>CM060931.1:283354282-288354282 GCA_030765085.1 Allium cepa
TGACCACTACTCTGATGTACACTTTCATGTGTTAGTTATATATTCATATCTTCTTCCGCCTTTGTGATATGGATGTCTGTGACTGATTTGCGTTATGCTTATTTCTATGTTTGTTTTCGCAGATTATTTATAGCCACCGTGTGATAAGCAATTACATGGATGGTCGCTCCTCAACAGCCTTATTCTCCATGCTAGTTGACAACGCTACACCGTAGTGTTCTTGGTTAGCGTGGGTATAGAGGTGGGGCGTCACATTGATTCAAAAATGCAATTCAAACCAAACAATTTCAGTTTGAAAATCTGAAGCAATCAATCTAGAAGCTACAACCTGAATTCAATTAAAGATCTTCAAACTGGAAACAAGCAAGTTTCAGGATCTTTTCTACAAATCAAATCCAAGTTTCAGCTTTAGATCATCATTTCCAGATCAAATGTAGAGTGGAGTACAACATCGAGTTAAAGAAAAGAAATTGCAGTTTCAATTCCAGATCATTTCATAAAGTATACAAACCTGGAATCTTAAAACAAGCAAAATGAAGATAAATTTCAAATTTCAATTTCGAAAGCCTGAAAACAAGTCGGGATCAGGATTTCAAGTTCCAAACTCAAACATTTTTTCCAGGCCTCTGTTTTTGTTCACTGCCTTTACTCACAGGTGAGCAAACCTTACCCTTTTGACCTTAATATTGCTATATCTTAATTTGATGAGATAAGTGGTTGAAGTATGAATGTTGTGTGAATATGTTTATATGAATGTTTATATGCGAATGATGTGTGCAAGCTTATGTCCAGGCAAATATGTCTCTGTCTTATTTTCAGGTTTTAATACCTGTTTGAAAATTTAATATCATTACACCTAAATGATTATAGTTTTAACCTCTAAATGAAAAATGTATGTATGTAGGTAAAATGATTTTTAAAAATGGTTTCAGGAAATTTTATTTAATAATCATTTCAAAATCTACAGATTACAGTAATGAGCTAAAATTGTTAGAAATTTATCATCTCTATATTAAGTTTAGATTATGGGGATTAATTCATATTGGAAAATTATGATTTTTGAAAATCATTGCATGATTTTAAATCTATAATCGTTGAGAAAACTCAAGATGAACGAATTTTAGTTTTTCGTTGATCCACGATGATCGGCGACATTATGGTCATCAAGACTAAACTGGAAGAAGTTCGGGATGATTGTGAACATAGGAAAAATACTTAGCGATTTTCCTGATGATCGTAGTGGCTAGAAAATGATGAATTAGGGTTTTTATTGTAGTTTTGTTGGATGAAGAAGACGCGGCAATTGCGTCGACTGTGGTGCATCGAGTTCGATCGCACATGGGGGAAAAGGTTTGGGGATCGTCGGGGAAACATTGGTCGAAGTGGTGGGGTTATCGGTGGACGAGGTCGCCGGCACGAGGTTGATCTAGGCAGCTTGTTTGGGTTTCCTGGTTGAGCTCGATAGCTTATTTTGGTTTTCTGAGTGTTTGTTCAGGGAGAGATGACCATTGATGACTGGTCGGCGGTCTTGGTAATGGTCGGAGACGACCAGGTTGATCATGCACATGCACGCATGGGTGATGGTATCTGATGTGGTTATGGATTTGGGGAAGAAGCATAGTACTCGGGTCATAGCCCGTACGTGAACGTGATTTTCTCGAAGCATCAGTAACGCGAGAGACTAGGGTGACATGGGGAAGTGATCGTGTTTGGGCTCGGGTTTTTGAACGTTTGAGTTACCTGTTTTTTTTATAAGAAATTAAGTGTACCAGGTTTAATTAATGTAAAGGAATTTCAAAAAAATTTCGAGTTAAGTGTTTAAAACAAATTTTAAAGCTTTTAAATAATTTGTTTCAAAAGAAAAGGGTTAGCCAAATTTGAAAGTGAATTTAAAATAAATATGTTTTCAAAGAATAATCATTTATTTAATTTATTAAACAAGTTTTAAAATAAGTTTTAAAGATTTGAAAGTTGAAATGTGTTCAAAATTTGTTTTGGTAATCAATAATTTTATATTTAATTAACAAGTGTTTTCAAAAATATAATGTGTGATCCTTAAATTATTAAAGAAGATTTTAAATGATTTTGAATAATAATATCAAGTATTCATCTTAATTTAAAGGATGTTATTAAGTGACTAAGTAAGAATAATTACTCAAAATAATTTTTAAATATTATTTATAATTTAGTAAATAATAAAGATAAATGGGTTATTTTAATAATGTTTTGATTCTTAATGATGATTTCTTGCCAAAAGTCATTAACAAGGTCAAAATGGTAATTGTTTTTCAAAGGTTAATTAATTAAAGTGATTAAGTAAGGGATAATTAACAAAAGGGATTTATTAATCAATGTAACCAATAAAAGGTTGATTAAATTAATTAATGTTATTAATTAAAAATGATTTATTAAGTAAAATTAATAACAAGTAATTAAGGGTTATTAATTACTTAAAGATAATTATTTAATTAAAAGCAATTAATTAATAATTAAAGTTGATTAATCAAGTGATTTAGATTAATTTGTGATTTATTAATATAAGTGATTAGGATAATCGCTTATTGTAATTAGTTAACGATAATTAATTAAATAGTAATTAATTAAGGGTTAATTGATTAATGTAATTAATTAAGGAAAAAAATTAGGGGTTAATTATTTAATGATTAAAGATTGATTGATTTATTAATTAAAGTTGATTAATCTGTAATTAAAGGATAATTAATTTATTAAACGTTAATTAATTAAGATGATTTGTAATTAATTAATATTAATTAACCAGGATTAGTGTTTATTCATAAGTAATTAATTTGATCAATTAGATAATTAATTGATTTTGCTTATGGATGTATGAATTGTATGAATGCCTTGAGTTGATCTATAATGATTCTGTGATATGGATTATATTGATTTGAGCTATGTGTGTACATTGTTTGTCTGTAATGCATTTATATATCTATCTGTGAATCTGTGAATGATGATAAGCGTTATAGGATTATACCGCTTATCAAATATTATTGGGCCTGAATCTGTGATGATTAATGATGTTGCCCTATTGGGTAGAACCCTTGGACTACACCTTACACACACAAATATGGATTGCACGAGGAAATTGGTTAAGTCTAGATTTTTAAAATGGTTTTTGAATCCAAATGATTTTGGAAATGGAATTGGGTTAAATATAAAAAAGCTTTTGAAAGGGAGTTTAAAGATTAAAATTATTTTGAATAACTTGATAAAGTTTTGAAATTTAATAGTTTGATATGAATTTAGATTCAAGTTTTGAAATTGAATTCTATGCTGAGAATTATGGTTTAAAAAGGTTATAAATGTGTTTATATGGGTTTTTAAACCATTTAAAAAAATATTGTTTTGGGAATTTGTATTTAACCCAAGTTTTATACTTAGAGGGCTTTAACTCGTGCAAATGTAATCGGATTTTTCCGAAATGAAAACTATTTATTTTCAAATAATAATAGTTTCATATAAAGAAAGGATTTCCAATTTGTGTTGAAATATTTCAAGTTTGAAATCGAATTGAAATAGTTTTGAAAGCTATGAATAAACCATTGTGAAAGATGGTTGAACCTTGTTTTGAAATTGCAGAGGATTTTAAATGGTGTATCTTTCATATAAAAGATTTGAAATGAGAATTGTTTTGAAAGTTATGAATAAATCTCTGAAAATGGTTTTGAAAGCTATGAATTGAGTCTTTGATTTAAAGGTTGGATGAGTTAATCCAATTTGAAATGGAAAATGTTTTGAAATTTGTGAATGAATCTTTGTCAGAGATTGGTAAAGTTTGTGAAGTGAATCTTTTTGTTCAAAATTATTTGAAATGGTAATTTGTTTAAACCATTTGCTTTGGCCTTTAAGTTGTGATTTAACCGAAATCCTAATATCCATATGTTTTAAAACATTGCGCTCATTATTCGGTTTAGCCGGAAGAGTGCCTTGTGCAATATAAACCATTCTGAATAATGATACGACGTTATGGATAGCATTTGAAGACCGGTGGTAAAGACCAGATATTTCTGAAAATGAAAGGATAACTCGTTGAATGTCTCTGCACCGGCTGATCCCGGTATAGAGATTTGATCACCCATTGTGATGGGAAGTCCGGACGTGATTAGGGATTATCCGAATTTGCAGGGGCTTCTTTGGAAGCGCCTTCGGTTATGTTTGAATCCGGAACAGACTTGTATGGATATGTGTCTGACATTACTTTTTGAGATGTAAAGCTAGTTTCTATCAAATACATTTCTGTTTGGTGGCGGAGATTTATTCTCTTAGCTTAACACCCTTCTCTGAGACGTACGAGCTCAGAGGTTATGTAGTTGATGGTTACTAGTGATACATTCCCAATTTGGTATTGGGGCATACGAAGCGCTGCTGATCATTTGTTGATTGAAGCATGGTTTTTGTGAAAAGCGTAGCTTCATGGACGAGACCTCATCGGACCTCACTCCTCGAAAATGGTCGAAACAGGAAAGATGCGGCAAGGTTTCAAGGGTCGCGCCCTTAGGGTATGTCCATTCCTTCTGGAAAAAGGTGGTATCATGGTATAGAGCCCAGATATTTATCTATGTGGTTACTGCAAATACATTGCTCTGTGGTTGTTGGTGTTGAGGGCCCCCGGATAAAGTTCGCAAATGACCGGGGATGGCATATCTTAGGTGTTACTCCCGGGAAGGGAGTAAACCGGCCTTTTGTTGGCAGAGAGCCGGGTAGGTTCTTGAGGCATCCCTCCAGAGGCGTTCCCATGTGGCAATAGGAAGTTTCTTAGCATGACCATTTGTTGGAAAATCCAAAGAAACAATACAGTCCTTGTACGGTTTTAGTTGTATAACCTGCCATGGAATGTGGCGGCAACCTACTATTGAACATGGTAGCTATAGTAGGCATACGACGAAATGTTGTGTGCTGGCTAAGATTAATATTATACATTTTAAATGTTTTCCACTATGCACCAATAATAATATCAAATGATTTTCGCCTATCAAGCATTTTTGACTATCATAAGGAGTAATCTCCTCCGATTCTGCGTTTGATGGTGTGTGCGACGGGAGGCCTTATGGTAGTTTCATCTTCCAAAAAACATTGCGGATTTAAATTTTAAATTCTTTTGTTGTTTATTTTAAAGATAAAACTATTTTCGTTTGCTCATACGAGTCCCATGACTGACCCGGAGTTTATTGTTCCCTTCCTAAACTCTGGGTGCCCACAATTTTCCACACGGGCAGTCTAGAGTTGGATTTTTTCAGATAACCAAATAGTTAGCGTAGATTCAATAGCATCCAGCTCTTGGATTTGGTAATCACATTTGAATCGAATTGCTTCACTTCAGCATGGATGGTAGTTCTCGCTTTTTGGTTTGGAGTCTTTCTAGCTTTGGAGCTTTAGCAATGGAGTCGCTTTTGTTGGAGTATCTATCTTGTAGAGTTTTGAAGATATTATCTTTCGAAGATATCTTTCTGCCATCGATGGTTGCAAAGTCTAGACCATCTTCTAGTGTTATCTTCCGCTATTGTATATCTTTTGGATCTGAGTTGTATTGATATTCATTGTATTTGAATATTGTATCAAATATTGTGTATCAATGATATTGTTCTTTTCTTCCACTGTGTTGTTATACTTAATGTGTTATAAGCTCCAGCGAATCGAATTCGAACGTTTGAATCTGCGGCATTCGAGTACAAGTGAAGTACGGGAGTCGATTTTCGAACGCGAAAATTCGGGTCGTCACATTTGGTATCAGAGCTAAAGGTTGAACTTTAGCTTTTAGAGCATAACACATTAAGTAACTCATTAGAGATAGGGTGAAGTATACCCTAGAATGAGTATTCCCTAAGATATCAGTCTGCACAACCTCAGTAAATTATCTTACTATCCACTAATAGTGTAACATCTCAAAATTTTAGCAAATTAAAACAAAAATATATTTAAAATCTTGGGATTTAATTCGAAAATAAATGGAAAGAACCTTAAACGTAAAAAATAAGTGAAAATAATATATGAAGAAAATTCCAATTTATTTTGAGTTGAAATTATTGAAATAATGAATGTCTTAAAAGGCCATTTAAATTTAAAATCTTATATGTATGTATATTACAAATATGAGTAAAATTGAATACATATTGAAATTTAATTTAAATTTGTTCAAGATAAGTGTGAATGTACAAATGGACATGAATGTCTATATTTCAAGTCTAAAATTGAGATTGAAATTTAAATTTAAAATAAATGTTTTAAAAATAAGTAGCATTTAAAATCATTAAGATGTAATATATGTAATGAAAATATTAGTTAAAAACAATTCTTCTAACATTGCATATGTATATACATATATACAAATGAATAAAGAGACAAATTTATTTATAAAGTGTATATAAAATAGTAAATAAAATTTATAAAATTTCTTTTGACTTGAAATTTTTTTTACTAATGCTTAACATTGCACATGGGTTTGGAGTAAAGAGATTAACAAAATTATATCTCATGATTATCTTTGTTTACAAATGGCATGATGGCATCATTGCTTAAATAAAATAATCAAATATAAAATTTCAAAAAAACTTTTCACCTTCCCATTTCAAATTTTTAAACCTCCAAATCTCTGAAGTTCAGTAACCAAAAAGAATTTTGCAGTCTAAACTCCAACACTTAAGCAAGAAAAAATAAGTTCATAAAAAAGAAAACTGCCTATCTTCAATTCAATTCAAAAGAAAAAAAATCTAAGAATCATCTTAAAGCTTTAGGCTGTAGTGTGTTACATCTCTCAGGTAAGTTTTTAAAATTTTATAGTGAATAAAATTATGATTTTGAAGTCATATTTTAACAACAAATTCGAATCAAAACTGCAGATTTGTCTTACAAGGGAAGTTTTAGGTTTTGGCAGTGCAAGGGTTTCTAAATTATTTTAAGGCAAGTGAATCTTTTCTTTTAAAATTTGAATTTGAGGTTATAATCTGTAATGGAGCAAGATTTAATACAATAACATTCAATCAATTGCAGGAAAAATCAAGTTCAAGGCTAAATTAGGTTTCTGGTTTCAAAACTACAGATCTGTTCTTTCTTAATATAAAAGGAAATTTAAATTGTAAGTCAATTTGAGATTTGTTGTTATTAATGATTAAGTAAATAAATACAACAAGGAGTTTAATACAATAATATTCAATCTGTTGTAGGAAGAATCAAGATCAAAGCTTTAATCTACTTCTAGTTTTCTAGTTGCAGAATGAAAAATAAAAAGCTTCTCCGTTATATACACTCAACTGTAAGTAAAATAAAAACTACTGTTATTAATGAAATAAGTGAAGGAACATAACAAGAATAATCACAGATCTGTAACTACAATTTGCAGATCTAACGCCCCAAGTTTTAAAGTAAGAAAAGAAGGAAAAGTCACAGGCTTCATTTTCTTTTGAAAACTGTCAGGAAACATTCCTGTCTTCTGGAAAATAAGGTGAGTAAACCCCTGTTTTCTTTTAGTCATTTTTTGCTGTGTGAATGCTTGAATGATTAGGAAAGTTTAAACTTGGTTTGCATGCAAGAATCTTGAGTATATGGATGAGTTTTTGGCCTGTGTATGTTGACTGTACAAGAATGTAACTCCTTGTTTAGCTTCAAGATATAAAAGCCTATCAAACCCCTTCTTTCCCTCTGTCTCTATTGCATCTGAATGACATACTATGGTTGGTCATGCATTATGTTTCAGTAAACAAGATGGAGTTTTGTTTAAACTTGTACTATGTTTTTCAGTAACAAATCAAAGCAAGTTTTGAAATTCTCTTTTTACTGGAAACTATGGAAAACACAGTTACCTCTAATTTTTTGTTTACAGGGTAACCCACATCAAAAATCTAAATCTCTCTCTTCCTCTTTACTTCTGAAGAGTAATGTAAAACAAGTTAAAAATATTGTTTAAACCTGTATTGTATTTCAGTAATGAATTAAGGCAAATTTTATATAGTTTTCTTCCTGGAAAATGCAAACACTGTCACTATCCAAATAAGCAAGAAATTTGAACATCACAAATTCTTTTTTTTAGTAATATCATTTGAATCTCCTTCAAAAATAATGATTTTAGAAAAAAATTAAAATTTTCATTGAACATTTCTCTGGGAAATGGAAGTTGAACAGAAAGTGAATTTTTGACCAATTTTAGTGATCCAAACGATGGTGGGTCTCCAATTCATCGTCAGGGGTAGATTAAATGTGTGAGATTACAGGAAAAATACGAGTTGGATTTATAAATTCTTAAATTTTCAATTCGAGATTAAATTAGAGTTTAAGAACCCATTTCTGCTCAAGATCGAAATGATGGTGCTGCGCCATCTAGGGGCGATCGGACTGCGTGTCAATAGTGCAAATCGATGCGTCGCACGATGATGGAGCTTGGTTCCAAATTTGGTGACCGATAACGGTTAGAGGAGGCGGCACGAGACGTTTTACTAATGATGGTTCTGATGGGTTTTGGGTCGAAGTGTCTCGATTCTCGGTTTCAAATCTTTTTCAAATTCTGGGTACTGTTGGTGTCTTGGGGGATGATAGTCGGCTCGTTGGTGGCCGCAGCTTCGACCAATGGCGGCGATTTTGGTCGTGCACGTGCATGTGGAGGAAGGGGTGTCAATTGTGATGGGTTTGGGGAAGAAGGTAGGCAGCTCGAAGTGTTACTCGGGAGTTTGGGGTGAGGACTCGAAGACGAGCTCGAGTTATTTTGATGTTGTATCGGGACATTTTAAAAACTTAACAAAAAATTTGCAAAAAAATGTCACACGGGTCAATTTGGGGTAAAACTCGAAGCAGAGGAATGTTTGTCTCAGGGAAAATTCGAGGAAGCCTTGGGTTGGTCAATAAAAACAGCAAGTTCCGGTTTTAACAAAATTATGAAACTCAAGTTAAATAATTTTTCTAAATCCACGCTTTAGAAATAAATGAGAATTGTTAGTGGAATATGAAGTAAATGATATTGAATCAATTATTTAAAATTTATGAAGTTCAAAAATATTTCAAATTGTTTATTTTCCTTTAAACAATAAGTTGTTTTAAAATCTAACTTAATAAAACGTTTAAAAGTAAATCAAATGTTCAAGTGTTAATGTAAAAACCCAAATTTATTTATTATGATGAAATAGTAATTAACAATTAATGTTTTGTAATGATTTTTAAAATTAATAATTAATTAATTAAAGAACAGTCTATTTATAAAAGTAATTAAACTTAATCAGTTAACAATTAAGGATTAATAAATTAAGAAAATCAAATAAAGGAATAATCAATTAATAAAGTTGATTAAGATTGAATTAATTCATAGTTAAGTAAAAATTAAACGTTGATTTAAAATAATTAATAAAGATAATTATATGGTTAATTCACTTTAATCACAATCACCTTAATCAAAGATGATTGACTATCATCGAATATTCTGTACTGGATTGATATTTCTGTTGTGATATGTGATTGCTTTGTGATGAACTATGATTTGTGATTTGTTCCTATATGTATGTGGAAACCCTTTTTGCCCATAAAACGACATTTAAACTTCGATGCGACAGGGAATCGGATTTCAGTTTGTTATCCGAAACCCACATCGAACCTTGAATTCGAATCCTTGTAATCGATACACCCACATGTTTTAAAATTGAGTGCTCACTATTCGGATTCGCCGGGAGAGGACCTTTGTGTCATATAACCCATTCCGAATAGTGATTCGACGAAATGGATAGCATTTGAAGATGGTGGTGAAGACCGGGTGTCTTCGAAAACGTTAGGTTAACCTATCGATTGTCTCTGCACCGAGTAGCTATGGTATATGGATTCTTTAAGTGATGGGAAGTCAGATCGGGATTGTGGACACCCGGATTTGCAAGGGCTTCTTCCTTTATTGGACGAAGTGCCTTCAGTTCTGTTTGAACCTGGACCAGAGTTGCTTATCTAGGTGAAACGTGATGGGGGATTCTCGCTTTTTGTTTGGTGGCGAGCAGGAGACTCTTACCCCTACATGTCCTCTTTAAGGGGTTGGTTAGCCGTAAGGCGTGACAGTCGAAAGGCTGGCCGTAAAAGCAAGTTTGGGATACTAGTGTTTGCCACAGCAGGGCTGGAATGGTTGAAAAGCCTACCAGTCGAGATTGGCCGCTGTTGATGGTTGAAAAGCCTAGACCATGACATGTGGAATCGGAGCTAAAGGTTGAGTAAGAACTTTAGCTACGGAGTATAACAAATTAGATGGCTCATTAGAGATAGGGTGAAATATACCCTAGAATGAGTATAATTGAGACCGAAACCTCAAATTTTCTTAGTCTTTTTCCTTTAACTGCTGATATTCCTTAAGATATCTCGTCCGAATATCTAAATCAATCTTCTTACTAATTACAGATAGTAAGGATGAGCGGACGAAGAGGAAGAGCTGGGGGCCGAGGAAATGCCACAGCACCTAGCCAAGTTCCCCCTACAGCTAAAGCAGCTTTACCTACTCAGCATCAGCCGAATCTGGCTAATTTATATAAGAGCTTCTCAAGGCTTGGTGGTAGGCCGTTCACCGGCATGGAAACGATTGTTGAGGCCCAGGCATGGATTAGATCATGTGAGAAATCTTTAAAGGGCTTAAGTCGCAAGATGATCAGATGCGTCTTATAGCTTCTTGGCAACTTAAAGATGAAGCCGTAGCATGGTGGGAGACGGTCACTATTGATGAGCCTAAAGACGAGTTTACTTGAGGGAGATTCAAAGAAGTATTTAAGAAGCGCTATATGCCATCAGCTGATATTTCTCGTATGTGCCAGGAATTCACGACAAGGAAGTTTGTCATTCGAGGAGTATCTAAACAAATTCAATGAATTGTCTCGCTTCGGTCCAGAATTAGTGAATACACCTTTGAAGAAGAATGAGAGGTTCATTCGTGAGATGAATAAGAAGTTCCACGAAAGGATGATTGGCCATGTCAAAGAATCCTTCTCAGATTTGGTTGATATGGGATACCATTATGCTACACTTGATATGCAAGAAGCCCCAGTGGAGAAAGGAAATTCGAGCAATCAGAATTGGAAGAAGAGGAAATTTGGCAGCAAGAAACCATGGCATGGTAAGGAGAAAAAGAAGAGCAATCAGAGAAACACTGCAGAGAATGTCACTTGCTATAATTGCTTGGAGAAGGGCCATTATTCTAGCAGATGTATGAAGCCTAAGAAACGAGTCAATCAATCCGTTCAAGCAAAGCCCAGGAAATACTATTATTGTCAAAAAGTGGGACATGAAGTTAAAGAATGCCCAGTTATGAAGCAAGCTCAGATAGCCAAGGTGTACACAATCAAGGACAAACCCGCATCTTCCAAAGCAGAAAAGGGGAAGGGAGTTCTGGAAGGTAATCTCACTATTTATGACAACATTGTTAGAGTTCTTTTTGACACAGATGCTACACACAGTTTTATCTCTCAGCAAGCTATTAATGAACTGAATCTTGGACCTGATTTTGTTGATAAGCCTATATGCGTAAGGAATCCAGTTGGAGGTCCCGCTAATCTTTGTCTTCGATGTAGAGATGTTCCTATCTCATATTCTTGTTACCAATTCCCTATTGGTCTCTTTGTTCTTAATTTCAACGAGTTTGAAGTCTTACTCGGGATGGATTGGCTAGCAAAATATGAAGCCAAATTGGATTGCAATAATCGATTGATTTCAATAAAAACCGAATTTGGAAATTTCATCGAGATTTCTTGTGAGGACCCAAGTCCTAAAAGAGAAGGGTTGATGTATAATTTGGGTTATCCTGAACCCAGTCTGGAGTCCATATCTATTGTTAGAGATTTTCCAGATGTATTTGAAGAAGTGAAATCTCTACTTCCACACTGAGAAATAGAATTCAGAATCGACCTTGTACCCAATGCTCGTCCCGTCATTCATGCAAGTCGCAGGATGGCACCCAGGAAAAGAGTTGAATTAGTCGAGCAAAATAGGGGTTTACTAAAAAAGGGTTGATTCGACCCAGTGTTTCTGAGTGGGGTTCCGCCGTCGTATTTGTTGCTAAATCGGACGGATCTTTGAGATTGTGTGTGGATTACCGCGATCTCAATAAGCAGACTCTCAAGAATAAATTCCCTCTACCCAGAATTGATGATTTATTTGATCAGTTGCACGGTGCTTGTTTGTTTTCGAAGATGGATCTAGCCCAAGCGTTCCATCAACTACGAATCGCCGAAGACTGTGTTCATTTGATAGCTTTCAGGGGTCCCAAAATGTTCTACGAATGGTTAGTCATGCCTTTCGAGATAACCAATTCCCCAGCATACTTCGTAGATCTTATGATTCGTGTGCTTCGGGAAGTATTGAATAAATTTGTGCTCTTATTTATTGATGATATTTTGGTCTATTCCAAGACCAAAGAGGAGCATGCAGAGCACCTTAGAATCGTTTTGGAGATATTGAGGAGAAATATTCTATAGCAAAATTTTCCAAATTCCATTTCTAGGTCAAAGAAGTCAAATTTCTTGGCCATATTGTTAATGAAGAACGGATTTCTGTTGATCCTAGCAAAATTTCCGCTATTCTTGATTGGAGAAAGCCTACTATCCCAAAGGAAGTCCGAAGCTTTTTGGGTTTAGCAGGTTATTATCGAAAGTTTGTCTAGGACTTTTCGAAGTTAGCTAGTCCATTGACCAAGCTAACGATGATGAATGCAAAGTTCAATTGGAATCCGAAATATGACGAAGCTTTTCAGGAATTGAAGAAGAGATTAACCACCGCTCCTGTTCTCGCTAGTATTAACGGGAATCAGGGTTTAGTTGTTTATACCGATGTTTGTGGTGAAGGCTTGGGTGCAGTATTGATGTAGAATGGAAAGGTAATTGCCTATACGAGTAGACAGTTACGTCCTCATGAAAGAAATTATCCAACCCATGATTTGGAGCTTCTAGCTGTTATCTTTGCTTTGAAAATATGGCGACATTATCTTCTGGGTAAGAATCTTTCAGCTTTTTTAACAATCTACGAATTTAATTTAATTTGGCTTAACTTAACATATACTTATTGGAGTCTCTTTATTTCTAGGTGAAAAGTTCGAATTATTCACCGACCATAAATCTTTGAAATATCTCTTCACCAAGAAAGATCTGAATTTGCGACAACAACGTTGGTTGGAATTTCTGGCATCTTATGACCTAGACATTCAATATACGCCCGGAAAAGCCAATGTAGTTACCGACGCTTTAAGTAGGAGGCATGCTATTCTTGCATATCTCGTAGTTACTCCTTCTCTCCTTGACAAGGTCGCCAGCAAGCAGACAGAAGACAAGTTTCTTTTGGAAATCCGTAGAAGAATATGTCGAGGGGGGAATTCCAGTTTTGAGATTGACGATAATGAAGTTATAAGATTGAAAGGCAGAATTTGTATTCCCGACATCCCTGATCTGAAACGTGAAGTTTTGGACGAATGTCATAAATCTAAGCTTTGCATCCATCCAGGGGTTAACAAGATGTATAGAGATATCAAAAGAACTTTCTGGTGGAAGACGATGAAAATGGACATATCTATATATGTGGGCCGCTGTGCTACTTGCCAACAAATCAAGAGCGACCAAAAGAAAATGGCGGGTTTACTTCGGCCTTTAGAGGTACCCAAGTGGAAATGGGACCAAGTATCGATGGATTTCATCGACGGTTTACCTCGTACTCGGAAAGGCAATGAAGCAATTTGGGTCATTATGGACCATTTAACTAAGACAGCCCACTTCTTGCCAGTGAAATCTTCCCACACGGTAGCAAGTTTAGCCGAATTGTATGTGAAAGAAATTGTCCGTCTCCATGGCATTCCTAGCAGCATAGTGAGTGATCGTGATCCGATCTTCTCTAGTAGATTTTGGAAGGCATTTCAAGACGCATTGGGAACAAAACTGAATTTCAACACTGCTTATCACCCACAGTCTGATGGGAAGACTGAAAGGATCAACCGAATCTTGGAGGTCCTATTGCGAACTTGTATACTTGATTTTGGTGGTTCTTGGGAGGACCATTTGAATCTGGTCAAGTTCTCTTATAACAGCATCTATCAGGCCAGTATTGAGATGGCTCCTTTTGAGGCTTTATATGGTCGTCCATGCAGATCACCGACATGTTGGATCGAGGCAGGTGATAGACTCGTTCTTGGACCGGATATGATTAAAGAAGCCACAGAGAAAGTTGATTCTATTCGAAAGAAATTGAGGACAACTCAGAGTCGTCAAAAGAGTTACTATGATCGCAGAAGAAGGGATTTGGAATTCCAGATTGGGGACTATGTCTTTCTTAATGTATCTCATATGTGAGGTGTATTGAGGTTTGGGAAGACCGGTAAGCTAGCTCCACGATATATTAGTCCTTCTCCTATTTTGGAGAGGATTGGTTCTTTAGCCTATCGTGTGCAGTTGCCTAGATGGTTGTCTGGTGTCCATGATGTATTCCACATTTCTAACCTTCGAAAGTATGTGCACGATCCGGTTAGTATTGTTGAAGAAGCTGCTCAACAAGATCTCGACATCACTCCCAATTTAACAGTCAAAAGAGAACCGATAAAGATTGTGAATCGTGAAGAAAAGCAATTGAGGAACAAAGTTTTGAAGCTAGTTAAAGTTCAATGGAGTGGCGATCCAAAGGATTGCACTTGGGAAACTGAAGATAATATGCAGAAATCATATCCCAATTGCAGAGTGGATATCTCAGCTTAGGCTGGTAAGCCATCTCCATATTCTTTCTGAATTCGTATATTCTTTGTTTTTTTTTTACTCTTTTTCAATTTCGAGGACGAAATTTTCTTAAGAAGGGGATATCTGTAACATCCCAAAAATTTAGCAAATTAAAATAATAATATATTTAAAATCTTGGGATTTAATTTGAAAATAAATGGAAAGAATCTTAAACAGAAAAAATAAGTGAAAATAATATATGAAGAAAATTCCAATTTATTTTGAGTTGAAAATATTGAAATAACGAATGTCTTAAAAAGTCATTTAAATTTAAAATCTTATATATATGTATATTATAAATATGAGTAAAATTGAATACATATTGAAATTTAATTTTAATTTGTTCGAGATAAGTAAGAATGTACAAATGGACATGAATGTTTATATTTCAAGTCTAAAATTGAGATTGAAATTTAAAATTAAAATAAATGTTTTAAAAATAAGTAGCATTTAAAATCTTTAAGATGTAATATATGCAATGTTAATATTGGTTAAAAATAATTCTTCTAACATTGCATATTTATGTACATATATACAAATGAATAAAGAGATACATTTATTTATAAAGTGTATATAAAATAGTAAATAAAATATATAAAAAAAATTTTGACTTGAAAAAAATACTAATGCTCAACATTGCACATGGGTTTGGAGTAAAGAGATTAAAAAAATTATATCTCATGATTATCTTTGTTTACAAATGTCATCAAGGTGTCATTGCTTAAATAAAATAATCAAAAAAAAAATTTAGAAAAACTTTTCACCTTCCCATTTCAAAATTTTAAACCTACAAATCTCTTAAGTTCAGTAACCAAAAAGATTTTTGCAATCTTAACTCCACCACTCAAGCAAGAAAAAAACAGAAAAAAAGTTAAGAAAGAAGAAATCTGCCTATCTTCAATTCAATTCAAAAGAAAAAAAAATCTGAGAATCATCTTAAAGCTTTAGGCTGTAGTGTGTTACATCTCTCAGGTAAGTTTTTAAAATTTTATAGTCAATAAAATTATGATTTTTAAGTCATATTTTAACAACAAATTCGAATCAAAATTGCAGATTTGTCTTAAAAGGGAAGTTTCAGGTTTTTGGCAGTGCAAGGGTTTCTAAATTATTTTAAGGAAAGTGAATCATTTATTTTAAAATTTGAATTTGTGGTTATAATCTGTAATGGTGCAATATTTAATACAATAACATTCTATCAATTACCGAAAAAATCAAGTTCAAGGCTAAATTAAGTTTCTGGTTTCAAAACTGCAGATATGTTCTTTCTTAGTATAAAAGGAAATTTAAATTGTAAGTCAATTTAAGATTTGTTGTTATTAATGATTAAATAAATACAACAAGGAATTTAATACAATATTCAATCTGTTGCAGGAAGAATCATGACCAAAGCTTTAATCGATTTTCGGTTTTCTAGTTGCAGAAAGAAAAATAAAAAGCTTCTCCGTTATATACATTCAACTGTAAGTAAAATAAAAACTACTGTTATTAATGAAATAAGTGAAGGAACATAACAAGAATAATCACAGATCTGTAACTATAATTTGCAGGTCTAAAACCCCAAGTTTTAAAATAAGAAAAGAAGGAAAAGTCAAAGGCTTCATTTTCTTTTGGAAACTGTCAGGAAACATTCCTGTCTTCTGGAAAATAAGGTGAGTAAACCCCTGTTTTCTTTTAATCATTTGTTGCTGTGTGAATGCTTGAATGATTAGGAGAGTTTAAACTTGGTTTGCATGCAAGAATCTTGAGTATATGGATGAGTTTTTGGCCTGTGTATGTTGAGTGTACAAGAATGTAACTCCTTGTTTAGCTTCAGGATATAAAAGCCTATCAAACCCCTTCTTTCCCTCTGTCTCTAGTGAATCTAAATGACATACTATGGTTGGTCATGCATTATGTTTCAGTAAACAAGATGGAGTTTTGTTTAAACTTGTACTATGTTTTTCAGTAACCAATCAAAGCAAGTTTTGAAATTTTCTTTTTACTGGAAACTATGGAAAACACAATTACCTCTAAATTTTGGTTTACAGGGTAACCCACATCAAAAATCTAAATCTTTGTCTTCCTCTTTACTTCTGAAAAGGAATGTAAAAAAGTTAAAAATATTGTTTAAACCTGTATTGTATTTCAGTGATGAATTAAGGCAAATTTTATATAGTTTTCTTCCTGGAAAATGCAAAATACTGTCACCATCCACATAAGCAAGAAATTTGAACATCACAAATTCTTTTTTCAGTAATATCATTTGAATCTGCTTCAAAAATAATGATTTTAGAAACAAAAATTTAAATTTTTCATTGAACATTTCTCTAGGAAATGGTAGTTGAACAGAAAGTGAACTTTTGACCAATTCTGGTGATCCAAACGATGGTGGGTCTCGAGTTCATTGTCAGGGGTAGATTAAATGTGCGAGATTACAAGAAATATATGAGTAGGATTTATAAATTCTTAAATTTTCAATTCGAGATTGAATTAGGGTTTAAGAACCCATTTCTTCTCATGATTGAAATGATGGTGTTGTGCCATCTAGGGGTGATCGGATTGCGTGTCAATGGTGCAAATCGATGCATCGCACGATGATGGAGCTTGGGTCCAAATTTGGTGTCCGATAATGGTCAGAGGAGACATTTTACTGATGATGGTTCTGATGGGTTTTGGGTCAAAGTGTCTCGATTCTCGGTTTCAAATCTTTTTTCAAATTTTGGGTACTGGTGGTGTCTTGGGGGATGGTAGTCGACTCGTTGGTGGCCCCAGCTTCGACCAACGGTGGCGATTTTGGCCGTGCACGTGCACGTGGAGGAAGGGTGTAAGTTGTGATGGGTTTGGGGAAGAAGGTAGGCAACTCGAAGTGTTACTCAAGAATTTGGGGTAAGGGCTAGAAGACGAGCTCGAGTTGTTTTGACGTTGTATCGGTACATTTTTAAAACTTAACAAAATTTTTGCAAAAAAATGTCACACGGGTGAATTTGGGGTAAAACTCGAAGCAGGGGGATGTTTGTCTCGGGGAAAACTCGAGGAAGCCTTGGGTTGGTCAATAAAAACAGCAAGTTCCAGTTTTAACAAAATTTTGAAAACTCAAGTTAAATAATTTTTCTAAATCCACGCTTTAGAAATAAATGAGAGTTGTTAATGGAATATGAAGTAAATGATATTGAATCAATTATTTAAAATTTATGAAGTTCAAAAATATTTCAAATTGTATATTTTCCTTTAAATAATTTTTTTTTTAAATCTAACTTAATAAAACGTTTAAAAGTAAATCAAACGTTCAAGTGTTAATGTAAAAACCCAAATTTATTTATAATGATGAAATAGTAATTAACAATTAATGTTTTGTAATGATTTTTAAAAACTAATAATTAATTAATTAAAGAATAGTCAATTTATAAAAGTAATTAAACTTAATCAGTTAACAATTAAGGATTAATAAATTATGAAAATCAAATAAAGGAATAATCGGTTAATAAAGTTGATTAAGATTGAATTAATTCATAGTTAAGTAAAAATTAAACATTGATTTAAAATAATTAATAAAGATGAGTATATGGTTAATTCACTTTAATTACAATCACCTTAATCAAAGATGATTGACTATCATCAAATATTCTGTACTGGATTGATATTTCTGTTGTGATATTGTGATTGCTTTGTGATGAAATGTGATTTGTGATTTGTTCCTATATGTATGTGGAAACCCTTTTTGCCCATAAAACGGTATTTAAACTTCGATGCGACTGGGAGTCGGATTTCAGTTTGTTATCCCAAACTCACATCGAACCTTGAATGTGAATCCTTGTAATTGATACACCCACATGTTTTAAAATTGAGCGCTCACTATTCGGATTAGCCAGGAGAGGACTTTTGTGTCATATAACCCATTCCGAATAGTGATTCGACGAAATGGATAGCATTTTTGAAGACGGTGGTGAAGACCGGGTATCTTCGAAAACGTTAGGTTAACCTATCGATTGTCTCTCCACCGAGTAGCTATGGTATAGGGATTCCCTAAGTGATGGGAAGTTCGATCGGGATTGTGGACGCCCGGATTTGCATGGGCTTCTTCCTTTATTGGACGAAGTGCCTTCGGTGCTGTCCGAACCTTGAACAGACTTGTATGGTCGTGTGCCTGACACTACACTTTGAGATATAAAGCCAATTCCTTTCAAATACATATCTGTTGGTGGCGGAGAAATTATTCTCTTAACTTAACACCCTTCTTTGAGACGTATGAGCTCAGAGGTTATGTAGTTGAAGGTTATCAGCGATATACTCCCAATTTGGTAGTGTGGCATACTAAGTGCTGCTGTATATTGATGATCATTTGTGATCAAAGCATGGCTTTCGTGTAAAGCATAGCTTTGTGGACGAGACCTCATCGGACCTCACACCCCGGAAATGGTCGAAACACGAAAGATGCGGCAAGGTTATGAGGGTCGCGCCTTTTAGGGTATGTCATTTCCTTCTCGAAAAAGGTAGTATCATGGTATGGAGCCCAGATACTTACCTATGTGGTTGCTTCAATCTCATTTACTGTGTGGTTGTTGCTTTGTGATGGAGGGCCCTCGGATAAAGGTCCCAAAGGACTGGGGAATGGCATAGTCGTGTAGTAGTTACCTAGTTACAGAGGTAACCTGGCCTTGTGTTGGCAGAGAACTAGTTAAGTTTTCGGGACGTCCCACCAGAGGCGTACCCATGTGGCATAGGAAGTTCCTTAGCTTGACCGTTTGTTGGAAATCCGAGGAAACAATACGATCCCTGTACGGTTATGGTTGCATAACCTGCCATGCAGCGTGGCGGTAACCTGCCATAAAACATGGTAGCTATAGTAGGCATACAATAATGGTTATATGCTGACTAGGATTTATATTATACTTTCGAAATGACTTTCTACACTATGCACTAGTAATAATATCAAAGAATTTTTCCCGTATCAAGCAAATTTGACTATCATAAGAAGAAATCTCCTCCAATTCTGCGGTTGCATTGTGCGTGTGGCGGGAGGTCTTATGGTAGTTTCATTTTGCAAAAGCATACCGGTTTTTCTTGTATAAAACTGTTCTATTTGAAAGAAACTATCTTTGTTTACTCATACCAGTCCCATGACTGACCAGGAGTTTATTGTTTCCTTTCTAAACTCTGCGTGCCCGTTATTTCCACACGGGCAGCCTAGTAGTAGGCTTTCCGTATCTTGGCATTAGCTGTGTTTTGGGTTGGAGATTATCAGTTTTTGTAGGCTTTTACCTTAGAGACATTTTGGAAGCTTTTGGATCTCAAGGTGCTTAGATTTGGATGTTCACTATCACTCTATTTGCTTGAAGACTTTTGGCATACGATCACTTGTTCTATTATGACATTCTATTTGGAGTTGTGATTCATGTATTATGATACTCTGATGTTGTAACAGATATTATGATGATGTTGTATCTGTGATGTTATGCATGATGTTCATTTTGTTTCCATTGTTTATATTCATCTAATGTTTTTATAAGCTCCATCCGACTGGAGTTCGATGTTTGAATCTTTGGCAGTCGAGTACAAGTGAGGTATTTGATGTCAATTTTCGAACATTGGATTTCGGGTCGTGACAGATAGTGAGTATGGGTGCAAAAAGAGGACGAGATAGGGGACAGGGAAGTACCACTACAAATGGTCAATACCCTGCAATAATAGAAATAACTTTTCTCTATCATTATCCTTTGATCCAGTTTAAATTCTTTGATGGCTTCATGGCAATTCGAGGGAGAAGCTTCGGTATGAAGATGGCCCTACGTATCGTGTAGATAAGTTTCTATCTCATATTCTCTTTATCAAATCTCTATCAGCTTTTCGTTTTAAACTTTGATGAATTTAAAATTCTATTTAAAATGAATTGATGAGTTAAATATGAAGATTTGTATTGATAAAACTATTTCGATTAAAACCAAATTCGAAAATTTCTTGTGTGAATCCAAGTCCGAAGAGGGACAAGTCAGTGCATACTATGGGATATTCCAATCTAAATAGAGTATCCATTGTCTGTTCTATTGGGTCCAGATTTATTCTACAAACGGTTAGTTGTCCTTCGATCTAACCAATGCCCTGTATATTTCGTAGATCTGGTGACCCAAGTATCTTGTGAAATATTGAATGAGTTTGTTCTCATAATTATTAATGATATTCTGATTTGGTAAGCCGAATGCAGAACAAATATTCGGTTTGATCTAGTGAACCATATCGTTGACATGTTCATCTGTTCTTTGTTATCTTTCCATCTGGCAAATTTCAGGGACGAAATTTTCTTAAGGGGGAAGTCTGTAGCATCCCCGTTTTTAAATCAAATTTAAATTGCCAGTTTATTTAATTTTTGAAATTTAATTGTGAATTAATTTGGCATCTTTCAAATTTAAATGGATATTTGTTCGTTTATTAGTATAAATATATATAAATATGATGTTAAAATAGAATTTCTAATTGGAAATTCAAAAATAAATATTTTGCATAATATTTTAATTTTAAAATTTGATTGTGGATTCATTTGAAAATTTTGAATGAATATATATATATTTTTGAAAGTTAAATTGTAAATAAAATTTTGATTTTGGGAAAAATTCAAAGGGTTAATATTTATAAATAAATTGGATTTATTATAGGAATTAAGTTTTAAAAATATTTTCCATAAAAAGTTATATAAGCTTAAACAATATGAAATGTGTAAATATAAAACTTCATTCATTTAAAAAGAATAATAACTTGAATTTGAAACTTTAAAACAAAAATAAATACCAAGCTTTAATTTATACATATCTTTGAAATTAATAAGATAATAAAAGTTTTTTTTTTCCAATTTTAGTATATATATGTGTATACATGTTTATATTTGAAAGTTGTAATTTTAAAATTAAGTAATAATTTTCAAAAGGCAGTTTAAAGTTGAATAAATATAAATAATTAAGTTTATATACTTTCTTTTTAAATTTACTTAAACTAAGTATAATTTGTATACATATGAAAATTTGTAAAACATATGTAAAAATAAAACTAAAATAATAAACCATGTTCATAAATAAATTAAAGTAAGAATTTGAAAAACAAAGTTATAAATTAATTGAAATATGAGCTTAAACACAAAATTAATTATTTTAACAAGTGGTGTTATTTTAAAGCATACATTAACAAGTGTTAACAATGTAATAATGAAATTAGACAGGTGTCACTTGTTTTTAATTTAAATAAAAAAATGAAGACAAGATTTATATATACATCTACTTCCCCTTCTCTTTCACTTTTCTTCATAGTTTTAAAAAAATTGTCAAAAGAAAAGTAAAGAAAATTACAAACCTGAGAATTATATAAACCAGTAAAACAAAAAACTCAAAAATAAATTCAACAACTTCAAAGCCTGAAAGCCACAAAACTTGATTCAAAAATGCAATTCAAACCAAACAGTTTCAGATTGGAAATCTAAAGCAATCAATCTGCAAGCTACAACCTGAATTCAACTAAAGATCTGCAAACTAGAAACAAGCAAGTTTCAGGATCTTTTCAACAGATCAAATCCAAGTTTCAGCTTTAGATCATCATTTCCAGATCAAATGCAGAGTGCAGTTGAACATCGAGTTAAAGAAAAGAAATTGCAGTTTCAATTCTAGATCATTTCATAAAGTATTCAAACCTGTAATCTTAAAACAAGCAAAATAAGGATAAAATTCAGATTTCAATTTCAAAAGCCTGAAAACAAGTTAGGATCAAGATTTCAAGTTCTAGACTCAAACATTTTTTCCAGGCCTCCGTTCTTTGTTCTCTGCCTTTACTCACAGGTGAGTAAACCTTACCCTTTTGACCTTAATATGGCAATATCTTGATTTGATGAGATAAGTGGTTGAAGTATGAATGTTGTGTGAATATGTTTATATGAATGTTTATATGCAAATGATGTGTGCAAGCTTGTGTCCAGGCAACTATGCCTCTGTCTTATTTTCAGGTTTTATACTTGTTTAAAAATTTAAAATCATTACACCTCTAAATGAAAAATGTATGTATGTAGGTAAAATGATTTTTAAAAATGGTTTCAGGAAGTTCTATTTAATAATCGTTTCAAAATGTACAGATTTTAGTAATAAGCTAAAATGGTTATTAAATTTATCATCTCTATATTAAGTTTAGATTATGAGGATTAGTTAATATGGGAAAATAAGATTTTTGAAAACCATTTCATGATTTTAAATCTATAATCGTCGAGAAAATTCAAGGTGAAAGAATTTCAGTTTTTCGTCGATCCACGATGATCGACGACGTTATGATCATCAAGACTAAGTTGGAAGAAGTCTTGGATGATGGTGAACACAAGAAAAATACTTAGCAATTTTCCTGATGATCGTGGTGGCTGGAAAATGATGAACTAGGGTTTTAATTGTAGTTTTGTTGGACATAGAAGACGCGGCGATTGTGTCAACTGTGATGCATCGAGTTCGATCGCACCCCGGGGAAAAGGTTTGGGGGTCGCCAGGGAAACTTTGGTCGAAGTGGTAGGGTTGTTGGTAGACGAGGTCGCTGGCACGAGGATGATCTAGGTAGCTAGTTTGGGTTTCCAGGTTGAGCTCGATTGCTCATTTTGATTTCGTGATGAATTCTTCGATGCTGAGTGTTTAGTTAGGGAGTGATGAGCATCGATGACTGATCGATGGTCTTGGTAATGGTCGGAGACGACCAGGTTGATCGTGCACGTGCATGCATGGGTGATGGTATCTGATGTAGTTGTGGATTTGGGGAAGAAGCATAGTACTCGGGTCATAGATCGAAGACGAACATGATTTTCTTGAAGCAGCGGTAACACGAGAGACTAGGGGTGACATGGGGAAGTGACCATGTTTGGCTCAGGTTTTTGAATGTTTTAGTTACCTTTTTATAAGAAATTAAGTGTACCAGGTTTAATTAATGCAAAGGAATTTCAAAAAAATTCGAGCCAAGCGTTTAAAACAATTTTCAAAGCTTTTAAATAATTCATTTCAAACGAAAAAGATTAGCCAAATTTGAAAGTGAATTTAAAATAAATATGTTTTCAAAGAATTATCATTTATTTAATTTATTAAACAAGTTTTAAAATAAGTTTTAAGGATTTGAAAGTTGAAATGTTTTCAAAATTTGTTTTGGTAATCAATAATTTTATTTTCAATTAACAAGTGTTTTCAAAAATATAACGTGTGATCCTTAAATTATTAAAGTAGATTTTAAATGATTTTGAATAATAATAATAATAATATCAACTATTCATCTTAATTTAATAAGGTTTAAAGGATGTAATTAAGTGATTAAGTAAGAATAATTACTCAAAATAATTTTTAAATACTATTTATAATTTAGTAAATAATAAAGATAAAAGGGTTATTTTAATAGTGTTTTGATTCTTAATGATGATTTCTTCCCAAAAGTCATTAGCAAGGTTTAAATGGTAATTGTTTTTCAAAGTTTAATTAATTAAAGTGATTAAGTAAGGGATAATTAACCAAAGTGATTTATTAATTAACGTAATTAATAAAATGTTGATTAAATTAATTAATGTTATTAATTAAAGAATGATTATTAAGTAAAATTAATAACAAGTAATCAAGGGTAATTAATTACTTAAAGATAATTACTTAATTAAAAGTAATTAATTAATAATTAAAGTTGATTAATCAAGTGATTTAGATTAATTTGTGATTTATTAATGTAAGTGATTAGGATAATCACTTATTGTAATTAATTAAGGATAATTAATTAAATAGTAATTAATTAAGGGTTAATTAATTGATGTAATCAATTAAGGAGAAAAAAATTAGGGGTTAATTATTTAATGATTAAAGGTCGATTAACTTATTAATTAAAGCTAATTAATCTATAATTAAAGGTTAATTAATTTATTAAAGGTTAATTAATTAAGATGATTTGTAATTAATTAATATTAATTAACCAGGATTAGTGTTTATTCATAAGTAATAAATCAGATTAATCAGATAATTAATTGATTTTGCTTATGTATGTATGAATTATATGAATGCCTTGAGTTGATCTATAATGATTCTATGATATGGATTATTTTGATTTGAGCTATGTGTGAATATTATTTGTCTGTTTACAAATTTATCTGTGAATCTGTGAATGATGATAAGCGTTATAGGATTATACCGCTTAACGAATATTATTATGCTTGAATCTGTGATGAATGATGATGTTGCACTTTTGGATAGAACCCCTGGACTACACCTTACACACACAAATATGGATTGCACGAGGAAATTGGTTAAGTCACAGATTTTTGAAATGGTTTTTGAATACAAATGATTTTGGAAATGCAATTGGGTTAAACATAAAAAAAAGCTTTTGAAAGGGATTTTAAAGATTAAAATTATTTTGAATAACTTGATAAAGTTTTGAAATTTAATAGTTTGATTTGAATTTAGATTCAAGTTTTGAAATTGAATTCTATGTTGAGAATTATGGTTTAAAAAGGTTATAAAGGTTGTAAATGTGTTTATATGGGTTTTTAAACCATTTTAAAAAGTATTGTTTTGGGATTTTGAATTTAACCCAAGTTTTATACTTAAAGGGCTTTATCGTGCAAATGTAATCGGATTTTTTCGAAACGAAAACTATTTGTTTTCAAATAATAATAGTTTTCACATATAGAAAGGATTTCCAATTTTTGTTGAAAGATTTCAAGTATGAAATGGAATTGAAATAGTTTTGAAAGCTATGAATAAACCTTTATGAAAGATGGTTGAACCTTGTTTTGAAATTGAAGAGGATTTTAAATAGTGTATCTTTTATATAAAAGATTTGAAATGAGAATTGTTTTGAAAGTTATGAATAAATCTCTGAAAATGGTTTTGAAAGCTATGAATTGAGTCTTTGATTTAAAGGTTGGATGAGTTAATCCAATTTGAAATGGAAATTGTTTTGAAATTTGTGAATGGATCTCTGTGAGAGATTGGTAAACTTTGTAAAGTGAATCTTTTTGTTCAAAAAGATTTGAAATGTTAATTTGTTTAAACCATTGGGCTTTAAGTTGTGACTTAACTGAATTCCCAATATTCATATGTTTTGAAATATTGCGCTTATTATTCGATTTAGCCGGGAGAGGACCTTGTGTCATATAACCCATTTCGAATAATGATACGACGTTATGGATAGAATTTGAAGACCGGTGGTGAAGACTGGATATTTCTGAAAACAAAAGGATAGCTCGTCGAATGTCTCTGCACCGACTGATCCCTAGTATGGAGATTTGATCACCCTTTGTGATGGAAAGTCCGGACGTGATTAGGGATTATCCGGATTTGCAAAGGCTTCTTTGGAAGTGCCTTCGGTTCTGTTCGAACCTGGAATAGGCTTGTATGGATATGTGTTTGACATTACACTTTGAGATGTAAAGCTGGTTTCTATCAAATACATTTCTGTTTGGTGGCGGAGATTTATTCTCTTAGCTTAACACCCTTCTCTATGACGTACGAGCTCAGAGGCTGTGTAGTTGATGGTTACTAGTGATACATTCTCAATTTGGTAATGTGGCATACGAAGTGCTGCTGATCATTTGTTGATCGAAACATGGCTTTTGTGAAAAGTGTAGCTTCATGGATGAGACCTCATCAGGCCTCACTCTTCGAAAATGGTCGAAACAGGAAATATGCGGCAAGGTTTCGGGGGTCGCGCCCCTAGGTTATGTCCACTCCTTATGGAAAAAGGTGGTATCATGGTATCGAGCCCGAATATTTACCTATGTTGTTACTGCAAATACATTGCTTTGTGGTTGTTGGTGTTGAGGGCCCTCGAATAAAGGTCGCAAACGACAGGGGATGGCATATCTTAGGTGTTACTCCCGGGAAGGGAGTAAACCGGCCTTGTGTTGGTAGAGAGCCGGTTAGGATCTCAGGGCGTCCCTCCAGAGGCATTCCCATGTGGCAATAGTAAGTTTCTTAGCCTGACCATTTGTTGGAAAATCCAAAGAAACAATATGCGCCCTATACGGTTTTAGTTGTATAACCTGCCGTGGATTGTGGCGATAACCTGTTATCGAACATGGTAGCTATAGTAGGCATACGACGAAATGTTGTATGCTGGTTAGGATTAATATTATACTTTCGAAATGCTTTCCAATATTCACTAATAATAATATCAAATGGTTTTCGCGTATCAAGCATTTTTGACTATCATAAGGAGAAATCTCCTCCAATTCTGCGTTTGCATGGTATGTGCGGCGGGAGGCCTTATGGTAGTTTCATCTTCCAAAAAGCATTGCGGATTTAAATTTTAAATTCTTTTGTTGCTTGTTTTAAAGATAAAACTATTTTCGTTTGCTCATACCAGTCCCATGACTGACACGAAATTTATTATTCCCTTCCTAAACTTTAGGTGCCCACAATTTTCCACATGGTCAGCCTAGAGTTTGGTTTTTTCAGATAACCAAATAGTTGGTGTAGATTCGATAGCATCCAGCTCTTGGATTTGGCGATCGCATTTGAATCGAATTGCTTCACTTCAGCATGGATGGTAGTTCTTGCTTTCTGGCTTGGAGTCTTTCTAGCTTTGGAGCTTTAGCAATGGAGTCGCTTTTGTTGGAGTATCTATCTTCTAGATTTCTGAAGATATTATCTTTTCGAGATATCTTTCTGCTATCGATGGTTGCAAAGTCTAGACCATCTTCTAGTGTTGTCTTCCGCTATTGTATATCTTTTTGCTCTGATTTATATTGATATTCATTGTATCTGAATATTCTATCAAATATTGTATATCAACAATATTGTTGTTTTCTTCCGCTGTGTTGTTATATTTAATGTGTTATAAGCTCCGACAAATCGGATTCGAACGTTTGAATCTAGACATTCGATTATAAGTGAAGTACGGGTGTCGATTTTCGTACGCAAAAATTCAGGTTGTCACAATAGTTGAATACGACTATATATAATAGGCATAAAACCAACCCACGTATAAACTAGGCAGTGTCTTAGTACGATGTAGAAAGTTGATTGATTGGAAGGAGTAGTTGTTCAAGTATAGTGCAAACATAAACAAATAAAAAATTAATACTTTTTACTATATTGTTGTCAAATGTGATATAAACCTCCAATTTCGTATTAGGAACATTTAACTCACATTTTTGATTAAAATATGTCACACCCACATCACTTCCATTCAAACTACAAAGAAAATCCCATTTTTGTTGTATGGTTGTGGAAAATGATGTTAAGACTGACGGCGTGGTTTTGCCAATAATTGTCTAATTCGAAAATAATTCATAAATATTTTACAATCTGTCAAATATTAGGTGCAATGAACATGCAATTGTTAGTTGTATATATCTACTACTAATAATGAGAATTCCTTGAATAAGAATTCAACATCTTCTTTTACTAAGACTAGTTGATTTTGAAATGGGGCTAAACTCACAAATGTTGTCAAAAATATGGGTTTGGATAATGGAAACAGTTATAAGCTTTGAGTTTAATTGAAGTTAGATACAATGCCAGCTGATTAAATGAACATAATGTAGATAGTGAGTTACATTCTTATGATAGTGAGTTACATTCTTTTGAATTGATATCTTTGATCTTGATAGCATGTTAAAAATTCAACTCGGTAAAAAAGATTATATGTCACATATGCAACTCGGTCAACTCCTATTTGAGTGCAAATAAATAAAGAGAAAGACAAGTCTAAACATAAATTATCGCAAATAACTGAAACAACTGAAAGCTAAATAGATAAAGATAGATCTCCAAGCGAAGCTCCAAAGGTGAGTCTCAAATGCTATGATACTTAAGCTAACCCAAGCGGAAAGCAAAACACAAAACATGTAACGATCCCAATTTTGAATTGAATTGAAATTAATAGTTAATATAAAATTTGAATACATTTTGGAATAAATTTGAATTTGAAATCTATACATATATGTATATATGAGTAAAATCTAAATTTGACTTTCGAATTTGTTTTTGAAATATTGAATTTGTATTTAAAAATTCGAACTAATGACTTAGAAAAATAATTTGGATTTAAGAATTATTACTTATGTAAATTAGTAAATTGATGGTTAGTTTTAATAATAGTTTTCTTTTAAATAAAATGGAATAAATTTTATCAATACAAAATACAAGTATAAAATCTAATTGTAAAACATGTTAACATAAATAAATGTTTGATAGTTGAACTCAAAAACAAATATATATCTATGAAGCTTGCAAAAGAAGGAACAAATAAATATGTATTTTGTACAAGGCAATTAATGCAAGCATACAAAACAAGATTAAATAAAATAGTGACACATAACCCCATTAGGTGTTCATATGTAGAAACATCTTAAGACACCTAAGTAGACATGTGTCAACATTCTAAAGCTTGTGTAAAGAGAAGTAAACAAGTGTCCAAAACTAAAATTACCAAACTAGCCTTGAAAATTACTATATAAAGGGTGGATGGAAATGTTCACTTATTTTTTTTACTTTCACAAAGCAAAAAACAAAAGTAAGATAAAGTGAAAAAGCTTGGAGAAAGCTAAGGAAAAAGATTCACGTCAAATGCACAAGTTTAAGGCGAGAACAATTATTTAAATTTCTAGTATTCATGTTATTTTTGAAGAGATGATAGTTGTAAGTAAAAGTGGCTCGGTTCTATCAAAAGCGCAGCTTAGTAATTCAACCATAACTTTCTCAATTCTTCATGAAATTTCGATTTCTTAGATGTTCTGGAAAGCTTATTTCATGTGCTACAACTTTGATGTTTTGTGTTTTCTATAATTTGAATGTTAGCTATGTCAAAATTGAATTTTTCTACTGTAATCTCGAGAGCAAAACTAATATTAGCTCTGTGCTTAAGGCTGAAACTAAATTGGCCATAACTTCTTCGTTCCTCAACCGATTTCGATAAATTTAGATGTTCCAGAAAGCTTAGACTTTATTCTAAAACTTTTATGTTTTGAGTTTTCCAAAATTTCGATGTTATCTTGGCCAAAATGATAATTGTTTATCGCTGTCCCGAGACAAAATGATAGCAGTTATGAAATTCAAATCTCAGAATTGTTTTATCCATAACTTTTACAATTCTTATCGGAATTCGATAAATTTTAATGTTCCGGAAATCTTAGAAACTAAGCTACAACTTTCTTTTTACTCATATTGCCTGATTTTGAAGTTATCTATGACATAATTGCAATTGTTGGTCGCTGTCCTGCAAATACATAAGTTCAGGCTAAGTTTAATGTTTTTAGTAAAATGGTTATAACTTTTGAACCGTTGATCCAAATTCTATTATCTTGGTTATCCTAGAAAGCTAACGGAAAGGTCTATAACTTTCATTTGTATCATTTTCTGAAATTCGTTGATTAAAATGTTGAAAAACTTCTTGCAAACTCACTGTCCTGTTGTTGTAGAGTACTCAGTGTTTTGTGCAAACCTGAGCTAGTATTTTGTGCATAACTTTTGTGTTTCTTATCCAAATCTTATAAATTTTAAAGTTTTGGAAACTGCAGAAAGAGTGTGACAACTATTATTTGTATCACTTTTTAAATTCGGCAATCTATATATATGAATTTGAGGTGCAAGCTCGGGTTAAATTTCTGCCCGAAATGAACATGTTTGTTTCTAAGAAAATGACTTTCTATTTAGGACTTTGAAACACTATAAATTGAATATATACACATATTTGTTCCAATTATGGGAATTAAAAATGGATAATTAAAAATGGATAATTAACTTATTTAATTAATTAATTCTTGGATTAATTAAATAAGTAATTGAAGGGTTAAATTCATTAATTGAGGTTTAAGATTAATTAATTAAGGGAGATTTAATTAAGCAATTAAGGATTAATTAGGTAACAGTTAACACTTAATTAATTAAATAATCAGCTATTTATGATTAAATAATTAAAAATTGATTAATTAATAAATGATTAAAGGATAATTAATCAAATGATTTGAAATCAATTAAAGTTAATTAACCATGATCCATGACCCATCTGATTTAAATTAATCAGATAATTTATTGAGTTCACTTATGGATGTTTGAACCCTATTGATTATTGAACTGTTTGATATTTTCGAGATACTATGCTTTGTGCTATGAATTGTTTTTAGTGTGATCTGTGATGAATGTAATTTTATTTATTTATAATGCATCCATATTTTCTATCTGTGAATCTGTGTATATAGATAAGCGTTATTGGGATATACCGCTTATCGATATTGGGTGATTGCGAATCTGTGATGATTGAAATGATGTTGCACTATTGTGTTAAACCCCTGGACCACACTTATACACACACATATATGGATTTCATGAGGAAATCGATTAAGTCACAGATTTTTGAATAGTTTTAAATTTGAATTTTAAATTCAAATGTTTTGGAAATGGATTGGGTTTAAAGTGAAAGGCTTTTGAAACGGAATTTCAAAGATGAAATTTATTTTGAATAACTTGATTTTGATTTTTGGAATTTAAATAATTCGATTTAAGTTTGAATTCAATATTTGAAATTGAATTCTATGATTTGGAAACTAGGGACTAAAGATGTTATACTAGTTTATATGGGTTGAACTATCTTAAAGGTATTGATTTGGAAATTTGAATTTTAATTCAAAGGCTTTATCTCGTGTAAATATAATTGGATCTTTCTGAAATAAAACTATTTGTTTTCAAATAACAAAAGCTTTCATATAAGAAGTGAACTTCCAAATTGTATTAAAAGGGATTTCAAGTTAAAAATGAAAATGATTTTCCAAGTTATGGAAACTGTTTGAAAGCTATAAGTTAAATCTTTAATTTAAAGATTTAACGAGTCAATCCAATTGAAATGGAAATCGTTTTGAAATCCGTAAATGGATCTTTGTGAAGCTGGATGAAATTAGTGAAATAAATCTTTTTGTTTAAAGATTTGAAATGGTTATTTGTTTAAACCATTTGAAGGAAAGTTTTGAGTTATTAAGTTGTGACTTAATTGAAATCTCATATCCATATGTTTTAAATGTTGCGCTCACTATTCGGTTTAGCCGGGAGAGGACCTTTATGTCGTATAACCCATTCCGAATATGTGATACGTCGTTATGGATAGCATTTGAAGACCGGTGGTGAAGACCGGGTATTTGCGAGAACGATAGGATGACCTATCGATTGTCTCTGCACTGAGTTGCTCCGGTATAGAGATCCCCTAAGTGATGGGAAGTCCGATCGGGATTGTAAATACCCGGATTGCAAGGGCTTCTTCGGAAGTGCCTTCGGTTCTGTTCGAACCCGGAACAGACTTGTATGGTTACATGTCTGACACTACACTTTGAGATATAAAGCAGATTTCTTTCAAATACATTTCTGTTGGTGGCGGAGAATTTATTCTCTTAGCTTAACACCCTTCTCTGAGACGTACGAGCTCAGAGGTTATGTAGTTGAAGGTTATCAGCGATATACTCCCAATTTGGTAGTGTGGCATGCTGAGTGCTACTGTGTGTTGATGATCATTTGTTGATCATTTGTGATCAGAGCATGGCTTTTGTATAAAGCGTAGCTTTGTGGACGAGACTGCATCAGGACCTCACACCCCGGAAATGGTCGAAATAGGAAAGATGCGGCAAGGTTATGAGGGTCGCGCCCTTTAGGGTGTGTCATTCCCTTCTGGTAAATGGTGGTATCATGGTATGGAGCCCTGATATTTAACCTATGTGGTTGCTCCAATCTCATTTACTATGTGGTTGTTGCTTAGAGGCGCCTCGGATAAAGGTCCCAAAGGATCGGGGAGTGGCATGCTCGAGTAGTAGTTACCTAGTTACAGAGGTAACCCGGCCTTGTGTTGGCAGAGATCCGGATAGGTTCTCGGGACGTCCCGCCAGAGGCGATCCCATGTGGCAGTAGGAAGTTCCTTAGCCTGACCATTTGTTGGAAAATCCAACGAAACAATACGCGCCCTGTACGGTTTTATTTGTATTACCTGCCATGGAATGTGGTGGTAACCTGCTATTGAACATGGTAGCTATAGTAGGCATACGATAATGGTCGTATGCTGGCTAAGATTAATATTCTACTTTCGAAATGTTTTCTGCACTTTGCACTTATAATAATAATATCAAAGAACTTTCTACGTATCAAGCATGTTTGACTATCATAAGAAGAAATCTCCTCCAATTCTGCATTTGCATTGTGTGTGTGGCGGGAGGTCTTATGGTAGTTTCATTTTCTAAAAAGAATATCGGATTTTCTTTTATAAATCTTGTTTTATTTTAAAGATAAACTATTTTTGTTACTCACACCAGTCTCATGACTGACTCGGAGTTTATTGTTCCTTTCCTAAACTCTGAGTGCTCACTATTTTCCACACGAGCAGTCTAGAGTTGGGTTTTTTTTCCACATAGTTAGGTTCAGTGGATTATCTGGAGCTAGTTCAGTCTTTGGACATGATTGACCTTGCTTAGCTTGGTGCATCGTTATTGGGAGTTCGAGCTATTTTTGGATTGGTTCTTGGAGATGGAGTTGCAGTTTTGGAGTTCTCTCTTGAAGGCTATCTTACAGTTATTGTTCCGCTGTTGGTGTTATCTATTTTCTTTCCGCTGCTATTTTATTGTATCTTATCTCTGATGTATATCGATATCTATTGGATCATCTGTTGTATCAGGATGTTGTATCAGATGTTGTGTATTGGTATTCATTTTTTCTTCCGCTATGTTGTTTACTTAATGGTGTTATAAGCTCCGGCGACTCGGATTTGAACGGTCGGATCTACGGCATTCGAGTACGATGTAAAGTATGGATGTCGATTTTCGAACGGACAAAATCCGCTTCGTCACAAAACAATTGAGTTAGAATTAACATTCTTATGCAATTAAATCAACTCAAGTGAAATGTCCAAGTGAAATGCAATACAAATTAATAGGATGATGGGATTCCATCCTTTAAGGATCCATTAAACTATCTACATACATAATACAATACGCTACATAGATAATGTCTATAGTAAAGTAAAATATTAAAATAGCGTAAAGGCGTTACCCATATCCCCCTTAACACATTTTATATAAATTTTGTAGTCTATACAATGCTGTAAACTCCACCAAACCGGTGGGCTATCAGGAAGCATTACATCGGTACGACACAAACCAAACTCGTAATGGGTGCGATAAGGCATATGACAAGGCATGCCAGGAAATGCCCAGCATAGGTTACTACCATTTTACGAATCCATACTAGTGGTAACGCGTAGCAGCTACTACCGTCCACTTCGAGACACACTACCATAATCAAAGGTGCGCACCAATCAAATCACAATGTAATAGATATGGTTTCGAAGAAGCATGCTCGATCGGAGTGTGACATCACTTGGCCCGACGTGGCTTCTGTTTTGTAATATCAAGCTGACCTGAGGGGGTCGGGGCTTCTTTCATACCTCATATAGAACCTTACTCCAAACCATCCTACTTCGTTCAAGACTCTCCACCATGTGCACAGTTGTTAAAGTGGTTTTTGGTATTGGCAGGGAGTATGACAATATCCGATCCCTGTCTCATAACAACCTAACGCTTATTTCACACTAAGGACATTTTTCATTTCAAAGAGTTCATATCTCATGTCAAAATATCATATTTGTTTCAACATCCACTTTCAAAATCATTATTTACTTTAAATCATATTCACTTTCGAAATTATAACCACAAAATAGGTTAAACCATCATATCGCATTTAAATCAAATAAATATAAATCATAACAGTTCCACTTAAACAATTTGAATATTGAAATTTGTTTATATTTCGGAATAGTTATACATTAAAATAGTTTATATTTACAGTAGGTTACAGATTAAAATAGTTTATGTATAAGAAATAGTTTGTATATTAATATATATATATATATATATAATTGTTTATAAATTTTAAATAATATATATTAAAATAGTTTATATATTTAAAGAGTTTATATCTAAAATAGTTTCAAATTAGAATTGTTTCTTCCAATTTCACAAATCAGTTCAAATCAACTTTAGTTCCAAAACTCAATTTAAATCAATCTCAGTTCATCGATTTCAATTAAAAAGGTCAAAGGCTCAATTCAAATTCTCATTAAAACCATTTTAGTTTATATCAATTTCAAATCCAAGTTTGAACTACAAATTTAAACCACTTCCAGTTCAGCAGGTTTCACAATTTAAATATTTAAACATTTACAATAACTCCATTTGATAAGTTTCATTTATATTTCAAAATTCTACTTTAATTTTTTTTAATTTGAAAATATTCACTTAATCATTTTTAATAACATTTAAATAAAATCTCAAATTACAAATATAAATCAATATTAAATATGCAATTTCAATTTTATTTAAATTTGAAAATATTCATTTAATCAACTTTAATCAAAATCCAGTTATCAATATCTTAGATCATTTCTATAAAATCTCAAAATTAACAAGTTCAAATCAATTCCTATTCAAATACAATTCTTAAACAAATTAATTTACTAATCAGTTTTAATTTATCTTTCCAACCTTAATTTATTAAAGTTATTACAAAATCTATTTTCAAAATATTATTATAAATTTTAAACAAATATTTAAACACGCTTTATATATATTAATTAAATTAAATTTTATTAAATCAAATATATCTTATTTTATATTAAATCTTATTTTATATTAAATCTTATTTTTATATATTTAAAATAATCAAATTTTAAGTAAAATCTTAAAATTTATATTTTTCAATACTTTACTTATAATTTAAAATTTCCAAACATTTAATTTAAAATATAAATTTTTACATACATATCAAAATAAAATCTTTACATTATATTTTTATTTTAACCCATATATTTTCAAAAATTTTGGAAAATCATTTTTAAAAATAGACCAATGGTGTCCATTTATAATTTTCTATCTTATTGTCAAGTGATACGGATATTTATTATTCCAATCTGTAATAATTTAATATTTATGCGTATATGTCATTTCAACCCGCAATCTAAAATTTTCAAAATCAATAAAATCGTTGGCTTTATCATTTCAACCCATAACGATTTTTTATAATCTATAATATCGTTCGAGTATGTATCATTTCAACCCATAGGGAATTTCTAAACTAACAAGGCACTTGTGGTGTGAGGACAATAGAATAATAATATAAATAGCGTAACATATCAACGATAATCATATATTATAATTAAAAATTTAAATATATTATGTATACAACATGTCACACTGTCATAGGTAAACTATTCTAAATATTAACATATCATATCTAACGATCAAATCACTAACCAATTCAAATTTAACAACATATTTCAATTATCATTTCATATGAAATAAAATTTACTAGACATATGGATGTCAGTCATGAGCAATCGCTCACCTTTCGTGGCTATGAAAAACAACGAGAATAAGAAAACGGATATGGACACGTGGCGAAACAAAGCTAGAAAACTACAGCTGAAATCTCCGAACAGCGGCAAACAAAACAAAGCTAGTGACTCGATAGTCAAATATATATATATATATGTGTATATATATATAATATTATTTTTTCCAAAGAAGAAGAAATGGATGGTTTTAGCGGCTGCTCGGCTATGACGGCTGCTCAGGGTTGGCATTCGACGAGTTGTTGCGAAGTGGGTGATGCGGTTGCTACGGAAAATGGAGTGAAGCAGTGTGGTGTTTGGTCAATGGAGTAGTGCTAGCGCTTCGCCTACAGGGAGGATGGACGGGGAATGGCAACTGTAGGAGTGTTCAAAGGAGGTGCGAAGGTGGAGGGGGACGTCTGTATTTGGAGCAGAGAGGGAGGCGATCTGGGCACGGCAATGGCATTCAGGGGATAAGGCGGCTGTGTGCTCGACTATGAAGTAAAGCAGAGGAGGTTCAGGTAGCTATGTGTTGCTATGCAGATGCAGTTGTCAGATGGAAGAGGAGGGTGGCTTTGGTGGTAGTTGTTTGGATGTTTCTAGGCGGCGAGAGACAAGCGTGGAAGGCCAGAGGGTGAGTTAAATCGAAGAGTTGGCGTCAGGTTTAGGGGTGTTGCTGTGGTGTGTGGACTATCTGATAGTGGGTAGCGAATGAAGCAGGGATAGGTCGAGAGGAGGGGGAGCAGAGAGGTTGCGGATGCGGTGGGTGTTGGTGATGATTCGGTAGGGGGAAGTGGCTGCTCAGGCACTGGCTGGAGGAAGGTCTCGACAACAGGCATGGAGAGAGGCGGGCAAGATACGGTAGGAAAGAAGATGAACAGGATAACTCAGGCAAAATATACATGCCTTAGTAATTTTTTTAAATGAAGAAGAACAGAACGAATCAGAAGAAAGAGAGAATGAAAAGGAATGAATTAGAATAATATATTGGAACCTGTGGGAATAAAAAAGCCGGCTATTGAATTTCAGAAAAAAATAAAAGCAAATGGTTATTGTTTTCTTTTAGGACAAATGAAAAGACATAGAAACCAAAACGCTCAAAATGGGTACCGATACGGCTAACCGTTTTGTAGATTTCACCGCGTAGCAGACGCCAAAATGGACAAACGAATATACTGCAGAGATTAGTGTGATGAGACAAACAAGATGATACACAGATATAAGCGACACGATCCTCCTATCAAAACTCCATATTCGCTACAAAAAATGCAGCTACACCACCGAAAATATGATAAATGGGGCTGAAGCGGTCCAAATTTGGCGAAACGAATTATGACGTCTCACTCAAAAAAAGGTCTACAATTTTCTTATATAAAAATATTTAGATTTCAAGAATGATTTATTTTCATCATGTTTTAAAATTTTAAATTGAAATTTCATAAGCAAACAAACTTTCATATTTTAAGATGAAAATCTGAAGCTTACTACGTTTAAATAGACGTAGTCCAAATATCAAATTTTCACTGCAAAAATTTAATTGCTTATTTTCAAGAAAAAATTAGTTAATTACATTATTTAAATCGTTAAAATCTTCAGGCCATTATACTCTCCTGGACTCAAAACTTTTCTTTCCCGAAAAGGAACGTTATAGGAGAATAGAAGCAACAGAAAGGATAGTAGATTCAAAATATGTAACGACCCATAATTTTGCTACTTCGAAAATGAGAGATTTCGTTTGTTTTAAATTTAAAAGGGTAAAAACTTAAATAAATAAGTTGTATATAATAGATAATAAAAAATAAATTATGTATTCTTTTAGTTGATAATTTAAATGGTATAAATTTGGATTTTAGAACAAATCAACAAAAGTTAAGTTTTGTTAGAAATAAGTAAATTCTTAAATAAATAGGTTTAAATATTTATTTAAAATGATACATCTTATTGAAAACATGTAATAAAGATAGTAAAAGTATATTAAAATATTTATAAGTATGTTAATAATCGTTTTATAAAAATAAACAAATTTTGTCGTATTTTGTCAGTTTTACAAACACTGTAAAATTAGAGATTTTGATATTATTTAAATATGATTTTAAAATATAAATCGACATGTTTTAATTTATTTAAATAATTAAAAAGTTTATTTTAAATTTGGTTTACATAAATAAATAATTTAACTAAAACGTCAAAAAGTGACCGTAAAACATTTTGTCAAAAATCAACGTTTTGTCGGTTAAAAATCATCGCAATATTGTCACACATTTACTTTCTTTTATAGGAACATATATTCGAATAGTATAAATATTGTTTAATTCATTAATCAAGTTTATTTTTACTAACATTCTTAGAAAATTCTAAAATGTTGTTAACAAAAAGTACGCACAAAAGGACAAACATGTCATTTCAAAGCAAAAAGTAATCATCAAATCAAACTAAACATATTTATTATATTATTTACTTAATACTTAAGTGAAAATGACATAAAATAATGATTTCAATTGTGATGTTAAGTGTTGAAAAAATAAGGTTTCTTAAAAGTAAGTAAAGGGTATTTTGGCCTTTTTACAAAATATTATTTTAATACAAAACTTTTTCTATTAATAAGCATCCACTTTCTCATCTTTTTACACTTCTTCTTCTTCCTTTTCAAGCTTTTCTTCTACTCTCTAATGGCTTCTTCTCTTCCATTTCCTTACTAACTTTTTCAAAACCATATCAAACAAAGTCAAAACACCACCAAGTTTGCCAAAGATCTTGGAATACCATTAAAATATGGTTTAGCATCTATGAAGTGAAGAAATGATGGAGGAACGTGAGGATCAAGGTGTGGTCGAACCTATAGAAGAGGGAAAGACTTGTGGTTGAGAGCAAGTGGAAGTAAAGTGATGGCCCAGCGCTAAAAGGTGAGGTGAAGTTGTTTGCGTGATGGTTTGGTGTAGTTAAGAGGTTTTAGTGAAGCGTTGTTGCATACAAATATTGGCAGGAAGAATTGGTTAAATTGAAGGTGAGTACTCATATTTTAAGTTACTAATTTCTAAAAATATTTCAAGTTAATTACATGAAAAGTTTGACACATGTTTGATGATAACTTGGTTGATATTGTGGTAGATTATATGTTTGTGATATGGATGATAACTTAGTTCGGTAAACGATAAGAGAAATGGTTAGTGAGTATTAACTAATTGAGAATTAAATCCATATAAATGCGTGTATGGAAATTATTTAGCCTCTTAATGATTTCAAAATATCTAAAAAGATTGAAAATGATATTATAACAATATAATATTATAATATGATGAAATGAAAAATGAGTTTGAAATGATGAAAATATTGTTTTAAATAAGTTAAAATAGTTTAAATATGGTTTAAAACAAATTTGAAGTGTTTCGGACAAGTTCAGAAGCAATTCACAAAATTGGTCAAAATCGAGCTCGTCGCGTAGCGCAACTCGTAAATTTAAACACGTAACTTCAAATTAATGTAGAAAATGATTTATAAATTGGATTTCTTTGAAATAAAAATTATTTGATCCATAATGATAATAGTTTTCCAATGAAGAAAGAAAATCAAGACTTCATTTAAGTAGAGTATGAATTATGTCCAAAACAAATTTTGTAAAAACATCGCGCTTTTGCAGTTCGGAATCCAAAAGGGTATTTCTTTATAAACGATATTTGTAAATAATTAAAAATATGAAATAAATTTTATAAATCTATTAAAATGGTTTAAAAGAGATTTGGAATAAAAAATATGAATTTTCAAATATTAAAAAGTTTTTTAAACCAAATAAGCTTATATATATCACTTTCTGTAGCACTTTTATGCCGCGAATTCTATAACCATTTTAATATGAGTTTAAACTTAATGATTTTTCCTAGAATCAATTACGAACATTTATAAAAGGAAAATTAAGAGTTTAAAAGATAATTTGAAATCTCATAATCAATTCAAAAATTAAGTTAATAATTGAGTATGCAGAAACGACTAGTACATTGTCCCGTCTGTGAGATGTGGGAAGATAAAACAAGGTGTTTAACTAAGGTCAGGGATGGAGCAACCAGTGCGTTGATCTTAACTGGTCTGTGGTTTCTTTTTTTAGACAAGGGGTGGAATAGATCGAAAGGAAAGCCTGAATGGTCTAAAAGATCATATTTAAGTTTTTCCAAGATAAGAGAAAAGAAATAAATTCTTTGAATGTTATTTAACCACACAACATATTTTTATTCGATGGTTAGCATGAAGGAACCGAGATCGGATTTGGGTGATTCCTATCCAAAGAACCCGGTTCGGATTTGGGTGATTCCTATCCAAAAAACCCTTCAAATAAATTTTTGAAATAAAACATACTGAAAACAAAGATCATTGAAGAAAAAGATCTTCATAGTTTCGGATTACTTGCCATTAGTCCCTAGGGGTGAAATTTACCATATCTAAAATGGTAATGGTGCTCTGTTATTAAAATCTTCGATTTGCAAGAATATGATTTGAAGTTAAGAAGAAATTTTTGATTAAGGTTTAATTAATGATTTAGGAATATTTTCCCCAAGTTAAAAGTTATAACTTGAATATAAGAAATCTTTGATTAAGATTAAAAGAATGATTTGGAAAGATTTTCGTAAGAGAAAATGATTTGGAATTATTCCAGGATTTAAGAAAGGTTTAATAAAACAAATGATTTGATAAATGAGGCTTAATAATTCTATATACTCTTGAAAAGAAAATGGAATAAATTGAAAATAATATATCGAAGAATGATATTTGATTTAAATAAAAGATGAAGCAATTGATTGGTAATTGATATCCACTTATGAAATTAACATCTTTTAAAGCGTTGATTGGTTTCGAAGGAACCGGGGTCGGATTCGGGTAATTCCTATCCAAAAACCACTTCAAACCAACGTAAACGTTCGAAAGTGAAGACAAGTTGAAGATAATGATTATTGAAGATCGTAGATCTTCATAGCATGAAGACTGCTTGTTGACATGCTCTAGGTCGTTTCCCTTATAGATTTATTTATAGAAGTGGTCTCCTCATTGTGGAGATTTTTCGGATTGCAAGGACTACTCGCTACTAGTGGCGGTAGGAGAGTGCCTTCAATTCCGTTCAGTCCTAGAACGAACTTGTATGGACAAATGTATGGCGTTGCATTTCTGATACACAACGTTTGAGTTTTACAAATGTACATCTGCTTGGTGGTGGAGAAGGCAACTTCTCTTAGCTTAACACCCTTTTTGTGATATATGAGCTCAAAGGTTGTATGCTTGTGGTAGTCAAATAGTGATCAAAGGAATGGCAGTGTGGCATACAAAGTGGAACTTGTTATGATCTAAAGCGTTACTTTGTGAAAAACAAAGCTTGTCTTTGAAAAAATTGAGCGTAGCCTTGCATGCCTCATACCCCGGTTATTATGGGATTCTATATGGTCAGACGTATGCTAGCATTTCGGATAGTAGTGATGTGGGTTATCAGATATTCTGAGCCCTAGGTATCAGATACTTCAGGACCTCATGGCAGGGATGCGTGAAGTCCGAGTCCTTGGATGTTATTCGTAGAATGTATCCCCTTTTAGCCATTTGTGTTGTTGTATAATGACATCTAAGTCTTGGACGTAAGCCATGGATGTAGATTGATCTTTCCACTAGTTCCCTATCATGTTGGAAATCCAATTCCAATACGTGATGTAGTCCTAAAATAGCTGTAATGACTTGCAAATATTTCAGCTATCCCTTATGGTGTCATATATTCCGTTTAGTATATTCTGTTGACCCAGTCCAGATACATTTCCTTAGACTTAGTCCGGGTATTGATACCTTATTTGAATAAGTTTATTTGAAAGATGTTTTCCAAAAGAATGTCATTAAAGAAAATATCAAATTATTTTGGTAATAAAACTTTTTTGGTTATCAAAAGGTAAAAACCTATCCCTGTTTATGTGTGGGCTTGGTCTTATGAGATACCCTTCTTTTCAAAGGTTTTGATAATATATTCATTTTAAATTTCAAGCATCTCACGCTGGTTTATCGAGCCTGATCTGGGTATTTTTAATACGCAGGTCAGATCTGATTAGTTTTAGGTTTAGTTGAAGATGATGAGAGTTTCCAAAGGAAAGCTGGAGATCTTCTTCATCGTATGGACATATTCTATTATCCGCTACATCTATTGCATTTGTTTTGTTGTTTTCAGCATTTGTAAGGACGGAAATTTATAACTGCCCAGGCTGAATGTAGATTAAACTATGATATTGTGTTATAAAATTTTCTGCTATGAAGATTATTATTGAAATAATATATGTTATTCCATTCGTGTGAGATTCTTTTTTATCTTTATTTTCTTTCTACCCTTAATGATCCGCCTTTTCGTACAAATTGAGTTAGACATGCATGGTTTATTGTCGATTCAAAGGGTGCGGAAAAACGGGCCATAACATTTGGTATCAGAGCTGAAGGTTAAGCGAGAACCTTGGCTTTGTTGGGGTAAAGATTCATTAGAGATAGGGTTAGTAATACCTTAGAATGAGTAACTCGTTAGAGATAGTGTTAGTAACAACCTAGAATGAGTTCGAGTGTTTTATATATGAGTGCGTATTTGTTAGTGACTAATAAATCAATTTTTGTTGATTTATCGGTCGAGCGGTTTATAAATTCTGGTCGATATAGGAAGTACAACTGTATCGATAGGTATTTCTAAATTCTCAACAAGGCATATAGACACACTAATTTTGAAAAAATTGGCAAATGAAATAATTTTAGCTAGGATTATATTTTGAATATAAAGTATATCTTTTGAAAAGTTGTATGGTTAGAAATCAGGATCAGTGAAATATAAATACGAACATCTTGTGATTAGAATTTCATAGTTTGACTATAAGATGTTTCATAAATAATCGATAAGTAAGAATTCTGATAAGGTAATTAAGATCTTTAATACTTATTCCAAAATAATAAATTAAGAAATGATAATGTTATGTTACTATCATAAATTGATCAATTGTTTAATTTAAAAGTTTAAGTACAATACCTTTATGAATTATGTTTCATGATTTAACTATAAGGTGTTTGATAATAAGATTTGTTTAAGGAATGAACATATAAGATAAAAAGGTATTTAAATAACAGAAAATGATTGTATAAAAAGATAAGTATGAAAGAAATGAGAATTTAATTTCGAATAAAAGAATTATGTAATTTAAACGAAGTTAATTAATATAAGATAAAATAAATTTATAAAATAAGTTTTATAAAGTAATCTGAAGGTTTTTGAAAATGGTATTATTTCAAATAAAAAGAGGTATTTTATGATAATCAATTCAATTGGCTCGAAATAAACTAAAAATGGGCAAGAGATGTGTTCAGATGGTAAATACTGGTCTTAAGTATTACTCTTCTTGTTAAGAGAATATATGATACTAGTGGTAATACTCAGTTCCTTGGATTGGTTTAGAGTTACTAGATCTATATAATTTTCTTAAGTTAAAGAGATAATGTGAATCATTAATTGATAAATTGATTAGTATTCTTTTAAAAATGTTTAAACCAAAGATAAATTGGAATTGCTAATAGATAAAATAAAGCGGGATTCTAGACGATTTTGGACAGTCGAAAATTTCCAAATCATACCTAACTCATAGCTAAGAAATTTATGAAATTTTTGGGTAAAAGATTGAAATACTTTGAGTAAATGAAATAAGATAAGGATAATTTATAAATCTTATTTATAAAAAAAACTTAAGAGCTGAGAGTATGAGGATTTGAACATTGGTGGTTTTAAATTTGTTTTTTACAAAGTTAGAAAATTAATACTGGTATTTAATAAGAAATAAGTTTTATAACTTATGAATTTGAGATAATAGTATATTACAACAAAGTCTAAATTTGTTAGACGGACAGATTTAAGTAAAACCAATTTGGAATTTAGGATTTGTATATACTCTTAGGATGTAAAGGTATATCATGCAAATATAGATTTAAGTCATGAATATCTATACACTTGAATAAAATGAGGATCTTTAAAAAGGTAATTATAACCTGGAGAATGTTTTATTAATGAATTCCAACATTAATTAAGAATTTGGACTTAAGACTTTAAAATATGACTAATTTACATAAGTTATAAGATATAATAAACTTAAGTAACAATTTTAACAAATGATTCGTAAATAATATCAGTGTTAAAGGAAATATATTGAGCTAAAAGATTGTTGGAAAACTTTTTTAAAGATAAATCATCTTTTAAGTGAAAAATGGTTTCTTTAGAATACTTTCCTTTAATAGAAATATTTGGAAATAAATAATTAAAAGGATTATATAAAGAAGTACCTTTATAAAATGTTTAACTTAAGATAAAAGTTTATGAATGTTTTTGAAAGTTAATAAATACATATATTATATGTAGATCATCTCATCATATAAATTTTAATCTAAGATTCGAGTTCGGAACTCTAAAGCGTTTACATTGGTCCGAAAAAGGGTTTATCACTCGATTCTTGACGACGAACATTGATGAGGGTTTGTGGTTAGGTACTTTAGTTTTCTATCATAGTTGAGAACTATGCAAGGAAAGTAAAGGTTCTAATATACAAGCCCGATCAGAGTCCGCACTAGAGGATCGAGAGATCGATACTAGTCCGAAAATAAAGTTGCGTATTCAAATAGGAGACCGAATAAGATATTTAATACATATGATATGTGTATACTATATGGAATTAAGTTTAAAGCTGAATGTTTTAGGCAAACTTTTTTTTGGGTAATTTTGAGGACGAAATGCTTTTAAGTAGGGAAGAATGTTATGACCCGTAATTTCGCTACTTCGAAAACGAGAGATTTTGTTTGTTTTAAATTTATAAAGGTTTAAAATTTAAACAATAAGTTATACATAATAGATAATAATAGAGAAATTATTTATGCTTATAGTTGATAATTCAAAAAGTATAAATTTGGATTTTAGAACAAATCAACAAAAGTTAAGTTTTGTTAAAAATAAATAAAAGCTTAAATAAATAGGTTAAATATTTATTTACAAAGATAAATTTGATTGAATTTTTTTTATAAAGATAATAAAAGCATATAAAATTATTTAAAAGCATGTTAATAATTGTTTTATAAAAATAACCAAATTTTGTTGCATTTTGTCAGTTTTACATACACTGCAAAATTAGAGTTTTTGATATTATTTAAATATAATTTTAAAAATATAAAGAGACATGTTTTAATTTATTTAAAGAAGTTAAAAGTTCATTTTAAATTTGGTTTACATAAATAAATAGTCTACCTAAAACGTCAAAATGTATCAAAATCAATGTTTTGTCGATTAAAAGTTGTCACACCGTTGTCGCACCTTTATTTTCTTATCTAGGAATATATATTCAAATAGTGTAGGTATTAATTAATTCATTAATCAAGTTTACTTTTACTTAACATACTTAGAAAATTCTAAAATGTAATTAGCAAAAAGTAAGCACAAAAAGACAAACATGTCATTTCAAAGAAAAAGGTAAACATCAAATCAAACCAAACATAATTATTATATCTTTACTTAGTACTTAAGTGAAAATTGCATAAAGTAATGATTTCAAATGTGATGTTAAGTGTTGAAAAAAATAAGGTTTCTTAAAAGGTAGGTAAAAGGTATTATGGTCTTTTACAAATATTATTTTAATCCAAAACTTTTTCTATAAATAAGCATCCACTTTCTCACTTTTTTGCACTTCTTCTTTTTCCTTTTTCAAGCTTTTCTTCCACATTCTAATGGCCTTTTCTCTTCAATTTCCTTACTAACTTTTTCAAAACCATGTCAAAAAGTCAAAAAACCACCAAACTTTTTCAAAGACCTTAGAATACCATTAAAATATGGTTTAACATCTAAGAAGTGAAGAAATGATGGAGGAAAGCGAGGATCAAGATGTGGCCGAACCTACACAAGAAGGGAAAGACTTTTGGTCGAGAGCAAGTAGAAGTAAAGTGATGGCCGAGGGCTAGAAAGTGAGGTGAAGTTGTTTACGTGATGGTTTGGTGTAGTTAAGTAGATTTAGTGAAGCATTGTTGCATATAAATGTTGACAGGAAGAATTGGATAAGTTAAAGGTGAGTACTCTTATTTTAAGTTACTAATTCCTAAAAATATTTCAAGCTAATTACATGAAAAGTTTGACATATGTTGGATGATAACTTGGTTGATATTATGGTTCATTATATGTTTGTGATATGGACGATAACTTGGTTTGATAATGATAAAAGAAATAGTTAGTAAGTATATTTAATTAAATGAGAATTAAAATCATATAAATGCATGTACGGAAATTATTTAGCCTCTTAATGATTTCAAAATATCTAAAAAGATTGAAATGATATTATAACAATATAATATTATAATAGAAAATCAAATGGAAAATGAGTTTGAAATGATTATAATATTGTTTTAAATAAGTTAAAATAGTTTAAACATGGTTTAAAAAATTTGAAATGTTTCAGACAAGTTACGAAGAAATTCACAAAATTGGACAAAATCGAGCTCGTCGCGTAGCTGAAGTTCCTAAATTTCGACCCGTAACTTCAAATTAATGTAGAAAATGATTTGTAGGTCGGATTTCTTCGAGATAAAAATTCTATGGTCCACAATGGTAATAGTTTTCCAACAAAGAAAGAAAATCAAGATTTCATTAAGTAGATTTTGAATTATGTGCAAAACAATTTTCTAAAAACATCGTAGTTTTGCAATTTGGAATCCAAAAAGGGATTTCTTTTTAAATGATATTTTTAAATGAATAAAAATATGAAATAAATTTGATAAGTCTATTAAAATGGTTTAAAAGATATTTGGAATGGAAAATATGAATTTTTAAATATTAAAAAGTTGTTTAAACCAAATAAGCTTATATAGCATTTTCCATGGCACTTTTATGCTGCGAATTATATAACCAGTTGAATATGAGTTTAAACTTAATAATTTTTTGTAGAATCAATTATGAATGTATAGAAAAGGAAAATTAAGAGTTTAAAAGATAATTTGAAATCTTATAATCAATTCCAAAATTAAGCTAATAATTGAGTATGCGGAAACGACTAGAACATTTGCCCCGCCTGTGAGATCTAGGAATATAAAACAAGGTATTTAAATAAGGTTAGGGATGGAGCAACCAATGCCCTGAACTTACCTAGCTTATGTTTTCTCTTTTTACGTGAGGGGTGGAATAGATCGAAAGAAAAGCCTGATTGCTAAAAAAGATCATGTTTAAGTTTTTCCAAGATAAGATAAAAGAAATAAATTCTTTGAATGTATGTTTGTGGGAGTCAAATAGTGATCAAAGAACTGACAATATGGCACTCAAAGTGGAACTTATTATGATCTAAAGCATGGCTTTTTGAAAAAGAAAGCATGGCATTGAAGAAATTGAGCGTAGCCTCGCGAGCCTTACATCCCGGTTATGATGGTTTTCTATGTGGTTAGATGTATGCTCACATTTCGGATAGTAGTGATTTGGGTTATCAGATGTTCTAAGCCATAGGTTCCAGATACATTTGGGCCTCATGGCAGGGATGAGCAAAGTTCTAGTCCTTGGATGTTTTTCGTAGATTATATCCCCTTTTAGCCATTTGTGTTGTTGTATAACGATGTCTGAGTCTTGGACGTAAGCCGTTGATACAGATTGATCTTTCTACTAGTTCCCTATCATGTTGGAAATACAATCTTAATACGAGATTTACAGTTTTGATTGTAGTCCTAAAATAGCTGTAATGATTTGCAAATATTTCAGCTGCCCCTTTGGGTATCATATATTTCGTTCGGTATATTCTGTTGACCCAGTTCGAATATATTCCCTTAGATTTAATTCGGGTATAGATACCTTATTTGAATAAGTTTGTTTAAAAGATGTTTTCCAAAAAAAATGCATTGAAGATAGTATGAAATTATTTTGGTATTAAAAGTGTTTTGGTTACCATAAGGTAAAAACTGTCCGTGTTTATGTGAGGGCATGGTCTTATGAGATACCTTCTTTTCAAAGGTTTTGATAATATAGTCGTTTTAAATTTCAAGTATCTCATGCCGGTTTATCAAGCCTGATCCAAGTATTTTTAATACTCGGGTCAGATCTGAGTAGTTTCAGATTTAGTTGAAGACGGTTGGATTTTCCAGAGGAGAGTTGGAGATCTTCATCATCGTATGGATGTATTCTATTATCCGCTACACCTATTGCATTTGTTTTTTTGTTTTCAGCATTTGTAAGGATAGAAGTTTATAACTATCCACGCCGAATCTAGGTTAGGCTCCAATATTGTATTTTAAAATTTTCCGCATAAAGATGATTATTGAAATAATATATGTTATTCCATTCGTGTGAAATTCTGTTCTGTCTTTATTTTCTTTCTACCCTTAACAATCCGCCTTTTCGAGCAATTTGAGTTAGGCACGTAAGGTTTATTGTCGATTCAAAGGGTGCGAAAAAATGGGACATTATAAAATACACAGTGCCAGATACAACAATTAATTCAGAACCATTTAAAAATCATTTTCGAATATTAACCTTATACGTCTCATTACTTATTATCATCCATTTATTATTATCATTCTAATTAACTCACTTTCAATTAATTTACATTCATATCCAATTAATTTCCATTCACCTTATTTACCTCTTAAGTGATTAACATTAACCTATTGTTATTCATCTCTTCAATCATCCAATGGATTTATGTTCAATTCATTCGCTTTTAATTGATTTATATTCAACTAATTTGGTTTCAATCCATTTTTATTTAATCAATAAATATTCATTACTTCACATTTGGTTGATTCCAATTCAATGCATTTCATTCCATTGATTTGTTTCCATTATTTACATTTGTTTCATCCATATTTAATTGGTTTACATCTAATTGATTTACTTTCAAATTATAAAAGAAATCATACTTATTCATATTCAATGAATTTTCATTCCATTAATTTCCATTCTATTATGTCCAATTAACATACATTCAATTATTAACTTCATTATGTTCATCCTATTCCTTTATATTTGTTTACAGTCATATTTGTTATCCACTCTCGCGTTCAGTTTTATTTATGTTCATTTATTTTATTTCGTTCACATAGTATATTTTCTTTAATGTAAATAACACTTAATTAACCCTTCAACCAATTTATTTAATTTAGTATTAACATTCCATACATTCATTCGCTTATCCAAAACATTTAACCCTATTCGTATTTTGGTATTTTTACTTTTTATTTTCTCAAGTTTCAAGATATATAACTTATATATTCAAAATTTCTTACATCTCTACTTAATTAACTTTCATTCATAATTTATTTACATTCACCTTTTTTGTAACTTAACTTCATTTTTTTCAAAACCAATTTTGTATTACTTAACTCATTTATTTAATCCATTTTACTTCGCTTAAGTTAATTCCACTTCATAATTCAATTTCAACTATTCTTTGAAATTTACTTTTGTATCACAAATGGTTTACAAAAATATAAATTTATTTATTACCTGTTTAGTTTCTTAATTTCATACTTATTTACTTAAATAGCATTCTCTTTTTATTTTTCAATTTATTTCACTTAACATATCTTGCAGCACAATTAAGTGTATAAACATTTATTATAACCACTAAATTTTATTTATAAATTTCCTTAACAAAATTTCATTTTTGGTTATTACTTCAATTTATATTATATACTATTAAGTTACATGTTCTCATTACATTCAAGCCATTTCTAGGTAAGTTTTATTAATATTTCCAAATGTAATTGAGCACCATACAAATTCACTTTTTATTAACAACATTTCTGTTAAGTAAAATTTAATGTGAGCATTTTTATTACTTAAGTTTTCTCTTGTATAACCTTCAATTACATATTCACATTACATTTTAACTTTTTGAATATTTTAGGTAAATTATATATGTTTTAGGATGCAATTGAGTATTATACAAATTAGTTTATCTTAGTTCAATTGTTTCAATTTCATCTCTCATTTTAGACACTCCAATTATTCAAAAAAAATTCTTTATTTCAATAATTGAAAACCATTACTTAACATAAAAATAAGAGTTAAATTTCTGGTTTCACTTCAAACCATTTTGAAATAAATATATACATATATATTTTGTACATCAAATCATACTTAGGAAATTAAAATCAAATCCATTTTCTAAAACAAAAGTGTAGCAAAATTATTAACCGGTCTCCCAACTTTGAGACTTGAAAACGAATGTCGATGATGCTGCAGTAATAATCGAAATTATTTTCAAGCGAACATAAGAGGAGAGTACCGACTTACTTTTAAAATTCTTTATATAGTATTTCCATTCGAAAAAACTTTCAAATAATATATTTTTCAAAACTTTGAAAACTAAATCTTGAAAAGCACTGAAAATTAAAGTATCAAATCTTTAATTTAAATTCATTTCATTTTCAAATCAGATTTATAATCCATGTTTAAAAATTTCATCTCCTTATAACATACAACAATAGTTAACGATTTAGGAAGATTGACAAAACAACAAATGATAATCTAGTACTATCATTTCTAGTAACCAATTCATTTTACTATCTAATTTCAGAAAATTATACCTTTAAATATAAAATATAATCATACATAAAATTATTCCGTTTACCCATTTCGAGAACAATATTGTGTTAATTCGGTCTGTTCAAGTGTTTTGGAATTCCTATCGTTAGCATTAGCTAGACGAATCGATTGAAACCCAAAATTCAAACTTAACAACCCAAACTAAATAATATAAAACATTTTTATATCAATTGCAAATAAGCACTCTCATAGGATGAATCAAGATTGGATTTTAGAACAAAGATAGAGATCCAAATTTAGAGGAACCCCGATCAAAGAGAATTCTAACTAAGAACATAGGCTCGAAAGGAAGGATGATTTTGTAATTGATTCTTCTCATTCTAGGGTATTACTACCCTATCTCTAATGAGTTTTTACTCCATAAGCTAAGTTTTTCCTAAACGAGAACTCTAATACCATATGTAACGGGACACCAACAAGTGAGGTAAAGCCCACTATAGAATACATCAGTACTTTTGTTTTGCTTTTACGGCCAGCCTCTCGACTGCACCAACCCTGTGGGACATGTAAGAGTAAGAGTCATCCGTTCGCTACCAAACCCAGAAACGAGAGCCCCTTATCATGCTGCACCCTCCGAGTGCCCAAGCAAACACACATGTCAGACTTGAATTGGTCAAAACAACAGATTGTTATTTATATTTAGCAAAACTAAGCATATATAGTAAATAAATCAATCTCAGAATCACAAACATAAAGTAATACAACAATAAATAGTGGAAAAGATTAATAGTAGTTCATGAAGTTACTACAGAAACAACTGAGTATAAAGCAAATATAACATAAGTCCCAGATACACAGAAGTCTCTAATACATAAGAAAAAGACAAGTCTAAACATAAATAATTGAATATAACTAAAACAACTGAAAGCTGAACAGATAAAGATAGATCTCCAAGCGAAGCTCCATGCCCCAAAGATGAGTCTCAAATGCTATGATACTCAGGCTGACCCAAGCAGAAAGAAAAAAACAAAACATTCAAATCAGGATTAACATTCTTATGCAAGTAAATCAACTCAAGTGAAATGTCCAAGTGAAATGTCATATAACTTAAAGGATGTTGGGATTCTATCCTTTAAGGATTCGTCAAACTATTTACACACATAATACAGTAGGCTATATAGATAATGTTTATAGTAAAGTAAAATATTAAAATAGCGTTAAGGCGTTACCCATATCCACCTTAACACATTTTATATAAATGCCATAGTCTATACAATATTGAAAACTACACCAAACCAGTGGGCTATTAGCGAGCGCTCCATAGGTATGACACAAACCAAACTCATAATGGGTGCGATAAGGCATATGACAAGGCATGCGAGGCAATGCTCAGGGTAGAATACTACCGTTTTACGGATCCAAACTAGTGGTAATGCATAGCAGCTACTACTGCCTACCTCGGTACACACTCCCACAATCAATGGTGCACACCTATCAAATCACAAAGTAATAGATATGGTTTCAAAGAAGCATGCTCGATCGGAGTTGCAACCTCACTTGGCCCGACATAGCTCCTGTTTTAGTTATATCAAGCTGACCCGAGAGGGTCAAGGCTGAGTTCATGCCTCATACATAATCGTTCGTCAAACCATCCTACTTCATTCTAGATTCTCCACCACGTGAACAGTTGTTAAAGTGATTTTCGATATTGGCAGAGAGTATGACAATATCCGATCCTAGTCTCTTTAACAACCAAACGCTTATTTCACATTATGGTCATTTTACATTTCAAATAGTTCATACTTCATATGAAAATATCATATTCATTTAAAAATCATATCCCTTTCTAAATCATTATTCACCTTAAATCATATTCACTTTCAAAATCATAACTGCAAAATTGGTTAAACCATCGTATCAAAATATTCACATTTAAGTAACCTAAATCTAAATAATAACAGTTCCAACTTACACAGTTTGAATATTGAAATTTATTTATATTTTGGAATAGTTATATATTGAACTAGTCTATATTTAAAATAGTTTAGAGATTAAAATAGTTTATATATTAGATATAATTTATATACTAAATTACATATGTATTTAAATTGTTTATAAATTTAAAATAATATTATTAGAATAGTTTATATATTTAAAAACTTTATATCGAAAATAGTTTCAAATTCGAATTGTTTCTTCCAATTTCACAAATGAATTCAATCAACTTTAGTTTCAAAATTCAATTTAAATCATTCTCGGTTCAACAATTTCAATTAAAAAGTTAAAGGTTCAATTCAAATTCTCTTTAAAACCATTTTAGTTATATCGATTTCAAATCCAGATTTGAACTACAAGTTTAAATAACTTCAAATTCAATAGGTTTCAAAATTTAAATATTAAAACATTTACAATATGTAGCAACTTAACTTTCTAACACTAGAAAGTGGCATCACTAATTAAGAAAGAAAGAGATAGAAGAAGAAAAGATAAGAAAAGAAGAAACACAACAACATCAGATACTCACAGCGGAACGAATGAAATATAATATATCACATAAACTATTACATAATATCATATTACATCAGAGTACACAACATATACAACACATATTAGACAGTTATAAATATTTGTCTAACTATACAACTCAAGTACACAAGATACAGATACAAACACAGTGGAACCATAATATATATCTACACGTGGAAGCCTCCTACTCCATATCTCCTCCAGAATTCGTCAAGCAAACCTGAATCCCTCGACTACTCATACATAATATGAGTACCCAAGAGTTTAATAAAACAGAAAATAAACACTCGGGTCAGACAGGGATCTGGTGTGAGTAAACGGGTTAAAATTGCTTAACTTTAGAAAATCCTTTGAAAAGAAAAGGTATCACGTAAGACTTTCCATACATAAACATGGAAAAGTTTTTACCTTGCGCTAACCAAAACATTTGATAGGAAATCCAGTGATATTATAATAGTGTCTAGGGTTTTCAAAATAAAATACAGAAATAGCTGGAATGCTTACATCTCACGTTCCAACAAAGTTGGGCACAATCAAAACCGTACAGGCACTTATTGGATTTTGGATTCCATCAATGGAAGGCTACAGGGGTACCGCCCATCACAGTACGTGGCCTAGATCACAGTACCGAGGATCACTCCCAATCCCCTGCATCACAAAGCTGGGACCATTCCTTACTGAACAGTCCCGAGTAAGATCGCCCGTGGTTGGCGCGACCAACCACCCACTAAGCCGAAATAAAAAGGGACATCTAGACAGGGATGACCTCACCCTGAAATGGGTGCTACCCACCTAGTCTTGCTGCATCTCCCCTGTTTTAGCCATTCCCGGTTGATGAGGCTTGAGGCTGTGATTACCTTTATAGAACACATCTATCTTAGAATGCTCATCGTCCACCTGACGATGTTCTGAAAGCATTCAATCCATACAAGTTCGTTTCGAGTTCGAACGAAACCGAAGGCACTATTTCGTTGCACTCATTTTGGAATCACCCTCAGAGTCAACGACTATAGCCCTTGCACTCTGAATCACCATCTCGAACCTATAAGTACTATCTCCGTCAAACTCATCACGGAATCACCCTAGAGTTATACGGACGAATAGTTCTTACACCTCGAGTCTTCACTAAGCTCCATTTGGATTCACGACCCAACGTTTAATTTGGATCGATGTAGTTTTCGAATATCCAAATATGGAAACCCGATCCCGGTCTCACCGAATCCAAACGCCATTTTAATGTCCAAGTTGTTTAAGGGTTTAAACAATTAACTTATATTCAAGATGATATAAACAGATAGGTGAATCACATTATCACAATAGATAATTCATATCAACCATTCATCTCACAAAGCATCATATCACATATCATAGATATCCAAATCATCCAGCATCATTCAACAAATCACCCAATATCAATCGATCATCCAATATTAATCAATCATCCAAAAAGCAGAATTGATTAGCTCTAAATCAATTAGATTACCTAAATCCTTCTTCATTAATTTATTCCAAATAAATAAATAAATCATCTCTTAATGATCTTCTTTAATTAATCTCCCTTTATTAATCATCCTTCAATTACATTCAAGTAATTAGCCTTTAATTCTTTAATTAATTCCACAAATTAATTATTCTTATCCATATACAGTAATTAACCTTTAATTACTATCATTAATTAAAATAATTAATGATCCTTCTTTACTTCCATTAATTAATCAACTATGATTAATTACATTTAATCTTAATTAATCACACTTATATTAATCACTTTTATTAATCAACCTTGATTAATTAATTATATTAACTAATGATCCTTATTAATTAATAATTACTTTAATTAAATAAATAATTAACTTGTTATTAACCATCTTATTAATTAGTCTTAATTAACAGTAATTAACAACTTGTAATTACTTATCTTAATTAATTAACTTCTTAATTAATTATATTAACACTTGATTAATTAATTTAATTAATTAATCTTTAATTGCTTCATTAAGTGATTATTAATCAATTAAATTAATAGATAATCCTTAATTGATTATTTTATTAATCAATTACATTTTAATTAATTATACTTAGTAATTAATCTTAAAATTAATCACATTCGTCAATTAATTAATCACATTAATTAATTAACTAAATTAATTAAGTAATTAACTCTTAATTACTTACATAAGTAATTATCTTTCTAATTACTTCCATTTGATGATTACTCTCTTAATTAATTACTTAACAAGTAATTAAATAATCCTTAATTCTTTAATGAATTAATTACTCCATAATTAATTAACTTCAAAAAAATTATATTAATCAATTCCTTAATTAATACATCAAGTGATTAACCCTTAATCACTTCACTCAATTACTTTCATAAGTAATTTCTCTTTTCTTAATTACATTCAATAATTAACCATTAATTACTTCATTAAGTAATTACACTTAATTAATCCATAATTAAGTGATTAATAAATAATCAATTAACTAATCATTTAAAATTAATTAAATAATTAATTAATTAACTTCTTATATTTAAAAATCCTTAATTAATTAAGAAAATCATTTATTTAATTAATTCTTTACTTATTAACAAATCATATTTTAATTAAGTATTCTTAAGTTCATATCCAAATAATTTAATTTTATTTATCTTCATAAATAAATTATTTGAAATTAATCAAATTTTAATAACCTTAAAAACAAATTATTCAATTTTGTTTACAAAATTATAACTTAAACTTTATTTGAAAATAAAGCATTTAGAAGTCAATTTGAAATTTAAAATACTTTAATCATCAAATTTAAACTTATCATTTTCAATATAATTTGAAAACTTTGTTATTAAAACATTACTTTAAGATTTACTTAAAAACTTTGATTAATATTTAAATTCAAAACTTTCCTCATTTAAATTAAAAATTCAATTAACACCTTTTTAAAGTTTTATTAACTTTATTTCTAATCAACAAGTTTTAAATTTTGTTTTCTTTTATAAAACCCAAGCTTGATTCTATTTATTCCAACTACAAGTTCATTTGCAAACCTGATCATTGTGCAGTACAGACCAGAAAAGCACTCAACTAAAAACTCGAGTTGATTCCCAAACCACATGAGCCAGCCCCGAAGCAAACTCGGATACCACCCACTTCGAGTTGATCACGATGAAAACATGAGCTTCCCTTCGAGCCTCAACTCGTCTTCTCCAGTTCCTAATTTTCCCGTGCACACAACATACACGGTGCACGTACCCCATCACCCCCGGCCGCCGTACATCGTCGCGACCATCACCGACCATCCCACGATCGCACGTGAGCAAGATTTTGAACCCAGATCGAACAATCCAAGCTCAAAACGAAATTCGACCCTACGCTCCAAAACTATAGAAACTCGAACCACCAAAAACCCTCCCATTGCCGACGAACCTTACGCCGATGAACTTCGTCGGCCCACCATTGAAATGCCACGTCCATGAACTTCATCTTCCCCAAATTCGAACGACTCCGGTCCAATCTTCATGATGCAAAAACTCCGACAACCCAGCTGAACCACAAACAAGTATAAACCCTAGTTCGTTCGAATTCGAACAAATCATCCATTGGAAAAATTCAATTGCATTTTTCCAATGATCTACAACACATAAGCAAGCTCCGATCAAAATTACAGCTCCGATCATCACACTGATCTTCGGCAAACTCCCAAAACATCCAATTCGAACGAACCCCAAATTCACATTAATTTCTCAACTAAAAATTACAAAATGCATATCAAAATTTACGATTTTCCATCATGATTATATGCATGTAATTCAAATTAGAATTTAAGGCAATTGATTTTTAACAAATATTTTAGTTCACTGTGTTTTACCATTTTTAAAATTATTTGTAAATTAAAAATTACAGAAACTATTTTTATAATTTCTATCTAACATTAACATACAAATTTCATTTAATCATCATAATCAAGCAATGGTGTTAGTGGAAGATTTAAAATTTTGAAGGTTGAACCTGGTCTGAAAAGAAAAGGAAGCAGAATGTTTACATATATACACAGGCTTTCTACACATATATAAACATATCTATATAATCAATAATATAAATACTGAAGATTTTCATGCAATCACCAAACTCAAATCACAGATCATCACATGCATGGCAGTTAAAATCCAAAAAAATCTGTTTTTAAAATAATTTACTCGCCTGTTTCTAATTTGCAGAGCACATAGCAGTTTTGAATTCTTTTCTCCAGGCTTTAAAATCTTTAAATTTGGAAAAAGCTTTGATTTTGCTGATGAAATTCTACTGCATGCTTACAGATTGATGTTTTAAACTTGCTGTTGAACTTGGTTCCATTTGAATTGCAATACATTTGAAGTTGCAGCTTTGATTGTTGAGAAGAACTTTACTTTGCAGATTTAGTTTCGGGTTTTGATTTGCTTTTGGTTTTTAAATCTCAGGTTTTAAAAGAATAATTTTTTATTTGCTCTTTAATTCATGAAAGAATGAAGGTAGAAAAAGAATTTGAGAAGAAGAAAGATTGGAAATTGGAAGAGGAACAAATTTCTTTATGTTTAAATGAATTATGTTATTTTTATTAAAATTAAAGAAAGTAAAATTTTAAAAAGAAGACACTTGTTATCAAAAATTTACACTTGTCATTTAATTTGCTTAATAGCTTTACATGTGTTGTTAAGATGACTATTATATTTACACATATTTTCTTAAGTATTTTTAATAAATTTTTATTTAATTTAAATATTAATGTAAGCTTACGTATATAAGTTCCTAAATCAATAAATATTTACATATGTATATATAAATTTACTTTTAAAAGAAAATATTCTAAAACTAATTATGGCACAAATAAATTCTTATACATGTACTTAAAAATCTAAAACATTTATATATATACATTTATAACCATTTTAATTTAAACACTTTAAACAAAACAAAATTTTATTTAAACTATCATATTTAAAATAAACAATTATCTTATATTTTGAAAACAATTGAATTAATGCTAAATTAACTTTTGAAAAATATTAATTTTAAAACCAAGCTTCAAATTACAATTCATACATATATAAATTATCAATAGATCATATTAAATTCCAAAACAACATCAAATTATAACATATACATACATATATATTACAATTTGAAAATTTAACTTTTATTTAAAAACAAAAGATATTTCTATTCACAATATATATCAAGTATATATATTATATATAGATTAAAATTTTATTAGCTTTGAAAAAAATAATTCTTATCAATATTGCCAGATTAAATATTTATTAACTTTTAAAAGATTAAAATTTACCAATTTAAATTAAAATTACAAAGAAAAATAATCAAATCAATTTAATTATTAATACAGATTATTAAATTGATATTGCCCAAAATTCCGAGTCATCACACAATAACTCCATTTGATAAATTTCATTTATATTTCAAAATTCAACTTTAATTTTTTTAATTTTAAATTATTCACTTAATCATTTTTAATATCGTTTAAATAAAATCTCAAATTATAAATTTAAATTTTAATAACATTTAAATAAAATCTCAATTTACAAATTTAAATCAATATTAAATATTCCATTTCAATTTTATTTAAATTTGAAAATATTCATTTAATCACTTTTAATCAAAATCCAGTTATCAAGTTATGAGATCATATCCTTAAAAAACTCATAATTAATAAGTTCAGATCAATTCCTATTCGAATATAATTATCGAAATTAATTTTCAAATCAATTTTAATTTATCTTTTCAACCTTAATTTATTAAAGTTATTACAAAATCTATTTTCAAAATATTATTATAAATCTTAAATAGATATTTAAACACACTTTATATATAATAGTTAAATTAAATTTTATTAAATCAAATCTATCTTATTTTATATTAAATCATATTTTTATATATTCAAAATAATCAAATTTTAAGTAAAATCCTAAAATTTATATTTTTCAAAACTTAACTTATAATTTAAAATTTTCAAATATATAGTTTAAAATCCAAATTTGTACATACATTTAAAAATAAAATCTTTACATATATTTTTATTAAAACCCACATATTTTAAAAAAAATTTGGAAATCATTTTTAAAAATAGACTGACGGTGTCCGTATATTATTTCTTTCCCATGGTTAAGTGATATGGATATTTAACATTTCAATCTGCAACAATTTAATATCTACGGTTATATATCATTTCAACCCGAAATCCAAAAACTTCAAAATCAATAAAATCGCTTGGGTTTATCAATTCAACCCATAATGATTTTACCTAATCTATAATGTCATTCGGTATGTACATTTCAACTCGTTGAGAATTTTAAACTAATAGGGCATTTGCAGTGTGAGAATACTAGAGTAATAATAGAAATAGCATAACATATCAATGATAAGCATATATTATAATTAAAAATTTAAATATAAAATGTATACAACATGTCATGGTGTCATAGGTAAATAATTCTGAATATTAACATATCATATTTAATGATCAAATCACTAACCAATTCAAATTTTAACAACATATTTCAATCGTCATTTCATGTGAAATAAAAATTACTAGACATATGGATGTCAATCGTGAGTGATTGCTCATCATGGCTATGAAACAATGAAAATAAGATAACGAACATGGACATGCGGTAAAACAAAGCTTGAAAACTGGGGCTGAAATATCCAGACAGCGGCAAATAAAATAAATCTAGCGACTCGATAGTCAAAAAAATATAACATGTATTCTTTTCTTTCAAAGAATGAGAAGTGGATCGTTTCAGTAGCTGCTCGGCTATGATGGCAGCTCGGGGTTGGCATTCAGTGAGTTGCTGGGCAGTGGGCAATGCAGCTGTTATGGCAAATGGAGTGAAGTAGTGTGGTGTTTGGTCGACGGAGTGGTGCTATGCTTGGCAGTAGGGAGGACGGATGGCGAATGGAAGCTGTAGGAGTGTTCGAAGAAGGTGCGAAGGCGGAGGGGATGGTCCGTGTTTCGAGCAAAGAGGGTGGCGATCTGGGCACGACGTATAGGATCGTTTTCACCCAAGAGGGGGGTGAATAGGGTGATATTAATAATAATAAAAATTAATGCAGAAATAAAAACAATCACAGTTAATAAAGCAGAAGAGATCACACATAAATTTATCTAGCTTTGGCAAAACCCTGCCTAAATGTTGCCCCCAAGGTTTCTGTTAGAAATTAAGTAGTCAGACGTTTACACACGTAAATCTATGACATCCGTTAATGACAAACCTAACTCTACGCTCAAAACCCTGCCATAACTCAGCCACTGAGTTGCGAATTATCGAACTACACCACCGTAGTTCGTAACCTAGTCACTCGACTAGAAAGTTACATGGTTTAAAGGAAAATTACAAAATGAAATAAACAAAACAAAACCTTATTTTAAATAACTCAAGCCGAATATTAAATAAAGGCCTGCCTAAGTAAAATAAAGTAAGATGTCTTCCCCTTTTATATTTTTGCTCGAGGCGACCTCTTTTTATCTGTGAAATAGCTTTGGTTGGTTCCTTCGTTCCACTTCAAAACTAGGGCCTTGAAATTGAAGCCGTCGCCTTGATGTTGTGATCGATTGAGTGATGAATTCAATCGGCTTTGTCAATCGATCTTGGCTTCAATTTTCTTGTGGTAGCTACAATTTTGTCGAGTTCGACTGAACAAAAATTGATATGTGCATTTTTCTTTGATTTCTCTGTTTGATATGCTTTAACTCGTCGAATGCCAATGATGATTTTGGGTTTAATCTATAAGGTTCGAACACCCTATATTTTCATTCGAATAAGTGTATTTGAATTCTTCGATGATTTTTGCTTGGCCGTTCGATTTTGCTTGAATGCTTTTGATAAATCTAACTTGTTCAATTCATATTTGTTATTCCATGATTTTGAATATTACTCCATTGCTTTGGGTTGATTTCTTCTTTTGCTCATATTACTTCGGCATTTTAGTTTTTGAGATAATTTCTGCAATTTCGACTAGTTCAATTCTTGTTATCGTCTTTGACTTTGTTTGAATACATTTGAATTTGTTCGTTTTACTGCTACAATTTGATTTGCTTTGCATTCTCCTCCTTAGTTCTCGTTCGCACTGCTACTATAAATAACTATTTTGAACACCAACTCATGGCATTGATTGTATAACCCACTTCGTTGCCTTTGCATATATATCTTGTTGTACTAGTGGCTTGGTCTGAGTTACTTTAGTTTCTTTGAGTCTTTTATATGTCGTTTCCTGAGTTACTTCGAGTTGAACTACAGCTTGCCTCTGGTCTGGTTTGATTCATCTTTGTTGTTTGGTTGAGTTCGAGTGTCATTGACCTTCATATGTATTCATGTGGTCTTTTAGGTCTTTATGTTGACTGAATTTGGCACTTCATGTTGCATTTATGTTGTATATGTGTTCGAGTGGTTCATGTTGCACTGAGTTGTTTCACATGAGTCTGTACTTTTCATTTTATCTTGACCCATTGGCCTGTTGTGTTCATGCATGGTCCGAGTTGATCACTGCTCTACTGTGTACTGTTTGTCACCAAACTAATCGGAGTATTCATGTAAATCTGTTTCATGTATGTTGGCTTTATGTGGAATTCCATGTCTAGTTTGCTTTGCTTCGTTTTAAGACTTTGAGCATTGAGCTTCTGTCCATTTCATTGAACATGTTACATGGTTGTTGAGATACTTTTGGTCTTTAAGTATGCGCTATGTTGTGCTCGAGTCTCTTTGTTATATTGAGTCTGGTGTGTCTGGCCTCTGTTTCATATGTACATGTGTTATTGTTACAATCTGAAGTCTTGTGTACACTTGTTTTTGGATGGAGTTGTTGCATTGTGTTATTATGGTGGAACTGATCTATTCCTGGTTCGATCTAGTTCTCCCACATGTTATCATGTTGTTTTTCACTTGTTCACCACTTAAGGTTTGCACTTTGAAGTTGTTCATGTGAATATTACATCCACACTCGTCTTGGTTATGACATGTGCTTGCATGTGTGTCTTTGCACGTCTGGTTGAGTGTTGTTTTGTGTTGATGTTCATAACGGTTCTGTATTGACATGTAATCTTGTTCGTGGCTTTGAACTTCAAGTGCTCATGCTGGTAGCATACATGTCCAATTGCTTTATTCTCTTTCATGTGAATTTCCAGTCCAATTGTCCACATGATGCAGCCATGTTAATTTTCTTTGGTTGCATATATGTTCATGTATATACAAGCATACATACGCATGTATACATGTGTAATTATGTAATACATGTGCCATATCCATTTATACTCGATTTGTACATGTGTGTATTTGCACCTGGTTGAATCCAGTCTTGGCTCAGGTTTGACCTTGTGCTCACCTGTTCCTGTAGTTTTAACACGCAAGTGTATATCGGTGTGCACGATTTTGTGACAGGTACAGCGATACACTGTGCATGTACAAGCTGTTCATGTAAGATGGATTAAAAGAAATAATGCTGAACAACCCAAATAACTGAGGAAAATGATATTTTCAAAAACACACACTTCATTTTGAACTGCAAAATATTTCTTTTCCAATTTTACCACATTAGTGTTTATTTTGCAGATAATTTAGATACGGGATACAAGCTAGATTAGAGTTGAAGATCAAATACGACTGATGAGTGAATGTAATCAGGTGAAAATATATGTAAAAATTGTATTGTACTTGAAAATGTATAACTGTAGTGAGAGCTCAAATTTGTACTATTTGAATTTGTAATAAAATATTAGTTTGAATAAAATATTTGTTAATTTTGAATTCTGAGTTATTTATTTTGTTCAACGAATATTTATTTAATTATGTGGAAAAATAAAATAGTACAATAAAAAATACATTTAAACGAATATATATGTTTATTTTCATTAAACAAAAATCATAAGCTATTGTATTCTATAATCTGTAAGGGTTGGAGTTTTCGACTTACGAAGGTCGACATTAATACGTGCACTGCATCAACTACCGAGCAATCGAATGCCGGAAAACCGAACCGTTAGGGTTAAAGAAGGGGTAGAAGATAGAAGAAGAAAGAAAGAAGAAGAAGAAAACAGAAACAATATCAGAATCTCACAACCGCAGCGGAACAACATATAATAGATAAATGAATAATCTTTTAAATCAAAAGAACTATACATTTTATACATTGCATCATCATTACATTACATTATCAGAGTGTACAACAACAAACAGCGGAAAAGAAATACTATATACTAGTTGATACGCTAAGCCATCCAACTTGCCTCCAGATCTCTACAGCAACTCCTGAATTCCAGAATAACCTGATAACCTGACTCTAGACTGCCCGTGTGAAAATTGGTGGGCAACCAGAGTTTAGGAAGGAAACAATAAACTCCAGGTCAGTAATGGGAGTGGTGTGAGAACTCAAAACAGTTATATCTTTAAAAACAAACAAAGAAATATTTTAAATTAGATCCGTAATGCTTTTAGAAAATGAGACTACCATAAGGCCTCCTGCCACACACACAATGCAAACGCACAATTGGAGGAGGTTTCTCCTTATGATAGTCAAAGATGCTTACTACGCAGAGAATTTTCTTTGATATTATTACTGTAAGTGCAAAATGTGGAAAACCATTTCGAAAGTAGAATATAAATCTTAGCCAGCATAGGTACCATTATAGTATGCCTACTATAGCTACTATATTAAGTGGCAGGTTCTACAACTAAAACCGTACAAGGCTCGTATTGTTTCTTTGGATTTCCAACAAATGGTCAGGCCAAGGAACTTCCTATTGCCACATGGGTATGCCCCTGGAAAGACGCCCCGAGAACCTAACCGGATCTCTGCCAGCACAAGGCTGGGTTACCCCTAGCTGGGTAACAACTGACACGAATATGCCATCCCCCGGTCGTAACCGACCTAAATCCCGGGATTCACTAACAACCACAAAATAAGATGTTTGCAGCAACAACATAGGTTAAGTATCAGGGCTCCATACCATAATACCACCTCTATCCAGAAGGAAATGACATACACTAAGGGGGCGCTATCGCCTAATAACCTTGCCGCATCTTTCCTGTTTTGACCATTACCGGGGTGTGAGGTCCGACGAAGTCTCGTCCACAAAGCTACGCTTTATACAAAAGCAATGCTTTGATCAACAAATGATCATCAACACTCTGTATGCCACATTACCAATTTAGGAATGTATCACTAGTAACCATCAACTACATAACCACTGAGCTCCTACGTCTCAGAGAAGGGTGTTAAGCTAATAGAATAAATTCTCCGCCACCAACAGAAATATATTTGATAGAAACCAGCTTTACATCTCAAATTGTAATGTCAGACACACATCCATATAAGTCCGTTCCGGGATCGAATGGAACCGAAGGCACTTTCAAAAGAAGCCCTTGCAATTCGGATATTCACTAGTCACGTCCGGAATTCCCATCACAAAGGGTGATAAAATCTCTATATCAGAGATCAGCCGATGCAGAGTCATTCGACGGTAATCCTTCCGTTTTCGAAAATATCCGGTCTTAAACACCGGTCTTCAAATGCTATCCATTACGACATATCACTATTCGGAATGGGATTTATGACCCAAAGGTCCTCTCCCGGCTAAACCGAATAACGAGCGCTTATTTTAAAAGCAAATCACACAAATACCCATTTAAAGGTAAATATTGGTAGTCGGTTATTTAACTATCAAGGCCAAAAAACAAATATCCAGCACCATAACAATCAGTAGGCCCATTTTATTAATCTTCCATAAATTAAATAACTTGCCAGATATTCACTTCAATTTATCTTTAAAAGATATATTCTCTAAACATTTCACTTCATATTGGAAAACATTCTCATACTTATTTAACAATAAGTAATTCACAAATCTATTTATTTTCAATACTTAGAGAATATTCAATATACCTAAATCACAATTAAGTATATATTTCATTCTTTAAGGAAAACATTCTCTTAAACATATTTATTTGGGTCCAAACGAATGTTGCGTAAAACATCGTTACGACAACCCAAAATCACTAGTATAGGGAATCGAAATTAAGATAGATATATAAATCCCAATACTATATAAAACATTTCCTTTCGAAAATTATTTACTATAACAACAGTGTTATGGTCCACCATTTTCTTATTTCTCGAAAACGTCTATTTCAACAATGAATGTTGAAATCTATGGTTTCGATACGTAATACATTTTAAAAATCTTTAGATCATTTTAATTCCATTCAAAATATCACTTCCCAAAACATTTCTTTAATATATTATTCACTACCCAAAATTGTGAATATAAATCGTTCACCAAATTCAACCTTTCTGCACATTTTATTTATATATCATTTAAATGCAAAAATCCAATTTATAAGTTAATTATTATAACTTATTATTTTACAAAATCTATTCATTTTATAACTTCACAGTTTATAAATCTATAAATTTCATTCACTTATGAAATCCATTTATACTTCATTTTAACACTTATAAAAACTCGTTTTATAATTCCCATATTTTAATTTATAAATATCAATTTTATAAATCTTTTATATAAACCATTTATAATAATTTCAAAAATCTCAATTTGAACTATTTTATAAAATTCATTAACCCCATATTTTAAAAATCACATTTTAACTATATTTCTCTAAAATCATAAATTTTATAACATTAAAATTATAACGTTTATTTATTTAAAATGAATCAATTCCAAAATTTATTAAAACGTATACTTTCAAAAATCACTTTAAAATCCTTTTAAATTTGAAAATCATCACTTTAAAAAAAATCCTTTTAAATTTTCCAAAATAGGCCCAATGCTGCAATAGCACTAAATATAACAATCACGGCATCCAAAACATCATATATCATATGATAACAGAATATATCACAATATCTATAAATAAATCAATATTGTTGAGGAATCCATTTGGAACCAAGCTGTGACGCCCCACCTCTATACCCACGCTAGCCAAGAACACTCCGGAGTAGTGCTGTCAACTAGCACGGAGAATAAGGCTGTTGAGGAGCGACCATCCATGTAATTGCTTATCACACGGTGGCTATAAATAATCTTCGGAAACAAACATAGAAATAATCATAACACAAATCAGTCACAGATATCCATATCACAAATGCGGAAGAAGATATGAATATATAACTAACACATGAAAGTGTACATCAGAGTAGTGGTCAGTAAGATCCACGATAATACAAAAGAATAGCAACACGTGCTATACAAAAGAATACAACTATGAGTCTATATCTCAAGTGTATACAACAAAAACTGCTAATCTAAACAGTTAGCCAAAAGTCAGAGTGATGAATCCCTGGGAAGAAGTCAAGCAGAAGCACCTGTAACATCTCGGTCTGACCCGAGTATTATTTAAGAAAATAATAAATGGGTCAGTCTAGCTATAAATATCAGATGACATGATATAACATAAAAGATATGGCATAAACATAAACATCCATAATGACATACCACTATAAATATGTAAATAATGATCAACAGAAGATCAATCAATAAGAGATAATCAATATCACAAGAATCTTCTCAAAGATTCGGAAAGGGCATCATACCCCAAACTTGTACTCATAACAAGTCAATGACATAAATTCTAGAAATCAATGCAAGAAGTCCAGAAAATATAGAAAAGAGAAAGAGGCCTATCACATGACGGTCCGAAGACCAAGGGGAGCTACCCCACATGTGTGAATGGAATCACACAGATTAAGGTCCAGACTAACCAAAAAGCAAAAAGGTATGTGTGTGTGGAATCACACAAGTGGTGTCTAGTCTAACCTCGCAACAAGAGACATCGCACAGTTGCTAGTCTAAATCATCAGAATGATCGTCATGATCAACGAGAAGTGTCAATTACACTAAGCTAGTAAATATAGAAGTTTAGCTTCATGTCCCATAACCACTTGCTTAACTTAAATATTTACGAACAAACTGTAAATCTTCACTAATAAAATTGTCACAAGAGGTTCAATCGAACAAGTCCAAGAATTAACCGATGAAGTGAACGCAAGCGTTTCATACCACTTGTTTTACTAAGTCGTTTAATTAGATTTCTCATCCGAGTGAGGTAAAGGTTTGTATATACTAATAGATTGGAAAACGGTTTAAGAAAAGAGCTTTGTTATTAAAAATAGAGTTGAAATTGTTTGTTAAAAGAGTTTTGATATTTACTACTAACCTTTATATTATAAAGTGACAAAACACAGAAGCAATTGTAGAAACAATCAGTCACAAAAATCGCATACGGAGATGTGAATAAAATCCAAGGAAATCAGCTCAATGTTTTTCAGATAAGATCCCCTACGGAGGGGGGTCCAGGGGGGTGGCAACCCCCCAAGGTGGGGGTGCGGGGGCAACGCCACCGCTTACGGGGGTCCAGGAGGCAGCGCCCCCGGCGGGGTGCGGGGCAGCGCCCCGTCCAAAACGGTACGACCTAAGTGAAGACAAGCGGCCTACGACCTAAAGCAAAATGAGGTCTAACGACCTAAGGGTTCACGTGGCCTAACACAATGGCCGAGCGACCTAACTGGAGTTAAGGGAGGCAAGCGACTTAAGGTCCAACGACCTACGACTCAAGCAAGCCGAGCGACCTAGTGTGGAGGGGTCGAGCGACTTAAGGAAGGCGAACGACCTAAAGTCTAACGACCTACGACTTAACAGAGTCGAGCGACCTAAGGTAAATGGTCCAACGACCTAACTCGAACGACTTATCTGGAGCTTAGGTCGGAGACGACCTACGAGATAAACCAGGCCGACTTAGTGGACGAGCGACCTAAGGTAAATGGTCCAACGACCTAACTCGAACGACCTATCTGGAGCTTAGGTCGGAGACGACCTACGAGATAAACCAGGCCGACTTAGTGGACGAGCGACCTAAGGTAAATGGTCCAACGACCTAACTCGAACGACTTATCAGGAGCTTAGGTCGGAGACGACCTACGAGATAAACCAGGCCGACTTAACGTTTGCCTAGAGATTATAGGTCGGAAACGACCTAAGACTTAAAGCTTAATTCGCGAGCGACCTACGGCTTAAGGCCTAACTCGTGAGCGACCTACGACTTAAGGCTTAACTCGTGAGCGACCTAATTTCGAAGTGCCAATTCTTCCAGAACGACCTAAAGTTAACTCGTGAATGACTCACGACCCATGGACGAACGACTTAACTCCGAACGACCTAAAAATGGCCAGAACGACCTAGGGTTACCTCGTGAACGACTCACGACCTAGGGACGAACGACTTAACTCCGAATGACCTAAAAATGGCCAGAACGACCTAAGTGCGGAAAATTCACCAAAACGCTAAAAATTGGAGTTTTTCGCCAATCCAATCCAAACCAAATGCTAACATGCATGCAAAAATGATAGGGAATCATTCCCAACAGTCCAATATAGTTATAGGCTAGAATTGTGAGATAAAAATCTCACCTTTGCACCAAATATCAATGAAAATGAAGTTTTAAGCAAGCAAGAATCAATCCTTCTTCTATCTAAGCACAAGAAGCTTGAATCCAATGTCTTCTTCTTGAATTTGGAGTAGAAAGATGGATTGCAATTGAATTTGAGTTTTGGAATTTTAATTTCCCATTCCCTCCACCATTAATGCCAAAGCTTGATTAGTTAGGAAATTTATGAAGAGTGAGGAGAAGAGGGTTGGAACTTGGGCTTAATGGGCTAAACTAACCCAAAGTCCAAAGCGGGAAAAGTTAGTGAAATTTCACTAATTCCAAACCTATCGATGTTTATACTTAAAAAAGTTGTAAACGACATTTCGAACTCAATGGAAGTGGTCTCGAGTCCTAATCTGACTGTTTGCAAAAAGTAGCTTTTCGGACCAAAATCCGATTAACGAGTTAATATTTAAATAAAATATTTAAATACAAACTCGATAAATATGCGGGTTGTTACACCCTCCAACCTGTTTCCCTGCATCCACAGATGTTAGCACAATATCAATCCCGTTTCAATACGGAATATCACGGTATATGGGTTATATAAATATTATCCGCTATTATGCGGCGCAATAGGGTCTCATCCGCTATATAATGTGGGAAAATCAACTCCAAGTACATATATAATACCAATTCCACTTCAAGATGGAATATCACGGTATATGGGTTATATAAATGTTATCCGCTATTATGCGGCGCAATAGGGTCTCATCCGCTATATAATGCGGGAAAATCAACTCCAAGTACATATATAATACCAATTCCACTTCAAGATGGAATATCACGGTATATGGGTTATATAAATGTTATCCGCTATTATGCGGCGCAATAGGGTCTCATCCGCTATATAATGCAGGAAAATCAACTCCAAGTACATATATAATACCAATTCCACTTCAAGATGGAATATCGCGGTATATGTGTTTAATAAATAACCTCCGCTTAATATACGGCGCAAAGGGTCTAATTCAAAACAATAGATAATAATTTATCATTCAATCATACAATCAAGCAATTTTACATCTAATTATTTAAAATTTAAATCGAAACAAATTCGATTGAGTGAGAAGTTCTCACCTTGTTTCCAATTACAGTTTCAGCGTTTATTTCGAATAAAAATAAACGCGCGTTTAATTTTACCCAAAAATTTCACTAGCTCCAATCAACTCCAATCTAGCTCCATTGCGTAGTGCTTGTCAATACGAACCTGAAACAATTCGTTTCGTCCAAAACGGACCTCGTATGAAAAAGTTATAGCTTTTGAAATATCACACGAATTATATAAATTAATTTAAACATTTTATTTTATTTTTTAAAAAACCTTAAACTCATCAGAGCAGCACATTTCATACCTTAGATCCTGGCCGTTGCCCATCATCTTCCCCCAGGCCAAAGAAACAACGCACGCAACAACCCATTTGTCGTTCGAACCCTCCAATTGCCGCATCTACATCGACCAACTAAAAGTCGATCGGGGAGCATCAATTGATGCGCCTGCGTGCGGTGCACCACCGCCTTGAACGAAGGCGAGCTCGGCCGTCCCTGCCCCTTGAAAAACGTGCACAACCCACGAAAGAACGCGGCCAATTTTTGGCCTCCACGATGCTCTGATGATCATCATCACCGTATGGATCTGAAGGTCTCACCAAGATCTACAATGTTGTAGTTGAATGTTTCATCTAATTATTCACGGATTAGAAGAGATTAAGAGGAGAAGAAACGAAAACTATCGACCATTGAATATAGGCCGGCGACTATGGTTAGAAACCATAATATTTTGCAATTTAGAAAATAGTGAGGTCCTTATATAGTAATTTACGCGACACTACTCACCCGAAATTTTTCCGAACTCCAAACGAAGCCATTCATACTGTATATTCATTTTGCATCACTGTATATTCATTTTGCATCACTGTATATTCATACTGTTGGTATTCACGTGTTTACGAGTACATTTCATATACTTGTAGCCATTCATGCAAAATTCAGTTGCCCTTTTTCTGGTTCATTTCATTTTGGAACCATTGCTTTGTGACCCTTTTCACTAGTGTCCTTCACTGTTGCATTGTTTGGGTGTTTGTTGTACATATGAACTTGATTCATATGTACGCTAGGCAATGTTTATATTGCATTGCCTTATTTTTGTGCTTTCTTCTTTAGCCTGTACCTGTACATTGCGTGCTCTTATGCAGTACTTGATGTCGCTTGAAATTAACTTCAAGTTCAGTGCATCCCCTTTCCAAGTATTACATTGAACTTGGTGACCTTTGTTACACTGCCTCCATTCAAAAGTATTGTTGCATGGAGCTCTGTTGTTTATTTGATTATTTGACTTTGTACACTCATGTTGCCCCTGCGTTGAACCGTAATTTATTTGGGTTTGACATTGTGCCCGGTTGTGTACATTATCACTGTAGTGGCAAGGCAGTGCACGCAAGCGTGAACTGCAGCCACACGGTATTCAATGGGTACATCATCACTGTAGTGGCACGGCAGTGCACGTAAGCGTGAACTACAGCCACACGGTATTGGTTTTGGTGTTATTTCTTTTGCTTTTGATTTATGGATCTATTTCGTATTCCAGATGTTGTAGTGGCGAGGCAGTATACGCGTGCGTATACTGCAGCCCTACTCGTGTTGACCTTTTAATTGATGTTCCAATTATTTTGAATTGGTTCGCGTTATATTTACCGTTATCCGATTTCTTATTTAAGAATCGGATAGGTAAATTTATTTCTGTGACTATCATTTATTCATTATTTAATTATTATTGCTTCTGTGCATTAATAACTGAGTTTGAATTAGACTGACCCGAGTATTATTTTCTTTCGAATGTAATACTCGGGTCAGACCGAGTATTTTTAGGTTGTTGATATTCTGCTTTGGGATGCTGCTTGAGCTATGAAGACTTTTCATGTCTTTTGGATTTGTCGTGTCATTGTATAGGTTGATATGTATTCATGTATGTTAGTCGTTAATGTACTTGTATATATAACTTCCTGAGTCGACTGTTGTAGTTGTATCACATGTACCGTGTAAATGTATTGTAACTGACATCGGTTATTATATATGTATATGAGATTTTCTATTTCATCTGTGTTCCGCATTCATATTATCTGTGTTATTAGTTTATATTTTGTCCTAGACTATTATAGCCACTGTGTAGTAGCTTTGAGTTTGCATCGACATGTCGGATTTCCTCCTGAAATGAAATGCACGTCTTTACTATCTGGCATATCGGTGCTCGCACAAGGCAATTACACGGATGGTCGCTCCTCAACAGCCTTATTCTCCGTGCTAGTTGACAACACTACACCGTAGTGTTCTTGGCTAGCGTGGGTATAGAGGTGGGGCGTCACAGCTTGGTATCAGAGCCTTGGGTTTAGAACAAATATAAAACATAACTTAGATAGTACATGTGTTACAACTATTTGTCGATGTTTTCTCTCTCATCTTTGCTTAAGATCATCTTTGATTTGTTAGGTATGAATTCCTAACTCTTATTCATGAGCATTGCTGCTATTCTCTATTGCACTTGCTCATTTCTGTATGCACTGCTAAGTATCATTATGTATATGCTTTACCAAGTTGCATATTGCTGCAACTTGTACCTACTTCGATTTGAACTCGCATTGTTTATTTGAACTGCTGTATATATGCATTCTTATCTCTGATTCGTGTACTTAATGCAGTCTCCATGCAATTGGGTTTGGGGTATCAATCTTTGAGACAAATTGAGTTTCAATTGTCGACTCTGTCTGCTTATCCATGGTTTGTTGGCTTTCATGTGCCTTTCTCTGATAGTTTTAAAATTTCTTTGGTATAAAAGAAATTGTCTTGGACTTTGCCTTGTCGATATCGACATTGACTTGACTTTTACTTTTGCTAAAGTCATTCAAGCATTTATGTTCGTTCTGCTTTGTTTTTCCAATTGTTGATCGATTCTTCTTTTCGGATTAGTTGTTATCACTTTTGTCGACTTTGATAACTTCTAATTCAGGAATTTTTGGGTATTCCTACTTGGATGGATTGGAATCGAATTTTTTCGGATTTTATTCACGTCTTCGAATGTGAATCTTAGTGAATTGATTTGGTTTTCGGATTTAATCGATTCTTGATTATTTCCCGATTTGTTGCTATTATTTATTAGCAACTTTGATGACCTTTTCTTCGGGATTTTTGTGAACATACCTTTCGATGAATTCGGTATCGATTTCTTTGGATTCTATTCACGTCTTCGTATGTGAATTCTTGTGATTGATTGTTTCTACAATCATTTTTGTGATTTGTCACTTTAAAAATATAAAGGTTTCAATACTAGTAGTAAATATCAAAACTCTTTTATCAAAATGTTTTCAACTCTATTTTCAATACCAAACTCGTTTTTAAAACCGTTTTCCAATCTATTAGTATATACAAATCTTTATTTCACTCGTATGAGAAATCTAATTAAACGGCTTAGTAAAACAAGTGGTATGAAATGCTTGCATTTACTTCGTCGGTTAATTCGTGGACTTGTTCGATTGAACCTCTTGTGACAATTTTCTAGTGAAGATTTACAATTTGTTCGTAAATATTTAAGTTAAGGAAGTGGTTATGGGACATGAAGCTAAACTTTTATATTTACTAACTTAGTGTAATTGACACTTCTCATTGATCATGACGATCATTTTTACGGTTAGACTAGGCCTCATCGGTGTGATTTCGTCTCACACATATCTCTTGGGCTTTGAGGATTGTCTAGACACCATTTGTGTGATTTCGTTCACACATACTTTTTCGGTTAGACTAGGCCTCATCGGTGTGATTTCGTCTCACACATATCTCTTGGGCTTTGAGGATTGTCTAGACACCACTTGTGTGATTTCATTCACACAAACTTTTCTTTTGATTGCGAGGTTAGTTTTGACCTCAATCTGTGTGATTCCGACTCACACATGTGGGGTAGCGCCCCACGGTCTTCGGGCCATTCGTGTGTCAAAAATTAATGGCTTGCAACCATGAGATAGCGTCTCGTTATGCGTTGCACGTGTTGATGATTTTCATGCTCATGTGTAGGTGAGATTCCGTGCTCCCGTTCTCGCTTTTCGTTGCACGTGTTGATGATTTTTCATGCTCGCGTGTAGGTGAGATTCCGTGCTCCCGTTCTCGCTTTGCGTTGCACGTGTTGATGATTTTTCATGCTCGCGTGTAGGTGAGATTCCGTGCTTCCGTTCTCGCTTTGCATTGCACGTGTTGGTGAGTTTTCATGCTCGCATGTAGGTGAGTTTTCGTGCTCCCGTTCTCGTTATGCGTTGCACGTGCTGATGAATTTTCATGCTCGCATGTAGGTGAGTTTTCGTGCTCCCGTTCTCGCTTTGCGTTACATGTGCTGATGAGTTTTCATGCTCGCGTGTAGGTGAGTTTTCGTGCTTCCGTTCTCGTTATGCGTTACATGTGTTGATGAGTTTTCATGCTCGCGTGTAGGTGAGTTTTCATACTCTCCTTCGAGTTTCCATACTCCGTTTGAGTTTTCATACTCTACTTCGAGTTTTCATACTCCGTTCGAGTTTTCATACTCTCCTTCGAGTTTTCATACTCCGTTCGAGTTTTCATACTCCGTTCGAGTTTTCATACTCTCCTTCGAGTTTTCATACTCCGTTCGAGTTTTCATACTCCGTTTGAGTTTTCATACTCCGTTCGAGTTTCCATACTCCCGTTCGAGTTTTCATACTCTCATCTTGTGATTTTCTGGATTTCTTGTATAGATTTCTAGAATTTGTGCTTCACCAATTTTTGTGATTTCTATTGATAAGTTTTATCAATTTTTGTGCATTGGTGAATTCATGTGTTATTGACTTGTTATGAATACAAGTCTAGTGTATGATACCCCTTTCCATCTTTGAGAAGATTCTTGTGATATTGATTATCTCTTATCGGTTGATCTCCTGTTGATCATTATTTACATACTTATAGTAGTATGTCATTATGGATATTTTATGTTATGCCATATCTTTTATTCTATGCCATACTCCCGCTGGAGTTTTCGTACTCCCGTTTGAGTTTTCATACTCATTTTGTAATTTCTGATTATCGTTTTTGATACTCAGATATTTCTTGTTTCTGATTTATCACCTGTGATAATCAGATATTTGAGGTTTAATTACCGTTTGGGATAATTAAATATTTATGATTTGAAATTTCCGATTATCGTTTTTGATAATCTTGTTGATTTGAAATTTGATTATCGTTTGTGATAATTGAATATTACTGATAATTGCATTTATTTAGTTTATTTCATCCATTTTTAGAAGATGATTTTGTGCTTGTATTGCCCATCGAGTGCTTTAAGAATTTTGGTCGATGCGCTTGATCAATGTTATCGATAGGAATCTCTTAGACGCTTTGATGAGACAATCAGACACAATAAATTGAATTTTAAAATGTAAATTTGTCTGAAAAGATAATTACATAAAGTAAGTTGTAAATTTCGAAAGTTTTAGCTTTTCGGGAAAGAATATTATTTAAAACAACTCTTTTCCGACACTTCTATTCTTGTGATTCCCGTGGGAACCAAGACTTTATCGTTTGTACCAATGCTAATCGTGTTGGTTTGCATGCCATTCTCTTGCAAAAGAGAACGTGCTGTCTCTTGTGTTTCTAAATCATTAATGCCTATTGAGACTAGATATGTCACTCATGATTTAGTGCTCTTGGCTATTGATTTCGTTCTTCAAGATTTGGCATCATTATTTTGGGTGAGAAATTTGTTCTCTACCCTGATCATGAATCTTGGGAATATTTATTTTCTCATAAGGAACATGATTTGCGTCAACCACGTTGACTCGAGCTCCATACATCTTATGATCTTGATATTATTTACCACTCCCGGATGGGAAATCGTGTTGCCGATGCACTTAGTCGTAGGCAACAAGTGGTTGTTTCTTTGGTGATGTCCGTATGGAATCATCTTTTTACCAAGTTCATCAGACGTTTCGATGTACTTCGTTTTATTGAGCTTCGTCTCATTCCTTTTAGGGACTTACGTCTGATGATCTTTTATGTTGATCGGTTCATTGGACGTACCGTTTTTGTACTACGTCGGCGTTCCGAATTAATGAAGCTTTGATTTATCTGGCGTTTCGTTATTGTACTACGCTGTTGTTCCAAATTATTCGTGGCTCACCTATGAAAGGTGTTGTGCGTTTCAGTTGGTCGGGATAGTTAGTGCCTCGATACATTGGGCCATTTCCTAACACTAAACGTATTGGTTTCTTGGCTTATCGCCTCTTATTACCGGCTCAATTTTCTGTTATTCATGACGTGTTTCACGCGTCTTCCTTCTACATAAATGCCTTAGGGATTCCAATTTTTATTCTTGAGCCCGGTATTATTGAAGAGATTGAAGTTTCACCAGATTTGACTTTGAGCAAACACGTTCTGGCTTTCTCCTTCATGCTCTTTACGATGAACTTCCTATTTCAAATTTCTTCATCTTGTGATGATATGCTTTTACGGTTGTTACCTTTTGTCCATTTATTCCTTAGGATTGCGAGGACGCAATTTCTTTAAGGAGGGAAGTCTGTAACAACCCGGTATTTCGCGTCGATTTACAATCGACATTAAACGATTAATAACTTCGCTAATTACCAATTGAAGTTTTCAATCGAGTGAAAATCCTTTTGTCGTTCGTTTAAAAATGGATTAAGTGTTGTTGGGCTTTAAATGTTGAATATTGGCCCACGTTTTCGTTTTTGTTGGTGCCGTGTTAAAGTGAATATGTCGTTCCCCTTTACTCTTTTCATTTTCGAAACCCTTAAACAAAAAAAATAAGCAAATGAAATAAAAATGGAGGCGGTCTCGTTCATTTCCCCCTTTTCCAAATTAGGGCTTCGGCAGTCGGCTTCTTCAATTCTTCGCGGTCGCTCGTCTCTGTGATGCTCGACTGCTTCAATTCGTCGACAAGGTGAGTGACATTCCTCACTCACATCTAATTCGTCTCCATGCTTCGGCAGTGTAATTTCGTGTGAATGTTGACGGTTTTATTTGACTTGTTCGATTTTCTCTGCTTAATTGGTTTTCGTTGTTTTGGCTTCGATTTGATTTTTTTTGTTCGGTGTTGATACTCCGCTGCCTTGAGTTTTTGGGGCTGTTGATTTAGATTCCATGACTTTCATTGTTCATGGTTGACTTTTATTCCCTGCAGTATTTTTTTTCCCTCGAGGCCTTCATTGCACACTAGTCACTGAGCATGTTGTAGCTGGTCATTGCATTTGTCATCTTCACTATGACCTGTTTCACTGTCATGTTTGCCTTCGAGCTCCTTGATGATTGCACTGCTTCATCAATGCACTTGACCTATTTCGATTTGGGCACTGTCTCGTTAAACATGTCTAATTAAAACTGCTGCCTGATTTTGTTATATCAGTAACATGCTTTGTTCCATCACTGCATTTTCATCACGGCTGTTGTTTCACTGTCTTCAGTGAATCTAAGGGGTTATCTCGAGTTTGCACTTGCATATCCACTTTAAATAGCTATATCACTGCATATGCTATTTTTCCATGTTATCGAGTGGCTTGGCAGTTGTGTTGAATCATGATAGTTGTGATTTGACCTTTGCCTTTTGTAATTGCTGATAACATGCATATGTTTACATGTTTATGCAGTTTGCATTGTGTTGCTTTATCATAAGTGCCCTGCCCAGTATTTTTACAAGTATATTTCATATACTTGTCGCCAGTTTCTTAAAATCTGTTGCCCTGTCCACTGTTGCATTATGTTGCACACTGCATTGTTGGTTATTCACTTGACTCAGTTGAACTATTACTTGTTGTCATCTTATTATGGCCTGCATATATTAAGTGCTCACTGATTTCATGCAAGTATTTCCACCTGACTGTACCCAGTGTTGGGCTGACTTCCAGTTCGCTTCGAGACAGTTTTGTTGCATTGTGATCTTGTGGTGGCTGTATTTTTAGTTGCAGTTGCCCTTGTATCCTTGTGTGCCTTATTTTTACTGTTGTATTGCCTTCAACTCACTGTATTGTGTCTTGGGTCGAGCAATATCTGTTTTGTGGCAGTCCATGCCTTCACTTTAGTCACTGGCATGATTCATATTCAATTGCATAGTGCAGTTGCCTTTGTGTCCAACCATGTTGCATCTCTGTCACCTAGGGTCTGAATGGCATTTGAATGCATGTATACCTTATCCTTTCATATGTGACTAAGTCCCCTGTGGCATTTCTGTGCATCCTCCCTCTGCACACACCTGTGCCACTTTTCTGCATATATCTGCACATCATTCCATGCTTGTATTGTTGCATTGCCTTACTGAACTTGATTCAGTAGTATGCTTCATTTTGCATCACTGTATATTCATACTGTTGGTATTCATATGTTTACGAGTACATTTCACATACTTGTAGCCATTCATGCAAAATTCAGTTGCCCTTTTTCTGGTTCATTTCATTTTGGAACCATTGCTTTGTGACCCTTTTCACTAGTGTCCTTCACTGTTGCATTGTTTGGGTGTTTGTTGTACATATGAACTTGATTCATATGTACGCTAGGCAATGTTTATATTGCATTGCCTTATTTTTGTGCTTTCTTCTTTAGCCTGTACCTGTACATTGCGTGCTCTTATGCAGTACTTGATGTCGCTTGAAATTAACTTCATGTTCAGTGCATCCCCTTTCCAAGTATTACATTGAACTTGGTGACCTTTGTTACACTGCCTCCATTCAAAAGTATTGTTGCATGGAGCTCTGTTGTTTATTTGATTATTTGACTTTGTACACTCATGTTGCCCCTGGGTTGAACCGTAATTTATTTGGGTTTGACCTTGTGCCCGGTTGTGTACATTATCACTATAGTGGCAAGGCAGTGCACGCAAGCGTGAACTGCAGCCACACGGTATTCAATGGGTACATCATCGCTGTAGTGGCACGGCAGTGCACGCAAGCGTGAACTGCAGCCACACGGTATTGGTTTTGGTGTTATTTCTTTTGCTTTTGATTTATGGATCTATTTCGTATTCCAGATGTTGTAGTGGCGAGGCAGTATACGCGTGCGTATACTGCAGCCCTACTTGTGTTGACCTTTTAATTGATGTTCCAGTTGTTTTGAATTGGTTCACGTTATATTTACCGTTATCCGATTTCTTATTTAAGAATCGGATAGGTAAATTTATTTCTGTGACTGTCATCTATTCATTATTTAATTATTATTTCTTCTGTGCATTAATAACTGAGTTTGAATTAGACTGACCCGAGTATTATTTTCTTTTGAATGTAATACTCGGGTCAGACCGAGTATTTTCAGGTTGTTGATATTCTGCTTTGGGATGCTGCTTGAGCTATGAAGACTTTTCATATCTTTTGGAGTTGTCGTGTCATTGTATAGGTTGATATGTATTCATGTATGTTAGTCGTTAATGTACTTGTATATATAACTTCCTGAGTCGACTGTTGTAGTTGTATCACATGTACCGTGTAAATGTATTGTAACTGACATCAGTTATTATATATGTATATGAGATTTTCTGTTTCATCTGTGTTCCGCATTCATATTATCTGTGTTATTAGTTTATATTTTGTCCTAGACTATTATAGCCACTGTGTAGTAGCTTTGAGTTTGCATCGGCATGTCGGATTTCCTCCTGAAATGAAATGCACGTCTTTACTATCTGGCATATCGGTGCTCGCACAAGGCAATTACACGGATGGTCGCTCCTCAACAGCCTTATTCTCCGTGCTAGTTGACAACACTACACCGTAGTGTTCTTGGCTAGCGTGGGTATAGAGGTGGGGCGTCACATTAAAGCTATTTTATAATAAGAAATTTCATTATCTTACCGCTTGAGTCATTTTTGCTGTCATCATTGCTCCCAAGTTCCATTAAAACTTTTAGAGAACCTTTAACCTCCTTTGGCGATGACATACTTTACAATTGAAATTTACGTAACTTAAAGTTTCAAACCGTGGTCATCATTTCTTAAATGACTAATTTTAGCATATATTAGCTTATACATACTTATATATAACAACATATTACACAGTAAGGAATATAATATACAGGAAATTATTGTCAAGGACAAAATTTCACAAATTTTTAACCTCAAGGATAGACCTTCAATATTTTATCCTGAAGGACAACTTCCTTTAGGTATCAGTTTTTAGTTATTGATAGCAGTTTTTAGGTATCAGTTTGTAGTTATCGGTAGCAGTTTTTATGTATCAGTTTTAGCTTGGTAGCAGTTTTGTTGTCCTTATAAATAATTTAAAAAAATGTTTGTCCTTATGAATAATTTTTAGAAGAATGTTTGTCTTTGTGGTAAAAATATTGAGGCCGTGTCCTTGAGGCAAAAAATATACAAATTTTTATCCTTTAAATTAATTCCTTCTATAATATATGCCTTGGGATAAGTTGGCGTATAGATTACAGTATTTAACCATGGAGTTAATTTCATATTTACCATAGTCAGGAAGTATGAGACTGCATTGAGAAGGCTAGGGGTGATGTTATGTCCTTGAATAATAAAGCATTATGTTTGATGTAATTGAGGGATCTGTCAAATGCGATTAAGTTGTTGGAGGGAGCACTTGAAAGGATGCCGAATGTGGTTGTGAATGAGACTGTAGTTGTCAATCTTTGCAGCATTTATGAGTTAGCTTATGTGAGTTATGGGGACGTGAAGAAGAGATTTAAGTAATTGGATAGCTAGGGTTGCTCCTGATGATTTTGATTCTTCTTTTACTCAGATTTGAGAGGTATGTATTATTTTTAACTTGAGCCAGTAGAACATATGATCTTTGTTAACTGGTTGACTATATTTTCTTGTATGGGAAGTTAATTTGGTTGCAAGGAAGGAGTTTGTGCAATTATTTTCTTTCATGTTTTATGCTTATATTAAATTCTAATTGAAAGTGGTAATTATTTGCTTGGAAACAGCTGTTGTTTTAGTTTGGAAGCAACTGTTGTTGGTCCAAGTTCGCATTAGCTACTTTATTTATTAATGTAAAAAGGTATACACAGATTTCATTTTCTTGAAATCAAACAGGTGCCTATATGCAAAAGCTGGCTTGATCCCTGTCTTTGTCGAGTTTGATGTGCTTATTGTCTATATTGCAATCCATAATTTTTACCTTTTTCTGCAGCCTGATCTGGAAGTACATTCAATTTTTGAGCTATCATGTTGCTTAATATATATATATATATATATATATATATATATATATATATATATAGGCACAATAAATGCAAAACTCAAATAAGCAAGTAAAGCTGCTTTGATCAATGTAAGGCGTGATTGGATTTGAAGTTCATGGTGCGTAGCAAGAACCGTGTGTGTGTAATGTTGAAGCTAAGTACATTATGTTATGTGATGCACCATCAAATTAAAATTCACTAAGTACATTATAAGAACATTTATAATGTGTCTGCATATATAATACTCCATCTCATAATAGAGATTCATATATTCATACTTTTAAATTTAGTTACTATGAATAAGAATCTTAAACCCCCTAAAATAATAGAATTATAGACAAATCTGATGCCAACTGCAAGAACAAAAATACATTTTCAGTAGACAGTATAATTAACAACCAAAAGCACTGTTGGATAAAATGTTACTTAATATCTACAAACATCATGATTGATCTCCTCCTTTTTAAGCTCAATCTACAAACAAATTCAGTATCTGTGGTTCAGTGAGCGCAGCAACAGCAAGCTCCAGAGCTATACATATGAACTTCTGTCAAAGAGAAAAATAGCAATTTCATAAACCTTGTAAATGGATCCAAAACCGCCTTTTCGAACTATATTATCAACACTAAAGTCATTTGTAGCATTCTTCAATTCTTTGTATGAGAATACCCTCACACTTTGTCTGCTAGAAATATCTAAGTGAAAAATGATTTATCATTTACTTTGGTTGGGAAATGATAAATATAAATATTTTACAAATAGATTGATATACACCTGTATTATTTTGATTGCTTTTCTGTTTTGAAGTTTTTGCACCGTTGAATTTGAAAAAGAAACAGGACATGCTTTGTTAATTACACTAAAATGGAATTTTATACTATTTGATGACTTGGTAAAATGAGATGGGCACCAGCTAAAGATTTGGTTGTTATGTATGAGGTAAAAATCATTTGCTTAGAAAAAGAAAAATAACAATAGTATTCCACATTTATATACATGTCTGTATGCTTCTTTCATTCACATGTTTACTAAGTTCAAGATGACAACATGATTCAGCTAAAGGACCTAAATCCATATGTAATTAGCTTGTCCAGTAAAAATTTCTCACTCATTTCTGGCTTAAAGGTACTCATGATTTGATAGATTTACCATATTAAAATCCTAACAACAGAGAACCGACATAAACTAAATTTCTTTCACCTGGATGATAAGATTTGCATTTTAAAGGTTTAAATGACATCTTAATATAAACTGTAGTAATACATACATAATTTAAATGCAAGTTGAATAGTAGTGAACATAGACATATATTAGTACCTTGAGCATGAAGATTTGGAGCTGCTGCTTCAAATAATTACTTTCCAGTCTATGCCAAAGGGACAAAAAAGTTAGCAATGGAATCTAATCTGCATTTAAGGTAACACCACAAATGTAATCTGCAAATATATCAAATGAGATGCTAAACATAAAATTAGCATGATATACATACATACATACATACATACATACATACATACATACATACATACATACATATATATAAATACAATGGCAACTTGATATTAGGTCCATCTCATCTCGTCACAATGTACATGCATTAATTCGACGATGTGCTTGTGTGGCGTTATCACATACTATATAAAGTATGACATAATAAAACATCAATTAATAACAAAACAGTTGGCATATAACAATTAATATAAATCTAGTGCAAGGAACATGTATAGTACAATAGAATCATCCAAATTCTGATATAGAAAAAAAAAAGTAAAATCAAAAACAAAAATAAGAGGTCTTTTGAGTTTATTTGAAGGAAAATAGATAAATCATCCCTTGCATGAATTTCGAATGATAAAGATTTTCATTTGCCACAGGCTGAACTTAGTCCAGGCCATGGCCGGTTCTCTGTAGGGGAGTGGTGCTTGGAATATGTTAGTGTCGCAGCAGTTTGTGAAGGAGCTGGTAACTTTAGGTGATCAGATGGCGTGGGAAGAATAGGTGCAACTGATAAAGAAGATGGTGGGCTTGAGAATGTGAATGCCTGTTGCTAAAAAGCAATGGGTCTGGAAACAAATCATGGAGTTTTCGGTTGTGGAAAATGATGGGTTGTCCAAAATATTCCCAAAAATGGGCTTGAAACTTAGCTGGTTCTATTGTGGCCTAGTCACAAAACATATGGGATCTGAAAGGGTTTGATGTATTTCATTTGATGGAGAGGAGAATTTTTGGGCTTGCGAAAATCCTATGTCAGTTGGGATACTGGCAGCAGGCCTGATAAAGAGAGAGGCCCAATAGAATTGGTGATAGGAAAATTGATTGGGCTTGAGATTTGTGCTTGCACATGAGTTGAATGGTTTGAGGTTGGGCTAGTAGGGATTTGTATTAAAAAGGTGGCACCTAACTTATAATTGCCATAATGGGCTATTTGATCTGAACCATGGCCTATGTAATTGTAATCTAGCTGCTACCTGAGATTATCGATGTATGAACATTATGGACAGGAGAATTGCCAAAATGTTAGTAGGATCAAATGAGAAGCCCAATACATAGCAAATTACACCTTTTAGGAAATGGAATATGGAATGATATTGAAGTAATTAATTAGCTCCAACTTTATTAATGGAAGTTCTTCCAGGCAGACGGTTGGCAAGAGGACCATGACATCCTAGCAGCTGATTTCAAAACAAACATTGTGTTAAAAGTGATTAAAATATGAGAAGATATAAGTTTGCTCGTAAATATTTTAAGAAAATATAAATACTTCCGTATGTACTTCTAATGAATGCATATTAACCCATAGGCCAATATTATGTTTACCAAAGTTGTTGGACAATTATTTATGCAAATTCATTAAATAACAGTCTTACATCAAATACTGTTCCCAAGTGAAATACTAACATGTAACATAGTTCCAAAAATTAGTTCAATTTTGGGTGCTATTCAGAAAATGTTACAAATCCAAAATTATTTATTAGTTGTTCATCAAGTGCAATATTTGTCTTTACAGAATACTCTCATTGTTATTTTAAATCGATCAATATGATTTTGAACTCCATGTAGTACTATGTGGTATCTGTGTGAGGATATCACTTATAGAAAGAATAATCTTATCGCCAACTTAAGGAAAAAGGTTTAATAGAACTACAAACTTTTCAAATTTCAACATGCACCTGCAAATATTCAACATATAAGAGATAAACTGTTGTCTGGTCTAGGAGTCTTCTTACTTCATCAGTCTAGCACATGACGTAACAAATGAGAACATTTATCATGATTATCTATGTTGATTTAATGTTGAACTGTGTCCATCCAGCTCAATATACACATATTCTACCTTTAATCTGATTCAAAAAAGTATAGAAACTGTGTTATTTTCAGCCCAAAAGCTTTAGTTATTGAATTGCATGTTTCCATTATTTTTTCCATTTCTTCTCTAGTTTTATCACATTATTTCAAAAGTAATAGAACATATATTTATTTTTACTCAACTAATGTAGGAGGAAAAATCAAATAAAAGGTAATCATGGGACAATACAGGTATATCGATAATTTTCAATCTAGAAATAGCTCCACGTTATCCAAACATGTACAATGCTACCTTGAAATTCTTGCATGATACCATTCTTACTAAGATATAGGAATCATGATAAAAAAAAGTTGTTCATTAACCTAGAAATATTTAAATATCCAGATAAGAAACACGATAAACATGATACTTTATTGGATTCAAGAGAAAATTTATTGGACAAAACTGAGTGTTCTAGGTTAGATAGTGAAGATAAAAATAAAACCAACTTATTTAGATGTAAAAAAAAGAATATTGAACTTGAACTTTAGATCCATCTAGGGATACACCACTACACCATTACAAAAATGAAAATGTTTCACATAGACAACAACATAATAGTTAAATGACAAAGTAATTCTGTTTGTAATCAACTATGATATCTATTAAAACTGACAGAAATTAATAATATGTTTATTTCCATCTGATGCATACAAATATATTGATGGTTTACCTTGTGAATGATAAAACTTTTGTAGTTGAAATGAATAATTTTTAAATGGCAGTAGCGTTTCTCAATGTGGTATCAGACATCGTCAGCTGATACAGCACAGGTGTTGGACTAACATATGTAAGAAAAATGTAATTAATGATAACGTACATGTCATAGTACCAAGCAAACATGTTAACGCAGCTCATTGTAGGTCAACGGTAGCGATTGTGCTCACTAAAGCAGTAGAAGAGGTGGAGCATATATTGTATGTTGTTTGTTAAAACTTGGTGGCTGGACAGAGGATGAATGAGTGCGCAGTTAAATTTGTACACTACATGGTATGACATGGCAACATTATAGAACAGTGAATGTAAAACGTAAAGATACTTGTAGTTGATGAGTTGATGTGTTATCCTAACGCATTGTGGAAACATGTCTTTAGTCACAAATCCATCCCTATATTTTGATAGCTCCGTATCATCATCACTTCACTGTATAGTCCACATCAACTGAACTACCCAACAATATAAATTATATTATATACGTTAAGGTAAGTATTAGTAGCTTACTGGAGTAAAGGTATCCAATTAAATTTATCATCTCTACAGCTTCTGGTTTGGCGAAAATGAATCCCTTCTTTTCTATTTAACCTATAAAATTCATAGCAAGAGAACTGAATATCTTTTTTTTGGAAAGAAAATTCAAAATACTTACTACATTAGAATAACCATCATTTGTTAAAAAAATTATAATGTAGTAGATGTTATAATAAATTTCACTACAAAAATAAGGATCATATGCAAAGAATATAAGAGCAGTTATATTTGGAATGAATATTCAATGGTGATATAGCTAAACGAATATGTGTTGTGGAAATTTTAACATATCACTCACATAAGATATTCGGTACTTGTATTATTTATAGTAACTGTAATTAAAATCTCAAAAACCAATGAAAATACTATTACCATGAAGTGCCACATATGTCACAATTTTGTAAAAGACTGTACCCAGAACCAAATAACGAAAGGACTGATAAATAACGTGCTATAGAAATATTGTTGGCAGTTATATTGTAAACCTGCTCTGTTCTGTTGCTCACCTGGAGATATCATTCTTCCCACATCTTCTTTTCCTCCTTGGAATATCTCATCCTAATCCAATGCCATCGAAGATTCATTGTCCCTGTTATCTTCTTTCCAAAAATTTGACCACACTTTTAATCTACTGGTTGATATCCTTTAGTAGGTTCTTCTGACACATTAAATTTCAAACTACTCACCTCTACATACATTATTATTGCTAATCAAACATTGTAACATACCATTTTTCTACTACTAAATGAGAAGAGATAATTAACCTAGAATTACAACATACAAATGTGGTTACTTGAAAAAAAAGTATGCAACTCAGTTCATTTTTGTTGCATGTGATGATAAATAGAAAAGGTAGTTTTATAATACAAAATGTTTTAATTTTTAAACTTGTAACCGTGATACAACTTAACTACATTAACTTAAACTAAATAAATGCATATGATATGTAAATATTCAAATATTTGTTAATAAAATAGTAATAATATGCTAAAGTAACCAATTAGTAAGCAGGACAAAGCATTTATGTTACTCTTACTAACTGTCATCTCAAAGACTAAAAGACTAAAAGACTATATATTATTTTACAAATCAAACAGGGAAACCAACATGAATTTTTTTAATGATAGTTGAATAATCATAATTCATGCGTGCCAAGTTTGAATAGTTAGAATGAATAAATTTATTGCCTTGGTATGAATATCCAATGATTGCATACAGTAGGTCGAGAAAAAAATGGAACAACCAATATTATCATATCCACTCAAAGCAAACATCATTGCCTTGATATGTATACACAAAATATTAGAAGGAAAATACTGAAAGGCAAAACATGGCCATAATTTTTATCATCATCACATATACTAACTAACAAAAAAGTAACTTACTGCTTAAGAGAAGTTCACACCTTATAACGAACACACACCTCCAATTAATTGAACTCGAACACCAATTATTTAATGAAGTACTAAGCAGTTTGCAATGGTCAAATGTCATGCTCTGAAATTTAAGCACTATAATTAAGAAAGTTTGAAATATTAGGTTTATACTATGACAACCCGGAAATTTTAACAAATTTAGATTGGAATAATTAAGCGATTTTCAATATTTAAAAGTTAATTTTAACTTGAATTTTAGGATATCAATATTTACTTGATAATTAAATCATTGAATTATATGGTATAAATATTGAATTTAATAATTGTAACTCAGGTAAAATTGTTGAATCTGTAATTTCTAAGCCTGTTTAAATAATTTGAAGGCTTATAAAATTTATAATGATAATAATGGAGAAAATAGAATGGATAAAATCTAAATTAAAGGTGATTTGTTCAGTTTTAAATAATGTATCGTTTAAATTGAATTTAAAAATAGCCTTCCGAGGCACAGTCTCGGAATTCGACGAAACACGTTCCATTGTGTTCGGAATGCAGATAAACCTTATAAACGTATGTCGGCATGTTTGATTCGGGGTTCGAGATTTCGCGTTATACAACACGAGATATTTTTACTATTTAATTATATACATCAATTCAAAGGTTAAATTGAATCATCCTAGTCACGTGATTATAGCTTATAACCAAAGCTTCTTTTAGGAAATATCTCTTCGTTGTTTCCAGAGAAATTCAATTGTTCGTATATTAAATGGTGGCCGACCTTTCTCCTTGCCCTCTTGAGATTCAAAGGGGTAAATGAAATCGTTCAAAACAGTTAAATAATATAAAAAAAGGCTGCTTATTGTTATTACCCATCAAAGCCGAGTTCCTCTCCCCAGTTTCAAAATCAAATTGAACGCGTACGAAAAAAATGGGGGGTATCGTGGACGCGATTCGAATTAGCAGAGGTGCAGTGGGCGATTGAAGGAGAAGGCGTGCTCACACCCAAGCTCGTATGAGGAGTTGAGGCGACTTTGGAGTCGCGATGATCGGTGGTTCCTCGTCGCGGCGGCAGGGAGTGTTGAGCGAATTAGGGTTCGATTTTTCTGGATCGAACGAGCTCGTGAGGGTTGGAGTTGGCTGGCAGTTGCAAATGAGGGAGCAGCGTCGCATGTGGAAGTTCGTTAGGAGGAGCGACTCTTGGTGCAGATCTGGATCGTGGGAGGGGAACGATTTGGGGGATTGCGAAGCTTTATGGGAGGATTCAAACGAGAAGGAAGGCACCTTAATGATCGATAGCAACTCTACGAACCTACTGCTACTCAACATAGTTGAACTGCAAATTACAAAGTGAGTAAATCTTCGATCTGTGCACTGTTTTGCTGTTATGAATTTGCAAAGTTTTAATTATATTGGTTGATGTTGCTATCCGTGATTGGTTGAAGAAAGCAGTATAAATTTAAATTGAATTTGAAAGAAAGCACTTTAGATGTGTTGAAAATAATAAGTAAATCAGTTATAAAATGATTTGTTTAAAACTTAAGAATAATAAATCAAATGACAGTTACTTAAAAATCAAAAAGGTATAATTATTTAGGGTTGTTAAGGAATAATTACTTGAAATTTTAAATAGGGGCTAATTACTTAAAGCAATTAATTTAATAATTGATAAAAAAATGATTTGTTAAAGGTTAGTTAATCTCTGAATATGATTAGTTAATGAGTAATGGAAGAGTGAGATTAATCGAGAATGATTAAAATTGTGGTTGAATTTTTGTAAATTAATTTAGATTAGATAGATTAAAATATAGTTAAAAATTATAAATTTTTATGATTAATGATGTAATTAAAGATTTATTATTTAAGATGAATTAAATCAATAATAAGCGACTCATGAGAAATAAGTAATATAAGTAATCAAGGATTAATGTAATTAATATAATCAATTAATTTATGAAGTAATTGGGATTACTTATTGATTGGGAATAAGAATGATAACTAACGAGAAGTTGATTAAAGATAATTAATTGAATGCAATTGAAAGATAATCAATCCAGGGTGATTAATTAGATGAATAATGACGGGTAGTCTAATTAATGAATTTGGAATTAATTAATGTTCAATGAAGGAACCTAAGTGATTGAGATTTGAAATTCAATTAGAATCAATTGAATTGTTCTGTATGTGTTTAAGCTTTGCTTATGGATGATTGTTTGGTATTGGTTGCTTTGAATGAGTTGATACCTCTGATATGAAATGTTGTGTATTCCATTTGAATAATTTGGGATGGGATAACATGAGTTTCGAAGAGGCCGGAGTCGGGTATTAGGAGATACCCGAAACCACTTCGAATTTTATAAATTGATTTGTGAAATCAAAAGACTGAAATGGAACGAGTTAAGTAAATTGGATTATTTTATCTACGTTTGGTACTTAGAAACTTATATGTAATATAAGCGTTGCCTATAGCAAATTGTGAATTGGATGAATTGACTTATGTTACCCCGGGTTTATATAAGTTAAGTGTTTTGGTATTTCATGTTAGTTGGGTTTACTCACGCTGGTTTCCAGCCTGACCCGGGTGTTACTTTAGTGTAATGCTCGGGTCAGACCGAGTATTACAGAATTTCAGGTAGGTTCGTTCAGGAGCTCAAGAGGCGAGCTGGTGGCAGTATCGTATAGAGTATATTCGCTGTATTTATATTATTGTTTATCTGAGTTATGTAATTGTAAATATTCAGTGACTGTATATTATGTGTAACTCTGATGTATATTAAATATAATCGACAGTTATAATATCCTTTTGTAAACTGTTATTATTTATTTAATTATATTTTATCCGCTGCGAATGTGAGATGTTTGGTGTTTCTGTTCTTCGTCTCCTATCTTTTTCTTCTTTTTCATAACTATCTGGAATTTTCGGGTTCGAAAATTTCGGGTCGTTACATTTGGTATCAGAGCTGAAAGGTTAAGCGAGAACCTTGGCTCTGGTGGGAATTACTCATTAAATAGAGTCCAAAGTACTCTAGAATGAGTTGAGTATATCTATATGAGCACGTACTTGTTATTTTTTTTATAAAAAGATTTTAAATGATTTTATATAAAAATATATTTTTGATATACAAGCGATATTTTCTTCTAATAAATATTAAGGTGATTGGTTGTAAAATTATTGGAATTAAATTAGGATAATACAACCAAACTAAAATTAAATAAAGATAAGTTTGAAATGGATTCAAACTGAAATTGAAGTCTTGAAGTGGAATTAAACTGAGTAGAAATAAAAAAAATACAACTAAATTAAAATTTAATGGATTGGAAATAAAATTCTAAATCTGGTTCCAGAATTTGAAAATTTGTTCCAAGGTAATGAAAAATAATAAATAAGAATTATTTAGATAACTGGGACTTGTTAAAAACAATGGGTTGTTTGAAGTTTGATTTGAATTTAAAACCAAGGATGGTTTAAAGTTTTAAATCATGGCTGGGAGGGCCAAGAAATAAATATATATATGTATGAATATACATGATATCAAAGATAATTTAAAATAATGAAGTAAACTCTAAGAGGTTGAGTTTTGATTTTTCCCTGAAATGTGATATAAAAACTTAAAGTGATATAAGTTTTGAACTTATAAGAGGGAAAGAATTTTGAAGTTTGAAGCGGGAATATGTGTGATCTCAAACGGGTTTGAGATTTAAAAATTGAAATAGATGGACGTCTTAAAATAAATTGGACGATATCATCCTATTGTTAATAAAATCTTTAAATTGAGAATGGAAGTGTATAAATAAAATAAATTTAAATAATTGAATAGTAAATTTAACTTGTTTAAGAACCGGCTTCAAACTGGAAGATAAAATTTAATGATAAATTAAAATTTTAAAATGGAATTTGAAATATAGATTGTAAATGTAATTTATAAATTGAAATAAACTTCATAAATAAATGAGATTATAATTTAAAGTAGAATTCCAAAGAATATTTGAAAATAAAATAAGAATAAAATTCTAGAGTAGTGTTTAAATACGAATTGGATGGATTGGGAATTTGGAATTTTTGGGAACATTTAAAATTTCCTTTGGATTTGAAAGTGGTTCCCACATGTTTTGGAGAAATAATAGTATTATTTCAAAAATATTTTTGTGTTGAATTTGAAATCTGGGAGATTTGGAGTTAAAAATATTTGGAAATGTTTTAAAAGAGATAAAAGCATCAAACTCTTTCGGTCACTGGAAAATAACGTCGGTGATGACTGCAGCATTATCGATGTTCATTTTCGAGTTTCTAGAAGAGAAATGGCTACCAAAATGTTTTTAATTGGAATTGTTTGTGTACTGGGTTTGGATTTGAAATTCAAAGGGATAAATGAATTTGCCCAAGAAATTTTGGATATAGTTGAATACTAAGGTGATATTGAAATTTTGGAATTTTTTTTAGATTCTGGAATCTTGATAAAATGTTTGTGGAATAATAAAACAAGATAAGTAAAGATAAGTTGAAATGAAGAATTGGACTCAGAAATTTGAGATTGTTTAAAAACGTTAAAGAAAAGTTAATTTGGTTTAAAAGGTTAAATCAACCTTTGCGAATTTAACTCGAATTTATATAAATTGAGGTAGTTTAAAATTCAAGATTGAAATTGAACTAGTTCAAAATTTAATTTGGTTTGAAGTAATTGGATTGGTGATTGAAAATATATAAGTTTAAAAAATTTTAAATGGGAAATTGGAATGGATTAAATTGAAGTGATTTGGATTCTGAAATTAAATTGATCATAATTCAAATTGATTGGAATACTATGAAATTATAGTTAAAATTGAACAGGATTAAAATCAACTAGAATTTGATTTAAATTTGGGAAGGAATCAAGATTGATTCAACTTGAATTGGGAATTAATCAAGTCCAATGGAATTTGGAGTTATTTGAATTGAAATTGGGTCAATTTAAATGGAGATTTAAATTGAATTGTTGGGAAAGTGAACAGTTGGCTCTTGACTATTTTCAATATAAATTGTTTTGATATAAACTTATTTTTCTAAGCTATTAAATATATACAACCTTTCTTTCTTAAAGCCAAATCATTTTATATACTTATTTTACGATTATTTTTGGGGCTATCTAACCTTTTTCAACTGTTATCTAAACTAATTACTATTTTTCAACTATTTCACAAACTGATTTCTATTTTACAACTATTTTGCAATTATCTACAATTTTTGAAACTATTCGATTATTTCTTAACTGTTTTACAGTTAGTTACCTATTTTATAGCTATTTTGCAAACTAATAATTATTTTTCACCTACTTATCTATTTAAAAAAAAAATCAAGCTATTTTCTAAATTGGTCGGAGTTCAAACTGTTATTGGTTAAATACCCAACTGAGATAAGGATTGAAGTAATAATCCAAATAGGGATTAATGTAAAGGTGAATAGGGAATGTGAAATGGTTCTTTTGAACTGAAAGAATATTTTGAGAAATATGAAATGAATAAAGATGGAAATTGGATATTTCTATGGTTTTTGAGAGTGTTTGGAGTATAAAAGGGTTTTATACAAGAAAGTAAGGATCCAAAGTTTTAAAAATTTATATATATATATATATATATATATATATATATATATATCTGAATATATATAAAGGATCTTATGAGGATTTTGGGAAAGGCTTTTGATTTTTGGGAAAAATCAATATTGAGTTTTGGAAAGCCTATTTTGAGAATTATCGATTTTGTGTAAAGGAGCCTTGTATGAGATCGTGCATGTGTATGATTTGAAATATACTATATGAATAGCATAAAGTGTTTTGATGATGGCTCTAGGGAAAAAGGCGCTCCCTGGAAATGAACTTCTCAGGAGTGCCACTGGGTGGTGTTGCCTTAAGCCCTGGGGGGTTCTAAAGTTGATCCTGTGAGGAGTCCGGACAAAACTAGTTCCTGGGGATTATGAGTAGTGTATACCATAGCGGAAGTCGTGTGTGCCACGTAGAGCCAACAGTTTACGTTTGATTCTATATCTGTAGACTACGACCTATGGTATAACATAGCGAAAGTCGTGTGTGTCGCTGAGAGCCAACAGTCTGCGTTTGAGTTTATCTCGGTAGACTGCGACCTATGTAAGAGTGGAGAAGTTTCATTTTGATAGTGAGATCAGAGGCCGCGGAGAGCCTGCAGTTACATGGACTTTTGTTGTGACTGCAACGTAACCCTGGATGTAACTGTGATCTGTTGCGTGGGTTCCATGGCGTAATCGAGAGTGCCGCGGAGAGCCTGCAATTACATGGACTTTTGTTGTGACTGCAACGCAACCCTGGTATGTAACTATGACCATGGAATGGGGGTGATGATTTCCAGAGCATCCTCACTAAAGATATTTCCTCTATTTTCAAAAAAAAAATTGTTTTCGATAATTTCAATAAAATTATTTTCAAGTATTTTCACTGGGTGTTGAAAACGGGTTTACCAAGTACTTAGAGATTTTCAGTCCTACGCCTGATCAACGTATGACTGAATTTCTGTAAGAACAAGGATGGACTGGTTGAGACATCGAGTTATAAGAAATATTTTTATAAAAAGCTATTTTAATTGTATTGTCTGAATTTGAAGGCATTCCTAAATTTTAAAGTAAAAAGGGGATTTTAAATTGGAATTATAAAATAAAATTGGACTCGGGATATTTAAATGAAGCGATTCTTTGAAATAAAATCACATACCGATTTGAAAGTTGGAAGTAAGTTAATTAACAAAATAATTACTTGATTGAGTATTTAATAAAATTTAACTCGGTTGAATAAAATGGATTGTAAGTTAATAATGAAGTTGGAAATGAATTCGAATTGTGAATAGAATTCGACTTGGGTTTGATAATGAATTAAATAAGAGGAGATGTAAATAAAAAATAAATAGAGTTGGATCGAAATAGCGATGGTTTGAATTACACATAAAATTCAAGTGTGATTTGAATAATATATAGAGTAATTTGCAAGTAAATTTGATAAAATGGAAGTGTTGTTAAATGAAATGAAAGTGGATTATGATAAAAATGGTTAGTGAATAGAAATAAATTGAAAATGGCTTGTATAAATAAAAAAAAATCAAAGTTGTAATTGGAATCGGATTATTAAACTGAACTTAAGGTCGGAGGCATATTAATTTGAAGTAAATGAGTTAAGTATGTGCTTGGATATTATTTGATGAATTATGATGGTGAATTAAATTGAAATAGAAGGGCTAACTGAATTAAATGGAATTTGATTTGATGAGAATCAAATTGAATGGACATAAACTTAAATTTGATGTTGGAATAAATTAAAGTAATTAACTTAAGTTTAAAAATTTATTGAAAACTTAGTTTCCAATAAGGATAAAAGTCCATTAAATAAAAGCTTGGATTAAATTAATTTGGAAATGGTTACTAATATAGAAGTGTTGAATGTGTCAAGCTTAATAAATAGTTTAAATGAAGTCAATGCGGAGATGAAATGAAATGCATATGTATGGTTGATGAATAAATTAGAAATGAATGGAATTAGATATAAAATGAGTTGAAAATTAATTTTAAGAAGTTGTAAACTAAAATAAATACTCTATTAGGCGAATATTGTCAAATTTGCATAAAATGAATTGTTGTTTGACGTGAATAAAAGAAATTAAAATTCTTTGAGTTGAGAAAGGTTAGATAACTTGAATTTGTAATCAATTGAAGGGAACATGATCTTGTTTGGATTTAAAATAGATTGAATGTATGAGGTTGAGTTGAAAACCATTAGAATTTAAGGAAATGGCATATAAATTTGGTTGGAAGCAATTGGATTAGCTTTAAATTATATAAATCGCTTATGGTGAGCGTTTGGTGTTTGTTGTTTTTGAAATGCTTGTGTTTAGCCATTGAAAGTAAGTGAAATGCTAATAGAATTTCTATATATATGGCACTTACATATTTAAATTGAGTAAGTACAGGTACAGGGAAGCTGTTTGGCTAGATTTGGGGTATGCTAATTGCTAAAATTTATAAGCTGCTTGCTTAAATTGCTAAATAAGGTACGCCTACGCAATAAAAATAGGAAATATGAACTGTTTTTGCTTTTTCCGACCGTGTGGGTCGATGTATACATATTTATATCTATTGTCAAATTGCAAAAGCTCCTCCGTACAAAGAAGACTCTGTCAAAATTTTCTGAAAATTTTGGGAGTTAGAAAATTTTTGGAAAATTTTAGTTAACGACAAAACAATTTCAAATGGGAAACTTAAAATAAACTAGTAAATGAAACTAATATGAATCAGTTTAAATGAAAGATATAACTTCATATTAGAAATCGAAAATAAATTGAATTCATATGAAACGGTGGAACCTAAGTTGAATAGAAGTAATGTGAAGGCTTCTGTAAGAAAATCTATACAATGATTTGAAAGATTTCGATTGGATATTGTTGTTAAATAGAATATGCAGGTGTTATAAAGGAAAAAAGGAAATTGGGTTTGGTTCTAAAAGATAAATTTGAATTTCCCGACTGAAAGGTACGTATTGTGATTCTGTATGATATTGGATTGGGGTTTTGATGTAGCCACTTGGCTTTTGTTTTCTTTTTGGAATTTGGGAGCCCCTAGAGGCCTTTTGTAGTAGTACCGAGCTAGCCGCGCAAAGGAGACGCTGGCAAAAATTTTTGGAAATTTAGAGAGTTAGAAAATTTTGGGTCAATTTTGATAACTCAAAATTTGATTTCTAGTTTAAACTTGAATAAGTGAAGTAAATTAATGTCGTTGGAAACGATAGAAGATTTTGGGAAGATGGTTAATGTGATAGTGGAGCTTTAATAAAAGGTAGTTGGTAAGATGTTGAAATGTTGGTTTTGGGGGAAAGTAAACGAGTATTGAACTATTCTTCCTAACTAGTAATTTCGGGGATGAAATTCTTTTAAGGGGGGAGGAATGTGACAACCCGGAAATTTTAACAAATTTAGATTGGAATAATTAAGCGATTTTCGATGTTTAAAAGTTAATTTTAACTTGAATTTTAGGATATCAATATTTACTTGATAATTAAATCATTGAATTATATGGTATAAATATTGAATTTAATAATTCTAACTCAGGTAAAATTGTTGAATCTGTAATTTCTAAGCCTGTTTAAATAATTTGAAGGCTTATAAAATTTATAATGATAATAATGGAGAAAATAGAATGGATAAAATCTAAATTAAAGGTGATTTGTTCAGTTTTAAATAATGTATCGTTTAAATTGAATTTAAAAATAGCCTTCCGAGGCACAGTCTCGGAATTCGACGAAACACGTTCCATTGTGTTCGGAATGCAGATAAACCTTATAAACGTATGTCGGCATGTTTGATTCGGGGTTCGAGATTTCGCGTTATACAACACGAGATATTTTTACTATTTAATTATATAAATCAATTCAAAGGTTAAATTGAATCATCCTAGTCACGTGATTATAGCTTATAACCGAAGCTTCTTTTAGGAAATATCTCTTCGTTGTTTCCAGAGAAATCCAATTGTTCGTATATTAAATGGTGGCCGACCTTTCTCCTTGCCCTCTTGAGATTCAAAGGGGTAAATGAAATCGTTCAAAACAGTTAAATAAAAAAAAAGGTTGCTTATTGTTATTACCCATCAAAGCCGAGTTCCTCTCCCCAGTTTCGAAATCAAATTGAACGCGTACGAAAAAAATGGGGGGTATCGTGGACACAATTCGAACTAGCAGAGGTGCAGTGGGCGATTGAAGGATAAGGCGCGCTCACACCCAAGCTCGTATGAGGAGTTGAGGCGACTTTGGAGTCGCGATGATCGGTGGTTCCTCGTCGCGGCGGCAGGGAGTGTTGAGCGAATTAGGGTTCGATTTTTCTGGATCGAACGAGCTCGTGAAGGTTGGAGTTGGTTGGCAGTTGCAAATGAGGGAGCAGCGTCGCATGTGGAAGTTCGTTGGGAGGAGCGGCTCTTGGTGCAGATCTGGATCGTGGGAGGCGAACGATTTGGGGGATTGCGAAGCTTTGTGGGAGGATTCAAACGAGAAGGAAGGCACCTTAATGATCGATAGCAACTCTACGAACCTACTGCTACTCAACATAGTTGAACTGCAAATTACAAAGTGAGTAAATCTTCGATCTGTGCACTGTTTTGCTGTTATGAATTTGCAAAGTTTTAATTATATTGGTTGATGTTGCTATCCGTGATTGGTTGAAGAAAGCAGTATAAATTTAAATTGAATTTGAAAGAAAGCACTTTAGATGTGTTGAAAATAATAAGTAAATCAGTTATAAAATGATTTGTTTAAAACTTAAGAATAATAAATCAAATGACAGTTACTTAAAAATCAAAAAGGTATAATTATTTAGGGTTGTTAAGGAATAATTACTTGAAATTTTAAATAGGGGCTAATTACTTAAAGCAATTAATTTAATAATTGATAAAAAAAATGATTTGTTAAAGGTTAGTTAATCTCTGAATATGATTAGTTAATGAATAATGGAAGAGTGAGATTAATTGAGAATGATTAAAATTGTGGTTGAATTTTTGTAAATTAATTTAGTTTAGATAGATTAAAATATAGTTAAAAATTATAAATTTTTATGATTAACGATGTAATTAAAGATTGATTATTTAAGATGAATTAAATCAATAATAAGCGACTTATGAGAAATAAGTAATATAAGTAATCAAGGATTAATGTAATTAATATAATCAATTAATTTATGAAGTAACTGGGATTACTTATTGATTGGGAATAAGAATGATAAATAACGAGAAGTTGATTAAAGATAATTAATTGAATGCAATTGAAAGATAATCAATCCAGGGTGATTAATTAGATGAATAATGACGGGTAGTCTAATTAATGAATTTGGAATTAATTAATGTTCAATGAAGGAACCTAAGTGATTGTGATTTGAAATTCAATTAGAATCAATTGAATTGTTCTGTATGTGTTTAAGCTTTGCTTATGGATGATTGTTTGGTATTGGTTGCTTTGAACGAGTTGATACCTCTGATATGAAATGTTGTGTATTCCATTTGAATAATTTGGGATGGGATAACATGAGTTTCGAAGAGGCCGGAGTCGGGTATTAGGAGATACACGAAACCACTTCGAATTTTATAAATTGATTTGTGAAATCAAAAGACTGAAATGGAACGAGTTAAGTAAATTGGATTATTTTATCTATGTTTGGTACTTAGAAACTTATATGTAATATAAGCGTTGCCTATAGCAAATTGTGAATTGGATGAATTGACTTATGTTACCCCGGGTTTATATAAGTTAAGTGTTTTGGTATTTCATGTTAGTTGGGTTTACTCACGCTGGTTTCCAGCCTGACCCGGGTGTTACTTTAGTGTAATGCTCGGGTCAGACCGAGTATTACAGAATTTTAGGTAGGTTCGTTCAGGAGCTCAGGAGGCGAGCTGGTGGCAGTATCGTATAGAGTATATTCGCTGTATTTATATTATTGTTTATCTGAGTTATGTAATTGTAAATATTCAGTGACTGTATATTATGTGAAACTCTGATGTATATTAAATGTAATCGACAGTTATAATATCCTTTTGTAAACTGTTATTATTTATTTGATTATATTTTATCCGCTGCGAATGTGAGATGTTTGGTGTTTCTGTTCTTCTTCTCCTATCTTTTTCTTCTTTTTCATAACTATCTGGAATTTTCGGGTTCGAAAATTTCGGGTCGTTACATATATAAAACACTCAACCATGTATTTTATTAGGGCTGAATGATTTGATGACCCATTCAACAACTCATGGTTTTACTCGAATAATGTGTCTAAAATTATACTAAAGCGGATGTTGTCATATTGCCTAATGAATTTAAATTAAATTATCTTATCCTAATTAATTTCAATTTGGAAAACTAAATGGATAAATTTATATTCAAACAAAAATTGAATTAAAAATTAAATCGAAGTAGACAAAATGTAAATTTTAGCAAGGTTTGCTTACAGTTATATATGTCGATTTTGATTGAAATATAAACCTAGCATTATTTAAACCAAAAATAGATCAAAAAATTTCAAATTTCTAAATTTCTGACATAATTTTAGCTCAAGAAAGAATACAAATACACTCAATTTTGATTAACATAAAAATAATTAGGTGGTCGAGTTGCATCAACAAATCAATTTTGGTTCTATAACTGATTTAGTGTAGCTTTCTCTTTACTAATGCTTTATTTTAAAGTTTAAATCACCAAAAAAATTAAAAAAAACATAAATTCTTAAAAAATTCAACATAAACCTTGAAAAAGAGAAGTATGTAGCTTATGATTTCGTAACTTCGCGGTTTGAGGGTCGATGTTTTTGGTTTCATCTATAAAATTTAGTTTGATACATATATGTTGTATAGAGTTGAAAACGCAGTGATATAGAAGTCATTTAATAATTACAAATGCATTATGTTCCATCAGGAGACCACATTGAATTCGGATTTTGAAACATCTATAAGAAACATAATTTTGAAATCTGCAGTATAATAGTAATCAAAAATACTTTAGTTAAAATTAACACATTCCTTTGTTATGAAAACATTACAAAGCTAACAGATTAATCAAGGTAAAACACTTTAGGGAAATGCAATTTTCACCTATAGAAAATTGCTATTATAAAATATCTTTATTCTTTAGTAGAGCAAATCTGTAAATTAATTAACGTATGCATTCTTATAGAAACATCAACCTAAGATTCCAAAAACCGCAAAATGAAAATTATGGCATTATGAAAAATATGAGTCCCAAAAATCGTAAATAAACTAACGTATGCAAAATGAAAAATATGGCATTAATTAACGTATGCAACTTCTCTTTAATAAGCAAACAAAATTTGCAATAAGTGCATGTATGAAAGCACAAAGTTAACAACTCCTTGTAAATTATTATCAGTTTTAATTAAAATTAACCTTCAACGATTTCTTCAATGGTAATAAGCTCCCATAGTTTGATAATGAAAATATGTAATTAATTTCACATTAACATTCAAAAATGAAGTAAATAATATAAATCTAGCTAATTTTTCTAATATTTGGAAGCCGTATGTCTTCCCTTTCTATTTGCAAGAAGCCTAACTCCTAAATTTCTAAATTAGACATTATAGATGAAATAGTAGTGTATCAGTTCAGTGATACAATTCAATAACACTAAAAAAACAGTGTAACTAATGCTTAAGTTAGAAAATTTGCTCAAGTTAGGAAAAATATATTTGTAACAACAATTAGTGGAGAATTTAAAAAATGATTTTGAAAGGAAATATTATATACAAACAGAACCTATAAAGTCATTAGTTAGTAATTATGTGCCAATTTAATCAAATCCAGTAATAAAATCAAAATTGGCTAGGAGTATAAATGCACAATAGTGGTGAACCAATATGCTCAAGATAAAACATTAAGAATGCTACTAAATTATACATGCTTAATCTATATACCACCAAATCGTTAAAATTTTAAATAGTTCTAGAAAAAACATTTCTTGAAAAATAAAACTGATAGAGTTATTAATTAGTGTTCTCCACTAATTGAATAGCGAAATAATGATTCCATAAAAATGTGTTCATCGATATGGTAAAGCTGAATCAAACATATATAACATTCATGGAAAGAAAAACCAAATCAGTGGCATTGAATAGCATGTAGGCAATGACATTTAAAAAAATACTGTAATTAATGGTAAAGTCGCAAAAAAAATTCATGACAACATTTAGTGGAGAAATGAAAAGTATAATGACAGAAAATGCTGAGTTTAATGAAAATAAGTGATGAGCGTACTGAAAATATTTGTACATTTATCCTTTTTTGCGAATTCATACACTGGTGAGAAATCAGATAAGTGTGAATTAAGAGCAGTGAGTGATGGCTCAAAAGTATCAGCAATCGAAGCACGTAAAAAGTTTAGTTAAGGCATATACATTGTACAAAATTATACCTCAGAGAGAAAATAGAAGGTAATAGAAAACGTCTATGCTATCCGATCGGTAAGTAGTGAGCTATCTCTTCTGGCTTCCAGTCGCTTGCCCTAGGATGAGCTATTTCTTTCGACTAACCCAATCGCCTGCCGTGGGCTAAGCTATCTCTTCTGGCTAGTCCAGTTGCAGACCGTGGATGTCACGTCACTAATGAATTGAGGTCGAAGCTCAGGAAGATTGATGTTGAGGAAAGTTATCGTGGGCGCTACGCCGCTGGCGAGATGGAAAATGGGGCATGAATGGAATCGAGGGTTTTGTGGGGCGAATTTGGAGATGAAATCAATTAGGTCTTAGGGATGAGGATGAGAGCGAAAGGTACGAATGCGGTGGAGGCATCAACGCGTATGAAACGCAAGGGCATTTAGGGAATTTCGAAAAGACAAGGATGAATCTAATACAATGAACTTTCATTATTAGTAGTAAAGATAAGATTAGCGAGCATATACGGCTAATATAGCGCGAAAGCGAGCTCCAAAAGCGAAGCAAGCGCAATCCGCACCTACTAAACACTCAACAAACAATGAGAAACATGTTTATATGAAAATAATATCGATATACAACATATACCAGAAGCAACAACAATATGTGCCAATATAGCAAATGCAACAAAAGCAACAAATCGAACCATCAACCAACTAGCATTCAACTAACATCCATAACTGTAACGACCCGTTAAATTTATGATATTTAATAAAATGAATTAATATAATTTCTAATTTGGTTAAAAATAAATGTAGAAATTTGGTATAGTGGTTGCAATTTAGTGTAACTATAAAATTTTATGATAATAGATGTGGATAATGTAAATTTTCACAACTTGATTTAAAGTAATTTTGAAGAAACAAATAAATGTTGAATTTGTGAATGTTAGTATAAATATTAACTTAAATGGTGTTCATTAATACAAAGATGTAATTAGTGTAGATAGTAATAATTTATGCCTGTAGTGAAGGGAAAAGAAAACTAATAGAAACATAAAATTTATTTTATGTAAACAAAAGTATAGTTTTGAACAAACTTATGAAAATTGATAGAAACAGTGTTTGTAATCAGTTTGGTTATTTTATATTTGAAAGATAGAGATGTGTAAATACGTTAATGAATTTATAATGGGAAGGAATGGTAGAATGAAAAGAATATATATAATAATAAGCATTTGATTCAATTAAGGGAATTAAATTATAATAAATGGTCATTTAATAAATTCAACGTTTGTGAGAAATCATAATAGTTGTGTAAAATGTGTACAAACTTGGATTTGGAAGTTTATTGGATTTATAACGGTTTTGTTATTAAGTGTATGAGTTTAAAAGTTATTCCCTTTTGTAAAGTAATAGAAGAATGCATAAAGATATAAATAGGGCTTAATAGAATTGACACTTAATGAATTGAATAAATTACCCATTTATGTAGATATGTATAGTGGACTATAAATGGCCTAAGCAAATATAAGATGGAATAATCATTGAGATTTGTACTATGAAAATAAATAGTAACATTTATTTGCAAGTAGTAAAAGCCTATTTAGGTGACTAGAATTTAGATTTAACGACTATTGTATGTTACCTGTTCTTGTTTCTTGTTATTTTAAATTTTGGGAATTTATTCAATTTATCCGCCAATTTACCGCAGTTAAAGTGAAATAATTAGTGATTGAGAAACGTTAAATACAGATAAGATGAAAACCAAAGAAAATCCCATTTGTAATAAATTATGTAGAATAAAGTAAAGAAATCAGTAAGTGGAAATGTGAAAATGTGAATGCAATGAGATCATAAGTGATAATAACTTTGTTAGGTAAGTGATAACGGAAATTTTGTGTATAACCAAATAAAAATCCAAATTTGTTTGCAATCAATTGAATTTATTGCAATTTAATGGATTTAATATTAAATAGTTTATGTAATTATTATTTGGAAGAAATTGGAGTTATTTGTAAAAAGGTATGAACCAAATGTTAATTTTTCTTATGAAATTGAAAATTGATATGAATGAAAAGAAGATAATTTGGGACAGTAAAATTTGGAATTTATGCATAATAAAACGGATTCTAACGTTAATTATTACGTTATTGAATTTAAAATGGAATTTGTAAACAATTGAGTGAATTTAATAGATTTATCAAACTTATAATATTGAATTCATTAAGATTGGAATTGATAATAGTTAAGAAAAGGAGGGAATAATAATTTGAAACCATAGCAATAGATATTAATGTAAGGTTGCCTTAAATAAATTAAGGCGGATAAATGGGAATAAAGTTTATTAATAATTTGAAATTTAATATATGGTAAAAGTTTATTTGCAATCATGAGTTGGAATGGAAATCAAATCTATTTACCTAATTGGATTTTTGTTGAGAGTATAAGAATATAAGCTTTAATAATTGAGTTTTAGAATATAATTTATAATTCCCAATTAATAAGAAAGCGCAGAGATTAACACTGCAAAATTGATATACTTATAAATTTTAATTCACATCCAAGCTTGGAAAACCATTTGGGATTGTTTGAATTATATAAGTCACAAAATTTGGCCAATATTAGAAGTTGAAACATAAAAACTGGATTTATAATTTATTTTAATTTATTTAATAAATATTAAAAATAGCCATTTTTGGCACGAACTCGGATTTCGACGAAACCAGTTTCATCGGATCCGTATCGGTGAATTATTATAGGGTTTCAAGTTTCGTATCGATCGGACTTGTCGTTTGATCGTACGGACGCGAAACGCCTTGAAATCGATTTTATTAAAAATCAATTTGAAATCAATTTGGAAATCTTGTTTTCAGCATAACTTCTTCATACGATCGAATTTGGTCGTGAAACTTTTTCCATCGCGTTCAGAATATTTTAAAATACCTATCTGGATATATTGGTTTGATAAATTTCGTTCCGGGGTCAGAACGGGCTTTTTGGGCCAACTACCGTCTAGCGCGTTCGTTATCCGTACCCACCTAGCCTTCTTCTATTTGTCTATATATATGCGATCATAAACCCTAGCTTCACCCTATTGTCTATTTGTTGTACGTTCATTTTCTTCAACCTTCTTTCTTCCTCAATGGATACATCTCAGATCCAATTCCAGATCTATCCACAGTTCAAAATCAAAAGTCAAAACTCAAAAATTTCAGAAAATTCCAGAAAAAAATATATGTTGAAGTATTCGATGCGCGTAATCTACTGGTGCAATTCGTTTTTCAATTGGAGCTGTCGTTCATCCAGAATAAATTCAAACAGCCCCAAAACCGTTCATCATCATCGCACAAAACTTTGTCGGATCGAGATTCTGTTTCTGGGTATTGTAGTATGGACGATGGGGAGCGCATCTATGTAATTTGTTTGGCAATCCAACGGTCGGATTTGCGTCAAGATTCAATTAGGGTTTATATTGTATGGCGGCTGTGGGGGTTTGCATGGTCAGGGCGCACGTTCTGGGAGGTGGCAGCGAGTTCAGTGGGGCCGCGGTGGTCTGGAGGCACCTCAGGCAGGTGGCGGCGGCTGAAAGCTGGCGAGGCGTGGTAGGGTTGTGCTGCAGTTTGTTTCGTGCATGCTTCTCCGTTGGCGTGCGTTCTGGAGGGAGACCGTTATCATGTGCAGGCGTTCTGGAGGGATGCGTTTCTCAGTGACGTGGCAAAATATGTGAATGGTGATTGTGTGTCACTTTTATTTATTTTCAATTTTGAATTCCATCATCATTTTTCGCCATAACTTTCTCATACGAAGTCGGATTCACACGAAATTTCTTTTGTTAGGATCGTAATTTAATTCCGGACTTGATGACGCTGGTTTGGACGAATTCTGAGACGGGCGAATTTTTGGGTTTAAATCGGGTTTAAATTCGATTTAAATTCAAAAGGTGAGTGTTTTAACCCACTCACAACTACTAGAAGCTTTTATGTTTGTTAAATAAATTTTTGAAATGAATAGAAATTTATTTATGAGCTTTTGGCATGTTATTTCATTCATATCTGTGGAATTGCACTTTATTGAATTTAACTGTTAATTTAATTGATTTATTGCGTATTAATTGGCTGTTAGAAATTTTTGTTTGCATATGAACTGCTAGTTAACAGTTATGTCAATTATCACTGAATATAAACTGTTAGATTAATAGTTGATAAATATAATTTGAAATAAAACTGCCAATTATTACCTGTGTCTATTACCAAACATATATTGTTATTGATTGATATTGCTTGATGTTTGTGATTAGATGATGGATGTGTTGTTGAATGGATGTTTTATTTGTATATCATTATATTGCCAATTATCATGCATATTTATTTCATTCGGGATTGTGGTTTGAAATGATATATAACCGCAAATTTTATATCTTTTAAATTGCGGATTGAAATGATAAATATCCGTATCACTTAACCATAGGATAGAAAATTATATACAGGCACCGCGGTCTACGTATAACTATTTTAATATGATTTCTATGGTTTGGATGGAATACGGTTTATAATAATCTTAAAATTTATACTGTATAAATATTTTTCTTCCATATTTATATACATATGAAGTTGAAATTTTGGAATTAAAAGGTGTATAAATCTCTTTATTAAAAATGGAAGAAAATTTAAAAAATGGAGTTTGATAATTTATATCCTATGTTTAAATGTTAAGTTGGAAATTTTAGGACATGATATTTATAAATTGAACTTTTCCAAAATGAATTGAAATGAATATTCTAGTATAAATTTGAATTGGAAAAATATTCTAGTATAATTTGAATTGGAAAATATATATGTTTTATCACTAGAATTGGAGTTTATTTATTATGGGTTTATGTGAATATTCAAGGCTAATTAATAAAGCATTGATTTGTAGAAAGAAAAACCCAACTTTAGTTTTGAAATATAAATACTCCAAATGAATATAGGCATATATGTATATAAATTGAAATGATTTTGGAACTCAAGAGTGATATTTAAGTTATGGTTTAGACTTTAAAATAAAGAATTTTATTTATAAAGCCGTAGAAATTATTTCTTTACGAAGTAAACTTTAAAAGTTAAACCATTTACTCTATATACCGTTGAATATCCAAATCATTTGAGTTTTAAAGGTTATAGTTTGAAATTATGGATTTCAAAATATTATGCTTGAAAAATATTTGGGTTTCAGAAGTTATGAAGTTTAAAGCATTATGATTTTGGAAAATTATATTTGGGATAAACGATGTCATATTGGTTTGGGTTTTAAAAGAAGAAATGATATCGTAATATTATGGTTTAGAAATGGATTATATTCTGGTTTTAAAGTATAAACTATTTTTAAATGACCGCGGTGTTATAATAACGATGGGTTGGCAAAGAGACCGGGATCGGATATGGACATACTCTCTGTCGATACCGAAAACCACTTTGACTAACCGTGTACGCGGTGGAGATTCCAGAATGAAGTAGGTGGTGGCGACGTTTCCTGTAAGGTAAATACGTGGACCCAACTCCCGTGAGTTGGCATAAGGTGGCTAAAACAGGAGCGATTCTCAGGCCAATGAGGTCATTCCTCTGATCGGACGCTCCTCTTCGATATTATACTTTGACTTGGATTGATTCAGTGGCCACTTCTATATTTTGATTTTGGGGAGTTAGTCCGAGGTGGGCGGTAACTGCGGCTACGCGTTTCCACCAGCCTGGATAGCAATTGGTATATCTACCCTGGCATTGCCTAGTTGTGCCGTGTCACCTACCATACCGAGCCTTTACTACGAGTTTCTATTTGTGTCGTACCTATGGAGTATCCTCTGGTAGCCTCCCGATCAGGAGGTATTACGGTACTGTATAGACTATTGGCATTATTTGTGTTAAGGGCTATATGGGTAACCCCTTAACGCTATTAAAAAGTAAGTTTATTTTATAAATAGACACTATTGTAATAGCGCAATATACTACATAGTAAATAGTTTAACGGATCCTTAGGAGATGTAAATCCCGAACATCTCTTGAGTTACTGTACTCATATTTATTTCTGTTTATTTAACTCACATAAGATTTTCTAGTCTGACTCGAGTGTTTTTGTCTTTTCAAATTCGCTTGGGTCAGTCCGAGCGTTTCAGGATAGCAGATTTTAGCATTGGAGGACGAAGACGAAGAATCAGTATTATTTTACATATAGTATTGCACCACACTCTTTCTATTCCGCTGCATTGCTTGTATTGGTATGTGTAACTCTGATATTATTGTAAAAGAAGAATCAAGCTTTTGTAAACTGTTTATGAAACTGTATATTTGTTATTATATTTTATCCTTCCGCTGTGAGATTCTATTTTCGTTTTATTTCTTCTCTATTTTTCTTATTTACCCCATAACAATCCGCCCTTGCGTATGCTTTGAATTGGGACAAGTGTCGGTTTAAAGTGTGCGAAAAGAGTGGACGTTACAATAACCAAATCAATACACTTTCACTACTCATTAATATTCAATGAATCGGTTTTTCATTTAATCACATTTGATTCATTAACATTGGATGTTTTTGCTAACATTCATTTATTCACATTCAATTAGTTCACATTCACTAATTTACATTCAAGTTAGTTCACTTCCAAATCAAATTCAATTACACAACTTTCAATTTCATTAATTCAATTTCATTATGGATTTCTATACAATCAACTAACAACAAATGTATAACCAACATAACCAAATTTATTTAATTCGCTTACATTCGTTCAATTTGGTTTATCATTTTTATTTATCTTTAATGAATTAAAACTTACATCCATTATTTCATATCAATTCATTTACATTCAATTGATTTACATCCAATTCATTCATTAATTCAATTGCTAATTCATTTTACCATATAAGTTGAATTTCATTTATATAACTCAAGTTCATATCCATTTAATTCACTTTATTATTTTACTTCTATACCAAAATCAACTTCATTCAACATTACTTAAGTTATATTCCATTTTAAACATCATTTGTTTAACTTAACATAAATTTCTACTTATAAATCCAATTCAGATTCCAATTCTCAAGTAAATTCTATTTAACTTTAAAGTAAAATCTTTATTATTTCATATTATAAGTTCAAAACTCGTTTCACTTTTATTCAACAATTTCAACTTGGATTTTAATTTCAAATTTGTTTATCACAACTAAATTTCAATTTTTAATTTACCGTGGTAGCAAATCCATCACACGGAAACTCGAAAATGATACTGATGATGCTGCAGTCATCACCCTTATTATTTCCTAGCAACAGTTGTGAATCCAGTGCTCAATATTATTTCAAAATTTTCCTTTTATTCATAAATATCATTTATAAATCTTTTTCTTATATAATTTCACTTATTGTATATATAAGATTATTTCATAATTGTAAATCACATTAATTATAATTCCATACTTTATAATTCATTTGCTTATACAATTTATTCTTTTAATTAACTTATATATATTCTTACATTTTCAACAACCAAACAATCAATTTATATACACCTTAATAATTTCTAAAAAATTATTTACTTTATATATAAAATATAATCGAGGTAAAATTATTTCATTTACCCTATTTTAAAACGATATCGTGTCAAATTGTTCTGTACAAGTGTTTAGAGATCCCTATCAACAACGTTAATTACTCGTATTGACCAAAAACCATATACCACTCAACAAACCAATCATCAAAATATAAAACAATTTATATTCACTAACAAGTACGCTCTCATAGCTATTATTACACTCACACTCATTCTAGAGCACTACTGACTCTATCCCTAATGAGTAATTCCCAACAGAGCCAAGGTTGTCACTTAACCATATGCTCTGATACCAAATGTAAGGGTTGGAGTTTTCGACTTACGAAGGTCGACATTAATACGTCCACTGTATCAACTGCCGAGCAATCGAATGCCAGAAAACCGAACCGTTAGGGTTAAAGAAGGGGTAGAAGATAGAAGAAGAAAGAAAGAAGAAGAAGAAAACAGAAACAATATCAGAATCTCACAATCGCAGCGGAACAACATATAATAGATAAATGAATAATCTTTTAAATCAAAAGAACTGTAAATTTTATACATTACATCATCATTACATTACATTATCAGAGTGTACAACAACAAACAGCGGAAAAGAAATACTATATACTATTTGATACGCCAAGCCATCCAACTTGCCTCCAGATCTCTACAGCTACTCCTGAATTCCAGAATAACCTGATAACCTAACTCTAGACTGCCCGTGTGAAAATTGGTGGGCCACCAGAGTTTAGGAAGGAAACAATAAACTCCAGGTCGGTAATGGGACTGGTGTGAGAACTCAAAACAGTTATATCTTCAAAAACAAACAAAGAAATATTTTAAATCAGATCCGTAATGCTTTTAGAAAATGAGACTACCATAAGGCCTCCTGCCACACACACAATGCAAACGCGCAATTGGAGGAGGTTTCTCCTTATGATAGTCAAAGATGCTTACTACGCAGAGAATTTTCTTTGATATTATTACTATAAGTGCAAAATGAGAAAAACCATTTCGAAAGTAGAATATAAATCTTAGCCAGCATAGGTACCATTATAGTATGCCTACTATAGCTACTATATTAAATGGCAGGTTCTACAACTAAAACCGTACAAGGCTCGTATTGTTTCTTTGGATTTTCAACAAATGGTCAGGCCAAGAAACTTCCTATTGCCACATGGGTATGCCTCTGGAAAGACGCCCCGAGAACCTAACCGGATCTCTGCCAACACAAGGCCGGGTTACCCCTAGCTGGGTAACAACTGACACGAATATGCCATCCCCCGGTCGTAACCGACCTAAATCCCGGGATTCACCAACAACCACAAAATAATAGGTTTGCAGCAACAACATAGGTTAAGTATCAGGGCTCCATACCATAATACCACCTCTATCCAGAAGGAAATGACATACACTAAGGGGGCGCTATCCCCTAATAACCTTGCCGCATCTTTCCTATTTTGACCATTACCAGGATGTGAGGTCCGACGAAGTCTCGTCCACAAAGCTACGCTTTATACAAAAGCCACGCTTTGATCAACAAATGATCATCAGCACTCTGTATGCCACATTACCAATTTCGGAATATATCACTAGTAACCATCAACTACATAACCTCTGAGCTCATACGTCTCAGAGAAGGGTGTTAAGCTAACAGAATAAATTCTCCGCCACCAACAGAAATATATTTGATAGAAACCAGCTTTACATCTCAAATTGTAATGTCAGACACACATCCATACAAGTCTGTTCCGGGATCGAACGGAACCGAAGGCACTTTCAAAAGAAGCCCTTGCAATTCGGATATTCACTAGTCACGTCCGGAATTCCCATCACAAAGGGTGATAAAATCTCTATATCAGAGATCAGCCGATGTAGAGTCATTCGACGGTAATCCTTCCGTTTTCGAAAATATCCGGTCTTAAACACCGGTCTTCAAATGCTATCCATTACGACATATCACTATTCGGAATGGGATTTATGACCCAAAGGTCCTCTCCCGGCTAAACCGAATAACGGGCGCTTATTTTAAAAATAAGTGTAGCATTCAAATTCAAGCAAATCACACAAATACCCATTTAAAGGTAAATATTGGTAGTCGGTTATTTAACTATCAAGGCCAAAAAACAAATATCCAGCACCATAACAATCAGTAGGCCCATTTTATTAATCTTCCATAAATTAAATAACTTGCCAGATATTCACTTCAATTTATCTTTAAAAGATATATTCTCTAAACATTTCACTTCATATTGGAAAACATTCTCATACTTATTTAACAATAAGTAATTCACAAATCTATTTATTTTCAATACTTAGAGAATATTCAATATACTTAAATCACAATTAAGTATATATTTCATTCTTTAAGGAAAACATTCTCTTAAACATATTTATTTGGGTCCAAACGAATGTTGCGTAAAACATCGTTACGACAACCCAAAATCACTAGTATAGGGATTCGAAATTAAGATAGATATATAAATCCCAATACTATATAAAACATTTCCTTTCGAAAATCATTTACTATAACAACAGTGTTATGGTCCACCATTTCCTTATTTCTCGAAAATGTCTATTTCAACAACGAATATTGAAATCTATGGTTTCGATACTTAATACATTTTAAAAATCTTTAAATCATTTTAATTCCATTCAAAATATCACTTCCCAAAACATTTCTTTAATATATTATTCACTACCCAAAATCGTGAATATAAATCGTTCACCAAATTCAACCTTTCTGCACATTTTATTTATATATCATTTAAATGCAAAAATCAAATTTATAAGTTAATTATTATAGCTTATTACTTTACAAAATCTATTCATTTTATAACTTCACAATTTATAAATCTATAAATTTCATTCATAATCCATTTATACTTCATTTTAACACCTATAAAAACTCGTTTTATAATTCCCATATTTTAATTTATAAATATCAATTTTATAAATCTTTTATATAAACCGTTTATAATAATTTCAAAAATCTCAATTTGAACTATTTTATAAAATTCATTAACTCCATATTTTAAAAATCACATTTTAACTATATTTCTCCAAAATCATAAATTTTATAACATTAAAATTATAACGTTATTTATTTAAAATGAATCAATTTCAAAATTTATTAAAACGTATACTTTCAAAAATCACTTTAAAATCCTTTTAAATTTGAAAATCATCACTTTAAAAAAAATCCTTTTAAATTTTCCAAAATAGGCCCAACGCTGCAGCAGCACTAAATATAACAATCACGGCATCCAAAACATCATATATCATATGATAACAGAATATATCACAATATCTATAAATAAATCAATATTGTTGAGGAATCCAGTTGGATCCCTCCAACCTGTTTCCCTGCATCCACAGATGTTAGCACAATAGCAATCCCGTTTCAATACGAAATATCACGGTATATGGGTTATATAAATATTATCCGCTATTATGCGGCGCAATAGGGTCTCATCCGCTATATAATGCGGGAAAATCAACTTCAAGTACATATATAATACCAATTCCACTTCAAGATGGAATATCGCGGTATATGGGTTATATAAATATTATCCGCTATTATGCGGCGCAATAGGGTCTCATCCGCTATATAATGCGGGAAAATCAACTCCAAGTACATATATAATACCAATTCCACTTCAAGATGGAATATCGCGGTATATGTGTTTAATAAATAACGTCCGCTTAATATACGGCGCAAAGGGTCTAATTCAAAACAATAGATAATAATTTATCATTCAATCATACAATCAAGCAATTTTAAATCTAACTATTTAAAATTTAAATCGAAACAAATTCGATTGAGTGAGAAGTTCTCACCTTGTTTCCAATTACAGTTTCAGCGTTTATTTCGAATAAAATTAAACGCGCGTTTAATTTTACCCAAAAATTTCACTAGCTCCAATCAACTACAATCCAGCTCCATCGCGTAGTGCTCGTCAATACGAACCCGAAACAATTCATTTCGTCCAAAACGGACCACGTATGAAAAAGTTATAGCTTTTTAAATATCACACGAATTATATAAATTAATTTAAACATTTTATTTTATTTTAAAAAAAACCTTAAACTCATCAGAGCAGCACATTTCATACCTTAGATCCTGGCCGTTGCCCATCATCTTCCCCCAGGCCAAAGAAACAACGCACGCAACAACCCATTTGTCGTTCGAACCTTCCAATTGCCGCATCTACATCGACCAACTAAAACTCGATCGGGGAGCATCAACTGATGCGACTGTGCGCGGTGCACCACCGCCTTGAACGAAAATGAGCTGGCCGTCCCTTCCGCTTGAAAAACGTGCGTAACCCACGAAAGAACGCGGCCAATTTTTGGCCTCCACGATGCTCTGATGATCATCATCACCGTATGGATCTGTAGGTCTCACCAAGATCTACAATGTTGTAGTTGAATGTTTCATCTAATTATTCACGGATTAGAAGAGATTAAGTGGAGAAGAAACGAAAACTATCGACCAATGAATATAGGCCGGCGGCTAGGGTTAGAAACCATAATATTTTGCAATTTAGAAAATAGTGAGGTCCTTATATAGTAATTTACGCGACACTACTCACCCGAAATTTTTCCGAACTCCAAACGAAGCGTGCCGCCTGGCGTTTATAATGTTTTACCCCCATTCCAAACGCAATGGAATACATATCGGGAGCCAATTCGATCATATTTGGAAAATAAGTTTTTGAATCGACTATTTAAAGTGAAAATTCACTCGAATCGATTTCTACGCGTTTTAGCTTGCCCCGGACAAACCGTAAGTTCGATTGACACGAAAATTGAAACCATACAATAATATAACATTATGAATCTGATGAAACTAGTTTCGTCGAAATCCGAGACTGTTTGAAAAATGGCTATTTTAACTCGTCAATTAAATATTAAAATATTCTATTTTCACAAATTAACTTTTAGTTCAATTTCAAAAGTTCTAAAACATCATTCTGATTCCAATATGATTTAATACAACTTTGTAAATCTGATTTAATCATTTTAAACCCAATTTCCAAATTATTTCTATAGTTTCAAATATTTAATTATCGATTTAATTATCCAATTAATCTAGATATTCGAAATAAAATTTATTCGACTTACAAATTTTTACTTCTTAATATTTAAAATCAATTAAATATACGAATTTCAAATGACAGAAATTCTAGGTCATTACAAACTCCCCCCTTAAAAGAATTTCGTCCTCGAAATTAACAAATAAGAAAAAGTTATGAAATCCATTAACTTTTCAAAACCATTCGTTCAAATTAAATTTCAGATTCACTTAAGTGTTTAACTTTTCCAAAATCCAATAGTTAAACTTCTTATAAAAACTCTACTAAGTTTTCAAATCATACTTAGTTATCCTTTCAAAACTAACTATATCGTTTAACTTTTCACTCCAAAATCAAAGTTATAGTTTTCAAAAAAGAAAATTCCAATTTTGTCAAAAATATTCTAACGCCTTAAATTTTCAGAAAATTTCGCCATAGTCTCCTTTGCGCGGCTCGATCCCAAAAAAAGGCAATATATATCACAAATATACATCTCATTAAAGTAATGAGGCATCCCGCAAGGAAAAAGTGTAAAAGTACGATATGTAATCCAAGATATGTAACTTATATATTATTAGCGAGCATATACGGCTAATATAGCACGAAAGCGAGCTCCAAAAGCGAAGCAAGCGCAATCCGCACCTACTAAACACTCAACAAACAATGAGAAACATGTTTATATGAAAATAACATCGATATACAATATATACCAGAAGCAACAATAATATGTGCCAATATAGCAAATGCAACAAAAGCAACAAATCGAACCATCAACCAACTAGCATTCAACTAACATCCATAACCAAATCAATACACTTTCACTTCTCATTAATATTCAATGAATCGGTTTTTCATTTAATCATATTTGATTCATTAACATTGGATGTTTTTGCTAACATTCACTTATTCACATTCAATTAGTTTACATTCACTAATTTATATTCAAGTTAGTTCACTTCCAAATCAAATTCAATTACACAACTTTCAATTTCATTAATTCAATTTCATTATGGATTTCTATACAATCAACTAACAACAAACGTATAACCAACATAACCAAATTTATTTAATTCGCTTACATTCGTTCAATTTGGTTCATCATTTTTAATTAGCTTTAATGAATTAACACTTACATCCATTATTTCATATCAATTCATTTACATTCAATTGATTTACATCCAATTCATTCATTAATTCAATTACTAATTCATTTTACCATATAAGTTGAATTTCATTTATATAACTCAAGTTCATATCCATTTAATTCACTTTATTATTTTACTTCTATACCAAAATCAACTTCATTCAACATTACTTAAGTTATATTCCATTTTAAACATCATTTGTTTAACTTAACATAAATTTTTACTTATAAATCCAATTCAGATTCCAATTCTCAAGTAAATTCTATTTAACTTTAAAGTAAAATCTTTATTATTTCATATTATAAGTTCAAAACTCGTTTCACTTTTATTCAACAATTTCAACTCGGATTTTAATTTCAAATTTTTTTATCACAACTAAACTTCAATTTTCAATTTACCATGGTAGCAAATCCATCACACGGAAACTCGAAAATGATACTGATGATGCTGCAGTCATCACCCTTATTATTTCCTAGCAACAGTTGTGAATCCAGTGCTCAATATTCTTTCAAAATTTTCCTTTTATTCATAAATCTCATTTATAAATCTTTTTCTTATATAATTTCACTTATTGTATATATAAGATTATTTCATAATTTTAAATCACATTAATTATAATTCCATACTTTATAATTCATTTGCTTATACAATTTATTCTTTTAATTAACTTATATATATTCTTACATTTTCAACAACCAAACAATCAATTTATATACACCTTAATAATTTCTAAAAAATTATTTACTTTATATATAAAATATAATCGAGGTAAAATTATTTCATTTGCCCTATTTTAAAACGATATCGTGTCAAATTGTTCTGTACAAGTGTTTAGAGATCCCTATCAACAACATTAATTACTCGTATTGACCAGAAACCATATACCACTCAACAAACCAATCATCAAAATATAAAACAATTTATATTCACTAACAAGTACGCTCTCATAGCTATTATTACACTCACACTCATTCTAGAGCACTACTGACTCTATCCCTAATGAGTAATTCCCAACAGAGCCAAGATTGTCACTTAACCATGTGCTCTGATACCAAATGTAAGGGTTGGAGTTTTCGACTTACGAAGGTCGACATTAATACGTCCACTGTATCAACTTCCGAGCAATCGAATGCCGGAAAACCGAACCGTTAGGATTAAAGAAGGGGTAGAAGATAGAAGGAGAAAGAAAGAAGAAGAAGAAAAGAGAAACAATATCAGAATCTCACAATCGCAGCGGAAAAAAATATAATAGATAAATGAATAATCTTTTAAATCAAAAGAACTGTACATTTTATACATTACATCATCATTACATTACATTATCAGAGTGTACAACAACAAACAGCGGAAAAGAAATACTATATACTAGTTGATACGCCAAGCCATCCAACTTGCCTCTAGATCTCTGCAGCAACTCCTGAATTCCAGAATAACCTGATAACCTGACTCTAGACTGCCCGTGTGAAAATTGGTGGGCAACCAGAGTTTAGGAAGGAAACAATAAACTCCAGGTCAGTAATGGGACTGGTGTGAGAACTCAAAACAGTTATATCTTTAAAAACAAACAAAGAAATATTTTAAATTAGATCCGTGATGCTTTTAGAAAATGAGACTACCATAAGGCCTCCTGCCACACACACAATGCAAACGCGCAATTGGAGGAGGTTTCTCCTTATGATAGTCAAAGATGCTTACTACGCAGAGAATTTTCTTTGATATTATTACCATAAGTGCAAAATAAGGAAAACCATTTCGAAAGTAGAATATAAATCTTAGTCAGCATAGGTACCATTATAGTATGCCTACTATAGCTACTATATTAAATGCCAGGTTCTACAACGAAAACCGTACAAGGCTCGTATTGTTTCTTTGGATTTCCAACAAATGGTCAGGCCAAGAAACTTCCTATTGCCACATGGGTATGCCTCTGGAAAGACGCCCCGAGAACCTAACCGGATATCTGCCAACACAAGGTCGGGTTACCCCTAGGTGGGTAACAACTGACACGAATATGCCATCCGCCGGTCGTAACCGACCTAAATCCCGGGATTCACCAACAACCACAAAATAATAAGTTTGCAGCAACAACATAGGTTAAGTATCAGGGCTCCATACCATAATACCACCTCTATCCAGAAGGAAATGACATACATTAAGGGGGCGCTATCCCCTAATAACCTTGTCGCATCTTTCCTATTTTGACCATTACCAGGATGTGAGGTCCGACGAAGTCTCGTCCACAAAGCTACGCTTTATACAAAAGCCACGCTTTGATCAACAAATGATCATCAGCACTCTGTATGCCACATTACCAATTTGGTAATATATCACTAGTAACCATCAACTACATAACCTCTGAGCTCATACGTCTCAGAGAAGGGTGTTAAGCTAATAGAATAAATTCTCCGCCACCAACAGAAATATATTTGATAGAAACCAGCTTTACATCTCAAATTGTAATGTCAGACACACATCCATACAAGTCCATTCCGGGATCGAACGGAACCAAAGGCACTTTCAAAAGAATCCCTTGCAATTCGGATATTCACTAGTCACGTCTGGAATTCCCATCACAAAGGGTGATAAAATCTCTATATCAGAGATCAGCCGATATAGAGTCATTCGACGGTAATCCTTCCGTTTTCGAAAATATCCGGTCTTAAACACCGGTCTTCAAATGCTATCCATTATGACATATCACTATTCGGAATGGGATTTATGACCCAAAGGTCCTCTCCCGGCTAAACCGAATAACGAGCGCTTATTTTAAAAATAAGTGTAGCATTCAAATTCAAGCAAATCACACAAATACCCATTTAAAGGTAAATATTGGTAGTCGGTTATTTAACTATCAAGGCCAAAAAACAAATATCCAGCACCATAACAATCAGTAGGCCCATTTTATTAATCTTCCATAAATTAAATAACTTGCCAGATATTCACTTCAATTTATCTTTAAAAGATATATTCTCTAAACATTTCACTTCATATTGGAAAACATTCTCATACTTCTTAACAATAAGTAATTCACAAATCTATTTATTTTCAATACTTAGAGAATATTTATAACGACCCGGTATTTTGGACTATTCGCATCCGCACATGTCGGACTTGAATAATTCAAAATATCGAATTGTTAATTTAAATTTGGCAAAACTGAGATATACAGTAAATAAGTAGTCACAGCATCACAGACACAGAGTAATAATATGCAGCGGAAATAAAAGAGATAGTAGTTCATGAAGCTACTATGTAAATATATAAGATACATCAGAGTTTACAACAAAAGAGTAATACGATACATCAGATATAAATCAGAATACATCACTAGAATCATCGAATACTGAAAGTAGAATAGATGGCTGGATCTTCAAGCAAAGCTCCAACTCCAAAGGTGAGCCTCGAATACTGGTACACTCAGTCTGACCCGAGCGTAAAGCAAAACACAAGACACTCGAGTCAGGATTAATATTCTTATATCAATAAATCCAACTCAAGTGAAATAGCAATCGAAAAACAAGTAACTCAAAGGATGTTTGGAATAACCATCCTCTAAGGATCCGCTAAACTATCTACTAGGTAGTAATGTACGCTAAGTAAATAATGTCTATCAGTAATATAAAATATCAAAATAGCGTTAAGGCGTTACCATAATCCCCCTTAACACATTTTATATTCCCAAAAGCATATACAAGACCGTAGTTTCCCCAAAACCGGAAGTCACCAGAGGGCAATCCATATACTCAAGGTACAAATCAAAACGTAGTGGTCGCGAATAGGATAATCAGTATGACAAGGTACATGAGGCGATACCAACTAGGATACTAGTAGTTGCGTGATCCGGACTGATGTTGGGCATAGCCAGCAGCCACCCCAACACCGCGAAACAACACTCCCAAATCGAGGGGTGCACCCAAATCGAATCACAAAAGTAATAGATATGGTATCGAAGAAGTGTGTCCGCTAGAGGTGGCGAACCTCAATGGCCCGGCGCGGCTCCTGTTTTAGTCATGTCAGGGGTCATCCAATATCGTTCTCTTTCTTCAGTCAACGCGTTCACCAAACCATCCACTTCATTCTGGATCAACACTCCGCGTATAATAGTTATTAAAGTGGGTTTCGGTATCGACAGAGAGTATGTCCATATCCGATCCCGGTCTCTTTAATAACTACGTATTATTACACCGATTGGTCGTTTAATATATTTCAAAACAATCAATTTCAATTTCAATTTCAATTCGAAAACCATCATTTCATTTGTCTTTCTAAATCAATTTCCACCATTTACATTTCAAAATTTCCAAATTATCATTTCAAAATCTTACAATTCAATTTTAATTTTTTTTTTAACAAAACAAATATTGATTCAAGTTCGTACATAAGTTTTATTCCGAAATTATTTAAATTAGTTTAATTTAACATTCAAAATCAATTTAAATTTATTTATCGATTTTATTCAATATTCATTAAGTTAATTTAACATCCAAAACAATTCTTTTAAATTTCCAAGTCATTAAATCAATTACTTAAGTTCAACTTCATTATATCAAAACTTCAAATTTAATTAGATTAAATTCGTCAAATCAAATTTCTTAAATTACAAGTCTTACATTTATTTCAATAAAACGCATTTTATTTCTTGTCAAAGAAATTCAATTTCATTTATTCACTTACTTAAATAATTCCCAAAACTTAATTAACAAAGAGACTCAATTTCACTTATTTACGAAGTTGCAATTCACTTATGCAAAAGTTCAATTTCTCTTATCAAATAATTCAATTTTTATTCAATTATCAAATAATTCAATCTTATTCAATTATTGAATAATTTCAATCTTAATTATTAATAATTTCAAAACTTAATAATTTTAAATTTAATTATAAATTCAACCTTAATTATTAAATCATTTCAAAACAACGTCCTTTCATCAGTTATTACATTAATATCTTGTTTCAGATTTCAATATTAACATTTCCTTTTATCAAAATTTACGTTCCAATTTTATTTCAAAACCTTATTATTCAAATAAAATCTTATTTTATTTTAAATCAAATTATTGACCAATCGGGTTTTATTAAATTTTCTATCCTAAGTCAAGTTCATTTGGGTATGTATCATTTCAACCCGATTCCATTTCAATTTAAAATCAAGCAAAATAAAGGGAACTTGCAGTGTGATAACAGGGATGGTGTCAAAGTAAATAAACAAGCAATAACAACAACAAAACAATTCAAATAATCAATTTTAAATAATCCCGAAATAATCGTATTAATTCGCATTGTTATTTGTGCGAATTAATATAATTATTCCTAGAATCTACACTATCATTTCATGTAGATTAAAGATTTTTATATTCCGGTTTTCACTTGTCGTTCAATTTCAGTTTAATACTTCAACAATTAATACAAACTACGTTCAAAGTTCAAAGTACAATTTATCAAATTCTACGACAACTAAAGGGTCAAATTTAACTAATCAATTTTTGTCATATATAATCCGTTTCAATTTGTTAACTATTCTACATTAAATTTAACTTGCAAATTAATTATCACTTAACAATACTAACTAACATCCAATTCAAACAACAATCAATCAATCAATTTATCAACCAAACTGTATTATTATCCAATAAATAATTAACAGATAATGGTGTCAGATGTCATAGGTATACAGATACAGGTAATAGCAGACATAACAGAATAAACAACTAACAAAAACATATTTCAATTTTCGTTTCAATTGAAATCAAATTTAATAAATAAAAGAATATTAATCGTGAGTGATTACTCACCTTTCGAGGCTAGAGAAAATAGGAAATGACACGGATACGCACACTGATACGGGTACTTGAAATGGAGTTACAAATCCAAACATGATTCTCAGAGCAAAGTAAGATTGGCACGAATCGACGAGCAAAACTGTTAAATAGGAATTGCCGAAATAAATCAAAACATTCAACATAGCAACAATTACAAAACATGTCCTACGTCAAAGTTTAACAATATAATTCTATGTGCTACTGAGATCGAAACAGTCTGAAATTTGGTATGAATAAAGATCAAAACTTGTATTTCAAAACTGCAAAGAATCACTTGATTCCGACGTAAGACGAAGGAGATACGATGCGTCAAACATGAACTCAGGTCGTGTTTGCAGCAGTGTAAAATAATTCTAAGTACAAAAGAATATCTGTCTGGGTCTAACTTCCAGATCCTCGACCACTAATCAAACGATGTCGGATTTTGCTGGAATTTGACATTTATAAACTACGTAACTTAAACTCCTTTTTAAAAATAGAATCAACCCATTCCGATAAAGCATGAGTGAGATACGATGCGTCAAACATGAACTCAGGTCGTGTTTGCAGCAGTGTAAAATAAATTCTAAGTACAAAAGAATATCTGTCTGGGTCTAACTTCCAGATCCTCGACCACTAATCAAACGATGTCGGATTTTGCTGGAATTTGACATATATAAACTACGTAACTTAAACTCCTTTTTAAAAATAGAATCAACCCATATATAATTACTGTCTTTTTATACTTAAAACACTATATATAAAAAGTATAGCAAAACCCACCTAACTCGTTCAAACTCCTCAGGTAAATCTCTGAATAAAATATATATGTATGTTTTAAATCAAGCTATCTGTATATACATTTTATTTGAAATCCAGATACACTTCAAAATCCAAGTACCTGTACAAATATTGCATATAAAATAAAATACAAAATCATATTGTTATAACAACCCAGTTCAAAATAGTATAAAGTCTGCGCTTCCAACTATAACCCAATATAAAAGCCTACAACTCATATAAATAGCATAGTACTTATATATGATTAGAAAACAATATAACCTGTAAGCTAACAGGTAAAATATCTACATACGTTTTTGCAGGTTGTACAACTAACAAAGCAAACTTAAAATATAATATTCAAACAAATATAAATGCACACCTGACTTGAGTATGAGCATGCAAAAAGGAGTACCACGCTATTAGGCAAGGACGCATGTGGCTTGTGGCTATGGGCGGAGGCTAGGTTACAGGGGAGATGCTGTCAGGGAGGCTCGGGATGCGACGGCAAGGCCGGACGTGGCGCGGGTGGGGTAGTGGACACGATGCATTTTTTTTTTTTTTTTTTTAAATCCGACAGCTTCCGTTACATTGTACTCCACTGTCGTGTAATGCGGGAATAATTCGCCAGGGAAGTTGTTTTCGAAGATGGTAGAGTAGAGGCGGTGGAAGGCATTGGATGAAGAGGCATCGGGAGTGGAAGGATTGTTTGTTGCTCGCAAGTGGTGGACGTTCGGTCTTCGGGCATTGTGGCCAGTGGAGGCCGCTGCCAGGTCGAGGTGGATGTGGGTTCAAGTCGTGGTGATTGGTTAACGTGGGCGGCAAGAAGGAAGATGATGGAGCTTGAGCCGCATGGAGGAAAGTGATGGAAGACGAGGCCGAGTTGACGGGGTCTTAGCCATAGACGAGCGCCTGGCAGAAGAAGGTGGTGGTGCGGTCACGGCCGAGGCTAAGGGGAAAGGAGAGGGCGTGAGGTAGGGAGAAGCTTCGGAGAAGCGGGTGAAGGCACGGTCGTGGACTTCGAGCTGCTGAAGGGCTTGGTCGGTTGATGGCAAAAAGCGCGGAGGAGAAGGGATGGTCGCCGTGGCGGAGATGGGTGCGCAGGTTATGGAGAAGAGCAGATTAAACAGTTAGTTTTTTTTTTTTTTTTGAAGAATGGAAGAATAATAGAATTGGTGAGAGGCTAGCAAAATGAACAGAAGGGGTGGAAGAAGAAGTTGCTGAGATGTAGAGAAAAAAAATGAGATGAGAAGAAAGAATGAGGAGTGGTCAGTAAAATAAAGAGGAGTGAACGTGCATTGGATTCAATAGATGGCTACCCATTTTCTAATGTCCTTACTTTCATATTGAATAAGTGTCTTACAGCTAGCAAACCAGAAACGTGAATTGATTCGAAAAGAGCAACAGTCAGAGATTTGAGTTGTTAATAGCTGTAAAATTAAAGTGATGTGACGCATCAGAAAACGTTGGAACCAGTGTGGAAAGCAAAGGTCAAACTGAAATTAATTAATTTTTGGTGGCAGTTTGAAATTTGAATGAACACCGAATGTTAAAGGTCCAAAATGGGTGTCGATATGACGTATCGTTTCATCGTTTCCGTCGCGTACCGAATCTCAAAACACAGAAGTGGATATACCGTTGAGATCAGCACGACAAGCCGTTACAACGGTATGAAGATATTGGTGATACGATCGAATTATAAAAATTCGAAATTTTCTACTACGGAAAATGCATAAAATTCGCCGAAAAATAAGAACGACGGAGCCACAGATGTCCGAATTTGAAAAAACGACAAACTGACAACTTGCTCAAAAGATGGTTTAGAATTTTTCTATGTAAAAATATTTAGGTTTCGAAAACGGTTTATTTTCATCGTTAACTAACTGATTTAGATTGAAGTAAATTTACGCACGAAATGAACTTTCATATTTTCGGACGAAAATTTACCAGTTTCTATGTTTAATTAGACGCATTCCAAATATGAAGTTTGAATAGCATCGGAATTTGTTTGTGAAAATTTAAAATTCTACGCTAAATAAGCAATTTTAAAAATTTAAACTGGGTCTGAATTTCAGGGTCGTTACATTCTCCCCCACTCAAAACTTTTCGTCCCCGAAAAGGAAAGAGGTAGGAGAACAGAAACACCCAAAAGAAATAGACTTGAATTACATCATAAACAATTAATTTAAACCATAGAAATTTCAATTTAAATTAATTTATATTTAGCAATTTTACTTTAAACTCAAGACTTTCATAAAATTGGTTTGATTTCACATATATTAATGTTAGGTACAAAAGATTCCTTTCAAATGAAATTCAATTTAAATTCGATTAATTCAAGATATTTTCTGAAGTTAATTTAATTCAATTTATTAACCTTCAGAACAAAATTTTCTTCTATCATTCATACCTATTATTTATTTAACTTATTATTCTATTTATCCCATAAACATTTATAATTAAAATTTAAATGAATAACATTTATTATACACACTTACATTATTTTTATAAAGACAATTTATATCATATATTATCCGATTTTCTTAAATTAGCAACTTCAAAGATCATAAATTTTGAAGTCATTTATTATAATCAAACCTTCTTTGACAAAATTTAATTCTTCCTTATTCCAAATTATTATTAAATTTATTCTACTTAATATATCCTATCACATATATATTAAGCATATTTACATTTATTATAACTACTCAATTTATTAAAAATTCCTTTGATATCATTTTCTACTGTATAATATTCAATTACATAATTAACCTTTTTTTTTATTTAGGTAAGTTATATATATAATGCAATTTGAGTATTATCCAAACAAAATTTTTACAATTTAGTTATTTCAAGCTAAGTATTTATATGAAATAATTTGGCTTCATTTAAAATTGTAAAATCATCTTTTAACAAATTTTAAGAATTAATTTCCGATTAGCTTCAAACCACTTGAGATAAAATAAATAAATATATTCATAATACATCAAATCAAATTTAAAATCTTCAATATATATTATAAATCAAGTCATGTTTAGAAATTCAAATCAATTTATTTTTTTCAAAACAAATCGTAGCTAAGCTACAGAATAGTCTCTCCACTTCGAAACTCGAAAATGAATGTCGATGATGCGGCCGTCATCACCGAAATTATTTTCCAGCGACAAAGAGAAGAGCACTGATTTAAACATCTAAAGTTTCTTTGAAAATATTTCTATTCGAAAATACTTTAAGTAATATACCTTTTAAAACTTAAAAGCCAAGTTTGAAATCACCGGAAATTAAATTCTCAAATTCTACTTTAAATCCATTTGAATTCCAGTCAAAATATAAACAAGCTTTATAAATTCATTTATTTATATCATGAAATAGTCAATGATTTATAAATCAATAAATGAAAATTAAAATTTTAACTTTTCAGAACAGATTCATTAACCTTTTAATTTCAGAAAATTTAAACTTTTATATAACATAATCATTCAAAATTATTTTATTTATCAGATTCGAAAATACTATTGTGTCAGTTTGTTATGTTCAAGTGTTTTGGAAATCCTATCGATAGCGTTGATCAAACGAATCGATCGAAAACCCAAATCAACATCAACAACTCAAACAACACAATATATGTAAACATTTTTAATATTAATTTATAAATACACTTCCTCGCTCGAGATACAAGAATAGATTTCAAAACAAGTATAGAAATTCAAATTCGATGGAAATCAAATCAAAGAGAATTTTGATTCGATAATAATTTTGAAATAGAAGATAAGATAATTCAATTAACAGAATCGGGAGATGGACAAGCTTATTTAATTCATGGGCAACCTAAACCGGGTCGACCGTAACTTCAAGAATAAGATCGATGCAGAATTCCGAGGTAAATCAGCATTCGATCTCAAGAAATAGAATTCAGGTATAGCAGGGAATATATAGCATCGTAAACCGAGGATACCGAAATCTTCGGTAAATCAATGCTTACTGTAAAGGAGTTTCACCCCTTTACAAATCATTCGAAGTTTGGCGAGACTGCCGGTTCATTATAAAGGTTATTCGAAGTGGAGCTATGGAATACTCCAGAATTGAAAGAAGACGAATAGTGAGGGACGAGAATGAATTTTGGAACCGAGGGAGCGTTCCAAAGTTCAAAGGAAACGAGTCAAGAAGAAGAGATTGAAACTCGAGTGGGAGTGATTCTGTAAATACATTTACCCTATATGCTAAGTTCTGCCTAGAGCTACCAAAAGCTCTGATACCAACTATAACGACCCGGTATTTTGGACTATTCGCATCCGCACATGTCGGACTTGAATAATTCAAAATATCGAATTGTTAATTTAAATTTGGCAAAACTGAGATATACAGTAAATAAGTAGTCACAGCATCACAGACACAGAGTAATAATATGCAGCGGAAATAAAAGAGATAGTAGTTCATGAAGCTACTATGTAAATATATAAGATACATCAGAGTTTACAACAAAAGAGTAATACGATACATCAGATATAAATCAGAATACATCACTAGAATCATCGAATACTGAAAGTAGAATAGATGGCTGGATCTTCAAGCAAAGCTCCAACTCCAAAGGTGAGCCTCGAATACTGGTACACTCAGTCTGACCCGAGCGTAAAGCAAAACACAAGACACTCGAGTCAGGATTAATATTCTTATATCAATAAATCCAACTCAAGTGAAATAGCAATCGAAAAACAAGTAACTCAAAGGATGTTTGGAATAACCATCCTCTAAGGATCCGCTAAACTATCTACTAGGTAGTAATGTACGCTAAGTAAATAATGTCTATCAGTAATATAAAATATCAAAATAGCGTTAAGGCGTTACCATAATCCCCCTTAACACATTTTATATTCCCAAAAGCATATACAAGACCGTAGTTTCCCCAAAACCGGAAGTCACCAGAGGGCAATCCATATACTCAAGGTACAAATCAAAACGTAGTGGTCGCGAATAGGATAATCAGTATGACAAGGTACATGAGGCGATACCAACTAGGATACTAGTAGTTGCGTGATCCGGACTGATGTTGGGCATAGCCAGCAGCCACCCCAACACCGCGAAACAACACTCCCAAATCGAGGGGTGCACCCAAATCGAATCACAAAAGTAATAGATATGGTATCGAAGAAGTGTGTCCGCTAGAGGTGGCGAACCTCAATGGCCCGGCGCGGCTCCTGTTTTAGTCATGTCAGGGGTCATCCAATATCGTTCTCTTTCTTCAGTCAACGCGTTCACCAAACCATCCACTTCATTCTGGATCAACACTCCGCGTATAATAGTTATTAAAGTGGGTTTCGGTATCGACAGAGAGTATGTCCATATCCGATCCCGGTCTCTTTAATAACTACGTATTATTACACCGATTGGTCGTTTAATATATTTCAAAACAATCAATTTCAATTTCAATTTCAATTCGAAAACCATCATTTCATTTGTCTTTCTAAATCAATTTCCACCATTTACATTTCAAAATTTCCAAATTATCATTTCAAAATCTTACAATTCAATTTTAATTTTTTTTTTAACAAAACAAATATTGATTCAAGTTCGTACATAAGTTTTATTCCGAAATTATTTAAATTAGTTTAATTTAACATTCAAAATCAATTTAAATTTATTTATCGATTTTATTCAATATTCATTAAGTTAATTTAACATCCAAAACAATTCTTTTAAATTTCCAAGTCATTAAATCAATTACTTAAGTTCAACTTCATTATATCAAAACTTCAAATTTAATTAGATTAAATTCGTCAAATCAAATTTCTTAAATTACAAGTCTTACATTTATTTCAATAAAACGCATTTTATTTCTTGTCAAAGAAATTCAATTTCATTTATTCACTTACTTAAATAATTCCCAAAACTTAATTAACAAAGAGACTCAATTTCACTTATTTACGAAGTTGCAATTCACTTATGCAAAAGTTCAATTTCTCTTATCAAATAATTCAATTTTTATTCAATTATCAAATAATTCAATCTTATTCAATTATTGAATAATTTCAATCTTAATTATTAATAATTTCAAAACTTAATAATTTTAAATTTAATTATAAATTCAACCTTAATTATTAAATCATTTCAAAACAACGTCCTTTCATCAGTTATTACATTAATATCTTGTTTCAGATTTCAATATTAACATTTCCTTTTATCAAAATTTACGTTCCAATTTTATTTCAAAACCTTATTATTCAAATAAAATCTTATTTTATTTTAAATCAAATTATTGACCAATCGGGTTTTATTAAATTTTCTATCCTAAGTCAAGTTCATTTGGGTATGTATCATTTCAACCCGATTCCATTTCAATTTAAAATCAAGCAAAATAAAGGGAACTTGCAGTGTGATAACAGGGATGGTGTCAAAGTAAATAAACAAGCAATAACAACAACAAAACAATTCAAATAATCAATTTTAAATAATCCCGAAATAATCGTATTAATTCGCATTGTTATTTGTGCGAATTAATATAATTATTCCTAGAATCTACACTATCATTTCATGTAGATTAAAGATTTTTATATTCCGGTTTTCACTTGTCGTTCAATTTCAGTTTAATACTTCAACAATTAATACAAACTACGTTCAAAGTTCAAAGTACAATTTATCAAATTCTACGACAACTAAAGGGTCAAATTTAACTAATCAATTTTTGTCATATATAATCCGTTTCAATTTGTTAACTATTCTACATTAAATTTAACTTGCAAATTAATTATCACTTAACAATACTAACTAACATCCAATTCAAACAACAATCAATCAATCAATTTATCAACCAAACTGTATTATTATCCAATAAATAATTAACAGATAATGGTGTCAGATGTCATAGGTATACAGATACAGGTAATAGCAGACATAACAGAATAAACAACTAACAAAAACATATTTCAATTTTCGTTTCAATTGAAATCAAATTTAATAAATAAAAGAATATTAATCGTGAGTGATTACTCACCTTTCGAGGCTAGAGAAAATAGGAAATGACACGGATACGCACACTGATACGGGTACTTGAAATGGAGTTACAAATCCAAACATGATTCTCAGAGCAAAGTAAGATTGGCACGAATCGACGAGCAAAACTGTTAAATAGGAATTGCCGAAATAAATCAAAACATTCAACATAGCAACAATTACAAAACATGTCCTACGTCAAAGTTTAACAATATAATTCTATGTGCTACTGAGATCGAAACAGTCTGAAATTTGGTATGAATAAAGATCAAAACTTGTATTTCAAAACTGCAAAGAATCACTTGATTCCGACGTAAGACGAAGGAGATACGATGCGTCAAACATGAACTCAGGTCGTGTTTGCAGCAGTGTAAAATAATTCTAAGTACAAAAGAATATCTGTCTGGGTCTAACTTCCAGATCCTCGACCACTAATCAAACGATGTCGGATTTTGCTGGAATTTGACATTTATAAACTACGTAACTTAAACTCCTTTTTAAAAATAGAATCAACCCATTCCGATAAAGCATGAGTGAGATACGATGCGTCAAACATGAACTCAGGTCGTGTTTGCAGCAGTGTAAAATAAATTCTAAGTACAAAAGAATATCTGTCTGGGTCTAACTTCCAGATCCTCGACCACTAATCAAACGATGTCGGATTTTGCTGGAATTTGACATATATAAACTACGTAACTTAAACTCCTTTTTAAAAATAGAATCAACCCATATATAATTACTGTCTTTTTATACTTAAAACACTATATATAAAAAGTATAGCAAAACCCACCTAACTCGTTCAAACTCCTCAGGTAAATCTCTGAATAAAATATATATGTATGTTTTAAATCAAGCTATCTGTATATACATTTTATTTGAAATCCAGATACACTTCAAAATCCAAGTACCTGTACAAATATTGCATATAAAATAAAATACAAAATCATATTGTTATAACAACCCAGTTCAAAATAGTATAAAGTCTGCGCTTCCAACTATAACCCAATATAAAAGCCTACAACTCATATAAATAGCATAGTACTTATATATGATTAGAAAACAATATAACCTGTAAGCTAACAGGTAAAATATCTACATACGTTTTTGCAGGTTGTACAACTAACAAAGCAAACTTAAAATATAATATTCAAACAAATATAAATGCACACCTGACTTGAGTATGAGCATGCAAAAAGGAGTACCACGCTATTAGGCAAGGACGCATGTGGCTTGTGGCTATGGGCGGAGGCTAGGTTACAGGGGAGATGCTGTCAGGGAGGCTCGGGATGCGACGGCAAGGCCGGACGTGGCGCGGGTGGGGTAGTGGACACGATGCATTTTTTTTTTTTTTTTTAAATCCGACAGCTTCCGTTACATTGTACTCCACTGTCGTGTAATGCGGGAATAATTCGCCAGGGAAGTTGTTTTCGAAGATGGTAGAGTAGAGGCGGTGGAAGGCATTGGATGAAGAGGCATCGGGAGTGGAAGGATTGTTTGTTGCTCGCAAGTGGTGGACGTTCGGTCTTCGGGCATTGTGGCCAGTGGAGGCCGCTGCCAGGTCGAGGTGGATGTGGGTTCAAGTCGTGGTGATTGGTTAACGTGGGCGGCAAGAAGGAAGATGATGGAGCTTGAGCCGCATGGAGGAAAGTGATGGAAGACGAGGCCGAGTTGACGGGGTCTTAGCCATAGACGAGCGCCTGGCAGAAGAAGGTGGTGGTGCGGTCACGGCCGAGGCTAAGGGGAAAGGAGAGGGCGTGAGGTAGGGAGAAGCTTCGGAGAAGCGGGTGAAGGCACGGTCGTGGACTTCGAGCTGCTGAAGGGCTTGGTCGGTTGATGGCAAAAAGCGCGGAGGAGAAGGGATGGTCGCCGTGGCGGAGATGGGTGCGCAGGTTATGGAGAAGAGCAGATTAAACAGTTAGTTTTTTTTTTTTTTTTGAAGAATGGAAGAATAATAGAATTGGTGAGAGGCTAGCAAAATGAACAGAAGGGGTGGAAGAAGAAGTTGCTGAGATGTAGAGAAAAAAAATGAGATGAGAAGAAAGAATGAGGAGTGGTCAGTAAAATAAAGAGGAGTGAACGTGCATTGGATTCAATAGATGGCTACCCATTTTCTAATGTCCTTACTTTCATATTGAATAAGTGTCTTACAGCTAGCAAACCAGAAACGTGAATTGATTCGAAAAGAGCAACAGTCAGAGATTTGAGTTGTTAATAGCTGTAAAATTAAAGTGATGTGACGCATCAGAAAACGTTGGAACCAGTGTGGAAAGCAAAGGTCAAACTGAAATTAATTAATTTTTGGTGGCAGTTTGAAATTTGAATGAACACCGAATGTTAAAGGTCCAAAATGGGTGTCGATATGACGTATCGTTTCATCGTTTCCGTCGCGTACCGAATCTCAAAACACAGAAGTGGATATACCGTTGAGATCAGCACGACAAGCCGGTTACAACGGTATGAAGATATTGGTGATACGATCGAATTATAAAAATTCGAAATTTTCTACTACGGAAAATGCATAAAATTCGCCGAAAAATAAGAACGACGGAGCCACAGATGTCCGAATTTGAAAAAACGACAAACTGACAACTTGCTCAAAAGATGGTTTAGAATTTTTCTATGTAAAAATATTTAGGTTTCGAAAACGGTTTATTTTCATCGTTAACTAACTGATTTAGATTGAAGTAAATTTACGCACGAAATGAACTTTCATATTTTCGGACGAAAATTTACCAGTTTCTATGTTTAATTAGACGCATTCCAAATATGAAGTTTGAATAGCATCGGAATTTGTTTGTGAAAATTTAAAATTCTACGCTAAATAAGCAATTTTAAAAATTTAAACTGGGTCTGAATTTCAGGGTCGTTACAATATTCAATATACTTAAATCACAATTAAGTATATATTTCATTCTTTAAGGAAAACATTCTCTTAAACAAATTTATTTGGGTCCAAACGAATGTTGCGTAAAACATCGTTACGACAACCCAAAATCACTAGTATAGGGATTCGAAATTAAGATAGATATATAAATCCCAATACTATATAAAACATTTCCTTTCGAAAATCATTTACTATAACAACAGTGTTATGGTCCACCATTTCCTTATTTCTCGAAAACGTCTATTTCAACAATGAATGTTGAAATCTATGGTTTCGATACTTAATACATTTAATACATTTTAAAAATCTTTAAATCGTTTTAATTCCACTCAAAATATCACTTCCCAAAACATTTCTTTAATATATTATTCACTACCCAAAATCGTGAATATAAATCGTTCACCAAATTCAGCCTTTCTGCACATTTTATTTATATATCAGTTAAATGCAAAAATCCAATTTATAAGTTAATTATTATAACTTATTATTTTACAAAATCTATTCATTTTATAACTTCACAATTTATAAATCTATAAATTTCATTCACTTATGAAATCCATTTATACTTCATTTTAACACTTATAAAAACTCGTTTTATAGTTCCCATATTTTAATTTATAAATATCAATTTTATAAATCTTTTATATAAACCGTTTATAATAATTTCAAAAATCTCAATTTGAACTATTTTATAAATTCATTAACTCCATATTTCAAAAATCACATTTTAACTATATTTCTCTAAAATCATAAATTTTATAACATTAAAATTATAACGTTTATTTATTTAAAGTGAATCAATTCCAAAATTTAATAAAACGTATACTTTCAAAAATCACTTTAAAATCCTTTTAAATTTGAAAATCATCACTTTAAAAAAAATCCTTTTAAATTTTCCAAAATAGGCCCAATGCCGCAACAGCACTAAATATAACAATCATGGCATCCAAAACATCATATATCATATGATAACAGAATATATCATAATATCTGTAAATAAATCAATACTGTTGACGAATCCAGTTGGATCCCTCCTACCTTTTTCCCTGCATCCACAGATGTTAGCACAATACCAATCCCGTTTCAATACGGAATATCGCGGTATATGGATTATATAAATATTATCCACTATTATACGACGCGATAGGGTCTCATCCGCTATATAATGCGGGAAAATCAACTCCAAGTACATATATAATACCAATTCCACTTCAACATGGAATATCGCGGTATATGGGTTATATAAATATTATCCGCTATTATGCGGCGCAATAGGGTCTCATCCGCTATATAATGCGGGAAAATCAACTCCAAGTACATATATAATACCAATTCCACTTCAGGATGGAATATCGCGGTATATGTGTTTAATGAATAACCTCCGCGTAATATACGGCTTATAGGTTCTATTTCAAAACAATAGATAATAATTTATCGTTCAATCACACAATCAAGCAATTTTAAATTTAACTATTTTAAATTTAAATCGAAACAAATTTGATTGAGTGAGAAGTTCTCACCTTGTTTCCAATAACAGTTTCTGCGTTTATTTCGAATAAAATTAAACGCCCGTTTAATTTTACCCAAAAATTTCACTAGCTCCAATCTAGCTAAATCGCGTAGTGCTCGTCAATACGAACCCGATGCAATTCGTTTCGTCCAAAACGGACCTCGTATGAAAAAGTTATAGCTTTTTAAATATCACACTTATATAAATTAATTTAACATTTTATTTTATTTTTAAAAAAACCTTAAACTCATCAGATCCACACATTTCATACCCTAGATCCTGGCCGTTGCCCATCATCTTCCCCCCAGGCCAAAGAAACAATGCACGCAATAACCCATTTGTCGTTAGAACCCTCCAATTGCCGCATCTACATCGACCAAATAAAAGTCGATCAGCGAGCATCAATTGATGCGCCTACGCGCGGTGCACCACCGCCTTGAACGAAGGCGACCTAGGCCGTCCCTGCCCCTTGAAAAACGTGCACAACCCATGAATGAACGCCGCAATTTTTGGCCTCCACAATGCTCTGATGATCACCATCACCGTATGGATCTGAAGGTCTCACGTAGATCTATAATGTTGTAGTTGAATGTTTCGTCTAATTATTCACGGATTAGAAGAGATAATGAGGAGAAGAAATGAAAACTATTGGCCATTGAATATAGGCCGGCGGCTAAGGTTAGAAACCCTAATATTTTGCAATTTAGAAAATAGTGAGGTCCTTATATAGAAATTTATGCGATACTATTCACCCGAAATTTTTCCGAACTCCAACGAAGCATGCCGCCTGGCGTTTATAATGTTTTACTCCCATTCCGAACGCAATGGAATATATATCGGGAGCCAATTCGATCATATTTGGAAGATAAGTTTTTGAATCGACTATTTAAATTCAAAATTCACTCGAATCGATTTCTATGCGTTTTAGCTTGCCCCTGTCATTCCGTAAGTCCGATGGGCACGAAATTCGAAACCGTACAATAATATAACATTATGGATCCGATGAAACTAGTTTCGTCGAAATCCGATACTATTTGAAAAATGGCTATTTTAACTCGTAAATTAAATATTAAAATATTCAATTTTCACAAATTAACTTTTAATTCAATTTTAAAAGTTATAAAACACCATTCTAACTCCAATATGATTTAATACAACTTTATAAATCAAATTTAATCATTTTAAACCCAATTTCCAAATTATTTCTGTAATTTCAAATATTAAATTATCGATTTAATTATCCAATTAATCTAGATATTCGAAATAAAATTTATTCGACTTACAAATTTTACTTCTTAATATTTAAAATCAATTAAATATACAAATTTCTAATGACAGAAATTGTGGGTCGTTACACAATCTCTCCCTTCTGATGGTAACAAACGTATATTAAGATTTTGACTCTATTAAATGTATTTGGTCTTGATGAATTCCATGAGCTCCCCCTATTTGAATCCCCCCTACAACAATGCTCCCCCTTCACATATGCATGAAAATAAATAAATAATACGAAAATGAACCTAGACGATAATATGCAAATAAAAAATATGACTTTACTTATTTTACAAAATCTTAACTTCCTCTCTCCCCTTTTTGTTATCAGCAAAAGAGTAATAGTGTTAGAAAAATAGAGATGAAGTGATTGGCATTAGTACAGCATTAATACCTAATCGAGTATAAATATTAAATTTCAATACAAAATCATACAAATGTCATAAATACTCTATTAGGCTCATATTCCACTTTAGAGTGATAGGGGTGATGTCGATATATAAAACCATATAGTTGTATCTATTTGTGGATATTTATGACAGGAATTTGAATACTTACTAACCATACATAACCGATAGGACTTTTAAATGAGATTAGTAGTATTTCCAATTTTAGAAAAAAGAATTTCAAGTATCTTCTAACCATGCATAACCGTGAGGACTTTTAACTGGGATTAGAATCAACTCGTTTATTTAATAATCAATTTTAAAATGTGTTCCATACATGCATAATCACGAGGACTTTTAAATGGGCATGAAAGCACATAACCAAAATTCCAAGTAATTCACTCTTGCATAACCGTGAGTTCGTTTAAATGAGAGTGAATACTTTGGATGCTTTTATTGCTAAATAAATTAAAAAAATGAATAATTTCCCATTTAAAAAAAGACAATTTGACATACTATATTGGATTTTGATGAGTGATGGTCATTAGAAATATGATAGAAATAGAGATGGCCATGAAATTTTTACCAGTCAAAGTCATTATAAATTTTGTTTAAATTTTAAAGGAATTTAGTATATATACCGTCTCAAGTCAAAATGTATGATTAATATCAACCCTCATCAATTTTTTTGTCATTATTTATCTTTTTGATAATCAGTAGAGAGTCAGGCTAGTTTATATAGCCATTTAAGATCAAATATAAAATTGAATTTCTAAAATACCTAAAATGAGATGAAGTCAACAAAAACTATTTTCTAGAAGGAGTTTTTTTAAAATGTCTGTCAATTAATAATCAGTTAAAATGAAAATTATACAGATATTTTCTTTGAAAATTGTGATGCAACTAATAGATGTCTCAACATAAAACACATTCCACCAGTACCTTTTCTATCAACTGGACTACCAGTGTAATATGCATCTGAATTCCCCTTTTGACTCAAAGTCATCATTAGAAAGATATCATAGACCAAACTGTGAAGTGTACAACAAATATCTTGTAATCATTTTATAGCATTTAAAATGAGATTCATTTGGATTTGATTGAAACCGTGTACACAATTAAACAGAGAACACAATGTCTAGAAGCAGTAAGATGAAGAAGTGAGCAATCATACCTCAATGTTTCTTTTTCATCAACTACCTTACCTTTTTCATCCTTGTCAAATTTAACTATGGTGCTTAAATTTTCTCAGTTAATCACTGGCAGATTGAAACTTGATTATGGTGGAGATTTTCAACATATAATACATCGTTTAACCCATTTTGGCACTGCCACCTTTGTACTTTTCTAGGCTAACGAACTTTGATTTGTCGCCTGTCATGTGCCTGGAACAGCCAGAATCCAAGTACCACTCTTGTTATTCCTTAGCCTGCCATTATGAGGAAAGATTTTTATGATCTATTTGTTTTTATAAGTCCATGATTGTTAGTGACAGAAGATTTTGAAAAACAATTTTGTTTAGAACCAACACAGTCTATATTTGTTCCTTTTGGCACCCAGATTTTTTTGATTTTAAGGGATTTAATATTTGTGCCTTTAGGGCCCCAAATTGGTATGGATTTCGTGTGTTTGGGTCTAAACCAGCAATTGTTTTGATTGTGTCTAATTTTTCTAAAAATCCTGCACTTGGAATTGACTTGATTAAATTCGCTTCTAACACGTTCAAATTGAGCATACCCAAGTCCTTGTCTATATGGTTAACAGTTTGTTTCCTTAATAACATATTTAGCGATTTTTCTCCTTTGAAAAATCTTCCAAAAGTTGTAGAAAAATGTTGGACTTGTGTTTGAGTAGTTCATTTTCATTCAATAACAAGGTGTGCTTTTTAATAGAATTTCTCTCTTAGTGTTTTCACTTTCTTTCAAAATCAGAATTTCATTTTCAAGTGATTTTTAATTTTAATTTCTGACTTTTTAATTTCTTCTTCGAATGATGGACACTTATCACACTTGGGGCTCTGATTTCAATAGTTTTTAACCAATTGGTCAAGCTGCTTATTTAGTTCTATCAAACTATCACTTTGTGATTCAATTTTAGTTTACTTCTCCCTAAGTCTTTCAAAACAGTCATTTACCTCATGGAAATTTACAAATAATTCTGAATGAGTAAGTTTTGATACCTCACTTGGCTCATCATCATCACTGTCAATTGTTTCTCCTTGAACACACAGATTTCCTTTTTCACGCTCACTGCTAGTGCTTTTATTATCATCATCGCTTTTATTTCAGGTGGCTGCAAAACTTCTCCTTTTTGGTTTCTTTCCTTGGATTTTGAGAACAATTAGGCTTGATGTGACCAGGTTTATTGTACTTGTGACAAATGATCTCTTACTCTTTTGAGTTGTCTAGAACTTTGGTAATTTTGTTCTTCAATTGTTGATTTAAAGCTAGATTACCATACCTGTGATTCCACCTTTTGAATTTTTTATTATCAACGCCAGTTCTGCGGCAACACCATCATCATCATCATCTTCACTTTCAGTTATTCTTTGAGAGCTACTGATTTCTTTCAAGTATCACCTCCTTCACATTCTTCCTTGAATTTCGTTTCTAGCTCATAAGTGGTGAGATTTTCAATGAGTTCTTCAACTTTAACTTGTTTCAAATCTTTTGATACTTGAATTGCAGTCGCTTTTGCTTCTAAATTTCGTGGAAGAATTTTGAGTATTTTCAAACTATTTCCAGTTCTGTGTATGGTCTTTCTAGAGCTTTTGATTTGTATATGAGATTAGAAAGTCGTCCATACAGTTTTTTGACACTTTCATCCTTTGCCATTATGAAGTTTTCATACTCGCTACAGAGCATAACAAGGTGAGATTTTTTGACTTGGAAGGTTTCTTCGTGAGTCACTTCAAGTGTATGCCAAATTTCCTGCACAATTAGACAATGTGAGACACGATTAAATTCAATTTGATCTAATGAACAAATAATAGAATTCATGACTTTAGCGTTTGCAAATTACAGTTTATTTTCTAGATCTGTCCGTTAATCCTTCGGTTTTTCAACTTCTTAATTATCTACCACTACAGTTGGGTCCTATATCCCATCTCAACAATATTCCATGCATCTATAGTTTTCAAAAAAAAATTATCCTAGTTTTCCAGTAAGTAATTCACCATTAAACATAGGTGGTCTAACTATGGACTAACCCTCTGCAAAAGCATTATTAAAAGAAGCCATTTTAAAAAATAAAATTTTTGATTGAAAAATTAGTTTTTGCTCCTAGCTCTAATACCACTTGTAGGATCGTTTTCACCCTAGAGGGGGTGAATAGTGTGATACTAATTATAATAAAAATTAATGCTGAAATACAAAAGTCATAGATAATAATGTAGAAGAGATCACACAAAATTTACCCAACTTCGGCAAAACTCTGCCTACGTGCTGCTCCCAAGATTTCTACTAGAAAATAAGTTGTCAGACGCTTACACACATAAACGTGTGACACCCGCTAATGACTAACCTAACTCTATGCTCAAAACCCTGTTAAAACTCAGCCACTGAATTGCGAATTTTTGAACTACACCACCGCAGTTCCTAACCTAGTCACATGACTAGAAATTTACATGGCTTAAAAGAAAATTACAAAATAAAATAAACAAAACAAAACCCTAGTTTAAATAACTCAAGCCCAATATTTAAATAAAGGCTGGCCCAAGTAAAATAAAGTAAGATGTCTTCCCATTTTATATTTTTGATTGTGGCCGCCTCTTTTTCTCTATGAATTAGCTTCGGCTGGTTCCTACGTTCCTCTTCGAAACTAGGGCTTTGAAATTGAAGTCGTCGCCTTGATGTTGTGATCGACTGAGTGATGAATTCAACTCGGCTTTGTCAATCGATCTTGGCTTCGATTTGTTTGCGGTTGCTACAATTTTTGTTGAGTTTGACTGAATAGAAATTGGTATGTGAATTTTTCTTTGATTTCTCCATTTGATATGCTTGAACTCGATGAATGCTAATGATGATTTTGGGTTTAATTTATAGGGTTCGAACACTCTATATTTTTGTTCATATAAATGTGTTTGAATTCTTCAGTGATTTTGTCATGACCATTCGATTTTGCTTAAATACTTGTGATAAATCTGACTTGTTCAATTCGTATTTGTTATTCCATGATTTTGAATTTTACTCTGTTGCTTTGGGTCAGTTTCTTCTTTTGTTCCTATTACTTTGGCATTTTAATTTTTGAGATAATTTCTACAACTTCGACTTATTCAATTCATGTTATCGGCTTTGACTTTGTTTGAATACATTCGAATTTGTTCTTTTTACTGTTGCAACATGGTTTGCTTTGTGTTCTCCTCCCTAGTTCGCGTTTGCACTACTACTGTTAATAACTATTTTGAACACCAACTCACGACTTTGATGGTATAACCTACTTTGTTGTCTTTGCATATATATCTTATTGTACTAGTGGTTTGGTCTAAGTTACTTCGGTTGCTTTAAGTCTTGTATATGTCATTTCCTAAGTTACTTCGAGTTGAACTGCAACGTGCCTCTGGTTTGGTTTGGTTCATCTTTGTTGTTTGGTTGAGTTTAAGTGCCATTGATCTTCGTATGTATTCACGTGGTCTTTTAGGTCTTCATGATGACTGAATTTGGCACTTCATGTTGCATTTGTGTTGTATGTGTGTTCGAGTGGTTCAGGTTGCACTAACTTGTTTCACTTGAGTCTCTACTGTTCATTTTGTCTCGTCCCATTGGCCTTTTTTGTTCATGTATGGTCTGAGTTGCACTGTTTGTCACCAAAATGATCTGAGTATTCATGTAAATCTGTTTCATGCATATTGGTTTGATGTGGAATTCCATGTCCAGTTTGTTTTACATTATTTTTGGACTTTGAGTCTTTGAGCTTCTGTCCATTTCATTGAACATATTACATGATTGTTAAGCTTCCTTTGGTCTTCATGTATGCGCTACGTTGTACTCGAGTCTCTTTGTTGTATTGATTCTAGTGTGTTTGGCCTCTGTTTTATGTGTACATGTGTGTGTTGTTGCAGTATGAAGTCTTGTGTACACTTGTTTCTGGTTGGAGTTGTTGCATTGTGTTATCCTGGTGGTACTGGTCTGTTTTTGGCTTGATCTCCCATATGTTGTCATGTTGTTTGTCACTTGTTCACCACCTGAGGTATGCATTTTGAAGTTGTTCATGTGAACATTACATCCACAATGGTCTCGGTTATGACATGTGCTTGCATGTGTGTCTTTGCTTGTCTGGTTGAGTGTTGTTTTATGTTGATGTTCACGGCGGGTCTGTATTGACATGTGATCTTGTTTATGGCTTTTAACTTCAAGTTCTCATGCTGGTTGCATACATGTCTAGTTGCTTTATTCCTTTTTATGCGCATTTTGTGTATGATTGTCCTCATGTTGCAGTTATGTTAATTTTATTTGGTTACGTACATACTCATGTATCTACATGCATACATATGCATGTATATATGTGTAATTGTGTAACAAATGTATTGTATCCATTTATACTCGATTTGTACATGTGTGTATTTGCACCTGTGTTGAATCCAACCGTGGTTCGAGTTTGACTTTGTGCTCACTTCTTCTTGTAGTTTTAACATGCAAGGGTATGTCAGTGTGCATGGCCTTGTGATATGTACAGTGATGCACTGTGCATGTTACCAGCTATTCGTGAGAGATGAATTTAAAAGAAATAATGATGAAAAACCAAAATAACTGAGGCAAATGATATTTTCAAAAACACACACTTCATTTTGAACTGTAAAATATTTCTTTTTCAATTTTACCACATTAGAGTTTATTTTTCAAATAATTCAGATGCAGGATACAAGATGGATTAGAGTTGAAGATCAAATACGAGTGATGAGTGAATGTAGTGAGGTGAAAATGTATGTAAAAATTGTATAGTGAAAATTGTATTGTAATTTGAAATTGTATTGTAATTGAAAATGTATAAATGTAGTGAAAGCTCAAATTTGTACTATTTGAATTTGTAATAAAATATTTGTTTGAATAAAATATTTGTTTAATTTTGAATTCTAAGTTATTTATTTTATTAAAAAAATATTTATTTAATTATGCAGAAAAATAGTACAATAGCCAATACATTTAAAAGAATATATAGATATGTTTATTATCATCAAACAAAAATTCATAGGCTATTGTAATCTACATGAAAATGGCGTTCAGGGGATAAGGCGGCAGTTGCTTGGCTATGAGGAAAATTGGAGGAGGTTCAAGTGGCTATGTATGGCTATGCGGATGCAGTTGTTAGGTGGAAGAGGAGGGCGGCTTCAATGGCTGATGTTTGGTTGTTGCTAGGCGACGAGGGACAGGCAGGAAGGCCAGAGGGTGAGTTAAATTAGAGAGCTGGCGTTCGGGTTCAGGGGTACTGCTGTGATGTGTGATCTATCTAGAAGTGGGTGGCGGATGAAGCAGGGATAGGTTGAGAGAGAGGGTGAGCGGAGAGGCTTCGGATGCGGTGGGTGCTGGTGGTGATTCGGAAGCTGGAAGCGGCTGCTCAGGCAGTGGATGGAGGAAGGTCTCGGCAATGAGAATAGAGGGAGGCGAGCAAGATACGTTGGGAAAGAAGATGAATAGGGTAACTCGAGAAATATACATATATGCCTTAGTATTTTTTATATTTTTTATTTTTTAGTGAAGGAGAACATAACGAAGAAAGAGAGAATGAGAAGGAATGAATTCGAATAATATATTGGAACTAATGGGAATAACAAAAGCCGATTATTGAATTTCAGAAAATAATAAAAGAAAATCTCTATTGGTTTCCCCTGGGACAAATGAAAGGATACATAACCCAAAAGGCTCAAAATGGGTACTGATATGGGTAATCATTTCGTAGATTTCGCCGCGTACTGCATGCCGAAATGCACAAATGAATATACCACAGAGATCGGTGTGATGAGACGAACAAGATGGTACACTGATGTAAGTGACACGACCCTCTTATCAAAACTCCATATTCGCTGCTAAAATTGCTACTAAACCGTCAAAAATAAGATTAACGGGGCTAGAGCAGTGCAAATTTGGTGAACCTATGACATCTCACTTAGAAAAAGGTCTAAAAATTTCTTATAGAAAAGTATTTAGATTTCAAGAATGATTTATTTTCATAAAATTTAAACCAATTAAACTTTTTAATTGAAATTTCATAACCAAACAAACTTTCATATTTTCATATGAAAATCGGATGCTTGTTACGTTTAAATAAATGTAATCCAAATATCAAATTTTCATTGCAAAAATTTAAATTTTTATTTTCAAGAAAAATTTAGTTAATTGCGTTATTTAAATCGTTAAAATCTTTGAGTCGTTATAGGATGGGAATTCCAGAGCATATTGCATGTTTGCATATTATCATAATACATTTTATATGTCATATTTAAACCATTATGGATGTAGATGCACGGTATTTGGTTATCATAAATTGGGTTGAGATACTAGTGAGAGGAAAATCCGTTCCGCTAAGTGGCGTGGACTCATTAGGTATCTACACGGTTCGAGATGGTAGGTTATTATTCACACCAGACTTTTTATCCGACTCGAAGTTTATGTTTTCTCCTCAAACTCTCAAGTACTCAATTAATTTTGACTAGCTTGATTGTTAACGATTTCAGGTTTTCCTTTAGACGAATGAGCTTCCAGAGACATGCATGAGGTAAGCTAGCTATTAGGAGTTCTCTCTGTTTGATTCCGCTGTGTTATGGATGTAATGGAAAGTTGTTTAGTGCATATATTTAGACTCTAATCAACCAAGAGGGCATCTTCATATATTGCTCTTAGCGTATTCTATAATAAATTGTACTTTCTTCGAACTTGGGTTATGTATGGGATTATGTAATGAATTAGAAATGCTATCTGTAATGAAATGAAAATTTTATTTTAAATTAAGTTTAATTTTTTTCATATTCATGTGTTTTTGGTATATCAATGTATCTAACATTACCGCATTTGGTCATCGAGAATTAATAACTATAGATTATTGCAACATCTGTAGCGGTTAGTTTTGGACCTCCTAATGGGGGATGTTACATTAAATGAACTCTATTCTAATAAAACTTGAGGTTAAGTGTTTATATAATTAAAAATAATGTTTTAAAGTTTGTTAATTAACTATTACCTGAGAAGGGATTAAAGGTAAGTTAGTTAACTATACTCTAAGGATGTTTTAAAGTTAATTTATTATTTGGTTAACGATGTAAAAACTAATAACATATTTTAAAGATGAGGATTTTGAGTTAATTAATTATTTAATTATGTTCTTTGAAAGTAATTATTTAATTGAGTAAGGATGATTATAAAGGATAAATTGTTTTATAAAAGGATTCTACTTTATAAAAGGATTTATTGAAAAAGGGATCTATAATTAATATTTTGTAAAGGAGTTTATATCATTTTAGAGTTTTATAAGGGAGTTTTATAAACAAATTTGGAGATTAATAAAAGTATTTGGAAATAATAATCAGGCTTATAAAATGGGAATTTTTACCAAGGAATGAGATTTGTTTTGACTATTAATCGTTCTAAATTATGGTGTATGGAAACGTTATTTCCATACTTAACACCGAAGGATAGGTGGTTTGGTTTTATAATAGGTATGTTTTGAGTGAAATTTGTTTGGCCCATTTATATGTAATTTTGAAATAGGAAAACATTCTTACCTAGTTTGTAAATATACTAATACAATTAAGATAAGTGTATAGTTATATTTTCGAAGTATTGGAAATTATAGTGTTCGGTGAATATACTTATACCGTCGAGATAAATAAGTGGAAATTGTAACTACATGAAATTTTATCACTTTAAATATGGATATTTAGTATATTATTTAAATAATTAATAAATGGATCTTATTATTCAAAATTACCCTTTTTCAAATATTAATTAGTGATGGTGAAATGAGTTTCAAAATGTGTTTACAAAAAATATTTAGTTCAAAAAAAAATACAATATGTCATCGGAAAGCTTTTTCAAAAATCTTAATTTTTTATCATCTAAAACTTGTTAAAATATTGTAAATACCTTTATACACTTAAACATGTACTATTATAAATGATACGTACTTAAATTAAGTTAAGTTTGAAAATAATATGTGTACTTTAAGGAAGAATTAAATGACCATTTTCATGAAAATTAGAAAGGAAAAAGAAATAATAAAAAGAAAATGTTACATTATATGAAACATAAGTACAATTAAGTCTATTACATGAAGGATATAAAGCCTCCCCCTCGTGTTAACATATGAAGCAAGGTAGAAGGAAGTGGATGGTGGTGATGTGGATGCATTTGTGGAGGGTAGCGTACTTAAGGGTAAAATGGTAATTTTATCCACCTTCTTCTCCATTAAAACAACTCTGCTTTCCACTTCCTCTCCATTTTCATTTTTCACCTTTTCAAACTTTCCTTTCTTCTTCCTTAAAGCTGTAATGGTCATTAATGGCTTCCTCTTTCTTTTAATATTTAAAAATTTAATTTTTACCTCTTTTCATTTTATAAAAATACCTAAAAGCTCCTCCTTTTCATTTCTATGCTCCTATTTCTTCTTAAACAATGTCATATCTCCCCAAAATCCATCATAGTTTAGCCTACCTACCCCTAAGAGGAGCCAATTAAGCATGTTCCATGGTCCAAAATCACATTTTTGCTAAGTAAAAGCTTAGATCTATGGCTCTTTTCAAGTTCTGGGATGATTTGGTTTAGTTTCAGTGAGTAAAGCTTACTATTTTATGTAAACATTAAATCTTTATAGTGTTGCAAATATATAGTTGCTAGTGTGGTTGTTTGGTTTAATTTTAATGACAGTTTTGTTTAGATATATGTTCTTGTATGCGATATTAGGTATTGACATGAAGAGTAGTTTAAAACGTCAAGTTTGTTTGCAAGTTATGATCTTTTGAGGAATGATAAGAAATTGGAATCTTTGGGCATATTTGTGGTTTATGATATGCTCTGTATGCTATGGTCATGAAAATGATGTTATATGCTAAGAAAGTTAGCACTTTTGTACGGTTAAGTGACAAGTAATCCTTCTGTGAACTATAGTTTTTACTTTTAAAAATAAAAACCAATTTCAAGTTTCAAACTTTGTTTAGTTTTTCAAACACTTATTTTGTGTTTTAGAAAATTAAGTGAGCTTCCAAAGATGATAAGTTTTCAAAGTAAACTTAGAAAAACAATTTCAAGTTAGGGTATCCATAGCGATAGTCATTATGGATGCAGTTGGGTGAAAATTCATCTTTTTACAAAATTAAGTTTTTATACTTAAAAGTATTTTAGAAATGTTTTATAAAATTATTAATGATATCTAAGAAAGTTAATTAAAAATTTAATAATTAATTTTAATTAATTAAGTTCGGTAATTAATAATTTATTAAGTATTAAATAAGGTTTATTAATTTAATTAAGTGGAGATTAGTTCCTAATAAATTATCCTTTAAAGTGAGATTAACTTTAATTAATTATTTATCTAGTAAGATTATTATTTAATTAATTATGAGATAAATATAAGATTAGTTATTAATTAAGCATAAGACTAATGATTAATTAATTATTAAGAAAGCGTTTAATTATGATTAATTAATTAATAAAGGGTTGCTATAAGTTAATTATTTTTTAATTAATAATTAAGTTTAAGTTAAAATTTAATTAAGATTTAACTATGATTTATTAAAGGTTTTAAATTGTATTTATTACACAAAAAGAGGTTTGAGTCCATTGTCTATACATTAAGTAACCATACAAATGTGAATAGCTTATACTAAACTTTGATATTTATTTAGCAGAATAAATCCCCTTTCTTCTATACCTTTATTAAGTAAATTATTCGGACATCTTAGCAGAATAAAAACCCATTCTGGTATACCTTAATTAAGTAAATTATTTGGACATATTTTTAGCAGAATAAATCCCCATTTTTTTATAAATAAATTAAGTAGATTATGTAGACATACATTTAGCATAATAAATCTGCGTACTTGTTATAAATAAATTAAGTAGATTAATTAGACATCCATCTAGCAGAATAAATCCCCGTTCTTCTAATATAGTGATTGGGACATTGAATTGTATAATAGTATATTTCTATTTGATAAGAGATGTTCTCTACTGATGTATAGTTGTCTATTGCCTTTATAATCGTGCTCACTCTTTTTCCTGTTATGTTTGAATGGAAATGTTATCCCTTTTGTAATATTTTGTTAAATCTTGTGCATGGGTTTTACAAAGATAATTAATTATTTAAATAATGTGGTTAAAAATTAATAAATTATTTTAGTAATAAGGTTTTAAAATTAATTGATTATTTTAATAATAAGTATTTAAAATCAATTAATTATTTTAATTATGATGTTCTAAAGTTAAATAATCACTTTAATAATGATGTTTAAAGATTATTAATCATTTAAACAAGGATGTTTTAAAGTTAATTAATCTCTTTAAATAGTGTTGTTTTGAAGCAGTTAATCAAGAGTAATGGTAATTGATTATTTTAAATAAAGTTATTTTGAAAATAATTAATCCTTGATTAAAGTAGGTTTATCATTTTAAGTAATAATACTTAAGGAAATTATTAGCTCTAAAAAAGTAATTAGTTTGTGCTTAAAGTAAATCAACTCTTTTTGATAAAGTTGTTTAAAGTTAATATTTTTGATGTGAAACCCCAACACAAGTTTGGCTTTTAAAGTAAAAGCCCGATTCAGTTATGAAAAAGTAGTTTCGTAAAGGATATTGCTTAAATGAAAAGGATTTAGTCATAATTTTAACAATAAACGTTGAGGCTTGGACTCGTTTCTATCTCAAATGTTAATAATATCGTCAAGGAAATGCCTAGAGATAATACTACCTCAACTTTCTTGACTTTAATTTCAACTGATGGATGACACTTGTCTGAAATCGACGAGTGGTGGTAAGAATATGAAATTTAACTTCCATATAAAACCATTTTTAATCACTCTGATAGTTGATTTATTTACTATCGGTTCAACTTTCTTCTTAGTATACCGTCACCTCAAAAAATGATCTGTTGCTCATTTTGTTTTTATTATCTTTGTTGGAAATGACTTAAGCCAGAAAGCGAGTAGGGGCCAAGTTATGTGGGGTTGCTCCCAGTAGGGTATATTCACATCTACTCTAGGTTGGTTTCGATTATATGCTAACTACGATGTGAAATAGTTGGATACATGGTAAGATTGGTAGGGTCCGGCTTGGAATTCTTGAGAGGTGTCACAGGAGAGGATGACTCTCTTAAGTATATTGACTAGGAGTATACTTTGGGTAAAAAAGGGGGCGCACCCTCCTAGTCGTTTATTGAAAAATATCCCCTCCTTTCCTTTGATTCCAAAATTTTAAATACTTCTTTCTTAATTGCATTGGGAAGAGTTGTGAGCATTTCGCGATGTTTAATTATTTGTATCCATTACCCGTTTCGAAGTTGGCGACATGGTCTCACATATTGTGTTTTTTGTTTAGAGATTTACTTATACCAAACTTATTGCCTGCCACCGAGTTGTTTATTTTCCCTAAACCCTTAGGTACTCAATTATATTTGAGTCGTCCGAGGGTAATAGGTTTTTCTTTGGGCTCTTTGAAGATGATGGGCGAGCAGGAGGCTCCTTTATCTATCTAGTTATTTATTTCTGCTATTATGTCTAATATGTATGCGTATTTTGTATCAACATGTGTAAAATCAGAATGCATAATTGCCTAATCCGATAGTTGTAGTACTTTTATGTAACTCTTACAACTCCATGTAAGGAGTAACCTTATGTACTATATTATTTTGCATTATATATAATCGTCCTGTTGTGAGATTGTTCTATTCTGTCCAATTAAGTTTTTTTATTTTACCCCAAGACAACTTGTGTTAACGCCTAAATTGGTCACTAACACCCAAATCTAGATAAAATCACCAAGTACCAGTCAGAGCTCACAGATAGAGTATATGTAGAGAGTATAAATATGAAAGATAATGAAAATTAAAATGAAAGCAGTGAAGAACAACAGATTATAAAGTGGTTCGGCTAACTCCGGCCTACGTCCACTCCAAAAATTTCCTTTTTATTGCTATAATAGTCGTTTACAGTTACAATCCAAAGTTTTCCAATGGCTGAGTGCTTAGTCTTAGAGAAGAGAAATAACAGAGCAGAAAGAAGACCCCTTTTTTGAACCCCCTCACGCTGTATTTATAAGCAAATTCTGAGTTGTTGGGGTTTCGGAGTGGTATAGGCCCACCAAGACTCTTTCCAAACCATCATTACCGAGCCACCCTGACCAAACCTCAACACTGAGTGACCCATACCGAGCCACCCAGCTGAATGACCCATGTCGAGCCACCATGCCAACCGACCCATGGCAAGCAGCCATACCGTACGACCCATGCCGAACGACAACTAACGTCCAGCGAGGTACGATGCCAAGCAACGTCCAATGCCGAGCGAGGTACGATGCCGAGCGACGTCCAATGCCGAGGGAGGTACGACGCCGATCGACGTCCGATGCCGAAGGAGGTACGACACCAAGCGATGTACGATGCCGAGTGATGTCCGATGCCGAGCGAGATACGATGCCGATCGACGTCGGATGCCGAGCGAGGTAGGATGCCGAGCGATGTACGATGCCGAGCGACGTCCGATGCCAAACGAGGTACGATGCCGAGCGACGTCCAATGCCGAGCGAGGTATGATGCGGAGCAACGTCCAATGCCGAGCAACCCAGTTCTCACTCCAATGCTGAGCGACCCTGTTCTCACTCCAATGTTGAGCGACCCAATTCTCACTTCAATGTCGAGCCACCCTCGCGTACGACGTTTCCAAATGTCGGGCCACCTTCAATGCCGAACCACTACCGACCGACCTACTTGAACTTCGACACAATGACTCAACCATGCTGAACCACTTTATTCTGAACAAACGACATATCCGAGTGAACATCATCCTTTTAAACCGAATCCATCATATTCCAACTCCGATAATCGTGAAGTCAACTAAGTTAAATCCGCCTGTCCATAGCCTTGCCGAAAGGCGGTTTAACATTTTCCCCAAAACATGCCTTGCTGTTGGAAGGTGTGTTTTGAATAGCCTCGAATCCGATGTACGAATTCTGTATGTCAACCATATCCATACTTTTTGATTCATAATCCGATCCATTTCATCCAAGTGCCATCATCGTACCCTTATCCGAATCTACAACTGCTCTAAGTCGATATCCAATTCCGAATCCAGTTATCGAATCCTTAGTCAAATCCATATCCATATGAACTCGATAACTGAGTTCTAATCCATCCATATCTAACAACCAATAACCACATCCATGACCTCTTCGGGTCTACCCGAATCCTTAGCTGTTTATAGCCAATATCCAAATCCGTAACCTCTCTAGGTTCTTGCCAAGCGCAATTCACACTTGATGACCTATGTTAAGTAATTCCATGGTGTTCCTGGCTCAGTGTCCCTGAACGCCAAATAATATCGTGGCTTAAGTCCTAAACCGAATCATGGTCGCTTCGGACCCTTGCCGAGCTAGTGCATACTCGACGAACTGTAATAATATAGGGCCCAAGTCATAGGATGAATCCTGGCCTCTCCGGACCCATTGCCGAGCATAGTCCATGCTCGATGACCTTTTAGCCAAAATCCAAAGGAATATCCAATCAAAATCCAATCCATAATCCAAATCCAACCAAAAAACCAGAAATCCATATCAAATATCCAAATCCAGATCCGAATCAAAAATCAAGCATCCAAATCGAAATCCAAACCAAAAAACTAACAAAATCGGGAGTTCAAACCAAACTCCAAAGCAGAAAAAGAAAATGTCCATGTCAAAGGGCAAAAATAGATTTCACAAATCGGGGCGTCTAGGTAAACCATCATCTCAGAGCATGCCTGAGGGTTATCTCCGACCCCGTACATGAGTAAATGATTTAGCCGTTTCTCCGGAGTTTGTTACTTATTCTAAACCATCAAGATTAGTTGATGACCAGCCAGCCACCATTACTGGGCCTCATGCCATCGTCATTTAGAGAAGGCGGTGGCTGCTCCTGTTCCACTGCCGCATTTCGAGTTTTGACATATTGTCGTAATTGACCGTTTCTTGCATGCTCCTCGATTATATCCCTTAGATGTCGGCAGCTATTAGTATCATGCCCATCTAGGTTATGAAAGAGACAGTGCCTTCCTGATGCCCTTTCGTGTTCTGAGGGCTCCCTCCTTGCTGGCCTTCGATAAGGAAGGCGATCCCGAGTATCCAAGAATACCTATTCTGGTTTTGCATTCAATCCTGTTAAGTGGAGAATTTTGGTTCTCACGGTGCTTCCTTTTCCCTTTATCCTTGTCTTTACCCGAGCTTTCACCGGACGGTTCTCCATCCTTAACCATGTTTGCTTCCTTTGATTTCATATCCAAACACGCATCCTCTTATTGAAGAAATCTTTCAGCTTCATGAAGAATTCCCTGAGATACAGTGGTGGATCCCATATCAATGACAGTTTGAAATCCAAATTTTCCTTGACTCTTGATACGGCAGCCATCAAAACCATTGATGGATCCGGCTGATCCACCGAAGCGACTGCGGCATTAAATTGGGTTTAAGAAAGTCCTGAGCGATTCATCCGCCCTCTGCTTGATTGAAGTTAGTGTCATCACATTCTTTGTCCTTTTTATATGAACTTGAAACTGCCTCAAGAACATGTCCACCAGTTCTGTCCACATCCCAATAGATCCATCCTCTAGCTGTCTGAACCATATAACAGCTATATCGATCAAGTACAGGGGGAAACACCGAGCCATGACCTCCTCTGTTGCCCCCAACACTTCTATATGCCTCGTGTAGCTCATCAAGTGGTCAGTGGGATTCGTCTTTTCGTTATATACTTCCAGAGTGGGCAGCTTGAAATCGGGTGGATTCCTAGCTATCCTGATGTTCCGGGTGAACGGACTTTTATTGACTCCCTCCAAATCTCTATTTGTCAGACCTCCATGAATGGTTTATCTGATGATGTCAGCCAATCCAGTGTTACCTACCAGGGGTTTCCCCTATCCATGTTTCCTAACTGCCCTCCAAATCCACAAGGAAATTCTGGCACATGCTCATCATCACGTACTCCTGCATTCCTATCGGCGTCGGACTGTGTAACATCATCCGGTGTCCTTCCATGAACTGGTCCAACATTACCCGGTGCTGTGCCCCCGAATCTAGGTCCATTCAGATTGTTATTTGTTTGTTGATTAGGAGTTGCCCCTGCTGAATCACTCCTTCCGCCTATTGGTTGAGTTCCACTGGTCCAGTTTCAAGAACTTGAGCATCTGCAGTTCCTGGTTGTCCAAATTGCCTAAGAAGAGCCCGCATCATCTCCTCTTGTTGTTTCATCATCTGTTCTTGCACAGAATTCATCGTAACCTACATCTCATCCCGACTTATGTAGATCGGTGCATGATCCTCTCCAGCTTCAGAAGAGGCCGCTTGACTTCCTTCCTGATTTCTCCTTTCCATTGCTTGCTTCCTTGTTGGTGGTCTAGCAATTGCTTCCTAGAATCCAAGTTCCTAACTCCAAAATTCCCAAGTGCTTGCCTTCTCAGTGAAAGCACCAAAATGTTAGTGCCTAAATTGGTTACCAACACCCAAATCCAGATGAAAGCACCAAGTACCAGTCACAGCTCACAGATAGAGTGTATGTAGAGAGTATAAATATGAAGGATAGTGAAAATTAAAATGAAAGCAGTAAAGAAAAATAGATTTTATAGTGGTTCGGCTAACTCTAGCCTACATCCACTCCAGAAATTTCCTTTTTATTACTGTAATAATCGATTACAGTTACAATCCAAAGTTTTTCAATGGCTAAGTGCCTTAGTCTTGGAGAAGAGAAAGTAAGAGAGCAGAAAGAAGATCCCTTTTTTGAACCCCTCATGATGTATTTATATGCAAATCCTAGGTTTTTGGGCTTTTGGAGTGGTACAGGCCCACCAAGACTCTTGGCGAACCATCATTACCGAGCCACCCTAACCAAACCTCACCACCGAGCGACCCATGCCGAGCCACCATGTCAAACGACCATTACCGAGCCACCTGCCAACCGATCCATGCCGAGCCACTATGCAGAACAACCCATACCGAGCCACCATTCCGAACGACAACCAACGCCATGCGTGGTACAATGTCTGACGTCCAATGCTGAGAAAGGTACGATATCGAGCGACGTCCAATGTCGTGCAAGGTACGATGTCGAGCGATGTCCAATGCGGAGCGAGGTATGATGTCGAGCGACGTCCAATGCCGAGCGAGGTACGATGCCGAACAACGTCCTATGCCGAGCGACCCTGTTCTCACTCCAATGCCGAGCGACCCTGTTCTCACTTCAATGCCGAGCTGCCCTCGCCTATGACCTATCCAAATACCGGGCTGCCTCCAATGCCGAACCACTACCGGCCGACCTGCTTGAACTTCAACACCATGACTCAACCATGCCGAACCCTTTTATTTCGACCGAACGACATATCCGAGCGAACTTCATCCTTTTAAACTGAATCCATCATATTCCAACCTTGATAATCATGAAGTCGACTTAGTTAAATCCACCTGTCCATGGCCTTACTGAAAGATGGGTTAACAACTTGTCTTTTGGACGCTTGGGCAACGACACATGAATACCGTGGATGTATTAAGTATCATTCCCGGGGGTCAGAAATCTAGGTTGTTGCAAAGTGGAATCAGAGCTTAGGTTGAGCGAACACCTAAGCTTTTGGTGGATTAAACTCATTAGAGATATGGTATGTGACACCCTAGAATGAGTTTGAGTGTATATATATAAGAGCACGTATTTGTTAGTTTTATAAAAATGTTTTTATATTATTTTGATTGATCTATTGGGTAGTTTATTGGTTCCAGTCAATACTAGTTATTAATAGAGATCTCTAAAACACTTAAACAAGACCAATCGACATAGTATTGTTTTTAATTAGGTAAATGAAATAATTTTACCCAAATTCTAACATCCCAAAAATTATCAATTTAAATTGGCAACATATTTAAACCTTTGGGATTTAGTTTGAAAATAAATTGAAAAGTTTCAAACAAATAAAATGAGTGATAAATTATATATGAATAAAATTCCAATTTCTTTTGAGTTTAAAATTTTGAAATAATGAATGTTTTAAAAATCATTTTCATTTAAATTATATATATATATATAATGCATATATAACTAGTTTGGAATGTATACATTGACTTTGAATTTAAACTGTATAAGCATATGTATGGGTATATAAATGAACATAAATGGATTTTAATTCAAGTTTAATTGGAATTTGAATTTAAAATTTAAAATAAATGTTTTAGAAAAATAATTGGCATTTAAAATCATAAAGGTGTAATTTATATAATGTAAAGATTGGTTAAAACAATTCTTCTTTTAAAATTGTGTGTGTATATATATACACACACAAATGACTAAGGGGTATAATTATTTATAAAGTGAATATGATATAAAATTTATTTAAAAAATTCTTTTGTCTTTGTGAAATTACAAGTGTTGAACATGCATAAGGGAGATGGAGTAAAAATTAACAAGTGTTGAGATCTCAAAATTGGTTTTAACAAGTGGCATTCAATATAATTGATTGAATAAAATAATAAAATTTAAAAATCATAAAAACTTTTCAGCTTCCTTGTTTCAGTTATTTATCCTCTCAACAAATATGAAAGAACAGTAAAAAAGATTGAGCATCACAAATCTTAACACCCAAAGAAAAGAAAAACAAGAAATCAGAAAGCTGCAACAATTTCTTGGATTCAAAGTAAAAAAAATCTGAAGATCTTCTCAAACATCAAGTAGTAGTTTTAAATTCCATCACTCAGGTAAACTTTAAACTTTATAGTTTAATGAATTTGTAATTTTAAAATCAAGTTTAAAGACAAACAAATTCAAAATGCAGATTAGTTTAAACAAGGCTTCAGTTTTGGCCAGAGACAGTGCAGGGATTCTCAGAAGTAAATTAAGGCAAGTGAATTTCTTTTAAAAAAATTTGAATTGAAGTTGTTAATCAGTAATAAAGCAAGAATTTAAGCAAATTATATCAATCAGTTGTAGGAAACAAATCAAGTTCAAAGACTAAAATTAATTGTTGGGTTCAAGCTGCAGATCTGTTCTATGTTGCATAAAAAAATCTTTCTCTGTTGAATAAGGAATTCAAACTGTAAGTAAAGCTTGGATCTTTGTTTGTCGTTGATGAACTGCATAAATAAATACAACAGAGAATAACCAAAGATCTATACTTACAAATGCAGATTTAATTTCAAGATTAAAGTAGAAAATCCAGGCTTCATCCTAATTTTAAAAACTATCAGGAGCTTCCTGTTTTCAGGCGAAGGTGAGTAAACCTCTGATCTATCCAATTACTTGTTGTTGTATGTATGCTTGAATTGATGTTGAAAAACTTTTGCATGTGGACAAATGGTTGTGTATGTGTTTATTTACTTGGGTATGAATATATTCATGATTCCCACTCCTGTTCTTCTTAGCCTCTGGTTTACAGAGTAAACTCATGCTAAATTCAAAATCTCTCTCTATTCTCCTCTGAAATTAAAATCTAAACAAATTAGAATGTTGTTTAAACATGCACTATGTTTTAGTAATAAATCAAAGCAAAGTAACATAGTTTCTTTCCTGGAAAATGTGAAGACACGGCCACAACTTAAATTGTGCAGGAATTCGAACCTCATAAATTTTAATTTCAGTAATGCTATCTGAATCACCACTGAAAATAATGATTTCAGAAAGTAAAATCTAAATTTTTTATAAATTTTTTACTAAGGAATTGTGGTTGATCGGAAAAATGAACTTTTATCAATCTGATGATCTAAGCATTTGTGGGCCTCGAGTTCGTCGTCACAGCTAGCTTGGGGGTTTGAGATACTCAGAAAAATACAAGTTGAATTTATAAATCTTTAAATTGTTGATTCGAGATCGAATTAGCGCTAAAAAAACATTTTTGCTCGCAATTGAAAAGAAGGTTCCGTGTCGTCGATAGGTGATCGGACTTCATAACGCCAGTGCCAATCGCGGCGTCGTTCCTGATGAAGCTTCGGTCGAGTTTTGGTGATCCCTGACGGCTAGAGGAGGTGGGGCAAGGCCATTTTCTGGTGATGGGTTTCGATGGAGTGTGGGTCGAGGGGCTCATTTTCGATCGTGGTGATGGTTCATGCTTTGGGGTGGCTCGATGGGTCGAGAACTTCGTCCTCGACTTGACAACGGTCGTAACTTCGACCAGTGATGACCGGGATGGTGTGCAACGTGCACACGGTCTCGCTGTATCAGCTGTTCGATTTTTGGAGGGTATGATGATTGACTCGTTCTTCAACTCAAAAAATATGAACGTTAATTTGGGGTTTTAAACCCTATAAAACCCAATAAACATCGGCACTATCAGGCATCGAGTTCAGGCATATCAATAAAAGTATCAAAGCAAAATTGCATACCAGATTTATTCAAGTCAAACTCGACGTATTGTAGCAACCGAAAGCAAATTGAAGGTAAGAGACGATTGACAGAGCAAAGTGAAGCAAATCACTTCACTCGCTCGAAAAACAAGCGGCGACTTCAACAAATTTCCAAAAGCCCAAAATTTTTGAAAGAGGAACGAACGGGCAAAGAGGCGGCCTTTTTTCACAAAAGCAAAGAATCGAGGCTGAAGGAAAATAAAAAGGAAAGGGGATATTTTTTATCACCACGTTTTTAATTTGGGCCGGCATCTTTACACTCGTTTTAGGATTTTAATTATAAATTAGGGTTTCTAGTTTTATAAGTTATTTTCATTTGTTATTTACTTTTATAATTTTAATATGTGATTAGGGGACGAACTACAGTGATGTAGTTCGATAATTCGCAACTCAGTGGCTGAGTTGTGGTAGGGTTTTGAGCATAGACTTAGGTTAATCTGTAGCGGGTGTCGCGAGTTTACGTGTATAAGCATCCAACTACTTAATTTCTAGTAGAAACCTTGGGGGCAGCCTGTTGGCAGGGTTTTGCCAAAGTTGGATAAATCTGTGATGTTCTATTTCTTCTTTTAATATTCTACTATTATCTGTGCTGCTTTTATTCTGCTATTATCAATGCTGCAATTATTTTATATATTGCTGCATTAAATTTTTATTATTATTGGTACCACCCTATTCACCTCTACCCCTCAAGGTTGAAATCGATCCTACAGCCACTTCTCCAATGCTTTCGGAAGGTTGATTTTGACACCATCACTTCTTTATTTAGGGATAGCTTTCGAAAGGTTGTCTTTCAACTTAGATGATTTTATGAACCCTTTTTATTCTGATTGAATTATAATCCAATGGTTTCAAAAGACATGATTTAAATGGTTTCAAAAGGTGTTTTTTCCACATGTTTTAAATTGAACCTAAGTGCTTTCGGAAGGTTTGAGTTTATAAAGGTTTGATGCTTTCGAAAGGAATTTAAAAATGGTTTTGAAGGGGTGGTTCACCAAAAGGGTTTTGAAGGAGTCGAAAGGCAGTATTTTATGATGGTTTCGAAAGGGTTGAATGGAAGGCTTTTCCAAGGTTTTCTAAAGGCAATGTTTTGAAGTGTTTTAAGATATGATGTCTAAAGTTTTAAAGCTTCAGAAAGGAGAATCTAAAAGGTTTTGAAAGGGTTTAAATAAGTTTCGAAAGGATGGTTTTGGCCTTTTGACCTTGGTTAAATAAAAGGTTTACTTGGTTTCAAAACAGATACTTTCAATGCTTTAGAAAGAGATACTTTAAATGGATTCGAAAGGGATACTTTTAAAGCTTTAAATTCTTTCATCAACTATGATTGGAGTGAAGTGTGTGTGTGTGTGTATACATATATATATATATATATATATATAACATGGCTAGGTAATTTTTTGTAAAGTATAAATGTTTCCTTTTTTAAGTTTGGTTTAAAATGTTTTAAATCAATTTCAAATGAAAAGGTTTTCGAGAAAATTGTGGAAGGGTATCCCTAAGTAAAATGACTTTGATATTAGAATACCATATGCGACTCGTATAGGGTCATGCCCTATACATTAGCTATTGGCCCTAGCTAATTTAGTCAAAAATTCCAGTGTATAAGGCTTTTTCATAGGTAAGACTAAAATAATGATTACACACAGAGGGGAATATGTTTGTATACATATAGGTTATTGGTGAGCCCGCAATACCATTAAGATCAGGTGATCATGGGAGAAGTTAAGTTAGGGATAGACCATCCAGAAGAGAAATTTTTAACCGATAGTTAAGGACGGACCGTCCAGAAGAGGAGTGTCTAACAGATGTCAGATTATTTGTTATTTGGTTTGGTGGGCCCAAGTCAGCCAAAGGTTAATAGTAAGCCAGACAAAACTATAATGTTCGGACAGATAGTCCATTTTTAACCTAATACGTATGTTACATGATGTTGCTTTACAATTTTAACAAGTTTTGGTTACAGGAATAAGGTTTGCAGAAGATTTTAGAAGGATATTGGTGAGGGGAAACCCGCTCCGCTAAGCGGCGTTGTCTCATTTAATATCAAATAACTGAGTTGTATAGTATTACTCACACTAGGCTTTATGTCTGATTCAAAGTTTATGTTTTTCCCCTTAAACTCTCGGGTGCTCAAAATTGATTTGGGTAGACTGAGGATTGAGTTTCTTTTGGGTTCTTTGTAGGATGACAATAAAGCTACCGGAGGCAAGCATGAGGATAACTGATAGCTATTTAGGAGTTGCAGTTCTTGTTTTAGTTGTTTTATTCCGTTGTATGTATTATGTCAGTTACGACAGTATTACTTTGATCATCAAAGGGGCAATCTTCATATGTCGCTCTTGGCGTATTTTGTAAAACATATATTTTATCATTTCTTGGGAAAATGTTTTGGGATTGTGTATATGTAACATGTGTTTTGAAATAAAATGAAAATTTCTGTTTGAAATCTGTGATTTATTTCATATTGAAGTGCTTCTGATATTATGGATACAATTAACATGGCCGCATTTTGTTGCTGGAAGTTAATACTATAGATGACTGCAACATCTGTATCGCTTAGCTTTGGACCTCTAAATAGAGGATGTTACAAGTAGCCTTACATTCCGTTACATAGTGCCCTTTCTCCTTACAAGTATGACCAACTATCTCACTCTTACTTTTTTCTGGCCCTCTTGTCTTTACTATTGTTGCTTTTTGTTTCCATTCCAATTCTTCTTACCTCCATTGCCCTGCTGTGTTTTTGTTTCCTCTTTCTCAGCAACAACAACAATTGCAGTCCTATTCTTCGAGTATACACTCTCATGTATAAGTGCTTTCTCAACCAACTTCTCAAAAGAAACCTCAATGTGGTTCACCAGCTTCTCTCTCAAGTGGTCATCTAATCTATAAACTTCTTATTTTTCTTCACGGGCGTATCAATGAAAGACATGCCATACTTCGACAAAGAAATTTTGCTACATACTTAAAAAAACTTCTACCCTTGCTTCAACTGAACAAATTTCTTGAACAGCATGGACTTCTAAGCCGCAGGAATGAACTTCTCTTCAAACCTAGCTTTAAACTGATCCTAAAAAATTTGATCCTTTGGAGTAGCAATGGTAATAGCCCTACGAATTCATTGCTCGGCATTGGTGTTGTCTTGAAGCAAGCTTCTTCTTCATAGCATCTTCCACATTCATGTCTTAGAGAATGCGTTCACAAGTATCTATCCAATCTTGCGCTTCAATTGTTGATTCTATTCCTAAGAATGGCTTCCCTCCTAGGATAGAATAATCCTTGCAAAGCTTGGCGAAGTTAATCGTAGGCACTTACAAAGCAGCACCACCACCTAAAGACACACCAGGAGTAGTTAAGGCTCTCCTTACCAACGAAGCCACCATTTCATCAAGCATGGCTTGAAAATTGGGTATAACGGCTCTCGATCTTGTTCCCTCGTCTACTTCAAGAGCAGAGTTATTTTAAACAGTGTTCCATGTATTCTAATTCATCCTTATCTATAGTAAGAATGATTAGCATCATCCAAGAAAAGCTGTAATGGTACTCAAGTGCATATTATCCTATATAATATTACTATATAGACTAATATCTTCATTAACAAATACGCTCCCTCCTTTATCATATTCAGTCAACTTGCTTCGATTAACTCATAATCTAAACTCTGATACCAAATATGATGGCCTCCCCATACCATCCGAACATCAATGACCTAAAAGAGCGTTGTAACCATTCCAGGCTGATATGGAACGATTATCAAAGTTGAAATTTAAAGCAAAAAACTTATTGCATATATCACAACACATGGATAAAATATAATATTAAAAATATACAACAGAATATGGCGAGTCATAACAAATTAAAATAACATCTCCACTAAATCATGGGTTATTACAAATGTCATAATATCTCGATACAAAATTTACTCATTGCATCCCTCGGAGTACATAGAAGCAGACAGAAGAAACTATAAATACAAGATAATATGCCATAGATTCTCTAAGCTCGTCTTCATACAGCAGCTGCGACTCCAAACCTTTCATCTAATCTACTCATTTAAGAGTACCCAAGATGATAAAGGGAACCATAAAACCATGGGTTAGACAACAGTCTGGTGCGAGCAATGAATGACTATTAAAAGCTATACCGAAACATATGGTACAAAACAATACCTGAACTGTCCTTGCAACAAAAGAGTTAGCACTAATAATAAGATATAATATGCTACTCAAATAAATGATAATAGGATACTATAACAGAGCATGATAGAAGAATCTAAGCAGCCTCCTCCATTGACCCTATCACTACCTTCTTCAGCATTCCTATAGATGATAGCCTACCCAAGATAAATAGCAACCGTAGCATCCATCAACCAAAACCTAGCTATCATCTTCTAAAGCCCTGAATATATGATAACTCGTACGGCCCCATCCTCACTTGCTAGAGACTAATGGAAATATCAGTTCTAGATTGTGTTCTTATATACTTTCAGGTCTGAAACCCTGCATGATTGTTTCCTATAGTACTTCCATACTATTTGACACTAGACCCTCTCGGAGTTGTTCTGGATATACGACTGGTGCTACCAGTCCTCTGATGCCCCTGCTTATATCACCCCTGGTTGAACACAACCAGAACACTCTGACTTATCAATGATTCCTTAGCACTCTCAAATCTTCAGAGCTTTCATAACTTCATCCCATTTCTGGGCATTAGTACTGCTGCTCAACCTAGTCCATTGTACCGTAGCCTCATTCCATCTCGAGTTGTCTATCAACTCCTTCGATCCTTTGCTTATCCGAGCCCCTGACCGAAGAGTCGAAACTTCATCATGCTATAACTTCCATACCGTAGAAGCAATCAATGAGCCATAACTTCCAGCATGATCCACTATAACCTAGAGTCTCCACCTTGGATATCACTCCCAGTAGATTCAATAATGTGTATCGGTACCGATACGATCCAGTTGAATTGGTGCCGATCCAAATACTTGAACATTATGGGCTTCATTTCTCTTCCAGCCTCTAGTGCACTTCCTTTAGATGCCATAGACCCTTAGCCATCCCTCTTAGCCTTCAGATCTTCTCTTGTATGCACCATAGCCTATCCAACAAAGATGATCCATCCAATCTTCAACACTAAGCCTATGACGCGCCACCCCAAGACCCAGACTAACAAAGAGTATTACTAAGTAATACTATCTACTAGTGCAGAGAATAAGGCTAGTTAGGAGCGACCATCATAGTCTTGTATTAAATAAGCATTAAGTATATCGATAATGTGCTCATTTTTTTCATTTCATTTTAAATGGTTTGACATACTTAATTATTACCTAATACAATACAACGGTGGCTGCAAGATCGATTCAGAACAAAACACAATATAAATAATGAACGTAGATCACAAAACAACAAACACAATCATAGATATATATATATATATACACACACACATACACATACATCAAGTACAATAAATAGTGTCACACATGAGTGGTGAAACACCACTCTATAAATATACATCAAGTCCCTTATAACAGAATATACTTAATCAAGTCAAGCTACTACAAGATAACTAATCGAAAACTAGGCATATATCCAAAAGGTCGATAGAAGGATCCATAGAGAACAGCTAAGCAAAAGCCAAATAGTTTATCCTGCAATTCGTTCTTACCCGAGTAATGAATACACGGGCCAGTCTAACTTGAACAAGATGATTAGCAATGACAAATACGATATAATCTCATAAAGGAAACATTCCTTTAACCAAAAAGGAATGGTATATACTCGGATTTACACAAATTCAAAGAGATGGAAAACTCCAAAATATCTCAAGGGTTAACTCATGAATAACATCAATTCAATATGAATGTTTCCTTCTTAAAAGCTACTCGAAATATAAATTCCAACAAAATCTTATAAAATCTCAGAAGGAAACCATAGAAATCATCAAAATCTCATAACTCGAGGAACTCGGTTAAGAGTTCAAAATTCAAAAAATATCAATCTTGCGGAACTCAATAAAGTTTTTAAAACCATATAAATGAAATCACTATATATAAAATCTCATATAACTCTAGGCTATAAAATATATAAAACAGTCATCTTGAAATGGTGAAATCATAAAACATCAAAACTCAAAAAAATGTTGGATTAGATCCAAATCCCCAATTGCATGCCAAAGCAATGCTGCATGTGCTATCCTCATGTCCAGTACTATATATTACGTACTTATCTCTTGGTGACCAAAGTCACATAAACATCGTAATGGCCGAAGTCATAATACATCGTGACGACCGAAGTCGTAATACATTGTGACGATCGAAGTCATAATACATCGTGACGGCCAAAGTCATAATACATCGTGATGACCCGAAGGTCCACAGTACTGGCAGTAACATCGTGAATGTGTCATAAACTCTTAGATAGAAATCCAAAAACCGTTAATAGTGCATCCCATCCACACGTTCTCACTTAACGGTTTATTAACTGCTAATCAATGCCACACTAGAAAACAACATCATCAAAATCATAAATCTCAGAAAGTTCATAACTTGACTCATATCATTAGCAAGTATAAAAGACATCATGATGGTTTTCACAAACCATAATCTCTTAAAATAGGAGATCTCAAGATCATAACTTGCCTCATATCATCGGCAAGTACAAAAGACGTTGTGATGGTTTTCACAAACCATAACTCCTAAAATAAGAGATCTCAAGCTGATAACTTGCCTCATATCATAGGCGAGTACAAAAGACATCGTGATGGTTTTCATAGACCATAACTCCTAAAATAGGAGATCTCAAACCTCAAAACTTGCCAAAGAATGGCAATCTCAAATAATTTCTAAAAATAGAAATTAACATACCTCAAAACACGCCATGGAGTGGCAATCATAAATATCAACCCCAAGGTCTATAACTTCAAACAAGTTTGGAATTAACCGAAATAGTAAACGCACATGTTCCATACCGCATGTTTTACTAAATCGTTTAATTCTCTTTCTTGTACGTTCGAAGAGTGCAAAGTAGTGTATTTTATATAGAAAATAATTTGCTTGAGAAATATAGTTTTTAACACAATTTTTAAAATCATTTGGAAAACAATTCTTTGAAAACTTCTCTTTATTATAGAGAATATAATATTTGAATGGCTTTAAAAATAATTTTAAATATTGTAAATTACTTATTTCAAAAGATAATTTATTATAAAAATCATTTCAAAAATTGTTTAGAAAAACTGTGCTCGAAAACAACAAAAATCGCAAGAAAACATTGGAAAATCAGCATATGAAAACATCTCAAAAACTTGTCAAGCTAGAGTTCGGATCGACCAAAATATTGGCTTACCTATTGATAGGTTAGAAGCCCTTCAAAGCATCACTAAAACATCACAAACTGATTGCAAAAAGCCTCTGATACAAGAAGCAAAAAAACAGCAGATCAAAGAAAAAGGTAGGGAGAATTTCACTAGGAAGGTCGACCTATAAATCGACCTTACTTGCCCATAGGTCGACCCTAATGTCGACCTATGAGAGGACTGAGTCGACTTGTCGGTCGACCCTTGTGGTCATTAGGTCGACCTCTATGTCGCATTTTCTACAGGAAAAATTGCCTTGTTTGATTCAGTTTTCAAGAAAGATTTTCAAGTACTCTTGAGTTGATTCAAAAGATGAAATTTGACATGCATAAACATCAAAACACAGACAATGATCCGGAAGAGATTTCACTCAAATCCGGCATGATAGCAAAGAGTTATGAGTTCTCAAAATTGAACCTAAAAACACTTTCACTGTAAACTTCAAACAGAGATATAAAATTTACAGTGAATCAAATATAAACATAAATTTCATTCATATTTTACAAATAGCTCGTTCTTGCTAGAGATGTGAGATTTTACTCACGTTAGCATGAATTAGAGCAAATTTTTAATACAAGCTGATGTCTTTTTAGACCGAAGAGGCTTCTCTAACCTGTAGAAACTTAGAAAACAACATGCAACAACAAGAAAGAAGAAGTTACATACAATCACCTTTCAAACAGAAGATTGATGAAATTATTTTAGGTTTGGATTTGATTACCTATAATACACTTTGATTTTGCAAATTTTCTCTTTTAATTTCACCAAATATGGGGCAAACTTTATGAAGATTAAAATGGAAGCCATTGTCTCTTTTCTGTTGTTTACTGAAAGAAAGAACAATGAGAAGAGAAGAACGTACTGTTTCTTTCTCTTAACCTTTCCAGAAGTGGACTTTGGGCTTATACCATATATCCAAATGCATATGTTAATACTAAGTCTAAATTTAACTAAGTAAATATATATTCTCACTCTATTTCACATTATTTAAAAAAATATTTCTCATATTTACACCAAATAAATTTGTACGACCAATGTTACGATTACAAAGATATTCTATAACACATAAAAATATACCTTTGCCATAAAAATTAAATTTCTATTATTTAAAATCTTATTTTTACATAAATACATCAATTTACCCTATAAATCACATAAAACGCTTTTTTAGCACTAAAAATTACATTAAAAAATTATTTTCTTATATAATTAAATACAGCAAACCATATTAACTTCATTTTTACATCAAAATATTATTTTTAACAAAATTCCACTTTTTTATTTATATTGTTTAACATTTAAAATTCCAATACTTCATTAAAATTTACAAAAACCCATATTTGGTAATAATATGCAAAATTATTGCATTTTACCACATTATAACCATATAATATTTATTTATCTTCACAAACTATCATAATAAATTTTTTTAAAACTTTAATTTCAACAATTTGCAGCTATTTCAAAGAATTAATCTTGATTTAAATTATTTTATGTCACTTGATTAATTCAACAATTCCCCGAATCATCATATTTCCATTGCTCACCATTTATAACCAACATTATCATCTTAACTCCATTTTATTCTTTCCAATTTTATTGTTTATTAAAAATAAACAATTATAAATATCCAATTTATTTTATTTTGCAATATTAAATTATAATCACCGTAATAATTTAATATCACAGGTAATCACCAAAACCAAGGTTGTTACGTAGCCTACCCTCCGATCCAACTTCATACAGCCACTGTAGAACCTATGCTCTGTTCCCCCTATGAGTTTGTTCTCAATTGGAGCTCAAAATTCAGATCGGTGTCGATCCAAAGACTTAGCTCCAATTGTGGTGCAATTCACAAGACATCCTCCTAATATGCTCGAGAGCCTATCCTCCATGTTTCATGCAATTCCGACGACCTTTGCTCCCGATATGCTCTGATCACCAATCTAAGTCTTAAAACATGCACAACACTAGCAAATGCATCATGAAATTCAAACATAGCAAATCATCCACTTTCATCCAATATGAACATATAAATCTTCCAATTCAATCTACCATCCCAATTCAAGCATAGATCTACTCTATAACATAGTATTTCATAACCAAATATGCACAAATAACACTAGCCAATGATCTAATCCCAATTACATGTTCAATTTGGTTAATCTAAGTTTCAAAATCTGAAATTACCTAAGTCTAATCAATTTAATGTTTAATTTGATAATTCTAACTTGTCATCACCTAACCACAACATATAATTCATCATAGACTAGTGAGAGATCATTACCACTCACCAAGTCGACCAAACCTATGAAACATGATGAAGGCCAGATCCGGACAGTGAGAAATCAGATGAAGATGCAACCAAAGTGATGAGATCAACCTCCTGTTTAAAGATCGAGCCACTACTTAATAATTAGAGAGGATTTGGAATAAAATCCAATGAGATGAATAGAGAATTAGAGAGAAATAGGGTTTGAGGTTGATATGAAATGTGATATAAACTTTAAATGGTCTTTTTCACCTCATATTTATAGCCAAACCTGATTACACTAATGGGCTTGCTACCCATTAATCCCCTTTTAATTTTGACTAGTAGATTTTAAAAAGTAATATCGTTATAACTTCCAAGCCATTTATCTGATTTTCCTATATGACCCTTCTATGAAATAGGAAACCACCATCCTTGTAACGAACCAGAATTTCAGTCATTTGAAATTCGTATATTTAATTGATTATAAATATTCACAGGTTAATTTTATAAGCTAAATGGATTTTATTTCGAATATTTAGATTTAATTGGATAATTAAATGGTTAATTTAATATTTGAAATTTTGGAAATAACTGAAATTTGAATTTAATATGAATAAAAATGTTGTATAAAGTTGAATTAAATTATATTTGAATTAGAATGATGTTAGAGAACTTTTAAAATCGAATTAAAAGTTAAATTGTAAAAATTGAATATTTTAATATTCAATTAACGTGTAAAAATAGACATTTTTCAAACAGTCTCGGATTTCGACGAAACCAGTTTCAATGGATCCATAATGTTAAATTATTGTAAGATTTCAAATTTCGTGTCAATCGGATTTACGGTTTGTCCGGGGCAAGCTAAAACGCGTAAATTTAAATAGTCGATTCGAAAACCTATCTTCCAAATACGATCGAATTGGCTCCCGATATTTATTCCATTGCATTCAGAATAGAGGTAAAATATTATAAACGCCTGGTGGCACGCTTCGTTTGGAGTCTGAAATTTTTCGGATGAGTAGTGCGCGTAAATTTTCTATAAAAGGACCTCACTTTTCCTTTTTGCAACAAACCTAGGGCAAGCTAACCCTAGCCGCCACTTTACTATTAATGGCCAGAATTTCATCTTCTTTCTCCTCTATTATCTTCCAATCCACAAATCGATTCAAAAAACTTTCAACTACAATGTTGTAGTTCCAGACGAGAGCTTTAAATCTATACGGGTATGATCAAAAATAGTCGCGTAAATCAATGGCAAGTGGAGTTTGAATGTCGTACGATTGTACATGATTTTCTATGCAAATATAGGGCCAAGTACCGCCGGTCACTGGGCGTTGGTGTGCGAGGAGGCGAGCTTCGTCCTGGCGTAGTTCGATCGACTTGAAGTTGATCGGAGGTGGAGCATAATTCGCTTGAAGCAATGGCGGCTATAGGTTCATATGCACGTTCAAACCTGATGGAGGAAGAAGGAGCTAGCAATGGCCACAATCTGGTTTGTGGAAATCAAGGGCCTGGATAAATTGTAGGGTTTGGAAATAATAAAGAAAATTGTAAATTATTATACTTAAAATTCGTTCAAACTTTATAACGTCATAACTTTTTCATATGTGGTCCATTTCGCACAAAATAATTGAGTTGGGTTTGTATTCGCGAACACTACGCGATGGAGCTAGTTTGGAGTTGATTGGAGCTACTGTGAATTTTAGGTAAAATCAAACGGTCGTTTAATTTTATTCGGAATAAAACACTACAACTACTATTGGACGCAATATGAGTACAACTCACTCTTTCTGACTCATTAATATTTTTATATAAGTGAGAATAAATATTATTTATGATGATTGATGATTATTTGGATGGAATATGATATATTGATTGGTATTTGGATATATACCTACCTAGTGGAGCAGATGACCATATATGTTCCCATGTATCAGCGGATGACCCTTTGTACGCACGTTTCCTCGAAGCAGACATTGTAAACATATTCTAATATGAATATTTGTTGCAGGTGACAGGTTGGAGGGATCCAACTGGATTCCTCAACAGTATTGATTTATTTACAGATATTGTTATATATGTTGTTATCATATGATATATGATGTTTTGGATGCCGTGATTGATGTATTTAGTGCTGTTGCAGGGCCTATTATTGGAATTTTAAAAATGTTTAAGTGATGATTTCCAAATTTAAAAGGAATTTAAAGTGATTTTGGAAATAAACGTTTTATTGATTTTTGAATTGTAAAGGAATTGAATTTATTTTGAATAAATAAATGTTATAATTTTTATGTTATAAAAATTATGATTCTTTTAAAATCAAATTTGAATATGATTTTTGGAATATAGAGTTAACTATTTTGTAAAATAGTATAAATTGTGGCTTTTGAATTTCTGTAAATGGTTTTATATATAAGATTTATAAAATTGAATTTTTTATAAATCGGAATAATGGAATTATAAATGAGTTTTTATAAGTGTTAAAATGAAGTTGTAATTGAATCTTAGAAATGAATAAGATTTATAATTTGTGAAGTTATAAAAAGAATGGATTTGTAAGATAAATAATTTATTAGTAATTAACTAGTAATTTGGATTTTTAGTATATAGTTGGGTTATAAAAGGAATTTATAAAAGTTGTTTTATAAATGTGAAATCAACTTATTTTGATAAGTTAAATATAGTAATGAATTTTATAAAGGAGATATATCCACGATTTTGGACAGTGGATTATCCTTTAAAACAAAATGTGTAGAAATAATGAATTTGGGTTAGAGAAGTATATCACGATTTTGGACAGTGGATTATCCTTTAAAATAAAATGTTTAGAAATAATGAATTTGGGTTAGAGAAGTATATTCACGATTTTGGACAGTGAACAATCTTTTGAAAATAAATAAATGTTTTTGGAAGTGATATATTAAATGGAATAAAATATTTTAAAAGATGTTTTAAAATATGTTAAGGATCGAAACCATAGATTTCAACATTCATTGTTGAAATAGATGTTTTCGAGAAGTAAGGAAATGATGGACTATAACACAGTTGTTATAGTAAATGATTTTCGAAAGGAAATGTTTCGTATAGTATTGGTATTCATATATCTATCTTATTTTCGAATCCCTATACTATTGATTTTGGGTTGTCGTAACGATGTTTTACGCAACATTCGTTTTGACCCAATAAATGTGTTTAAAGAGAATGTTTTCCTTAAAGAATAAAATATATACTTAATCATGATTTAAGTATATGTAATACTTTCAAAGTGTTGAAAATAAATTGATTTGTGAATTACTTATTGTTAAATAAGTATATGGAAATGTTTTCCAATATTGAAATGGTTTGAGATATAACTTTTAAAAGATAATTTGAGGTGAATATATGGCAAATGGTTTAATTAATAAAAGATTAATAAAAAGGGCCCAGTGATTGTTATGGTGCTGAATATTTGTTTGTTTGCTTTGATAGTTAAATAACCGGCTATCAAATTGGCTAAAATTTGAGTTCCTCAACTTGATGTGGGAACTATTTAGTCGTACGCTTAGTACGTAGCCTTCTGTGTAGGCTTGATTATCATTTGTGTTGAGGATGTTGATTCGTATAGTGCGAAGTATTACTCCAATCAATCGATCTTCCTTCTTGGCCCGAAGGATAGCAAGTTGAAAGTTGGAGATGTGATAAGTTTATGAGAATTAGTTGCTATCTAAGGTTGAGAAACGATTTTGCGTTGTTGGTGCGAAGAGACCGGGATCAGATTTATCTGAAAACCACTTCGGACCAACATATATGCGACGCTTATGCAGTCTTCTTGTGATGATATTGATATTTCAGAGTTTCATAGTGGTGGACTGCTTGTTGATCGTTTGGGGTTAAAGTCTCAATATACATCCAGTAGCAGTGGTCTCTTCATTATGAAATATCCAATGCGAGGACTATTCGCTACTAATCCTAGGGAATTCCCGACAGGATGTGGTAGGAAAGTACCTTCGGTTTGTCCTGTTCCTGGACAACTTGTATGGATGTTTGTCTGACATTGCATTTCTAAAGATTACGTACATTGGTTTTTACAAACGTACATCAGTGGTGGCGGAGAAGGCAACTTCTCTTAGCTTAACACACTCCTTGAGACGTATGAGCTTAAGGGTTGTATTTTTATGAAAGGCAATTAGTAGTCAACGAAAATGGCCGTGTGGCATTCTAAGTGATGTGATATGTGATTGTGAAAGGTAATCGTTACCTCTTCAGGCCTCATCAACCGAAAATGATCAAAACAGGGTTAGATGCAGCAGGGCTAAGTGGGTCATTCCCAAGTAGGATATGATCATCCTCTTCTAGATATATCTTTACACGCTATGACGTCGTGCATCTGATTATGTGGTTTTTATGCTATGAGGGCCCTCGATAAGGTCGGTAACGACTGGAGAATGATATATTCGGTACCATCTAGTTATAAAGGTGGGTCGGTCTTGTGTTGGTAGAGGATCCTTAGTGATGGTCCTTGGTACATTCTTCTAGAGATGTACTGCCGAAAGGTAGTCCCTTTACCTGGTCATTTGTATGGAAATCCAAACTCCACTACGTGTTTTTCAGTTTATTTCTAGAGCCTAGTATGCTGGAATTTAATAATGGTAACAATTTCGGCTATTTTGAATATTATTTGTATACTAGACACTATTATACTATAAGAGGATTTGATATGAAACGTTTAAGTTATTAAGGTAAAAACATGTCTGTGTTTATCTATGGACTTGTCTTACGAGATACTTTTGTTTTGATAAAGGAAATGTTTGGTAATTTAATAAATTCGGTTGAGTGTGTTTCTCACGTTGGTTTACCAGACTGATCCGGGCGTTCTTCCCTTTCAATGCTCGGGTCAGACCGAGTATATTAACAGGTTCAAATTTGATGCTTTTGGAGCTTCAACAGGAGAGCTGGAAATATTCATTTTTCATATACACGTACTTGTTTTGATTATCCGCTGTGTTTAGTTGTTGTTTTATATTATCAGCAATTGTGGGGACAGGTAACTGTTCAGGCTGATAACTATTGATTGATTGTTGAACTCTGATTGATGTGTGTATATACAGTTTCTATTTTGTAAAGATCATTGATATGATATTATATATTTTCCGCTACGACGTGAGATTCCGTATTGTTCTTTTTGGTTCTATTTTCTCTCTTTTTCTCTTCTCTTCTTCTCCCTTCTTTTCTTTCTCTTGACTTTCCGTCAGTCTGTGCTTTTTGGGTCGGACATGTGTGGATTATTGTCGATTCAAAGGGTACGGATTTTCGGGTCGTCACATTTGGTATCAAAGCTTAGATTTTGTATACTCCTAAGCTTTGATGTGTATTCAGCATAGATATGGACAGTAGCACCCTAGATTGAGTTGAGTGTGTTATATATGAGCGCGTATTTGTTAGTGAATATAAAATGTTTTATATTGTGTTTGCTTATCCATTGAGCTGTTTGTGAATTTTGGTTGGTATGTGGGATGCCATATTATCGATAGAGATTTCCAAACACTTAAACGAGGCAAGTCAACATAATATTATTTTAAATTGGGTAAATGAAATAATTTTACCTCGATTATATTTATATATAAAAGAAACAATTTTTCAAAATTATTAAAGTGTATACAAACTGATTGTTTGGTTGTTTGAAAATGTAAATATATATAAGTAAATAAAGTTGTTTGAAATAACCTAAATAGAAACAACAATTGTAAAAGAATAAATTACATAACCAAATGAATTATAAATATGGAATTATAATTAAAATGATATACAATTGTGAAATAATCCTATATATAAGAAATGAAACTAAGTGGATATATTTATAAATATGAGTTATAAATAAAAAAATGGATTTTAACTGAGAATTTGAAATTTTGAATCACATTTATTTTGGAAGTTGTTTTTCAAAGTTAAAGATGTTATATTGTTATAAATCTAAATAAGATAAGTATATTTGAAATGATCTTATATAAGTAAAGTGAACGAGTGAAATTATATAAGTAAAAGATTTATAAATGTGATTTATAGATAAAAGGATTTTTTTTTTGAAAGAATATAAAGCACCGAATTCACTACTGTTACTGGAAAATAATAAGGGTGATGACTGCAGCGTCATCAGTATCATTCTCGAGTTTCCGTGTGATAGATTTGCTACCAATAGTAAATTGAAATTGAAGTTTTGTTATGATAAACAAATTTGATTTAAAACCCAAGTTGTAACTGATAAATATAAGTAAGATGAATTATGACTTATAATATGAAATGAAAATTTTAACTTGGTAAAGTTGAAATAAATGTGAATTAGCATAATAAATATATGATTTGAAATTTAACTAAAGGAAAGTTAATAAAATGAATTGGATTTGAAATTATAAAAATGTGAATATAAGTGAACTTAGGTAGATGTTCACAGAATTATGAATAAATATGTTGTATAACTAGTAAAATGGAAAAAGGTAAGTAAAACCAATTGTTAAAATGGTTAAATAGTTTTGTTAAGCAAAAAAAAAATCTGAATTTGGAAAGCAGAATGAAATTTGACTTAAGTAAAAGTTAAATAAAGTAGAATTTGAAATGAATTAGAGATGAACTTAAGTTGTATAGTGAAAGTGAAGGTAAATGAAATTGAAATGAGAGATAACTTAAGTAAGGTTAAATGAAGTTGATATTGGTGTCAAAATGAATTAATAAAGTGAATTAAATGAATGTGAACTTGAGTTATATTATGAAATTGAACTTTAATTGTAAAAGTGAATTAGGGAATAAACATGGATTAGCAAATGTTGTTGTTAAGAATTGAATAAAACTTAAGTTAAGAAGTTATGAATCAAAAATAATATTGGAAGTGTTGTATAGAAATGTGAATATTGTGAATACTAGAATTCAATCCAAATTGAATATTAAACGAACTGAATAATTGAATGAAAGTCAATTGAATGTTAAACCAATTTGAAACTGAAAGTGTTAAACCAAATTGGGTGTAAGTGAATTGAAATAAATTTGGTTGTGTTGGATATACATTGGTTGTTAGATGGATGTTAATTGATTGTATAGAAAATCCATATGAATTGAATCAATGAAATTGAAACCTAAATAATTGAATCCAAATTGGAAGTTAAGTGAATTTAAATAGAATTCATTTGATTTGTAAGTGGACAAATTGTAATATGAATTAGTGAATGTAAACTAATTGAATATGGATGAATGAATGTTAATAAAACCAATGTTAATAAATCAAATGTGATTAAATTGAAAAATCTATTCAATGAATATTGATGAGAAGTGAATGTATATTGATTTGGTATGGATTGACTGGATAGATATTGGTTTGTTGGATGATAGTTGTTTGATGGTTGAATTTGTCTCTTATTTATGGCATTTGCTATATTGACATATATAGTTGTTGGTATATGTTGTATATTGATATTACTTTCATATATACATGTTTCTCATTATTTGTTGAGTATTTAGTATGTGCAGATGGCGCTTGCTTCGAATTTGGAGCTCGCTTTCGCGCTATATTAGTCGTATATGCTCGCTAATAATATATAAGGTATATATCTCGGATTACATATCGTACTTTTACACTTTTTTCCCTACGGGATGCCTCATCCTTGATGATGAGATGTATATTTGTGTTATATATATTGTTGTTTTTTCTAGATCGAACCGAGCAAAAGAGACACTGGCGAATTCTTTTGAAAATTTAAGGCGTTGGAAAAATTTTGGAAAAATATTTTGATAACTAAAATTTTGATTTTGAGTTAAAAGTTAAACGACATTAGTTAGTTTTGAAAAGATAGCAATGTATGAATTTGAAAACTTAGTAAAGTTTTTTAAGAAGATTAACTAATAAATTTTGGAAAAGTTAAAAGGTTTAAACTTTTGAAAAATCTAATTTCAACGAATTATTTTGAAAAGTTAATGGATTTTATAACTTTTTCTTACTTGATAATTTCGGAGACGAAATTCTTTTAAATAGGGTAGAATGTAACGACCCAGAATTTCAGTCATTTGAAATTCGTATATTTAATTGATTTTAAATATTCACAGGTTAATTTTATAAGCTGAATGGATTTTATTTCGAATATGTAGATTTAATTAGATAATTAAATGGTTAATTTAATATTAGAAATTTTGGAAATAATTGAAATTTGAATTTAATATGAATAAAAATGTTGTAAAAAGTTGATTAAATTATATTTGAGTTAGAATGATGTTAGAGAACTTTTAAAATCGAATTAAAAGTTAAACTGTAAAAATTGAATATTTTAATATTCAATTGACGTGTAAAAATAGCCATTTTCCAAACAGTCTCGGATTTCGACGAAACTAGTTTCATTGGATCCGTAATGTTAAATTATTGTAAGATTTCAAATTTCGTGTCAATCGGATTTACGGTTTGTTCGGGACAGCTAAAACGCATAGAAAATCTTTTTAAGTGAATTTTAAATTTAAATAGTCGATTCGAAAACCTATCTTCCAAATACGATCGAATTGGTTCCCGATATATATTCCATTGCGTTCGGAATAGGGGTAGCCTAGCGGCACGCTTCGTTTGGAGTTTGGAAATTTTCGGATGAATAGTGCGCGTAAATTTTCTATAAAAGGACCTCACTTTTTCCTTTTTGCAACAAACCTAGGGCAAGCTAACCCTAGCCGCTACTTTACTATTAATGGCCAGAATTTCATCTTCTTTCTCCTCTATTATCTTCCAATCCACAAATCGATTCAAAAAACTTTCAACTACAATGTTGTAGTTCCAGACGAGGGCTTTAAATTTATACGGGTATGATAAAAAATAGTCGCGTAAATCAATGGCAATTGGAGTTTGAATGTCATACGGTTGTACATGATTTTCTTTGCAAATATAGGGCAGAGTATGGCTGGTCACTGGGCGTTGGTGTGCGAAGAGGCGAGCTTTGTCGTGGCGTAGTTCGATCGACTTGAAATTGATCGGAGGTGGAGCATAATTCGCTTGAAGAAATGGCGGCTATGGGTTCATATGCACGTTCAAACCTGATGGAGGAAGAAGGAGCTAGCAATAGCCATGATCTGGTTTGTGGAAATCAAGGGCCAGGATAAATTGTAGGGTTTGGAAATAAAAAAGAAAATTGTAAATTATTATATTTAAAATTCGTTCAAACTTTATAACGTCATAACTTTTTCATACGAGGTCCTTTTCGCACGAAACGAATTGCGTTGGGTTCGTATTCGCGAACACTACGCGATGGAGTTAGTTTGGAGTTGATTGGAGCTAGTCTGAATTTGGGTAAAATTAAACGGCCGTTTAATTTTATTCGGAATAAAACACTGCAACTACTATTGGACGCAATATGAGTACAACTCGCTCTTTCTAAATCACTGATATTTTTATATATGTGAGAATAAATTTTATTTATGATGATTGATGGTTGTTTGGATGATATATGATATTCTGATTGGTATTTGGATATATACCTGCCTAGTGGAGCAGATGACCCTATATGTTCCCGTGTGTGAGCGGATGACCCTTTGTACGCGCGTCTTCCATGAAGCGGACATTGTACACATATTCTAATATGAATATTGGTTGCAGGTGATAGGTTGGAGGGATCCAACTGGATTCCTCAACAGTATTGATTTATTTACAAATATTGTTATATATGCTGTTATCATATGATATATGATGTTTTGGATGCCGTGATTGATGTATTTAGTGTTGTTGCAGCATTGGGCCTATTTTTGGAATTAAAAAAATGTTTAAGTGATGATTTCGAAATTTAAAAGGAACTTAAAGTGATTTTGGAAATAAACGTTTTATTGATTTTTGAATTGTAAAGGAATTGGATTTATTTTGAATAAATAAATGTTATAATTTTTATGTTATAAAAATTATGATTTTTGTGAAATCAAATTAGAATATGATTTTTGGAATATAGAGTTAACTATTTTGTAAAATAGTGTTGGTTTTTAAATTTTGTAAATGGTTTTATATATAAGATTTAGAAAATTGAATTTTTAATAAATCAGAATAATGGAATTATAAATGAGTTTTTATAAGTGTTAAAATGAAATTGTAATTGAATCTTAGAAATGAATAAGATTTATAATTTGTGAAGTTATAAAAAGAATAGATTTGTAAGATAAATAATTTATTAGTAATTAACTAGTAATTTGGATTTTTAGTACATAGTTGGGTTATAAAAGGAATTTATAAAAGTTGTTTTATAAATGTGAAATCAACTTATTTTGATAAGTTAAATGTAGTAATGAATTTGATAAAGGAGATATATCCACGATTTTGGACAGTGGATTATCCTTTAAAATAAAATGTGTCCAAATAATGAATTTGGGTTAGAGAAGTATATCCACGATTTTGGACATTGGATTACCCTTTAAAATAAAATGTGTAGAAATAATAAATTTGGGTTAGAGAAGTATATTCACGATTTTGGACAGTGAATAATCTTTTGAAAATAAATAAATGTTTTAGGAAGTGATATATTAAATGGAATAATATGTTTTAAAAGATGTTTAAAATTTGTTAAGGATCGAAACCAATAGATTTCAACATTCATTGTTGAAATAGACGTTTTCGAGAAATAAGGAAATGATGGACTATAACACTGTTGTTATAGTAAATGATTTTTGAAAGGTAATGTTTCGTATAGTATTAGGAGTTATATATCTATCTTATTTTCGAATCCCTATACTATTGATTTTGGGTTGTCATAATGATGTTTTACGCAACATTAGTTTTGACCCAATAAAATTGCTTAAAGAGAATGTTTTCCTTAAAGAATAAAATATATACTTAATCATGATTTAAGTGTATGTAATACTTTCTACGTGTTGAAAATAAATTGATTTGTGAATTACTTATTGTTAAATAAGTATATGGAAATGTTTTCCAACATTGAAATGGTTTGAGATATATCTTTTTAAAGATAATTAGAGGTGAATATTTGGCAAATGGTTTAATTAATAAAAGATTAATAAAAAGGGCCCAGTGATTGTTATGGTGCTGAATATTTGTTTGTTTTCTTTGATAGTTAAATAACCGGCTATCAAATTGGCCAGAATTTTAGTTCCTCAACTTGATGTGGGAACTATTTAGTCGTACGCTTAGTACGCAGCCTTTTGTATAGGCTTGATTATCATTTGTGTTGAGGATGTTGATTCGTATAGTGCGGAGTATTACTCCAATCTATCGAGTTTCCTTCTTGGCCCGAAGGATAGCAAGTTGAAAGTTGGAGACGTGATAAGTCTATGAGACTTAGTTGCTATCTAAGGTTGAGAAACGCTTTTGCGTTGTTGGTGCGAAGAGACCAGGATCAGATTTATCTGAAAACCACTTCGGACCAACGTATATGCGACGATTATGCAGGTTGCTTATGATGATATTGATATTTTGGAGTTTATAGTAGGGGACTGCTTGTTGATCGTTTGGAGTTAAAATACCAATATACATCCAGTAGCAGTGGTCTCTTCATTATAAAATATCCAATGCGAGGACTATTCACTGCTAATCTTAGAGATTTCCCGACAGGATGTGGTAGGAAAGTACCTTCGATTTGCCTTGTTCCTGGACAACTTGTATGGCTGTTTGTCTGACATTGCATTTCGAAAGATTACATACATTGGTTTTTACAAACGTACATCAGTGGTGACGGAGTAGGCAACTTATCTTAGCTTAACACCCTCCTTGAGACGTATGAGCTTAAGGGTTGTATTTTTGTGAAAGGCAATTAATAGTCAACAGAAGTGGCCGTGTGCATTCTAAGTGATGTGATATGTGACTGCGAAAGGTAATCGTTACCTCGTCAGGCCTCATCAACCGAAAATGACCAAAACAAGGTTAGATGCAGCAGGGCTAAGTGGGTCATTCCCAAGTAGGATATGATCATCCTCTTCTAGATATATCTTTACACGCTATGACGTCGTGTATCTGATTATGTGGTTTGTATGCTATGAGGGGCGTCGGTAAGGTCGGTAACGACCGAAGGATGATATATTCGATACGATCTAGTTATAGAGGTGGGCCGGTCTTGTGTTGGTAGAGGATCCTTAGTAATTGTCCTCGGTACATTCTTCTAGAGATGTACTACCGGAAGGTAGTCTCTTCACCTGGTCATTTGTATGGAAATCCAAACTCACTACGTGTTTGCCATTTCATTTGTAGAGCCTTGTATGCTGGAATTTAATAATGGTAACAATTTTGGCTATTTTGAATATTATTTGTATACTAGACACTATTATAATATAAGAGGATTTGATATGAAATGTTTTAGGTATCGTAAGGTAAAAACATGCCCGTGTTTATTTATGGACTTGTCTTACGAGATACTTTTGTTTTGATAAAGGAAAAGTTTGGTAATTTAATAAATTCGGTTGAGTATGTTTCTCACGTTGGTTTACCAGACTGATCCGGGCGTTCTTCCCTTTCAATGCTCGGGTCAAACCGAGTATATTCACAGGTTCAGATTTGATGCTTTTGGAGCCTCAGCAGGAGAGCTGGAAATCTTCATTTTCGTATACACGTACTTGTTTTGATTATCCGCTAAACATAGTTGTTGTTTTATATTATCAGCAGTTGTGAGGATAGGTAACTGTTCAGGCTAATAACTATTGATTGATTATTGAACTCTGATTGATGTGTATATATACAGTTTCTGTTTTGTAATGATCATTGATATGATATTATATATTTTCCGCTACGATGTGAGATTCTGTATTGTTCTTTTTGGTTCTATTTTCTCTCTATCGTCTCTTCTCTTCTTCTCTCTTCTTTTCTTTCTATTGACTTTCCGTCAGTCTGTGCTTTTTGGGTCGGACATGTGTGGCTTATTGTCGATTCAAAGGGTACGGATTTTCGGGTCGTCACAATCCCGAAGTAATTAAACAGGTTAGAGTATCTAATTTGGCTCCTACCAAAAGTTACGGTCGAAATAAGATCTCTAGGGGTAAAATGGTCACATAGATTTTTGGGGAAAATCATGGATGTGTATAACATCCCTAAGAATCATATCTCAAAATATAGAACCATAAGACAAATAATGAATTAAATAAAACCATTTTACGATCCTCCAATGCGTAAAATACAAATTGTTACATTCTCTCCCCCCCCCCTTTTAGGAATTTTCCCCCGAAATACCTAAACAAACATAAGCAACCAAGGTTATCTCACATGCCTACAAGTCACTAGCAAACATTAACTGTCCAACTAAGTAGCCAAATCAAACAATAGCAATAAAACACATCTTGGGATGCGAATTTATAATAGTATAAGATACAATGATGTAAGTAGATACGACATATGGGTCTTACTGCTCAAAGAGTTCAAGATAGGCCATCCTTATACTCTCTTTAGTAAACAAACGCCGTGGAAATGGAAACGAAAAACTATTTACAGGAACATCTTCAGCTCCAGACATCAAGCTCCATTATAATGCTCCAAGTTAAACCTAACTACTTGGTTGCCTAAAAAAATAGGGCACCCAGAGTTTATCGAAGAAGAAAATAAACTCCAGGTTAGTCATGAGACTGGTGTGAGAAACTCAAAATACTTATATTTGTAAACAAAGATTATCACATAAGTCCACGCTGCACATAAACACGAAACGGGTTTTCCCTTATATAACCAAAAGATCTACTAAGAAAAATCTGGGATATTATCTTTAATGAAATTCTTTGAAAATCATTTCAAATAACATATTAATCACAACTGGAATTATTACATTTATTAAATTGGACAGCATAATGGGTTTACCACTAAAGCCGTAAAGGCTCATACTAGGGAATGGATTCCATATAATGATAAGATAAGGGATTACCTTCCAACAATACCTCTCTAGAGGGATGCACCTGAGGTTCCAACCTCTACCGACATAGAATTAGCCTACATTTACCATAGATAGTACTGAATATGACATCAACCCGATCACTCCCAACCTATCTGATACCTATCATAGCATACACCATATACCTGATACATAGTGGGTAATCTATAAAGGAGATGACCATATCCTAATGGGAATGACTCACTTAGCCCTGCCGCATCCACCCTGTTTTTATCATTCTCAAGTGATGAGGCTCAAGGTAACGATTACCTTTCTCACACATTTCACTTGAATGCCACATTGCCAATTCCATCACACACTATTGATTTGTACGAATGTACAACCTCTAAGCTCGTACGTATCAAAGAAGGGAGTTAATCATAGGAGAGTTACCTCCTACACCACCAAACAGATGTACGTTTGTATAAATCAATGTACGTGCATTTTTAGAAATGCAATAACAGACATTCGTCCATACAATTTGTTCAGGAACAAGATAAACCAAAGGAACTCTCATACTACGTTTTATTGGGAATTACCCTTAAGATTAGTAGCAAGCATCCCTTGCATCAAAGATCAAATGAAGATACTACTGTGACATATATATGATATGGGAATTTTCCCCCCGAAGGTCACTGACAAGCAACCCTACGTTCCATATTCTAATTTATTATCCATATCTTCAGTTCGAATGCATATATTGATTCGAAGTGGTTTTTAGGTAAGAATCACCCAAATTCGATCTTGGTTCCTTTGAACCATTCATCGACAAAAGATGTTAAGTTTGAGGGTGATAATCATTTCATTTATTGATATCTTTTATCAAATAAAATATCTCTTTTAGAGATATAAATCTTTAAATCATATTCTTTTCCAATATATACAAAAACCATTAAACCTCTCTTTAACTTTGGAAATACCAAATCAACATCATCTCTTATAAGTCACATTGCAAAACCTTATTGAGTCAAAACGGTCGGTAGAAATTATACCAATTCTACTCAATATTAATTTCCTTATTCAACCTTTACTATCCATCGCATAACGGTGGAATCACCTTTTAAATTTATACGGACAGTATGGATTCCCTCCTTGGGATTTAATACCAAGTGTAAGAAGATTAATTCTACACAATCAAAGTTGTATTAAATTTATAAATTTGAATCTTTTATACTTGTCTCATTTTCAACATTTCTACCTTACCTATTCCTCGCCAAAGAAAGAGGCCAGGTGAGCCAAGGCACTGGTTGCTTCTAAATATCTCCTTAATTCTCGTTTTAAAGAGATTGTCAATAGGCCGAATTCGAAATTATTTAGCAATCAGAAGTGAGATTTTCTTTGTTCTTTAAGAATCTTACATTCGAATCTCACGAATAGAAAAATCCAGTCTACTCATTGGCTTTTAGGGCCAAGATTAAATCACTTAATTATAACAGCTTTTCTTTAAATCATTTATTTAAACTCTTTAAAATAAATTAAAAAATATCCACATTATTTTTAAATACTCAATTATTTATTTGAAAACATTTATACAAGATTTGGGAAAGAATACTTAAGTTTAAAGTCATATTTCAAAAGTTATTAAAAAGTGCTGCAAATAGTGCTTTTAAGGCTTATTTGATCAAAACAACTTTTCTATCATTTAAAAATCCATTTTTATAACTCAAATCACTTTTAAAATATTTATAGAATTTATTTCATATTTTTAAAGTAATGAAAATATCGATTTTAAAGAAATTATCGCATTGGTTTTCGAACTGCCAAACCGCGACTATTTTGAAAATTTAATTTTCTCATATTTCGAAATCTACTAAACAAAATATTGATCATTTTCTTTTGTTTGAAAACTATGATTATAAGAGTTTGAAAAATTCACATTATAAAGAATTCCGACACTGAATCCATCATATAAATGGATTTTTAACTTTCTACGGTGCAAAATCGCGAACTACGTTAGGCGACATGCCTATTTTAACCAAATTTTCATATTCTTTACAAACTTCGTCAAAACACATTTTGATATTTATAAAAAAATTCTAAATAATTTTAAACCATTTTAAAGAGGTATAACAATCTCATATACACTATTTCATTTATTAAAGGAAAGTGATTTCCTTTATGATATTCACCATGTATTAAACATGAATTATTTATACATCTAAACAAACTTATTATCATATCTAAACATGATTCACAATCATCACAACCAAGCATACCCAAACATATATATCATCCAAAATATCATAATATATATAAATAGAGTTTCTCACCTTCACTGGTTTCTAACTTTAAGAAAATTCACTATGGCTTCACTATGATCGAATCAAAGCTTATGGAATCAAGCCTTGGGCCATTGGATAAGTTTGGCCTAAGATTGCAAGTGAAGATGGGCTCGGCCTTCGGTGGTAGGAGGTGGTGGCCATGAGTTTAGAGGGATAAGTGGAGTGGTTTGAGCTTGTTTTGAAGTGGATTGCTAATGTATATATACTTATATAAATTTATTTTCTTTTTGCTGATTTTCTTCATAATTTTCCTAAGATATGAAACCATTGAAATAACTTGATAAAGAGGAAGAAGAAGATCAAGAATAGTGTTAAAATTATGAAAGAATGGATGGTATTTATAGGAAAATTTTGAAAATAAATATCCAAATGTGCATGGACCAAAATGCCTTTGCCCATACCCTCCCCATTACTTCAAGGCACATGGCTAGCCTCCTCCCCTTATGCCTCTATGTGTGAGTTGATGTGTGTAAGAGTTAAGTGAAATTTGCTTTTATTTTGACTTTTGTATGCTTAAAGGTGAGTTGATTTATATATGTATGTATGTTTATTTGTATGTGTATGTGCATATATGACATGCATATGTATGTATATATGTATGCTTATTTATCTTATGAGGTTGTAATGACTTAAAAGTACTCCTATTTATTAAATCGTTACCAATTACTATTCCGATCTTTAGTCATATTTTTACTTCTTAGTTAACATACATATATTTGTAAAAAAAAATTGAAAGTGAATTTGCCGTTATTATTAATTAATTAATACAGTCTCATTTGAATTATAAAGCCATATAAATTAATATCAATTGATTGTTTATAAAAAGTGATGTTATATCGATAAAGCGATATCAATTCTCTCATCTTTATAAGAAAGTTATAATAATTTATTATCACTTCATAACTAAGTAAAATGCGTTATTATCATTTAAAACAATTATTTGAAAATTTATAACAATTATTAAATTATTAAATCTCAATTTAAATTCATAAATCAATTATTCAATATGATGTTATTATTGATGATGTCATAATTACATTTTATTTTCCAAAATTAAAATAAATAATTTTATTTTATATTATTATTTAAATGGATAAATAAGTGCGTGTATCCATCTACATGCATGACTTCTAACAATTATAGAGTTATTTATTGATAAAACGACTTTCGTCCATATATCAATATTCCTTCAAAGTTTATGTTTTTGTAAATATTTATTCAAAATAAGATTACCATTATATTTTTTTCAAAACATCATGATATATGTTTTTAGAAAGCTTATATTTGAATATTTAAAAATAAATAAAATTTATCAAATTGATAAATTTGCAGGTCAATACAGGAAGAGCCTTCAGGCTTACATTTGGTGGTATCTTATGAATGATATAGTATCAGAGGCATAAGACATATTACTTATCTAAATATACTACCCAAATACTACTATAGTAAGGCTGGATATTTTTATTCACTAGACGTTGTTGTTCTAACCCCTTCCTCATTACAACATACATGTTAGTGAAGATGATGCTAATTTAGAGGCTGAAGGCGGAGGCGAGGACTTGTGGCAGTTATCTATTTATGTTTTTGATACATTTTAATGTACCCATTTTTAGACGTGATGATGTTGTTTTTTGAGAAATTGTATTTCAGCTATTTGGGATGATTATTGTATTTTTGAGATTTGGATTTTTATGAAATGGGTACTTATTTTTGATATTATATTTTACCCTTTCCACTTGGAGATTCTGATAGCATAGATAGATAGTTCTATATATTGTTCATTGTATCAATTTTATCGACTAACAGCCAGCTATGGAATGAGTTCGTGGTTCAATGGAATTTTATTGGATCGAAAATTAGGTCTGTTTTGAAGTGTTTTTATAAGGGATATCTAGTCATGACGTTGACACCAAAAAAGCTTCATTCGATGGTCTTTCTTCTTCTACACTAAATAAAGTGTGCGTGTGTTGGAGATGTGAGGGAGTGCCGAAAAAATTCAACATGGTATCAGAGCCATTAGTTCAAGGGGACCAATATGATGTAGAATTGAATTAATTATGCTCCAATATATGGCTTGAGCTCAGTATTCTCATTAAGGTGGAATTATATGTTAGAATGCGGCCTGCTCCAACCATGGAAAAGATAACTCTTTGTAAACAGCTCGACCCACTTGTTGAAAGGTGGTAGCAACCTGATCTAAACCGCTTAGAGGTGTAAGCGACCTTATCCAAGTGTTGTGAGGATTATGTATAACTATAACTTGAACTAAGAAATGCTCGCCAAGGTGGAGATCTATTAGGTATGGCTCACATTATATTAGAGTGAGTGCATATATCGAATTATAATTAATCCTACATCATAAGATATCTTAAAGAAGATGGTCGTGTATATGTGATTTGTAGCACATAACAAAAAAGGATTCCTTTTGTTATAACAAGTGTTTCCATTAATATATATATGCTCCAAGGGGATGTTGGTATGTCTAATTATAATGTTGAAACCAAAAGTGCTTCTTTTAGTGGTCTTTCTTCTACAACGCTAAACGAAGTATGCGCATAGTTTTGATGCGAGAGGGTGTCGAAAATTTCAATTGCATCAATTGAAATCATGTGTTTCTTATGAATATTTCATGGTCTATTAAATGACACTATAGAAAAGTATATTAAACCATGATTAATTAAGATGGATGATATTTTATTTAATAAAAATAAGTTACATCGATGAGATCACATAAAAATTTAAATAAGAACTATAAGTTTATAAAGCAAAAATTTACAACTAATTAAAAAAATTAAAAGTATTTAACAGTAGCCACAAAATGAAATACTTGTATATTTATATATTTTCCTTGAACAATGTAGGAAATTTACGATTTAACTACTATTTTACAGCACATTTTTTTGACAAATTAATTTTCTTATATATTTATTTTTAAGAATTCAAAAAAAATCAATTTTACCACTGATAAACTACAAAAAAATTAAAGATTATATCTATATATTAATAAAAAATTATGCCTTACAAAATAAAATAAACAAACAAAATTCATAATCGTACGAACAGAACAATAATAATAAAGAGTAACAGTAGATACAAAAGTTGAGTTTGAAAAAATAGTCCATTTAGCTTGTAAAAGATTTTACCAAGCAATAGAAGATTTTATGGTACTAATACATTGATAAATATAATGACAACCTCTAAAATAAGAAGTAAAATAAATTCATAAACATACTAACTAAAACAAAAATATGAAGAAAATAAAAGTATAGATATAACGCGATGTCGCAGGTTGTCCTTTAATACATTGCTAATTACAATAAATTCTTCTACTCTAACATAGATGTTATAACATAATTAATTTTAAGGAAGTAATCATGTCAATATATCCTTTAGTTTGCAGTTATGCTATCAAATAGTAGATGATTCAGTATAATGTGACATATAAATTTATATATTATGACATTGACATATTTTGAAGTCGCCTGGAAAAATAAAAGGTTTTCGAATATGGTTTACCATCATCCTATTAAGAAAATTAATTTTCAAATTCATAAGTGTTTGTATTTTAATGAATGTTCATGGGACAAATTGAAGAATACCCATCATGTAGTATGTATACTATGTAAAGTTATACAGTGAATCACAAAAATTATATTATCATAGTTTATTTCTAATTAGACGCATAACAACATATATTTGGACTGTAAAAATCAAATGAAAATTAGAATAAAAAAGTCAACGCATTTATATTATTCAGAATGTAATACCAAAATCAAAATTAGAACTAAATATATGGAAGGAGTTAAGAGATTTTAGCAAGAAATGAAAATGTAAGGAATGATTAATGCTAATTGAGTTTTATTTAAGAATAAAGAGACTTTAGAGATTTTTCTACTATAGGTAAAGAGATGTATATAACATTAACTACAAGATTAATATTGGTATTCTTTATAAAAGAATGAGATTTCGTAGAAGGGTAAAAGTAAATTTAACCTAAAGATAATGAAGTATTCAATCTGAGTAAAACATGGAATTTTATTGCACTAATTCAATCCAAAATCGACAATAAATTCGATACCAATAAAAATGTCAATCCTAAATGTAAATGAACAAAAAGAAATAAGCTAACAATCATTATACTTATTAAATTTAGAATGGAAAACTCAATAGATCTACGTTATTTAGAACGTAAAACTAAAATTGGAATTCAAACAAAATAATTGGAAGGTGATTAGCATAGTAGTACTATATAATGAAATTAATCTTTAGTTTTGTAATAAATAAATCATTAAGTGGAGAAGACTCATCGATTCCATTACTTCGATATAAAACCTATAGCAATTTTGGTAGAAATAAAAATGTTAATCATAAATAAAATAAATAAATATAAAGAAATGAGTGATTCTCTATAGTTATTGATTTTAGAATGGAGGATTCAACATATTTACATAATTTAAAGTGTAAACCACAAATCAAAATTCAAACTTATGTGGTTGAAGGTTAAGTACTTTTACAAAGAAAAAAATCATAATAAACGATTAATTTTCATTAAGTTTCCTTTTCAAGTTATGTTTAAAGAGGTTTTTGAGATTTTTATGTTATGGGTAAGATATGCATATAACATTAATTGCAAATTTAATGTTGATACTCTTTGTGGAAGAATGAAAATAGTTTAATAGTATAGAGATTGAACATTTTATGTAAGTTGATCACCTTTCATTGGAAGGGTTAACTATTTGTGCATGGAAGGAAAAAGTTTTTATGTATACAAAACGACGAACAACAATAATATATAATATTATAATTGTATGAAGTAGATGACGTATAATGTTATCAAAGGAAAGGAGAAAATGAGAAAATTGGAAATCAAGAATCGCAACCCACTTTTCGTTATATATATTAAATATACCTGTTAAATGATGATAAAGCGAAAGAATTCTAAAGGCTTTCATTAATTCTAGTATTTTTTTTCTCCTTCCTACTTGATTCTTCCGTGATATTTTACTTTCAACTATCTTTACATATTTTGTGATTTTAAAATCACACCTTTTATTCATTCTTACTATCCATTTTACATTCAAATACTTACCTTCTCTAATTTTTATAGATAACAAGTTTTATCTAGTTGTTTATAATTTTTTACATTATGTCCGTATATATCAATTAGAGGTGGAACCTTGACGTAATGGTTAGGTTACCTGCTTGGTGATCTGGGTGTCTAGGTTCGAGACCAAAAGAGCCCCTTCACAATATGAAAGAAAGACTACACACATTGTCGACCTCCCCAGAGCTCACTATCGTGCAGGATCCCCGTGCACTGGGTTCCTCCTTTTATGTCCATATATATTAATTAAATGTCTTACATTTAAATTATTTAAATGAGATCAATCGGCTAGCATTCATTACTTCGTTTAACAAATCCTAAAAACAACCATTTTAACATGAATGCCATATTTTTATGATACAAATGAAAGAAAAATAATAATTCTTTATTTGAATATATATATATATACACATATATAACATAATAAAAATTATATACAAATATATATATATATATATATATATATATATATATTTCATTTAGCTTAAATAAACTATCAAATAAATAAATATTATTAAGGCAGTAGAATTTTCTACACTTGTGATGAATTCCATAAATTTTCTCCCTATCTTTATTCAAACATTTATTTTCTCAAATGCGAAAAGTTATCATTTTAAAAAAAAATTCATAATGTTCAATTAGTTCATTACATGGGTTCGTAGTCAATTTACCTATACTTTTATAATATCTACGATTATTTACAAAGTTCCAATTAGTGCTATCATACTATTTTGCATCTCAGTCAAAATATTTAAATTAATTAAATAATTATATTTAATATGAAAATAAATTTATGTAATTATCGTCATTGATTTGTTCGCTAAATATACTGAAATTTTTATTAAATAAAATACATTATTTTAGTGATAGGGAAAACATAATTTAATTTGAGTGGCATATCTTTTATTTGAAGGGCTGAATAAGTAGATATATTTACACGAAGAGGCAAAGGTTTTATAATTTACAAAATGAAAAATAATGATATTACATAAAAAAATAATTGTATGAAGTCGGCGTCATTAAACATTATGAGAAAAAGTGAAAAACGAGGGAATTATAAACCAAGAGTATAACTCATTCAATTCTGCTAGCTTTGCCAAAAGAAATAAATAGTAAAGCGATAAAATTTTAATGGCTTCCGTTAATGTTAGCAATTTTTCTCCTCTCTCCTTAATTCTCTTATGGTATCATTTTGAAAATTTCTTTATATAGTTTGTGATTTTAAAATGGGTTTTGTTAAGGTATTACCTAAGGGCACATATTAAGGGTGGTATTTATGTGCTAAAACTTAAAAATATTAATTTTAAGTACCTATTTTTTCCTTATAACATAAAAATAGATATATTTAGTTTAACCATATTAACATCTCCCCTTAAGGCATATGATAACATTTTCTTTTTAAAATTACTCTGAATGTTTTGTTTGTTCATACAACCTTTTCACATTCAAATACTTGCCTTTTTAAAATTTCTGTTGCTAATATATTCTACTTATTATTTTACACTATGTTCATACATCTAAGTTAGTTCAATATCATAAATATAAACTAATTAAATAAAATTAATTGGCTAATATTCTCTAATCGTTTCAAAATCCAAAAAATAACAATTTTAATATAATTACTACGTATGTTTATATTAATAATAGCTAATATTGACAATAATGGAAAAAGCTTAATTTTTGATTTGAAAACAAAATTATAAATAGCATAAAAAATATTATCTACACATGTTTCTATTCCATTTATCAAAATAGATATATAAAATACAGCAAAGGAATGTTTCATCCCTCTCATTAATCATATAATCTTTCACTCTCTCTTATTACTATTTTTTTTCCAAGTGTCTTAAGTTTTCGTGTTAACTTTAAAAAAAATTGCACATAATATGGAAATTTCATCAATTTGAAATTTCAGATTAACTTCCGACCGAAACGCAACACATATATAACTACATTAAGGAAAAATTTGCAATTCTCTTGCTATTAATAACATAAAACTCCTATATAGTATTAACTTGAAAATGACATAAAAGTCATAGGCTAATTCTATTTGAACCCATAAAGTTGCTGAGTAGAACTGAAAAAACCATTATGCTCGTAATTTTGCTGAGTATACCCACATTATTGATAACTTGTTTCTATTATACCCTTCAATATAGTAAAATGTCATTCTAATAAAAAAATAACCATGTAGGCCATGCATGTGGATTATAACACATCATGTAGCTATAGAGAGTGGTACCCCCAAACCAATCACATACTATAACTACGAGATTCTCCAATTGATCACTCACCATAAATTATGCAAACCATGCACTTTTAAATCAAAATAATAATTCAAAACAAAATAAAATTCAAGTTTAACCTCTTTTGATTCAATTAGATTTGCATTACCATCATCACAATCAGTCAGTTCAGACAAAAGGTTTGGGTTTTATTTAAATTTAGGTTGCTAGAGTTTATTGGCTATGAGCAACTGAAGAACGAAAGGAGACTAAACTTACTAGAGCTAAATCACACATAGACAATTTTGTCCTGTGTTTTTATAAAATTTAAGATGAGGCAACTCAACAATACCATGTATTTAAATAGAATTAGCCAATTTCAGATTGATAGGGAAACACTTATCGGTTTCAAAGATAAATATGCAAACTAAAATCAAATAATTAAAAAATAATATGTGATATTAGTGAAAACTATTGTGTAGTATATGAATATTAATCTCATTGTTCTACAAAATCATACCGAGCATGAAAATACCCATGAATACAACTAAATGAGTTGATTTGGCAAAAGTATTTTGGATACTTATTAGGTGCTCAATGTTTATAGCACTTCTTTCCTTTTTTGAATAAATGATGTCTAATACTTGACAATCTACTTTGGAACAGGAAGGTTAAAGAAATAATATGAGAACTTATGAAAGAAACTACCTCGTAACATAGAAGTTTTATTTATTGAACCATACTCCACTTCCTAAAATAATTATGAGGCATCTTCGAAGCCACACACTAAAATATTACTAGAGTAAAATGCTAATTGCATATCCAATTTTGTAGTGCTGTTGAATTTACTTAACTAGATTTTCAATTTCAAAATTTATTTCATCATCAGATGAGCGTTACAGCAGTGGCACAAAATGAAAAAGGGTTTTTTTTTTTTAAACCTAATTACATTGGTAAGAGAATAGAAGAAATAAATGGACACGTGAAATTGGGATTTTATGACTAGAAAAAACTAAAGAATTATTCGTATTAGACCATGGGCAAAATTTGATATGAGAAAGAAGTATAACAGAAACATAATTATAAAACATCAATAAGTCCATTGGCATTAGGAAACAAGGACAATAAGAAAAAGGCAAAGACAATTAATTATTGGAATACATGACAACATTAGCCCATGAGATTTTTGATTAAACTGAAAAAGGAAAAAAAGGAAAATCTAAATACAACTTTCGTGCAATAAAATAGATGGACAGATAAAAATTTGGTTACATCACTGCAGAGTGAAATGAGGACGTGACCGGTGAGGAAAGAAAATTTCAAAATGTGAGACAATTTTATACTATATTTCGACTGTCAAATGGTTCCGAAGAACCACACAAAATATTCCGACACTCCAGAGCATCTTTATCAATGAACGTACGACATTATAACTATGTCCATGTAAACTTTCAGTATAATCCAGATAAGATGTATGCGTTAACAGAATTTGCTGTTGTTTGCGCCAAAATTGGTCACAAACACCCAATACCGTGAAAGCACCCGATTATCAACATAGACCCGTAATAATTAACAAAGAACACAGATCTAAGAGATAGTAAACGCAGCAAATCACAGATAACGATAAACAACACAGGATTTATAGTGGTTCGGCGTTCGTGCCTACGTCCACTTTGAAGGTTTTACCTTTATTGATTCACTTGATGATTTTCAATCGATTACAGCAGATTACTGCAAGTTGTAGCTTTGATACTTGATTACAATGATGATGGAAAGACCTAGAACTGAATCTGGCAGAGTCTGGGCTTGCTTTCTCTCTCCCGAATTTCCGACCCCTTTTCTGAATGACCTGGGGATCTATTTATAGGCGTTGGAGGCTGATATTTCTCCTAAAAGTCAGGTGGACCGCTTCTGGCACGTGAGGGGGCCCACATGGCCGAAACCTGAAGATCCGGGCCCACATTGGGATCGATTCGACCCTTGGTTCGAATCGATCAAGAAATCGTCCAATCGTGATGAAACTTGGCGTGGACATTCTTCGACATGTAGACGATCTCCTGTAAAAATTTCATGGGATTTGGATCAGTGGATCGAGAGTTATCATCGGTTCGAAATGATGTTTCTCGGTACGCTGTCGTGTTCGAATCGATCAATTCGAATCGAGCACTTCGCATCGATCTAAGGGCGTGTAAGTGGGTTGACATGGCGCGCCTTCTTCGAGTCGATCCATATTTTTTCGCCGAGTTGATTGGGTCGACTTCGAGTTCTTTGCCATGTTGACCAAGTGGTTCGAGTGTTGGATTCGAAGGTCGCCTTCGAATCGATGGAATGGTATTCATTCGAATCGATCCAACTGCGCTACTTCGAATCGATTCGAAGTCGTCTCTAACATGTTGGATTCGAAGACAGCGTGAAGCCGCATGATGGGTTTGTGGTCGTGTGAAGATGGATTCGAAGCAAGGTTATCTGGGGGCTCGCTTGATGGAGTCGAAGCAAAGGTTTAGTTCATGGATTCGAAGGTAAGTCACTGTGATGGTGTCGAGGCCGATGGAGTCGAAGCAGGGACATGGAGTGGTTTCAGTTGGATGGAGTCGAAGGAAGATGTTAGCTGATGGATTCGAACGTCACCTCTTCATATGGATTCGAACATGATGGGTTCGACTAGATGGGTTCGAACGTACGAAAGGTGATGGGTTCGAACTGAGCAATGTCCATCTCTCTTAACTTGGATCCATCATAACTTGAGCATACGACCTCGGATTGACTTGAAATTTGAAATGCGGACTTCTACGATCTCTCTTGCCATGTCCTACCAATTGTGCCCTGATCCGGACTCGGACAAAATTCATCGATATCCATTGGCGAAGTGAAGTACAACCAATCTCTGAGACGAATTGTCTTTTGTTTTTGATCGATCCTTTAATGTCACGGCTTTGCCAAAAAGCGGGATAACATTTGCCCCCCAAAACATACCTTGCGGTAGGAAGGTGTGTTTTGCAATGCTTTGAGTTGGATGTTCGTATCCTATCATCGACCTGTAAAGAACTTAATAGTTTCATATGTCCTCAAATGACGATCGTGCGGGATCGAGCTATTTGGGATGAAGCGCGGCCGTTCATGGTCAAGCGCCTAACTTCAAATGACGATCGTTCGTGATCGAGTCATTTGAGGTGAAGTGCGACCGCGCGCGGTCAAGCGCATAAATCCATGCGTTGATCGTTCGAGATCGAGTCATCTGCGGTGAAATGTGACCGTTTCAAGGTCAAGCGCTTAACTTCAAATGACGACCGTTCGGGATCGAGTCATTCGAGGTATAGTGCGACAATGCGCGGTCAAGCGACGGACCTCAAATGACGATCGTTCGCGATCAAGCCATTTGAGGTGAGGTGTAGCAGCCAGCGATCAGGTGGCGGACCTCAAATGACGACCGTTCACGATCGAGCCATTTGAGGTAAGGTGAGTTGTGCCGTTCGAGGCGAGTTGTGACCGTTCGCGGTCGGGTGCCGTTCGAGGCGAATTGTGATCGTTCGCGATCGTGTGCCGTTCGAGGCGAGTTTGTGACTGTTCGAAGTCGGGTGCCGTTCGTGGCGAGTTTGCGTGCCCGGGAGGGCTTGTTGTTATGGGTGCCATGATCACGTTCGGGTGAGTTCCTGGATTGTTTGTGTGCCTATTGGAGGCGAATCAGTGTTCCCGGGGGGGGCTTGATTCTGTTGATACCAGGTTCACGTTCGAGTGGGTCCCTGGATCATTTGTTAGGGTATATCACTATCTCAGAGCATGCCTAAGGACCGTTCGCGACCCCGTGCATGTGTAAGTGGCTTAGCCATTTCAGAGTTATTAGAATCAAATATCTATTCAACAGATGAGTTTTAAAAACAGAAATGTCCAAACAAACCAAGTTCAAATGTCCAAATCAACATGAAATAAAAGCAAAGCAAAGATGTCAAAGTGTAAGTTCCCACTACGAAACAATCAATGATCACTCAGAGCATGCCTGGAGAACGTTCGTGATCTCGTACATGTGTAAATGATTCAATTGCGTTAGTAGAAGCCTGCGACTTGTTCATCTTTATTTTAACTAATGGATAACCAAACAATGTCCTGGTTCAGGGTTGCCCCTGGTTGATGTAGACGGTGGCCGCTCTGGTTCCACCGCTGAAGGTCGCCTCCTCACATATTGAAGGAGCATACCATTCCTGATATGTCCTTCCACCTCGTCCTTTAGATGCCTACAATCATTAGTGTTATGACCGTTTAATTCATGAAATACACAAAACTTATCTGATTTTCTCTCGCTAGAGGTTGGATCCCTTCGTATCGGTCTACGATAGGGAACCTGCTCTTTGGTATCCTGATAAATCCGCTCCAAACTCTCAGTCAGCTCGGTGTAAGTAGTGAATCGCGGCTCCCTCCGTTGCCGTTTTGACCTGTCATTATAATCCTCAGCCCTTCGTTTTCCTTTATCTTTGCCTGAGTCCTTTTCGATAGGCTTTTTGTCTTTGAGCATATAAACTTCTATTCCCTCTCCTTCTTCTCTTTCGGCATTAGCATCCTCTAATCGTAAAAACTACTCTGCCTCGTGGTAGAATTCCTCTAGATCCACGGGTGGATCTTTAGTCAATGAATTTTTGAACTCTGTGCCGTCAGCTACTCCGGACACAGCTGCCATCACCACCATAGATGGATCTGCTCGATCCACCGAAGCTGCTGCTGCATTGAATCGTGCTAGATAACTCCTCAAGGTCTCTCCGGCTTTCTGCTTTAGGGTTGCCAAAGTAATCACATTCTTGGGTCTCGTAATGTGAACCCTGAATTGCCTCATAAATCTCTCAATTAAACCCTTCCATGTTCCGATGGATCCATTCTCCAATTGTCTAAACCACAATGCTGCAATATCCGTCAAATATAATGGAAAGCACCGGGCCATAACCTCCTCTGATGCCCCCAGCACTTCCATATGCCTCATATACTTTGTTAGATGAACTGTGGGATCCGTTCTCCCGTCATACATGTCTAATGATGGTAGCTTGAAATCCGGTGGGTTCCTAGCTTGTCTGATTGCCGAAGTGAATGGACTTCTATTAACATCCTCCAAATCTTTGTTTACCAAACCGCCTCTCATAGCTCTTCTAACCATCTCTGCCAACTTGTCATCATCTCCGAGATGCGATCTCCGTTCATTACTTTCATCCTGCCCCCCGAGTCCACGGGGGAATTCCAGGATCTGCCCCCTTGATTGAGCGTTCACTCCTCTACTGCTCCTTGCTTGGGTAGATGCATCTCTATCTCTCTCAGGGATTGGATCAACATTCTCCATGTGTGCGCCCCCTACTCCAGGTGCTATGTCGCATGGTCCTGCTCCGTTCCGGACTCCGGCTACTCCTTGATTCTGTGCTCCAAGTTGTCCTATTTGTTGAAATAAACTCTGGATCAACTCCTCTTGCTTCTTCATCATTGCCTCCATCTCGTCCCTAGTGATGAAGATCGACGCCTGATTCGCCACTGAGGAAGCCTCTTGACTTCCTTGATGTTCACTTCTCTCTGGCCTTTGTCTCTTACTTGTTTGTCTCGTCATGGTTCTCAGGTCTGAATTCCTAAGTTTCTAAATTCAAATTCTCCTGAATCAGCGCTCTCAGTGAAAGCACCAAAATGTTTGCGCCAAAATTGGTCACAAACACCCAATACCGTGAAAGCACCCGATTATCAACACAGACCAGTAATAATTAACACAGAACACAGATCTAAGAGATAGTAAACGCAGCAAATCACAGATAACGATAAACAACACAGGATTTATAGTGGTTCGGCGTTCGTGCCTACGTCCACTTTGAAGGTTTTATCTTTATTGATTCACTTGATGATTTTCAATCGATTACATCAGATTACTGCAAGTTGTAGCTTTGATACTTGATTACAATGATGATGGAAAGACCTAGAACTGAATCTGGCAGAGTCTGGGCTTGCTTTCTCTCTCCCGAATTTCCGACCCCTTTTCTGAATGACCTGGGGCTCTATTTATAGGCGTTGGAGGCTGATATTTCTCCTAAAAGTCAGGTGGACCGCTTCTGGCACGTGAGGGGGCCCGCATGGCCGAAACCTGAAGATCTGGGCCCACATTGCGATCGATTCGACCCTTGGTTCGAATCGATCAAGAAATCGTCCAATCGTGATGAAACTTGGCGTGGACATTCTTCGACATGTAGACGATCTCCTGTAAAAATTTCATGGGATTTGGATCAGTGGATCGAGAGTTATCATCGGTTCGAAATGATTTTTCTCGGTACGCTGTCGTGTTCGAATCGATCAATTCGAATCGAGCACTTCGAATCGATCTAAGGGCGTGTAAGTGGGTTGACGTGGCGCGCCTTCTTCGATTCGATCCATATTTTTTCGCCGAGTTGATTGGGTCGACTCCGAGTTCTTTGCCGTGTTGACCAAGTGGTTCGAGTGTTGGATTCGAAGGTCGCCTTCGAATCGATGGAATGGTATTCATTCGAATCGATCCAACTGCGCTACTTCAGATCGATTCGAAGTCGTCTCTAACATGTTGGATTCGAAGACAGCGTGAAGCCGCATGATGGGTTTGTGGTCGTGTAAAGATGGATTCGAAGCAAGGTTATCTGGGGGCTCGCTTGATGGAGTCGAAGCAAAGGTTTAGTTCATGGATTCGAAGGTGAGTCACTGTGATGGTGTCGAGGCCGATGGAGTCGAAGCAGGGACATGGAGTGGTTTCAGTTGGATGGAGTCGAAGGAAGATGCTAGCTGATGGATTCGAACGTCACCTCTTCGTATGGATTCGAACATGATAGGTTCGAACTAGATGGGTTCGAACGTACGAAAGGTGATGGGTTCGAACTGAGCAATGTCCATCTCTCTTAACTTGGATCCATCATAACTTGAGCATACGACCTCGGATTGACTTGAAATTTGAAATGCGGACTTCTATGTTCTCTCTTGCCATGTCCTATCAATTGTGGCCTGATCCGGACTCGGACAAAATTCATCGATATCCATTGGCGAAGTGAAGTACAACCAATCTTTGAGACGAATTGTCTTTTGTTTTGATCGATCCTTTAATGTCACGGCTTTGCCAAAAAGCGGAATAACAGCTGTTGGCTATTTTTATTTGTTTTTAACATTCTAGAACTAATTATAGACCCCAGTTTGGTTCTGGCTGTTTCTTTTTTCTTGTATTTATTTTAATTTTTATATTTTTTTTGACATTAAGCATATATTGTTTTGCTAATGATCCTAATAATTAGTAATTGAAGAGGTCTTGCATTCCCGAAACATTTTGTTAAAATAACAAAACTAACTAAAAAAATAATTGTTGAAGTTTCAAGAAAAATCAACGTCTATGATATCAATAGACTGAAAGTAAATAAATAGAAATAATAAAGTGTGCAGTAGAATTAGTCTTTAATTTAAAGGAAAAATAGCCTCCATTAGACTACTAGCTTGTTTGTACAAATGCAACTTGAATAACAAGCACGAACAAAACAATAAAAAAAATCCTGATTAATTAAAATATGATATGATATAAATCTTGAAACAAAGTAAGTTTATTTAAATAATTATGAAACAAGGAGATATGCCTAAAAGTATTTGATAAAGTAGTGTTTTATAAATAATATTTTTGAGTTTTTCACTTCGAAATAGATCAGCTTGAAGTATTATCATACTTAATAAATAAATATGTTAACAAGTTTAAATACATAAGAGTATTCTCAAATATATCTAAGGGTGCGTTTGACATACATCCCTGGTGAAGTTTGCAAATACACAAAATATTCTTCTGTTTTTTTAATAAGTTTCCGGTCTCTGTTTTCAAATTTTCGCTCATAAAATGATCCAAATACCCTTTACGTTTTTTACATTTCAAACGCGTATAACTTTCTATAGAAACATCGTATACAAAAAGTTATACGCCTTTCAAATGCTAAAAACGTAAAGGGTATTTGAATCTTTTGATGCTGATGGATTTGAAAATAGGTACTAAAAACGTAAGTTCGTTTTAGAAAATGTTTTCTCTATTTTGAAACTTGACGGGATGCGAGCTAAATATCTAATTTGATTAATAAATTTGCATTCTATTGTATATACCGATTAATATCATATATTATTCTTTTTTCTTTTTTGAATAGACAAAATTGAAAAAATTGAATTTGATAGTAGGAAGATGCAAAAAGTCAAAATTGAATCCATCGCACTAATAAAAAATACTAGAACCTTCATGGACCACGTAGGCTACTGTATCCTATATAAAGGGGATGTGATGTATATCTCTGTGGACTCAATAACAAATTAAGACACGCCCAAAAAAAAAAAAAAAAAGTCTGGGTAGATATACAATGGCGAACGAAATAGTGTCAAACAAAAAAGTGATACTGAAACACTATGTATCTGGCGCACCTAAAGAAAGTGATATGGAGACTGTAAGCAGCGAGAACATAAAGTTGAAAGTGGAAGAAGGATCCAACGCTATTTTATTGAAGAATTTGTATCTCTCTTGTGATCCCTACATGCGAGGTCGTATGTCTAAGCATGACGAACCTAGCTACGTGCCTGATTTTATTCCTGGTTCGGTATGTTTTTTTTCTTCTTCTTCTTCTCTCTTAGTTCTATAATTTTGGTGCTACTTTGTAGGATTTATATCCCAAAGTCTTAAGGATATCGTTGGATCCAATTTGATTGAACGGAAGAATGTTACTAATCAGAGATAATTTGTATAGATTTGGATCTTTTCTAGTAATCAACATCGGCCATTGGATTATATAAAACATTTGAAGATTGAAATTAGAGTATCGTATCTGTTTTTATATTTTACAAATAAAAGGAATTTTATCGACATTTTATAGTTATCTGGATCATTTTTAGTAATCAACATCAGCCATTGGATTATATATAACATTTGAAGGTTGAATTTAGAGTGTCGTATTTGTTTTTATATTTTACAAATATAATTTGAAAGGTAAATGTTTCATCTGGTAATTGAAATAGAGAAAGAAATTTATCCCCAATTTATAGTTATACCTTAAGGTGCTATGAAATTCAATTTAAGTTATTAAACTCTATGACTTCAAGGGTTACATATTGTTATATATTTCTGACTTGAACTGTGCCTAATATACGGTGCTTCATCAACAATCTGTGCACCAATAGTTGCTTATTTAAACATTGAATCTTCTCGAGCCGGTGTTGGTTTTGTTTGAAAGCTTGGAAGACTATATATGTGCTGTTTAAATAAATGGTTATTAAGGAGTTAGTTAAAATGATAATGAACTAATCTCATGCAACTTAACATTAATTTTATGATAACACAGCCCATAAGTGGTTTTGGTGTTGGTAAAGTGGTGGATTCTGCACATCCAAGTTTCAAAGTCGGGGATTATGTATGGGGAATGACTGGATGGGAGGAGTATAGCCTTATAACTTCTCCTGAAGGCCTATTCAAGATCAAGTACACAGATGTTCCACTTTCTTACTATACTGGACTTTTAGGTATGTTGTTTATTTCCTATTACACATCATTTATGCTTCTATTTGGTCTAAGGTCATATTTCAGTTCAAATCATCAGACTTAAACAGTTAGTGATGTAGTACGGAGAAATTGGTTCTATGATTCAACTAATTAAGTTTTTGTGGCATGTCATAAAACAAAGACATTTCCTCAAGGACCTTCAAATGAAATTCAGTTCAGATACAAGAATGTTTGCTTACATATTGTGTTATAAACTGCCAGTTACTACAGCTAACAGTGTCAAGACCTAGGATTTGGCTTCTCACTGCCAATATATACTATAATTAAGGGAAGCTTTTGTTTTCAACAGTAGAGACAACTGTATCTCTTGTCTCATCTACTTGTGTGCATATAAAACAGGTATGCCAGGTCTGACTGCATATGTTGGATTTCATGAGATATGTTCTCCGAAGAAAGGGGAGCGAGTTTTTGTATCAGCAGCTTCAGGTGCAGTTGGCCAGCTTGTTGGACAGTTTGCTAAGCTAACGGATTGTTACGTAGTTGGAAGTGCAGGATCAGATGAAAAGGTACATATAAGCAGCAAACACACTTAGTTGTTACGATTATCATACCATGATTAGTACTTTTCTATGTCCTATAAATTCTTTGTTTACCCGTCACATTGTGCATGTATGTTATAGGTTGATCTGCTGAAGACCAAATTTGGGTTCGATGAAGCTTTCAACTACAAAAAGGAGAAGGATCTTAATCTAGCATTAAAAAGGCATTTTCCATTTAAATTTAAGTATTGTACAACATTTTGGAAAATTTTATAACATATGTGAAACATATATAGGTATTTTCCAGAGGGGATAGACATATATTTTGAGAATGTAGGAGGAGCAATGCTAGACGCAGTGCTTCTGAACATGAGAAATAAAGGAAGAATTGCTGCATGCGGAATGATTTCTCAGTACAACTTAGAAAAGCCTGAAGGCGTGCGCAACTTAATGAGCATCGTGGCTAAGCGAATTAAGATGGAGGGATTCATAGTGACGGATTATTTTCCTGTATATCCCAAGTTTTTGGAAGAGGTTGTATCGTATATGAAAGAAGGAAAGATAACGTATGTTGAAGATGTGGTTGAGGGAATTGAGAATGCACCAAAAGCGCTGATTGGGCTTTTCATGGGTGAAAATGTTGGGAAACAAGTGGTGGTTGTTGCTCGTGAATGATAGATTTCCTCCCATGGTTGTACGCAGATATGTATTTGTTTGACTTGGTTTGATCTTATGTTTGCTTCTGTTACTAAAAGTGCTATGAATTGAAATACAATTTTAGTAATCCAATCAAATCATTTTTTTTCTTCTTTTAATTTAATGTTTGAATCACAAATTTATTTTGTAGATCTGATGGAATACGTGTGGTGCTTTATTCTTTCGTAGAATTGGCTTCCAAAAGTGTTTGTGTTTCGACATGGATGAGATCAAAATTTGAATTTTGTTTATAACAAATTTTCTTTTTATTTTAAGACGTTATTAGATTAATTTCTGCGGTTGACAAAAGTTAGATTTATAAATTTTATAACTTAGAATTCAAATCTTTGCATAAAATTTAATTATATTGAGATTGTGATAAGATCCAAACGCATGCGCCCCGTGTGTGCAAGAATGTGTGTGTGTGTTGTGTGTGTGTGTCGAATTTAGCTAATCTATAACCATGGAGAAACAAAATATTATAACGTGGATAATGCTGAAACATAACAGAAAATAAAGGAGATGCAAAAAATTTCATCATATATAAAAACAAATATTTAAAGTTAATTTATTTTCATTCTCCTATGTAATAAAACCAAATGATACCATGATTTATTTAGAGTAGATTTAATGACTGCACTAGATTTCTAACTTATATCAAGCATTTATGTCTTAAAATTATGTTTTTGTCTCCACTTCAGTTTGAAGAAGAACTAGTCAAATCAACCGTTGCATATTAATGTCGTTAAAGCTAGTTCTAAAAGAACTTGATTTAGTTAGTACAGTGGAAAACATGGTGGTTTAAGTGGATCTACTGTTTAATTGCGCTAATTTGAAATAACGTAGCGATCGAAGAGTGTTAAGTGCTATAGCGAGGATTTTACAGATTTTTAACCACCCCACAACCACCGATTCACATAAAGGCAAGCGTCGGTTACACCTCATTTTTGTACCCCACAGACACGCTCTTTAATTTGGTACCTTACAAAGTTATATCTAATATATTATTTAATTAACTTTTTATCTTTATAAATAATGTTTCTCTTATTATACATTATTCACATTTTATTGATCTTCTTAGCATAAAATATTCTAATACAAGTTTTAGAATTTTAATGTTGTGCATTATTTATTTTATTTCCAGAAATAAAAGGTTGAAGTTATTTATAAAAACAGCTATATTTTCCATCCAATCATGATTTTTTTTGGTAATTCCAAAATTTAACTATATGGGTTTTAAAATATTAAACTTGAATAATTTCGAAGCTACTTTGAACTATCTTATATTATTATTTTGCCAAAACTTCAATGATAATTACCATTGGTGTCAATTTTATGAACATGAACTTCCCTAAATTACCTTAATTCAAAGCGGAATGTTAAATAATGTAAGTAAAATAAGAAGTATAAATTTGAAAGTACATATCCAAATCAAAAAAACAAATAAAACTAGAAATAGAAAAAGAAAAGGTGACTTCGGACGGTTGGCTCCTATTTTTATTCAAAATAAACAATAGAAGGAATTAACGAAAATGACAAGCGTAGCACTTTTTTTAAGATCCAAGCCACTAGTTTCAAAATTTTGGGAGGACAAACTTCATCCTCAAATCCAAATTCCCTTCCAACTCGTCGTCGTCTCAAATAATCACCGTACCATCTCATCATCGGAGGCTCCACCTGTTGCACCACATCAAGGTCTCACCAACTTGCCGTCCGCATCTCATCCACCACGCCACCTAAAACTCCATTAATCCAGTCATTGCCTAAGCACATTGAGATGCCCAACCTTAAAACCTAAATCACAAATGTCACTTGATGTTGTCGTACCACCAGGACACGCCATATCACCAAAACTCAATGCATTATCGTCGATTTGGAGTATAGAAAAACCAATAGCAAACTGAAAATGTTGATTAAATTAGCATCAAATCAACATAACGCTATATTCATTTTTTTGGTTCAAAAAATGCTAAGTTAAACTAGCATTAAATCAACATAGTGCTATATTCTTTTTTTTATAGTTCAAAAATAGGTTATATCAAAGTTGTATTATCATTAATTTTTACAGTTGAAATAAGTTAGCTTCATACACAAGTAATGTTATATTCATTTTTATAGTAAAAAAATGCAAAATTAAATTAGCATAAAAAAAACATAGTGTTATAGTCATTTTTTATAGCTCAAAAAAAATCCTAAATCAAACTAGCACTATCATTTAGTTTTACAGTTTAAGAAAACTGATAAATTAAATTAGAATAGTACACATATAATGCTGTATTCGTAGATAATGCTAGTTATATTTAGCAATTTTGGCTATAATTTTTTCAAAAAGTTAGCCCCATAGAAACCGTTGTCTTCAATACCACCACCATCGACATCATGGCTCCATCATGCTTCGCTGTTGCACCTCCGACAACCATCTCCTTCGTCGCTTCTGAAGCTAGCTGGACACAAAAATAATTCGTTCAACAAAACAGACCCTAATCACCCTAACCAACCATCGGCGCTACCCCCAAGCTGTTGCCACCTTATCCCCACCCCATCGCCTGCCAAACGTCATTATTTCAGTTGCGCTGGAATAAAGTTGGTGTTGCGATGCATATTCATAAGAAGTTTGACCTTCAACAAAAAAACCAAACGTGATGTCCTTTCATTAAAAAATTTCTATAAGTTTGTCCTTATCTTTATTTTCCACATAAAAAATACTCTTCTTCAATAATTTACATAAATCAGGCCCTTTTTCGATGACATCCTTCATTATTTCAATGAAATCCTTCATTAGTAACTGCCATTCTCAGACTAGTTTTAATACTCCATGGCTTATTCACATTTCAAGTATACAAAATGCAATCACTTTTTGTATGAAAATTGGATTGACAAACCATTTTCACCTTTAAATTATAAATTTTATGATCTTCCTATTGATATTTTCTTTTAGATTTCATGATTCGACGTTTTACTATTTTTTAAATTATAACTTATTGAAATAATATCTCCGTCAATGTGTGTCGATGGCCCTAATCGTGGTTATGTAGTAAAAACTACATCATTATGATGCAATTAGTGTTAACAGGGTTCTTAACCCAGTAGAATTTAATAAGAGTAAGAACATCTAGGCCAAGGCAAAACAACCCAAGAATCAACCAAAAAGACCGGAAGGATAGGCCAAGATGGACTCAAGAGTAAATACACAAAAATTGGCTAAGAGGAAGAATCGCTAGCGATCCATAAGGACTCCTCATGGGTCGTTCAAACTTCTTGCGTCATGAGTCAATATCTTTTCTAGGGGTGTATGCCAAGTTTCATGGCCTTCCAAGCAACCTAGTTCGAGAAGCAAAGACCTATCTGATTCCAGTCATAGTTCAATCCAATTGGTACATGAATCATTATTAAAATAAGGCAACTAACTATTACATGGAAAGCAACTACATAAGGCGAGGAATGCAACCCAAAGGAAACCATCCAAAAATACCTTAAGTACAGGATCACTAGTGATCTCTGCCTTATGGATCACTAGAGATCCATCAGGTTAAGTTGGATCACAATGAAATTGTCAATGCACTCTCGTATCATCAAGTGTAGGCTTATGGCAAAGTGGCCTAGCCCAATAGTTCTTCAACCCCTATAAATAAAGTCCTACTTGCAACATAAAGATGATCTTATAGACTGGCTGTTGGAACTCCATAGAGATTATTCTTCACTATTCTTTTCCTACACAATAGTCATACAGGGGGTTTAAGGTGATTCTCCAGTGAACTCTTGTTCTTATGACTTGATCTAACTTAAAAAATTCAATCATACTGTAACCCGATTCAACTTGTAACAGCAGTCAGTTAATATAAAGTTATAAAGTGGACTTAGGCTTCATTAATAGCCTAACCACAATAAAAATATTCTTGTCTTCTTACTATTTATGCTCGTTTTACATTTATTTTCTACATTATTTCTCTGTAAGAATAGAGCTGGTGCTTTCACACTTAATCTAAGGTGTTGATCCATTTTTTGGATTAGCATTTTAGTGCTTTCGCTGAGAAACGAACTCAGGCTCAGATCTAGCTATCTACTTTGGATCAAATAGGTTTAGAAGTTAGATCCTCAATCTCTGCCTAGAAGATTAGTTGCCGAGAATCAATGGCACCAGGAAGACATAGAACTACCTCCAGAAGATCCATAGGAGCTACCATTGTTGACGAAGAAACAAACCCTTAGCAAGTTGAAATCAATAACCCCAAAAAGGTACTATTAGGAGTTAATTCTCGAGATCATGATCCAGGATCCTCTATGCAGCGTGAAGTTGTAATAAGGGAGAATTGAACAAGATGATTGATGAAATTAACCATAAAATGACAAACAGTCAAAAAGCTCTTATGGATAAGACAGATGCTCTCTTAGCGCTTCAATCATTAACTACTTCTAGAACAGTGTCTGAAGTCACGGCTACTATGAAGCAAGAGCATTCTTCTGTTTCCAGCTTGAACGGAAGAAATAGAAGGAAAAAGCAAAAGAAAGTAGTGGGCGCAGTTCCAAGAATCATGATGGAAGAAAACGTGAACACCCCACCCACTGCAAAAGCACCTGCTGCAGATCTAAACTTAGAAGTGAAAACTCCACGGGAGGACGTAGCAGATACTGACCCTGAGGAAGACGAGCAACTTAAAGAGGGTGAATTGAACTCAAATGATCAAACTCCACCCATGAGACCAACTTCCTACCAACACATCTCTGTAGATGTGACTCGCCCAAAGACTGGAGAGCCTAGGCTTCAGCCTGCCAACTAAGACCATTTGCAAAGACAAACACTTGGCACAACTATTGGCAGTCGGCTTACGGATGAGTGGACAGGTGAGGCATACATTGTGGAATTGGTCAAACGCTTAATGGAGGAAAGCAATGGTAGAAAGGACGATGGTTAGGGTTCCTCTTCGAGCCGAACTCCCTTCATCGATGGTATCTTGAGGGCAGAATACCCCAAGAAATTGACCATGCCACTAGCTATGCCCTCTTACAATGGAACTACTGACCCTCAACAGCACTTGTACAAGCACATTTGGAATATGGATGGTGCAAGGGCAATGGATGTTGTTCGTTGTAGATGTTCCCCCATCTATCTGGAAGGAGTCGCCTTCATGTGGTTTACTAGGCTCCCTCCGCAATCTATATCAACCTTTGATTAGCTAACTAAGAAGTTCTTGAAAAAATGTAGACTGATGTGGCTCAGCCAAAGGACGTGATGTCTCTGTTCGGTTACTTCTAATAACCCAACAAATCATTAAAATTGTTCATGAACCACTTTAACATTGCCGTCACCAAAGTGAGCAATCCAAATAAGGATATGATTTTCATGGCCTTAGTCCGCTCAATCCATCCAGAGATAGATTTTGGGAGATGGATTAAAATGAAGCAACCAACCACGATGGAAAGAATTCAATCGAAAGGCTAGTTAGTACTTAAGATTGTAAGAGGTAAATACGATAGAAGGTAAAAATACCAATATGCGACCAAATGAATCGACTCAAAGTAATGTGGCAGCCAATCAAAACGGTAGGAATTCTGAAGTGACTACTAGGAAAGATGGGGAGTACAAAAGGAAGAACCAGCATCAGAGCACTGGCAAGGGCAACGGAGGTAGAAAGTAACTCAAAGGCCGAAAACGTGGAAAATACACTCAGTAGAATGACAGCTTGGAGAATATTTACCTTGCAACTCAAGGAACATAAGAGTATGCAAAGCCTCTTCGAAAAGAAGAGTCTGAGCAAAAAAGGAAGTAGGGGAAGTTCTATCGCTTCCACAAAACCCACAACCATAACACAAACCAGTGTCGCCATTTGAAGAACATGATCGAAGAACTGATTAGAGAAAACAAGTTCTAAAAATATGTGAAGAAACCGTAAAATTCCAATCAGCCAACTGGACCTCATGTTCCTAACACCCAAGAAAAGAAATTTGGATCAAGTGGAGAGGGTCCAAGTGAGTTGAACAGAGGCTTGTCATCAATATCATTTCAGGAGGTCCTCACCCGGCACAGAAAAGTTGGGGCGAGATGGAAAGATATGCTAGTTCACTCAAACATGCTCCAAAGGAAACTTGCTTTGCAATCGAAGACGGAACCCGTGCTAAACAACAGAGGATTCTCAATAACAACATCCTGTTTCGAAACCGGGATAGTGAAGGAATAGAACCTCCAACTTAGATCCAATGGTAGCGGCGATAGGAATCGGACCCGCTACTGCGCGACAGGTGTTGGTCTATACCAAAAGATCGGTAAACATTCTAGTTTGACATACGTTCGACCAAATGAAGCTTAACATGAAGGATGTCTCTGCATGCCAAACCAAAATCCAAGGATTCACTAGCCATCCACTATAGCCAGTTCGGACAATTGGTCTGCCTGTTGAACTCAAAATAGGAGATCGAAGTGTGGTTCTCATCCAAATTTTATGATAATTGACGAGATGCCAGCCTATAATGCATTCTTGGGACGACTGGCCCTCACTAATTTTTGAATTATCCTAGCACAATGGTGTCTCATTATGAAATTCACCACGGAAAACAAAGTTGGAATGATAAAGGGAGACCAAAGCTGTTGAATATGCGACTATATGATTTTTGTTTGGTGATAATAAACATATATATATATATATATTCATTTAAATGTATTTGTTAATGTACTATTTTTTTATAGATTAAATAAATATTTGTTGAATAAAATAAATAACACAGAATTTAAATTCAAACAGAAATTTTATTCAAACAAATATTTATTACAATTTTTGAATAATACAAATTTCAAGATCTCATTATATATACACACACACACACACACACAAAACTTCAATTACAAATAGAATTTTGACTACATCACAATTTCTAATTTACATTTGACCTCACTACATATCACTCATTCACTCAACTCGTATTTATCTTCAACTTCGTTCCAATGTGAATCCAGCATCTGAGCAATCTGTAAAAATATACATTGACGCGGTAAAATTGAAAATAAAATATTTTTGCAGTATAAAATAAAATGTGGATTTTGAAAATAATATTTGCCTCAGTTATTTGGGTTGTTCGTCACCATTTAAATTCGAATTCATCATACACGAATAACTTGTGACATGCACAGTGTATCACTGTACATGCCAAAAGGCCGTGCACACCGATATATACACTTGATAAAATTACAGGGACGGGTGAGCACAGGTCAAACCCAAAACGCCGGGTTCAACGCAAGTGCAATAAAAATAATGTCACAATATCAGCACAAGGTCAAACCCGAGCTTTAAGCTGGATTCAACTCAGGTGTGATTTCAAAAATCAACATGAAGTTCAAAGTGAATCAAACTAAATTGAAGCAAATACCAAATCAGTACAACACAAACTAAACAGGGGCAAAACTGCAAACAAATACATATCGCCAAGCAATGCATCACTGAGAATGCACAAATACATATATATATATATATACATACATACATACATACATATGTAGATACACATGTATACAAACATGTACCAGCTCAATACATATATGCAGCCTCGACTAAACTCCAATGTACACATGAATGTTATCAAGCGTCAGGTCGAGTATGTTACAGCATGTACACATGAAACCAGTCATGAAATCAACTCAAGATCAATGCACATGAAGCAACCAGACCTAACTGGTAGACATGAACCAAAAATACAAGATGATAAGCCTCTACATGAAGTTCAAGAGAACAAGTAAATGACATAGATGAAAATAGTGATGAAGCATGGTCCAACCAGAGAAAATTGAATGACCAGACAAATATGCAAATATATGCAGGTGCATAACATCATCAATGGAACCAAACAGTACACTAAGGAAATGGTCAGGCAACTTGAGCTCCAAAAGATACAACATGTATGCAACAGTGAAACTGGACAGTGCAAGCTTCAAAAAGTATCAGACTTGAGCACAAAGGAATGCAACTACCAAATGTAGACTAACTTAAACAATACAATGAAACCAGAAGTACACATGAAGGTTGCACTGCAACAGGTCGGGGAAGCAAGCATATGCATCAGCAAACAATGTACATACACAGTGCAGCAGTAAACATCACATTGAAGCAACTCGAGCTCAAGACAGTACAACAGAAAATCAAGCAGAGATGAACAAACCATGGTTGCAAGTTCGAACAAATCCAAAGCCGAGCAAATACAAATATACATGTATGAATATATATATATATATATATATGTATACACATACATATCTATCTAAAATAGAAACAGTGGACAAGAATACATATATGAAGCAGTCAAAGCAAAACCAGAACTTCAAAGAATAAGTGCAACCTTGTCATGAAGATCTGAAACAAATGAAACCAGAGGCAACTGGCAACAAATACTACAATGAACCAGCAGTGTAAACATCGACATGAACAAGGCTCGAACTTAAGTCAGTGCACAACAACCCAATTCAAACAACATTACCAAACCATATGGAACTGCAACAACAGATACAAGTTAAAAATGAGCACAGTATCCATCCAGTAACCACCAAGTGAACGAAGTGCATATGAATGCACAATGAAAATTCACAAACGAGTCAAGTATGCTACAGGTTGCAAATGACCAGAGGCAATAAACACAAATGGCCAAAGTCGAGTATGAAATAGAATAATCAAGCCAGAGTCATGGAATCGAATAAACAAATTCAAGTCACCGAAATCAACATCGTCAAAATCAAGTCAAAATTGTAGGTCAAAAATCAAAGCCAAAGTCAAGTAGGAAATTCACTACCGTAACGACCAAGGAAAGATCGAACCGTTCTGAATCAAAGCCATATCAATCAAGGAAACAAGCGAGTTCGAAATCAAAACCGTATGAATCAAGTAAACGAAATTATTCGATATGAACAAGTCAGAAATTATCACAAGCATTAAAACAAAATTGAATGGCCGAGATAAATCAAGTGACGAATTCAAACAACTGTATAAACGAAAATCAAGAATCTAGAATCCTATATAAACAGGTAACATCATCGGCAATTCGATATTGAGTTCAAGCAAGTAAATCAGTAGAAGCAAAAGAAAAATTTACATACCAAATCAAATTCGAACTCGATCAAGAAGGAGAAGCCGCGAACGATTCAATTGAAGTAAGCAATCGAAGCATCAACCGTAAATTAAGCGGTGACTTCACAAAGCCCTAAGTTCAAGAGCTAAGAGGAGCAAAAGAAAGAAGGAAGCAGGCCGACAATGCTTTTATAGAGCAAAATAGATAAAGGAAATAATGGACCGACATAGAGATAAAGGAGGCTGCATTCTTTTTGTGACAAATTATTTTGGGCCAACATTTTTTAATAGGGCTTTAGTATTAGGGTTTAACTTTTTTTAATTATTATTTTTTGTATTTTTCCTTTAAACCATTGTAATTACTAGTCGTGTGACTAGGGGACAAACTACGTGGCGTAGTTTGAGAATTCGCAACTCAGTGGCTGAGTCGTAGAAGGGTTTTGAGCATAGATTTAGGTTAGTCAGTAGCGGGTGTCATGAGTTTACGTGTGTAAGCGTGTGACTACTTAATTTCTAGTAGAAACCTTGGGGGGCACACGTAGGCAGGGTTTTGCCGAAGCTGGGTAAATTCTGCGTCGTTCTATTTCTGCATTTATTATTCTGCTATTATCTGTGCTGCTATAACTTTGATATATCTGTGTTGAAATAATTTTATAAGCTTCCACAATAATTTTTATAATTAATAGCATCACCCTATTCACCCCCCCTCTAGGGTGAAATCGATCCTACAAGTGGTATCAGAGCTAGGAATAAAAGTCAGCTTTTGGTTTTAAAAATTTGATTTTTTTTTTCAGAAATCAATTTTTGTTTTAAAAAGTTGAATTTTTAAAATGGCTTCTTTTAATAATGCTTTTGCTGAGGGTCAGTCCATAGGTAGACCACCAATGTTCAATGGTGAATACGCCTACTGGAAAAATAGAATGAAATTTTTTTCAAAGACCATTGACGCTTAAAATATTGTTGAGACAGGTTATAGAGCACCAACTATAATTGTAGATAATCAGGAAATAGATAAAACGATGGATCAATGGACAGAACTAGAAAATAAATTACAAAATGCTAATGCAAAAGCTATGAATTCTATCATCTGTTCATTGGATCAATTTGAATTTAATCGTGTCTAACTGCGCTGGAAATATGGCACACACTAGAAGTGACTCACGAAGGAACATCTCAAGTCAAAGAATCTTGCCTTGCATGCTAAGCAGCGAATACGAGAATTTCACAATGGCGAAGGAAGAAAATGTCAAAGAGATGTACGGACGACTTTCCAATATTGTATACAAATCAAAAGCTCTCGAAAAATCATACACGGAATTGGAAATAGTTCGAAAAATCGTCAGAGTCCTTCCACGAAGATTTGAAGCAAAAGTGACTGCCATTCAAGAATCGAAAGATTTAAAACAAATGAAAGTTGAAGAACTCATCGGAAAGCTCACCACTTATGAGCTAGAAATGAAATTCAAGGAAGAGCGTGAAGGAGGGGATACTCGAAAGAAATCAATAGCTCTCAAAGGAAAACCCGAAAGTGATGATGATGGAGCAGCAGAGCTGGCACTACTAGTGAAGAAATTCAAAAAGTAGAATCAAAGATACGGAAATTCAGCTCGAAATCAAAAATTGAAAAGCAGAATAGCCAAAGCACTAGACTACTCAGAAGAATAGAAGATCATCTGTCACAACTGCAACCAACCCGAACACATCAAGCCCAATTGTCCTCAACATCAATGCGACTTTGGAAAGAAATAAAAAAGGAGAAGTTTTGCAGCCACGTGGAATACAAGTGATGAAGATAATAAAAGTACTAGCAGTGAGAGTGAGAAAGCAGATATGTGCCTTCAAGGTAATATAACTGATAGCGACGATGACGAGCCAAGTAAGGTATCAAAACTTACTCGTTCAGAATTACTTATATATTTCCACGAAGTAAATGGCTGTTTTGAACGACTTATGGAGAAGTATGCCAAACTTGAATCACAAAAAGATACTTTGATAGATTTAAATAAACAACTTGGCCAATTTGTTAAAACCTATTAAAGTAGGATCCCTAAGTGTGATAAGTGTCCAACATTCGAACAAGAAATTAAAAAATCAGAAATTAATATAAAATCACTTGAAAATGAAATTCTGATTTTGAAAGAGAGTGAAAATACTAAGAGAGAAAACTCTATTAAAAAGTGCACATAATTATTGAATGAAAATGAATCTCTCAAAACACAAGTCCAACAATTGTCAACGACTTTAGATAAATTTTCAAAAAGTGAAAAATCGTTGAATATGCTATTAGGGAAGCAAATTGTTAATACAGTTAAAAAAGGACTTTGATATAATCAATCTAAAAATGTTAAAAGAAAAATTAATCAAGTCAATTCTATGTGCACAATTTGTAGAAAATATGGACACAATCACAATAATTGTTGGTATAGACCCAAACACGTGAAAACTATACTAATTTGGCTTCCAAAAGGCGCAAATATAAAATCTCTCAAAGTTAAACAAATCTAGGATTCGAAAGGAACGTATATAAATAGTTTTGGGTCTTATTTTTCAAAATATTCTGCCACTAACAATCATGGACCTATAAAAACAAATAGATCACAAAAGTCTTTCATCGTATAGGTGTGGTGGCAGGCTAAGGAACAACAACAGTGTTATCTGGATTCTGCCTGTTCTAGAAACATAAAGGGCGATAAAGAAAAGTTCCTTAGCCTAGTACAAAGGTGACAGAATCACAATGGACAACAACAGAAAATATCGTAAAGGTAAAACAGGTAATAGTATATTAAACGATATATTAAATATGATAATCTGCACCGTATTCTAAATTAAATTAGCCAATAATGTGATGATAAAATAAATAATGATTTTGATTCTGACTTACTCAAAACTGTTGGCCAATTATATTCTTATGCCAAGAACACTATAAAAATCTGTAGAGTCTTTGAATTACTTCATATATATTAGTTTGGATTAATAATAGTGTTTTATTGGATGATAATACATTTGGTATTTTACAGATGACTCTATATTCACGATTTCTGATTATTTACACGGTTTCAATTCAAATTCAAGAGAATGTCATTTAAAAAGCAGTTAAAATTGATTTTGAGATATTTTGTTGCATACTTCATGGTCTGGTCTATCAAATTCAATAAATGATAATTTTGAGTGAAAGAGAAATTCAGATGCAGATTACACTGGTAATCTAGTTGATAGAAAAATTACTAGTTGAACGTGATTTTTGTTAAGACATTTAGTAACTGCATCGTTTTTCAAAGAAAATATCTGCATATTTTTCATTTCATAATTTTTCAAATAGCAGAAATTTTTATCATAAAACCCCTTCTAGAAAATCATCTTTGACCTTGTTTTCAGATTGGTCATTTTTAGAAAAATAGATTTTATAATTATTTTTGAATTTAATTTTTAAATTATAACATTGACTAATCTGACTCCCTACTATTTATCAAAAAGATAAATAGTGATTGAAAAAAGCGATGAGTGTTGATATTTATCATATATTATGACTTGAGATGGTATAATTAGTAAATTTCTTTAGAAATTTAAACAAGAGTTATAAAACTTTTTTTGGTAAAAATTCCATGACCATCTCTATTTCTATCATATTTCTAACGACCATCACTCATCAAAATTCAATATAGTTTGTCAATATGTGGTACTTTAAACAGGAATCATTCGTTTTTCATTTTAATTTTTTTTAATAAAAAAATTAATTAATAATAATAATAATAAAATAAAATAAAATAAAATTAAATCCAAAGTATTCACTCTCATTTAAAAGTCATTACGGTTATGCATGGGTGAATTACTTGAAATTTGTTATGTGCTTCTATGCTCATTTAAAAGTTCTCACAGTTATGCATGTATGGAACGCATATTAAAATTGATTTTTTTTAAATAAACAAGTTGATTCTAATCCCATTAAAAAGTCCTCACGGTTATGCATCGTTAGACGATACTTGAATTCATTTTTTTAAAATAAAATTGGAATACTACTAATCTCATTTAAAAGTCCAAACGGTTATGCATGGTTGGTAGATATTCAAATTCCTAATATGAATATACCACAAATAGACACAACTGTATGGTTTTATATAATGACATCATTCCCATCATTCTAAAAGTGGAATATGCGCCTAACAAAGTATTTATGATTTTTGTTTGATTTTTTATTGAAATTTAATATTTATATTCAATTGAGTTTTAATGTTGGATTAAAATCTATCACTTTATCTCTATTTTTCTAACACTATTACTCTTTTGCTGATAAAAAAAGGGGGAGAGAAAAATTAAGACTTTGTCAAATAAAATAAAGCAAAGGTCAAATATTTTCTATTTGCATCAAATATTTTCTATTTGCATCTAGGATAATTTGCATATTTTTAATTGTATGCATATATGAAGGGGGAGCTTTGTGTAGAGAGGAAGCATTTAAATAGGGGAAGTAATTAGAGTATATCAATGATCAAATACATTTAACATATTCAAAATCTTAAATATATGTTTGTTATCATCAAAGGGGGAGATTGTAGAATATGCGACTATATGATTTTTGTTTGATGATAATAAACATATATATTCATTTAAATGTATTTGTTAATGTACTATTTTATTTTTTCATAGATTAAATAAATATTTGCTGAATAAAATAAATAACACAGAATTTGAATTCAAACAAATATTTATTACAATTTTTGAATAGTACAAATTTCAAGCTCTCAATATATACACACACACAACTTCAATTACAAATAAAATTTTGATTACATCACAATTTCTAATTTACATTTGACCTTACTACATATCACTCATTCACTCAACTCGTATTTATCTTCAACTTCATTCCAATGTGAATCCAGCATCTGAGCAATCTGCAAAAATACACATTGACATAGTAAAATTGAAAATAAAATATATTTCAGTATAAAATAAAATGTGGATTTTGAAGATAATATTTGCCTCAGTTATTTGGGTTGTTCGTCATCATTTAAATTCGAATTCATCATACATGAATAGCTTGTGACATGCACAGTGTATCACTATACATGCCACAAGGCCGTGCACACCGATATATATACTTGATAAAATTACAAGGACAGGTGAGCACAGGTCAAACCCAAAACGCTGGGTTCAACTCAAGTGCAATAAAAATAATGTCACAATACCAGCACAAGGTCAAACCCGAGCGTTAAGTTGGATTTAATTCAGGTGTGATTTCAAAAATTAACATGAAGTTCAAAGTGAATCAAACTAAATTGAAGCAAATACCAAATCAGTACAACACAAACTAAACAGGGGCAAAACTGCAAACAAATACATATGGCCGAGCGATGCATCACTGAGAATGCACAAATACACACACACACACACACACACATATGTAGATACACATGTATACAAACATGTACCAGCTCAATACATATATGCAGCCTCGACTAAACTCCAATGTACACATGAATGTTATCAAGCGTCAGGTCAAGTATGTTACAGAATGTACACATGAAACCAGTCATGAAATCAACTCAAGATCAATGCACATGAAGCAACCAGACCTAACTGGTAGACTTGAACCAAAAATACAATATGATAAGCCTCTACATGAAGTTCAAGAGAAACAATAAATGACACAGATGAAAACAGTGATGAAGCATGGTCCAACCAGAGAAAATTGAATGACTAGACAAATATGCAAATATATGTAGGTGCATAGCATCATCAATGAAACCAGACAGTACACAAATGTAATGGTCAGGCAACTTGAGCTCCAAAAGATACAACATGTATGCAACAGTGAAACTGGACAGTGCAAGCTTCAAAAAGTATCAGACTTGAGCACAAAGGAATGCAACTACCAAATGCAGACTAACTTAAACAATACAATGAAACTAGAAGTACACATGAAGGTTGCACTACAACAGGTCGCGGAAGCAAGCATATGCACCAGCAAACAAGGCTACAACTTCAAATGAACTAATACACAGTGAATCAAATGACACAAACTCGAGTGGAACAAGAAACAATGTACGTACAAAGTTCAGCAGTAAACATCACATTGAAGCAACTCGAGCTCAAGAGAGTACAACAGAAAATCAAGCAGAGATGAACACACCATAGGTCGCAAGTTCGAACAAATCCAAAGCCGAACAAATACAAATATACATGTATGCATATATATATATATATATATATATATATATATATATATATATAAAATATAAATAATGGACAAGAATACATGTATGCAGCGGTCAAAGCAAAACCAAAACTTCAAAAGAACAAGTGCAGCCTCGTCATGAAGGTCTGAAACAAATGAAACCAGAGGCAACTGGCAACAAATACGATAATGAACCAGCAGTGTAAACATCGACATGAACAAGGCTCGAACTCAAGTCAGTGCACAACAACCCAATTCAAACAACAATACCAAACCAGATGGAACTGCAACAGCAAGTACAAGTTAAAAATGAGCACAACATCCATCCAGCAACCATCAAGTGAACGAAGTGCACATGAATGCACAATGAAAATTCACAAACAAGTCAAGTATGCTACAGGTTGCAAATGACCAGAGGCAATAAAGACAAATGGCCAAAGTCGAGTATGAAACTGTATAATCATGCCTGAGTCATGGAATCGCATAAACAAATTCAAGTGACCGAAATCAACATCATCAAAATCAAGTGAAAACCGTGGGTCAAAAATCAAAGCCAAAGTCAAGAAGGAAATTCACTACCGTAACAACCAAGGAAAGATCGAACGGTTCTGAATCAAAACCATATCAATCAAGGAAACAAGCGAGTTCGAAATCAAAACCGTGTGAATCAGGTAAACGAAATTATTCGATATGAACAAGTAAGAAATTATCACAAGCACTAAAACAAAATCGAATGGCCGAGATAAATCAAGTGACGAATTCAAACAACTGTATACAAACGAAAATCAAGGATCCCGAATCCTATATAAACAGGTAACATCATCGGCAATTCGATATTGAGTTCAAGCAAGCAAATTAGTAGAAGCAAAAGAAAAATTTACATACCAAATCAAAGTCGAATTCGATCAAGGAGGAGAAGCCGCGAACGATTCAATTGAAGTATGCAATCGAAGCATCAACCATAAATTAAGCGGCGACTTCACAAAGCCCTAATTTCAAGAGCTAAGAGGAACAAACGAAAGAAGGAACCAGGCCGACATTATTTTTACCGAGCAAAATAGATAAAGGAAATAACAGGCCGACGTAGAGATAAAGGAGGCCATATTCTTTTTGTGGTAAATTATTTTAGGCCAACGTTTTTTAATAGCACTTTAGTATTAGGGTTTAGTTTTTTTTAATTGTTGTTTTCTGTATTTTTCCTTTAAACCATTGTAATTACTAGTCGTGTGACTAGGGGACAAATTATGTGGCGTAGTTTGAGAATTCACAACTCAGTGGCTGAGTTGTGGCAGGGTTTTGAGCATAGAGTTAGGTTAGTCAGTAGCGGGTATCGCGAGTTTACGAGTGTAAGCGTGTGACTACTTAATTTCTAGTAGAAACCTTGGGGGCAGCACGTAGGCAGAGTTTTGCCGAAGCTGGGTAAATTTTATGTCGTTCTATTTCTGCATTTATTATTCTGCTATTATCTGTGTTACTATAACTTTGATATATCTGTGTTGAAATAATTTTATAAGCTTCCGCAATAATTTTTATAATTAATAGCATCACCCTATTCACCCCCTTTTAGGGTGAAATCGATCCTACAATAGCGTCACAAGGGAATGCTACATCGTTGAATTGCCTGAAATAAGAAAGAAAGAGAAGAATGTGGAGAGAACTTTTCACATTCGCAAACCATCAGCATAGAAAGTACAAAACCGCCCCTAGCTTGGGGACCACAGTCGATTCGATTAGGCTATGGACCTTAGGAAGAAGAGTTTAAGGGAGGAACAGGCAGCACGGTAGAGATTACGCTGCCTGTCCCTGTAGACATGGATGATCCGACATGGGTACTAAAAATAAGATCACATCTTGGAACTAAGAAATGACAAGAATTAGTTAAGTTTATTCATGCCAATCTGGACATGTTCACTTGGATGCATTCCGATAGGTGTGGGATATCACTGAAGATAGCATGTCATGCAATTAATATCGATCCCAAGTACACTCCAGTGAGATAGAAGAGGCGCACCTTGGGACGACAATGGTCTGCCGCACTAAGAGAGGAAGTGGATATGCTATTGGAAAATGGCTTTTTTTGCAATGCAACCTACCCTGTATGGGTATCAAATTTGGTTTTAGTAAAGAAGTCCAATAGGAAATGGTGGACTTGCATTGATTACTCGGACTTGAAGAAAACCTGCCCGAAGGATAGCTTCCTATTTCCCAAGATCAATCAGCTTGTTGATGCCATTGTGGGTCATGAGCTACTACCATTTATGGATGCCTACTCGGAGATACAACCAAATCATGATGCATAAATGTGAGCATGAAAATGCTAGTTTCATTAACGACATTGGATTATACTACTATAGAGTCATGCCCTTCAGACTAAAGAATATAAGGGGAACCTACCAACGATTGGTGGACACAATGTTCAAAGATCAGATCGGGAAGACGATGGAAGTATATGCAGACAACATGCTTGTAAAATCTTGTGTATCAGAGAATCACTTAGACAACCTAGCAGAAATGTTCGAGATATTATGGAAATATGAAATGAAGCTCAACCCGTTAAATGATCTTTCGGCGTTGCTTCTGGCAAATACCTTGGTTTCATTGTGAATGCAAGGGGCATTGAAGCTAATCCGGGATAGATTACCACATTAAGGAACGTCAAATCCCCCATGACAAAAATGAAACGATCGTAGCAGTGAGCTGATTCTTCTCCCGAGTGATTGACAAATGCATACCATTCTTCAACGCATCAAAAAAGGGATAGAAGAATTTCAAATGGAACGAAGCTTGCTAGACAGCTTTTAAAGAACTACTCCATTATATAGAAACCCCACCAGTCTTATCTAAGCCAGTAAACAAGGAAGATTTGTCCGTTTACCTCGCTGTATCGACTCATGCTCTGAGTGCAACATTGGCATGTGAAGAGGATATTGTCCAACGACCCGTCCATTATATCAGTAAGAGGTTCACCGGAGTTGGAAAGAATTACCCGAAATTGGAAAAACTCACCTATTGTCTACTGATCATGTCAAGTAAGCTACGACCATACTTCTAGGCTCATCCTATAAGGTGTTGGTTGATCAATCGCTGAAATAGGTGTTGTATCGCTCGAAGACATCAGGTCAACTTCTGAAATGGAACATCGAGTTAAGCCAATACGAAATCACTTATCACCTATGAAGAGCTGTTAACGGTCAAGCTCTTGAAGATTTCATTGTCGAATTTACTGAGTCGGTCGGTGAAGAAGAAAGCATTTCAGACATGGTGTCACGGTGGAAGTTGTTTTCGATGGTGCGTCAAACGAATTTTTTTCAAGAGCAGGGTTGGTACTCCAAACTACCAAAGGATGGTCTGTTTGCTATGCTCTAAGACTGGAATTTCCTGCCACAACAACGAAGTAAAATATGAGGCTTTGACAATAGGATTAAAAATAATTAAAGCATTAGGTATAAAGCTATGCATATCTAAAACGATTCTCAAATAATCATCTTTCAAGTGAAAGGAGAGTACTAGGTAAGCGGCAACCTCGCCCTTTACTTCTTAAGAGCACGGGAATTGCTACGGGACATAGAGTACTACAGTTTATGTCATATTCAAAGAGAACAGAATATGCAAGTGGATCACCTAGCCAGTTCTGGAGATGCTTAGTTAATGGGACTGGCCCCGGTCGAATTGTTTACATCATCCAACATAGATGATATGGATACTAGTTGGATTATGGTAACTGTAGAGGAAGAACATTCATGGATGACGCCGATCAAAGATTACTTGATCGAAGGTATACTCCATGGGGATCAAAATGAGTGAAAGAAGCTACTTCAAAAGGCACCACGGTTCATCTTGCAGGATGTAATTCTTTACATGAGGGGATTCTCTACTCCCCTACTCAGATGTGTAACCAACAACAAAACCAAAAAGATCCTCAGGGAAGTCCATAAAGGTAATTATGGAAGCCACATTGCAGGGCAGACTCTAGCAAAGAAGATCTTTTGATACAATTACTTCTGGCAATCCATCATCTATGATGCAACACACTTCCCTAGACGATGTGTGCAATGCCAAAAGTTTGCTAAAATACAAAAAACTCCATCTACAGAAATTACGCCAATGGTTAGCCCATAGCCGTTTGCAGTTTGGGGAATTGACCTGATCGGCGTGCTCCCGTTTGCTAAATGAGGGGCCAAACATGCTACTGTTGCTGTTGATTACTTCACAAAACAGGCCGAAGCAAAACCGCTGACTACTATTACCACTAAGGAAGTAATTAAATTTGTAACTAAAAATATTATTTGTAGGTTTGTAGTGTAGTAGAAAATCATCATAGATAAAGACATTCAATTCGAAGGCGCTGAATTCGAGAACTTTTGCAAGCATTTCCGAATCGAAAAGATTTTCTCTACAGTGGCACACCCTTAAGAAAACGGGAAAGTGGAGATGATAAACAAAATCATCAAATCCACCAACAAAAAAAGCTGATGAAAGCCAAAGGAAACTAGGTTGATGAGCTCCCACTTGCACTATGGGTTTACGAAGGACATACAAGTTAGCAACTGGGCATTCGCCATTCACCCTAGCGTATGGATCCGAAGTAATAATCCTGGTTGAATTAGAAGTACCCTCTCATCTAAAATGACACTTCAATAAAAAAGAGAAAGAGAAGCTCCTTCTCGAGTCACTAGATCTGATTGATGAGAAATGGGAGGAAGCCAAGCTAAGGACCACGACTCACCAGAATAGGGTAGCACGAGACTTCAACTCCAAGGTCCACAACCATACCTTTGAAGTGGGAGATCTTGTCCTAAAATGGATTTATCAGGCCCTAAGAACATTCAGACCAAACCAGGAAGGGCCTTACTCAATCGGAAAAAATCTTAGAGATGGCACTTTCAAGCTGGCCATAGTAGATGGAATTCAGATTTTCTGTGCTTGGAACAATGACTCGCTCTGGCATTACTTTATTTAGCATTTATCTATGTATTTCCTATTTTCGCAAATAAGCTACCTAACCACACTAGGGGCATTGTAAATAGGAAAAAACCGCTCTACATTCCATTTTGTTAGTGAAATCTCTTTAGCTTGCTGAATCAATAAAACCATGCTTATATAAATTACTCGCCGGGTCAGCGAAAGTATACCGACTCAAAAATCATCCATTAGCTGCTTAGGGAAGTGAAACCACACAAGTATGCTCCGCCTACTCGCTAAGTCGATGAAAGTAAATCAACTTAAAATAAAAGCCGCACATTTCGTAAGTCGCACACTCTTAAAAGCCATGCATTTCGTAAACCATGAACTCTTAAAAGCCATGCATTTCGTAAGCTGTGCACACTCTTAAAAAGCTGTGCACACTCTTAAAAATCCATGCATTTCATAAGCCGCGCACACTTTTAAAAGCCATGCATTTCGTAAGCCATACACTTTCATAAAGTCGCACACTCTTGAAAGACGCGCATTTCGTACATGCACTACATGATGTTGCTCCGACACCATCAGCAAACCATTAAGATCTTGTTAGTACCAGTATTATCCTGACAACACGGGAAAACTCGTCTATTGCAAGACTAACAAGGATCCACTCCCACAATTAAAAGTAATTGACATGAGTCCACAATGTCGCACAACTAGAAATTAGCAAGGAATTCCAGACGTTGATCGACAAAATCTCTGGAGTCGAGATGCTCAAGTCACTAGTTCTTGAAGATAGGAACCGTAAAGTAGATTCGGCTATAGACATCCGAGGAATCGCTCGGATCAACCGATCAAATGTCCAGGGAAAACAACCTTGTAAAGTAGGTGGTGCACGCATATCAACACTTAGTTGAAAGGAAAACTACTCCACAGTTCTGTTTCTCCGAATAAAGAACTTTGGCAATCACAAAGGATCTAGTTATGAAACTGGAAAAAATGCATACGTAATGCGTGAAATCACGGAAATAAAGGCATCGTAGACCACAAAACATGGTATGGTAATGTGAAGTATAGAAATCACAGAATAAGCAATCGTGCCAAATAAATAAGGAAGAACACAGAAGAGATAACTATAGAAACATTAATCTTTTCGTTCCTTATAACATTTTCTGTACAAAGTCAAAATGTAGGGGCCGTATCCACATAATATTGGCCAGCAAAAAGAAAGTACAGATGCTACAAAAACAGAAGTAATAAATGTAGACTCTGCGCTTGTATAAAATACATGTCAAATAAATCAAAATGTTCCAATATCTGGCTCCACTGTTACTCGAGCCTGTCAGTGTTTCTTGCCACCACTTCCCTTCCCGTCTTTGGTTGGAAGTTTCTTCTTCCTCTCAGCATCCTCACTAGGTGCTTTACAACTGCCAGAGATATCAATTATAGGCTCTATGCCTATTCTCCTCCTTGTTCTTTGACCCCGTCGTAAGACTTCCCTTGGTCTTGTGCTTCCGATACTTATGGGAGCTCCTCAAAGACTTTGTCTCCTTAACCTTTTCCTTCTTAACTACGACCATCTGTGGTTCAGTTTTATTTATCTTACTAGCTTGGTCTGTCTGCTCTTGAGTGTCAACTGCTGCTAAATTGCCCTCTGGAGATACGAAGGGTTGTCCAGGCCATGCAACGCGGTGAGCTTCACAGACTTTGGTCCTAGTTGCGTGCCAGACACGTGCGTGGTGATCACAGTAGATACAGAAAAAAGCGTTAAATAGTCGAAATGGCAGTAGGTCCCGAGACTAGAGAAATTGGCAGTTTGTCATGAAAAGAAGATGGACCTATAAGATCAAAAAGGAAAGAATCCAATTCATCTTGTTCTTGCAGTGTGAGCTGAAAATCCTCAAACTCAGGAGAAACAAGGAAGTTACCTACATCAGAAGTGTGACCGTGAATCTCAACCTTATACTCCCTACCATTTCCTTCTCTGGATGGTTGCATGATCTTAGGTGAAGTTTTTAGACCACCTAAGGCTTCAGAGATACCTGCTGAAGGGGTAGACAACAAAGCCACACCGGCCGAAGTTGGAATGATTCCTATCTGATCACGAGGCTGCTTGGACGATTTTCTAGGCTCAGAACTAAAAGGCTTCGATAGCGATTTGACAGTTGCAATTACAGCAACATTAGTGATTTCTCACTCCCTTTCCATTCGAATAATCTCTCGGACCTTTACCAAAGCCTTCTTTGATTCTTCTTCAGGATAGGCATCCTCCGACTCTTATTCTGTGTACGCATCCCTATCTTCTTGGAAACGGGCCAGGACTTCTTTCCAAACCACAGCAAGAGTATGTAGGAATTTGGGATCTAGGTAACAGAGGTTGCCTTGATGCAACAAGGAGTTGGCATAAAAGTTCAAGATAGTGTCATTCATCTTGGCCACCTTCCTTTCGAAGGCATTTTATATCTCCAAGTAGTCCGCCATCACAGTAACCATCTCGACTTCGACTTTGGTCATTTCAACGTTAAGTTGCATAAATTTTTGTCGAAGCAAAGCAATCACTTGAGCTTGCTCAGAGACGGTCTTATTAGGATTCCACTATTCTTGCATAATTAGCAATTGACTTCTTATGAGTTTCGACGGTTTCATCATGACCATCAATGGTTCCCTTCTGAGCTTCGATGAACCCACCTCGAGTTTCAAGCTCATTTTTCAGCTTGACTTCATCGACCTGGGCTTTCTTGATTTCATCTCTGAACATGATCTTAATTTTCGCGTTAGCCTCTTTAAAATCCTTTAGCAAACTAGCATTGCTTTAACTCTTTCAAATGGCAAAATCTCTTTCCTTTGCCACTTTGTTAATTCTGATGTCACGTTTCACCAACATCCTTTCGTAATTGTGTTTTTCCTATTTAAAAGATCTCTTGATATTTGTTACAGCTTGTGTTTGCTGGCTACTTACATAATTTCTCTTAACCTTCAGCTTGATCCAAGTTTCTCTGAATCCCCTGGGGATGGGGCATATAAGAATCCCTATGAATCGAATGCAGATCAGATCGATTTTAACTCCCCTCAAGAACCATCTGGGGGACACGGCTTCAAGCTTGGGTTGACCGGACGGAAGAATAAAACCATGTCTCCTATGAGGGCATGAAGAACCAGAAGCAACCACAAAATGAGTTGACGGAGTTTGGGTTGATGGAAAAACTTGAACAGCAGAAGTCAGGACCTCGGTTCTAGAATAAAATGAAGTCGAGGCAAATGTATGGTGGTCGAAAGGATGAGGATCATGATCTACTTTCAACTTTTTAGAGGGCTCTTCCCGATCATCAGGAGTCTTTCTCTTCTTATATCCATCAGTATAAACTCTGCCTCAGTCCCTGTCATCCTGACAACAAGCTTCTGCTTCTCGATCTTTTCTCCTTCTCCATTCTTCCTCGATTTCTCGGGGCTGGTAGCGGCTTGAAGACTATCTTAACCCACGTTGTGCATCTGTGAATTGTTCAAGATCTTCATAAAGTCCATGATGTCCCGTAGTACCTAATAAAAAAAATGAAGTAACTTTAGCGATAGAAAATGAGCTTAAATAATGCATATATGAGTGTATGTAGCCCTAGTGGAGTGTGTGATGTGTCATAAGTGGCCTAAAATGACTTTACAAACCGGGTGTGAAGAGACTACAATGGGGGCCATGTGTAACACCCTTTTGATAACATTATTCGGAATAATTAGATAAATTAAATAGAATAATGTAAATGTTAAGTGGTAAGGGGTTTGAGATTTCAATAAATCTAATTATGCCATGCTTAATAAGATAACTAAACGGGCCTAACAATGGTTATTAGGTTAATTAAATTACATAAGGTATATTAAGAATTTTCCGCCCATAACCCTTACCCTTATATATTTCTTATACCTACGTTACATTCTCATTCACATCATTTTGAAAAACGCAACCTAAAAGTTTAAAGAAAGGTCGACCATAAAGAAAGAGGAATTCAATTAAAAGCTAGAGAATCAAACTTAGGGGAAATCAATCTCAATCCAATCTACTTATCTAAATCAAGATAAATAATAATTCCATCTCTATTTTATTTTGAATCGTATATTTTCCTATTTAAGGGTAAATTCGTTTTTATGGTGAATTGGATGATGATATACAAGAACATTGATTCGTTTAATTTAAACAAGATTGTTTATGTAGCGACCCGACTTTCTAACCCAGAAAGACGCGTCACTATTTAAGAAAGAAAGGGATAGAAGAAGAAAAGATAAGAAAAGAAGAAACTCAACAACAACAGATAACTCACAGCGGAACGAATGAAATATAATATATCACAAAAAATATTACATAGTATCATATTACATCAGAGTACACAACTTATACAACACATATTAGACAGTTAAAAACATCTGTCTAACCATACATCTCAAGATATCACAAGATACAGACACCATACAAGCACAGCGGAACCATAATATATATACACGTGGAAGCCTCCTGCTCCAAATCTCCTCCGGAATTTGTCAAGCAGACCTGAATCCCTCGACTACTCATGCATAATATGAGTACCCAAGAGTTTAATAAAACAGAAAATAAACACTTGGGTCAGACAGAGGTCTGGTGTGAGTAAACGAGTTAAAATTGCTTAACTTTAGAAAATCCTTTGAAAAGAAAAGGTATCACGTAAGACTTCCCACACATAAACATGGAAAAGTTTTTACCTTACGCTAACCAAAACATTTGATAGGAAATCCAGTGATATTATAATAGTGTCTAGGGTTTTCAAGTAAATAAAAAATAGCCGAAATTGTTACATGATTAAATTCCAGCTATTAGCCACAAAAGTGGGTAATACAAACAAAATCGTAGGGTCTCGTAGGAAGAATGGGTTTCCATCAATGGCAGGGCTACTGGGGTACCGCCCGTCACAGTATGTGGCCAAGATCACAGTACCGAGGATTACTCCCAATCCCCTGCATCACAAAGCCGGGACCATTCCTTACTGAACAGTCCCGAGTAAGATCATCCCGTGGTTGGCGCGACCAACCACCCACTAAGCCGAAATAAAAAGGGGCATCTAGACAGGGATGACCTCACCCTAAAATGGGTGCTACCCACCTAGCCTTGACGCACCTTAATTAAAGTATTCTTAATTAAATTAACTTCTTATATTTAAAGAAAATCCTTAATTAATTAAGAAAAGCATTTATCTTAATTAATCTCTTTACTTATTAATAAACCATATTTATTAAGTATTCTTAAGTTCATATCAAAATAATTAAACCTTATTTATCTTCATAAATAAATTATTTGAAATTAATCAAAATTTAATAACTTAAAAACAAATTATTCTATTTTGTTTACAAAATCATAACAATAACCTTATTTGGAAATAAGGCATTTAGAAATCAAATTTCAAAATTAAAATACTTTAAACATCTAACTTAAACTTATTTATTTTTAATAAAATTTGAAAACTTTAGTCATTAAACATTACTTTAAAATTTACTTAAAACTTTTGATTTAATATTTAAATTCAAAACATTCCCTTTAAATTGAAATTCAAAATTTAATTAAGTTAATTACTTACAAAAGAAATAATCTTAAACTTTTAAATTTAAAAATAAAATCAATTTACATTTTAAAAAGATTGATTAACCTTTACTTCAAAAGGATAAGTTTTTGACTTGTATATTTATTTTATTTTTGAAAGACTTAGGCTTGATTTTATTTATTTCAACAACAGGTTAATTTGCAACTTAACATTATTATACAGTACTAACTAAAAAGCAAACAACCTAAAAACCCGAGTTAAGCACTTCAACTACTCGAGCCTGCCCCGAAGACACCTCATGCTTCCCCCTACTTCGAGTCGTTACTCTAAAAACACGAGGGCTATCCTGAGTCAACTCGTCTTCCCCAATTCAAAAACTTCACCTGATCCAAAACCGTGCACGGTGCACGTGCACCTAAAGCTCCGGCCACCGTAGGTCGTTGCGACCATCGACGACAATCATATGAACCCACGCGAGCACAAAAACAAACCCAGATTCAAGAATTCTAACACAAAACAAAAATTCAACCTACCCTCGAAAAACTGCAGCAAATCTCGACACAAAACCCCCCAACGCCGACCATCTTGACGCCGATGAACTTCGCCGACCCCACCATCGAAACGCCACGTCCAGGAGCTTCAACTTCCCCAAATGCGAACACCTCCGTTCCACTTTTCATGTCACAAAAGCCTCGACAGTCAAACCGAGGAAAAAATCAAGCTAAAACCCTAATTTGATCTAATCAGAACAAACTGGCCATAGGAAAAATTCAATTGTATTTTTCCCATCATCAACACTTCGAAAGCTAGCCTCGACCCAGATTTCAACCCTCATCATCGATTTGATCGGCGGCCATTCATCAAATAGCCGAAACCATTCAACTTACAATTCCAAATCGAATATTAACTTAAAAATTCTAAAATTAGTGTTAAAATTCGTGATTTTCCAACACGAAATCATTCATACAATCTAAGCTATAATTTGAGTTCATTGATTTTTAACATGAATCAGTGGTTTACAGTATTTTCCATTTTTTAGAATTATTTGTAAATTAGAAATTACAGAAACTATTTTTTAAAATTTCTAGCAAACATTAACATACAACTTTCATTCAATCATCAACGTCCAATAAGGATGTAATTGGGAGATTTGGATTTTTGAAGTGAAATTTGGTCTTAAAAAAACAGAAAACAGAGTTTCAATGTATATACTGACCTATTTCACATATATATATATATATATATATATATATACATATCTATAAATTCCAAAAAATATTAATACTGAAGATTTCCATGCAACATCAAGATAAATTTTCAGATCCGCACATGCATGGTAGTAAAAACCCAGATCAAACTGTGTTTAAAGAAATTTACTCACCATTAATATGCAGAGCAGGTTTTTGAATTTTCCAGGCTTGAACATTCATTCTGAAAAAAAAGCTTTGATTTCCTTGCTGTTGAAATTGAATGCATGCTTCAAATTTTTGATTTAAAATGTTGAACTGATGAGTTGATCATCCATTTGAATTGCAGGTTGAAGTTGCAGGTTTTCATCTCAGATTTGATTTTACTTTTCAGATTTATCTTGCCTTTGGGTTTTAATTTCAGATTTGTAATTAAGAAAAAGAAGAAAGGAAATTTGAACCGAGAAAATGGAAGCAGGCTTCTCTAAACATACATTTAATTTTAAACTTTAAATTCTAAAAAAAAATGATGATGCCACTTGTTGATAAATTGAACAAATGTCTCTAGCATATTTTAAAAAGTTTACAAGTGTTAAATTCTTTGCATAATTGTATTTAAAACCTTATATAAAAATAATAATTATATCTTATATCCATGTAATATGGACACCTGTATTTATATGCATTTATGAAATGTTTTTTTTAAATAATAAGCTTTTGAATTTAGATAAATATACAAGTATAAAGTCTTTGTACACTTTTATTTTATAAATAGCTTACTTTTAAAAATCAAAGAAATGTATTATATATTTTCTTTTAAATTGTGAAGTATGTATTTGTATTTATATTTATGTAAAATATGAATTTAGTAATTTTAATTACATATTACTTATGTTTACAAACAATTCTAGTTCAAGAAATAATTAAAAGAAAGTTTATTTAAAACTATATATGTATATATTTATAACCATTTTAATTTAAACATTTTAAAGAAAACTAAACAAAACTTTATTTTAACTATCATATTTAAACATAAACAATTATCTTATATTTTGAAAACAATTGAATTAATCTTAAATTAACCTTTGAAAAATATTAAGTTTAAAACAAAGCTTTAAATTACAATTCATGCATATATAAATTATTAGTAGACTATATTAAATTTCAAAACAACTATAACATATACATACATATATAATACAATTTGAAAATTCATCTTTTATTTAAAATAAAAGATTTTCCTATTCACAATATATATCAAATGTATATATTATAAATAGAATAAAATTTTATTAGCTTTGAAAATAATTCTTATCAATATTAAATTGTTAGAAAGATATTGATCAATATTGCCAGATTAAATATTTATTAACCTTTAAAAGATTAAAATTTACCAATTTAAATTAAAATTGTAAAGAAAAATTATCAAATCAATTTAATTATTAATACAAATTGTTAAATTGATATTGCCCAAAATTCCGGGTCGTCACATTCCTCCCCCTTTAAAGAATTTCGTCCCCGAAATTTAAAAGCAAAGATAATTTAATAACCCAGCAAAAATTTCAACTTCAAACTGCAAAAAATACCTATCATCCAGTTACTAACGACCATAGCAACCAATCAAACAAACAAACCTAACCAATTATCCTGACACAAATCAGAATAAATCTTCTAATACTATCTAGAGTTTCCCAAGGATAAATCACTGCGAGACTCGCTCTACAAAAGCTAAACAAACTACACCACCAAAATCCAGAGCTCCTCTTATATCTAGATCCATCAATCTGAACAGAACATCAGACTATACCCAAGTCTAGCACAACTTCCAAATCCAACTGAACTGCAGATTCAACAACCAACGGTGAATCATACACGTACCCCCTCAGAGATACGTGAAATACAATGAATTCCATTTATCCAAACTGGCAATTCAATCTTATCCTATCAAAAACACAGATAAGAAATCTCAAATGCCTCAGAACTAGCCATCCAATCTTATCCAATTACTGTTCTCTTAACCAGAGAAATTAACAACAATGAAGTCTCCAACTTCGAATTCCAAACTCCTTACCTCATATCTGTATAACTCAACAGACAATCCTGGGCTGTCAATCTTCTTGATCAGCTCAACCTATGCTGATACTTATAGAAACAACTAGACCAAAGCAAACCAGCTTCTGGATCATATCCAACAGAAAATTCTTCCAAGATCCGTCGAAATCCAGAACACAAGCTCTACTTCTCAAGCAATAGCAAACTGAACTTACTTCCTTCCTTGTACAGCCGCTACCTCGCTTCCGCTGCATAACTCTGATTCTGAAATAGATGAGAATATTGTTGATGAACACGAGTACAAACTTATCTAATATATCCGGAAGATTTTGTTCATCAAATCCATAAAATCTTAGTGAAACATCTGACTCGGTCACAACCTTACAGTAGAATCCAACTCAAAAACTAGATCTAACTAATCCAAATTCCAAAAATTCTGTGAGCTGCTACACCAACTCTTCTTTCTCTAGGAACCATCGTACTACCAGGCTAACTACCAGTATCGCTTTTGGAACCAATTCAATATAAAACTCAACTCCAGATGCAGACAAATTTCTGATTACTTCAGTAGCTCTTACTTCCACATGAGAACCCTCAATCTCAAACAAAAGATTGCCCAAGAAAAATTCCCAAACTAATCGCAAGTCACTTTTGCGATCTTACCTAGTTCAGATTCCAAAGAAACTGTCCTCTCTTTACCAACTAGAATAGCCTTAAACTTCTCCAAATAAGGTTAACCCTTCAAGAAAATATTCACCATCTGCCTGGACTGCTGAAGGAAGAACCACAAAAATTCCTGAACTATCGGAGAAATGACTACACTGCTGCTTCCAACTCTACATCGATGATACTGCAAAGCCAAAAGACCTTCTCATCAGCACACCGAACACTTCGAGCTGAAACTGCTACCATAGCTAACGAAAGATTTCTAATCCAAAGGCTCCTCGAACTCCAAAACTATCAACAAACCACACAACGGACCTTCGAGATGGCAAACATCCTCTCAAGAAATTTGGGCTCCAAACCAAGCATCAACCTCTCGCTCTCCTTAAGGAATGACAAATGAGACCATGTCGAAGCGAAACAACTTATAGACCTTAGTCTCATATTCCAGAACAGCCATCCTCCCTGCTAAAGATCCAGACAACTTCCACACAGACTAGTCTTCCCTACGACAGGTAAAGACTGCTCCTCAACTACTCCTAAAACTGCTTCAAGAGAAAACATCTTCTGAAATATCCATGGGTACTGCATCTCATCACGCAGTTATCAAGATACCATCACTCGCTTCTGCACTTCCGACAGATCCAAACTTACACTTCCAAGATAAACTCCAAATCTTTTAAAAAGATTTCCTTCGGAGATCAGAGAAATCCTTACTCCAAGCTACAAATCTGACTTGAGACGGTATTAGGTCTACAGTCTCGACAAATACACATCCAACCTCAACATATAAACCTCTTCCATTAGTGGTGGTCGTGTTACACACACACCACTACACCATCTATGTCCAAAACTTATGTTGGAAAATCCGAATAGATAACCCAACAAATCAGGTAGATATATATAAATATATAGTTATATATAAAAATTACAAGTACGCTCTCTTAAGAAAGACACCACTCCAGAGCCTAGGTATTCACTCAACCTAAAGCTTTGATATGAAGCTGTAGCGACCCGACTTTCTAACCCCAGAAATACGCGTCACTATTTAAGAAAGAAAGAGATAGAAGAAGAAAAGATAAGAAAAGAAGAAACTCAACAACAACAGATAACACACAGCGGAACGAATGAAATATAATATATCACATAAAATATTACATAGTATTATATTACATCGAGTACACAACTTATACAACACATATTAGACAGTTATAAACATCTGTCTAACCATACATCACAAGATATCACAAGATACATATACCATACAAACATAGCGGAACCATAATATATCTACACGTGGAAGCCTCCTGCTCCAAATCTCTTCCAGAATTTTTCAAGCAGACCTGAATCCCTCGACCACTCATACATAATATGAGTACCCAAGAGTTTAATAAAACAGAAAATAAACACTCGGATCAGACATGGGTCTGGTGTGAGTAAATGGGCTAAAATTTCTTAACTTTAGAAAATCCTTTGAAAAGAAAAGGTATCACGTAAGACTTCCCACACATAAACATGGAAAAGTTTTTACCATCCACTAACCAAAACATTTGATAGGAAATCCAGTGATATTATAATAGTGTCTAGGGTTTTCAAGTAAATAAGAAATAGCCGAAATTGTTACATGATTAAATTCCAGCTACTAGCCATAAAAGTGGGTAATACAAACAAAACCGTGGGGTCTCATAGGAAGAATGGGTTTCCATCAATGGCAGGGGTACCGGGGTACCGTCCGTCACAGTTTGTGGCCTAGATCACAGTACCGAGGATTACTCCCATTCCCCTGCATCACAAAGCCGGGACCATTCCTTACTGAACAGTCCCGAGTAAGATCACCTCGTGGTTGGCGCGACCAACCACCAACTAAGCCAAAATAAAAGAGGACATCTAGACAGGGATGACCTCACCCCGAAATGTGTGCTACCCACATAGCCTTGCTGCACCTCCCCTGTTTTAGCCATTCCCGGTTGATGAGGCTTGAGGCTGCGATTACCTTTATAGAAAACATCTATCTTAGAATGTTCATCGTCCACCTGACGATGTTCTGAAAGCATTCAATCCAAACAAGTTCGTTCCGGGTTCGAACGAAACCGAAGGCACTATCTCGTTGCACTCATTTTAGAATCACCCTCAGAGTCAACGACCATAGCCCTTGCACTCTGATCACCATCTCGAACCTATAAGTACTATCTCCGTCAAACTCATTACAGAAACACCCCCAGAGTTATACTGACGTATAGTTCTTACACTTCGAGTCTTCACTAAGCTCCACTTGGATTCACAACCTAACGTTTAATTTGGATCGATGTGGTTTTCGGATTATCCAAATATGGAAACCCGATCCCGGTCTCACCGAAACCAAACGTCATTTTAATGTCCAAGTTGTTTAAGGGTTTAAACAATTAAACTTATATTCAGGATGATATAAAGAGATAGATGAATCACATTATCACAATAAATAATTCATATCAACCATTCATCTCACAAAGCAGCATATCACATATCATAGATATCACATCCAAATCATCCAGTATCAACCAATCACCCAATATCAGTCATCCAATATTAATCAATCATCCAATATCAATCAATCATCCAAAAGCAGAATTGATTAACTCTTAACCAATTGGATTACCTTAATCCTTCTATCCTTTAATCATTTGGATTATCTTAATCCTACTTCATTAATTTATTACAAATAAATAAATAAATTAATCAACTCTTAATGATCTTTCTTAATTAATCTCCCTTGATTAGTTATCCTTTAATTACATTCAAGTAATCAGCCTTTGATTAATTACACAATTAATCACCTTTAACCATATACAGTAATTAACCTTTAATTACTATCATTAATTACAATAATTAATGATCCTTCATTTGTTTCCATTAATTAATTAACTATGATTAATTGCATTAAACCTCAATTAATTACAATTAATTAATCACACTTAAATTAATCACTTCCATTAATCAATTTTGATTAGTTCATTAATTACATTAACTAATGATCCTTATTAATTAATAATCCCTTTAATTAATTAAATAAATAATTTGTAATTAATCATCTCATTAATCATAAACAGTAATTAACAACTTGTAATTACTTATCTTAATTAATTAACTTCTTAATTAATTAGATTAACCCTTTGATTAATTAATCTATTAATTAATCCTTAATTGCTTCATTAAGTAATTATTTATCAATTAAATTAATTAATAAACCCTTAATTAATTACTTTATTAATTAATTTCATTTTTAATTAATTACACTTAGTAATTAATCTTAAATTAATCTCATTCATTAATTAATTAATCACATTAATTAATTAACTAAAATTAATTAAAATTAACTAAGTAATTAACCCTTAATTACTTCATAAGTAATTATCTTTTAATTACTTCCATTAGATAATTACTCTCTTAATTAATTACTTAACAAGTAATTAATTCCATCATTAAATAATTCTTAATTCTTTAATTAATTAATTACTCCATAATTAATTAACTTCAAAACAATTATATTAATCAATTCCTTAATTAGTAACATCAAGTGATTATCCATTAATCACTTCCATTTAATTACACCCATGAGTAATTTTCCACTAATTGCTTCCATTAGTAATTACACACTAATTACTTTTATAAATAATTTCTCTTTCCTTAATTACATTCAATAATTAACCGTTAATTACTTCATTTAGTAATTACACTTAATTAATCATAATTAAGTGATTATTTAAAATTAAACAAACAATTAACTAATCATTTAAAATTAATTAAATAATTAATTAATTAATTAACTTCTTATATTTAAAGAAAATCCTTAATTAGTTAAGAATAGCATATTTATTAAGTATTCTTAAGTTCATATCAAAATAATTAAACCTCATTTACCTTCATAAATAAATTATTTGAAATTAATCAAATTTTAATAACCTAAAAACCAATTATTCTATTTGGTTTACAAAATCATAACAATAACCTTATTTGGAAATAAGGCATTTAGAAATCAAATTTAAAAATTAAAATACTTTAAACATCTAATTTAAACTTATTTATTTTCAATAAAATTTGAAAACTTTAGTTATTAAACATTACTTTAAAATTTCTTAAAACTTTTGATTTAATATTTAAATTCAAAACATTCCCTTTAAATTGAAATTCAAGATTTAATTAAGTTAACTACTTACAAAAGAAATAATCTTAAACTTTTAAATTTAAAAATAAATTCAATTTACATTTTAAAAAGATTGATTAACCTTTACTTCGAAAGAACAAGTTTTTAACTTGTATATTTATTTTATTATTGAAAGACTTGGGCTTGATTTTATTTATTTCAACAACAGGTTAATTTGCAACTTAACATTATTATACAGTACTAACTAAAAAGCAAACAACCTAAAAACTCGAGTTAAGCACTTCAACTACTCGAGCCTGCCTCGAAGACACCCCATGCTTCCCCCTACTTCGAGTCGTTACTCTGAAAACACGAGGGCTATCCCGAGTCAACTCGTCTTCCCCAATTCAAAAACTTCACCTGATCCAAAACCGTGTATGGTGCACGTGCACCTGAAGCTCCGGCCACCGTAGGTCGTCGCAACCTTCGACGATAATCATATGAACCCACGCGAGCACAAAAACAGACCCAGATTCAAGAATTCTAACGCAAAACATAAATTCGACCTACGCTCGAAAAACTGCAGCAAATCTCGACACAAAACCCCCCAATGCCGACCATTTCGACGCCGATGAACTTCGCCGACCCCACCATCGAAACGCCACGTCCACGAGCTTCAACTTTCCCAAATGCGAACACCTCCGGTCCACTTCTCATGTCACAAAAGCCTCGACAGTCAAGCCGAGCAAAAATCAAGATAAAACCCTAATTTGATCTAATCAGAACAAATTGGCCATAGGAAAAATTCAATTGTTTTTTCCCATCATCAACACTATGAAAGCTAGCTCGACCCAGATTTCAACCCCCATCATCGAGTTGATCGGCGGCCATTCATCAAATAGCCGTAACCTTTCAACTTACAATTCCAAATCGAATATTAACCTAAAAATTCTAAAATTAGTGTTAAATTCGTGATTTTCCAACACGATATCATTCATAAAATCTAAACTATAATTTGAGTTCATTGATTTTTAACATGCATCAGTGGTTTATAGTATATTCCATTTTTGGGAATTATTTGTAAATTAAAAATTATAGAACCTAATTTTAAAATTTCTATCAAACATTAACATACAACTTTCATTCAATCATCAACGTCCAATAAGGATGTAATTGGGAGATTTGGATTTTTGAAGTGAAATCTGGTCTCAAAAAAACTGAAAACAGAGTTTCCATGTATATACAGACCTATTTCACACATATATACATATCTATAAATTCCAAAAAATATGAATACTGAAGATTCCATGCAACATCAAGATAAATTTTCAGATCAACACATGCATGGTAGTAAAAACCCAGATCAAATTGTTTTTAAAGAAATACTCACTATTAATATGCAGAGAAGGTTTTTGAATTTTCCAGGCTTGAACATTCATTCTGAAAAAAATGTTTTGATTTGCTTGCTGTTGAAATTGAATGCATGCTTCAAATTTTTGATTTAAAATGTTGAGCTAATGAGTTAATCATCCATTTGAATTGCATGTTGAAGTTGTAGGTTTTTCCATCTCAGCTTTGATTTTACTTTTCAGATTTATCTTGCCTTTGGGTTTTAATTTCAGATTTGTAATTAAGAAAAAGAAGAAAGGAAATTTGAACTAAGCTAAGAAAATAGAAGCAGGCTTCTCTAAACATACATTTAATTTTAAACTTTAAATTCTAAAAAAAAAATGATGATGCCACTTGTTGATAAATTGAACAAATGACTCTAGCATATTTTAAAAAGTTTACAGGTGTTAAAATCTTTGCATAATTGTGTTTAAAACCTTATATATAAAAAAATTGTTATATCTTATATCCATGTAATATGGGCACTTGTATTTATATGCATTTATGAGATGTCTTTTTAAATAATAAGCTTTTGAATTTAGATAAATATACAAGTATGAAGTCTTTATAAACTTTTACTTTATAAATAGCTTACTTTTAAAAATCAAGGAAATGTATTACATATTTTCTTTTAAATTGTGAAGTATGTATTTGTATTTATATTTATCTAAAATATGAATTTAGTAAGTTATTTACATATTACTTATGTTTACAAACAATTCTTATTCAAGAAATAATTAAAAGAAAGTTTATTAAATATATATATATGTGTGTATATATTTATAACCATTTTAATTTAAACATTTTAAAGAAAACAAAACAAAACTTTATTTAAACTATCATATTTAAAAATAAACAATTATCTTATATTTTGAAAAAAATTGAATTAATCTTAAATTAACCTTTGAAAAATATTAAGTTTAAAACAAAGCATTAAATTACAATTCATGCATATATAAATTATCAATAGATTATATTAAATTTCAAAACAACTCCAAATTATAACATGTACATACATATATATTACAATTTGAAAATTCATCTTTTATTTAAAACAAAAGATTTTCCTATTCACAATATATATCAAATGTATATATTATAAATAGAATAAAATTTTATTAGCTTTGAAAAATAATTCGTATCAATATTAAATTGTTAGAAAGATATCGATCAATATTGCCAGATTAAATATTTATTAACCTTTAAAAGATTAAAATTTACCAATTTAAATTAAAATTATAAAGAAAAATTATCAAATCAATTTAATTGTTAATAAAGATTATTAAATTGATATTGCCCAAAATTCTGGGTCGTCACAGTTTAAATGGGATTACACACGGTTTTAGGGTAAAACTAGTTTATATTGATGTTTAAATGCCACGGAAATATTTTATGTTGTATAAAACATGATTTGGAGTTGGGTTTTAATTTTGGTAATTTTCCAGGCTATGGAAAGATTGTTATGAATTTTCATAGGAAAATATAGTTATTTTGTTTTATAAATTTATTTCAGAAAATAAATTAAGAATTTGGGTCTGGGATTTCGATACGTTAGATAACTTGATTAAAGTCAATTTATGGAATTTTTAGGGATTTTTCAAAGTAATTTTCTATGCAAATTAAATTACTTTCGAAGAAGGACTTTTTTACAATATTGGTTTTAGTGAAAGGGCTTATTTGATTAACTTAACCATGGTTTAGATATGAAGTTAGAGGCAATTATTTTAGTAAAGAATTTGAAAATGTTAAGGCAACCAGTCTGGTGTTGACACGTGGCGGGTTATTTAGAAAAGGTTTGCTTTATGTATTGTTAAAGCATGTTTACTCAAAAAAGCTGGTTCCGCCTAATTTAGAAGTACCTTTCGACATAAAGCTTTCACCGTCAACCCAGTCGAAACCTACTAAGCTGAAAGCAATACACAAGGTATTACAAACATGATACACAGTGGATTTGAGAAAGGCTGGGTGTCGAAAGCATGGCTTCTGAAGAAGTTAATACCTTGGTTTGTTTTAAAAAGAAAAGCTTATGCCTTTGTATTATTTAAGCCTTTAAAGGAGTCTTTCGAAAAGAGGATTTTGAAAGGTTTCAAAAGGATTGCCATTAACATAAGTTTGCTTTCGAATGTGTTCCTTTACTTATAAAATAATGCTTTTAGGTTCCGACCTAGTCGAAGCCCTACTGCCATTCTTTAAGCCTTTTAAAGGTACTGAAGACATTAATGCTTTCAAGAGGAAGTGTTTGTTTTTAAAGAAGTTTTAAGTCACTTCCTAAAGGCTTTCGAAAGGGTCTAAGGATTTCGAAGGTAATGGCTTCGAAAGGAATTTCGACGCTATCATTCAATGTTTTATTTATATGGTTTGTAGCTTTCGACAGAGATGATGCCGACGCTATCATGTTTTCCCTAATATTTTTATATGATAAATGATGGTTTCGAAAGAGGTGCTTTTTCCTATATTCACTTAGACCCAAATAATAGTTTAATTATAAGCCCAATGGTTTCGAAAGGGGGACTTTTATGATTTTGGAAAGGTTACTTCCAATGGTTTCAAAAGAGGTACTTTCAAATGGTTTCGAAGCCATGCTTCTAAAGTTAAATGTTAATACTTTAATACAATCGAAAGGTTTTTAAAGAAGGGTTTTAAAGTATTAAAAAGGCAGGAGCCTAATGTTTTGAAAATAAATTTTAATGCTTTCGAAAAAGGTCATCCTATAAAGTCGAAAGCAAGGTTTTGCAGATGTCGAAAGGTTTTATAACCAAAACTCATTTTTAAAGGAAAAACCCATGGCTAAATAAAGGAATTTTAATATGATTTTAAGTATGCAAATTTGAAGAAGGGTTTCCTTGATAAAAGTGTATGTTAAAGGGATTAACAATGTTTTATGTGAAAAGTATTTCAAGGGCATTAAACCCACAGGAGTGGTATTGTTATGTTATTATGTCTGCTTCTTTAAATATAAATATATTCACATTATAATGGAACTGTAAATGTATTTTGGGGATAAAGGGCAGAAGAACCAGCTCGGTTGACCTAGTAGTTAATATAATTTAAGTTAGCTCCTGAATAAGTAGAATTGCATCCAGGAGGTCAGAAAGATCAAAATATAGGATGCTAAAATATTAAAGAAAGATGTTAGCCGGGGACAATAGGTTCTTAGTAAGCCCATAAAAACCGTGTACAGGAAAAAAATATTGGTAGGGGCCAATAGGTTCATTGTTAGCCCATGAAAACCATGTATAATGGAAGATGTCAGAAAGAAAGGTTCATAGTAAGCTTATGAAAACTATGATATGATATTGGTCGAGGCCAATAGGTTTGTAGTTACCCATGAAAACTATATCCGGATTGAGATATTGACAGATGTCAACAGGTTCCTAATCAGCCCATGAAAACTAAGGTAAGAAGAAAGGATATAGGGGTCATCAATAGGTTTCTAGTCAACCCATGAAAACTAGGATAAGAGTAAAGATATTGGAGTTACCAATAGGTTCATAGTGATCCCATGAAAACATGTAACTGGACAGGGAGTTCTTAGATATTTTACCTGTTATTAGTCAACCCATGAAAACTAATAAGTTAATAGTAATACTAGAAACTATAATTGAGACAGATAATAGAATGAATGAGGATGGTAATCCAAAATCGATTCATTTGTTTTGCATGTCATTATATTATATTTTTTTGAATTGTTTTAACCATTGTGGATATAGTAGCACAGTATATGACTTTTAAAGGTTTTAAGTTATTAATGAGGGAAAACCCGTTTTGCTAAGCGACGTGGTCTCACTAGATTTCTAAATGATTTGAAATGGTAGATTATTATTCATACCATGCTTTATGTCTAACTCTAAGTTTATGTTTTCCTTTAAACTCTCGGGTACTCAATTGATTTTGAGTAGTTTGAGAGTTGAGATTTTTAGGTACCTCATTAGACGAATAAAGCTTCCGGAGACATGAAGGAGGCATGATAACTATATAGAATTTTTTTTATTTAATTCCGCTGTGTTTTTTGTAATGGCAAAGTTGTTATATTGCCTATATATACTCTGATCATCCAAGGGGGCATCTTCATATGTCGCTCTTGGAGTATGTTGTAATAAATATATTTTCCCTGATGTGATTTGCAATTGTAGGATTATGTAGTGAATTGGAAATGTTTGAAGTGTAATGTGATTTTGTTTGATGTTTGAAATTTTTTTCATATTCATTTATTTATGTGTATCATTGAATCTAATAAAGACGTATTTCTTCACGAAGGATTAATAACTATGGATGATTGCAGCACTCGTAGCCGTTAGTTTTAGGCCTCCAAGTAGGGGATGTTACGTCAGGTTAGCTCCAGAAATAACATGACCATAGTGAGACGACAATCCCTTTAACTTGAAATCATCTCCAATGAGTTCTTCAATATCTACATAAACGTTGATCAAGTACTCAAAGTTGATAACAGTTTCCTTAAATGGGACAGGTTACTTTGGAGTTGCAGCATGTTACTTTGGGTCTTGAACTGGGACATCTAACAAAGAAATATTGGGTCTTAAACTGGGACATGTTACTTTGGAATTGCAGCATGACTTTGTGATTTCTTTAAGCCACAATAATCATAAGAGATAGACATTCATCTCTCTTCTTGAATGAGAGGAGATATCTTAGCTCATCGAAGCTTGGGGCACGATTGAATGTCCGTATAATTAAAATGTGAAGGCAAGTAAAAATTCTATATCTGTTTGGATGAATCTGAAATGGAGCTATTCTCAAATTCAGAAGAGTCTCTCTTAAGAAATGATTGAATAAGGGCACAATACCATTCAACCACATGTGCCGATGGCAGGCGGTGTACCCTGAAGGTAGCATGTATGTACCTTGAAGGTGGTACGTGTGCAAACTCATTTCTTAGTGACAGGCGCACATCATCGAGAATGCCATGCTGTAAACAAATATTGTTTAGAACTTTAGTGGAAATTACAGTGGAAGCTCTCTATGGAGGGTTGAGTAAAACTCTAATGTTCGAAGGGGTTGGATCAACAATTGGACCAACCAGCACCAATTGACCATATTCGGCCAGTGGTGCCGAAGAAGTAGGTGTTGTTGGAACCGTTTGCGAAGGCATAATTGAGGATGATTCTGCTCCCAAAGTGCTGGGCTTCCTCCACTGGACTTACATGGGATGACGGATGCTTCATTTTATATAACAGAATTTGTATCCAACATCATCAGGTAATTCTATTTATAACTAGAAATCCCCCATATGTTTGACGCTTGAATTCCGATGGGGCATTGACCTGTGCCAACTTGTCGAAATCCAAGCATTTATTGTGGCGTGTAGGTGGGATGGGCTCGGTGTCCTGAACACTACGAATGCTCTATCCGGTGTAGATAGTTCACCCGCAGCAGAGAAAGGAAAAAGCTTTCCATATCATTCATTGAAGTTATTCCTCCTACACTTATCCATTATCAGTCAATGACCGATAACGGATCCATTATCCAAAGCGACACGGAAAGCTCATCCTATTTTCAGGTCATCGAGCGTGCGATAGTAAAATTAATCCAGGATGATCATGTCTATAGTAATCCGCCTCGATGGAGCCATCGAGGCCATATGCTAATCGATTTTTATTCATTGAACGAAGGTAGTAGAATATGTAAAGTGCAAGCACAAATCCACTATCTACCTCCAATAAATCGCAATCAACCCACTTTGTGCACCATTCTCATCGATCGCCCCAAACGCATTTGTAATCACCACCAACATGGTAGCCACATCATCACCAACCTCAGATTAAAAGCAAACGTGTTCGACATCAAGTTCGTGATGATCCAAGCAATGGAAGGTCGGCAGCGATCCAAGCAAGCGGTAATTCTAGCACTAGGGCTTGTCTTGAAGTGATGGCGGAGGTTGGTGAGGTAGATGACAAAAGGCTTCGGCAGTGGAGATCAACAGCGGTGGCAGCAAAAGAAAATTTAGGGTTCGGTTGTTATTGGCTCAGGTCGCTAGAGGAAATATGTGAACGAAGGATAATGAGAACGGTCGGTTCGAGTAAAGCTAAATAAGGGATCGGTTGAAGAAATTTCACTACGTCTATAGATCGCCAGCGATCCATCAGGCTACAACCAATCTTCTTTAAACATGCCAAGCATGATCTATATGCAGGGTCAAAATTGTACAAGCAACGATGATTCACATCGAAAACTCAACTGGCGACTGAATGGCCAAAGCCAAATTCGCACGATAACCTCAACATGATCGATTAAATTTGACAAAATGGAAACTCAAAAGCAGTTATTCCAAAGCACAACTTGTTTCCAACGAAGATGTACTCTTGGGGGAAAATGTTAACTGGGTTTTTAACCCATCAGAATTCAATAGGAGTTAGAAAATCTAGGCCAAGACAAGACAACTCAAGAATCAACCAAAAGGACCAAGAGGATAGGCCAAGAAGGACTCAAGAGGAAATATACAAAAGTTAGCTAAGGGGATGGATCGCTAGTGATCCATCATCTATGGATCGCCAGCGATTCATAAGGACTCCTAATGGGTCGTTCAAACCTCTTACATCATATCTTTTCTATGGGTGTATGCCAAGTTTCATAGCCTTTCAAGCAACCTAGTTCGAGAAGCAAAGACCTATCTGGTTCTAGTCAAAGTTCAATCCAACCGATGCATGAATCTTCATCAAAACAAGGCAATTAGTTATGAAATTACATGGAAAGCAACTACATAAGGCAAGGAATGCAACCCAAAGGAAACCATCCAAAAATACCTTAAGTACATGGATTGCTAGCGATCCACGCCCTATGGATCGCTAGTGATCCATCAGGTTAAGTTGGATTGCAATGAAATTGTCAGTGCACTCTCATATCATCAAGTATAGGCTTCTAGAAAAGCGGCTTAGCCAATAACTCTCCAGCCCCTATAAATACAGTCCTACTTGCAACATAATGGGGATCTTCTGGACTGGCTACTGGAACTTTATAGAGATTATTCTTCACTCTTCTCCTCCCACACAATAGCTATCTAAGGGTCCACTGTGATTCTCCAGTGAACTCTTGTTCTTTTAACTTGATTTAACTTAAAAAGATTCAATCATATTGTAATTCGATTCAAACTTGTAACAGTAGTCGGTTAATAGAAAATTATAAAGTGGACGTAGGCTTAATAAATAGCCGAACCACTATAAATATCTTCTTATCTTTTTATTATTTTTGCTTCTTTACATTTATTTTCTATATTATTGCTCTATAAGAACAGGGCTGGTGCTTTCACATTCAATACAGTGCATTGATCCATTTTTTGGGTTAACAATTAGAATGGTATCACCTTGAAAAAATTATAATAGAACAATGTAGTTAAACTATATCCTATTGCTCCACTTATAACTGTAGTTACGAGATGTAGTTATAGCGCATCTGAGTGATGCGGTTGCAAACACACTTTATTGATACTATTATAAATGCATCTGTGAGAAGCAGTTATAACTTCACATTACACCAAACAAGCCATTTTGTAACACTTTTCTGCTTTCAATTTACAATGCTAATAACCGTCACAAATTTCTAATGGTTATATCCGTTACAACCATTTACAACAGTTATTACAGTTAGTAAATATGGTAATTTCGTAAATAATGAAAAGAAGCAAGGACAAGATTGTAAATTATCTTTTAACAATAGTTATCTCATTTCTCACGGTAATTTCATTTCTCCCTCTAATGTTTTACTTCTCTTTCATTCCTACGCGGTTTCATCTGCCACCGACTCCACTGTCTGCCACCGCCTCGGCCGTCTGCCACCGCCTCCGCCTTCTGCCATCACCTCAGCCGTCTGCCACCGCCTCCGCCTTCTGCCACCATCTCGGCCGTCTGCCACCGCCTCCTCCCTTTTTCCTATCAAATCGACGAAGTTGAAGGAAGATCTTGATTGCGAACTATGAATCTAGGGTTTTGCTTTTCCACCTCCGTCCACTCAGGTATGAACACTTTTGCATCAGGTAACAATTTCGTTGTACGTACTTATTGATTTGTTGTTTGTTTATATCACCTTTTTTTCATTTGAGCAATTTCAGTATTGGAGCACATAACAACTTTTTTAGGTCGATTACTAAGTAGTAAGCGACTGAATAGTATTTGGTCAGAAAAAACTAGGAACTCTTAATAATTTGAAAGGTGGGCAACGAGTTCATTCACTAGGAATAGAGAGAGATAACTTATGTAAACATCAATGTCGGTTTATTTTATTTTTCAAGTCACTTTAACAGTAATTTTCGCTATAAAACCATGTCTATGATTCCTTCTTAAACAGCTATTATATTTAGGCTGCTTAATATAGCATGTGTCATGGTGTCCGTAAATATGAGTTTGATAATTTCAATTTAAAAAAAATAAATATACATATATTATTCCTCTTTATCGTAATAAAAGAATATGGGGTCTACTTGGATTGGGGGTCTAGCATGGTCTTTCTACTAAGGCACGCCCTTGTATTTAAATTAGGCAATTCAAGCAAAAAGGAAGGTGAAAGCAAAAAACTAAAATAGTTTATGGCACAAATAAAAATGTCTAATGCAAGAACTTATTGTGCAACTCAAGTAGTTTGGTTATGCCAGATTCTGGGCATTTCACATAATAAATAAAAGGAGTTTTGTAGTAATCTTTGAGAATTATAAACCAGTAATAAAGAATAACATATGGTTTGATTTCCAAAAAAATGCATACAACCAATTGATGTTCTGTACCTACCTTAAATTATCACAACCAAGGAAAAAGCTTTTGTTCTCTCTATATAGGGATAAACCAATATGTAACCATAATATCAAGCTATCATGAGATATACTACTGCTCCGTTAGCAAATTATACTAGAAAGAGGATAGTATTTAAATGGTCATGAGAATAGTTATATGCATTACACTGATGATATGTTTTCTACTAATAATCTTGACATGAAAATTTTGTTAACATATGATTCAATTCATTCTTATCTGTTATCCAAACAGTCTACGCATGAAAAAATTGGCGTTGTAGACTTTGTGCATCAAGTAATCAATCTCTTAGAAACCAAGTAAATTTTCATGTGATTTGTGAATATCATTATTGCTTCCTTTCTCTTGGTTATTCAGTACATTATGTAAGCCAACTGTCAACTGCTGATTGCAACTCCTTTGGTATTTTATGTGTTACCTTAATAATGAGTAATATCGAACTATGTTGCGTTAGACTTAGTACAACCTCCACTTTATATCCAAATAACCTATGTATAAAGGCATATCATGACCCAGTTCTCCATTGTAAGATGAGTTGTATGTGGAATCTATAATTCTGATGGTAAATTCTTCAACTTAAATAGTAGAAACTTTTTTTCTTTTCTCCTGACTTTGGTTATTATTTATGTCTAGGGAATCGGACCCAAGATCTTTGGTAATATAGCCATTGTATTTACCAGTGTTACCCATGCTCATTGGCAATTAAAGTTTGTTTTAACATGAAATATTTTAGTGTTGTAAGGAACAATAGAAAATGAAATCGTTTCTATATTTTATTGATGCTGACATTACAATATTTTTTATACTACCACAACACATTCAGTGTAACAACCCGATATTTTCAGCCATTCGCATCCGCACATGTCGGATTTGAATTGCTCAAAATACCGCGTTGTAAATAAATTTTGAGCAAATGAAATACAATCACAAAATCACAGACATAGAAATATCAGAATAACTCGCAGCGGAAATTAAAATACCATAGTAGTTCATGAAGCTACTATAACAAACTCTCAAAACATAATACATAATATCAGTCTGAAAAACATATACAATAGAAATCTCAATTACATAGCAGTTTATCAATACCAAAGCTGAATTAGAACAACTGAAACTGAAGGGATAGATAACTAGACAAGCAGAATCTCCAGCAATTCCTAGCTCCAGAAAAAAAATCCAAAGCTAAGCTGTAAATACTCAGGCTGACCCGAGCGTAAAGTAAAACACAAAACACTCGAGTCAGGACAACATATACTTATATAATGTAAACCAACTCAAGTGAACTGTAGTAGAAATGCATAATAACCTAAAGGATGCTTGGGATCGCCCATCCTTTAAGAATCAATTAAACTATAAATTAATTACATCCCGTGGTTAAAATTTCAAAGTGGTATTTTATACTTCAAAATCAAATATAATTTCAAAATTCAATATCATTCAAAATATCATATCTTCCAAACCACATTCATTTTTATTTAATTTAAATACCATTACAAAACACATTTCAAAATAGTTTATATTTCGAAACAAATTACCTCATTTTAAATCATAAAATGAAGTTATTATATTTAATAATTAAATTATTAAATTTCCAAAATTTTAGTCTTTCAAAATTCATTTATTCACTTAATTTATTAAAACAGATGAAAATTCAACTTTCGCAGCATTTAGAAATTGCTACGGAAAGTTACATTAAAAACAGTTCAATTTAACAAAAGATAGCATTTAAAAATGATGTAATAGGGTTACATTAGTTTCAAATAAAACTTAGTTAAATTCAACAATTATAGCATTTACAAAAATGCTATAATAACCTTTAATTAAACTTAGCCATTTGGTTCATTATTATCAACCACAGCATTTACAAATGCTGTATTATCATTTACATTAGAATTAATAGCATTTCAGAAATGCAGTTAATTAACTTCAAGTATTCAATATAATTTCACAAAAAATTATATTTTTATTTAAATCATTTTTAGCTTATAAAATCATATAATTTCACTTTTAAAACAGTCATTCAAATACCCTTATATTCATGATTTTATAAAGTTAAATCTCCATTCAAAAATCAAAATTTAATAATAATTCACTTATTAAATTCCAACATTAAATTTTAAATTCATTAAATTAAATTTAACTTAACACTTAAGTTTAAAATTTTCAAATATAACTTAATTTCATTTTTATTTACTTAACTTAAAATTCACTTTTAAGCCAAATTCACAAATTTTCAATTTTAGTTATATTTCAAAATTTCAACATAAATATTCATTCATTTCACATTTTAACTTTATTAAAGAATCATTAATATATTACAAAATCATTTTATATTCATTTAATTCAAAATATCATAAATTTATCATATTTTCATATTTAATTTAAATTCCATTTATCACCAAATTATAATTTCCAAAATAACTTACATTTCAGATTTTCTAACTTTACCATTTATTTATTTCACTTATAAATTTTCAGAGAATCAATAATGCTTTTCAAAAATCATTTTTAATCAAATTTAAATCAAAATATTATAATATTTACATTTCTAAAATATTTTAAATTTTTTAAGGAAGAATATTTTAACAACGGGTCTGTATTTCATTTTCTAGCCTAGGTAAAGTGATACGGGTAATATATCATTTCAACCCGTAATTTACAAAGAAAACCCAGGTTTGATCATTTCAAACCCGCAATCCCAAGTAAATGAAAATAATTGAAAATCATTCAGGCCTATCATTTCATCCCATAACGATTTTCTCCTATTCTAAAGTCCGTTCGGGTATGTATCATTTCAACCCATAGTGATTCTAGTCTACAGGGAACTTGCAGTGTGATAAACTGATGAAAATAATAGAATAGCATGAAATAAGAGTAACATATGGTATAACAAGTGTAAATATAGGTGTGAACTTCATATGAATATAATATAGCAGTTATAACCGGATGATATGCATTTACAGATTCAGTTGATGTCAGTTTATCACTATATAAGTACATATTAGTCTGGTGAGATTTACTCACCTGTTTAAGCTGGAGATGACAACCAAAACACACGACAAGGAATCTTCGAAGGCACGACAACATGAATAAGATTTGAGATCAGGAGAGCCAAAGATTAATTTCCTTAAATATATCAAACAAAACAAATAAAAACATGAATTACAAACCAAGATATTACAAAACAATGCTAGGAATAACTACACAATTCAAAGCTAGAACTTTTGCACTTGCATTCAACCTTGTATGCTTTAGCTATGGACTGGAAAGGCACTGTTATGGGATGATTTTGAATTAGGTTTGGATCAGGTTTGGGTTCAATAGGGTCGGCCATAACATGGATATGAAGGAGATGAATTGTATAGGCATGTATAACTCAAATCAAGGTAACCAAAGTAGAATTTCTGTGCATAAATGGTTCGGCCCTAAGCATACATAGGCACGGCCAGGCCTAGTAGGGTCATGTACTGATGTGGCAGGGGTCTCAGGTCAGCAAGTGGCTGGTGGTGATGATGCAAAGGTCGGCTAAGGTGATGTGGTGGAGTGGTGAAGGTAAAGGAGCTTGGCAATGCATGTTTAGGTGGAGTTTGCTCAAATATTTGGTGGATCTACATCATGGATGGCCACGGCTATGGATGGACAGTGGGCTAGAGGGGATGGCAGCTGGTTGTGGTGGTGGTGGAGGTGGATATGGTGGTGGAGGAGCAAGGGCTGAGCTACAAAGGTGAAGACAAGTGCAAAGAGATAAGGAAAACAAGAAGAATAAGCGAAAAAGAAGAAGAACTTTACCAAACTTTTGCTTCAGGAGTTCATGGCCGAAAATTTTGGATGAGAAACTTTTATTTTCGTGAAAAAATGAAGAGAGAAGTGGCTGAAGCAATCAGAAAAGAATCAGTCAAAATAATGATGCATTGATTGAAAATAAAACGGCGGAATACAAAAGGACTTAGGCAAATAAATGGTCTCAAACTCTTCATATTTCCATAATTCCTTTTGCAATTTTTAAATAACTAAAAAATGCATATAAATTAAGATAAAAACATGAAAATTTATTAAATAAACAAAAATATATAAATAAATATTAAATATATATAATTAAATTAAGAAAATAGCAAAGAAAATGTAAACTAGGCTAGAAAATTTGAAAATAAATGAAATGAACTTTGGAAAAAATTTGTGTACTTGAATTTTTTTTTATAAATAAAGATAATGACACAAAAATAAAATGCATGCATAAAGATAAATAAATAAATTTTAATTAAATATAATTTAAATGAAGAAAATAGCAAAAAAAATGGAAACTAGCCTTTAAAAATAGAAAATATATGCAATAAATTTTGGAAGAATTATATTATCACTTTAAAAATATCAAAAAAAACAAAAATATATATAAAATAACATATTAACACATATTAAAATAAAATATAACAAAGAAAATATGATTTATATAATCTAAAATAGACAAAATTGCAAAATAAAACAAATTATACTCAAAATTGAAATGTGCATAGCTTTCACAGTTTAAGTCCGTTTTCAATGAAACAAAAAGCAGTATTCAAGTTGTTAAATATATTTTCATAATAAAAGATAAAATTTAGGAGTTCAAATATTTAAATTTGAAATTTAAAAGTCAAATTTGACCAATTTGAACAGACATTCATCTTTCAGTAAAATATCCAATTTATACCTGTTTGAAATTATAATTCACATAATAATCAATACTTATATTTAAAAATGAAATGTTTGAAATGAAACAAGTTTTAAAAAAATTAAAAATGAAATAAAGTCAAAATTAAAATATTCATAAAAATCTAGGGTTGTTACACTCTCCCCCACTCAAATCTTTTCGTCCTCGAAAAGGAAGGAAGCGGAGAAACAACAAGAAAGAGCAATAGGTTGGAATGCATCCTCGAAAGAAGGTACGGAAAAGGTAGCTAGGAAGGGAAGCATGTTGGAAGACAAAGGTGAACCATTATTTAAACCATTATACATTTCAATTTAATATTTTTTTTAGTATGATGAATAGTCATTTGATTCAAATCTGATGGTTCAAAGTAAACAATATTTAAAACATTTTAAATTTTTAGAAGGGAAAATAACTGATCAAAATATTCTTTATATAGTACTTTATCAAAATACTTTTATCAAAATACTTTTATAACTCGATGTCTTAACAAGTTTACTTTCGTTCCTGTAGACTCTGGCTATGCGTTGATCAGGCGCAAAGCTAGAATTCTCCAAGTACTTAGTAGACTTGTTTCAACACCCGGCGAAAATAATGAAAACACTTTTAAAAACAGATATGGAAAGTACAATCCAAACAAATCAACCAAACCGAAACAGTTATCTAACCATGGATCGCAGATACACAATGGTTACGCCTGAATCCCCCAGGAAACAATCCGTATCCGTAAGCTTTCTCAGTCCTGCGAGTTACGCCATGATGACGAGTAGAATGCAGGATACACAATGGTTACACCTGGATCCCCCAGGAAACAATCCGTAACCCCAGGCCGGCTCAGCCAGACATTTGCGCTACTAATGCGACCTACATAGAGTGCAGGATACACAATGGTTACGCCTGGATCCCCCAGGAAACAATCCGTACCCCTAGGCCAGCTCAGCCAGGCAGTTGCGCTATGTAGTCGCGATCATAAGACCATGGAGATCGCCATGGAATTCGATGGACACTCGAGTATCATATCCGGAAAACCCAAATCAAAGAGAGAGAATAATATTTATAGAATGAATCCACAGTGTGGCCACAAAGCGGATATCAAGCAGAAGGCACTTTCCATATCTTTACTTCGAAAATATGTATCATATAGTACCTTTCAAAATCACTTTCAAATATCATACTTATATAAAGTCCATTATATATAAGATTTCATTTCAAATCAAATACTTTCCAAAATAATAGTATATCAAATCACACTTATATTAATTTCGATAATATAAGATTTCATTTTTCAAAATTGAGTACCTTTTCAAATCAACAGTTCTCAAATCAATAGTCTACTTATACAAATCATTTTTATATAAGTTTGATAGCTCCCGAATCAAGTATTTAATAAAACAAGGTTCTAAATTTCAAACCATTTCGATATCAATTAAATTTTAAAATCATATATGATGTCACCAAATCATTTCTTTCAAGTTATACATATTCAGTTTCAAAATTCCTTAAAACAATAGGTTTAGAAAATAATCCAAATTTCCAAATCTACAAAATTTAGGTTAAACAAAATTCATTTCCATTTCAAACATATATTCACTTCAAAAGTCATAATACTTTCAAAGTTATGAATCTTTCGAAACCAAAATACTTGAAATCATTACACTTTGAAAATCATAACATTTAGAAATCATGCATTTGAAATCATAAAACATCCCTTTAGTTCTTTACATTTCACAAATTTATTCAATTAAACCAAAATCTAAAATTTCCAAATTTTAATTCCATTCAAACCATCAGTTTCAATTCAATTTAGTTTTCCAACGAAACCATTTCAAATATTATCCAATTTCAAATATAGATTTGATTTACAAAATGAACTATTCAATCTTAAATATGTTTCAAGGCTTAAATATACCATATTTCAAACTAAATTTTATAATTTCATATATCTCAAATTTTACTTCATTATTACTTAGTGTTGAAATATTTATTTCATAAATCCATTATTTTCAAATAAACTCAAATTACAGGTAAACCAAATATCCTTTCATACTAATATAAGCTTCAATTATTCATTTATCAAAATCAATGGTTTTCAAAATCATCTTATACTTACATAAAGTTTATCTTATATGAGAATCAAAAATTTCAAAAATAAATTTCGCTGCATGGAAAGCCATATGGGATTGAACATCTTTGCTTACTAATAGATTTTTAATTAAGATTAGTTTTGTGTATAAAATAGTTTGTATGAAAAATAGAATAAAACAGTTAGTTTAAGAAGAATAAAAGAAAAATGGTTTTGAAAAATGGTTTTAAATTTGATAGTAGTTTTTCATAAAGAAAAATTCCAATTAAATTACAAAGATATCCAACCCAACAACTTTCAATTTCAGCGTCAAGTATACCAATGATATTAGGATATAAGATGTACATATGTCATCATCTCGCAACATTACATTCGATCGCTCGCTCGATCACACAAGTTCGCTTTCGAACTAGTATTGTCCATTCGACTTCCCTAATGCGGACTTCGATATGGTTTCTCGACTAGAAGCCATCAGTCCCCTTGCATAGTATGATAGAGAATTCTAGAATCAAGCCCAAAATCCATAAATGTTCGCCATCAAGAATCAAATGAAAAATCTTAACACGAAATGGTGTAATTCACCTCGAACTTGTGTACTCAAACTTGGATCAAATTAATTATGTGAATAAAACAACATACGTACAACTCATTTATCTATTCCAACTTGTTAAATAAATAGTTTTATAAAGATGTTACTAAGTTAAAACATTTAAAACCAAAATTTTCTCAAACATTTGAAGACTAATTTTTATCCAAAACATTTCAAAACTAAATTTCATATTAGTATAATTCAAAATAGTCTTATTTATTTACTTAACAAAACAGTTTCAACTTATAAAAATCGTATTATTTCATACTTGAAACATACAAACTAAACTTATATTCTTTATCAAATACCTTATACCTTTCAAAAAAAATTAGCTTTGAAAAATTAACCTTGATTTGGAAGTGCTCGAATCTTAAAATAGTCGAAAAAATCATATTTTCAATCCAAGAGTTGGAAATCAACACTAAATCAGTAAATCAATTTCAAAAGTTAGGTTTCAAAATCTGAAACTCGAGGACTGAACACCGGCTTACTTAAAATCTTTTCAAATATATATATACAGATCTATCTTTCGAATATCAAACCATACTTCGAAATCTGAAATCAAAATTGGTTTCACAAAATCACTCGCATAGCAAAGCTACTAGAGTGGCCTCTCTCTCACTCAGAAACTCAAAAATCAATGTCGATGATGCATGCATTCATCACCGAAATTATTTTCCAGCGACATAAGTGAGTTCTGGACTTCAATTAACTTTGAAAAACTTCTTTGAAATTCCTTCGAAATCATTAAAATTCATTCGAATACATTTGAAACATTTCTTATTTGAAAAAAAAAATATCTTTAAATCATATTATTATTATATATTTTCCAAAATCTTAAAACCGATTTCAAAACACCGGAATTCGATTCCTTGAAATTCAAATTCAAAACCCTTCAGTTATAAATCATTTTTGTATAAATCAAGTTCTTATATAATTTTCAAAATTTCAAATTCTTTCAAAATTTCAGATTTTCATTTTGAAAGGTATATAATCCTTATCGAAAACATTTCACTTTTATATATAAAAATATGGCCATCCTTAATAATTTCGATGTATGCACAATTTCAAAATACAACCAAACACAAATTTCCGAAGGATGATTCAAGGAAGGATTTCAAACAAACAAAGATTCAAAATTAGAGGAACTCTAATCAAATAGAATTCTAGTTCGAAGATAAACTCAAATGAAGATGAGATAATTTAGTTACCAAACAGAGGATAAATAAGCCTATATAAATCACGGGCGACCTTAACCGGTCAACCGTGACTTTCGGAATATAACCAATACGGAAATCTAAGGCAAATCGACCTTCGTTCGCCAGAGATAGAATCCGGGTAGAGCAGGAGATAGATAGCATGGACATCCAAGGATACAGAAATCTCTAGTGAATCAATGCCAATTGTAAAGGAATTTCACTCCCTTACAAATCATTCAAAGATTGGCGGACCTGCCGATCTTTAGAGGTTATTCAAAGTGGAGTTATGGAAAGCTCCAAAAATCAAAAGAATGCAATTAGGGGAGATAGGAATAGATTTCAGGACAAGTAGGAATTTCCAAAATTCAAAGGAATCCTAATCGAAGAAATCCCAACCAAGATAGAAGTTAAAATTTTTAAGGAAATCCTAATCAACAAAACTTACTAACAAGGTGGATACGAAAGGGATAAAGTCCAGAAATTTTCTTTCAAAACAAGAAAATTTTATACCAAAATAATCTTTAAAAATCCTTTAAAATCATTTGGAAATCATTTTATACTTCGAAAATACGTTCTCTCACAAGGAAATGATTCTGAGATTGATTTCACTCATTTTAGGGTATTTCTACCCTATCTCAAATGAGTTTTTTTTTTGCTCCGCAGGCTAAGGTTTGCCTAAAACCAAAGCTCTGATACCAGCTGTAACAACTCGATATTTTCAGCCATTCGCATCCGCACATGTCGGACTTGAATTGCTCAAAATACCGCGTTGTAAATAAATTTTGAGCAAATGAAATACAATCACAGAATCACAGACACAGAAATATCAGAATAACTCGCAGCGGAAATTAAAATACCATAGTAGTTCATGAAGCTACTATAACAAACTCTCAAAACATAATACATAATATCAGTCTGAAAAACATATACAATAGAAATCTCAATTACATAGCAGTTTATCAATACCAAAGCTGAATTAGAACAACTGAAACTGAAGGGATAGATAACTAGACAAGCAGAATCTCTAGCAATTCCTAGCTCCAGAAAAGAAATCCAAAGCTAAGCTGTAAATACTCAGGCTGACCCGAGCGTAAAGTAAAACACAAAACACTCGAGTCAGGACAATATATACTTATATAACGTAAACCAACTCAAGTGAACTGTAGTAGAAATGCACAATAACTTAAAGGATGCTTGGGATCGCTCATCCTTTAAGAATCAATTAAACTATAAATTAATTACATCCCGTGGTTAAAATTTCAAAATGGTATTTTATACTTCAAAATCAAATATAATTTCAAAATTCAATATCATTCAAAATATCATATCTTCCAAACCACATTCATTTTTATTTAATTTAAATACCATTACAAAACACATTTCAAAATAGTTTATATTTCGAAACAAATTACCTCATTTTAAATCATAAAATGAAGTTATTATATTTAATAATTAAATTATTAAATTTCCAAAATTTTAGTCTTTCAAAATTCATTTATTCACTTAATTTATTAAAACAGATGAAAATTCAACTTTTGCAGCATTTAGAAATTGCTACGGAAAGTTACATTAAAAACAGTTCAATTTAACAAAAGATAGCATTTAAAAATGCTGTAATAGGGTTACATTAGTTTCAAATAAAACTTAGTTAAATTCAACAATTATAGCATTTACAAAAATGCTATAATAACCTTTAATTAAACTTAGCCATTTGGTTCATTATTATCAACCACAGCATTTACAAATGTTGTATTATCATTTACATTAGAATTAATAGCATTTCAGAATTGCAGTTAATTAACTTCAAGTATTCAATACAATTTCACAAACAATTATATTTTTATTTAAATCATTTTTAGCTTATGAAATCATATAATTTCACTTTTAAAACAGTCATTCAAATACCATTATATTCATGATTTTATAAAGTTAAATCTCCATTCAAAAATCAAAATTTAATAATAATTCACTTATTAAATTCCAACATTAAATTTTAAATTCATTAAATTAAATTTAACTTAACACTTAAGTTTAAAATTTTCAAATATAACTTAATTTCATTTTTATTTACTTAACTTAAAATTCACTTTTAAGCCAAATTCACAAATTTTCAATTTTAGTTATATTTCAAAATTTCAACATAAATATTCATTCATTTCACATTTTAACTTTATTCAAGAATCATTAATATATTACAAAATCATTTTAAATTCATTTGATTCAAAATATCATAAATTTATCATATTTTCATATTTAATTTAAATTCCATTTATCACCAAATTATAATTTCCAAAATAACTTACATTTCAGATTTTCTAACTTTACCATTTATTTATTTCACTTATAAATTTTCGAAGAATCAATAATGCTTTTCAAAAATCATTTTTAATCAAATTTAAATCAAAATATTATAATATTTACATTTCTAAAATATTTTAAATTTTTTAAAAAAGAATATTTTAACAACGGGTCTGTATTTCATTTTCTAGCCTAGGTAAAGTGATACGGGTAGTATATCATTTCAACCCGTAATTTACAAAGAAAACCCGGGTTTGATAATTTCAAACCCGCAATCCCAAGTAAATGAAAATAATTGAAAATCATTCAGGCCCATCATTTCAGCCCATAACGATTTTCTCCTATTCTAAATTCCGTTCGGGTATGTATCATTTCAACCCATAGTGATTCTAGTCTACAGGGAACTTGCAGTGTGATAAACTGATGAAAATAATAGAATAGCATGAAATAACAGTAACATATGGTATAACAAGTGTAAATATAGGTGTGAACTTCATATGAATATAATATAGCAGTTATAACCGGATGATATGCATTTACAGATTCAGGTGATGTCAGTTTATCACTATATAAGTACATATTAGTCTGGTGAGATTTACTCACCTGTTTAAGCTGGAGATGACAACCAAAACACACGACAAGGAATCTTCGAAGGCACGACAACATGAATAAGATTTGAGATCGGGAGAGCCAAAGATTAATTTCCTTAAATATATCAAACAAAACAAATAAAAACATGAATTACAAACCAAGATATTACAAAACAATGCTAGGAATAACTACACAATTCAAAGCTAGAACTTTTGCACTTGCATTCAACCTTGTATGCTTTAGCTATGGACTGGAAAGGCACTGTTATGGGATGGTTTTGAATTAGGTTTGGATCAGGTTTGGGTTAAATAGGGTCGGCCATAACATGGATATGAAGGAGATGAAGTGTATAGGCATGTATAACTCAAATCAAGGTAACCAAAGTAGAATTTCTGTGCATAAATGGTTCGGCCCTAAGCATACATAGGCACGGCCAGGCCTAGTAGGGTCATGTACTGATGTGGCAGGGGTCTCAGGTCAGCAAGTGGCTGGTGGTGATGATGCAAAGGTCGGCTAAGGTGATGTGGTGGAGTGGTGAAGGTAAAGGAGCTTGGCAATGCATGTTTAGGTGGAGTTTGCTCAAATATTTGGTGGATCTACATCATGGATGGCCACGGCTATGGATGGACAGTGGGCTGGAGGGGATGGCAGCTGGTTGTGGTGGTGGTGGAGGTGGCTATGGTGGTGGAGGAGCAAGGGCTGAGCTACAAAGGTGAAGACAAGTGCAAAGAGATAAGGAAAACAAGAAGAATAAGCGAAAAAGAAGAAGAACTTTACCAAACTTTTGCTTCAGGAGTTCATGGCCGAAAATTTTGGATGAGAAACTTTTATTTTCGTGAAAAAATGAAGAGAGAAGTGGCTGAAGCAATCAGAAAAGAATCAGTCAAAATAATGATGCATTGATTGAAAATAAAACGGCGGAATACAAAAGGACTTAGGCAAATAAATGGTCTCAAACTCTTCATATTTCCATAATTCCTTTTGCAATTTTTAAATAACTGAAAAATGCATATAAATTAAGATAAAAACACGAAAATTTATTAAATAAACAAAAATATATAAATAAATATTAATTGTATATAATTAAATTAAGAAAATAGCAAAGAAAATGTAAGCTAGGCTAGAAAATTTGAAAGTAAATGAAATGAACTTTGGAAAAAATTTGTGTACTTGAATTTTTTTTATAAATAAATATAAAGACACAAAAATAAAATGCATGCATAAAGATAAATAAATAAATTTTAATTAAATATAATTTAAATGAAGAAAATAGCAAAAAAAATGGAAACTAGCCTTTAAAAATAGAAAATATATGCAATAAATTTTGGAAGAATTATATTATCACTTTAAAAATATCAAAAAAACTAAAATATACATAAAATAACATATTAACACATATTAAAATAAAATATAACAAAGAAAATATGATTTATATAATCTAAAATAGACAAAATTGCAAAATAAAACAAATTATACTCAAAATTGAAATGTGCATAACTTTCACAGTTTAAGCCCGTTTTCAACGAAACAAAAAACAGTATTCAAGTTGTTAAATATATTTTTATAATAAAAGATAAAATTTAGGAGTTTAAATATTTAAATTTTAAATTTAAAAGTCAAAGTTTGACCAATTTGAACAGACATTCATCTTTCAGTAAAATATCCAATTTATACCTGTTTGAAATTATAACTCACATAATAATCAATACTTATATTTAAAAATGAAATGTTTGAAATGAAACAAGTTTTAAAAAAATTCAAAATGAAATAAAGTCAAAATTAACATATACATAAAAATCTAGGGTTGTTACATTCAGTAAGGTGGCAACTCCCGTATTAAACTACCAATAACCTCCTAATTAGCTGAATCCCAGTACCTCCCTTGTTACCGATGGATTAAAGGTTGATTGCATGATTACAGTCTCCATACATTCTATGATCTCTTAAACCTGTAATGAGGAATCCAATTTTTATCTAGATTTTTTATGGCATTAATTAGACTGCTACCCACCTGAGAATTTTTTGTTAATGTAAATTTGATTAATTGAGCTTGGAATTACCTGAATTTTTTCATTTGAAAAGGTGAAAGTAGCTGCGGTAGGTGTCGTATGCATGTGTGTATATGTAAGCTCGGTTCTTAATGCGTATGCTTAAGGATTGAACCTTATATTTCTAACAAGAACTCAAACCATATATCTTTAGATAGTTAAAAGAAACAACAGATAGATGTGAATAGTTAATGAAAATTTAATAATTTATAGACACAAAGCATAGACCTACATCTATGATAGATGCATTATGATATGTGCACATTTACCAAATTTTTGACGGTCCTCATAATGATTTGCAGGGAGAGTCGATGAACAGGAAAGAACCACGGCAAGGGGTGATCATCTATTTTTATATTTCAGTTTTGCGCTGTTTTAATAACACAGCACCATGGAGTATGTTTTTTACTTGTTAAAAATTATACAAATAATCCTTCAGGTAAGAGAACGGTGTAAATTTGAGTGGACACGGTCTGTAGCTCGCCTTACAAATGCTGAAAAAGAATATTTTATTAAAAAAGCAAAAGGGTGATGATACTGGAAGCATTGACATATGAGTTCTTGGGCACCTGTTTCTGACCTACTTGTGCATTCCTTCTCTCTTTTACTCCTTTGTTTAAGTGGTATTTAATTCTTTCAGTAGTTCGAGTAGTAATTTGCTGGTTCAGTGTATGTTACAGGTTTTTTATATGCTGTATACACATGAATCACAACAAAATTATGATTTATTTATAAGAAAGTTTCTTTTTTGACGCTTTTTATAGCAAAATTGTGATTTGTTACTATCAATGATAGCTAATTATAAAATTTTAATTCTAGGCCAAATTTCTTCAATCTGTTGTTGAATACAAAACGATGAATGGTATTGCATTTCATGTTGCAGAATGTGGATATGAAATAAATTTAATCATCAAAATTGTGGTTCCTTTGGATGGTGAAAATGTTTATAAATCCATTATTTTTCTCTAGGTAATTTACCGATCGAACCAAAACCACAAGAGCCTACAAAGCATCAGTATGACTGGGATGCTGCAACCTCATTCTCCTTCTTGCAGAAGTATGGCTTGTTAGGTAATTTCCATGGTTCTTTCTCCCATCTCCTCACTATTTGTGAAAAAAGAAATAAAGTTTGCCTATATGAACTTAAGGCACAAAGTTATATGGTTTTTTCTTCACCGTTAACTAAATGTTTACGGCATATCATTGACAGTGCCTATTGCTGCATATATACTAGAATCTGTAGATCAATTTGTAAATGTTTTGTTTGCATACACTGCATGAAATAGGCCTTGAAAAATTATTCCCAGATAAGTTGTTTTATTTCATGCAGCCTATTTTTTAGCATCATGTTCAGTAAGCAATATATGTGTAAATATTAGAAATGCATATATTTTAGCTATGATTATTTTCTCTTCTTATACTTTGATTTTAGTTACTTTGATTTTTCAATCGCAATTCATCAGTTTGGCATATTATTTTGGTAATATTCCCTTAAACTTTATTGCATTAGTCAAAATCACAGCTAAAATGATGCTTCATCCTGCTATCAAACAATAGTAAACATGAAAATGAAGGGTATCAACCATTAAGTATATTGTGTAAGCTTTTAGATTTTCAGGAAAATTTAGAAAATATACACACTTATAGCTAAAAAATACTGACCCAAAAAATAACATTATTCCAAGTAGTAGCGATAATCAGTAATATCTAGAAAAATAAAATAAAATAAATTGAAAATGGAAGAACAAGTTGCCAATAGACTTCAGTTGCAGGGCCAAGTGCATTAAAAATTAACATGGGTTGAAACTGGAAGCATTGAATTAGTCAAAAATGCTTTACAACTATGAAACAACACTTCGTTGTCAGTTACACTCTACTTTAACTTAACAATGTGTGAGTGAACTGCCATAGTAGGAAAATATAGCAATAATTGCTATTATATTTTGTAATGTACTGATAATTGCTTATACATCCAAATCAATTATGGTTGAAGTTACTAATTGTTAAAACAATAAGAGCAGTAGTTAAGATAGCAAAAAAGGTCTAACTTAGTGGTTCAATAAAGTTACCTAACCAGTTCTAAGTAATATCGTTGTCTTTTACAAATGTCCTGACTGATGTTATTTGTATAAACTATATAAGCTTCTTCAGTCTATATCATTCATAAATCTCTTCCACCTGAGAAGTTCCGTTCGGAATTGCGTGTGTTCCAACTTGATAATGAATGAAAATGTGAATTATTACTCCATATAATAAATGATAATATATACAATAGTTAAAACTAGTCTTACATAATGTCAATCAATGAATAATTTTGTGCACATTTTCTTGTTCAGCTTTACATATGAGTTACATATGTTACTTAGTTCCATGGTTTTTACCCATATACTCTGTTAGAAGAAATTATGAAGTTTTAATCCTTGGAAATCATTACCCAGTAACAGATTATTAAAGCTTGTTTTTCTGGATTTTCAAAATTAAGAAATAAAACTGAAATTAACCATTAAAATGGCAAAATTCAGTGCACCAAACTTTGTGTGTAAATGCTATTCGGTTTTACTTTTAACGTGAGGTTAAACTACAAAGTAACTCAATATGCAACTCATTTACTATAAAGGATGAGGTAATGCATGGTATATAAGACTATAAATACAACCTGGATTTGTTTTAATACTCACACTCTAAGAGTCTAACTAAGCTTTTCAGTTCTATTAGAATGAAGCAAAGTTCATTGCTAAATCATTCAAAAATAGAGGATAATGAACTAGAAAGGAAGCTGAAAAAGAAAGGAGGCCTTAAACCCATGACATTTATCCTGGATGAGACATACAAATATATTTACTACTTTTATCATCATTTAGTTGATAACTACACATATCAATTCTTGATTCACTACAAGAAAATCAGTTTTTGGTTGCAAAAATTAATGGCGTTTGAATGTAAGTGCAACTAATAATATTACACTATATTATATAAATGTAACAAAAAATATTTTGCTTCCCGCCTTTATAAAAAAGTTTCGCCTTTTCCCAAACAAACGTAACATAAAAGATTGTCGCCTTGTTATTCCTCCGCTACTTAGAAAAATTCAACTCTTTTCCCCTAAAATAAGAAACCCTAAATCAAATACGTTCCCTAATCCAAATTTATAATGCTTAGCTGTTCCTTAAATTAGGTTTCACCAAACTATATATGTATTCACTTAAATTAGGTTTCACCAAATTCAATATGTTTTGTAGATAAGAAGGCGCAAAAATTCAACGATTGATGTATTCGAACTATTCTTTTCTTTTTTCATTTTTTCATTTTTTCATTGTAAGACTGAATCGGAGTGGTAATCGACCTCTATGATTACTTCTCCATTGTGTGTAGATATTTTTCTTTTTGTAAATTTGCTTGTAGGGTTTGATAAGGTATTTCGATTGGGTGCGGATTTGAGTTAGAGGACTTTGCGGAAATTGTTTAGATGGAGAGGATGGATTCAGATGTCATTCTCGATTTTGCTCAGTTTCAGTTGTCTCCACGAAAATCAAGCTAAAATTGATTAATTTTGAAATAAAGTCCAGTTTTGTTTTCCATTTACATTTTTTGTAATTTGAGCTATGCTACGTTAAATTGTGCTTGTTTAATGTAATGAAAGTGAATTGCAAGAATATTCTTAACTTAGTCTTAGTAATGAAGATGATAGGAGTTAATGAAGTTTTCATTATGTTGGCTACATTCACTTTCGATATATTTGGTAGTAAAATTTATAGAAAGAATGAATTTTGGTAGATGTGAACTGTTCATTTCTGGAGGTGGTAAAACTGAGAAGATCCCATCTGGATTCTTAAAACCATTTCTGAAGCATTTGACCGATGTGGAGGAACAGGTTGATCAATCAGTTCCCTTGATTAACCCTGAAACAGAGAAAAGGAAGAACTGGTTCAACAAAGGAACTCTTGAAAGGTTTTTAATATGTACTAAATAGTTATTTATTTAGCAGTATAAATGATCTTGCAATCCATGAAAATTTTAATAAAACTACTATAGTTTCATGTAAAACTAAGCGAAATACTTGCTGGTGGAATGAACTTGGGGAGTCATTAAAAGGCAAGTAAACTTAAGATTAGCCTCTTTGCTTGTGATTTTTTTTTTTGGCAAGAATGTATCAAATATAAATCACTACACTAGGAGTTCACGATAATTTCACGACCTAGTTAAGATAATTTGGTTGTTTGAAAAAGTAATGGGCTGTTTTGCTAAAGTGGAGTTCAATTTTGCTTACACGTAGAGTGTAACGTCTACGGATTTTCGTTGCCGAAAAACCGAATAGTTAGGGTTTTAAAAAGAATTTAAGAAAAGAAAAGATAGAAGAAGAGAGAAGAAGATAGAAAATAGAGAAAGAAAACAGAAAAATTTAAAATAGAACAGGACAGGAAGAAATAACAGGACAACTTCAAAATCTCACAATCCGCAGCGGAACAACATATAATAATAAATGAATAATCTTTAAACAAAGAGCTATATCAGTTATTACATTACATTTCATTACATCATATCATCAGATTGTACAACATCATACAACAACAAACAATGCAGCGGAAAAAGAAGTACTATATACTAGTAATACGCCATGCCATCCAGCTTGCCTCCAGCAACTCCAGAATATCCTGATAAACCTTAACTCTTGACTGCCCATGTGGAAAATTGGTGGGCACCCAGAGTTTAGGAAGGAAAACAATAAACTCCAAGTCAGTCATGTGACTGGTGTGAGAACTCAAAACAGTTTATTTATCTTTAAAAACAAAATAGAGGAATATTTTTAAACTTAATTCGCAATGCTTTTAAAAATGAGACTACCATAAGGCCTCCCGCACACACACACAATGCAAACGCAGAATCGGAGGAGATTTCTCCTTATGATAGTCAAAGATGCTTGATACGCATTTAAAATAACATTTGATATTATTATTAGTGCATAGTATAGGAAAATCATTTCAAAAATAAGGATATAAATCTTAGCCAGCATAGACATTCCGCACTTATGCTTACTATAGCTACTATGTTCAATAGCAGGTTACCGCCACATTCCATAGCAGGTTATACAACTAAAACCGTACAAGTTTCGTATTGTTTCTTTGGATTTCCAACAAATGGTCAGGCCAAGGAACTTCCCATTGCCACATGGAAACGCCTCTGGCTGGACGTCCCCGAGAACTTAACCAGCACTCTGCCAACACAAGGCCGGGTTACCTTTATCACTAGGTAACTACTACACGAATATGGCATCCCCCGGTCCCATTGGACCTTTTACCCGAGCGCTCGTCACCAGCAACACCACACAGTAATAAATATAGTGTATCAACATGAGTAAGTATGTGGGCTCCATACCATGATACCACCCTTTCCAGAAGGAAATGCACATACCCTAAAGGGAGCTACCCCTCATAACCTTGCCGCATCTTTCCTGTTTTGACCATTCCGGGATGTGAGGCTCGACGAAGTTTCGTCCACAAAAACATACTTTATACAAAAGCCATGCTTTGGGTCAACAAATGATCAACACAATGATCACCAAGATAGACGATCAAATAAACGATCCTATCACAAATAATCAACACAATGATCATTTCAGCATCACTCAGCATGTCACATTACCAAATTGGGAATATATCGCTGATAACTTCAACTATATAACCTCTGAGCTCGTACGTCTCAGAGAAGGGTGTTAAGCTAAAAGAATAAATTCTCCGCCACCAACAGAAATATATTTGAAAGAAATCGGCTTTATATCTCAATTTGTAATGTCAGACATACAATCCATACAAGTCTGTTCCGGGCTCGAACAAAACCGAAGGCACTTCTTACGAAGCCCTTGCAATCCGGGTATTCACAATCCTGATCGGATTCACCATCACATATGGAGAACTCAATACCGTAGCTACTCGGTGCAGAGTCAATCGACAGGTCATCCTATCGCTTTTGCAAATACCGGGTCTTCAACACCGATCTTCAATGCAATTCACAACGACGTATCACATATTCGGAATGGGTTATACGACCCCATGGTCCTTTCCCGGTTAACCCGAATAGTGAGCGCTTATTCAAAAATAAGTGTGGCATTCACATTCAAACAAATCATATCAAATACCCATTCAAAGGGAAATATTGATAGTCGGTTATTGAACTATCAATGGATATGCACACATCACCAGTTTCCAAATAATTTTCCAAATTATTTATTTCACAAAATATCTTTACAAGATATATAATTTTCACACTTCAAAAATAAATCAATATTTATTTCTAAACAACTTCCCTTTTCATTCATGAATTCCATATTGAATTTATAATCCAAAATATCTATGAATATTCGATTTCGATTATTCATTTCAATTTATCTTCAAAAAAAAAAATTCTTAAGATATTCACTTTATATTGGAAAACATTTCCATACTTATTTATTCATAAGTAATTCACAAATTTTATTTATTTTCAACACTTAGAAATATTCAATATACTTAAATCGAGATTAAGTATATATTTCATTCTTTAAGGAAATCATTCTCATAAACATATTTATTTGGGCCAAAACGAATGTTACGTAAAACATCGTTACGACAACCCAAAATCACTAGTATAGGGATTCGAAATTAAAATAGATATATAAATCCCAATACTATACAAAACATTTCCTTTCGGAAATCATTTACTATAACAACAGTGTTATAGTCCACCATTTCCTTTTATTTCTCGAAAACGTCTATTTCAACAATAAATGTTGAAATCTATGGTTTCAAATCTTAACACATTTTAAAACATCGTTAGATCGTTTTAATTCTATTTAAAACATTCACATTCAAAACAATTTCTTTAACGTATTATTCACTATTCAAAAACGTGAATATACTACGTTAACAAATTTCATCAATTTTATGCATTTTATTTCAAAGGATTATTCACGGTCTAAAAACGTGAATATAACTCCATAAATAAGTTATAACCATTTACTTATCAAAATAAGTCTTTTGCGAATTTATAAAACAACGTTTATAAATTCCATTTCTATTTATTTCATAACTATTTCCTTTATAAATCTCCTTTATTAACCTATTCGATTTATAACTCAATTATAAACTAAAGGTTCATATTATAAGTTAATTACTTATAAAACGATTATTTTACAAAATCGTTCTTTTTAAAGACTTTCCAATTTATAAATCTTATAACTTATAAGATCCATTTATTTAACCAATCTATTCTTCAAATAATTTCACCAAATTTATAAATCTTACTATTTATAAATTTCTTTTATAACTTCACAGTTTATAATTCTATAAATTTCATTCAATTATGAAATTCATTTCCACTTCATTCAAACACTTATAAAAACTCGTTTTATAATTTCAATATTTCAATTTATAAATATCCATTTATAAATCTCTTAATATAATTCAATTTATATTATTATTTTAAAACATCTTTAATCTCCTTTATAATTTCATCATTCTCTTGATTTATAAAATAATCAAATTTTATAAATCCTATATTTTAAACTTTTCACAAAAATTCTAAAATATCTCGATTAAACTATTTTATAAAATCAATAGCATCATATTCTCAAAAATCAGTTTTTAACTGTATTTCACAAAAATCATAATTTTTATAACATTAAAAATTATAACGTTTATTTATTTAAAATGGATCAATTCCAAAAAATTATTTTATAAAACGTATACTTTCTAAAATCACTTTAAAATCATTTTAAAATCCCAAAATCTGGGTCCAATGATGCTACATACCAAATAGTCAATCACGACAACAACGATATCATATATCAATATGATAATCCATCAAATATCAAAATATCTGAAATCAAATAAAAACTGTTGAGGAATCCATTTGGATCCCTCCAACCTGTTTTCCTGCATCCAAAAACATTAGCACAATACCAATTTCGCTCCAGTACGAAATTATCGCGGTATATGTTCTTATTAAATATTATCCGCTTAATAACGGCGTAATAGGGTCTCATCCGCTAAACAAAAAAATGCGGGAAATCAATAACTCCAATATATACATATTGCTATTATATATAATACCAATTTCACTGTTTATGAAATATTCGCGGTATATGTTTTTACTAAATAACATCCGCTTACTAACGGCGTATAATGTCTATTTTAACAATCAATAGATATCAATCAACATTCAAACATACATTCAAATATTTTAAATCTAACTATTTAAAATAAAATCGAAACTGATTCGATTGAGTGAGAAGTTCTCACCTTGATTTATTTCGTTTTAGCGATTTATTTCGAATAAAATTAAACGCGCGTTTAATTTTGCCCAAAATTCTCATTAACTCCAAACGACTCCAATCCAACTCCATCGCGTAGTGCTCGTCCATACGATTCCAACGCAACTGAGTTTGCATTTTTTCGATCTCGTATGAAAAAGTTATGAATTGTTGAAGTTTGTACACGATTTATATAAACAAATCAACAACATAAATATAAAATTTATAACCTAACTCAACTACAGGCCATAGGATCACACTCCAAGCCATCACAGCCGCATATACCATCTTCTCCTCTCACACAAGAAGCTCCAGATAACTAAACACGCACACAAACCCATTACACGCCCAACTAGGGTTTAATTATGCTTCGCCTACGCTCGACGAAACTCGATCAAACTACAGCCATCGCGAAGCACTCGACCCCCTCCATGCTCGGCCCCCTTATGGTGGAGCTCGGCCACCTGATGATGCTCGCGCACGTATGTGCACAGCCCACGCACGCGGCCCCATAACTCCCCCCACACGACACCAAACACGATCTCCACCGTTCACATCGTAGCTCTCACTCCCCTCTCCAACTTTCATGTTGACAACTTCCTCTAATTGTTGACGGATTGGAAGATCTAGAGGGAAGAAAGTCGCGTGTTTTTGGCCATCCATTGCAACTGGCAGCTAGGGTTTAAAATTTAGATATATATATATTTTTTTATTTATGAAGGGGTAGGGTGTATTTATAGAGTTTCGTTCGACACTATTCATCCGGAAATTCCGAACTCCGATTTAGGCGCCGTAACCAGCGTTTCTAAGGTTTACCCCGTGTTCCGGACACAATGGAACAGGTTTCGGAAGCTAATTCGGACATCTGTGCGAGTTATGGCTGTAAACGCTCAATTTAAATTAAACCGATTTAAATCGATTTCTAGGCGTTTTAATTCGTACAGGACAAACGGTAAATCCAATTGACTTGAAATTTGAAACCTTACAATAATATCACATTACGGATCCGATGAAACTGGTTTCGTTGAAATCCGAGACTTTTTGAAAAATGGCTATTTTGACTCGCCAAATTTAAATTAAAAACAATTCGATGCGTTTCAAGCTGCCACGATCAAACGATAGCTTCGATTGACACGAAATTTGAAATCCGGTAATAACTAACTATTACGGATCCAATGGAACTAGTTTCGTTCAATTCTGAGACTGTTCAAAAATTGACTATTTTTACTAGTCGATTTAAATATTAAAATATTCAATTTTCACAATTTAACTTTTAAATCGATTTTAAAAGTTCTAAAATATTTTTCTAACTCCAACATGATAAAATAAAATTTTACAAATCATTTTCAATCATATTTAACCCTATTTTCAATTATTTCCATAATTTAACATATTAAATTATCGATTTAATTATCCAATTAAATCCAATAATTCAAATTAAAATTTATTCGACTTATAAATTCACTTATAAATATTTAAAATTAATTAAATATTAAAATTTTAATTTCTAAAAATTCTGGTCGCTACAATCTTTCCCCCTTAAAAGAATTTCGTCCTCGAAATTACAAGTAAGAAAAGTTACAGAATCTATTAATTTTCCCAAAATTCATAGTTAAACTTCTTACAAATCTTTTACTAAGTTTTCAAATCATACTTAGTTATCTTTTCAAAAACAACTACTATCGTTTAACTTTCAATTCCAAAATCAAAGTTATAGTTTTCAAAATTTTCCAAATTTTCTCAAATTTTTTCTAACGCCTTAAATTTCCGGAAAAATTCGCCATAGTCTCCTTTGCGCGGCTCGATCCGAAAAAAAAATGACAGTATATATATCACAAATATACATCTCATCAAGTAATGAGGCATCCCGCAGGGAAAAAGTGTAAAAGTACGATATTTAATCCGAGATATGTACCTTATATTTTATTAGCGAGCATATACGGCTAATATAGCGCGAAAGCGAGCTCCAAATGCGAAGCAAACGCGATCCGCACCTACTAATCACTCAACAAACAACATGAGAATCATGCATATAGATAATAGTATCGATATACAACATATAGCAACATAATAACTATATATATGCCAACATAGAAATTTAAACAAAAGCAAACATCAACCAACTAACATCCAACTAGCATTCATAACCAATAAATATTCATTCATATTCTTATTAATATTCAATGAATTGGTTTTCAATCTAATCACATTTGATTCATTTACATTGGGTTTGCTAACATTTATTTTCAATTAGTTTATATTCACTAATTCATATTCAAGTTGGTTCACTTCCAAATCAAATTCAATTCATTTAAGATTCACTTAACTTCTAATTGAATTCCAATTACTTTAGCTTCCAATTTCATTAACACTTAATGAATTGCATACAATCAACTAACAATCATATAACAACCAATGTATATTAATTTCAATCAAATTCCTTTGCTTATATTCATTCTCATTCAATTTATTCAACTTCCAATAACATTTGATTTCAATGAATTAACACCTATATTCATTATTCCATTCCAATTTATTTACATTCAATTGATTAACATTCAATCCATTAATTCAATTTAATTACAAAAGTTGAATTTCATTTAAATAACTTAAGTTCATTTTTATATTTACAACTCATATTCATAAATATATTCATTCAATTTGGTTTAACACCATCACTTTCAATTGGTTTAATTAATTGATTTTTCATTCAATCTTTCAACTTTCTAATAACATTTTACCAAATGTAACGTATGCGGATTTTCGTTGCCGAAAAACCGAATAGTTATGGTTTTTTAAAAAGAATTTAAGAAAAGAAAGAGGTAGAAGAAGATAGAAAATATAGAAATAGAAAATAGGGAAAATTTTGAAACAGAGAAAAGACAAAAGAAAATAGAGAATTTGAAAACAGAGGGAACAATAAAATAGAACGGAACAGAAAGGGAAAAGAAAACAACAGAACAACAACAGAATCTCACAATTCACAGCGGAACAACATATAATAATAAATGAATAATCTTTAAACAAAGAACTATATCAGTTATTACATTACATTTCATTTCATTACATCATATCATCAGAGTGTACAACAACAACAACAAACAAACAGTGCAGCGGAAAAAGAAATACTATATACTAGTAATACGTCATGCCATCCAGCTTGCCTCCAGCAACTCCAGAATATCCAGAATATCCTGATAAACCTAACTCTTAACTGCCCGTGTGGAAAATTGGTGGGCACCCAGAGTTTAGGAAGGAAAACAATAAACTCCAAGTCAGTCATGTGACTGGTGTGAGAACTCAAAACAGTTTATTTATCTTTGAAAACAAAATAGAGGAATATTTTTAAAGTCAATTCGCAATGCTTTTAAAAATGAGACTACCATAAGGCCTCCCGCATACACACACACAATGCAAACGCAGAATCGGAGGAGATTTCTCCTTATGATAGTCAAAGATGCTTGATACGCATTTAAATAACATTTGATATTATTATTAGTGCATAGTGTAGAGGAAAATCATTTCGAAAATAAAGATATAAATCTTAGCCAGCATAGACATTCCGCACTTATGCCTACTATAGCTACTATGTTCAATAGCAGGTTACCGCCACATTAAAAGTTATAACGTTTATTTATTTAAAATGGATCAATTCCAAAAAATTATTTTATAAAACGTATACTTTCTAAAATCACTTTAAAATCATTTTAGAATCCCAAAATCTGGGTCCAATGATGCTACACACCAAATAGTCAATCACGACAACAACGATATCATATATCAATATGATAATCCATCAAATATCAAAATATCTGAAATCAAATAAAAACTGTTGAGGAATCCAGTTGGATCCCTCCAACCTGTTTTCCTGCATCCAAAAACATTAGCACAATACCAATTTCGCTCCAGTACGAAATTATCGCGGTATATGTTCTTATTAAATATTATCCGCTTAATAACGGCGTAATAGGGTCTCATCCGCTAAACAAAAAAATGCGGAAAATCAATAACTCCAATATATACATATGCCAATATATATATATTGCTATTATATATAATACCAATTTCACTGTTTATGAAATATTCGCGGTATATGTTTTTACTAAATAACATCCGCTTACTAACGGCGTATAATGTCTATTTTAACAATCAATAGATATCAATCAACATTCAAACATACATTCAAATATTTTAAATCTAACTATTTAAAATAAAATCGAAACTGATTCGATTGAGTGAGAAGTTCTCACCTTGATTTATTTCGTTTTAGCGATTTATTTCGAATAAAATTAAACGCGCGTTTAATTTTATCCAAAATTCTCACTAACTCCAAACGACTCCAATCCAACTCCATCGCGTAGTGCTCGTCCATACGATTCCAACGCAACTGAGTTTGTATTTTTTCGACCTCGTATGAAAAAGTTATGAATTGTTGAAGTTTGTACACGATTTATATAAACAAATCAACAACATAAATATAAAATTTATAACCTAACTCAACTACAGGCCATAGGATCACACTCCAAGCCATCACAGCCGCATATACCATCTTCTCCTCTCACGCAAGAAGCTCTAGATAACTAAACACGCACACAAACCCATTACACGCCCAACTAGGGTTTAATTATGCTTCGCCTACGCTCGACGAAACTCGATCAAACTACAGCCATCGCGAAGCACTCGACCCCCTCCATGCTCGGCCCCCTTATGGTGAAGCTCGGCCACCTGATGATGCTCGCGCACGTATGTGCACAGCCCACGCACGCGGCCCCATAACTCCCCCCACACGACACCAAACACGATCTCCACCGTTCACATCGTAGCTCCCACTCCCCTCTCCAACTTTCATGTTGACAACTTCCTCTAATTGTTGACGGATTGGAAGATCTAGAGGGAAGAAAGTCGCGTGTTTCTGGCCATCCATTGCAACTGGCGGCTAGGGTTTAAAATTTAGAGATATTTTTTTATTTATTTATGAAGGGGTAGGGTGTATTTATAGAGTTTCGTTCGACACTATTCATCCGGAAATTCCGAACTCCGATTTAGGCGCCGTAACCAGCGTTTCAAAGGTTTACCCCGCGTTCCGGACACAATGGAATAGGTTTCGGAAGCTAATTCGGACATCTGTGCGAGTTATGGCTGTAAACGCTCAATTTAAATTAAACCGATTTAAATCGATTTCTAGGCGTTTTAATTCGTACAGGACAAACGGTAAATCCAATTGACTTGAAATTTGAAACCTTACAATAATATCACATTACGGATCCGATGAAACTGGTTTCGTCGAAATCCGAGACTTTTTGAAAAATGGCTATTTTGACTCGCCAAATTTAAATTAAAAACAATTCGATGCGTTTCGAGCTGCCACGATCAAACGATAGCTCCGATTGACATGAAATTTGAAATCCGGTAATAACTAACTATTACGGATCCAATGGAACTTGTTTCGTTCAATTCTGAGATTGTTCAAAAATTGACTATTTTTACTAGTCGATTTAAATATTAAAATATTCAATTTTCACAATTTAACTTTTAAATCGATTTTAAAAGTTCAAAAATATTGTTCTAACTCCAACATGATAAAATAAAATTTTACAAATCATTTTCAATCATATTTAACCCTATTTTCAATTATTTCCATAATTTAACATATTAAATTATCGATTTAATTATCCAATTAAATCCAATAATTCAAATTAAAATTTATTCGACTTATAAATTCACTTATAAATATTTAAAATTAATTAAATATTCAAATTTTAATTTCTAAAAATTCTGGGTCGTTACATAGAGATCACTTTTGGGCGGCTTCTTTTTTAACTACTTAAAAATAGTTGTTGTTCTAAATCACCTAACTTAAGTGCCGACTGTAATAACTTTAAGCTCGCTGTGATATTTGCTTTGTTCTAATGAAAGATGTAAGAGCTAGAGTTTGACCTTGTTTCATCAAACAGTGACATAATTATTATAACTAACTTTGCATTAAAGTTTACCAAATCAAGTACATACAATATTATGATGATGAAATCTCTTGTGTGATTTGTAGGCCTGCATATAGCATGAGTTTGTTGGAATATAGTCAAATGAAACCTATTGTCTATTCGTCAGAAAACAAGAAAATTGATAACATTATTTTTAGCTTGTTTTCCCATATTAGTACTGTTTGTTTGATTCTGACATTTAATTGTACTTGATCAAGCTTGTTTACTTTCACATATCAGAAGATTTTCTTGCCTGCAAAGTTGCTAGCAGCTTAAAAAACCATTCACAATTCGACTTAAAATATAATTTAATATTTCAGTTGCCTGCTGGCAATCATATAGCATTTGTAATGTGTGCAAACAATTTTTAGTCTGCACCCTAAAATTATGCATCAGCAATAAAAACAAAGTTTGTAGATTAATGGTAAAAGCTACATGTGACACAATTAACTTTTTCTAACTGTATGGGGGTGGTTTAGCATATGATTTACTACCAGTTGAGACAATATACCCTTAAGCAGATTCATGTCATCGGTGTGAACACATTATGCATCTATAAAATTGTGCACAACTTATGCTGTTAAATTTGCCTCTTATTATTTTAACTTGTATTTTGCAGGCGATGTGGACTCGATGTTCCTCCAATCTGCGTCGATGACTGTAGCAGATGTTGATGTATGTGAATGCCATACAAACCATTGACTGCGAGACATTTCAAGACTGAATCATATATAGCCGGCTAAATTTTGAATTTTTTTTACTGCTTGAGTTATTATATATATAAAAAATAATAAATAAAGCAGTAAAAAAATTCAAATTTTAGCCGGCTAATTATGAATTTAGTGTTCAGTACTGTTACCAACGTCTGCAACATTCCACTGAAGAGATTATTCGATCCAACGAACTTGTTAGTCATATATCTGACCGGGTCTTACAGATTCTTTGAATTTAGTGTTCAGTAATGTTTTTGACATTGGTTAGCAATTTATACCTGAGGTGAACATGATTCTTTGAAAAGGAATTTAACAGTTTTGATAGTCATTCTGTTTCCATAGACCTAATAATGGTGAACAAGGATTTGCATTTGTGATCTTCTTTTAATGTCCTATTAAAATACAGAGCATGTCGTTAGAGCTTTGTAATCAATTGAGATGTCTGGATCTCACCCGCATTTGTTTCTCACTAAGAGCGGGCTATCTCACATCAACTTAATGTTGCAGAACATGGGTATGTTAATCACTATAATCACCCCCATTTCTGGTTTAATGTTTTTAGCAAGTATACTATAAAAGTTTGGTATACATGAAATTCTTGTCTTTAACTGCAAAGATATATTAAATAATGAATTTTTTGCCTTTAACTAGTTTACATTATTTTACTGCAAAGATTCCCCAATTATTAACTGTTTAGTCATCTTGTAATATTCCGGTATATTCTTGTACCAAACAATATAAGAACTAGCAATAGAGATGCAATCATATTAATTATTAGTAGACTTAACTAATCACCCATTAGATGCTCTGATCTTTCCTTTAACTAAGGGAGAGATTAATTTCAAAGACAAATTAATTTTATTTAAATGTTAAATTCTATAATAATCAGAGAAATTTCTCAAGTCCTAAGTGGCATGTACTTCTTTATCTCTGCTTAAACCAGGAAATAAGATGCGTTCACTGACTAAAAATAATTAAGAGAAAGGGTGTTTATGTTGAAGGAGTCATTGATGTTCAATGTCTGTATATGGTATTGTTTTGTGAATCCTTCTCAAATTAGTTAACCCTCTTTCGTACTTAGTAAATTGGGTATATTCTGGGGAAAAAATCACTGATTTTTACCAATAAATAGAACTGCTCAAAACTGCTTCAGAGTTAAATTTGAAGTTTTATTTCTTGAAATGGCAAGTGAACGCTTAAACACTCAGTTCAAACACATTGGTAATTTTAAATTACAAGCTATTTTTGCTACTAATAAAATATAAACTACCATTTTGTTCCGTAGGTGTAAACAAAAACAGTAATCATTTTGGTGCACAAACTGAGCACGGAAGTTACTATAACCATTAAATTAATCATTAACCACCAATTGAATTTAATTATTATTTAACATGGAAATTAAGCATATGAACAAATTCGTATTCACTGATGAGCACTTCCAAAAAAGAATTGTGTAGGTTTGTTCGTTATATAAGCACACCTGAGGTGCTGGAAGTAGTCAACACTTTTGATGCGGAGGTGTCGCGGTTGGAAGGGGCAAGAAAGATATATTCCCAGGTAACGCTACTTGTATATGTTATTTGGGAAGTAGTTGGTCCGATATTTATCAAAATATATTCTAAATAAATTTACATGTTATTCAGGGGTCAGAAAGTCAACATTCTGCTAAACTTGATAAGTTGCTTGTGCTTTTCTTCATTATTAAGCTGCAACAAGCTGCTGGATTTTATAAAGACAATGAAGAAATCTGAAGTTAAGGTAGTTGTCCTCATCGTAATAATCAGTAGTAGTAAATGCGATATATACACACTCTAAATTTGGTTCCTTTCAGGTACTTTTAAGAATGCTTCCTGCATATTATAATCATGTTAGAGCTTATAAAAACACTCTGGTCACCAAGTTTTTCGGATTGCACTGTGTCAAGTTAACAGGAGCTGCCTAGAATAAGGTAAGGCAGCAAGGTCGACTTTGAATTGTGCTTACCACTTGAAATAGCCGAAGTACAGACTTCAATTTTGTTTTTCTTATTATTTTTCAGGTGTGGTTTATGATAATGGGAAATTTATTTTGTACCGATTGTGTGATTCATAGACATTTCGACCTTAAGGGATCTTCTCATAGGAGAACAATTGATAAACCCGAAACCGAAATTGATGAAACCGCTACACTGAAAGACCTTGATCTTAGTTTCATATTCCGAATAGAAAAACTTGGTTTCAAGAATTTTGCAAGTAAACAATAATCGTCCGACTACTTGTGCCAAATAAATTTGATGACAAATTCATAATTTTTATTGAAAATATGTGCAGCTAAGTAGATAAAGACTGCGATTTTCCAGAGCAAGAGCGAATGATGGATTATAGTCTTTTAGTGGGTGTTCATTTTAAAGAATCAGTAGCAAGCAAAGGTACAAACTCTTTTCTATTTCTACTTTGAATATGAAGTAAAACGTTGCTTACTAGATTTGCTGAATGTGTTTTATCTGCATCAGAAAATTCTAAAGCTGATGACAAAGGGCAGCCAACTCTAACTCTAACTCTTTCAAGAGAAAACACGGACCAGCTACTTTCAAATCCTCAATGGTATGTCCATCTCAACACTATTTTTAAAGCATCGTATGTTTTACTTTGCACTATATCTAATCATTATTGCTTCACATATGTACCAAAAGTATCTTTGATGTGCTTAAAGAAGGTGGGAACGCAATTGATGCTGCGGTTGCAGCTTCACTTTGTTTAGGAGTGGTTAGTGATGCTTCTAGTGGTATTGGTGGAGGTGCTTTTATGTTGATTAGGATGGCTAATGGTGAGGCCCATGCCATCGATATGAGAGAGACTGCACCATTGCTTGCATCCCAGTTGACTCTTTGCATTTTTTCCCATTATTTTTAAAGCATCCAAGGAGAAGTGAATTTTAAAATTTATAAAGGGTGTTCGAAAAAAAGTCCATTTTCTATAATTGTCCTAAATGTGGGATTTTTATGACCTACTTTCTCCATGTTTGCGGAGAAAAAAATAGCAACAATTGTTGGACTGGTTATTTTTCATGCTTCTATACGTTAAGAAAAATGCATATGATATGGTTGATAAGTAACATTGAACGAGAACTCATTCAAACTATGAAGGCAAAATCAAACTTGACCTCATACCGAATACTTTATACTTTTCATTATTTGGATTTGTGGTTGTGGGTACCCTCCAGCTCTATGATTTGGATTGCGGATTTGGAAACTTGATTTTGGATTTTGCGCTATTGGCCGTTAAAGATTTTAACCTTGCTTTAGATATCCATGAAAAAAATTTAATCTGGATACAGCTATGAGTATTTATCCAAAGAAAGGTGTGGTTTATATGCCTACGCTTCCCTTTAACTTCAAAGCCATATGTAGGTATGTACTGTTCCGCTTTGTAAGCATGCAACAAGTTGATTGTTCTTTAATCCAAGTGAAGAAAATTGAATCTACAAGTTTCCTTTGGAAATAATTTATGATTAGATTGAACCATTATTGCTGACCAGTGATTTTAGTAGTTTTATTTGGACAAGCTACGTTACCAGTGTATTGTTTATCCACCTGATCTTACATTGCAGCTGTGCACTCTTATTTATGCAGCAGCATCCTTGTGATATAAGTTATTTGAAATGATACTTTATAACTCCAATTTAATTCTAAAAACGCAGGGGGATGTTATCAGGTGAACTTGCTGTTTTGAATGGAGTGCACGATTGAAGAGGATGGTTGTCGTATGACAAGTCTAGTGCACTGACTTCACAAATATGATGTTAAAGTTGTTGGACGATTACAATGTGCTCACATCAGTGGTTAATACGCAGAGGCATATTTGTTTGAAGTATTATAGTCTAAGGACTTCTATCTTTGTTTATTTTTTATCTTTGATACCTTCACCTCACAAATATTTAGTAACATGATTATTATTGTTTACAGGTAGATAAACGTTTGTGAAGAATTCAAGCAGCGGCGCTGGTTTTTGGTATGGTAACATCACATGTATGTAGTTAGGTTAATTAAAACTGTTGTGAAACTAGTATGTATGGTAGCAGCACTACTTTAGCTGCATGTACTATTATGAAACTGTTTATGGTAGTTTGGTTGTGTAAACATATGGTTAACCTTTTGTCTTCACACTAATGTTATGATATAGTGGTGATTATGTAATTGCTTTTGTTTGTGTTATTGTGGTTCATTGAATGTGTTATTTTTGAATGTGTATGTGTTTATATATTACGTTATTGTATAAGTTTTGAAGTACTTGAATTGGAGGCGAAATCAGATGTAGTCGTGGAACAGCAGGCAATAAAATCGAAACATACGGTGGAGGAGAAAAAACGCCACAAAAAATATTTTTTTTAACTCAGATAATCTCTGTGGCGTTCAAAAAACGCTGCAAAAAATAATAATAAGTGCAACAAAAAAATAAGATAGTAAACGACACATTTTCGGTGGCGTTTCTTAAACGCTGTAAAAAAGATCTTTAGTAACGTTTAAAAAATGCTGCCAAAAATTCATTTATAGTGGCATTAAAATAAATGCAACAAAAAATCATGGATTTTTAGTCGCATGTTTTCTAGCAGCATTTATCAAAACGCCACCAAAACTTTTTGCAGCATTTTTTGAGCGCCACTAAAAATCAAATTTCTTGTAGTGATTCTTTGATTCCAGGTAATGAAATATGCGACAAATTGGGTCAGCAATGGATGGTGAGTGTTAGTGGTTGTGCACTGGGTTGGGCACTGTGATGAAATTGGGTTGTGGAGTGTACAAGTGAACAGAGAAGTATATTATGGTATGAAGTTTGATGGAATTGGGTTTGAGAAGTGGAGTTTGATGACAGTAGTTGGTTCAGTGTAGAAGGTAGTTAAGAATGGTGATGATGGCAAGTATTGTTGAAGTAATGAAGGACATGGGACTTGTAGTGTAGAGGATTGGAAGAGGTGGTTATGGCAGTAGCGTGATTGTTTGTACAAGCAGTAGGTGGATGCGTGAAAGTCTGGTGGTGGTGGTCTGCAATGATGGTTTGGTGAGCAGATGTTGGTGATGATTGTTTATATATATAGAGGTGGTAATATGGTATGCAGTAGAGATGACAGTGCTGAATGATGAAGTGCCAGAGTTAGAAAATGGTTATTGAAGTTGTTGCTGTCAAGTTGACGTTGATGCTTGAGTTTGGGGAGAAGGCGGTGAAATGAATGTGGAGATGACCGGAAGTTTTGTCTGTGGTTTGGGTAGTTGAGTGTAATTGCTGGAAGAGATTTGTTAGATGGACTGGTGTGGTTTGATGTCGAGGAGGATGATGATAGGGCAGTTTGTATGTGGTGTGGTCTATGGTTGAACTGTGGCTGGAGTTTGTTGTGGAGCAGTAGTAATGTATGGGAAGTTGTTTGAAAAAGGGTAGTAAGGTGGCAATTTTGTGATGAAGAAAGAAGGCGGTAGGATGGTGATGGAAGTGTAGAGGTTGTGAAGGTGATTATGAATGTTGGAGTTTGGATAATGCAATGGTGATGTTTTGATGGTTCTTTGATGGGTTTGTTTGCTGCAGCAATTGATGGAATTACAGCAATAGATATATAGGGTATGGTGGCACTTACAATATCAGCAGTATTGCCATCTTTAAGACCTGCACCATGCACACAACTTGGAAACTATGAAAGATCATCAACCTGGCAACTACTAATCCTCTATGTATCTCTTCTTCTAACTGCAATTGGTGCAGGAGGAATTTGACCATGTGTAGTTGCCTTCGGTGCTGACAACGTGGTGTTTGTATGAAACATAAATGTTTAGTGTTGTTCTAATTATTGATCGTATGTTTTCTTAATGTTAATACTATATATTTTTTGTATAGAGTGTTTGTAGCTGTAATAAAATATTGGTGCTATATAGTTTGTTTGATATTATTTTAGTTATCACGGTTATAAGTGTTAGAAAATAACCTTTCGTAATGGTTATAACTGCGATATAATTTGCATTTGTCACGGTTATAAGTGTTAGAGTTTCCTTTTTGGTAGTGGTTACAAATGTTAGAAACTATTGTTCTGTCACGGTTATAAGTGTGATACTATCTAAATTTTCCACGGTTATAAGCGTTAGTAATGACCATTTTATCACGATTATAACCGTGAGTAAATACTATTCTGTCACGGTTATAAGTGTGATAATATCTAAATTTATAACGGTTATAAGCGTGAGAAATTACTATTTTTATCACAGTTATAACCGTGAGCAAAAGTGTGACTGAATTTGCCTATGATATCTATTTTCACGGTTATAACTGTAACAAATTAGTTTTGTCACGCTTATAACCGTGAGGAAATTGCCTTTCTGGTGTTGTGTCATCTGTGAAAAGTAGATACAACCGCATCCAAACGGTTATACCACCGCATATATAACTGTATTTCATTATGATGTTAAAATAACTATATGTCTGTTTTGTTCATCTAACTAAAGTTAAATAATGATGATAATGCATTTATTTATAATATATCATTCAAACTGGGCTACAAACAACGCTGCAAAAAATAATAATAAGTGCAACAAAAAAAATAAGATAGCAAACGACACATTTTCGGTGGCGTTTCTTAAACGCTGTAAAAAAGATCTTTAGTAACGTTTAAAAAACGCTGCCAAAAATTCATTTATAGTGGCGTTAAAATAAATGCAACAAAAAATCATGGATTTTTAGTCGCATGTTTTCTAGCAGCGTTTATCGAAACGCTACCAAAACTTTTTGCAGCGTTTTTTGAGCGCCACTAAAAATCAAATTTCTTGTAGTGATTTTTTGATTCCAGGTAATGAAATATGCGAAAAATTGGGTCAGCAATGGATGGTGAGTGTTAGTGGTTGTGCATTGGGTTGGGCACTGTGATGAAATTGGGTTGTGCAGTGGACAAGTGAATAGAGAAGTATATTATGGCATGAAGTTTGATGGAATTGGGTTTGAGAACTGGAGTTTGATGACAGTAGTTGGTTCAGTGTAGAAGGTAGTTAAGAATGGTGATGATGGAAAGTATTGTTGAAGTAATGAAGGACATGGGACTTGTAGTGTAGAGGATTGGAAGAGGTGGTTATGGCAGTAGCGTGATTGTTTGTACAAGTAGTAGGTGGATGCGTGAAAGTCTGGTGGTGGTGGTCTGCAATGATGGTTTGGTGAGCAGATGTTGGTGATGATTGTTTATATATATAGAGGTGGTAATATGGTATGCAGTAGAGATGACAGTGCTGAATGATGAAGTGCCAGAGTTAGCAAATGGTTATTGAAGTTGTTGCTGTCAAGTTGACGCTGATGCTTGAGTTTGGGGAGAAGGCGGTGAAATGAATGTGGAGATGACCGGAAGTGTTGTCTGTGGTTTGGGTAGTTGAGTGTAATTGCTGGCAGAGATTTGTTAGATGGACTGGTGTGGTTTGATGTCGAGGAGGATGATGATAGGGCAGTTTGTATGTGGTGTGGTCTATGGTTGAACTGTGGCTGGAGTTTGTTGTGGAGCAGCAGTGATGTATGGGAAGTTGTTTGAAAAAGGGTAGTAAGGTGGCAATTTTGTGATGAAGAAAGAATGCGGTAGGATGGTGATGGAAGTGTAAAGGTTGTGAAGGTGATTATGAATGTTGGAGTTTGGATAATGCAAAGGTGATGTTTTGATGGTTCTGTGATGGGTTTGTTTGCTGCAGCAATTGATGGAATTGTAGCAATAGATATATAGGGTATGGTGGCACTTACAATATCAGCAGTATTGCCATCTTTAAGACCTGCACCATGCACACAACTTGGAAACTATGAAAGAGAATCAACCTGGCAACTACTAATCCTCTATGTATCTCTTCTTCTAACTGCAATTGGTGCAGGAGGAATTTGACCATGTGTAGTTGCCTTCGGTGCTGATCACGTGGTGTTTGTATGAAACATAAATGTTTAGTGTTGTTCTAATTATTGATCGTATGTTTTCTTAATGTTAATACTATATATTTTCATATAGATTGTTTGTAGCTGTAATAAAATATTGGTGCTATATAGTTTGTTTGATATTATTTTAGTTATCACGGTTATAAGTGTTAGAAAATAACCTTTCGTAATGGTTATAACTATGATATAATTTGCATTTGTCACGGTTATAAGTGTTAGAGTTTCCTTTTTGGTGGTGGTTACAAATGTTAGAAACTATTGTTCTGTCATGGTTATAAGTGTGATAATATCTAAATTTTCCACGGTTATAAGCGTTAGTAATGACCATTTTATCACGATTATAACCGTGAGTAAATACTATTCTGTCACGGTTATAAGTGTGATAATAAATAAATTTATAACGGTTATAAGCGTGAGAAATTACTATTTTTATCACGGTTATAACCGTGAGCAAAAGTGTGACTGAATCTGCCTATGATATCTATTTTCACGGTTATAACCGTAACAAATTAGTTTTGTCATGCTTATAACTGTGAGGAAATTGCCTTTCTGGTGTTGTGTCATCTGTGACAAGTAGATACAACCGCGTCCAAACGGTTATACCACCGCATATGTAACTGTATTTCATTATGATGTTAAAATAACTATATGTCTCTTTTGTTTATCTAACTAAAGTTAAATAATGATGATAATGCATTTATTTATAATATATCATTCAAACTGGGCTATAAACAAATAACTCCATTTTCAAAATGCAGCCAAAAAACTATATTGCTAATTTAAATTAGGGAAAGTATACTTGAAAATAATTTGGTGACACAATTGATGATACAATGGATATCTACCATTCGATTGCCCCTTGATTTCCACCTTCCATATAAAGACAAAAAGATCCGATGGTCCAGATCTTTTGTGTCCCCATTTGTCTCTAAATAGCTGGCCCCTTTAAATTATAAAAGCGATATTTATCTCTTGTTGAATTAACTGCATTCAAATGATAAAACTATTTTATTTGTATGAAGTATCAGTAGAATTAACGTGTAAAAAATTATTTGATTCCATAATAGTACATCTTAATACATTTCATTGATGATAATAGAACATTATAGTGCAATAATAGTACATATATACGACTGCCTTTCCAAATGCAGGGAACTAACATATTATTAATTTAAGTTGTAAACAATTAAAAGTTTTGATTTAATAGACACAATAATATACAACTGCATTTCTATTATGAAATCAAAATATATGTTACAAATTTAGAATAAAATATCTATATTTCTCTATTATATATTTAACTGTAGTTAGATGATTGTAATAGTGCATTTATATAATACAACATTCAAACTGAGCTACAGAAATTTAACTGTTGTTTCATAATGCAACCAAAAACTATACTGCTAATTTAAATTATAAAAAGCTAAATTTCTCTCTTGTTGATCTAGTTGCATTTAAACAATAACCATATCTTATCTATACAATACATATCGTTAAAATTAACGTGTAAAAAAATAATTGCATTTCCATAATAGTGCATTTATTTGCTGATAACAGTGCATTATAGTGCAATAATAGTATATATATGACATTGTGTTTCCAAAAAGAAGTGAAATAGCATATTATTATGCATTTTTTATTTAATGGACGCGTAAGAATATATAACTGCATTTTTTTGCAGTCAAAAAATATGTTACAAATTTATAATAAAATTATCATATTTCTCTTTTGTTTATTTAATTACAATTAGATGATAGTGATAATACATTTACACACAATATATCATTTAAACTAGGTTACAAATAGATAAATGCATCTCCAAAATGTATCCGTAAACTATATTGTTGATTCCAATTATAAAAAGTTGCATTTCTCTCTTTTTGATTTAAGTGCATTTAAATAATAGCAATATTTTATTTATACACATCATTAAAAATAATTTTTTACGAATGATTCATTTTCATAACACCGTATAACAAATATAACAAATGATAGATACTTAATTATTGATTTTGCATAAAAATATATAATTTTGCATAGTGCATGTACATTATAATAGAAAATAGTTTGAAGAATTTGTTTCGTTTCAAATAGGCTATAAAACATATAACAATATATACTAGTCTTCCCATTACGTTGTAAAAAAATATATATTACAAATTCAACATAGACTACATTTCACTCGTATTCATATAACTGAACTGTATCCGAGTATTGCAGCTTTAACTAAATCTCACATATACAGTTATTTCTTTCATAAAAATATAATTGCATAATTGTTTGGCAACCATATATTTTGATGCATACAAATATGATTTTTGAAAGTGCGACATTATTTTAGTGCTTCTACAGCACATGAAATCTTATAAAACACATAATTACCACCTTTCTCAAACAAAGTTAAATCTACATTCAATAAAATGTACGCATTATAATATATTGTTCTACAGTAAAAAGGACGTGATAGTAATTAACAAATAACAAGGCCATATATCGTTCTTTAGCCCAAATAAAATTAAACATGATTTCATGCATGAGAATAAATTTTAAAATCAAAATAAGTTATTTTCACTCAAATTTTAGATATGATAAACTATTTTCAAAAACAAAATGGTTTTTTCATATGAAATATAATGACCATGTGCATATATAAAAATCAAAATTTACGAAAAACCCATCACGGTAAGATTTAAATTGACACCGTAAAATCACAAATGACAAATCAATGTAATATTATGCAATTAATGGAATAATAAACGGTGACAACAATATGGAAATACACTTACTAGTTTGTGATTGAAGAACCATTAAAAACAAGGAAATTTTGGGTTTTTGCGAAAGAACCGGGTTTATTTTTCAATTGGTGAAATAGGTAGGTTTAAAAAATCTCTATTTAGATTACAGTGGGCCTGTGAAGTCTATCAACTAGCATTAAATCCAATCTAACTATTAAATAAAATCATTTTTATTTGAAATTATTTTACATTTACTAGTTAATTATATTAGTTAACTAAATTAATTGGTTATTTGAATGTATTATGCATACATTCAATGCCATGACAAGATAATAAATGAAGCATAAACATGTGTATAACTATATGTATATGTAAAGATATTGTTATATATACATACAGATATTGGTATTTATAACTATTGTATACATATATATTATACTTCTATATGAATAGGACAATTTCATACGAATATCGAAAATATAAACGTGTGTGTGTGCGCGCGCGTGTGTATCTATTTAAATATGGCACAAACACTCAAGAGATTATAGTAGAGAAATAAGCGAAGAAATAAATGAAGATGAGAAATAACAAGACACACAAACTTTATAGTGGTTCGGCTAATCATCTCCTATGTCCACTTAACTTTGTTGCTGATTTGGTTGCTATTTATAAGAGTTGTTCTTTTGGATCAGTAATGATCCTTGGGATTACAAGAACTATATAGAAATTCATAAACAATTGAAAAAGATCGGTCTAAATGTCACCCTCCACCTATATTTATAGCTAAAAGTCATTGAGAGTCCATCCACCACGTTCATAGCCACATTCCCCATGTTCAGGAAGAGAGACGTCTGAGAGATTGTGGCCATGTCATACATTTTCGAGGATCGATATCGATCTATTGTCAGGGATCGACACCGATCCACAAGATCTCTCCATTATTCTTCTTTGTGCCTTGGGTGAACGTGAGTTGCTTGTGCGTCATGTTTTCCATCTTGATTGCATTGTTACGAGCTTGATTCCGGTTGAATTATTTGTATCAGTGGTGGAGTGGAGTTCCTAGCTTTATGTAAATGAAATGCTAAATGGTAATTGACTACTAACAATACAAAGAAGCTTGGAATATGTTGTAATCACCATAATTTGGAGGCGGATGAGGTGATATCTAGTTTGGGAAAGAGTATGGTATCGGTACCGATCCTCGACCAGGGATCGGTACCGATCCTCAGCTTTACTTAAAGTCGGCTTGTGGTCTGTTGTATGCTAATGCATGGGATGTTGGCTTTCTCTTAGAAGTTTATGGCTACATCTTGGGCCTGGAACCTCAATCGTATTGGGCATCTTGGTTCACTAGTTATCACTTTGAGCTCTTAGCCTCGATAACTTTCAAGCTCAACTAGTTAGATTCGCCCAAATACACATTAGTCAAAAGGATGGATAACACTTTCCCCTTAAAGTGCATCTTGTTTGCTACACAATGTGGTTTGAATCGAGACAAATTTAGATTCCTACATTAGATTTCAATCCAGCTTCGAATGGTTATTATCTTTTATATGGACTATTTTGGTGAAATGTAGTGCCTTCAACCATCCGTTTAACTCTTTGCTTGCCTCACGATTGTTGACATATGGAATTATAAAGTTGGAGTGCATTTTTGTAGTTCGCTATTCCAAATTAGAGGCCTTAAATAGACTTCCTTCTCAGATCGCACGGGTTTTAACTTGTTGCCTGGTGACTCCAATCGTCAAGTGTCGTGTATGCCTGTGCATACATATGTAGGTTGTTCACCATGTTTCACTTAGGCACATATGCTCAAACCTGTATACACTCATGGATATACATACACATGCGTATACCAAATATATATATATATATATATATATATATATATGGATTCGGTACCGATCCTAGACTTCTTAGTTTTAGGCTATTTGGTAGCTTATTTTCAAGGGTCATGGATTATAAACCCGAACCAACACTTCTTCTCTTCGCTTTTCATTGTTCTTTCTTTGGAGAATTCGAGGTCTAAGTAGCCATTAAAAGGTTTCTTCCCTCAAACTGAAACATTCAATTTTGACGCCTTCCCCTTATCGTCGTCATCCATCGCATCAGCCTTGAGCTTTCCATGTCGTCCATTTAAGCATGAACAACCTTGAACCATTGCCCAATATCCTTCATCATCCTCAAGTTTCATCTTTCTAGGTAGGTGATGACATTGGAAATGGAGTTAATTGTAGCTTGCATCATGACCATGCTTGGGATAACAACGAGGAAGAAGAAGATGGGCAGTCAATCCACACCTTGAGGATCGGTAGTGATCTTGCACTTGTGGAATTTCACTTGTGTACTTCAATGACTCAAGTTGCTTTAAGTAACTTGAATGAGCAATTAGGGTTCTTCAAGTGAAATTTTCTATTTTCTTTTATAGGATTGTCAATGTGTGGCCAATGATGCAAAGCTTGTTGGGACAGTTAGCGACGACGGTCACTTCGGATAATAAACTGGCTTTAGGATGAACTATTGTATGTTATCTGATGCTTACATTGCATGCTCATGAATGCACATACTGCATGAAGCTGCACGACATAGTAAATCGTACTACGCATTATTGGATTTTCTCTTTGGCATGGGGGATATTGACTTTAATGCTTTTGATATTACTTGTATGTTGAGTTTTGATAGCTATGGATCATAGACGTTTTGAGTATCTCTCCATAATTCCTGCAAGCTCTTTAACTTCTAATTATGTCGAATCCAACACTGAATCTAGTTGAACTATGTTTACTATTGCGAGACATACTCTGACATTGCCTAGATCTCAACCTACTAGGTATCAAGCTGAACAACCTGCCCAAGATATCCCTCTTGAGCTGGTAGAAGGTCCGAAAGTATAGGCTACTGCTAATAGTTTTATTTCTGTAGTTATATTAGATGATCCTCTGGATTTCACTACTTTGAAAATCGACGAAGGATCCTTTAAAAGAATATGTGAAAAACATGGCATCCCGTTCGAGGATGTGTTGGTTCCCATACGCTATTAGCAGGCTCATCATCCTCATGTAGGGTATACAGCATGTAATCAATACATGTGCTTGGTGGGGTGCATCCCACCCTTCACCTAATTTATTCATCAAGTTCTGTAATTAATGCAACTGGCTCCAACCATACAGCATTTCAATAGCTATGCCTTCCTACATAGCGCATACATCATCTTTGCTCGACACTTGAATCGCATACCAAGTGATCAAGAGATCCGATAATTGTATAGCTTCAAACATCGAAAAGGAAGTCCTTCTCTCACATACTCGAAATCTTCTAGATGTTGTAGGACAGTGAGAAACACTTGGAATAAGTTAAGCTACTTTAAGGATGAGTTCTTTTCCTTTCATTGCCCGCCCAGATCGCATAGAGGTGGTTATGAGACGTAAGTCTCATTCTTGCTCCTTTTCCATCGAGCATGTCTCATGATTTTGTTGGCTCAAGTTTTTACTCTTTTATTCTCTTAGATGTGCCAAGAAGACCTAGTAGTGCAGTCTTAGCGGACACCCTTAGGAATCTCCTTCAAGTTTCAACCGGAGAAAGTGAGACGAGATCACTTATCACCATGAAAATCTCATGAATTACAATTTATTAGAAGAAGGTCATATCATAAGTTGCATACCGGTAGCTAGCGACAACGATGAGGATGACTCTTCATCCTGGAATGATAGTGAGAATTTAGAAGTACCCTTAGTCCAGATTCCTATGGCTGGAACTAAAGTTCTCAAGAATGCTGAGGACGGTGAAGGTGGTAGAGCATATCAAGGTGATGTTGACATAGGTCGTGAGTCTTCTAATAAGCGCAAAGATGATGACTAGGGTTTCCTTTTGAAGTGGCATCCTAAGATAAGGATCCTTCTGACGAAGCCTCCAACATAACCTTCCCTAGCCATTATGGAAGAACAGACACATGTTCTGCTTCAAATGGACCTCTATGCTAATTTCAAGCCGATTCCAGATGGGATTGGCTCTTTTGGTCTAAGCAATATGAGCACTGGGATATTAACTCCACTATCTGCCTATAGGGTGACTTGCTGTAACATCCCTAATTTTTTATTACATTATTCAGGAGATTTAATTAGATAAATTAAATAGAGTAATGTAAATGTTAAGTGATAAGGGGGTTGAGATTTGAATAAATTCAACTAAGGTGATGCCTAATAAATAGTTAAATGGGCTTAAGAATGATTTTAGGTTAATTAAATTACATAAGGGTATATTAGGAATTAGCGCCCATAACCCTTATCCTTGTATAATCTCGTCTACCATTACATTCTCATTCACGTCAATTTGAAAACTAAAAAAACAAAAAAGGGGAGCTGGCCATAATCAAGAGAAGCGAAATAAAAAAAGCTACAAGTTCAAGCTTAGAGGAAATCAATCTCAATTCAACCTCCTTATCTAAATCAAGATGAATAATAATGATATCTCTATTTTGGTTTAAACAATATGTTTTTAGATTTAAGGGTAAATAAGTTTTTACGATGAATTGGTTGATGACGTGCTTGAAAATTGATTTTTTTTAATTTAAAGAAGAATGTTTAAATGGAACTATATACAGTTTTAGGATAAAACCGATATATGTTGATGTTTAGATGCCATGGAAAATTTTTATGTTAAGTAAAACATGATTTTGGAGTTGGCTTTCTATTTTGCTAATTTTCCAAGCCATGGAAAGATTGTTATGAATTTTTCAAAGGAAAATACGGTTATTTGGGTTTATAAATTTATTTTGAAAAATATATTGAGAATTTGGGTCTGGAATTTTGATATGTTAGATAATATGGTTAAGGTGAGTTTCTGGAATTTTTGAAGATTTTTCTAAAGTGATTTGCTATGCAAATTAAATTATTTTAAAAGAGGGACTTCTTTGCAAAATTAGTTTGATTAATGGAAGGGTTTATTTGATTAACTTAATCATGGTTTTTAGATTTGAAATTAGTGACAGTTATTTTTGTAAAGAATTTGAAAAAGTAAAGGCAACCAATCTGGCGTTGACATGTGGCCGGTTAGTTAGAAAAAGGTTTGCTTTAAGTAGTACTAAACCAGGTTTACTCTGAAAAGTGATTCTGCCTTCTTTAGAAGCACCTTTCAACATAGAACTTTCAACTTCAACCCAGTTGAAACGTACAATTCTGGAACCAATGTACAAGGTATCACAAAGATGGTACGCGGTGGATTGGAGAAAGGCAAAAGGTTAGGTGTCGAAAGAATGGCTTCCGAAGGAATCGCTGCCTTGGTTTGTTTTAAAAAGAAAAGCGCCTACCTTTGTTTAATTTAAGCCTTTAAAGGAGTTGAAGCATATGATTTAGAAAGAGGTTTAAAAGGTTTTGAAAGGATTGCAAGTAACTAATTTTTCTTTCGCATAGGTTCCTTTACTTATGAAAGAACGCTTTTGAAAGAAGGGGTTCCGACCCAGTTGAAATCCTTCTGCCGTTCTTTAGCCTTTCGATGGTGTTGAAGTTATCAATGCTTTCAAAAGAGTGTTAGTTTTTAAAGATGTTATAATCCTCTTCCTAAGTGATTTCGAAGAGTCCAAAGGTTCCGAAGGCAATAGCTTCGAAAGGGGTTTCGACGCTATCCTTCAATATTTTGTTTAAATGGTCTGAAGCTTTCGAAAAAGATGGTGCCAACGCCATCATGATTTTCCCAATATTTTTATATGATAAAGGATGTTTGGAAAGAGATGTTTTTACCTATATTTACTTTGACCCGAATAATATTTTAAGTATAAAGCCAATACTTTCGAAAGGGGGACTTTCAATGGTTTCGGAAGGGTTACATCCAATGGTTAAAAGGGGTACTTTCATATGGTTTCAAAGCTATGCTTCTAAAGTTAAAGGTTGATACTTTAATACAATTGAAAGGTTTTGATAGGAATATTTTAAGTTATTAGAAAGGTAGGAGCCTAATGTTTTAATGATAGATTTTAATGCTTTCGAAGGAGGTTATCTTATGTAGTCGAAAGCAAGGTTTAGAAGGTGTCGAAAGGTTTTGTAACCCAATCTTATTTTTAAAAGAAAAACCTATGGCTAAATTAAATGAGTTTTGAAATGATTTTAAAGAAGAAGCTTTCCTTGGTAAAATTATAGGTCAAAGGGATTAACCATGTTTTCTATGAAAAGTGTTTCAAGGACATCAAACCCACAGGAGTGGTATTGTTTTTTAATTTTGTTTGCTTGTTCAAATGTAGGTATATTCACATTATAATGGACATATAACTGTATTATAGGGATAAAGGGTAGAAGAACTAACTAGGTTAACCCCATAGTGAATATAAATTGATTAAACTCCTGGATGAGTAGAATTGCATCCAAGAGGTCAGGAAGACTGGAATATAGGATGCCTAAATATGGAAGTTGTCAGGGAGACAGGTTCATAGTGATCCTATGAAAACTATAATTAGAAAATTATTGGAGTTACTAATTGGTTCGTAGTGATCCAATGAAAACTATGTCTGGACTAAGTTATTGACAGATATCAATAGGTTCCTAGTCAACCCATGAAAATTAGGATAAGAAGAAAAGATATTGGCAAAGGTCAATAGGTCCCTGGTCAACCCATGAAAACTATGATAATGGAGAAGTTATTGGAGTAACCATTAGGTTCAGGGAAACCCATGAATCAACTAATCCTACATAAGTGGTAGAGATAAGTTAATTGGCAGGGGCTAATAGGTTCCTAGTGCACCCATGAAAACTATGAAATAGGACATGGAGTCCATATATTTTATAAAGGTTATTAGTAATCCTATGAAATCAAATATGTTAATAGTGACACTAGAAACTATAAATATAACAGGGAGTCGATTAAACAAAGGATGGGAGATCCAATATGTTTTAATACGTTTGCATATCATCATAATATTTTGAAATGATTATTTTTTTAACCATTGTGGATGCAATAGCATAGTATATGGTTTTTTATAGATTTTTTGGTACTAGTGAGGGGAAAACCCGTTTCGCTAAGGGGCGTGGTCTCACTAGATATCTAAATGATTGAAGATTGTAGATTATTATTCATACCACACTTTATGTCTGACTCGAAGTTAATGTTTTCCCCTTAAACTCTGGGCACTCATTTGATTTTGAGTAGTTTGAGAATTGAGTTTTTCGGGTACTTCTTTAGACAAATAAATCTTCTGAAGCAGGAGGCATGAGAGCTATATAGAGTTTTCTTTCATTTGGTTCCACTGTGTTGTATGTAATGGCAAAGTTGTTGTATTGCCTATATATACTCCGATCATCCAAGGGGGCATCTTTATATGTCTCTCTTGGCATATGTTGTAATAAATATATTTCTCTAAGCGTGGTTGACGATTATGAGATTATGTAATAAATTGAAAATGATTTGATATGGAATGTGATCTTGTTTGAAGTTTTTTTTCATATTCACGTGTTTCTGTGAATTAATGAATCTAACACCGTCGTATTTGGTCTCCAAGGATTAATAACTATGGATAACTGCAGCATTCGTAACCATTAGTTTTGGGCCTCCAAGTAGGGAGATGTTACACTTGTCAACTACCCAAGCAGGGGAGATCACCTTATCAGCAAAATCTAAATGCACGGTCTGTTGGAGGGACACTAGGACACACACACACATACATACACTGCACTTTGCTTAATTTGTGTCATTCCTTTATCTTGCTAGGATTGACTTGTATCTGTTTCCCTTTTAGGTTTGATGCAACAAAGGTTCATGTTTGATTCCCTCGAGGATCAGATAGGTAAGCATAAGAGGCGTAGCTCACTCAAAAACTCTGATGCCACTGGCCATGACTCACACACCAGTAGTTAATCAAGTCGAGATGGAGAGGGAAAAGATAAGGGGTACCAGTCTAACAATTCATCGTCAAGGCACAAACCTTGATCTAGGTCTCCTCCTCCTAAAATATGGATAGGTTTTCCACTAGGCCCAATGACATTCCACCTGTGAATGACTCCCATGCCCCTTCTTTGGTCTCTCGCTCTAAGAAGTAGACGGTGCTGCCTCATTCTCATCGGCAATCCGAGGAGTCTTTTAAACTTGTTGCCTTTGATCCTTCTCTTCATTAGGCTAACAAGAGAGATATCCATCCTCCCACCATCGTAACAAAGAAAGAAATCACTTCAGATCCCTATATGGCTGCTCCGATGCTTCAATTCCCAAAGATATTCTTTAACGGTATCAAGTTTGTTCTTGATATAAAGGGCATCCCCCGCATGTCCAAGGTTAAACCATTGCTTATGTCATGGTGCTTATGATCAATGCTTGCGCCAAAATTGGTCACAAACACCCGATAGTTGATAATTCACAATCACAGATCTCAGATAAATAACAAGTACAAATATCACTCAGAAAATTCAAAGCAACACAGTAAGCAACATAGAATTTATAGTGGTTCGGCGATCTGGCCTACATCCGCTCTGAATTTTATGATTTTGTTGATTCACTTGATGGTTTCAATCAGTTACAGCAGGTTACAGTTGATAATCGCTTTGATGTTCGAATACAATGATGGTAGTGAATTACAGAATTGAATCCGGCAGAGTCTGGACGTTCCAAAGCTGAAAGATCCCTTTTTTGAAGGCCCCAGGGGGCTATTTATAGGCGTAGGAGGCTGATATCGTGCTCAAACTTCAGTAGACTTCTTCTGGCACGTGAGTGGGCCAACGCGACCGATCTCGGAAAGTTTCGACTCGATCCGTGATCGATACGAACCAATTTCTTATCGATCAAAAAATGATCCAATTGAGATGAAACTTGCAGGATTGTTCTTTATCTTGTACGTAAGCTCCTGTGAATATTTCATAGCATTTGGACATGTGGTTTGTGAGACATGATCGATGCAAGATTGTATTTTTCGTATGCTGCTGAGTTCAAGTCCACGGTTTCATACCCATCCTTGCGAATCGATCTGGACACGTGACAATGCGGTGTCGTGGCGCGCACTCCTCGCATCGATCCGCCTTTTGCTTCGAGTTGACCATGTCGCATCCATGAACTTCGCCACATTTGTATCGACACGCTCGCATCTTATGGATCGTGCTCTGCTTCGTATCGATGAAGCTCTGTTCGCATCGGTGACTGTATGATATTTGGGGTGCCCTTTCGCATCGATCACTTAAGGGGGCACTACTCGTATCGATTGACTTTACCATTGCTCGCATCTACCGACCTGTGCAGTTAATGCACTCGGTAGATTCATAGCGGTGGAGATGCAAAAAGTCATAGTGGGGATACAACGAGGATATAGCGGGATATAGCGGATGGCTTAAAATAGCATATAAAACTTGTATTTAATGTTTTTACAAATATATATATGGTAAATAAATGAAAAAATATTATTCAATTGAATTATAATTAATACATAAATAGTTTTAAATAAAAACATGTGCGAATATGCTTTAAATAAACGTAAAATTGTTATATAACATAACTGAATTTAGTAGAATATTAGAGTATTTTCATTTCTAAAAATATATTTTTATAATGTATAAATGCAATTTTTCAATCCATTTTATTAAAGAAGATATAGCTGAAATAGAGGATTATAGCGGGAATAATGGGATATAGCGGAAATAGCGGGGCTTAAAGCAGAAAGGCTATATTTTGGGGCTACGTGGAAAAATCGTAGCGGCAGAAACCCGCTATGAGATATAGCAAGGTTATAGTGGGGTAATGGAGGGGCATTAACTATACAGCTATCGGCTGATCGATACGAACTAAAGGTTCCTATTGATCGATACGAACAATGATTCATGTTTTGTGGGGATCGATACGAAAGGTGAATCTAGGATCGATGCGAACAAGACTCTCACGAGATTGATACGAACAGATGGTCTTGATCGGTTCGAACATGGGGATACGAGCAGTATGAGGTTCACTCTGATCGATGCGAATCTGATGGATTCGAACATGGCGAGGCGAAGTCATTCTGATAGGTACGAACAGAGCTGAGGTGAGGTCTCTCTGATCGATTCAAAACTGATCGATTCGAACAAGCCGATGTCTTGATACTCTGATGGATATGAATATGACGGATTTGAGCCGATCAATCAGATGGATACGAACAACATATTTTCTCTAACTTGCATCGATCATATTTCATTCATACAAACTTCGATTAACCTGAAATTTGAAACACTGGCTTTTATGGCTTTGCTTGTCATGTCTGGTCAATTGTGGCCCGATCCAGACTCGGACAAAATTCATCGATATCCATAGCGAAGCAGTGTATAACTGATCTTCGGGACGAACTGTCTTTGGTTTTCGATCAATTTTTTGGTATCACGACCTTGCCAAAAGGCGGGATAACACTTATCCCCCAAAACATGCCTTGCGATAGGAAGGTGTGTTTTGTAATGCTATAAGCTGGATGTTCATATCCTGTCAACGACCTGTAAAGAACTTGATAGTTTCATATGACCTCGAATGACGACCGTTCGGGACCGTATGCCATTTGTGTTGAGTCACAGATTCTACGAAGTTTTTGATTTCTGACAAAGAAATAAAGGCGATCGACAAAACAAAGACATCATGGCTATAAAGAGGCACAAAAGAGCTACATATGGTACTCTAGATTATAGGTTGATTATTTGATATTGTAATAGTGATAAACTTGTTAAAATCTATCCTCAAATAATCATGCACCTCAATATAATCGATATATATACGTTTGAATAGCATTGCATATTCATTGAGCAATTTGACAGGGACCGGTCGACCGGTATTAAATCAGGCGGTCGGCCGTTTCTGTGTAAAATGCACAATGAACGTGCACACATGCACATAACGACTATATATTTGAAATCCTGTCTACTGGCCATTTTTTGACCTGTCGACCGTTTTTAAACAGAGAGCAACCTTTTCCAAAAGACACTTCTTTCTCCAATGGTTGCATCTCTTACCTTTCATCAATGATCATATCTATTAATGGCTACTGTTCACAAAGAGTTACAACCATTTTTCTCTATATAAACTCATCTAAATCATTGATTCAAGTAATATGAATATATATGTTTTTTACTCTAATTTCTGATCTTACTTTCTAAATACTCCTGCATTCTAAAAAGCTCTCAATTATTTTAATTGCTTATTGAATCATTGAAATTATTTCATATCTTTTGATTCAATAAGTAATATACTTCCCATCTTCACAAAACATCATTCACATATTTTGAGGATAAGATTATAGGAACTTTGTACTACAAGTGACAAAACTGTGTTAGCAAGAACACATACCGTCAACAAACAATTATATTCATCTTTGTTGAAGTCCTCGGTGTTGTAAGAGGCAAGTGTTGAAGTCCTCGGCGTTGTAAGAGGCAAGTGTTGAAGTCCTCAGTGTTGTAAGAAGCAAGTGTTGAAGTCCTCAGTGTATTAGAGGCGTGAAATCCCGTTCGTTTGCTCGGGTGTTGTAAACCTGTTCCTCCGGGTGAAGCGAGGTAGTTTATAGTGAAAATCCAGATAGAAGTCTGGGACTGGACTAGGACGGTGCTCCGAACCAGTATAAAAATCTCTGGTGTGATTTTTCTATTTTTATTTACTTTGCTATTATCATCTATTTCCGCATTTATATTATACTCCATATTACACGATCCGTGTGTACTATATTAGCACGTGCACTCGTACACACACTTTTCATTTGGTATCAGAGCCTGGTTTTCTAAAGATCGTAACAACATCCTAGAATAAATGGCTACAAAGAGATCTAGTCAAGGCAATAAGAAGAGGAAGAGCAATAAAGAACAATCAAAGGAGCAAACAAACAAATGCTTCATGGCAAAAGATAACGAGGTTAGTGATCTAACTTTTGATGATATGACAGAAATAAATTCAGAACTTCTAGACACTTTAAAAAGTCTCAAAAGAAAATATAAGGAAGCTCTGGAAAATCAGAAGAAAGAAGAATTCGAAAGAGATATGCTTAAAGACGAGAAGAGAATATTAGAAGAAGAACTCGAGAAAATTCAAGATTCAGACAATTCTCAACTCGCTCTATTAAGTCAAGAAATAGAAGCTCAAAAAGAAAAGAATAATGCTCTAGCTTATGAAAATCATGAGTTAAAAACAAAAATTAAAATTGTTGAGTTAGATAACACTAGTCTCAAAACTAAGCTTGATGACATTACTAAAAATATTTCCAATTTTAATAAAGGGAGAGAAAATTTATCCAGGATTATTGAAAATTCTCAACCTGCTTCAAATAAGAAGGGATTAGGTTGTGTTAAGAATTCGAAAGCTCACAATGATAGAAGTGGTGTAGGCTATAAACAAGCTAAAAGTAAAAATAGTACTAGATATGCATTCATGTATACTAACTTTAGTGCTAGTACTAGTAATCAAGATAGTTTTAAAACCAGTTATAGTCATAATAGTACTTTGTTTAGAAATGATAGAAATTATTCTTCAAGTACTAAGCTAATGACTAATAGTATTAAGATATGGATTCCAGCTAATATGATTGATCATGATAAACAACTTTATATTAGCAACTATTATAAGAATGTAATTTGTAATGAAAATTATATTTATAAAGGTTCAACCACACCCAAATGGGTATGGTTTCCAAAGACCTAACCCCCCGGGCCCTAACATAGTAAGTGGGTACCGAAAATTATTATTATTTTTTGCAGGTACTTAGAGAAACAAAAGGAAAAGGATAGATTTTGGAATTTCAAAGAATGTTTCATATGTTTAATAGAATTACGTGCTTACAATAAAATATGGACTTCGGTAAATATGGTAAAATTTATTTTACTTTTCCTTCATAATTAATAATGAGTTTATCTCGTTATATACAAGATATTTTATATAATTTTATATATTTCCTCATTCTTTTTTATAATGAAAAAGGGGGAGAAATTCATATGCATATAAATAGAGGGAGATATTATACTTAGGGGGAGACGTTATACTTAGGTGGAGCTTTAAAGACATTATCTGGCACTTGTACTAAATAGTGTCGTGTTTTAATTCGTACTAGACTTGTGTGTATTATCATCTTGTGTGAATGTTACTCTTGATCTATGGTAGTAGTTTTATGTTGCTTATAATCTCTTTTACATCCTCCATTTAAACAACTCCTTTTGTCAATGACAAAGGGGGAGAAAATTATGCTAACAGTATATATGGAGGACAAAATCTCAGGGGGAGATCACATATTCAGGGGGAGATTCAGAACTTCAGATATATGTTGTCATCAATCAAAAAGGGGGAGAATGTTGAGTCACAGATTCTATGAAGTTTTTGATTTCTGACAAAGAAATAAAGGCGATCGACAAAACAAAGACATCGTGGCTATAAAGAGGCACAAAAGAGCTACATATGGTACTCTAGATTATAGGTTGATTATTTGATATTGTAATAGTGATAAACTTGCTAAAATCTATCCTCAAATAATCATTCACCTCAATATAATCGATATATATACGTTTGAATAGCATTGCACATTCATTGAGCAATTTGACAGGGACCGGTCGACCGGTATTAAATCAGGCGGTCGGCCGTTTCTGTGTAAAATGCACAATGAACGTGCACACATGCACATAACGACTATATATTTGAAATCCTGTCTACTGGCCATTTTTTGACCTGTCGACCGTTTTTAAACAGAGAACAACCTTTTCCAAAAGACACTTCTTTCTCCAATGGTTGCATCTCTTACCTTTCATCAATGATCATATCTATTAATGGCTACTGTTCACAAAGAGTTACAACCATTTTTCTCTATATAAACTCATCTAAATCATTGATTCAAGTAATATGAATATATATGTTTTTTACTCTAATTTCTGATCTTACTTTCTAAATACTCCTGCATTCTAAAAAGCTCTCAATTATTTTAATTGCTTATTGAATCATTGAAATTATTTCATATCTTTTGATTCAATAAGTAATATACTTCCCTTAATCTTCACAAAACATCATTCACATATTTTGAGGATAAGATTATAGGAAGTTTGTAGTACAAGTGACAAAACTATGTTAGCAAGAACACATACCGTCAACAAACAATTATATTCATCTTTGTTGAAGTCCTCGGTGTTGTAAGAGGCAAGTGTTGAAGTCCTCGGTGTTGTAAGAGGCAAGTGTTAAAGTCCTCAGTGTATTAGAGGCGTGAAATCCCGTTCGTTTGCTCGGGTGTTGTAAACCTATTCCTCCGGGTGAAGCGAGGTAGTTTATAGTGAAAATCCAGATAGAAGTCTGGGACTGGACGTAGGACAGTGCTCCGAACCAGTATAAAAATCTCTGGTGTGATTTTTCTATTTTTATTTACTTTGCTATTATCATCTATTTCTGCAATTATATTATATTCCATATTACACGATCCGTGTGTACTATATTAGCACGTGCACTCGTACACACACTTTTCAATTTGAGGTGAAACGTGACCATTCACGGTCAAATGCCGTTCGCGGCAAATGGTGGAATGGGACCGTTCGCGGTCGGATGCCCTTCAAACGAAGGGCAGTTGTTTGAGGTTGGACGTCGTTCTAGACGATTTGTGATCGTTCGCGATCGGGCATCATTCTTGACGAATAGTGATCATTCGCGGTCGGGTACCGCACGAGGCAGAATGTGATCGTTCGCGATCGAATGCCGCATGAGGCAAAATGTGATCGTTCGCGATCGGATGCCGCACGAGGCAGAATGTGATTGTTCGTGATCGGATGTTGCACGAGGCAGAATGTGATCATTCATGATCGGATATCATATTGGGTGAATTGTGACCGTTCACGTCAGGTGCCGCACGATGCAGAGTGTGATCGTTCGCGATCGGATGTCATACTCGATGAATTGTGACCATTCGCGGTCAGGTGCCGCACGAGGCAGAGTGTGATCATTCGCGATCGAATGTTGAGGGGGGGCTAGCATTACTAGAGTCAGATAACACGTTCGGGTGAATTTCTAAATCAGCGATTCTGGCGGTTCGTCGCCATACAAGGTGCACTTGTGGACCGTTCATGATCCAGCGGATATACAAGTAACTTCTTTTACAGAATTGCAAATATCAAATTAATGCTCATATGAATTCTCTAACTGAAATGTCCGAATAAACCAAATCCAAATGTTCAAATCAAAACTAAATAGAAGCAAGACAAGGATGTCAAAGTGCAAATTCTTACTACGATACGGTCAATAGTCATTCAGAGCATGTCTGTGGATCGTTCGCGATCCCGTACATGTATAAATGATTTAACCGTGTTAGTGAGAAATTTACAACTTGTTCATCGTTATTTCAATCAATTGATAACCATCCGGTGTCCCGGTTCAGCGTCACCCCTAGCTGATGTAGACAGTGGTCGTTTTGGCTCCACTGCTAGAGCTCGCCTCCTCACATACTGAAGTAGCCTACCGCTCCTGACATGCCCTTCCACTTCATCCTTCAGATGTATACAGTTATTTGTGTTATGACCGTTTAGTTCGTGGAATAAGCAATATTTGTCTGATTTCCTCTCGTCAACAGTTGGATCCCTTCGCATTGGTCTACGATAGGGAACTTGCTCTCTGGTGTCTTGGTAGATTCGCTCCAAACTTTCATTCAGCTACGAATAAGTGGTGAATCGCCTCTCCCTCCACAGCCGCTTTGACCTGTCATCATTATCCTCAGCCTTTCGTTTCCCTTTACCAATCTCTGCACCTTTTCCAGATGGGTTTCCACCCTTGACAGCATAAACATCGATTCCCTCTTCTCTTTCTGCACCAGCATCCTCCAATCGTAAAAACTTTTCAGCCTCATGATAGAATTCTCCCAGATCCATAGGTGGATCTTTAGTTAACGAATTTTAAAACTCTGTGCCATCAGCTATTCCAGATACAGCTGCCATCATTACCACGGATGGATCTGGTCGATCCACCAATGCTGCTGTCGCGTCAAATCGTGTCAGAAAATTCCTCAAAGACTCCCCAGATTTTTGCTTTAAAGTTGCCAAACTCATCACATTCTTGGGTCTTGCGATGTGAACCCTGAATTGCCTTATGAATTTCTCGGTTAAATCATCCTATGTTCCTATGGAGCCACTCTCCAGCTACCTAAACCATAGTGCCGCAATATCTGCCAGGTACAATTGGAAGCACCATGCCATGACCTCTTCTATGCCCCCCGCACTTCCATATGCCTCATATATTTTGTCAGATGGACCGCGGGGTCCGTCCTCCCATCGTACACCTCCATTGACGGTAACTTGAATTTTGGTAGGTTCCTAGCCATCCTAATCGCAGGAGAGAAAGGACTCATGTTCACATCTTGAAGATCTCTATTTACTAATCCGCCCCTCATGGTCGTCTGACCATCTCTGCCAATCTATCATTGTCTCCAAGCTGTAGTCCTCGTTCACTGCCTTCTGTCTGCCCCCCGAGTTCGTGTGAGCCTTAAGGAATCTGCCCCCAGGCTAAGTGTTCATCCCTCTACCACCGCAAGGTTGCTCGGATGCCCCTGTCTCTCTCCCTTGGATTGGATCAACATGCTCTAAGTGTGTGCCCCCTAGTGCTGGTGCTACGCCGGATTGTCCTGCTCCATTCTGAACTTCATCTGCTCCTCGATTCTGCGAACCAAGTTGCCCAATCTATCGAAAAAAATTCTAGATCATTTCCTCTTGCCTTCTCATCATTGTCTCCATCTCATCCCTGGTGATGAAGACTAAGGCTTGGTTCGCTCCTGAGGAAGCCTCTTGACTCCCTTCGTGTTGACTTCTCTCTGGTCTCTGCCTTCTACTTGATTGCCTTGTCATGACTCTTCGGATCTGAATCTCCAAACCTTCAAATTCAATTGATAGAACTCATGAATTAGCCTTCTCAGTAAAAGCACCAAAATGTTTGCGCAAAAATTGGTCACAAATACCTGATAGTTGATAATTCACAATCACAGATCTCAGATAAAAAACAAGTATGAATATCACTCAAAATATTCAAAGCAACGCAGTAAGCAACACAGAATTTATAGTGGTTCGGCGATCTGGCCTACGTCCACTCTGAATTTTATGATTTTATAGATTCACTTGATGGTTTCAATCAGTTACAGCAGGTTACAGTTGATAATTGCTCTGATGTTCGAATACAATGATGGTAGTGATTTGCATAATTGAATCCGGCAGAGTATGGACGTTCCAAAGCTGAAAGATCCCTTTTCTGAAGGTTCCAGGGGGCTATTTATAGTCGTAGGAGGCTGATATCGCGCTCAAACTTCAGGAGACCTCGTCTGGCACGTGAGTGGGCCCACGCGACCGATCCCGGAAAGTTTTGACTCGATCCGTGATCGATACGAACCAATTTCGTATCGATCAAAAAATGATCCAATTGAGCTGAAACTTGGCAGGATTGTTCTTCATCTTGTACGTAAGCTCCTGTGAAAATTTCATAGCATTTGGACCCGTGGTTTGTAAGATATGATCGATGCAAGATTGTGTTTTTCGTATGCTGCTGAGTTCAAATCCATGGTTTCGTATCCATCCTTGCGAATCGATCTGGACACGTGACGATGCGGCGACGTGGCGCGCACTCCACGCATCGATCCGCCTTTTGCTCCGAGTTGACTATGTCGCATCCATGAACTTCGCCTCGTTTGTATCAACACGCTTGCGTCTTAAGGATCATGCTATGCTTCGTATCGATGAAGCTCTGTTCGCATCGATGACTGTATCGATATTTGGGGTGCCCTTTCGCATTGATCACTAAAGGGGGCATTGCTCGTATCGATTGGCTTTATCTTTGCTCGTATCTATCGGTTGATCGATACGAACTAAAGGTTCCTATTGATCGATACGAACAATGATTCATGATTTGTGGGGATCGATATAAAAGGTGAATCGATGCGAACAAGACTCTCACGAGATTGATACGAACAGATGGTCTTGATCGATTCTAACATGGGGATATGAACAGGATGAGGTTCATTCTGATCGATGCGAACCTGATGGATTCGAACAGGGTGAGGCAAAGTCATTCTGATGGGTACGAATAGAGCTGAGGTGATGTCTCTCTGATTGATTCGAAACCGATCGATTCGAACAAGCCGATGTCATGATACTCTGATGGATACAAATATGATGGATTCGAACCGATCAATCAGATGGACATGAACAACATATTTTCTCCAACTTGCATCGATCATATTTCATTCATACGAACTCCGATTAAACTGAAATTTGAAACACTATCTTTTATGGCTTTGCTTGTCATGTCTGGTCAATTATGGCCCGATGCGGACTCAAACAAAATTCATCGATATCCATAGCGAAGTAGTGTATAACCGATCTTCGGGACGAACTATCTTTGGTTTTCGATCAATCTTTTGGTGTCAAGGCCTTGCCAAAAGGAGGGATAACAATCAGTACTTTAAATGGAAGAGGCTAGTTGAGGTGATATCCGGATATTCTAAAAGCAGAAAAGTCAAGCTCCAAGGTTCGAAGCTTAAGGCAGATCAGGACAAGCAAATCATACCCACCTCAATGAGGAAGTTGCAGGGCTAAAAAAGTCATTGGCAGAAGTGAAGAAAAAAGTCGTAGATTTGATTGAGTCAGCCAAGCAAGAGAAACATAACCAAGAGATGCAAATTCAGACTGCTCTTCATAGGAACCACACTCTGTCACTAGAGAATGAACGTCCAGTCAAAGAACTAAATGAGTTAAAGAAATAATTAGATAAAGAGAAAATAGAAAAAGATGACGCTGTAATGCAGGCTCATAACTACTGCTAAGAGTTGGTGGATTCTTACCAAGCGAGGGACAAGGTAGAATGTTAGGCCCAAGACATAGCGAAATAAATCGAAGTTGCACACTCAAGCCGATACTCATCAATTACAATGCCAACATAATCAATTTGAGAAATCTGGAATGGCTTGATAGGTATTATCACAAGGCTTTGGTCTTGGCATAAGAGCAGATTATGGAAGAAGACCAGGAGTTTATGGAAGGAGGTGAGGTAAAATTGGAGGAATTGGAATGCAAACTTTTGAGTGCTAATGAGATTGGAGCACTTAGGACTATTGAGCTCATTCTTCATCCAGAGCTAGCTATTGGGGCCCAGAAAGACCAATGTGAAGGCTCTGGGTCTACTCCTTAAAATGCCACTAAGGTCTTACTTCTGGGCTTTCAGTTGTCTTCATCTCTACTTCGGATCCTCAATACAATCCGAACGAACCTTACATGAAAAAGGCAACCATTCAGTCCCCTTCCTTGTAAGGGAATTCTGACGGCACCCCAGCTCACACCATGTCCAAATCCGATGGAGGTATCTCACCAACATCACCTATATTCGAGAAGGCTTACATGACACTGGTCGATGTCGCTAATCTCTCCTTTTATGTTACTCAACTTTCAAGTCAGCCTGTCTTCGTCACCCTCCCTAAGGAAGGTCTCCAACAGGAGCAGTAAGCATCAATGATTGAATCGCTGGTCATGTATGACTCTTAGAATATTCTGAATATTCCAACTAGAGTGGCCCCCAGACCTGGTGCATAAATGATTTACGTCCCAGAAGAGGAGATGACTGGTGGGCTCCTGGGAACTCAGACAGGGGAGGATATTCTCATAACTAGGTCTTTTAAACCCTCTTTAAGGCCCTGCATGCATGAGTTGCTTCAGACTCAAGTTTTATTGGCCAAGGATATTAAGAAAGATCCGGTTGAATTCATTCCTCCTCCTCCTATGTCCATGGCTTTGCCTGACCAGACTATCTTTACTCTGGTTACTCTTTCTGCTCCTAGAAGTGCTCAAAGTGTTGCTATCAGATCATTGCAAACCACTTCTTTGAAGTTCTATGGAAGAGGAGGGAGGAATAGAAAGAATCCAGAGGAGCCCAGTGCATACTCCTCTGAAGAAGGATCCGAGGAGAAGAGGAGGAAGAAACCTAAGCATTAGATGTGACCGTTCATTTGCTTTTATTGTATAGCTATAGGATTTTCTTTCGTTTAGGCTGATTTTGTGCGGGTTCAGCTCTCGCCTTTTGTCTTGGATGTTATGTTAATACAACTTGGTTTTCTTTTCGAGCTCTGTGTTGACTTGTTTGAGTTATGAGAAATGCGCTTAGTATTCCTGTTTATACACTCGTAAACCATCTCTTTGTTATCGCTTCTCCAAGTTTTGGCATGTCTTGCTTACTTTAATTGAGCTTCGTCTAAATTACAGTAGCGATTTGCATTATGCTAAATCGGTCATCAGGAACTCAATGGCTCAAGTCCCCATCTCTAGGTATCATTCTATGAACGTTTCCGATTCCAGGTATGATCAAACTTTGATCACCTAAAATAGTGGTCTGAACATCCCTGTTTGGATTGTTTTCCTCCAATCATGCCTAAATAGAGATGCATAGAGAGCTTGTCTCGGGAAAGCGTATCAAACCAAAAATGCAGTAGTAGTTTAATCTCTCACTTTTAGGTTCAACTTTGGGCATCGATCGAAGTTGGTCGCCTAGAATGGCGACTCAGATATCCCTCGCAAGGATATTCATTCCTAACATGCCAGACTCTTGGCATTGATTGGACTTGACCAGGTAGAATGGTGGTTTAGTCATCCCTCTTTAGGATGTTGGTTTTTGACCATGCGTAACTTTGGGCATTGATCGAGGTTTGAATGAGATCTCGCCTAACTCTGGGCGATGATCTTCGGCTTCGTCTTTCTCCGAGCAAGGTATAAGTGCATTTATACAAGGCCTCGCCTGACAATGGGCGTTGGCCTTTCATCTTGCCATTCTTCGGGCAAGGTGTTGAGGCTTTTCCAAACTCCAGGCATGGGCTTCTAGGGCGAACTATCTCGTTCCGCCTTTAAATATTTATACACCTACCCCAAGTCAAGGGTTGAAGGAGTTAGTAGGCATCTATCTTCGGATGCGAGGGATGATTTTACTTCAAGGGTCTAATCACGGACCATAAAAGTTTATTTGGCATCTATCTCTGGGTACCTGCATACTTGCAACATAGTTATGCAAATTCATTCACATTCACCATAATTCACAATTTATGGTTAGATGGAGATAGGGTCATAGATTCAGGAGGTCACTTCATTTTAAATTCATGGGAAATGATAAATTTTGTCTTGTTACATCATACTTGATTAAATATTTACAAAGTCAAGTCTTAAGTGAAATAACATCGCAAGTGTTTGCCATTCCACGCCCGCGGGAGTGAAATCCCATCTACGGTTGCTAGCTTGAATGTCCCGTCTCCAAGCTTATAATTGATTACATATAGACCTTCCCAGCTAAGGCCCATATTCATGAGGCTCAGCAACCCGCCTTGAAATAAACTTAATTTTTGATTCAATAAAATCCCATCGAACCTTAGTTCCATCTCAAAGCTAGTTGTTGCTTGATAAAATTTAAACATTACATAGTACACTGAGCTATCTATCTATTCTTTCAGAATCACTCAACGGAATGAATAAAGTATAATATTAGAAACAAGCACTTATTTACAAAAGGAAAACCATTTCACTAACATAACATGTTATCACCAAATCTCACAACATGTCCACATAAAACCTCCACGGTACAATTTTCCAAAATAACATGATTGTCTGAAATAGGTATATTAAAAATATTAAAAAGCTTAAATACATAGATAACTACCACAAGTCTTCATCTCTACCTTCGTCCCTAAGATTAGCATTGTCTCCTCTAACCTTTGTATTGTAATGAGGAGGGGGTCAGAACAACAATGTTTCGTGAATGAAAATCTCAAGCTTTACCATAATAGTATTTGAGCAGTATCTTCTAGATGATTACTATGTCTTACGTATTTAAAACTATACCATACCAAAAACTTCAATTGTAAGCCCAAAGGCTTTTCCCATCCAAATCCCAAAACTCTAATGCAACTATCGTTAACAATGAAAGAGAAAGAACCCAAACCACTTAAATTTTTTTATTGGGAATTTAGCAGATTCTGACTCATTAATGCATATAAAATAGACAGGTCCCCACCATTTAATACCCAACCCATTTCCAGTCCATTTCTAGCGGTAACGCAGCTATCATTAACAATACAAGAGAAAGCACCCAAACCACTTAATTCCTTTTTATTGGGAATTAGGCAGACTCTGCCATTTAATACCTACAAAATAGGTTGATCTCCGTCACTTAATACCTAACCCAAGGCAAGTCCCTCCATGGTTCTCTCTAACTTGCATCATATGAAATCCTATATGGTCATTTAATACTTCTTATATAAAGCGGACTCTACGATAGTCATTAATACCTCTAATCCCAAAGCGAACCTCTCCAACGATCTCCTCCAACCGTATCCACAACATAACTATGATCCATAACCTAAATTATGACGTCTTAGATTAGTCTGACTATTCGTACGTATTGGTAACCAGATTAACCTAGCAGACTTACTTTATAGATTTAGGATTAACCTCGCGTCCATCGACGTTATTTATTGTAGGCAATGTCTCACATCTGTTACCAAAGTTACATTGCTAGTAGCCAGATTTAAACGGGCAAACTTCTATGTACTTTACACTGACCTCGCATTGCTATAGCTTAGTCATACTTCCTTTCCTTTAGCATACTGTTATACATATACACTAATTGTATATGTACCTCACCACAATTAAACTTAAGGCCATGTAAAGGAAACTCTTTTTGTGCCTTTATCTGTGAATTAATTACCATAATTATCATTTACTTCCTTTCTAAGGTATTTAATGCTATTTACTAACCTATTAATTATATTCAATATGATCAATACACTATTATCAATATGTCGGTGACATATTTATATGCATATACGCACAAGAACTAAGGTTCAAATAGATATTTCTAATTGCGTAAATAAATCACTTAAATAAATAAATGTCAAACTCGTACAAGTCTTGAACTCCAAACTAAAATAGCTAATATCCTTAGCTAACACAACTAGACTTGTATATAAAAAATAGAATAATACCAAACTTATCTTATATATTTATATAATAGAATTAACTCCTTTATTTCAAGGAATAAATCTCATAATTTAAGCTTTTTATATTCTATTCGACTTTTGCAATTACCACTTTGGAATGAAAAAGGGATTCATACTTATTTAATTTACAGAAACAAGCGGTGCAAACTACAAATAGTTAAAATCATACTTTGTGCACCATTTCTAACTTTATTATTTTTAGAATCTTTTAATGCTATAAGAGAAATCAAAAGAGATGTAGTGGAATATATTATAAATTGGTTAAATCTCAAATATAGATCCGATTCTACTATACTAACAAAAAACGAATAAAAAAAGGCCGTAACTAAATCAAATTAGCCAAAAAAAAATGATGTGAAGTCATAAATTTTATTGCAATAATCAGAACAACAGCAGCAAATCCAGTAATGCATGGTGGAAAGAAACAATTCGATTTTAACTTACTAGCAATTCTTTCCAAATGTCGATTTTGTATTTTTGAGGGTACTTCATCCAACTTTCATATGAGATCGACATATGAATTTGTATGAATTTACCAATTTGACTGCTTACTTTTCCAGCATTGTTTGAAATAGGAGCACCTAATGCGTTTATTTCAACTTTTTCGGATTGTGAAGAGGATGACTGTGTAATTGAATGGGTTGATGCTTCTGTAGGTTCAGACATTGTTACTTTCTTCTGGGTTGTAATCAAAACGACAAAGATCATTTATTCCGGATAAAAAAACGAGAAATTTCATCAATTTTTTTCTTTGTAGAAAAGCGAGACAATAAAAAAAACAGTTTTTATGCTATAATAACCATCAGTATCTTTTTGACTGAAGTTTCATGTGGATAGTACATCGGAAGACGAATATGAGTAGTCGTAGTTTGATAAGCATATTCATCTCTTACGGTTAGTTGAACAGTCCCATCAAATTCATGGACTCTATCAAAATGCAGACAGCATCAATGGGGTTTTTGCAACCTAGATCTGTAAAACTAATAAACATTAAAGCCAACCAAGCCACACTATTAAACACTTTGTAATCTATTTATAGTCGGTTTTTTTTTTAAATACACACCACAACAGTGTTAACCCTATCTCGGTTACGACTCAGCAGGTCTAGTACGTGGAGATGGCGCCGACTCAAGAGATGCCGACTCAGAAGAGTTGCCGACCTAACAACCCAAAGACTTTGCCGACCTAACCAATTAACAAGGTGGCCGACTTAGTTCGGTGCCGACCTAATTAGTTAAGAAACGCGCCGATCCAATGCTTTCCCATAGATACCGACCTAAGGCATGAAGAAATACCGACCTAAGGCATGAAGAAATTCCGACCTAAGGCTTGAAGGGATGCCGGTCTAACGAGGCTATGCCGACCTAAGGAAAGTTCCGACCTAGTATGGAAGCCGACCTAGTGTATGCTCCGATCTAGCAACTCGAGGACTTTACCGACTTATAGTAAGTCGTAACCGATCTAAGGGTGTAAAGGATGGAGTAGCGGGGCAGTTTAGCATGTGACATACTAACTCGGTAGCGACCTAGCTTGTTTCCATTAAGTCGTAGGGCTTGACTCGTTAGATCGGCGAAGGGATAAGATAAGTCGGTCGCGACCTAGCTTGACCCGGTAACGACTTTGGACTTGTGCAAATTCAGCGAAGAAGGATCAACACAGCTTGACCATATCAGAGCTCCTATAAGCCGGCTGCGACTTAACTGGGTCGGTGAGGAGTTAAGACCGAGCCTAATCTTTGCCTATAAATACCACCCTACCTTCAACATGAAGGGGACCTTTGGGCTCATTCTCTTCAAGCGCCGTTACTCTGCCGAATTCCAGACGACTTCAAAGCTTTTTAGATCCAACAAACTTCTAAAGGAACTCCATGAAGGAATCATCCACATTCACCATGGATTTGAAGATGATTGTCAACATCAAAGCTTGAGCTACTTGTTTCACATACCCTATCACTTGAAGTGTGTTGTAATTGAAAGATCTTGTAAAGAATTGTAATCAAACTAGTGATAAAAAGATTAAAGTGGACGTAGGCTGGATTATAAGCCGAACCACTATAAATACTGTGTCTCTTACCGTTTTTCTACATACTTTCTGCTTATTTCTGTTTCCCGTACAAACGGGTGGTGCTTTCACAATCACATCTTATACACCAGGGTGTTAGCGTTTAAATTTTTTCGTTAACATTTTGGTGCTTTCACTGAGAATTGAACTCAGGACATCTATCATCATTGTTTCAGAAAGATTTGTAGATAGAGTTTCTTTAAGAACCAGAAGTCTATCCGAAATCATGGCTCCTGGAAGGAAAAGTAAATCTGTGAGATCTGCAAACATTCAAGAGGGAACCTCCGCTTCCCCAACACCAAATCAAGCCACTCCAGCTGTTGGAGTTTCAAAAGCGGAATTGGACGCTGCTATCTTTGGGTTGAATCAGCAAATAAATGCCCAGAACGTGCAATTGGAAGCTCAGAATGCTCAGAATGCTCTGATTCTGAATAGGTTAAACGATCTGCTCGGGGCAAACCGTCAACCTGCGAATAATGAAAGGAACTTTGTCGGTAATGTCCATGATGCTGAAACTAGAAACATTCCCGAAAGGGCTGCTAGCCCCTTTGAACAGACATTGCCTGAGGCTGGAGGATCCAGAAATAGGAATGACGAAGAATATCTTTCTGGTATGGTTCGACAGATTATGAAAGAAAGTATGCAAAGGGTCGAAGATGAGAAAGAGTGGGGTTTCGCTCCGAGCAAGACTCCGTTTACTGAAAAGATCCTAAAAGCTGAATTCCCAAGGAAGTTCGTCCCTCCGACCATTCCAGCTTACAAAGGGACAAGTGATCCAAATGAGTTCCTGTACAAATATGATTGGCACATGACAGGTGCCAGAGCTTCTGACGAGATAAAATGCCGCTATTTTCCTGTGTATTTGGAAGGGGTAGCTCTGCTTTGGTTCACAAAACTGCCTGTCCGGTCCATCGATCAGTTTTCAGACCTAACCAGGAAATTTAAAGAGCAATTTAGGCTGTATGCTTCAAAGGCAAAAGACATCATGTCGTTGTCCGGTTTGGAACAGAATCCGGGGGAAACTATCAAGTCTTTTTTAAATCGCTTTAATATAGCGTTAGCTGAGGTGGATAATGCAGAACCCCGCATGGTCTTGACCTATTTGATGAGAGCTATTGATAAGTCAAGTGAATTCGGAAAGTGGCTGAACATGAAGGAGCCAAATTCTCTGGAAAAGTTCTACAAAAAGGCGGATGAATTCATGCGTTTGGAAAGCCGTCCTGTCCCGGCAAAGGCAACAGTAGAGAAAGCTGAAGACAACACTGCTGCGCCACGTAAGAATGGATCTGTGGGACAGAAAAGAGAAAATAATGATGGAAGGAAACAACACAATTCAAAGAAGCCTCGATCCTTCAAGCCATCAGAATATACTCCTTTGTTAGAGACACCAGAGCGCATCTACCTGGCTACAAAAGATTCTTTTGAGTATCCCAAACCTCCTGTTCTCAGAACCGGAAGAAAAGCTGTGCAAAGTGGGAAGTTCTGTCGCTTCCATAATCAGCCTGGTCATGACACAGACGACTGCCGTCAATTGAAAAATATAATCGAAGAATTGCTAAGAGAAAATAAGCTGCAGCAATTTGTGAAGAAGAGTGGTAATGATCCTGCTTCGTCAAGTCAGGGGCAACAAGCTCTTGCTCATCAGCCCAGGACAAATGAGAAGGCCGCAGGACATGAATCTGGAAGGCCAGTTATTAATGTCATCACAGGAGGACCCCACCCAGCAGGCAGAAGCTGGGGTGAAATGGAGAGGTACACTCGAGCTCTGAAACATATGCCAACTGAAGAGAATGTCTTTGTTTTAGAGGACTCTACACCCCTGAAACAACAAAGGACTTTTAATGATGATATTGTGTTCAGGGCTAGAGATTCCACGGGCATTGAGGCCCCTACTTTGGACCCGTTAGTCATCTCGGCCGGTATTGGACCGGCTATTGTCAGAAGAGTTCTTATTGATTGCGGCGCATCTTGCAACATCCTCTTCAAGAAAACGTTTGACCAGATGAGAATCCCGATGGCGGATGTGCAAGCCTCATCTCAGAAGATTGTTGGCTTCACTGGGGAGCCAAAGCAACCAGAAGGAACCATTGACTTGCTTGTGGAACTCGGAGAAGGAGAAAGAAAAGTAGTTCGCAAGCAGACTTTTGTGATAGTAGATGAATTTTCTGCTTATAATGCTTTCTTTGGTCGACCTATTCTTGCTGCATTCAAAGCTGTCCTTGCCCCATGGTGTCTTACTATTAAATTCCCTACAGACAATGGGGTAGGAGTTATTAAAGGAGACCAGAACGCTGGGCGAGAATGTTATATGACAGAGCTGCGAGAAACAAGGAAGAGAGAAATGGGGAAAGATGCGGCAACCCCAATCCGCATCAAAACACCAACCCTATAGCAACTACAGGGCGGACCCTGCACTGGCGAGCATAGCGGGGCACGAAAAGTGATGGATCCTAGAAAGGCCAGTGCGGGGGAGAGTAGGGTGGTACCAGCAGAAACAACGATACCGGTGCCCGTTGATCTGAAGGACCCAAACAAGGTGCTGAATGTGGGTTCACAACTTAATGTGTCAGTTCAGAATGCCTTGATATCTTTTTTGAAAGCAAACCTGGATGTTTTCGCTTGGACCCATGCCGATATGTGCGGAATATCCCCAGAAGTTGCGGTACATGCTCTGAATATTGACCCAAAGTTCACGCCAGTAAAGCAGAAAAGAAGAATCCAAGGTCTAGAAAGGTCGACAGCATTGAAAGAGGAAGTTGACCGGCTCATGGAGAATAATTTCATCAGAGAATCTACCTATCCAAATTGGGTTTCAAATCCAGTGCTAGTTAAGAAAGCCAATGGTAAATGGAGAGTGTGCATCGACTTTTCAGATCTAAACAAGGCCTGTCCCAAAGACTGCTTCCCATTACCCAGGATCGATCAACTGGTAGATGGAACAGCGGGTCATGAATTGTTGTCTTTTATGGATGCCTACTCCGGATATAATCAGATCATGATGCATGAGCCAGATCAGGAGGACACAAGCTTTATCACCGATGTCGGTCTTTACTGTTACAGAGTTATGCCCTTTGGGTTGAAGAATGCGGGGGCAACATACCAAAGACTGGTAAATGCTATGTTCAAACCGCAGTTGGGAAAGACTATGGAAGTTTACGTTGATGACATGCTAGTAAAATCTAAGAAAGCAGTGGATCACATCGAACACTTAGCAGAAATGTTCGCAATTCTCCGAAGATACGGAATGAAGCTTAACCCTTTAAAATGTTCTTTCGGGGTAGAATCTGGGAAGTTCTTGGGTTTCATCGTGAGCGCTAGGGGCATTGAAGCTAGTCCAGCTCAAATCACTGCTCTAAAAGAAGTCAAAGCTCCTAAAACAAAGAGGGAATTGCAAAGTCTCAATGGAAAAATTGCCGCCTTAAGTCGGTTCATATCCAAAGCTACTGATAAATGCATTCCATTCTTCGACGCTCTAAAGAAAGGAAAGAAAAACTTTGACTGGACTCCCGAATGCCAGAAAGCTTTTGAAGAATTGATTCAACATATGGAAACGCCTCCAATACTTTCCAGGCCCGGCGATGGCGAGGATCTTCTTATATACTTGGCAGTTTCATCTCATGCTTTAAGTGCAGCGCTGGTACGGGAAGACAAAAGGATTCAACATCCAGTTTACTATATCAGCAAAAGACTCACTGGGGCAGAAATGAATTACTCCAAGTTGGAAAAACTCGCCTATTGTCTATTGATTGCCTCAAGAAAGTTGAGGCAATATTTCCAGGCTCATCCTATCAAAGTCCTCACTGATCAACCTTTAAAGCAAGTCTTGTTTCGCCCTGAGACTTCGGGCCGCCTTTTAAAGTGGAATATTGAATTGAGCCAATATGACATCACTTATCATCCTAGAAAAGCGATCAACGGACAAGCTTTGGCAGATTTTATTGCAGAATTTACAGACAAGGGTAACAGCGAGGAAGAAACAATCGAGAACTCCCCAACCCAATGGAAGTTATTTGTAGATGGCGCAAGAAATGATTACTGTTCAGGTGCTGGAATTGTTCTTGAAACTCCTGAAGGCCGGTCATTATGCTATGCGCTAAGATTAGAATTTCCTTCAACAAACAATGAAGCAGAATATGAAGCTCTGATCGCTGGTTTGAAAATTGCTAAAGAACTAAACATTCGAGCGTTACAGATCTTCAGTGATTCGCAGCTTATAGTATGTCAAGTCAAGAAGGAGTTTCAAACGAAAGGAGGAAATCTGCCCGCTTATGTGTCAAAGGCTTGGGAACTTTTATGTGAATTCGACCATTACACGATAAGTCATATTCCTCGAGAAGAAAACATGAAAGCAGATTCTCTCGCAAAATACTCAAGTTCTGGCGAAGCCCAATCCTTAGGGTTAGTTCCAGTGGAAGTTTTGTCAAATCCGAGCATTGATGAAATGGATATCGATTGGGTTATGAGTATGTCGCAAGAGCAAGAATCATGGATGACTCCAATAACAAAGTATCTACTCAATGGCTCTTTACCAGAAAACTCTAAAGAACGACAAAAGCTACTGAGAAAAGCTTCTCGATATATAATCCAGGATGGTCAATTATACAGACGAGGATTCTCAATGCCATTGCTTCGATGTGTATCCAAAGAAGAAGCCAAAATAATCCTATCAGAGGTACATGGAGGAGAATGTGGGGATCATTCAGGTGGTCAAACTTTAGCAAAGAAAATTCTCCGATATGGATATTTTTGGCCAGAAATTAATCGAGATGCTGCAGATTACTCTCGAAAATGTGACAGATGTCAAAGATTTGCCAAAATTCCTAGAGCACCTTCTACTGAGCTCACACAAATGACCAGTCCGTGGCCGTTTGCGATTTGGGGAATAGATTTGATCGGACCTTTACCAACCGCCAAATCTGGAATCAAATATGCCATTGTTGCTGTAGATTATTTCACTAAATGGGCTGAAGCTGAACCATTGGCAACTATCACCTCCAAAAAGATGATAAATTTTGTGACTAAGAATATCATTTGCAGATACGGTGTGCCTCAGAAAATAATCACAGACAATGGTACTCAGTTTGAAAGCGAGGAATTCCAGGATTTTTGCAAGCGATTCAAAATCCAGAAAAGCTTTTCGGCAGTAGCTCATCCGCAGGCAAACGGGCAAGTGGAAGCAGTGAACAAGATCATCAAATCAACCATCAAAAAGCAACTCGAAAGAGCAAAAGGTGGTTGGGTCGATAAACTACCGCTTGCACTATGGGCATACAGAACTACTCACAAAACTGCAACTGGGCATACTCCTTTTTCGTTAGCATACGGATCGGAAGCAATGATCCCGGTTGAAACAGAGGTCCCTTCACACAGAAGAATCCATTTCAATCAAGCAGAAAATGAAAAGCTGCAACTTGAAGCGCTGGATCTCCTTGATGAAAAAAGAGATGAAGCTAACCTCAGAGTTGCAGCTCATCAGCAAAGGATAGCCAGACATTTCAATTCCAAAGTTCGTCAACGCAGCTTTGAAATTGGAGATCTAGTCCTAAAAAGAATTATGACAGCGACAGGTGTGTTTGGGCCAAATTGGGAAGGACCGTATGTGATAGGTCAGAAACTTCTTGACGGCACATTCAAGCTCACCACAGTTGATGGAGATCAAATTCCAAGGGCATGGAACAGCAATCACTTGCGTCCATACTTTACTTGAAAATTTTGTTGAAACATTGTAAAAAGAATTATGAATGTATGATTCCTGTAATTGAAAGCAATTGTGAAACTGATGCAAGTAAATAATGAAAGAATATAAAGTGGATGTAGGCCCAATTTCATGGCCGAACCACTATAAATCTTGTGTTCCTTATTATCATTATATGTTTGCTTTGTTTTCGATATAAAAATACACAAAATGTATTGCTGAAATATCGATTTAAATTTTTGCAGACAGTGGAGATAAAACTTGCGCATAATAAGACCGAGCGATTCTCACCATCATTCAACAAACAAATTTCAAGTCACAAAGACCCCGAATTCAAATCCTAGATAGGAAATGCTTCAATTGAACGGCTAATGATTTCGATAGGAACGAGCCCTTGCTGATAAATTGAGATTGTTTAAACAAACAAACATCCAATTAGGAAGCTAGTGCCCGTTCTCACGAACTTGCCTGGCAATGAAGTACACTTCCTTGGATTAAACAAGCCACTTGTGAGAAAAAGGGGGATGAAAACTTGAAAAAAAAAAAAAAAAAAAAAAAAAAAAAGGGATCGCTGAAAAGGCATAAGCAAGTGAACAGAGGAACAACCAAAGCTACCATCAGCGCCACAAGTCCTCTTCGGAGGCGCAACTCTTCGGATAATAAAAGACCTCTAATGGGTCATATGCCACAAAAAAGAAAGTTCTCTACTCAACAAAAAAGATTGGAGGAGTCATGACCCTCCAACCATGAGAGAGTAACTTCCAGGCGATGAAAACCCTCTCTGAGGCACATTTCACCAGGAGTTGAAGTGTTATAACCGCTCTTCGGGATTTCACTTCACCAGAGTTGAAATGTAAACAAAATAAAAGCCCTCTTCGGAGGCCCATTTCACCAGGAGTTGAAGTGTTATAACTGCTCTTCGGGATTTCACTTCACCAGAGTTGAAATGTAAACAAAATAAAAGCCCTCTTCGGAGGCCCATTTCGCCAGGAGTTGAAGTGTAGCAGCCGCTCTTCGGAATTTCACTTCACCAAAGTTGAAATGTAAAAACAAAGACCTTCTTGAAAGCACACGTTTCACCGAGATTGAAATAAAACTTCCAAGTGTTGAAACGTGAAAAGGCTTTCTTCAAAGGCACAACTCTTTGGGGGTACACGTTTCACCAAGATTGAAATAAAACTTCCAAGTGTTGGAACGTGAGAAATCCCTCCTCAGAGGTACAACCCCCTCCCGGGAACACAATTAAGAAGAAAGACCTCTTTGGAAACCCACGTTTCACCGAGATTGAAATAAAACTTCCAAGTGTTGAAACGTGAAAAGGATTTCTAAAGCATAACTCTTTGGAGGTACACGTTTCACCGAGATTGAAATAAAACTTCCAAGTGTTGAAACGTGAAAAAATCCCTCCTCAGAGGTACAACTTTCTATAAAAAAAAAAAATCCTCATCAAAAGCGTACTTTAACTTTCAAAGGAAAAGTAATTTGCCTACTATGGGAAATGATCGTAAAAAGAAAAGAAGTTAAAGTACCCTTCAGAGGTCCGCTTTACCACATAGAGGAATTCACTTGATGAGATATGCACATAAGCAAAAGAAAAAAGTGATTTCTTCGAACGACCAAGCGTAAAAACTTATACGAAGGGAGTTGTACTCTATAAAATTTTCTTTAAAGAATAAAATAATTATTCTTTAGCAAATAAGAGTGCAAGTCCCCTCGAAGTATAAAATATTGCAGCAAGCTTAAGGTATGGGGGCAACATGGTATAGTAGTATAGATGCATCAGCAGAGTAATACTCAAGCAACATACCACAAGCCCGCTGCAACACTATATAAACAAACTTGTGCAAAAATAAATAGTAAATGCATTCTCAAATTCAAACAGAAGTTTGTACAAACGAAGAATCATTTTATTCAACTATAATGCAGATACAGGTTCTCAAAATAAAAGCGGAGGCCGATACCCGCACAACTCTCGGCCAGTTCATACAAAAGACAAAAAGCTAAAGTCTTCACTTCTTTTTACTGCCTTTGGACCCTTTACCCGACCGAATGACCAGCTTTTCAGGTCGGCCAGTGGGTATAAGGGAGGAAGGAGAGGTAGGCGCAGCTGGCCCAACTTCTGGCTCCTCTTCAGTGGCAGTGATTATCTTCCCTCTCCTCCTTGATGCTCCTTGCTTCCTTCTCCTCTTTGAGGAAGACTCACTTCCTGGAGTGACAAGTTTAGATAAAGTTATATCGTCAGAAGGAGTCCGCTCCGGAGATATGTCACCTCCCTCAAGTCCCTCATCTTTTTGCTCTTGCGAAGCAATGGGATCATCCAGGCCATGGAGAGCTTCTATTTGTTCTTCTTGTGACCCAGGTTGCGAAGCAGAAGGAGGCGCCACTTGAAGAGATGGAGGAAGGATCACCGGGGGAGAAGAAGCTTGAGTTTGACTCGGTGCTTTCTCTACAAAGGAGAAAAAACTTAAAATATCAGTATCTTTCGAAAAGAGAGGGGATGACGGCTCATCAAAAGTCGGGAATTCATTGACATTTGAAAAATAATCAAGAAGATCGTCAAGTTCACAAGGAGCGAACGAGCAGTTCACCACTTGAGCTGGTCCGGTGTCAAGTTTACCTGGGGTAGTTGGATCTCTGAGGCTGATTTCATATCGCTGTGCTTCGTTGCTTTCACCACCTTCATCCCCGCCTTGTGCACTTGTAGTTTCAGTTACTGTCTTAGTTGCAGGCGGAGTAGAGGAGCTAGAACCCGTGATGTCAACCACAGGAGAAACTGGAGGATGGACAGAGGAAATAAGCGTTAATTCCTTTCCAGAACATTCCTCTTCCGCCATTCCAGTTCTCATCCTGGCAAGTTGTTCTCGCCCCTTCGCAAGAGCAGCGCGAGCTCCCTCATCCAGGTAACGCGCCTCAAAATCTTCATCGCCATACCCGGCGTCTTTAAACATGTTAAGAGCAGCTTCCCACACCTCGGCCAGGGTGATTTCATACTTAGGACCAAGAAAAGAGAGGCTGCCGCGTCCCAAGACACAATGTAAATAAAAATCGAATAAAGTCGAATTGATATCGTTTTCCATGGTCTGAGCAGTTTCTTCGGCTGCAATTTTGCCAGCCATGGCCTCATCTCGATCTTTTTCGGTCTGAGCAAGTTGGGCTTTTAGCGCTTCAATCTCCATGTCCCGGGCGCTCAGTTTATTCTGCAGCTGGGTGACATCAGTGCGGTGGTTCTCTACAGCTTGTTCCAACCTCTCAGCTTTAGCTTCAGCGTCCCTCTGGCTGGCGTGCGCATCTCGCACTTGTTTTTGCAATACCTCTTCTCTTTGGGTGTAAGTATTAGTAGAAGAGGCAAGATCATCTTTGAGCTGCTTTACTTCAGCTTCGAGTTTTTCATTGTATTCGGCTATCTCCTTCATCTCAGTGTTGTGTTGATCAAGAATCTTCTGCCATTCTGATTTGTCATTTTCCATGGTCAGCATTGCTTCGATGTTAGCCCGATTAACTCTTTGAAGTTCATCAACCAGCTTTTGCCATCCAGACATTCTATCGATATCAAGCTTGACAGCATCGAGATTTCTGTACATAGCTTCTTTGTCGATGGGGACCAAATCAAGGTCGAAGCGTACCCCCCTCAAACACCAGTTCGGGAATCGGCTCTGCAAAGTCGGGGGGCCCCTTTCAACATGGTATGAAGGCCTGTTGAGAAGTGTTTGGATGGCACTTCCTTCAAGAGCAGGAGATTTGGAAGGGATGTCAATAGAAACTGAGGCACCAGGTCTCTCAGATGTCACGGGCACGTGCTCCTCGCCAAGTTTGGTCCGCTTTCTCGAATCCTCAATATGGCTCTTCCCCCTATCATCGTGCGTTTTACGTTTATGGGAATCATCATCCCTTGGGAAAGATTCATGTCGCGTGCCCGCTCCCTCATGACGTTCTTCATACCTTCTCCTCTCTTCAGCTTTTCGCGCAGCTCTCTGCTCATTGGTCTCTCTGGGATCGGTATAGTATTGCTTGTAATCATAGCTGCCACGCCCTCCATAGCGTCGAAAGTCTTTGTAATAAGAACCGCTGCCGCTGCGCCCCATAGAGGAATCTGAAAAGGCAAAAATAGCAAGTCTTAGAAACTTCCGGAGAAAAGAAGTTAAATGTGAACAAATGCCAAAAAATCCTAAGTGTTGTGTGATGTGCAAGCTACGCGCATTAAGCTACAAACCACTCATTGGTGTAGAGGTGATGATAGCTTGGGTATGAGGAGTTGGTGTTTGTGTTGGTGTTAGTTGAAGAAGGGACGTCGCCTCAACTATAGGAGAGATAGTTTTAGACACGTCATCTCTAAAAAGCTCCTGTGAGGTCACTATTATGTCGCTCAACCCATCATAAACATCGTCACCATCATGCTCGGTGAGACTTGTTTTCTCAGTTCCTACATCAGCTAATCCCCCGAGAGGCTGTGAAGGTTCTTCTTCTTCCTCAATCGGGGCAAGTGCCGTCTTACTAGATGACCCCATAATGTCGGTAGGGGTGGAACATTTCACCAATGAAGCTTCGATGTTAGACTCTTTTGATGAGGGTTGTTCGATAGTAACGGGGGCATCCGATGCTTCAGTCGGGGAATCGGGAACTTCAGTCGGAGCTTCACAAAGCTGAGTATAGCGAGAAGGGTGGAGAAGTTCGTATTGATGTAGAAATTCGTCGCTTAGTAGAAACTTGATACTTCTCTCTTCTGCGGCTACAGCGCTCAGTCTATCAAAAGTCTGCCTATGTATCGGATCTCTAGAGGGAAGGGGAAGTGCTGAAAAAAGCAAAGAATGAGATTAGCAATTTGGACCCCGAAAAGAGTTAAGAAAGAAAGTGGAAAGACGGAAATAAATGATCTTACTTCCTACTCTCCAAGAAGCATAAAACTCTGGGGGACTGCGGGCAAAGAAAAATTGGTTTAAAAATCCATGGACACTTTCAGTAAGATCAAGAATGAGCTTGCGGTTTCTTGCACTTCTCACAATGATAAGAGAAGGATGGTCTTTGCTCTTTGCAAACGAGCATAAGTAGCGAATTTCTTCGAAGCTCGGCAGTCGGTCAAGATTTCTTCTGAACAAAACACCCAACCCCATCAAGATAGCGTAACCATTAGGATGAAGTTGGAACGGAGAAATTGACATCCGAAGAAGAAGAATTCGAAGAAAGTCATTGAAAGGTGGGATCGCCCCACTTAAGCACATTTGACGATTAACCGCGACAAAACCATAGGGAGGTCTGTCAGCAGTATCATTCGGTCCAGGAAATATGACATCATCTTCAGCAAAGCCGAATTGAGTACGCAACTGAATAAATGTTCTCGAAGATAGAATAGTCGAAGTTCTTTCCGGAGGATTCTCTATAGGAACAGCTATCGGGAAAGTTTCTTCTTCTTGACTTGCTGCTTCTTCTCCTTGATGGGAAGTCATTCTACACAAGCAATTGGATATTCAAACATGAAGGTGCACGTTTCCTAAAGTGTGTGAAGTGTTGTACAAGTATCAATCAAACAATAAGCAAAGGTTTACAACTCAAAAGTGAGAATGATATGTGAAGTGACACAATGACATTCAAACAAATTTAAAGTTGGGGCATTTCAAATCTTAATCCCGGTTCAAGGTTTATTCAATTTAGTTCGGTAGTCCGGGTTAAAATACTTGAAGAAGGCCTATGTTTCTAAGTGTCAATACGTCCAGAGCCCAAGTGTTAGCTCGGCTACGATTCAAAAATTCTCATGCGAGATAAGACTGAGTCGGTAACGGGTCAAAATCTAGGTGGTTCAGCTTGGCGACTCATTTCCTCTAGTTCGCACGGGGGAGATAAGAAGGCAAGCTCCAAGTCGAAAGGCAGGAATTCCTCCAAGTCTTAACTCGGTCACGATCTAAGCTTTAATGTTTAGGTCGGCGAGATTCTTTCAAGCATTATCTCAACCACGATTTAAGGTCGTGTAAGAGCTAGATCGGTCGAAGGCTAAGCCACCTAAACCCACTAACTCGCCTTCGAGCCAACATCCCATAGCATTAAACCCGATAACCCAATAGCCATTTCTTCAACAGCAGCCTTTCATTCAAGCTATCGGATCATCCAATAAAACAGCTCCAAATCGCATAAGTCCGTTGCTCTGCCTTCAGAGATCATTGAACCTGAGTGATAAAACCTTCTTCATCATCTCAACGATCATCTGAAGCCAAAATCGAGTAACCTAAACTTCATCGACTACAGGTATAGTGAGATTCGTGATGGAACGTTGCGCGAAGAGACAATTCGTATTCAAGTGACAGAATTCATGAACCAATAGCAATCTATGATCGAGAAGGGGACGGATTCACTTACGCTCTGAATAGTAGGAATTGCTGGTGATCAGGTAGGATGGAATCGCCTTAAAGAACTCAAGAGAATTTTAATGGCGGAGTTAAGAGAGCAGGTAATGAGAAAGAAGAAGGGGATATGATTTATACCTCGTAGTGAAAGGAACTGAAGCGGCAATTCGCCGGCTTAACATTTGGACCGTGCCCGATCTAATAACGTGCCGACTCAGTGAAGGGCCGAGATAAGAGATGTTTCGAAGCACACGACTTAAGCCTAAGGCGTATACTTCGAGGGGCAAATGTTAACCCTATCTCGGTTACGACTCAGCAGGTCTAGTACGTGGAGATGGCGCCGACTCAAGAGATGCCGACTCAGAAGAGTTGCCGACCTAACAACCCAAAGACTTTGCCGACCTAACCAATTAACAAGGTGGCCGACTTAGTTCGGTGCCGACCTAATTAGTTAAGAAACGCGCCGATCCAATGCTTTCCCATAGATACCGACCTAAGGCATGAAGAAATACCGACCTAAGGCATGAAGAAATTCCGACCTAAGGCTTGAAGGGATGCCGGTCTAACGAGGCTATGCCGACCTAAGGAAAGTTCCGACCTAGTATGGAAGCCGACCTAGTGTATGCTCCGATCTAGCAACTCGAGGACTTTACCGACTTATAGTAAGTCGTAACCGATCTAAGGGTGTAAAGGATGGAGTAGCGGGGCAGTTTAGCATGTGACATACTAACTCGGTAGCGACCTAGCTTGTTTCCATTAAGTCGTAGGGCTTGACTCGTTAGATCGGCGAAGGGATAAGATAAGTCGGTCGCGACCTAGCTTGACCCGGTAACGACTTTGGACTTGTGCAAATTCAGCGAAGAAGGATCAACACAGCTTGACCATATCAGAGCTCCTATAAGCCGGCTGCGACTTAACTGGGTCGGTGAGGAGTTAAGACCGAGCCTAATCTTTGCCTATAAATACCACCCTACCTTCAACATGAAGGGGACCTTTGGGCTCATTCTCTTCAAGCGCCGTTACTCTGCCGAATTCCAGACGACTTCAAAGCTTTTTAGATCCAACAAACTTCTAAAGGAACTCCATGAAGGAATCATCCACATTCACCATGGATTTGAAGATGATTGTCAACATCAAAGCTTGAGCTACTTGTTTCACATACCCTATCACTTGAAGTGTGTTGTAATTGAAAGATCTTGTAAAGAATTGTAATCAAACTAGTGATAAAAAGATTAAAGTGGACGTAGGCTGGATTATAAGCCGAACCACTATAAATACTGTGTCTCTTACCGTTTTTCTACATACTTTCTGCTTATTTCTGTTTCCCGTACAAACGGGTGGTGCTTTCACAATCACATCTTATACACCAGGGTGTTAGCGTTTAAATTTTTTCGTTAACAAACAGTGTGTTTAATTTTGCCCACAAGAACATAATGTAGCTTGCTTACTGATAATTTCAATCATTGTAGGTTCAGTTTCATGGTGTGACCGTTTTCCATCATTAAGTTATAGATCCAATGACAAAGCTTTTAGCTTGTAAGTCATTCTTTCCGTTTGCATGTACATAAATTTTTAATCAGCTCCTTCTTTATTACGAGTAGTCCAGGACTTAATAAGTGAATGTCTTTTAATGGAAGTGAAATGTTTTTTATATCATGGTGCTAATTTTTTTTCCTTCAATTATAGCGTCTGTAAGTTTGCATGTTCATAGTTCATACGACCTGCATTTTTTTACTGTAATCATACATATATGCTTCTTACCATTCATGTATGCAATAAACGACTGGAACATTAAATTGTGGATGATGACGATTGAACCAATATGGAAAAAACCTACGTTTGATAATAACTGCACCTTTGAACAGGTTTTTATCTAATTTGTGCAGCTCTTCAAATCCTCCACCTTTTACTTTGAAGATAACGGTGTACATTTAGACTTTATATGCGGTATCATCTTCGGCATATTTCATTTTTGCTGCAATTAGAGCTTGAATTTGAAACAACAAAATCTGGTCTTGACTTCTGTACGAACCTAAACAAAATGAAGTAGTCTTAGAAAGGTAATTTTTTGATGGCCAGGCGACATACATTGCTTCGAAAAATAATTTTATTTCAGGTTTAAGACTGATTTGAAATGCAAAATAGTATAGATTTTGTAGTTTTAGTTTTTCGATTCAGACAAAAACAAATGAAACTTAGACCAATAAAGTACTTTCTAGACATATCTATGTACTTCACCATTGATCTATCACCGTAGTTTAGTACAGTGTAAAAAGCATGCCTTTGCTGATTTGGACCTCAAAAGCCAACCAAACTAACTGCAAGTCTAAAATATTCAATCCCTCATATAGTACATCTTAGTATATATTCACTGTGTTAGACACTTGCTATTTTGGAAATTCCAACCCAAAAGACAACTTAAAAGAGATTCAAACACGCTGGTCAGCAACGTTAGAATAAAAAATCAATAAACGATATATACATATATAAATTGTGGCTATGTTGGCAAAGATGATAAGTTCCATGAACATCGTATGATTGCAGGAAAAAAAGTTGCACAAATTGAAATGTTACTGTTTTTTCATGTTATAAATAAGTTGAAAATAATATGAAATATACATAAAATAATCTGGTAGACGTACATTTCAGAATTTCTGACCGTATGGTTTACAATAATTTCCCAATGTCTACAACATGTTCAAAAATATTAAGATGCATCAAATACTTGGAAAAGATTGGTGGTAGGGATGGGCACGATCGGTTAATCGATTCAATCGGTTAAAATTTTCGGTTAAAAGCTACAGGGGCTTCGGTTCGGTTAACCGGTTTCGGTTACTTTAGCCTATGATCAACCGACCGAACCGGTCAAAAATAACCACGGTTAACCGGTTTATTTAATCGGTTAACCGACTGATTTGAACGGTTTAGTTAACCGTGCAAATTAGCCAGTTAACTTGTTAAATAAAACGGTTTACCGACCATTGCTAAAGTGCAAATACTGAAAAGTTAAATAAATATGCAGTTATATTCATAGTTAATAGATTCATAGTTCATAGCATTACAATAGTAACTTAAATTCAAATTACATTACAATAGTACTACATGTGAACAACAACTACAAAATAAACTCCAATTAAAATAGTTTAACTACAATACAGTGAAAGTCAATTACAATAGTTTAACTCCGTAGTCTACACTCTTAACTCTACATTATTCAGCAGTTCAGCTCAATATTGCTGTCTCCTACCCAATCTCCATTTTCGGACCTAGTCTCGGTAGTCTGTCCAAATAAAAATAATATGAGTAAACGGATATAAGCTACACTTTTATTTTATATGAGAAAATGGACCTAGTCTTGGTAGTCTGTCTGATAAAGTTTGAATGAAAATGAAAAATGAATGTGATCTTTATTTCAGTAATTGAATTGATACTAAAACTATGTTTCTGTACAGAGATATTGTGTAATATATAACAACAGATATATAAATGGGCCTAGAAGGTAACAGCCCAGATAGCATAGACCCAGCTTGATACATGAAGAACGGTGAAGATTAAATCCAGTAGCTTATAACCCATACGATATCATCACTTCGTTTATTTCCAATACTGTCTCAATACAGTGAAGTTACACTGTGACGTTTATATATGCAAGCTGAAGCTATTGTAGTGAAATGATATTAAGCTACACTTTTAAGCAGCAGTGTATAGCACGGAAGATAATTAAATTAGAATCAGTTTAAGTGAATTTAAAAGGAAATGTAAATATATTTATTAGTGTGGTAAGCCTAAGCCTCCGCTTTATTTTCTTGAAATTACACATGCAAATAACGAGTGTTCTCTCTTTCTTGGAAAGGAAAGACATCAGTTCAAATCTCTAAAGGGATAGTCAAAAAATAAAATTATGAATTTAGAAGGGTGCCATAACTAAGAATGATATAGAACAAAATCAATAGCATATTGATATGTACGATTATACATGTGCGATCATTTCCAAACTGTATAAGCATGGCTTTCCAAATTATATGCTAGGTTATATTTCTTATTTTATACCATATGAATCATATCAGTATATACTAAACTTTCTCGAACTAAAGGTTCAATACATGAAAACGCAAACATCTTCGGTTTTACGATTAGGGAATGACAAATTGCCGTTTCTTCTCAGGACAAATCGACAATGGATTTTTTAAATAGGAAAACCAAAAACAAGTTCGAAAATTTAGTAACTAGCTGAAGACAAAGAATCACGTGATCTAGTCTAAAATCTATAAATAAGAAATATTTAATTATTCTGACTTCGATACTTCTGCAGTGTGTTTGTTTTGTAATCTGGGTCTCACCACCTCAGAGCATCTCAACCGTTCTTTCTCACGTGTGGTCCACATTTGCAGATACTATTGATTCAGATTAATACTATGTGGGCTCAGTAGCCCAATACGCTCTTATTTTTTCATATAAATAGCTCAGCATATGTATTGTGTAAATATACTTTTGTAACATCTCTGAGTACAATTCAAAATTCTATAATAAAAGATCAGTTTCAATTTGTAATATGGTATCAGAGCCGACTGAAAGCCTAACGGCATAAGATTGTGATCAGCAATCTTTTCTTTGCATCATATCTTCAATCGAAAGATTGTTGTATATTCTCTTCTCAGTTTAAAATTCATCATCGAAGAGTTATACCCTTCCCGATTCAAGTGTATCTGTTCCACCAGCATTCCTTTTTTTTTCTCATTGTGCTACGCCTAGCAAGAAGCTGAACCAAGTCCAAATTCTTGACTGGCTGCACTCTTCCTTTCATTTTCAAGAACTCAGATCCATCCACTATCGCAAACAAAGAAATGGGTGATGAAGGATCATCAACCACTTCAAGAAATGATAGAAGAGAAACTGCTGGGCCTGAGACAGCACTGATCAAACCCAAAAGTCAGATCATTACCACCCCACTTGATGAAGACAACTACATAGTCTGCAAATACCAGATTGAAACAGCCTTAAAAGGATATGGCCTTCAAGAACACATCAAGGGTACAATGGTAATACCACCTGCAATCATTGAAAAAGACGATGAAACTACTGTTAGTAATCCAAAATACACAAGATATCAAAAGCAAGACAACTTACTGTCATCATGGTTATTATCATCCATCGGCTCAAGTCTGTTATCACAAATTGTTGGTTGCAACTCGTCATATGAGATTTGGTCATCAATTGAAAGAATATTCAGTTCACAATCAGCCGCAAGAATCATGCATTTTAAAAGGCAATTACAAAATTCAAGAAAGAACGACATGTCAATGAGAGAATATCTTGCAAAGATCAAATTTTTATGTGACAGACTCAATGCAATTGGTCATAAAATTTCTAAAAGCGAGCAAATTCTCACCATAACAAATGGACTAGATGATGAGTACGAATCAGTAGTTACATTCATAGCATCACAACAAACTTTACCAGATTTACAATCTGTGCAGTCAGCACTACTTGCCCATGAAGGCAGAATAGAACAAAGGCGAACTTTACAGAGTGAACTGTCAATCAATTATGCTAGCAGTTCAAGAAACAAAATGCAACAGAGCAGCACAGTAAATCAGGGAAGCAAGCAGGATGGTCAAAGAAACAGTTATACACAAAGAGGAAGAGGAAGGGGAAGATGGAATAACAACAATAGAATAAAGTGCCAAATATGTGAAAAATTTGGTCACATGGCTAGTAAGTGCTATTTCAGATTTAATAAAGATTTCACTGGTACACAGCAAACTCAAAGGAATCCCAACATCAACATGACACAAATGGATCAACAGCAGAAAAGCAACAATGAAAATTCAAGAACTCAAACAGCCATTTCAGATGAAGGCAATTCAGACAACACAGGCATGGATGATTGGTACCCAGATTCTGGAGCAACTAATCATGTGACAAGTAACCTCCAAAATCTGAACTTAGGCAACAAAAGCTACACAGGTACACAAGCTATATTTTTGGGTAATGGTGAAACAACAAGTATATCACATGTTGGCATAGGAACTATTCAAGGTAAAAGAGAACTATATTTAAACAATCTATTGAGAGTTTCCAAAATAAAAAAGAATTTAATTAGTGTATCTCAATTTGCTAATGACAACAAAGTATACTTTGAGTTTCACCCAAATTTCTGTTTAGTTAGAGATTTGCTGAGTAAAAATATATTATTGCAGGGTAGTTTGAGTAAGGGACTGTACAAATTTAGTGCTGTGAAGAAATCTGAACCCACAGTGAAGAAATATTGGTGCAACAGTGCTCACACCTGTGAGCAAAATAGACAAAGTATTTTAGATCATTGGCATTGTAAACTAGGACATCCTAGTATGAAAATTGTAAGAAGATTTTTAGTGGATAATAAAATTTCTTTTCAAGACAGTAATACTTCTTACATATGCACACACTGTCAGCTAGGAAAAAGCCACAAATTACCATTTAGCAATTCTGAGACAGTATATAAATATCCTTTTGAATTAATAGCTGCAGATTTATGGGGACCAGCCCCACTGAATTCACTACAGGGACACATGTACTATCTATCTCTTGTTGATGCATACACTAGACATACTTGGATATTTTTTCTCAAATCAAAATCTGAAACTCATGATGTTTTAGTTCAATTTATTTCAATGATTGAAAGGCAGTTTAATCATAAAGTAAAAATAGTGCAAACGGATGGAGGAACTGAATTTCACCTACTCACAAAATACTTTCAAAACAAGGGCATATTACATAGAATTACATGTCCCTACACATCTGAGCAAAATGGGCTTGTTGAAAGAAAACATAGGCATATTGTAGACACAGGCCTAACACTATTATCTCAAGGGTCATTACCCCTGAAATATTGGGAAGAGGCATTTACCACAGCTGTTTATCTTATAAACAGGATGCCAAGTAAAGTGCTTGAATATAAATGTCCTTATGAAAAGTTATTTGACATCAAACCAGACTATGATAAGTTAAAAACTTTTGGATGTTTATGTTTTCCTTATCTTAGGCCTTACAACAAACACAAACTAAGTTTAAGATCAAGCCCATGTACTTTTCTAGGGTATGCTACAAATCAGAAATGATACAAGTGCCTTGACAAAAGTGGTAGAATCTACATATCAAGACATGTTATGTTTAATGAAAACAATTTTCCTTTTGCAGGTAAAAATCTTGCAAATAATAAAGACACAACCAATTATCAGCCTGATCATATCAATGTGTGCTTGCCTACCATACCAGAATTAACTATTCAAGAGAAGCAGGAGCATAAAGAAGAAAGATCACAAGAAGAATCACAATCCATTGCAGAAACAAAATCTGACTATAGTGCAAGTGACACACATGAGTGGCCAGCACAACAAATTGAAGAAAATGATAAAGCACAGTCATCTGATAACTCAACACCTAGCAACAGTACTCCTACTATCACAGACATGGGAGATGATATGCAAAAAACAGGACATCACATCATGACAAGATCAAAAAGTGGCATTTTTAAACCCAAGGTGTATAATGCAAGTACAGACGTCATGGAACCAATGACATATGAGCAGGCAGTAAAAGTTGCAGAATGGAGACAAGCCAGGAATATAATGCATTAATTAAAAATCAAACATGGGATCTGGTATCACCCCCAAAGGAGAAAAATATTGTTGGATGCAAATGGACCTACAGAATCAAAAAGGATGCATATGGAAAAGTAACAAAATACAAAGCAAGACTAGTTGCTAAAGGCTATTCTCAACAATTTGGTTTTGATTTTAATGAAACTTTCTCACCATTTGTTAAGCCTACCACTATCAGGATTATACTTACCATAGCATTAAACAACAAATGGAAAATTAGACAGCTGGACGTACAGAATGCCTTTCTCAATGGGGACTTAGAGGAGGAAGTATACATGCATCAACCACAAGGATACATCACAAAAGAGAATAAAGATAAAGTCTTCAAATTACACAAGGCCATTTATGGTCTCAAACAAGCATCAAGAGCATGGTACGAGAAGCTCAAAGCAACATTGACAAAAATAGGTTTCAGACCAACCAAGTCAGACAATTCATTATACATCAATACTATCAATCATGATGCTATATATATATTGGTGTATGTAGATGACATTCTCATCACTGGAAGCAATGAGAATGACATTCTTAAAATCATACAGCTATTGGATCAAAACTTTGCTATCAAAGACATGGGAACCCTCGATTATTTCCTCGGGATTCAAATTAGTAGATCACAAACAAAGATGTTTCTATCCCAAAGACAATATGCATCAGAGATTTTAGTTCGTACTAACATGGATCAAGCTAAACCTCTACCCACACCCATGATCAGTAACTTAAAATTATCCAAGAATAGTGGGGAACCTATTGACAATGTAAAGCAGTATCAAAGCACTGTAGGAGCACTCCAATACCTAACCATTACCAGACCAGATTTATGTTATAGCATAAACAAGGTTTGTCAGTTTATGCAAAACCCCTTGGATAGCCACTGGAGGGCGGTAAAGCGCAGCTTAAGATATATTAAAGGTACCCAAGACTATGGTTTACTATTATCTCAAAGTAAGGAAATTAAATTACAGGCTTACAGTGATGCTGATTGGGCTAGTGACACTGATGATAGAAGATCCACCTCGGGCTACTGTGTTTTCATCGAAGATAACCCAATTTCGTGGTGTACAAAAAAGCAACTTACTGTATCTCGTTCTAGCACCGAAGCCGAGTATAGATCTGTAGCTAGTACAGCTGCTGAGATCATATGGGTAGAAACCCTAATTCGCGAATTAGGGCTCAAGCTAAACGGAAAACCGCTAATTTGGTGTGACAATCTGAGCACTGTTTCTCTATCTCTGAATCCGATTCAACACTCTCGCACTAAACATATAGAGATCGATCTATTTTTTGTTCGCGAGAGGACAGCAGCTGGCAAATTGGAAATAAGACATATCCCTTCCTTCTATCAACGTGTTGATGCACTTACAAAGTCTTTATCTCACAAAATTTTTACCAGGTTAAGAGAAGAGATGAATATTATCGATGGGAAGGAATTTCATGGCGGCTAGAGGAAGGAAAATAAAACCCTAGCTTCAATTGAGGGAGAGTATTCTGACTTCGATACTTCTGCAGTGTGTTTGTTTTGTAATCTGGGTCTCACCACCTCAGAGCATCTCAACCGTTCTTTCTCACGTGTGGTCCAGATTTGCAGATACTATTGATTCAGATTAATACTATGTGGGCTCTGTAGTCCAATACACTCTTATTTTTTCATATAAATAGCTCAGCATATGTATTGTGTAAATATACTTTTGTAATATCTCTGAGTACAATTCAAAATTCTATAATAAAAGATCAGTTTCAATTTGTAATATTAATACATGAAAATTACCTAAATTGAATTCAAATTCAAAATGACATGATCTAGTCTGCGGCCTGTTATTGAGTACATCGCATGTAACTTCTCTATGCAGGTCAGTTATCAATTCAAGTTTATGTGTGCTGTCATATGAATTGTCAATGGTTAGTTGTGGCATATTCTTACGGATTATGCTAGAACAAGGTTCGAAATCTGATTTTCACACGGCCGCAAACTCCATGGCCACAAACACTGATAAGAAAATTAAAAAGAATACCCAAATTATTGTTAAAAATAAAAATAAAATACCTGATGAGAATCTTCAATGACCAAATCGATTCAAGAGATGCTCAAATCGACTACAGCTATATGCTTAAATCGATTTAGAGGTTGCGACATAACTGATTTTGGAAATTGATTTAGGGCACGCGTGTGAGAAAATTTTGTAAAGGGGGCTAAAAAAAATTAGAGTAATAATCATTCTCGCTCAAAACCATCTCACTGAAGACCATTTTACAATGGTCACGGCTCCATACCGTGTGGTTAATTTTTCTCATGGGAACGAGGCAAAATGGACAGTGTGAGTGGTGTAGTGCGAATCATCAATAACATAACAAATAACTTTATATCTGAAATGGTAAAATATGTACACTAATAATTACAAATACTTCAAATCTATAATAGTTTGCATTTTCAATTTTTTTAAAAATCATCTTAAAACCATCGAGTTAGTCCTCGATATTCTTTCTATTTTATAAAACTTCTTTATAAAATCATTCTTTGTATAAACCACTTTTATATAAAATAATTTCAAAATATGTATTCTCAAATATTTCTATTTCTTTAACACTTCATAAACTTTCTTTTATGAAAACCAAATAAATCACAAGGTGTCAGCCTACAATTACTTTCTACACGGTCCATGCATATGAATAATTAATTGCTTGTAAATTGATCGAGCAAAGTCAGCAATCAATAAATAATAATCAGTGCTAATAAACTGTTCGAGCCAATCACAACCAAACAATCAGCCAACAACAATAATAAATAGCAGCATATCTATTTATCAAATAATTAACAAACAATATAAAATAGATCAATTATCGAATAATACTAAATCTACATCGTTTATAATAATAACATAATATGGATTTATTCCGCTAATAAAATGTCACAAATATTTTATCAATATTGTAAACTTCTCTAAACGTGTCAATAAACTACACTAATGTGTTTTATTTGTTAGTACTAATCTAACGTTGAAGTCCACGGGTTAAATGGACTCCATACTTGTGTGGTATAGTTATTAATTTTCAAAGTTTAAACCTTTTACACTAACTAATTTAATAAACTAAATAACTGAACTGTTTAAAATCTCCTCACCCAAGCCCACAGCCTAAGCAAAATTAAATTCATACCTACTCCTAAACTATTTGATAATGATGCCAAAAAGTTACAGCTAAATTAAAGTAACAACTAGCTAAATTAATATAATTAAATTAATCAAGTGATAATGTACTCTTACCCAGCGTCAAACATGCATGGGCCAATACTCGTCACCCAAACCTGCCTTAACGTAGTAGCCTCTCCCCTTCACATTTTTGCGTGCCTGCAACTATTTCCATGCATGCACGCATCTACTTCTTTCCCCTCAATGCCGCTACAGCCACGGCCATGCAAATGCCACACACGCACTCAACACTTGAACTCATACATACATACATACATACATACATATATATATATATATGTATGTATGTATATATATATATATATGTATGTATGTATATATATATATGTATGTATGTATGTATATATATGTATGTATGTATGTATGTATATATATATATGTATGTATGTATGTATATATATATGTATGTATGTATGTATATATATATGTATGTATGTATGTATATATATATATATATGTATGTATGTATATATATATATATATATATATATATATATATATATATATATATATATATGCTCCTACAAGTTCAATAGAGGATATCTCCTCCATGACGCCTCAATCTCGACTGCAACTTGAACCAAAAATGTAGATCTTTATGTCCTATACAACTTTCATGTTGATGGCTTTTACTAATACTTTGTGTATGTAGAGTTACTGAAATAAATGAGTGATGAATGGTAAGGTTTGTGTATACATTTAAAATTTTCAACTCAACTAAATGAAAGATAACGCCTAAATATCTCCTTCTTTCATGCCTCTCGGTTTAAAAGCATGAGCAGCAAATAAAGTAAAGTGAGAAATATAATGTTGTGTTGTTTCAATTGCATGCATAAGAAAAAAAATGCGTCTTCCTCCATTTCATGCGTGCGTGTGTATTAATGTACATGGTTTTGTGTTGCCTTCATTCTATAGGGAAAACAAATTAAAAAAAATGAAAAGAAAAAAAAGTTTGCTGCTTGGATTAATATGCAGAGAAGGAAGAAATGGAAATGACAAAGTGAAAATGTGTCCCATTCTTTTTCATGATGTGTCTGTATGTTTGCAAGTAAGAAAAAAAAAAAAACAAGTGAATGTTTACTCCCTGCTTTGCGTGTCTCCCATGTATAATGCAAATTACTTAAAAGAGCAGAGGAAGAGATGGTATAAACATTAAATGCAAGCCTTTAATGCAAAGCAAAGAGGACGTGTGTGCACGTGAAATGCAACAATATTTTGTTTTAAAAGTTTTGGGGTACTATTCGCGTGTGGGCCGCGAATAACCGAAATAAAATACGATCGTGTTCAACAATGTGAGACGATAAAAAAAAATGTAATAAAATAAACAAGTTAACTTATTCCATTAAATTTCAAAAGTAGTGATGTTTGACGCAAAACGCATCAAACGAAATATGTTTATTTTTCAAACTAAAATTGTGGAAAAATTCTATAAATTAAATTAAAATAACGTCACCAAACATCAAGTCTAAATTTGAAATGTATATTTTATTATAATATAATTCAAATTCGAATATTTAAATAAATTAAATAGTCAAATTCGATGACCCAAAAATACGGGTCGTTACAATGATCCAAATGCTATTGTACCTTGCTCTAGTCCTTAGTAGTCAATCAATGAAATGTATCAAAACTTGTTCCCACTTCCATTAGGGAACTTATAGTGGTTGCATCAATCCACTAGGCTTCTTCTACTCTGCCTTAGCCAACTGGCAATTCATGCATTTTGAGATGAATGTCCCAAAGTCTTACTTGATTCCTTTCTTATAATAAGTCTACTTCATATCATGATACATCATATTATAGTCAGCATGGATAGTCAATTTTGAACGATGGCACTCTCTTGGCACCACATTCCTCAATCCATCGACATCAAGAACAAACAATCTTCTATATTTGCGGAGTCAACCATCTTGTTGAAGTCTATGCTATATCATCTCTTCAAACTCTACTCTAGCTTCAATTTTAGTAATAATCTCGGCTAATCTGACATCACACCTCCGATTATTACTAATCTACTCAATCAGAGTAGGTCTGATGGTAAAGCCCCCCAATATCTTTGGCTCTAGCTCGCATCTCAGTCAGAAATCATAACTAGCAATATATTCTAACTGCGTACACTCTAAGAACATAGTTCCAAAGCTGGCATGTCTTTTACTCAATGCATCAGCAATTGCAATCCCTTTCCATGATGTATATGCAATATCAAAGTCATCGTAGGCTAGGAATCAAACCATCACTGCCAAAAAAGGCAAAGATCCTTTCACGAAAAAAGATGCACTTCAATGATTTATGGTCAGTGAACAGCTCGAGCCTTTCTCTTAAAAGATAGTACCTCATAATCTTCATTGCAGACATAATCACTGCTAACTCTAAATTATAGGCCGAGTATTTCTTCTCAAGTGGCTTCGATCGTCGACTAGCGTATGTAACAACTTTGCCTCTCTGGGTCAATACCGCACCCAATCTGGTACCATAAGCATCGGCATATACCATCATCTCTTCATTCACACTCGAAATGGTCAATACTGGTGCACTCGTCAACTCTTCATTTAGACTCATGAATGCATGTTCACATCTCGCAATTATATTTTGTCAATTGAGTCAACAGTGCAGCTACTTTAGAGAAGTCCTGGATGAACCATCTATAATATCCAGCTAAACCCAAGAAACTTCTCACATCTATAGCATTTTTTGGGTATAATCCAATTTTGAACTACTACAACTTTGTAGGATCCATAACAATGCCCTATTCAGAAACAACATGACCCAAGAATCGCATTTCTCTGCTCTAGAAGTGACACTAGAGATCTGTACTTTCAGTTGGTGCTCTTTCAACACCTTTAGCACGATCCTCAAATGCATCTTGCGTTCCTCCTCTATCCGTGAAAAGAAGAATATCATCTATGAACACAGTATTAATTTATTTAGCTAACCCTAAAGAAATGGTTTATGAAATTAACAACATATGCCAATGCATTGGTTAGACCAAATGGCATAACCAACCACTCGTAGAAACCAAACAATGTACAAAAAATTATAATTGGCACATTCTCCTTATCTATTCTCGGTTGGTGAAATCCCGTTGCAAGATCCAACCAAGAGAACACTGTAGCATCATGAAGGTGATTAAACAAGTCATCAATATATAGGAGCTGATACTTGTTCTTCCTCGTTACTTTATTCAGCTCACGGTAATCAACATATAATTTAAGGGAACTATCCACCTTTATCGTGAATACTGTGGGTGCTCCTCACTCAAAATTACTTCTACAAATGAACCCTCATCACAATAGATCATTCGCTTGCACCTCGAGCTCCTACTACTCTCTAAGTGCCTTCCTTCTCAAAGGCAGCACTATCAGTCTGATATCTTTCACTAAATCCATATGGAACCCGATCTCTCTATGCGGTAAAAATCCGGTAACCTCCTCAAATACGACCGGATATTGTCTAGCAATATGCACCGATGATAACTCCTCGTATGGTATACTAAGTGAATATTAAAAGCTAACAAATACCTCATTGTTTGTTACGTAGCCTAACACCACCGTCCGCTCATCATCTACCCCTATGGTCACCAATGATTTCTCACAATCCACCATCACTCTGTATCTGTGGAGCCAGTCCATGCCCAGAACAATACGAAACCAAATGGAAACCAAAACAAACTAATCCCAATGGAAAGAACATCCATAAATCAACAAGACCAAACCATGACAAAAAGTACACATGCTAGTGGAGCCTCCAACAGGGTTCATCACAATCAAAGATTGAACAACAATTTCGGGTTCTAATACCAACTGATATACCAAGTAACTAGATATGAAGGGATGTGAAGCCCTATTATCAAATAAAACACATATGTGAACATCAGAAATGGAAAGCATACCTTGAATAACGATGCCATTTCCCCTCTCTTTCGGTGATGCAGCATTTGACAAAGTCAGAACAACAATGATAGCATATGCTTTCACCACTTTCTTCTGTGGCAACTCTAAAAAGTCTTTCTTGAGGTGCCCAAAATTATTGCAAACGAAACACTTCTTTCCCTCAGCTTTGCAGTCTCTACTAAAGTGACCTTTTTCCAAACAGTTATAGCAAGTCGACCCGCTTTTGATCTTCTTCTAATCATCCTTGTTCTGAAACTGCTCCAGTTTGTTTTTATTCCACTTCTTCTTGCCTCCTCTACCCAATTATGGCTTTGGTTCTTTTTTAGGAATAATAGTCTTGGGCTTTGGATAAAGACTCTCATGTCTCAGAGCCTTCTCAGTTAGCATCTCGAAAGTCTCAGGCTCAATAATTTCTCTCCCATATAGTCATCCAAGCCGATGATGAACTTCTCATTCTTCTTTAATGGACTGTCGTATTTCGACAGGTCGTCGAATCAGCAAGATACACGGAGACATTCATATCTCCTTGCTTTAGATTAGTGAAATTACAGAATAAAACCGATGCTTGAGATGTCGGTATAAACTTTTCTTCAAATCTGGCTTTGAATTGGTCCTAAGTAAACTAATCCTTGGGAGTAGCAGCCCTCACTACATTCCACCTGTTCATGGCTTGCCTTTGAAGCTATCGAAAACCCCATCACCTTTTCATAGCATCATCTATCTCGAAGTCATCGAAAATTCTTTTGCAGGTATCAAGCCCATCCTACACTTTCATTGTTGACTATGTTCCTTGGATTGATTTTCCACCGAGACTAGCTAAGTATTTATTCAACTTAGCAAAATCATCTCTAAGTGCTACATTGGAGCACCACCATCAACAGCAACATTCGGAGCGACTACTTAAGCATTCTACAGCATGTTCCACATCATGATGTTGAACATCATATGCAATTCAGGACTGGTAGCGCACGAGCTAGCTCCTTTTTCAACTCTAGAGATGAAGTTCCTGCAGCATTCCTCGTTTGACAACCATCCTTTAATTGTAATAAGGATGATTAGTCTCTCTATAAGGAATTCTACTTAAGTAGTAATTGTGTATGCGGTGCGACTTATATAATACACACACACACACACACACACTCTACTATATAGTTTTGAAAACCAAAATATATAACAAGTACGCGCTCTCGTATATCTACACTCTTGATCCATGCTAGGGTAGGTACTCCTACCCTATCCCTACTGGACCACTATATCCCTTACTTTAAACTACACAACTAAGCTCTAATACCGAATGTGATGACTGCCTTACACCACCGTCACCTAATAATGTGATAAGCTATGCTATAATGGTGCCCGATAGATGTAGGACGATTGTCAAGGTTGTAAGGTAAAGTAAATCAAACATCGAACTTGTTGAATATCTCACAGCGGATCGAATAAAATATAATAGTAAACATCTCAAATATAAATCAAGCAAGACAGTTTAATTGAATGAATCACAGAATTAGAGCACACAGATCCATACAATATACAACATAGTTGAAAGAGTTATACGTCAAATAATAACTCATGAATAAACTATCTCTGGATAGTAAATACATTACCACGCTCCATGGTGATGTGAAGTAGAATAGAAAATCGTAATAAGTAAATGCAGTATACAAGATTATGATATCCTACTCGTCCTTTGTCCACCTTCACGTGCCCACCACACCTGATATCTCTAATCTACTCATTTAACAGTACCCGAAATAACATGAAGCAAAGCATAAAATCCCGAGTCAAATAATAGTTTGGTGTGAGAGATAGAAAATCTCAAATACTATAAAGTAAATATACTATGACCAATGGTATAGAAAATCATACCTAACATGTCCTTGCATCCATCGAGTTAGCAAATACACAAGATATATGCTACTCTATGTCATAGTCATCATGGGTATACCATACATAAAAGTATTAAGTGGTGTTTAGATATCTACATCGATAATATTTGCATCATGTGACATCCGTAGGGTGATAAGGAATCAAACAAACATAACATCCATCATCCATCCTCACATTCACTCACTCGGTGCATTAGATATATGATACTTATATGACTTTCTACATAGCCAAGGACTACTCAGCGTCCTAATTTCTCGATACTTGAATTCATGCCACTCAGTAGGCCATGAAATAAACTGCCGTCGCATTCATTCTAGGGTAAAATAGATCGAAACATCATCTAATCTAAGGCACATCATACTCCTAAGTGAGAATCCTCACATACCCGTGCTTTAGGATTACACTTCAAAATCTACTAATATCAATGATCCACTTGCACACGTCTTTCCTAGTACAGCTTTTCCTGGAACTATCCTAATGACTCCTATCTGATGTCGTCGCAGTTGAAAACTGTTCTAGGTAGCCATCTTTAGTCGTAGAGTATCATTATTCGTCCCGTAACCTTTCTCCAATAGTTCCTTCAATCCAACTCATATTCACCTACTTTGTGTCTCGAAGAACAACTATCCATCATCGAATCCATCACTTCTCATTACGAAATCATCGAATCATGCATCATCATCGAAAATCATCACCAAGACATATGGTTCGGTACCGACTCAATCCTTAGCCCAAATTAGAAGATCTCAAGGCTCAAAGTAAGTATAAACGAGAAGGCTCGAAGCATTTGTCCCTATGACTTGAAGTAAGCACATGAAGACTCGAAGTTGCCTTACAAACTCTCATCATCTAACTACGCGACCTCGAAGCATCACTACTAATCCATCCATCATTAATCTATCCCATCACCGATCCCACACTTCAATGCAACAAGCCATGCTCTTCCACGTGAAACTCTTCTTCACCGAGCCATTACCATCACTGACCCGAGAACCATGGATCGATATTGATCCACGGTCAATGATCCAACACTTAGAGAAATCCTCCTAACGTGCAACCCCAAGTAAGCCCACCCCTAACTCAAAGAAAGCCCAGATCCATCCCCTCCTTGACTCGAAGCATGTACACTACCTGTCCATCACTTTGGATTTTCTCACCTCCATCACGCGACCTATCCATCTTCACGTGCAACTTGAAGCAAATCCCTGCAAAAATCAAAGAAAACATTCCTAAGACGTGAGCATGCCCAGAAGAAACTTTCCACTGATCCATAACGTCCAAACCATCACCGATCCATCTTCAATCGCCCAGAACTCCAGCAAATAAACTCCAAACGACTTGAAACTTGGAAAATAGCCTTATGAGGCCTTCCTTATTGCCTCATATAGATTACACCAAATCTAACAACTCGATCTCTAGTGGTCTAGATTTTTCGCAAAAATGCTAAAAACCAAGCCCACTGAATCTCGAGTTGGGTATCTAGTATCTTGCAAATAGGCAAGGATAAATATATCTAAGCAAGTGTCGTAAAGCTGAAAAGTCTTTGCCATCTACCTAACTTGTAGGATTGTATAAGGAGGGGTCAGAACAAAAGTACTGGTGAATGAATGAATTATATACTTCTAGGCTTAATTCTACATATATCATTTTATTTCTATTTACTCTTATATTAAGTTCATTAGGTTACAATACTCTTGCCTCTGTTCGTGAACTGTGCCCATCTACTCCATAGTAGACTAAAACCTAATAACTAATATATATGTAGCTATATTCCCAATGACCGTATTGGTCCTAGGTACTGCCCATAGTACCTTCCATATCCTCCTCGTAAAGGACTCCATCTTCTTACTCCTATAGCGTTCTGTGACTACATTTATAAAGGACAGCTTCGTGAGGCCTGTAATATAAATGTTCCGTCATCTACTATGAAACGTAAAATTGCGTCCGCACTAGTCTATGCTAATGCTCGAACATTCAAAATGTACCACCCAGTGCATACATTGAGGACTATACGTAATCGTTCTGTCTACTCTTCGAATCCCACCAACAAGGTCTACCTTATACGGAACTTGGTCAGGGATTTTCTATATCTGTAAAGGACAGCTTCGTTAGGCCTACAATACAAATATTCTAGTTGGGCTGTCTCTTTTTCTCATCGTGGCTATGGCCCCACTCAACCACCCCTCAACTAAATGAAAGACTTCAAAAGAGTTAAGTAGTCGTGCTCTACTGCAAACAATCTAACATCCAATTGGTGGTGCCCCTCCATCCAATGTCTCGATAGTGAAAGAAACATTGGCCTGTTGGTTTAGCTCTAGTCTTTCCCGAAATCGCTCTTGGTCTTGATGCTGATCGATATCCGCATGCGACTATCCTTCATCTTACTTGCAAGTACTAGACATACGAATACCCTACTCCGAACGCCAAACCCTTCTGACTGCCTACAAAGATCCGCTTCATTAGGCCTATAATGCAAATGCAATCAAGGCATACTCTCTTGACGGAACACCTATAGACATGCCTTCGGGGATGCATCTTCTTTAGGCCTATCCAGAGGGCCATCCTAGACTATCATCACATCCCGTTGAAGTCTCGTACTTTCCTCTAGCACAAAAATTCTAAGATGGACGTGCTTCTTCGTTGCTGGAATCCATGATGAACCGCTTTGTTATGCACTTCATCCTTCGGGCTGCTCCAAATGCAATTCGATTATTTTACTAGACCCTGAGTCAAATCCTTTAATATTCGTTTAGGTTGCTTTCTTACTCTGTTGGCTACTTATTTAACATAATTAGCATTTTATTGCCCTTGTGTCACTTCTAATTATTATGAGATTACCATATATCTAAAAGGAATACTGTTAGTATGAGCCACATTCATTATCTTGCTTATTTAACTTAATATATAAATCTTTAAGTTCAAACAAATAAGCCTCTTTTATCATTTCTGTTTTATTTGCTTATTGACTTATTATAAGTTGTTTAAATAAGCTTCTTCCATTATTCTCTACTACCATTACTTATCAATCTATTATAAGTCTCACGATAAGCTTTTCCGTTCTTATTTCATAATTATAACCTGTGTTATAATTCTACTTGTAATTGTTACTTTTTCTTCTTTTATATTCCGTTATATAATTACAAGCGTTTCTTATCTGTTCTAGTCTGCCTTCTTTTATTATGATATAGAATTTCTTTAATTATCTAATATTACATAATTCACTTATCATAATAGTTACCTATTTAAATAGCCTACGTAGTAAATGCAGACCTAGGCTCATTAATTTTTACAGCTTCAAATTCGTGATTAATAATTTTCCTATTTTAATTCATAATTTACTTTATTGTTTTCTATTTTAGGAACTAATTCTATTTTATTTGGTTGGTTATGAAAACTATATAATCCATTTCCATATCTTAATAGGTTAATACTATAAACAATAATACGTAACTGCAATATATTTCTTTTACTATTTTGGAGTAGTATAAAATACAGTGGTTTCTTTATTTTACACTAGCTCCCCTTTTTATTTCTTTTATTCTTATAGTTGCGTTTATCGCTATCTTTTAGATGTTAAGTTATGAAAATGTATCATATTCTCTAAACTGATCAATTAATCTAATAATTACTCCCAAAATAACTTTTTCCGTTTTAACGCAATTTATTACGGTAATATTATTCCTCAAACTTTCATTATTTTACATCTTCATTTCAGTATTTTTAATTATTTAATCCATATTCGCATTTAATATATTCTAATCCATACGCGAAGAAAAAGGAGAGGATAGAAGAAAACTGACGCTTGCATAAAATCCAAAAACGTAGAAAAAGATGTAAATAAGGCATAGAAAACAGTATATAAATACTAATACTATAAATAAACTGCAAGTTTTCTTATAATACAGCATAATTTAATTAATATGATTAATTACCGAATAATACTTTCTAAATGGGAATCTAACGATAATATATCTTAAACTTAAAAGAAATATAGATAAATCCACTCACCCATCGTCCTTAGCTTCGCTTGTGCTCCGCCTTTTGCTCCACGGTCTTTCTGGATTCCCTTTTTCAAGGGTGTATAATATTTTAATTTAGAAGCTCTTCCACCTTGAAATTATTTTCTTCTTAGGGTTTAGCCTTAGGCAATGAACCCATGGAAGGAAATCTAATTATGAGAAGATAGCTAGGCCTATGGTCCTATTTATATTGGTGCTTGAGGACCTCATACCGTTGGATTTTCGGATTGAACCTAGAGCCACCATGTCACAGGGAAATACGGAGCCATCGGATCGAAGAATGTATGGCACAGATCTCACAAAAACAATAAAACGCGTCACTACACATACCTAGATGAATTTTCATCCAAGCCGTGCACTGGTCGACCAGGTGGTCGACCTCCCTTAGCAAGCGATCGACCGGGCGGTCGACCATTGTGCCTATTGGGTCGACCTTTTGGTTGGCCCATATCTGCGTTATACTATTTTTTTTCATTCGGTTACTTATTCTGTTTCATTCTTAACTTCTTCATATTGGTTCGGATTTTGATGAGTTATATATGGAAACTGATCAGAAAATCACCCTGGATGCAATGATACAACTTCCGAATCCCTATTCTAAAAATTCCATAATTATTTATTTTCATTACTTATCATTATACATTAAATTTTAACTGTGTTAAAATGTGGGATGTTGCACCAAATTTGAGGGAAAATAACTTAATGGATCATCACCGATCCGTGACTCATTCTTGAAAATAAATCACCATTAAATCGGCTTTTCTAATCAAATAAACATCACATATTCAAGCAATCATTGTATACAATATATCCTAAAAAGAATACATCCATACATATCAAAGTGAAGCCTAAATCTAAGGGTGTGACTATAAGAACAAGGAAGATCCATAAGAACACGAATTTTATAAATCTTTTCCAAATGATTTGAAATTTACGTACATGATTAGTTAAAGCTTAAAACGTGTTTTAGGATCCAAAAAATATTTTAAAACATCATTTCAAGGTATATAATGACTATTAGTAAGTAAAAGGTCCTAATCACCCATCGAAATCCAAAGCAATCCGAAGCAAATCCAAGAATGCACGAAATCCAAGAACTACAGTAGCTCCAAGAGATCTCCAATAGCAAATCTTTGATCCAAATGCTAATCTCACTAATCCCCTACTTAATGACAAATTTTGGCTAATTAAAGTAAGATTTACAGTGGCTTTCTAGCATAGAAGTGGTTAATGGAGGTTTTCTCTCTATTTTTGGGGAGTATGAAATGATAGAGAGAAGTCCCATCAACCCCATCATTATGCTAATTTTGAAATGGGCTTCGGCTCTAACCATTAACTCACTAATTACCCATTAAGCTAATCAAAATAATGTGAAACTTCAAATAGCCATATCTCTCTAATGGCAAGTCCATTTTCCTATTATGACTAAGGAAAGAGAAACCATTATCCCAATCTAATGGAAGAGGGTTCAAATTTCAATTCGCCTTCTATCAAAAGTTATAGAATATACAACATTTTCAAGATTAAAATCATTCAACAAAAATTCTAGGGATGGAAAATAACTATAGTTGCCATTTTCTAACTGTAGAATCATATGACCTCATTTGAAAATAACATTAATATTCTACGATTCTCCAATATGTGAAATACTGGTCATTGCATAAAACCTGGAGAATATCAAGGTCTACCGGGCAGAGTATTGTAACAGAGAGTTCAAAGAGAAACCATGAAGTTTGACTATGACGAGGGTCGGCAGGGATTTTTTCTTCTTCTTCTTCATCATCGAAGGTTCATCGAAGAAGTGATGGGAGGTTGAATCAGAGAGTACTTTCTTAGTTTTTTTAATAAGGAGTCTTAGTTGACCCCTGGAAACACTAAGGCATCACCAATGTAGTTAACTTCAGCTAAAGTCCTAGGATCTATGATCTTCAAGTTAGCCGCTAACAATTACCATAAAAAACAACTCAATAAAATTAATAAGAATAAGAAAAATTAAATAAATATAATTGGAGACAATACAATTTACAAGAAAAAGAATATTTTTAGTAATATCCGAAGAATAACATTTGACAAAGAAAAATTGACGACTTCAATTTCTAGACCTATTGATGAAATCAAAAATTACTCCATTACCTATGGTACCAAGATAGTAAATAAAACCTTTGAGTTGGTGCTTCATCTTTTGAAGGGTGACCAGAGAGCGCATGGTAGAGTGAGATAGATCTTCCAACATAAGTTTTTTAAATGAAATAAACAAAGAATTGATATAGCTGCACGAGTTTTGATTCATATAGATAGAGCAATCTTACGGTAGTATAAAGTAGTGGATATGACTGGTTGAAAGGTAAATAGCAGGAATAATAGATATAAGGGGAGTGAAGGCAAAAAACCCTTCTTGGACGAATTCATTCGGTCATCTAGACCTAGAGCCCTAGCTTCAATCCCTGACATGTCCAAATAATGCAAAACATAATCAACATCCTTTTGTTTCAAAAAATAGGATTGATAAGAGGTGTGGATTTTATCCTTGAAAGAATCTTTAACCTAAGGAGATTTGGGAGACTTGGTCGTTCGTCTAGGGGTTCCCTTTTTAGCTCCAGCATGGTACCTACAATGATTAAATTATAAATAGGAATTTCAAAGAGATGAATAAGAAGCGATAAAATAGGATAGTATGGATATATATATATATGTGTGTGTGTGTGTGTGTGTGTGTGTGTGTGTGTGTATAAACACTCTAAGTTAACTTAGTTCGCATACATGTGAAGCATGCATGAATATAATGACACATTTATCCTTGATGTATATGTTAGTGAATCAGTGTATACATATGTACTAACCTTTCTCAAGTGCAGAAAACATATATAAGCCACAATTTTCGTTAGACCATCGTAAAGTAAATAATGTATGAATAAAATTTATGACAAATTTAAATAAGTGGATAGTTCTCGAGTGATAAGGTATCATATGCTGATAATAATATACAAAATTGATGTTCTTTTGAACATTGAGACAGAGTATGATAGATAACTATGAATCTATAAAATAAAAGCTTTCAAACTGGGATCTATTATAAGTTGAGTCATCATATAATAACGATATCATACTAGCATAAATGATAACTATCAAAATACAAGCCATCGCATGTAAACATGAAGTTGATGGTTAACGAATCGTCATAAATCAACAAGAGTAGCTTTCAAGTATAAAGTCATTGGGTAAAAATCTATCACAAGTATTGTTGACCCATTGAAAGTTAGGTCATCATATAAAGGAGGACAAGTATTTAAAAGCTGAATATTGTGAGAAATAATAGTTATACCAAAGTACTGCAAATGTTAGGCCTGGCTGTAGCTTTCATGTGAAGAACTTGCTTTCATGTGTAAAGTTAAAAATAAATTTTCATGCATAAACCTAAGTGTGATTTTCATAGGTAAAATGTAAAACAGAGCATCGTATGTTAAATTTAAGCATGACTTTCAAATGTAAAAGTCTAAACAAGGGCTTCTTGTATCAAACCTAAGTGTGATATTCATAGATAACATGTAAAATAGAACTTTCATGTGTTATGTTTAAGCATGACTTTTGCATGTAAAATTCAAAACAAGAGCTTTCACATGCAAAAACCTAAGTGTGATTTTTGTGTACAAAACGTAAAACAGAGCATTCATGTGTTAAGTTTGAGCATAAATCTCCCATGTAAAGTCTGAAACCAGAGCTTTCAAGTGTGAAACCTAAGTGTAGATTTTGTGTATAAAATTTAAGGTATAACTCTCGTATATTGAGCCCTCATATGATAACTTGTCATGTGACAACATGTCAAATTAACCAAAAATGGATATCTAAGCAATAAGACCCAAAATCCACAAATAAAAAATTACAAACTAAGTTTATATATTCGGATCAAAATAGCTATTTTGAAAAGAGATATGAAGAAAAATTGCTAACACCAAAATTAACAACTAAACCCTAATTAACTTCTAAACCAAAAGTAGTTAAATTAAATCAAATTGCAGCAGCAAAATAAATGGTGAGCGGGTTAATAGTAAGTAAATCACTTGTTGAATGAAAACCTAAAAGGAATTAAGATTCAATCAATAAGGATAAATCGACTCTTCTAAAGCAAGACTGATAAAAAGGAAAAAGGGAAGAGGAAGCAAATTATTTATAATATTGACGCAGCGGATGTTACGAAAACAAATGAAATCGATGAAAGTAGCAATCGGTGGATTGATGAATACTGAAATGCCCAAATTCGTTGATCCGAAGATACCGAATTCTAGCTATCTTCGACACGTTGATCGCGCACGATACCGTAAAAGAAGATCTACAATTCTTCAAACGTTGATCAAGCGAACTTGATACCGTGAATTGGCTTCAACAATCGTTGAATCGAGCACACTCGATTAACCGAAAGTGGAGATAGGAGATTACACTCAACTACTAATTTAAATGAAAGCACACAACAATCAAACAGAATTTTATTCAACAATCAACTTCCTTGACAAGTTACAACGCACACCTATTTATAGAAATTTCCAACCCCTGGCCCTTAAGTCGTTGCCGACTTAACCCCCCTTAAGTCGTTGCCGACTTATGACTCACGACTCAACTACAACACAACACATGTATACAACACAACGGCTCAACCGTATTACGACTCAACATCACAAACGACTTAAAGACACACGACTTAAAGTAATTCCGACTCATCAACACTTAGGTTTAAGAAAATACAACAGTATAACAAGCACACGACTTACGACTCAACTATATGACGTATACATAGCGACTCATCATACGTCGTGTACGACCTACTGGAGATAACCCGGTAGCGACTTAGCCTTCATGCGCTTCATCTTCCTTCAGTCACATTCCTTTAGGTCGTTGCTAACCTAAGTCTTCTTTCTTAGGTCGTTGACGACCTAAAACCTCTGAACGACCTAAAACCGAAGCTTCCTCCTTCGGCTTAAGACCTTCCTCCCCTGATTGACTCGTGAACGACTTAAGACTTAAAATCGAAGCTTCCTTAACTCGTGAACGGCCTTCCTTAACTCGTGAACGACTTAAGCTTTCCTCCTTAAGTCGTGTACGACTTATTCCCTGAGCTGCATCATCCTGAAGTCGTGTACGACTTATCACCTGCACTGCATCATCCTTAAGTCGTGTACGACTTATTCCCTGAGCTGCATCATCCTCCCCAGGTTGAGAAAAATTCGTCCTCGAATTTGTAAATTCTCCAACATCGGATTGTCCATCTCCATGATATGGTACAAGATGCTTAACATTGAACACGTCAGAAGTGTACACATCCTTCGGCAGCTTCAACTTATAAGCTTTTGCATTGATTCGTTTCATAACTTCTACAGGACCAATTTTTCTGGCTTTCAACTTGTTATAAGCGCCTACTGGAAAACGATCCTTGGTTAACACAGCGTAAACCAAATCACCTTCGTTAAATTCCATACTTCGTCGTTTCAAATCTGCAAATCTCTTATATTTCTCATTCGACTTCTCCAATCGTTCCTGAACGATTTTATGACATTCCGTCAACCCATCAACAAAGTCTACAGCTCGTTTAACCATCCCCCTTGGTTGTGGCACTACCGCTAAATCCAACGGTCCCCTGGGCAGATTTGAATATACGATCTGAAATGGACTGTAACCTGTGCTTCTATTAACTGTATGATTATGTGCAAACTCTGCTTGGCATAACTTCATGTCCCAACTCTTCAGATTATCCTTCACAAGACATCGCAACAAATTTCCCAACGATCTGTTAACAACTTCGGTCTGTCCATCTGATTGCGGATGATAAGCGCTACTAAATTTCAGCTTCGTTCCAACCATCTTCCACAAACTTAGCCAAAAATGACTCAAAAATTTGGTATCCCTGTCTGAAACAATAGACTCCGGCAACCCATGTAAACGATAGATTTCCTTTAAGAACAACTGGGCAACATGAACAGCATCCGCCGTCTTCTTACAAGCAATAAAATGTACCATTTTCGAAAACCTCTCTACTACAACAAATATAGAATCATCCCCCCTTTGAGTTCTAGGCAAACCCAAAACGAAATCCATGCTGATATCAACCCACGGTTTAGTCGGTACAGGTAACGGCATATACAATCCTGTATTTGTCGTGGTTCCCTTCGAAATCTGACAGATATGACATCTCTCCACAAACCTTTCAACCTCTTTTCTCATTGACGGCCAAAAGTAAGATTGAGAAATCAAATGCAATGTACGATCACGACCCACATGTCCTTCCTCGTGCAACTCCTTGATAATCTTCATTCTCAAACTGCTCTCTGGTATACATAATCGATTCCCCTTGAATAAGAAACCATCAACCAATGCAAATTTATCAGTATCTCCATCCTTAACTTTCTCAACGATCTTTGCAAAGTAAGGATCCTCCTCAAACAATTCTGGCAATAATTCAAATCCTGTCACCTCAATTTTCATTGTCGTTAATAAATGACTCCTCCTACTCAAAGCATCAGCCACACGATTCGTCACCCCTGACTTATGCTTCATGACAAAAGTAAACTGCTGCAAATAGGCAATCCACGATGCATGTCTTGCCGAAATCTTATCCTGCCCTTGCAAATGCTTCAAAGCCTCATGATCAGTGTAAAGAACAAACTCTTTCTGAAATAGATAATGTCTCCAGTGCTTCACAGCTTGAACAATTGCATAAAATTCAACATCATAAGTACTATATCTCAACTTAGCTCCTGACAACTTCTCACTGTAATAAGCAACTGGTCTCCCACTCTGACTCAATGCTCCACCAATCCCAACTTTAGATGCATCAGTATGTAGCTCAAATAACAACTGAAAATCTGGTAATACAAGAATTGGCGCTGACGTTAATAGTGTCTTGATTTTCTCAAAAGCAATTCCTGCTTCCTCTGTCCACTCGAACTTCTTTCCCTTCATGCAATCGGTTATAGGTGCCATCACACTACTAAAATATGGAATGAATCTTCGATAGAAAGATACCAATCTATGAAAACTCCTCACTTCAGTAATTGTCTTTGGCTGTGGCCAACTCCTGACAGCTTCTACTTTACTTTCATCCACTTGAATTCCTTCCTTCGATAGAACATATCCTAGAAATAAAACACTGTGCGTCATGAACACACACTTCTTTATTGCAGCATAAAATTTCTCCTTTCGTAGAATCAACAGTACTTCACGCAAATGCTGAACATGTTTTTCCATACTCCCACTGTAGATCAAAATATCATCAAAGTAAACAACCATAAACTTCCCAATGTATGGTCTAAAAATCTGGTTCATCACTCTCATAAAAGTACTCGGTGCATTCGATGAACCAAATGGCATAACCAACCATTCGTATAAACCTTCCCTGGTCTTGAAAGTAGTCTTCCATTCATCACCTAGTCTAATACGAATCTGATGGTACCCACTCTTCAAGTCAATCTTTGAGAACACAACAGCCCCACTCAACTGGTCAATCAAATCATCAAACCTTGGCATAGGAAATCTGTATCTCACAGTGATCTTGTTTAGAGCCCGACTGTCCGTACACATTCTCCACGAACCATCCTTCTTTGGCACCAATAAAGCTGGCACTGCACAAGGACTCAAGCTCTCCTGAACACGCCCCTGTTCTAACAACTCCTCCACCTGCCTTCTCAGTTCCTCATGCTCCTTAGGACTCATCCTATAATGTGGCCTGTGTGGTAATACTGCCCCTGGCACAAGATCTATCTGATGTTGAATATCCCACAACAGTGGTAACTCCGTTGGCAACTCTTCAGGAAACACATCACTGAATTCTTCCAATACCGGCTTGACTTCCTCTGGAACTTCTACCGATTCAGTGGTTTCATGCCCAATCAACAAAAACACTTCTGGACTCTCTTCCACTTCTTCAATAAATTCCTTCAAAGTCAATAAAGTCTTCAGCTCCTCAATCTCCTCAGACTTGCTCTCTTCTTGCTGTCTCTTCTTTGGAACCAAAATGATTTTAACACCTTCAAACATAAAACTGTAGCTATTGGTCCGACCGTCATGTTGCACTGCTCGATCATACTGCCACAGTCTTCCCAAAAGTAAGTGACAAACATCCATCTCAACCACATCACACCAGATCTCGTCTTTATATTTCTTCCCAATAGAAAATGGAACTCGAACTCGCCTGTCCACCTTCACTTCTCTTCCTTTTCTCAACCACGCTAATTTGTAAGGATTTGGATGCTTCTCCGTTTTCAACTTCAGTTTCCTCATAGCTTCAGTAGAAATAATAATTGTCACAACTTCCAGCGTCAATCAAAAATTTACAAACCTTTCCCAGAATAGTGCATGTTGACTGAAAGATGTTACTCCTTAACCAACTAGCCTCTTCTTCTTGCTTCGGTATTAAACAAGACCTCCTCATCATTAGATTACATCCCTCATCTCCTGATGCAATATCCTGTTCATCCTCCTCAATTGGACTAGAGTAACCTTCATCAACATCTTCACCTTCAATTTCAGCAATCATAGTTCGTTTCTTCGGCTTCGGACATTCATTACTCTTGTGACCCACTTCCTGGCAATTGTAACACTTGAAACTGTTGTTGATCTTTGCCTTCGCAACTTCATTCACAACTGGGTTTGTAACAGCTTTGGAAACATTGGAACTCGCACTAGCACCCTTCACTTGATTGTTGGAATTACTAAACACACCACCTCCACGCCTTCCCTGCTTCTCCCAAGCCAACGCTTTCTGATGTGCTTCCGCTACAGATCTAGGATCAAACATATTCACCATATCTTGAATCTGTATCCTCAACCCTCCAACAAATCTAGCAGTCAGCTGTTCTTCCGTTTCCATAATGTCATTTCGAGCAATCAGTTGATAAAATTCATCAGCATAATCATTAACAGTCTTCGTCCCTTGCCTCAGATTCTGCAACCTTTGATACATAAGTGATTGATAATTGTAAGGTAAAAATGTAGCTTTCATCAGTTTCTTCATCTTCTCCCATGATTCAATCTTCGTCTTTCCCATTCTCTCCCTTGTAAGTTTAGTTTGCTGCCACCATGCCAAAGCTCTCCCCCTCAACCTAGTAGCAACCAACCACACTCTTCTATGCTCAGGAACTTCTTTAAAGTCAAAAATCTCTTCAACATTAGACAACCAATCAAGAAATTCTTCAGCTACCATTCCTCCCTTAAATTCTGGAATTTCCATCTTCATACCCGACTCCCATCGACGATCATCATCTACCTCTCGATATACATTTCGAACTTAGTCTCGATCTTGATAATGAATGCTAGCTCTATCACCATTTTCATCATAATCAAATGTACGTCTATATCGATCTCGACCATCAACATCCCTTTGATCACGCATGTCTCTTATACTATGTCTCTCTTCATCTCTATATGGCTCATTTTCAATCTCTCGTGGAGTTCTCCTCTCTTCATGGCCATAGTCATGGTGATCTCTTCTTGACGAAATTGATGTTTCTCTTCTCTCTCTAAAAGATTGCGGTGATACCCTCCTCGCTTCCGTAATCGATGGCGAAACTCTGTTTCCTCCATGATTCGAGATTGGTGATCTCCTCCTTTGACTTTGATTCAAATCATTCATCAATTTCTCTAACTTTCCAATGCCTTCATCAAATTTCTCATTAATGCGTTGTTCCATTTGCTCGGCTTCTTCTCTTCTATACAATGCTTCAACATTTTGATGACGATTAGCTCTCCTTGGTGGCATGATTGAACTTCACAACACTTCAACTAATACTTCAAAAATCTTCAACACAAGTCAAACAAACACGGCTCCAACTTTGATCCAAAATGAAATGGATCGAAAGTTCTCCTATTGTTGCAACTTCAAGATGAACACGTTGAACACCAAACTTCAAACTCCTTGGTTCCAAGGCTCGTCTTAGCTATGATTGGCTAAGTCAAGCTCTGATACCAAACTGACGCAGCGGATGTTACGAAAACAAATGAAATCGATGAAAGTAGCAATCGGTGGATTGATGAATACTGAAATGCCCAAATTTGTTGATGCGAAGATACCGAATTCTAGCTATCTTCGACACGTTGATCGTGCACGATACCGTGAAAGAAGATCTACAATCCTTCAAACGTTGATCAAGCGCACTTGATACCGTGAATTGGCTTCAACAATCGTTGAATCGAGCGCACTCGATCAACCGAAAGTGGAGATAGGAGATTACACTCAACTACCAATTTAAATGAAAGCACACAGCAATCAAACAGAATTTTATTCAACAATCAACTTCCTTGACAAGTTACAACGCACACCTATTTATAGAAATTTCCAACCCCTGACCCTTAAGTCGTTGCCGACTTAACCCCCCTTAAGTCGTTGCCGACTTATGACTCACGACTCAACTACAACACAACACATGTATACAACACAGCGGCTCAACCGTATTACGACTCAACATCACAAACGACTTAAAGACACACGACTTAAAGTAATACCGACTCATCAACACTTAGGTTTAAGAAAATACAACAGTATAACAAGCACACGACTTACGACTCAACTATATGACGTATACATAGCGACTCATCATACGTCGTGTACGACCTACTAGAGATAACCCGGTAGCGACTTAGCCTTCATGCGCTTCATCTTCCTTCAGTCACATTCCTTTAGGTCGTTGCCGACCTAAGTCTTCTTTCTTAGGTCGTTGCCGACCAAAAACCTCTGAACGACCTAAAACCGAAGCTTGCTCCTTCGTCTTAAGACCTTCCTCCCCTGATTGACTCGTGAACGACTTAAGACTTAAAATCGAAGCTTCCTTAACTCGTGAACGGCCTTCCTTAACTCGTGAATGACTTAAGCCTTCCTCCTTAAGTCGTGTACGACTTATTCCCTGAGCTGCATCATCCTTAAGTCGTGTATGACTTATCCCCTGCGCTGCATCATCCTTAAGTCGTGTACGACTTATTCCCTGAGCTGCATCAAATATAAAAGAAAATGATAACAAACATTAGATTATGCACGATCAGAATGGATTACTAAGATAAAAAACTAAGGAATACAAAGATTTATTTTATACTAAAGTATAAATAAACATTGCAAACTAAGGAAGGGGCAAGTGTTATGTCCTAAATATATTGCCATTACAGTTAACAAATTGGGAAGCTTTCATGAGATATGTATAGGAGATATCGTGATATAACAACAAAAATGAAGGCTTTCATGGAAATATGAACAAGAGCCCTCATGGAATATGCATAAGAGCTATCGTGGGATGTATACAAGAGTAGTCATGAGATAACAGTAATAATGAAGGCTCTTGTGGGAGTATTAATAAGAATCCTCATGGAATATGCATAAGAGCTATCGTTGGATGTATACCAAAGCTATTGTGAGATAACAATAAAAATAATGAAAGATATCATGGGTCACGAACAAGTTATATTGAGGAGAAATTCAAGTAATCACCATAAAGTTATGAAAGGGGGAGTGATGTAGAGCCATTGTATGGAAGATTTATGTCATTGTGATATGATTTTTAAAATCCATTGTAAGGAATTTATAAAGCCGTCGTGACATGAAGTACCTGAAGGCATCATGTGGAATTTATAAAGCTATTATGACATGAAGTATTTGAATCGAACATAAGGAATTTATAAAGCTATTATGACATGAAGTACTTGAAGCCATCATAAGGAATTTATAAAGCTATCACAACATGAAGCACTTGAAGCCATTAAGAGGTGTCTCATATAGCTGTTAAGGAATGAGGGATTATAGTCATCAAATGGAAATTCATAAGGTCATCATGGGATGATCAAAAAAAGCCATCTATTTTCATAAATCAAGCTGTCATGAAGAAAATTGATTCATTAGGCCGAGAAAGGATATGTCACATGTCATTTCGAATACGTGCCATATCTGCATATCACGACCATCTATTCTCAATCAGGTGTCACATGTCAAGAATCTCACGATTCATATTCTCTATAAATAAGCATGTACCTCTACCTAGAAAGGAGCCAATTTTCTAGATCTCCTTTTCCATTATTTTTCATTTTTCTTTTAACATTGCAAAGTGAGCTCCAATTTGGGGACTCTTGGCTGCTATGGCAAATTGAATTGAGAATTTTGTAAACTAGGACTTGTAAATGATTTGCATTATTGACCATGTTGAAATTTTGACTTATGTATGTGATTACTCCATTACCACAAACATGTTACTTATAATTTTGAATAAGCATTTGAGACTATGGAATGCAAAATGACCACACTTCCTTCACTTCGCTTGGTTCAATAGATTGAAACATATAAAGCCTAACTTTTCTTGAACAATATATTTAAAGATAATATTTTGTAATTTAATGCATTCGCTAATAAATGTCATATTGCATGCTCCTACTTTTTCCACCATTACGATAATAGTCCATGAGATACAAAGCTCCATCAACCACTATTATGAGATATTTATTTCATCCACTATAACTAGACTATAGTTGAGAGTTTTAGATCAAATATAATAAACTCATGGAAATATCTTTTAAAGAAAACAACTTTCTATAATAATTTATATTTGAGATGGAAACCACAATCTCATTCTATTTTAAATATCTTGATAAATTTTCTACAATTCTCACATCCAATGTCTCTTCACGAAGTAGAGGTGACGATCCACTCTCTTCATCCCAATTGTGCCTAATTACATCTACTCTCGAACATTTGACATCTTTCCAAATGGTCGAACCATTCAAAAGGTAATTGTGCCAAATTCTTTACAAAAGTGCATTTAAATATTCTTAACATTTTATGAACATCGAACAGATTGCACATAAGTAAACTAATCGAAACTGACATTTTAATGATCAAATTCCTAGACCAGTCTTTAGTCCTTGATCTTTTATTGTTTTTAACGCAAAAAAATTCTCATCATATTCAATCATGTTGAATACATGATGTTATCCCATTTTTGGTCAAAACTGGAATATCAATGTTGTGTGCATTTCCACCACGACCGCACCAAGAATAAGTAGCCAGCAAGCGTATATAAGTCTGGGATTTCACTCAAGGTTCAAATATAAAAGTTCATTCGGTGGAACAATGCGAGAGTCCATTCGGCACTCCAACACTCAAGCCCATTCGGGAGTATGAAACGAGATCTCATTCGGCATTCGAAATACAAGAGCTCATCCGGCACTCCCAAATATAGATGTTCATTCGGCACTCCACCTACTACACACCACCGATCCAGGAGGAAGGCACCACCGGTCCAAAAGCTTCTCCATCTTCCACCGAACCAGACCTTAGCCACTACCGAACCAAAGTACACGACCCCTTGCCGAACCACCATACTCCTACCACCGGACCAAAGCCCTACCGGTCCAACACCACTCCCTGCATAGCCGAACCAAGCTCCATCCACTCACCACCGGATACACCTTCACCGAACCAACGTCCCACCGGACCAACTCCACTTCCATGAACTACCGAACCAAGCCCTTGCCGAACCAAAGTTGCCAGTCCAGATTGCATCAGCCCAGGCCCACCAGCAGCTATATACATCCAAGACCTCTACCCCCAGCCTCACTCTATAAATATAGGGGCAGGGGTACAACAATGGAGGATAGAACTTTCAAACAACTTTCAGTTACTTGTAATCAAAGCTTTGTACTTGTAATCTGAAGAGAAAGAGGAGAATAACATATAAAGTGGATGTAGGCACGTTCTGGCCGAACCACTATAAATCTGTGTGTCTTTTACAGTTTAGTACCTGTTTTTTACATATTTGCATAAATCACCCAAATCGCTAAGAACAACATATAATCAACTAAATCATACGACTTTGAGGTGTTTGCCCATTTTTTGCGCAAACATTTTGGTGCTTTCACTGAGAATTGAACACAAGGACCTACCGCTTGGAAGTTGAATTTGAGAGTTTAGAGATTCAGATTGGAAGAGTCATGGCGAGACAATCAAGCAGAAGGCCAAGGCCAAAGCAGAGTCAACAGGAAGGGAGTCAAGAGGCTTCCTTAGGAGCAAACCAAGCTTCAGCCTTCATCACCAGGGATGAGATGGAGGCTATGATGAGAAGACAAGAAGAGATGATTCAGAACTTGCTTCAACAAATTGGGCAACTTGGAGCACAAAACCAAGGAGCAACTGGAGTTCAGAACGGAGCAGGACCATCTGGCGTAGCACCAGAGCTAGGGCGCACACACGCAGAGCATGTTAATCCGATCCCGGGAAGAGAGACGGGGGCATCCGAACAACCTGGTGGCAATAGAGGAGTGAACGCTCAGTCAAGGGGGCAGATCCCAGAGTTCCCTCGTGAACTCGGGGGGCAGGTTGAAAGTGATGAACGAAGATTGCATCTCGGAGACGATGACAGATTGGCGGAGATGGTTAGAAGAGCTATGAGAGGCGGTTTGGTAGACAAAGACTTGGAAGATGTAAACAGGAGTCCTTTTTCTTCTGCAATTTGGATGGCTAGGAACCCACCAGAATTCAAGCTACCATCAGTAGAGATGTACGATGGGAGGACAGACCCTGCGGTCCATCTTACTAAGTATATGAGGCACATGGAAGTGCTGGGGGCATCACAGGAGATCATGGCCCGGTGCTTTCCACTGTATTTGACGGACATTGCAGCGTTATGGTTTAGGCAACTGGAGAGCGGCTCCATAGGAACGTGGGCAGATTTAACTGAGAGATTCATGAGGCAATTCAGGGTTCATATTGCGAGACCCAAGAATGTGATGACTTTGGAAACCTTGAAGCAGAAAACTGGAGAGACTTTGAGGAGCTTTCTAACGCGATTTAATGCGGCGGCAGCATCAGTGGATCGACCAGATCCATCTATGGTCATGATGGCGGCTGTATCTGGAATAGCTGATAGCACAGAGTTCAAGAATTCATTAACCAAGGACCCGCCTATGAATCTGGGAGAGTTCTATCATGAGGCTGAAAAGTTTCATCGTTTGGAAGATGCTAGTGCAGAAAGAGAGGAAGAAGATGACGTTTACGCAATCAAGAGCGGAAACCCACCTGGAAAGGGTGTGGAGACTAGCAAAGGAAAGAGAAAGGCTGAGGATAATGATGAAAGGTCAAAGCGGCAAAGGAGGGAGCCGCGATTCATCACTCACACTGAGCTGAATGAGAGTCTGGAACGAATTTATCAGGATACCAAGGGGCAGGTTCCGTATCGTAGACCAATGCGAAGGGATCCAACCTCTGACGAAAGAAAATCAGATAAGTTTTGTGTATTCCATGAATTAAACGGTCATAACACTAATGATTGTAGGCATTTAAAGGAGGAGGTGGAAGGGCATATCAGGAATGGTATGCTCCTTCAGTACGTGAGGAGGCGAACTCCAGCAGTGGAGCCAGAGCGACCACCGTCTACATCGGCTAGAGGTGACCCTGGATCGGGGCACCGTTTGATTATCCATTGATTGCTTGATTAAAATAACGATGAACAAGTTGTAAACCTCTCGCTAACACGGTTAAATCATTTACGCATGTGAGCGATCGCGCACGATCCATAGGCATGCTCTGAATGACTACCAGCCGCGTTATAGTAAGAGTTTACGCTTTGACATCTTCATTCTGCTTTTTGCTTTGATTTTGATTTGAACATTTAAATTCTTCCTGTTTGGACATTTCTGCTGTAAGATTCATATGATTATTGCTTTAACATTTACAATTCTATGGAAAAATTACTTGTATGCCCGTGAATCACGAACGGTCCACAAGCACCTCTTGCATGGCAGCGAACTGCCGAAGTCTTTGATTCGGAAACTCCCCCAAACAATAACTCCGGCACTGATATTATGAAGTCCCCCCCGGGCACACATAATTCACCTTGAACGGCACCCAACCTCGAACGGTCACAACTCGCCTCGAACGGCACCCGACTTCGAACAGTCACAATTCGCCTCGAACGGCACCCGATCGCGAACGGTCACAATTCGCCTCGAACGGCACCCGACTTCGAACAGTCACAATTCGCCTCGAACGGCACCCGATCGCGAACGGTCATAATTCGCCTCGAACGACACCTGACTTCGAACAGTCACAAACTCGCCTCGAACGGCACAACTCATCTCGCCACAAATGGCTCGATCGCGAAAGGTCACCATTTGAGGTCCACCCCATGACCGCCAACAGTCGCACCTTACCACGAATGGCTCGATCTCGAACGATCGTCATCCGAAGTAAGGCGCTTGACCGCGAACGGTCCCATTTCATCTTTTGCCGCGAACGGCACCGGCCGTGAACGGTCACATTTCACCCCAAGTGGATTGATCGCGAACGGTCGCCATTTGAGGTCCGCCCTCTGACCGGGCTCGGTCGCACTTTACCTCGAATGGCTCGATCCCGAACGGTCATCATTTGAAGTAAAGCGCTTGACCGTGAACGATCACATTCCACCGCAAATGACTCAGTCTCGAACGATCGTCGCATGGATTTAGACGCTTGACCGCGAACGATCGCACTTCACCTCAAATGACTCGATCGCGAACGGTCGTCATTTGAAGTTAGGCGCTTGACCATGAACGGCCGCGCTTCATCCCAAATAGCTCGATCCCGAACGGTCGTCATTTGGGGCCATATAAAATATCAAGCTCTTTACAGGTTGTCAACAGGATATGAACATCCAGCTCATGGAATTACAAAACACGCCTTCCTACCGCAATGACATCAACAGGACATGAACATCCAGCTCATGGCATTACAAAACACGCCTTCCTAACGCAAGGCATGTTTTGGGGGGCAAAGTGTTATCCCATTTTTGGTCAAAAATGGAATATCAATGTTGTGTGCATTTCCACCACGACCGCACCAAGAAGAAGCAGCCAGAAAGCGTATATAAGTCTGGGATTTCACCCAAGGTTCAAATATAAAAGTTCATTCGGTGGAACAATGCGAGAGTCCATTCGGCACTCCAACACTCAAGCCCATTCGGCAGTATGAAACGAGATCTCATTCGGCATTCGAAATACAAGAGCTCATTCGGCACTCCCAAATATAGAAGTTCATTCGGCACTCCACCTACTACACACCACCGATCCAGGAGTAAGGCACCACCGGTCCAAAAGCTTCTCTATCTTCCACCGAACCAGACCTTAGCCACTGCCGAACCAAAGTACACGAGCCCTTGCCGAACCACCATACTCCTACCACCGGACCAATGCCCTACCGGTCCAACACCACTCCCTGCATAGCCGAACCAAGCTCCATCCACTCACCACCGGATACACCTTCACCGAACCAACTCCACTTCCATGAACTACCGAACCAAGCCCTTGCCGAACCAAAGTTGCCAGTCCAGATTGCATCAGTCCAGGCCCACCAGCAGCTATATACATCTAAGACCTCTACCCCCAGCCTCACTCTATAAATAAAGGGGCAGGGGTACAACAATGGAGGACAAGTTTGAGAGCTCAAGCACAGATAGAACTTTCAAACAACTTTCAGTTACTTGTAATCAAAGCTTTGTAATTGTAATTTGAAGAGAAAGAGGAGAACAACATATAAAGTGGATGTAGGCACGTTCTGGCCGAACCACTATAAATCTGTGTGTCTTTTACAGTTTAGTCCCTGCTTTTTACATATTTGCATAAATCACCCAAATCGCTAAGAACAACATATAATCAACTAAATCGTGCAACTTTGAGGTGTTTGCCCATTTTTTGCGCAAACACATGATTTTGCATTATTGTTTACTTGCTCATATCATATGACCAATTTCATTGAGATTTTGTATGTTTCAAACAAGACCGTTCACCATACAACTTTTGTATGTGATCTAATATGGATCAAATAAACATATCTTTTATTGCTTTAGAGTTCAAAACCCTTACAAGACAATACACAATTTTAGGGAAACAAATAGTAAAATGACCAAGTTACAAACTCATCCAGTATTTGTATTATTTTTGGCTCTTGCATGGGTTTTAAGATGACAACATACTGATATTTATTCGTACCTATATTCTACATTTCTTTATCAATTAAAGTTCACTTAATTAGTATATTCTTATTAATAAACAATTTTATCAATTCAGTCGCACAATTTATCAATGGAATTTTAGTATGTATAGAATGCATTTTTAAAGTAAATGTTAAATTTTGACATTTCATTTTTCTAGTAAGGCTTACACTAGATTTTTATATTCCTTAATACCCTAAGAGAATCATGGAAATCTTTCGTTCCCTCTTGTGGGAGGTAGGAACCGATTGTCTTGAGATTTTGACCATGAGTTTGCTTAATAAACCATAGGCCTGCAAGCGATGGATAACCATTTATCAGTCACATCATATACAACTCCTAACCGTGGTCTTTATCCTAATCTTAATCTCAACATTGAGTTTGATCCGAAAGAGATTATTCACTCATACATATCATTTCATGACGATCTAAGTATAATGCACGTATCATGAGTTTGCTTAACAAATACATGCATATATCTTACATCATCTGGGCAATATATTAGTGGTACTACGTATAACATCCATATATAAATGATAGAGGAAAACTTTATATATCTGAGACTCATAATCTTTAATATATACATTTGAATGATATCAATTTAAGGAATAATGTATAGCTTATGAACTACCATCATGGTTCAAGTGTCAAACACATCTGAAATCATGGTTTATATACCATACGTATGTATTTACTACAAAATCTATTTTGGATTTATTTTAGTTCCACGTTCATTATTTATACATAAATAGTTATATAAGTTTAATTTTTTTATAAATGTTATAAGTTAATTAGCCTATATAATATGTAAAAGTATCGTTATTACTTGAATTATATTTAATTAATTTTAATTCTTATTAACAATATCTTATTTAATTAACTTAGATTTTATTTAATTAACAAAATTATTTAAACTTTATTAAAATTTCTGTAAATGACCCATTATAACATTTATAGTTTGTTTATATACACATCAATATATGCATATATCAATTAATTAACTTTTAATCAATTTATATATTTAATAAATTATTTTATTTAATTAAAAAATTTAATTAAAAATTCAAATTAAACTAAAATTTTATTACTATTCATATTAAACAAATTTAAAGTAAATATTTGGATATAAGATTTGAGCTCTAATACCATTGAAGAACCCAGTCTGTTTCAAAATGGGTGAAATCGACAGATTTTAAAAAAAATCCCATTTAGATCATTGTAGGACTATGAAATCTAATGGGTTTCATTAGATCCAATCTAGTTTTTTTAATAGAACCATATTTTATTAAAATTATCTTATTCTTATTAATTAATTCTATGTTAAATCTATACACAATTAAAAGGTTTTGAATATAACAAATATACCCAATATTTTAAAAGATGTGATAAATATGTTAAACATATAGTGAATGTAATTATTTGGTGTTTAAAGATGGGAACAAACATGAAGTTGGATCTTAATATAATCATATCAAGACATTAAAGGAAAGAGATAAAGGGGCATCATTGATTGATTCCACCTTTTCTCTTTTGCAAATATTTACCTAATACTACATCTAATCAATTTACAAAGGATGATATGTTACAATAATATGTTTAAAATGACTAAAGCAATGAACAATAGTGTAATCAATATATACATGTGTAGATATTGGGATCTATATCTATCACGTATATATTCACTATTTATATGTATACATCATTGCCTCAATTTTATATTGTTCGATTAAAGAATCAATTTATACATATAAGGAAATGTTTCCAAAACACAAGTCTTGATTGTAAAAATATAAATATAGATATTTACACACACACACCCCTTTCAAATCTACTAACACACAACACTTTTGATTTGGAAATTCCTCCTTAGATCCTTGAATCTACACCTAACTTTGCAGGAGAATGATAAGCCACATAGTCATTATATTTATTTGATGTTTTATTTGTTTTGGGTATATATTGTTTATAACAGAGGAAGATAATTTCAGCTATGGCAATGAGAGAATATGACAAAAAGAAACAACTGGAAAAAAAATTAACGTTAGTGAATTTGTTTTAATTGGAACATTTTACATTCTTTTAATTAAAACTTCCCTAATTGATCCCTTAATTTTCGATCACTCCACTCTTCTAACTTCACATATGGTTGGCCATTATTTGTCACTTATATGATGCAAAATTTCCAAAAGCCCTTGAAGGAATTATCTCTTATTTAAAATAAACCAATGTTGATATAACATTTATATATGCAATAAAATAATTATATATAACTCAAAAAAATCAAAAAAATCAATAATAATTAATGCTTCTCAAATATGATAAATTTACAACTTATTATAAAATAATTAAATAATGGTTTTTTTGAAGAATTCACAAACACGATTATGAAAGTCAAAGGTGTGGATTCAGTCAAGGACAAATTTTGAACAATTCAAGTGTTAACGTTCACAGGTCTCCTTAGCCAGTGGTGTGAAAGTTTGACCAAATTCATTGCTTATAGATCTTTTTCAATAAAAATTCAATTTCACATTTTCTTAAGTGGTGCCTTTTATTAACAATTACTTACATTCACTCTCTTCATCAAAACTATATAACTTTAAGATTCATATTAGTAGTGGTCAAACTTTCAATAGTACATATTCCACTTGGTTAGTCGAAAAATAAAGTCCTCGTTTCAATAATAATATATATTATTAACCGTACTTCTCTGGCAATAGATTTTGACTTTGGGTTGACTAAACTTGACCATGATACTAACCTCGTAGAACTAAGGAAATGAATTCTCTATTAAATAGTGCTTCACCACAATGCTTCAACTCAGACCCAACTATAGTCGCTCGATGGATTTTTATGCTATGATTTAAGTATAATCAAAGTGGAGAATTTAAGTTTAAATTCTATAGTATTCTCTTATTGAGGGACTATGTAAATCATCATACTGAGATTTCTTATTTGACCTAATTATTATTAGCCAGTAGAAAACTCTCGGTCAAGTCATTTCATAGTTATCCAATAATTATAAGTACATAACACCTGGATTCCACCAACAGCCATGAGTAATATATCGAACAACATTTGGAGAGCGTTACACACTCTAGTTCCAAACGATGAATCGATATTTTATTCTCGATCATTCTTATCGGGATTATTTAAAATAAAATGTCATTCTATTTTATGGTTAATTACTCATAATTGCAACTAGTTACAACTATAATCACACAATATTTCATTTAAGGATTTTCTTATTATATACTTTAAAAATTACTTAACTTATTAGACCATAATAACAAAGTATGCAAATAAACATATACACCGATACTACTAACAAGATTGACTAAAGAGATGGACATAATTAACTAATTATATAATTACCCATTGGGAATACCAACTATTCTTTTAAAAAAAATATTATCTCTATAAAACATTATTCTCTAATTCATTTCTAATTTAGTTTTCTTTTTCTTCTTTCCTCTTCATCCAGGGCCCCCTCCCTCTATTCTCTCTCATAGCCAAAAGTTTTTCACCTAAAATAAAATAAAATAAAGGTGGTTCGTTCTATTCTAGAAAGATCGGATGATGATTCAAGCAGTCTAAGAAGCAATTCAAAAATTAAGGTGTTACAAAAAGTAGATCTAGTGAGGTAATTATTCATCTCTTGATATTGATATGTAACCTACCCTATACTATATTTCTACTACTAAATACTTGTTTATGTGATTTTTAACAGTTGAAATTTTATTGTAACCTTTGACAAGTTCTACATTGAAAATTATTGCAATTGCAAATAAATAAATTATATATATGTGCACTATTATTGTTTTGATTTGGCCATTAATTTCGTAAGATTTAATTCAAATTTTGTAGATCTAGTTCAAAAGAAGAATATATCTTGTCAAAATTATATTTACATATGCGTATGCACACACATATGTATATATCTAAATACATGCAAACATTTATATACGTTTAATATAATATGTTATGTTAAGTTTTGTAGTAATTAATATTATTCATATATATATAAACATGCACATGTTTAGGTCTAAAATATTTTAAGTTAATTTAATTATATTAAGAATTTATTTGTTGTTTGGTGTTTACATGACAAAGATTGAAATTATTTATGAATATTGATATGAAATTTCAAATGTTGTATAATTTTTATTGTAACCTTGCTAAAAAAGTAATTTGAATTATAAATATTTATGTAATATTTCAAATATAAGATGTTTAATGTTAAATAATTTTTTATGGATATTGTGTAAATATATTTCCCTTTCAATCTAAAAGATTAGATCTTATTTAATTAGAAAATAGCGAATGAGGAAGGTGGTAGACACTTTCCCTTTTCTATTTAATCGCTAAAAATTCACATAGATATTAAGGTATCTAATTTGGTGCATAGAATTATTTTCAAATTGCGTACATAAATAAATAGATAACAATACATAATATATATGTGTGTGTGTGTGTGTGTGTGTGTGTGTGTGTGAATGTATGAAGAGGATATAAATGTGAAGAACATCAAAAATTAAAAAGAAAGCAGTAAAAAGATAAAATTTATTGTAGTTTGGCGAACTCCGACCTACGTCCACTTTAGAATTTTCTTTTTATTGATCAGTTAATTGATTACAAGTACTATCCAAAGTTTTTGAAACAACAATGGTAGAGTAGCCTTTAGGAAGAAGATAAAGGGAAACATAATGAGAATCCCCTTTTCTGAAGCCCCGCTTGTTGTATTTGTAGGCAAAACCATAGTTATTGGGATTCCTTTGTGACACGTGACCACCAAAAACATAGCCGAGCCCATATAGTTCACCGATGCCAACACCAAGTTAATAATATGCCGATCCAGAGTTACCTCGAAGATGACCCGAAGCAGATCCCTATATGACCCGAAGCCGACTGCAATATGACATGAAGTGAAATGATGCCGACTTGAGAATTCAAATATACTGACTCCATATCAAAGCATGGCCGACCTGAAGTATTCCTAGTGCTGACCAGGAGCAATTGCCATACATACCCGGCGCGAACTCAACCCAGACTCGAAGTAACTCCATCTCCATCCTTAGCCGACTCTTTCCTAACTCCAAATGCCAACCCTAAGATCATTATGTCAACCCGAGCCGTCGCCTATGCCGACTTGAAGCCATTTCTCCATGCCAACCCTTCCAAGTGACCTTCACCATATGCCGACCTGATGACATATATGCTGACCTGAAGTTGAGCAAGCACCGACCCAAAATAACTGACCCCAAAACTTTAATGAACCCTTAACATCAATGCCAACCCGAAGTAGGAATGATGCCGACTCAAAGTAATTGCCGAGCTCGTGAAAATATATCGATCCCTCCAAGCACCAAACATTTCCCTTGCCTGACTCAAAGTGACCTAGGTGAAAACCCGAAGTAAACCCTAAAGTGACTTGAAGAAAACTCCAAGCATCCTGAATCAACTCGACTTTTTTCGAAACCCATATTTCAAGTATCCCAAGCATTTTGTCCATCGACTATGCCAAATCTCGGCTTCGTAATCATGTTTATCATCCATGATTGTTCATCTATCCATCATTTGAACCAATACCATCATATTCCAGCCTCGATAACTGAAAGTGTCTGTGCTATAGGATCGTGTAATATGGATAAACTACTTGTTCGGAAAAATAATTGAGTAAGTAAATAAATAAAGCAGTAAAGAAAATGACACCAGAGATTTTTATACTGGTTCGAATTCCCATTCTACGTCTAGTCCCAGAATCCTTCTGGATTTAAACTAGAAACCCTCACTTAACCCGGAGGAATATGTTTACACTGCCTGAGAAACCGAACAGAACTTCTACCGCCTATGTAACCGAATAGGACTTCTACCGCCTGAGCAACCGAAGAAGACATCTTTACAAAAAACAAGAGTATCTGACTGTAGTGTGCTCTTTGAAAAGCACTGATAAGTCAACTAAGTACAATCTTCCTACAGTCTTCTCCTTTATGATATATAGTGTAATGTGCTTGAGAATTATGGAAGATAGAGTAATCAATGATCAGAAAATGTAAGCAATTTGAGGGCAATTTGAAAACTAGAGAATAGATAAGAAGCCAATAATATTAAAATAGTTTTCGATGAATTATTTGTTGAATTCTGTAATCTATTTATAGAGTTTAAAAGGTTGCAACCATAGATGAAAAACTATATTGAAAAGAACAGGTGCATCCGTTGATTTTGAAAACATTTCTCTTAGATTAAGAGAAGCGTCTATTCATGAAAATAGCAGTTGGAAATATTCAACCATCTGAATCAAAACAATTCAGACTTCTGAATTAGATTAAAACGCAAACAGCACGCTTTTAGGCAATTTCTGGCCTTATTCAGACGTGTGAATATATTCATTCATATGGCTGAATGTTGTGAAACAATATTTTAGTTTTAGCATTCAGACGTTTGAATGATTGTATTCAGCCGTCTGAATTCAGCCATTTGTGCATGTTTGTGCATATGTGTGTATACATTTATATATATCAATTCAGGAGAGATTTTAACAAAATTCTAAATGAAATAAAGACTATAGACGCAACATAACCAGATTCAAAAACTTTGAATATGAAAGTGAAACAAATCTCCTGCAAAAGTGATTAGTACACATAGAATATTTTATATAGCTTGTCATAATAAAAACAATGTAAAATCGAGATTCCAACATTCTCTCCCTTTTTTATTATTAAATTTCTCCCCCTTTTTTCATCGACAATAAGAAATAAAAGAATGCTAGTAGAATATTAATGCACGAAGAAAAAGTAATACTGAAAAAAATATTTCATATAACTTGACAAACAAAGTTAAAGCATAATTAAAGCAAACATAATTTAAAACAAGCATAGATAATTAAAATTGGCTAAGCAGAGAAGGATTATCGTTGTCAGAACTCGAAGAAGTAGAACACGGAAATGGGGATGGATTGTAAGCCTCGGTAGAAGTAGAGCCAGAACAAGAAATTCTATCCCATATTTTATTTAGAAAGCGCCTGATCAAGTTGAATTTTCTTTCTGTTTTCTTTTCAAGAGACTTAATTGGTCGATGAATTTTCGATTGATTCCTAGAGAGAGTGATAATGGCTTGTCTCGAGGAAGTGTCTAGGCCAATTTCTTGAATTGAATCATCGTCCTCTTCTTCTTCATGTTGAGTATGAGAAGAGGAAGCAATACTAGTGTCATAAGGTTAGGAAGTACCTTGTTGAACATTTTGAGACCATTATTGAAAGGAGATGATTTGTTATGGAGGAGGCCACTGAGGAAGACCCATCAACCCTAAAGTTTTAGCGCCTAACTCACTAATAGTTGAAAAATCGGAGTTGGGCATTGGAACGCCGACATTGAGAAGGATGCACATAATATAAGCACCATAATTGATGGTTCTATATTTTCTTCGGATTGTTATGTCTTGAAATTTGTCAAAAATAATTTTGCACCAATTCACTTGTTGGTTGGAGTAGATTGAATAAGAGCTTGGAAATTTTATTTATAAACGTTTTCATAACTCCCTGTTCTTGGTTGTAAAGAACGAATAAATGCACAGTGAATGAGTCGAGCTTGTGGCCTCAAGAAGGTAGATTTTAAATTACTCGGATTTGTAAGTTGATCGGACAAGAAAAGATGTGAAACTTCATCTTGATGATCCATATCAACTTCAATATCATCAATATCAATTCCTTGATAGGGACAATTTAGAATTTTAAAGGCAAGAAATTTTTTACAACATAAACTATTGGCCTAACACAATCTTATCGATTTTGGGGATTACGATGATCTAAATTCAAATTTGCAAGAAAAAGTTCGATCAAAAGATGATTAATCTTGACATTGTTAGGAGCATACCCAATTAGGCTATCAAAGTGGAATTACTCTGCCAACTCTCTTATACGGTAGGCTGCATAATCAGGGAATTTCATGAAGGGTCCTTCGAAGATGCTGGAATTCTTCATAGAATTATACCGAGAAACTGCAACATCAATCCATAGCCACTGTCGAATCTGATCTTCGGATGGTCCCAATGTTGATTCTCTAGTGCATTTTGGTCTTGGTGCCATTACAGAGTAAGAGGGAATGTAAAAATTTAAAAGACTTGAAAATGAGGGCTAGGGTTCTGAAATGTTTGAGAAAGAAGTGAAAAAGTAGATATATAGGGGATTAGGAAAGCAAGGGAAAAAGTGGGAAAAAATAGAGTTGGAAGAAGAAAAAAATGACTCAAATGTAATTCAGCCGTCTGGATATATTTGTTCAGACGTCTGAATTGCTCTGAGTTGCAACCCGTAAAGAAATAATTCATTTTCGACCTAATTTAGACGTCTGTTTTATTTGATTCAGACGTCTTAATCTGGGGTTAAAAATTTTCTTCTTGTAATATTCAGACGACTGTTTTATATAAAACAATTGTCTGAATTTACACAGAAGCTCATATCAGCCTATTGATTGTTGAAAACAATATATATAAATAAATATTCCGAATAATACAATTTTCAAACAATCAGAAAAGAAAAAAAATAACATTTGAACAATAGTATATAAAAACAAAATTAAAAAGATTTGGAAGAAGGGCTTGGAGTATGATATGCATCTTCTTCTATTTTAGTGCTCTCCTGAAATGGTCGAAGTGGAGACCATATGTTGCCACGTTCCCAAAAATTTGGTGATATCGATGGACGCTGTGGTGATGTTTCCCAAGGATTGTGACGATTCGGAGAACGAACAAGAGATGTTTGATGAACTGTGTTTTTGGAGGAAGAACAACAGAATTTTAACGCGACTTGTTCCAAAAAGCTCAACCGCTTGACATTAACTTTTTGTTCATAGTACTGCTCGTGATGTAATTCTAATGTTTTCAGTTGGTAGTGATGAATATCATCTAATTTCTCTTTTGTAGATGGTGAACCAAAGAAGAGAGACCGTCTCGTTCTTTTAATAGGTGGAGTATATCCAGTATGAGTGGAAGGTGGAACTATCGGAACCGGTTTGTAAATTGGTGTCCGAGTTGGTGAATTTACCGATCTCGAGGAAGGAGAAGTATAAGAGAGATCAGATGATTCTGAATTGTGTTCAAGGCGACATTTGGAGAAAAGTATTTGAAACTTAAATTTTTGTTTGAAAGCTAATGCAAAAAGAAGAAAGAATGGCAGATATATATAGTTAGAGTCAAATATAAATAGAAGGAATTTTTGTGGTTAGGATTATAATAGCCATAGAAAAAAGTGGATAAATGTAAGGAAAATAAAAAAATACGAACAAACTAAAGTTTTATAAAAAGACGAAGTAGAATAGTGGTAGAACGACAGACTACCGACTAAGAGATCTCGAGTTTGAGTGCTGGAAGACTCTCCCCCGTTTTTTAATTTTAGAAAAACTTATAAATCTTTTATCAATACAATTCCTAATTCTGTTCTTAATTTTATAAATAAATTTTCATTTAAAGGTTTTGTAAATATATCATCCAATTGATTTTCAGAGGATGCAAAATGTCACGGTCCAAATTTCAGCGTTTGAAATTCGACACCCGTACTTCACTTGTACTTGAATGCCGCATATTTAATTGTTGAAACCTGACTCGTGCCGGAGCTTATAACACATTAAGTACAACAACACAATGAAAGAATGAATAATATCATTGATACAATATCTGATACAACATCTGATACAATAATGATACAATTAAGATATCGAAACAAATATCAAAGACAAGATACAGCAGCGAAAAAAGATAACATAAACTTGAACTCCAAAGAAGGAACTCTAATATCAGCATTCTCCATTTCCAAAGCACCAATCCAGAAATAGCTCGAACTCCCAATCAAGTTGTACTAAACAGGGCCAGCCATGAATGTTGAAGTGTAGCAAATGCGATCCCGAATCCAAAGGCTTCGAAGGCTAATGAATCTATACCTACTATTTGATTATCTGAAAAACCCAAATCTAGACTGCCTATCCACTACAGTCTGACTAAATCCTTTCCGATATTATCAAGAAGAAAATGATGACGGATGTCAATTGTGTTTAGTTCGTGAGTGATTTACAGGATTCTTGGATAAGTTTATAGCACTAGTATTGTCATAGAAAATTGTTGACTTAGATAAGTTAACACCAAAATCTTGAAGTGTTTGCTGCATATAAATGACTTGAGCACAAGCTAAAGCAGCAGAAATATATTCTGCTTCACAAGTTGAAAGTGAAACATAATTTTGTTTCTTGCTAAACAAAGATACTAAAGATTGTCCAATGAAAGTCCCACTTGTTATTTTTTGATCCATCCGACATCCTCTAAAATCAGCATCACTATATGAAACTAATTCAAAAGGACATTCTTTCTAATAGAAAAATCCAAAATCTTTGGTTTTGCTTAGATAAAGCGATATGCGTTTCACTGCTCGCATATGTGATTCTTTAGGATTTGCTTGGAATCGAGCACACAAACAAACACTCATCATTATGTCAGATCTACTAGCTGTTAGATAAAGTAATGATCCAATTATACTACGATATAGTTTTTGGTCAAAACTTTTGCCATCTTCATCTCTATCGGGATGAACTATTGTGCTCGTTGAAGTTGGTTTAGCAGACGTGTTTGCCATATTAAATCGTTTAATTAGACCATTACAATATTTCTCTTGATTAATAAAAATTCCATTTTCTATTTGTTTAATCTGTAGTCCAAGAAAATAAGATAATTCTTCCATATGTGACATTTTAAATTCTTTTGTCATTATCTTTGAAAATTCCTGACATAACTTTTCATTTGTAGATCCAGAAATAATATCATTAACATAGATTTGAATAATTAAAATATCCTTTTTAGTTCTTTTAATAAAAAGAGTTTGATCAACCTTTCCAATTTCAAAACCAGAATCTATTAGATAGGTTTTAAGATGATCATACGATGCACGAGGTGCTTGTTTTAGTCCGTATAAAGCCTTTTTAAGTTTATAGACATGTCTGGAAGTTTTTCATGAGTGAACAAAGGAGGTTGTTCAACAAAAACATTTTCTTTTACATAACCATTGAAGAAAATACTTTTAACATCTATTTGATAAAGTTTGAAATTATGAAATCATACAAAGGCCAGTAAGATACGTATTGCTTCAAGTCGTGCAACTGGAGCAAATGTTTCTTCGTAGTCAATTCCTTCTTCTTGATTATATCCTTGTGGGACTAATCTGGCTTTATTCCTAGTTATATTACCTTGTTCATCTGCTTTATTTTTAAATACCCATTTAGTACCAATGACTGTTTGATTTCTTGGTCTAGGAACTAGTACCTAAACTTTGTTTCGTTCAAATTGGTTTAGCTCTTCTTGCATAGCTATAATCCAATAGTCGTCAGTAGATGCTTCTTTTGCATTTTTGGGTTCGATTTTAGAAAGAAAAGCTACATGGCCATTTGTAAAGTTGATTTCTAGTTCTAACATGTGAATCAATTTCTCCAATGACATTTTCTACTGGGTGGTCATGTAAATTCCTTGGAGGAGATCTTAATTCATTTTCATTATGATTAATGTTTTCATTTTATTCAATATCATTAAAAAAGTCTTCATCTTCTTCAAGATTATTTTGAGTAACTATATTTGTGATTGCTTGAGGAGTATTCTCAAAATCTTTACTAAATTTGAAATTTTCATCGAATGAAACATGAAGTGTTTCTTCGATTGTTTTTGTTCTTTTATTGAAAATTTGATAAGCTTTGCTTCGATCTAGAGTGTGTTTTGTTAAAGGTCAAATGGAGACACGATTTAGAACATAGCAAGCAGTTGCTACAGCTTCTGCCCAGAAATGTTTTGGTAATATGTTTCCATTTAACAAAGTTCTTGCACATTCTTGTAATGTTCTATTTTTCCTTTCTGCAACACTATTTGTCGTGGTGTCCTAGGAAAAGAAAAATTATGGTAAATTCCCTTTTTATTACAAAAATGTTCAAATGCTTCATTTTCAAATTCACCTCCATGATCACTTCTAATATTTTTCATTTTTGAAATTTTGAGATTTTGAATTCATTTTGCAAAATTCTTGAAATTTTCAAATGTATCACTTTTAATTTTTAAGAAAATAGTCCAAGTGAATCTTGAAAAATCATCTACTATAACAAGTACATATTTACTATCATTTATAGATTGAATTTGAGTTGGACCAAAAAGATCTAAATATAATAGTTCTAATGGTTGTACAGTAGAAATATTTTTCTTTGATTTAAAAGATGATTTTGATAGTTTTCTTAACTGACAAGCATCATAAATATTATTTACTTTAAAGTTCATTTTTGGTAAACCTTTTAGCAATTCATTTTTAGATAATTTATTAATAGTTTTGAAATCAATATGGCAAATCTTTTGTGCCATAACCATGGATCATTTTCTTTGGCTATTAAACACATATTTATACTATATTTTATTTTCATATTTAAAACATAAATATTTTTATCTCTAAAACCTTCAAAAATAAGATTTTTGTTTTGATAAAAAATATAACACTTATTTTGAGAAAAAGAAATATTGAATCCTTTGTCACACAATTGGCTAATACTAAGAAAGTTGTGTTTCAAGTTTTTAACTAATAAAACATCTGTAATAAGAGGTAAATTAGATATACCATTATTGCTCACATCACCTTTACCGACGACATATCCTTTGGAATTATCTCCAAATGTGACAGAACCTTCATTTGAGTAGTTAATGTTTATTAGCATCTCTTTGTTTACTGTCATGTGTTTTGAGCAACCAATGTCTAGTATCCATTTTCCTCTCTTCTTTGATGGTAACTCGTTTTTTATAGCCATAAAGCAAACATTGGCTTGTTTTGAATCAATGTCCAAGTCACTTTCTGATGATGAGGATGATTCTGTATTGTCCCATGTGACTGAGAAAGATTTCTTCTTGAATCTCTCCTTCTTATGTTTATACTTGTCTTTCTTTTTCTCAGGACAGTCTTTCTTAATGTGACCTTTCTTATGACATTCATAACATTCTAGAGCAGATGTTGATGGTTTGTTTGTGTTTATACTATTCCTGGCTATTCCTGGAGTTGTTCTTGTTATATCTAAATTTATTGCTCTTTCTATATGTCAAAAACTTTTTGAAATTTTTAGCAATGAACGCCATATCTTCTTCATCTGAGTCTGATTCATCTTTTTCTGCCTGGAATACTATATTTTTCTTATCTTGAGCTTGTTCTCGTTTTGTCTGGAGATTAACTAATTAGATTACCAATCAACTCTTCTGGTTCTATGGTTGAAATGTCGTTAGCTTCTTCGATTTCTAAGACTTTTCGTTCCCTCTCATCTGTTAGTGAGTTGAGGATTTTTGACACAATATCAAAATCTGTGTAAGTTTCTCTTAATGCTACCAAAGAATGATATATATCTTGAAATATAGAGTACATTTCATTTATAGTCTCATCTTGTTTCATTTTAAAATTCTGGAACTGATTTTTAAGCATTGAAATTTAACTTTGTTTGACTTTGTTAGTACCTTCGTTTGTAACTTTAAGAGTACGCTGAATTTCATGAGCTGTTTTACACATGCTTATTCAATTAAACTCATTTTTGTCTAATGCACACTACAACATATTCATAGCTTTAGCATTTGCGGTAGCATCTAATTTTTGTGTGTTAAACCATGCTAAATATTCAGTAGCGGGAATAATATATTCAGATTGCATATTGTTCCAGGTTTCATAACTATTTGCTTATATATAGATTCTCGTTCTAGTGGCCCAATAGTTATAGTTAATTCCATTAAATAGTGTTGGCCGTGCAGTAGATTGTCCTTCTAGGGAGTAGGTTAAAATAGTGTTGGTGTTATTTTTCATATTATGACCAAATCAGATAACTATGTTACGGTTATATGATGACCAATGCTCTGATACCAATTGAAAGTGTCTGTGCTATAGGATCGTGTAATATGAATAAATTACTTGTGCAGAAAAGTAATTGAGTAAGTAAATAAATAAAGCAGTAAAGAAAATGATACCAGAGATTTTTACATGGTTCGAACTCTCGTTCTACGTCCAGCCCCAGACTCCTTCTGGATTTAAACTAGAAACCCTCACTTAACCCGGAGGAATAGGTTTACACCACCCAAGCAACCGAACATGACTTCTACCGTCTAAGAAACCGAATAGGACTTCTACCGCGTGAGCAACCGAACATGACTTCTTTACAAATAACAAGAGTATCTAACTGTAATGTGCTCTTTGAATAGCACTGATAAGTCAATTAAGTACAATCTTCCTTTAATCTTATCCTTTATGATATATAGTGTAATATGCTTGAGAATTATGGAATATAGAGTAATCAATGATTTGAGAATATAAGCAATTTGAGTGCAATTTGAAAACTAGAAAATATATAAGAATTCAAGAATATTAAAATAGTTTTGGTGAATTGTTTTTTGAATTCTGTAATCTATTTATAGAGTTTAAAAGGTTGAAACCATAGATGAAAAACTATATTGAAAAGAATAGGTGCAATCGTTGATTTTAAAAACGTTTCTCTTTGATGAAGAGAAGCGTCTATTCATGAAAATAGCAGTTGGAAATATTCAGCCGTCTGAATCAAAACAATTCGGACTTCTGAATTAGATTAAAATGCAAACAACAAGCTTTTAGGCAATTTATGGTCTTTTTCAGACGTCTAAATATATTCATTCAGATGGCTGAATATTGTGAAACAATATTTTAATTTTAGCATTCGGACGTTTGTATGAATGTATTCAGCCATCTGAATTCAGCCATTTATGCATGTTTGTGCATGTGTGTGTATACATTTATATATATCAATTCAGGAGATATTTTAACAAAATTCTAAATGAAATAAAGACTCTAGACACAACGTAATCAGCTTCAAAAACTTTGAATATGAATCTACAACAAATCTCCTGCAAAAATGATTAGTATACATAAAATATTTTATATAGCTTGTCATAATCAAAACAATGCAAAATCGAGATTCCAACAATAACCGTGTAGTCGATTGGGTTAAATACGCTTGTCCGTTGCCTTGCTGAAAGGCAGGTTAACACTTTGCCCCCTAAAACATGCCTTCCGATAGGAAGCATTTAATCGCATTCGCATTTAAATCAATGATTTAAATATAAACATTCCAACTTTGCATAGTTTGAATTTTTAGAAAATAGTTTGAATAGTTTAGAATAGTTTAAAAAAGAGTTTAAAGTAGCTTAAAAGGTTTAAAACAATTTAATATAAAATGGTTTGGGTATTGAAAATGGTTTATATAGTAAAATAGTTTGGAAATTCAAAATAATTTTAATATAAAAAAATAGATTTTAAACGTTTTATATTAAAACAATTTAATTTCAAAATAATATCAAATCAAACTCTTTCTTTCCATTTCAAAAAATCTGGGCCTAGGCCCAAATTTCAAATCCAACGAACTCAATTTCCAATCTTTCAATTCAATGGACTAAATTTTGATTTAGTTTCAAATCAATTTGATTTCGGTTTTAATTAAAATTAACTTCAATTTCGAAACGTTCATTTTTAACCTCAAATTCAATTCAACAATTCAATTCAATAATTTAAATTTCAATCCAATTCGTATTTTAAACCATTTCAATTCATATCGATTCCATGTCTAAATTCAATTTACTGATTTAAAACATTTAATCCAATTAAACCTCATCGTTCAGTTTTAAGGTACGAGTCTTTGAAATAATTCAATTTTCCAAATTAAAGCCATATATCGATTATAACTTCACATTTTCCAATTCAATTCTTTAAAACAATTTCTTTTAACCAATTTTGATTTCAACCTTTTAAAGGTTGAATTAGAAATAATTCAATTCATATAAATCCATAATTTATTTCCTTTAGAACAATATCATTTAACCAAAATTAAAATTCAAGATTTTAAAACTATCTAATTTTGCAAATCTAGTGTCCATATATAATTTTCTACCCTATGGTCAAGTGATTAGTTATTTCTGCTTAAATACATGGATGGACCTATATCATTTCAATCATAGATATATATCATTTCAACCTATTTCTTAATATATTCAAAATAATTCAAATAACAGTTTATATACTATCACTTAATATATTGAGTGATAACAGGGATATATAGAAATAAATAAACATCCAATCATTCAAAATATCAACAAATAGACATGCATCACAATCAACGTCCAAATCAGCCAATAGATCACAACAATTAACTAATTATCAATATCAGGTATTCAACTAGCAATTCAAATTAAATTTCAAATTTAACTGTCAATTTAAATTCTTGTCAATTCAAATCATATATTAATTTGAATATCGATTAACTTACCAAACAATAGTCAATAAAATTAAATAACTTCATGGTTTTAATTTATATAATACTAGAACAATTTTAGTATTTTTGAACGGGTTTAATTGCTCACCTTTGATTTAAGCCCATTCAAAATCCAACAAAGGCAAAAATTAACAGTCTTCAAATTCAACCAAACTAGTTTCACATTGTCCAGATTTCGATATGAACCTAAGGGAAGAAACCGCACATCAATCGGAATTAATATATGAAAGATATTCAAGTCAAAAGAATATTATGAAATGAAATATAAAAACAATTACACACATTTTAAGAATATAATATAACAAATTAGTCGCTCACGTTAAGAATTTTAAAGCCTGCTCATGTTTCTAAAGCTCGGAGAACCAACAGAAAAAATAAGAGATGATGGCTCATGCATGTAGGAAGGAGGCTTTTGGAAGAGATTGATGAAATAGGACATGAATAAGGGTAAAGCACATTTGGAAATTGAATATAAAAGGGAACTAATAGAGGATGAAAGACACATGTTGGAATTTGAGAAGATGTGTTTACATGGAAAGAAAATCTTTTGGTATAAAATTTCTAAACGTGCGCTACCTCATTAAATTTCATTTACATACAAGAAATGTTTCAAGGCAAGGCTCACGTGTAAATAATAAAACTTAATGGAAAACCAAAAGAGGAATGTATTTAATAAAAGAAAGCAACAAAATAAAATAAATGAGAGCAATGATTTAAATTTGAGAAGGTAAAGTGTATATGGAAAGCAAAACTCTAATATACTCAAATTTAACAACATTCATTTTAACCTGTTTTATCATCCCTAATACATTCATATACCTTTATATATCTTTATTTAATACACAGTAAATAAAATTAAACACTGCAATTAACATAATGGGGACCGTCGCTATATATAATAAAAGATAACTCGAGGCTCCAAACTCACATTAAAAATAACGTTTTTCTCAGCACAAGTAGGAACTCAGAAACTTAATTTATTTTAAAATTTAAGGTTAGCATTAAAACTATTTTCATACCGTCTCCGATTACTATTTAACGACCATAAAACGTTGTTCCAAAATTCAATTTTTCTCTTTTTTCACAATTATACTTAGTTACAAAATGAAAACATTCATTTTATTTTATTTTCCAAAACATTCTTTTAGTTTGGATAAAAATATTCCTTTTATTACATCAGTTTCCCTTTTCAATTAAAACATATGTTTCCTTTTTATTTCTATAACTTTCTCTTTCATTTTAATTCAAATGTATGATTCTATTTGTAACGACCCGTAAATTTCGATCCCGAAATTTTCGGATAGTTAGTGAAAAGAAGAAAGAGAAAGAAGAAGAAACAGGAAACTCAAACTCAGAATCTCACATTCGCAGCGGATAAAATATAATATCACATAAATAATAGTTTTACAAAGGAAAACTGATCAGTACATCTACATTTTTATACATCAGAGTTACAATCAATACACAACACTGGACAGTTTAAGACAACATGTCCTAACTATACAATAATATATCACAATGATAAAATACTCCATACGTTCCAGCCATCCAGCTCGCCTCCTGAGCTCCAGAACGTCCTTACCTGAAAATCTATAATACTCGGTCTGACCCGAGCATTACATCAAAGTAACACCCGGGTCAGGCTGGAAAACCAGCGTGAGTAAACCCATCTAACATGAAATACAAAAGCATACAACATATATAAACCCGGGCAACTTATATCAATTTACAACTTCACAAGTTGTTATAGACATCATATATTTTACACATCAATTTCTAAGTGCCAAAACTTAGATTTAAATGGTCCAATTTACTAAAATCATTCCATATCAGCATATCGATTTCACATATCAATTTATAAAGAATCGAAGTGGTTTCGGGTATTCACTATACCCGACTCCGGTCTCTTCGGATCCAATGTCATCTAAAACCAAGTTATCCAATTAATTACAACTCAACTTTAATTGTCGTATAACACATTTACACAGCAATTCCTAATTGATTATTAATCACATTATCATCGTCCATCTAACATATCACATCACAAAGCAATTCATAACAGAGCAACCAATTCAAGTACTCATCATCCTTCAGTCATTAATAAGCAAGATTTGACCGTTTCCATTAATTTCATGAACAAACGATCCTCTAATTACTTCCATTAGTTAATTATCCTTAAATTTCATTTAATAATTAACCTTTAATTTAATTACATGCATTAGTCAACCTTGATTAATCACTAACAGAAATTAACTTTCCTAAATTACTTCATCAATTAAACCAACTCCTTGATTAATTAATTAATCCTTAAATTTTATTGAGTAATTATCACCTAATTCCTTCCACTGAGTAATTATGCTTTAATTACTTCTCACCAAGTAATTTACACATTCATTAATTACATCCTGTAATATCCATTGATTACTTCACTAAGTAATTACACTTCTTTTATTACGTTTATTCATAATTAATTATTCAAATTGATTTTCCAAAATCATTTACATTGATTAATTATCCTTTTAATTAATCACGCTCATTAATTAACTAACCACTAATTAAACTCCTATAATTATTTAATTAACCATTAATCACCAGAACCTTTCTTACTTTTAAGGTAAATCTTCATCTTTTAATTAAATCCTTAAATTCATTGGTAAATTACATCAATGACTCCAACAAATCAATACAGTCGCGTCTCATTCAAGACAAGTGTCGAACCCAAATGTTTCACACCACACATCGAATTGACGAATCACCGTAACTCGCCTGGATCCAGCGTGCACGGTGATACACGTGTATGTGTACGCCCAATTCTTCGATTATCTTCAAAATTTAATTTAATTACTTATGAATCAATGATCAAATCCTGGTTAATCAATTACAAATCAATTGGTATAAATTAATTAACCAATCACCTTAATTAATTATTCTTAATTAATCACATTAAGTAAATTAACCTGTAAGTTAATTACATAATTAATTAACCTTAATTAATTATTTTTCAATCATAAGTTAATTAACCATTAACCATTAATCCTTAATTAATGTAATTATCCTTTTAATTAATTGACTCTTAATTAAATTTCTTTAATTATCATTTAAATGGAATGAAGGTAATTAACATATTCAAAACACTTAAGACCTTTTATTAATTAAAGTCTAAATTACCCTCATCTTAATCATTACCAAATTTCATCCCTTGATCTTGAAGCAATAGAGACAAATTCTTCAAATCAAAACAAACTAAATTTCAAACACTATGACTTCATATTTATATTGAAATCGATAAATACTTTTATCTTGAAGTTGATTAACTTTACCTTGAAACTTAGTACACTTATTTTGAAAACGTACTTCATTTGGATAAACCTGGAAATTATACTTAGACGACTCGAGCCCATGCACACGAAACTCGAACAGACTCTCCAAAATTTCCGAGATTTTCACTCGAATGCTTCGAGTCTCTCCCAAGAACCCATACCTTCCTCAACATCCAAACTATTCAACACTTACGCGTACATGCGTACACGTGTACAGGCAGCAGGGTTACCTCCGACCAACCTCACAGTTGCTCTCAGGTGATCGACGACCACCCTAATCGATTCGTGCAATCCAAGTTACGAAATCATCATTGAATCAAAATTGAGAGAATTAAAGGTCATTTATTTTTTCCTGAACCCATTTGATCACCCAAATTCGCTCCGCTTCGCCGCGCGACGTCACCGGAGTCCACACCCCTTCAACCACAGCTGCTCCAAAAACCCTCGAACTTTCCCCCCAGTGCGATCATCTAGAACGTCGTGACGACGACGAATGAAGCTCACAAGTGCTATCAACAAAAAGCAGGGCTAAACCCTACAATCACCTCATCCAGTCACCACCGTCATTACAAAAATGCATCACCATTTTTCCTGATATCCAGGACCTTCAAACTTGCTTCAACCGAAAAATCGACCCCTAATTCTTCACCATTCGCCAGGAATCGTGAAATTTCTCGATTTCGTTCAACTGGGAATTACTCTCGAAATAAAAGCCTAAAAATATTGATTTTATTTTTAAAAACCATCATTTCTGATAGCAAAACAGAATATGTAACTGAATCATTCAATTATAAAAATCAAAATTTTGGTATATCTTGCATCTTACTGTTCTTATTTATTTTTCAGACAATATGTCCATTTATTTTTCTTAAAAATATTATTAAACCTTAATTCAGTTTAAGACAATCATGTTTTGTTTAAATTCCTAAGCCATAAGAGAATTAGAGTGAGAAGAATTGGGATTTAAATCTAAATTTGACCTATGAAACTAAAACAGAGGTGAACTCATGAATACCCATACAATCACACAGCATTCATTCATATAATCATGATTCAGAAACTAAAACAAACATGCATTCACAATTTTAAACAGCATCACAATCATGTTTCAAACATTTATCACTTATATCAGAATTTAAAAAAAAAGAAAAAAAATTGTTTAAGCCTTAGTTTACTCACAACTTTTGTATGAATAGAGAGGGACAAGAAACTGACTCAAATCTACTTGGTCTGATTTGAAACCACTGCTTGATTGAATTTGCGTTTGATTCTTGCTTTCTGAACTTCTTCTTGCATATCCTAGTTCAGATTTTGAAACATTGCTGTTGCTCACATAAATCTTGGATTTCAAGTTTGATTTTTGTTTTAAAGCTTTTGACCAGAGCTTGAGTTTGAAGATGAGAAATTTTTTGTTGCAAATTTATTTATTCTCAGGCTTTGCTTTTTTTTCTTTTTTTTCACATTCATAATACAGATTTTCCAAATTAAAGAGAAGTTCCACTTGTCCTTTCATGAAGTCTTTAGTTTACAAATGCACAATGCATATTTTAAGTGTTTACACTTGTTAATTATTTAGGAATTTATGTTTTCATATTATGTTTATATCCATATGTTTATATCCTTATGTTTAGTACTTTATATATGATACTTATGTATATTTTAAAGAAAGTATGATTCTTTACTAAATCCCATTTTTAAACTTGAGCTACCATATCTAAACTTAATAAGCATTTTCTTAGTGTTTTAGAAATATAAAATTTTAACTTTAAATCATCTTTGAAATTTAATATCTTGAATTTAATCAATGTTTTCTATTCACACAACATGTATATAAGCACACTTAAAATTTTAACATTTATATAGTTTGCACATCTCCATTTATATAAATTTACAGTAAGATTCATCATGTTGATTTTAATAATTTTTTTATAGATTCAAATCCACTTATATATTCAGATATTTTTAATTATCAATTTTATCTGTTTAATCTAAATAAAAATCAGTATTCCCTAGTTAAAAAAATCACGGTTATCACACTATTATTACGTCCATTAATTACAATTAATGTCCTTTTTCCTTTTATTTGAAAGATTTCAATTACATTTCTTATAGTTTGAAGTTAAATTTTAAAATGGACTAAATAAATGGAATGAGCAATGGAACAACTATTTCCTTTTTTTATAGTAATTTAAACTTGTTTATATGCTATTGGATATAGAATTATACATTTCTTACTAAATAATAGTCTTATTTCTATAATCAAACAAATAAACATATGTTTACTCCTTTACTAAACTTATTCATTTTATTCTTTATTCAATTAACACTTATTCATAATAATTTAATTCTTACTCATATAATAAATCTTTCAGCTACCAAACATTCCAAATAAGTAAACATATGATTTCTTCTTTAATAAAGGAACATTTATTATTCTTTATTAGCATTTATTATTCCAATCAATTAGAAATTTACATTCAAACGATAATTTATTTCATTCAGACCAATATCATTAGAATACTGATTAACATATGTTATCATTCTTACGATATTGCAAAACATATCTCATTAATAGAAATTTAAATTAAGTTCAGACCTTATATTGTACTTTAATTTGTATCAGTGCAATCTTAAATTCTTTGTTATGTGACGACCCATATTTCAAAAGGTTTAAATCGACAATAATTCACACGTGTCCAACTTAAACAATCCGGAATATAGATAATCAATGAGATTAATTAAGAAAAAAATAAAAGAAAAAGAAAACAAACACAAAATCTCGCAGCGGAATGATTGAATATATAATCAAATGAACATTTTATGAAGCACTTTATGTTATACATTTCATTATAATTTATACAATATTTATCAGAGTTATATATACAAGGGTAAAATGAAACAATGTAGTAGAACAACATGATGCAGGAAATTATAATAATAGTAATAATATACCAAAACTTCATCTTCGTCCTCTATAAAATGATCTTCAATATGCTGAAATACTCAAGGCTGAACCGAGCATAATGAAAAGACAAAACACTCGCATCGGGACTAAAATAGCCTTATGTGAGTCAAATCTATATCACATAACATGAGTGTAATAGCGTCAGAGATGTTTATGGGATTTCACATCTCTTATCCAGTGTATAACGTTCGTGCAATAACTCAAGAGATATTACGGGATTTTCTATCTCTTAAGAATCCAGTAAAATATCTATATATAGTAGAATACGCTATATATAATGTATAATTAGTAAAATAAATATTTTTCTTAGCATTAAGGCTTTACATTAATCCCCCTTAATGTGTTTTTAAGCATTGTTGTACAGTTTACATATAATGCCTCAGTGGCACGTCGGGGGATAGGGATGCATCATGATACGACAATGCTAAACCAAAATCGTATGGGTCTAGTATAGGGATATAGTATGACAAGGCACGTGAGATTATGCCCAAGGTAGGATACTACCAGTTTGGGTCGTAGGGCTGGTGGCAACACATCGTAGCCACGACCGCCCACCTCGTCCATCCATCCCATATCAAGTCGAAGGGAGGCTATCCCAAATCAAGATGCACCAATCGAAACAAATAACCAGAGTAATCATATGGAACAAGTTCAAGAAAATTGAAAAACAGATATACACTTGGGGTAATTTACCCGCTTAGGCCTCTCAAGTCGTCCTGTTTTACACAATTCAAATTGACATAAGTGCCGGGGTCTATCCATCATCGTTCTCATTCTTCAAATCTAGCAAACGATGCCAAATCCAACCACTTCGTTCTGGAGTCTCCTCTACGTACATTGTTGTTAAAGTGGTTCCATTGTTGATAGAGAATATACCAATAAGAGGCCCGGTCTTTTTAACAACCAAATGTCGTTTTACCCATCGGTTGGTACATTTACATTTCGAAAACAATTCATTTTTCATATCAAAATATCATATTCGCTTCAAAATCAATTTCATTTCGAAATATCATATTTACTTCCATATATCAATTTAGTTCAATGTGTTAGTTTCACTTTAAAATTCAATTCGTATTACAATTTAGGTTATAACTTCATCTTAACCTAATTCATATTTAAATCCATGATTTAAATATAAACTATTCCCACTCTGCCTAGTTTGAATTTTTGAAAATAGTTTGAATTTTTTTGAATAGTTTAAAAGTTAAAATAGTTCAATATAAAATGGTTTAATAAAATGGTTTATACATTAAAAATGGTTTATATAGGAATTAGTCTGGAGAATCAAAATAATTTGAATATTTATAAACATAAGTTTTAAACAGTTTATATTAAAATTTTAATTGAAAGCAGTTTCAAAGTCAGACTGATTCAATTCCAAATCTTCTAATTAAAATCAATTTCAATTTCCATTTCCATTTAAATCGATTCAATTTCGATTTCAAATCGAATTAACTTTGATTCCAAATTTAATTCAAATCAATTTCAATTTCAATTCCAAATTAATTCAATTTCGAATTCAATTCCAATTAATTTCAATTCAATTCCAATTTGAATTAATTTCAATTTGATTCTCAATTTTAAACAATTTTGATTTATATAAATTCGAGTTCAATTTCAAAATATCGATTTAAATCACTTAAATTAAATTTAACTTCAGTGTTCAATTTAAAATTCAGACCTTTAAAAATAATTCAATTATGAACTCAAAATTCGAAATGTCCATTTAAATTACTTTTGCTTGAATTTTCAAAGTTCAAGTAAAAGTTCAATTCACGTAAACAAATCAATTTCCATAATCCAAATGGTTTCCCAATCATAACTTCAAAATTTTCAAATTCGATCTTTAAACAATTCATGTTGACAAGTTCATTTTTAACATTTCGAGCTCAAGTTCAAAAACGATTCTATTTCCATAAATTTGATTTTTTTTCTTAAAAATCAATTTAAATCATTTCAAATCAAAATATTAAAAATCATTTAATTTAAAAAAAAATCCAGCGTCCGTATATAATTTTCTATCTTATGGCCAAGTGATCAGTTATTTCGAGTTTAGTTTCACGGATGGATATATCATTTCAATCCAAAATAAATGTCATAAGTATATATCATTTCAACCTATTTCTTAATTTATTCGAAATAATTCAATTTATAGTTTTACATACTGTAAATAATATATAGGATGATAATAGGATATACATAAAAATAAATAAACATCCAATCATCCTAATATCAACCTATTGGAATCCAAACAGTCAAAATATCATAACAATTCACTAGATATTAATAATCAGAAGTTTACTAGTAATTTAATTCCAATATAATTTAACTGTCAATTCAATTTCTATCAGTTAATTCAGATGTCAATTTGAACGTCAATTAAATTTATCAAATAACAATCAATAAATTCAAATAACTTCACAATTTCAAATTTAACGAATCACAAAATGTCTAGTATTTCATGAGCATTATAAAGCACTCTCCTTTTATTGAAAACTGAAAATATTTCAGATTCAAATAAATTCCAACTAGATTTCATGTCGAAGCCTTTGTCGATACGATCCCAATGCAATTTATTTCATTCGAAATGGACTTCACATGAAAAAGTTATTCAATAATTAATTTAATGATTTTAATTAACATTTAATTAACCAAATTAATTAAACAATTCGCCTAACCTATCTTACTCTCTTCAGCGCTATACATGTTCCTGGCCGTGTTCTTCCTCTAAGCCATGCTCCTTCTTCTTTGGTCGCGACCTGCTCTCGTTTCATTTTTTTTATTGATTGAAGTCAGCCTCGCTGACCGTCATAGCTCCACCCTCCCGCGAGCATGCTCGCGAACCCATTGAATCGCACCATCATGACCCTAGCACTCATGCAAACCCTTCATGACCAAACCCTAGCCGAAGCTCGAATCTCCATGCCGCATGTACGAACCTGCCATCGACCCTAGCTTGCCGTGTCTCGCCATCATCGACTGCGATTCATTCGTATAGCTTTTTCTTCCATTTTTTATTTCCAGATGCACGATTTGAAAAGAGGAGATGTACGAAGGCGACAAAATATACACAGTCTTGTACCAAATGTATGATGAGGGAAAGAGAAATATATACTATTTAATTAGAAAATATCTCGCACGATCAGCCACGAAATCCGGACTTCAAAAGATGCATGTCGCTTAACATCCTTAATGTTTTACCCTCATTCTGAACACAATGAACTAGCCTTGAGGCCTAATTCGATCGTATGTAGAAGATAGCTTTTCAAAATCAAATTATTATAATTAAATTTCTTAAATTAATTTCTACGTGTTTCAAGCTCACACAGCCAAACGATACGTCCGATTGCTACGAAACTTGAAATCCTATAATAACTCACTATTACGGATCCAATGAAACTGGTTTAACCAAAATCTGAGATAGTAGCCAAAATGGCTATTTTTACTTGTTAATTATAACATAAAATTTCCAATTTCTAATTATTCACTTTTTAAATATAATTTTAAATGTTAACAATCTTCATCGTATTTAAATAAAATTTAGATCAATTTTCGGTATCACTTTTAATCATATTGAATCTCGAATTTAATTATTTAAGTAACTCAACAATTTAATTATCTAGTGAATCACCGTATTTCAATATAAGTTATTTGACTTATAAAATTTAATTTTAAAATGAATTCAAATAATAAAACAACTACTTTCATTTTACAGTCATTCAATATTCATTATTTAATTTCAAATATTGATTATAAACACATTAAATACATAAAATTTCATTTCAATACTTATTATCGCCAAAATCTTCGGAATCGTTTGTTTCAAAAAAATATATTCAATAAACTACAATAAATCATTAAATTTTTATTTCTAACCATTTTTATTCAATAATTGTATCATATTTAATAAATTAAAATAGTTAAAAATACAGGTCGTTACATTTTCTAACCACTTTATTCAAAAATCTTATTTAATTTAATATTTTATCATTAAAAATATGGGTTATTACAGTATCTCTAATATTGTATTATTAAATTCTAGAACTCATGCATATTTCCTTGCATTGAGATGAGATACATATTATTTCAAATGTATTCAGGTGTTGAAACGTATCCATATTGGGCTAAAGTAGTGTATACGAGATATCACTCCTTCCGTGCCAATTGATCCAACCTATCAGAATGTAAACTAGCTCTGATATTTCGATTAATAAAACCAAGTCATTCCTTCATGCTAATCCTACTTCTCTACTTCTCTACTTCCTTGAATTCCCTTTATTAATGTAGTAGCCCTTCTTATGGTTCTATGATTCTTGCTTTGAAGAGTAGACTTCGGCAGACACTTTTGAAAGTTATGAAACTTGGATTAATAAACTTAATACCACCAACATGGATTTTATCAAAGAGAACAAAACGATTGCAAATGAGATATAAGAGGGATTGGCTATTAAATACGAGGAACAAGCATAAGAGCTAGAAGAGTTTAAACAGACTAATGTTTGACAGTTTAATTGTATTAATAAACAAATATCTGACCAAGCATCTGCAAAAAATAAAATAAATGAGCTGGAAACTAAATTGAATACTACATAGAGTCATGTAATTGATTTGAAGGAGTTATTGCAAGAGTAGAGAGAAAGTATGCTACTTCTTATGAAGATGAGTTGAAGGGGTTAAAAAGCACTGTTGATAAGCTATCTTTGCAAGTCTCTAAGCCGCTTGATAAGGAAGAGAACCCCTCTATGGCTTTGATTTCACATTCATCATCTAGTTTAGGTACTGTTCCTATGCCTCCACAAGTAGCATATCACGATGCATCTCTCAATGGAAGGAAAATTTAAAGAATTATTTTAAATCCAAGTTTAATGAGTTAAAGGATCTTTATATGAAGGAATTAGCAAGTTTTGATAGTAGTAATGCGTAGTATTTCAATTGTGAACGAGATATTTAGACCTTTTCTAAGTCAACTACAAGATTAAATCTCAACTCCTGGAGAACATTGAACGTATGTGATGAGTGGCTATGCAACGTATGAATGCTCTTGAAGCTAAAATTTCCACCTTGGTATCTCGGTCTCCTTTGCAGTCCACAACTATGACATTAGCTGTTGTGCCATTAAGGACTTCTACACCTTCTCTCCATAATTTAGATAAGACTTCCCTAATTGAGGACTTTATAAGGAGAGGGTTAAGAGTGTTCTGGAAGATATCATTTTGAAGCACAATGTTAATGTTTTTTAGCCATGTGTGACCAAATCTCGAATTATTTTGCAACGACCAATAAATTCATCACTTCGAAAATTTTTAAAATATTCAAATATAGGATTTTTAACATAAATGGTAATGTTTTGGATAATGAATAATATAGGTAATCTTATTTTAAATAAAAATTTACAAAAATTTATATTTTGGAAGATTTATTGATAAAACAACCGAAAATTATTTTACAAATAAACAGCTCTTGGACCATCTGACATACATGGGGCTGGGTACATATGCTCATTTATGTATATGAGTGAAAATATGTAATAAAATTATTTATTTTATTTCTGAAATTTAAATCCCTTTATGACATCATCATGATATTGCCATTTTGGAATAAATGATTTTGAAGTTAAATTTGGTTTAAATGATTTAATAAATATTTTATTTATTATATAAGCCCTTTTAACTATTATATAAATATAGAAATTTTATTATCAAACTTTTTTTTACAAATATATGTATTAACTAAACAGTGAAAATATGACCGGAAATCAAAAGCGGAATCTGTAACGATTCAATGTATAAAAGTTGTGCAATGTTATGAATCAGTTGGGATGTACATATACACACATACTTGTACATATACATGAACACATTCACATGCACATGATTACATATATGCATAAAAATATATTTATACATTTATATATATACATATATATAATACAAAAAATCCAAGATATTTCCTAAAACTTAACCCTTAAAGTAAAACCAAAGTCAACATCTTACACCCTAATAACAAGCATATGGCTACACACATAGGGGGCATGCTCAGTCGAGAATGATGAAAGGAGAGGGGGAGTGCCGGTGATGAAATGGTGATGTGTTTGTATGAAAATATCATGATATTTTCATCCTTACATTTTCCTATAAATGGCACCCACCTCTCTTCACTTCATTCACATTTCTTCATCGTAAAATTCCTAAGCTTCTTCAATTCTTAAACTCTATAGTAATGGCTTCTTTCCTAAAGAAAATTATGGTAAGATGAAATTAAATTTTTATTGCAAGTTAATATTATCAAAGCTCTTCAAAAAAAAAGCAAATCCAATTATTTTCCCTCTTAAAACCCATGACCACACCATCCACCACCACTTGCCAAGCAAGATTGAGATCTTCCAAGTCTCCAAGATCAAGATTGAACCCTTTAGGAGCATTTATGCTAGTAGTCATGAGCTCTGATTTTAAGTTAGACAAGCTATAGCCATTTTAAAGTTTTTTCGATTGAAAATCAAGTGAGAAACTCTCTCTCCATATATATATATATATATGACGTGATATAATTATTTTGGATGTTACTTTGATCATCAAGTTTGGTTGTTGTTATAATTGTCTAATTATGTAAATAAGTCACGTTAAATACACTTTGATATTACACAAAGAAATGGCTTTTTGAATCAAGTTATAAAAGTGGTATCGAATCATTAAAACCCTTTGAAACGATTAAAAATGGTTTATAAACACAAAAACTCAATTTGGTGAAGTTTTGATAAGTTATGAAAGTCGAGTCAAAAATAGTCGCGTCGCGTAAAGGTGGTTCGCAATTTCGCGCCGTAAAAGTTTAAATTCATTTGTACGATGGATTCAGAGTCAGAATTCTTTGTAATAAACTTTTTTCGACCTCTTATAATCATAGTTTTCAAATAAAAAAAGATTGTGACTTCGTTTAGTATATTTTGAAATATGAGAACATCAAGTTTTCGAAACAATTGCGCTTTGGTAGTTCAGAAACCAAAGCGATAAATTCTTTAAAAGTGATATTTTTAATTCTTTAAAAGTATGGAATAAATTCTCCAAATATTTTCAATTGTTTTAAAGGATATTTGAGTTATAAAAAATGGATTTTTAAATGATAGAAAAGTTGTTTCGATCAAATAACCTTAAAAGCACTTTTCGCAACACTTTTAATAGCTTTTGAAATATGGCATTAAACTTAAGTATCCTATCCCAAATCTTTTATAAAAAATTTCATATAAATAATTAAGTATTTTAAAGATGATTTGAAGGTTTTGTAATTTATTTTAAAAAATTTAAATAAATGATCTGGAAATCTTTATGATCTTTGGCTTTGTCTCGAGCTGGACTCGAACCTGCACTTCTGGGACCCAGAGAACTACCATTTTGAACTTTCCTCAGTCAATAAAACGACTGCGCTACCTCTCGCCTTCGGCACCAACCAGTTAGATGAAGAGAAAGCGCATGACTTCTGAAAAGCTGTTATAATCAAGTGATTTAATCTTGGTTCTAAAAAGTCAATGGGTAGACTGGCTTTTTCTATTTATGAGACCCAAAGATGAGGTAGTTAAACTAAGGAGATATTTAGGAGCAACCAGTGCCTTGGCACATCTGGCCTCTTTTCTGGGCGAGGAGTGGATAAGCTCGAAATTTCGAAAGCGAGGTTTGTATCAAAGAATTAATTTTTTTCAAATTTAATACAACTTGGATCATATAGAAATAATCTTCTTATACTTGGTACTAAAATCTAAGGTGATTTATGTGAATTTAAACGTGATTTCACCATTATTTGAAGGGTAGCAAAGTTTGAATACAGAATTTGGTGTTCAATAGAATTAGTATAATTTCTATCGACTCATTTTACTCAAAAAAGTTTTGCAATGTGACTTATGATAAATGATTTCAAATTGGAATTTCTAAAGTTAGAAAAAGGTTTAATGATTTCGTATATACCATAAAGAAATTTTTTAAAGATATATATCTCTATAAGATATTTTTTGATAAAGAGGAAGTAGTTAATCGAACGATAAGCACATATTTACTTAACATATGAACCAGGGTCAGAGTTGAGAGATTCCTATCTAAAAACAACTTCGAACCAAATCACGAGTTCAAAAGAGAAGACATGTTACAGACAATGAAATTGAAGGTAAATATCTTCATAACTGAAGGACCGCTTGTTGATAATTTTGGAGTATCTCCTGAGATAAATAAATAGCAGTGCTCGCTTAGTTTTGGTTTCTTTGTGTGCAAGGACTACTTGTTACTAATCCAAGGGATGTAGTAGAAGAGTGCCTTCGATTTGTCCTGTTCCTAGACAACTTGTATAGATGAATGTCTGACATTGCATTTCTAAAAATACAATACGTTGATCTCTATAAATGTAAATCTTTTTTGGTGGTGTAGGAGGTAACCCCTATTACACTTAACACCCTTCTCTGCATCGTACGAGCTCAGAGTTTGTACTTTTGTTAAAATCAACGGTATATGTTGTTGGAAATAACAATGTGGCATTCTAACTGAAAATGTTCTAAGAAAGGTAAATGTTACCTCAAGCCTCACACCCGAGGAATTATGAAACGGGGATTTCTTTATGGTTAAGTGGATCGCAACCATTAGGGTATGATATCACCTTTCTAGGTCAATTTATTTCTACCCGCTATGACATCGGGTTTAAATAGTGAGGTGTATGCTATGGGATCCTGGATAGGTCGGTAATGGCGGGTGTGACATCATATTCAGTGCTATTCACCATCTGTTGGTAGCGGGTAGGTCGGTCAAAATTTGTAGAGGTTTCGAAGATGTCGATGCTCGGTACATTCTTCTAGAAATGTACTGTACGAGAGTAGACCCTTACCTCACTATTCGTTGGAAATCCATTCTCCAATATGTGCCTTCGGACTTAATTGTAAACCTATTATGCTATCGAATTTAACCAATGTAAATTTTTTGACTACTTGAATATGTTTATTTGAAAGGTTTTCAAAGAATATCACTAAAAATAATATCATTGGATTTCACTTAGAAATGATTTGGTTATTACGAGGTAAAAACTAATTATATGTTTATGTGCGGCGTGGTCTTTTGAGATACCCTTTTATTTTCCAAATACTCGAATTTTGATTTTCTCACACTAATCCCATGAATGATTCAAAGTTTATTTTCCTTTTACCTTAAACTCTAGGTTCTCATTTTTTCGGCCAGCCAAGTAGTCAAGTAGCTTGGAGTATTTTGGAAGGAATTGGCCATGAAGACTGAAGGGTCCTTTTGTCAATAGTGATCTATTTCAAATTTCCGATGTATCATGTAGTATGTATTTAGTATCTTCTAGCCTTTGTGAGGATATGTAACGATCTACTTTTCTATACAGTCTGAGCTGACAACAAAACGCACACGTCAATGTAATTGAACAAAAAGGTGGATTGTTAGGGGTAAAGAAGAAGAAAGAAGATAAGGAGAAAAGTAAACAACATAGAAATCTCACAGCGGAATGAATAATCTATAATATACAATAAACCTTTCCACAAAAGAAAATTTGTAATATGTGTATATACAACCATTAATCAGAGTATACTAACCTATTTCAGCCTGGACAGCTATAACAGCCTCTTCTTACAACTGCTGACAACACAACATTGAATACAGCGTAAAATACAACCATCTACGTGAATACATCTCTGGCCCTCCAACTCGTCTTTTAAAGCTTCAAGAATCCAGAATTAATTACTAATATACACGGTCTGACTCGAGCATCATAATAAAATAACACCCAAGTTGGTCTGAAAAGGCAGCGTGAGAAAAACACACCCAATTGGATTTTAGGTTATAAGAAAATCTTTGAAATCAAAGGTTATCTAGTAAGACCACACCACATAAAACATGATGGGTTTTTACCTTATGATAACTAAACCATTTTTATATAAATGCCCTATTATTATAAAAGTGTTTAAGTACAAATACTTATTAAAATAGCCGAAATGCTTGCATCTCACGTTTAAACATAGTTAGGCATAATCAAAACCATATGGCCCTTGTTAGAGAATGAATCCCATTCAATGACTAGGCATTGAAGTATCACGATACACGTTTAGAAAATGTACTGAGATTGAACCTATCGATCCTTGCCAACACAAGACCGGCCTACCCCTTACTGGATAGTACCGAATATATCATCACCCTGATTGCTTTGCAACCCTTTTGAGATCCCACGCACAACCAATCCATAAATAGGTAGACGTAGAATAATCTAGAAAGGTGACAACATACACTAATGGGCGCGACCCACTTAGCCTTGCTACATCTCCCCTGATTTTCAGTAATTCTCGGTTGATAAGGCTTAAACTACGTCTTACCTTAGATTTAGCATTTATGTACTTGAAATGCTAACACTGCCTTCCGGGCAACAACACGATGATAGCATTCATCCATACAAGTTGTTTTGGGTCTGAACAAACTAATCTCTTCAAAGGTCACCATCTTCATTATCCTCAAAATTTCATAATTCATAACGCATAAATCGGATCGAAGTGGTTTTCAGATAATTAAATCCGATCCCAGACTCTTCGAAAAGATCAATGAAATTGGCCAGATTTGATAGTCGATTATTTAACTACCAAATTTCACACATAAGCAATCACTAGGCCGTATTATAAATCTTTCAAACATTTATCTCAAAATATCTTTACAAAAATATATATTCAATCTCTACAAATATTTGAGTTCGAAAACACTTTCGAATACTTATATCCATAACAAGATATCCTCAAATCATATCAACACTTAGAAATATTTCCAAATCCAACTTATAATTCATTACCCAGAAAAATATTTCTATAATAATCATTTTGTCGCCAAAATATCTCTAAATAGGAAAATATTATAAATCTATTTTCTAAAATTATTTCTAATATCCATACTCAGTAAATATTCCGTACTTATCTCATAAATCTTCAGAATTTTTAATAATTCCCTTTACATCTTCCAAAAATTATCGATTATACTTATTTATAATCCAACTAAAATTTTATAACTCTTTTAATGAATTCAAAATCATTTTCTAAATTCCTGTATCTACACAATTTGAAAATTTCTTTTCTTAAATTTCTTAAGCTTCCCGAATTCCAAGATTTTCTCTTATAAAATCACATCCATTAAATAAAACCAGGTTCATAAATCTCGAGAGTGTTTATAAATAAATTGCAATCACTTACTTTAAATTATAAATATTAAAAACAAAAATTTCAAGAAAACATAGTTAAATAATTATTTAAAATATCAAAGCACTTTTAAAATAAACATCAACAACTAATTCCAATTCATTTATAAAATTTCTAATCGATTTACAAAACTTTTTTATATACTAAGAATTCATTTCAATGAATTTAAATATTTAAATAACTAATTTTCTGAAATATTTCAATCTAATTAATAGTTTTTAAAACTACATAGTTCAATAAACACAAATCCTTTTCTAAAAAATGCAAACCTTACTTCTTGCAAAACCATTTTTAAAAATTCAACATATCCATTTTATACTTATAAATCTGTCTCTATTTATCACAAATCGATTTGCAATTCCAATTTCAAATCTATTCCCAAATTCCAAAATAGAATTTACTATTTCTTTCTAAATCGATATCCATATCTCATTTTAAATTCACACTGTGAATTTATATTTCCAATTTATCAAATGGTAATCATTCCACTTATTTATAAACGTCGTTTATAAGTTTATAAACTCAACTCTCATTTCTCTATCAATAATAGATTCATATTAAACAATTCCATTTATAAATTGATTCTTATTTAAAATCCCATATATAAATCTATTTCTTGTTAAATCCAAACTATATTCCAAAACTATTTGAATCTCGATTTTGACTTCCATTTCGTATTTCCAGAAATCCCAATTAAAAATCCACTATTTTAAAAATACCCAAATTAAATTTTCTATTTGAAATTGTTTTACGAAATAGCTAAATAAATATCAAAAATCCAATTCATTTATTTTATCCAAATCAATTTCTTTTTAACTGAATCCCAAAATTCAATATAAATATTTCCATTTCCAAAATCACCTTTGAATTCCCTTTTTAAATTGAAAAATATTATTTATGGTATTTATACTAAAATTAAGGCTAGCGATACAATAACATTCTGTAAATTCAAATCACATCATAATCTATTATAGATTATTCAAAACACATCATAGATCACTATATATGAAATTAAAATTAACAATTTTGAGGAATCCAGTTGGACCCCTCCAACCTGGTTCCCTGCTACCATAGATGTTATGTAATCACAAAAATATAATCACCGCTTTGAGATGGGATATCGCAAATAAAAAGGGTCTTCCGCTATTATGCGGGGTGCATAGTATCTCATCCGCTCCAATCGGCAGGAATATACCCAACTACTAATACACACACACACACTGATATATATAATATAACATCCAACAGATAATAAATATAGTAGTTCATCTTAACAATCATTCAGCAAATTTTTATCTACTATAAGCCAAACTAGTTATCCATAAAGGTGAAATTAACTCACCGAAACTTTAGTCGTCGCTGGGACATTCTGGATTCCGTCTAAATCAAACAACGTTCAATTTAACACGAAATTTCTACAATCTCGAACTGTCATCAAATCACTTCCATTTTTTAGTGCTTTTCAATATGAACCAAAAAGCGACAGACCGCGTTGGATTTAGACTTGAAATGAGTAAATTATCACGCTTATAGATTTCAAAAAATAATAAAATATTTTCCTTAATTACAAACTTAAGATATTGATTACCCAATTTAAAATTTTATTAGCAGCTAAAACCTTCCCTCCCCCCCAATCTTGGCCATGAACGAACACCCAGGTCGCTTCAAAACTTTACCCACCCCTACCGCCAGAAATCAAACCATGCTGCCTCGACTTCGCCGAAGTTTGACCAACTTCCAACCCCTCTGCTGCAACCATCACGATCACCAAGTTAGACGCCATCGTCCCCTAAAAACCCACTAATGAAATTCCATTCAAACCTTGCTCACCGCTGCTACAGTCAATGTCATGCCACCAGATTTCGGCCGAATGTCGGCCTGCCCCTCCCATACATTCCACTAGCTGGAAGCTTCACCCCAAACCCACCGAAATGCCGCAATCAACGAAAGAACTGATCTTAGTTCATCATCCAATTCTGGCCACTAGAGGCAATCACACCTCATCTCCATCATTGGATGGCTTTGCCTTGACATCGCCTACAAGTTTCTAGTTGATGACTTCGCCTGAAACGACGTCGATTGGCCTCGATGTTTCATGGCCGTTGGACGAGGTATTTGAAATCGAAGAGAATGAATGCGGAGTTTTTTTAGAGGATATGTGATTTATAAGAAGGGAACGTAGAACAGGTAGGGTGGCTAATATGTAGGAAGAAGGCTGTCTAGTCAAATCAATGAAAATAAATTATTTAAATATCCCAAAATATCTAACTGTAAGTTACAGAATCCAATCGAGGTGTGCCGCATGGCGTTCCCAATATTATACCCCTATTATGAAAGCAATGGAACAAGTCTCAAGCCCCAACTCAATCGTATGGAGAAGATAGCTTTATGAACCAAATTATAATATTAAATATAAAATTACCAATTTCAACGTGTTTCTATCCCCTACCACCGAACCATGCGTCCGATCGCTATGAAATTTGATGGCATATTATAATTCACTATTATGGACCCAATGACACTGGTTTCATCGAAATTTGAGACTGTACCTCGGAAGGCTATTATTATATTTTAATTAAAATGAGATATTTTCAAAATTAGTAAATCGCCTTTAAATCAAATTCAAAAGTATTATTGCCTTCATTCTTATTAATAGAGATTGAATAAGCCTATAAAATTATTTTTGTCTAACTTAAATCTCAAGATTCCATTGTTTAACAAATTTTCAGTCATTAAATTCAACACTTAAATTATCAATTTAATCGCTATATTTGAAATTTAAGTTATTTAACCTATAAAATTAACTTTTTAATATTTAAAATTAATTAAATATTCCAAATCCAAATACCTAAAATTTTGGGTCGTTACAGGTTAGGTAGTTATAAATGTCCCTGGTTGGGTTAGTACTTATCGTAACTCTGATGAAACTCTTAGAGTGATGTATGTACTTTCCATATGTATATTTAATGAAAATGTGAGATTATATTATTGTGCTATCTTATTTTTATTTCTTTTAAAAACCCTAATTGTCTACCTCTTTGGCACTTGAATTTGTAGCACGTGAACACTGAGGATGTATTAGTGTCGATCTTCGAGGTTGGAAAAGGTGGGTTGTCGCAGTTGGTATCAGTACTTAGGTTGAGCGAATCACTAAGCCTTGATGGGGGTCAACTCATTAGAGATTGGGTTAATAATACATTAAAATGAGTTTAGTCAGTGGGAGAGCGTGTTTGTAATTTTATCCAAATAAATACATCAATGTCATTTTATGCTTAACACACATTCCCTAAGATGATTTCATCTACAATTTTAAAAAATGTTTCCTTACTATATGCAGATAGTAGGAGATGAGTAATAAAAGAGGACGAAGGGGAGGTAGCAACACTATGGCCACCAATGGTCGATCAAATGCTATAGTGATTAAGAAAGCGATAATTCCTGCTCAACCTCAAATTAACTTCACAACTCTTTGCAAGAATTACATTAGCTTGGGAGGGAAACCATTCCAAGGAGCCGAGTCTTCTTTTGAAGTGCAAGCATGACTCCGCTCGTGTGAAAGAATATTCAAAGTATTGAACATAAAGGATGATCAAAAGAGGTTCTTAGCTTCCTAGTAATTGCAAGAAGGAGCTCTAGCATGGTGGGAATCCATCACTTTGAATGATTCTGAAGACAATTTCTCATGGACCAGATTTAAAGAAGTATTCAAAGAGCAGTATACCTACAGCCAAAAATCCCGTCTTTATAGAAATTATATAGACTTGAAATAAGAAGATATGTCTATGGAGGTATACTCAAATAGTTTACTGAGTTATCTCATTTTGGGCTAGGACTAATAGACACGCCCTTAAAGAAAAATGAGATGTTTTTTGCAGGAGTGAAAGAGCAATATCAGGACCGAATGACCACACACCTGAAGGTAACTTTTATGGACCTATTAGATATGGATTTCTGATGTGAAGTAACATCCCCTGCTTAGAGGCCCAAAACCAATGGCTACCGATGCTGCAGTCATCCATAATTATTAATCTCTAGTGATCAAATACAGTAATGTTAGACAAATTGATATACCAAAAAAACATGGATATGGAAAAAGTTTAAAAATCTCAAAACAACTCACATTCTATTCCAAAAACCCATTTAAACATTCTTTACATAATCCCACAACATTAACCACATTCAGAAAAGTATAACTATTGCATTATACTTCAACAGCGGCATACGCAGTTTCCCCCTTGGTGATCAAAGTATATAATTGGCCATAAACAACTTTTCCTTAACAATACAACACAGCGGAATCATATAAGAGAGAACTCAAAAAAAAATATGCCTCCTGTAAGACTTTGAAAGCTTATTCGTCTTAAGAGATACCTAAAAACCTCAAATCTTAAGCTACTCAAAATCAATTGAGTACCAAGAGTAAGGGTTAAACATAAACTTTAAGTCAGACATAAAGCCTGGTATGAATAATAATCTACCATCTCAAATCATTTAGATACCTAGTGAGACCACGCCGCTTAGCATAATGGGTTTCCCCTCACTAGTATCTTAAAAACCTTTATAAACCATTGTTATGCTTCTGTATTCACAATGGTTAAGTCAATTCAAACATTATTATGGAATGATATGAAAAACAATTAAATCAATTCTGGATTGTCCATCCCCATTCATTTTGACTATCTGTCATAGTTATAGTTTCTAGGATTACTTTTAACCTAATAGTTTTCATGGGCTGACTAATAATCGGTTAAACAATTATGAACTCCCTATCCATTTATACAGTTTCCATGGGATCACTATGAACCTACCGGTAACTCCAATATCATTTCTTTTATTCTAGTTTTCATTGGCTGACTAGGAACCTATTGACTAACTGTTAATATCTTTCTTTTACCCTAGTTTTCATGGGCTGACTAGGAACCTATTGACTAACCGTCAATGTTTTATTTTATTATCTGGATATAGTTTTCATGGGATAACTATAAACCTATCTAACTGACATCTTCAATTATACATAGTTTTCATGGGCTAACTATGAACCTATTATCCCTTGTCAATATCATTTCCCTTACACAGTTTTCATGGGTTTACTGTGAACCTATTGACTCCTGCCAATATCTTTAATTTATATTCACTACTGGGTCAACCTAACTAGTTATTCAGTGTCTTCCCAAAGTATCCTTTTGGGTTTATTACAAAGTGAATATATATATATATATATATATATATATATATATATATTGAGAAGCATACACTATAACTTGGTTAATTCTTTTAAACCATTAAACTTCTACAAAAATTCAATTTCAAAATACTTTGTTTATTAATATGCCATGAATTTTCTTTTAAATGAGACTGGGTTATTAATTTTGAAAACTATACTTTCAAAATCTTTGAAACCTTGCTTTCAACCTCACTATAAAACCTCCTTCGAAAGCATATATCTCTTTGAAAAATAGTAGACTCTTACCTTTTAAAACACTTTAAAATCCTTCTTTTGAAACCTTTCGAATATAATAAAGTGTCACTTATTAATTATTAGAATCATAGCTTCGAAACCATTGGAAGTATCTCTTCCTAAATTATTGAAAGCCCCCCTTTTGACATCGTTGGGTTTACCTTTAAAAATACCATTTGGGCCAAAGTAAATATAAAATATTTGACATCATTACCTTTAAACATACCATTTGGATAGAATGAGTATAAAGTAAGTTATTATAACATTTATTTGTAAATAATAAACCAACGAATGTTATTAAATGTAGAAATGGTAACAATTGTTAGTTGTTACCAATTCATTTAATCAATTTCAAATGATTGAAATTAAATGTTACGTAATGTGAGTAAAGACAATAACTGTAAAAGGTTGAATGAAATAAAATGTAGAGAAATGTTAATTATATTCACAAGGTAATAATTGATTTAATGAAAAGAGTGAAGCAAAGATAACTTGATTTATTAGGATTTTAATTTATAGTAAAATTGACAAAAAATTTCAATATAATTGAAATATAATAGTTAACACAAATAAAAGATGGAAATTGTAGCATATTAATGTAATAGAATATAAGATAATGTTAACTATGTCTATAGAATAATGATTGATTCAATAATAAGATGGAAAGGCGAATAAATGGATTTATTAGAATTTAAAGTAATTATCACTGTATTTATTTCAATTGTAATTAAACACTATAACTAGTAGAATAATAGACATTGCATTGATATGTAAACTTGTTTTAAATTATTATAAATGTCTGAGTAATCAAAATGATGAAAATTTGTTGGTTTATAAATATTGAATTAAAAAGTGATTAATTAATTTAATATTAATTTATTTAATTAGTGTGAAAATAACCATTTTGGTCACTGTCTCGGATTTCGGTGAAACTAGTTTCATCAAATGTAGTATTGAGTTATTGTAAGATTTCAAGTTTCATAGCGATCGGACTTATCATTCGATCGTACGGACTCGAAATGCATAAAAATCAATTTAATTAAATTCAACTAAAGTCAATTTGAAATAAGTTTATTTTAAGCTAACTTCTTCATATGATGGAATTAGGACTTGAAACCTATTCCATTAAGTTTAGAATTATCGAAAACATCTATTTTGATAAATGGGATGATTTGTTTCTATTACGGAAACAGAACGGGCTTTTCAGGTCGTATTTGTCGTTTCAAATCTATTCGAATGTTTATTCATTTCTTTTCGGGCTTCGTTGCTATACATTGTTCTATTCTAACCCTAGCAGCCTTTTTATTTCTTATTCCTATACGTATAGTTCTATCCGACAGTTCCTTCTCTCTTTCTCAAATGGGAAAAACCCAATTTACATTCAAACCCTAAATTTCTATCTCCAAATCAATTTCAAAATCAAACTCCTCCAAACCATATCAAATTATATACTGATTCGAAGATCACGACGAGCGTAATTCGCTAGTGTGATTTTTTTCAATTGGGTTCACCTTTTGTTCAGTAATCGCTGAATTAGTTTCGACCGTGCATACGAAGTTTTGACGTTCCAACGGTGGATCGTCATCTGATCGACGATCAGGGATGGGCATTGGGAAGCTGGTGTCGAGTAGGTCATAGGGTTGCGTCTTTTGTCGTAAGTTGCTCGGGATTTTATAAAATTGGCATTTGAAGGCCACAGTGGTCGGAGCTCGTTCTGGACGTCGTGGGCGGCCGCAAGAGCAAGACGGGGTCGGTTGGGGGCGAGGGTATCGACGCCGATCTTGGATCATGGAGATGTAGGCCGTAGCAGCGGCATTCATGGGTTGAAGGTAGCGGCTCTAGTGGTTCACTCGAGGTCAAGAATGCGGAGGTAGGTTTTTGCAGCCTGCTGACGTGTAAGCTTATGTGGTTGTTTTGTTACTTTTAATTTAATTTAAAGTTCCCAAATTTTCTCCTCTTAATACTTTTACTTACGAGGTCGAATTTGCACGTGGTTTGTTCCGCTACGATTGTATCCAAAATTTCGGACGTTTTGATGCTTGTTTGGACAAATTCTAAGGCTGTCGAATTTTAGGCCTTTAGTTGGATTTCAAATCGATTTGAAATCAAAGGTGAGTACTTTGACTCACTCACAACTACTAGATTATCTTATGTTAGTTAAATTAAATTTATGACGTGATTAGAAATAATTGAGTGATGTTTGGTATGTTTAAATTGTCATTCTAGTAAAAATTTACTTTTATTGCATGTAATCATCGACTAATTTAATATTGAATTTAATTGTCAATTCAATACCTGTTAATGATAATAAGTTATCTATTAATGTTATTGGTTGATTTGGATGATGATTGTGATGGATGTTTGATTTTTGATATTGGATGACTGGATGTTGTATTTGTATATTGTTATAACATTGCAAATTCCCTATGGGCTGAAATGATACATAACCGAACGATCTATAAATTAGGGGAAATCGTTATGGGTTGAAATGATAGTCTCGAGCGATTTTATGGATTTCTATTAAATTCGAAATTGCGGTTTGAAATGATATATAACCGTAAAATTTTAAAATTGCGGATTGAAATGATAAATATCTGTATCACTTAACCATAGGGTAGAAAATTATATACAAACATCAGATCGGTTAAATTAAATGATTTTTAGTTCAATAAATTTTGAATTTAGTTAACTGGCATTTTTAAAAACTTGATTTGTATAAACTGAATTATTTTCGACAATCCAAGGATTAATGCTGAAATTGGAATTGATTTAATGAATTGTTCAAAGGATTTAAATTGGAATTTCAAAGTTGAAGGGTCAAATATGAATAAATTTACCGGAATTGAGTTATTGAAATGTTGGGCATAGCCTTGAAATCTATTTTAAATTAATGTTAAACTATTTTAATTAAATTAACTATTTTAATCAATTTAAAACTATTTTAATTTATTTTAATATATTATAACCTATTTAATCCTATTTAGTCTATTTTACCTATTTTAAACTAAATAAATTTATTTAATCTATCTTAAATCTATTTAATATAATTTAAATTTATTTAATTTATTTTAAATTTATTTAGTCTATTTTAATCAATTTAATATAATTTAAATCTACTTATTTAATCTATTTTAAATCTATTTAATCTAATTTAAATCTATTTAATCTATTTTAAATCTATATGTTGGGTGTATTTCCACCGGACTAAGACCACCGGACCAGAACTCAACTCCACTCACCACCGGACCAGGGCCACCGGACCAAGACCACCAGACCAGAACTCAACCCCACTCACCACCGGACCAGAACTCAACTCCAACACCACCGGACCAATCCATGCTTTCACCACCGAACCAATGCTACCGAACCAAAGTGAAGAAGGCGTTACCGAACCAGCATTGCCAGGCCAGATCACATCAGCCCAGACCCACTAGCATCTATATACATCCAAGGCCCCTACCCCCAGCTTCACTCTATAAATAGAGGGGTAGGGGTATAACAATGGAGGACAAGGTTTTGAGGGCTCAAGCACGGACAGAACTCTCAAACAGCTTTCATACACTTATAATAAAAGCCTTGTACTTGTAATCTGAACAGTGAAAGAGAATAACATATAAAGTGGACGTATGCACGTTCTGGCCGAACCACTATAAATCTGTGTGTCTTTTACAGTTTAGTCCCTGCTTTTTACATATTTGCATAAATCTTCCAAATCATTAAGAACAACATAAAATCGACTAAATCATACGACTTGGAGTTGTTTGCCCATTTTTTGTGCAAATATTTTTGGTGCTTTCACCGAGAACGGGGAGCTCGGAGCTTCAGCTTCTCCCACTTAACCTTCTTCCCAATAGCATCGCATATTTCTTGGAAGACATGCCTCCCAAGCAGAAGAAAGATGTTAACAAAGGAAAGAACATCGCAACTAGCAGTATTCCAGATCCAGTGGTCACAGATCAAGAGAATCGTCCCGTTCCAACAGCAGTACAAAATCGAAATCAGGAAAATCCGACAGCCTCTGCCACGGAGCAGCCATTAGCAATTACTAGGGCAGATCTAGACAGGGTTGTGACTGAAGTGACTAGCCACTTCACATCCCAACAAGAAGCCTTGGTGGACCAGCTCATATCACGCTTAAGGGATGCTGAAAAATCCAACCGCAATACTGAATCATGGGATGAGTCACGGTCTGGAGGATCTCGGAGGCAACAAAGATCTTTCTTCTTCGAAGAAGCTAACAACAGAAATAGCAATGGTAGGAGCCGAGCCCGAACTCCGACCCGAGGAAACACTTGGAACCGAACCCAGCGGGGGAGGTACCAGGCGAGGGTCGGCTGTAGCTGAGCCTGTCATGCTACCTAGCCATGGAAACACCAATGAATGGAGCCGAGCTAGGGTCCAGCCCAAAGTTGGACTCGAGGAAGTGCTTAGAACAGAACGCAGCAGGGGAAGATCAAGGCAAGGGCCAACTGTAGCTGACCCTACCATGCTCCCAGAAGACCAGAGACAGCCATTGGAAAATATTAGGAGTGATAGACGATATCATCCCTACAGGTCATCTGGACGGAATCAATCCCGCAGAGAAGAACCAAACTCATTTCTATCTGCTCCAAATTCCGATGAAAGGATGGCACGATTGTTCAGAGAGTGTGTCCAATGGGATCAAAGAGATTGAGGGATAGGCGCTAGGGTAACCAGCCCTTTCGCCCGCAATATCGAAATTGCCATCACCCCCTGAGAATGGAAAATGCCAACAATGGAACCTTACAGGGGAACCTCTGACCTCGTTGTACACTTGTAGAGATACACATAGCATATGCTCATGAGTGGAGCAACAGAAGGAGTATTGTGCAAATGCTTTCCACTATTCTTGGCAGATCTAGCTACCTCCTGGTTCTGCCATCTGCCCCAAGGATCCATCGGCTCATGGGAAATGTTGAAAGAAAAGTTCATCAGCCAGTTCCGCATTCATGTGGAACAACCCAAGGACGCTTATTCCTTATCTAATATCAAATAGAAGCCTGCAGAGACAGTGCAACAAAATCTAACCCGATTCAATGCCGCAGCAGCCGCAGTCCAAAATGCCGATGAGAAACTTATCTTAACGGCCCTCTGTAGTGGTGTGCATCCGCATACTAAATATGCTAGAAGATTAACGAAAGAAAAACCAGCTACCTTACCCGATTTCTTCCATGAAGCCGGAAAGTATATGAGACTTAAAGACGCTGCCACTGAAAGGCAGACAAGGCAACAAACTAAGGCAGCTCATGGCGACGCATCTTCTGCAGCAAAGGACGTTCGAAGAAGTGACTCCAGAGACGGTGCTGGGGGCAAGAAGGGAGAAAAGCGTCTATATCGGCCAGGATCGAGATTTGACACTTACACTCCTTTGAATGAAACAATCGAAAACATCTTCCTGGCCACCCAAGACGAAGTTAAATACAGACGCCCCCCACACAAGAAGGAATCAGATAACGCAATTAAGTCTGGAAAGTTCTGCCGCTTCCACGAATCTCATGGGCATGATACCAATGAATGCCATCATCTATGGGACTTAATTGAAGAACACATCAGAAGGAAGAGACTGGAACGCTATGTAAAAGAACAGAACAGGACTCCAGCTCCTGCCAATGAGAACCCAAGGCTACCCCCTCAGAAATAGGCGGAGGAAATCGCAACATCAGCGGCTCCAGTTAAGAGAAGATAGTGGTCCATACCATATCGGGAGGACCACCATCGCTGACAGAAGCTGGGTAGAGATGGAAAGATATGGAAAGTCGCTTAGAAACAATGAAGACTGCGTTAATTCTTTTATAGAAGAATGCCACCCGAAGCGGAAAGAGAATGATGACATCACACTCAGTAGGCGTGACCTAGAGGGAAGGTAATACCCACACATGGATCCTATGGTCATCTCTGCCTGGTTCGGTCCAGCCGAAGTTTTTCGAATTCTAGTAGACACTAGAAGCTCAGTAAATATCCTATTCGAGCATGCTTTCGACAGAATGAAGCTGTCAATGAAGGATGGATATAAGCACCACATATCATCACCAGACTGATGGGCAAACCAAAGAGTAAATATGATATTCGAGGTTCTTCTAAGCGCATGTGTATTAGACTTTGATGGTTCGTGGGAAAACCACCTCATTTGTTAGAGTTCTCTTATAATAACAGTTATCAGGACAATATTGATATGGCTTCTTATGAAACCTTGTATGATCGCTCATGTAGTTCCCTAATAAGTTGATTGAAACTGGAGATCGCTTAGTACTTGGTCTTGATATGATCCAAGAAACTTCAGAGAAAGTGGACATGATCAGAAAGAAACTGAAAGAAGCACAAAGCAGACAGAAGAGTTAGACCAATCAAAGGCGTAGAAATTTAAAATTCTCAGTTGGAGACGAGCTATTTCTAAAGATCTCTCCGATGAGGGGAGTACTGAGAGTTGGAAGAACTGGCAAGCTAGCTCCTCGATATATTGGATCTTTTCCCATTCTAGAGTGTATTGACCCATTAGCCTATCGAGTAGAACTAACAGAGAGGTTGTCGGGTGTACATAATGTGTTTCATGTATCACATTTAAGTAAGTATATGTATGGTTCGGAACAAATCATAGAGACAGCTGCCCAGGAAGATTTAGAAATGGATCCCAATTTAACAATTATCAAACAATCTAATAAAATCGTGGATCGTGATAAGAAGCGATTAAGGAGGAAGGTTATCAATTAGTTAAATTTCAATAGAGTGGTGATGTTAATGATTGCACATGGGAAATAGAGGATATGATAAAGAAGGCATATCCTGAGTTTAGGATGGATATATAAATTGTATATATTGTATCAAGATAGTGTACTCACCACTTTTAGTGTAGTCACTTATCATAGTTTTGTGTATATTTCATCATATATTACATATTCCTTTTGGGTTATCTTCTTTCTCATCTTTAATTTCGAGGATGAAATTCTTTAAGGAGGAAGTCTGTAACGACCCGCAAATTCATTACTTCGAAGAAAAAAAATTCAAATATAGGATTTTTAACATAAATGATAATGTTTTGAACAACAAATAATACTGTTAATCTTATTTTAAATAAATATTTACAAAAATATATACTTTGGAAGATATATCGATAAAATGACCGAAAACTGTTTTATCAATAAACAACATTTAGACCATCCAACATCATGCACGAAGCTAGATGTATACACTCATTTATGTATATGAGTGAGAATATCTAATAAATTTATTTATTTTATTTTTGAAATTTAAATCCCTTTATGACATCATCAATAATATCTCTATTTTGGAATAAACGATTTTTGAATTTAAATTGAGTTTAAATGGCCTAATAGTTCTTTAGTTATTAAACAAGACGTTTTAATTATTACATAATGATAGAAATATTGTTATCAAACTTTGTTTACAAATATATATATATATATATATATATATATATATATATATATATATATAGTAACTATGAAGTGAAAATATGACTGGAAATCAAAATCAAAATCCATAAAGATTCAACATAAAAAACTTATGCAGCGTTGTGAGTCATTTGGGATATACATGTACACACATACATATACATATACATAAACACATTCACATGCACATATATACATACAAATATACTTATACATACACATATATATATATATATATATATATTACAAATATCCAAGATATTTCCTAAAACTTAACCCTTAAGTAAAACCAAAGTCAAGATCTTACACCCTAAGTACAAGCATGTTCACTTCACTCCTGCGCATACATATATCTTCATGAAGCCACTTGTGTTTGAATTTCAATTCCTACAAAATACATAGAAATTTTCAATTAAATTTTCACAAATTAATAAATGAACAAAAAAGACAATTTTGTCCCTATATGAAGATGAATATGTGACAATTTGAAAATTGTTTGAATTTGGTTTAAATAAGTTAAAATACCCGATATGATCATTTATTTAATTTAAATAGATTAAATATGATGGTAAAAATATGCACATTTACGTGCATATCAAATACCCCCACACTTATCTTTTTATTCGTCCTCGAATAAAGAAAAACTAAGATAAATTCGTTTTTGTAGGAAGCACGATTGCATTGAGCGTATGCAACAAGCCGTTAAACCTCTGGGTGTCCCCGGTAGGACGAGTGTTGTCTCATGAGGGTTTTCAGCGGATACTACCTACGAAATCCAAATGCATGATGAAAATATTTTAGAAAATGCAAGATTTATTTACAAAGAGATGAATGCGAGTTTTTGAAAATATTTACAAATGAAGGATTTATTTTTAAATTGACATGAATAAGTTAAATATAGGTTTTGGCTATTATCTCGAAAATTTATGTCATTTATTCGTCAAAATTTCCAACAAAAATCAAGTTATCATGACAAATAGACTATAGTTTAACGTGTTGTTTTGGTTAATAACACGGTGTAACTATGAAATGGATCCTTAGTCGATTATCAAAGTTTATCAAAGTGGTATTTTCATTTCTTTTCAATAACAAATCAAATCAAATAAGTAAAAATAGTGCTAGGATTTCAATTGCTTGCTCTCTCATTATTTGTAAGAAAAATTACAAACCAAGCTCAAGTAAACTGAGGCCAGATATACCACCCATGCACTGTCTTTCGAGCTTATGTGAGGGGAGTACAGAGCATGGCAAGTGCATATACTTTCGTGCATACCCCTATCGACCATATGTGGTTTTTATTAAGTCTATTCTTTCTTTTCTTTTTCTATTTTGCATGTGTTTCATACATGCATAACCGTGAGGACTTTTAAATGAGTATGAAGGCACATAATCAAGGATTCGAAGTAATTCACCCATGCATAACCGTGAGGACTTTTAAATGAGAGTGAATACTTTGGATGTTATTTTTTTTTTTAAGAGAGAGAGTTTTACAAAATCATCTTAGCACCATTTAACTTAGAAAAAAAATGTTATATCTTTACTTTAAATCAACCACTTTTTAAAACAAAGATTTTCAATTAGGATGTATTTCATAATTAACACGTACGAATCTTCCTATATACTAGCTAGACCATTGTTATTTGTAATCAAATTTCATTTTTATTTTTGTTAAGATAAATAAACTTTCAAAAATTTCAACTTAATAAGCCAAAACCATATATTCATTCTACAGTGTGTCTTTAAAAATAATTCAAAAATGCTTAAATAACATTGTTTTTTTGTTTATTGTTTTTGTGATTTTTTTTGCAAAGAAAAATTAAAAATAAATCATGAAAAATCAAAAATGAAGACGAGTCTCCCCCACACTTGATTTTGACTATGTCCCCACAGTCAACCCAAGTGAAAGGAACGTTTATTATTATTTACATGAAATGAAATGTATTTACACGGCATCAGAAAGTTATCGTTAAAAAGTAAATGAAACAGTCTTCCAATGACCGATTTTGTCTCATCAAGTATGCGAGACGCAGCTTAAGCTCGAAAAACCAAATCATAGAAAACTTTAAAGTTGAACGTTGATTTGGAAAAAAAAATGTCGTTTTATTGAAAATTGTACGAGTTATTTTGTTTTCTATGATTTTTGGGGTCGATAAAATAATTGATTGAAGTTCAAGTTTATTTTCACCAATTTGAAATTCAAGCTTATCATTGAAAACATTTTCAGAGCTATTGATTTCAAAATCAAAATGGTGATTTTCATCTTCCACGTCCGAATTTAACAACTCATTTTCGAAAATTCCAAAGAAATCGTGTTTACTGAATTCGACTTCCTTTATTGAATTATTGACAACTTTATTGCATGTGTCCAGTTCAAAATCCAAAGTTGTTGTATTAAAAATTTTTAAATCGAGAAAAGGAAAGTCAAATTTTAATTTTGGTTCCACGCCCTCAAAAGAATTGAAATCCAACTCTATTACCATGTTTTCAACAACTTCATTAAGATTTTCGTTTTCCATTTCAAAAGTTGTTATTTGAAAATCGTTGATTTGGGTAAAAGATGGATTATCATTTGACTCGTCACACGTTGGGATTTGATTTTGTTTTTCACATTGTTTCATAAATGTTTCAAACAACGAATCCATGTGATCGTCGTAAATTTCATTCATTTGCTCAACAAAATCTAATTTATAATTATTGACTTGAGAATTTTCGATTTGGATTTATTGTGAACAAAAAATTTCAATCGCAACGTAGTCGAGATTATTCCCATTGCCAAAATTATTTGAAAAGTGGATCACATTTTTGTTTGGATTTTGACATTCATTTTGGAGTTCAAAATTGAATTGGCATGGGTTTCATCGAAATCATTTGAATTTTGAATTGAATTCAAATTTTGAAATACTTGAAAACTTTGACTCGAGTTATCGCAGAAATACGAATTACACAAATCATTTATCATTTGATTTTGTTGTGTAGAGATTTCAAGTATAGGCAAAATGCTATTTTCAAGATTTGAGGGTTGCTCGTTATTTTCAAAATTTTGTGGTTCAAAATTTGAATCGTTTAAACAATAGTTGGTGTTAAAATATCCATAAGAATTTGGAGTGAAATTATGTGGATTATATTGATTTTCACAACTATCGTAAAATTCACATAAGTGGGGAAACTCGAACATTTTCAAGAATGTTTTTGTATTTTTTTTTATATAAAGGAAAAATATTTACAAATAAAATTTATTTTTCAAAAGGGAAAATTGATTTTTCTGTTTTGGTTTTGGATTTTCAATTTTTTTAGAATAGATTATATTTTATTTTATTTTGGAAAATTTTCAAAGGAAAAGGAAAAAAACTAAGTTAAGAAATATTTACAGTTTTTAGTTTTAGATTTTGAAATTTTTTGATTTTTTTTAAAATATATGCATGAACTAATGCAACTAAATGAATGCAAGAGTTAATTACAAATGATTTATCCTAAGTTAACTCTGAATAATCACACTCTGTCTTAAATAAACAAGATAGTTTTCAGCTAGGTAACGGGCAGGGGTTATCGGTGCACCACTAATCACCGTAGCATTGCACCCGAAGGTTTAAGTACCTTCAGAGGAACAAGCACTATAATATTTACGAATCACCGTAATATTTATAAATGATTATTACTCTGCCGTAGCCTATACACCAAGAAATTAAATTGTTCAAAGAAGACAAAATTGCCAATATACAATTAAGTGTTATCGATGTCTAACCATTATTATTAATCAAAATCTAAAATAAAATGCAAAGCAGAAATTAAACATGAATTAACAATGCAACTACGAATGATATTTGTTTTTGAATTTTTTTTATGAAATGCAAATGCAAGCAACCAACAATGCAATTCAAATAAAACTAGAGATGAGGTTAAAAGCAGCAAAATTTTCTTATATAAGCAAGCTAGAAATTCATTTTTTGCAAGCGGAGCGACAGTTTTTAGCAAGCTATTCTTCCTTTATTTTCTGCTTTATCAACCTGAAACAAAAACAAGATATATACAATTTTTTTATATATCAAGAAGAGTTAAATAGAAAATGAAAATTTAACTAACAACAACTCAACTTTTAAAACAAAACAAAACTAATAACTTCTACTTGACAATTAATTAAACAAAACAAAATAACTCAACCTAATCCCCAAAAAGGAAAAAATTCATTTAAATCAGTTTTCCGTAATTAAACAAAACAAAATAGACTTTAAAAAAAACAAGGAATAATTTTTTTTTGGCGATGAAAGGATAAAATGACAAAACAAAGGCAGTCAGGTTTTATTTCTCACAAAACAACGCAAGCTCCACTACAACTAAAATTAACAAATCAGTTTCCCCCAGTTTCAACAAAAGCCAAATTCGTGTTCATGTAAATCGACTGCAGTTGTTCGAACTGCAGTGGAGGTCACAGGTTCGATGGCGAGGCGATTGGTGTTGGAGATGGTTCGATGACGTTGTAGTGATTGATGTTGCGATCGAATTGGGTGGTTTGCCGCGATGAAGGTTGGAGCTCGACTGGGAGCAGTGGTGATTGTCAGTTAGATGCGCAAGCAATTGTAAGTGGTTGTGCAGTCAGATGATGATGAGTAATGGTTGAAGGAGACGATGTAAGGTAGCAGCGTGGCAGAGGAGATTTGAGGAATTCGGGTTTGATGAGGTGTTTGATTGAAGAGCGGTGATTGTGTGTTGATTGGGGTTGGCGAGGCGATTTGCGACCGAGGTGGAGACTGCGGTTGTTTCACTGGGGTTGTATGCAATGGTGGTTTGAAATTGGCAGTAAGGTGGAGTGGGGGAGTATGCTTGCTGGAGATATTGTTCGATGAGAAGTTTGACAGTGTTTTGAGATATGAGGCAAGGGATATTGTGAGCGATGGAACTGTAGGGGAATTTGCTGTGGTGTATGATGGATGTAGGGGAGTGTGGATGATATGGCAAAGCAGTTTGTTGCTGTAGGAGTTTGAAATGGTGGTGATCAGTTGTTTGTTTGATGTTGCACACAGTTTTCTATTGAAGTGTGTATGGCATTGAAATGTGAAAAATGGTGGAAAATGCCTGTGATGGGTAGTTGCTTTGTATGAAGTAGTGAATTGACAGTGGTTGTTTGGTGTTTTGGTGGTTATGTGAAGGAGGAGGCGATGTTTGGGATATGAACTGTGAAGCGATCGTGGCAGAGGCAAGAAGGAAGATGACTGTGGTAAGAAGTTGTGCGATAGAGTGAAGTTGTTGGAGGTTCATAGCTTGTTGCAGTTGGAGATTGTGTTTGTATTTGATATTCTGTCTGGACAGTTTGAGGAGGAGGGTCAGAGAAGTTATAATGGGACGATGGATTGGAGCACAGGTAAGAGCAGTACCACTGTAGTGTTGCACCAGAGAGTTGAAGCAACAACACAGTGCACAAACGCACACCTTTTTTTTTTAATACAAATGTAGAGTAATAAAAGAAAAATGTAATTGTAAAAAGAGGTTGTAAATGCAAATGCAATGCAATGAATTTTTGTTTTTGTTTTTTAAATGCAATGTAAAAAAATGAATAAAGATGAAATATATGCAGAGAAGTGGCAAGAACAGTGAATGGAGATGAAATAAATGGCAGTTGCAATGGACAATGTAAGATGTCAATGGAAAAGAAAAAACAATCGTTTTTTTTTCTTTTTTTTTTCAAACACACACAAACTAAAATACACTAAAATGAATCGAAAAATAATTCGAAGAATAGAAAAATAAAATCAAAGAAATTTCCCGGCAACGACGCCAAAAACTTGTTCGGACGGCTAAATGTCTATGAACTAGAAAATAGCCGAACGAATTTTATAATAAAAATAACCGCAAACGTACGACGTACACTTGTAGTACGTAGCGAATACGGGTCGATCCGCAGGGAATTGATGATTTTAAAAATCTATTCAATCAAATTATACCAAAGTCGAGTGAAAGTAAAGTTAGAGAATTAGAAAATTAGCTAACTAACTAAAAGAAAAGAGATACAAATATAAGAGTTAAATGACAATTTAGAGAATAAATCCACTCTCTAGATCACATAGTTCAACATATTTGATGTGCACGTAAATGTGCATATTTTTACCACCATATTTAATCTATTTGAATTAAATAAATGATCATATTGGATTTTTAACTTGTTTTAATTAAAATCCATATTTATTCCAAATTGTCACATATCCATCTTCATATAGGGGCTAAAAGGTCATTTGTGTGCATATATTTCTTTGAGAAAAGTTAATTGTTTATATATATTTGTGTAGGAATTTGATCTCAAATGTGAGTGGGTTCATGAAGACACATGCATGCACAAAATAATTACAAAGGAAATGTAGATGGAAATAATTCAAAGACATGGTAATGGAGGACCCCACCTACCCACCTTCCTTCATGTACAAATTAGAAGTAAATCCACATGATAATGGCCATTAAATGTTCATGCATACTTAATGGATGATTGGTGGTAGTTAATGATTACTTGGCCACCACACTACTTCAATGGCAATTTGGGCATTTTCCAAATATATGGATTATGGTTTCATACATGTATAAATACCCCTTATGTTTCATGTAATCTTCTCTTACTTAGCCTCTTGGTTAGCCTCTCTTTAGATTAGTTTAGGCTCAAAATAAAAGAAAGCTTCTCTTTTCTTTTCATGGCTACTTAACCATTTTTATTTCATGTAATTTCTTTTTCTGCAACTTTAATACATTGCTCTTTTCTTCGTTTGTTCTCTTTACTCTTGCGCATACATATATCTTCATGAAGCCACTTTTGTTTGAATTTTAATTCCTACAAAATACATAGAAATTTTCAACTAAATTTTCACAAATTAATAAATGCACAAAAAAGACAATTTTGTCCCTATATAAAGATGAATATGTGACAATTTGAAAATAATTTGAATTTGGTTTAAACAAGTTAAAATACCCGATATGATCATTTATTTAATTTAAATAGATTAAATATGATGGTAAATATATGCACATTTATGTGCACATCAAATTACATGCTACACACATGAGGGGGTATGCTCAGCCAAGAATGATGAGGTCAGAGGGGGGAGTGGTGCTGATGAAATGGTGATATTTTGTGTGAAAATATCACGATATTTCCATCCACTTGTCCATAAATAGCACCCACCTCTCTTCACTTTATTCACACTTCTTCTTCATAAAACTCCTAAGCTTCTTCACTTTTTGAACTCTACATTAATGATTTCTTGCCAATAGAAAATTATGATAAAAGTTATGGCAAAAATAAATTAAAATTCTATTGTAAGTATATATTTTAAAAGCTCTTCAAAACCAAAGCAAATCCGCTTCTTTTTCTCCTTAAAACCCATGGCCATACCATCCACCACCATATTCCAAGCAAGGCCAAGCCCTTCCAATCCTCTAAGACCAAGGTCGAACCCCCTAAGAGCATTTATGCTAGTAGTCGTGAGCTCTGATTTCGAGATAGCGAAGCTATAGCTGTTTTGAAGTTAGTTTGATCGAAAATCAAGTAATAAACTCGATTTATATATATACATATATGATGATGATGTGATATGATTGATACGAATGTTTACTTTGCTTTTATCATAGTGTTTGGTTGTTTACTATAGTTAAACTTTTACTTTGTAAACAAGTCACGTTAAATACACGTCGATATTACATAAGGAAATCACTTTCCAAATCAAGTTATAATAGTGATATGGAATCATCAAATTAATTTGAAATGATTTAGAATGGTTTGTAAATGTTCTACAAACACTAAAACCCAGTTTGGTGAAGTTTTTACAAGTTGTGAAAGTTGAGTAAAAAATAGGCGGGCCGCGTAACGGTAGTTCGAGATTTCATGCCGTAAAATTTAAATCCATTTAATGATGGATGCGGAGTCATAATTCTTCGTAATAAGAATTTTAAAACTCTTATAATCACAGTTTTCAAACAAAAAAATGACCGAGATTCGATTTATTAGATTTTGAAATATGAGCAAATCAAGTTTTCAAAATATCGTGCTTTGGCGATATGAAAACCAAAGCGGTAAATTCTTTAAAAGTGATATTTTAATTCTTTAAAAATACGAAATAAATTCTATAACTATTTTCAAATGTTTTAAAAGAGATCCGAGTTATAAAAAATGGATTTCTAATGGTAGAAAAGATGTTTTGATCAAATAAGCCTTAAAAGCACTATTCGCAACACTATTCGCAGCACTTTTTGCAGCACTTTTACTAACTTTTGAAATATGGCTTTAAACTTAAGTATTCTTTTCCAAATATTTTATAAATGTTTTTAAACAAATAATTAAGTAATTTAAAGATGATTTGAAGGTTTTGTAATTTATTTTAAAAGTTTAGTAAATAATTTTTAAAAAAAGTTGTTATAATCAAGTGGTTTAATCTTAGCTCTAAAAAGCCGATGAGTAGATTGGATTCTTCTATTCGTGAGATCCAGAGGTGAGATGCATAAACTAAGGAGATATTCAAGAGAAACTAATGCCTTGGCTCACCTGGTCTCTTTCTGGGGCGAGGAATAGATAAGGTCGAAATGTCGAAAACAAGGCAAGTATAAAAGATTTAATTTTTCCAAATTTAATTCAACTTGGATCGTATAGAAATAATCATCTTATACTTCATATTAAGTTCCAAGGAGGGAAACCCTACTATCTAAGTTAATTTAGAAGGCGATTTCACCTTTTTTGACGGATAGTAAAGATTGAATACGGAAATTGATGTTGAGTAGAAATAGTAATATTTCTATCGACCCTTTTTACTCAGAAAGGTTTTGCAATGTGATTTATGAGAAATGATTTTGATTTGGTTTTTCCAAAGTTAAAAAGAGGTCTAATGATTTTGCATATACCAAAAAGAAATGTTTTAAAGATATATGTCTTTAGAAGATATTTTTGATAAAGGAAAAGTAATTAATCAAACGATAGACACCATTTACTTAACATCTGCTTATCGGTGATTGGTCGAAGGGACCAGGGTCGGATTTGGGCAATTCCTATCCGAAAACCACTTCGAACCAATTTACTGGTTTGAAAGTGAAGATATGTTAAAGAAAATGAAGTTGAAGATAGGGATCTTCATAATGGAAGGACTACTAGTTGATAATTTTTGTGTAGCTTCCGAGATAAATAAATAGCAGTTGTCACTTCATTCTGGGATCTTCATATACAAGGGATACTCGCTACTAATCCAAATGGATGTTGTAGGAGAGCATTCAGTTTGTCCTATTTCTTGACAACTTGTATGGATGAATGTCTGGTATTGCATTTCTAAGAACATGGTACATTGATCTCTATAAATGTACATCCACTTGGTAGTGCAGGAGGTAACTTGACACTCATCTCTGAGACATATGAACTCAGAGGTTGTATTTTTGTTAAAATCAATAGTGTGTTGCTGGAAATGGCAATGTGGCATTTTAAGTGAAAATGTTCTAAGAAAGGTACATGTTACCTCATGTCTCACACCTAGGGAATTATGAACCAAGGGTTGCTTTAAGGCTAAGTGGATAGCAACCATTAGGGTATGATATGACCTTTCTAGATCTATTTATTTCTACCTGCTATGACATCGATTTTAAATTTTGCGATGTATGCTATAGGATTCCGGACAGTTGGTAACGCCGGGGTGATATCATATTTGGTACTATGCGTACCATCTATTGGTTCCAATTAGGTTGATCTTAATCCAAAAAGGTTTTGAAGATGTCAATCCTCAGTACATTCCTTTATAAATGTACTGTATTGGAGGTAGTCTATTACCTCTATATTCATTGGAAATCCATTCTTTAATAAGTGCATCGAACTTAGTTGTAAACCTATTATGCCATAAAATTTAACCAATGTAACAATTTCGGCTATCTGAATATGTTTATTTGAAAGGTTTTCAAAGAACGTCATTAAAAATAATATCATTGTATTTTACGTAGAAATGATTTGGATATCATAAGGTAAAAACAGTTCCGTGTTTATGTGCAGCGTGTTCTTATGAGATACTCTTTTGTTTTCTAAAAACTCGTATTTTGAGTTTCTCATATCAGTCCCATGACTGAATCGGAGTTTACATTCCTTTTCCCTTAAACTCTAGATGCTCATTTTTTTGTGGCCGCCAAGTATTCAAGTAGCTTAAAGCATTTTGGAAGGAGCATGGAGCATGAAAACTGGAGGGTTCAGTTGTCAATGGTGATCTATTTCAAATTTCTGCTGTAACATGTAATATGTATTTTGTATCTACCAACCTCTGTAAGTATAAGCTATAACTATCCTTGGCTAGGTTAGTACTTCACGTAACTCTGATGAAGCACTTGGAGTGATTGTATATACTTTCTATATGTATAATTAATGAAAATGTGAGATTCTATTGTTATTCTAACTTATATCTTTATTTCTTTTAATACCGATTACCTGCCTCTCCAACACTTGAATTTGTGGGACGTAAATATCGAGTATTTATTAGTGGTAGTTTTTGAGGGTCGAAAAGGCGGGCCATCACATAGTTTTCTTATATAATCCTAATGATTCAATTCAAAATGTAAAGGATGTTGGAGATCCTTGGGCTAGTGCTAACTAAGATCCTAAGGGTAACCTTTGGTAGCGCATCTCATTATTCATTTGTTTCAACTACCAAGTTAACTAACCTCAAGTCAACTTACATCTAGGAGATACTTAAAATCCCCCTATCACGCTTGTAGCTCAATCTTCTTGCCTTTAGAGAAGAATCATAACTAATAATTCTTCTTGGTTTAAATTAGATTCATAGTGCAGTTTATGTCATAGGTATTTTTAACTTTGGCATAAATATATATTCGTGATGTTTTCTATAACTATATAAATAAATTAAGTACACTTCAACTTAGCTTTCACTTGGTAAGAAGTGTGTAGACTCTTGACTCGTACTTTTATCTGCATTTAGTATTGCGTTCATTGTATTCTTTTTTCTTTTTAAGCAGCTTTGACTTTAAGGGTAATATTTGCTTTATCCAGTTTATGCTTTACTAAACTTTATTCTTTTAGAATCCAGATTATGTCACGTGCTTTGCAAGATCTGCTCCGTTTTGATTGTGGTGTAGATTATTGTTTTTTGACTGAGAAGTCAGGTTGTGTATTATTGACCTATTTTACTAGTGTATGTACTTGTTATGGCTAGTTTGAGCCTTCTAATATCCCTACATTCAGCTTAGTTTTTGGGCTGAAAAGCCACGTAGCATGCACTACAACCTATCATTTTACTTTTTTATTACTTCTGGTACGGGCCACTAATATCCCTGCATCCAGTGTAGTTTTTGGCAAAAAAGCCGAGCTTTGTTTTGCACCTTCTTAATAAAGTAATAGTTATTGAATCTGAGATGTTCAGTTTCTTATAATCTTCCTCTAATATGCATGAACCCCTTCTTGTGTAGTTCATATTGCTTCTTTACTTTGGCAATATTGGGATAGGAAACATCTTTTAATCATTGCAGATAATATAATTGCATGATAATATAATCTGATTCTATGCTTTGTTGAGTGATTCCATACACCATGAAATATGGCTAGGTAATCACAACACAATTTAGTCTGGTTGAGTTGGCTTAATGTAAATGAGTTATGGTGTTTTTATGGTGATGCAGTCTGCTATGATAATGGTGGTGCATTCCTTTATTCTATCAGGAGGAGCGGTTCTATATTGGCAAAGTATTGCTTTCACAGTTAGTGCAGTTATGAGTCATTTGTATGTGCATGGTTCTGCTTTGTATTTGCGCAATTTACTCAGTATAGTTTGCTTTCATCATGTTGGGTTAGCTTCATACTTCGACTATTTGTGTACGTTCACTGTTGTTGAATTCATTGTTTATTGAAGACAGGAACATTTGGCTTAGGCTTGTTATTTTCTTTTACAAGACTAATGCAGTTTAGTCTTAGATGGGAACATGGTTTGTGTTGGTTTATAATTATGATGCCTTCTAATAACAGCGATGTGAATATCACTATTGCATTATTGTTATATAGTTTTCCTTAATGATCCATGTAATGCATTCAATTTTAGGTTGGTACTGCACTTATAGTTTCACATAAATTATGGACTGTTCGATTGTGTTGGATATAATTTGTTATGCTTTGTATGTTGCACCTTGAGATAGGCATTGTTATTTTTTTAATGGAGACGTGGCCCATTTTTTTCTACCCGTCAATTCATGCATTTCACTGGCCTTATGCATTTTAATCTGCATAATATATGTTGCAGAAGAAAAATGGGTGTAACACAATTTATAAAGTCCATGGAAGCTGAATCCCATTTCCATATTGGAACTTTAAGCCCATTTCCATATTACAACTTCTAAAAACGGTAAAAGTTCATATACCTTATGATGTTATTACTAAACTTGTTTGTATGCGAAACATCTCTTCACATATTCTCCAACATCTCTCTTCATTCCTTCCTAATAGAAGCTACGCTCCATATCTCAGTACATCTTAGTACCTCTTGGGTAAATAGAAAACTTTGAATGATTGTATTCTTTCAAGACTTCCTTCCGCGGGTTCCCCATATCATGAACATATAACTTACCCTTCTTCTAAATACATCTCTTTCATTGTATCAAAGACACTCAACTCTTTATTCTCAGTGCTAGCCTTAGGCACCTAATCCTTTGATATAAAGTGAATCCTCCCTTTGCCTTTCGGCAAATCTTTCCATGTAACCTACTGAACTTACAAGCACAATACTGTCTTGGAAACTCTACTCAACCTAGCACTCAAGCACAAGTGGACTTTGCAAGAAGCAATTGTCTCGAAAACATTCCACTCTTTATTAATAGCTAAGAAACAACTCTGCTACCTTCTACTTAAGACATCAATAACCTTATTTCCTTTTCCTACGGTATACTCTATTCAGAAATCATAAGATGCCAAAAACTCTAACTATTTATGTATTCTCATGTTCAACTCCTTTTAAGAGAATAAGTACTACAAGGACCTATGGTCAATTAATAGTTCAAACCGTTCTTTTAAAGGGTAATGTCTCCAAATACTAAATGATAACAACCCATAACTCCAGGTCATGTGTCAGATATCAAACCTCATGGGGCTGTAACTTTTAGATGTATAAGTCATTGCTTTCTCTTTCCATCAACATCGCTCCTACCTCGAACCCACACATGAAGCATTGGTACGCACAATCATATCTCTATTTTCTTCAGATATAACCAAAACAAGATCATTCATAAACCGAAGCTTCAACTCTTAAATTTATGCCTACATTCCTTGATCCGAACATACTTCTCATTCTACCGAGTAAGTCTCCTCATAGGCACTGCTTTACAGAGAAGTCCTTAATAAATTTCTGAGAGTAATATACCAATCCTAAGAAATTCAAACTCTTATAAAGTCTCTCTTCCAACTATTCGTGACCTCAACTTTTGAAGGGTCTATGACCAAACCTTGTTCAAACACAGCATGGCTTAGAAACTTAACTTCACTTCTTCAAAAGCGATAATAAATTTTTTTCCTTCAAATTGTATTGTTGAACATCTCCAACACAAGCCTTAGGTGAATCTCATCGTCTCTCTCGTCCTTTTATTATACCGAGATGTCTTATACAGACAATAACACGTATCGGTCTAACAGGTCTTGTATGATTCTATTTATTAGGTCCACAAAGAACGATGATGCATGGGTTAGTCCATATGACATTACTAACCATTCATAAGAACCATACCTCATTCTAAGAGTAGTCAAAGTTATAGTCTCCTCTACAACTCTTAGTTGATAGAATCCCAAAAAAGCCAAATCTAACTACGAGAATACCGTATTTCCATTTAGTTGATCAAACAAATCAATGAATCAAGGTAAGGGATATATTTATTCATAGTTCTTACATTTGGCTTCTGATAGTCAATAAATAGTCTCAATGAACCATCACACTTCTTCACAAATATAGACGAAGATTCCCATGGTGAGCTATTTGGGATTACAAAACTCTTGCTTTCTAACTATACTAGTCCTCTTCAACTCCTCCATCTCTTTCTATAACATTCTACTAGGGGTTGACTAAATGGGTCGGCTCTAGGTATCAACTCAATACAAAACTCAACAACTCTTAGGGTTAGCATTCATGAAACTGTGTGAAATACATCAAGGAAGTCCCTAACCACTATTACTTCTCTAATACCTTTCTCCTTCGAAGTTAAAACAAAAAAACACACCTTTGCTCTTATTTTTAGCTTCTCTAAAGCTGCAACTACTCTTACGCTTTGGCCAAGGTGACTCGATCCTATAGTCCTTTCGGCACAATATATTCTAGCATCATAAGGCTCCAAACAATCATCCTAAAATAACTCTAAAGCCTGTTAAACCAAACATGTAAGAATTGCAAAAGAACTTATACCATAAAACATGATTTCTACGTTAGTGCACCTAAATCCGTGAGTGGCATGTCCTTCTATCAGATATACTTCACGGAAAGAAGTAGCCAAATAGATAACCCCTATTCACAGTCTACCCACCAATTTTTTCCCTATGAATGAATGTGTAGCATCAGTATCAAACAGTATTCTAACTGAAACACTAGAAATCAAGGTCATACCTTTAAGAATAATGCCTTTGCCTTTCTTCTTGGTAGATGGTCTTCCCTTCAGCTCCTCAAAAGTAAATACCCTAACCTTTTGACTCTGGGCAGTGCTTCATCTTATGGGCAATCTTGTCATAGTTAAAGCACTTGGTCTTGACTAATCCAACTAGTTGTGGACGCTTCAATGTATAGTGCCTCTTCTAACTATAATTGCAACAAGTAACATCGATAATAGTAGCCTTAATATTTCTACCCTGCGACAAAGTCTTCTAACCCTTCACATATGGAGTAAACATCTTCTTTTGCACTACTTAGGCTTTTTCTTAACTCTTTTATTCTCTTAATACATGCTATCATACCTTCTTTCGTATCCACCATAAACTCAAAATGAAATATAAGGTGCACCACCACCTTATGGTCAAAACACTACTTCAAGCCGTGAATAAACTTCTCAGTCTTCTTCAGTAGGGTATTAATTATCTCATATCCATGCTTAGCCTAAGCATTGAACTTTTGAACATATTCGTCTACAAAAAATCCCCTTTCATCAAATTAGTAAACTCCCAAAGCAACATAATCTGTTGAAACCTGGAGATAAAATATGCTTCAACCCTTTCCTAAATTGGTTCCAAATGATCTCCCCTTTAAGGGGTTTAGACAATTACTGTCTCCCATAGTCCTTAGCTTCTTTATGTAAATTCCTTAAGGTAATCTTCACTTATGCTCGTCATTTAACCTTAATTCATAAAAGGTTTGCTCACTAGTCTTCAACCAATTCAATACTTGTATAGCTTGCCCCTTGCCATCAAATATCTTATCTCCCAAACTACGGTAGCCTTAGTTCATCTTTGGGAAATCCTTGCGTAATGTAGGCCTTAGCTCAATAACCTCCCATATATTCTTCTTCTTGCACCATAAAATATAGAAATAAAGAAAACATCCATACCAATGGCATTAGCTGGTGTAACAACTTTATTCTCAATCTGTTATGGCACTTCACCTTTATTTCTTCCATTCTTCCATGTACCTTCGATTTCTCTTCTCGAATTTTCTCCTCCCATAATAAACCTTCTACCTGTCATTTACATACTTACTTTTCGGTTAAGAAAATCACCATTAAAATGGAAAGAAAGAGAGTGAAACAATAGTAAAAGGAAGACATGTTTACTTATATATCTATATATAAATTCAAGTATGTTATAAAATAGCATATACCCTCTCCTAAAATGTTGTTTTTCTATCACGTATTTTCTACTTATTACTTTATTTTACTTAATTGTCTCCAACCAAAGCTCTGATAAAAAATATATAATCCTGCACTTTGAAACCTAAAAATAGAACTCGAATGTTTTGCAGCCATCTTGGAATTTTCATTCGACGACAGAATGAGTTTAGTGTATATATTTTTCAATAGTTTTAGATATACAAAGCAACTAAATAACTTTCATTACACATGATTTTATCTACATTTTTAAATTCCCAAAACATGCATATATAGGGGTAAAATACAAATAGATCATAGACAATAGTTTTATGTCCAACATATGAAGATGTCGACGTGAACAGATATACAATAGATACCAAACAACTATGATTATCAAATAAGTATCATGCTTCACCTTTAGTATTATTTATTCATCCTTTGAAATCTATCTTCCTAAATCAATAAACTCAACCAATTCAAGTGAGTACCCATGAGTTTACGGGGAAAACAATAACAAAACCATGAGTCAGATATAATGTTTGGTGAGAAATTCTTAATTTAACACAACATATAGTTAGACCACGTCGCTAAAGCAAGGAACGGGTTTTCCTCTCACTATTTAACAACATCGTCTCATTACAAAAAACATAATGATCATCGTACATGAATCACATGTCATAATCTCATACATATGTGTGCCTTTCACTTGCAAATTTATTGTGGCTAATCTTTATAATCATGGTTACACTTCTTTATAATCATGGTTTCACTTCTGTATCATATTCCTTCTTATTGTTAAGGTCATTATACTTTTTGTTTACCACTAAGACCTCATGGTTTCACTTCTGTATCCAATTTTTTATTTATGCACTGGATTTCCATGAGGTCCTTACACACACTACTGAATCCAGTGCCATCTTCAGTCATTCATTTACCACACATCGTTATCCCAATGGTTCCGAATAATGTCATCATTAGAAACTTGGATGCCACTAAGGCCATGCACCATGCGGCTAAAAGTAATGTTACTTTGGACATTGGGTTACCACGAAGGCCTTTCCTACCATATGGAAAGTAATGCTGCTTTGGACATTAGGTTATCATAAGGTCTTACACCCTATTACCGAAACTAATGTCACTTCGAACATTAGGTTTCCATGAAGGCCTTACACTTTATTACCAAAAGTAATGTCACTTTGGAACTTGGTTCGCCAGGAAGGCCTTACATCCCATTACCAAAAGCACCTCCTAATCGTTTATTTATTAGGTCTTGCATTTAGCTATTCAACAAGCCTATAAAACTCTTAGTTCAACCTTCGGTCCATCTTAAGCCTTAGATCTCGACATTGACTCTCCTCCAAAAGTCAATATGTCTTAGTGTTATCTTTCCATCAAAAGTTAATAAGTCTTAGTATTAGCTTTCCACCAAAAGCTAATTGGTCATGGCAAATTACTTTTCTTGGGTCAGTATTAGGGAAGCCTAGTTTAACCTATTTTCGGTATAGACGCCTTTGGCACTACCCTTCGGCATTCACCTTCATTTGGAACCTTTGGCCTTATCGTTAGTATTCATATTTACTTAGCTCTATTTTTTAGAACTTTCTTAGTCTTTCTTAGTCCATTTTAGTTTCATGGCTTATATCTTAGGTAAGTACGATCCCATTCAGCACACGTCACAAAGCTTAGCTCATGTGCTTGCCTACTACCATCTTTACATGTGTCGCCTTTCTATTCATTCTGATTTTGAGTTTTATAGTTAGCTACAGTACTTTAACTAAATCTATACCCCTTATCCTAGACCATGTCCTTTATTCGTTTATTAATTATTTTAATCTCTATAAATAGTCCTCGTCTACCTATTATTAATTTCAGCAGTCACCATTTTCCCTTCAGCAAAACATGGGTTTAATTCTGAAAGTAATTTATAAGCATTTACTTAATTTCAAAAAAATTATAGATATATTTTCTAGCACATTTTTTCTAAACACCAATATTTAGGCCATTTTCTTTTATTTACAAAACATATGGTTCCATCAACAACCCATATTAAGTTACTTTAGCATGGGAAAATTTTCAAAATTAAAAGCCATCTCTAAAAATTCATTTAAACCATTATATTTAATTTTCACATCATTTCAAAATGATTAGATTAGGGAATCATAACTTAGCATTCTCTAGTAAAGCTATTTAACATAAAATATTTGCTAACACGTCTTTTATCATTTATAAACACACTATATATATGAAATCTATTATAAATAAATCATAAATATGTTTAACATCGACGAAAATGACTAAAATGGAAGTGATACTACTCGCCTCAAAGATTAGCTTGATCTTAAACCTTTTAAGTTTCTCTATCCTTTTATCTTCATCGTCTTGTTTGTCTTCCCTAAGTCGCTGCCAATATCAATGGGCCTAGATCTATTTTTATATGAAAATAGAATGAAATAGAAATGGTAGAGTAGTTATGTTTTTTATTTCATAATGGGTTGGGTCGTTGACCACTATTAACCCCTTCCATTTAATTCATTTCCTTTAATTAGATTATAATATGAAAAATGATTGTACACCCAAGTACTTATCATACAAAATTATTTCTCATTTTAAATTAAAGGTAAACAAGTAAATAAATGTTCCTAAATATTTGCTTTGCTTATTTTTTCATTTATCTCATAATGTAATTATTAAATCTTTTAATTTCCTAATTAGATATTTAATTAATTACACAATAATTTGTAGGGTATTATAGGCTTCCCTTTATTGCAATTTTATCTCTAAATTCGAGTAAGGTATGGTAGTGAATTCTAATTTTTCCATGCACATTCTAGCATAAACACATAAGTTCTCCATAAATGTTAAACAAACAAAATACATATACTATTACATAACAGATTAGACCTAATATCACATTTATATATGTGTATGGTTCATAACTAAACATAACAAGCATACATGCTATGTCTAAGCAAACAACTCAGTGGATAAATGTGATTGACTTTAACTTATGTTTCCCAAGTATGCACAAACATATTGGTCATCACTCCATTGGACCCGCACAACCTTCATAACCTTATTCTTAAGCTCCTTCACATCTCGAACTACTATTTGAACGTGCTTTCTCATATATGTCATGTTTTTTTTCAACAACCAAGTCATCTGTAACTCTCAAACTTACTACTCCATCAAGGTCGACACACTTCCTCAAATGTAACACATGAAACACAATATGGACCCTAGTAAATGCTCTTGGTAACTCAACCGTATTGGTTACCTATTCGATTCTCAAGTATCAAAAATGGACCAATATATCTTGGCACTAACATTCGTACCTTTCTGAATCTTAAAGCGCCTCTTATTGGTGAAACTTTAACAAACACTTGATCCTCGAGATCAAACTCCAAATCTTTTTGCCTCTTATAGTATAACAGTTCTGCCTCGATTGAGCTTCCTTCATTCTTTTCTAAATCAACTTGAATTTTTTTAAAGCTTCTAGGATGAGATCCAACCCCAACATGAGCATATCTGCTGAATCGTACCAATATGCCAATGATTTACAAGACCTTCCATACAATGCCTTGAAAGGTATTATCCTAATATTCACTACAAGAAAAAGTACTAATGATAGCATTAAGAAACACTGATAAATAGCGTTTGAAATATACTTGCTTTAATTCTGATATTTACGAAATAAAATGAAAACATAAATGCTGTGCACCTGGCTCTTACCAAATTGCGAGGGCAGGATAAAAGTTTATTTTGGCGGGCAAAATTTTTCTAACTATTTTGTTTCATCTACCAGAGAGAAAACTATCAGAACCCTTGAAATCATTCTTCAACTTCGACTCAAATACCTTTCATTTCTATTTATTTTTTAAGCCAATTTACTCCCTCTTTATAAGATTTATGATTATCCCCAAAATTGTTTCCCATTGATATTTTATTCTGTTTGAATCTCGCCCGTGTACCTCGTAGATGTTGGAGTGCTGTCTCATCCCAGGATCATGCAGTGATGGTAGAGCTCTGTGCTGGATTTTCGGTTGGAGTTATATCTCACTAAGGAGCTGATCTAATGGTTCGCCAACAGCAATATCACAGTGTTCTCGCCTATTATCATGCTCCTTATGGGTGAGGTGCTACTTGTGTATATCTACATCGTCAATATTAATTGCATTGAATTATCGATTAACTTTTTGATAATTGCAAAACAAAATTTTGATCTAGGGTGTTTAATAGGATATTTCTTTTTCCCAAAGTTATTATTTACTATTATTCACGAAATTTTACATAGATATAATATTTTAATAGGAGTCATAAAAATTATTGGTTATTATTTAGTTTCATCATCATTATTTGATTCAATCAATTTAAGGGTTTATAGTACCTATAAACAAGATAAACACATTTTCTGTTAGCCTCTCACCTTTTGCAAAGTTGTTATCTATAAAATATGTTGCATGGTATTTAAAGAAGTTGTATTCATTGAAAAATAAGAAAAAGCACTAGCAATTTCAAATTTATATACATCACATAGCATATATTGATATAAACAAAATACACAGAAATCCGATAAAAATGATGTTTTTGTTTAATTTCAGCATAGTAGGCACACCTATTGGTCTAAAGACATATAGCATGGAAAACCATGGAGCATAGAAACAAAATGAAGTGTTATATATAACATAAAATATTTATGGCAAACATAGAACCTTTAATACATTCTAAAGTTTCTTGTAATAGCTGATCTGAATCCGAATGAAAAGTTTCCTTGTTATATGTTTGGCCTAATATTATTATTCGCATCATTTTGTCAGAAATTTGTCACAAAATTTGTCCAGTAAAGTTATTCTAAAATTACATTTTCCTAAGATCTATAGTATTTTCTCGAGCCATTAGTTTAGTTCCATCAACAAACAAAAAGAATGATTATAGGGTATTTTAATAATCTTTGATCAAATATCAAATTTTAATTTCTGTAACATGTTAATTGTAAGATGAAGATGCCTGCTCTTATAAAATTTACAGTTTCCATTCAGATGATGGCCACTTTCAATCTCCAACATGTAAAGATACATCTTTCTAGCAAATTGTCAATTGGTATCATAGTACATTTTGTCTCTGTAAGAGAGTCTTTTAGTTACATTTTTGTCAGGAACCTTTTCTATTTGTAAATGACTAAAGGAGCTTGGTTACATAGTCAATCATTGTGGTGAGTAGCATCACAGAATAATTATCTACTGTATGTAAGTTCTAATTATCTTCTATTAATGCAGCTGGTAATATTTTCAGAAACCTTAGAGATATTTAGTTGTGTAACTATAATCCTATTATTTGCATTAGTGTATATGATATTATATGGATTTATATCATATTTGATGCCATACCTATAAGCTATAACATAAATATTTTTATCTATGTATGCATCGCACGTTACTACTAATATGAATTGTGGAACTATAGCTCATTACTTTATCCAAGTCATTTAAATTATATTCCTTTTCCTGACTGAAATTCAAACTTGATAATCATATAATCTTTCTGGTCTATAATTTTAAATCTATTTGATCTATTTATCGTTATTTTACATGTTCAGCTAGTATAAGTATTTTTGGGATCTAATATTCTAAGGCTGTGGAGTTTCACAATCGCTCATCCTAAATCAACTCTACTTTACCGATTAACCACTTCAAAGTGTTTAATATACTGCATAGAAATTGATAGCTATATGAAGAATATTTTACATTGACACAATCAAACATTTAGTTTAAATGAAAGAAAGAAAAAATGTAATAGACAATGCAGAAGTTGACCAAATAGGGATCCAAACCTGTGTTGTTGATTCATGATACTCCTCACTCTATTTTAAGATTGAAATATATCTGGTTGTGCCATATACAGACTGATCACAAATTGTTTGTACTTTCCCATCTTTTCATTCGCTGCTAACTCTACATGTCTTTCCTAGAAAAAAGTTTCAATGTTAATTGATTTCATTTTCAAAAGCAACGGTCATATATTGTTTATACAAAGTTGGCTTCAGTTGAAATCTTATCGATTATTGCAAAGGAGTTTTAACTTGAACTGTGACTTTGCAAGCTTATGTACACAGACCATCTAAAGGAAAGTATGAAGCAATGGTATGCATTAAAAGAATAGCAAAACTTATTTTTACATTGATTTGCATAGAGTTCTTCATAGTATTAGTGGTATGCAGATTGATATATGCTAAACAATCATCTGTTGCTATTTTTCTACTACTCTTGTCTTTGTCTTCTTAATGTTTTCTGGGACAGTTTAGACGATGGTGTTATAGGGACTGCGTAGTGGTTTTTGAGTTTATGGGCTTTATGATACTCTTGCCATGACTTGTCTCCTCAAACACTCAAACTTTTGTACCCCTCTTTTATTGTAGTAAATAAAGTACCAGGTTTCAAAAAACATATTAAGCTTTAATAGTGTTTCAATTATTTCAAAATGGTTAGCTTTTAGCTCTTAAATCATTTTAGCTCTCGAGATGGGAAGAATATTATGCATGCACATCCCATGAGAAATTAGCATCTCAATCATTTTTTTTTCGTTCATCTTTTATTTATTATTTCACTTCTTTCATTAGTTAATAAATGAATGAAATGAGATTTTGCCATGCATATTTACTAATTAGGTTTCTATCATGTATATTTATGTATGTGGTATGATACAGGTATTGTATTCAAATATTAGAATGTCATAGCTTTATTATGCTTCATAATTTTCTATAACTTCAGTGTATGTGTTCTGAAATCTCCAACACATTTTGTGACATAGGATACAAGCAAAAATCTCCAATGAAGTTGATCAATGAAGTTTCACCGGTAAAACTTGATGGTCGCACCATCGCTTGTGAAGGAGGTATGTCAACACAACTTCTACATTTAACAATACTCTAATGTATATAATTTTCTTTTTGAAACCATGATATAACTACACATTCAGCCCTCATAAACTGATCTAGTAATATAAGAACGTATTTCTTTTTCATTAAACAATATTCTTTTATGTGCTCTTTTTTCATGCTCATTTTCTTGTTCGAAAAAGAAAACACCCTAAGATTACCCTAAGATTGATAAATTACACGATATACCTCAACTAATTTCATTAGTTGATAAATATGAAAGTTGACTGTTATAACGTTGACATTAAATTTTACAATAAGTCAAAAGTAGTAATTAAACCTAAAGCTTCAGTAGAACAAAATATCAAATTTTAAGAGTACAAAAACATAATTTACCTGATTCCTTCCTTTATTTAAGATCTCATAAATTTATGACTGTGATCTATTGTCTTTTCCTCGATTCAGACAAAGAATTTTCAAATCATCTTTCATTTTAGCATCTTCCAACATGATTTGTGAGATATTGGTTCGTTTGGTTTCTTTGTCCAGTTGCGAGTATGGATTCTTCAAGAATGCAACAGCAAGCGATGTCTTTGGTAATATTATCGTCTTTAAGAGTATTCATCAACTGTAATAGGTTGGTAAAACATCAACTGTAACAGGTTAACTTCTCGTTTCAAGATGTTGCTTCTCATCTCTACTTCTCTACTATTAATAAAGAAAATTAGTTGAACTAATTTACTCGGTGTCTTTTTGAAATTCCAAAAATGCCCTTGCTTTTCGTTTATATATTTACGCTCAAACAAAATATTAACGTATACAATAACACAAACAGACCGTGTGCGAAGCATGGACCCATACTAGTTTAAAGAATACTTGTTCATTTTCTTTTTACTTGCCCAACTAGAAATTGTACCACACGAACAATCCACACTAGCTATGGAACTGTAAACTTTACTTGTATTTGTGAAACAGTTTTAACAGGGGAAAAAAGTATATTCTTTGACACTGATTAATAAATCTTCAAATAATTGTTCAGCATAATTTCTTGGTTCAACCAACCAAGTCTTGCAAGCTTCGTATTTAGATCCTCTACGTCCAGATTTTCAATGCTTTTAATATAGTCTATTTACATATACAATAGAAAAGGTTCTCATAAAACCATACATAGGAAAACAGGGATGATATATATTTTTATTGGACGATTCATTGTAGAAATGTTATTGTTAGTTAGTATTATTATAGAGATCTGGTTGATCTTCAATTTTTTTAATCTGCCCAATCAATCCGACCAGATTCGTTTTTTCAGCTTCCGTTTACCTTGCTGGATCTTATAAGCTATCATTCTATTTTCCATTGATATGTCAATAAATAAATGTGTCAGTCATTTAGTTTTTTAGGTTAATGTTGTTTGCGATTATAAAATTGTCTCCTTATTGATCATATCTAGAAATATATCTCAATACTTACAACAATGAATGACTGATATGAAATATTCCATACTATTATATTATGGAGTTCCTTCCCTTAAAATTCCAAAATGATTTAGACTCAGTTAAGTGTCAGTTAATAACCGAGACTCATTTAATTGAGTATCTGCTAAATGTGTCTCAAACTTAGTTGGGCCTCAGTTAAACTGAGACACGGTTTAGTTGAACTCAGTTTCAACGGAGACTAAGTTAACCGAGTATCAGTTAAACTTACACTCAGTTTAGCTGAGTCTTAGTTTCAACTGAGACTCAAGTCAACTGAGTCTCAGTTTCAAGAACCGAGTCCAACTTAAAAAATCGAGTCTAATTTTTGAAAACTAACTACACCTATATTTGTATACTGAGAAGACCACTTAGTTAACAACATCGACGACCAGTTTACGTAATTTGTAAACAGAACACTTCATACGTCGATAATATGCAGCTCGATTTTACTCCAAGTAAATTACCGAGTTCGTTTATTATTTTTTACTCTACTTCACTTGTAAATGCTACTTGATTTTATGGCATGTTGTATACTTTGTATTAGTTAATCGCCTAATTAAATAGTGTGATGAATATTTTGTGTTTGCATTATGAATCCGGTTTAATTTTGTGTACACTTTTTTGGTGAATTGATTCTTAAGCATTACTTTTGCTTTACAGGTAGATAGATGACTGCGATGCAAAAAAAGGTTGCAACGAGTTAAGGATCGAAGTTATTTTTGCTGCTAGAACTACTTTTTGGTTTTAACGTATATATTACTTGCTTTTGTTTTGCTATTGCTACTAGTTTTATATTTTGTTTATGAACTATTGATGACGAACTATTTAGGTTTGGTGTAAGAATATTGTGTATTTTAGTTACGAAATTTCATACGTTGGTTATTAAATATGTGTCCAAAATGTGGTATTGATACAATATGCTGATTTTGAAATGTGGTATTGATATAATATGCTAATTTTGAAATGTGGTATATATACATATCTGATTGATGTTTACTGAAATTGAATTTACAGAAAAGTAGGAAAAAACCTAATAGACTAAGTTTTGTATACAATTTAATGGCGTTTTTAAAACGTTGTTAAAACATTCAACGGTGTTTTTTAAACGTCGTGGAATGTTTTAACAGCGTTTTAAAAACGCCGTTAAATTGTATCTTAAAACATAACCAAATACAATTTAATGGCGTTTTAAAAACGCTGTCAAAACATTCCACTGCGTTTTTTAAACGCCGTTGAATGTTTTAACAGCGTTTTAAAAATGCTGTTGAATTATTTTAATAGCATTTTTTAAAAATGCTGTTAAATTAGACCAAACGCTGTTAAACGATTTCATGACACTAGGGAAAGGATGTAAAAAAGGACATTTAAAAGCATTTATTCCTTGTCATTGTATATCTTTGACATATAACTGCATGTCGATATACATCGTATGTAAAAACATTGTTAATAGCTTTTATAGCGTTTTTGAAAGGCTGTTAAAGATCCTGTTTGTTGTAGTGATTGTATTGGTAACTATTATTGTATGAAAACTCTATTAGGTATAGGTGATCTTACTAAGATCCATTGAAATCTAACACATAGGCTCAAAACAAATCATCAGTTATTCAGTTGAATCTCTTTTCTATCCATTTATCCAGGGATGGTAAGTTGTATTCATACACAATATAAACCAAAGCTCTACAGGCTCAACTAAAAATCATTAGAAACAACGGGTCATGGTCACTAACTATAGTTCTTAGGACTCCTTGTAGTCTTACCGTAGTGTTTACATAAGTCGCAACTAATTTACTACCGTCCTACCATTATCCTTCGACTTCTAATTTCCATTCTTGCTTTTCTAATAAGAAATTTATCGTTAAAATGGAAAGAAAGAAAGTAAAATAATAATAGATACACACACACACACACACACACATATATATATTATACTATATACACATGCATATATAGCAAAATACAAGCATGTTATATAATAGCATATACCCTCCCAAGTTGTCATTTTTCTACTATATACTAACTACTTCTAGCTCTTTTTTACTTAAGTGTCTCCTAACCGAAGATCTGATACCAAACCAGAACATTCTCAATTTTGAAACCAAAAGATGGAACCCCAATTTGCTGCAGCTACCTAGGACTTATCTTTGGGGGATAGAGTGGATTAAGTATGCATATTTTTCCATAGTTTTAAACAAAGAAACTATATAACTTTTATTACACATAATTGTCTTTACATTTTTAAAATCCCAAAATGTGCTTATCCAGAGGTAAAATACAAATAAATAATATATATAATAGTACCATACCCAACATATGAAGATGCCGATATGAACACTTGTATAATGGAATACAAACAACTATAATTATCAACTAAGTCTCCTGCTTTATCTTTGGTATTATTTATTCATCCTTGAAAATCAACATGCCTAAACCCTAAAACTCAACCTACTCAAATGAGTTCCCATGAGTTTATAGGGAAAATACTGATAAAAACATGGGTCAAACATAAAGCGGGGTATAAGAATTACTTACCCTAAACACAACATATAGTGGGACATGTCGCTAAAGTAAGAAACATGTTTTTCTTCATTATTTAACAACATCATCTCAACATAAAAAATAGGATGATCATCATATATGAATCATAATCATAAGTCTGCCTTACACTTGCAACTATCCTGGCCAGGTTTATAGTAATTTCGTTTAATTTTCCCTTTGGCCCTTATCCATATTCCTTCTTATTGTTGAGGTTATTAGACTTTCCAATTACCACTAAGGTCTTATGCCTTCACTTCTGGACAAAATGTTTAATTTATATACTGGGTTTCCACGAAGGCCATACTCCCACATCTAAATGCAACGCTAACTTTGGTAATTTGGTCGCCACTTATACCTTACGTAGATGGTTTTAAACTAGGGCGTCGCTAGACACTTAATTGCTACTAAGGCTTTAAACCCCGCTACCAAAGTAATGTCGCTTTGGACATTGGTTGCCTTGAAGGCCTTACACCCTATTATCGAAAGTAATGTCCCGTTAGACATTAGATTTCCATGAAGCCTTACACCTCATTATCTAAATCGCCTCCTAATTATTCATTTATTAGATTTTACTTATATAATAAGCTTTAAAAACTCTAAGTTCTACTTTCAGCCATCTTAAGTCTTAGATCTCAGCATTGACTCACCTTTGAAAGTCAATAGGTCATAGTATTATATTTCTGTCGAAAGGTAATAAGTCATGATATTAACTTTCCACCAAAATCTAATTAGACGTAGTAGTTCACTACCACAGGGTCAGTATTGGGAAATTAAAGTGCTTAGTGGTGGGGATATAAAAAGTTATAACGGGATATAGCGGGGAAATAGCGGAGGCGAAAAAAGCACCATTAAATATAAAACCAAATATTTAAAGTTAATATATTCTCCTTTCCATATCATTTGTGTAGGAAAAAGAAACACTTCTTACTCTTAGATAAATTTTTTTAAAGAATATCATGACTTATGCAGCCAAAATTTGGTGATTGTAATAAATTTCTAATTTATATTGAGCGCTTATACCTTTAAATTCAGTCTTTACCCTATATTTGTTGATCTGGTTCAAAAAACAGCTAGTTAAATAAACCTTTTTATATTAATGTTGCCGAAGCAGGTGCTAAAAAGACTAGATTTAGTGGATGTAGCAAGAAATGGTAGAGTTTAAAGTGGTTTTACTGTTTAATAGTGCTATACTGAAAAAACGTAGCAGTTGACGAGCGCTATGCACTATATCGGGGATTTAATGGAGTTTTACTACACAAGGTTAGTATTAAAGAAGCCTAGTTTAACCTATTTTCGATATAGACACCTTGGGCTCTCCCTTTCGGCATTCATCTTCGCTTGGAACACTCAGTGTCTACCATAGACTTCATATTTACTTAGCTCAATTTCTTAAAACATTCTTGGTCTTTCTTAGCTCATTTTAGTTACGAGAGTTATAACCTCGGTACGACCTCTTTCGACACATGCCACAAAGCCTGACTCCCGTACTCGTCAATTGCCATTTTTACCTTCCTATTCATTCTACCTTTGAGTTATCCAGTTAGCTATAGTACTTTACCTAAATTTGTTGCCCTCATCTAGACCTTGTCCTTTATTCATTTATTAATTAATTTTATCTCCATAAAATACCCCTCGGTTACCTATCATTAGTTTCGACGGTCACCATTTCCCAGCATGGTTTTAGTTTCGAAAGTTACTTAATAATCATTTGCTGAATTTTCAAACAAAATTAGATATATTATCTAGCACATTTTTTTCATACACTAATATTGAAGTCATTTTCTGTTATTTAAATAACATACAGTTCCATCACATACTCATATTAAATTTCATTAATGTGGGGAAATTATCAAAATTAAAACCCATCTTTGAAAATTCAATTAAACCATCATGTTAAATTTTCACATCATTTCAAAATCATCAAAGTAGGGAATCATAGCTATACATTCTAATTAAGTCATTTAATCCAAAAAGTTCATTAAAATGTCTTCTATCACTTATAAACACTACATATATAAATGCTACCATATACAAATCGTAGTCTATTCAGCATAGATGAAAATGATTGAAATGGGAGTGATATTACTAGATTACCTTTTGATTAGCTTGATTGTTAATCTTCTTATGTTTCCCTAGCCATTTATCTTCTTCTTTTTCTTCCCTTGGCCTCTACCACCATTAAATAGCTTAAGCTTAGGTTTATTATTTTATGAAGATGGAATGAAATGGAAATGGGAGAGTTGTTATGTTCATTATTGATAATGGGTTAGGTCATTGACCCTTATAACCCTCTTCCATTTAATTGATTTCCATTAGTTATATTATAATGAAATAAGTAAATGTACACTGAATTACTTCTCATATTAAATTATTTCCTATTTTAATTTATACGATAATAAGTAAATAATTGTCCTACAATTATTTACTTTTCTTATTTTCTCATTTAATCTCATAATTTAATTATTTGATCTTTTAATCCCATAACTAATTCTTACTTATCAGTTTATTGGGTGTTACAATTAACTTTTTGGAAAAATAATATCATTTAACTTGATTTTTTACGATCATAATCCTATGAAAATACCACTGGTTGGAGACTAAGCAATGTTTTATTTTACATACTAATCTTTTAAAAAGCCAACTCTAACCTTTATAAGCAAAACTGATATTGAGCATAGTAAAATATTACTTATCTGAAACCATGACATATACCATGAAAGATGGAAGAAAGAATTCTACGACTATAATCAAAGCTAGAAGAAAACATAAATGATAAAAGGAGCTAACTTTCCTTCTTTGATTTAATGGTAAACAAACTTAGCATATGACAATAATTAAGGATTAAAGATTTTATTTTAGACAAAGATGGGAAAATTGAATTAAGACATAAATAAATAATGCAGTTATTACAACATAATATAATAGATACAAAAATGCAACCAATCATAATTGACACACAATGGTGACTTGATTATCAAATTTATGCAGATACTCTAACATTGTTGACTTAGTTTAGAAGAGAACTAGTTAGTTAATTATTAATGAAAACAGTAATAAACCAGATGCCAAAAAACATGAGTTAGCATGCTTAGTAGTAAATCTCTTGTATTTAAGTGAATTCATCACTTAATAGTGTTAGTGTAGAATTTCATCTACACCAATACACCAAGGTCCAAAGGTATAGCTCCAAAAGTTGGTTGTATTATAGGTCTCGGTTATGAGATTACCAACATGTGATATAATAAGACTGGAGTTGCGGGACATTGTACTATAGAATCATCATGATAAACGAGAAGAATGTGAAGTGCAAAAAGAAAAAATAACACCAAGAGTTTTATAGTGGTTCGGGCTGAAAGCCCCTACATCCATTGTCTTTTCCTTATTTAGTTACTCTTATATAGTCAAGAGGCTTATTACGTTGAATCTACTCATTTCCGTCATTAATGAGTTTGTGAATAGAGATCTAATGTAGATAATTACAATATAGTTTTATTCTTTTGATATGATCGAAGATCTTTGTGCCTTGGGATACGTTTATTTATGACCAGCAAGCTGTGACGTCATTGGCAGAGAATCTTCTACTTAGATTGTTGTGCGGCTATGATTGGAGCTTATTTTGAGAATCTAGCATTGCTACTTAAAAAAGTGTAGATTGACGAGTTGTCTTCTCATCGAAACGACCTCTTGCATTTGAGCCATACACTTTCTCATTGGCTATTTTGGCCATTGATTCTTATTGCTATAAATTGGTGTTTCGGGCTTCGGACCCGCTAATGGGCTGTTTCCTTCGGCCTGTGGTATTATTCTTTCGAGACGATCTTAGTACATTCGATCTTTATATATCAAAGCATCATAATTCTTATAATATATATGTGTATAAAGAGTGTTGGACTTTCCTTAGGAAGATAATCATTGTTTTTACTATTAAAATTTTTTGTATAACACATGCCCCTTAAAATTTACTTCAAATGTGAAATATGGAGTGAACTTTGAAGTGAGCAGGTTTGGTTAACTTTGCTTGATTATCTTCCGAGTTTAGTCTATATTATATGCATGGAAGGGGTCATAGTACTTGGGGTCATAGTACTTAGTTTTGAATGGAGTTCTAGGTCAAGTGATGAGTAATTAAAGGTTTTGAAAACCGAAGGGTGGAGATTTATCTCAGATCAAGAGGCCACAAACTCTAAAAACATTTTTGTTCTATAAAGCCATCTAGTCGAGATGATGGGTGAAAAATGTTTGAATGTCGGGAGGCAAAATCTAAACCAGTGTGAGGTCAAAACTTGTGGGAACTATGCTTGCCATTTGAAAGTTTTAGTTTGAGGGGTAAATGTAGTTGTTTTGGTGCTGAAAGGATTATCTAACCTAAGACTATAAAGTCATAACTTTTGAAAATTGGGCCTGTCACTTAAAGTCATCTAGACTAAGTGGTAGGACAAATTGTTTTGGTAACAAGAGGCAAAATCTAACTTAAGACCATGTTGTCAAGACTTTTGAAAACTATGCTTGTCACCTGAAGCCATCTAGGCTAAGTGGTAGGCAAGATTGTTTTAACGCCGAAAGGCAACATTTGATTTTGGTCCCTGAGGTCAAAATGTTTGAAACTATGTTTGTAACTTGAAGCCGTCTAGATTAAGTGGTAAGCAAAACTATTTCGATGCCGAAAGGAAAAATCTGATTTGGGATCATAAGGTCAAAATACTTGAAACTATGCTTGTCACTGGAAGCAATCTAGGCTAAGTAGTAAGGAAATTACTTCAATGCCAAGTGGCATAGGTTAAACTAGACTGTAAGACGTAGGAGATTCTTGCTTCATGAGACCTATGAAGTAGAGTGGCCAAGGTTTGCTTTTGAAAGGATGGGTCCCAAATGTTATCCGGGTTTTAACCCATCAGGACCCTAGAGAAGACGAAATGACTTGAGGAAGTCAAAATGGCTCAGAACTCAACCAGAAGGACCAAAACAACAAGCCAAAGAGAGCCAAGAAAAGAGAACAATAAAACCCACTAAGGACATGGATCGCAAAGGATTCATGTGGATAGTCCAATGTTTAACCGGTTCTCTTGCATCGTGTTCCAATCCATATTACTAAAGTGGTGGTTGGGTTTGATGAGATTCTGAATTAGCAAAACCTAGAGACAAGCATCTGTCTAGTCCAATTAGTAGCCAAGTACAAGTAGCAAGTAAGTCGGCATCAAAATAAGGCAATGTGCAGTGAAACTACACGAACAACATCAACATGAGACATCATAGAAAGATTAGAAGACAAAGTGCAAAAACATGCTAAGTGTATGGATCGCTAGCGATCCATACACCATTGATCGCCAGTGATCCATACTTGGAATCAATGCGACCTAAACTAAGCGAAGAAGAAATTGGGGTTAAGTAACTACCTCAATCTTGAGCTACTACTATGGATCGCTAGCAATCCATAGACCATGAATCTCTAGCGATCCATGCTTTTGGCTTAGGTTGCAAGCTAAGCTCTAGTGGATCCTCCTATGTCCATTTTATTCCGAAGTGGCAAAATCATTTACACTAGTAATTACAAATACTTCAAATCCATAATAATTTACATTTATAAATCCTTTCAAAAATCACCTTAGAATCATCGGGTTTGGCCCTCGAAATTCTTTCCGTTTTATAAGACACTTTTATAAAACCGTTCTTTATATATATCACTTCAAAATATTTATTCCCAAATATCTCTTTTTTTTTAAAGGGAAACATTTCATAACTTTAAAATCAATCTTCATAACAATTCATTAAATTGAAGTGAACCAAATATTACCGCCAAACACCTTATAGTCAAATTGTGAAATAAATCACATGGTGTTAGCCATTATTTTCTACCCAGCCCATGCATATGGATAATTAATTGCTCATAAACTGGTCCAGCAAAGTCAGCAATCAATAAATAATAATCAATGCTCATAAACTGGTCGAGCGCAATTCAAATAACCAAACAATCAATTAAAAAATAAACCAACAATAAATGATAAATCAACGCTTTATTTTACCTTGGGTTAAAACAGTTTGGTATTTATTTTGGAGCATCCAGGCTTTCCCTTCGACATGTTCCGTCTCTAGCCCAAGTCTCCTTGGATGTAACAGACGAAACACATGTACTAGTCATTTCCGCATACCCCATTAGGCATTTAACTTCTAAATTTTAAATTACTTAATTAACCATCCAAACATAGTATCGAACAAGGAAATCAAACCATTGTTTAAAAAAAGCAAACAAGGATTCTACAAGGCTTTTCAAACAACACTTAAGACTTAAAGTTCTTTCAGCTTAGCAACGGTTTTAATGAACTTAAAATAAGAAACAACTTACTTTGGATTCCACTCCGTCAAACTTTAAGGAAACAAACTTAATATCTAACACATACTTCTTACCATGCTTTGGAACCAAATGAAAATAAACCCAAACTTCTCCTTCCTAATGCTTGGCCAAGGCTTGAAATGGAGATTGGCCGAAAGTACAGAGAAGAAGTGGTAGAACTTTGAACTTGAATTCTCAAAATTAGACCCGAAAAATAGGTCATCTTCTCTCTTGTCTTTGTCTCTCTTACTCTCAAAAATTTAAAAACTTTTTAACTGGAAAGTTGTTGCAAATTATTTTCTCTTGAATTTAGAGAAATAATCACTTGATTTGGTTAGTTTTGAGGAAGATACGGTCAAAAGAAAAAGAATCATTCTCGGATTCACAAATATAAAGCCCAGAAATGTACTTCAAAGGATTGAGTTACATGTATAGCAAACCTCAAAACTTAAAAAAGTGATCAACATAAAAGTTATAGCCACTAGAATTTCATATGGCCTGAAAGAATAATTTATTAATTTGGATCTATAATGATCAAGTTATGATCAAAACAAAATGGCTTATTCTCTGACTTAAAAATTAGGCCAGAGAATGCACCGGAAAGAAGTGGATTTTTTACATAGTTAGTTTTAGAATGAGACAAAGTAGTCAATATGAAAGTGTAGCAACCGAAAAACACATGATTTCAAAAAAAATCATTTTGGTTCATTTTCAAGAAGTTATAGCCAAGAGAGAAGAGGTAAAATATGAAGAAAACATGAGTTTGATTTAAAGAGAATGGATATTGATTTTATTTGAATATTTTGTAAATAGTTCAACATTATTTCTTTATAAATTTTTTACATGGCATGGAAGTCATTAAAGAGGAGAGGAAGAAGATGAAGAAGCTTGAGAAAATAAGAAAAAGAAATGTGAATGAAAGTGAGAAGGAGGTGGGTATTTATAAATAAAAGAAAGCGGTAAATTTTCCGAAATAAACTCTTACCAAATTACCAAACTAACCTTGCTTCAACCTAAAGCAATCTCCACTTTTTCAATAATTAACATCATCATCTTTCACATCCTTACTCTATATCTTAGTCACATAAAGATTATGTAAAGAAAAGTAATTATTTTGTTGGATTTTCATGTGATTTGGATTTGATGTTTACTTTTTCTTACTTTTATTATTTTTACTTACTTTTACTAATGACTTCTAGAAGTTTTATAATCCTATTTAGTAAAAGTAAACATGTTTAGTTACTAAAATTTGTAATATATATGTTAAAACATGTTAACAAAGGTGCGATAACGTTGCGGCAAATTATTTTGAACAAAAACGTTGATTTTTGACAAAAGTATTCCGCTCACATTTTGATGTTATCGTTAAACTATTTATTCATGTAAATCAAACTTCAAAATTGATTTTTTATTATATTTTAATAATTAAAACAAGTGTATTTGACTTATAAAATAATATTCAAATCTATTTGTAAAAATACGACATCGATTTATCGGTATGCGAGAAAATTTGTCAACTTTATAAAACAAGTTTTATATATTTATCGAACCGTTATAAATTAAATTACTATTATTATCAAATAAGTTTAATATCGATAATATATCTATTTAAAAGGAATTATTTATCATTTAAACAAATTTCATGAATATTTTTATCCTACTTTATTGGAATCTGACTTTTGCCAATTTTACAATGGAAATCCAAAACCTTTATTCGACATTAAAAATAAGTTTGTCATTCTTATTTATCATATAAAATATGATTGTTTAAGTTTGAAAATTCTACATTTGAATATTTAAAATAACTAAATATCTCATTTTCAAAGTGTTAAAATTACGGGTCGTTACAACGGACGCACAAGATTGCTCAAAAATCAAATTACGACGTGTTCGCTTGTACCTGGAATCTTCGTCCATTAACATAAGCGAGTCGACCTAACTTCATTGGGTGTCGACCTATAAGTCGACCTGACCAATGCAAGGGACAAATCCTATGGGGTTATTTTTTTTTGTTTAAGTTTGTTGAGTTCTGAATTCTTGTTTCATTGTAACTTCTCTGTACTAGTTCGGATTTCGACTAGTTATATGTGGAAATTGATCAGAAAATCGCCACGAACCCAATGGTTCAACTCACATAGCTTGATTTTGACAATTTCACAAACTTATTTTATTATTTAATTAATTTGTTAATTAATTATTATAGTTCAAATTTTAGGTTGTTACATTCTCTCCTCCTTAAATGATTTCGTCCCCGGAATTTCCAAGGATTGAAGAATGATATAAATATTTACATCCAAATTCTAAAATCAAATGTTCAACCATCATCACTTTACATCCATTATCCTTAAGCTTGCTAATGCAATCTGTGATATATGAAACAATGTAGTGTCAATGACCCTAACTAATACAAAAGATTAGACGGTCTGCTGATTCAGTCGACCTCCTTTTTATGCAATCATGTCCATGCCATGTATCTAAATGAATGCAAATTTCCTAATGAGAACTGATAGTTCTATATGCGTGCTACAATCATCACCCAAATGCAACAATCATATCCTAATCACTCATTATATAACCATGGAAATAAAATAAAAATGCAAATGCTCACACATCTATACGCATATACTTTAGTGACCTAGTTAGGTCGATCTCTAAGAGATAATAGTGCCTAGTGTGTGTGTATGAATCCATTAGCATCCACTAGCAAACACTTGCAACCACTTTGCATCCAACATACATACGTGCTCTAGTAACATGTTTACATCAGTCCTATCATCCATAGGTTAAATCCTAAGATCTACCCTTCCAAAGGATACTAAAGGAAAGAACCCATTCAAAACTATAGATGGAAACAGGAAATTAAAGACATACCATCGAAGAGATGTGGATAAGTGGTACGTATTTTCTCCTCAGCCTTCCACGTAGCGTCCTCAATACTATCTCCCCACTACACCGTAACCAAAGGGACTTCCTTATTCCTCCACTTCTTGACATCATGTCCAACGATCTTGGTAGGAATGCGATAAACCAATGCTTCTCTCTCCACTTTAACTTCCTTAAGTTGGCTAAGTTACACTACCTCTACCGAATCATGTAAGCACTTTCTCAAGTACGAAACATGAAAAACATCATAAACTATCGTGAGCCTTTCTAGTAGCTTTATCCAATATGCCATCTTCCCTACCCTTTCCACAATGGGGAATGGTCTTATGAATCTGGAAGCAAGTTTCCCAGTTGATCCAAACCTCACTACTTTTCTTAGCGGAGACACCTTAATGAAAACCAAATCTTCTACCTCAAACTCAACATCCTTTCTCCATTTATCTGCATAAGATTTTTGTCTATCTTGGGTCGCCTTTATTCTTCTTCTAATCAAATCAATCATTTCCAAAGTCTCTCTAACCATGTCGGGGCCAAGTAAAAATCTCTTTGTAGGCTCCAACCAACACGAAGGTGACTTGCAAGATCTTCCATTAAGAGCTTCAAAAGGCGCCATCTCGATGCTAGCCTAAAAACTATTATTATAAGAGAATTCCACTCAAAGAAGGTGCTCCTCCTAAGTTCCCCCAAAATCAAGAATGCACATCCTCGACAAATCCTCAAGAACTCTGTTAACTCTCTTCGTTTGGCCATTTGTTTTAGGGTGATAGGCCGTGCTCAGTCTAAGCTGTGTCCCTAAAGCCTTTTGCAAGCTCCTCCAAAACTTGCTAGTATAGATAAGGTCTCTGTCGCTCACTATGCTAGAGGAAACTCCATGAAGCTGGACTATCTCATGAACGAATATGGATGCCAAATAAGGTGTTGTCCTCTTACTCTTGACCGGAATGAAGTGAGAACTCTTAGTCAAACGATCCAAAATCACCCAAATACTAGTACTTCCCTTCCTGGATTGGGGTAAACCATCTATAAGGTCCATCAAAACACTATCCCACTTCTATTTGGATACATCCAATGGTTAAAGTAATCTACCAAGCCTCTGCTGCTCCGCCTTAACTCTTTGGCACACAAGGCATTTAGCCACAAACTCTGCTACATCCTTCTTCATGCCACTCCAATAAAACACTATCTTCATGTTTCTATACATCTTATCACCACTCGGATGAATAGTCATCCGAGAATAGTGCGCCTCTGCTAGAACTGCTCTCATCCATTCACTAGCGTGGGGATACAAAGTCTTCCATCTCTCCTTATCCATCCTTTACTATCGATGGAATAGCGTTGGAGATGTCTAGAGACCTCTCCTCTACTAATCCTATCTAAAATATCTACAAACCCTGAATCCTCTTACTGTCTTGAGCCAATCTGATCCATAAGGGTAGGCTTAACCTAAGGCGATGCCAATAATCCAAGAGTAATGTCCGTAGAGGGCTTAAAATCAAAGGTGGAAATAAACTCTAGGCTTTTCCGCTCCACCAACATTGGACGAAGGGTTGCTCTCTTCCTACTTAACGCATCCACAACCATGTTCCCTTTACAAAGGGTTTAAGCTATCTCAAAGTCAATGATGCCAGAAACTCCATCTAACATCGCTGCCTCATGTTTGAATCCTTTTGTGAGAACAGGTACTTCAATGATTTGTGGTCAGTGAAAAGATCGAACCTCTCTCTTAGCAAGTAATGTCTCCAAGACTTGAACACGAAAATAATAGCAACCAGCTCCAAATCATGGGCAGGATAGTTCTTGTCATGATTTCTCAACTGTCTACTTCCATAACATACTACCATCCCCTCCTGCATAAATACTGGTCTAAGGCCAGTCCCACATGCATCAGTGTGTACTGTAAAAGGCTTAGCTCTCTCGGGTAAAACTAACACTAGCGCACTAGTAAGGGCCCTCTTTAGCATCGTGAAGGAATCCTCACGGTCCACATTCCATACAAATTCGGCATTCTTTTTAGTGAGGCGAGTAAGCGATGTTAAAATCTTAGCAAAATCTCTGACAAACTACCTATAATAGCCAGCCAAACCTAGAAAGCTTCTAACGGTAGCGTTCTTATGGGCCTTCCAATCCTGCACTGCTACTATCTTAGCGACATCCACATCTAAACCCTCTCTTGAGACAACATACCCTAAGAAACGTACCTCCTCATGCCAAAAGTAACATTTTGAAAATTTTGCTTTCAATCGATGAACACGAAGTGTATGAAGAACCTCCTTAATATGAATATCATGCTCTTCCATACTCTTGGAAAACACCAGAATGTCGTCCACAAATACTACAATGAATTTATTTAGGACATCTCGAAAAATATGGCTCATCAAATCTATGGAACAGGCTAGGGCATTAGTCAGCCCAAACGGCATAACCAACCACTCAAAGAATCCATCAAGTGTCCTAAATGCAGTCTTATCGATGCTATCGTCAACGACCTTAAGCTGATGAAATCCAGTGGCTAAGTCAAGCTTAGAAAATATTAAAATGCAACCAACTGATAGAATAGATCGTGTACCCTATACGGTTCTTCTTCGTGAGCTTATTCAACTTTCTATAATCTATGCAAAGTCGAAGGGAACTATTTACCTTTGTAGCGAAGACGACTGGCACTCCCCACTAAGATATGCTCTGCTTGATGAAACCTTTCTCAAATAGCTCACCAATCTGCTTACTTACCTCCTTCCTCTCCCTAGGAGCCATATGTCTCACAGGCAATGCCATTGGCTTAGCATTTTCTTTCAGGTAGATCCTAAAGTTGATCTCTGTCTTAGGGGGTAGTCTCCTAATCTTCTCAAAAACATCTAGGAAATCTCTAACAACTGGAACTGAATCTAACTCTTCTGGTGATGAATCAAAGGAATAAAAGAAGCTCAACATGACTGACTCCTGTGGGTCGTAAGAAACCTCGAGTATCCATCCACTACATGTCTCTAGTCTAACGACTCTCCTATCGTAGTCCAATATCGCACCATAAGTGAATAATCAGTCCATCCCCAAAATCATCCCATATCCCTAAAATTCCAGCACAGTCAAACTCTACGCCTAGTATAAAAACTTTCAAACCCCTACAAATCAGGGATACATGTGCCAATCCTTTTATAGGGTTTGAAACTACTGTAGGGTCTACTATTAGATAAATATATAAGTGCATACATTCAACCAAGGAACTATAAATAAAAGAACGTGATGCTCCGTAGTTAAAGAGAGTTCGAATAGGAAAATTGAAAATAGAGATCAAACCTTCTATAGAGACTTTCCTACCTCGATCCGATCCACTACTAGAAGATGTTGCATCCAAAGCCAGTAATTGCACCTTAGGTACGCCTGCTCTTTGCCCCATCCTCTTAGGACAAGCTCTACTAAGGTGTCCAGGCTGCTTATAATTGTAACATCTCCCCTTCATCATGTCTTACAGTCCTTAGTGAAATGCCTAACCAATCCACAACTATGACATTTATCGCCTTTTTTGATCTGTCCCTTTTAAGGTCCTCCTCTTTTCTTCTTGTCCTTATCCTTCTTATTCTTCAATCGCTGCTCCTTAGAGTGTTCTTATTTAGGAACCTCCTTAACCTCTTCTTTCTTAGCTACATTTGACATGCGAGCCATCTCCATAAGTGACTCATACGTCGCTCCCACAGGTACATGTGTCAATGCCAACCCTTGGAGGGCCGATTCAAAACCTTAGTAAACTTGTTGACCTTCCTATGCGGTGTATTAACAAGCTCCATCCCGAACCGCGATAACTCATTAAACTAATTTATATACTCTTCTACCAAAAGACTCCCTTGCTTTAGACTAATAAACTTTCCCAACCGCATGCTTTCCTCGGCTTGCAACAAGAACTTTCTATCAAACCTTTCTCGAAATCCAAACCAACCAATGTCTCTACCCTCCATCCTTAAAATCTCCCACCAGTGAGAAGCCTCTCCTTTTAACTGCCAAGATGCAAGCTGAACTCTTTGTTGGTCTTCCAATCCTAAAAGCCCAAATATTTGCTCTGTATTCCTCAACCAAGTTTGTGACACTTATGAAATCCTCCATGCCAGAAAACATGCTGCACCCTAAGTTAGCAAAGTCCTTGCATAGCTTAGAAAAATTAGCTGCTGCAGGTGGATTAACGGGATCTCCACCCGCCGGTGCTGCATTGGGCGCTCGCCCTTACACCTCTGGTGTCGTAGCTTGGTGGTATCTATGGAACCAAGAAGTGGATTGGACACCCTCTGAATGATTTTGGGTGTCTTCCATTCTATGCAAAGAAAAGAAAATTTTGGCTCAAAAAAATCGAAAGGAAGTTGAACTGGACTTTGAGGGGATTTTAGTAAAAAATCATTTATACTTGAAAACTATTTCTATAATAAAAGTTTCTTTCGAAAAAATACTTTTAGTCTGAAAATATGTTATCTTTGAAAAATACTTTACTTTTAAAACAAGTTTTTAGGAATCCAGTAACCTTAGGTTCTGATACCAAGTGAAACACCCCACACCTCTTATTATTCCCATAAAGGCATACCAAAGGATGTGGTGCGTTATAGGTACAGCTAAAGCATCACAGAGACTAAGATTCACAAGACAAATAAGTAAAAACAGCAGAAACATTTAAATAATAACTTAAACTTCATTTCAAAATAAGTCATAAAAAATTACATGTCTCAAAAACTTGAAATATCTCAAATTCATGTCTCATGAAAAATACACGTCAGTCTCACATAATCATAGTGAAATCGTAACAATAATAATAATCAAATCCCTCTCATATGTGCTAAGTCCATAAATGAAAAAGAAGAAAATTAGAAGAATACATCGGAAACAAGAGAACTCTGAGAATGGATCTCAAAGCAACTCAAATCAACTCAACTTTGTTTGCCTATTTGGGGGAAATGAGGGAAATAGAGGAGTGGTCAGACAATAAGTCTAGTGAGTGAAAGTAATTACTAGCATTTCTAAGCAAGATAAAGATAATAGACTAAGTAGTAGTTCAAGTATGAAAGGAAAATACAAAAAATATAAAACTGGGAGAAAATAATGTTTCTAATTATGTTTGGCTATTTTCTCTGATTGTTTGATTATGATTATTTGCACTTATCTTAAATTGATGCGATTAGGTTGAAACTCAAATCCTATCTCAACTGCTAACTTGATTAGGCTGAAATCCTTATTCTACCCTTTGATTGGACTTTCCTATCTCTATTGTGCCACTGTGAACCAATCCCGTTGGTCATAGAAAAAGACACCTCTTTAGTGCTTAGGATACAGTAGAGAATTGTTTACCCTAATAGATTTCGCATGCTCGGTCATTGCCGGTACACACTAATTGTCGCCCCCTATTTACCCTTCATTCACCCTAATCAACATAAGCATGTTCGGCCTCACCTAACTGCTGTGAGACCATCAATCCTAGATCTGAAAGAGAATGCTGCCCAACCTCACATAACTATTGTGAGACCATCAATCCTAGACTTGAAAGGAAATGCTGTCAGTAGTGGTCTTAGCAAACAATCTTCTAGTTTTGCACCCCTTGCCCAAATCCCCAGATTTGAGCCTCTATCTATTGGCCAATTATTTACCCTAATCAGCATAAGCGTGTCCCGGCCTCACCTACTATTGAGAGTCCATCATCCCTAGGTCTGAAAGTGAATGCTGCTGGTATGGGCCATTACTTCTATATTTGCTTATTAACTTAATCTAAATTTTAAAATAAGCCTTTACTGTTATTTCTGCTATATTTGCTTATTAACTTAATCCAAGATCTAAGTTTTAAAATAAGCCTCTTCTGTTATTTCTTTCTTTCTAATTATAACCTATGTTATAGTTGTTCTTGCAGCTGTCATTCTTTTATTTTCTCTTTTTAGTTATAATCACTTGTTATAATTATGCTTGCAAATACCTTAAATTTGCCTATTTCATTCTATCTCTATTTTTATTTCAGTTTTCTCATTTTACATTTGATTTCTGTAAATTTAGTATTACTCTATTTTAATCCATATTAGCGAATTCTTCTCTTTTCAATTTATTCACGCAAAAAGGGATTAAATCTCTATAAAAAAAACTAACATTTACAGCAAAAATTTCAACTTAAAACAGATGTAAATAACTATAAATAACTGAATAAAATAGTTGAATATAATAGACTGAAAAGAAATTCTTAAATTTACCTAAAAAATGAGTGTAAATAAACTTATATACAAAATGTCTACAAATTGTAGAAAAACTACAACTACTGAAAACCATATTATTTTAAATTGCTTACAAATCTAAAATAATTACAAAACACTCACTTATGGTCCTTAGCTCTAATCCTTAGCCTTCTTAGATCCATCTCTATGACGTAGAATATTTTTATTAAAAAGATCTTCTCCTTAGAATTTTTATTTATTTAGGGTTTAGCTTCAGGCAATGAGCCCAATTGGGAGAAAATCTGAATGAGAAAAATAACTAGGCTTAGGGTCTTATTTATAGTGTGGCTTAGGGATCTTAGGCCATTGGATTTGAAAACTAAATCTGGTGCAACCGCATCATAGGCTCACTAGGAACCGTCGGATGCAGCTATGGACGTACAAGATCGCTCAAAAATTGAATTATGACGTGTTCGCTCATACTCGGATGATTCTTCGTCCATCAACATAGGCAAGTCGACCTAACTTCATTGCGGATCGACCTATAGGTTGACCTAACCAATGCAAGGGTTGACCCATATGGGGTCATTTTTTTCGTTTATGTTTATTAAATTCAAAATTCTTGTTTCACTCGTAACTTCTCCATACTAGCTCGGATTTCGTCAAGTTACATATGGAACTGGATCAAAAAATCGCCACGGAATCAATGGTGTAACTCTTGTAGCTTGGTTTTGAAAATTTCAAAAACTTATTTTATTGTTTAATTAATTCATCAATTAATTATTATAGCTTAAATTTTGGGTTGTTACATCCTCCAGACACAAGTGATAAAGACGATGCCTCAAGAATCGACCGACGTCGAGATTCTCCTAGTAAAGATATTGGCGTGGAATTTGAAGATTTGAGCAATGTTCGCGTTGACTTCGATGTGCTCATATAGGAAGATTTCAAATTTGAGGAGGTGATCCCTCGTTCGAGGGACGTTGCTCCCAAAGTTAGTTTGACTCTTTCCGCTGCGTCCACCCAACCAGTTTGCGATGTCGTTTTAGGCTCTCCTACTAATCACAACACACGTTTCGCTAGGGTTACACTGACTTATACACATATTTTTCATGTTTATTTTCCGTTTCTAAATTTTTTTTATTTCTGCTTCATGCTAGCTATGACTAGAGGACGCGGCCTTTATGATGATTTTATAGAATTTACGACTCCCAACGCTGGTCCAAGTATTCTTCCAATCGTCACCAACCCCACGAGATGGAGGAGGAGTATCAAAGAAGAAAAGATTCAGATGCTCAAGCTCATCATCAAGACGTGAGAGAACGGAGCCGAATATACAAAGGCAAGTCTGAAAAGCGGAAAATTTTTGACAAGAGAGAGGAGCCGTCGAAGAGGTTTAAATTTGATCTTGGTTCCCATTCATCAGAACAACAAGCTTTTATTTCGACGCTCTCTTCAGCGGGTCAAGAAATCTTCATTACTTTTGTCCCCATTCTGCCTTGAACTTACATTCTGCCATCTTTTGTTGCTCTTGCCCTCGGTACTTCACAACCCTATTGAAGACATGCCTATATTCTTCCGTCCGGTCCTCTCAGGCTTGAGGCGGTGCTCCCTGGGTAGTTTCTAAGGGAGTTTAAATTTGGTTATGATCTCCATTTGGTTCGTAAATATTCTTACATGCCACATCTTCAGACTATTTGGAATGATTTAGAACATGCCGAAGGGTGGGAGAAATTATGCAAGCAGCCGGCATATACGAACCATAAAAATTATCAGGACATCCTCTCTTTTGAATTAGAGAAGGATGTTTTGAGAGGGCATTGATAGAGCATGATACTAGGATCAAGCAGTTGGAGAAGGAGAAAGAAGGGATGTTTCTAGAAAGCCTAAAGAATTCTAACTTGCTAAAGGAATTACAAGAGACCCACAGAAGGAATGAGATTGTCTATATGGATGGAATAAGGAAGGCTTATGCCAAAGATGCCAAATTAAAAGACGGGGTAGCGTCTTGCAGCATGACGATTGAAGCCCAAAAGAAAACCATCTTCAGTCATGACTATCGTTGAGAGGAATAATAAGACCATCTCCGACCAGACTAAGACAATTGCCTGGCTATAGGATCAAATTGCATGGCTTAGCGTCGTTAATTCTTGCGTCGAAGTTGAGAAGGCTGCCATTATTGTGGATTATTGGAGCTTCAGAACACTTTTGAAAGGATGATGGAGAAGATAGACGAGACCATCTTGAATTTATATGTCAACTCTTTGCTGCATCAAGGGAGCCTTAGCTACTTAGACCCAAAATTCCCACATACTCTCGCTGTGGTTTGGGAGGAAATCCTATCCCACTTTCATGACAATGTTGACGTCTATACCGAGCGGGAGTTAGATAATTCCTACCATAGTGAAGAATCAAAGAAGGTGTTGCTAGAGGGCCTAAAGATTTTACGGGTGGAGAAAGAGAAAGAAGCTACCGATGCTGCCATAACTGCAGCTGTTGAAGTGCTCATGGAGCCTTTGATTTTCGATGTCGGCGAACCATCGAGGCATCCCCATGATCCGTTAACAAGTTCTAGGCTTGAGACTTCCCCTCGGATTATAAAGCCATTGAAGGATGGTAAAGTCAATGAGTACGAAGTTGACATTCTTGTTCATTCCCCCGGTGTAGGTAATCTTCTTGTTTCCCCTGAGTTCGGGAGCATTTAGCTTACACCGCAAGAGCCAGAAGAATTTAATGCTTTCATTTTTGAACTTATAGGTCCATCCTCTTTGCCTGTTGATCTACCTATTTATTCGATGCTTAGGATTGCTGCCATTTCCACTACTTCCATGCTAGTTTTCATACCTACTTTGGTCTCCATGTCCGCGTTTGGCTTATAGCCGGGGCTGGAGTCCGAGAAGACTGCGGCACTTCATGGCTTGGATGACCCTTTTGTATCTTTGAAAGGTGACGTAATGGTGGCTGAAGTTAGTAAGGAGGAAGTTCAAACTTGGCAGCCGCGCAAGACTCAACAAGAATTGGCCGCCATCAAGAAAGAGAAGGTTGAAGCAATCATGACCTCAAAAAGCTCCCGCAAGTCACGGAAGCGTAAAATGAAGGGCGAATCTTCTGAGAAGGTTGTAGAGTAGGAGGAGGACACTACCGCCGAGAATATTGTTGACATTACTGGCAGCGATACCACTCCCGAGGCAAAGCAGAAACTCCGAACAAGAGGCAAAAAGGGGAGTGGTGGAAAGAAGCACTGAGTATCTTGGGTGGTGACTGATCTGATTTTGATTAATTTTGTGTTGTCTGTACTTAGTTTTTCTGATGTGGTGTCCGTATTTTTCTTTTGTTGGCAGGAATTATGTGGGTACGGGCCCCATGTTTTGACCTTGTATATAAAAAATTTATAAGTAATACATTATTGATATTTTGACTATATTCTTACTCATCTGTTCATATGGAATCTGTGCACTTATGTTTACTCTATATACTTTCACTTCACTTTATCCAGTCCTGTGATTACTGCCAAAATTCTTTGTTTAGAGTAACAATTCTTTGTTTGAAGCAATAGACTTGAACTTGTGAAGTTATTGTTTTAACTATTTTTATTTAAGTACCGGTGTATGCCCCCCAGTTCACGGAGTTGTTTACCTCAAAAATTGACAAATGGCTGGTAACTTATGATTTAAATAGTTTGCATACTAGAACTTGAAATTTGACTAAGTCACAACTTGATTTTTCTTCTTTCAGAAGTTTTGCAATTGTGGCATGTAGTCCAAGTTTTTTGCGATATTATGGTAAGTATGCAGTATATGCCTTTTTGAAATGTGCACACTATATAAGTTAACCGTAGGCGGTTACACGCTACTAACATTAAACATTATAGTTAGTTATTGAATGTCAGCTGTTGATGTTTCCCGCTAGTTTGTAGCACTCCGGTTTTGTTGGAGTCATGCCCATTGCTTCCAATAATGGGAGTGGGTTGACTCTCGTTATTCCTATTGCAGACAAGTTTCATGGTACTGTCAGGGCAATTTCGGTAATTAAAAGTGCATGTAGTTTACAAGATGTGCGGTTTTTCGAAAGTATGCACGGCTTATAGAATGCGTGCTTTTAGGATTGATATGGCTCGTCGATCTGGACCGATTTTGATACTTTTCAGTGTTCCTTATCTTCGGGGAACGCGAGGAGTTTGTTATTTTAAAGTTGGTGTGTGGCTTATGGGATGCGCGGCTTCTTGTACTCCTCGGTGTTGCCTATCTTCGGGCAACGTGAGGGGTTTATATTTTAAAAGTTGTTGCGTGGCTTATGGGATGCGTGGCTTTTCGTACTTCTTGATGTTGCCTATCTTCAGGCAACATGAGGAGTTTATGTTTTAAGAGTTAGTGCGTAGTTTATGGGATGAACGACTTTTCACACTCCTTGATGTTGCCTGTCTTCACGCAGCGTGTCCAGTTTATGTTTGGACCTTCATGATGTCGGGGCAACACCAGTTCTTAGAAGGCGGAGATCGGGTTCCAACGATCCAACAGTTTGGGTTGATTTGTTTCCGTCGACCCGGCGGGTAGTTGTTATAAACACAGTCTTGTTGGTTCAAAAAGTGAATCAATTTTATGAAGGAAAGTAGGGAATATTTTTCCTATTTACAATGCCCCCGACTTACCAGGATGGCTTTTTTGCTGAAATATAGAAAGTACATAAGGTAATAATTTAGATGAAGTAACGACAGAGCAATTTTCTATTCCATGCCCTGGGAATTTGGATTCCATTGATGGTTGCTAGTTTGAAAGTTCCGTCACTTAACTTTTGATGGAATACATATGCCCTTCCAAGTTCGGTCCGAAGGACCTCGGAACGGGGTAGACTCGCTCGAGCATGAGATCTACTACTTCAAAGTTTTGGTTGTGAACTTTGGTGTTGAAGTATCACGCGATCCTTTTTTGGTGGGCAGCGGTTCTCAACTCAGCCTCTTCACTTCTTTCATCAATCATATCTAGTGATTCAAGTAGGAGATGCTTGTTTTTTATGATTAAAATTTTCCTTTGGCGCGAGGGGACTTCTAATTCAATAGGAATCATTGCTTCTGAGCCATATTCCAGAACGAACAGAGTGTGGGTGGTTGCCTCTTTGTGGGTAGTTCTGTAAGCCCATAGTGCGAGTGGAAGTTCGTCTACCCGGTTTCTTTTTGCTTTAGTTAGTCGCCTTTGATTGTGGACTTGATGATCTTATTTAGTGCTTCTGCTTTCCCATTTTCTTGTGGATGAGCAACTATGGAGAATCTCTTCTCAATTCTGAAGTGTTTGTAGAAGTCTTTGAACTTGGTACTTTCGAATTGAGTTCCATTATCGGTGATGATTTTCTGTGGCACACCAAATCTACAAATAATGTTTTTAGTGATAATTAATAATTTTTTTGTGGTTATGGTGGACAGCGGTTCCGCTTTAGCACGTTTCGTAAAATAATCAATGGCAACTATAGCATATTTGGCACCTCCTTTTTCTATTGGCTGGACGCCAATCAAGTCGGTTCCCCATATTGCAAATGGCCACGAGCTAACCATCTGTGTTATCTCTGTTGAAGGATTTTTTTAATTTGACTGACTCTTTGGCAATGATCATATCTCCTGGCGTATTCTGCAGCATTATGATTGATCGTCGGCCAAAAGTATTTGTATCGAAGGACAAGGATGTGCCCCTTAGTGTGGTCTCCGCATTTGCCTTCGTGCACTTCCTTTAAGATTCATCAGGCTTCATCGTCGAACACGCATCTAAGAAGGGGGGTTGAGAATCCACTTTGATAGAGTATTCCATCTAGTATCATGAATCGTTGTGCGTTCCAGAGAAGTTTTTTCCATCGATTCGGGTTAGTTAGAAAGGTCCCTACAAGTAGATAGTCCTTTATCGGTGTCATCCATGCCTTTGGTTCGACACTTACCTCGAGGATCCAGTCGACGTCCATTTCCTTTATGCTTGGGATGGTTAGAGTTTCTACTGGGACTAGCCCCAATGATTTAGCTTCTCGAAGCTTGCTAGTTTATCCAAATAATCCGCCATCGTATTTTGCTCTCGTGGAATGTGAGTTATGGTGTAATGTTTGATGTTGCTTGGTAGCTCTAGCACTTTAGATAAGTACGAGGAAATATTCTCCCCTCGAGCGTGGTATTCCCCTTTTACTTGGCAGATGACTAGTTGGGAGTTGCTGTAGACGTGAATGGATTTTATCTTGAGCTCTTTCACAACTTTTAGTCCTGCTATCAACGCTTCGTATTCTGCTTCGTTATTTGTAGCAGGCAATTCTAAGTGCAAAGCATAGCAAATGGCTCGTCCTTTAAGGGTTTCAAGTAGTAATCCCACCCTTGAACAAAGGTTGTTAGATACGCTATCGACATAGAGTCTCCATTGCGTGTCCATTTCCAACTGTGCTACTTCCTTATCATCTCGTAAAATTAAATTCGACGATGATATATGCTAACTCTTTCCCATTGATTGCCTTTCTTGGGTGTATGTGATATCATATTGACTTAGTTCTATATTCCACTTGAGAAGTCATCTGGAAGTTTCAAGTCGATACAAACTTGCTTCATGGGCTGATCAGTCAATACTTTGGTTGGATGAGCTTGAAACTACGGTCGTAACTTCCGAGATGTGATCAAGAGGCAATACTCTAGTTTTTCCAGTATTGGGTAATTTTTCTCAGCTCTGGTAAACCACTTGCTAATGTAATACACGGGTTGTTGGATTTTCACTTCTTCATGCACATGTGTGGCGCTCAATGCACGGAGCGAGATTGCTAAGTAAATGAACATACTTCTCCATCCATAGGCTTTGATAGGATTGGCGGAGCTTCCATGTGCAACAGCAATTCTTCGAATGCTATTTGACAAGCTTCAATCCATTCAAAGTTTTTTTTCCTTTCTTTAGTGCGTCGAAGAATGGTATACACGTGTCGGTAGCTTTTGAGATAAATCGACTTAGTGCTGCAACCTTTCCATTCAGGCTTTGTAGTTCCACCTTATTCTTTGGAGCTTGGACTTCTCGTAGTGTCGTTATTTGTTCATGATTTTCTTTGATGCCTCTGGCACTTACGATGAATCCTAAGAATTTTCTGGAGGCCACTTCGAAGTGACATATAAGAGGATTGAGTTTCATTCAGTACTTCCGAAGTATCTCAAACATTTCAGCGAGATTATTCAGATGTTTTAAGCTACTCGTGATTTAACTAGCATGTCATCCATGTAAACCTCCATAGTTTTTTTGATTTGGCGCTTAAATACGGTATTTACCGCCTTGGATAAGTGGCCCCAGCGTTCTTTAAGCCAAACGGCATCACCCTGTAGCAGTATAGCCCCAGATCAGTGATGAAGCCGGTGTTCTCTTGGTTAGGTTCATGCATTACGATCTGATTGTACCTAGAGTATTCGTCCATGAATGATAGCAGTTCATGACCTGCCGTTCCGTCCACAAGCTGGTCTATTCTAGGAAGAGGGAAGCAGTCTTTCGGGCAAGCTTTATTTAACTTTAAGCAATCAATACAAGTTCGCCACTTTACATTGGACTTTTTGACTATGACCAGGGTAGACACCTATTCAGGGTAAGTTGCATCACGCATAAAACCATTAGCCATTAACTTGTCCACCTTTTCTCTTAAACCTTTGACCGTTTTGGACCCAGGCCACGCCTCTTCTGCTTTACTGGTGCGAACTTGGGGTCAATGTTGAGCGCATGGTATGTGATTTATGGTGACACCTCACACATAATGGAATGCGTCCATGTGAACACATCCAAGTTGGTGAAAAGAAATTTAGTAAGTTCTAATCGCATCTTGTTTCTAAGGTGTGATCCAATTTTCAAGACTTTAGTTGGATCGTCTATATTGACTGGAATAGACACCGTCAATTCTGCTGGTGCTGCCTGATCCTCCTTTTTCAAGGTTCCAAAGCCTTGTCGAATCAGTTGTCCTTGAGCTTAGGGCGGTTCTGTGGTTTCTATTCAAAAGGTTCGTGAATGTGGAGAGTTCACCCCTCATCCTTTACTTTTTCCCTTCTCCTAGATTCACATAACTCTGTAATGTAACATTCTCTGGTAGTGCATTGCTCTCCTTTAACCACCCTGATTCTATTTGTAGTCCAAAACTTCATTGTAAGGCACCATTGGGCCAGAGCGACTCTGAAATCAGCCAAGGCAAGTCGTCCTAAGAAGGAGTTATATGAAGAAGTTTCACCCACAATTACGAAGATCTAAATGAGGGTAACTCTTTGATCACCCTCTCCAAGCTCCACTGGTAAGTCAATTGTCCCTATGGGTTGTTTGGGTTCACTAGTGAACCCTTAGATCTTGGCATGCAGCCACACTTTTCACGCTGATATTCATTTGGTCGAAGGTACATTTAAAAAGTATATTGATAGAACTACTACTATCGACCAATATTCTTCGGACCATAGTGGGTCCAATTCCTACCGTTACCACCACCAAGTCGAGAGTCAGATCTACAATCCCTTCGGTATCTTAGTTGCTGAATATAATATCGTCATTTAAAGTTTTCTACTACTCAGTTAGGGCACCGTCTTCTATCATGAGACATGATTCCTTCGAAGCATGCTTTAATGAACTTGCATTTCGCTTTATCTCTCCCCAGCTTCTTTGTGCAGGATGTGGGCCTCCAGATATCGGCCCAATAATTAGTCTCCAGTCGATTCGCTTTGATCCCTCTTTACTAGTTCCGGCTTGGTTTTTTCTAATTCCTAGGGGACTGAGAAGCCATAAGTTGGTCAGAATTGTGTGATTTTTGTATTGCTAGAGCTTGTTCCCTTGAATCGCTCTTTGATCAAGTTCTTGAAGTAGCCACATTCGTTTCTATAGTGACATTGTTTCTCATGGAAATGGCAGAACTTCCTGAATGCTTCTGTTGCTCAGTTGCTTCATTCTTAGGGGGTCTTTTAAATTCCTCAGTCCCCTGTTTGTAAGATAAATATTTTTTGAAGTATCGTTTAAAGGGGTGTGATCTTTGGGCCTGAACCCCTTAAGCCTTTTATTGTTGCCATTACCATTTCTTTTATTGGAGTTTTGATTTTTCCTCTTTTGAGTTCCATCTTTCCCTGCAATTCCATCAGCAGTACTAGAAGCATATGTATTTTGATTCATTGCAACATTGCTCTATTAAATGCTCATCGGTTGCACACTAGTAGACTTCCTCTCCAGCTCATGCTCTTCCTCCAACCGAAAGTATTGATTTGCCTTACGATTAAAGTCTTCCATTATGGTAGGCTACTTCATCTTATTCCACTTTCTAAATTTAGTCTCAAGGTTAATGGCATAGACTAACGCCATAAAATCTGTGTCCTCATTGGGGTTGCTTACTTCCATCATTGTGGTATTGAACCGGCTCATGAAAGATTTCAGAGATTTATTGTGTCCCTGGAACAATCCGGGTAGGAACATGACATCTTTTGATCACATGGTATGGAGCCTGAATTGATCAAGGAATCTTGTTGCTAACGGGTCAAAAGTAGAGAGATCTCGACGGAAGCCCAGTGAACCACATAGATGCAATTCCCTCTAGAAAGATGGAAAAACACCTGCACCGAACAACTTCAGAGGCATTAGCTCCATCCATGTACCAACTGTACTTATTCAAATGGGGTTTTGGGTCCTTTGTCCCATCGTAGGATTGAATAGTTGGCATTATGAATTTTTTCGGATACTTCTCATTCAAGATTTCATTAGTAAAAGGAGTCCGACTTGGTGCAGACCCCCATTCATCATCTCTCTTATTTTTACTCTCGTCCATTAATCGTTTGACCATATTTGCTATCTATGCCTCTGATGTCCTATAATCCTAGGGGTGGAAGTCGGTCACTACACCAAGTGTTTGGCTTTGCAAATGGTCTTGGTGAGTGGGTTGAAGCTAGGTTCTTCTGTCTTTGGGAGAGCCACTCCTATAGGATCCCGTTAGCTTGTAGTTGGCCTGATTGGGGGCAGTTTGAACGTTCCTAACATCATCTAATGCATTGACATTCTCTTCCAACTAGTTGTCCTGCCCTTCATCATTTGAGTTGGAGAGGTCCATAACTATATTTTCTTGCGAGGTCTTTTCCCCTTGATTCAAGTTTAGAATTGGCTGCCTTGCAGCAAGTGGGTTACCCATATCTCCTTCCACGTTGAGTCCCATGGTTCCTGTTGTCACCCTTTTTGCGATTGTTTTCCATTTCATCTGTTTAGACCAGAAACGGAAGAATTTTCTTGTTCTACGATGGCCATGGGTTCATGCATAGTTCTTGGAGTAGGATTTATCTGTAAGGAGCATTAAGCTTATCCATCAGAGCCTTCTGGCTACTTTTCATTTTTTGGTTGATTTCATCAGCCATCTTATTCAACTCATCTCTAGTAACAAGTTCATACTGACTAGAGGATGTTGGTGCCTGATTTCCTAAGTTGGCACGATTTACTTTAGTTTGTTGAGGCTAACATCTTCTCCAGCTACCACTGCCCCTATGGACCTTCCAGAGGCAGTTCTCCTTCTTCCAAGAGCCATTGATTCTAAGCGGTAGATTTTCAAGCAAAGATTGAGGATCTAACTTTTAGACCTATCTGATCCAAAGTAGACAGCTTGATCTGGATCCTAAGTTGGGTTCTCAGTGAAAGCACCAAAATGTTAACACCAAAAAATGGATCAATACCCTGGTCTGAGTGTGAAAGCACCAGCCCTGCTTTCAAAAAGCAATAATATAGATAACAGATATAGAAAGAAACAGTAAAAGAAAAAATACAAGAATATTTTTTAAGTGGTTCAGCTGTTAACGAAGCCTATGTCCACTTTATAATTTCTATTATAAATTGGTTGCTGTTACAAGAAGTGTTTGATTACAAAGCTTTTGATTGTCCTTAGCTGGATTGAATCTCCAAGGTTGGAAACCACTAGAAAATCACAGTGAAATCCTTTAGAGATTGTTGTGAGGGAGGTGAAGAGTGAAGAAAGCTTCCAGTAGAATTTCAACAACCAGTCCGGAGAAGTCCCCCTTTACGTTGCAGGTAGGATGGTATTTACAGATATCAGAGAGCTTCAAGGCAAGGCATGTTTGCCAATTGCTTGTTATGTTACCAATTTTTCGGGTAACCCTTAACTGTAAAGTGGGCGTATTTTTTTGGTATAGTCTGCTCTTGGAATAGAGGGATGTACTTATTTATCGATTGTATGAAGGCTGGGACCCAGTTGCCTTGTTATGGCTAGAAACCTCTCGATCGGGTAGCATATAGGTTTGTATGCTTGTATATTGATATCGTTGTCAAAAAGTGATTTGTTTTCATATCCTGAAGTAAATGAATTTGAATAAAAATGTATATATTTATTTCAAAAGTTCTGAAATAAGAATTCAGGAATAAAGTCTAATTAGATTTGAAAATATAAAATTGAAGATTAAGCCTAAATGGGTAGTTTTGGGAATTGCATATTGTTTGTTGCATCGTAGGCTCCGTGAGTCCTATTTGCGGTGGGAGAACTATGTTGGCTTGATTCTGTATCTAATTGGATACCCAATTAGATTGGAGGCAGTCATAAGTGTTAGTGATGCAGCCCTTCGAATAATATAACCCTTTCATGTTTATCTGTTATTGGTTGTTTTTTATCTTGTGTTGTTGTATCTTTCATGCTTACTATTTTATTCTGCATTTACATTGTTTATTGAGTATGTAGGTAAGGATAGTGTTGTCTCTCTCATCAGAGTTGTGCAGTGGTAGATTTATTGTCATTGTATATGGTATGTAATAAAGCACACTTTGTAGAATTAATAAATTAATTAATTACTATGATAAGTTGTATAATTGAATTTTTATCCTATAGATTTAGTAATATTGAATATTTATCAAATATGGTGGATTAAGTTGGTAGTTTTCATTAGTAGTTTTAGAACGAAAGAAATTTTCGGCTCTTTTATCTAGTCCAAAAATCCGAGTCGTGACATTAGTAGCTGCATCTAACGGTTCCTAGTGAGCCTATGATGTGGTTGCACCAGATTTAATCTTCAAATCTGACGGCCTGAGATCCCTAAGCCACACTATAAATAAGACCCTAGGCTTAGCTATTTTTCTCATTCATATTTTCTCCCAATTGGGTTCATTGATTGAGGCTGAACCCTAAATAGAAATTTTTTCAAAGGAGAAGATCTTTTTAATAAAAATATTCTACGCCCTAGAAGTGGATCCAGAAAGGCCAAGGATTAGAGCTAAGGACCACATGTGAGTGTTGTGTAATTATTTAAGATTTGTAAGCAATGTAAAATAATAGGGTTCTCAATAGTTGTAGTTTTTCTACAATTTTGAGATAGTTCTTATATAAGTTTATGTACAGTCGGTTTTTAAGTAAATTTCAGAAGTTCATTTTAGTATATTTTATTCAGCTATTACATTCAGTTAGCTACAGTTATTTACATCTGTTTTAAGTTGGAATTTAGCTTGTAAATGTTAGTTTCTTTTTATGGAGATTTAATCCCTTTTTACGCGAGTAAATTAAAAAGAGAAGAATTTGCTAATATGGATTAAAATAGAATAACATTAAATTTACAGAAATCAAATGTAATGAAAAAAATTGAAATAAAAATAAAGATGGACCGAAATAGGCTAACTGAAGATATTTGCAAGCAAAATTATAACAAGCGGTTATAACTAAAATGAGAAAATAAAAGAATAACAGCTGCAAGAACAATTATGACACAAGTTATAATTAGAAGGAAAGAAATAATAGAAGAGGCTTTATTTTTAAAACATAGATCTTGGATTAAGTTAGTAAGAAAATATAGCAGAAATAACATAAGAGGATTATTTTAAAATTTAGATTTTGGATTAAGTTAATAAGCAAATATAGCAGAAATAACAGAAGACGCTTATTTTAAAACTTAGATCTTGGATTAAGTTAATAAGAAAATATAGCAGAAATAATAGAAGAGGCTTATTTTAAAACATAAATTTAGTTAATAAGATAATATGGAAGTAGTGGCCCATACCGGCAGCATTCCCTTTTAGATCTAGGAATGATGGTCTCACAATACTAGGTGAGGTAGGGACATGCCTATGCTGATTAGGGTAAATAAGTGGCCAATAGATAGAGGCTCAAATCTAGTGATTTGGGCAAAGGGCGCAAAAATAGAAGATTGTTTATTAGGACCAGTACCGACAGCACTCCCTTTTAGGTCTACAACCAATGGTCTCACAATAATTAGATGAGGATAGGTAGCTTTCCCTTTTAGGTCTAGGACTAATGGTCTCACAAAAAATAGGTGAGGCTGGGCATGCTTGTGTTGACTAGGTTAAACGAAGGGTCAAATGGGAAGTGGCAGTTAGTGTGTACCGGTGATGACCGAGCATGTTGCATCGTTTAGGGTAAATAATTCGCTATTGCATCCTAAGCTCTAAAGAGGTATCTTTTGTTATGACCAACATGATTGGTTCACAGTGGCACAACGAAGATAAGAAAGGCCAATTAAAGGGTAGAATTTGGATTTCAGCCTAATCAAGTTAGCAATTGAGATAGGATTAGGGTTTTAGCCTAATCACAGCAATTTAAGACAAGTGCAAATAATCACAATCAAATAATCAAAGCTAATAGTCAAATAGGATCATAAAAAGTATTTTATCCCAATTTTATCTTTTCTGTATTTTCCTTTAATACTAAAACTATTGCTTAGTCTATAACATTTTTCTTGCTTAGAAATGATAGTAATTACTTTCACTCACCAGACTTATTGTCTAACCCACTCCTCTATTTCCCCCTTTTCCCCCAATATGCCAGCAGAGTTGAGTTGATTTAGATTTCTTGGAGATCCATTCTCGAAGTTCTCTCGTTTCAGATGTGTTCTTCTACTTTGCATCTTTTTCTTTTATGGACATGGAATTTGTGAGAGGGGTTATGATTATTATTATTGCTAATTTTGCACTCTGATTATGTAAGGCCGAGGTGTATTTTTCATAAGACATGAATTTGAGGTATTTTGAGTTTTTGAGACATGTTATGTTTTAAAGACTTATTTTGAAATGAAGTTTAAGTTATTATTTAAATGCCTCCACTATTTTTACTTATTTATCTTGTGAATCTTAGTCTCTTCGATGCTTATCCATACCTATAACGCACCACACCTTTGGTGTGCCCTTTTTGGGAATACTAAGGGGTGTGGGGTGTTTCAGAGGAGGTAAGCTCGGAATAACGCGACTCATTCCTGGGGTCTCATTGCACGATTCAGAGTCTCCATCATCAGATTCTACGTAAAAGTCATTACTAGAAGTGGACTCATCACTACTACTCCCAATCCCTCCCTTCTCTTTTCCTAAGTCCATCGTGGCCTTTCCTTCCCTCTGATCAAACTCCTCTTCCCCTTCTTTCGAAATCGGAGGCATTCTGACCAGGAAATTAACTTTGGTCGCAGCGACGTCTCTTCCATCGTGAGTCCCTTTAGCTTTCCTTCAAAACAAGCCCTCTCTTTCTTAAGAAGCACCTTCTTCCTGACCATGAGAAGAGGAGGTGGATCAAGAGGGAGAAGGGACCTCAACCGGAATAGCCGATCTCCCTGGATATAGTAAGCCACATCGGAGTAAGTTTTCATCAGTCAGCGGGACTTTAACGGAACCTTCATCAGCATCAATAGTCTTTAGGGTTCGAAAAACTTCATCAAGAGATAGGTTCCTATTCGGCCTCGAGATAACTGCAAGAAGTATTCGACATGTTAGAAACTCTACAGCGACAAGCCAAAAATGAATAAGTAAGGAAGAGAACTTATTCCCTGTGGTCCAAAGATGGTTAAACCCCTCAGGGCATCTGCCAAAGAAATACTAGGTCTTGCACTGGGATAGATTGCTCTACAGTCATTATACGATTTTTTTAATTCCTTTGTGCTTCGATAACAACTAAGGACGGACACCCATCTCTTCTCTTGAATGAAAGAAAGTATCGCAACTCGTCAAAGCTCAAAGCACGATTGAATGTTCGCATGAATAGGACGTGTAAACAAGTTAAGATGGCATATCCGTTAGGATGAATTTGGAATGAAGCAATGCCTAAGTTCGAGAGAATTCATGCAAAATGTCAGTAAAAGGGGGCACGGCTCCATTCAGACACATATACGGATGACAAGTGGTATATCCCGGAGGAGGCATGTGAGCAAACTCGTTCTTTTCAGGAAAGGCACATGTCTTCCTTTGGTATGCCATGTTGCACGTAGATATTGTGCAGGACCTTAGCGAAAATCACAAATGAAGCTCTCTCCGGTGGATTCAGAAGAACTCTAAAGTTAGGAGGAGTTCGATCCAAGACCGGAGTCCAGACCAACCAGAACTAATTGGCCATGCTTAGCCTATAAGGCGGAAGAGGAAAGGGCAATGGACGATGACTCGGCTTTCGAAAGTGTTGGACTCTCTCCGATAGATTTATAGTGAGAATATGGATACTTTATTCTAAACAACCGGACTCACATTCAAAATAGTCAGGTGATTCTACTCTAAACTAATAGTTTCCCCTACAACACTTGAATTTCGGAGAGACATTGATTCGTGTTGACACGTTGGATTTCAAGTATGTACCGAGGCAAGTGCAATGTGATGTCTATAGAGGGTGAGCTTGGTGTCCAAAACACTTCAAACGCTATCCCGTGTAGATAATTCGCTCATAGAAGACAAAGAAAAGGACTTCCCATTTCGTTTTCATTTGTTTTTACTTCCTCTACACTTACCTGTTATTGATTAACGATCGATAACGGATACGTTGTCTAAAAGCGATATGGAAAATTCTTTTCAGTATAGGGACACTAACCATATAAAAGCAATCAAGACAAGTTCAAATTCTTCGAAAAAGCTAGGACCAATTCTTGATGTGTTGTGCTATATCATCTATGGAATTGGCACAAGTCAATTTTGGCTCAATGGACGAAGACAGAAAATGTGTCAAGCACCTGGCCAAGGCCCGCATGTCATTTTGGGAGGAACTCAAGACTCGATTTACTATCTTCCTTCATTAGTCTGCAATCAACTCAGACTCCTCACGGCAAACATCACGAATGCAACCTCACCGCCACATAATTAAACGAACATTGTAATCTGCGAACCCACCTCGAGTTAATGATTTAAATGCAAAATTTGTTTGAATTTTCAGGGTAAACGAACTACAATTGGATCGGTGGCGATCTAGGGATGAATCTATAGCGGCCTATTATGTCAAGCAAGTTAGGGTTTCGAATGAAGGCGATGTGGATAAGCAGCAGTAAGGCATTGGAGTTGTTGGCATAGAGGTAAGCATATCAGAAGATCGAATATTTTTAAAAGGTAGGATGAATCAATGAAGGTTGAAGTTGAGTCGCGGCTAAGTACGTAGATCGCACGAAGGAATAAAATCTGCTTGGATCGAATGATTGAATGGCTTGGCTCGGCTCGGCTCCATTGCATAAATAGAAAGCAGGAAAAACACATGAAAAAATCTCTAAGTGTTCGGGTCGCTAGCGGTCCGTCAGCTATGGGTCACCGCAATCTATCAACTATGGGTTGCCAGCGATCACCCATGGGTCGCTAGAAATCCATAGGATAGCACACATGCGACCTCAAACTTGCACTGTGACATCTGCCTATTATTCCAAGATAAACCGAGAAGCTATGGAGAAAAACTTGATCCGTTATGACAAGCAATAGTGGTCGAGACCAAAGCTAAGTAAATAGTAGCATAACCTACTTCATATTCGCGAAACTCTAATACGATTACTTGGAATTCAACAAGCAGAGATTATAAGCGATGACTTGTAGAGCACGTATTGTTTCCAATGATGACGTATTCTTAGGGGAAAATGTCATCTAGGTTTTTAACCCATCAGGATCCAAGAGAAGACGGAATAACTTGACGAAGTTAGAATGGCTGAGAACTCAACGAAAAGGACTAAAGCAGCAAGCCAAAAGGAGCCAAGAAAAGAAAACAAGAATACCCACTAAGGACATAGATTGCTTACCGGTTCTTTTTCATCTTGATCCAATCTATATTACTAAAGTGGTGACCGCGTTTGATGAAATTTCAAGTTAGCTAAACCAAGAGACAAGCATCTGTCCAGTCCAGTTAGTGGCCAAGTACAAGTAGCTAGTAAGTCGTCATCAAAATAAGGCAACATGCAACGACACTACACGAATAACGTCAACACAACAAAGTGAAAAAATATGCTAAGTGTATGGATCACTAGCGATCCATACATCATGGATCGTGGGTGATCCATATCTGATCATGAAATTGTTGCGACCTAAACTAAGTGAAGAAGAAAATGGGGCTAAGTAATTTGCTCGATCTCGAGCTACGGCTATGGATCGCTAGCGATCCATAGACCATGGATTGCTAGCGATCCATGCTTTTGGATCGGGTCATGAACTAAGCTCTAATGGATCCTCATGTGTCCCTCTACAAGCACTTGGCGAACAGGCCTGGCCCAGAAGCTCTCTGATCTTTATAAATATCATCCTACCTGCAACATAAAGGGGATCTTCTCCGAATTGGTTGCTAAAACTCTACTGGAATCTTTCTTCACTCTTCACCTCCCTCAATACAATCTCCAAAGGGGTTCACTATGATTCTCCAGTGGATTCCAACCTTGAAGATTCTATCTTGCTAAGGAAAATTAAGAGCGTTGTAATCAAACACTTCTTGTAATAGCAATCAGTCTATAGTAGAAATTATAAAGTGGACGTAGGTTCGTTAACAGCCGAATCACTATAAAAATCTTCTTGTCTTCTTTCTTTTACTACTTCTTTCTATATATGTTATCGGTATTATTGCTCTATGAAAACAGGGCTAGTGCTTTCACAAGCAGACCAGGGTGTTGATCCATTTTTCAGGTTAACAGACGGGTCCTAATTCTACATTTAATGCTTATGTCGCGATTCTATTGGTTTCTCTGGAAAAGTGCTTCCTTTTTCTTTATCCTATGATCATTTGTATCAGGATATTGCCATGTCTCTACAGTTAGGATCTCATTGACTAGATAATCTCAACCATTGGTTTTTGGATTTAAATAAACCCTTCCATTTTCCTTCTTTCTTACTCTTATTGCTAATCCGTAGCCTCTGCCATTAAAGTTTGGCAACCCCTTCATAGATTACTGAAAACCTCAGACTGAAATAATAGGTCTTTGATTTTTCCTATGATTTTATCATCATCTTTTACCATTATCATTATCTATCAGCATTTACCGCTTTCCGAACTTATAATAAATTCGATTTCAATTATCGTTATGATATTAATGATTGATTTTTGATTTGGGGTATTGATCAATTGGTTAATCCATGATGCTCATTATCTTGTGGATTACAATTTTTTCCCTAGACCAAATTTTTCATTAACTTGGGATGATAATTGCCTTATCCACAATTTAGTTTTTTTGAGAGAATTCTGAATTTTGAGTTTCGCGCTTGGGCTGTGGGATCCTATTTTAGGCCTAATTCCTTTTATTATCCATATGATCTTAAATTTTTCCAGTAGAAATTTCATAGTTCATACTGAATAGTTAGATTAACAATAACCTTCTTTAGACTCTTCAAGGGATAAATCCATAATTCAGTAGGAGTTAGAGAACTAGATCGAGAGCTACATGACTGAGGGGGTTAAGGTTAGGGCTCCTAGTTTAGATGACGACTGGAGTGAACCCCCTAAAGGGTTCTTCACTAGGACATCAAAACGTTTAGCACATGGAATATTGCTTCCTTTTTCCCTCTTGTTTGTCGATATCCTAGAATTTTATAGGCTTAATCTGATTCAACTTAGGGTGGTCTTGTATAGCACTTTATCTGCTTTAACGATTTTATATTGGAAGAGAGGTATCAATACATGACCACTTTCGAGGTTGATTACTTAAACAACTTGCATAGGTCACCTAGTAAGTCATTAGTTCCCGTGTATTTTCTATGATTCTAGAGGAAGATGACTTTGATTAAACTACTTAGCAAAGTAACAATGACTATTGGTTCTACATGAAGATAGATGATCCACAAATCGTTACTAAGTTACCAGAGACTTGTAAGTTTTCAAAATTTTCTTTTTTTAAAATACTCTTGCTTCTAAAATTTTATCACATCATTCCCTAATAGTTTTTCCTCTTTTATCTCTTTAGCTAGACACATGAGGGACAAGGCTCTAACCGTTAAGGATTGCTACTCTAGGTATGAGGAGGTGATGAAAATTTCAAAATAGAAAAGGCTTAGACATGTTGTTCTTTCTGAGGCCAATCTCAAGGCTTATAGCTCGTTATAGTCCTTGACTAGGTTTTTTGGATATGATCCCCCTTCATCTTAAACATGCCCTTAAACGTGATTGATTTATGTTATCCTAAAGAATCCACTGACTCAAAAATGCCGAAACCAGAAGATGAATGTTTCTCCCAAGAGTAGACCTCGATTTTAAATATCTTATAGCTTATGTCCTATTATATAACTTTTATAAATTATAATTTTACTTAATTTCCATGTTTCCTCTTTTTATATGCAGTGGCTTCTGACGATATACTCGAATTAGGTGTATCGCTATTGAACAAGTCATCCTCATCCACTTCTTCTTGACAAAAACCATGTAACACCCCTAATTTTTCTTTAATACTGTTAAGGAGATTTAATTAGATTAATTAAACAGAATAATGTGTGGCGCAAAAAGGAGATGAGATTTGATAATTAATTGGGTTAGGCCTTAACTAATCAACATATAAGATTGTTTTAACTTAAACATAAGAAAGATGATTTATGAGGAGCAAAATAGGAATAAGCTTCATTTCCTAAACATAAACCCTTCCACTCTTATATCCTCATTCATTTTTACATACATATAAGTCACAAACAAAGTAGAGGCCGTTGCTAAAACTTTTAAAGGAAGAAAAGTTAGAGAATCAAGTTAAACCTAAGGGGAATCAAATCAACAACTCAAATATCAACTCTTTTTCTCAAAACATGGTGAATAATATTATCGATCACATTCTTATATGTTAAATTTCATATTTTTGATGTATTACAAATTGCTTGATGATATATGGTTGATTTTACTAGTGTTTACATGAATGGTGATTTATTGGAATTTTTATGAAATTATTATGATAAATTTCAAGCGAAAAATCTTGGTGAATTACCTCCAAATGACTTGATTTTTTTGATATGTTGGGAAATACATAGTTTTGAAGATGAATTTTTTAATTCCTTAATTTTTGGAATGAATAGGAATATTTTATGAATTTCCTAAGGCGAAAAGGGAATTTATTTCGGGTTTTAAATATTAAAAATAAAAAATGATTTTTTTTCTCTGAAATTTCTATATGGTAAAGAAAATATTACTTCATACTTTTAGTGAATTTTTAGGATTTTTCCCAAATATTTTCGATTTATTATGAATTTTCTAAGCTAGAAAGGCTTAATAATTATATTAAAATATTAATATAATTTAATGGTTTAAAAATAATTTTGGAAATTAGAAATCTGATTATTGAAGTTTAACTGCAAAGAAATTGATAAATATATCTCTAACTAATAGGAATTTAGAAAATAATAAGAGTTGGTGAAAAGAATATACTTTATTTAGCAAAATAGCAGTTTTTTCGTTAATTACGAGTCTGCCACTCTACCCCTTCATAACCTTTGCTTCTGTATTGCTAAAGTAGTTATTTGCTTCCGTATAGCTACAATTCCCATTTGCTTTCGTATTGCTACAGTAGCCTTTTGCTTTCGTAGCCATGCTACAGTAGTAATGCTTTCGAGAACCTGCTACAGTACCAATGCATTCGTTGCATGCTACAATACCAATACTTTCAAAGCCATGCTATAGTGCTAATGCTTTCGAAGCCATGATACCATAACTTTAGCTTTCCTAGCCATGCTATAGCAACATCTGGCCTCATCGCTAGTGCTTCCGCCAACTTTATTTTTAGAATTTAAAACATATGTAACTTTTTTTTAACCGCAAGTCCATTTTGCTAGTATGACCACTCTATGGAATGGAAAACCATCATTTGAATGTAATGGATTAGGTTAGAGACCCTAATTCTACACCTATAAAAGGTTATAGCCTAAACTAAGTTTTGTTAATTATGTAGTCACTTTATTTTCGATGGATGCGGAGGGGTGATTATGTAATAGTTGAATAAACCTAGAAGCCTCCTTCCGTAATGATTCTAACCCAGATGGAAGCATTATTCTGCCTTATTATTTTGATTGGGGCAAAGGGCTCCTTTAGCCTTAGCTTTAATAGGTGCAAGGGGACATGCTGCATCGCTTTGCCTTTGTATTTGAAGATAAAGGTGGATAGCCCTAGAATTTATAAAATTTCCTTTTGGACCTTAGGGACACTAAGGCATATTTTAGTAGAGTTGATACCATAATGGGGACACCAATGTATGTCTTATAAAGGAGTTTTGCATTCTTGGGTAATCAAGCGGATTTATTTTTTGTCCCATATTTTTTATTATATTATCTTTCCATCTATTTTTTTCTAAATATGAATCTAAATCTATTCGCTTCATTTATAACCCTTAACTGTATTTTGACGTTTTAAGGGAAGGATAACCAGCTAGGTTGACCTACCGGTGAATATACATTTATTTTACCCATTGTGAGTAGAATTGCATTTAGGAGGTCAGATAGACCAAAATATAGGATGCCCAAAACTGGTTAAAATATTATCGATTAAAACAGGTTCTTAGTTAGCCCATGAAAACCTTGCCTTGAGAAATGTTATTAGCAGGGGACAAATAGTTCTTAGTTATCCCATGAAAACTATGTCCAGAATAACTTATTGATAGGGATTAACAGGTTCATGTTCAGCCTATGAAAACTATGACCTGAGAATGTTATTAGAGAATCTAATAAGTTCATAGTCAGCCCATGGAAACTATGATTAAATGATGTTATTAGTAGACAGCAATAGGTTTTTAGTAATCCCATGAAAGCTATGAATCTGGACAGATGGTCCGTAAGCTTGGAATAGGCTATTAGTCAGCCCATGAAAACTAATAGGTTGATAGTGACCCTAGAATCTATAACTTGAGACAGATAGTCAGATGAAAGAGGATGGAAAATCCCAGATTTATGGTACAATTGCATATCATCATATTATGTTATGTTTTAACTATTGTGGATGCAGGTGCATAGTATATGGTTAATTAGTTTTTGGTTACGGTATTATCAAGGGAAAACCCGTTTTGGTTAGCAACGTGGTCTCATTAGATATCTATTTGGTTCGAGATGGTATATTATTATTAACACTAGACTTTTTGTCTGACTCGAAGTTTATGTTTTTCCCCTTAAACTCTCGGATGCTCAAATAATTGGAATAAGCTAAGGGTAATGGTTTATAAGGTTAATAGTTGATGAATAAGCTTTCCGAGACGTGCAGGAGGCAAGCTAGCTATTAGAAATTCTATTTTTTGGTTCCACTGTGCTATTTGGATGTAAGGGAAAAGCTACTTATTGCCTATATTTAGACTCTGATCAACAAGGGGGTAACTTCATAAGTTGCTCTTGACAAATTTTGTAATAAATTGTAATTTCTCTAAGCATGGCTTATATATGGGATTATGTAATGAATATGAAGCATCTTTTACGAAATGTAATGTGAAGTTTGAATTTAAATTATGTTCAAAATTTTCTTATATTCATATGTTTCTGGTATATCAATGTATCTAACATTACCGCAGTTAGTTACCGAGAATTAATAACCATGGATGACTGTAGCATCCATAGCAGTTAGTTTTGGGCCTCCAAATTGAGGATGTTACAAGTTGGTATTAGAGCATAGGTTTATGTAATCTTAAAAGAAATTTGAACCTAAAAGATATTCTAAACATAACCCAATGAATCAGAGAATGAGAACGGGGTTTGAGTTAACACTATAGTAATATACTTGCATTTGTTATATACATATAATTATGTATTCTCATTTTCTCTTAAACCGTTCTTTTATATTTTACTAAGGCTCATACACAGATATACGAGAAAGGAAGATATAGATGTAGAAAATGGAAGAAGAAATCTAGGTGGAGGAAGCTCCATGACTAACAGGAATGCTCGACCCAATACAAGGAGGAATCCAGGTCCATAGGAAAATGCTAATTCAAACGCAAATGCCAACGTAGGTGTTGGAACCCCACCTTTAGATATGGGTATTATGCATAAGTTCTTCGTCAATCTGATGCAAGTTGGAGCAGTTACAAGAGTAGTTGAGGTAAATGCTGGAGGGGCAAATCTAATGGCCCCAGTTGGCAATAACTATGCCAAACTGAGCAGAGATTATACCAGTCTGGTGGGGAGACATTTTTGGGAATAGCGGATGCTGTCAAAGTAGAAAACTGGTTAATGCACTGTGAAAGAATTTTCACTGACTTGGAATTAGATGATGAGCAAAAGAGAAGACTTGCTTAAAGACAGTTGTAGGGAGCAGCACTATACTGATGGAATGGGATTACTGCTGGAATACTCGAAGAAGAATTAACTTGGGTCGAGTTTCAAAGAATATTCAAAGAGTGGTTTCTTTTCAAAGTGGCCAAGTCGGCATTGATGAGGAAGTTTATGGATTAAAGCAGAGGAGATTTCGGTAATCAAATATGCCACAAAATTTGACGAGCTGTCCAGATATATATGATATAATTGATGCCATCATGAAGAGAAATGAATAGCTTATTTGACGACTAAAGCCCGAGACTGCTAAGGAAATCGTGCAACACCTCCATGACCCAAGCAACGTCATAGTGGAGACGGCCATCAGGAACAAAGAGATGCTCTCTACGTTTAGTAATGGGAAGCCAATTGAGGTTCAAGGTCCCCAGGGAAAGAAGAGAAAGTTCTTTAAATGAAAAGGAGCTCAGAAAGGAGGAGCTACCAAGAATGGGAAGGCCGATTTAGTTCGCTACAAGTGCAACAAGAAAGGATATTTTACTCATGAATGTCGAACTGGAAAAGGGAAGAAGGTTGCAGATAAGAAAGGAGTGAAGTGCTTCAACTGTGACTAGATTGGGCATTACATGAATCAATCTCCAGAGATGGTTAGAGTAGACAAGAGAAAGGTCTTTGCCTTAGAACAATCTTTTTCTAGACCAACAGCAGCTAAGAAGTGGAAACCCATGATGGAAGGTACGCTTTTTATTCATAGTATACTAGTTTGGTGCTATTTGATACTGGTGCATCGCATTCGTTTATATCTTAGTGTTTGGTAGATAAATTATGTTTAGAACCATCATAACTACTTACTTCTTTAAGGGTTGCAAATCTAATATGAGGGTATGCAACTCTGGGAATGATACGTGATCACTTAGAACTTGACTTGTTTGGCCATAAGTTTGCATGTAGCCTGTAAGTTTTTTATTTTTGAAGTTTTGGGATCATATTTGGTATGGATTGTTTAGATAGATACGATGCAAGAATATTTTTCCCGGAAAGGGAAATATCATTGAGACACCTCCAACAACCATTATTAAATTATATAATTGGTTGATAAATTAGACTTAAGTGCTTGTGCTTTGCTAAATGCAATGGAAGCAGAAGAAGAATTAGATCAGGTATTGGTAGCAAAAGAATCTACAGATGCTTTTGATCCAATGTTAGGGCTACCACCAAAGCGAGCTATTGAGTTTCGGATAGATTTTGTGCCAGGGATAGAACCTGTAAGTAGACCACTTAGCCAGAAGACACTTAGTGAGATGAATGAGCTTAAGGTGAAAATAGTGGACTTAGAAGGGAAAAGCTTTATTAGACCAAGCAATTCTCCTTGAGAGAAGCTGCAGTATTCATGAAGAAGCCAAATGGATCTTTAAGATTTTGTATTACCTACCGCAAGTTGAATGAAAGGACAATCAAGAATAAGTATTTTTTTGTCGAGAATCGATGATTTGTTCGATTTATTGAATGGAACAAGAGTGTTCTCCCAGTTGGATTTGGCAACAGGGTTCCATCAACTAAGAGTGTCGGAGGAAAGTATTCCGTTAATGGCGTTTAGGATGAGATACAGGTCATATGAGTGGTTGGTGATGCCATTCAGGTTAATGAATGCGCCAGCTCTCTTCGTGGATTTGATGAATTGGGAATTCCAAGAGCACTTAGACAGCTTCATATTAGTATTCTTAGATGGCATCTTAATATACTCTATGGATGAAAGAGAGCATGAAGTTCATCTTAGAGTGGTGCTTGAGACGCTGAGGCAGCACCAACTGAAAGCAATGTTTTCAAAGTGTCATTTCTGTAAGAAAAAGGTTAAATTTCTTAGTCACCTGGTTTTAGAGAAGGGTTTTTCAGTTGACCTGGATAAGATCGATCGATTAACAACTGGAAGAGACCAAAGATGGTAATTGAGATTAGAAGTTTCCTTAGGCTTGCTAGTTACTACCGGAGGTTTATTAAGGATTTCTCGTGGATAACACTGCTTTTGACTAGGCTGACCAGGATGGATGTAAAGTTCACTTGGTCTGGAAAATCTGAGGAATTGTTCCTTAATTTAAAGCATTTATTGACCAATGCATGTGTGTTAGTAGTTCTAGATGGAATTCAAGGATTAGTAGTTATACCGATGCATGTAGAACCGGATTAGGAGCTGTGTTGATGCGATAGGGTAAGGTCATTTCCTATGCTTCTCGATAGCTTAGACCCTATAAAGTGAGATACCATATTCATTATTTAGAGTTGGCAGCGGTAATTTTCATGTTGAAAATATGGAGACACTATCTCTTGGGAGAGAGATTCGAGATATATAGTGATCACAAGTCTTAAGGTACCTATTCTCTCAAAATGAATTAAATATGAGACAGCAGAGGTGGTTGGAGTTTTTTCAGCTTATGACTTTGGTATAGAGTATACACCGAGGAAAGGTAACAAGGTTACGGATGCACTTAGCAGGAAACATCAGAGTGTGATGTTAGCCATATTGGCTGAATGGTAGGATCTTGAGGTGTTGACTACGTGTAGTGTGCGTTTAAGATCTACTGCTAATTCTAGTCTGAATACTGTCATATTGTCTTGCTTGGAAGTTCGATAGAGATTGATTGAAAGGATTGCATCTAAGCAGAAAGACGACCCAGTGTTAGCTGAGAAGATTAAAAGGCTAGAGCCCAGAATCGAGAACGACAATTTGAAGGATTCTAGTATTTACCAGAAAGGGTGATTAAGGAAGAAGGGACGATTATGTGTCTCGAATGTAGAAAACCTAATGAAGGAGTCCCTTACAGAATGTCATCAATCAAAATTTATGATTCATCCGGCATGAAGATGCATCGGGATATGAAAAGGAGTTTCTATTGGAAAGGTATGAAGAGGGATATTGGCTTGTGGGTAAAGCAATGTGTGAACTGCCAACAAGTGAAGGTCGAACATCAAAAGCAGAGTAGGTAGCTTCAACCTTTGGAGATACCAATTTGGAAATGGGATTCGATATATATGGATTTTATAGATGGGTTGCCATGGTCGAACTGGGAAAATGAAAGTATATGGGTCATAGTGGACAGGTTGACCAGGAGTGCCCATTTCATTCCAGTCAAATCAACCAAGACAGCACCTGTTTTGGCTAAATTGTTCATGAAGAACATAGTTAGACTATATAGGATTCCTAGTAGCATAGTCAATGACAGAGATGCCTTGTTTACTATTGAATTCTGGAAGAGTCTATAAGGAATGTTGGGAACCAAGCTTAAGATGAGTACCGCTTATCATCCAAAGATGGATGGTCAGACAAAGAGAATCAATATGGTACTCAAGGTTCTATTGAGAGCTTATGTATTAGATTTTGGGTGGCTGTGGGAAGGCCATTTGCACTTGGTTGAGTTTTCCTATTATAATAGCTACCAAGCTAGTATAGGAATGACACTTTTTGAAGCTTTATAGGGAATAATAGATTCAAGTTTATAAGGAAGCTCGGTCTAGATAAAAGAGTTATGCAGATAAGAGGCGTAATGATCTAAAGTTCTTAGTTAGAGATAGGGTTCCATTAAAGTATCACCAATGAAGTGGGTGGTATGATTTGGAAAGTCGGGCAAACTGGCACTAAAATATGTCGGACCATTCCCAGTCATAAAGAGGGTATGAAGGCTCGCATATAGAGTAAGGTTACCGAGCAGTTTAGTAGGTGTCCATAATGTGTTTCACATGTCTCATCTTCGTAAGTATGTACATGATCCAGAGACTATTATCCCTCGAACTGCATTGGAAGACTTAATGGTAGAACTAGATCTAACTTTTGTTAATCAACCAGTTCGGGTTGTAGTTAGAGATGAGAAAAGGTTAAGGAACAAGATAGTCAAGTTGGTAAAAGTTTAGTGGAGCGACAACGAGAAGGACTGTACTTGGGAAATAGAAGATAGATTAGGGATACTTATCCTAGGTTGTTATGAGGGAATGTTCTATATTTGTTTTATATAGACTTTTCGCTAGTGGGATATGCTAGCTTTGTTCGCAAGATGATATGCTTGTTTGTAGCCCTTACTGAATTCAAGGACAAAATTCTTTGAGGGGGAGCCTATAACACCCCTAATTTTTCTTTATCATTATTTAGGAGATTTAATTAGATTAATTAAACAGAATAATGCGTGGCATGAAAACGAGACGAGATTTGATAATTTATTGGGTTAGGCCTTAACTGATCAACATATAAGATGGTTTAAACTTAAACATAAGAAAAAGGATTTATAAGAGGGACAAAATAGGAATAAGCTTCGTTTCCTAAACATAAACCCTTCCACCCTCATTTCCTCATTCATTTTTACATCCATATAAAACACAAACAAAGCAAAGGCCATTTCTAAAGCTTCTAAAGGAAGAAAATTTAGAGTCAAGTTAAAGCTAAGGGAAATCAAATCAATAACTCAAATATCAGATCTTTTTCTCGAAACAAGGTGAATAATACTATCGATCTCATTCTTATATGTTAAATTTCATATATTTGATGCGCTGCAAATTGTTTGATGATGATTTGGTTGATATTACTAGTGTTTGCAAGAATGGTGATTTATTGGAATTTTTATGAAATTATTATGATAGGTTTCAAGGGAAAAACCTTAATGAATTACCTCGAATGACTTGATTTTTTTATATGTTGTGTAATACATAATTTTGGAGATGATTTTATAATTTCATAATTTTTAGAATAATAGAGAATATTTTATGAATTTGCTAAGGTGAAAAGGGTATTTTTTTTTTGGGGGGTTTTAATGATTAAAAGCAATAAAAAATGAATTTTGCCTCAAAAATTTTATAATGTAAAAAAAATTATATCAGATATTTGGTGAATTTTTAGGATTTTTTTCAAGTTTTTCGATTTATTATGAATTTTTTAAGCTAGAAAGATTTCATAATCTAATTTAATGGTTTGAAAATAAATTTGGAAATTATGAAATCTAGTTATGGCAGTTGTTCTGCAAAGAAACTGATAAAGTATATCTTTAACCAATAGGAATTTGACAAACAATAAAAGTTGGTGAAAAGATTATACTTTATTTAGTAAAATAGCAGTTTTAACGTTAATTACAAGTCTACCACTATACCCTTTCGTCACTATTGCTTCCGTCAGTTTTTTATCCAGAATTTAAAACATGTATAACTTTTTAACCGTAAGTCCATTTTGCTATTATGACCACTCTACGAAAAGAAAAACCATCGTTCAAAAGCAATGGAATAACTTAGGGACCCTAATTCTACACCTATAAAAAGTTATAGCCTAAAAAAATTTCATTATCTTGTCACTTTATTTTCAATGGATGCGGAGGGGTCATTCCGCAGTAGTTGAATACATGTGGAAACTGCGGAAGCCTCCTTCCGCAATGATTCCATCCAAGACAGAAGGGTTATTCTATCTTATTCTTTTGATAAGGGCGGAGGGTTTCTTCCGCCTTAGTTTTAATAGGCGTGGTAGGGTCTTACCGCATCGCTTTGCCTTCATAATTGAAGGTAAAGGTAGGTAGCCCTAGAATTTATAAAAGTTATGAAGGTAAAGGTAGGTAGCCCTAGAATTTATAAAAGTTGATTTTGGACCTTAGGGACACTAAGGCACATTTTAATAAAGTCAGTTCCATAATTGGGGACACCAACATACGTCTTATAAAGGAGTTTTGTATGCTTGGGTAATTATATTCACTTTATTTATAACCCATAATTGCATTTTAGGGTGCTAAGGGAAGGTTAACTAGTTAGGTTGACTCAGTAGTGAATATACATTATCTTGACCCATGTGTGAGTACAATTGCATTCAGGAGTTCAGATAGACCAGAATATAGGAGTCCAAAACTGGTTAAAAGATTATTGATTTAAACAGGTTCTTAGTTAGCCCTTGAAAATGATGCCTTGAGAAATGTTATTAGCAGGGGCCAATAGATTCTTAATGATCCCATGAAAACTATGTCTGGAATAGGTAATTGATAGGGGTCGTAGCTTCATAGTCGGATCATGAAAACTATGATCTGAGAGATGTTATTGGAGAATCCAATACGTTCATAGTCAGCCCGTGAAAACTATAATTGGATGATGTTATTTGCAGACACGTATAGATTCTTAGTAATCCCATAAAAACTATGAAACCGAATTGATAGTCCGTAAGCTTGGAACAGGTTATTAGTCAGCCAATGAAAACTAATAGGTTAATTGACCCTAGAAACTATAAGTTAAGATAGATAGTCAGATGAATAGGGACAGAAAATCCAGGATATATTGCATAATTGCATATCATCATATAATGTTATTTTTAAACCACTGGGGATGGAGTTGCACAGTATATGGTTAAATATTTTTGGTTAAGGTACTTGCGAGGAGAACACCTATACCGCTTAACGACGTGGTCTCATTGGAGATCTATTTGGTGCGAGATGGTATATTATTATTCACACTAAACTTTTTGTTGGACTCGAAGTTTATTTTTTCTTTAAACTCTCAGACGCTTAAAATAATTTGAGTAGGCTGAGAGTAAGGGTTTTTCAGGTTATTAGTTGACGAATAAGCTACCGGAGACGTGTACAAGGCAAGCTAGCTATTAGGAATTCTATCTATTTGTTCCGCTGTGTTATTTGGATGTAAGGGCAAAGCTATTTATTGCCTATATTTAGACTCTGATCAACCAATAAGGCATCTTCATATGTCGCTCTGGGCATATTTTGTAATAAATTGTAATTCTCTAAACTTGGGTTATGTATGGGATTATGTAATGAATATGAAGTATCTTTTGTGAAATTAAATATGAAGTTTGAATTTAAATTGTATTCAAAATTTTATCATATTCATGTGTTTTTGGTATATCAATGGGTCTAACATTATCGCATTTGGTCACGAGAATTAAAAACTATGGATGACTGTAGCATCCATAGCAGTTAGCTTTGGGCCTCCAAATGGAGGATGTTACAAACAAGCTCTAAAAGATCCATCTGCAACTAAGAAGCGTAAAAAGAGTATCCTTTCTACTAATTCCATACTTCCCCGGACACCCATGTTTTAACTTCCTCCCTAAGGGATCAAGTAGACCAGGCGATTATGGTAACTCATTCTGCTGCCGATGATCATTTACCTAAGGTTGTGGGGAACTCTCGAGTGGAGTTAGCTAACATTGTCAGCTTTGGGAGGATGTTGAGTATGGGGATGGTGGATCACCTCAGGGTAAAGGTTTTCTTCTTTTTAATGGAATGTTTATCTCTTTATTTTTTGTAGCAACCTTCTTTCTTTGGGTTTTAGCTGACTTCTAGGTTCTGCACCAAGGGTTCAGAAGTAAAAAAGAAGACCCCGAAAAGGCTAATACTATTGGGAGACAACTGGCCGAATATAAAGAGAAGACTGAGTCTATAAGAAAGTAGTATGCTTAAAACAAGGGGAAGGCTTAGAAGGAGGCTAAAGACAAGTGTGAGAAGAAGCATCAGGAGCTGAAAGCTTTCGAAATAGAAATTACAGAACTAGATAAGGCATTAAAGACTAAAAGGTCAAGCATCAAAAGATCGAAGAAAAGTAAGCGAAAACCAAGAAAGGGGTCTCGGGTTGGTTATTGTAACACATCATATTTTAGTAACATTATTTAAGATATTTAATTAGCTAAATTAAATAAAAAACGCGTTGATTAAGGGATTGAAATTTGATTTTAATTAAGGGTAACCATGCCATTTAACTAATGAATTAAAAGAATAGTTCAAAATGAAGTAGTTGAGGGCTAAAATAGGAAAGAGACAATTCCTATACCCATAAAACTTGGTCGTGTATCTCTATACACATTCACTTTCATTTTTCAAAAATTTAAAAGCTCAAGGCCAAACACCATTAACAAGAGCAAGAGAAAGAAAGATAGTGGGAAAGCTTAATCAACATAAAATTCATTCAAATATCATATCCTTAATCTCTAACGCTAAGGTGAATAATATTTACATCTCTTATTTGTTTGGTTTTCAGTTTTAGAAGGAAATATGAATCTATTTGCAATTTTTTTGCCATGAATTTGAATGATAGAATAATATTATATACTTGTTGATGATTTATGCATGTTCATATTGATCTTATGATATGTTTTAAGGGGAAACCCTATTAAATGACATCTAAATGCCTTGCGAATTTTTATGTAGAGCAGAAATAATATTTTAGAGATAGGTTTCAATTTTCATAATTTTCTGAATTTATGTTGATTTTATATGAATTTTCTAGTAAGAAAATGTTAATTTGGGATATAAATTATTTACGGTTAAATATTAAAAGATTTGGATCTGAAGCTTTTATATGTTGAAAAACATATTAAAAGAGATTTTCTGGAATTTTTGTAGAATTTTCCTTAGTGTTTTAATGGATATATAAAGTTATTTAAGGTATGAAACTTAAATGTTTTATATATTTATGAAAGGAGAAGGGGCTTTTTATAAATAAATTCAAATTGTTAAATCTGGAAAGTAGGCAGTATTTTTAGAAAAGAGAAACTTGCAACCAATCACAATTTTACAAACAAGGCAGGTTAGGTATAAAGAAATAGTTTAAAAGGGACTTATCTACATGGCTTTTACTATTTCGATGCTTTCGACGCCAGGCTTTCGCCTCCTTAACTTCGCCTCCGACTCTTACAAAACCAATGCATATGGTATCAGAGAACTGGTACGTAGTGAATTGGATGTAGGGGAAAGGTATTGGATCAAAACAAAGGGTTCTAAAGGTGTTGAAGCGACACTTTGCATTTAAATGAAAATGCACCTGCTTGCTTTTGACTGAATAGCTTTCGACTTGGTGGCTTTCGACCAGATCAAATGGTTTTAAAGAAATGGTTTCGATTGAGTTGCGTCTTTGTTTTTAAATAGATGCTTTAGACTAGCTTGAAACCCTTGGTGCCGCTTTTTACCTTTCGACACAGATTGGTTTCGAACGGGTTGCTTTGTTTTTTAAATTTGACCACTTCTCCAATGCTTTCAAAAGAGATGGTTTTGATACCATCATTTGTTCACATAGGAATGCTTTCGAAAGAAAGGTTTTCGACTTAAATGGTTTAACGACCCTTTTTTACAATTGGAGTATAACTCAAATGGGTTCGAAAGAGATGGTTTAAATGATTTCAAAAGGTGTTTTTTCCATATATTTTTTTAATGAACCCAAGTACTTTCAAAAGGTTTATGTTTATCAAGGTTTGATGCTTTCAAAAGGTTTCAAAGTATGGTTTCAAAGGGGTAGTTCCCCAATGGTTTCGAATGAGTCGAAAGAGAAGGTATTTTTGGTTGTTCCAAAAAGGTTAAAAGGAAAGGTTTTCCAAAGGTTTCGAGAGGCAATGTTTAAAGATTTTAAGAGAAGTATGTCTAAGGTTTTAAAGCTTTTGAAAGAAAGGTTTTTCAGTGGTTTCGAAAGGGTTTTGAGGATGGTTTCAAATGGATGGTTTTGGCCTTTCGACGTAGATTAAATAAAAGGCTTTACTTGGTTTAGAAAGAGGTACTTTTAATGGTTTCGAAAGGAGTACTTTCAATAGATTCGAAAGGGGGACTTTCAAAATTTTAAATGTTTTCATCAACTAAGATTTGGGTAAAGTTTTATATATAACATGGCAAGGTGATTTTTAAGTAAAGCATAGAGATTAGACATTTTTCTTGTTTGAGTTTGATTTAAAGGTTTTAAATCATTTTGAAAATGTCTTCAAGGAAAGTTTTAGGAAGATTTCCCTAAGTAAATTGACTCAAATAATAGATGGGAATGGTATCGGGTCGCACCCTATACATTAGCTATTATCCCCAACTAATTTTGACCAAATTACAGTGTGTAGGGCTTTGCAAAGGTAAGACTAAAATTATGAATACCCATAGAAAGGAATATATGTTGTATACGGATAGGTTATTGGTGAGCCTGCAAAACCTTTAGGATCAGATAACCCAAGGAGATGATAAGTTAAGTAAAGATCATCCAGAGGAGAAGTATTTAACATATAGTTAAGGACATACCCTCTAGAAGTTGAGTGTCTAACAGATGTTAGATAAACTTTGATATATTTTCTAGTAGGCCCGAGTCAGCTAAAGGTTAATAGTTAGCCAAACAAAACTAAAGTGTTTGAACCATAGTTCGTTTATTACCCAATATGTATGTTTACATAATTATGCTTTACATATTTTAACCAATTTTGGTTGTAGGAAAAGATTTGCAAACTATATGTTTTAGAAGGATGTTAATGAAGGGAAACCCGTTCCGCTAAGCGGTGTGATCTTACTTAACATAAGATATCCGAGTTGTAAAAGTATTATTCACAACATGCTTTATGTCTGACTCGAAGTTTTTGTTTTCCCTTAAACTTTTGGGTGCTCAAAATTGATTTAAGTAGTCTGAGGATTGAGGTTTTTAGGTTTTAGAAATTTTGACGAATAAAGCTTTCGGGAGACGAGAAGGTTGCTGACGGATAGCTAAATAGGAGTTATAGTTTATTTTGTTTTTCCACCATGTGTATTAATTCGGATATAACTATATTTCCTTGATCAACCAAGGGGCATCGTCATATGTCGCTTTTGGCATATTATTATACAATTATATTTGACCATTGCTTGAGAAATGATTATTGGATTATTTAACTTGGATATGAATCATTGTTTTGAGATGTAATAAGTAAGATATTGTTTTCGAAATTTGTAATTTTGTTCATATTCAAGTGCTTTTGATATTATGGATACCATTTGCATTACTGTATTTAGTCACGAGTAGTTAATACTATAGATGACTACAGCATCTGTAATGCCTAGCTTTTGGCATACAGATATGGGATGTTACAACTTGGTATCAGAGCATAGGTTTATGAAATACTTTAACTACAAAAATTGATTTTTAAAACATAATCCTTAGGAATTAGAGCAAGACTGGGGTACGGGGTAAGGCTATATTAACGTACTTGTATATTCTATATATAAGTATACGCTTTATCTCTAGTCTCCTATCTTTATAGGTTATTCTTCTGTATCTCATGAGGTTTGAATACAGATATGGATGGAGAAAAGGAAGAGTCAACCTAGAAAGGGAAGGCACTGATAGAAATGCCAGACCTAGTATGAGGAGAAGCTAAGGTCAGGCACACGCAGAGAATGTGGGTGTTGTGGAGTCCTACAAGTTGGAATGGAAGCTATGTGTCAATTTTTCATGAATATGATGCAAGCGGGAGTTGTTGCTGGAGTAATGGGAGGAGGAGTTCAGGAAGCTCCAGTTGTCAATGATTATGCTAAGTTGAGTGGAGACTATACTAAGTTTAGAGGGAAGCCATTTATTGGAATTGAGGATGCTGTTGAGCTCGAAAATTGGTTACTGCACTGTGAGAGGATATTTGTTGACATGAGACTCAATGATTAGTATAAGGGAAGGTCGGTGTCAAGATAGGTTCAGGGAGCAACTTTATTTTGGTGAAATAGTGTGACTGTGGTAGTGGATGAGGAGACTATAACATTGGCAGAGTTTAAAAGGAGGTTCCATGAGAGGTTCATATCGGTGATGGCACGGTCTATTTTGATCCGGAAGTTTGCTGAGCTAGAACAGGGAAAGATGACTATTATGGAGTATGCTAGTATGTTTGAAGATCTAGCCAGATATGGTTATGCTGCTATGGACATAGTGATAAAGAGGAATGAGAAATTTTTCAAAGGATTGAAGCCTGAGTTGACCAAGGCTACTTTACCGCATATTAGAGATCCCTGTGATGTGGTTGTAGAGATGGCTTTGAGACACAAGAAGATGCTTGCTCATCAGGAGAAGAATAAGGTGAAAGAGGTCCAGGTTAGGCAAGGCCAAAAGAGGAAGTTATTCCACAAAAAGGGTGCTCATAAGGGTGGAGCAGCAAAGAAAAGGAAGTTTGAGATTGTCTGTTTTAAGTGTGACAAAAGGGCCATTTTGCCAATGAGTATCGTACTGGGAAGGTGAAAGAAGTGATCGAGAAGAAGAACATCAGGTGCTTCAACTGCAATTAAATAGGCCACTATAAGAATCAATGCAAGGATCCTGCTAAGGATGGAATAGGCAAGATATATGCATTATAGCCTGCTACTTCGAAGCCGACAGCTCAGGAGAAGGGAAAGGCAATTTTGGAAGGTATGCTTCATATCCATGGTATGTCTGTTAGCGCTCTATTTGATACTGGTATGTCGCATTCTTTTATTTCTAGATATTTGGTAGATAATCTTAGCCTACAATCCACATGTTTAATTACTTCATTACGGGTTGCAAATCCAATAGGAGTGTATGCAACTCTATGGTTGAGATGTGACCAGTTAGAATTTGACTTGTAAGGTCGTGCTTTTGTTTGCAGTTTACATGTGTTTGGTTATGTGAGGTTTATAATTATTCTTTGGATATATTGGTTAAGTGAGTACGATGCTAGGATATTTTACCATGATAGGAAAATACCACTTAGACATGCTGATTATAGCGATAGCATTATTTATACCATAGGGAGCCTTAACAGTGAGGTGAGTGCCTTGATTGGGTGTTATGGAATTGGAAAATGAGTTGAGCTGAGTTTCTGTGGTAAGAGAATTCATGGATGTTTTTGAGCCTGTAGTAGGATTGGCACCTAAACGAGCCATCGAGTTTCAGATAGATTTAGTTCTAGAAGCAGAACCAGTGAGCAGACCGCCAAGCAGGATGACCCCTGCAGTGATGAGGGGGTTGAAGGTGTACTTAGTGGATTTGGAAGGCAAGAGTTTTATCTTGCTGAGTAGTTCGCCTTGGGGAGCATCTACAGTATTTGCAAAGAAGCCGGATGGATTGTTAAGGCTATGTATCGATTATCATAAGTTGAATGAGAAGATGACAAAGAATCAATATCCATTGCCGAGAATTGACGATTTTTTCGACCAATTGAGTGGAGCCAAGGTATTTTCTTAGTTGAATTTGGCAATAGGTTTCCATCAGCTCGGAGTAGCAGAGGATAGTATATCATTGATGGCATTTAGGACTAGATATGGATTGTATGAATGGTTAGTTATGCCGTTTGGACTGATTAATGTGCCAACATTCTATGTGGATTTGATGAACCAAGTTTTCTGAGAGCACTTGGATAGGTTCGTATTGGTTTTAATAGATGATATTCTGATTTACTCTAAAGATGAAAGAGGGCATGAAGTTTATCTTAGAGTGGTGCTTGAGACACTAAGTTAGCATCAACTAAAGGAGAAGTTTTTGAAGTGTCATTTATGAAAGAAGAAAGTGAAGTTTCTTGGTCATGTAGTCTCACAGAAAGGGTTGTCAGTAGATCCGACTAAGATTGAAGTGGTAAATAGTTGGAAGACACCCAAGAAAGTGACTGAGATACAGAGTTTCCATGGATTAGCTGGTTATTATTGGAGCTTTATAAAGGCTTTTTCGCAGATAGCAGCTCCAATGACCAAGCTAACGAGAAAGGATGTGAAGTTTGTACGGATTGATAAGTGTGAGAAGGCATTCCAGAGTTTGAAACACCTATTGACCCATGAACCTATGTTAGTTGGTCCGGAAGGGAATAAGGATTTGGTGGCTTATACAAATGCATGTGAAACTGGATTAGGAGTTGTGCTGATGCAGAGAGGTAAAGTGATTGCGTATGCTTCTAGACAGCTTGGACCGCATGAGAATAAATATCGGATACATGATTTGGAATTGGCTGTGGTGATTTTTACGTTGACGTTGTGGAGACAATACCTTTTGGGAGAAAGGTTTGAGTTATATATGAATCATAAGTCACTAAAGTGTTTGTTCTCTCAAAAGGAGCTAAACATGAGATAGCAGAGGTGGTTAGAGTATATCGCTGCTTATGATTTTGGGATTGAGTACACACTAGGAAAAGGAAATAGGGTGGCAGATGCACTTAGCGGGAGACATCAGAATGCATTATTGGCAATGATTGCTGAGTGGAAAGATTTAGAAGCATTGTCAGATTGCAAACTGTAGTAGACATTTAAGGCTGGTCTAATGAAGAGACCGTTGTATTATCTTATTAGCAAGTTTGACCAGTGATGATTGAATGGATTACTTCTAAATAGGAGAAGGATCTACTGTTAGCTGAACGGATCAGGAAATTAAGAGATGGTACCTAGAGCGATGACTTGAAGGATTTCAATCTTGACAAGAATAGATGGTTGAGAAAGAAAGGTAGATTATATGTTTTCGAGTGTATGAGACATAAGAAAGGAAGTTTTGGAGGAATGCCATTGTTCGAAGTTCTCTATCCATCCAGGAGGAACTAAGATGTATTAGGATATGAAGAAAATTTTCTTCTGGAAAGGTATGAAACGGGATATTGGCTTATGGGTTAAGCAATGCTTGATTTGCCAGCAGGAAAAGGCTGAATACCAGAAGCCAAGTGGTTAACTTCCGCCATTGGAGATTACGATATGGAAAAGGGATTCTATTTCTATGGATTTTATTGACGGGTTGCCAAGGTTAAACAGAGAAAATGAAAGTATATGGGTCATTGTGGATAGATTGACCAAGAGTCTCCATTTCATTCCAGTTAAGAGAACCAGAATGACACCTGTTTTGGCAAAGTTGTTCATGAAGAATGTGATTGGATTGCATGAAATTCCTAGTAGTATAATAAGTGATAGATATTCCTTATTCACTAGCGAGCTTTGGAAGAGTCTATATGAGGTTTTGGAACCAAGCCCAAGATGAGTACCGCTCACCATCCCCAGACAGACGTGTAAATGGAAAGAGTTAACAAGATTTTGGAGAATTTGTTAAGAGCTTGCACAGTTGATTTCAAGGGATCATTGGATGACCATCTACATTTAGTCGATTTTTCATATAAAAACGGTTATCAGACTAGTATTGGGATGTCACCATTTGAAGCTTTGTATGGAAGGCCATGCAAATCTCCCATTTATTGGTTGGAGACTGGGTATAGGTTGGTTCTTGATCCAGATTTAGTTAGAGAAGCTAAGGAAGATTGAGTCGATTTGTGATAGAATGAAGGAGGCTCGGTCTAGGAAGAAGAGTTATGTAGATAAAAGATGAAATGGCTTGGAGTTCTTAGTTGGAGATCAGGTTTTCGTCAAGGTGTCACCGAAGAAGGGTGTGATCAGATTTGAAAAATCAGGGAATTTGCCGTCGAGGTTCGTTGGACCTTTTCGTATTGTTGAGAGGATCGGGAAACTCACGTATAAAAATAGAGTTATCGAGTAGTTTGGCGGGAATGCACAATGTTTTCCATGTTTCTCATCTCAGAAAGTGGGTTAGATACCCGGAGACTGCTATAGCACCGATGATGTTAGAGGATTTAGTCGTAGAATCGAAATTGGCCATAGTTAGAAAGCCAGTTGGTATAGTTGGAAGAGATGAGAAGATGCTTAGAACTAAGATAGTCAGACTGGTGAAAGTCCAATGGAGTGATGATGAGAGAGATTGCACTTTGGACACTTAGAGAAGGATTAGAGACATTTATCCTGACTTGTTTGATTGTATGTTTTACCTCTTTGATTGATTCGTTTTGTACCTAATCGTAATTTCAAGGACGAAATTCTTTAAGGAGGGCAGTCTGTAATACCCCATATTTTTAGTAACATTATTCGAGATATTTAATTAGCTTAATTAAATAAAATAATGTGTTGATTAAGGGATTGAGATTTGATTTCAATTAAAAGGTATCCATGCCATTCAACCAATGAACTAAAAGAAGAGTTTAAAATGAAGTGGAGGAGGGGTAAAATAGGAAAAAGACCGTTCCTATACCCATAAAACTTGGCCGCGTATCTCTATACATGTTTACTTTCATTTTTCAAAATTTTAAAATCTTTAGGCCAACCACCATTAATAAGAGTAAGAGAAAGCAAGATAAAAGGGAAGCTTAATCAACATCAAATTCATTCAAATCTCACATCCTTAATCACTAACGCTAAGGTGAATAATGTTTACATCTCTTATTTGTTTTGGTTTCGATTTTAGGAGGAAATCTGAATCTATTTGCAATGGTTTGCCATGTTTTTGAATGACAGAATGATATTATATGCTTGTTGATGATTTATGGATGTTCATACTGGTTTTATGATATGTTTTAAGGGGAAAACCCCATTAAATGACATCTTAATGCCTTGCAAACTTTTATATAGACTAAATTATATTTTAGAGATATCTTTCAATTTTATAAATTTATGTCGATTTTATGTGAATTTTCTATCAAAGAAAATGTTAATTTTGGTTATAAATTATTTGTAGTTAAATAATAAAAGATTTGGGTCTGAAATTTTTATATGCTGGAAAACATATTAAAAGAGGTTTTTTGGAATTCTTGTAGAATTTTCCTAAGTGTTTTAATGGATATATAAAGTTATTTAAGGTATGAGACTTAGTTTTATATATTTATAAAAGGAGAAGGATTTTGTAAATAAATTCAAATTGTTAATTCTACAAAATCGGTAGTACTTTTAGAAAAGAGAAACTTGCAAGCAATCATAATTTGACAAATAAGGCAGGTTAGGTACAAAGAAAAGTTTAAAAGGGACCAATCAACATGGGTTTTACTGTTTTGATGCTTTCGACACCAGGCTTTCACCTCCTTACCTTCGCCTCTGACTCTATCGAAACAAGTGCACATGGTATCGGGGACTGGTATATAGTGAATTGGATGTAGGAGGAACGTATAGGGTCGAAACCAAGAGTTCCAAAGGGGTTGAAGCGATACTTTACTTTTAAATAAAAATGCACCTTATTGCTTTCAAATGAATAGCTTTTGACCTGATTGGCTTTCAACCAGATCAGATGGTTTTAAAGAATGGTTTCGATTGGGTTGTACCTTTGTTTTTAAATAAATATTTTCGACTAGGCGAAACCCTTGCTGTCGCTTTTTACCTTTCAACCTTGATTGGTTTCGAAAAGGTTGCTTTGCTTTTTAAATTTGACCATTTCTCCAATGCTTTTGAAGGAATGGTTTCGACATTGTCACTTCTTTACTTCCAAATGCTTTCGAAAGCTAGGCTTTTGACTTAAATGGTTTTGTAGACTCTTTTCTCTAATTGAAGTATAACCAAATGGTTTTAAAGGATATGGTTAAAATGGTTTCGAAAGATGTTTTTTTCCAATTGTTTTAAATTGAACCCAAGTGCTTTCGAAAGGTTTACGTTTATCAAGGTTTAATGCTTTCAATAGGTTTCAAACAATGGTTTCGAAGGATTGGTTCCCCAATAGTTTCGAAGGAGTCAAAACTGAAGGTTTTTCTAGTTGTTTCGAAAGGTTTAGAAGGAAAGGCTTTCAAAAGGTTTCAAGTGGCAATGTTTAAAGGTTTTAAGAGAACGATCTCTAAGGTTTTAAAGCTTTCGAAAGGAAGGTTTTTTGGTAGTTTCGAAAGAGTTTTGAGAATGGTTTCGAAAGGATGGTTTTGGCCTTTTTGCCTAGATTAAATATAGGGTTTTACTTGGTTTAGAAAGAGGTACTTTCAATGGTTTTGAAATGGGTACTTTCAGCAGATTCGAAAGGTGGATTTTTAAAGGTTTAAATGTTTTCATCCACTAAAATTTGGGTAGAGTATATATATAACATAGCAAGGTGATTTTTAAGTAAAGCATAGAGATTAAACACTTTTTTGTTTGAGTTTGATTTAAAGGGTTTAAATCATTTTGAAAAGGTTTTCAAGGAAAATTTTGAGAAGATTTCCTCAAGCAAAATGACTCGGATATTAGAATACTAGATGAGATTGGTATAGGATCACGCCCTATACATTAGCTATTAGCCCCAGCTAATTTTATCTAAAATTCCAGTGTGTAGGGCTTTGTCATAGGTAAGACCAAAATTATGAATGCACACAGAAAGGAATATATGTTTGCATACATATAGGTTATTCGTGAGCCTGCGAAACCAATAGGATCAGGTGACCCTGGGAGGTGATAAGTTAGGGATAGAGCATCCAGAAGAGAAGTATTTAATAAATAATTAAGGATGGACCATCCAGAAAATGAGTGTCTAATAGATGTTAGAAAATTCTTGATATATTTTCTTGTAGTCCCAAGTCAGCCAAAGGTTAATAGTTAGCCAAACAAAACTAAATTGTTTAAACAGATGTTCATTTATTACCTTATATTTATGTTTACATGATGATGCTTTACAGATTTTAATCTATTTTGGTTGTAGGAAAAGATTTATAAAAGATATGGTTTAAAAGGATATTAGCGAGGTGAAACCTGTTCCGCTAAGTGGCGTGGTCTCACTTAACATAAAATATCCGAGATGTAACAGTATTATACACACTAAGATTTATGTTTGACTCAAAGTTTTTGTTTTCCCTTAAACTCTCGGGTGCTCAACATTGATTTGAATAGGCTAAGGGTTGATGTTTTTAGGTTTTAGAAATTTTGGCGAATAAAGCTTTTGGGAGACGAGTTGGTGGCTGACGGATAGCTAAATAGGAGTTATAGGTTATTTTGTTTTTCCGCCGTGTATTAAGTCGGATATAACAATATTTTTCTAATCAACCAAGGGGGCATCATCATATGTCGCTCTTGGCGTATTATTGTATAATTATATTTGATCTTTGCCTGGGAAACGACTATGGGATATGTAATTTGGACATGAATCATTGTTTTGAGATGTAATTAGTAAGGTGTCGCTTTTGAAATCTGTAATTTTGTTCATATTCAAGTGATTCTGATATTATGAATACCATTAGCATCACCGTATTTTGTCACCAGAAGTTAATATTATAGATGACTGCAACATTTGTGGCGCTTAGATTTTGGCCTCCGGATATGAAATGTTACGTTTACCATGGAAGAGGTTGAGAAGGTGGCTTGTAACATCCTTAATTTTTTTAGCATCATTCAAAAGATTTAACTAGACAAATTAAATAGAATAATGTAAAGATTAAAACTGTCAAGGGATTGAGATTTGTGTAACTAGAGGGTAGTCGTGCCTAGTGAACCAATAAACTAAGAGGAAAATAAAATGAATAGATAAGGGAAATAGATAAGGGTAAAAGAGGAGTAAGCTATATTCTTATACCCTAAACCCTCGTGCACTTTCATTTTACATGTTCATAAGCAAAAACAAAACACAAGAGGACGGCCACCATAAGAGGATAACAAGGGGAGGATAAACAAGATTTCAAGTAGGAAGCTTAATCATGAGCAAATCTCAACCTCTTTAACACAAGCCAAAGGTGAATGATAATCTTTTATTTTCTTATTTTCGGTTCTAAATCAGATTTTTATATGATTTGTAAAGTTTATTGCAATGTTTTGACTGATAATTATGTGTGTGTGTATATGCTCGTTGCTGAATTATGTTTGATCATATAGATTTTATGGAAAGTTTTAATTTGAAAAACCAATCAAATGACATCCAAATGCCTTGCGATTTTGGTATATGGCAGAAATAATATTTTAGAGTCGGGTTTCAAGTTTCATAATTTTTGAATTAATTTAGTTTTACTATGAACTTTCTACTGAAGAAAATGGTTAGTTTGGGTTTAAAATTAATTACCGCTATTTTATATTTGCTTTGGGTCAGAAGCTAAATATGTTAGAAAACATAATAAAAGTGGTTTATATGAAACTTTGGAGAATTTTTCTAACTGTTTTATTAGATATATAAAATTATTTAAGGTATAGGACTTAAGTGTTTTATATATTTACAAAAGGAGAAGGGGAATTTTGCAAAATATTTTAAATTATAATCTCTGAAATCGGCAGCACTTTTATATAAGATTTTGGAAAAACAAATTAGCAACCAATCAATTTCAACAAATAGGCAAGTTAGTTGAATTTTTTTCTTAAAATGGCAAAAAAACGTTTTTGCCAAAGTTTAGTGTTTCGCCACATCTGGAGGTCACCTTTCGACGCCATATTTCCACTCCAACCAAGTTGAAACCAATACACAAATTATCAAGCTTTGGTACGTAGTGGATTAGAGAAAGGCGGTAGGTATGGAGTCGAAAGGCATGCTTTCGAAAGGGTCGAAACCTTAGTTTTTCTTTCAAAAGAAACGTCTCTTGCCTTGCTTTAATAGAAAGGTTTCAAAAGGGTTTAAAAATAACTTTCGAAGAAGGTTTCCACCTTTTTTTATAACAAGCTTTCGATGGGGTCGAAATCCTTGCTGCCTTATTCTACCTTTCGACCTAGTTGAGGCCATTTCCTTTAAACATGGTTTTGTAGGGGTGCTTTCACTTATAAAATAAGAGCCGCTTCTCCAATGCTTTGGAAGAGTTGGTGTAGAAACCTTCCACTTTCTTTTTCATAGGAAATCGCTTTTAAAAGAGTGCTTCGACTTACTTAATTTAGGACCCTTTTTTCAGTAGAAAGATAAACCCATTGGTTTTGAATAGAATGGTTTTAATGGTTTCGAAACTATGTTCCATAAGCCTTTACTTGAGCCTAATGCTTTCGAAAGGTTTGTTTTAAGTAAAGAACTTTAATGCTTTCGAAAGGTTTAAATGAAGGTTTTTGAAGGGAGGTTCCCCGATGGTTTCGAAAGGTACTTAAGAGTTTTAAATGGAAGCTTTCCAGTTACTTTCGAAAGACAAATTTTATAGTGTTTGGAAAGAGGATGTCTAGGGTTTCGAAGGGATACCTTCAATGATTTCGGAAGATTGTTATAAAGGTTTTGAAAGGTATATTTTGGCCTTTCGGCCTAGTGTCTCAAGGTATAGTACTTTCAATGATTTTGAAAGGGTTGTTTAAAAAAATTTAAAAAGGTTTTGAAAGGTTTACCTTGGCTCTATGTCCCAAGAGTTTTTAAGTTAAAAAGGCTTTTAACTTACTTTGGAGGAATGGGTAACCCTCAAAATATTTCATCAACACTGTTTTGAGTAAAGTATATATATAACATGGCAAATGGATTTGAGTGAAGTAAAATCATATTTTCCTCATTTAAGTATGATTTAAAGGGTTAAATCAATTTGAAAGTTTTTCAAGGAAAATTTGAAGTGTAGTTAATCCTAAGTAAAATGACCCAGATATTTGAATACCAGATAAGACTAGTATAGAGTCGCACCTTATACATTAGTTATTGCCTCTAGCTAATTTTAGTCCGAAATTCAAATATGTAGGGCTTAATCATAGGTAAGACTTTAATCATAGTTAAACACGGAAAGGAACATATATAGAGAAGAAGGATTGGTTATGGGTGAGCTCAAAAGACCATTAGGATCAGGTGACCCTTGGAGAAGTAAGTTAAGGATAGACCATCCAGAAGTTTGTCTAACTGGTGTAAGATTATTATTTTATTTGTTTGGTATGCCCGAGTCAGCCAATGGTTAGTAGTCAGCCAAACAAAACTATATTGTTTGGACAGATGGTCCATTTATTACCTGTTTTATGAGCATATATGATATTGCTATTACTGTTATAATTAGTTTGATTTGTAGGATTCTGATTTGCAAAAAGATATGTTTTAAAGGCATATTAGTGAGGTGGAACCTCGCTAAGCGGCATGGTTTCACTTAATACCAGTAAACCGAGATTTAGTAGTATTATTCACACCAGGCTTTATGTCTGAATCAAAGTTTATGTTTTCCCCTTAAACTCTCAGGTGCTCCAAATTAATATGAGTAGATTGGAGTTGAGGCTTTTCAATTTTAGTAGGTGGACGAATAAAGCTTCCGAAGACGTGTAGGAGGCATGAATAGCTATTTAGGAGTTTATATTTTATCTTTTCTTAGATGTATTAAGATGGTTTTGTCTATTTACTACTCTAATCATCCAAGGGGGTATCTTCATATGTCGCTCTTGGCGTATTTTGTAATAATAATATTTGATCAAAACTTGGGATGACGTTTGGGGTTATGTAATTGAATATTAAGTATGGTCCTGAAATGTAACCAAAAAAGTTGTTTTAATCTGTGTTGATTTTATTTCATATTCAAATGCTTCTGATATTATGAATACCATTAACATTACCGTATTTTATCATCAAAAGTTAATACTATAGATGGTTGCAGCATCTATAGCGCTTTGCGTCAGGCCTCAAGATAGGGGATGTTATAACTTGGTATCGGAGCTTAGGTTTATCCAAAACTTTAAAATCAGAATGATTTTGAAAAAAAATCATAAGGAAATAGAGAAGAGATTGGGGTATAGGATAACGCTATAGTAACATACTTGTATTTTCTATATATAGGTATATGCCTTACCTCTATTCTCCCATCTTTCTTAGGCTATTCTTCTGTGTCTTATGAAGACTTGAATGTAGATATGGATGCTAAAAGTGGAAGAGTTAATCTTGGTGCGGGAAGCACCAAAACTAATGGAAATGCTTGATCAAATACCAAAAAGAACCCAGGTCAGGCATAAGCTGCAAATGTGGGTGCTGGAGTCTCACACGTTGATATGGGAACAATGTATTAGTTCTTTGTAAACATGATGCAAGTAGGAATTGTTGTTGGAGTAGTTGTAGTAAATGCTGGAGGAGGAAACCAGGAAGCTCCAGTGGTCAACAACTATGCTATTTTGAGTAGAGATTATGCTAGGCCAGGAGAAAAGCTGCTTATTGGTACTGAAACAATTGAAGTAGATAATTCATTACTTCATTGCAAAAGGATTTTCACTGATTTGGGGCATAATGATGAGCAAAAGAGGAGACTCGCTTCTAAGCAACTATAAGGAGAAGCATTGTATTGGTGAAACGGTGTTACTGTTGGATTCAATTAGGAGACTATGACTTGGGCTAAGTTTATGAGGAGGTTTGAAGAAAGGTTTATGTCAGAGATTGCTAAGTCTACTTTGCTCACGAAATTTGGTGAGTTGGAGCAGGGAGAAATGATAGTACTTGATTATGCAACTAGATTTGAGGAGTTGGTAAGGAACGGGTATGCTATGGTTGATACTATTATTAATAGGAATGAGAAGTTCATTCATGGATTAAAGGGTGAACTTGCTAAAGCTACATTACTGCATGTTAGAGATCCATTTGATGTTGTTATGGAAATGGCTTTAATGCATGAGGAAATGGTCGCTTTTATTAAAAGATACAAGGCCAAATAAGCTTAAGGAAGGCAAAGTCAGAAGAGGAAGTTTTTCCAAAAGAAAGGAGCTCAGAAGTGTGGAGCTGCTAAGAAAGAAAAAGCAGAGGTTGTCTGTTATAAGTGTGACAAGAAAGGACACTATGTCCATGAGTGCCAGACAGGCAAAGGAAAGAAAGCAGTGAAAAAAAGGAGTGAGATGTTTAATTATGATCGGATTGATCATTATAAGAACCAGTACAAGGAGCCAGCTAAGGAAGGGAAGGGAAAAGTGTTTGCATTAGAACCAGCTACCACGAGACCAACAGCAGAGGAGAAGGGAAAAGCTGTGGTGGGAGGTATGCTTTTGATTCAAGGTGTCTCAGTTAGAGTTTTATTTGATACTAGTGCATCGCATTCTTTTATATCTCATTGTTTGGTAGATAAGCTTAACGTAGAACCCTCATACCTAGTTACTTCCACAAGGGTTGAAAATCCGATAGAAGGTTATGTGACAATTGGGATGAGATGTGATCACTTAGAGTTTAAATTATTAGGTCATACTTTTGTTTGCAGTTTGCATGTGTTTGATTTTGTAGGGTTCGGTATTATTTTGGGTATGAATTGGTTAAGTGAACACAATGCTAGGATATTTTACCATGATAAGAAAATATCACTTAGACACCCTGACTGTAGTGATCGGATTATATATTCCATAGAAAACCCTAGTTTTGAGGTTACTGCTTTGGTGGGTGTTATGAGGACGAAGACGAGTTGAATCGATTTTTCTTAATTAGAGAATTCGCAGATGTCTTTGAACCTGTAGTGGATTGCAACCGAAACTAGCCATCGAGTTTTGGATAGATTTGGTACCAGGTGCAGAACCGGTGCATAGTCCGTCGAGCAGAATGACACCTACCAAGATGAGGGAGTTCAAGGTGTAGTTGGTAGATTTGGAAGGTAAGAATTTTATCAGACTAAGAATTTCTCCTTGGGGAGCAGCTGCAGTTTTTGCTAATAAACCGGACTGATCGTTAAGGTTATGTATCGATTACCGTATGTTGAATAAAATGACGATAAAATCGATATCCGTTACCTATAATTGATGATTTTTTCGGCCAGTTGAGTGGGGCCAAAGTATTTTCGTAGTTGGGTTTGGCGATAGGATTCCATCATCTTTGAGTGGCAGAGGATAGTATTCCTTTGACGATGTTTAGGTCCAAATATGGATCGTACAAATGGTTTGTAATACCGTTCGGACGAACTAATGTGCCAGCATTCTTTATGGATTTGATGAACTGAGTTTTTCAAGAGCACTTGGATAGGTTCTTGTTGGTATTTATATATGTTATTTTGATATACTCTAAGGATGAAAGAGAGCATGAATTTCATCTTAGAGTGGTGCTTGAGATATTGATGCAGCATCAATTGAAGGCGAAATTTTTAAAGTGTCATTTCTGAAAGAGGAAGTGAAGTTCCCTGTCATGTAGTCTCAGAAAAAAGGTTTTATGTAGATTTGACTAGGATTTAAGCGGTGAATAACTGGAAGAGACCCAAGTCGGTGACTAAGATAAAGAGTTTTCTCGGATTAGTGGGTGTTATCAGAGATTCATTAAGGGATTTTCGTGGATAGCGGCACCGATGACCAAGCTAACGTGGAAAGATGTGAAGACCAATAAGTGTGAGGAGGATTCCAATAGCTGAAATACTTATTGATGAATGCACCATTGTTAGTTGTTCCAGAAGGGAATCGGGACTTATTGGTGTACATAGATGCATGCCGAATAGGATTAGGAACTGTGTTAATGTAAAGAGGTAAAGTGATTGCCTGCGCTTCTCGACAACTCAGACAATATGAGGTAGATATCAGACTCACAATTTTAAATTAGCTGTAGTAATTTTTTCATTGAAGGTGTCGAGACACTACCTTTTGGGAGAAAGATTCGAGTTGTGTACAGATCATAAGTCACTGAGGTATTTATTCTCTCAAAAGGAGTTGAATATAAGACAGCAGAGATGGTTAGAGATTTTATCCTCTTATGACTTTGATATTGAGTACACATTAGGAAAGGGGAATAAAATTGTAGATGCGCTTAGGTGAAAATATCAGAATGCAGTATTGGCTATGATAGCTGAGTGGAAAGATCTAGAAGCATTGACTACATGCACAGTACAATGGAGGTCCAAGTGTAATTCTAGTATAGAAATTGTTATGTTTTCATGTTTAAAAGTTCGACTAAAGATGATCGAAAGGATTTCTTCTAAGCAAGGAGAAGATCTAGTATTTGCCAAACTGATCGGAAAGTTAAGGGATGAAACGAAGAGCGATGACTTAAAAGATTTCAGTCCTGACCATAATAGGTGGTTAAGAAAGAAAGGAAGACTGTGCATTCAGAATGTGGGAAACATTATGAAGGAAGTTCTAGAAGAATGCCATCGTTCGAAGTTCACTATTCATCCTGGAGGAGCTAAGATGTATAAAGATATGAAAAGAAGTTTCTTCTGGGAAGGCATGGAGAGGGACGTTGGCTTATGGGTGAAGTAGTGTTTGAACTATCAACAGATGAAAGCCAAACATCAAAAACCAAGTAGATTACTTCAGCCTTAAGATGTTCTGGTATGGAAATGGAATTCTATCTCAATGGATTTCATAATTGGGCTGTCAAGTTAAAAACAGATTAAATGAAAGTATATGTGTCATAGTGGATAGATTGACCAAGAGCACCCATTTCATTCCAGTTAAGTCAACCAGGATGGCGCCTGTTTTAGCTAAGTTGTTTATGAAGAATATAGTTAGATTGCATGGAATTTCTAGTAGTATAGTAAATGATAGAAATTTTTTATTCACTAGCGAGTTCTGGAAAAGCCTACAGGAAACTTTAGGTACCAAGCTTAAGATGAGCACCGCTTACTATTCGTAGACAGATGGGCAAATGGAAAGAGTTAACAAAATCTTAGAAGATTTGTTAAGAGCTTGTGTGCTAGATTTCGAAGGATCATAGGAAGACCATCTACACTTAATCGAGTTTTCATATAACAATAGTTATCAGACTAGTATAGGGATGGCACTGTTTGAACCTTTGTAGCGAAGGCTATGCAAATCACCCGTTCGTGGGTTAGAGACCAGGGATAGATTAGTTCTTCGGAGGCCAAAATCTAAGCACAATAGATGCTACAGTCATCTATAGTATTAACTTCTGATGACCAAACACGGTAATGCTAATGGAATCCATAATATCAGAGTCACATGTATATGAAATAAATTCAACAGATTGAAGCAGAATTTCTGATTACATTCAAAACAATATTTCATATTCAGTTTACATAATCTCATAATCATTTCTTAGATTGAGATCAGATATAATGATTATAAACTACACCACGAGCGACATATGAAGATGCCCCCTTGTTGGATCAGAGTACTATATAGTCATAACTGACTTAATACAACACAGCGGAGTAACACAAATAAAACAGCAACTCTTAAATAGTTTTCCATCAGCCACCTGCTTACCTCTAGAAGCTTTATTTGCCAACCTACTAAAACCTGAAAACCTCAACCCTCGGCCTACTCAAGTCAATTTTGAGCACCCGAGAGTTTAGGGGTGAAAACATATGTGAGAAACGAGGATTATGGATCTTAAGGCTAGGATAAATACTAGAGGGGGTGAATAGAATTTTAGAGAATTGTTAAATCTTTTTGAGTTTTTGTTAATTTAAATACAAATGAATGCAATATTCAGACACAGATATGATCATAGAATCAAACACAAATGCAAATATAAAGTAAAAGCAGTAAAGGAAAGAACACATTGGATTTTATACCGGTTCGGAGTTACCCTACATCCAGTCCCGCACACAAGTACGGATTTCCTTTCAAAAGCAATCTATACAATTACACCCTCGATTTCAAGGCACGAGGTACACCCTCCAGAATCACAATCCTCTGGGTAGAGATACTTGATTCCCCGGGCAACAAGTTCACCCAATTGATTTCCCAAGGCTACAATCACACCTTATCTCACTTGATGATTTCCAAGGTTACAATCACACCTTTTCTCGCTAAGTTGATTACAAAAAGCCTATAACTTTGAATAGCACCAAGGATCTTATTGAGATAGTGATAGAGAATCAAACCAGAGATAATCTAGTTAGATTCAATGTTGATTTCGGCATAGTAATGGTAAGAATATGTATATAGAAATATGGAAGAAGAAGATGAGTGAAAAACCAGAAAAACTGAATTAAAATTCATTGAAACTAACCCCTATTTATAGAAGAACAACAGCCATGTCCATTCGTAAAGAGTTACGACGAATAGACACTTCTTTTGAAATTTAAATTTTAAACTCAACTGACACCATGTCGACACGGGGTACTTGAGTATGTCGACATCCTAAAGGGATTTTTGGTGTTTTGATTTTCTTTGAAAATAACCTTTATTTTATATTAAAACTATGTTAAACTTTATAAATATACTTGAGAATAATATATACAACATTTTACTATAATTTTATATTTAAAATCTAAGTACAAATATTTAAAAGTTAAATATATTATATTTAAAAGATAGTTTAAAAACAAGGATAATTTGATTTTGAAATTAAAGATTATTTTGAGGCTAAAAGTATTTGAAATCAGGATAGATGTTTTGATGCTTTTAAAAGGAAGGTTTTGAAATCATTTTGAAAACAAGATATAATTTTTGAAAAATCATTTTGAATAAAAAGTTAGCGGATACAAAACAATGTGCCACTAGATTTTTCGTAGGTTCCATTCTACTTAGGGTTCCATCCCTTTAACAGGCTTGAAGTGGATTCCATTCCACGAATAAATTGGATTTTAGGATGTCGGTGCTTTTCTAGGAGTTTTAACAAAATTTCTAAAAGATAAATTACTTGAACTCTTGAGCTCTTGATAATCTTGATACTCATGAGTTTTCAATCTTGATGTCTTGAATCTCTATATTGTACAGTCTTCATTCTTAATACCTGCATGGTTAAATCCTGCATATACGTTTATATCTAAACTTATATTGTTAGTATTTATATTTTGTAATCTATTCTACGGTTGTTGTCATCAAAACCATCATCTCATGGACTAATAATCTCCCTTTTTTTGATGATGACAACCTTTGTTTATAAAATATTGCTTCTATCCTAACAACTCCTCCTTAATCTATGCCTTACTACCCTATTTTATACTTCTCCCCCTTTGTCATCAACAAAAAACTAACTCTAAACTATATAACACCAAACTATAGGCCTCCCCCTAAATCTAATACTCTATGACATATGATTATAATGATAGTGTTATCACAAATAATCAATACTTAGATCTAATAATAAACCTAATCCTAAACAACTAACTATTCTAAGTATATATATAACCATATAGTTATTAATAGGGAAGAATACATATAAGAATATAATTTATTTATTAATCATATAATTATATTTACATTTTCGTGGGAAACGTAAGAAGAAACACACAACAATGGTAAAGAAAGAGAAGAAACTAATGTGTGTTTTTGAACATAGGAGATCTATGAATCGAACAGTTTGGATAGTGGAAACAGAAATTTCCACGTTGTTCGACAAGATTCCCATCTTTGTCAAAACACACTTCTCCAACGCACACGACTTTATTGTCATCCTCCGCGTGCATATCTTCCATATGTTCTTCTTCTTCTTCTTCGCTGGCCTCTTGTACATGATCTCCTGAAGAGTCTTCTTCAATCAAGATTGGGTTAGCATGATTATCCATTAGAAATTTTTGCAAATTCGTAAGGATTTTTCCTTGCCTTTCTTGTTCCTTGGCCATTCGAAGTTGCATTATTTGGATTTCAGTCATTAACTAACGTGCATCCTTTAGAGAATCCTCCATTTTAGTCACACGAGCGAGAGTAGTACGTTGAAATGGACCAGGCGTAGGAGAAGGGAACGAAAAGGTTGATTTTATGTTTGATTTGGAAGAGGAGGCCATTGATTATTTGATTTCAGAGAAAAGAATAGAGAGATAACAGAAAGGATGGATAAAATTTTGAAAATGTGAAGAATATATAACCAACTATTTGAATTTTGGTGGAAAAAATTTCAAAAATTTAAAAACGTTGTATGTCAACATAGGATAGAGGGGTATGTCGACATGGTTCTTAAATTTTTGCCTATTTAATTTATTTTGAATAATTTTTAATTATACTTTGTTTATTTATATTATATTTCAGTTATTGAACAAATACCTAATTCTCTTCTTAATTTAGTAAATATAGATTCATTTAATGGTTTTGGTAAGATATCAGCTATTTGATTCTCAGAATTGATATAATCTAGAGTGATTACTTCCTTACTTATATTATCTCTGAGAAAATGATGTCTGATATCAATATGTTTAGTTTGAGCATGTTGAGTAGCATTTTTGGATAAATTTATCGCACTAATATTATCACAATAAATTGGTGATTTTGAAAATTTTAAACCATAATCTTTTAAATTTTGTTGCATATATATTACTTGAGAACAAGCCAAAGCAGCAGAAATATATTATGCTTCAGTTGTTGATAAAGAAATTGTGTTTTGCTTTTTACTAAACCAGGAAATCAGAGAATACCCCAAAAAGTGATAAGTTCCACTTGTACTTTTTCGGTCTGATTTACAACCAGCATAATCAGCATCACAGTAAGATATTAAGTGAAAAGAATCATTTTTAGGGTAAAATAAGCCATAATCAGAGGTGTGTTTAACATATCTTATGACACGTTTTACGGCTTTTAAGTGGGTCTCTTTAGGTTGGGATTGATATCTTGCACGGAGACAAACACTATGCATGATATCAGGTCGACTAGCGGTAACATAGAGTAGTGATCCAATCATTCCTCTATATAACTTTTGATCTACATCTTTCAAGAGATCTTCTTTACTAAGGTACTCATTGGTTGCCATGGGAGTGGATTTTCCGCTCGCAGTAGTCAAGCCAATTTATTAATTAGGTCTTTAGCATATTTTTCTTGACTAATAAAGATACCATTATCTAATTGTCTTATTTGTAATCCTAAAAAAAAATTTAATTCACCCATATGACTCATCTCAAACTCTTTTGTCATTATTTCAGAAAATTCTTTATTCATTTCAAAGTTAGTTGATCCAAAAATGATATCATCTACGTAAACTTGTACTAGTTGAATATCTTTTTTATTTCTTTTTATAAAAAGAGTTTTATCTACTTTACCAATTTCAAAATTTGATTGTAATAAATAAGATCTTAGTCTATCATACCAGGCTCTAGAAAGTTTTTTTTAGCCATATGAAGCTTTCTTAAGTTTGTAAACACGATTAGGTAATTTTTCATTTTCAAAAAGTGGTAGTTGTTCAACATATACTTCCTCTTTTACAAATCCATTTAAAAATGCACTTTTAACATCCATTTGATGTAATTTAAAATTATTATGATTTGCGAAAGCAAGTAGAATCCTAATGGCTTCTAATCTTGCTACGGGAGCAAAGGATTCATCAAAATCTATTCCTTTTTCTTGACAAAAACCTTGAGCAACTAAACGTGCTTTATTTCTAACTACCTCTCTTTGTTCATTCACTTTATTTTTATAAACCCATTTAGTTCCAATTATAGTTTTATTTTCAGGTCTAGGAACAAGTTCCCAAACTTCATTTCTAGTAAATTGATTTAGTTCTTCTTGCATAGCCAAAATCCATGAATCATCATTTGATGCTTCTTTTGGATTTTTGGGTTCAATAGTTGATATAAAAGCTACATTATTCATTTGACTTAGTTGATTTCTAGTTTTAACTACAGATTGCATATCTCCTAGTATATTTTCAATAGGATGATCTTTTGAAAGTTTAGTCCTTTTATTAGGATGATTAGTTTCAGTATTAGTTTCAGCTAACTCTTGATTTTGAGTAATTAAATCATCTTCATCATTTGTATCTTCAAAAATTTTAAAATTTTCATCGAATGACACATGCATTGTTTCTTCGACGGTGTTAGTTCTTAAATTAAATACTCTGTACGCTTTACTTCTCTTAGAATATCCGATAAAGATTCCTTCGTCGGATTAGGATCAAATTTATCTAAGTTATCTTTAGTATTAAAAATAAAACATTTACTTCCAAAAATTCTAAAATAAGATACTTTAGATTTCTTTGAGCGAAGAAGTTCATAAGAAGTCTTACTAGTTAAAGGTCTAATTAAAATTCTATTTAAAATATAACAGGCGGTAGAAACTGCTTCTGGCCAAAAATTCTTTGGTAATTTACTGTCTGAAAGCATAGTTCTCGCACACTCTTGAATCGTCCTATTTTTACGTTCCACTACTCCATTTTGTTGTGGAGTTCTTGGAAATGAAAATTTGTGAATTATTCCCTTTTTATTGCAGAATTTCTCAAACTTTTCATTTTCAAATTCACCACCGTAATCACTACGAATGGTTATAATTTTTAGAGTAAGTTGATTTTGAATCCTTTTTGTAAAGTTCTTTAAACATTCAAAAGTTTACGTTTTAAAAATATTGTCCATGTAAATCTAGAATACTCATCTACAATTACAAAAACATATTTACTATAATTTATTGACAGAATTTGAGATGACCAAATAAATCAAGGTGAAATAATTCAAGGGTTTTGAAGTTGAAATCGTAACTTTTAATTTAAAGGAACTTTTTCTAAGTTTTCCTAATTGACATGCATCACATAGACTATCTGCTTTAAAATTCATTTTAGGGAGACCTCTTACTAGATCGTGTTTTGACAGTTTAGATAAGAGTTTGAAATTCAAATGCCCAAATCTCTTATGCCAAATCCAAGGGTCACTTGTATTTGCCAAAAGACATAAGTTATCATTTGAAACTTTCATACTAAGAATATAAATATTCTTTTTCCTAACTCCCTCAAATATTATGGTTGAATTGTTATCTTCAATGTGCCATTTATCTCTTTCAAATTTAATTTTATATCCTTTATCGAAAAGTTGACTTATACTTAGCAGATTATGTTTTAGACTTTTAACTAGAAAAACATTAGTACTAATAGGAGTTTCAGAGTTACCGACTTTGCCGATGCCAATCACATATCCTTTTGAATTGTTTCCAAAGTTAACCAGTCCTCCGTCTTTGTATATTATATCATTTAACATATCTGGATTGTTAGTCATGTGTCTAGAACATCCACTATCAAGTATCCATTTGTCCTTTCTGATCTGCACAATTTTTCCGTTGTGTATTGATTCCTCAATAGCCATAAAGCATGATTCCTGCATATCAACCAATTTTGGTAGACAACTTAAATTTGCACACTGATTATATGCAGACTCAAAAGACAATGATGATCTGAATATTTCTAAACTAGTATTAACAAACATATCCATTTTGAAACTTTTTCAAAAATCAAATTATGAAACTTTGAAAACCTTGTTCTGATACCAAATGTGAGAAATGCGGATTAAGGATCTTAAGGCTAGGATAAACACTAGAGGGGGGTGAATAGTGTTTTAGAGAATTGTTAAATCTTTTTGAGTTTTTGTCAATTTAAACACAAATGAATGCAATATTGGGACACAGATATTATCACTGAATCAAACATAAATGCAAATATAAAGTAAAAGCAGTAAAGGAAAGAACACACCGGATTTTATACTGGTTCGGAGTTACCCTACATCCAGTCCCGCACACGAGTACGAATTTCCTTTCAAAAGCAATATTTACAATTACACCCTCGATTTCAAGGCAACGAGGTACACCCTCCAGAATCACAATCCTATGGGTAGAGTTACATGGTTTCCTGGGCAACAAGTTCACCCAATTGATTTCCCAAGGCTACAATCACATCTTATCTCGCTTAATTGATTTCCAAGGCTACAATCACACCTTTTCTCGCTAAGTTGATTACAAAAGGCCTATAACTCTAAATAGCACTAAGGATCTTGTTGAGATAGTGATAGAGAGTCAAACTAGAGATAATCTAGTTAGATTCAATGTTGATTTCGGCAGAGTAATGGTAAGAATATGTGTATAGAAATAGGGAAGAAGAAGAAGAACAGAAAAACTGAATTAAAATTCATTGAAACTAACCCCTATTTATAGAAGAATAACAGCTATGTCCATTCGTAAAGAGTTATGACGAATAGACACTTCTTTTAAAATTTAAATTTTGGACTCAACTGACACCATGTCGACATTGGGTACTTGAGTATGTCGACATCCCAAAGGGATTTTTGGTGTTTTGATTTTCTTTGAAAATAACCTTTATTTTATATTATAACTATTTTAAACTTTATAAATATACTTGACTATAATTAAAATACGTAGTAAATATAAAGAATAATATATACAAAATTTTACTATAATTTTATATTTAAAATCTAAGTATAAATATTTAAAAATTAAATATATTATATTTAAAAGATAGTTTAAAAACAAGGATAATTTGATTTTGAAATTAAAGATTATTTTGAGGCTAAAAGCATTTGAAATCAGGATAGATGTTTTTGATGCTTTTAAAAGGAAGGTTTTGAAATCATTTTGAAAACAAGATATAATTTTTGAAAAATCATTTTGAATAAAAAGTTAGCGGATACAAAACATTGTTCCACTAGATTTTTCGTAGGTTCCATCCTACTTAGGGTTCCATCCTACTTAGTGTTCCATCCCTTTAACAGGCTCGAAGTGGATTTCATTCCATGAATAAATTGGATTTTAAGATGCCAGTGCTTTTCTAGAAGTTTTAACAAAATTTCTAAAAGATAAATTACTTGAACTCTTGATAATCTTGATACTCATGAGTCTTCAATCTTGATATCTTGAATCTCTATACTGTATAGTCTTCATTCTTGATACCTGCATGGTTAAATCCTACATATACATATATATATATATCTAAACTTATACTGTTAGTATTTATATTTTATAATCTATTCTAAGGTTGTTGTCATCAAAACCATTATCTCACGGACTAACAACATAAACTTTGAGTCAGTCATAAAGCCTGGTGTGAATAATACCATATATCTCAATTATTTGATATTAAGTGAGACCACACCGCTTAGCGGAACTGGCTTCCCCTCGCTAATATTCTTTAAAACATATCTTTTGCAAATCATAATCATATAACCAAAATTGGTTAAAACTGTAAAGCATTACCATGTAAACATACAAATCAGGTAACAAATGGACTATCTGTCCAAACACTATAGTTTTGTTTAGCTAACTACTAGCCTTTGGCCGACTCGGGTCTACCAGACAAAATAAACAAATAATCTAACATCTGTCCGATACTCCTCTTCTGGACGATCTGTCCCTATCTTACTCCTCCAAGTCTAACTGTTCCTAATGGTTTTGCGGGCTCACCAATAATTTATCATTTTCTCAATAGATTCCTTTCTATGTGTAACATCATTTTATTCTTAAATGTGACAAAGCCCTACATACTAGAATTTTGGACTAAATTAGGCAGGGGCTAAAGCTAATGTACAAGGCACAACCCTATACCAGTCACATCCGATATTCTAATATCTGAGTCATTTTACTTAGGGTAATCTTCCCTTAAAATTTTCCTTGAAAACCTTCTCTTTCAAAATGATTTAACCCTTCAAATCATATTTCAAACAAGGAAAATATACTCCATGTTTTTTTCAACTCACCTTATTGTTGATGAAAACATTTAATCTTTAAAAGTACCCCTTTCGATTCCATTGAAAGTAGCCCTTTCAAAACCAAGTAAACCATTTATAACCTAGGTCTAAAGGCCAAAACATTCCATTCGAAACCATTCATATAACCTTTCGAAACCATTGAAAAACTTTTCCTCTGAAAGCTGTAAAACCTTAGACATCCATTCTTCAAAATACATAAACATTGTCTTTCGAAAATATGGGAAAACCTTTCCTTTCAACCTTTCGAAACCATTGGGGAACCACCCCTACGAAACCTTAATTAAAACCCTACGAAATCATTGAAATATCAAACCTTTCGAAAACATTGGGGAACCACCCCTTCGAAACCTTCTTTCAAAACCTTTCGAAAGCATTCAAATCATTTTCTATAAACAAACCTTTCGAAAGCATTTGGGTTCAAGTTGAATATGTGGAATAACCTTTTGAAACCATTTAAAACTATTTCTTTCGAAACCTTTAGATTCTTTCTTCAACAGAGCAAAAAGGTCATAAAACATTTAAGTCGAAAGTATTCTTTTGAAAGCAATTCTTAAGTAAAGAACTATTGGTGTCAAAACCAACCCTTCGAAAGCATTGGAGAAGTGGCTTGAGTTTTAAAACAAACTATACCTTATGAAATCATTTGCTTCGAAAGGTAGAAAAGTGGCATCTAAGGGTTTCGACCACTTCGAAAGCATTTAATTAAAACAAAAGGCGCAACTTCTTTCAAAACCATTCTTCAAATCAATTTAACCCAGTCGGAAGCCAACCAAGTCGAAAGCAAAGTAGGCGTGTTTTCATTTAAAAGCAAATCAACGGTTCGACCTCCTCGGAACACATAGTTTCGACCTAGTATCTTCCGCCTAAATCCAATTCACTATGTGCCAAGTCTTTGATACTATGTGCATTGGTTTCGATGGCGATGAAGGCAGAACTACTAAGTCAGAACCCCAGGTGTCAAAAGTGGAGAAATAGGTAAAAAGCTTGTTTAAACTGAATTTTATCGTTTTAAAGTAATCTTTTCAACTATCCTGCCTTGTTTGTTAAATATAATTAGCTGCAAATTTTCTTTTCTAAAAGAACTGCTGAAATTTCAGAATTAAACAACTTAAATAATTTACAAAATACCCCTTCTCCTTTTACAAATATGTAAAACATTTAAGTATCATACCATAAATAATGTTATATATCTATTAAAACACTTAGGAAACTTCTACCAAAATTCCAGAAAATCATTTTTAGTATGTTTTCCAACATACAATAATTTCAGACCAAAAACATATATTATTTAACCGTAAATAATTTTTAAACCCAAATAGTCAATTTCCTCACTAGAAATAAATCCACATTAATTCAGAAAATTAAGAAAATTGGAACTCATCTCTAAAATATCATTTCTGGTCTAAATCTTAAATTGCAAGGCATTTGGATGTCATTTAATAGGGCTTTTACATTAAAACATATCATAAAATCTACATGAATAAGTATAAATCATCAGCAAGCATATATAAACATTCTATCATTCAAAAACATAGCTAAGCTTTCCAAAATTATTCCGATTAACCTTAAAATCGACAACAATAGAAAATATGAGATGTAGTCATTATTCACCTTAGATTTGAGATTAAGGAGTTTGAGATTTGAATGGATTTGATTTATTTTTTTTGAAATGCAAGCGGGGTTAACTGGTCCCCTACCAGGATTTATTAAAGAAAAAGAAAAAGACACAACTATAACAAACTATAGTCGCAAAGAAGAAAAAATAACAAGAAGAAAACACTGAAAAGGAGAACAAATTCTCCATAAGCACTGAACAAAGACACTACTCAAAAACGAATTGACCATCCCAGAGAAACATAGAATGAGCAGCCCAAAAGTGCACAACAAGAATGCACAGGAGGGTGCACAAAACGGAAAAAACAGAGGGCACATGTCAATTCCACATATCATGGCAGTGGGGGGAGAAACCTCGCCTGGAAAATCTCAAACCATTGGTGATGTTGGCTTTGATTTTGACCCAGAGCTGATGCGCCACACTGACATCACCATCAAAACATCTAGAGTTCCTTTCCTTCCAGATCAGACGAACATAAATCTTCAAAACAAAAAAGATGATATCTTTGCGGCTGCCGCTCCACTTCGTTGCATTCTTCAAAACATTCCACAAGCAAGAAGAATTACCATCATGTGCTGATATACCCACCTAGTCCATCAAGGTACAAACCATATTTGTTAAATACCGACAATCAAAAATATATGATAACAAGTCTCCGGTTGCACATTGCAGAAGAGACACAGGTTGTTTATTTGCATCCCCGTGGCCACCAATCTATCTCTAGTTAGGATAGCACTTTGAATTATTCTCCAAAGCATCAAGTTATCACTTGTCGTTGACTGAGTAGACCATAGAACAGATGCCCAAGGAAAGGTAGAAATGGCTTCGGTATTTAAAAGAAAACCATAAACCTACCTATACTGTGAGATTTTCTTTCCAACATAGCTCAGACACAAGCTTGATCTGAACATCATGTTGATGCATGCTCCTCCATAACATGTTGACCACCTGATTACTGGAAGATGGAGCACAAAGCTTCCCATTAAGAATATAATCAACAGCATGTGCATTATTACCAATTAAAGTCTAAAGTTTTTCATGAGCTCGAACCATTTTATTCAGCACCATACCCTCACATAGCCACGGGTCATTCCAAAAACTCATAGAGCAACCTGGAGACAAAGTATACTTGACTAAAGGAAGGAAAGAGCTCCTCATATTTAGGATATTCCTCCATATCCAGCTCGTGCCTTGATTGATGTTCATATCCCAGAAGTTACCATTCTTTATTCTATAAGTCCAAACCCACTGCACCCAAAGACTATTTCTTTTATGCAATATTGCATCTACATGCGAACTAACATCAGCTTTATTCCATAATGATATATTGATAATGCCAAGCCCACCCTTGCCAAGAGGCTTTTCAATGGAGGAATATGACAGAGGGACCATTTTCCTATTGTGAATGTTACCGGTCCAAAGGAAACGAAGAAGGGTCGCCCTAATCATGGAGAGCAACATCTTAGGGAGGATATAAGTTCTTGTCCAATACACTGTCATAGAGAAGCACACTGACTTAACAAGCACCAATCTTCCAGCTATGGTTAGGTATTTAGCAGTCCAGTTGTTTAGCTTGGATGTAATTTTATCATAAAGTTGTGAGCAATCAGCTTTAGTTACCCTGGACGTACACAAGGGTAAGCCAAGATAAGCCATATTATTTTCCATCCTCTGGTAGCCAGAAAGACCAATCAACCAATCATTGGCAGGCCCAGAAATTCTAGAATTGAGGATATGGGACTTAGCCTTGTTAATCCGTAATCCAGTTGCAAGGAAGAAGGAATGGAGAGTGTTATTAATGGCAGTTATGGAGTGTTGATTTGGCTTAGTAAATATCAATATATCATCCGCAAAAAATAGGGAAGTGATATGAAGCTGCTTGCATTTTGGATGGTAAGAAATAGTATTCTTTTCATATTCCAATGTTAGCATACAAGAAAGTGCTTCCATAACAACAATGAAGATGTAAGATGAGATTGGATCCCCCTGTCTGACTCCTTGCCTCCCTTTAAAATACCCCGTAACCTTCCCGTTAAAACATAAAGAGTAAGCAGGGGTAGAAATGCAAACATATAGCCATGCAACAAAAACTTTGGGAAAACCCATTAAAGACAACACACGAACAATGGAGGACCATTGCAAGCTGTCAAAAGCCTTCTGAATGTCGAGCTTGATCATCGATCGAGGGGAAATATGACTTCTTCTATACCCATTAATTAGCTCATGGGCCATCATAATATTTTCAAGTATATTCCTATTGGGTAGAAAGGCAGATTGATTTGGAGAGACTATATAAGGCAGCATTTTAACAAGTCTTAAGGAAAGAATTTTAGAGACACACTTATAGACAACATTGCAGCACGAAATAGGTCGAAGAGAGGAGACATTTTGGATTGGCCTTACTTTAGGAACGAGGACAAGATTGGTCGCATTTATTTCACCAAGCAGCCTGAAATGATTGAAGAAATTATGAATTGCCGCAGTGAAATCATGGCAAACTATATTCCAACTAGACTTGAAGAAAACAACATTGAAGCCATCTGGACCACCTGTTGAAGTCGCTTTCAAGGAGAAAAGAGCATCTTTTATTTCCTTATCAGAAACTAGAGAAACAAGCATGTCCTTCATAGGTTGATCAAGTTGAGTTAATGGTAGATTATTTAGCCTGTCAAGGTCAGGTTCAAAGTTATCAAAGTTGCCAAGAAGCCTTGTATAGTACTGAAGCAAATGCCTGTCAATATCATTATCAGAAGTAAGCAGGGTGCCATCATCATCATGAATGGTATGGATGTAGTTTCTGGCTTGTTTATCTTTAATTGATGCATGGAAGTAGGCAGTGTTCCTATCTCCCTCAGCCACCCACCTCTGGTGCATCTTCTGCTTCATCATACTTGCTTCAGAATCCAAAGCATCACTAAGCTTTTGGAATAGGACAGATTCAGCCTGGGCATGAGCAGCATTGGTAGGATCACCATTCAAAAGCACTTGCGCTTCCAACAGCTGTTCTTTAATTGAATTTGAAAAAAGTGTTCCCTTACCAAACTTGAGAGAAGCCCACTGTCTTAAAGCATGCTTAGTGGCCTTCAGCTTCCTGCACAAAATAAACATAGCATTTCCATTATAGTTAGTTGTCCAAGAATTAGTCACTATATGGCAGTACTGAGGATCAGAAACCCAAACATTAAAAAATTTAAATGCCTTCTTCCTACTGCTTGGCTTTTGAATTGGAGAGAGAATTAAAGGGAGTGGTCGGATAAAATGGGGCTAGGCAGATGGGAAGAAATGGTAGGCCACAAAGAGAGGGCTGAAGCATTGCAAAAAGAAAGGTCAATATTGGTGAATGTTCTTTTGCCAGACGTGCTCCTATTGTTCTAAGAGAAGGGGACTCCAGAACGAGGGATAAGAAGGAGATCTGAGTCAGAAATTGAGATATTCAAAGGAGCAATGTCCCTAGGCATTAGGGGATTGCCACCAATTCTGTCAGCAAGATTGAAACAACAGTTGAAGTCCCCCAGAGCAATCCAAGGATGGGTATTCTGTCTGAAGTTAGGAAGAAGGTTGAGCAACAGTTGTCTAGCATCAACAGCATTGTGGGCACAAACAAAGGTTAAGAAAAAATTGAAATTAAGATGAAGATGGGTGGCATGAAAGTGAATTAGTTGAGAGGTAGAATGGATGGGAGTGAGCGAGTAAATCAGAGGATCATGCACAGTGAGGATCCTGCCATAGGAAGCATTCTCATGATTATGATTTACAAGCCATTGAGGATTGATATATTTTGCTGTTTTTAGGGTTAAAGGTAGAGAAAGCTTGGTTTCCAAGATTGCAAATATCTTAATATTTTGCTCAGTAATTAGAGCTTTGACATGATTGAGTTTAACTGGGTTGTGTGCTCCCTTGATGTTCCATGATGCAATTCTATACATTAAAAACTAGAAGGAGGGGTGATGCACTCTTGCCCTACTCCTAGTTGTAGGAGGGTCTGATCGCACGGACTGTAATTTTGCTGCTAAGGAAGAAAGCTTGAGAGCACCAGTGGATGAATCATCAGGTCGTGGAGGTGGCGATACCCATCCAGGGATAGATCCTGGAAAATTGTCGGGTGAGGGGTTCGGGGTGATGGTTTTGGAACGAGGAGTTGATGATGATGGGGTGGCATTGGGTACTGATGACTTAAAAAGGTCAAAGACTTGATTCTCAATTTGATCCATGAAGGCTTTATTAGATGATATTGGTTCCAGGTCTATGGTCGTCAACTTTGCATGGGAGAATGATTTCATATATAATGGTTTGGTAGCATGAGAGAGTTGAGAAATGCCTTCAGCAATTGAATTTTTGTTTTTCAACTGGGCATTGCATTTACTGTGAGGAATTGATACTTCAGAATTTTGCATGACTTCATTGGTACAAAATGTATGTTTAATAGGAAGACTATAAACAATATCATCACAGGGTAATGCCTCTCCTTCCATTGTTTCTTTTAAGTTTGGTTCATTCTCACTATACTCAGATAGGTCATGCAGAAGCATAGAAAAGGGATTTGCATTCAATAATGCATCATGCATGACTGGATTTATTTGATGTTTCTGAACTTGGAAATTTGTTACCTCATTATTACTTCCATCAAGGGTGACATGCACATCATTAACGTTTAGTTCCTTACCTCTTTTTTCATTTATTGGCATTTTATGGTTCACTTCAATGTTACCAGTGTTGATTGTTTCCTTTCCACTAACTGATTGCTTGCCAACTGTTTTGCTTTTCTTATTCAATATAACATGTTCCCTGTTCTTCCTAAAAGCTACCTCACTCCACTTCACCTTTGAGTCATCAATATTGCTTTTTCCACCTCCTTTGACATTACAATCCTTTTCTACAGCAGTTTTGGTCGTATCACATAACACACCTTTTATCTCTTTTTCTTTGCTTACCACTGAACTTTTAAGCACCAGACAGCTACTATCCTGATGCCCAAACACCTTACATCCCCCACATATCAAGGGCTTCCACAAGTATTCAACTTTGACTTTGCTCGGTGCCGTCCAAAAGCTTAACCATAAATACATCAGGCAACTCAACTTGTGTAGATACTTCCACCAAACATTTGGCATACCCAATTCTTCCCATCTTTTCAGTGTTCTCGTCCATGCACAGGAACTTTCCTATCCTCGTTGCTAACCAGTTAATCCCCAGGGTGTGACCAGCAGTAAAGAGGAATGTCGGAGAGTTTCAATCACACCGGGACTGACTTTATCGTGCTTACACTGTTACCTATTGTTGGATCCCATTCTTTAATTATAAACAGTTTGTTCCTCATCACAATTGGATCAGATTGGATGATCTTCCTTCTATCTTCATCAAAAGATAGATTGAAGAGGAACAAACTTCCATCAGATTTGACTTCTATCGACCCTTTAAGTCGCCATACACGTTTTAGATGGCTCAAGACAACCATGAAAGGCAATGGCAAATCAAGAAAAAAGCCAACAAGGCACTGGCCCCAGACAGCATTGCCTGCATTAACCACTTCCATTGAAGGCACAATGGCGCCTTCATCAAAGACAAGCGGGAAATCAACAGGAGTAAACTTGCCAGCATTGCGTGGTTTTGCTTTGAAGAGGGAGTTCCAAAAAGAGGAGGAGAAGAAGCAGAGAGATAGTTGGTGGGAGAAGGTTCAGGAGGTTGGACGAGGAGAGAAGAAGGAGAGGTGGCAGCAGTTGAGGCGGGCGGTGGGTCAGGCAGAGGAGGTATGGAAGGAATAGTAGATGGAGAGGAAGAAAGGTACGGGAGGACAGGTTGCTAGTTTGAAGGGATATGACGGGGAGGGAAAGGACGGGGACAGGGTGAGGCCATAATAGTGAAAAAGAAGGAAAAAGAAAAACCAAAACAAAAAAAGGAATTGATTTGATTTTGATTAATCTTCATTCCACTAATTTTCTTTTTCTTCTTCCTCTTGCTCTTGCTAATGGTGGCTAGCCTATATTTTAGTTTGGTATTGCAAATGAACGTATGAAATAAATTCCTATGGGTTTAGGGTATTAGAATATTCTTATTCCAATTTTACACCTCACCTATCTCCTATACACATTTTATTTTAGTTCATTTATTCTCTTAGGCACGGCTACCCCATAGTTTAATCACAAATCTCAATCCGCTAATCATCACATTATTTTATTTAATTTACTTAATTAAATATCCTAGATAATGTTACTAAAAATTAGGTCATTACATACTCACCTCCTTAAAGAATTTCGTTCCCAAAATTATGATAAGGTACCTAACAAATCAATCAAAAGTTAAAACATACCATCAAACAAATCTGGATGAGCATCTCTAATCCTGCTCTCAGTCTCCCAAGTGCATCTCTCTCATTGTCACTCCTAATCCGACTCTATTCTTTCTTAGCCTTTTCTCATCTCTTGCAACTATACGAACTGGCTTTCTAACTATAGTCAAGTCTGATTCTACTACTATGTCCTCTAACACAATCGTTGCTTGTACACCAGAACTAGTCTTTCGTAGCGCTAAAAAAACGCTACCAAAACTTTTAGAGTGTCTTAGTAAACATTGCGATACAACATGCAACTAAAAGTCTAAAACTTTTTGTAACGTTGTAAAAAAACACCAAAAAGTGACTATTGTAGGATTTTGGAAAAAATATAAAAGGTTGCAGATTTTTAGCAGTATGCTGTATCTAGTGTTTACTGAAACGCTACTAAAAGTTTTGATAGCATTTTTTCAAGGCTACGAAATTTGTATCATTACATTTATTTCCGCAGCATCTTTAAAATGCTACTAAAAGTTATTAACTATTTTGTACTGTACAGGCTAACATTTCCTGTTAATGGCTTGTACCCTTTCCAGCCATCGCTCGCATAATAGTTTTATTACAACTAGTAATCAATCACATAATCATCGTATTCAAACCAACAATTAATCAATCAATCACATAATCATCGTATTCAAACCAACAATTAATCAATTAATCACATAATCTCATATTCAAACAATTAAAAAAACATGTTAATCACATAATCAAATATAATATCCATAACCATTTTAAAAATAGTTTTTCGACAAACAGATCAAATTCACATAAAATCCGTAGCCATTCATAAATAAGTTTACACAACATGTACTAACAAAATATTATAGTATGTATAACAATTAAAGTCATGCTCATTACTTGATTACCCATAATTCTTCATTGTAGTCGGTCTTTACTCCTAGAAAGCTAATTACCTGTAGACAAGTTTAACAATCAACAGATGATTATGAAACCGTTTTGCATATTTAAAGTATATCAAACATCTTTGGTTAAACTTTTATTAAATTTAAATAATTTTTATAAAACGTAGTTAACTTAGTTAATTTTTATAAAACTTGGTTAATATTTATAATAAACTTATTTAATTTTAAAAACTTATTAACCTGGCCAAATTCTAATAAAATTTAATTAATTTGTAAAGATTTGTTAATTTTTATAAAACGTGGTTAAATTATATAAAACTTAGTTTATTTTTAAAATTTTGATTAATTTTTATAAAAATTAGTCAAACTTTATAAAGCTCGGTTAACTTATTTATAACTTTATTTATATTAACTCCACTTATAAATTATCTGAATTGCTAAAACTTAAATGTTATGACTTATATTTTAATTAACTTAAACTTATAAATTATCCTAAAATTAAACTTTATTAACTGTGTTAATTTTTATAAATTATCTCAAACTTACAAGTTTTTCATAAACTTAGTTAATTTATTATTATTAGTGTAAACTTAGTAAATTTATTGTTATTATTGTTATTATCATTATTATAAACTTAATTAATTTTTATAAACTTTTTTTTATAAAACTTAGTTAACTTAGTTAATTTTTATAAACTTAGTTTCAGTTCTTGTTGTTGTTGTTAATTATAAAACTTAGTTGACTTTATTAATTTATTATTATTATTATTAACTTAGTTTACTTTTATCAAACTATATTTTATTATTATTATTATAAACTTAGTTAATTTTTATCAAACTATAGTTTATTATTGTTATTATTATAAGCTTAGTTAATTTTTTTTATCAAACTTAGTTTATTCTTATTAATATTATAAACTTGTTAGTTTTTTTAAACTTAGTTTTTTAAACTTAGTTTTTTTAAACTTAGTTTATTTTTATAAATGTATTTAATTTTTACAAACTTAGTTAATTTATTTAAACTATTGTTTATTTTTATTACTATTACTGTTATTATTATTATAAACTCGTTTAATTTTTTTATCAAACTTAGTTTATTGCTACTATTACTACTACTATTATTATTATAAACTTGTTAATTTTTTATAAAACTTAGTTAATTTATTCAAACTATTGTTTATTATTATTATTATCATTATCATAAACATAGCTAATTTTTATAAACTTTGTTAATTCTTTTCAAACTTGGCTAATTTCAATACAACAAAGTTAGTGTAAAATCCATAATCGTACAAAGAAAAGCTTACACAACTAGTGTTAACAAAATATTATAATATAAATAATGATTAAAAACAAGTACCAATTCGAACTATAACCAATCATTTCTTCAAAAAGCTTATGTATGAAAGGATGCCTGTAGGGCAAGAAACTATCTGCTATGGAAGCCCGAGATCAATAGCTGATATCCACCGTTATGTTTTTATCTTGTTCCAACAGCTTGGGCGCCAAACTATATATATGCCACACTGGTGCCAAAACTTTAATACTTGAGATTTTGTAGAAAATTACAATCTTAGGTCTCCTATTGCTGCAATTTCTTCAACTACCAGAGAGAATTAGTATCTAGTTGGAGGAGAATGTACACATGATTGATTGCCGATATATTGTGTCCTTATGGCAATTTAAAGACAGATAATTAGGTTCCATAAATGTTATCAGTACATTACAAATCTTCATAAGTTTAGCGGAAACAATATATTAAAACTAAAATTACACACACCTATCGAACATATTTAAGCTTAGCAACCTCTAGTGGCAAAGTTCCAAAATGGTTTCTCCTTTTATTGTCCTACAACAATTAAAAAATTGCAGAATCATAAACAAAAAACCATAAACAGATAATCGTTCAACATTATAAGCTAGTAATATGGCAATGAGTGTTGTTAACACCTGGAGAACAATTGCAAGTTACAAAACTTTTATTTGCTAAAAAGAATGTAGCGTTGCTTAACTTTAAAATATCTTGTCATCTAAGATGCCATATCATCATAAAGTCGGCAAACAAACTCAACTGAAATGTTCAGAAATGTAAATTTTAACCATATAAAAACATCCATAAAAGGGACATTTTACGGAATAAGAATGTTGGAGCATTGAATTAATGTTTCAAGAAGAAGAAGAAGACAGACTCCTCCTCCACCACCACTATACAAGTGTTTTTGAAGTTACACAAATATTTAATTAGACGATCAAGAACAAAAGAACATGCAGGACACACATCTAAAGAAACGTAAAATAAAAATTATATTCAAACTTCGTTCATAAAGCGTTATTTACTTCAGTATCTGTTGACAATGTTAGCCAAAATTTTCACTTGAATCTGCAAATAATGAAGAATGCCTAAAAGCTTTATAGAATACAGACCTTAATTATATAGTACCGTAAAAGTAATTACCCAATTACGCATGAAAAGTCTACTCATCTACTGCAACTCACACACAACTTTCAGATAAGTACATAACTAGCATTTTCCTTCCAACATCTGCATCTATTTGACTCGATCATTTCTTGGACAAAACAAGAAAAGATTTATCCACAAATCTGAAATTTTGTCAAATAAATATAATTGAAAAAATAAATCTTAACCTTTATTTCATATAAAACCACAAATCTCAACCCCAATATGTGTGAAACAGTACTAAAATAAATGCAAAATAAAATATGAATCTCAAAATGAAACTTTTTAGATGAACTATATTCAACATCACTTTACCTTCAACAACAAAAATTGTCAAATCATTCTTTTTAAGTATATATAAAAGCCAATCGATGACAAATGTAAAGCAATTCTCCAAAGTATAAACTTACCCGATAACTGTGTTCACAATGACATTAAAAGAACAGAGTGATTCAGATGTAAAAAGTCATACTTGTTCTCCCACTCCTTATTATAAGACACATCATATTAGGTAAATTAGATGTAGAATTGGAGAAGTACCATGACTCAAGCATTAGTCATAATTGCTTATTTTTTCTTCAAGAATTGAAGTCAGACGCTCAAATCCCATTTCGGTATCTACATGTTTTGCAGGCAAGGACTAAAGTTTATCATCTTGTTCTCTATTGAACTGCACAACAAAGTAAATGTAAAGCTTGACATTTATATAATTAAACCCTGTCAAAAGCTACTTTAGACAGGTTAGCAGATTATAGTCACCTGAATAAACACAAGGTTCTAGATCTCAATACAAGTAGGATCATCATTGTTACCAAGGATGCAGCATCTCTGTTACTAATGCGATCGAAGTGGATTTCTGAACAAGGTCTGCATGGGCTTCTATCCCCATTTACCAAAAATTATCCTGACAATAAAACTAATACCCTAGTTCAATGTTCAATAGTAATTAATTTGAAAATGTCTTTTATCAGTTCCGGGTTAAATGAGTTTTATTTGGTGTTAGGATCTACTAACGACAAGTTAAAATATGCCAAAATGGTAAGTATTACTTAAGTAGGAAGAACTATCATTTAAACTAAAAATTGAACACAACAATGACCACACTAATATTGTAATCAGCATACTGTTTCAAGGCTGTAGACAGGAATGTCTAATATTGACGGTGCCTAAATCACAAAAATCAAAATTATGACACCACTACGCTGTTCCACCTAGTATTATTACAAACAAAAACACTACATAAAAAGGATTCATTGTCATGCAATCATGAAGATGCCTGTAACGATCCATAATTTTAAATAATTAAATTTGTTAATTTAATAAGATTTTGGTAATTTAACAGTGAAGAAATAAAAAAATCTGTAGTTAAATAATGAAATGAACACTAAAATAAAGTGCACAATGTTAATGTAAGTGATTGTTAACAATGTGTATGAAACACCAATTAGTTGTAATAACTTAAAATGTTTACATGGCTATAAATTGATTATAAGAAAAAAATGCAAGAATGGAACAGATTAGTGGAATAGTATTTAATTGATGGCAATTGGATTAAATCAATGTTACATAAGTAAGTATAATACTTGTTCGAAATATAATGAACTTATAAAAGGGTGATTAAGAGTTAACGACAACAACTATTATAAATTGCTTATATATTTAATCTGGTATATTAAATTTGAAATCAATTGTAATTAAATGGAATTAAACATCACCTTAATAGGGATTTGGATGAAATTGGAAATTACTAGTGCAATAAAATATAAACTAGTGTAATTATAGACTCAGGATAATAATTGCTTTAATAACAAGATGGAAAGCAAATTAAATTGGATTTTTGGGAATTTAATTATAACTTTGAATATATTGAAATTGAAATTAAAACCTTGTAATTGTGAAATATTCCACAGTAAATTGATATAGGAATTTTTTTTAAAGGATACTAATTCACTAAATAATTCAGAGTGATGGAAGTTGTAAATTATTAGATATCGAATCGAAAGTGATAAATTAATTTAATATTAATTTATTTAATTAATTGAAATATAGCCATTTTGGCCACTAGCTTGGATTTTGATAAAACTAGTTTCATCGGATCCATAACGATGAACTATTGTAGGATTTCAAGTTTCGTAGCGATCGAACTTGTCATTTGGTCGTACGGGCTCAAAACGCCTAGAAATCAACTTAATTAAAATCAATTGAAATCAAATTGAAATAAGATGATTTTGGCATAACTTCTTCATACGATGGAATTAGGACTTGAAACCTATTACATTGTGTTTAAGATATTTGAAAACATCTATTTTGATATGTGGGTTGACCCATTTGCATTCGGAGGCAGAACGTGCTTTTCGGGTTATTTTTCGTTCAGCGTGTAAATCAGTCGGATCCGTTCATTCTATTTTTGATCTGCCTATAAATACCTCGTTATAAACCCTAGGTTGTTGCTATTCTCATTTATCTGTATGTACATTCTTTCTCAACTCCTTATTTCGATGGCAGACAAAACCTAATTCCCAAACCTCAATTTCAATTTCAAAACCAAATCAAAAATTCAAACTCCTCAAACTATATCGAATTATATATCGATTTGAAGCTCTCGAAGAGCGCAGGTCAATTATGTGATTCGTTTCTCGATCTGGATTGCTGTGTAGCCGAAATTAGCTAGTTTATCCTCGGCTATTCGTATTGGGTTATTAGTTTCGATGGTGAATCTTCAACGGTTTGGCAATTGGTCGGTACTGGAGTGAAGAGGAGGTCGAGCAGGTCGCATCTGTAGTGTTCGTTTACCTCAAAGCTCGTCGAATTCGCCATGATTGGCCGTTCAAGTTGGCGATGGTGACGGTTTCGTGAAGTTAGAGTAGCTCGCGTCTTCAGGGGAGGGGCGCCGGAACGAGGGCGTTGCCACGGCGTGCTTCGATCGTCGGTCAGTCGAGGCTCTGGGCGTGTGCATGATGGTCAACGGCAAAGGATTGGCGGCTGGAAATGGGTTTGAACGCGAAATCTTCGGTGCTAGGGTTAGAGCGTACGTGTAGCTGACGTGTACAGGTTAATAATTTTTATTTTTCATGTTTTAAATTTAAATCGTATATGTTCTTACAAGTATAACTTTTACATACGAGATCCAATTCATGCATGGTTTCTTGCGTTGGGATCGTATTGAAATTCCAGACATTTTGACGCTGGTTAGGATGAATTCTGAGACTATTTGAATTTTGGGTTTATATTGAATTTAAATTCAATTTAAGTTCAAAGGTAAGTGTTTTAACCCACTCACAACTTCTAAAATTTCTTGTGTTTGTTAAATTTAATTTATAATGTGATTAGGAATTTATTTATGACTGTTTCGTATATTTTTTAATCATATCAGTTAATTTGAATTTATTTGAATTAAATCGTTATTTAATATATTATTGAATATAAATTTCCAGTTAAATACCTTTCATCGATTATTAATTCTATATTGATATTTATTGATTGATTTGGATGATGATTGCGATCGATGTTGATTGTTGATATTGGATGAATGGATGTTATATTTTATATCATTATAACTTCAAGTTCACTATGGGTTGAAATGATACATACCCGAATGATCTATAGATCAAGAAAAAATCGTTATGGGTCGAAATGATATATAACCATAAAATGTTAAATTGCGGATTGAAATGATAAATATCCGTATCACTTGATCCCAAGGTATAAAATTATATACGGACATCGGATTGGTTAAATTAAATGATTTTTAAAATCCTTAAATTTTCGAATTTAATAAAATGAATATTTTGAGATGAAATTTGATTTATGTAAATTTAAGTATTGTTGGAAAATCAAGTTTTGCGTTGAAAAGTGGATTGGTTTAAAAAGGAATTCCTTTAAGAAATTAAATTGGAAGTTTGAAGTAAACTTTTAAGTATAAATGAAATTCTATCAAAATTGAGTTATTGAATTTGTTTGAAAATAACTTTGAAATATTTTTGAAATTGGAATGATTCGAATTGATATTTGAACATGGATTGAAACCGATTTGAAATTCGATAGTTATTGGAATTTGAAAATTGAAAGGGTTGAAATTTGGCTTGTCGATTTGGAAATTTGAAAGGATCCAAAAGTGCTAAAATGAATGAATAGTTTAATTTGGTATTAATTTCAAAATCATATTTTTAAGTAAACTATTTTAAAATATATTATTTTAAATTTTTCTAATTATTAAGATTTTCAAATTTATTGAACTATTTAACTAACATCAACTATACAAATTTTTTGGACCTATTTAAACCAACTTGATTAATTTTAAGCAATTAAACCATTTTAATTTATTTTAAATCTAATTAATCTAATTTAAGCTATTTAATATATTTTAATTATATTTGATCTAAATTAATTCTATTTAACTATCTTAAATCAAATTAAAGTACTTTATCTACAATTAAACTATTTTGGAGTATTTTAAATATTTATAATTATTTGAACTATTTCTAATTTTCCAAATTTAGTAAAGTGGAAGTGTTTAAATTCAATTCAATTGGTTTAAAAAGAAAATAAGGTTAAATGATGTTATAACCTAAGTTGGAATTTAAATGTTTTAATAAATTGAAATGATGAATTTGAGGTAAGGCTTAACTTGTTTTGGAAATATGATTTTTGAAAGAAATTATGATTTTAGAAACGATATGATTTGGAAAGTGACATAGTTTTGAGAATATGATATTTTGATATAAATTGTGAATTGACTTTTGAAATGTAAAAGAACCATCCTGTGTGTAATAAGCGATTGGTTGTTAAAGAGACTGGAATCAGATATTGTCATACTCTCTGCCAATATCGAAAACCACTTTGACAACTGTGTACGCGGTGAAGATTCTAGAATGAAGTAGGATGGTGGCGACGATACTATATGAGGTATATACGTGGACCCGACTCCTGTGAGTTGGCATAAGGTGGCTAAAACAGGAGCAATTGATGGGCCAAGTGAGGCCATTCCTCCGACCGGGCACACTCCATTGATACTATATTCTGACTTTTGATTTATTTGGTGGCCATCCACGATTTTTCTCTGGAGTGTGTTCTGAGGTGGGCGGTAGTAGCTGCTATGCGTTACCACTATATTGGAAGTGTAATTGGTATATCTACTATGGCATTGCCTAATTGTGCCGTGTCACCTATTCTAGCACGCCTTCTACGAGTTTGTTTTGTACCGTAACTATGGAATGCCCTCTGACGGCGTCCAGTACGGGCGGGATTACGGTACTGTATAGACTATGGGAATATATAAAATGTGTTAAGAGGAATATGAGTAATGCCTTAATGCTATTTTAATAGTTTACTTTACTATAGAAATTATTATAATAGCGTATATTACTACATAGTAGATAGTTTAACGCATCGTTAGGAGGTGTGAATCTCGAGCATCTCTTAAGTTACTGCACTCACGTTAGACACTAGATAGAAGATGTCAAACCCCGTAAACATCTCTGACGCCATTCCACTCATATTTATTTACTGTTGATTTAACTTACATAAGATCTTTTAGTTCTGACTCGAGTGTTTTATCTTTTCAATTCAATCTGGTCAGCCTGAGCATTTCAGGATTTGAAGACCTTATTTCTGGAGGACGAAGACGAAGATTGTATTATTTTATTTATTATATTATTTCATTGCATCACACTGTTCCGTTGCATTGTTATTTATAGTTCTTTGGTATGTGTAACTCTGATCTGTGTTGTATAAGTATAATCAAATGTTTTGTAAAATAGCTTCATGAACTGTTTATTTGATTATTATATTTTGTCATTCCCCAGTAAGATTCAGTTTTGTTTTTTTCTTTCTCTGCTTTTTCTTATTTACCCCTTAACAATCTGCCCTTTTGAATGGTTTGAGCCCGACATGTTTGTCTGCTTAAAACGTCCAAAAAGGCGGGATGTTACAGTTGGTATCGGAGCTCAGGTTTAGCGATAAGCTTAGCTTTGTGGGGTCTGACTCTTTATTAATAGGGTAGTAATACCCTAGAATGAGTCGCTGAGAGTATATATATGAGAGAGCATATTTGTTAGTGTTATATATAAGTTTTTATATTATGTTAATTTGTTCCGATTTGTATTTATAAATTCTGGTTGGTGCATAGGACGCTATGACATCGATAGGGGTTTCTAAACACTCAATAGGATAGACCGACACAATTTTTTTTTTTGAAATTTAGGCAAATGAAATAATTTTGCCTATTGTATATTTATATATATAATAATGAGTTATAAATGATATATTTGGTTGTAATATATTGGTTGTAGGTAGTGAAATTTATAAATATTGGTTGGCAATAAGATTTGAAAATGAAATAAATGAAATTTGGAAATTTAGAACTTAAGTTCCAAAAATTTTGAAAATTTCTTTCGAATGATTTTGGGATATAATAATAATATTATTAGAAGTATTTTCTAATATAAATATTTCAATATAGTTTGAAAGAATTGTTTTAAATAAATTCTAGAAAGAAATAAGTTCTGTACTCCCCTCTCTGTCGTTGGAAAATAATTTCGGTGATGAGTGCACGCATCATCGACGTTTATTTTTGAGTTTCAAAGTGTGAAGGCCACTTTAGTAGTTTACCGCAGATTTATTTTGATAAACAAAAATAAATTTCAAATTTTTTTAAATGTAATTGAATATATAAGTTGTAAGTATATATACATCTATCTAGTATTTTTAAATAATTTAAAAAGGAACTTAGTATTTAGTTCTTAAATTCCTATAGATTAGAGGTTTTAATTATTGAAATGAAAAGGAATTTAACTATTTAATAATTGAAACTTCTAACTGAAAACAAGAAATTAGATGCTAGGTTATAAATGAAATATACAACGAATTTGAAATTTGTATCCTGTAAGTAAAAGAATGAAAATCTGAAAGATATGATTATTACTTATGAAGATTAAGAATGCCAGTGAACTTATAAAGATTAAGAAAAAGGTAAATTTAAATCAAGTGTTTGCCATAATCATTACTCATTAGCACACTAACAACAAAAAACAAAAAAAGCAAACTAAAATCAACGCGTTAAAATAAAATTAGCACATTAACATGATACATGAAAAGAAATCAAAAATTGAATAGGTAATGGAAAATTTATTAATCATATAACTAATTGGCATACAAAAATAAAAATGTAAGGTGTCTAATAAAATAATACCATAGAGAATTCCATCGAGCATGGAATGGTAAGCAACTTTCTTTAGATCTGAAGAGAGATTGCTGTGGAGCTAAGCTATCTCGTTCACCTACCCTGGACAGCAAGCTTTCCCTTATGGATTAGGAGAGATCGAGCCTGAGTTAATGATCCCTCTATGGAACTAAAGCTATGGAAGCAAGGTCTAATTTGATTACCCTAGAACACGAGGACAATACATCTCCAGATCTTGAAAAATTCTCTACAAATCGACGGAATTGAGATTAGGGATGCTAGGATTTTTGTAATGACCCGATATTTTCAACTATTCGCATCCACACATGCCAGACTCGAATAGCTCAAAATACCGAATTATTAATTTAAATTTGGCAAAACTTAGAACGTACGGTAAATAAATCATAGATCTCAGACACGGAGTAATAAAATGCAGCGGAAGCAAAGATATAGTAGTTCATGAAGCTACTATATAAATACATCAGAGTTAAACAAGATGCAACAGAAGTCTCAATATGATAATCAAGTACAAAGCAGAATACATCACTGGAATCAACTGAATTACTGGAAACTACAGGATAACTGAAAGTGAAACAGATAGCTGGATCTCCAAGTGCAGCTCCAACTCCAAAGGTGAGTCTCTAATGCTGTATCACTCAGTCTGACCCGAGCGTAAAGAAAAAAACAAAACACTCGAGTCATGACATACATACTTATACAATGTAAACCAACTCAAGTGAACTGTAATATAAGGTACAAGTAACTGAATGGATGCTTGGGACCGCCCATCCTCTAAGGATCCGTTAAACTATTTACTATGTAGTAATATTTTGCTATTATAATAATGTCTACAGTAAAATAAACTTACTTTTAAATAGCGTTAAAGGGTTACCCATATAGCCCTTAACACGTAATAATGCCAATAGTCCATACAGCACCGTAATGCCTCCTAATCGGGAGGCTACCAAAGTTCCTCCATAGGTACGACACAAATCAAACTCGTACAAGGCGCGCTAGGGTAAGTGACATGGCACAACTAGGCAATGCCAGGGTAGATATACCAATTACACTTCTGTGCCGGTGGTAACGCATAGCAGCTACTACCACCCACCTCGAGCCACACCCCCAAATCAAAAGAATCAAAGTGGCCACCAAATAAATCTCCAAGTCAGAATATAATAGCGAAGGAGTGTGTCCGATCAATGAAGCAACCTCATTAGCCCGGCAATTGCTTCTGTTTTAGCCACCTTATGCCAACTCACGAGAGTCGGGTCCATGTACATACCTCAAACGACGTCGCCACCATCCTACTTCATTCTGGAATCTCCATCGCGTACACGGTTGTTAAAGTGGTTTTCAGGGTTGGCCGAGAGTATGACAACTTCCGATCCTGGTCTCTTTAACAACCAAACATTATTACTACCCATGGATATTTATTTCAAAATCATTTCTATTCCAAAACCATTTAAAATCAAATACCGTTACTTTCCAAATAATATCCATTTCAAAACTAAATTAATAATATACCATTTAAATTCCAAAACCAAATCAATATATCATTTAAATGAAACCCAATTTCCAAATAATTGAATATTCCTTCAATTTATTAAACTTGAAATATTATTATAAATCATCTTAAACCAAACCACTTTATAAAGTCATATTCTTAAATCTTAAATTTCATTAAGTTCAATTTTATATATTTAAAGACAATTCTTAATTAAATACAATTTCCAAAAATTTCATTTCCAAAGCCATATTACTTTCAAGTTATAACAACTCTCAAACCAAACATTTTGAAACATATTTATTTAGACCATCTAAATTCAATGTTAATATCTTCCAAACAAGATTCATTTAACCATTTAAATTCAATGTCAAATAATATTCATTTCAAAGTTGTAGCATCTATAAGTTTATTCATTCAATTATACACTTGCCAAAACATTGTATATTTCAAAACAGCAGCATTTATAAAGTGTTGCGGTAGGTATATTTAGTATATATCAAAACATAGTTCAAATTTAGCAACTACAGCATTTCAGAAATGTTGTTATAGGTTTATTTGGAAATTTCAGCACCTAGTTCAAATTTCAACAACTACAGCACTTCAGAAATGCCGTTATAGGTTTCTTTAGTACAATTCAAGCCATAGTTCAATTTCCATAAATTACAGCACTTCAGAACTGCTGCTATAGTTATTTTTAGTATAATTCAAGCCATAGTTCATTTAACCACAGCATTTCAGAAATGCTATAATTCCTGTTATATCCTTTAAAACAATATATCTTCAATTTTCTCGTTTTTAACTTATCAAACTTATTCCACTTTTAAAAAAAATTATTTGGATATTACTTAACTTAATAAATTTTGGTAAAATAACATTAATTAATAAATATCCAATTTTAATTAAACAACCATTTGTTAAGTCAATACTTGATACATTGCTTAACCTTTATTCCAACGAACAACTTAATAATTTATTTAACATACCCATCTCATAAATAAATTATATTTCCATTTATTTGCTTAACTTAATATTTCCATTTAAAACCAAATTCAAAATTCCAAGTTAAGTCATTATTTAAATTACATTTCCCGTTTTAAAACCATAACTATTTATTTTACACAACATAACATTTCACAAAAGAACATTTTATGATAGTCAATATAACAATCAAATTTCCTTGATAGATCAATTCATTTAGACATCGATTCAACTATGATTCCAAGTTAAATAAACTTATTACAAATGTCCCATAAAATGTATTTCATTTTATTTATTCAGAATTGCATTATTTATTATACAAAATATGTCCATTTCAAGAAATAACCTTTTTTAAATTACTGTGTTAGATTTAAGATTCCAAATTAAATCGAACTTCATTATTAAATTATTTATCATAAATAAGACTCTTTAAACTCCATCCAAAATCAATTAACTTATAAAAAATTTAACTTATGGACAAACAATACTTCTTTACATTAAAGCATTAAATCAAATTAAGTTAAAATTTTCATATATTTATAATTTCAAAATACTTAATAATTTTCAGAAAATATTCAAAATCCTTAATATTTTTTTTTAGAAAATGTCATTTAAAAATATAACCAGGGGCCTGTATAATATTTTCTAACCTAGGTCAAGTGATACGGATATGTATCATTTCAATCCATAATTTAAAAGAAAAATCCGGGTTCATCATTTCAAACCCGTAATCCCAAGAAAAATAAATGCAATAAAAATCAATCGAGCCTATCATTTCGGCCCATAATGATTTTTTCCTTATTCTAAAGCCCGTTCGGGTATGTATTATTTCAACACATAGTGATAGGGAACTTGCAGTAATGATACAGTAAATAAAATAAACAGTGTATCATATAATAACATATTAGATAATGTAACAAATATATAAACAGCATTTAACATCATATAACATATAATAGGCATGTATGAATAACATATCAATTTATACAGATCCACTTGTCATTATTCCACAATAATATAAGTACATATGTCTAGAGTGATAAAACTCAACTTTTAAAGCTATGATTGACAAACTAGAGATACACAACAAACACCGAAAAGCATGATAAGGCACGAATCAAAGCATGATTCAAACTTGAGTGATGGAGAGTCAAGATCCATATCTAGTTCATGGAAAAATACACAAACCCATAAGTATATATTCAATACAAAGGATTATAAATTAAACAATGGAAGAAAAAGGGATCAAAGTGACATAACCTCTCTTTAAATCAATCAAATGGCTCGGCCACTACAAAATGGCTTGACCACATCATCCTATGCTCGGCCATGTCCTATTTGAGGCAGCATAGATTAGGTTATGAAGGCATGAACACATGGCTATAGCTTGAGAAATGAAGTGGTGGCAAGTTACAACCATAGGAAGGCAAAAGGTCAAAACTTTGGAAGGTTACAAGCAACATAGGCTCGGCTAGAGTTGTTTTTGCATTTGGTGGTGGGGTTTTGCTCTATGGTGGTCATGGCTTTGGTTTGGTGGTGGTGAGGAGGTGGTGTGGTTGGTCATGGTAATGGAGGAGTGGTGGTGAGGCTGGCTATAGGGGTGAGGCCGAGCGAACAAGAGAAAAACAAAGGAGAAACAAAAGAAAATGGAAAAGGAGGAGGAAGAGAAGCCATGGATCTAGAGCTTGCAAAAAAATTTCTCATGCAAATGACTTTGAATGAGAAGCTTTTCACGTTAACTGTAAAAATAGATGGCGGCTAGGGTTTACAATACACGGCTATGGTAGGTAATTAAATAGATAGACAAATAAAAAGGCAAGAAATAAAGAGGCTAGCGTATGAATGTGATTTATTTCCGATTTAATAAAAGAAACTTATGTAATATCTTTCGATCAGAAGAGGCAAATGAAGAAGTGAAATATTTGGGAAGATTTTGTACATGATTTGATAGAGTAATACACTGCTATAATAGGTGAGAAAAGGTTAAGAATCAATAAAGAGGGTAGAAAATTAAAAAGGAAAGCATTTAACAAAGCAACGTATACCCTTCGATTTTTTTTCCAAGCCATAAATAAAAGATATAAACAAGCAACAATCAAATAAACATGACTGTCCAGACAAAATAAGAATAGAAATATAACATAGAGATGGATATAGGAAAAATATAAAATATATATAAAATAAAAGTACAGAAATTTTTTGCATGTAAAACGTTGTAATTTATCTAGTTTAAAAAGTATAAGTTTTAAATTCCTAATAAATTCATATATTTGATTTCTTAATCTTGTTATTGAATCAATTATTAACTTATTCTCTTATGGATAATATTAACATTGGTTTATATACTAATACATTAACAATTCCGAATTCATCCAAATTTCAATTTACATAGTATTAAAATTTTTTTACCTACAATAAATCCATTTTATACGGATTGAATTCCAATTAATTAATTTCCAATAACTGCCTTGCTTCAATTCTACCCTTTTTATTAAATCTATTATCATTATATAAACCTGGTTATTATTTGTTTATCTTTCTTTACATAAATATATATATATATATATATATATTCAAATTTTCATCCTTCTTTTGTAATAACCGTTATTTTCAATTATTTTGAATTTGCAAAATATATACAATCATTATAATTAAAACCTCAATCAATTTATTCAACATGGTTTCATTTCTTTATTTCATCTTATGAATAAAATATACATTCCCATTACTTTATTACATTCACACTTGACAATTACGGTTCTTACTCTTATTAATGAACATTAATTTACATTTGAATACAATTGATTTCCAATTCATTTTATAGCCTAAATAGACAACTTATAATAGTTGTTACCATTAACTTTATTACACTCAAGTTTATCATTTTCTCTAATTATCATAATTGCTTACAAAATGTTAAATTCATTCAATTACCATAGATTATACACTAATTCATTTGTTCGCACCACACTTGCCCTTATTTTCTTATATTCAAATTTTATACCTAAATCTAACATTTACAACTAAATTAATAGACCAATTAAATAGCAACTTACAACCGTTACTATTATTTTAAATCACATTAATGAATTCATTATTATTTACAAATAAATTGTTACAATTACTTAATTAACATTGATTTACTTCAATTTATAGTGATCATATATTATCTCATTAATGATTCAACATTCACACTTGTTTTCTTATATTCAAATCTATAACTAAGTGCAACAATTTACATTATTTCAATTAGTTTGAAATTTCATAATTAGTTTTAATTACATTGTTACATTTCATTATAACTTTTGTTTAACTATTAAATTACAAAGTCTTTATTCCTCCAATTTTAATTACCAAAATCGTATTAAATCAACAAATTACATTATTGAGAATTTATGGGTCGTTACACTCTCCCACACTCAAAATTTTTCGTCCTCGAAAAGGAAAAAGAAGGGAAAGAAAGAATTAAGTAAACAATACATCATATTCAAAAATACTAACTTTATAAACAAATAAATTTACAAAATTAATTAATCTGAAAAAAATACACCAATTTATTTAAAAATTCCTTTAACACCATTTTATGTTGCAAGTTATTCAATTAACCCTTTGTTCTATTTACCTCAATTAATCCTTTTATAACTAAAATTTAAGTGTATAACATTTATTATAACCACTCAAATTTTATTTATAAAAATCCTTTTATATTGTATATTATCCAAATATATTGTTAATTTTTAATAACTAAGGTAAGTTATATTGAAATGAAATAGAATATTATACAAATGAAATTTTCTAATTCAATTATTCGAGCTTAAATATTTATTCAAAATTTTGATTCCATTTTATATTTGAGATCATCCTCAACATAAAATTTAAGAATTAAGTTTCCAATTTCACTTTAAAACATTTAGAGATAAATAAATATACACAGTATATATCAAATCCAATTTAAATCATATATCACATATATTATAAGTCAAGTCATATTTTAGAAATTCAAATCAATTTAATTCTCCAAAGCAAAACTATAGCAAAACTACCGGATGGTCTCTTCACTTCAAAATTCAAAGTTGAATGTCGATGATGCTGCAGTCATCACCGACATTATTTTCCAGCGACAAAGAAAAGAGCATTGATTTAACTTAAAATTCTTTGAAATGATTTCAACTTGAAATACTTTAAATAATACACCCTTCAAAACTTTAAACACAAAGTTTGAAACTGTCGGAAATTAAATTCTTAGTTTCTTGTTTTAAATTCATTTAAATTTCCGAATTAATTTATAACCATGTTTTATAGTTCAATCATTTATATATGAAACAAAAGTTAATGGTTACAAGCTATATATATACAGAGTCAAATATTATTTCCTAACATCCAATTCAATTAACTATCAAATTTCAGAAAATTATTCTTATATATATTATATGGTACAAAATTTATTTCATTCACTAAATTTGAAAACTATATTGTGTCGGTTTGCTCTGTTCAAGTATTTTGGAGATTCTATCGATAACGTTGATCAGATGAATCGATCGACAGCCCATATCAACATCAACAACTCAAACAACACCATATATAGAACATTTAAATATAGATTTTCAAAGCAAGGGTAGAGATTCAAATTTGATTAACTCGGATCAAAAAAAATTATTTGAGGAAAAAATGGAACAGAAGATAATATGATTAACTAACCAAATAAGGAAATGGATAAGCTTATATAAATCGCGGGCAACCTTAACTAGGTCAATTACGACATCCAGAATTAGATCGATGTGGAATTCTAAGGCAAATATACATTCCATCTCAAGAGATAGAATTTAGAATAACAAAGATACTAGCATCTAACCGAGGATATACAGAAATTTTCGGTGAACCAATGCCAATCGTATAGGAGTTTCACCCCTTTACAAGTCATTCAGTGGAGCTATGGGATGCTCCAGAATTTAGAAGAATACGAATAGTGAGGGACACGAATGAATTTGGGAACCGAGGGAACGTTCCAAAATTCAAAGAAGCAGAGTCAAAAGGAAGAGATTCACACTCGAATGAAAGTGATTCTGTAGATGAACTTACAATATATGCTAAGTTTTGTCTAGAGCCAAAGCTCTGATACCAACTATAACGAACTGATATTTTCAACCATTCGCATCCACAAATGCCGGACTTGAATAGCTCAAAATACCAAACTATTAATTTAAATTTGGCAAAACTCAGAACATACAATAAATAAATCACAGATCACAGACATAGAGTAATAAAATGTAGCGGAAAAAAAGAGATAATAGTTCATGAAGCTACTATATAAATACATCAGAGTTAAACAACATACAACAGAAGTCTCAATATGATAATCAAGTACAAATCAGAATACATCACTGGAATCAACTGAATTACTAGAACCAACTGGATAACTGAAAGTGAAATAGATAGATGGATCTCCAAGTGAAGCTCCAACTCCAAAGGTGAGTCTCTAATGTTGTATCACTCATTCTGACCCGAGCGTAAAGCAAAACATAAAACATTCGAGTCAGGACATACATACTTATACAATGTAAACCAACTCAAGTGGACTATAATATAAGGTACAAGTAACTTAAAGGATGCTTAGGACCGACCATCCTCTAAGGATCCGTTAAACTATTTACTATGTATTAATATTTCGCTATTATAATAATGTCTATAGTAAAATAAGCTTACTTTTAAATAGCATTAAGGGGTTACCCATATAGCCCTTAACACGTAATAGTGCCAGTAGTCTATACAGTACCGTAGTACCTCGTGATCGAGAGGCTACCAGAGGATACTCCATAGATACGGCACAAGTCAAACTCATACAAGACGCGCTAGGGTAGGTGACGTGACACAACTTGGCAATGCCAGGGTAGATATAATTACACTTCTGGGCCAGTGGTAACGCGTAGCAGCTACTACCGCCCACCTTGAGCCACACCTCCAAATCAAAAGAATCAAAAGTGGCCACCAAATACATCTCCAAGTCAGAATATAATAGCGCAGGAGTGCGTCCGATCAGAGGAGCAACCTCATTAGCCCGTCAATTGCTCATGTTTTAGCCAACTTATACCAACTCACAGGAGTCGGGTCCACGTATATACCTCAAAGGACGTCGCCGCCATCTTACTTCATTCTGGAATCTCCACCGCGTACACGGTTGTTAAAGTGGTTTTTGGAGTTGGCAGAGAGTATGACAACTTCCGATCCCGATCTCTTTAACAACCAAACGTTATTATTAACCATGGATATTTATTTCGAAATCATTTCTATTCCAAAACCATTTAAAATCAAATACCATTACTTTCCAAATAATATCCATTTCAAAACCAAAGTAATAGCATACCATTTAAATTCCAAAACCAAATCAATATATCATTTAAATGAAACCCAATTTCCAAATCATTGAATATCCCTTCAATTTATTAGACTCGAAATAATGCTATAAATCATCTTAAACCAAACCACTTTGTAAAGTCATATTCTTAAATCTTAAATTTCAATAAGTTCAATTTTATATATTTAAAGACAATTCTTGATTAAATATAATTTCCAAAAATTTCATTTCCAAAGCCATATTACTTTCAAGTTATAACAACTCTCAAACCAAACATTTTGAAAATAATTTTTAGACCATCTAAATTCAATGTTAATATCTTCCAAACAAGATTCATTTAACCATTTAAATTCAATGTCAAATAATATTCATTTCAAAGTTGTAGCATATATAAGTTTATTCATTCAATTATAAACTTTCTAAAAAATTGTATATTTCAAACAGCAACATTTATAAAGTGCTGCGGTAGGTATATTTAGTATATATCAAAACATAGTTCAAATTCAGAAACTATAGAATTTCAAAAATGCTGTTATAGGTTTATTTGGAAATTTCAGCACGTAGTTCAAATTTCAGCAACTACAGCACTTCAGAAATGCTGTTATAGGTTTCTTTAGTACAATTCAAGCCATAGTTCAATTTCCTTAAATTACACCACTTCAGAAATCCTGTCATATGTTCTTTGTAGTATAATTCAAGCCATAGTTCATTTAACCATAGCATTTCACAAACGCTATAATTTCTGTTATATCCTTTAAAACAATATATCTTCAATTTTCTCATTTTTAACTTATCAAACTTATTCCACTTTTCAAAAAAATTATTTCGATATTACTTAACTTATAAATTTTGGTAAAATAACATTTATTAATAAATATCCAATTTAAATTAAACATCCATTTGTTAAGTCAATTCATGATACATTGCTTAACCTTTATTCCAACAAATAACTTAATAATTTATTTAACATACCCATCTCATAAATAAATTAAATTTCCATTTACTTGTTTAATAATATTTCCATTTAAAACCAAATTCAAATTTCCAAGTTAAGTCGTTATTTAAATTACATTTCCCATTTTAAAACCATAACTACTTATTTTACACAACGTAACATTTCACAAAAGAACATTTTATCATACTTAATAAAACAATCAAATTTCCTTGATAGATCTAGACATCAATTCAACTATGATTCCATGTTAAATAAACTTATTACAAATGTCCCATAAAATGTATTTCATTTTATTTATTCAAAATTGCATTATTTATTACACAAAATATGTCCATTTCAAGAAATAACCTTTATTAAAATTACTAGGTTAGATTTAAGATTCCAAATTAAATCAAACTTAATTATTAAGTTATTTATCATAAATAAGACTCTTTAACTCCATCCAAAACCAATTAACTTATAAAAAATTTAACATATGGACAAACAATATTTCTTTACACTTTAAAGCATTAAATCAAATTAAATTAAAATTTTCATATATTTATAATTTCAAAATACCTAATAATTTTCAAAAAAATATTTAAAATCTTTAATAATTTTTTTTGGAAAATATCACTTAAAAATATAACCATGGGCCTGTATAATATTTTCTAACCTAGGTCAAGTGATACAGATGTGGATCATACAGTCTATAATTTAAAAGAAAAATCCGGGTTCTATCATTTCAAACCCGTAATCCTAAGTAAAATAAATACAATAAAAATCATTCAAGCCTATCATTTCAGCCCATAATGATTTTTCCTTATTCTAAAGTCCATTCGGATATGTATCATTTCAACCCATAGTGATAGGGAACTTGCAGTAATGATACAGTAAATAAATGAACAGTATACCATATAATAATATATTAGATGATGTAACAAATATATAAACAGCATTTAACATCATATAACATATCACAGGCATGTATGAATAACATATCAGTTTATACAGATCCACTTGTCATTATTCCACAATAATGTAAGTACATATGCCTAGAGTGATAAAGCTCACCTTTTAAAGCTAGGATTGACAAACTAGAGAAACACCAAAAAGCACGACAAGACACGAATCAAAGCATGATTCAAACTTGAGTGATGGAGAGTCAAGATCCATATTTAGTTCATGGACAAATACACAAACCCATAAGTATATATTCAATACGAAGGATTATAAATTAAAAAATGGAAGAAAAAGGAATCAAAGTGACATAACCTCTCTTTAAATCAATCAAACGGCTCGGCCACTACAAAATGGCTTGACCACATCATCATATGCTCGGCCGTGTCCTATTTGAGGAAACATAGGCTAGGTTATGAAGGATGAACACATGGCTATGGCTTGAGAAATGAAGTGGTGGCAAGTTACAACCATAGGAAGGCAAGAGTTCAAAACTTTGGAAGGTTACAAGCAACATAGGCTCGACTAGGGTTGTTTTTGCATTTGGTGGTGGGGTTTTCCTCTATGTTGGTCATGGATTTGGTTTGGTGTGTTAGTCCGTGAGATGATGGTTTTGATGACAACAACCTTAGAATATGATTATAAAATATAAATACTAACATTATAGTTTAGAAATATATGTATATGCAGGATTTAACCATGCAGGTACCAAGAATGAAGACTGTACAGTGTAGAGATTCAAGATATCAAGATTGAAGACTCATGAGTATCAAGAAAATCAAGATTATCAAGAGTTCAAGATTTCAAGTAATTTATTTTTTAATTATGAATTTTTTTAAACCTCTTAGAAAAGCACTGGCATCTTAAAATCCAATTTATTCGTGGAATGGAATCCACTTCGAGCCTGTTAAAGGAATGGAACCCTAAGTAGGATGGAACCTACAAAAAATATAGTGGAACATAGTTTTTTATCCGCTAACTTTTTATTCAGATGATTTTACAAAATTATCTTATTTTCAAAAAGATTTCAAAACCTTCCTTTTAAAAGAATCAAAAACATCTATCCTGATTTTAAATACTTTTAGCCCCAAAATAATCTTTATTTTCAAAATCAAATTATCCTTAGTTTGAAAACTATCTTTAATAATAATATATTTAACTTTTAATATTTATACTTAGATTTAAATATAAAATTATAGTAAAATTTTATATACATTATTCTCTATATTTATTTATGTATTTTAACCATAGTTAAGTATATTTATAAAAGTTTAAAATAGTTTTAATATAAGATAAAAGTTATTTTCAAAGAAAAACAAACTATCAAAATTTCCTTTGGGATGTCGATATGCTCAATAGACCCATGTCGACATAGTGTCGGTTAATTTCAAAATTTAAATTTCAAAAGAAGTGTCTATTCGTCATATCTCTTCACGAATGGACATGGCTGTTGTTCTTCTATAAACAGGGGCTGTTTTCAACGAATTTTCAATCATATTTTCTAGTTTCCATTTCTCTTCTTCTTCCACATTTCTTTATACACATTCTTACCACTACTCTGCTAAAATCAAAATTGAATCTAACTAGATTATCTCTGGTTTGATTCTCTATCACTGTCTCAACAAGATCCTCGGTGCTATTCGGAGTAGTAGGCTTCTTTGTAATCAATTAAACGAGAAAAGGTGTGATTGTGGCCTTGGAAATCAATCAAGTGAGAAAGGGTGTAACATCCCGCCTTTTCGCACGCTTTAAATCGACACACGTGCCAATTCAAACCATACCGTAGGGCGGATTGTTATGGGTAAATAAGAAAAACAGAGAAGAGAAAAAAACTAAACAGAATCTCACAGCGGAAGAATAAAATATAATAATAAATATACAGTTCATAAACTGTTTACAAAACATTTGATTCTTCTTCATACAATAAATGTCAGAGTTCACGTACCAATAAATATCAATGCAGCGGAATTAAATAGTGTAATGAAATAATATAGTAGATAGTAATACTACAAATCTTCGTCTTCGTCCTCCAGAATAAAATCTTCAAAACCTGAAATGCTCGGACTGACCCGAGCGAATTGAAAAGACAAAACACTCGAGTCAGAACTAAAAGATCTTATGTAAGTTAAATTAACAGAAATGAATATGAGTGCGGCAACTCAAGAGATGCTCGGGATTCACATCTCTTAAGGATCCGTTAAACTATTTATTATGTAGTATATTTCGCTATTATAATAGTGTCTAATTGTAAAATAAACTTGCTTTTAAATAGCGTTAAGGCTTTACATTTTCCACCTTAACACATAATATATTCCCATAGTCTATACAGTACCGTAATCTCCCCCGTACTGGGCGTCATCAGAGGGCACTCCATAGGTATGGTACAAAACCAAAATCGTATAAGGCGCGATAGGGTAGGTGACACGGCACAATTAGGCAATGCCAGGGTAGATATACCAATTACGCATCCGGGATGGTGGTAACGCACAGCCGCAGCTACCGCCCACCTCGAACAAACTCCCCCTAAAATCAAAAGTAAAGGTGGCCACCGAATCAATCCAAAGTCAGAGTAGCATCGAAAAGGAGTGTCCGATAAAGGGCGCTAACCCCCTTGGCTCGAGAATCGCTCCTGTTTTAGCCACCTTATGCCAACTCACGGGAGTCGGGTCCACGTATTTACCTTAAAGGAAACGCCGCCACCAACCTACTCCATTCTGGAATCTCCACCGCGTACACGGTTGTTAAAGTGGTTTTCGGAGTTGGCAGAGAGTATGACAACTTCCGATCCCGGTCTCCTCAACAACCAAACGTTATTATAACGCTGCGGTCATTTAAAAATAATTATGCTTTCAAAACCAGAATATAATTATCCATTTCAAAACCATAAATACGATATCGTTTCCTTTTAAAACCCAAATAAATATGATATCATTTTATTTCAAATATATTTCTTTTCCAAAATCATGCCACTTTTAAGATTTATAATACCTCAAAACCAAATATTTGAAATTTAACTTTTCACATAATACTTCGAAATCCATAGTTTTAAAACCATAACTTTCAAAACTTAAATGGTTTGGATATTCAACAGTATATAAAATAAAACAGTTGAATTTAAAATTTCTTTATAAAGTAAATAATTTCCACGCCTTTACAATTTTATTTACTTTATGTTCAGTCTAAACCCATAACCTTTATATTCACTTTCAGTTTGAATAAAAACATTTCGATTTCAATATTTTCAAACTTTGAGTATTTAATAACTTTCAAAACTAAGGTTGGTAATTTCTATTCAACAATTCATTGTCTTATTATTTAGCTTTGAAACGCTTACATAATAGATCCATAACCATTTAAAATAAAACCCAATTTATTAACACTAAATATTTTCTTTCATTTATTTATACTACAATTATTAATTTAATTTATCTTGAATAAAAATCCAGTTATAAATATCATACCTCTAAAATTTCCAAGATTAATAAGTTTACACCAACTTGTGGAGTTTAATTTTTAAATAAGCCCAATTACAGATAAATTTCCTATTAAATTTCCAATCTTAATTGATTTGAACTATTTAAAACTAAATATATACACAATATCTTAAACCTATACTTAATCATAAATATAAATTATCAAACTTCATTTTTCAACTTATTTATTTCCATTTAACCAATTCATACATAGCTTAAATTCAATAATTTAACAATATATGTATATATAAAATAAGATTTTATATAAGATCAAAATTAATATTTATTTAACCGCATCCTATCCAAACCATAGAAATCATTTCAAAAATAATTTTATATATATACCACGGTGCCTGTATATAATTTTCTATGGTATGGTCAAGTGATACGGATATTTATCATTTCAATCCGCAATTTAAAAATAAAAATGCGGTTATATATCATTTCAAACCGCAACCCGAATGAAATGAGAATGTATAATAACTTGTAGTTTATATAATATGGAACACATCATCCATTCACCCAATATCAATCATCAACCAATTTTATTTCAATCATCGTCGATTTAAACAAACATCAATAGAGCATATAAAACATATCAGGTATCAACGAACATTTTATATTCAAAATAAATAAATAAATAAATAACTGTTTAACTAGCAGTTTATATGCAAAATAAATAAATTTTAACTGTCAATTTATATGCAATAATAAAATTAATTAACAGTTAAATTAAATAAATGCGATTTAACTGAGATGGTGAATAAAATATGCAAAACAGTCATAAATAAATTTATACTCATATCTTAAATCAATTTAACAAACATAAGATAACTTAGAAGTTGTGAGTGGGTTAAAACACTCACCTTTTGAATTTAAATTGAATCTAAATTCAATTTAAACCAAAAAATTTGACAGTCTCCAAATCCGTCCAAACCAACGCCAAAATGTCTGAAATTCCGATACAATCCCAGCAAAATAAACCGCACGTGAATCCAAGCTCGTACGCAAAAGTTATGAAAATTGGAAAATTCTGGTCCTTTGTCAACTTCGGGTTCGACTTCGGTGCGCCGCCTCAAATCCCCGGTGCTTGCTTGGAGTTTTTGCCAAAACGACCCGAAGCGACCCGAGTCATTTTCTTCCTGACCCGAAGTAGATACAGCGTTTTTGCCTCTGAAACTCAAAGCGTGACTCGAAGTGGCTGCAGATCCGATTTTTTTTTTTTTTTTTTGAAATTAAAATTAATTTTTGGAATTTGGGAATCAGGTTTTTTTCCTGCCATTGGAATGAGAAGTTGAGAAGGAGACGTACGTATAGAAAATTGAAAATAAGGAGTGGCTAGGGTTTATAACGGGTTATATATAGATAAGGCTGAAAAATAATAGATGGATCGGATTGGTATACGCGTTGAACGCTAAATGGCCCGAAAAGCCCGTTTCTACTCCGGAACGAAATTGGGTCAACCCATATATCAAAATAAATATTTTAAAATATTTTAAACGCAATGGAACAGATTTCACGTCCAAATTCCATCGTATGCAGAAGTTATGCTGAAAACAATATTTTCCAAATTGATTTCAATTGCATAAATTTCAAGGCGTTTCGAGTCTGTACGATCAAACGACAAGTCCGATCGCTACGAAACTTGAAGCACTATTATAATTCACCATTACGGATCTGATGAAACTTGTTTCGTAGAAATCCGAGTAAGTGGCCAAAATGGCTATTTTTCCATTAATTAAATAAATTTAAAATAAATTTATTAAATCAAATTTCGCGTTAAAATTCTGAAATTTGAAATCTTTATCACTTTATAATTCTCAAACATTTACAATGATTTAACAATTTTTAAATGTAAATTTATTAAAGATTATTCAACAAAAACCTTCAATTTCATGAAATTCAAATAAATAAACAAATCTTGATTTACAATCTTTTCATTTATCAATAGTCATATTATAAATGGAATTTATATTACCTTCAATTATTAATTATCATCAGTTTAGATCTTAACATTTGTTCCATAAATTTTATTTGCCCTGAATTAGTTACTGCATTTATCTAATTTCAATTTCGTAATCACATTCAATCCATTAACTGGTATTGCATTGACATTTAACTTATTAGCTTATATGAACACTATTGTCATTAATTGCAAATGGATTACCAAATTTAGTCATTGCCCTAAATAACTAACGTAAATTAATCTCCATTAATTCCACTCATTTAACTTTCATTCAATTAATTAATGATTCCCTCAGTTAGCAATAACGTAACATTTTCTTTATTTGTATTGCAAATAATTCAAAATTCAATTCCTAATTCTTAATATCCTCTAAATTACAACTTCCAAACATGGTATTAATCATCATTTACGTACCTCTACATTAACATAATAAATAAATTACCTTTAATGAAATCTATCCCCCAATATATTACATGCAATAAATTTTGACCTTACAACAGTTTCAATTAATTATTTATATTTGTTGCGATTGAATACCAAAATTTATTTAACACATCAAATAAATGAACAATTTATATTCATTGTCACCTATTTTCTTTTAAATTCAGTTATAAGTTTGTTACTTACCAACCAGGTTATAATAACACTAATTTTTTTATTCCACTGCTATATATGATATATTTGCATCACATACTTAAATTTTTCAATTTCATCTTAATTCCAATTCACGGTAGTATAATTTCTTACTATAAACCCATTTATAATTTGCATACCAATAAATTAGTTTCAACTAAATAGATTGATTCAATTCAACTCTTTCATTAAGTCTATATAAATCAATATACTATTTCAATGGTAAATGTTTATTTCAATTATTCCTTTATTACTTACAAATCTTATTTCATTCATGAATGCCATCATTTATCAATTATTACATAACATTAATTTATATTCAGTTACAACTAAATTAATACACTGATTTCATTTGTAAATTAAATGCTTACAATTTATAAGCTTTCATTCCAAACAATATTTCAATTTGTACCGGACATTGATTTAATTCAGTTTACTATTTAATATTATTAATTCATTAACTAAATTCACTACCTACCTTTGTTTTCTTATATGCAACTCTTAGCCTAGTATAACAATTTACATCACTTCAATTTATTCGACATTTTGTTTCAACTGTAAATACTTAGCTTTATATTCCCATGGTTTCATTTCATTCTCAGCATTTGCTTCATTATTAATTATAAAATCTTTATTTCTTCTAAATTAAATTTACGTAAATTTTATTAAAATGACAAATTTAATTAACGAAAATTACGGGTCGTTACACTCTCCCCCACTCAAAACTTTTCGTCCCCGAAAAAGAAAAAGAAGGGAAAAGAAGAATTAAGAAATCAATATCATATCAAATATTAAATTTATAAACAAATAAATTTACAAAATTAATTTAGATAAAATATACTAATTTATAATCATTAATTTAAAAAAAATATTTATACTCAAACTAATAAAGTTTGGAAAGCATTTTCAAAATATTTTCTAAGTCCAAAATTTACGGAAAATTTTGGCAGAGTCTCCTTTGTACGGGGAGGCTCGGGAGAAAATATAATATCAAATATATCAAAATATCACATATAATATCCAAAATATAATATCCCAACACGGGAAAATATATAAAATAGCGCTATAAACCGTAATCCGAAACGTACCTATTTGTCGGGCAATTTACGCTTAATTTATGGAACCAAAAGCAGTAGCAATTGCTTCCATAACCTGCATTTCACTTATAAAATCCAAAGGGTTAACAATTTATATAAAGTGAAATATTTAAGTGGTTTCAATCACTAACAACAAATCAATACAACAACCATCAATTTCAACAAACAGCATACATAACCAATACAAAGCAACCATTCAATCAAACAAACAAATAGTTGTTCGGGTTCAAAACTTTTAAATTGTACGGAATGAAGAATAAACTACTAGCGCATCATTTACTCAACGGTCTTATATAAAACTAAATAGATTATTCATTTATCCTAATCCAATTTTAAAGTATTCTTGCCCAAACAACCATCAACTAAACAACAACAAATCCAAACAACAATCAACTTAACTTATTATTAATTTCCTTTCATACCTTTGTTGTTTGATTTTGTTTTTATTTATACAGTGATTTATCTTTTAAATTTACATTTACTCATTAAATGATTGCTTCATTTATTTTTACTTATTACTTACAATTATTCAGTTCCATTAATTCAGGTCATGCCAGTTCCTTTTATTTCATTATAATTATTCATTCATTTATTATAGCATGAACTCTTTTATTTACATTCATTTATCAATAGTATTCATGTCCCATTCAATTTCTTAGCATTTCCATTTTGTTTACTTAAGTTTATAATCATCTATTTGTAATACTTACCTTTTATTATATTTACTAATAGTAAAATTTCAATTATAACTTAACTTATCCTGATATCATCACTTCGTATGAATAAAAGCGATTTATTGAACACCTTCATTACATACTTTTACTTGTATAATTTCCATTACATTTTCTTATTAAACATTTCAACTTTTAAATATTTGGTAAGTAATATATATGTTTTTAAGAATGTAATTAAAATCATACAAGTTTCTCTTATTTCTTTAATAAATTTACTGTTCAATAATAATCCTTTATTTCATAGGTTACAATTTTAAATTTCATTTAATACCATTAATAACCTAGTATTAAACCTCTTATTTCATTTAGGGTTTCAATTATTAATTACTTATATTCCATTTCACTAGAATAATTGAAACTATTTATTATGGAAACTTAAGAACTAAATACCGGGTTAAATTTCAAATTATTTTAAAAATAATAGGTAAATATATATACTTACAACTTATAAACCCAATTATATTTAAAACAAATTAAAAATTCACTTTTGTTTATCAAAATAAATCTGTAGTAAAACTACCACAGTGGCCTTCCCACTTCGAAACTCGAAAATGAAAGTCGATGATGCGTGCACTCATCACCGAAATTATTTTCCAGCGATAGAGAGGGGAGTACATAACTTATTTCTTTTCAAAATTTCTTTTTAAACAATTCTTTCAAATTATATTGAAATATTTATATCAGAAAATACTTCTAATAGTATTATTATTATATTCCAAAATCAATTGAAAGAATTTCCGAAACCCCGGAACTTAATTTCTAAATTTCCAATTTTATTTTCCATCTAATTTCATCTATTATTTATAAATTTTATTACCTAACAACCAATATATTGCAACCAAATATATATCTTATTTATAAAAAAAACTTTATTTTATATATAGAAAATATAATAGGCAAAATTATTTCATTCACCTATATTAAAACAAACATTATGTCGGTCTGTCCTATTAAGTGTTTAGAAATCCCTATTAATATCACAGTGTCTCATGCATCAACCGGAATTTATAAATACAAAACGGAACAGATTAACACAATATTAAAACCCTTTTATAACACTAACAAATACGCTCTCTCATATATATACACTCAGCGACTCCCATAGGGTGTTTCTACCCTATTGATAAAGAGTCAGACCCCACAAAGCTAAGGTTTAGCGCTAAACCAAAGCTCTGATACCAGATGTAACATCCCGCCTTTTCGCACGCTTTAAATCGACACACGTGCCAATTCAAACCATAACGTAGGGCGGATTGTTATGGGGTAAATAAGAAAATAGAGAAGAGAAAAAAACTAAACAGAATCTCACAGCGGAAGAATAAAATATAATAATAAATATACAGTTCATAAACTGTTTACAAAACATTTGATTCTTCTTCATACAATAAATGTCAGAGTTCACATACCAATAAATACCAATGCAGCGGAATTAAATAGTGTAGTGAAATAATATAGTAGATAGTAATACTACAAATCTTCGTCTTCGTCCTCCAGAATAAAATCTTCAAAACCTGAAACGCTCGGACTGACCCGAGCGAATTGAAAAGACAAAACACTCGAGTCAGAACTAAAAGATCTTATGTAAGTTAAATTAACAGAAATGAATATGAGTGCAGTAACTCAAGAGATGCTCGGGGTTTACATCTCCTAAGGATCCGTTAAACTATTTACTATGTAGTGTATTTCGCGATTATAATAGTGTCTAATTGTAAAATAAACTTGCTTTTAAATAGCGTTATGGCTTTACATTTTCCACCTTAACACATAATATATTCCCATAGTCTATACAGTACCGTAATCTCCCCCGTACTGAGTGTCGTAAGAGGGCACTCCATAGGTATGGTACAAAACCAAAATTGTATAAGGCGCGATAGGGTAGGTGACACAGCACAACTAGGCAATGCCAGGGTAGATATACCAATTACGCATCCGGGCTGGTGGTAACGCATAGCCGCAGCTACCGCCACCTCGAACAAACTCCCCCTAAAATCAAAAGTAAAGGTGGCCACCGAATCAATCCAAAGTCAGAGTAGTATCGAAGAGGAGTGTCCGATAAAGGGCGGTAACCCCCTTGGCCCGAGAATCGCTCCTGTTTTAGCCACCTTATGCCAACTCACGGGAGTCGGGTCCACGTATTTACCTTAAAGGAAACGCCGCCACCAACCTACTCTATTCTGGAATCTCCACCGCGTACACGGTTGTTAAAGTGGTTTTCGAAATTGGCAGAGAGTATGACAACTTCCGATCCCGGTCTCTTCAACAACCAAACGTTATTATAACGCCGCGGTCATTTAAAAATAATTATGCTTTCAAACCAGAATATAATTATCCATTTCAAAACCCATAAATACGATATCATTTCCTTTTAAAACCCAAATAAATATGATATCATTTTATTTCAAATATATTTCTTTTCCAAAATCATGCCACTTTTAAGATTTATAATACCTCGAAAGCAAATATTTGTAATTTAACTTTTCACATAATACTTCGAAATCCATAGTTTTAAAACCATAACTTTCAAAACTTAAATGGTTTGGATATTCAACAGTATATAAAATAAAACAGTTGAATTTAAAATTTCTTTATAAAGTAAATAATTTCCACGCCTTTACAATTTTATTTACTTTATGTTCAGTCTAAACCCATAACCTTTAGATTCACTTTCAGTTTGAATAAAAACACTTCGATTTCAATAGTTTCAAACTTTGAGTATTTAATAACTTTCAAAACTAAGGTTGGGAATTTCTATTCAACAATTCATTTTCCTATTATTTAGTTTTGAAACGTTTACATAATAGATCCATAACCATTTAAAATAAAACCCAATTTATTAACACTAAATATTTTCTTCCATTTATTTATACTAGAATTATTCATTTAATTTATCTTGAATAAAAATCCAGTTATAAATATCATACCTTTAAAATTTCCAAGATTAATAAGTTTACACCAACTTGTGGAGTTTAATTTTTAAATAAGCCCAATTCCAAATAAATTTCCAATTAAATTTCCAATCTTAATTGATTTGAACTATTTAAAACTCTATATATACACAATATCTTAAACCTGTGCTTAATCATAAATATAAATTATCAAACTCCATTTTTCAACTTATTTATTTCCATTTAACCAATTCATACGTAGCTTAAATTCAATAATTTGACAATATATGTATATATAAAATAAGATTTTATATAAGATCAAAATTAATATTTATTTAACCGCATCCTATCCAAACCATAGAAATCATTTCAAAAATAATTTTATATATATATATCACGGTGCCTGTATATAATTTTCTATCCTATGGTCAAGTGATACGGATATTTATCATTTCAATCCCCAATTTAAAAATAAAAATGCGGTTGTATATCATTTCAAACGGCAATCCCGAATGAAATGAGAATGTATAATAACTTGCAGTTTATATAATATGGAACACATCATCCATTCACCCAATATCAATCATCAACCAATTTTATTTCAATCATCGTCAATTTAAACAAACATCAATAGAGCATATAAAACATATCAGGTATCAACGAACAGTTTATATTCAAAATAAATAAATAAATAAATAACTGTTTAACTACCAGTTTATATGCAAAATAAATAAATTTTAACTGTCAATTTATATGCAATAATAAAATTAATTAACAGTTAAATTAAATAAATGCGATTTATCTGAGATGGTGAATAAAATATGCAAAACAGTCATAAATAAATTTCTACTCATATCTTAAATCAATTTAACAAACATAAGATAACTTAGAAGTTGTGAGTGGGTTAAAACACTCACCTTTTGAATTTAAATTGAATCTAAATTCAATTTAAACCCAAAAATTTGACAGTCTCCAAATCCATCCATACCAACGCCAAAATGTTTGGAATTTTGATAAAATCGCAGTAAAATAAACCGCACGTGAATCCGAGCTCGTACGCAAAAGTTATGGAAATTGGAAAATTCTGGTCCTTTGTCAACTTCGGGCTCGACTTCGGTGCGCCGCCTCAAATCCCGGTGCTTGCTTGGAGTTTTTGCCAAAACGACTCGGTGCGACCCGAGTCATTTTCTTCCTGACCCGAAGTAGATACAGCGTTTTTGCCTCTGAAACTCAAAGCGTGATTCGAAGTGGCTGCAGATCCGAATTTTTTTTTTTTTTTTGAAATTGAAATTAATTTTTGGAATTTGGGAATCAGGTTTTTTTCCTGCCATTGGAATGAGGAGTTGAGAAGGAGACGTACGTATAGAAAATTGAAAATAAGGAGTGGCTAGGGTTTATAACGGGTTATATATAGACAAGGCTGAAAAATAATAGATGGATCGGATTGGTATACGCGCTGAACGCTAAATGGCCCGAAAAGCCCGTTTCTACTCCGGAGCGAAATTGGGTCAACACATATATCAAAATAGATGTTTTAAAATATTTTAAACGCAATGGAACAGGTTTCACGTCCAAATTCCATCGTATGCAGAAGTTATGCTGAAAACAATATTTTCCAAATTGATTTCAATTGCATAAATTTCAAGGCGTTTCGAGTTTGTACGATCAAACGATAAGTCTGATCGCTACGAAACTTAAAGCACTATTATAATTCACCGTTACGGATCCGATGAAACTTGTTTCGTCGAAATCCGAGTCAGTGGTCAAAATGGCTATTTTTCCATTAATTAAATAAATTTAAAATAAATTAATTAAATCAAATTTCGCATTAAAATTCTGAAATTTGAAATCTTTATCACTTTATAATTCTCAAACATTTACAATGATTTAACAATTTTTAAATGTAAATTTATTAAAGATTAATCAATATAAATCTTCGATTTCATAAAATTCAAATAAATAAACAAATCTTGATTTACAAGTCATATTATAAATGGAATTTATATTACCTTCAATTATTAATTATCATCAGTTTAGATCTTAACATTTGTTCCATAAATTTTATTTGCCCTGAATTAGTTATTGCATTTACCTAATTCCAATTTCGTAATCACATTCAATCCATTAACTGGTATTGCATTGACATTTAACTTATTAGCTTATATGAACACTATTGTCATTAATTGCAAATGGATTACCAAATTTAGTCACTGCCCTAAATAACTAACGTAAATTAATCTCCATTAATTCCACTGATTTAACTTTCATTCAATTAATTAATGATTCCCTCAGTTAGCAATAACGTAACATTTTCTTTATTTGTATTGCAAATAATTCAAAATTCAATTCCTAATTCTTAATATCCTCTAAATTACAACTTCCAAACATGGTATTAATCATCATTTACGTACCTCTAATTATTTTAATTTACACTAACATAATAAATAAATTACCTTTAATGAAATCTATCCCCCAATTTATTATATGCAATAAATTTTGACCTTACAACAGTTTCAATTAATTATTTATATTTATTGCGATTGAATACCAAAATTTATTTAACACATCAAATAAATGAACAATCTATATTCATTGTCACCTATTTTCTTTTAAATTCAGTTATAAGTTTGTTACTTACCAACCAGGTTATAATAACACTAATTTTTTTTATTCCACTGCTATATATGATATATTTACATCACATACTTGAATTTTTCAATTTCATCTTAATTCCAATTCATGGTAGTATAATTTCTTACTATAAACTCATTTATAATTTGCATACCAATAAATTAGTTTCAACTAAATAGATTGATTCAATTCAACTCTTTCATTAAGTCTATATAAATCAATATACTATTTCATTGGTAAATGTTTATTTCAATTATTTCTTTATTAATTAAAAATCTTATTTCATTCATAAATGTCATCATTTATCAATTATTACATAATTTCATTAATTTACATTCAGTTACAACTAAATTAATACACTGATTTCATTTGTAAATTAAATGCTTACAATTTATAAGCTTTCATTCCAAACAATATTTCAATTTGTACCGGACATTGATTTAATTCAATTTACTATTTAATATTATTAATTCATTAACTAAATTCACTACTTACCTTTGTTCTCTTATATGCAACTCTTAGCCTAGTATAGCAATTTACATCACTTCAATTTATTTGACATTTTGTTTCAACTATAAATACTTAGCCTTATATTCCCATGGTTTCATTTCATTCTCAGCTTTTGCTTCATTATTAATTATAAAATCTTTATTTCTTCTAAATTAAATTTACGTAAATCTTATTAAAATGACAAATTTAATTAACGAAAATTACGGGTCGTTACAAAAGGTGTGATTGTGGCCTTGGAAATCAATCAAGTGAGAAAAGGTGTGATTGTAGCCTTGGAAATCAATTGGGTGAACTTGTTGCCCGTGAAATCAAGTATCTCTACCTAGAGGATTGTGAATCTGGAGGGCGTACCTCGTAGCCTTGAAATCGAGGGTATAATTGCACAATTGCTTTTGAAAGGAAATCTGTACTTGTGTGTGGGACTGGATGTAGGGTAACTCCAAACCAGTATAAAATTCGGTGTGTTCTTTCCTTTACTGCTTTTACTTTATTTTTGCATCTGTGTTTGATTTTATGACAATATCTGTGTCTGAATATTGCATACATTTGTGTTCAAATTAACAAAAACTCAAAAAGATTTAATAATTCCTTAAAACACTATTCACCCCCCTCTAGTGTTTATCCTAGACATTAGATTCGTAATCCGCATTTCTCACATGGTGGAGGTGAGGAGGTGGTGTGGTTGGTCATGGTGATGGTGGAGTGGTGGTGAGGTCGGCTATAGGGGTGAGGCCGAGCAAACAAGAGAAAAACAAAGGAGAAACAAAAGAAAATGGAAAAGGAGGAGGAAGAGAAGCCATGGATCTAGGGCTTGCAAAAAAAAATTCTCACGCAAATGACTTTGAAATGAGAAGCTTTTCACGTGAATTGGAAAACTAGATGGCGGCTAGGGTTTACAGCTATGGTAGGTATTTAAATAGATAGGCAAATAAAAAGGCAAGAAATAAAGAGCCTAGTGAATGAATGAGATTTATTTTCTATTTAATAAAAGAAACTTATGTAATATCTTTCAATCAGAACAGGCAAATGAAGAAGTGAGATATTTGGGAAGATTTTGTACGTGATTTGACAGAGTAATGCATGGCTATAATAGGTGAGAACGGTTAAGAATTAATAAAGAGGGTAGAAAATTAAAAAGGGAAGCATTTAACAAAGTAACGTATACCCTTTGATTTTTTTTTCCAAGCCATAAAAAATATAAACAAACAATAGTTAAATAAACATGACTGTCTAGACAAAATAAAAATAGAAAGATAAAATAGAGGTGGATATAGGAAATATATATATATATATATATATAATAAAAGTACAGAATTTTTTTGCGTGTAAAACGCTGTAATTTATGCAATTTAAAAAGTATAAGTTTTAAATTCCTAACAAATCCATATATTTGATTTCTCAATCTTGTTATTGAATCAATTAATAACTTATTCTCTTATGGGTAATATTAACATTGGTTTATATACTAATACATTAATAATGCCAAATTTCAATTTATATAGTATTAAATTTTATTTACCTGCAATAAATCCATTTATTACGGACTGAATTGCAATTAATTAATTTCCAATAACTGCCTTGCTTTAATTTTACCCTTTTTATTAAAACTATTATCACTATATAAACCTAGTTATTATTTGTTTATCTTTCATTACATAAATATATACTCAAATTTTCATCTTTCTTTTGTAATAACCGTTATTTTCAATAATATTGAATTTGCTAAATATATACAATCATTATAATTACAACCTCAATCAATTTATTCAACTTGGTTTCATTTCTTTATTTCATCCTATGAATAAAATATACATTTCCATTGCTTTATTACATTCACACTTTACAATTACGGTTCTTACTCTCATTAATGAACATTTATTTACATTTGAATACAATTTATCTCCAATTCTATTTATAGCCTAAATAGACAACTTATAATAGTTGTTACCATTATCTTTATTACATTCAAGTTTATCATTTTCTCTAATTATCATAATTGCTTATAAAATGTTAAATTCATTCAATTATCATAGATTATACACTAATTCATTTGCACCACACTTACCTTTATTTTCTTATATTCAAATTTTATACCTAAATCTAACATTTACAACTAAATTAATAGACCGATTAAATAGTAACTTACAACCATTATTATTACTTTAAATCACAATAATGAATTTATTATTATTTACAAATCAATTATTACAATTACTCAATTAACACAGATTTACTTCAATTTATGTTGATTATATATTATCTTATTAATGATTCAACATTCACACTTGTTTTCTTAAATTCAAATCTATAACTACTGTTAGGGTTGTCTCGCATGTTTAATGGAGGAACGACGGTTCGGATTGGAAAAAGTATCACATCGCTAAATAATATGGAAAAGTGGGTATAAATATGGTTGGTAGGCACGTAACATTGGGGATTCTTTTTGTTACAACAAAATGTGTGTCAACCCATATGCGTACGCCACATGCGGAAGATGGGTATTTTTGTCCGACCGTCGTTCACAACAACTAAGCGCAACAATTTACATTATTTCAATTAGTTTGAAATTTCATAATTAGTTTTAATTACATTGTTACATTTCATTTTGACGTTTGTTTCACTATTAAATTACAAAGTTTTTATTCCTTCAATTTTAATTACCAAAATTGTATTAAATCAACAAATTACATTATTGAGAATTTACGGGTTGTTACAATTTTGGTTGGCAAAGCCATGATTTGGATTGGGAAAAATTGGATTTAGCTCTCTTTGAATGAAAATTGAGAAACAAAAACTGTGCAAACCAAAATGAATTTCAGACCAAAATAAATGTAGCCACCTAAAAGTTTCATGCCCCGCCAAATATTTTTAATATTAATAGCGATTCATTTTTCGTCGACACGTCTATAAGAAATGATAGTTGCATGTAAACTTGAAACGCTGCTATATTGTGCTATTGATACTAGTTTTTCCTGTAGCGTAGTCTCCGAAAACAAGGTGTGTCTCATATTATTATGCCCAGTTACTGCATGCATAAAAGAAAATAGGAAAACTGAATGGTGTTGGATGAGGTCATGTCTATTTATAGCAAAACGCAATGATTATTTCGGAATGAGAGGATGAGGGCCATGAGGCGCCAGACCATGTTTGCAAAATCATGTAGTATTAAACTAGTTTCATATTCTTCTTAATAGTTTATAGCACAATTAAATGTACATTTAAAATAGTTGGAATGATAAAATAAATGGTGGTTTGAAGTTATAGAAAAATCATAACACAAAATTCATGTCCACAGGTTAAAAGCTAAGAAGCAATTGGTAAATTGTGATTCAAAGGAAATTATGCTAAAATGGGCTGTGTGTATGTATAAGTAGAGAAGCATAAGATCTCCTTTATGAAAGTAAAAAAATCTTTCCTACGATCATAGGAATTCAATTTTTCCAATCCTTCCATGTTTTGTAAAAACATGTAGTACTAACCACTTTCATATTCTTCTTAATGATTTATAGCATGAATTCAACTTACATTTAAAATTGCCTTTGGAGCGAAGATTCTCTAACTCTGAGTCCGTTATATTCCAATCTTTTATAGACCAAACTCTCGAGTTCAGTTAATTATTATTTATTCAAATGAATGTAAAATAATTTTATGTTACACCTAAAATCGTTTGACAAATGAAAAATAAAATTTGCTAACTCAAAAAGAAAAAGAAAAGATGCTACTCAAATTATCGTGTCATCTACATTTGTTAAGAGCAAAAGGTGCCACAGCGAAGCAGTTAATCCGACAAAATATGCTTTACAAATTTTTTAGTCTAACAGTAAAAGATATGGTAAGCCTAAGAGTGCGAGCATGACCCTTCCTTCATCTCTCGAAGCACAACGAAGCTGTTGCAATTTATCTTTTGAATCTTACTTATCTTCCTCAAGTTTTCAGCAAAAGCCTTCTTATCCTGTGAAAAGAATAGGTACAAAAAATGTATATGCTGAGCATGTTGATATTGATTGCGCTAATCTAGTAAAACAATAGTTGGAAAATGCTACTCCTGTTTTGGAACAAGAGAAAAGGAAAGAAGATATAATCTCCGATAACATTACATGAGAGCACTATATGATGTAAGTACTCTATATGGACCATGTGAGAAAATACAAAGGTCTGAGGTTTCGACCGAAACATCAAGATTCTGGTCGTTCCATTCCAGTTCCAGTAGGAACTGAAACCAAAGCGAAACTCTGATTCGATAAACAAAATACTAAAATTCAAACTTTATAGAAGAAAAAAATGAATTAATTTGAGTTTTAAATATACAAATATTCAAAAGTTGAAATTTTTGCTTCGAAAACATGCAAAATCACAAAATACACGAACAGTGTAACTAAAAAGTTAAAGTGCAAAGTAATAAATAACTATAAGTTAGTGTTATAAATATTAACGCTCAGTCGATATTGTTCATTTATATCTTGTTCCTCGATTAAAGATAAATTACATATCTAATTCCGGTTAATTAAACTAATGTATGTGTACTTGTATGAAAAATAAATAATGAAATACGAAACCGAAATTCCCTAAATTTATGAATTAGATCGAAATTCCTAAAGCTACAAAAGATCAAAAATGGGACCGAAACCGAAACGTCGAACCTTGAAAAATATATCGTCTTTAACAAAATTTATTGTTGTTTCTGTTGTTGTTTGTTTAATATTAACAAGTTAGTACAGTTGAACAATACAAAATATTCCGATTGCTTGAATAAATTAGGTAACTTTAATGTCATTTTTTCATATTAAAAATAATTCCAAAATCTTCATTTACTTTATTGCTAAAAATAGTACACAACATGTGGCCTTCCAGGCATCATTAATCGGGGAGGCTACTCTACGCACCAACTAATAAGCTCATGATTTGGACCACACGAAATGAGGAGATACCAACTAATGCAAAGAGGTAGAGTGGTTGCATATGCATCTCGACATCTTAGACCACACGAAGTAAGGATTTGGAGTTGGCAGCGGTGATCCTCACATTGAAGATTTGGAGACATTATAATTTAGAAGAGCAATTTGAGTTATACACGGATCATAAGTCACTAAAATATTTTTTCTCCTAGAAGGATTTGAACAAGAGAAAATAGAGGTGGTAGAGTTTTCAACTGCCTATGACTTTGGAATTGAGTATACATCGAGAAAAGGCAACAAGGTTGCAGATGTGCTTAACCAAAAGCATCAGAATGCTGTGTTGGCAATGATAGCTGAATGGAAAGATATAGAAGCGTTGACGACTTATAGAGTGCAGTGGGGATCTAAGGCTGGGTCTAGTGGAGAAAATGTTGTGTTGTCTTGTTTGGAGTTTTGATGGGAGATGAGTGAAAGCATTACTTCTAAGCAAGAGGAGAATCCAGTGTTAGTTGAACGAATCAGAGGGTTAAAGGAGGAATAGAGAGCGATGGCCTGAATGATTTTAGTCTTGACCAGAACGGGTAGTTAAGGAAGAAATAAAGGTTATGTTTTTCGAATATAGAAAACATTAGGAAGGAGGTTCTTGAGGAATGCTATCTTTCGAAGTTCATTATTCATCCAGGAGAAACCGAGATATATAAGGACATGAAGAGAAGTTTCTTCTGGGAAGGAATGAAGAGGGATGTAGGATTATGGGTGAAGCAGTATTTGAACTTCCAACAGGTAAAAGTCAAACATCAGAAGCCAAGTGGGTTGCTACAACCATTAGATGGACCAGTGTGGAAGTGGAATTCTATTTCTATGGATTTTATTGATAGACTGTCAATGTCAAATAGAGAAAATGAAAAGTATATGGATCATAGTGGACAGGTTGATCAAAAGTGGCCATTTCATTCCAGTTAAGTCAAACACGACGACACCTATTTAGCTAGGTTATTAATGAAGAATATAGTTAGACTGCACGGAATTCCTAGTAATATCGTAAGTGATAGAGATTACTTATTCACTAGCGAGTTTTAGGAAAATTTACATAAGATTTTAGGAACTAAGCTCAAGATGGGTACTTCTTACCATCCACAAACCGATGGGCAAACGAAAAGAGTTAACAAAGTCTTAGAGGATTTGTTACAAGCTTGTGTTTTAGATTTTGGAGGATCATGGAAAGCCCATCTATACTTAGTCGAGTTTTCATATAACAAAAATTAGCAGGCTAGCATAGGTATGTCGCCGTTTAAAGCTATGTATGGAAGTCCATACAAATCTCGAGTTTGTTAGTTAGAGATCAAGGATAGGTTGGTTTTTGGTCTATATTTAGTTAGAGAAGCTGCAGAGAAGATTGACATGATTCATGCTAGGATGAAGGAAGCTCGGTTTAGACAGAAGAGTTATGCGGACAAAAGACGGAAAGACTTAGAGTTCCCTGTTGGAGACCATATTGTAACATCCCACTTCCGTAGGCCCAAAACTAACTGCTACGGATGTTGCAGTCATCCGTATGTGCTATTTCTGAGTGATTAAAATCGAAATCCTTTTCTTTTAAACCAATTGACAATGTCAAAAGCTCTTTGTCAAAAGCTAGCAGGCGCATTTTTCTTAAAACCAAAACAAAACCTCATCTCTTTCGAAAGCTCTAACCTTTTGTCTCTAAACCTTTCGACGCCTTTCAATTCACTACGTACCAGTCACCTGATACCATGCGCATTGAAGTTTTGATCTAGTCGAAAGGTTTGATACCTTTCGACTTCGTCGGAAGGTCTGAAATGAAGGTTGAAGTCCTTGTCGAAAGAGTCGAAATAGCGAAAATTGTACTTTAAAATAGTTCTTTTGCACCACACTAGCCTTGTTTGTCTAAATTTGATTGGTTGTCAAAATTTTATATTCAAAATTGTTGCTGACTTTCCTTATTTGGAAATTTAAATAAATTTGAAAAAGCCTCTTTTTCCTTTACAATTATATGAAACATTTAGGAAAAAGAGGCTTTTTCAAATTTATTTAAATTTCCAAATAAGGAAAGTCAGCAGCAATTTTGAATATAAAATTCTGACAACCAATCAAATTTAGACAAACAAGGCTAGTGTGGTGCAAAAGAACTATTTTAAAGTACAATTTTCGCTATTTCGACTCTTTCGACAAGGACTTCAACCTTCATTCCAGACCTTCCGACGAAGTCGAAAGGTATCAAACCTTTCGACTAGATCAAAACTTCAATGCGCATGGTATCAGGTGACTGGTACGTAGTGAATTGAAAGGCGTCGAAAGGTTTAGAGACAAAAGGTTAGAGCTTTCATAAGAGATGAGGTTTTGTTTTGGTTTTAAGGAAAATACGCCTGCTAGCTTTTGACAAAGAGCTTTCGACATTGTCAAATGGTTTAAAAGAAAAGGATTCTGATTTTAGTCACTCAGAAATAGCACCTACGGATGACTGCAACATCCGTAACAGTTAGTTTTGGGCCTCCGGAAGTGGGAAGTTACAACATGGTCTCCAACAGAGAACTCTAAGTCTTTCCGTCTTCTATCCGCATAACTCTTCTGTCTAAACTGAGCTTCCTTCATCCTAGCATGAATCAAGTCAATCTTCTCTGCAGCTTCTCTAACTAAATCTAGATCAAATATAATGATTACAAAATACGCCAAGAGCGACATATGAAGATTCCCTCTTCGTTGATCAGAATACTATATAGTCATAACTCAATTAATACAACGCAGTGGAATAAAACAAATAAAAACAACTCCTAAATAGCTATCCGTCAGCCACCTACTCGTCTTCGAATGCTTTACTCGCCAACCTTTTAAAACCTGAAAACCTCAACCCTTAGGCTACTCAAATCAACTTTGAGCACCCAAGAGTTTAAGAGGAAAAATATAATCTTCGAGTCGGACATAAAGTCTGGTGTGAATAATACTGTACATCTTGGTTATTTGATATTAAGTGAGACCACGTCGCTTAGCGGAATGGGTTTCCCCTCATTTATGTTCTTTTAAAATATATCTTTTGCAAATTATAATCCTGCAACCAAAAATGGTTAAAACTATACCCATTATCATGTAAACATACATATCACGTAACAAATGGACTATCTGTCCGAACAATTTAGTTTTGTTTGGCTACTACTAACTTTTGGCTGACTCGGACCTATCAAACAAAATAAACAAATAACCTAACATCCGTTAGATACTTCTCTTCTAGACGATCAGTCCATATCTTACTCCTCCAGATCTAACTGATCCTAATGGTTTTCCAGGCTCACCATACCTATCATTTTCTTAATAGATTCCTTTCTGTCTATACCATTATTTTAGTCTTACATGTGACAAAGCCCTACATACTAGAGTTTTGGACTGATTTAGCTACAGGCTAATAACTAATATATAGGGCAGGACCCCGTACCAATCCCATCTGGTATTCTAATATCTGAGTCATTATACTTAGGGTTATCTTTCCTTAAAATTTTCCTTGAAAACCTTTTCTTTCAAAATGATTTAACCCTTTAATCATACTTTATTTAAGGGGAAAATATATTCCATGCTTTATTCAAATCACTTTGCCATGTTATACATACTTTACTCAAAACTTTGTTGATGAAAACATTTAATCTTTGAAAGTACCCCTTTCGATCGTATTGAAAGTATCTCTTTTAGAACCAAGTAAGCCCTTTATAACCTAGGTCGAAAGGCCAAAACATTCATCTCTAAAACATTCATATAAACCTTTCAAAGCCATTGAAAACCTTTTCTTCGAAAGCTATAAACCTTAGACATCCTTTCTTTAAAACAATTAAATAGTGTCTTTCGAAAACATTGGAAAAATTTCCTTTCAAACCTTTCGAAACCATCGAGGAACCATCCCTTCGAAACCTTCATTAAAACCTTTTGAAATCATTGAAATATCAAACCTTTAGAAAACATTGGGGAACCACCCCTTCGAAACCTTCTTTGAAAACCTTTCGAAAGCATTCAAATCATTTTTTATATATAAACCTTTCGAAAGCATTTGGGTTCAAGTTAAACATGTGGAATAACCTTTTGGAACCATTTGAAATTATCTCTTTCGAAACTTATGGGTTCTACCTTCAACGGACCAAAAGAGTCATAATACATTTAAGTCGAAAGCACTCTTTCAAAAGCAATTCCTAAGTAAAGAAGTGATGGTATCGAAACCAATCCTTCGAAGGCATTGGAGAAGTGGCTTGGGTTTTAAAACAAAGTATACCTTCTGAAACATTTGCTTCGAAAGGTAGAAAAGTGACAGCTATGAGTTTCGACCCCTTTGAAAGCATTTGCTTAAAACAAAAGGTGGAACCTCTTTTGAAACCATTCTAAATCAATTTGACCCAGTCGAAAGCCAACCTAGGCGAAAGCATACTGTTCGAAAGCAAAGCAGGCACATTTTCATTTAAAAGCAAAGCAACATTTCGACCTCCTCAGAACCCATAGCTTCGACTTAGTACCTTCCGCCTAAGTTCAATTCGCTATGTGTCAAGTCTTTGATACTATGTGCATTGGTTTCGATGATGATGGAGGTTAAACTACCAAATCAGAATCTAGGTGCCAAAAGTGGCAAAACGGGTAAAAAGCCTGTTTAAATGGAATTTTATCTTTTTAAAGTAATTTTTTCAACTAACCTGCCTTGTTTGTTAAAATATGATTGGTTGCAAATTTTGTTTTCTAAAAGAACCGCCAAAATTTCAGAATTAAACAATTTAAATAATTTACAAAATACCCCTTCTCCTTTTATAAATATATAAAACATTTAAGTCACATACCTTAAATAATTTTATATAACTATGACAACACTTAGGAAAATTCTACAAAAATTCTAGAAATTTTAACAATTTTAGACCAAAAACATATATTATTTTACCGTAAATAATTTTTAAACCCAAATAAGCAATTTCCTTATTAGAAAATTAATATAAAATCCACAATAATTCAGAAAATTAAGAAAATTGGAGCCCATCTCTAGAATTTCATTTTTGATCAAAATCTAAAATCGTAAGGCATTTGGATATCATTAAATAGGGTTTTAACATTAAAACATATCATAAAGTCTATATGAATAAGCATAAATCATCAACTATCGTATATAAACATTCTATCATTCAAAAACATGGCTAAACTTTGCAAAAAAATTCGAATTAGCCTTAAAACCAGAAGCAATATAAAATATGAGGTGTAGTCATTATTCATCTTAGCTTTGAGATTAATGAGTTTGAGATTTGGATGGATTTGATTTTGATTAATTTTCCTGCCTTTGATTTTTTTTATCTTCTTCCTTTTGCTCTTGCTAATGGTAGTCGGCCTCTATTTTAGTTTGGTATTGCATACAAACATATGAAATGAATTCCTAAGGGTTTAGGTATTAGAATACTCTTATTCCAACTTTTTCCCTCACCTATCTCTTTTATCCATTTTATAGTTCATTTTAGTTTGTTTATTCTCTTAGGCATGGCTACTCCTTTGTTTAATCATAAATCTCAATCTCCTAACCATCACATTATTTTATTTTATTTAATTAATTAAATATCCTAAATAATGTTACTAAAAATTAGGATCATTAAAGCACCGTTTGAAGCATTGTATGGAAGGTCAAGCAAATCATCCGTTTGTTGGTTAGAGACGGAGGATAGGTTGGTTTTTGGCCCAGATTTAGTTTGGAAGCTGCAGAAAAGATTGAGTTAATTGGAGTAAGAATGAATGGAGCTCAGTCTAGGCAGTAGAGTTATGCGGATAAGAGATGGAAAGATTTAGAGTTCTCAGTTGGAGACTATGTTTTCGTCAAAATATCACAAATGAAAGGTGTAGTTCGGTTTGGAAAGTTTGTGCCAAGATTCGTTGGACCATTTCCTATTATAGAGAGGATCATGAGACTTGCATATAGAGTAGAGTTACCAAATATTTTAGTAAGAGTCCATGATGTTTTTCATATTTCTCATCTAAGGAAGTGTATTCGAGATCCAGAGTCTACTATAGCACCGACTGTGTAGTAGTGGAACCAAATTTGACTATAGTTAGAAAGCCAGTTCGTATAGTGGTGAAAGATGAGAAGAGACTAAGGAGCAAGACAGTAAGATTAGTCAAAGTCTAGTGGAGCAACAACAAGAGAGACTGTACTTGGAAAACTGAGATCGGGATTCGAGATACTTATCCTGACTTGTTTCATGGTATGTTTTACCTTTATGATTGATTTTGATGAGTGCTTTATCATAATTTTGAGGACAAAATTTTTTGAGTAGGGGAGCCTGTAACACCCATTATTTTTATTAACATAATTTAGGAGATTTAATTAGATAAATGAAATAAAATAATGTAAAGATTAAAATGGTTAAAAGATTGAGATTTGTGTAACTAGAAGGTACCCGTGCCTAATGAACCAATAAACTAAGAGCAAAGTAAAATGAAATAGATAAGGGAAAAATAGGAATAAGCTCTATTCTTATACCCTAGACCCTCATGCACTTTCATTTTACACGTTCACAAGAATAAACAAAACAAAACACAAGAAGCCGGCCACCATTAGAGGATAACAAGGGAAAGATAAACAAGATTTCAAGAAGGAAGCTTAAGCAAATTTAATCAAGATCAAATCTCAACCTCTCAAACACAAGCTGAAGGTGAATAATACGTTACATCTCATATTTTTTATTTTTTGGTTCTAGATTAGATTCGCATATGATTTGCAAAATTTATTGCCATTTTTTCAATGATAATTAGAGATATATATACTTGTTGGTGAGTTATGTTTGTTCATATAGATTTTATGACAAGTTTTAATTCGAAAAACCAACCAAATGACACCCAAATGCCTTATGATTTTGGTATATGGTCAGAAATAATATTTTGGAGATGGGTTTCAAGTTTCATAATTTTTTGAATTAATGTGGATTTATTACGAATTTTCTAGTAAAGAAAATGGTTAATTTGGGTTTAAAATTAATTATGGCTATTTTATATTAGCTTTGGGTTAGAAATTTAAATATGCTAGAAAACATATAAAAAATGATTTATACGAATTTTTGGAGAATTTTCCTAAGTGCTTTATTAGATATATAAAATTATTTAAGCTATGAGACTATATTTTTTTATATTTATAAAAGGAGAATGGGAATTTTGCAAAATATTTTAAATTATAATCTCTGAAATTTGACAGCACTTTTATGAAAGATTTTGGAAAAAGAAATTGGCAACCAATCATATCTTAACAAATAGGCAGGTTAGTTTAAAAGTTTAACTTAAAACGGTAACAAAACATTTTTTGCCTAAGTTTAGTGTTTTTCCACTTCCAAAGGTCACCTTTCGGCACCATACTTTCGCCCCCACCAAGTCAAAACAAATACACAAGGTACCAGGCTTTGGTACGTGGTGGATTGGAGAAAAGCGGCAGGTATAGAGTCAAAAAGGTGAAAACCTTAGTTTTTCTTTCAAACGAAATGTCGCTTGCCTTGCTTTAATAGAAAGTTTTGAATAGGTTTAAAATAGTTTTCGAAGGAGGTTGCTACCTTTTTTTTTATAACAAGCTTTTGATAGGGTCGGAACCCCTACTGCCTTATTCTACCTTTCCACCCAGTTAAGGTCATTGCCTTTAAACATGGTTTCGAAGGGGTGCTTTCACTTTTAAAATAAGAGCCGCTTCTCCAATGCTTTGGAAAGGGTTGGTGTCGAAACCTTCCACTTTCTTTTACTTAGTAAATCGCTTTTGAAAGAGTGCTTTCGAATTAGTTAATTTAGGACCCTTTGTTCTATTGAAAGATAAACCCATAGGTTTCAAATAGAATGGTTTTAATGGTTTTGAAACTATGTTCCGCAAGCTTTTACTTGAACTCAATGCTTTCAAAAGGTTTGTTTTAAGTAAAGAACTTTAATGCTTTCAAAAGGTTTAAATGAAGGTTACGAAGGGGAGGTTCCCCAATGGTTTTGAAAGGTGCCTATAGAGTATTAAATGGAAGGTTTCCAATTGCTTTTGAAAGGCAAGTTTTATAGTGTTTGGAAAGAGGATGTCTAAGGTTTAAAAAGGTTTTAAAGGGATACATTCAATGATTTTGAAAGGTTGTTATAAAGGTTTCGAAAGGTATGTTTTGGCCCTTTGGCCTAGTGTTCCAAGGCATAGTAGTTAATATGTTTCGAAAGGATTTCTTTCAATGGTTTTGAAAAGGTTGTCTTCAAGTTTTTAAACAAGGGTTTCGAAAGGTTTACCTTGGCTTTATGGCCTAAGAGTTTAAAAAGCGTTTTAACTTACTTTGGAGGGACAAGCAACCCTCAAAATATTTCGTCAACATTGTTTTGAGTAAATTATATATACAACATGGAAAATGGCTTTGAGCGAAGCAGAAGTTTTTTTTAATTACGATTTAAAGAGTTAAATCAATTTGAAAGGTTTTCAGGGAAAATTTAAAGGGTAGTTAACCCTAAGTAAAATGACTCGGATATTTGAACACCACATAGGACTGGTATAGGGTCACATCCTATATATTAGCTATTGCCCGTAGCTTATTTTAGTCCAAAGTTCTAGTTTGTAGGGCTTAGTCATTTGTAAGACTTAAATAATGGTTACACACAGAAAGGAATATATATAGAGAAGAAGGATAGGTTTTGGTGAGCCCGAAATACCATTAGGATCAGGTGACCCTTGGAGAAGTAAGTTAAGGATAGACCATCTAGAAGTTTGTCTAACAGGGGTTATATTATTTATTTATTTAGTCTGATAGCCCCGATTCAGCCAATGGTTAGAAGTCAGCCAAACAAAAATATATTGTTCGAACAGATGGTCTATTCTTAACTGTTTTATGAGCATATATGATATTACTATTATTGTTATAATCAGTTTGATTTAGATGATTCTAATTTGCAGAAAGATATTTTTTAAAGGGATATTAGTGAGGAGAAATCCATTCCGCTAAGCGGTGTGATCTAACTTAATATCAGTAAACCGAGATAAATAGTAGTATTTAAAATAGGCTTTATGTATGACTCAAAGTTTATGTTTTCCCCTTAAACTCTCGGGTGCTTAAAATTAATTTGAGTAGATTGAGAGTTAAAGCTTTTTAGGTTTAGTAGGTGGACAAATAAACCTTCCGATGATGTGTAGGAGGCATGGATAGCTAATTAGGAGTTTGTATTTTTTTTCCGCCATGATGTATTAAGACGGTTTTGTCTATTCAGTACTCCGGTCATCCAAGGGAGGCATCTTCATATGTCGCTCTTAGCATATTTTACAATAATTATATTTGATCAAAACCTGGGATGATGTTTGGGATTATGTAATTGAATATGAAATATGGTTTTGAAATGTAATTAGAAAATTTGTTTTAATCCGTGCTGATTTTATTTCATGTTCAAGTGCTTCTGATATTGTGAATACCATTAACATTACCGTATTTTGTCACCAGAAGTTAATATTATGGATGACTACAACACCAGTAGCGCTTAGCTTCGGGCCTCGAGATAGGGGATGTTACATGGCTACTGCTGAAGCCTTTGGAATCTACTACAATCCATATGAGTACAACTGAGATAAAGGTGTGACTCTCTCTATGGGCTTCAATCTTAGTGGAAAAAGGATCAATGAGAGCTTTTCCTAAAAGTATGAGGGAGCGCGAGTTTTGGTAGGTGTTGGGCACTCAAAAGAGGATGAGGTTAAAGGAGAGGTATGCCATAATTCTGTATCTTAGAGATCTCCTACTAATGATGTTTAAATTTCCAGCTTTTAATAACTCTGATACACTTTCGTTATGCCTTTATTTATGATAATTATTGACTTTGGTGGTACTTCTATCTGGTGTCAAATTATTCCTTTACTATCTTCGTTGTGCCTATCCTCAAATACATTTTCCCTTAACCATGTTTAAATAGAGAAAGTCAAATTTCACCTCTCACTATGAAGCGTTACTGAAGAAGAGCCAAACCAGAAACTCGACGTTGTTAACAACCATAGGTACCCTTAAAACCCAATTAAGATCTGGTAGACTAGGAAACGTAAACTTATCCAATAAGATCGTGGAGATACAGGGGATACATGACCGTTGCTAGAATGATTATGTCCCTTAGGCATAGAGGTACTAGGTTAACCAACCAAATCTTGGATCCTAGGAATAAACTAAAGGTCGCTTTAAATGACCGAGACGAGGTCTTTCAAAAGTTTGCTCTACTCTCTAAACTGTATCTAGGAGACTCACAGTTGAAGAACAAAAGGTTACCTTTCCTCAAAAGATTCTATGATCTGAGCCTAACTATAATTCCTGAGGCTCTTCTTAGTTACTAAAGTGTAACCCCACCCCCCATAGCTATTACCGAAGGGAAGACACCTGAAATTGAACATGTTTCGAAATATTTTCCTCAATATATTCCACAAGCCACCTTAGATTGCCCTTAGTAAACTATTCTCCATTAGAACTCTCTATACCAAAGGGTGGTAGGTAAGGACATCATTTTTTCCAATATGGTCAGACCCTAAGGGTCCCTAGATGATACTAGAAGTAGAAGCCTTATGATCATTTTAGCCACTAAAGAGAAATTTGCCTACCTCAAAGGACTATGAATTCTGTACTCCTTTTTTCACTTACTGTCTGTATTAATTCTCCGTGGAATGAAATAGAGCTATTCATATGATGACTTTTTTTGGTTTAACTTAAATCTCTTTTTAGGTGCAATCATGTCCCAATTGCTTAAGGTTAGAGAGAGAATTTGCCTTCCGTGCAATGGAGTTTGATGATAAGATATCCGAATTGACGAAATATAGTTCTGATCTCTATTCTAAAATTCATGTTGTCTGGAAAGATAATGAATCCTTAAAAAAAACTCTCGAGGAGCTATCCAAAATGATGTATGCCATTCCGGAGGTTCGATTAATAGTCAGGCTTTAGAATCGGTAGTATCAGGGGTTGTGGGAGTCAACGAGTACTCTTAGATAGTAGTTAGATGATGCTCACCGAGAGCTTTCGACAATCAAGCTGCTAGAACTGAAACTAAAAGCAAGCTTGCCAATGAAGTTTTGGTTGCGGCCCCTTCGGTTCAACGAAGAGGCAGGGGTAGAGGGCATGCTGCTATAGGAATTCATTTTTCTCATAGGACTACAATTGTCTCTTTCGGGTCTCGTTTCTGGCACTCCCAACCTGAAGGGAGTTCTTCCTTGGCCTAGTGCCTAATGCATCAAACATTCTTGTTTTACCTAGGATGGTCGAAGAATCTCATTCAGGCAATTTAAGAAAGAATGGATATCTAAGACATACGATAAGATGGAGGAGCGGGGTCGTGGAGGAAAGCTGAAACTAGGGTTAGCAATGTGTATGATGGCTTATGAGACGCTGCCCCTTCTTCTTTTCTTTTGTATATTGTGTTCCAAATGTACTAATAATCACTTGGATAAGCTGTTTACAACATTGAGCTCCCCTTTTGTTTTTTCGGTTGACTACTTCTTTCAACTCGAGCCATTTTGCTTGTACTTTTTAATTCCACCTTGGGGTCCTTCTTACCCCATGGAACCTCAGCTTATTGGCATTTTAGATGTCTATTAATAGCTTGATGCCATTCTTATGGCTCGGATTGGGATCCTTACCCAATTCTCATTTTTATTTAGGAACTCTCCACCTAAAACTCTAACCTTATTAGGAATTCTATTCGATTTTGATCTTATGCATGATGCTACTCGATCATGGCTCGTTATTATTGGGAACCTACCCAATATTCTTATCGAACTAGGGATCTACACAATGCACGACACTATTCGTCCATACCTCACCATCATTAGGAATCTACCAAACACTATAATCTAATTGGGAATCTACCTGATGCATGGCACTTTTTGTCTATAGCTCGCTATCATTGGGAATCTACCCAATAGTCTAATCTAACCGGGAATTATTGGGAATCTACCTAATATTCTAATCTAATTGGGAATCTACTCAGCGCATGGTACTACCTGACCATGGCTCGCTATTAGCTTGCATTCTAATTTTCGACGTCTTTTTAAAGCCAAATGATATTAGCCTTATAGTTTGTTGCACATCACTGTGGGGGTGCTTTTATGGAAATGTCTACCAACCTATCGTTGGGTCCCCATCTACAACCACTTGTGGCTGGCGTTGGTCATCTACAACCACTTTTGGCTAGTGTCGGCCATTTACAACCACTTCTAGCCCATGTTGGCCATCTATAATCACTTTTGGCTAGCGTTGGCAATCTAAAGCAACTTTTGGCCGGTGTTGGCCATCTTAAACTATGTTATTGATGATCATACCAGATTATAAAGGGAAATATGAATTTTTGGAAAAAATCCTTTTCGGATTTTAAAATATATTTTTTGAAGTCGAATAATTGGTAGACCTTATTGTTTGGTAGAAAACAAGTTTACTTCAAATTTGAGAAAGTGAATTGTTGAGATAGTTAGCATTTTTAAGAAAAAACTGAAACTCTTTATCAACCTCATCGGGTCAATAGAAAAGTTTCGGTACTTGAACCCTAAATGCAGACACGACAATAAAAAATCTAAAAGAGATAGAATTCCATGGGTGCAAAACTGGGTTGTACTTACTGAGAGAGGGAAGAGCTAAACCCATAAAGAGAGTCTTTGGTAAGATAAGAGATTTCTTCATATATAAGGATCGATATAGCATCTTTATCTTCAAAAGGGGGTGTACACATATTCAGTCAAATGAGTCTACATGAATTTCTCCTGAAACTTAAAAACAAAGTTAGACATTTATAAAGATGAGATATTTAAGTAAATTTTTGATAAACTCGGCCAATCTTCCTTTCAGTATGAAGCTTTCTACGGCTTGAGAAAGTCTTCGACACTCGTCTGTTTCATGTCCATTCGCTTGATGGTAAACCCAGTAGCTTCTCCCTTTTGGTTCTTCTTTAATGTATGGGGGATAGTTTGGATAATGGATCTCTCCTCTTATTTCCAGAATGATCCGCGATAAACTTGAGCGGAGTAAAGACTTGGTCTCATTTAACCTTCTTCCAAGATCGAAGAGCAGAGGTAACTAGGATGGCTCTTTTAGCAAGGAGATATGAAACTTTATTTGTCATTGTTATGACATTTAAGTCCTTGATTTTATTTTCCATAGCCTTAACCCTCCCTCGAAGTTGAGTAGACTCTAGGAGTAACTCTTGAAGACACTTCAAAAGCTGTCTGATCTAGAAAGCTTGAAGTTCATAAACAGGATCATACTCTTGGCCACTTTTCTTTTCCCAAACAAGGGCAACCAATATTTCGTTGTTATTTTCTTCTATGAGTTGAACATGAAGGTTGAGGGGCAATTCTTAGATGACTCCTTTATTTTTTAAACTTGACATAATTGGTTGGAATGATCGGTTAGGTCTATGAAAGGAAACAAAATGCAAAGGTTTGGACGCTCCATCCAGTGCCAAAACTGTTAGTGCAGAATTTCATCTACACCAACACCCCGAGGTTTGAAGGTATAGCTCCAGAAGCTGGTTGAGTTGTAGGTCTAGGTTATGAGATTATCGAGATGTGAGATACTTAGACTAGAGTTGTGGGACGTTGAACAATAGAATATGGTGATAAACAAGAAAATGGTAAAGTGCTGAAAGGGAAAATAATACCAAGAGTTTTATAGTGGTTCAGGTCGAAAGTCCCTACGTCCACTGTATTTTCCTTATTTAATTACCCGTATATAACTGAGAGGCTTATTACATTGTATCTAGACATTTTCATCATTAATGAGTTTCTAAATAAAGCTCTAATATAGGCAAATATAGTTTTATTCTTTTAATTTGCCCGAAGATCCCTGTGCCTTGGGATTACCGTCTATTTATAGCCAAGAAGTTGTAACGCCATTGGTGGAGAATCTTCTCCTTGGATTGCTGAGGTTGCTTTTTGTGTGGCTACGATTAGAGCTTATTCTAAGCATCTAGTACTGGTGCTTAAGAAGTGTAGATTGATGAGTTGTCTTCTTGCTTAAACAGCCTTTTGCGTCTGACCGTACATTGTCTCGTTGGTCGTTTCGGCTATTGATTCTTATTACTATAGATTGGTGCTTCGGGCTTCGGACCTTTTGATGGGCTGTTTCCTTTGGCATATGTTATTATTCTTTTGAGATAAGCTCAATTCATTCGAACTTCATATATCAAAGCATCATGACTCTTGCAATACATATGGATATGGAGTGTTGGACTTTCCTTAGAAAGATGATCATCGTTTCTACTATTGAAAATTTCTGGTATAACAAATAGCATTTAAAAGTTTAATGGTTAAAGAGTACTAAGTGCTATAGTGAGGCTTTAATGGGTGTAGTATTGGACATGTATATGTTGTTACTTGATGATTTTAATAATTATTTTTAGTGTGTGCGTGTTATATATATATATATATATATATATATATATATATATATATTGTTTTGACTTTTTTCATTATATTCCTCTATGTTTACGGTCTTTCCAATAATGCAATAGATTATGATGGTATATTTGTATGATTATTATCTGTATAGCACTACCGGTTTGACATTATTGTCAATATTACATTGGCTTTGTGACATTGTGAAATTCTAAAGATTAAAACCCCATAAAATTATGTACTTAAATATTTTCTTTCCATCTTAGATTGAAATATTCTATATATAGTGTCTACATATTCAGATTATAGGTGGGGCCAATGTTTGTCGTAGTGATTAAAGTAAAGAAGGAAGAGAGAGAGAGAGAGAGAGAGTGGGTGTGTGTGTTGGAGAGAGAGTGTGTGTTTTCTTTATGACTCCTTGATAATTCCCTTACATCTAGGCCTGTCAACGGGATGAGTTTGGTCCGGGTATCTTCATATCTGAAACCAAACCCGATTATAATAATCAAAACCAAAACCCTACCCGAACACATAGGGTATTTCAAAACACATACCCAAGCCCAGTCCGTCAGCCTTTTCAAGCCCGTTAGGTAATACCCGTATATCGAATTAATAATATTTATGTTAAAATCATACAAACTTATAATGGTAAAATATATACACAAACAATGTTAGCATACAACTTGGGTGCTAATGTAGCTAAGCTCGCAAAAAGTAAGCGAAAACATTTACAAGCAAACAAAAAAAATGAAAAACAAATAACATAAACACTCATGTTTTGATACTGTGGAAAACTAATAATAGGATGGGGCCTAAATCAAGTCGAGTTTTGATAAAACCATACCCGACCCTAATAGTAACCGGGTCGGGCCCGGGTAGTTAAGGCAAAACTCGTACCCGTATGAACTGGGTGGGTTCAAATTGGGTTTGGGCCAAAACTCGTACCATTGACAGTCCTACTTACATCCTTCCTATTTCTATTTTGTGAAAAGTTTCAGAAACAAAGTAATTTTTATAAACAAGTTTTATTCATTGTTGAGTTCATATATTAAAATTTTCAATCATTTCTAAACTTTTACCTCTTGATGAACATAAGTAAATATGAATAGTACATTAAAAATGGTGTTACTATTTACAACCACTTAAATTCTTCTCTCACTCGCCTATTCCTCTCATCCACTCATCCTCTTTACTCGCCCACCTACACCCACCTTTTGGAAACTTTTTTGTTTTCACAAAACCATAACTCAACTTTTCCTCTCAATCTTTCTTCATACAACAAAATCAAAATTTCTCCATAGCCACTCTATTTTTAATTTAATGCTTCATCGGGATATATAGACCCAACTAATTTGGTTATAGTTAAGTTTTTATCGAGTTTAATTGTAGGTAGATTATTTTTATTTGTGTAATCCTAATTAAGATTAATAAAGAATAATTTGCAGCTCAAATCAGGTGTTACAATATAACATATTAAAGAACATCAATCACTACTTTGATTAAAAATATTCGATTATTATTGTTTTTTGTTGGTCGAATAAAAAAAAGGAAAAAACTAAAACTAATTATAGTAGAAAATAATATGATATAGTCAAATATATTTAATTATGATATTCTATTCGCTAGAAAATTAACAGGTTTAAAAAATATCAATTTACATTCATATTTTAAATAGAATTAAATATCTTAACTAATCAACTTCTAATCCGAAATGCATAATAGAAAATTTATTACATTTTTCATCTCATTTTCTTTTGTCATTAATGATTAACATGATAGAAAATAATTATGTTCAAGCATTAATTTTTATTATTTATACGTTGTCCGATATCGTTTATTTCCAAATCATTTTACACTTAAGATAGATTTTTGAAGTAGATTTCGTGATTTAATTTAATTAATGTTTACATGACATTAGTAAGTGTTTAGATGAGTGTAAGTAGTAACATCCTTAAAAAAAGAAGATGGATATTGTTAGCACCAAAATTGTTCACTAACACCCTTGAGTAGGATTGTCTAGAGAGATTAATGAATTAAAACTGAGGATAACATAGTGAAATACAATAAGAACTATAAGAAATGAGAACACCAGAATTATACTGGTTCGGCGTAACTGCCTACGTCCACTTTGATCGTAATCTTTATTACTTCTTCCAATAATTGAATACAAATACAATCCGTACACCAACAACGTGAATACAAGTTTTAACAGAAAAGAAATAAGTCTTGAAAACAGTAGAGTCTTCTTAGTGTTCTCGAAAAAAGATCCCCTTAAACTATTCCCCTTCCCCTCTATTTATAGACGATGACAGGTAGGATCCCTTGCGTAGGCCCAAGAACAAGGTAGCCTGGCCCATAGTTGTAAGTCAATGTTAGCCGAACAAGTCTGGCCGAGCCACTTTCACGGAGCCGGTAACCGGCGAACCTCTCTGGCCAAACCACGATTTCCCCATGTTTGCCATGAAGAGAAGTCTCCATAACTCGGAGCAGTTAACGATGCAACTCGAAGTAGAGAGAAACTGATCACTCCCTAGGCGGAACGATGTACAACCGACCAGTGGTCATTTAGCAAATGACTCAAAGTAAGGTCTCAATGGACTCGGAGTGACTTGTAATGGATTTCAAAGTGAAGCAATGTCAAACCAAGGTCTGCCGAACCATGCATACTGAAACACAACTGACTATATTGTCTTGGCTATGTTCCTTTGATCGAACGGCATGTGGCTTAGTCCTTCTGAGGCCGGTCCACGACCAGCTGAACCATCAAGATTAACCTTACCTGTACCGAGCAATTAAGGCCGAACCCTTCTTGACCAAGCCACCTTGCTCTTCCCATCTTGGCCGAGCGAGGCTGAACGATGAATCTTCCTTCCAACCTAGGCGTCATTTTAACAAAGTCGAATGACGAGTCTTTCTTCCAGGCCGAACGAAATTTTAACAAAGTCGAACGACGAGTCTTCCTTCCAGGACGAAGGACATTTTAACAGAACTTCTCGAGACAGAACGATGATATGCCGAACCACAATGACCAAACGAGGCATTACGACAAACTCAGACCGAACGAGGTGTTACGACCAACTCAGACCAAACGAGGCGTCCCCTCCTTTTGATCGAGCCATACAGAAACACCGTAATACATTGAATGCACCAAACCCTTTATACTACCTGCCTTTCCTTAATCATGATCTTATATGATGTCAACTATCACATCTGCAACTATCATCTTGTAGCCGGTCCAAAGTGGCAAGTAACATTTCCCCCCCAAAGCGTGTCGTGTGAAACAACATGATACGATTTGAATCGATAATCGGTTTCTACTTTCAAAAGCTGAACGTATGTAGTCTCACGAAGGCCGAAACATGAAGGACCTTCCTAACATCTTGTACATTCTTGATTCTATTTGCTTCTCTTCTCTTTTTTTTTTTGTCGATCGTTACACGAGTGTTGAACCACTTGTCCAGTCTACACGGTATTGTTCGGTGTATTGACTCACCGAACCACCGAAGTGTTTTGACCAGTTCCACAGGCGAAATCCTGTTCAACTTCCCTTCTTCATATAAAAGTCGTACCTCCAGCCTTTTCTTCTCACTTATATTCTCTCTTTATACTCACGAGCCCGATACCTTCCTATTCTCACAAATTTTCTAACCTGCTTCCCTTTTAGCCCCGCACCTTTCTCTTCGGAAATCCAATCGCCCTTGAATTTGACTAACTCTTCAAGATAACAACTCGAAACTCCTGCAGGCTCCAAATTTCTCCATAGCTACGAATTTTTCCTCAAATTCGGAATCATGTACTGATTTCGAATGCTCGAGTGGGAAGCTTCCCCCTTTCTTTGGTTATAGGAGTAGGTAGTGGACAATTGGAATGAGAGGAACAGTTGAATCAAGAGGAGGGCTAGGCTTTAAGTTAAGGCTTCGACGGCCTTCGACGGTTGTTGGCAATAGTTTTTCGGGTAGCCTTTGCCCTCATAGGTCAAAAGTTAGGACTTGGTAGGAGGAAAGGAGAGGTCATTCGGTGAAGGAACCGAAAGGTTTAGTACGGTACAGAGGTGTGAGAGCGAATGCAAGTTAGTCGCACTAAGGGAAACGAGAACGCAGTTTGGTAGTTATGCACGATGTTGTGGTTCGGTCAGAATCCAAGGAAGTGGTTCGGTGCCCTGAGTGAGGGTGTCGCTCAGTCTCAAGTGAAAACAAAGGTTTGATCGGAAACTAGGAAGGCGGTTCGGTTTAAACCTAGTGGACTGTTAAGCAATTAGGGATTGAGCGAGGCGAACGAGTGTAGTGAGTATGACCAAACCAATAGAGGATCTAGGTTGGTAAGGGTTCGAGTGAGGCCGGCCGGCAGTCTATGGGAGATAGTAAGTGAGTGGGCATAGGTTAAGTAAGGCACTAGGCATTTAGAGTGGGAAGTTGGAAGTATGTGGTTCGGTACGTGAGTTCAGGAAGGCAATCGGCCTCGGACTTTGGGACGGCATTGACAATCAAAATCTTATTCACTTAACATAGCACATGTTTAGATCATATATCTCCACGCCTAACCGTAGGACAATGAATAATGACAAGAATTTAAATTCATGAACACATGAGACTGGTTTGAACCAATGACTCTGTAGTTTTCAAGAAGTATAAACACGAGTTCAACTTAACAAAAACCAACAACAGCCTTCAACATATAATGCCACTGTCCGATTTCAAGATCTCTACTACCGAATCACAGGACAAGCTCTCGGAGACGGTCAGCGATGGCAGTCTTGGAAGACTATAGCTTAACGCTTAATCGCACTTCATCGATTTTTTTAAGCTTTAATTCTTGTACACTTATGCTTAAATGATTGCACTAGTCCACACACCACACGGGGGAATGTTTCTGTTGTTATATCTAATATCGATTGTCTTTCAAGTATTGTTCAAACGGGTATTTTCCCAAATTCGATGCTCGTTGAGGATGTCTAAAAAGTTGAGCTCTGCCACAGTTTCAAACAAACCCGAGCCAAGTTCTCAGCAGTAAGCAGTGGGAACTTCGAATCCATCAACAACTCCTACACAGGATATCATAAATCCATCAGCTGCAACTATTGACCCGATCCTAATGTGATAGACGGAGCAGTTATTCTAGGTAATCCTATTGATTCCCAAGCTTCAAAAATCGATGAAGCCGGTCTTCGTTGATTGTGCACAATTCACGAAATCCATTTTGACGATGTTTTAGTTCCATCAGGGCAAGATCGACCTCCCCTACTCCCAGCCGGATATACGGCTTGCAATAAATTGATGTGCTAGGTTGGTAGCGTGCCACCATTCAACTCCTTTCTTCGTGAGGTGTTATAGTACATTGGGATTGCCCTGGTACAGCTACATCCCAATAGTCACGCATATGGCACTTGTATTCTTTTCATAAGCATCCTATCTGGGCTCTCCACTCCCGGTTATATTCTCTATATCTATCGTTTCAAGAGACGGTCTGACGGCCCATCTTTCATCTTCCTTGAGCCACACTCCAAGTGTTAGATCCTAATGGGGGCGTGGAGTAAATTCTCCCAATATAAGCAGGAATGGTTCTATGTACATTGCCCCCCGGGCTTTGCAAGAAGATGGCTGGAAGGGAGTAAGTTCCATTTTCGGATCAATACTTCTTTAAAGCATGAAGTGGATTGTTTCTAAACTTCTCCTGATTTTTACAGGTATCAGCCCACGTCCCGAGGGTACTAGGTATTCTGAGGCCATCGAGGCCATTCGGGCTGTTCCGCTGGGAGAATGGGAGATCAAATCCATTATCTTTAATGAATCAATTTCAAAGTTCGGATTGTTGGCAGAGGGTCGTCGAACAAATCTTCCATCCAGTGCCACTATAACCGGGTCGCGTCGAACAAGGGTAAAAAACTGGCCGGACCTTCAATGCCACCTACAAGTGGTGCCCCCGACACATCCGAGGAGGCTGAGATTAGAGAAACTGGGGTGCTAGAAGCGCCAGGTGAGCATATATGTCCTATTTCAGAACCGGTGGTTGAGGCACCTAGCATTGATGAACCACCTCCTCTTTCAAAGGGGAAAAAGAAACCAGCTTACAAACTAAAAAAGAAGATGGTGGGCGGAACCTCAAAGGTTACAGTTACTCCATTGGAGAAAGAGCCGTCTCCACAAACTTAAAGGCTTCATTAAATGCTTATCAGACCTTACCATTCCCGATGACTTGCTCAATTATGGCTTCGACGATCCAGAAGCCCTAAAATTTCATTCACCCGTGAGAGACGATGAAGGCGTTCAAGCCCATCACTAAGAAGAAGAAACTCTGATAAGTAAAGCTAAAGATACTGGTCCGTCGAGGGAAAACACTAGGACATACACACTAACACTTACACTTGACCTTGTACTTAAACTTCAACCACCATGTTATTCTTGCTAACTTGTCTTAACTTAATTTCTGTGAAGATGATATGAGACGCTCTCATAGATTCGACCGCCTTCGTGGGTCCTCTATCTTCCATCTTCCAGCCAAGACTCGGGGTCCAGTAAATGCCGAGATAGAGACGACAACAGCAATAGAGACTATCGTCTCTGAGATTCGCCATCTCGAAGGAAAACTTATAGCCATTCTTCGTACCCCAATGATCCTCCTCCTCAACCATAACAAAGCACGGAGAAATCCACTCAAATGGGATCTCAATCTGAAGCTCCTTGCGACCAATACTCTGGTTTATCAAGCACTAGGTAAACTCACGAGTCTCACAAGAAGTCCGTGGTTTCCGCTAAACAAGCTTCTTCAGCCCCTGCACACGATCCGTCGGTAGCAGAAAGGCTAGATGAGCTTAAAGCCACATTTCCAAAAATATGCTTTGATGGATTACAATTTCTTCCTGCGATCCATCATATTCCAAGGCACGCTAAAAAAAGTGCAATTTCTTGCAACAACAATGTCTACATCCAACATGACACGTTCGTTCACTTGGCCAAAAAGTTTCTGAATAAAGAGCGCAAGCATGAAATCGATCGCCTGAAGCTTGAGGCCATTCATGATAAAGACATCATCATAGCCCAGGATAAAGAGCTTTCTTCGTATAAATCTCAGCTTGAGGCCGTCCAAAAGAATGCTAAAGATACTGCTGAGGCAGTCAATCGCCTGGAGGCTACCCACAAAAAAGAAATTGATGAAGCAGTTCAATGTTGTGGTGCCTTAGCCTTAGAGAAAGACTCCATTCAAAAGAAGAAAGATGTCCTCGCTCAACGAGTCAAAGAATTGGAGGAGCTACTTCTCAAAGAGAAGGAAGAAAAGACAAGTGCTTAAGAGGTCACAATGATATTGTGACGAGATTGTTGCTACACGACTCCTAAAAGCAAAACTCGATGAGGGCTCTCCAAGGCTAAAGCGTTGAAGGACGAAGCCCATGAGGAGGGTAAAAGGGTGGCGCTTTCGAAAATCGATTCTCGCCTCGAGGCGGCTGCTGAGGCTGGTAGGGAGGAGATTAAGTGCATGTTTGATCCACTCATAGCCAAGTATAATGCTCGGGTTCTCATGCATCGTAACCTAACATTTCTTAGCGAGGGTTACCTCGAATCCTTGGCTGAAGCATGGGATACTTTAATAAAAATTAAAAAGGTTGAGTTGGAAACTAAAGAGGCTGATGAGGATTCCCTTGTGAAAGAAGTGCTTTGCGAGAATGAGCGCACTGACTTATCTATGGCAAAGGCCCTTTACGGAAGGGACTCTTCCTCATCAGAAGGAAAAAATGGCACTGCCAATCTATCCAGGACCGAGTCCTCGGTTCCTCCTCCTATTCAGCCAACTAGTCTCCCACCACTCGATCACTTCGAACAACATATTGGCTATGAGCTAGAGGAGCCTGGACTTGATATTCACACTTTGCCTCCTATTCCAGAAGGTGAAACTCCCCAAATAGTTGAGAGTCAGCCAAAAAATGGTACATAACTTTTTCTTCCTAGAGTGCAAAGAGCCATCGTTTTTGGCGAATAGTAAATGTATTCTAACATTTGTCTCTTATATTTACGTATAGGCCATTTCGATCCCGAACCTACTCCAAGGAGCGATGTCGCCACGGGTAGGGAAGAGAAAGTGGGAGAGGCAATTTAAATGGGGGAGACTCTCGGATCTGACGCTCAAGTGATCGAGGCGCTTGACGAAGACAAATCTAAAAATCCATCGCCCGTCAAAGAAAATGATGAAGTTGAAATTATGGGCGCCTACGAACACACTTCGAAACTGAGCATGAAGTAACAAGTCATCGAAGAGGGGAAGAAGAAGGATGATATTAAGGTCGAGCCTCAAGTGGTGGAAGTTGACGATCCACTAAACAGGCCCCTGAAGGTTATTCTCCCCAGTGGGACTTCACCACTTAAAGTTCCTCTCCCTTCTCCGGGCACTGCTTCCCTAGCAAGCAAGGCATCCAAGAGAAAACGCCTAGGGGAGGAGTCTTTGGAGAAACCAAGGAAGGAAAAGAAGTCTAAAAAGTAGTTATCGTGCCTTGTTTAACTCAAATAGGTCTAGATCATGTAATTGTTTCTATTTATTTTCGTAGTCATTGTAGATAGACTTTTTGCTCCGAATTTAGGAGAAATTGTAGTGGAACTTTATTTTGGATTAATGAATAAAACTTTGTTTCTTTGATTTCTATGTTTTTCGTTGTCCAGCTTATTGTATAACTTGTAGTCGAAATTCAAAATCTTGTGAGCGACACAAGTTCAAGTTCACTTCCATAAGACTCGAAATTTTTTGGAATCGTAGATCCTCTATTCCATGCTTCAGGTACTTGGAATACTTTTATTCCGCACTTTGGGAACTTAAAGATTTTTGAGTCATTTATAGTCTAGTCCTCACTTTGGGGACTTAGAGTTCTCTAATCCGCGTTCTGGGAACTTAGAGATTTTGAATTCGTTTATACTCTAGTCCAAAGTCCAAACTCTAGGGACTTAGAGTACTCTAGTCCACGCTTTGGAGACTTAGAGACTTTTAAGTCGTTTATACTCTAGTCCGCACTTTGGGGACTCAAAGTACTCCAGTTTGCACTCTGGGGACTCAAAGTACCCCATTCCGCACTTTGGGGACTTAGATATTTTAAAGTCGTTTATACTCTAGTCCGCACTCTGGGGACTTAGAGATTTTTAATTCGTTTATACTCTAGTCCTCACTCTGGGGACTCAGATTACTCTAGTCTGCACTTTGGGGACTTAGAGATTTTAAGTCAGTTGTACTCTAGTATGCACTTTGGGGACTCAGAGTACTCCAGTCCACACTCTGGGGACTTAGATATTTTTAGGTCGTTTACACTCTAGTCCACACTCTGGAGTCTTAGAGTACTCTAGTCCACTCTCTAGGGACTTAGAGATTTTGAAGTCGTTTATACTCTAGTCCGCACTTTGGGGACTCAGAGTACTCTAGTCCATGCTTTACGGACTTAGAGATTTTTAAGTCGTTTATACTCTAGTCTGCACTTTGGAGACTCAGAGTATTCCTGTCGGCACTCTGGGACATAGAGATTTTTAAGTCATTTATACTCAAGTCTGCACTATGGGGACTCAGAGCACTCAAGTCTGCACTCTTGGGACTTAGTAATTTTTAAGTCATTTATACTCTAGTCCGCACTCTGGGGACTCAGAGTAATCTAGTCCACACTCTGGGGACTTAGATATTTTTAAGTCGTTTATACTCTAGTTCACAATCTGGAGACTTAGAGTACTCCAGTCCGCACTCTAGGGACTAAGAGACTTTTAAGTCGTTTATACTCTAGTCCGCATTTTGGGGACTCGGAGTACTCCAATCCATACTCTGGGAACTTAGAGATTTTAAGTTTATGTGTGCATTCATACGCCAGATAGGATAATGTAATTTAGTTTTGTCATTGGATCGTAATATATGGAAACAACAATAGTCAATGGAAAAGATGGCTTCAAGCCTTTATTGATCTTAACAAACGGAAACAAAGTGAATTGTCTTATTATATGCCAAAAATAATAAAAACAAAACAAACATACTAGAAACAATTGCTACTAAAATGCAAAGGAAACAACTAAGTGTAATAACGTCGCAGATGCTCGCTATTCCATGCTCGGGGGAGTGTCGCGCCATCGACGGTCGCTGGCTTGGAAGTTACCTCTCCAAGCTTCCATTCAATGATGTATGGACCTTCCTATGTGGGATTCTTATGCGATGGGATCGGAAACACGCTTCAAAATGAGATCGCCCACATCAAAGATTCTCGGTCGGAGTTTTTCATTATAATATCGAGCGACTCGGTGTCTATATGCAACTGCCTTTAGATCAGCCTCTTCATGTTTTCCGTCAACAAAGTCCAGTGATTCCGACAACCTGATTCGTCTTAGAGTCATAATGAGTTACCCGATGTGAAGGAATTTCAAGCTCCACGGGTATAACAGCTTCCATGTCATATGCCAATGCGAGCGGAGTGTGGCTAGTCATGGACTTATGGGTGGTTCTGTAAGCCCAAAGTGCTATCGGAAGCTTATCCACCCACTTTCCTCTAGCCTTCTCCAAATGTTTTTTCAATATGGATTTGATTATTTTGTTTGCGGCTTCTACTTGTCCATTGGCTTTTGGATAAGCAACTGCCGCAAAGCTTTTCTCAATGCCATACTTTTGATAAAATTCTTTGAACTCCCTACTTTCGAATTGAGTTCCATTGTCCGTAATGATAGTTCACGGAAGGCCAAAACGGCATATGACGTTTCACACAACGAAATTAATGACCTTTTTGGTGGTGATTGTAGCCAAGGGCTCTGTTTCCGCCTACTTGGTAAAGTAATCGACCGCAACTATTATGTATTTTGCACCACCTTTGGAGATTGGCAAGGAGCCGATTATATCGATTTCCCATATTGCAAACAGCCAGGGGATAACCATTTGTGTGAGTTCCGTTGGCCGAGCCATCGGGATTTTTGCATACTTTTGACATTTATCACATCTTCTTACGTAGTCTGCAGCATCCCGATTTACAGTTGGTCAATAGTATCCATAACGGAGGATCATTTTTGCTAGTGTCTGCCCCCCGGTATGGTTACCACATTCTCCTTCATGAACTTCCTTCAATACTCGTTTAATCTCACCGTAGGCAATGCACCGAAGTAAAGGGACCGAGAACTCTTTCGATACATTATTCCGTCCTGCATTACATATCGTGAAGCTTTGCGAATGACTTATCGGTTTTCGTTCTTTCTTTCGCACAAAACCTCGTGTAGCAGTATTACTTGAATGGGGTTATCCATGACTCCTTCTCGATTTCTGTCTCTAACACAAAATATACATCCATCTCATTTATACTCGGAGCAAGTAAGATTCCGACAGGAACCAATCCCATCTGTTGTGCATCACCAGTACTCACAAATTTTGCCAATGAATCGACTTCCCCATTTTGCTCACGTGGGATGTATGAAATATCGTAATACTCGAGGTCTGCCAACAGCTCTTGAACCTGACCAAGGTATAGGGATAGTCTCTGCCCCTTAGCTTGATAGTCCCCCGCACTTGGTACACCACCAATTGCGAGTCATAAAAGATTTCAATTGATTTTACTCCAAGTTCTCTGATAAAGTTCAAGCCAGCAATCAATGCTTCATATTCGGCTTCGTTATTTGTAGCTGGGAAATCGAGCTTCAAAGCATAACAAATTGATCGGTTTTCGGGAGTTACAAGAATTACACTAACCCCAGAACAACGGTCGTTGGGTGCCCCATCGGTGTATAGTTTCCATCGAATGGGGGAATAACATCATCACTGTTTGGTTCGTCTGATATGGAGGATTCTACGATGAAGTCTGCTAGTGCTTGCCCTTGTATGGCCCTCTGTGGCAGGTAGGTGATATCGAACTAACTCAACTCAATATTCCATTTTAACATCCTTTCAGAGGTTTCTGGTCGTTGGAGTACCTATCGAAGGGGTTGATCGGGTGTGCCTGAAAGTACGGACGAAGCTTGCATGATGCAATCACCAAGTAGTAGGCTAGCTTATCAATTTTAGGATAATTTTTTTATGCCCCCGTTAAACATTTATTGTCATATTACATTGGCTTTTGAACTCAGTTCTTCTCGCTAAACAAAGCCGTACTGATGGCATATTGAGATGCAGCCAAATATACATACAACACTTCATGGTCTATAGGCTTCGAAAGCACCGAGGGACTTTCCAAATGCCTTGCCAGAGCTCGGAATGCATCCTCGCAGTTGGGCGTCTATTCAAAAAAATTCTTTCCTTTCTTTATTACATCGAAGAAGGGAATACACTTGTCTGTCGCTCTGGATATGAATCGACTCAGCGCGACCACTTTTTCGTTCAAGCTTTGTACTTGCTTTATAGTTCTAGACACTTATATGTCTCGAATAGCCTGAATCTTTTCTAGGTTAGCTTCAATTTCTCGTGCATTAACAATGAAACCCAAAAAAATTTCTGACACAATGCCAAAGGAACACTTCAGAGGATTTATTTTTATTCCGTAATAACTGATTATATCAAACATTTCTTCCAAGTCTCGAAGTGGTCGTTTGACTGCCGTGACTTTTCGAGCATGTCATCCACATAGACTTCCATTGTCCTACCAACCTAGCCTTTAAACATCCGATTCACCAGACGTTGATAAGTTTCTCCCACATTTTTCATTCCGAAAGGCATCACTACATAATAACACAGTCCAATGTCTGTGACAAAACTAGTGTGTTCTTGATCTGTAATGTGCGTCGGGATTTGATTATATCCCGAGTACGCATCCATAAATGATAATAACTCGTGTCCTGCTATTGAGTCAACCAGCTGATCAATTCTGGGTAAAGGGAAACTATCCTCAGAGCATGCTTTGTTTAGATCTAAGTAATCTACGCAGGTCCTCCATTTTCCATTTGCTTTTCTCACTAGCACCGGGTTAGACACCCATTCAGGGTAAAGGCGTCGCGGACGAACCCATTGGCTTTGAGTTTGTCCACCTCCTCTCTGAGAGTAGTGATCCAATCTTAAGTACCCACGATGGGTTATCATGGCTGACTGGAATGTCAATCGTCAGTTCAGCCGGTGCTGTTTTTGCCTCCTTGGGCTCCTCGTCATCGTCTCTCGGATCTATGTCTCTATAGATCCGATCATGTTGCCCGATCCAAGGCTCGGGCATTACTTGTCAATCTTCAGTGACTCGGATGCAGACGGAGCTATCCACAACCTTTCCTTTCTCTCTTCACTGGGCGTCTCTTAGCTCAGCCACATAACATGCACGACCAGTCGCTGATCGCCATGCACAACACCAACTCCTCTATAGGTCGGAAATTTCAAGGTTAAACACCACGGGACCAAAGCTGCCCTAAACTCTGCCAGGGCCGGTCGTCCCAGAAACACATTATACGGAGAATCGACATCCAAAACGAGGAAAGGTAGGATCCGCATCCTTCTACGTTCACCTCTCCAAGTTCAACTGATAATTCAACAAAACCCACTGCATCAGTAGCTGCACCATTAAAGCCATGAATACAGACTTTAGATGGTTTTAGATCTTTTGTCTCCATCTTCATCTGGTCATATGCTTTTTTGAAGATAATGTTAACAGAACTTCGGCAGTCAATCAGTATTCTCCTCACAAATGCTGGCCCAATAATGGCCGAAATGACCATCGGATCAGTGGTAGGCGCCTCCACTTGATCAGCATCTCTGCTTCTGAACACTATATCATTAGTCATCATTTGTTGCTGCTTAGCTGGGGTTCCATCTTCCGTGCTTGAACAACATTCAAAATATGCATGCTTTAGGGAAATGGCAGAGTGAGGCCCACCAACTATCGTGTTTATGACTAATCTACCTATAGTCCGAGCAAGTTCCTCAAGATGGCATGGAGCCTGCCCACGACTGAGGTCTGAAGTTCCTTTTCCGCCTTCCTGCGGATTCTTGACAAACTTCTGTGACTTCTTCTGTCGAATCATATTTTCTATAGCATCGTGAAGGTGTCTACAATCCTTGGTATTATGTCTGTAAGTCTCATGGAAGCGGCAATACTTTCCAGTCCGCTTTTATTCCTCAGTGGACTCTTTTGGGCGTGGCTTTAGATATTGAAAAGTGTTACAAGTCGATAGGTAATATTTTCCAGAGATGCATTCAGAGGAGTGTATTCATTGTAAGTTGGGATCCTTGGTTTCCACTTTTCTGCTTCCCTTTTCTTTTCAGGATTTCCTCCTCCGGATCCATTAGATTGCCCATGCTTGTTCTGAACATTGACTTGGACCTTCCTAGAGTTATCACCAGATTGTTGTATAGCAATGTTGCTCCCAGAGTTATCACCAGATTGTTTTACAGCAATGTTGCTCTTCACAGTCTCCTTGCCAGGCCCTGGTGCATTGTCTCGCCTCGTCCACCAGGCTTCCTCTCTTCTCATAAATTGATGCACCTTTGAATAAAAATGTTCTAGTGCAGTTGGAGGTTTTCCTACCAGCCAATCACCAAACTTCAAATCTGGATCTACTCCTCACATCACGACCATCAGAATAGCATGATCATTCGGGTTGCTAACTTCAGTAGCAGCAACGTGAAACCTTTGTAAGTACGCTTTTAACGGCACCCCTGTCCTTGGGACGAGTGGCATGAATTCTAAACTATTCCACAAATTTCATCGCTAACTCATCAAAGTTGGATATAGACCGCGGAGGAAGTCGGGTGAACCATATGGCAGCGATTACAGATAAAGTTATTAGGAAGCATCTACACTTAGTTGTATCGTTTTTCCTAGCTGAATCCATCATCCACTCATATCTCATTACATGCTATCGGGGGTCAGTCTTTCCTTCATAGGCCGGAATATCGGCATGTTAAATTTCATAGGGTACTTAGCCTGTAGGATAGCATCTATGAATGGAGCGTGGCTCCAAGATACACCCCAATCATCATCAGATAAGCCTTGATTTTCCCTTATCAGTTGTCTGACCATAGCTGATAGGTCTGGGGTTTGTATGGAGGGTGGCAAGTTGGAATTTGTCCTACGGGATCGTTTCGGTTAGTGCCTCCTTGGTTAGCAATCCACCAAATTCATGTCCTGGGGACTTGCTTCATTGTGACCTTGATGAGTCGGTCGTCAAGCTTCCACTCGTGCTCCAGATCCTAAGTTTCCTGTTCCAATTTGAGTACGATTACCTTGGTGTGTGTGCGGGGCCATAGCTCTAGTCAAGGAACTTGGACCATCCCTGGTGGGTCATTCAGCTGCACCTATTTACGTTGTTTCAGTTCTACGGCGTCTACGTCTGGGTCGTTCATCAGACAAAGCAGAGCTGCCAGATGAGGAGTAGGAAGTGGGACTTCCTCCAGCATCCTGATGTTGTTGTTGAGTTAGCTGAGTCGTGAGGCTGGCGTTCGCTTGAATTTGCTCATTAATTTGTCTCCTGCTTTCCATGAGTTCTCTCATCGGCTCGTTGAACTCTATTCTAGTGATAACCTCTATTTGGTTTAGGGTGGTGGCGGTCCCTGCACCTAGAGTAGCTTGTTGGTTGCTGGGTCCTACTTGTTGGACGCTAGCGGTCTCGTTGACATCCGCATTGTGGGAGGCTGATCTAGTACTTGGTCTTCCTAGTGTAGAGTTATTGTTATGAACTCTGAGTAGAATCTATTAACTTCTTGCGAACGAACTTGGATCTTCTTTGGGATATTTCTTCAATCCAGTAGCAACAAAGTAGATCCTAACAGCCTGAGAATGCAGTTCTCAGTGAAAGCACCAAAATGTTAGCATCAAGATTAGTCACCAACACCCTTGAGTAGGATTGTGTAGAGAGATTAATGAAGAAAGTGAATTAAAACTGAGGAGTAACACAGTGAAATGCAATAAGAACTATAAGAAATGAGAACTCCAGAATTATAGTGGTTCCGCGTAACTGCCTACGTCCACTTTGATCGTAATCTTTATTACTTCTTCTAATAATTGAATACAGATACAATCCGTAAACCAACAACTTGAATACAAGTTTAAAAAAAACGAGTTATGAAAATGGCAGAGTCTCCTCGGTGTTCTCGGAAAAAGGTCCCCTTAAACTGTGCCCCTGCCTCTTTATTTATAGACAAAGACAGGTAGGATCCCCTACGTAGGCCCGAGAACAAGGTAGCCTGGCCTATAGTTGTAAGTCAATGTTAGTCGAACAAGTCTGGCCGAGCCACTTTCACCGAGTCGGTAACCCCTGAGCCTCTCTGGTCGAACCACGACTTCCCCGTGTATACCCCGAAGCGAAGTCTCCCATAACTCAGGGCAGCTAGCGATGCAACCCGAAGTAGAGAGAAACTGATCATATTGTCCTGTTGTGAATTCGCTAACTTCCTGGGCCGAACGATGTACGACCGACCGGTGGTCATTTAGCAAGTGACTCGAAGTAAGGTCTCAATGGACTCGGAGCGACTTGTAATGGATTTATAAGTGAAGCAATGTCGAACCAAGGTCTGCCGAACCATGTATATTGAAACACAACCGACTATACTATCTTGGCTATGCGCCTTTGACCGAACGACATGTGGCTTAGTCCTTCTGAGGCCGGTCCATGACTAGATGAACCATCGAGATTAACCTTACCCATACCGAGCGACTAAGGCCGAACCCTTCTTAACCGAGCCACCTTGCTCTTTCCATCTTGGCCGAGCAACGAGTGTACCTTCCAAGCCGAACGACGAGTCTTCCTTCCAGTCCGAACCACAATTTAACAGAGCCAAACGACGAGTCTTTCTTCCAGGCCGAACGACATTTTAACAGAGCCGAATGACGAGTCTTTCTTCTAGGCCGAACGACATTTTAACAGAACTTCTCGAGACCGAACGACGATATGCCGAACCATAATGACCGAACGAGGCATTACGACAAACTCAAACCGAACGAGGCGTTACGACCAACTCAGACCGAAAGAGGCGTCCCATCCTTCTGACCGAGCCATACAGAAACGCCGCGATACATCGAATACACCAAACCCTTTACATCGTCAGCCTTTCCTTGATCAGGATCTTATATGGTGTCAACTATCACATCTACAACTATCATCTTGTAGCCGAGCCAAAGTGTCAGGTAACAGATACACTATAAATATTGAAAAAAATAGAACTATACATTGTAGTACATTTAAAAAAATTGTAGTTCAAACTTCTAGATAGCTTTGTCTCCAAAAAATTAAGCAGCGCTCTAATTTCTTCAGGTTTGTCCATAGTACATACAAGGTTGTACTACGTTTCTTCATGTGCAAAAATATTAGCAATTTCTCGTTCAATAAAAATATTAATATGACCACATACTCAGTCCGCGGTAGTAGCACGGTGAAAAGGGGGTTCTCCTCTAGAAATAAGACACAAATTCGATTCCTGCCCCGAGCAACTATCCCCTGAGTAAACTAACTCCGTGTAGTGGAGGTCCAAGGGGACCAATAAGGTGCAGACTGGGTTGCCCTACACCCCCTAAGATGAACGGTTTGTCATCGTCTTTGATGGTCGTTCATTTTATGACCACATTCTCATACAGTGCTCAACCGTACTTTAGAATTCTAGGTCAGTTTTGAATCAATAACTGATTGATTTGTTGCATGTTTAAGCTCGGATAGGGATCTGGATGATGAAGTAGTATCAATAGTTCGTCTCTATGGTGCGAATTAAACATTTGAAATTCTCAAATTAGTGTCTAATCCAGCAAGGAAGTTGCTTAATATTGGATGTTGAAATCTCTCCGAGGAAATGTAGACACAGCATAATTGCAACTTTTGCTTTCTAAGCACTCATGGTATATCGTATTCGTCTTTTAAACTTCAGCGAAGAGCGTTGTTTGAATTTCTTGTACATTAAAACAGTTGTGCTCCGTCCAGTGGCGGGTAGGGTAGAAATTTTAGGTAGGCAAAAAATTTGTTTTAGCTAGGGCTACTTGCATATAAAATATACTTCGTAACGGAATTGCAAAAAATGAGATAGGGCATGAGTCTCATCTGGCCATGTACTGCCTCCTCCCCTGGCTCCGCCACGTATAATCTTCTGTCCGTCGGTGTCCTTTTTATGTTTCAGACATCCTCTTGCAAGCTACAGTAACCAGTTCCAAGTAGTCGCGTTTTAAGTTTTCTCATTTATTATTCATATGTTAAAAGTATTGCTACATATTGTAAGCATCGACAACTTTCTGACGCGATAGTCTAACCGATATTTGTGAATTTCTATCATTTAATAGAAAAGGGTAGATGAATGCCCTTGTGTGCGGTGAAATTCAATGGACGATCGCGCAAGACGATGATTTGGAGGACTCAATAGACATTTTTGTAAACAAAAGCAAAATTTACAAATAATTCCATGGAAATCCAAAGAACTAATTGTTCTGCAGATATTCGAAATAAACATGAATATAAGAAGAAAAAATACTTGAAAAGAAAATGCTCAGATCAATGGTAAAAATTGTTTTAATGCTTGATTTCGATATTGGTTGGCCGAAAAATATGGTTGAATAGCTAAGTTGGTTGAAAATGAACCATTCCATTTAGTGTGAGTGCAGCACATGTATCATCCAAAACAAACAGGAAGCCACACAAATATGTTCCGGATAAAATTCAGGCTTAAACCCTTGGTGCATTTGACAGTTACAGACTTACAGTGAAATAGTAAAACAGATCATTAGTTGGAACTGGACCACCATTAATTTTCCAGACAAGTAAATCTATAAAATCATGAAGACGAAAATACAGTGCTTGAAACATTGCAAAAAAACAACTAAAAAAGAACAGAAAATATATAATCCTTTTTTATTTATAGTAAAACGACGGAAACAAAATATATGATCAATCCAACACAAGAAAATAACAACAACAGCAGTGACAACTACAAACTTCATACAAACTCTCCATTCATTCATCATGAGTAAATGCAACTAATTGTTTTCCAATATTTCTACCCGAGAAGAGACGGATCAATGCTTTTGGTGCGTTCTCGATTCCCTCAACAACATCCTCAACATATGCAATATTTCCTTCTCTTATATACAATGTCACCACCTCCAAAAACCCAGGATACACGTGGAAATAATCAAAGACCATGAATCCTTCCATCTTTATGCGCTTTGTCACAATACACATCAAGTTATGTATGCCTTCAGGCTTCTCTAGGTTGTACTGAGAAATCATTCCGCATGCAGCAAATTCTTCCTTTATTTCTCATGTTCAGAAGCACTGCATCTAGCATTGCTCCTCCATCATTATCAAAATATGTGTCAATTCCTTCTGGAAAATACACAACACTTAAATTTTAATGAAACATGCCTTTTTAATGCTAGATTAAGGTCCTTCTCCTTCTTATATTCGAAAGCTTCATCGAATCCAAATTTGGTCTTCAGTAGATCAACCTAAACATGTTATGAAACATACATGCACAATAGGTATGGGTAAACAAGAATTTATAGGACATAGAAAAATACTAATCATGGTATGATAAACTTAAATACCTTGTTGGTATCTTTCAATTTCACAGCAACCGTGCAACTGCAAGGCAGAGTTAACATGTGGATAAGCATATCAAGTCGCTGCCGATCTTGATATCAATACGATTCTTTTTTCTAACTCAAGTCATCAAGTAATAGTTTTTAGTAGTAATATATTAGGGAAAAAATTATGTATATGTGCACAGCAAACCACGTATGCCAACAAGAAATTAATAGCATCTATACCTACATAAATTGTAATCATAATAACTTATAAAACCTTAGTTAACAATACATTGTGACGTTAACTTTATTCCCATTTGCTAATAACGACTGCCAAGACATGTGCTTTGCATGTGTAGGGGAGCTTAATTTCTATAATCAGTACACACATGGGAAAGGAACACATTTAGTATAGACGACACACACTTCCCATGTGTAAAAGCATAAAGAAGATAACCAACAAAATATTTCAATGACTCAATAATGTGCATATAGTGATCTTTTAGTTTTTTGAAGCTATAAAAATCAACACAAAGTATTTAATATGATTTCTATTTGACACGACTTGCAGGTATGTTGAGTATTCATTAATTACTGTTTTATAGGACTATGGCACAAATGGATTCAATGACATGACTGATATATGCACAATCAAACTGGAAGTAAGCAAGAATTTAGTTGAGGTTTTCAAAATTTGCAAAAGTAGAGATTCCTGTGTGTACTGTTTGATTTCATAGTTTGAGTTGGATATAAATTTACTAAGCAAGTATGATAGTGTCACGCGTGAAAAAATATGTGCATTGTGGACCAACTCCTCTTAACTTCCATGAAGTTTACCACCATGCACAAATCTAACAAAATCTACGACGAATACTATACGAGAATATAGTTCATATATGTTTGAGATACTATTCGTCAGTAACTTGCACAGGTAGAGTTATCAATAAGAAAAAAAGACTTGAAAATAAATAAGGACGCACTGATGGCTTTATGGCAAAACTAAAGCAGCAAATATCAAAAAATTAAACAAACCTAACTAAAGCAATAACATGTGCAACCAAAATTGTAATTTGTAATACTGAAGACCATTATCATCCAACCCCGTCTCTGTACCTTTACATATGCGTACGATAAATTACTACTTACATTTGACCATAAGCCATCATTCGCACTCTATTGAATTTGTCGTCTAAATGTAATATGAAGTTCTTTTGGTTAAAAAATTAACACTGAACTTGCTAAATCAAAATTGAATCGACAAAATACTAGTGATCCAAAACATACCAAAACGTTAACAACACACCAACTAACATAAGTAACAGTAGCAGAAATACCAAAAAGCGTTCAAATCTTCCCAGTACTTGCAATTTTCCTAACGGAATCCTGCTTCTTCCTCATCCAACTGGAATCCTCAAATCAAATTATGACTATTAGCCTGATAAATGATGAATATATTAGTCTTGGTTGAGTCGTCGATTAAAAACGACGTTGAAATTAGCACTGAAATTTCAACGATATTGGCTTGGATGGGTGGCAAAATCGACGTTGAAGGGACCAAAATTGACGATTGGATTTTATACGAAGAAAATAGAAGGGCATCGACATTTGATTGGAAGAAGGGAAAAAATGCAATCGGATCCTAAGAAATTTGAGAAGTTACGGTGCAAGTGGATATTCAATCCTCATAGCACACAAACATCCATAATCAACAGTTTAATCTAGAATAAATTGTTACAAACGAAATTCAAAATTGGATCAACTACCTTGAAACATGAACATTTTTGGAAGTCAATTGTACAGCAGAATAATAAAACACCAAACTTATTACATCGGATTTAATAAATAAATTTTTGATTTGAACATTAAATTAAAAGAAAAAAATGATTTGATTGGATTCCTAAAAGATTAGTTAAGTAGACGATGGCTACAGAGACAGTGGAATGATTCAAGAACAAAAGAAACACTTAGCAAGAGGTCCTACTTAATACCAATTGCAATTTGTCCATTTCACGTAGTAAGATGTCCTAGCTAATAATAAGGATTTTTTTCGTTTTGGCCCAAATTTGTAAAGTAATTGCACAAATAGTCCGGTTTAAAAACTAATATCAAACTGAGGGAATTAATTTAGAGGAAAATAGGCGCAGGGAAGAAATTGCGAAAAAATTTAGTCTCAAGGATAGCAAGTTTGCTTTTTAGTCTGAAGGACATTTGTTAGTGTAAACAGAAAATGATAGTTATAACTATCATTTTGTGATTTACACTAAAAAGTGGCCTTCAGCCTAAAAAGCAAACTTCTTGCCACTAAAACTAAATTTTTTTGCAACTTTTTCCTTGAGCCTAAAATCCCCATTAATTTAAATGATAAAAGTTTGTATATTTTTAGCCTCAAGGACACGACCTCTCAATGTTTTTACCACAAAGACAAACATTCTATTAAACATTACTCATAAGGACAAATATTCTTCTAAAATTATGCATAATGACAAACATTCTTCCAAAACTGCTACCGAACTAAATACTGATACCTAAAAACTGTTACCGATAACTACAAACTGATACCTAAAAACTACTATCAATAAATAAAACAGATAAATAGGCATAAGGAAGAAGTTGCAAAAAAATTTAGTCTCATGGACAACAAGTTTTCTTTTTAGTTTGAAGGATACTTTTTAGTGTACACTGAAAATGATAGTTACAACTATCATTCTGTGAATTACACTAAAAAGCGTCCTTCGGTCTAAAAAAGAAACTTATTGTCCCTGAAACTAAATTTTTCTCCAACTTTTTCCTTAAGCCTAAAAGCCCCTAAATAAAAACTGATACCTAAAGAAAGCCGTCCTTCAGGCTAAAATAATGAAGGTCTGTCCTTGAGGCTAAAACGTTGAGAAATATTGCCCTTGACAATAATTTCCTGTATCAAATAGGAGGGTTTAATTTAAAAGATAAAAATTTGTATATTTTTAGCATCAAGGACACGGCCTCAATGTTTTAACCACAAGGACAAACATTCTCCTGAAATTATTCATAAGGGCAAATATTCTTCTAAAAATTATTCATAAAGACAAAAATTCTTCCAAAACTGCTACCGAACTAAAAAATGATACCTAAAAACTACTACCGAGAACTAAAAACTGATACTTAAAGAAAGTTGTCCTTCAGGCTAAAACACTGAAGGTCTATCCTTGAGGCTAAAACGCTGAGAAATTTTGTCCTTGACAATAATTTCATGTATCTAATATAGCCTTATTTTAGCCAGCTCGGTGCTGTACTAGCCAAAATCCACCGGCGACATTTTAAATGTCGTCAATGTATTTTTTTTTTAAGGAAAAACATCTACGACATTTCAAAAAAATTGGTGTTTTTCCTAGTTTTTTAATTGGCTCCTTTTGAAAAGGCGCAAACTAAACTAAAAAAAACACTAGGGACATTCGAAATGTCGCCAGTACACTCTGACCAGCTCAGCACTAAGCTGGCGAAAACATGACTATATTTAATATTAGTTTTAAAACGAGGTCAATAAGTTCCAAAAAGGATACTAAAATGCAAAAAATTCCATTATTGCAGTTTGTCCATTTCACATATCAATCCATGGAATCTATTTCACTCCACAAAATTGATCTTTCTTTTTCACCTTTTCCCTTGGACAACAACAACATAAATTATAATAATTATTATTATTAGTACGTTAGGCACGTCTGTTGAACGTGTGGAAAGGAAACCGGAAGAAAAATTATTTATTCAAAAATAATATTTATATTCTTAGATAATACTTGACAAAAATAAATATACGAGTTAGCTATTTTGTTGTGAAACACTATGAACAAATACACACAATATTCATTGCTATATTTTTTTTGTCATCAATTTGGTTTCAATGTAAATTTTTGAATGAGAAAAATATAGTGTATATGAAACTCATAGTCTTGAAATATAAGCATGAACAAAAGTAAAAAGGCCAAGAGTTGAAGGAGTCAAATACACACCATACATGGTGAATATTATCATGATAATGCATGGCTCATGGAATGCACATGCGATAAGTTTCTTTTAAAATACTCTAAACATATTCCAAGCAGCTTGCTGTTGGGGTATTTAAATTGTAAAATCTTTATTAATACACATCAATATGTGCAATGGTTGATGTAAATTTTCACGGCTTAAATCTACTTTGGGTTTTGGCTAGAGATTAATATAAATAATTAATGAGTGACATTTTCTGCTAGATATTATAATATGTATGAATAACAACCAACAGTCGGAGTTAATAATAATAAGTATTTTTTTTAAATGAACCACTATTGAAGTAATTATGTTGTAATTTATTCATTTTATTGTACCTGAAGGTCAAGCTAGTAGACACTTGACATGCATCGTTCTTTGTTGAATTTTGTTATACTTATAGATAAAAGATGGTGAACTAACTATAAGTGCAATCAATAAAAAATTATTGAGTTGTCTTACTCTTAAGCTTTGCAATTTCAAATACTTGTGTGAAATCAATAAATGTAGCAGCTTTCAAATTTGGTTTCATTTTATTCATTTCCCTAATATGACAATGTGTAACATTGACATCTGCTATGAAGAACGCCATTTTTGAATGGTAAACAAAATCCTTTGGATGATTTTTACATATGACTTAAAATGAAAATGGCAATGCATAATCACAGTGCATGCACTTACATATGAATGCAATCGCAGTAACTCCCTCATCCAAGTGGTTAGCATCACCAACTCCGAAGCCTTCATGGAACTGGAAGCCACGTCCAACATCATGTCTACTTGAATATGTTGTCAAACACAACCCCATAGAGTTTGTATGACTGGCCAATGTGAATGCACACAACAATCCTATAGTCCCGTTCAACTACTTTTGCAATCCAACATAATGTAGACACATGCGTGGATGGACTCAGGGAGGTGGCGGACGTGTAGAGTCGACAACCGTGGATGGGTTCGGGATGTGGTGGAGGGGCTTCAGGATTATGGACACTTGTATAGAAGATAAGCACTAAAGGATTTGGAGTAACTATGTCGGATAATGGATGTATCGGTTATTACCTAGCTTTAGTATTTGTTTTATCCATCGATATAGCAACTTTGAGTGGTCATTAGATCCATCAATATTATGTATCACTTAACTTTAGTTTGGCTCTTTTTTTATTATCACCAAGCTAAATCCTAATAACTTAGATCTTAGCTTGAATGAAAACTAAATTTTATACATAACATATGAAGACATCTATGTCTACATATAACCATAATCGCATTCCCATCATTTCATCCTCACTTACTCCTCAACCTATATATCAACAATAAGAATCATACTACTATTTTGTCAATACTAGTAATAGAAGATCACTGTTTGATGAAACACAATTTTATTCCTAATTAATTTTTGCTTAAGGTCACTGTTGACACTCATAAAGAGTTACTATTAATACTTGACCCGTTACAAATATGAAATATGCTAGTACTTAAAAGTTTTTCTTACAAAATTTATTAAACACAAAGGACAGATTATACATCATAGCGAAAAGATTTCATTGCAAAATATAATTCTTCGCAATCTAGTCTAGTTATATGTTTGATACACCCATTAAACTTATAAATTAGAAGATTGGCGCATAAATGCAACATAAGATGATAATGAGGTACTTGAATGACTTGTAACGACCCGCCACTTTGAACCATTCAAATCGACAATAAACCACACATGTCCGACTTGAATTTCTAAAAACAATAGATTGTTATTTATTTTTGGCAAAACTTAGCATATACGGTAAATAAATCAAACACAAAATCACAGATACTGAGTGATACAAAAATACATAGCTGAATAGATAAATAGTAGTTCATGAAGCAACTACATAAACATTAGAGTCTAAAGTAAATACAACATAAGTCTAAATACAAAGAAGTCTCTAATACATAATCAAATGACAAGTCTGAACATAAATAACTAGAAATAACTGAAAAGCTGAATAGATAAAAATAGATCTCCAAGCAAAGATCCAAGCTCCAAAGGCGAGTCAAAAATGCTATGATACTTAAGCTGACCCGAGCATAAAGCAAAATACAAAACACTCGAGTCGGGATTAACATTCTTATGTAAGTAAATCAACTCAAGTGAAATGCAATATAAATAAAAGGATGTTTGAGATTTCATCCTTTAAGACTCCGTGGAATTATCTATATATAAATAATAAGGTACACTGCATAGATAATGTCTATTATAAAGTAAACTATTAAAGTAGCATTAAGGCATTACCTATATCCCCCTTAACAACTTTTTATATAGCATCGTAGTCTATATACTACTGTAACTCCTCCATAAACTTGAGGGCTATTAGAAGGCACTCCATAGTGTACGACATAAACCAAACTCATAATGGGCTCGATCAGGATAAATATGACAAGACACACAAGGCAATGCCCACAGTAGGATGCTACCGTTTTGTAGAACTAGGATGGTGGTAACCATAGCAGCTACTACCGTCTACCTCGAGATACACTCTCATAATCAAAGGTGCGCACCAATCACAAAGTAATAGATTTTGGTTTCGAAGAAGCATGCTCAATAGGGGAGCGACCCCACTTGGCTCAGGTATAGCTCTTGTTTTAGTCATTTTAATTATGACCCAAAAGTCAAAACTATCCATCATCATTCTCTTACTTCATTCCAGTAGTGTTCGCCAAACCATCATACTTCATTCTGGATTCTCCACCACATGCACAGTTGTCAAAGTGGTTTTCGGTATTGGTAGAGAGGACAATATCCGATCCTGGTCTTTAACAAGAAAACGCTTATTTCACACTGTGGTCATTTTATAAAATCACTTTTATAAGCATTTAAATAAAATCTCAAATTACAATTTTAAATTCAATAGTTAGATATCTAACTTCAATTATATTTAATTTTTGAAAATATTCACTTAATTGCTTTTAATTAAATCTAATTATAAGGTCATGCCGTTTAAAATCTCAAAATCAATAAGTTTCAAATCAGTTCTTATTTAAATTCAATTCTTAAGCAAATTAAATTACAAATAAACTTTAATTTATCTTTCCTACTTTTATTCATTAAAGTTATTACAAAAATTTAATTTTAAAATTTTAACATAAATAAAAATATTTAAACATCTTATATATATTAATTAAATTAAATTTTGTTAAAATCAAATTTTCATTATATTTTATCAAATTAATTTTATTTTATTTTATTAAATTTTATTTATATATTTTAAAAATAATAAATTTATAATCAAAATCTTATAATTTACATTTTTCAAAACTTAACTTATAATTTTAAAATTTCCAAATATACAATTTAAAAATCTAAACTTTACACACATATTAAAGTAAAAATCTAAACTTCACATTTAGTAGGCCCCAAAGTTTTCATTTTCAAGTACTCCAGTGGCGTCTGCGACTTTCTCTTTGGCAACCGCGTTTTCTTTTACGCCTCCGTGACCTCTTCCTACGCCCCATCTTCTTTTTCGTTTCTTCTCCCCCTCCTCTCCATCTCCTATGCCCTTTTCTCCTCGGCCGCACCTCCTTTCTCCTTCTTATACCAGATCTGGTAGAGCTTTCAAGGTCATGTCCGCTGGGTTTAAATCTCCTCTTCCCCTATTGAATGCCGAGTTTCCTCCTCTACCTTGTTCTAAGCAGTCTTCGCCTGATGTTGTAGCTCGTCCTGGATTGAAAAAAGGGGTTGTGTGCGCTGTTAATTCTGTGGGGACAGATATCTCATCTTCAGATTTCAATACCCTAAATGTGGCGAATGTTTCTTCAAATGAGTTATCTGACAGTCCCAGCACGATTGCTAATGCATCCAGAGTACTGCCTTCGTCGAAATTTGGTGAGTTTCTTAATCCCATGGTGTCTGGAAGAATTGCTAGTTCCCATCTGAACAATGCAAGTGAAATGGATATGCATGGCACGGACTTTGTGGTTGATGATCAGCGTTCTGATCTTTATGCTGGTCGTGAGGAAGGCATGCTGTCGCCTTTATTCTCCGGACTGCCTCTTCGCACTCATGATGCTTGTGTTATTGCTCCTAAGATAACTGTACCTGAATTCTGTCAAAATTCTCCAAACGTGCCCAGTTCTCATGCACTTGCTAGTCAACCCAATGTTGTGGAACGATCTGGTTTATCTTCTCCGCCGTTGGCTCTTCCCAAATCATGGTCTTCGCTGTTCAAATCGCTTCCCCGTAATGCGGGAGCTTACTCTCCTATTGATTTTGATATTATTGAAGAAACTGGAGTGATGATTCCTCCTCCAATCGTTATGCAAGCCGGCGTAGATTATTGGTCTGATTATTTGGTTGGCTTCTTTCTGGAACCAAGTCATCGCCTTCGTGATGCGGCTTCGATTTGTAGACGTGTTTGGAAACTGAGTGGCAAAATTCAAGTTAAGTTGATCGATTCTATGTATTTTCTCAAGTTTTCCTCGTCCGATGATCGTCGGCGTGTTCTTGAGGCTGAGCCCACCTTTTTTGATGGTAGACCCTTCATTATAACTCACTGGTCTCCTACTGTGGCGAGTGCTCGTGAGCAGGTTCTCTCTATTCCTGTTTGGGTTTTTTTCTCCCAGATTTCGTCTGCACTTCAACCTCTGATTGGGTTGAATTGGCTAGCCTGTAATGTAGGTAAATTGAAATGCTTTGACACTAATACAGTTGCTCGTGATAAATTGATGTTTGCAAAGGCTCTTATTGAGATTTCCCCCTCTAAGCCTCTCCCTACTTCTATCCCAGTTCAGCTAGCTGTTGGGCATGTTGAGGTTGTTCGTATTCGTTATGGATGGGTTCCAGACATTTGCTCTTCTTGTCACTCCTTTGGTCATCTAGCAATCTCATGCCATCATACTGAAGCGTCTACTGCTGCTCCGAAGATCCCTCTGCCTCGTCCGCCTTTAAGGAAATGGTTACCTAAGGTTTCATCCGCTAAGATCGCCCCCCTCCTTCTGTTCCTCCTTCTGTTCTAGGCCCTCCTCTTGATCCTTTTCCTATTCCTTGTCCTGCCTCTCCTTCTGTTTCTGAAGTGCCTTGTGTTGCCCCTGCAAATCCAGTTTTTTGGGATGAGTCTGAGAGGTGTTGGGTTGATCATATTTCTGATGTGAGGTTTAACCCAATGGCTGATTCCTATTTCAGATTTGTCTCTGATGATCATACGGATCTTAGATGCCTTTACTACAGACCGTCTGGTGACTCCTTAGTTCTTGACATGGATGGTTTGTATGCGACTAAGAATTTTGTCCTACTTGCCGATTCATCTTGGGATCGTTCGTTCATTTACTCATCAGATGCTTTAGGCTGCGATCCTTCACTTGCTATCCGTTTTTGCCCTTTTGCTGGTCGTTGTGGAAAGGTTCCTTCTGTTTCTTCCCAGGTGTCTGTGGAAGACGATGTCACTCCCTCTTTGGAGGAATCTTAGTCTTAGTGATTTACTTGTTCCTATGACATCTCTATCACATACCTGTGCTGTATTTTATTTTATCTTAGTAGTTAAGGTGCTTTTACCTTGCTCCTGTACTTCAACTTTACTACGTTCGTAATAAAAGTGGACGGTCCACTATAAAACCGGCTGGCCTTGCCAAAAAAATATAATAAAAAACTTATATTTTTTTAAATCGGTAATTATTAAAAGACATATTTTTCCAATGTTTTGGAAATCGTTTTAAAAATAGACGAACAGTGTCCATATATAGTTTTCTATCCTATGGTCAAGTGATACGAATATTTACCATTTCAACCGGCAATAATTTAAAATTTAAGGGTATACATCATTTGAACCCGCAATCTTAAGATTTCAAATTTAATAAAATTGCTCGAATTTATCATTTCAACCCATACGATTTTTCCTACTCTATAAGATCATTCGGGTATGTATCATTCAACCCACGATGATTTTCTAACTAGCATGGAACTTGAAGTGTGAGAACAATAGAATAATAACATAAAATGACATAACATATCAATGACAAACATGTATCATGATTAACATAATACATATACTAATATATTATAGGTGTCATATGTCAATTAACATAGATAACAATTGTAAATAATAACATATTATGCTCAACGACTTAATCACTAATCAACTCTAATTTAACAACACATTTTCAATTGTCATTTCATGTGAAATTTACTAAACATACGAATGTCAATCATGAGTGATCGCTCGCCTTTTGTGGTTATGAACACACAAACAACGAGAATAAGATGCAAACGGACATGGATAAGAACTATTGCGCAAAGCGGGCAAGCGTACACTAACGGGACAGCAAGACAAGTGGAGAGCTACCGCGATACAGATCCGGATAGCGGAAAATTTAGAAAACCACTACGGCAACTGATCGGGACAGCGGAGATTTAGTCTGGATAGTGAAATAAGATGGCTGCGACCGAAGCGCGGCTAGACTGCGTAGAGACGGGAAGGCGGAGGATGGCCGGGGTCTGGTTGAGCAAGGCGAGGCTGGGTTACGTTCGGTGGAGAAAAAATATGAGTTGCATGGAGGCAGAAAGCGGAGGGAAGTCATGGTCGATAGTTGGTGGATGCAGATGGTGGTTGACAGGTGGCGAGAGTGGTATGGCTGTGTGGAGGAGACGGGGGTGCTGCATGGTGATGTGGACGGCGGTGGAAGGCTGAAATCTGGTCGAGCAAGCAGGTTGGGTGGCGGAGCAAGGATGGAGGTGGGTTAGGTTCGGTAGAGGACAAGGCGGAGGGAAGCAAGGTCGGGTTTGTGAGGGGAGAAGGATGGCTGAATGGTTCGACGGCGGCATGTAGGGCAAAGCAGAGGGGAGGGCTATGGTGGAGAGGCCTGAAAGGTGGTGGAAGAAAGAGAGAGGTGAGAGTTCAGGTGAGGGGAGGAGAGAGGCAGAGGATGTCGGTGGCGTTCGGTTGGCGGTGGAGTTGGAAGGGTGCTGCGCTGGGGGCGGAGCAAGGTTGAGAGAGGATGGGTTGCAATGGGAAAGAGGACGTGTTGTGATCCCTCAATGTATATATGCTATATTATATTATTTATTTGTTGCATGCACAGAAACAAAGAGAGGATGGGAGAGAAAGAATGGAAGTGGAGAGAATATGCCAACATATGTATCGAAACAGTGGGAATAATAAAAGTCAGGTGCGTTGAATTTTGGGAATATTAAAGGTTAATGACCTTAGCTTCTCTCGATGGACAAATGAAAGGACCTAGAAAACCCAAAAGACTCAAACTAAGGAACCGATACGGCAAACCATTTTGCTGATTTCGTCGCTTACCAAATGCCGTAATATACGATGAATATAATATGGAGATCAACGTGATGAGACGAACAAGATGGTACACAGATGCTAGTTACACGGCCTTCCAATCAAAACTCCATTTGTATAGCTAAAATGCTGCTAAATCGTCGAAAATAATTTAAATAGGGCAAGAGAAGTCCAAATTTGCCAAAATGAATTATAACAACTTACTCAGAAAATGTTTAAAAAAATTCTTATTTAAAAATATTTGGGTTTCGAAAATATTTATTTCCATTTATTTTAACTGAATTTAAATTGAAATTTCGCAATCGAACAAACTTACATATTTTCCGACGAAATTCTTCCTCTTGCTATGCTTTAATAGACGTATCCCAAATATCAAATTTTCATTGCTAAAATTTTATTGTATATCTTCATGAAAATTTTAGTTATTTATGTTATTTAACTCGTTAAAATTTTCAGGTCGTTACACGCTCCTCCACTCAAAACTTTTCGTTTTCAAAAAGGAATGAGATAGGAGAATAGAAGCAAACATAAAGATAAGATAAATTCAAATGAATGGTACCTGAGACAAACAATTCAGGATTTGAAGTACGCATGGACTCCTTAGTCTTCCATGTACAATACCGATCATCTGCACTCCACTATACTTTGACCTGAACGATAGATTTCCTTCTAAGCTGATTCGTACCTCTATCGACAATAAAAAATGGCTACTTTCAATAGTGAGATTTGGCTCGACATCCAAATTTTATAATAAAGCAGGTTGAACAATCAAAGATGGATCATGAAGATATTTGCAAAGATGAGATACGTGAAATAGATTATGCACACCCGATAGCCTCTTCAGCAAATCCACTCTATAAGCTAAAGGGCCAACCCTTTCTAAGATGCAGAAAGGACCAATGAATCTAAAAGCAAGCTTCCCTCTCTGACCAAAGTGAACCACATTCTTCGGTGGCGAGATCTTAAGAAAGACTAATCACCCGCTGAAAATTCCAAATCCCTTCTTCGCCTATATCAACATACTTCTTCTGCCTATCCTAAGCAATCCTCATCTTCCTCCTAATCTCCTCAACCTTCTCAGATGCTTCCAGAATCATATCAGGCCCAAGAACTAAACGACCACTAGAGTCAATATAGTAAAATGGAGATTTGCAAGATCGTTTGTGAAGAGCGGCAAATAGAGACATCTCGATACTTACCTGAATTTAGAAGAATGGGATTTAAATTTATTTAAGATTGAAATGATTTAAAATTCTCAAATTAGAGTTATACCGGATAGCTGTTATTATAGATGAGTTCAACGAGATGGAGATGATCTTTCCAAGATCCTCCATAATCAAGAACACATGCACGAAGATCTTTCAGAATCTGATTCACCCTTTCCGTCTAACCATCATTCTGAGGATGGTAAGCAGTACTAAGGTTCAAACGGGTACCGAAAGCTTTCTCAAAAGCTTTCCAAAATTTGCTGGTAAAGATAGGATCACGATCACAAATAATGCTAGATGAAACACCATGGAGTCGGACAATCTCTCTCATATAAAACTCAGCTAAGATCGAAGTGGTTCGATTCGACATGACGGAAATAAAATGAGCGGATTTGGTCAACCGATCAACAATTACCCATATACTCTCGTTGCCCCTTCTAGTCCTCAGTAATCCATCAATAAAGTCCATAAAAACCTGATCCCACATCCAAATGGGAATCTCAAGGGGGTTGTAGCAATCTAGTGTTCTTCTGGTGGTCAGTTTTAACCTCTTGGCAAGTGACACATCTACTAACATAAATAGAGATATCTCGCTTCATACCACTCCACTAATTCAACTTTCTTCATATTATGATACATCTTCCTGACACCTGGATGGATAGAGATCTGGACTGATGATTTTCCATAAGTAGCTCTTGCCTCAGTCCGTCGACATTCGAAACACAAATTCAGTTATTAATCCTCAGAATTCCATATTAATCAATATGTGCTCCTAACTCATTCTGATTATTACGTTCACTACTACGAGTATTCTCCTTCATGAGCTTAAGCATCTCATCTTCATCCTGCTTGGCTGTGAGACGAAGAAGGTATAATCTGACATAACATGGCTCTCTTCCAACTTAAGGCATCGGCCACAACATTGGCTTTCCCGGGAGTGTAGCTGATGTCGAGGTCATAAGAAGCTAAGTGTTGGATCATAGGTTTTGATTTCTGACATGAAATGTAACGACCCGAAATTTTTGAAGCCGAAAATTCCAGATAGTTATGAAAAAGAAGAAAGAGATAGAAGAAGAAGAGAAACACCAAACATCTCACATTCACAGCAGATAAAATATAATAAATAATAATGTCTACAAAAGAATACTATATCTGTTGATTATATTTAATATACATCAGAGTTCCACACATATACAGTCACTGAATAAATACAAGTATCATGTCTCAGATTAACAAATATATAAATATAGCGGAAATACTCTACTCGTTACTGCCATCCAGTTTGCCACCTGAGCTCCAGAACGTCCCTACCTGAAAATCTGTAATACTCGATCTGACCCGAGCATTACACCAAAGTAACACCCGAGTCAGGCTGGAAACCAGCGTGAGTAAACCCAACTAAAATGAAATGCAAAAGTTTACAACCCAAATAAACCGGGTAACTTATATCAATTTCCACTTCATAAGTTGTTATAGACATCAGTTATTCCACACATCAATTTCTAAGTGCCGGAACTTAGATTTTATGGTCCAATTCACTTAAAATCATTCCAATATACCCTATTGATTCCATGTATCAATTTGTAAAGAATCGAAGTGATTTCGGGTATTAAATAATACCCGACTCCGGTCTCTTCGAATTCAATGTTATTAATTTTCCTTCCCTTTTCACAATAATCATATCTATCCTTGATTAAGTTCTCAGATTCATTAACTTATAATCACTTACATTGATTAAAATCCTTGAATTAATCATGCTCATAAATTTACTAACCCTCCATAAATTTTGTTACACTAATTAAACAAGTAATTAATCCTCAATTAAGTAATTACCAATAATTACCCCCTTTGATTTATGATATCAAATAATTTTTCTTCAATTGCTTTTATTAGTAAATTCTATTAACTACATTGATTAATTACCTTAACCAATCATTAATTATTCCAAATTATTAATTACTCTAGAATTAATTAACCTTTAATTGATTATATTATATTAATTGTTCACAATCATTAACTACTCATCTTAATTAACTTCTTAGTTTCCATTAACAAACTCACTAAATTATCTTGAAGTTAAATTATCATTAACTGTTAAAACAACACCTTTATTTAAAATATCGATTTAAGTGAAGTAATAGAAAAAATTATTTATGTTATCTTTAACACCTGAAACATAAGCAATTATACCTGAGGAAAACCAAGCATTACTCAACAATACCCGAGTGTCCTCAGCTCTTCTGACAACTTTGTTTTTAACTTTACATTTGTATGCACAATTTCAGCTTATGTTACAAGCATATCCAAATTACTTAATTCTTGCTTTTATTTACATTTGTATTTTATATTTTAACTATCAAGATTTGAATTATATTCAATATGGTGTACTTATATTTAATACTCATCTTCTCTATGGTCTTATACTGCATCCTCGATTAATTCTTCTGCGTGAAAATACTTCTTTAAAGTAATTTACTTAGTATACTAAACCACCATGAAAAGAAACCCATCAAATTGTTTATCAAATCGAAGATAAAAATCTAGCAAGTAAGGCATTTTCTTAGAAACAAATATGTTCATTTCGGACAGAAATTTAACCCGAGCTTGCACCTCAAATTTATATATATAGATGGCCGAATTTTAAAAAGTGATACAAATGAAAGTTATAGGCCTTTCCGTTAGATTTCCAGAATGACCAAGATCATTGAATTTGGATCAACGGTTCAAAATTTATGACCATTTTACGAAAAACATTAAGCTTAGCCTGAACTTATGCATTTGCAGGACAGCGACCAACAATTGCAATTTTAGCATAGAAAACTCCTAAATCAGACAAAATGAATAAAAAAAAATTGTAGCTTAGTTTCTAAGCTTTCCGGAACATTAAAAATTATCAAATTCCGATAAGAATTGTAAAAGTTATGGATAAAACAATTCTGAGATTTGAATTTCACAACTTTTGTCATTTTGTCTCGAGACAGCGACAAACAATTATAATTTTGGCCAAGATAACATCGAAATTTTGGAAAACTTAAAACTTAAAAGTTTTATAACAAAGTCTAAGCTTTCTGGAACATCTAAATTTATCGAAATCGGTTGAGGAACGAAGAAGTTATGGCCAATTTAGTTTCAGCCTTAAGCACAAAGCTAATATTGGTTTTGCTCTCGGGATTACAGTAGAAAAATTCAATTTTTGCATAGCTAACATCCAAATTACAGAAAACACAAAACATCAAAGTTGTAGCAAATGAAACAAGCTTTCCAAAAAATCGAAGAAATTGAAATTTCATCAAGAATTGAGAAAGTTATGGTCAAATTACTAAGCTGCGTTTTTGATAGAACCGAGCCACTTTTACTTACAACTATTATCTCTTCAAGAATAACAGGAATACTAGAAATTTAAATAGTTTTTCTCACCTTACACTTGTGTATTTGACTTGATTATTTTCCTTATCTTTTCTTCAAGCTTTTTCACTTTATCCTACTTTTGTTTTTGCTTTTTGAAAGTAAGAAAAAAAGTAAGCGAACATGTCCACCATTTATATAGTAATTTTCAAGGCTAGTTTGGTAATTTTAGTTTTGGACACTTGTCTACTTCTCTTTGCACAAGCTTTAGAATGTTGACACATGTCTACTTAGGTGTCTTAAGATGTTAATACGCATGGACACCTAATGGGCTCATGTGTCACTATTTTATTTAATCTTGTGACACATGTCCTTTATTTTTTTATGCAAGCCTTATTTCATGACACATACCTTATTTAGTAATCATTTTAGGTGTTCTAGAAGTGTACACCAAAATGATATATGTGTCATAATTCTATTTCATCTTAAGATAGGTGTATGGTCCATATTATGCCACTTGTCTTCACCATGTCATGCCACTTATCCTATACTTAAAAATGTATACATACTTATACCCTTTTGTATTATTTAAAAGCATACATAAATATAAATAAAATAGAGATGGTGTAGATATTATATTTTCAAAACCGAACAAATCACCTTTAAATTAAATTTCAACTATTCTATTATCTTCAGTATCATCGTTATAAATTTTATAAGCCTTCAAATTATTTTAAACAGGCTTAGAAATTTCAGATTCAACAATTTACCCAATTTCAATTATTAAATACAATATTTAAACTATATAATTCAATGATTTAATTTTCAAGTAAATACTTATATCTCAAATTCACGTTAAAATTAACTTTTAAATGTTTAAAATCAATTCAATTATCCCATTCTGCATTGTTAAAATTCCGGATCGTCACATTCCTCCCCCCTTAAAAGAATTTCGTCTCCGAAATTACTAGTTAGGAAGAATGGACTAATACCCGTTTACCTTTTCTCCGAAATTCACAATTCAACACTCTACCAACTATCTTTTATTAAAAGCCCACTACCACCTTAACTAATTTCCTAAAACCTTCTATAGTTTCAAACAACACCCCTTTGCTCAATCATGTAAATTTCAATTTTAAATCAAATTTTGAATTATCAAATTTTTCTCAAAATTTTTCTAACTCTCTAAATTTCTGACAATTTTTGCCAGCGTCTCCTTTGCGCGGCTAGCTCGGTACAACTACAAAGGCCTCTACGAGCTTCCAAATTCCAAAAGAAAACAAAACGCCAAGTGGCTAGATCAAAAACCCAATCCAATTTCATACAGAAATTTAAATACATACCTTTTTGTCGGGCAATTCACATTTATCTTTTGGAATCAAATCCAATTTCTTTTTCCCTTTAATACCTGCATATCTTACTTAGTAACAATATTCAATCGCAACCTTCCAAATTATTTTATACAACACTTTACATAAGTTTTCACATCTAATTCTATGCAAATTAGTTTTTCCCGTTTTCATACGAATTCAATTTATTTTCAATTTTGAATATTGGATTTTAACTTCCATTTATAACTGATTCATATTAGTTTCATCTACTAATTTATTTTAATTTCCAATTTGTGATCGTTTCGTCGCTAACGAAAAATTTTCAAAAATCTCCAAAAAAATTCTAACTCCCAAAATTTTCGAAAATTTTTGGCGGAGTCACCTTATGGAGGAGCTTTTGCGATTTGACAATTGATATAAATATGTATACATCGACTCACACGGTCGGAAAAAGCAAAAACAGTTCATATTTCCTATTTTTATTGCGTAGGCGTACCCTTATTTAGCATTTTAAGCAAGCAGCTTATAAATTTAAGCAATTAGCGCAATCCAAACCAACCAAACAGTCTTCAAGTACCTGTCCTATCTCAATTTAAATATGTAAGTGCCACATATAGAAATTCTATTAGCATTTCACTTACTTTTAAAGGCTAAACACAAGCATTTCAAAAGCAACAAACACCAAACGCTTACCATAAACGATTTATATATAATTTAAAGTTAATCCAATTGCTTCCAACCAAATTTATATGCCATTACATTTAATTTTAATGGTTTACAATGCAATTGCTTACATTCAATTCATTTGTAAGCAAAACAAACTCCTATTCATATCAATTGATTCAAAAAGCAATTATATTTGCTTCCACTAATTCATAGAATTTAATTAAATCTCGTTTACGTTAAACGACAATCATTTCTACGCAATTTGATAATATCCATGTGAATAAATAATTACTTAAGTTTTATAACCATTTAAAATTAATTCCAACTCAATTTTATTTAATTCAATTCCTTTTTAATTTATTCACAATCATTTTATTTAGCTCGACACATTACATGCTTGTGTACTACTAACCATTCCCAAATTAATTTAACCGAGCTTTTATTTAATGGCTTTTACCCTTATTCGAAGGCAAGCTTCCTTAAATTTAAACTTAAGTTACTTAACTTTAATTTATTCCAACATCAAACTTAAGTTTACTTCTATTTGATTCTCATTTAATCAAATTCCATTAAACTCAGTTAGCCCACCATTTCATTTTAATTCACCTCCACAATTTATCAAAATAATATCCAAGCGTATACTTAACTCATTTATACTTCAAATTAATATGCCACCGAACTTAAGTTCAGTCTGATAATCCAATTTCAATCACAACCTTGATTTAGTTTTTTTTTTATTCAATCAGACTTCGTCCATTTATTATTTAATTCCATTAACTCATTTTATATTTCACTTTCTTAATTCATTTGCGAATTTATTTTATTTATACAAAACCATTCACAATTTACTTGCAACTTTCGTTAAATATTATTCACATCACGTTTGAATTTTATTTGTAATTCAAACCATCACTTTTCCAATCCAACTCTATTTTATTTCTACAACATCTCTTCTTATTTAATTCATTATCAAATCCAAGTCGAATTCTATTGACAAATTCGAATTCATTTCCAAACTCCATTATTAATTTACAATACATTTGTTTAATCGAGTTAAATTTTATTAACATACTTTACCAAATAATTATTTATTAGCTTACTTCCAACTTTTATTACAAAGAAAATTACTTCATTAAATTTTCCTGAGTTCAAAGTTATTTTTAATTCCAGTTTGGAGTTTCCCTTTTATTTTCCCAAAATTTCAACACATCTATTTTAAAAATTTAGAAATGCTTTTAAACCCACCTCATACTATTAAAATAGCTTTTATAAAGATATTTATTATAACTTGATGTCTCATCCAGTCCATCCTTTTTCTCACAGAAATTCAGTCATACGTTGATCAGGCGTAGGACTGAAAATCTATAAGTACTTGGTAAACCCGTTTGCAACATCCAGTGAAAATACTTGGAAAATAATTTTATTGAAAATATAGGAAACAGTTTTTGAAAATAGAGGAAATATCTTTGGTGACAATGTTCTGAAAATCATCACCCCCATCCATGGTCACAGTTACATTCTAGGGTTACGTTGCCGTCGCAGCAAAAGTCCATGCAACTGCAGGCTCTCAGCGGCCTCTGATTTTCGCTGTCGAAATGAAACCTCTCCACTCCTACATAGGTCGTAGTCTGCCGATATAAAATCAAACACAGACTGTTGGCTCTCAGCGGCACACATGACTTTCGCTATGTTATACCATAGGTCGCAGTTACATCTTGGGTTATGTTGTCATCGCAGCAAAAGTCCATATAACTGTTGGCTCTCAGCGGCACACACGACTTACACTATGGTATACTCAACTCATAATCCTCAGGAACTAGTTTTGTCCGGACTTCTCACAGGATCAACTTTAGAACCCCCCTTGGGGCTCAAGGCAGCACCACCAGGTGGCACTCCTGAGAAGTTCATTCCAAGGGAGCGCCTTTTTCCCCAGAGCCATCATCAGAACACTTTATACTATACACATATAGTATCTTTCAAATCATACACCTAATATAATTTTATCAAAGCTCCTTTACACAAAATCGATTATCCCAAAATCGATAATTCTCAAAATAGGATTTCCAAATTCCATATAATGATTTTACCCAAAAATCAAAAGCCTTTCCAAATCCAAAGGTTCCCAAAACTCTTTCCAAAATCCTCATAAGATCCTTTATATATATACATATATATATATATAATTTTTAAAACTTTGGATCACTTTAAACTCGTATAAAATTTCTTTTATACTTCAAACACTTCCAAAATCCTTTTTCTTCCAACAATAGATTCAACAAGGGGAGAATATATAACAAAGATATAACTTTGTGTACCCAAAATCAAATATTCAAATTTGATTACTCTTTCCAATATCAATTTCCTTTCTATTCACATTCACCTAAAATTTCATTCACTTATTCACATTTGCCTTAATCTCTATTTGGATTATTACCTCAATTCTTATCCCAGTTGGGTATTTAATCAATAACAGTTTGAACTCCGACCAGTTTATATTTAGAAAACAGCTTAAAATTTTTAAAAATAGAGAAGTAGTTGAAAAATAATTATTAGTTTACAAAATATCTATAAAATAGTTGGAAAATAGCTAAGTAGTTATTGAAATCTTAGATAATTGCAAATAGTTGTAAAATAATAATTAATTCGTAACTTAGTTGAAAAAAATAGTAACTAGTTTTAGAAAATAGTTGAAAAATGGTTAAATAGGTCCAAAAATAATTGTAAAACAAGTATAAAATAATTTGGCTTTAAGAAAGAAGGGTTATATATACTTAATAACTTGGAAAAATAAGTTTATATTAAAACAATTTATATTGAAAACAATCCAGAGTCAAAACTGTTCACCGCCCCAACATTTCAATTTAAATTTTCACTCCCATTTAAATTGACCCAATTCCAAATTGAATAATCTTCAATTTCCATTGAAATTGATTTAATCCCAATTCAAGTTGAATTGATTCTCAATTTCCTTCCAACTTCAAATCAAATTCCGTTTGATCTTTAAACTTGTACAACTTTAATTACAATTTCTATCTTACAATTTCCATTTATAATCAATTACATTCACATTTTGCTTTTAACTCGGAATTATACATTTTATTTAGCCAATATATTATTCCATAAACATTTTAAATCAAGATTCCAGAGTTTAAACAAATTTTCAAGATTTCAATATTACCTTAGAATTCAACTATATCCAAAATTCTTTGGCAAATTCAATTATCCTTTTGAATTTCAAAACCAAACCCAGTTCACAAACAACTCCAATTTGAAACAATTCGGTAACAATTTCTCTTCTAGAAACTCGAAAATGAACATCGATGATGTTGCAGTCATCACCGACGTTATTTTCCAGTGACCGAAAGAGTTCAATACTTTTATCTCTTTAAAAACATTTCCAAATATTTTTAACTTCAAATCTCCCAAATTTCAAATTCAACACAAAAAAAAATATTGTTGAAATAATACTATTATTTTTCCAAAACCTTTGGAAACCACTTCCAAATCCAAAGGAATTTTAAATTTTCCCAAAAATTCCAAATTCCCAATCCATCCAATTCATATTTAAACATTACTCTGGAATTTTCATCATACTTTATTTCCAAATATTCTCTGGAATTCTATTTCAAATTATAATCTCATTTATTATGAAGTTTATTTCAATTTATAAATTACATTCACAACCTATAATTCAAATTCCATTTTGCCATATAAGTTTATTCTTCAACTTTGGTTATAAGTTTCAATTTGGTCATATTTTATATTACTTCTTAACTTAATTCCAATAACTTAACAACCAATCACCTAAATATTCGTTAGTAGGGAATATTGCTTTATATATAAAATATATCCTTATGCAAATTCATTTAAAATCTTCATAAGAAAATAACAAGTACGCCCTCATATATATATATATACTCAATTCATTCTAGAGTACTACGGACTCTATTCAATGAGTAATCCCCACCAGAGCCAAGGTTCTCGCTTAACCTTCATCTCTGATACCAAATGTAACGACCTAAAATTTTCGAAGCCGAAAATTCCAGATAGTTATGAAAAAGAAGAAAGAGATAGAAGAAGAAGAGAAACACCAAACATCTCACATTCGCAGCGGATAAAATATAATAAATAATAAATGTCTACAAAAGAATACTATATCTATTGATTATATTTAATATACATCAGAGTTCCACACATATACAGTCACTGAATAAATACAAGTATCATGTCTCAGACTAACGAATATATAAATATAGAGGAAATACTCTACTCGTTACTGCCATCCAGTTTGCCACCTGAGCTCCAGAACGTCCCTACCTGAAAATCTGTAATACTCGGTCTGACCCGAGCATTACACCAAAGTAACACCCGGGTCAGGTTGGAAACCAGCGTGAGTAAACCCAACTAACATGGAATGCAAAAGTTTACAACCCAAATAAACCCGGGTAACTTATATCAATTTCCACTTCATAAGTTGTTATAGACATCACTTATTCCACACATCAATTTCTAAGTGTCAGAACTTAGATTTTATGGTCCAATTCACTTAAAATCATTCCAATATACCCTATTGATTTCATGTATCAATTTGTAAAGAATCGAAGTGATTTCGAGTATTAACTAATACCCGACTTCGGTCTCTTCGAATTCAATGTTATTAATTTACCTTCCCTTTTCACAATAATCACATCTATCCTTGATTAAGTTCTCAGATTCATTAACTTATAATCACTTACATTGATTAAAATCCTTGAATTAATCATGCTCATAAATTTACTAACCCTCCATAAATTTTGTTACACTAATTAAACAAGTAATTAATCCTCAATTAAGTAATTACCAATAATTACCCCCTTTGATTTATGATATTAAATAATTTTTCTTCAATTGCTTTTATTAGTAAATTCCAATCATTAATTATTCCAAATTATTAATTACTCTAGAATTAATTAACCTTTAATTGATTATATTTTATTAATTGTTCACAATCATTAACTACTCATCTTAATTAACTTCTTAGTTTCCATTAACAAACTCACTAAATTATCTTGAAGTTAAATTATCATTAACTGTTAAAACAACACCTTTATTTAAAATATCGATTTAAGTGAAGTAATAGAAAAAATTATTTATGTTATCTTTAACACCTGAAACATAAGCAATTATACCTGAGGAAAACCAAGCATTACTCAACAATACCCGAGTGTCCTCAGCTCTTCTGACAATTTTTTTTAAACTTTACATTTGTATGCACAATTTCAGCTTATCTTACAAGCATATACAAATTACTTAATTATTGCTTTTATTTACATTTGTATTTTATATTTTGACTATCAAGATTTGAATTATATTCAATATGGTGTACTTATATTTAATACCCATCTTTTCTATGGTCTTATACCGCATCCTCGATTAATTCTTCTGCGTGAAAATACTTCTTTAAAGTAATTTACTTAGTATACTCAACCACCATGAAAAGAAACCCATCAAATTGTTTATCAAATCGAAGATAAAAATCTATCAAGTAAGGCATTTTCTTAGAAACAAATATGTTCATTTCGGACAGAAATTTAACCCGAGCTTGCACCTCAAATATATATATATATATAGATGGCCGAATTTTAAAAAGTGATACAGATGAAAGTTATAGGCCTTTCCGTTAGATTTTCAGAATGACCAAGATCATCGAATTTGGATCAACGGTTCAAAATTTATGACCATTTTACTAAAAACATTAAGCTTAGCCTGAACTTATGCATTTGCAGGACAGCGACCAACAATTGCAATTTTAGCATAGAAAACTCCTAAATTAGACAAAATGAATAAAGAAAAATTGTAGCTTAGTTTCTAAGCTTTCCGGAACATTAAAAATTATCAAATTCCGATAAGAATTGTAAAAGTTATGGATAAACAATTCCGAGATTTGAATTTCACAACTTTTGTCATTTTGTCTCGGGACAGCGACAAACAATTATAATTTTGGCCAAGATAACATCGAAATTTTTGAAAACTTAAAACTTAAAAGTTTTATAAAAAAGTCTAAGCTTTCTGGAACATCTAAATTTATCGAAATCGGTTGAGGAACGAAGAAGTTATGGCCAATTTAGTTTCAACCTTAAGCACAAAGCTAATATTGGTTTTGCTCTCGGGATTACAGCAGAAAAATTCAATTTTTGCATAGCTAACATCCAAATTACAGAAAAAACAAAACATCAAAGTTGTAGCACATGAAACAAGCTTTCTAGAGCATCGAAGAAATCGAAATTTTATTAAGAATTGAGAAAGTTATGGTCAAATTTTATTAAAATGCATGAAGCACTGCTTCATGCATTTTTTGAAAACTTGATTTTGATTAAAATATACATTTAAGTTTATTTGAATGTGAATGATGATTCTTGAGGAAAGATTTTAACAAAGCATCAAACTACACTCTATATACATATTTGATTACTCTTGTTAAAATATTTAACCATACGAACCATATTTTGAGTCGTAGAGTCCGGATGTTGTCGTAATCGCAGATTCGTGAATTATTGTTTCATGTGACAACCTAGAATTTTTAACAATGTAGAATGAGATAATTGAATTGATTTTAAACATTTAAAAGTTAATTTTAACGTGAATTTGAGATATAAGTATTTACTTGAAAATTAAATCATTGAATTATATAGTTTAAATATTGTATTTAATAACTGAAATTAGGTAAATTGTTGAATCTGAAATTTCTAAGCCTGTTTAAAATAATTTGAAGGCTTATAAAATTTATAATGATGATACTGAAGATAATAGAATGGTTGAAATTTAATTTAAAGGTGATTTGTTCGGTTTTGAAAATATACTATCTACACCATCTCTATTTTATTTATATTTATGTATGCTTTTAAATAATACAAAAGGGTATAAGTATGTATACATTTTTAAGTATAGGATAAGTGGCATGACATGGTGAAGACAAGTGGCATAATATGGACCATACACCTACCTTAAGATGAAATAGAATTATGACACATATATCACTTTGGTGTACACTTCTAGAACACCTAAAATGATTACTAAATAAGGTATGTGTCATGAAATAAGGCTTGCATAAAAAAATAAAGGACATGTGTCACAAGATTAAATAAAATAGTGACACATAAGCCCATTAGGTGTCCATGTGTAGAAACATCTTAAGACACCTAAGTAGACATGTGTCAACATTCTAAAACTTGTGCAAAGAGAAGTAGACAAGTGTCCAAAACTAAAATTACCAAACTAGCCTTGATAATTACTATATAAAGGGTGGACATGTTCACTTATTTTTTTTCTTACTTTCAAAAAGCAAAAACAAAAGTAGGATAAAGTGAAAAAGCTTGGAGAAAGCTAAGGAAAAAGAGTCAAGTCAAATACACAAGTGTAAGGTGAGAAAAACTATTTAAATTTCTAGTATTCCTGTTATTCTTGAAGAGATAATAGTTGTAAGTAAAAGTGGCTCCGTTCTATCAAAAATGCAGCTTAGTAATTTGACCATAACTTTCTCAATTCTTAATGAAATTTTGATTTCTTAGATGTTCTGGAAAGCTTATTTCATGTACTACAACTTTGATGTTTTGTGTTTTCTGTAATTTGGATGTTAGCTATATAAAAATTGAATTTTTCTAAAGTAATCCCGAGAGCAAAACCAATATTAGCTCTGTGCTTAAGGCTGAAACTAAATTGGCCATAACTTCTTCGTTCCTCAACCGATTTCGATAAATTTAGATGTTCCAGAAAGCTTAGACTTTGTTATAAAACTTTTAAGTTTTAAGTTTTTCAAAATTTCGATGTTATCTTTGCCAAAATTATAATTTTTTATCGCTGTCCCGAGACGAAATGACAAAAGTTGTGAAATTCAAATCTCAGAATTGTTTTATCCATAACTTTTACAATTTTTATCGGAATTTGGTAATTTTTAATCTTCCGGAAAGCTTAGAAACTAAGCTACAACTTTTGATTTATTCATTTTGTCTGATTTAGGAGTTTTCTATGCTAAAATTGCAATTGTTGGTCGCTGTCCTGCAAATGCATAAGTTCAGGCTAAGCTTAATGTTTTTAGTAAAATGGTCATAAATTTTGAATTGTTGATCCAAATTCGATGATCTTGGTCATTCTGGAAAGCTAACGGAAAGGCCTATAACTTTCATTTGTATCACTTTTTAAAATTCGGCCATCTATATATAAATTTGAGGTGCAAGCTCGGGTTAAATTTCTGTCCGAAATGAACATATTTGTTTCTAAGAAAATGCCTTACTTGTTAGATTTTTATCTTCGATTTGATAAACAATTTGATGGGTTTCTTTTCATGGTGGTTGAGTATACTAAGTAAATGAACCCTTTTCACTAGTTTAGAAGGCAAATGTACTAACCAAATAAGCTATAGTGATTTTTGTTTATTAATAGAATTCAGTCGACTGAACAAGATCATTCCGTTGACTGAATCTGTGCATTTTAACATATATGTGCATGTTTTAAAATTCAGTCGACTGAATGATCAAAGTCAGTCGATTGAATCCTGCAACTGTCATTTTTTATGAAAAGACACCTCTTTTCTGAATAGTTGTCATCCTCTCCTAGGGTTGCAACCATTGCTATTCATAGAGATCTCTTCACCAGCAGTTGCAACTTCTTAACTACTATATATATGCATAAATTTTGAGATCAACTTACTTCACTTACTTGCCTGTACTTGAATCATATTTTCTGAATTAACTACTCTCTTGAATTCATACATTCATTGCCTACGTATTCATTTCCATATTCTTCAAGCAATTTGAAACTTCCTAATCTTCATACACACACAACAACACATATCATACTTGAGGAAAAGATTATAGGAAGGGTGTACTATAAACATACTTATCCGTGTTATCAGAACAAAAAAAGGTCAAACAATCACTTGTATTTGTTGAAGTCCTATTCTGCTGCTCAGGCGTGTGAAGTCCTCTTTGGCTGCTGAGGCGAAATCCTGTCCCGCTGCTCGGGTCCCTGTTCGGCTGCTCAGGGGTTGTATAGATCCGTTCCTCCGGGTTAAGTGAGGGTTGTTGTCTTAGTGAAATTCAAGATTGAGTCTGGGACTGGACATAGAACGGAATTTCGAACCAGTATAAAAATCTCTATTGTTATTTTTATTATACTGCTTTTATATTCCACACTATTTACTATATAGCTATCATCATTATACTCTATATTATCGTATATCCATATTAGACGATCCATAGCACACTTGCATTTGGTATCAGAGCATAGCGATTCTCATTTGGTATCAGAGCCTGGAATTCTATCGATTGTCACAACATCATAGAATAATGGCCAGAAAAAGATTTGGTCGAAATACAACAAGCAAAAAGCCTGAAACTATCAGAGCAACGACCAATGAGGACTACAAAAAGGTACTTTCTGGTTACAAATTTCAGTAAAAGATAATAATGAATTAGTTAGTATAAGAAATAAGATTTCAACGCTTAATTTTATTATTTTAGAAAAGATGAAATCTGTTGAATTTGAAAATGAGAAATTGAAAAATGAGAAGCCAGATTTAGAAAAGACAAAATGATTTATTACAATCCTCTTCAGATAATTGAGAATCTCAAATTTTCCTTCTCAGAAATGAGAACTGTACGTTAAAAGATGAGAATTATAAATTAAATGAGAAAATTGATATTTTAAATAATAGCAATATTTCTTTCGAAAATAATAATTGTGACTTTAAAGCTAAATTTGATAAACTTAACACTGAAGTCACAAAATTTAATAAAGGTCAAAACGATTTAAACATGATTTTATCCAGTTCTAGATCTTTACATGATAAAAGTGGTTTAGGATATAATAAAACTAATCGTAGAAATGGCACTAAATACGCTTTCATGTATGGTAAAAATGTTAGTGCTAGTACTAAATTTTGAGTAAAGACTAAATCTAATTTTTATTCAAATACTGCTATGACCTATAATGTTGATAATTTCTCTAGAAGTACAAAACCATTGACGGAAAATATAAATAAAAATTATCTAAGTATTTGGGTTCTTGTTAATCAGAAAAATAGAGAAAAATACATTGATGATTATTTTAATATGGTAGTTAATAATGAAAATTATATTTTTAAAGGTTCAACCACACCCAATGGGTATGGGTTCATAAAAATTAGGAAATTATAAGAACCTTGGCATCGAATGCTTTAAATGTTAATTTTTTTTTGATACCTTACATTATAAGTAGTGGTTATTTTGTTCTATATTGTTCTATGTTAACACTTATGTGGAATATAATTTATGTCATCATATAAACTATCCTTTTTATCGATGACAAAGGGGGAGAAAGATATTGCTCTAACACTATTTACATGAATAAATGATACAAGCATAGATTAAGGGGGAGAAAAGATTAATTATTTATAGGAATATATAGCATAGATTTAGAGGGAGAAATCTAGAACACAATTACAAGAATATATTCAGGGAGAGAAAAGATTCAACAAAGCTTGTCGAAGAATCATCCGTAGAAAACGGAGTTGTCATCATCAAAAAGAGGGAGAATGTTGGATCATAGGTTTTGATTGCTGACATGAAACAATAATTCATGTCTAAGATTACGACAACATCCGGACTCAACGACTCAAAATATGGTTCGTATGGTTATGTATTTTAACAAGAGTCATCAAATATGTATATCGAGTGTAGTTTAGTGATTTGTTAAAATCTTTCCTAAAGAATCATCATTCACATTCAAATAAACTTGCATGCATATTTTAATCAAAATCAAGTTTTCGAAAAATGCATGAAGCAGAGCTCGAACCCATGGTACTAGTTTAGAACGCAAGTGCGCTAACCAAATGAGCTATAGTGATTTTTGTTTATCAACAGAATTTAGTCGACTGAAAAAGATCATTCAGTCGACTAAATTTGTGCATTTTAGCATATATATGCATGTATTTAAATTCAGTCAACTGAATGATCTAACTCAGTCAACTGAATCCTGCAACTGTCATTTTTTATGAAAAGACGCCTCTTTTTTGAATAGTTGTCATCCTCCCCGAGGGTTGCAACCATTGTTATTCGTAGAGATCTCTTCACCAGCAGCTGCAACTTCTTAACTACTATATATATGCACGAATTTCAAGATCAAATTAATTCACTTACTTGCTTATACTTAAATCATATTTTCTGAATTAACTACTCTCTTGAATTCATACATTCATTGCCTACGTATTCATTTCCATATTCTTCAAGCAATTTGAAACTTCCTAATCTTCATACACACACAACTACACATATCGTACTTGAGGAAAAGATTAAAGGGTGTACTATAAACAGACATATCCATGTTATCAGAATACAGAAAGCCAAACAATCTTTTATATTTGTTGAAGTCCTGTTCTGTTGCTCAGACATGTGAAGTCCTCTTCGACCGCTGAGGCGAAATCCTGTTCTGCTGCTCAGGTCCCTGTTCGGCTGCTCAGGGGTTGTATAGACCTGTTCTCGGGTTAAGTGAGGGTTGTTGTTTTAGTGGAATTCCAGTAAGAGCCTGGGATTGGACGTAGGATGGAGCTCCGTACCAGTATAAAAATCTTTGGTGTTATTTTTATTATACTGCTTTTATATTCCGCATTATTTACTGTATAGCTATCATCACTATACTCTGTATTATCGTATATCCATATTACACGACCCATAACACATTTCACTAAGAATCCAAGCCATCTAACCTGCCTTTGGTTCAAATCCTTTTGGGTGAACATAATTAAGAGACTAATGATCCTTAAAAAGCTTAAACTTGGTTCTCGAAAAATGATGCCTCCATAACTTTAAAGCAAACACAACAATAATAAATTCCAAATCATGACGTGGGGATTCAACTCCCGACTAGCATAAGCAATGACTTTCCCATCCTGCATCAAGACAGCACCCAAACCCTCTCGATTGGCATTGGTATAAACTGATAATCCTTCATTCCCATTTGGAACGGTAAGAACAGGAGTAGAAGTAAGCTTTTGCTTTAAATCATTAAATACTGCTTCACACTCATCATCTAAACAAACTTAGAATTCTTATAAGTCAAAGTAGTGAGTGGTGCAGCTATTCTATCAAAATTCTCAATGAATCCCTGATAATAACTAGCAAGGCCCAAAAAGCTACGAATATCGAAAGGTGTCTTAGGTGTCTCCGAATCCTGGAATAGAATTGGATGAATGAGCTCAAAGGAAAATAAGATAATTTATTTACAAAAGAGGAAAGGTGGATAGACTTACATTAGTCGCGGTGACCTTAACCGGGTCAAACGAGATTCCATTTTCAGAAACAATATGCCTCAGAAAACAGACTTCATCTTTTTAGAAATGGCACTTAGAAAATTTGGCTTTCAACTGATGTCTCCCAAGAGTTTGGAGAACATAGTTCAAATGAGATTCATGCTCCTTCTCTAATTTAAAAAAGACGAGAATATCATCAATGAAAACTAGGATAAACTTGTTAAGAACATCGCGAAATATGTGATTCATGAGATCGACGAAGAAGACAAGAGCATTGGTTAATTCAAAGGGCATGACTAACCATTCATAGAAACCAATCTCTGTTTAAAAAGCTATCTTGGGAATGCTATCCTCAGCTACACGAAGCTGGTGGAAACCGATAGCAAGATCAAGCTAAGAGAATACTTTAGCTTCGTAGATCGAATCGAACAATATCATTGATACGAGGCATACGATATCTGTTCTTAGAGTGAGCTTGTTCAGCTCTCTATAATCAACACACATCCTTAAAGAACCATTTAATTTAGTGACAAAGACCACAGCTGCACCCCGTTCCGAAAAAACTCTGTCATATCAAACCCTTAGAGAACAGGTCTTCAATCTGCTTCTTTAATTCGGCTTCCTCTCTGGTTGACATCCGTCTAGGAGAAAGAACAACAGGTCGGGCTCCAGAAATAAGATCATTGTGGAGTTCAATTTCCCTCTTAGGAGGTAGAGAAGTGACTTCACCAAAAACATCAGGATAATCCCTAGCTATCGGGTTGGGGTCAAGATCTAGGCTGAGAATCAAGCGAAAAGATAAAACTGCCTGCATAATCCTAAAGCATTCGACATTCGATCATAAAAGAAGTACCATGGTCATCTACTAAAGAAACTATTTGGGATTTGCAAGAAATAACTACATCATACCACTTTAACCAATCACCTTCAAGTAGGATATCAAATGCATCAAAACCAAGGACATAGACATCTCTAGTGAATTAACGCATGTTGTAAAGGAGTTTCACCTATTTACGAATAATATTGAGGTTGGCGGGACCGCCGATGGGGTTAGTCACACATAAGGATTCGATTGCCAATGGCGGTTGCAAGATGTGCTTAAATTTATTGCAGAGATCAACATAAATAAAGCTATGGGGTGATTTAGTATAAAAAAGAACACAAACAGGAAAATCATGCAAAATAGAGGTGCCTTGAAGAGTACCTTGGGTATCACTAGCAGAAGGAGGAGTAGAAGAGGTCATAGTAAATACTTTAGATTTCTTGCCTTTCTTTTGAGCGAGATAATCCTTCTTGAAGTGGCATAGCTGTAAACAAATGTGACAAAGGTTGCTTCTGGTCATCTGGGCTAGAGGAATAGCGGCTCCGGCAGAAGATGGGCAGCTATTGGCATAATGACCCTGCTGGTTGCACTTGATGCAAGTGATGGAAGATGAGTCAAGAGATCGCTTTTGAGAAGAATAACCAATACCCAGAGAATTCAGCCAATTCTTCTTCTGTTGTTAAAAGCTGGGCTTCCTCTTCTTCGAGCTGTTGGAATTTCCCTGTGATGTTGATACAACTTGCTTTCCTTTGGAATTAGGTTTCTCAAATCTGGTGGCCACATCCATAAGAGAAGTGAAGGTGCCGTGAACATGACTAATCAAATGATCATAATACTCCGAGCAAGCACTATGGATAAACTTCTCGTTCTTCTTGAGTGGGGTGTCGATCAAGCTGGGCCCAAACATAGATAACTCATTAAACTTCCTCTCATACTCTTCAAAAGTCACATCCCCTTGCTCAAGGTCCATAAACACCCTATATAACTAAGACTTCCCGGCTTTGGGATCCCACTTGGCCACAAAAGTATCCCCCGAAAATACAGATCCAAGATAAAGACAAAGTCTAAGAGATAAATTCCAAAGAGATAACCTAGCAAAAGGATAAATAAAGATCTCACCTAAACTGCTTCCAAGTGATATTCGCCTCGATAGTCTGAGCGGTAACTGACTCCTACCAATCCTGAGCGGACTCCTGCAACTGCCAAGTAGCTAACTGACGCATCTGAGCATCGATGATCTCAAGTCCGGTGAAAATCCTCTCTAATCTCTTTAGCTACTGTTAAGCCTCAATAATACTCTCTGCTCCAGTGAACTTGGTACCTCTAAGCTGAGTGTATTACTTACAAAGAGTGGCGAACTTAACTGGCTAAGCTGGTGGAACTGGTGCAACAACTGGTGGTGCGGGGGCATTTCCACGACTCCTACCTCGAACATTTCTATAGTCACACATTTGAAAAAGATAAGAATGGATTTTAGAACAAATGTAAACATCCAAAATTCAAAGAAAATCCTAATCAAAGAGGATCCTAACTAAGAATATGAAGCTCGAACGACGATGATTCTATAATTAATTCCACTCATTCTAAGATATTACTACCCTATCTTTACCGAGTTTTTACTCCATAAGCTAAATTTGCCTAAACCAAAGCTCTGATACAAACTGCAACGACTTGCCATTTCAAACCATTCAAATCGACAAAAAACCGCACATGTTCGACTTGAATTTCTACAAACAATAGATCGTTATTTATATTTAGCAAAACTTGACATATATAGTAAATAAATCAAACACAGAATTACAGACATAGAGTAATACAATAATACGCAGTGGAGTGGATAAATAGTAGTTCATGAAGCTACCACATAAACATCATAGTCTAAAGTAAATATAACACAAGTCCAAATACAAAGAAGTCTCTAGTACATAAGCAAATGACAAGTCTGACCATAAAAAACTGGAAATAACTGAAAGCTGAATAGATGAAGATAGATTTTCAAGCAAAGCTCCAAGCTCTAAAGGTGAGTCTCAAATGTTGTGATACTCGGGCTGATCCAAGCATAAAGCAAAACACAAAACACTCGAGTCGGGATTAACATTCTTATATAAGTAAATCAACTCAAGTGAAATGTCCAATTGAAATGCAATATAACTTAAAGGATGTATGGGATTCCATCCTTTAAGGATCCGTGTAACTATCTACATATATAATAAAGTATGTGACATGGATAATGTCTATCATAAAGTAAAATATTAAGGTATCGTCAAGGCGTTACCCATATCTCCCTTAACACTTTTTATATAAACATCGTAGTCTATACAGTATCGTAATTCCTCCGTAAATTGGAGGGCTGCCAAAGGGTACTCCATAGTGTAAGATACAAACCAAGCTTGTAGTGGGCTCGATCAAGATAAATATGATAAGGCACACGAGGCAATGCCCAAGGTAGGATACTACCGATTGAAGAACCGGGCTGGTGGTAAAGCATAGCAGCTACTACCGCCCACCTTGAGACACACTAGCATAATCAAAGTCGTGCACCAATCAAATCACAAAGTAATAGGTATGGTTTCGAAGAAGCATGCTAGATAGGGAGAGGGACCCCACTTGGCCTAAGAATAGCTCATGTTTTAGTCATTTTAATTATGACCCAAAAGTCAAGGCTATCCAACATCATTCTCTTACTTCATTCCAGTAGCGTTCGCCAAATCATCCTACTTCATTCTGAATTCTCCACCACGTGCATAGTTGTTAAAGTGGTTTTCGGTATTGGTAGAGAGTATGACAATATCTGATCCTGATCTCTTTAACAAGCAAATGCTTATTTCACACCGTGGTCAATTTATAAAATCACCTTTATAAGCATTTAAATAAAATCTCAAATTACAATTTTAAATTCAATAGTTAAATATCTAACTTCAATTATATTTATTTTTTGAAAATATTCACTTAATCACTTTTAATTAAATCAAGTTATAAGATCATATCTTTCAAAATTAATAAGTTTCAAATCAATTCTTATTTGAATTCAATTCTTAAACAAATTAAATTAAATCAACTTTAATTTATCTTTCCAACTTTTATTTATTAAAGTTATTACAACAATCTATTTTTAAAATATTAACATAAACGAAAAATATATTTAAACATATTATATATTTTAATTAAATTCAATTTTTCGTATTTTTCTTATATTAATTTTATTATATTATATTGTATTTTATTAAATTTATTTTATTTTATATTAAATCTTATTTTATATATTTTAAAATAATAAAGTTATAAGTAAAATTTTATAATTTACATTTTTAGAACTTAACTTATAATTTTAAAATTTCCAAACGTATAATTAAAAATCTATATTTTACATACATATTAAAATAAAACCTTTACATTATTTTTATTAAATCAATATTTATTAAAATATATATTTTTCAAAATTTTGGAAATCATTTCAAAAATAGACCAACGGTGTCCGTATATAGTTTCCTATCATATGGTCAAGTGATATGAATATTTATCATTCCAACTCGCAATAATTTAAATTGTACGGGTATATATCATTTCAACCCACAATTCCAATGTTACAAATTAATAAGATCGCTCGGATTTATCATTTTAACCCATAACGATTTTTTCTAATGTATAAGATCATTCGAGTATGTATCATTTCAACCCACAGTGATTTTCCTAACAAACAAGGAACTTGCAATGTGGGAATAATATAATAATAACATAAAATGATATAACATATCAATGAAAAACATGTATCATAATTAACAATTTAAATATAATACATATACTAACATATTATAGGTGTCACATGTCAACTAACCCAGGTAATAATTTTAAATAATAACATATCATGCTCAACGACTTAATCAATAACCAATTCAAATTTAACAACACGTTTTCAACCGTTATCTCATGTGAAATAAATTTATTAAACATGCGAATGTCAATCATGAGCTATCGCTCACCTTTCGTGGTTATGAATGCACAAACAATGAGAATAAGATGTAAACGGACACGGATAAGCGCTAGTGCGCTATGCGGGTGCACTAATGGGACAACAAGACAAGTGAAGAGCTACTGCGATACGGATCTGGACAGCGGCAAAGCTAAAAAACTGCTGCGGCAATTGACCGAGACAATGGAGATTTAGACAAGACAGCGAAATAAGATGCCGCGACCGAAGTGGGGCTGGACTGCATGGAGACGGGAAGGCAGAGGAAGGCCGGGATCTGGTTGAGTATGGCGGGGCTGGGTTGCGTTCGGTGGAGGAAAAATATGAGTTGCGTGGAGGCGGAAAGCAGAGGGAGGTTGCTGTCGGCAGTTGGTGGATGCGGGTGGTGGCTGCTTAGTGGCGAGGGTGATGTAGCTGCGTGGAGAAGGGTTCTGCGTGGCGATGTGGATTGTGGAGGAAGGCCAAAATCTGGTCGAGCAAGGCGGGCTGGGTGGCGGAGCAAGGCTGGAGGTGGGTTAGGTACGATAGAGGACATGACAGAGGGAAGCAAGGTTGGGTTTGTGAGGAGGAGGAGGATGGCTGAATGGTTCGGTTGTGGCATGTGGGGCAAAGCAGAGGGGAGGGCTGTGGTGGAGAAGCCTGAACGGTGGAGGAAGAAAGAGAGAGTTGAGAGTTCAGGTGAGGGAAGGAGTGAGGCAGAGGATGTGGGTGGCGTTCGGCAGGCGAGTGGGATTGGTAGGATGCTACGCTCGGGTGGCGGAGCAAGATCGAGAGAGGATGGGTTGCAATGGGAAAGAGGACGTGCTATGTTCTCTCAAATGTATATGTGCTATATTTTTTTGTTGCAATGCACAAAACCAAAGAGAGGAGGGGAGAGAAAGAACGGGAGTGGAGAGAATATGCCAGCATATATATCAAAACAGTGGGATAATAAAAGTCAGGTGGTCTTTTGATGGATAATGAAAGGACCTAGCAAACCCAAAAAACTCAAAATAAGGAACCGATACGGCTAATCGTTTTGTCGATTTCGCCGCTTACCGGACGCGAAATACACAAATTAATATACTACGGAGATCAACGCGATGAGACGAACAAGATAGTGCACATATGCTAGTGACATGGCCTTCTTATCAAAATTTCATTTTCGCAGCCAAAATGCTGCTAAATCGCCGAAAATAATTTAAGCTGGACAATAGAAGTCCAAATTTGACGAAACAAATTATGGCGTCTTACTCAGAAATATTCTATATTTTCTTATGTAAAATATATAGTTTACGAAATTATTTTATTTCCATTTATTTTAACTGACTTTAAATTGAAATTTCGCAATCGAACAAACTTACATATTTTTCGACGAAATTCTTTCTCTTGCTATGCTTAAATAGACGTTTTTCAAGTATCAAATTTTCGTTGCTAAATTTTTATTATATATTTTCATGTAAATTTTAGTTAATTGCATTATTTAACTCGTTAAAATTTTCGGGTTGTTACATGACTATTGTTGGTAATAACGTAGGCTCAAAGTAGCCGTTACATTCATTGGTTACACCTAAATTTCTGGATCAGTATGGCACTTTTCCTCTTTCAACTTGCTTCATTTTATTCATTTTTTATTATTGGTATTCAAAACTAAAATGGAAGCAACTATGTACCAACAACTATAAAACAACAACTATGATTGAGTATAGTTTTGAAGTTGAAAAGAGATAATGAGAGAGAGGTTATTGGAAAGTTATGCATCGGAACGTATCTAAATTATGAGAAGGAAATGAATTAAACGGTCTCAAGTTATTGTGCTACATTAAAGGGCATTGTAGTAATTGGAAAAGCTTCAAATTGAAGTATTCTCATTATATATAAATTATTATTCATCTTTCACACTACTAACATATCCTAGGTGTGCTGCTATTAGCACCCCAATATCCTCTTGTGGCCACCGAAACTAAAGGACACTACTAGAAAATTGCCTATCCTCTTCTTAACACCAACTTCTATTTCATTCTATCAACATAGGCACCCTTTCCCTCTTCTTCATGGACGGCCGAAGGAAGAAAAAGTAATGCACACCGTTGAAGCTCGATCGTCATGCCATTGAAGCTTTATCGTCTGCGTCTACTCAATGGGGAAGAAAGTTCGCTCATCTCAGCAATCGACATCTTTTGTTCAACCCACTGGTTTGCGTAAGTACTTTCAGCTTGTAATCGTGCGGCGACGAGAATCTATTAGGTTTAGAAATATCACGGTGGTGAAACAACAAGCTTCTGATACTTGCTAGTAGCAAAAATCAATATTTTCTAACGGTGGTGCACGACCGAAATTAACATGATAGAACGGCACACCACCACCGATCAACTGATTTAACAATATATGTTATTATCCTTATGGTTCCCAACCGACGAAAAAATTTGAAATTTTGGACCATGAAGAATCGCACGACTGCCTACTGTAGCTTGTTTGTTAGAGTACTCAGTCTCATGACACCAAACTCCTCACACATGATTACGTTGCATTGCATGTGTAATTAGAATCACCAACAATAATTTACATTCCATTACAAGTTGAATAAACACAAATCAACACAATAAAATTAATTACATGTTAAATTAGATTCAACACCAATTTCATTATAGAAAACCCAATGCAATAAAAAAACCCTAAATAACATTTTCTAAAAAGCAATAGAAAACCTATACAAAATAAAAATTTAATTTTTTTTGATCTTCCCCGTAATTATTTTTTTGGTTTAGGCTTTGAATTTTTAAAGAAGTACGTGCTATTTTAAGAAGAAGAATTATAGTTGTAAAAGACTGAATGAAAGGATATAAGGAGGTAGCCAAAAGTGCATATAAAATAGTCGTTTTTATTAAATTTATAAAGGTGGCCAGAAGAGAAAATGTAGTTGTCAATAGCAACACAATATTTTAGTAGCTTTTAGGTTAAGTACATGCTTTAATAATCATATTGAACTAAATATTATGAAAGATAACGTTTAAATAGACCTGTAAACAGTCGAATATGGATTCAAATAGTGGCATATCTATATACGAAATTCTTTTTGAATATTAAATATCCGTATCCGCAAAAGCTGACGGATATCGGATATTGAACTGTTGACCAGTTCACAACCAATAAATCTAAACAAATAAATACAAAATTCTAAGTTATTATAAATCTATTTCGGTACTAAAAATATAAAAAATAATAAATACAGTAAGAAAAATAATTTTAAGCATCAAATATTAAATTTTATATACATATCAATTTTTTTAAACAAGATAAAATATCAAGGACAATCATTTTATATACTAAAATACAAAAGAAAACAATAACTATAGTCCTAATAAAATTCGAACTGATAATTATCGGATAAAGATATGGACATATCCGCGTCCGTATCCTTTTTTGAATATTTAATAATTTTTCATATTTCAAACATGAATACGAACGAATCTCGAATTTTTGGGATTCCGATAAAAATCCCTAGGCGTAAATACATAAAGCATGGAAACCATAATACACTGCGTGAGAACATATTTCAACACATAATACTTAACTAACACAAGCAAACATAAGATCAAGCCAGCTCAAACACACACACATATGCGTACAAACGTTAGAGGAAATCTATTACTCACGAGCAACAACCACCACTTGTTTCCCAACATTTTTACCCGTGAAAAGCCCAATTAGTGCTTTTGGTGCATTCTCGATTCCCTCGACAACATCCTCAACATACGCAATTTTTCCTTCTCTTATATACGACATAACCTCTTCCAAAAACTTGGGATAAACATCAAAGTAATCAAATACCATGAATCCCTCCATCTTTATTCGCTTAGCCACGATACTCATTAGGTTGTGCACGCCTTCAGGCTTTTCTAAGTTGTACTGAGAAATCATTCCGCATGCAGCAATTCTTCCTTTATTTCTCATGTTCAGAAGCACTGCATCTAGCATTGCTCCTCCCACATTCTCAAAATATATGTCTATCCCTTCTGGAAAATACCTATATATGTTTCACATACGTTATAAAATTTTGCAAAATGTTGTACAATACTTATATTGTAATGGAAAATGCCTTTTTAATGCTAGGTTAAGATCCTTCTCCTTTTTGTAGTTGAAAGCTTCATCGAACCCAAATTTGGTCTTCAGTAGATCAACCTAAACATGTTATGAAACATACATGCACAATGTGACGGGTAAACAAGAATTTATAGGACATAGAAAAGTACTAATCATGGTATGATAATCGTAACAACTAAGTGTGTTTGCTGCTTATATGTACCTTTTCATCTGATCCTGCACTTCCAACTACGTAACAATCCGTTAGCTTAGCAAACTGTCCAACAAGCTGGCCAACTGCACCTGAAGCTGCTGATACAAAAACTCGCTCCCCTTTCTTCGGAGAACATATCTCATGAAATCCAACATATGCAGTCAGACCTGGCATACCTGTTTTATATGCACACAAGTAGATGAGACAAGAGATACAGTTGTCTCTACTGTTGAAAACAAAAGCTTCCCTTAATTATAGTATATATTGGCAGTGAGAAGCCAAATCCTAGGTCTTGACACTGTTAGCTGTAGTAACTGGCAGTTTATAACACAATATGTAAGCAAACATTCTTGTATCTGAACTGAATTTCATTTGAAGGTCCTTGAGGAAATGTCTTTGTTTTATGACATGCCACAAAAACTTAATTAGTTGAATCATAGAACCAATTTCTCCGTACTACATCACTAACTGTTTAAGTCTGATGATTTGAACTGAAATATGACCTTAGACCAAATAGAAGCATAAATGATGTGTAATAGGAAATAAGCAACATACCTAAAAGTCCAGTATAGTAAGAAAGTGGAACATCTGTGTACTTGATCTTGAATAGGCCTTCAGGAGAAGTTATAAGGCTATACTCCTCCCATCCGGTCATTCCCCATACATAATCCCCTACTTTGAAACTTGGATGTGCAGAATCCACCACTTTACACACACCAAAACCGCTTATGGGCTGTGTTATAATAAAATTAATGTTAAGTTGCATGACATTAGTTCAGTATCATTTTAACTATCCTTAATAACCACTTATTTAAACAGCACATATGTACTCTTACAAGCTTTCAAACAAAACCAACATCAGCTCGAGAAGATTCAACGTTTAAATAGGCAAGTATTGGTGCACACGTTGTTGATGAAGTACCGTATATTAGGCACAGTTCAAATCAGAAATATATGCAATGCGAAACCCTTGAAGTCGTAGAGTGGAAGAACTTAAATTGAATTTCGTAGCACCTTAAGATATAACTATAAAATGTGGATAAATTTCTTTCTCTATTTCAATTAGTAGATGAAACATTTGCCTTTCAAATTATATTTGTAAAATAAAAAAAATACGATACTCAGCCTTCAAATGTTATATATAATCCAATGGCTGATGTTGATTAATAAAAATGATCCAGATAACTATAAATTGGCAATAAAATTCCTTTTATTTGTAAAATATAAAAACAGATATGATACTCTTAATTTCAATCTTCAAATGTTATATATAATCCAATGGCCAATGTTGATTACTAGAAACGATCCTAATCTATACAAATTATCTTACAACATTCTTCCGTTCAGTCAAATTGGATCCAACGATGTCCTTAGGACTTTGGGATACAAATCTTACAAAGTAGTACCAAAATTATAAAAATAAGAGAAAAGAAGAAAAATTAATAATTAACCATACCGAACCAGGAATAAAATCAGGAACGAAGCTAGGTTCATCGTGCTTAGACATCCGAATTCGCATGTAGGGATCACAAGAGAGATACAAATTCTTCAATAAAATAGCGTTGGATCCTTCTTCCACTTTCAACTTTATGTTCTCACTGCTTACAATCTCCATATCACTTTCTTTAGGTGCGCCAGATACATAGTGTTTCAGTATCACTTTTTTGTTCGACACTATCCCGTTCGCCATTGTATATCTACTCAGTCTAGTTTTTTTTTTCCTCGCTGTCTTAATTTGTTATGGAGTCCACAGAGATATACATCGCCTTTATATAGAATACAGCAGCCTACGTGGTCCATGAAGGTTGTAGTGTATTTTTTTACTGTGATTGATTGAATTTTGACCTTTTGCATCTTCGTACCATCAAATTCAATTTTTTCAATTTTGTCTATTCATAAAAACAGAATAAAAAATACACTACAACCTTCATGGAACACGTATAAATGTTACTTAGAGTGTTAAAACAAATAAAAAATACGCTACATCTTTTTAATTGATTTGATTAATGAATAACATTTATACAGGGTACATACACTGAAAATAAATTTTGAAAGACAAGCATCTCTATTCTTAGAAGCTCGTGCACGAAAAATCTCTACCAATAAATCCATGTAAATTAGATATCTATTTTGTTAATTTTTACCAAACTGTCTCCTTTTAGAAAATCGGCCCAGCATAAAAATCAAAGGCAAAAGTGACTTAAATGAGCCAAAAACTAATAATAGAGATCTAATTTTCGTAACTTTTTCAGAAAAGACTATTCTTCCATCATCTTTTGATTTCAGGGAGTCGACGGTCATTCCATCTTATCTATTTAACCGTGTTAATATATTTATTTATTCTGGCATAAGTATAACTATGATAACACTTCAAGTTTATCAAGTTCGCAGCAAAAACTTAAAAATGTTATGCATAAAACACAACTTTATCAAATACTTTTTGGTATATCTCCTTGTTTCACAATTATTTAAATAAACTTGTTTTGTTTTAAGATTTATAACAAATCCTATTTTAATTTATCAGGATTTTTTTACAGTTTTGTTGCTACTTGTTAATCAAGTTTCATCTGTACAACCAAGCTAGCTGTCCACTTGAGGCTATTTTCCCTTTAAATTAAAAACTGATTGTAGTGCACACATTATTATTATTCTTCATTTCTATTTATTTACTTTTGGTCTTGTTGATTTTCATAGACGTTGATTTTTCCAGAAACTTCAACCTATGTCTGTTGAGGTAGTTTTGTTATAATAACATGAAGTTTCGGGAATGCAAGATCATGTCTGGCACCTTGATAGCATTGGCAGTATTATGGACTTACGATAATGTTATTGATTAATGAAATGTAAACTTTTTCTTCAATTACTTGTTTTTAGGATCATTAGCAAAACAATATATGCTTAACATCAAGAAAATAACTAAATAAAGTAAGAAAAAAAAAACAGAATCAAACCGTGGTCTATAATTAGTTTTGGAGTGTTAAAACAAATAAAAAATAGCCACCAGCAAATTCTGCCAACACAGATATCTTATCTGGAATATATTGAAAGTTTACATTGAGTACGTTCATTGGTAAAGATGTTCTGGAGTACGTTCTGGAATGTCGGAATGTTCTGCGGTGATGTAACCAATTAAACATATTCCACCGTTAATAGCCCCACCTCCACCCCCCAGCGTGGATTATCTAACTAAATTCAAACAAGTTAAAATGGACCATCCAGCTACTTCTAAACTTGTCTAAACTTATTTTTTGCTTGAATGGAAGAAATAAGTTTAGAATTACTTCGCAATTTTACGGCAATTCAATTAAGTGCTGAAAATTTAACGAATAACATCAAATTGCTTGTATCTAACGCAGATCGTGATATTTCAGACTATTAACGAATATGACAGATTGAATTCATATGCCATTAATTGTTTTACTCACACCATAAAAAATTTAGTAAAATATCAAACAAAAACCCCTAGTTAGGAAAATAAAATAAAAATCAATATTAAAAAATCACAAATTCATAGTATAATAAATATAATTTCTTTCATAATATAACTAAAATAGATCGGAACTGATCTCCCAAATAGATCGGAAAATTAGGGGTTCCAATGTGGTGTTCAAACTAGACATGGCTAAGGCCTTCGATCGCATGTCTTGGTTTTTCACCTTAAAGGTCTTTAGGGCTTTCGGGTTCCCGGAAACCCTTATTGACTTAGTTTGGCGGCTCATCTCGAACTGTTGGTACTCTGTGCTCATTAACGGGTCTTCTGCTGGGTATTTCAAGGGAGGTAGGGGTCTGCGTCAGGGAGACCCACTCTCGCCTTGTCTATTCGTCATTGCGGCGGAGGCTTTCATTCGTGGTCTTCAGTCCCTGACTATCTACGGTCAGATCCAGCGATTTGGAATCCCGAGGGGTTGCCCTCTTATCTCTTCTTTATCCTTTGCTGATGACATTGTCATCTTCTCTAATGGTAGCCGCTCCTCTGTCCGGCGACTGTTTCGTTTCATTCACCAATACGAGAGGTGTTCGGGCCAACTCGTTAATCCATCCAAAAGTTGCTTTGTCCATAGCAAGGACTTGTCCCCTTCTCGTGCCACTTGGATCGAGACCATTTCTGGTTACGAGGCAGCTTCCTTTCCTCTTCCTTACCTGGGTATCTCCCTTTTCCCGAGGTAGAAAACTTAACGCTATCTTCGATCCCTTAACTGATAAAGTGAGAAACAAGATTATCCGCTGGAATGCATCTCTCCTATCCCAAGCAGGGAAACTAGTTCTCATTAAGTCGGTTCTTGACTCAATGGGTACCCATGTTTTCGCCGCTATGACCCCCACCTCTTCCTTCTTCTGTTCTTATCAGTCTTTGGTCTCGTCCTTCTTCTGGGGTTCCAAGGACGATACCCGCCGTCACCACTGGGTATCTTGGGACGCCATTTGTCGTCCGAAGAACGAAGGTGGCCTGGGACTGCGTAATCCTAAGGACCTTTGTGCGGCTTTTGTTGTGGAACAGGTTTGGGGCTAACGACTCTTTGTGGGCAATATTTCTCCGTGCTAAGTACTATAGGCTTGCAGGCACAAATTTTTATGGCACCCCGTCCTATGCTAGTGAGACCTGGAAGCACATGCAGTCGGTTAAACTGTTCTGTGACTCTCACAACGGGCTTACGGGTTGGGATGGTGGATCGTTCTCCGTTGCGAAAGCTTGGACATCAGTTCGCACTTCAAGTCCTATCCGCCCTTTGTTTTCCTTCATTTGAGATTCTCGAATTCCCCCTAAGATTTCTCTGTTGATGTGGCGTATCCTTCACAATGGGTTGCCGCTCGATGAAAATCTCCAAATGATCGGCATCCCAATCGTCTCCCGTTGTAGATGCTGCAGCGTTGGGAACTCGGAATCCTTGTCCCACCTATTTTTTGTTGGTCTCTCGGCCAGAGCGTGCTGGAATTACTTCGGCAATCTCGTCGGAGTTCGTGCCATGGCCACATCTCCCCCAGAGCTCCAGTCAATCTGGTGGGCTGGCGTATCTGGTAAATCTCTTCGTTCGATTGTTTTCAGATTGCTTCCGTGTCTGATCTGTTGGCACGTATGGTGCGCGCGGAATAAGGCAATCTTCGATAATAGCCCCATTGACCCCCCGACTATTATAAGGCGTGTCAGGAATGATGTCTTCCTGGCCTTCCGTAGTAGGCCCTTCAGAGGATCCGTGGGCCCCCGCTCAAGGAGACTTGTGGGTCTTCTCTCTATTACCACTGTCCGGTCTACTGCTAGACTGGGCATTGGCTGAATCCTGATCTTGGCGCGATGTCTCTCCCGCCTCGTTCCCATCCCCCCCCCCCCAAAATCTCATGAGGTTGCTTGTTTTCCAGGTCCAGGTGTCTGTGGACTATTTCTACGCCCGTTTCCGTTTCTCTATTTACATGGCTTTGACTGCTTCTCATGGTAATGCTTGGTTGCGGACGTCCCATTATCTTGGTGTTCTTCGGTTCTGGGGCTGCTCATGTGATCTTGGATTTTTCTTCTCTAGTTACCTATCCTGTATCTGATTTGGTTTACGGCTTTCTGTTCCGCTCTGACTTTGTTCCCGCTGTGTTTTGGGATTTTATTCTTTTGCTTATGTCGTTTGCTGGTCTCTGTAGTTACCTGCCAGGCTTGTTGGCAGCTTTTGGTGTTTGTTTTATGTATATATTTTCGGTTAAAATAAAAAAAAACTAAAATTTCTATACATTATCAGTTCGATTAAATTTAAATTCTTTTAGGCATCAAATTCTATTTATACACTTTAGGTTATATTCACGCATTGTCAATTTTAACATTTTTCTCTTCAAATCAAATATTAAATTAAAATTTAAAATTATTACCGAAATCAATATGATTTGTAGTGTACTAAATTCTTCTTTATCTTTTATTTAAAGAAAATCAAGTTTAAATTTAACATCAAAATTAAAATAGTTTAACGTTTTAACATTCAAAAATTAAATTAAATTTGGTATATATAAATGATCAAATAAATTTGAATTCCATTTAAGTTAATTGAACTTGAAAATTGAAATTTACAGTATTGAATTTGAGAACTTTATTATTAATGCATGAGAGATAAAGTTATTGAAATGATATAAGAATTTTGTTTTATTTCAAACTAAGGGTGGTTTTGTAATCTGTGTGGTGTATATTGAAATGATATAAGAAATTAATGATATATGAATATAATTTAGCATTATTAATATATTAAAAAATACGTTGAAATATTTTTTTTCATATTATATAATTGTTTGGACCATTACACTCCTTCCTCTAAAATATACCAAGACTGTGGGGGCGGACTTTGTGTTAGCGGACAGCTATTCACACTTTTTAAAGACTACAAGCAAATCGTGATTCTTTGGAATTATAAAAAAAACCGTTTGGACCTGAAGTAGACATGACTATAAATCTATTAAATAATAGTAAAGCAGAAGAAATTCTAGCTCTCACATTAATTCTAGCATTTCTCTCAACTCTCCTTAAATTTCTCTAGATATTTATTAATATTTTATTTTAAAGACCTAATACAATTTATTATTTTTTAAATTGCTTATAATATTTAATTAATTTTACACTATCGTTTTACATTCGAAAACCTACAATTTCTACTTTCAATTATTATTTTCAAAGTCCTTAATTTTCATGTACAATTTACATTTTAGTTTGTATGTTTAAATTAATTAAATAATTTAACTATAAACTGCATTATTTATTAATTTCTTTAATAAATAATATAGATAACAATGTCAACAGGTATATCATGCTCATTGTAACAAAATGGTACAAAATAAATTTTCATTCAGATATAAAAAAATATGGAGCACATAAAAGACTATAAGAACTTTAACGTTTAATTATTTATTTTAATAAATTATCGTTTAAATAATAGAAGTTAAAAATTACAAATCATCTCGGTAATTATAAAAATTTCATGCTTACTCCTTAATTCTCTTTGATTTTTTATGAATCCATATAAATTATCATTTTATAGTTATCCAAAATATTGCATTAATTTTTTCCATGATTTTATATTCATATATATCTATATTTTTTAATTTCTACGGTCATTCATAAAGTTGTCATCAATTTCCTCTTATTATTTTACATTCAAATCCATGTATTTAAATTAAACAAACATTATAAATCCATACTATGTAAATAAATTGAAGTAATTAATACTCATTAAGTTCTCTGATAATTTATAAACAAAATGCTAGATATTTTTTTAAATATAAAAATATATGAACCAGTTAACAAAATTTATATGCATAAACAATAATAAAAGTTTCATTTATGATTGTATATCAAACGTTGCATAACAAAATTTTATTTTAACAATATTTAAAGTATGAGTACCATGTTTTTACAACATTAGCGTCTGCAATGCATGTGATATATTCTATTGCTTTATTATTATTATTATCTTCCACAATTTTAGTAAATTAAAAAAAAAAGTTTTTCCCTTAAAAGTCTTATATTTCATTGAAAATTCTTATCAATACAGATTTTGCAATTTAACATCTAAAACTCATCATCGCATGTGCGGTGCGCATTAAAATACACATAATCACGAATTTACTTGGTATTACTTCAAAAAGGAAAATTTTACATCAACATTTTTCTTTGAAATTTATTATACAAATAAATACATACAATTGTTCACATATAGGTATATTAGTCATATTTAATGTATAATTTCTTAATTTCAAAATATAAATTAAACTTATTATGAAATTACATAAAATATTTTAAAACATAAAATTTTGGAGATGACAATAATATATATATATATATATATCTTTATTTATTTACATTTTTTAAACGTATAAATCAATAAAATAATGTGTTTAACATTTCCTTAAACTTTAGACATATTATTGTAAAACTATTTTGAAATAAAATATATCATTTTAAATAGTTAGAATATGAAAATAATGAATATATGATTATTTTTAGTAGAAAATAATGTTTTAATATATGTTAGGATGAAAACATGATATTTTAACATGCTATTATAATAAAATAATAATGATAATTTTTTTATAAATTCATTTATATTTATTTTAAGTCAATGAAATGTTATACTTAATGTTACAAAACCTAAAATTATTTTATAATCCAAATACATTATTTTAGATATTTACGGTATAAAAAATATAGGTACTTATAATCTATTCCGTTAATATATTAAACTAATTACTATATATACGTTTATTTAAGTATTGATCTGTTAAATAATAGTAAAATAGAATATATTTTTCTCCTTAATTCTTTCTTTATAAGATTTCTTCTTTTTCTCTCTATTGATTTTTCATGAAGCATCTCACGATTTCAGTAAGTCAAAAACAAAATAGTATCATCCTTGGTTATCTTTTGTTATATATATATATATATATATATATATATATATATATATGTTTGTATGTGTGTGTATGTTTATGTATGCATCTATGTATGTGTATGTGTTACAGTTTTATACTCTCATCTAAATCTAATCTGAATATTTCATATAATCTAAAGTATAACTTAATAAAACTTTAAAATATAAAATATTTTGAAACTAACTTAGAACTATACATTTCACTATGAATATTTAGAATCAGGAAATAATAGTATTTATAACTACTTATAACTATTTAAAGATATAAATTATTTAAGTATGATATTTAAAATTTAAGTGACATAATTTGAGAAATATCGTTTTAAATTATTTTACCACAACAAAAATATTATATTAACACAAAGATACAAAAATATCAATATAATTTTTCTATTACTTTATTTGTGTACTCATTTACTATACATATAAATTAATTAAATGCTATACTTAAGGTATATTTTATTTAAGTTTCAGAAACATTTTTCTTGAATCATTTTAAATTCAGACTTATATATTTAAAATCCAAAATAATAATAGATATAATTTTTGGTTATTTATTCATATGTAACTTAAATTATTGATAGAATGATGTATTAAATATATTCTATTAAATAATAGTAAGGCCAAAGGAATTATATCTAACTTATGAATATTGGGAATTAAAGTCTATTATTATTTCGATTTTGCATTCATATGAAGATTACTATTGTTTATAGTTTATGATTTTTGCAATTATTGACAAGTCACTCCTTGATTTTGATCTATCATTTAGTTTCAGATATAAATTCCATCATTGTTTAATTAACTTCAACTATTTTACATTCAAGTTTGTATTATTATTTTCATTCTTAAATGATATTTAGTAATAACGAACATGCAAAATAAGGAAGACTTTATTTATTTTTATTTACCACTTTATACTGAACTATAATTTACAAATTATTTGGAATGTTCTCTTCGATTCCATTCAATTAAGCTACATTTTAGTTTATATTGTTAATTTTCTTTCGAAATTGGTATTTTATTACACATTGACATATAGACGATAATTGAAACATGTGACTTGCACAAATATATGTTTAACATTAGCATAACATGTACATCAACTATTTAACTACGTGTATTCTCTAGAATTTATCTCTATGCTTCTTAATTCTCTCCAAGTTTAGATATTTCATTTTCAAAATCATATAATTTACCACTTATAATTAATTATTCTACTAATTTTCTTACTATTTTACACTCAGATACTTACTTTTTAAAAACTCTATAATAGTTCACAAGTTTTTCTCAATTCTCTCCCAATATTTTATTTCAAAACCCACATATTTAAATTAACTTCATAAACCAAATTTTAAACTAATTGATAAACCTAGTCAACTAATATTTATTAGTTAATCCTAAAAAATGAAAGTTTCAATATGTATATTACGGACGCATTAATAACTCGGTAAAAAAAATTCATTTAGATACAAATATATATAAATCACATAACGTAAATAGATACATACATATATATATATATATGTATGTATGTATGTATGTATATATATATATAAATCACATAGCGTAAATTATGTACATTAATGATAATAACAAATTTATTTTATAATTTATTCACTAAATGAATTTGTCATACATTACAATGCAGAATTCTACTAACTTCAAACACCTAAAATTTAATTCTTTACAATTACATAGAAACCCTTCCTAATTTTCTCCTAACATTATACAGCCAAGTCCATATCTTTAACTAATTATGTAAATCTTAAATTTAAACTATTAAAATATTTGGTTAACTAATATTCATTAATACATTTAATAATTTCTAAAAATACGGTAAGTTGAATATATATACAATATTCACATATATACGCGTGTTTGTGTGAAATAATGAATTATTTATTTAATCAAAAATATGATATTTTATCACATCATATAAAATGTATACATAAATATAATAACTCTTTTAATTTCTAATTAGTTTATCACAAAAAATTATTACATGATTTTATTTCTAACAACCTTCAAAGAAAGGATAAATTTATATTTTACAGTATTAATGTTTGAACGCATAGATTACACTGACAAATATTAGATTATATAAACATTCTCACTTTCAACATGTTATTAAAACATACCCAACTCATAATTCGCATAGATGCTACATAATATTATTCTGTAATTATCAAAGTTGTAAGCATAACCCTCCTACAACAACATGAAATCAATGATTAACTACATATGTAAAATTGTTTAAAAATGAAAACTAAATAATGGATAAAAGCTCATATGCAGATAAGATACAACACCAACACACAACCACTCTAAACCCATATCAAACAACTTACAAGCAGCATACATGTGTATTTTCTTTTGGAAAACGAAGCGTACGGGTGTGGCGATTTCATTGAGGTGTGAACTAGTTTTGGGAAACGGACTTATTTTTTTAGAACAAGGAAGATACAAAAATATTTGTTAAAAGGGATTCCAAATCTGGATGAGCGGTTAGTTTTTTATTTTTTTAGAAAATTATTAAGGGGTGTACAATTAATTTCCCCCACACCCCTAAAATAAAAAACTAAAAATCCTTACACTTAATTTTTCAATGACAAATTATGATCTTTTGACTTTTTTTTTCAACAAGAGCTTGCCGAAAATGGGTTTCCGTGAACCATCATCGATTTTTTCCTCATTTTCAATGGGTCATTGCCGAATTTTGCTATTCGTGACCGATAAAATTGTAAATTATTTTATTTGTGTGGAGTCACCATAATAGTTTTTTCATTATATGGAGTCTTCCTAAAATTTGTCTTTCTTATACTGAAATGTAGTTCACTTAGCAACGCCCCTTTGTTTATTTTAAAGGGCGTTTTAAAGGGACTCCATTTTTAGATAGTGATGCAAATTTTACGGGCTTCACGTAGGAAAAAAAAACTATTATGAACACTCCACCCGAATAAAGAGGTTTACTATTTCACCCCTCGTGTAAAGAAAAATTTAGCAGCAAATCGATAAATGAAGAAAAGAGTGACATGGGTTCAACGAAACCCATTTTTGACAGAGATTTGTCTAAAAAATGATAATTTAATGTCAAAAAATTGAGGGTAGTTATGGAATTTTTTTGTTAGAAATGGGTGTAAATTTTTTTTCCACACCCTTTACCAATTTTTTGAAAAATGAACCCTCCTCCAAATCTTGTTTTGGAGTCTCTTTAAGAAAGCATTTTTGTAAATACTTTTATTCAAAGAAAAAGGATTATAATTTGAGCATCTCCATTCATGCTTGAATAAAGAGGATTGGGCACCCTTTAACAGACACTCGTTAAATGGATGCTTAGATCTAAGACGCCCATTAAATGGACACCAAGAAATGTCCACTACAAAAACCCATTTATACCCCTTCCTCTCACTCTCAACTTCAAATTTTTCCACCTTCATTGTTTTCACTTTTAAATACATAATACGTTAAAACGTCATTATATCCAACCAAAATTGTTAGAAGATTCATTCCCAGATAAGCAAAGGAAAAAGATGGTCATGAACACGTTCCTCTAGCTTCTGGGTTGACATTTGATAATCTACGGATACTCATTGAGCTTCAACCCGACGACATATGTCTGAAACTATGTTATCTACAGTGTAGATATATTTCTTTAATTATTTCACTGCAATTATTCACTATATATGCATCCTAAATTCATATCAAATAACCGATAGTATATATAGTATTTCACCTTTCAATTATATATATGTCAGTAAATTCATTGTCATACCAGTTGAGCTATGTGCATTGTATACTCTTACGTCACCTTTCCCCATCCTATTATAGATAGGCTCCAAGCAAGTTATTCTGTCATGTTTTTTATGATGTGAGATAGTTTAGTGTGTGCGACAAAGTTAGATAAGACTTGATGGAGTCTAGTTCTGAACTCAACATGCGCAATCGCAACAGCATTATACGAACTCCTTTGGCCTCCCCTTTAACACTGTTTATAGACTCCAGTTTTATGGCTAATAACCATCCCTTGATGATTGTATCTACAGTGTCTAGATGGAGGTTTCTTTTCACACACCAGCACTCTTGCTATGTGCTACTTGGGGGAGAGATGCATGTACCTGACCATGGACAATCGTTGTATGCCCGTCGATCCATTATCCTATGAGAACGTGTTTGGTAGACATAGGGTGATTGGAGATGAGTATATGTTCACTTTGACATGCTGGTTGGGTAAATATAGAGACATATTTCATAGAGGGAGATTACGATGTATGCTAATCTAGAGTAGCTCTACGTCATTTCATGTTACTAGATTATTTATATGGGGTCAACTCCAATCACATAAGCCCTCACACTTTAACCGAGAGAGTTTAGGTACCACAATTTTCAATCAATCCTACACCTTCATATTTCTCTAAGGTTCTCATGCAGCTGGAACCCAAATATATGTTTAGGGCATATGATGTCACTAGTACATTGATTAAGCAACCATAGTCTATCCAGATCATCATGACATTCCTGGGGTGCCTTTAGTTAGGTTATATCGGCCATATAAGGTATGTATTTTAAGTTATATACATCATGTCTTACATTGATTTTTTTAAGTTGCTTACATCAAATATTATTTGTTCATTCAGTAGGCACCTAGATTGGAACAAGCCAACTTACGTGTGTTGTGCCAAGAGATATGAAGTTCGCGTATACTTATACCCAACATGAGATGTGCAGACAACAATATACACATATGCTAATTACACATATAGATGAGTTGACTACTAGACGTACTATTTATGAGCCTTATGGACCACTAAATGGAGGAGATGCTAGGGGTGATGGTGGTGGTGATGGTGACAGCGATGTTAATGGTGATGATGAGGATGATGGTGGTTATGAAGATTATGCGATGATGATGGTGGTGATAATGATGACAATGACGATGTTGCATATTTGACATAATTATACATATTTTTTTATTGTAACACCTTGTAAAATTGACGATAATCAATATATAATTAATAACGCTCCGAAAATGAGATTTGAGAAAACATCGGAATTCGGCTATAAAACTTGCACCATTTTGTTTATGGCGATTTTTTGAGCAATTTTCATATTTGGATTTTTTTGCGTTCAGAGCTCAAAGAAGAAGTTATTAGCATTTAAAGTTTTTTCTAAAATAAAAATAACTAAAAGGGAGAAAAAAGAAATAAATTATATTACATGTGGACACCACCGATCAACCCTCCTCCTTAGGTCGGCTTACCCTAGAGGTTGACCGTCAATAGAGTAATGGTCGACTAGTCTATAGTGGCATGTAATATTTAAACCTTAGGCGAGCAGTCTGGATTTAATCATTTTAATCTAACAGATATCATTGATTTAAGCGTTTATAAGTACAGTCCTAACTCCTCACTTCTCTTCTCTTATTTTCTAATCAACGCAGTGCAGCTCTTCCATTTTCCCTTCTTCTCTATTTGTAAAATTGTAAAATAATACACACACACACACAAATCAAAAAAGAGCAGAAAATATTAGAGAAGAAGAAAATCAATTTTACAAAAGAAAAGGTAATTCTTATAAGTATAAATTTATATTCCCATTAACCCCAAATCTAGTCTCAGATTTGTAGTTCTAATAGTATGTATGCATCTTGTTATACATATTCTTTTGGATTGAAAAGAAAACGAAGTCAAGTAAAGAGAGAATTAAGATTTGGAGATTTGGAAAACATAAAAGGTGAGTGAGAAACTATATAATTTATTTATAACATTGAAACTTATATCATTGAATTTTATTTAAATATTATGCTTATGCAAGATCTATGGAGTTTTAAGCTTATGAAGATGAATTCTCACCTGTATATTATGTAAGTTAGGTTATTGGAATCACTTGTTTTTTATGTGTGAATTAAGCAATAAGATCATGAGTTTAATTAAACAAAAGCTTGGAAACACGCAAACAGTCTTAGATCTGGAGAACGAATTTGATTAATTGAACTCCCATAACCTCTCAAATCTTAGTCAGCAACTTCATCAAATAGCAGCAACAACTGTCATCCACCACATATGGAAGGGGTGGAACTAAATGGTTTTCCAATAGAAGCAAAGGAAAAATGAACAAAAAATTAGCATGATATTCTCGAACATGAAAATTATTGTTTAAAGAATCAAGCAGAAAATCATCCTTACCAGTGTAGAGTCGCGAAACCAAAAAATTTGAAGGTATTGGATGTTGGCTACAAGCCGCCATACATCTAAAAGTTTTGAGTTTTGGAGAAGAAAGTGGAAAGTGGTTTCAGATGAAAAGATGGAATGTATTCAGTTCGATTATTATTCTTTATTCCTTACACATGCTTGTATTATGCTATTTTTGCATTTTTGTTTACCTAATTACTGTATTTCAAATTGTGCTTTAGGCCGGAATTTTAGGCCAAGTTCAGCAATAAAATTACCAAGTTTCATACACACACACACACACATAGATAATCGTTCCTACAGATTAAAAATAAAAATATATTTATAGCGTAATATGCATCAATATTTGCATTAGTTACAATTAGGACGTTTAGTTATAAATAACACAGTAAATTATAAGACTAGGAGGTGTAGATGAAAAAGAGATGGTAACTCCAAAATTAATAGGGCAAGAAATATGCAGTTAATAGAAAGTTATAGGAATTAGGGACATAAATGAGATAATGGGACCTGTTAAAGAATTTATTATGGCACTTATAGAAGAATGAATAGGCATAATAGGTTAAATTAGAACATATAAAAAAATGTTGAAATTTGTCCTATTAGAATAATAAGGGCCATTTATTATGGGAAATCGACATTTATAGATTATAGAAAATAAGCGAATAAGATAGGAATTAAATCCTAGGAGGTAGTATAATTTTAATATAGGGAAATTATAAAGCCTTAATTATATGTTTGGGATAAGCGTGAATTAGTGGGCCAAGTCCAATATTTAGGCCTAGGATAATTGATTTGGCTTAATGGGTTGGGATGCGAGGTCAGTAGAGTTACACAATAGAAGTCTTCCCTTTACCTAAAGGCTACATCAGTCATGTATGCTTGTTACTAATGTGAGACATCTCTAACCATATGACCCGTTGGGAAGGGATATGCGTTGCAGATAGAGAGAGGAAAATATACCAAGGGTTCACCTTAGATTTGAAGCATTAAATGGCCCAGTGCTTCTAAGAAAATAGGTCTGCTTCATTTTTATTAAGAGGTATTAAGTAAATGAAAGTGGCATTTTCCTATTCTTACATTAGGTTTGTCTAAATGTGATGTCAACTATGGAAGGTCGGCGGGCCATGTCAGTATTTTTGTTGTACTTGTATTTAGTAGGAGGGTTAGCATATAGGCTATAACCACTAGCAGTCTCGAGCCACCGGTAGCAAAGGTCATTGGTTTCTATAGCTTGGACCGATTGATTAATGTTTACGTTGCAGAGGGCCCACTTCATGATGGAGGTATTAAATGGTCGTTGGGCCGTCCTCCTCCCTATTCAAGAAGTATTAAGTGGTAGGGGTTTTTGGGTAACACACCATTTAGATATATATGTATATATGCATATATGTATAGTTATACCTCAAAGGAGATTACCATAATCGCGCTTAGGATTAAACAAATATGAATCAATTGGCATAAATTAGTATTATGAATAAAGTATATAATTTGCAGTCACCAAAATGTTGTTCTGGCCCCCTTCTCATCACAACCCATATGATTGTTGACGTCAAAATTGGTCGTCAATACCCAAATAATGTGAAAGCACCAGCCCTAATGGCAATCTAGAAAACAGCAACATAGATCACAAAAATAAGCAGATAAAATAAAGAAAAGATAAAAGAGATATGAAATTTTTATAGTGGTTCAGAAAAATCTATGGCCTACATCCACTTTATAATTTATTTATCACTTGTAGTTTCATATTACAGGAGATTTTGAGGAGGAGATGAGAAGTCATATTTTATATTTCATTTTCTTCCCTTTTCTTTTGCAATACTCAGTGTATTTATAGTTGTAAGCCTTGACCCAGTGATAGTGTGGAATCGTAGTGACGCTAACTAGGCTGATATTAATTACACCATATTCTTATTTAAGGTAAGGATGAAGGAAATTAAGGAATATTTGATATGGAAATGGTTGGCATTAACTAGTAATAAATAAGTAGGTTATCATGGCATTTATGGAGAATTAAATCCGATTTGAGGGGTAATGAATTGGTATTTATGGTGGAGATACGGCTAGTTTTTATTAAGTAACGAATCCGTATTTATGGTGGAGATATGGCTGCTTTTTATTAATTATTTGATGTAATAAATGCAAGGAAATCAGGAATTAAATCTTTAATTTCTTCTTCAACGCTCAAGAACTTGTGTTGGTGAAAGCAAATTTGTTGGCATCAAATTCTCATCTCTCTGGATGTCTGACAGATGTTAAGTGTCAGACCATTCCTGCACAAGGAGATAGAGTTAATCATTCCTATTTGGAAGCATTCATATTCAAGAGATACTTTAGGGAGCAGTGACATCTTTATATTCATGCCTAGTGTTGACAAGGCAATTGGACATCTAAGGAATAATATTGATTCTAAGGTTGTATCTTTAGTTGATATATATGTTCTATTTTTCTATTCCGCTATGAGATTATGAAGATAGTGCTCTGATACATTTATGTTTATTGCAGGTACTAAGAACAACAATCCGTGCCCTAATGGACTTGGCTTTTGATTTATTTGAAATCCAGGCCCGTTAAGGTGAGAGTTGTTACGTTTGGTATTAGGGCTTAGGTCAGTCGATCACAGGAATTAGGATATGTCAAGAGAACATATTTTTATTTTTCACTATATATATATATATGTGTGTGTTATATGCCAAACTTTATAAATTCCGAAGGTAGAAGTAGCTATGACAATATTGTCAAAGGACGGACGAGGAAACTATGAGTTGGGCCAACGAATAGAATTAAATTTATACACATACCCCAATTACCCTATGGAGTGTACTTGGCATATAAAAGGACCTTAGAAGTTGGATGGTACTTGATTTTTGTTGGGCCTAGGCTGTCTTTTGATTATGGATTTTGATGAATTGCATATGGAAGATGTACATTTCATCTAGACAAATTGAGAGCAAAAAATTATATGTCGCAAGCATCTGAAAGCAAGATGTAAAGAAGGAACCGAGCAAGTTCCCATAGAAGGTGTTAACAAATCACCATAAGATGATAAGCTAGATTTTCGAAGAAGATGAGTTAAATTTGAGAGGGAAGAAGAAAAGTCCAAAAGAAAGAATAAGTAACGTCCATTTCTGAGTCCAACCCTATATGAAAGAATTTGACAATAGATTTTTGAAAATTCCTTGAAACGTTTTGAATGGATTTTCAAAGGATTTATTGGGAATGGTAGTTATGAAGAAGCAAGGAAACTTTTAATTTCTTAGTTTAAAATTGGTTAAGTCAAAAAGTTTTGATTTAAAGGTCTTTGATAAAGGGATTTTGGTAAAGAGATTTTTCGTTCTATTTTTTGTAAGTTTGAAAGTGTTTAAAATTCTTTCTCTAAGGGATGGATAAATGGAAATGATACATGATTGAAATGGGGTAAGGAGAGTAGAAGGGTAATAGTGTCTAATAGCAAAGATATAAGGAATATTCCTGTATAAGGGAAATATGGAGAAGAATAGGCGAAATAGATTTATACATATATCTTTTAGTTGAAGAAAAGCCCAATGAATAAAGCAGTAGGACAAAGCACTGTAGCGAGTTAATGGAGAAGCTGATAAAAGGAAAAAACAACTATGTAAGTAGAAGACACTTGAAGGAAATTTAGGTACAATAAATTTTAATAACTACAATATTAGGAAAATTGAGTAGAAATGGCATTTGGAATTTATGAAAAAAAACAGGACTAGTAATCTAGCTTGACATAATATAAGAAAGAGGCAATAAGCATAAGATATGAAGAATGGATAAATTCCATAGATGTGAAGTAATTGCACATATATTTTAGAAGGCACTTAGATAGATGTTGCAGTTGCACGTATCTTTTAGAAGTCCCCCTTATGTGCTACTAGAATCTCCGCCAAAGCTGAAAGTAAAAATATTATGAGTAATAGGAAAAATAATAAGATGGAAGTTATCCTTATCTACTCCAGTTTTAAGTATTTAAAGTATAAAAGATGTTTTGGAAAATGGTTTGGTATGATAGTTGAGTTTTCAAATGTTTTAAGTTAAAAATCCCACTTTTAAAGAAGTAAATTCTGTTATAGAAAATATTTAAAAAAGAAAGATGGTTAAAATATGAACATTTTAATGACTCCTTTTGTAAACCAAATAATTTTTGGAAAAGGTTTTGAAGTTTGCATTTTCAAAGATAATTTTTTGGATTAAGTACTTCATGACTATAAATTTTTTTAAAAGAGTAATGAAAACCAAACTATTTTTTGATATGGTGTCGATATGGATGACCGCATAAGTAAGAAGGGTTTAAGGTTTCGTCTATGAATTAAATAACTATGGATTCTCATAGGGTAGTAACAAGGAACCCCCATTGAATATAAGGAATATTGATATAAACCTAGGAATATTTGTTAGAGATGTGTGGAAGCCATAAGAAGAACCCTCAAAAGAATGGGGAAGTATATCAAGTACAATTTTGCGGGTGCTAGGGTATACTCACATGAAAGATCAAAGATAAGGAAAGTAAATGTCGAAGTTTGAGGATACCATTAAGAGATTTTGATTGAAAGAAGATAGCAATATGATTAGAGAATAGAGTAATAGATGAAAAACACACATAAAAGATGTTGGTTGAATCAAGGTTAAAGTATGCAAGATTGGTGATAGAAGTTATTCCACTATGCCAATTTTATGATGAGTTATTCTAAATGTGCATAGTTTATATTTCATTACTCGCTATAGTATGGGAATGCACAATTTATCTCATAATCGAGAGTAATGATTGAAGTATCAAATGAATCTTATTTATTAGGAGCCAAGGAAGTAAGTTAAGACATATGGAATATAGTTGAATGGCATACTAGAAATGTCCATCTTGATTAAGTAAGGAGTGATTGTGCCATAACATCATTAACAACAGTTGATGTTGAAGAAGCTTCCAAAAATTTTGTTTTAGGTTTTTGGGTTGTAATCATAAGTTTTCTCCCTTCGGACATTGAAAAACATATGATATGACATGAAATATGTTCCTATTTTATTACTTGTTGAAGGTTTGGATTACCTTTGACGTGTGTGTGTGTATATGGAAATAGTGTAAATAAGATCTCACAAGGACACTTAACTAGTGAGAAATATTATTAAAGTTGGAAGTTAATTAAGAAATTAGGTTAGCAACTAGAAACAAAGAATGCTTAGATCATTAAATTTATGAATTTTGGAAAAAATAAATTTTAGCAAATGGAGGACAGAGAAAGGTTATTGCAAAATAACTAGTCAATATCCCTATGCCTTAAGAGCTAAAATTTATAAATAGGCTTGTGTGTCATTGTTTAGGAGTAAGAGAAAAGGTTTCCCAAATATATGACCAACTGCACACTGCTTGGGTCAATCATACACATTAACTAATTGATTGAATCCCCGTTACGTTAAGATGCGGCTTAATTAGCTTTAAGGATCGAGCGATAAATATTTTGTAAAATTTCATTCAAATGCTTTTGAAATTTTTTATTTAAATACTTTTGAGAAAATGGGTTCAAATAATTATGGAAAATTTTATTCAAGTTCTTTTGAAAAAAAATTGGTGTTTAAATGCTTTTGGGAATTCGATTTTTCAAACTATTTTGCAAGGGAGAAAGAGAATTTGATCAAAAATGAAAATTTTCAATTTTCAAGTGCTACATGCATTGTCTAAGGAGGGTTGACGTGTAAGTAAATATGAATTTTACTATACGACAATGGTGACGGTATACTAAATATAGATAATAAAAAGGAAAATGTTGTTTTTGGCTTTGGAATTTCTATTCCTTACCTTGTTGATAGTGAAACGAAACTTGCATTTAGGATAATTCCATTTTAACATCCCAAACTAAACCTTCTTATGTAAATTGTACTTGAAAAAGTTTTGGGGACAAAATAGAAGGGTCCAAGGTACAGTGGAATAGGTAACCAAAAGAAGGGTGAAAATATGAAATTTTCCACCTAAATTCCTTTTCTGGTATAGGGGTATAGATTTAAAAGTCTAACTTTTCAAAAAATTTGGATGTCAAAAATTGTGTGTTAGGTATTGGATGGTATGGATTGGATGCAAGATTGGTTGGTTCATACTCCTATTTGTAGAAATGTGAAATTTATTGCATGTAAAAGGGTTTTTATTTTTTGAAAACTTACATATACATAGAAATGCCAGTATATACAAGTTGTTTACATCATATTTTCAAAATATTTTTAAAATAATGCATTTATATAGAAGGTACTGATTTAGAATCATTCTGTATGCATGTCTTATATGTTGTGGTCGAACATGCACTTGTACAAGTTTGGCCGTATAATTGGTTGTGACTAATTTGTTGGATATTTTAGAATGATTATGCTATATTACATAATTCAACCCTTGAGAAATTTCAAGGATGAAATTCTTTTACAGGGGGAGAATATAGCATCCTGTAAACTTAACGGTAATTAATAAATAATTAATAAGACTCCAAAACAAATTTGAGCAAACCTCAGAATTTGGCCACGAAACATTCAACATTGTATTTATGACGATTTTCTTAGCAACTTTCATGTTTGGAGTTCACAACGGAGCTTAAACGAAGAAGTTATTAGCATTTGAAGAATGAAAATAATTAAAAGTGTGAAAAAGAAAATAAATTATATTAAATATGGATCCCGCTGGTCAATCCTTTCCTTAGGCCGGTTGACTGCTAGCAGTTGATCACCTATATAGGAGCGGTTGACCAATTAGTGGCAGTTACGGTTTGAAACTTGGTCAGGCGGTCCAAATTTAATTATTTTAATCTAATGGATACAGTTGATTCGGGTGTCTATAACTACAAGACTAACCTCTCACTTCTCTTCACATATTTTCTGAACAAAGCAGCGATGCTCTGTTATTTTCATTTCCTCTCTATTTCTAAAAATTATGAAATATTTTATGTAATATATACAAATCGGAGAAGGGTAGAAAATAATAGAGATGAAGAGAAGAAATGAATCAAAGTTGTGGAAGAAAAAAGTAATTTCTATAATTATAAATCTATATTCCCTTTAACCCCAAATCTCTTCTCAGAATTGTGATTCTAATAGTATGTATAAACCTTGTTATATATATTCTTTTGGATTGAAAAGGAAAAGAAGTCAAGTAAAGAGATGAATTAAGATTTGGAGAATGGAGAGCTTGAAAGGTGAGTGAGAAATTATATAATTTATTTACAACATTATAGTTTATATCATTTAATTTTATTTAAATATTATTCCTATGCAAGATCTATGGAGTTTTAGGCTTAGGAAGATGAAAACTCTCCTATATATTCTGTAAGTTAGGTAATTGGAATATGAAAGGTATTTACACCATAATCTAGAAATTTCGAATTCAGTCCCTAAATTTGTTAAAGTTGTAAAGTTTATTCCAGATTTATAGTTGTAAAATGTTAGTATTAGTTTAGATTGCCTTAATTTGACTTAAAATGTGAATTCTATGTTTTAATTTATTGGGAGCAGGTATTTAACGGTAGAATTTCTATCGGATTAGAAAACCACAAAAAAAATTCAAATTAAAATAACCGCAAGCGCACAACGCACTATTGAAGTACGTGGCGAGTACGTGTCGATCCGCAGGGAATTGTTATTTTAAAAATCTACTCAATCAAATTAAGCCAAAGTTGAAGAGTGTGATTAGCTAGAAAATGAGAAAAATGTCAAAAAGAAAGTGATAAAAATATGAGAGTTAAATGACAATTTAGAGATAATTCCGCTCTCTAGATCATATTGTTCAACAAATTATGAAATTATGATCTCTCTTTTTTGGTAATAAGTGAATTTAAATGATGTGTTTATCATAAGTATGGCTTATTTGTGCTATTAATTAACTCAACATAAGCCATCAAACTATAACGCAACCTTTAAACCACTTACTGACTCTAATGAAAATGACAACAAAGTTGAAAATGAAATTTATTTTAAGTATGGCCTATTGACTATTAATTAGAAATATAGACCATCAAATTTGAATTTCAAATCACTTTCTTATGCCATAATCATATTTTGATGAAGAAGCATTTGTGTTAGTGATTGTTTAAGATTAGCCTATTTGGTGTCAACAATATAAGCTATCAAATTCAAAACAAAAACAACAAATTAAACCACTTCAAGCATTGTCATTAAGCACAAAAATAAAGCTATAATTATCAAAATATTGAAGTTACATGATTATAGGCTCCATTAACCCTAAATTGAAGGGATTAGCCTCTCATATTTGTTATCAAAACAACAAATATAGCTTGCAACATGAAAGAAAAAGAAAAGGAAAAGGAAAAAGAGAGTAAAGTAAAGAAACAAAACTATTCTACTTGCATGAAAAATAAATCTACACTACTAACATGAAAGTAAATAAACAAAAGAAGCATGTAAAAGAAAGATAGCATTAATTAACATTACATAGAAAAAAGGAAAAATACATGAAGTAAGAATGGCTAAGTAGCCATGGAAAAGAGAAAGAGAACTTGTCTTTTATTTTGAGCCTAAACTAATACTAAGAGGAACTAAGTAAGAGGAGGTTACATGAAACCTAAGGGGTTATTTATAAAAGCATGAAAGCCTAATCCGTAATTTGGGGAATGCCTAAACTACCCTTGAGAAAGTGTGGAGGCCAAGTAATCATTAGCTTCTACTGATCATCATTTAAGTGTACATGAAGCCATTAATTACATAAGCATTTGCATTAGCCTTTAATTTGTACATTAAAGTAAGTGGGTATGTGGGGTCCTCCATGTTCTTCACTTTGAATTATTTCCATCTTCATTCCTTTGTATCTTCTTTGTGCATGCATATTCCTTCATGAAACCACTCCTATTTGAGATCAAATTCCTACAAAAATATATATAAATTTCCAATTAATCTTTCTCAAAGAAATATATGCACACAAATGACCGTTTTGCCCCCTAAATGAAGATGGATATGTGACAGTTTGAAATTAATATGGATTTTGGTTAAAACATGTTAAAATACCCAATATGATCATTTATTTAATTTAAATAGAATAAATATGGTGGTAAAAATATGCACATTTACGTGCACATCAGCAGGATACAATTTAACTACATCTATTTCCATGTAATTTCCTTAAATTATCTTATTCCAAAAACATGTACCAAAGTGCGTTGTTTAAATTAACAAGGAATATACCGAAAGGGAAAGAGATGTGTAAAGTATGTGTATTCTTCTCCGTAGTTTGCATTATCTATTTCAAGAAAAGGACAGAGATGATTTTTTGTAATTTCAAACGTAGCAGAATTCTTATTTATGGGTAGTTTATGAAAATTTATAACATAGCTCTAATAAATTTAAATGTGGAAATTAATGTTCAAAGCATATGAATTAATGCGTTAGGTACACACACACGCACGCGCACACACACGCGCACACACACGCACACATACATACATACTTGTACATATAATCGCATTTATTGGTTAAAAATAAAAATATTTTTATAGCATAATATACGTTGATATTCGAATTAATTATAACTAGGACATTTAGTTATAAACAGCATAGAAAATTATAGGATTAGGAGGTGTTGATGAAAAAGAGATAGTAATTACAAAATTAATAGGTTAATAAATGTGTAGTTAATATGGAGTTATAGGGAATTAAATGGGGATATAAAGTGTTAATAGGAATGGTTAAAGAATTTATTATGGTACTTTGTGAAGAAATGAATAGGCATACTAGATTGAATTGGACAAATAAATAAATGTTATTAGAAATTGTCCAATTAGAATAATAATGACCATTTATTATGAACAATTGATATTTATGGAATATAGGAAGTAAGCGGATAAGATAAGAATTAAATACTATGAGGTAGTATAATTTTCACTGTGGGGAATAATAAAGTGTTAATTATATGTTTAGGATAAGCATGAATTAGTTGGCCAAGTCCAATATTTAGGTCTAGGATAATTATTTTGGTTTAGTGGTTTGGGATGCGAGGTCAGTAGAGTTACACAACAAAAGTCCGTCTTTCACCTAGAGGCTATCGACAACTGTGTATACTTGCTACTGATGTGAAACATCTCCAACCAGAGGACATATGGGGAAGGGATATGCATTGGGGATAGGGAGAGGAAAATAGACCAAGTGTTTTCCATGGATTTGAAATATTTAATGGCCCAGTACTTTTAAGAAAATGGGGTTTACTTCATTTGTAATAAGAGGTATTAAGTAACTAGAAGTGGCATTTTCCTTGACTTACATTAGTTTAGTCTAAACGGAATGTCATCGGTGGAAGGTCAGTGGACTATGTCGGTATTTTTGTTAGACTGATATTTAGTGGTTGGGCTAGCATATAAGTTATAATGACCAGTGGTCCCGAGCAGTCGGTAGCAAAGGCTTGGATTATACCCTGATGGATATCACTTTCTACTAGTGTAGAATCTGTATGGATATGCGCATACCTCAAAGTTAGTTGGCTAATTGTTTGTTTGTCGAAGGTGAGCTAGCTAACTCTTAGATGAGTCTTTAAGATGCATTAGTAGTACAAAAATTAAATTATAAATATAAAGCCATATATATAGGTCATCGGTCTCTATAGCTGGGATCGATTGACTAGCGTTAACGTTGCAGAGGGCCCGCTTTGGGGTTAAGGTATTAAATGACTGTTTCGTCTGCCTCCTCCCTATTCAAGAAGTATTAAGTGGATGGGGTATATTAGGTAGCACAGAATTTAGATATATATATATATATATGTATGTATGTATGTATATAAGCATATATATATATATATATATATATATATATATTGTTATACATCGAAGGAGATTAGGCATACCGTATGATTTAGGATTAAATGTGTTAGCTGTAAATAGCAGACATAACACTTAAATAGGAATCAATCGGTATAAATTAGTGTTATGGATAAAGTATGTAAATTTTCAGTCACCAGAACATTGTTCTGGCCCCCTCCTCATTACAGCCCATTGGATAGATTAAGAGGGATAACTACTGGTGCAAGGCAAGAATGGTAGAAGGTAAAGTCTTCATATTCTTACTCAGCGCTGACAGGGCAACTGGACATCCAAGGAATAATATCGATTCCAAAGTAGTAACCTTAGTCGATATATATGTCCTATTTTTCTATTCCACTATGAGATTATGTAGAGAGTGCTTTGATATTTTCATGTTTATTGTACGTAACAAAACCAATGATCTGTACCCTAATGGACCTATGTTTTGATTTATTTGAAATTCGGACCCATTAAGGTGCGGGTTGTTACACTTAGATTGTCCGATGTTGAAACATGTCGAATATGAGCCTTAGTTGTTCTAATTATGATAATGGTACAAGTATAAGTGTATGTTATGTTGCTATATTTATTTTTTGTATACATACATTGTGCCTTGTATGTCTCTAAATATAAGCATTTTACTATGCATGTAACGAGTATTTTATCACTACCTTACGTACTTATATTATTCTTTTTATATATGTACAGTATATGTTATATATTTCTACGAATCAACATATTACTTTGTATGTGCATTGTCCATCTATCCATTGGTGAAATCCAAAGATGCGATGTCGATATGTGTAGTATCAACTTCCGATATCCCTACCATATGATACAATGACTATCAATGCTAGCTAACCACATTAACATCGTTGGGTATTTTCATTCACATTCAAAGGTTCACGATAAATGAATTTATCCATATGATCACATATACTTTCTTAGAGAAGGAATTTTCCAATATGAAGCACAATTGTATAGACTTTTTCAAACCCATTAATGCCAAATCAGATAAAGTTCGCTGCGATGCAATAAGGATGTAGGAAAGACGTTGAAAGATCTTTTTGAATGCTTCAAGAAATATTTTCAATGATTAGTTATCCATATAGACTATGGAAGTGATAGAAATGTGTTTAACCATGTTCACTTGTATAACTCTTCATAACATGATCATTAAAGACGAAAGGGTATGGACTTACTAGAATAAGAGTGGTCAAACCAAATGCCTAAAATATTTTGAGAAGACATTCTGCAAACTAAAGCATATTACAACATTCACGTGGATCATCAACTTGCTTACTAAAATGAATCACTTCATAATAGGATCCAAATAAATCTAATGGACCACATTTAGAATTCTTATGGAAACAATATTTATTTCCAAATTACCAAGTTTATTGCACTTAGTATTTGTAATGCAACGTTTAATGCTATAATGTTTCTATTTTATCTGTATTTGATTTATTTAAACAAAAGTATCGCGTAACATAATTCACTCACAGCAGGCCACTTAACATTTCAAACATACCAAATAGTACACGATATAAAGAAAACAATTAATGGTTCAATTTGCTATGCACTATCTAACTACATATGACTAGTTCCAAATCTGCTCTCAAAAATGCATTATTTATATTCCAACCAATGCTATGTTAACACCAGATCCATTCCTGCCAAATAATTTTTCATTACTATGGTCTCTTGACATTGACGCTCTAGCTCAAATCTACCTTTTTCAATTAAGATCAGTTCATTCGACATAGCTAGCTTCTCTACCTGACTTTGTAGATGTTCATCATTTTATATCAAAGGTTTTTCATGCACTTGTTTGATTTAAGAATTAATCCATGCCAAAACTTTATTTTTTAGCTTGACCTATCGGATAAACATCTTCATGCATTCCAGGTTGTAGCTCACCATCTTCGATGTCAGGGACTTTGTTGGAATACGTGCAAAAAGAGTTTCTCGGGCTGGAATTGTAAGCTGATTTTTGCAGTTTTTTCTTACCCATCTGTTTTGATTGGACATCACTTAATAACTTAGTGCAATTGGAGCTTCATTTTTGATGACTAGAAAGAAAGTCAGGGTGGTTTGTAAATTGGTAATAATGAGATCTTTTACAATCATTTTCCCTTAGGGATAACCTTAAGAATTGGTCGTTCGCCATTTTTTTCTAGTATTCAATAATTAAACAGGATAAATATTGTATGTTAAATTCATTATGAATGAAACGATGTTAGGAAATGTACCATCTCAGCATCTCCTCCAGGCAACTGGGGTCGGATCCTTTGATTTTGTAAATATAAGACTCATAAAACTGAGTTTATCTATTGATCTTCCCAAAACGACTGATTATCGTCGACATGGAATACATCTTCTCAACATCATTTTTATTGTACGCATTCATTACTTTCGCCTAAAATGCTTTTTTACTTTGGTCTTTTCCCTTCACCAAGTCATTAGAATAGTGATAGTAGACTAAACATAGAACTTTATTTTCTTCATTGGTCAATGCAATGGAGCGGTAGAATCTTAAAGGAGAAGCACTATGATCTGGTTCTGAGTCAAATTAAAAATTATCTATATTTATGCCTTCACTATATGATTGAAATGGATGAGACATAGTTTGTTATGTATTTCAAATTATGGAAAGGGTGGTAGAGTTGAAGATCTGCGTGTTTATTGCTACAAAAAAGAGATGAGTTCATTGGCGAAATTTTAAATATAGTAGTTTATGACTGTTGCAACATAGTCGTTTATGGTTTAAAAACATGTGTACTAGAGTTACCATGGAAGTTGAATGTAGTTGAGACATGAATAAATTATCTACATACAGCAGTTTATGACTGTTGCAACATAGTTGAGACATGAATAGATAATACAGATATTTTAAAACAATTGAATAGATTCAAAAATGTAGCAAATTTGATGAAGAATTGATACTAAATAGTAACAAATTCCTAAATAATTAAGAGTATGTGTACTGGATGGAAGTTGAACCAAAATCCTTCTAATTTTATTGCTTTGACATTTTGATGAAAAGATTACCTCTAGCTAAAGAAATTCAACTTAATTATCTTTTTGGAAGAAAAATTTCTACTTGGATTTAAAGGTAAAAAAATCTTAATAAATGATAATATTTAAGGTCTAAGGACTTCATTTTAGACAAAGAAGATGAGAAAATAAATGTAAGGAGAGAAGTAAATTGAGACACAAATGGATAATAAAGATACTACAACACAATTGAATAGATAAAAAATACAACCAACATAATTGATGAAGAATTGATACAAAACCACGACTTATATATTAAATTTTTGCAGATATTATAACTTTGTTGACTTAGTTTAGAAGAGAGCCGATCGTTTAATATTTTAGTAATAAACTTACTAAAGCATATGCTAAAATACCATGAGTTATCATGATTATTAATAAAAGATTAGCATAAGAAGATTCATGATTAATAACACTAAATTATAAAATTGGAGCTGTCAGCGAGTGCTAAGTGCTTTAGCGAGGATTTAACGGCGTAGTATTGGACATGTATATATACTATTACTTGGATGATTTTAGTACCATGTTTTTGTATAGACTTAATTATATCTAATCTATGTAGTGTTCAATATTTTTTAATTGTATTCATGCATGTTTGTGGTCCTTTCTATAATGTAATTCATTACAATGATACATTACCTTTTGACATTATTTTCAACACCGCATTGACATGTGATAATGAAATTATCAAAAACAAAACCCCAAAGAATTTTGTACTAAAATGATTTCTTTCTAGGTTAAATAGTAATAGTACATGTATAATGTCTATATATATAATTTGTAGGTGGAGCCAATGTTTTTTATAGTGATTGAAGTGATAGAGAGAGAGAGAGTGCACCCATAATATTCTAAACATGTTTATACCATGTGATTTCATCATCGACCTTCTAACTTGGTTCTATGATGAAGTGAATGTGAACCGCCCATTGTTAATTGGTTTCCACACCCAATAGTCTTTGGATTTGCTATGATTTATTAGGATTTCAACAATCTACTGAGTGATGCATGGTGGAAAGTAGGATATATCTTCTCTTAGTTGACCATTGGCTATAAGAAAAGAAACTTTCGTATTGTAGCCATTGATGATCAATACATATTCCCTCATCAGGCGATTATAGACTGCCCATTTATCCATGGATCGTACTATAAACTTATGTTGTTTCCATCTACCATCTTCCTTTTAACTACACCGTTGACTTGTATCTTGTATTGAGTAGCAATTACCATATGTAATACGTGTTATTGCTTAATAAAATATTCCAAAAGAAATTATTTTTGCAATATCTTCTCCCCATCCACTATTCCCATAAGCATTCTCCTTGGATGAATCTCCATGTTAGTTCCAAAGCAGTCGCCTTTATTATATCTTATGATTTCGAGCAACACATGTCATCCCAACTCAAGTTCTGGTTTTTAATTTTTCAAAGAAAGTTTGCATAGGTTGAATTTATTCTTGTTTTTATTGAATCTACCAACTGATATAATTAAATCTAAAACATGATCATAGGGTAGACGACCATTTTATTTAGTTCAATTACGCCAGTTATATTCAACATCCTGTTCTTTTAGTTGTTAAGTTTTTTATGGATTTTATCAAAAAACACTATGAAATCTCTTGATTTCAGCTTGCTATAAGATAAAGAGATTTCAAATTATGTGACTAAGAGATTCCCGGTTTAGGCTTTCAATATATTCATGATATGATTTTTGATTTTTCTCCTTTGTTAAAACAAAGTGTATTTTTTAATTAATTCATTTCGAAACCATAGACTCTTATATGATTTCCATAATTTTGTTAATACTCTCTGCATTTTTAGTGTTAGATTCTATGAATATTAATATGTCATCTGCATATAGGAGACGAGTGAAGGTTGGTTCTATAGGAAATCAACTTTATATTGCTCTCTAAATATTCTTTATCTAGCAATATTGTGATGTATCTCATTGTTATAGTAAAAAAGAAATGAAGATAAAGGATCTCCTTGCTTTATGCCTCTGTTGCTACTAAAGAATCCTAAAGGGCTACCATCTGTTAATATTTAAAATGTGGCAGTAGATATGCATTCATATATCAAATGTGTGAACTTTTCAGAAAAGACCATACGTAACATCAAATGGTATATGAATTCTCTACTAATTTTGTCGTAAGCCTTATGTAGGTCTACCTTCATGCACATGTTATTGGTTATGTTCCTATTGAATCACCTTACCATCTCATACGTTAAGAGAAAATTCTACGGGATTAGTCTATTTTGAATTGATGCATTTTACTAATTTTGTCGTAGGCCTTATGTATGTCTACCTTCATCCACATGTTATTGGTAATGTTCCTATTGAACCACCTTACCATCTCATACGTTAAGAGAGAATTCTACGAGATTAGTCTATTTGGAATGGATGCATTTTAATTTATAGATAATTCATTTAGATATTAGTTCATTATACTACATAATAGATTAGATAAAATTTCATAAATTACATTACATAATGATATTAGCTGTAATCTATTAAAGTCTGTGAGTTTACATTTTTGGTGACTAAGCAAATGAAGGTATGATCAATTTCTCCAACAATCTTACCTAATTGCTAAATGCCTAACACTACTTGAAAGACATCATTTTTTAATTAACTCCTAACGCAATTTATAAAATTTAACATTGAATCCATATGGGCCATGGGAGATGTTATCGTTAATTTGAAACACAGCTCTTTTGACCTCCTTTATGTCGAAAGGCCTGTTCGTTTGTCCTTCTAGCATCAGCTATAAGAATTTTTTTACAGGTAATGTGAGAAAAATAAGAATTTCTGTAAGAGGAGTTGAATAAGTTTGTAAAGAATTGTAAAGCTTTCCTATTTAATTTCTCACTTGTGTTGACCCAGTTGCCTTTGTTATCTACCATCAATCTATTAGCTAACTTAGGTCTGCCTTCAAAAAATTTAGAGTGGAAAAATCAAGTCGTTCTTTCTCCCTGTGTTAGCCACTTTATTTTTTAGTGTCGTATATATTCTATAACCTACCTTTATAGAGTTTCTAAAAGTTTCTCATCTTTGTGCTTATAGGAGTTTAGCACTTTAATATCATCTGGCTAATTAATTAGTTATGAGTAGGTAACATCCAACTATAGTCTGAGCAGTTCAACTGATTTTCCGTTGCTAATTTGTTCTTTGCTCCAAATTCAAAGGATCTCATTTATTTTTTAACTTAGATAAGAGTTGAAACAAAGAGTTATGATTTCAAATAGAAGAGCTAAGAGCCTGGTAGTCTACCTTATATTACAATGCATTATTAAATTCGGAAGGGATACATTTTTTAGTTATTGGTGGGTTGCAAAGTAGAATATGAATTGAAGTGTGATCACTCATTGAATGGTTCAAAAAATATACAAAGAAGGGGAAATTTATTAAATCATCCCTTGTTAATGAAGAGTCTATCGATTTTGGTATGCATTGTTAATTCAGAAGTTATTAAACAAAAATTAACTTTCATTTTTTTGATTCTTGCCGAAAGAATTATACATGTGTGTATATATATTATAATATACACACACATAAATTCATTTTATATATATTAAAATGGTTTTTAATTTAGTTTATATGTATTTTAAAATTTAAAAATATCGACTACTTTATTTTATATATGTATATTATAACGCTTAATGAATTAAATATATTTTGATTAATTAATTTAGATTTAGATTTGAATCTGAATATATTTTACCAAGTTGAAATTTTATATTTTAACCTTAAATTTGAATTTAAAATTTTTGAATAGGCCAAACTTCGATATTTTAACCTTAAATTCGAATTTACAAATTTTTTCCTAGCCAAACTATGTTAGGTATAGTAAATCAATTTTATTTTGTTAATATGTACGTATACACACACATTATTTTATGTATATATACACACAAATTTATATGTATATTAAATAATTTAATCGAGGCAATTTATACATGTATATACATAAATGGCGAATATAGACATAGTGGATGTCCCAATATCTATATATGCATATATTAATCATGTTATTATCCATTGTGTCATCAATTTATTCCCAATATCATCAATTCATGTGTGGATAAATATACGGTATGTTTACACATACACATTAGATATATATAATTAATGAGACTAGTTAAATAAAACAAAATAAAATATGATTTTGATAAAGTAACTAGGGATCTAATGTTAAATATTAGATTTCATAGGCAAGACCAATTATGATTTTTTTTTTGAAATTTACTATTTTCACCTACTGCGAACCAGGCCAAATCCAATAGCCTTTTCTTATTAGTGTCCAAAATATTGCTAAAATCTCCATAGATTAAAATCTTAATAGAGCATCTATGGTTGATTAATATTGTTAACATCAACTATAATATAATCCTAGAGTTTCTCCCTATCTTCCTATGAGTTATGAGCTTAGACAACAGTGGTAATAAAGTTTGAGACCACCCTTACTGACAAGTTGTAATGTTACATGTTGAGTGCTTTTTCTAATGTTAGAAAAGTCTCATACGTGCGGATTTTAAGAATTATAATTCTGCCATTAACTTGCATATTGTTATCAGAAACAAATTGCCATTTATTGAGTGTTCAAGTAGCTATAATGCACTTCTAGTCATGAATCAACATTTATTGAGCGTAGAATGTTTTGATGGTGAAAATTTTAATCATTGGCAAGAGACGGTGAAGTTCTTTCTCGTTATTGTGAAACTTTTTTCCATACTAGAAGATGGCTTGGAAGAATTACCGCCTGAAATTCCTACAAATACTATTGAATTAAAAACTAAATGACATAAGCAAAAGGATATGACTTCATGTGTAGAGGACACATATTGAATGCACAGTTTACATCCATTTACAATGCACATCGAAGCATGAAAACTGTGAAGGTGCCATGACTGCATTGGAGAGAAAATACCGCATTTCTAAGGCAAGTAACAAGAAAATTTCATTTTAGCAATTTTATGGAATTTAAGATGATTGACAATAAAATGATCATCGAACAAGTAATTGAGATTTTACTTATTGTTAATCATCTCAAAGATGCCAATATAGAGCTTCTTGAAGCATTCATAGTTGGGGTTATTATATCCCAACTTCCCTCTTCTTGGAATGATTACAAATAGAAACTAAAATATGCTAAAGTGGGCTATGATTTAGAAGCTTCACAACATCATCTTCTCATAGAAGAAGACTCACATAAAAGTGAACAATTGATAGTCAAGAATCTGAGTTTAATTCCATGGCCAACAATGTTGAAGAAATTCATCCATCAAAGCCAAAGAATGAAAACAATAAATGAAAACTAAAGAGTCATAAAAGGAAGCGTACTTGTTTCTTTTGTAACAAGCCTAACCACTATACTCGTGACTATTGTCGATAAAAGAAACAAAAAGTGAATATGGTTGAAGAAAAGCTTACAGTTGTAGTGCGAGTGGCAAACTCCGTTAGTAGCATAGAAAATGATTGATGGCTCGACACTAGAGAAACAATACATATATGCAAAGGTCGCAGTCTTTTTAAGACCTAGGATAAAACAGATGGAGAAGAAAATGAGGTTATCGAGGCAATTAAAGCTCGTAGGAAAGCCTTTAAAAGAAGCACTATTGAAATTCCATTCACTTCAGGAAGAGTTCTTACTTTGATCAATGTATTTTATATACCTGATATTTGTAAGAATCTTATATCTAGATACCTCCTTAATAAGGCATGATTCAAGATGATGTATCAATCTTATAAGCTAGTTTTGTCAAAGAATGGCAGTTTTGTGGGTCAAGAATACTCTTGTAATAACATGATTAATTTGAATGTAATTTAAGTTGTTTATGTTGTTGACTTCTTTAATTTATATCATGCTAGATTGGGACATGTTAACTATAATTCCCTTAAATCCATGCATAATTTAGGATTAATTTTCTGATTGATTCTGTTGATAAATTTAAGATACATGTTTAAGCAAAGATTCATCGAAAATCCTTCAAATTCATTGAAAGGAATACTAGTTTACTTGACTTAGTATATAGTGATGTTGGTGATCTTAAAAGTCATACAACATATAGAGAAAATAAATACTATGACACACTTATTGATGATTACTCTAGATATGATTATGTATATCTAATGAAAACCAAAGACAAGGTATTTGATAAAATCAAAATTTGCAAGGCAGAAGTGTAAAAGAAAAATGGAATTAAAATTATAATGTTGCATTTGGATCGAGGAGGTGAATGTTTGTTGAATGAATTCAATTTATTTTGCAAACTACACGGTTTGATGCACCAATGTACGACACCATGTACTCCACAACAAAACGACATTGCGTAATAATATAGAACATTGGTAGAAATGGTCGATGCAATGCTTATCAATTCTAAATTATCAAATTCATTATAGGGTGATGCTATGCTATCAGCCTCTTACATTTTAAGTAGAGTTCCTTTGTAACAAAAGGATGTATTGCCTTATGAATTATGGTTTAATCGAAAACCAAACTTACCAAAACTTATAGCCTGGGGATGTTTAGCTTATGTCAGAAAACCCAATTTTAAAAGATCCAAGTTAGGAAATAGAGCTTATAAATGTGCTTTTATAGGATATTCTCAAAATAGTAGTATTTATAGATTCATTATTTTAGATATCGTAGAAGTTATAGTATCTGTAGATGTAGAATTTTTTGAGAATGAGTATATATCACAAGACCAAAATAGTGATGAATCATTAATATCACCTAGTCTAGAACATGCTGAGACTAATTATGATTATATATCTAACCAAAACAAAGAGGAAATCTTAGTACCAGAAGAATATACTAAACGGAGAAGAAGCAAAAGAGCAAGACTAGAATAGAATATTAGCCACGATTTTATTACATATCTTATCGAAGGAACTAAGGATGAAATCCATAATATCACTAAATATGTATTAAATGTCGATGATGATCCTACAAACTATTCTAATGCTATGAGTTCCAATGATGCAATTTTCTCGAAAGAGGCAATAAATAATGAAATAAATTCAATTCTATCGTGGGTTTTGATGGATTTACCTCCTGGTGTTAAACCAATAGGATGTAAACAGGTATTTAAGAGGAAATTGAATACGGATGGATCCATTAACAAATTAAAAGCCTAATTAGTTGCAAAGGGTTATAAGCAAAAACAAAGAGTAGATTATTTTGAGTGCTCCTGTTGCTCACATTACTTATATATATTATTTGATAGCGCTAACATCCAAGCATAATTTAATTATACATCAAACGGATGTAAAGATAGAATTTCTAAATTGTATTTTAGAAGAAGAAATATATATAGAACAGCCTGAATGTTTCATATTGCCAGACCAAGAATGAAAAGTTTGTGTAAAAACCCGCCCTGCGTGACACCCTAAAATAAGCACCAAATGAAAATGTTCGACTTTCGAATACCACAAAAGACAAATTATCGGGAAAGAGAATTTAAAATAAAAATTATACTATGGAATTTTGACACAATCTCATAGTGGAATGATAATATATAATATATTGAATATACATAAATAGAACATTATAACAATATATAAGAGACTGCACTAGCGGAAATAACTGATAAGTAAATATCAATACAGAAAGTCAGAATATAATATCTGATACAAATCGCATATACCAACAACATATATGTCTTGTACTACTACAATATCAACTATGTATAAACTGTCGACATCGCCTCCATAGAATGCTCCAGCTGTCCAAAAAGCATATCTCCAAAAAACCAACTCCCAAACTACTCAATCGAGTACCCAACATGTGTCATTATATATGTAGACAAAGACAAAATGCGGACCAGACATAAAGACTGATGTGAGGGGAACTATCCAAAAATATTATATATTAAAACTATATACAAATAAATAGAAATTGTTAAGGCACAGTCGGTCCTCTCCACAATCGTGGCTCAGGGGCTGTGCAGTTATAGCGCATGGCGGTTATATAGCGGTAAAGGTGCAAAATTTATAGCAGGTTAAAGTGGGGATATATCGGAAATTAATGAAGGTGCAAAATGATTCATTAAATATAAAACCAAATATTTAAATTTAAATTGTTTTCATTCCCATGTCGTTTACATAGGAAAAGAAATATTGTTAATCTCATATAATAAAAAATTAAGATATCATGATTTATGCAGACTAGATTATATGACTACGATAGATTTTTATTAAGCACTTATGCCTTAGAATTTGGTTTTTACCCTAATTTTTTGACTTGGTTTAAAAGATAACTAGTCAAACCAATATTTGTGTATTAATGTTGCTAAACAGGTATTAAAAAGCCTTGACATAGTGGGTGTAGAGGAAAATAACGAGGCTTAAAGCGAATCTACTATTTAATAGCGCTAAATTGAAATAGCATTGCGATCGAAGAGCACTATGTGCGATAGTAGGGATTTTGCAGGGCTCTAATGGGGATTTAACTATATAGCTCAGTTGTAATCTTAACTATCCATAAAGAAGTAAAGTAAACTTATCCAAAATATAGGAAATCATACCATAACTTTGTCTTCTCCAATAATCAACGGGTCAGCACAACCAATACAATATGACTGAAACGTAATAATCATACTATGATAAAGGTAACCCAACATCCAAAGGTAGAGTGACCATAATATAAGTCTATTGCAAAGTACAAAATGATACAAATGCAAGAACAATAGCAACAGCTACCTAACAACAACGTACCATTACAATTAAAGATAATTAAGAAATATAAATCAATACCCATCATTACTGATGGGTGGAGTCAACTACGAACATCTACTATGATCCACTGATTCAAGATAAATAGAGTCAGTACACTAACATACCCGGACATCTATCATGGCCCAATGATTCCTTTTAAGAGTTCAAGATAAATAAAGTTAGTACCCAAATATACCATAGACCCCGAGCTACAAGTTTCATGTATATCTCACTGTTCCCCTATAATGGGCATAACTTATGTTCTAATTTATCTACTTGAAACCTATTGGGCATAAGTGTTATTCATTCCATTCTAAATTCCTAGGATCTTTGCAGATCACATCATACCCCTATAATGAGCACAAGTGTTCTATGATCCCGTAGTAAATGATTGTCATCATCTCTCTAGGACATCAAGGATTTCACAAATAACTTGTGTACGCCTATATCTAAAAGAACGATGCTCGTATCCCATGTAATATGCCATTAGGACCAAAAAGGAACACCAATGCCTTATAAGTATACGCACATATCAAATACGCATATCACCAACAAAGATCAATGTCTCATCATTGTCTACCTATAGGGATGGTCTTTATTGAAAGACTGATACAATTTATCGGACTATATGTATGCTGAGATCAAATCCAAGGGATTTGGATTGCTCACACTATTGTACACGCTTGTCGGATGTAACCGCATGGATGATCATGTGCCCAATCACTACCAATAATTTTTGACCAGTTATAATTCACTTTGTACTCAAGTCTGAAACCTGAGCTTCATCATGTCTTCCACTTCCTCGAGTAGCCTAGAGCATTCTTGAAGTTGCGTCAAAGCTTGACGAAGGGCCACATATAAGTCAGGGTAAAAATCTCAAAGCTTACACCTGACCTAGGCTTATTTCCCAGGTCAGTGCATCCTCTGTCGATTAGGAAACCTTCCCAATCGATTAGCCTCGGTCGACTGGTGGCACACACCAGTGGACTGAGGCTGGAAATTCCTAGGTAGTAATCTTAGGCCAGCAGGCCAAGTCGGCAACCGCTCGTTGCTTCAAGCCTCGCCTTCTTCATCGCTTCGCCTAGTAAGTCCTCTAGTTTACAAAGTCTTCCTTCACTACAACAGAGTTCATTGATTGACATTTTTGAAGTGGTTTCTTAAGTACTCGAGAATCGATTTTGATGCCAAAATCCACTCTTTGCACATGTAAAGTACAATGGACGAATGTAATGACCCATTCTTTTTTTAACACCTCAAAATGAACTCATTTTACCCCCATACCTCATGTGATGTTTACATGTGTGTCGATGCACCCATTCATGAACATTTGTATGCATACATGCACTTAAATATATATTTACTTCACAAGTCATATTTTGAGCTTTACCAAGGCGATCGTTCAATCTAGTATTCTCAACTACAACTTAGCGCACCCGATAGTCGCTATGGCCACATGAGATTGCTCGTAATTTAGTGATATAACCATATGGATATTTCTATACAGGTATACATACATGAAGATAAGCAATTCGATTGTAATGATCAAATCTCACTTTTATTTACTAAATCATTTCAATCAAAGTGAAACATCTTTTCATTATTTTATAAAATTATTTCATTATTTTATAAAATATAAAACTATCTTATAAATCATTTTTAAGCCTTTTAAATCATTTTAAAAGTCATACTCCTATCTCCAACTGGTAGTAAAATACATAGTAATATTTTTATTACTAATATAATGATGAATTAGAATTTAATCAAATAATCATGTTATAAAGTAATGTCATCGTTATCTAACTCTATTCAATACGAATAAAACACAATATAAGTACACGTGACTTTAATCAACAATCTTGATATCCTACTTCGTGCTTGGCCACTAGAAGGTTCTCTTCATATCCATATATCTCTGAACACCCTGGGCTGGACACAACCTGGAGCGATGACTCCCTGCCAAAACTTCTTGCTTCAAAATCCAAGAATTCGAAACACAAATCCTTTTCGATGATCCTCAATGTTCCCTTGACCGTCCATCTCAAAACTGGAACACTGACCATCATTGACCCACCTCATCCATCTCAGACACACAGAAACGTCCAAGAAGATCTCAAACTTATTCTTGCCATCCGAGATAGCTAGAACAGGCGCACTAGTCAGCCTTGCCTTCAAATCCGAGAAAATCTCTTCTCACTCGGGTCCACTTCTATTCCTGTAGAACTTTGCCAAACCAGGAAATTATGGTTGCTTCTATTCCTGAATAGTAGCTATTCAGGCTGGATCTACAGAAATATCATCACCAAAACAAAATGCTACAACAAAGCCTCTAACACTAACTCCAAAAGTCGCTAGCTCTCCTCTTCGGACTTGGAGTAGACAAGAAAACATTTATGAACACGAGGATAACTTATACCACACATCACAAATCTCGATTCATCAAATCCACACAGAATCTCAAAAGACTTATCAGTCTAGGCCACAAAGACAATAGCTGAACTCCAACTGGGAAAAAACTAGACTGAGGAACAGGCACTGCTTCCGAAACTAAAGACGAACCAAATCTCTATCTCCCGATGAGGAAAACCTTCGCTCCTTCAGAACATCCGAAAATCACTGGCCACCTCGATGGACTCTACGCCTTCTAGAGATACCTCACTCCATGCAGAAGATGACTTAAAAGAATTCTGGCATCATCGCAAATCACTTTTGCGATTCTTCCCAACTCAGCTTTCAAAGATACAATCCTTGCTTCGTACATCAAGCAGCCCAATACCATCCAACCAATCCAAAATCCAAACAAGATCAAAACCCTTTAGATCAAATAAAAGGTTTCTAGAAAAACTATGGGGAAGATAAGAAAATCTTAAGCTTCCGCAGATCTGATCTATCTTGGTTATCCATCTACAGGGCTTGGTTCAAAGGTAGGAGGGCTAAGCAATCAAAGATAGAGAGATAAAACTCCTCTAGAACTCATGTTGGAAATCCAAACAGATACCCAACAAATTTATATAAGTATATAGTTATATAAAAATTACAAATACGTGCTCTCAAGATAGACACCACTCCAGAGCCTAGGTATTATCTCAACCTATGCTCTGATACCAAGTGAGACGACCCGACTTTTATTCCACAGAAAGACGCATCATCTTTAAGAAAGAAAGAGGTAGAAATAGAATAGATGGAAGGAAAGAACTCAACAAAATCAGAATCTCACTGCGGAACGAAACAAAAAATAATATATAACATAACTATTACATAGTCTATTACATATCAGAGTTACACAGATACAACAACACAATATAGACAGTTATAAAAGTCTGTCTGTTATACAACTGAAATACAACACATACACCACAGAGATACATCACAGCGGAAACACAATATAACTACAAACGATGAAGCCTCCTGCTCCATAACTCCTCCAGTATTCGTCAAAGCAAACTTGAATCCCTTGGCTACTTGTAAAATTTGAGTACCCAAGAGTTTAAGAAAAACAGAATAAACTCCGGGTCAGACATGGGTCTGGTGTGAGTAAACGGGTTAAAGTTGCTTAACTTTTAAAATTCCTTCGAAAACAGAAGGTATCACGTAAGACTCCCCACACATAAACATGGGTAAGTTTTTACCTTACGCTAACCAAAACATTTGATAGGAAATCCAGTGATATTATAATAGTGTCTAGGGTTTTCAAGTAAATAGAAAATAGCCGAAATTGTTACATTCATTAAATTCCAGCTACTAGCCATAAAAGTGGGTAATACAATCAAAACCGTAGGGGCACGTAGGAAGGATGGGTTTCCATCAATGGCAGGGCTACTGGGGTACCGCCCGTCACAGTACGTGGCCTAGATCATCGTATCGAGGATCACTCCCGACCCCCTGCAACACAAAGCCGGAACCATTCCTTACTGAATGGTCCCAAACAAGACCATCTTGGTGATTCTAGCTAGCAATCGCCCCACACAGCGGAAATAAAAAGGGACATCTAAACAGGGGTAAATCTCGTCCTACTTGGGCATGACCCACTTAGCCTTGCTGCACCTCTCCTGTTTTAGCCATTCCCGGTTGATGAGGCTTGAGGCTGCGATTACCTTTATATAACACATCTATCTTAGAATGCTCATCGTCCACCTGACGATGTCCTGAAAGCATTCATTCCATACAAGTTCGTTCCGGGTTCGAACGAAACCGAAGGCATTATATCATTACACTCATTTTGGAATCACCCTTAGAGTTAACGACAATAACCCTTACACTCTGAAAACTCCTTCTCGAACCTGAAAGTATTATCACCGTTATACTCGATTGGAATCACCCTCAGATTTTTTAACGATAGATAGGTCTTACACTCCGAGTCTTCAACTCGATCTTCACTTGAATTTACGACCTAACATTTAACTTGGATCGATGTGGTTTTCGGATAATCAAATTTGACACCCGATCCTGGTCTTATCGAACCAACCGTGTCTTAAAGGCCAAGTTGTTTAAAGGTTTAAACAATTCAATTCAATTCAATGCTTTGAAATCACACAGCATTAACATAGATAAATATCATACATTTATCATCGATATAACCAATATCATATCACAGAATGTCACAACACATATCATCAGTAGATATCAATCCAATAGATATCATCCAATTCAGACATTCAACAACCAATCATCCATAAGCAAGCATTATCAATTCATATCATAATTAATTTAATTTCTTAAATTAATCCCTTAAGAATCAACCCCTTAATCTTGCTTATACAACCATTAATTAATTACTAACCTTAATTAGTTTATCACTCCTTGATTAACTTAATTTATCAATCCCTAATCCCAGATTAATTGTCCTTTAATCATCAATTAATAAACCCTAATTATTAATTAATCTCCTTTAATACAAAGTAATTAATCCTTAATTATTTCCATTATCAATTAATTAACTTTTAGTTAACTGATTAATTATTCATCAACTATCGATTAATAACCTTAATTATTAATCAATATCTCTTAATACACATTAATTAATCCATAATTACTTTTATAACTAATTAATTAATTATTAATTAACTAATTAATTATCTCTTAATTATTAATTAATAACTTAATTACAGATTACTTACTCCTTAATCACTAGTTAATTAATCATTTAACCCATCCTTAATTAACTGTTAACCTATCCTTAATTAACAGATAATCATTCCTTAATTACCATTCGATTAATCCTTAATCACAATTGATTAATCAATTAATTACCATTTAACAACTTCTTAATTAATCCTTAATTACGGATTAATTATTCTTTAATTATTAATTTAATAAAACCTTAATTATTAATTAATAAAATTTAATTACAAGTTAAGCACTTCTTAATTATGAATTAAGTAACCTTTATTACTTAATTAACAACTTATTAATTACTTAATTAATAAATCTTAACCACTTGATTAATTAAGTTTAATTACACTTAATTACTTGATTAATGAATCCCAAATCATTAGTTAATAATCTAGTTAATGATCTTTTAATTATAATTTAATTAATCTTAAATTAATTAACGTTAATCCTTAACCATTTATTAATCAAGTAAATTATTTTCCCTAATTAATTTCTTAATTAATCCTTATAATTACACTAATTTATTTAAACTTAAATTTCTTTAAATTAACTTAATCAAAATTAAAATATTAAAACCTTAATTAAGATAAAAAATTTATCTTATAAGTGCTTTAATTGCCTTAACATATTTACAATCATTTCCTTTATAACTATCCTTAATTAAATTATTAATTAAGAGTTAAAATAAAACAATCATTTAACTTGATAAATTAAAGTTATCAAAACACAACTTTAAATAACTTAAATATTTATCAATATATAATTTTTAAAAAGCTAGCTTCAATTTAAATTTAAACTTGTATTTTATATAAACTTTTAAAATTACTTTCAAAACTCGATTTCCAAATCATTTTAAAATTTCTAAACAATGTTTAAATTTAACTAACTTCAAAACTTCTTAAAATATGTTTAAGAAAACATTTATTAAAACACCAAGTAATTTATATAAAGTTTAAACTAATTTAAAATTTTAAATTTCAAAAAACAAGTTCTGAAACCTTTTTAAAATCTTCTTAAAACTGTTTTAAGTGTTGCTGCTTCGGGTCAAACCCGTTGCTTACTCGGGTCAAAACCCGAGTTCCCTTCTTCCATCTTTTTTTTTTCAAAACTTTGATTAAATATAAGTATAACAAAAACTACAGGTTATTACTACCAACATACTCGAGCACAAACTCGAGTTTCCCATGCCAAAACTCGAACGCGACTTCGAGACTTTATAGCCAAAACTTTCTGACATGTATCCACCATCATGTGCACGTGCACGCCGCCGTTGGTCACCTCCGACCAACGTCATCGCCTCCGGCAACTCATCCATCACCACAGCAACCAAATTCGACCACCCAAACATGCATACTCACCGCGAATCGAAATTGGGCATTACTGAAAAACCAAACCCAAAACGACCTCCCATAATCTATCTTCGACCACCAAGCTCCGACCACCATAGATCGAGGGTTGCTGACCATCTCTTGCCAAGTCGATACGCTACCCTCAGCCAAAATTACACTATGCTCGATCAAACAGAGAAAAGCTCAGACCCAAAAATTCCTGCTTCAACCAAACTAGGTTTAAAACCCATTCTCGTTCATTGCCGACACCACAACCCCTTATAGCCTCAACCACCATTTTTTCCCGAACCCCCATGGCCTCCTCCACCTCCAGTAACAACTCCGATCATCCTAGTTGCTCCATCTTCCAGGAATTTCCCAAAACCCACTTTCCTGAAAAAACAAAATCCATATTCAATCCATTTTTAAAAATCTGGATTTTTGTGTTAAAAATCATAATTTTAAATGATGATTCAATACATATACATGAATCAATAAAAATTCAAAATTTTATTTATTACATTATATAAGTTTTCACTGCAATATTTTAGCTTACAGGTAAATTCTAAACTTAATTTGCTTAAACATATTTTCATAAGCTAGATGAGTTTAAAACTTAGTTTGTTTTAGATTCAAAGCTTCAAAGCTTCAAAGTGTTTATATGAAAAGCTTGAATTTGTTTATCTATAAAACTCTGTGAACAGGAATGAACAGAGGAAAACAAATTTACAGGCATACAGAAAAAATCACAACCATACTTACAGAATTATTTACAATTATCAACACATGCAGGTATCATTGTCTTAGCAATCACTTAAGCAACAAGTTTTATCCTACTTAAGTTTTAAAAACTAGATGTTTACTCACCATGAATTTGCACGGTTTTGGAAACTGGAATGGAATCCCCCTTTTTAAAACTTGAAAACCGTTGTGGCTAATTCTAGAAACTTTGAATATTACTGATACTTGACTCTGCTTTAAAACTTTGATACTTTGTTGGGTTGCCAGGTTGCATTTTGAAGCTTGATTCTTAGGCATGCAGTTTTGAAACATGCTACATGCTTGATAAAAAGTATTGCAGATTTTTGTTTTTAGATTGAACTTGAGGAATTGAATATGGGTTCATACTTTTGATAAAAACAACACTACAGGGTTTCGTATTTTTGTGTGTAGTTTGAATAGGGTTTTTAGGCATGAAATTACAGGGTTTGGTTTCTTTTTGAGGATTTGGGATGAAGATTTACTACAAGTTTTTATTTCTGTTTTGCATATGAAAATACTTCAGTTTTGTGGCCATGGATTCTTGTTTGAATTCAAAGAAAAAGAAGGAAGAAGATAATGGGATTTTATAAAAATGAATTTTAAGGTTTAATAAAATTTAAAGAAAAGAAAATTAAGAAAAAGACACTTGTTATCTTTTGATTACATTTGTCATAAACCAAAGCTTATTTCCTAACACATGTATTCTATGAAGTTTAAAAATGAACACATGTCACTCATTATTTTTAAATTATTTTAAAATGATTTTTAAAACCCTTTATTATCAATTTGCTTAATTTGTAAATACTTTACTAATTTATGGACGCTTTTATAAATTTATAAATCCTTTTTCTTTTCTTATAAAAATAAAACTTTCAAAAGAAAATAAGATATAAACTAATTAGATTCCAACTAAAATAATATAAAATTATTTAATCCGTTTTTACATGCTAATTTAAATGTTTTTGCATTTGTTTACTATTAAATAAATATTTTCCAAATTTATATAAATAAAGTTCTTTTGTTTTTAATTAATATAAAACAAATTTTATTTTTAAAATAAGAGCTTTATTCATAAATCTTTTATATACAAATGTATTTCAAGATATACATTCTTCTTAAATTACAAATTTCAATTCAAATTTCAAATTTTAAATTCAGATTCAATTTAAACTTAAATTTCAAATCCAATATGTCTATATTAGATTAAAAAACACACTATTAAATTAAGAAATATTAAATTCTAATTTAAAGTAATTTTTTTAAATAAACGTATATTTAAAAATACTTATTAAATTAAAATGTTAAGCTTATCAAAAATCAAATTTATAAAATAACACAAATAAAATAATTATTCCATTTAAAATCAATTAATTTCTAAATTTAAAAACATCACATAAATTTTATTTTGGTTATTTATATATGAAGATAACAATTTTATCAATTTTAAATGATTTAATTAAGAGATTATCTCCTTTTAAATTCTCCGAAATTCTGGAATATTACATGTATAGTCTTAGTGTAGTAACCAATACTGTCACAACATGACTGTCAATTGGAGAGTAAGAAAAAATAATTCAGTATTTAAATATATTATCGACTCCAAGTCATATCAAAATGCAATCAACTCATATAGATCCCATCTCGACTCCGCACCGGGCATGTACGATATGCAATCTATTTCAGATAGCTATTACTATCACTCTCTAAACATATTTTGGTTATGAAATTTAAGTTAAGATATAAGCAACCAAACACACAACAAGTAGCAACAGGAAACAACAATTTACAAACATACTACCAAACTTATAAAGCAAGCAACAACAAGCAGTATAAGTTAATAACAAACGATTATCAAACAGCAACAAGCAATAATAAACAATCATCAAGCAACATTAACTAGCATAAAAATTACGAATCATACCAAACAAGAAACAACAAAAAAAATCTACAAAAATCAAAATCAATCAAAAACAAACAAAGACAAGCAAAAATAAGCAAAAAACAAATAATAGCAAGCAACAACAAATAACGCGTATATAAAATAATGAAACATACCAAAGAGTTTATACTGACATGCATGGTTACCAATCAATAGTTAAAACATGTATGGAAAATTGTAAGATCCAATGAGTCTGTTCGGCATTCAAGTTGAACAAAATGCTTAAGTGGTGTAACTTCTTTCGTGAATATAGTACACAAAAGACTATTACACCTCCCGCTATGAAAAGTAAAACTTCTTCGATATGCTAAATCATCAAGTCTCAAATCTCTCGAATAAATCTAGCAATCAATGTCTTAACTTTCCATTTGTTCCAAACAGAACACGTTCTCCGAAGGAGAAAACTATTGTAATTGAATCATCATTAATTGACGACCTATAATGCTTGGGATTTGATCGGGTTCAAACTCACCGCAACCGCACAATGTCAATAAGGATAATATGCTTAGTCTATGATGATGCTCAACTAAGCAAATATCATATCGCCACTTAGAAGATTATCTGAATATTCACAAAACTAGTAGAGAGGCCCTTTCCCAAGCTATCCCAAGCTTTCCTAAATGACTATCCTATAAATAATTGTGAATAAGGACCATCCAAAATAATATACAATACTAGATCTAATCCTTTATTCGCTAGCATGATTTCTTTCTTAAACTATGATCGGCCTCTCGACTCCTCTTATGTAAATACCGATCTGATTCCTTGGTCAGACCACTAAAACTTCCTCGCACGACTAGAGTCACCATTCGAGAAATATCTCTGCACCTCAAGAATCTGGGTAAAGTGCACTTCTTTATGAATTGAGTGAAAAACTCATGCCTAACTGGTGCAAATCTCCTAGAAATCCCGTGCTTAAACTAGTGACTAAAAAATGGTATATGAATGGATCATTCTCATGAAAATATTCCTTTCAGCGCATTGGATTACTCCCATCACCTAAGGTTTACTAACATAAGGACAAACAATTCCGATACAAATGACTTGATGCAAAATGTATAAGTCACTTGGTCGATCTTTGCTCATTATTGGAAAATTACCAAACTCTACCTGGATACCCAATCCAACTCATCATCGACCGACCTCGCTCTATCCGAATACTCATGCATCAAGTTTGAATGGCAGCATGCTCTATCATTTACCTCAGTTTAACGTTAGGGTTATTTATTTTTATGTTTACCAAAGAATTTACCCATAACAAAGGTGTTAAGTTTAGCCTATCTACCACATAACTAGTAACAGATAAATATACCACTCAAGTATCGAAAGGAACATAAGTGAATACCCTAGAAATAGAGCATACTCCACTATATAGCTCTTTCCATTTTACTTGAGTAGTCGTCTTCCTAGGACCCCGTAGTGCCCATAAGGAATAAGTCATTATCACTTACTCACTTATCGAAAATGTAGAAAAATCCTATGAGTTTGCGAAAGTGAGGATCTTAAGGATAATTTAACACTAAGGATCTCTAATTCTTTTAAAATTATGATTTAAGTGATGCAAAATGACAACCACAAATGCAAACACAAGCATATATAAATGCGGTCAAAATAAAGGTAAAGAGTTAGAGAGATCACACTAGAAATTTTACACTGGTTCAGGGTTACTTACATCCAACCCTGTACAGTTTCTTGTAGATACTATTTCAAATATCAAAGCTTATACCATCTCGATTTTAAGACTATGAGATATAACCTTCAGATTTTTCGAGCTCTGGGCACACTTACTAGATTCGAACAGGACACCAGCACAACCACTTGGATTCAAACAGGACACCAAACGCACTCACTTGATTCAGACGGAACACATGCATACCTACTTGGATTTTAAGGACACTAAGCACACCCAAGAGTATTAGAATATGATTTGGTATAGTTTACAAAATTAATTTCTTGTTCTTGAGTACAAATGATTCTATAACCTCTTGAATAGCACTTTGATCTTGATTTGAGTGAGAGAGATAAGAGAGTATATAATAGGGAATCAAATCAATAAAGTTTGAATTTGATTCTGATTGAATTCAAGAAGATTTTGAGTAGAATTTCTTTTAGATATCAAGAGAGTGAAAGATAATAGAAAATATGAGAAAGTAGTCAATCAAAATTCATTAAGAGAACCCTTATTTATAGAGAAACAACAATGATGTCTATTCGTGAAGAGATACGACGAAAAGACACATCCATTTCAAATTTGATTTTTTAAATTATCGGACTATATTTCGACATATAGGTTCAATGTACATCGACATACTCTTTGTAAATTTGAACAACACTTAATTAAAAATTGTTTTGAAAATATTTATCTTTGTAAAATATTTTGATACTTTGTAAAATCATTTAAACACCGTATATACATTTTAATCATAAGAAAACTTAAGAAAACATTATAAAATTATTTTGTAATATATCTAATATATAAAGGATTAAAATATGAATTTATTTTTGAAAAAATGTATAAGTGAATATATACTTAAAATCAAAGTATTAATAAATTTCAAAATATACTTGTAAAACCCTATAGAGTGGTCGAGTGGTTAAAGACATGGAAGCAATATGCAAAGTCATTAACCTAGAGATCAGGGGTTCGATAATTGGAAACTACATATAAGGAAATAAGCCCGGTTACTTTATGACTTAATTGGTATATAACCGTGGGTTCAGTTTAGGCGCCCCAGGTTTACTTAATTGTTTCCTGGGTTTCAAATACACACGCTTTTAAATGTCATAATCATTTAGAAAATATAAAAACCTAAAGCTATAAATAATTTGAAGTATATATTTAAATATAAAATAATAAAAACTTATAATAATCTTGTAAATATTTAAAAGGTTTGGAATCCTTTGAAAGCTATTTTGAAAAGATATTTGAAATATCATTTTGAAAACAGAGAATCTTAAAAATTATTTTTGAAAACCAAGATATTTGAGAATCCCTAAAATTAGAGAATAGATTAAAACCCATTTGGAAAAAAAATGAAGAGAGATCAAAGAAGTACTACCAGTGCTTTAACAAAATAATCTATGACTCTATAACATATCCTTATTCTTGAATCTTCAAATTCATGAGTCTTCAGTCTCTAACTTTGAATATTTAGATCATAATTTTTAATCTGCTCTTGATACTGTACAATTGACATTTGTTTAATATCCTGCACTATATACTATATATAACTTGAAAAAAACATTAGTATCTATATTTTAAATAACGTCATATGGTTTTTGTCATCAAAACTAACGCCTAAGGTGCTAACAATCTCCCTTTTTTTGACGATGATAGCATATATGTAGAATTTGATATAACTCTGCCTGAGTTATAAAACTCCCCCTTAGTCTATGCATAGATATTTTATATATTTCTCCTCCTTTGTCGTCAAAAAATATATAACCCAAACTCCCCTTAACTAAAGAACTACATCATATTCAAGTGATATATAAGAGATATAATACATAATTTAATAAATTCATCCAACATATATAGTCCAACAAGTCCAAAGTCAATATAATTCAATCCAATCATAAGTCAAACAAATAAATCCAAACCAATTCAAATCCTATATAAGTTTATACATAACAGTCTATACTTATTATCCTAGTGTAATTTGTTATTAAAGGAACTTAAATCAAATCTTGTGTATATATTTAAAAAAGCCAATTAACTTAAACTTCCCTTGGAACATATTATGTATTGATTGTTATTATTATGTTGCTTTCACATTAGTAACAAAATTTGACTAATATTGTTCTTGACGGTATCTCTGAAAAGCTCATAATTGACTAATATTTGTCCTAAAATGGTGAAAGAAACACGCAATAAAGGTTGATGAAATTCGTGTACCTGATTCTGCAGTCACATCAAATTTTTCATGATGATCTTCATCTTCCCCGTGCTTTTATTATGTTTGATCTTTTGAAAATTCTGTCAAAAGAAAAAAAGGTTTGTGAAATGAAATGAATCATTAATCGTAATGTTCATGCTGTTCAAACGAAAATGGAAGGTTCCAAGTTCCAATAATTATTTTTGAAAAACCTAGAATTTTGGATTTAATCGATTATTGTCATTTACTTACTGATTCACGTACTAAAACGATGATATAAACATCTCATAAACGATTTAATTTGTTGATGAATCCTAAGCTGAGAAACCTTATTCAGTAGTCAAATATTTCAAACTTATCTGCCATTTTTCAAACATCTTAAATGCATTATAGTGTAGCTAACACATTCCTGAAGAGAGATAATACATCACTTACCTAAAACATATCCATTCATTAATCTATCCATCAAAATATATACCAACTTATGATTTATTTCATCTGTAACTTTATTGCACCAGTAAAAATAAATTACGATAATAAATGTCATCAATGGACTATATAATTTAAAATCAATATTAAAACATAAAGATTAATATATAACATTTGGATCTAAATGAAGTTCTAATTTTGGGTAAACAAAGTAGCAATTACCTTAAAATAGTTTGCATTAAGGCCCGTATAATCAAATTATTAAAAAATAAAAGATTCGCTATGACATGAGCTTGGTTTAAACAATTTGAACGTTTAGCTATGGGACGCTGCCAACAGCTGCCTATTGCGAACATTGAAAGGAGCAAACCGATCCCACGTAGGTGTACAGCCATGGAAGTGTTTTAACAACATGAGGGATAGATGGCAAAATCGAGATTCTCAATCAAATTAGGGCTTTTGCAATTCGATTTATAAAATCAATACTAAACCTTATAAAACAATATATAATCGCAAAATTAAGTAGAAAATCCCTACAAATTTAACATATGTGTAGAAATTCAATCAAATATCACTAGATAAAAGGAGGAGTCGATCGACTTTGTGGGGGAGTAGAGGAGTAGCGCGATGATGATGATGAAGGGAAAATTAAGTGACGATGAAAGGGACGATAATTTAGGACTAGTGAAATTTTTCTGAAGAAAGAGAAAAAATGAAAAAATGAGGGGAAATGTGAAAAGTTAGAAATGTAACAAGGCAGAAGGCCGAAAATTTTGGTAGCGGCCACTTATACATTAATAGATGCACTTGGCTATAAACGCTACTGATAAGTGCAGCTAAATGCATAATTTCTTCTAGTGATCTACCCACCTTCAGAATCAAAAAATGGATCTACTTTAATGGCATCCCAATCTTCGTTGTCTTTGTTGACGGCACAATCTGGATTGTTGGTTGGTTCATCTTTGAAAAGGGAAGAAATCATCCATCTAGTAACAATAAAATGATTTTCTTGTTTTTTTAGCATCTACATTTAACTCAATTCTAAGTGTCTTTGATTTCTATGGATAAAGGTAAGGATATTCTTAAAAGATTAAAGGGTTTGTTAAAGATTCTCATATAATTTGTGTAGAGAAGTCATATTTGAAAATTTGAGTTTATAAGTGAAAGGGAGAAGAAGGGGAGTGGAGAATAATGTATTTTTTTGGAGTGAATAGGTTTATATATGGGTGAAAAGTCGTTTGAATAAGTTGAATAGATGGTAGTTATTTTATTTTGAATTTTAAAATTTTTTGTAATCTTCTAGTTATATGTCGACATATTGGACATACATATGTCGATGTATGTACCATATTTTTCAAAATTAACTTATTTGCTAGTAATAGCTAAAACTGTTGTATTTTAATGACTTTCCAGAGATTAATAACACTTATAATAGCAAGGAACAAGATTCCATTGATAACCATAGATAAGTACATGAAATTTAAAGATAAACATAAAAGATACATGGATTAAACTAGAAAAATTCAAACTAAAAGCTAGAAAATCAAAGGATACAACTAGCAAGAAGTAGATAAAGATGAGGACTTCCCATTAATTTTTTAAGTAGTATTTCAAAAGTACCTATCTACTTTGTTGGAAAGAGAAGAAAATGATTTCCTAAGCTTCTTTTGGTTATTAAGAAGCTTCTCTTGACTTTTTAGAATTTCATTTGTTGATGGATAAGATGGCTTTTCGGAACTTTCCAAAGAAGTGTCTTCCTTCTCTTTTTGTTCTTCCTCCTCATCCACATCCATTTCTCCTTCTTCCTTTTCCTCCACTTCTATAATTTCATTCTCTTCTTCCTAAGCTAGTTTTGCTTCCTTCTCCAAAAGAGTTTCATAAGGCTCAAAGATGGATGAAATGTGCATAAGAGAGATGTTGGCCTTATCGAATATTTTTCAAGGAATAGTTTCCTCTCCTCTTAGGTCAACACCAAAATATGTAAATATCCTAGTTTGATACACAACATGGAAGTGCGTGTTCTCGTGCCTAGAAATATTCTTAGGAAAGAATTCATACAAAATAACTTGTACGTAATTTAAGTCGCAATGACCATAAATTACAAAAAATGCTTTAAAAACCTTTTGAGTTGGGCTATTATAATTTCACGTCCTCTGAGTTATGCTTTGTTGCAAAATGAGGCTCAAAATTCTAGCTTTAGGACGTAAATTATTATTTTTAAACTCAAAATTGTCATCACTTTCAAAAATATCCTGAACAACTTCATGATTTTGATTTTCAATTTTAAAAGTCGAAAGGTCCATTCCACAGATTTGCATCCGAGCATGTAACCTAAAATTTCACAACTCAAAACAATTTAAGTGCCTTTGACACTACTCCAAACTTCACCTACATTTCCTTCATAAAACTTTCCTATCATATTATCATAAAACATTTTTACAAAATTTGGAAAACACACAAAATCATTTTGAGAAGCATCAATCAAACCAAGAATCCCATTTTGATTATGAAGATTTTAAAGATCATAAGAAGGAAAATAATCGAACTCGGCGAATCTTTCGGAAGAGACTTTTCCAATAGATACAGCATTTGGTTTTCTTAGAAAGCCTTACGGTTTTAGTAGTGTTGCTTGTGGAAGCCATTAAAGATTGTTTTAAAAGATAAGAGAGATAAATGGTTCTTGAATTTTGAAAATGAGAGTGAAATGAATGGATGGAGATATAATAATTAAATAGAGAATCAATAGACATGTTCTCTGATTAAGAGATACCTTTTTAGGATATTGGTGTTTGTGAAAAGGTGGAGGGAATTTTAGATTTTGAATTTGAAATGAAAAATCTAAATTTTGGTTTCTAGGTATATGTCGACATATGATAAGTGTGTATGTCAACATACAGTCGTTAATTTCCAAAATTTTAAGGTGAAAGAATCATTTCTGTTTACTTATATATGTATATAATTATCTTATAATTATTACTAATCTATATACTTAGTAAATAATTTAAAGATTATTTTAAAAATACATTTTAAATATATTTTTTCTACTATTTTATTCAATATCATATTATTATTAATATAATTTTATAAAATCTTCTTTATATATATTATATTCATCTAATATTGTTAATCTAAAAGTCATCCCTAATAATCAAAAGCAATCAAAAACTCCATCTCAAAAATTCAATGTTTAAATTTTAAAATCTTGCCTGTTTTTTTCTTCATTTCTTCAATCTTTTCTAATTTAGTTGATTATTACTGTGAAGTACATATTAGCATCTTCTGTATCTATTTCATTATCACTTGAGGATATATCTAAATCATCTGATGTCGCGGTATAAGCCATTTTCTATTTTTTGGATGAATTAGTTTTTGGTGAGATTTTCGGTTTATCCTATTGTGGAACGTCTCTCTGCTTATGAATAAATTCATTACAGTTAAAGCATCTAACATCATTTCCACTTTTTATATTTTTCTTATCATTTCTCTTGAGATTATTCCTATTTTAGAACTTTTTTGAAATTTCTGATCATGAAAGCATTTTCCTCATCACTGTCGTTGTCTGAATCCAGATCATCTATTGTTGCAGTAAAAGCGATGGATTTATTTTCTATTACCTTACTTTCTATCATGCCTTGCAATTCTGCTTCAAATGACATTAAATTTCCAATTAACTCTTTAATTTTTAGAGTGCTAATGTCATTAGCCTCTTCATTTACAAGAGTCTTTTGGTCCCACTCAGGAGTAAGTGAATTGAGGATTTTTCTGACTTAGTCCTCTTCAAAAAAAACTTTTACCCAATGTAATTAGTGGATGTCTTATATCTTGAAGTCTAGTATACATATCCGAAACGAACTCATTTGGAATCATTTTAAGTAATTGAAATTGATTACTTAACATAGGGATTTATGTTTGTTTGACTTTATTAGTGCCCTTATGTGTAACTTGCAGTATTCTCCATATTTCATATGCAGACTTACTACTAGACACTCTATTGAATTCGTTCTTATCTAATGAACAAAACAAAATATTCGTAGGTTTAGGGTTACTTTGTGCAAGTGTCGTTTGGTCTGAAGTCCATAGTGAAAAGTTAGTTTGGGGCTCAGTATACTCATTCTATGTGACATTCCAAATATATAGACCAGTTGACTATAAAGAGATATGTGTACTTACTGCCATTAAAAATTGAGGGTCTGGTAGTAGATTATCCTTCACAAAAGAGTTTGAAAACCCATGCTCTGATAACAAATGTTAGTTTGTGAAAATAAGGATCTTAAGGCTAATTTAACACTAGAGGGGGATGAATAGTGTTTTATAACATTTATGAATCGTTTTGAATTCTTTTAAGATTGTAGATTAAATAATGAAAAATGACAATCACAAATGCAAACATAGAAATATATAAATGAGTAAAGGTAAAATATAATGAGTTGGAGAGATCACACAAGGATTTTTATACTGGTTCAGTGTTGCCCTACATCCAGTCCCGTACAATTCTTATACATATTTCTTTTCAAATATTAAAGTTCATACAATCTCAATTTCAAGGCTATGAGATACACTCTCTAGATTTTCCGAGCTCTGGGTACACTTGTTGGATTCGGTTGGGACACCAGCACACCTACTTGCAGATGGGATACTAAGCACACCCACTTGATTCGAATGGGAAACAAGCATACCCACTTGGATTTCAAGGACACCAAGCAAACCCAAGAGTATTTGAATATGATTTGATAGTGTAAACAAAATAAATTTCTTGATCTTGAGTACAAATGATTCTATAACCTCTTGAATAGCACTTTGATCTTGATTTGAGTGACAGAGATTAGAGAGATCAGAAAGTATATAATTGAGAATCAAATCAATCGAGTTCGAATTTGATTTTGATTGAATTCCAGAAGATTTTGAGTATAATTTCTTTTATTATTCAAGAGAGTGAAAGAGAAAGAAAATATGAAAAGGTAGTCAACCAAAATTCGTTGGGAGAACCCTTTTTTATAGAGAAATGACAATCATGTCCATTCAAGTAGAGATACAAAGAAAAGACACTTCCATTCATAATTTGAGTTTTCAAAATATCGGACTTTGCGTTGACATATAGGTTCAATGTATGTCGACGTACTCTTTGTAAATTTGAAAACACTTGATTAAATATTGTTTTGAAAATACTAAGCTTTATAAAATATTTTAGTACTTTATAAAATCATTTAAAATAGTTTATACATTTTAATCATAATAAAACTTAAGAAAGCATTATAAAATTATTTTGAAATATTTTTAATATATAAAGGGTTTAAATATGAATTTCTTTTAAAAATAAAGTATAAGTGAATATATATTTAAAAGCAAAGTATTAATAAATGTAATGGCATAATCATTTCGAAAATATAAGAACAAAAAAATTAAAAGTAATTTAAAGTATATATTAAAATATAAAATAATAAAAACTTACAATAATCTTGTAAATGTTTAAAAGACCATGAATCATTTGAATGCTATTTTGAAAAGATGTTTGAAAAATTATTTTGAAACAGGGTTTCTTAAAATTCATTTTTGAAAACCAAGTTACTTGAGAGTCATTAAAATTAGAGAACAGATTAAATGAAAAAATAAATAAAGGGAGATCAAATAAGTGCTACCAGAGCTTTAACCAAATAATCTATGACTTCATAACTTATCTTGATATCATGAATCTTCAAACTCGTGAGTCTTTAATCTATAACTCTTTGAATCTCCATGTTGGCCTCTTTAATCCGCTCTTGGTGCTATACAGTCTTCTTAATCAACACCTGTCCAATATCTTGCACTATATACTATATATAACTTGATAAAAACAATATATCTATATTTTATAAAATGTCATATGGTTGTTGTCATCAAAACCAATTCTATGGCACTAATAAATACTTCTTCAATCGATCAAGCCAATCGTAGTTGAAGCACTTACGCTTCTCTTTAACTGGATGATACCTCATGGCAAAATGTCCTCATATACCATGGGAGTGACATACTTGGTCAGCTTTCTTCTTTGCATAAGCTCGATCTTCCCTTGTATCATAGTCTTCACACTTTTATTAGAGCTTCGAGTTGCTTTCCACTCTCACTACTTTAAACAGTACCTCATGGGTACTCTCATGGTGGAGATCGTTCCAATGAGACTTTCAAGAGTGGCTCTAATAGGGATATAGCGATGAGTCCCCAACCAATGCTTTAAGATTCATAGAAAACTCCTTTGCCCACACCAATAGAATACCGACCATCTCAATCTCCAAAATACAAAAGGTTGAATTAATCAACTTACTCCTTCACTGAAAACCTATCCCGCTTCAAACAAATGAAAAATTTAAATCAAACGCCTCTCTCGATCTCAAAAATGAACCGAAGATCAAGGCAACATCTAGAATTCATCCAAGGCATAGCTTGCTCATCGTCTCCCTAAACTATTATAACCCACCAAGCCAAAACCTTTCCCTTAAGATGCTAGAAGACAATCCCTTATAAGAGAATATCCCTTAAATCATATTGGCGAGAGCCATCCCAAAAACACATGTCTTGGTCAATGTCATAGCCTTGTCTCAAAACTCGGAAATGGCTTTCCGCCAAGGTTAAAGTGATCCAGCATAACTTTAGGGAGTTGGTGGAGCTATAAATATTGGTGCCTCTAGGGCACTCCACCTTTATTACGTACTGCAAATACTAGAATGTTCGCGTGTGATGGAACATCCTACGAAATAATCAAATAGTCTCTGAAAAAAATAGGTATCCTACAGTACCTGCCTGTAGTTGCTCTTATACTCCGTTCGCTCATAATGATAGTCGAAACGAAGGTATCCAAGCACCTAGAGGAAAAATAAATCAAAGTCCAGATGACAAGTGGCGTATGCAGTGTTAACCCTATCTCGGTTACGACTCAGCAGGTCTAGTACGTGGAGATGGCGCCGACTCAAGAGATACCGACCTAAGGCATGAAGAAATTCCGACCTAAGGCTTGAAGGGATGCCGGTCTAACGAGGCTATGCCGACCTAAGGAAAGTTCCGACCTAGTATGGAAGCCGACCTAGTGTATGCTCCGATCTAGCAACTCGAGGACTTTACCGACTTATAGTAAGTCGTAACCGATCTAAGGGTGTAAAGGATGGAGTAGCGGGGCAGTTTAGCATGTGACATACTAACTCGGTAGCGACCTAGCTTGTTTCCATTAAGTCGTAGGGCTTGACTCGTTAGATCGGCGAAGGGATAAGATAAGTCGGTCGCGACCTAGCTTGACCCGGTAACGACTTTGGACTTGTGCAAATTCAGCGAAGAAGGATCAACACAGCTTGACCATATCAGAGCTCCTATAAGCCGGCTGCGACTTAACTGGGTCGGTGAGGAGTTAAGACCGAGCCTAATCTTTGCCTATAAATACCACCCTACCTTCAACATGAAGGGGACCTTGGGGCTCATTCTCTTCAAGCGCCGTTACTCTGCCGAATTCCAGACGACTTCAAAGCTTTTTAGATCCAACAAACTTCTAAAGGAACTCCATGAAGGAATCATCCACATTCACCATGGATTTGAAGATGATTGTCAACATCAAAGCTTGAGCTACTTGTTTCACATACCCTATCACTTGAAGTGTGTTGTAATTGAAAGATCTTGTAAAGAATTGTAATCAAACTAGCGATAAAAAGATTAAAGTGGACGTAGGCTGGATTATAAGCCGAACCACTATAAATACTGTGTCTCTTACCGTTTTTCTACATACTTTCTGCTTATTTCTGTTTCCCGTACAAACGGGTGGTGCTTTCACAATCACATCTTATACACCAGGGTGTTAGCGTTTAAATTTTTTCGTTAACATTTTGGTGCTTTCACTGAGAACTGAACTCAGGACATCTATCATCATTGTTTCAGAAAGATTTGTAGATAGAGTTTCTTTAAGAACCAGAAGTCTATCCGAAATCATGGCTCCTGGAAGGAAAAGTAAATCTGTGAGATCTGCAAACATTCAAGAGGGAACCTCCGCTTCCCCAACACCAAATCAAGCCACTCCAGCTGTTGGAGTTTCAAAAGCGGAATTGGACGCTGCTATCTTTGGGTTGAATCAGCAAATAAATGCCCAGAACGCGCAATTGGAAGCTCAGAATGCTCAGAATGCTCTGATTCTGAATAGGTTAAACGATCTGCTCGGGGCAAACCGTCAACCTGCGAATAATGAAAGGAACTTTGTCGGTAATGTCCATGATGCTGAAACTAGAAACATTCCCGAAAGGGCTGCTAGCCCCTTTGAACAGACATTGCCTGAGGCTGGAGGATCCAGAAATAGGAATGACGAAGAATATCTTTCTGGTATGGTTCGACAGATTATGAAAGAAAGTATGCAAAGGGTCGAAGATGAGAAAGAGTGGGGTTTCGCTCCGAGCAAGACTCCGTTTACTGAAAAGATCCTAAAAGCTGAATTCCCAAGGAAGTTCGTCCCTCCGACCATTCCAGCTTACAAAGGGACAAGTGATCCAAATGAGTTCCTGTACAAATATGATTGGCACATGACAGGTGCCAGAGCTTCTGACGAGATAAAATGCCGCTATTTTCCTGTGTATTTGGAAGGGGTAGCTCTGCTTTGGTTCACAAAACTGCCTGTCCGGTCCATCGATCAGTTTTCAGACCTAACCAGGAAATTTAAAGAGCAATTTAGGCTGTATGCTTCAAAGGCAAAAGACATCATGTCGTTGTCCGGTTTGGAACAGAATCCGGGGGAAACTATCAAGTCTTTTTTAAATCGCTTTAATATAGCGTTAGCTGAGGTGGATAATGCAGAACCCCGCATGGTCTTGACCTATTTGATGAGAGCTATTGATAAGTCAAGTGAATTCGGAAAGTGGCTGAACATGAAGGAGCCAAATTCTCTGGAAAAGTTCTACAAAAAGGCGGATGAATTCATGCGTTTGGAAAGCCGTCCTGTCCCGGCAAAGGCAACAGTAGAGAAAGCTGAAGACAACACTGCTGCGCCACGTAAGAATGGATCTGTGGGACAGAAAAGAGAAAATAATGATGGAAGGAAACAACACAATTCAAAGAAGCCTCGATCCTTCAAGCCATCAGAATATACTCCTTTGTTAGAGACACCAGAGCGCATCTACCTGGCTACAAAAGATTCTTTTGAGTATCCCAAACCTCCTGTTCTCAGAACCGGAAGAAAAGCTGTGCAAAGTGGGAAGTTCTGTCGCTTCCATAATCAGCCTGGTCATGACACAGACGACTGCCGTCAATTGAAAAATATAATCGAAGAATTGCTAAGAGAAAATAAGCTGCAGCAATTTGTGAAGAAGAGTGGTAATGATCCTGCTTCGTCAAGTCAGGGGCAACAAGCTCTTGCTCATCAGCCCAGGACAAATGAGAAGGCCGCAGGACATGAATCTGGAAGGCCAGTTATTAATGTCATCACAGGAGGACCCCACCCAGCAGGCAGAAGCTGGGGTGAAATGGAGAGGTACACTCGAGCTCTGAAACATATGCCAACTGAAGAGAATGTCTTTGTTTTAGAGGACTCTACACCCCTGAAACAACAAAGGACTTTTAATGATGATATTGTGTTCAGGGCTAGAGATTCCACGGGCATTGAGGCCCCTACTTTGGACCCGTTAGTCATCTCGGCCGGTATTGGACCGGCTATTGTCAGAAGAGTTCTTATTGATTGCGGCGCATCTTGCAACATCCTCTTCAAGAAAACGTTTGACCAGATGAGAATCCCGATGGCGGATGTGCAAGCCTCATCTCAGAAGATTGTTGGCTTCACTGGGGAGCCAAAGCAACCAGAAGGAACCATTGACTTGCTTGTGGAACTCGGAGAAGGAGAAAGAAAAGTAGTTCGCAAGCAGACTTTTGTGATAGTAGATGAATTTTCTGCTTATAATGCTTTCTTTGGTCGACCTATTCTTGCTGCATTCAAAGCTGTCCTTGCCCCATGGTGTCTTACTATTAAATTCCCTACAGACAATGGGGTAGGAGTTATTAAAGGAGACCAGAACGCTGGGCGAGAATGTTATATGACAGAGCTGCGAGAAACAAGGAAGAGAGAAATGGGGAAAGATGCGGCAACCCCAATCCGCATCAAAACACCAACCCTATAGCAACTACAGGGCGGACCCTGCACTGGCGAGCATAGCGGGGCACGAAAAGTGATGGATCCTAGAAAGGCCAGTGCGGGGGAGAGTAGGGTGGTACCAGCAGAAACAACGATACCGGTGCCCGTTGATCTGAAGGACCCAAACAAGGTGCTGAATGTGGGTTCACAACTTAATGTGTCAGTTCAGAATGCCTTGATATCTTTTTTGAAAGCAAACCTGGATGTTTTCGCTTGGACCCATGCCGATATGTGCGGAATATCCCCAGAAGTTGCGGTACATGCTCTGAATATTGACCCAAAGTTCACGCCAGTAAAGCAGAAAAGAAGAATCCAAGGTCTAGAAAGGTCGACAGCATTGAAAGAGGAAGTTGACCGGCTCATGGAGAATAATTTCATCAGAGAATCTACCTATCCAAATTGGGTTTCAAATCCAGTGCTAGTTAAGAAAGCCAATGGTAAATGGAGAGTGTGCATCGACTTTTCAGATCTAAACAAGGCCTGTCCCAAAGACTGCTTCCCATTACCCAGGATCGATCAACTGGTAGATGGAACAGCGGGTCATGAATTGTTGTCTTTTATGGATGCCTACTCCGGATATAATCAGATCATGATGCATGAGCCAGATCAGGAGGACACAAGCTTTATCACCGATGTCGGTCTTTACTGTTACAGAGTTATGCCCTTTGGGTTGAAGAATGCGGGGGCAACATACCAAAGACTGGTAAATGCTATGTTCAAACCGCAGTTGGGAAAGACTATGGAAGTTTACGTTGATGACATGCTAGTAAAATCTAAGAAAGCAGTGGATCACATCGAACACTTAGCAGAAATGTTCGCAATTCTCCGAAGATACGGAATGAAGCTTAACCCTTTAAAATGTTCTTTCGGGGTAGAATCTGGGAAGTTCTTGGGTTTCATCGTGAGCGCTAGGGGCATTGAAGCTAGTCCAGCTCAAATCACTGCTCTAAAAGAAGTCAAAGCTCCTAAAACAAAGAGGGAATTGCAAAGTCTCAATGGAAAAATTGCCGCCTTAAGTCGGTTCATATCCAAAGCTACTGATAAATGCATTCCATTCTTCGACGCTCTAAAGAAAGGAAAGAAAAACTTTGACTGGACTCCCGAATGCCAGAAAGCTTTTGAAGAATTGATTCAACATATGGAAACGCCTCCAATACTTTCCAGGCCCGGCGATGGCGAGGATCTTCTTATATACTTGGCAGTTTCATCTCATGCTTTAAGTGCAGCGCTGGTACGGGAAGACAAAAGGATTCAACATCCAGTTTACTATATCAGCAAAAGACTCACTGGGGCAGAAATGAATTACTCCAAGTTGGAAAAACTCGCCTATTGTCTATTGATTGCCTCAAGAAAGTTGAGGCAATATTTCCAGGCTCATCCTATCAAAGTCCTCACTGATCAACCTTTAAAGCAAGTCTTGTTTCGCCCTGAGACTTCGGGCCGCCTTTTAAAGTGGAATATTGAATTGAGCCAATATGACATCACTTATCATCCTAGAAAAGCGATCAACGGACAAGCTTTGGCAGATTTTATTGCAGAATTTACAGACAAGGGTAACAGCGAGGAAGAAACAATCGAGAACTCCCCAACCCAATGGAAGTTATTTGTAGATGGCGCAAGAAATGATTACTGTTCAGGTGCTGGAATTGTTCTTGAAACTCCTGAAGGCCGGTCATTATGCTATGCGCTAAGATTAGAATTTCCTTCAACAAACAATGAAGCAGAATATGAAGCTCTGATCGCTGGTTTGAAAATTGCTAAAGAACTAAACATTCGAGCGTTACAGATCTTCAGTGATTCGCAGCTTATAGTATGTCAAGTCAAGAAGGAGTTTCAAACGAAAGGAGGAAATCTGCCCGCTTATGTGTCAAAGGCTTGGGAACTTTTATGTGAATTCGACCATTACACGATAAGTCATATTCCTCGAGAAGAAAACATGAAAGCAGATTCTCTCGCAAAATACTCAAGTTCTGGCGAAGCCCAATCCTTAGGGTTAGTTCCAGTGGAAGTTTTGTCAAATCCGAGCATTGATGAAATGGATATCGATTGGGTTATGAGTATGTCGCAAGAGCAAGAATCATGGATGACTCCAATAACAAAGTATCTACTCAATGGCTCTTTACCAGAAAACTCTAAAGAACGACAAAAGCTACTGAGAAAAGCTTCTCGATATATAATCCAGGATGGTCAATTATACAGACGAGGATTCTCAATGCCATTGCTTCGATGTGTATCCAAAGAAGAAGCCAAAATAATCCTATCAGAGGTACATGGAGGAGAATGTGGGGATCATTCAGGTGGTCAAACTTTAGCAAAGAAAATTCTCCGATATGGATATTTTTGGCCAGAAATTAATCGAGATGCTGCAGATTACTCTCGAAAATGTGACAGATGTCAAAGATTTGCCAAAATTCCTAGAGCACCTTCTACTGAGCTCACACAAATGACCAGTCCGTGGCCGTTTGCGATTTGGGGAATAGATTTGATCGGACCTTTACCAACCGCCAAATCTGGAATCAAATATGCCATTGTTGCTGTAGATTATTTCACTAAATGGGCTGAAGCTGAACCATTGGCAACTATCACCTCCAAAAAGATGATAAATTTTGTGACTAAGAATATCATTTGCAGATACGGTGTGCCTCAGAAAATAATCACAGACAATGGTACTCAGTTTGAAAGCGAGGAATTCCAGGATTTTTGCAAGCGATTCAAAATCCAGAAAAGCTTTTCGGCAGTAGCTCATCCGCAGGCAAACGGGCAAGTGGAAGCAGTGAACAAGATCATCAAATCAACCATCAAAAAGCAACTCGAAAGAGCAAAAGGTGGTTGGGTCGATAAACTACCGCTTGCACTATGGGCATACAGAACTACTCACAAAACTGCAACTGGGCATACTCCTTTTTCGTTAGCATACGGATCGGAAGCAATGATCCCGGTTGAAACAGAGGTCCCTTCACACAGAAGAATCCATTTCAATCAAGCAGAAAATGAAAAGCTGCAACTTGAAGCGCTGGATCTCCTTGATGAAAAAAGAGATGAAGCTAACCTCAGAGTTGCATCTCATCAGCAAAGGATAGCCAGACATTTCAATTCCAAAGTTCGTCAACGCAGCTTTGAAATTGGAGATCTAGTCCTAAAAAGAATTATGACAGCGACAGGTGTGTTTGGGCCAAATTGGGAAGGACCGTATGTGATAGGTCAGAAACTTCTTGACGGCACATTCAAGCTCACCACAGTTGATGGAGATCAAATTCCAAGGGCATGGAACAGCAATCACTTGCGTCCATACTTTACTTGAAAATTTTGTTGAAACATTGTAAAAAGAATTATGAATGTATGATTCCTGTAATTGAAAGCAATTGTGAAACTGATGCAAGTAAATAATGAAAGAATATAAAGTGGATGTAGGCCCAATTTCATGGCCGAACCACTATAAATCTTGTGTTCCTTATTATCATTATATGTTTGCTTTGTTTTCGATATAAAAATACACAAAATGTATTGCTGAAATATCGATTTAAATTTTTGCAGACAGTGGAGATAAAACTTGCGCATAATAAGACCGAGCGATTCTCACCATCATTCAACAAACAAATTTCAAGTCACAAAGACCCCGAATTCAAATCCTAGATAGGAAATGCTTCAATTGAACGGCTAATGATTTCGATAGGAACGAGCCCTTGCTGATAAATTGAGATTGTTTAAACAAACAAACATCCAATTAGGAAGCTAGTGCCCGTTCTCACGAACTTGCCTGGCAATGAAGTACACTTCCTTGGATTAAACAAGCCACTTGTGAGAAAAAGGGGGATGAAAACTTGAAAAAAAAAAAAAAAAAAAAAAAAAAGGGATCGCTGAAAAGGCATAAGCAAGTGAACAGAGGAACAACCAAAGCTACCATCAGCGCCACAAGTCCTCTTCGGAGGCGCAACTCTTCGGATAATAAAAGACCTCTAATGGGTCATATGCCACAAAAAAGAAAGTTCTCTACTCAACAAAAAAGATTGGAGGAGTCATGACCCTCCAACCATGAGAGAGTAACTTCCAGGCGATGAAAACCCTCTCTGAGGCACATTTCACCAGGAGTTGAAGTGTTATAACCGCTCTTCGGGATTTCACTTCACCAGAGTTGAAATGTAAACAAAATAAAAGCCCTCTTCGGAGGCCCATTTCACCAGGAGTTGAAGTGTTATAACTGCTCTTCGGGATTTCACTTCACCAGAGTTGAAATGTAAACAAAATAAAAGCCCTCTTCGGAGGCCCATTTCGCCAGGAGTTGAAGTGTAGCAGCCGCTCTTCGGAATTTCACTTCACCAAAGTTGAAATGTAAAAACAAAGACCTTCTTGAAAGCACACGTTTCACCGAGATTGAAATAAAACTTCCAAGTGTTGAAACGTGAAAAGGCTTTCTTCAAAGGCACAACTCTTTGGGGGTACACGTTTCACCAAGATTGAAATAAAACTTCCAAGTGTTGGAACGTGAGAAATCCCTCCTCAGAGGTACAACCCCCTCCCGGGAACACAATTAAGAAGAAAGACCTCTTTGGAAACCCACGTTTCACCGAGATTGAAATAAAACTTCCAAGTGTTGAAACGTGAAAAGGATTTCTAAAGCATAACTCTTTGGAGGTACACGTTTCACCGAGATTGAAATAAAACTTCCAAGTGTTGAAACGTGAAAAAATCCCTCCTCAGAGGTACAACTTTCTATAAAAAAAAAAATCCTCATCAAAAGCGTACTTTAACTTTCAAAGGAAAAGTAATTTGCCTACTATGGGAAATGATCGTAAAAAGAAAAGAAGTTAAAGTACCCTTCAGAGGTCCGCTTTACCACATAGAGGAATTCACTTGATGAGATATGCACATAAGCAAAAGAAAAAAGTGATTTCTTCGAACGACCAAGCGTAAAAACTTATACGAAGGGAGTTGTACTCTATAAAATTTTCTTTAAAGAATAAAATAATTATTCTTTAGCAAATAAGAGTGCAAGTCCCCTCGAAGTATAAAATATTGCAGCAAGCTTAAGGTATGGGGGCAACATGGTATAGTAGTATAGATGCATCAGCAGAGTAATACTCAAGCAACATACCACAAGCCCGCTGCAACACTATATAAACAAACTTGTGCAAAAATAAATAGTAAATGCATTCTCAAATTCAAACAGAAGTTTGTACAAACGAAGAATCATTTTATTCAACTATAATGCAGATACAGGTTCTCAAAATAAAAGCGGAGGCCGATACCCGCACAACTCTCGGCCAGTTCATACAAAAGACAAAAAGCTAAAGTCTTCACTTCTTTTTACTGCCTTTGGACCCTTTACCCGACCGAATGACCAGCTTTTCAGGTCGGCCAGTGGGTATAAGGGAGGAAGGAGAGGTAGGCGCAGCTGGCCCAACTTCTGGCTCCTCTTCAGTGGCAGTGATTATCTTCCCTCTCCTCCTTGATGCTCCTTGCTTCCTTCTCCTCTTTGAGGAAGACTCACTTCCTGGAGTGACAAGTTTAGATAAAGTTATATCGTCAGAAGGAGTCCGCTCCGGAGATATGTCACCTCCCTCAAGTCCCTCATCTTTTTGCTCTTGCGAAGCAATGGGATCATCCAGGCCATGGAGAGCTTCTATTTGTTCTTCTTGTGACCCAGGTTGCGAAGCAGAAGGAGGCGCCACTTGAAGAGATGGAGGAAGGATCACCGGGGGAGAAGAAGCTTGAGTTTGACTCGGTGCTTTCTCTACAAAGGAGAAAAAACTTAAAATATCAGTATCTTTCGAAAAGAGAGGGGATGACGGCTCATCAAAAGTCGGGAATTCATTGACATTTGAAAAATAATCAAGAAGATCGTCAAGTTCACAAGGAGCGAACGAGCAGTTCACCACTTGAGCTGGTCCGGTGTCAAGTTTACCTGGGGTAGTTGGATCTCTGAGGCTGATTTCATATCGCTGTGCTTCGTTGCTTTCACCACCTTCATCCCCGCCTTGTGCACTTGTAGTTTCAGTTACTGTCTTAGTTGCAGGCGGAGTAGAGGAGCTAGAACCCGTGATGTCAACCACAGGAGAAACTGGAGGATGGACAGAGGAAATAAGCGTTAATTCCTTTCCAGAACATTCCTCTTCCGCCATTCCAGTTCTCATCCTGGCAAGTTGTTCTCGCCCCTTCGCAAGAGCAGCGCGAGCTCCCTCATCCAGGTAACGCGCCTCAAAATCTTCATCGCCATACCCGGCGTCTTTAAACATGTTAAGAGCAGCTTCCCACACCTCGGCCAGGGTGATTTCATACTTAGGACCAAGAAAAGAGAGGCTGCCGCGTCCCAAGACACAATGTAAATAAAAATCGAATAAAGTCGAATTGATATCGTTTTCCATGGTCTGAGCAGTTTCTTCGGCTGCAATTTTGCCAGCCATGGCCTCATCTCGATCTTTTTCGGTCTGAGCAAGTTGGGCTTTTAGCGCTTCAATCTCCATGTCCCGGGCGCTCAGTTTATTCTGCAGCTGGGTGACATCAGTGCGGTGGTTCTCTACAGCTTGTTCCAACCTCTCAGCTTTAGCTTCAGCGTCCCTCTGGCTGGCGTGCGCATCTCGCACTTGTTTTTGCAATACCTCTTCTCTTTGGGTGTAAGTATTAGTAGAAGAGGCAAGATCATCTTTGAGCTGCTTTACTTCAGCTTCGAGTTTTTCATTGTATTCGGCTATCTCCTTCATCTCAGTGTTGTGTTGATCAAGAATCTTCTGCCATTCTGATTTGTCATTTTCCATGGTCAGCATTGCTTCGATGTTAGCCCGATTAACTCTTTGAAGTTCATCAACCAGCTTTTGCCATCCAGACATTCTATCGATATCAAGCTTGACAGCATCGAGATTTCTGTACATAGCTTCTTTGTCGATGGGGACCAAATCAAGGTCGAAGCGTACCCCCCTCAAACACCAGTTCGGGAATCGGCTCTGCAAAGTCGGGGGGCCCCTTTCAACATGGTATGAAGGCCTGTTGAGAAGTGTTTGGATGGCACTTCCTTCAAGAGCAGGAGATTTGGAAGGGATGTCAATAGAAACTGAGGCACCAGGTCTCTCAGATGTCACGGGCACGTGCTCCTCGCCAAGTTTGGTCCGCTTTCTCGAATCCTCAATATGGCTCTTCCCCCTATCATCGTGCGTTTTACGTTTATGGGAATCATCATCCCTTGGGAAAGATTCATGTCGCGTGCCCGCTCCCTCATGACGTTCTTCATACCTTCTCCTCTCTTCAGCTTTTCGCGCAGCTCTCTGCTCATTGGTCTCTCTGGGATCGGTATAGTATTGCTTGTAATCATAGCTGCCACGCCCTCCATAGCGTCGAAAGTCTTTGTAATAAGAACCGCTGCCGCTGCGCCCCATAGAGGAATCTGAAAAGGCAAAAATAGCAAGTCTTAGAAACTTCCGGAGAAAAGAAGTTAAATGTGAACAAATGCCAAAAAATCCTAAGTGTTGTGTGATGTGCAAGCTACGCGCATTAAGCTACAAACCACTCATTGGTGTAGAGGTGATGATAGCTTGGGTATGAGGAGTTGGTGTTTGTGTTGGTGTTAGTCGAAGAAGGGACGTCGCCTCAACTATAGGAGAGATAGTTTTAGACACGTCATCTCTAAAAAGCTCCTGTGAGGTCACTATTATGTCGCTCAACCCATCATAAACATCGTCACCATCATGCTCGGTGAGACTTGTTTTCTCAGTTCCTACATCAGCTAATCCCCCGAGAGGCTGTGAAGGTTCTTCTTCTTCCTCAATCGGGGCAAGTGCCGTCTTACTAGATGACCCCATAATGTCGGTAGGGGTGGAACATTTCACCAATGAAGCTTCGATGTTAGACTCTTTTGATGAGGGTTGTTCGATAGTAACGGGGGCATCCGATGCTTCAGTCGGGGAATCGGGAACTTCAGTCGGAGCTTCACAAAGCTGAGTATAGCGAGAAGGGTGGAGAAGTTCGTATTGATGTAGAAATTCGTCGCTTAGTAGAAACTTGATACTTCTCTCTTCTGCGGCTACAGCGCTCAGTCTATCAAAAGTCTGCCTATGTATCGGATCTCTAGAGGGAAGGGGAAGTGCTGAAAAAAGCAAAGAATGAGATTAGCAATTTGGACCCCGAAAAGAGTTAAGAAAGAAAGTGGAAAGACGGAAATAAATGATCTTACTTCCTACTCTCCAAGAAGCATAAAACTCTGGGGGACTGCGGGCAAAGAAAAATTGGTTTAAAAATCCATGGACACTTTCAGTAAGATCAAGAATGAGCTTGCGGTTTCTTGCACTTCTCACAATGATAAGAGAAGGATGGTCTTTGCTCTTTGCAAACGAGCATAAGTAGCGAATTTCTTCGAAGCTCGGCAGTCGGTCAAGATTTCTTCTGAACAAAACACCCAACCCCATCAAGATAGCGTAACCATTAGGATGAAGTTGGAACGGAGAAATTGACATCCGAAGAAGAAGAATTCGAAGAAAGTCATTGAAAGGTGGGATCGCCCCACTTAAGCACATTTGACGATTAACCGCGACAAAACCATAGGGAGGTCTGTCAGCAGTATCATTCGGTCCAGGAAATATGACATCATCTTCAGCAAAGCCGAATTGAGTACGCAACTGAATAAATGTTCTCGAAGATAGAATAGTCGAAGTTCTTTCCGGAGGATTCTCTATAGGAACAGCTATCGGGAAAGTTTCTTCTTCTTGACTTGCTGCTTCTTCTCCTTGATGGGAAGTCATTCTACACAAGCAATTGGATATTCAAACATGAAGGTGCACGTTTCCTAAAGTGTGTGAAGTGTTGTACAAGTATCAATCAAACAATAAGCAAAGGTAACTGGAATAAAACCTAGCAAACATTTGTTAGTTATAAAAACCAGGAATCTTTGTTTTGAGTTTGAATATGCAAATACAATGTTGATGCAAACAAATCAGTTCAAATTGTTGATACTTTGCATTAATATTCTACTTTAGTCAATTAATTTACAACATTTCATGCAATATGTTCATATCTCTTATCTTGTCTTAACTAATCTGTCATTTGATATGGGCAGTCAATGGCAGTATGTGCGCCTTGGTTTTCTTTGTTTGTATGTTATTATCAACAGGTTTACAACTCAAAAGTGAGAATGATATGTGAAGTGACACAATGACATTCAAACAAATTTAAAGTTGGGGCATTTCAAATCTTAATCCCGGTTCAAGGTTTATTCAATTTAGTTCGGTAGTCCGGGTTAAAATACTTGAAGAAGGCCTATGTTTCTAAGTGTCAATACGTCCAGAGCCCAAGTGTTAGCTCGGCTACGATTCAAAAATTCTCATGCGAGATAAGACTGAGTCGGTAACGGGTCAAAATCTAGGTGGTTCAGCTTGGCGACTCATTTCCTCTAGTTCGCACGGGGGAGATAAGAAGGCAAGCTCCAAGTCGAAAGGCAGGAATTCCTCCAAGTCTTAACTCGGTCACGATCTAAGCTTTAATGTTTAGGTCGGCGAGATTCTTTCAAGCATTATCTCAACCACGATTTAAGGTCGTGTAAGAGCTAGATCGGTCGAAGGCTAAGCCACCTAAACCCACTAACTCGCCTTCGAGCCAACATCCCATAGCATTAAACCCGATAACCCAATAGCCATTTCTTCAACAGCATCCTTTCATTCAAGCTATCGGATCATCCAATAAAACAGCTCCAAATCGCATAAGTCCGTTGCTCTGCCTTCAGAGATCATTGAACCTGAGTGATAAAACCTTCTTCATCATCTCAACGATCATCTGAAGCCAAAATCGAGTAACCTAAACTTCATCGACTACAGGTATAGTGAGATTCGTGATGGAACGTTGCGCGAAGAGACAATTCGTATTCAAGTGACAGAATTCATGAACCAATAGCAATCTATGATCGAGAAGGGGACGGATTCACTTACGCTCTGAATAGTAGGAATTGCTGGTGATCAGGTAGGATGGAATCGCCTTAAAGAACTCAAGAGAATTTTAATGGCGGAGTTAAGAGAGCAGGTAATGAGAAAGAAGAAGGGGATATGATTTATACCTCGTAGTGAAAGGAACTGAAGCGGCAATTCGCCGGCTTAACATTTGGACCGTGCCCGATCTAATAACGTGCCGACTCAGTGAAGGGCCGAGATAAGAGATGTTTCGAAGCACACGACTTAAGCCTAAGGCGTATACTTCGAGGGGCAAATGTTAACCCTATCTCGGTTACGACTCAGCAGGTCTAGTACGTGGAGATGGCGCCGACTCAAGAGATACCGACCTAAGGCATGAAGAAATTCCGACCTAAGGCTTGAAGGGATGCCGGTCTAACGAGGCTATGCCGACCTAAGGAAAGTTCCGACCTAGTATGGAAGCCGACCTAGTGTATGCTCCGATCTAGCAACTCGAGGACTTTACCGACTTATAGTAAGTCGTAACCGATCTAAGGGTGTAAAGGATGGAGTAGCGGGGCAGTTTAGCATGTGACATACTAACTCGGTAGCGACCTAGCTTGTTTCCATTAAGTCGTAGGGCTTGACTCGTTAGATCGGCGAAGGGATAAGATAAGTCGGTCGCGACCTAGCTTGACCCGGTAACGACTTTGGACTTGTGCAAATTCAGCGAAGAAGGATCAACACAGCTTGACCATATCAGAGCTCCTATAAGCCGGCTGCGACTTAACTGGGTCGGTGAGGAGTTAAGACCGAGCCTAATCTTTGCCTATAAATACCACCCTACCTTCAACATGAAGGGGACCTTGGGGCTCATTCTCTTCAAGCGCCGTTACTCTGCCGAATTCCAGACGACTTCAAAGCTTTTTAGATCCAACAAACTTCTAAAGGAACTCCATGAAGGAATCATCCACATTCACCATGGATTTGAAGATGATTGTCAACATCAAAGCTTGAGCTACTTGTTTCACATACCCTATCACTTGAAGTGTGTTGTAATTGAAAGATCTTGTAAAGAATTGTAATCAAACTAGCGATAAAAAGATTAAAGTGGACGTAGGCTGGATTATAAGCCGAACCACTATAAATACTGTGTCTCTTACCGTTTTTCTACATACTTTCTGCTTATTTCTGTTTCCCGTACAAACGGGTGGTGCTTTCACAATCACATCTTATACACCAGGGTGTTAGCGTTTAAATTTTTTCGTTAACATGCAGTATTATATAGTAGAAAATACAAGTACGGTCTCTCACATATCTAATTCTATAACATTGTTTAACTCAATCTGGTTCACTTGGTTTTGAGTGTTGAGCCTACGCCCTAATACCAGCTATAACAACCCGCCCTTTGCAATACCTTGAAATTAGCACCGAATGATAATGTTGACTTTCAAATACTACAAAAGGCAGATTATCAAGAAAGAAAATTCAAAACAAACATTATACTATGGAATTTTGACAAAATCTCACATTGGAATGATAACATATATAATAAACTAAATATACATGAACAAAAGATGATGAACAATATATAAGAGAGTGAACTAGCAGAAATAGCTGATAAGTAAATATCAATACAGAAAGTCAGAATAGAATATCTGATACAGATCTCATATATCTATGACGTATCTGTCATGTGCTACTACAATATCAAGCATGTACATGAAGGGTTGACATTGCTTCCATAGAATGCTCCAACTATCTAGAAAGTGTATCGCCAAAATCATCTGACTCCTAAACTACTCAATCGAGTATATGAAAGTTTTCATGACATAAGTAGACGAAAATAAAATGCGGATCAGACATAAAGCCTAGTGTGAGGGGAACTATCCCAAAATATCGTACATCAAAACTATATACAAATAAATAGGAACTACTAAGGCACAGTCGATTCTATCCACAATCATATCCCAGAAGTAATCCAAACCGTCCACAACCTAGTAAAGTAAACCTATCCAAAAGATAAGGAATCATACCATAACCTGCTCTTCTCCTGTAATCAATGAGTCAGCACAACCAATATAATTTGATTGAAACTTAACAACCATACTATGATAAAGGTAACCAAACATCCAAAAGTACGATGATCATAATATAAGTCTATCGCGAAGTACAAAACGATAGTAAGTTCAGCAACAATAGCCAACTAATAACACGCATAACATAACAATAATATACAATTAAGAAATGTAACTCAATACCCATCATTACTGATGGGTGGAGTCAATTTTTATTACAATCCAATGATTTAAGATAAATAGAGTTAGTACACTAACATACCCTAATATCTATCGCGATCCAGTGATTCCCTTCAAGAATTCCAGATAGATAGAGTCAATATCTAAATATACAATTGAACCCAAGCCACAAGTCTCTTGTAGATCCCATTGTACCCCTATAGTGAGCATAAGTTATGATATACTATATCTACTTGAAACCTAGTACCAATATTAAATAGAATCACCACACTCCTATTATAAGCATAAGTGTTAGTCATTCTATTATAAATACTGGGACCTTTACGGAACACACCATACCCTCATAAGGATAAGTGTTCTATGATTCCATAGTAAATGATTGTCATCATCCCTCTATAGGACATCAAGGATTTCTTAAATAACTTGTATACACCTCTGTCTAAAAAGAAAACGACGCTCGTACCTCATGTAATATGCCATCGGGACGAAAAAGGAACACCGTTGCTATATAAGTACATATGCATACATCAAATATAACTTCATATAATCAAGTATGCTTATCATCAACGAAGATTGATGTCTCATCCTTGTCTATCTATAAAAATGGTCTCTTTTAAAAAAACCAATAAAATTTATAGACTATACATATCCGGAGGTTAAATCCAAGGGATGCGGATTGCTCCGCTTGGTCGTACCCACTCGTCGGACATGATCACATGGTCGATCATCATGATGATCCCATGCCCGATCTTTAACAATCATTTTTTACTACATAGAATTCACTTTGCACTAATGTCAAGATCTTGAGCTTCGCCATGTCTTCCACTTCCTTGAGTAGTCTAGAGCATTCTTGAAGTTTTTCCAAAGCCTTGTGAAGGGCCGCACACGAGATGGGGTGAAAATCCCTAAAGCCTTACACCTGACCAAGACTTATTACCCAGGTCAATACACCTTCATTCGACTAGGAAACCTTCCTAATCGACTAGCCTCAATCGATTGGTGGCACATACTAGTCGATTGAGACTAGAAATTCCTGGGTAGTAAGCCCAGGCCAACAAGTAAAGTCGGCCACCACTTGTCGATACGAGCATCGTCTTCTCCATTGCTTTGCCCGACGAGTCATCTAGCTCTTGTAATCTGCATTCTTCTTCAATGGAGTTTATTTGTTGATGTTTTGGAAGTGGTTTCTTAAGTATTCGAGAATTGATTTCGATATAAAATTCTACACTTTACACATGTAGAGTTCTATGGGTGAATATAACGACTCGACCTCCCTAACACGCCAAAATGAACTCAATCGACACCCATACCTCATATGATGCTACACATGTGCCGATGTACCCATTCATGAATATTTGTATGCACACAGGAAAATAACCACATATTTACTTCATAAGTTATATTTCGAGCTTCACGGAGGTGATTTTTCGATCCAGTATTCTATTTACAACTTAACACACCATGATTGTCGCTATTGCTAAATGAGATTGCTCATAACTTAATGAAATACCCGTCTGGATATTTCTATACATGTATACATACATTAAAATGATGTAACAACCCTGTATTTTTAATATTTTCTAATTGTTAATTTTATTTATTTTAATTCAAATGTCTAATTTAAAAACTTTTTTATATTTATTAAAATGAATAAGTTTTGTTATTTTAAAAGTATGTTTTGATTTTTGTGTGAATTATAATTTCAAACCTGAATAAATAGAATATTTCCAGAAAAGTGTGGATTTTGGTCAATCTGGTCAAACTTTGACTTTTAAATTTAAAAATTAAATATCTTAATTTTTTATTTTTATCTTTTATTATGAAAATAAATTAAATTTTAAGAATACTACTTTTCATTTCGTTGAAATCCGATTTATATTGTGAAAGTTATGCTTTTTACAATATTGTATGTAAATTGATTTATTTAATAAAATTGTCTATTTTAATTTATATAAATAATATTTCAATTTTTCATATCATGTTATAATATGCGTAATATGACATGTTAGGTATATATTTTTTATTTTAAAACATTTTTAAAGTGATGTTATAATTTTTCCAAAGCTTATTGTATTTATTTACAATTTTTAAAACCTAGTTTCTATTTTTAAGCTATTTTCTTAATTAATTTATATTTATCTTTTTTATTTTATTTATGTTATATTTTTCATGTGTTTAAAAATACAAAAAGAATAAAAGAAATATGAAGAGTTTTGAAACCTTTCGCATACCCTAGCCTTTTCATATGCATTTGCCTTTTCAATTCCAAATGCCACTTGCATTCTTTTGACCGACCATATCTCCTATCTTCAGCCGCATCTTCTGTCATTTTTCATGCAAGAAAATGTTTCTCAACCCTAAACTTTCGGCCATCAACATCTGTAGCAAAGTTTGGTAATAATTTTTTCACATTTTCTTATTTTTTTTCTTGTTTATTAATTTTATTTGCCTTGCTTCACCTTCAATGTTCGGCCACTTGCTCCTCCATCATCATAGCCACCTTCACCACCACTACATTCGGCTGTCAGATCCTCCAGCTCCACTGTCCATGTCAGTCCGTGTACCCTCTTGATTGAATATTCCACAAAAATTAGCAATCACCACTTGAAACATGCATAGCCGATCACCAATGCCCCCACCACTTCACCACACCCCTTGGCCACCTCTTGCATCACTTCCACCAGCCACTTACTTACTTACCAAAGACCACTTCCACATCATTCCCTGACCTCCATCAGGCCTGGCTGTGCCAATACATGCCATGGCAGTGACTTATGTATGCACAAAATTCACTTTGTTGCCTTGGCCTTGTAAGTTTATGCACAAACAACTTCCACCCCTTCACTTCCCCATTATGGCCGACCATGTTGACCAATACCCAATCCAAATTCATCACTATGGCCATGCATTTTTATACCTAGGCCGAGCATGGGATAGGTGTAAGCGAGTGCAAGTGATTTGTTTCTTTGTTATGCATTATTTCTAGTGTTGTTTAATAATATTGTGTTGTATATTAATATGAAATATGTTGTTTTGTTTCATATGTACAAGACAATTATTTTGGCTCTCCCCTCACTTGAATCCGTAATCATGCCTTCGTGCTTTTCGGGTATTTGTTTGTGCGTCTGAATCGGTTATCTCCAGCTTGTAGAGGTAAGTATTTCTCAGCAGACATTCTGTACTTATATAATTAGTAAGTTGACATCCTATGAATTTGTAAATTATATTATCATGTTATAACTATCTATGCTATGATCATATGATGCACACCCCTGTTTATACACCTGTTATATCATCTGTTACTGTTATATAATGTTATTCTGTTTATTTATATCAGTTAATCACACTACAAGTTCCCTGTAGAATAGAATCACTACGGGTTGAAATGATACCCAAACAAACTTTAGAATAGGGAAAAATCGTTATGGGCTGAAATGATAGGCCTGAACCATTTTTATTTATTTTATTTTACTTGGTATTGCGGGTTTGAAATGATAAAACCTAGATTTTTTCTTTGTAAATTACGGATTGAAATGATATATTATCCATATCACTTGACTTAGGTTATATAATCATATACAGACCCGTGGTTAACATATATTTTCTTGAATTTATAAAATATTTTAAAAATGTAAATCTTATGATATTTTGATTTAAATTTAATTTAAAATGATTTTTTTATATTAGTGATTTTCTATAAGTTAAATAACTAAAATAAATAAATGGTAAAGTAGAATTTGAAATATAAGTTAATTTTGGAATTTATGATTTTGTTTATAAATGTAGTTTAAATAAAGTAAGAAAATATGATAATTTGATTTTAATTTGAATTTAAAATGATTTTTATAAAGTGTTATTGCTTTTTCTATAAATTAAAAATAGTTAAATAAATAAATGTTTATTATTGAAATTTAAAATATAACTTAACTTGGAAAATGTGAAATGTGTTTAAATTTAAAAGTTAAGTTAAGAAAAATAAAATGGAATTTAAATTTATATTTATGAAATGGTAAATTTAATTAAATTATATAGTAAATGAAATGTTATAAAATTGTACACTGATTTTTTTATAAGTGAATTATTAAAATTTGATAATTATTTGTGAAATTGCACTTTATAAAATCATAAATTAAAGGGTATTTAAATGATCATTTTAAAGTGAGAAAATATAATTTTATAAGTTAAAAATGATTTAAATTAAAGTTTAATGGTTTATGAAATTGTATTGAAAATTTGAAATTTAATTTAACAGCCTTTCAGAAATGATATCATTTCTGAAGTAAAGGATATTACAGCATTTCTAAGTGCTGTAGTTGATATGAATGAACTAAAAGGAAAAAATGAACCAAGAGCTATTACAGCACTTTATAAGTGCTGTAGTTGCAGAATTGAACTAAAGCTTTTATTTGAAATCCTGAACTATTACAGCATTTCTGTAACGCTGTTTTTGCTAATTAAATTGTTTTAAAACGTAACTTACCGTATCACTTTCTAAATGCTGCACAAGTTGAAATTTCACTGTTTTGATAAAATTTAAGTGAATAAATAAACTTTGAAAAGGATAAAATTTTTAGAATTAAATATTTGATTTTAAACATAATGACTTCATTTTAAAATGGTTTAAATGAAGTAATTTGATTGAAATATAAACCATTTATAAATGTAATTTGGAATGGTATTTAAATTAAATAAAATGAATGAGATTTTGAAAGGATATGATACTTTAATATTTTAAATGAATTTGAAATGATATTGAATTTTGAAATGATATTTGATTTAGAAGTATAAAAACCATTTTGGAATTTTAACCAAGGGATGTATTTAATTTGTGGTTTAATTGATCCTTATAGGATGGACGATCCCAAGCATCCTTTAAGTTATTGTGCATTACTACTACAGTTCACTTGGGTAGGTTTACATTATATAAGCATGTATGTCCTGACTAGAGTGTTTTGTGTTTTACTTTACGCTCGGGTCAACCTGAGCATTTATAGCTTAGTTTCGGATTTCTTTTCTGGAGCTAGGAATCGCTGGAGATTCTGCTTGTCTAGTTATCTATTCCCTTTCAGTTTTTGTTGTTCTATTTCAGTTATGGTATTTGTAAACTTCTATGTATTTGAGATTTCTGTTGTACATGTTTTTCAGACTGATATTATGTATTTTTTTGAGAGTTTGTTATAGTAGCTTCATGTACTACTATGGTATTTTATTTCCACTGTGAGTTATTCTGATATTTCTGTGTCTGTGATTCTGTGATGGTGTTTCATTTGCTCCAAATTTTATTACAATGCGGTATTTTGGGCAATTCAAGTCCGACATGTGCGGATGCGAATGGCTAAAAATATCGGGTTGTTACAAATGAGCAATTTGATTGTTTAATAATAAAATCTCACTTTTATTTACTAAATCATTTCAATGAAAGTCAAACCTCTTTTCAATTATTTTATAAAATCGTTTCATTATTTTATAAAATATCAAAATAGCTTATAAACCATTTTTAAGCCCTTTAAACTATTTTAAAAGTCATACTCTTGTCTTTAATTAGTAATAAAATACAATATAAATATATGGGATTTTAATTATCAATCTCGAATATCTACTTAAACAAAATCCAAACAAAATGGGGAAATAATTTCGCATATATTTATTTTCTAACTTTACCGGGTAATATTTTTCAATATATAAAATTACTGGAATTTATACTAAAATAAAAGTTCAAAGTTATAATTTCGCTAACCTAAACCAAAAATTCCTACTTTCTTGAATCTAGTCCAAAGCTTTTCCACAACATAAATAATCACTATACGAGTGCAACGGCGAATACCGCGTCATGATTGAACCTCGTAGGCAAGAGTTATGAGTTTAATACAAAACAAGATTATTTAAATTAACTAATAAAATAATTGTTAAAACTTCGTTTCCTCAAATCAACAATATTGTGCGGTAATGTGTGTGACGACCCGAAATTTTTAAGCAATTTAAATCGGAATATTTAATTGATTTTGAATATTCAATAGAGTAATTTTGAACTTGAATTACGAATATCACGATTCACTTGATAATTTAATTATTGAATTTCAATAATTTAAAATTGGACGAAATGTTGAATCCAGAATTTTGAACCAATTAAAAATAATTTGAAGGCGTATAAAATTTATGTTGATAACACTGAGGATGATAGAAGTTGAAAAATTTAAATTAACAGTGGTTTGTTCAGTTTTAAAAATATATCGTTTAAATTGAATTTAAAAATAGCCTTCCGGGGCGCAGTCTCGGAATTCGACGAAACCAATTCCATTGGATCCATAATATTGTATTATTGTCGGATTCCAATTTTCGTAATATTTGGAGGCGTGGTGTGAGCATACGATTTATTAACACGCTGAAATTTGAAACGAATTTAATAAAGTAACTGGTCAAATTCATAGCACATCAGAGCTTTTCAAAGCACTGTTTGCGAACCGTATCAAGCACGAATCCTTTGCCTTCTCGAATACGCTTATCTCTTTTATTTTTCGTCCTTATTTATTTGCAGAGGTTATGACCGAGCTTCCTCTCAAGAATTCATTCAGAAATCGAAAGCTACATTCTTTCCTCTCTTCCAATTTTATGAATTCTTTTCGTTCAAAACAAAAATTACAGCCGAGCCCTCTTATTCACGTCTCGCACCCTTGTTCTTCTCCTAATTCAAACGGAAAAAAAATGGCTGCCTTGAGAATTTATGAACGACGGTAGCTTATAACAAATTGGAATCGATTCGCCTTCGGTCTTTGCCTCGCTAGGGTTCACTCGCGCACGTTGATTTGGGGCGACTCGAGTTAGGTCAGGTTGTTTGTGCCAGAATTCGATCGTGTGGCCAGGACTGGATGCGAGGAAGTGATGGAGACCGCACGACGTGGGTTTCGTGGATGGCACTCGCGAATAGGGTGAGGATTCGATAGTGTTTTGTGCGTGTGGTTTCGCGTTGGGGCTTTGCGGTCGATGATGGAAGGAGCATCGAGTAGGGGTTAGGGCATAGTTCGCGTGGTGGGGATTGAAGTCCTAATGGCCGCAGTTCAACGAGGTATCGATCTTTGTTTTAATAATTTAGGTTAATTCAAATTTTAAATTGGTAGTTATTCATTTAAATTTAAAAGTGTAATATATATGAACATGTATATAACAGAGAAAGAAACAAATTTATATTATAATGATAATATGTATATACCAATATACATATTTACATTCCAATTAACTAATTTGTTAGTATATTAAGGAGAATTAAACTAAATTTAGTAGATGGAAATTTTATTTTTGGAAACAAATTTGTTTAACAAACCTATTAAATTTATAGTGTTGCTTAAATATTTTATTAAATCAATCATTAGTTTGAATTAAATCATGGGTTAATTAAATTGTTAAAGTGGGAATTAATTGTAAGACTGATTCGAATATTAATAATTAAATTGTATAATGTTTGTTCAAGGTTTGAAATCTGAAAAGAAAACATGCCAGATTGGAATGGGTGCATAGTCAAAGGTGAGTTAATCTCACTCAGTTATATTTAAATTTAAAAGATTAAATTTAAATGATTGATTGTATGGTTGAATTGGTTGATGTAGTATAGTATGGTATAATTTTGGGATTGACATATTATATTGTGTTAACATCTGTGGATGCAGGGAAAAACAGGTTGGAGGGATCCAACTGGACCCCTCAACTTAATTTAATTATTTAGTATTCTCGGATCAGAATATTCGATATTCTGTAATGAATTATGTGGAAGTATTAGATGCTATTGCTGGATTGTTATAATCGGGCAATGTGAATTACCAAATATATAATTTGGGTTTGGAACTGAAATAAAAGAAATGAAATTGTAAGTAAATAATTATAGAAAGGTTAAATAAATTTATAAATGAACTGGATAGGAAATAAAGTGTTGAAATTTTAATAAATAAATCTTGAGTATGGGAAGAAAAATTTAAATAAACAGAAAGTTAATGAACTCTAACTTCAATGTTATTGTTTAAAGAAACAAAACATTTATTTTAAATTTAGGATTTTAAATCATTTAAGAAGAAGAAAAAGGAGAAGAAAAATAAAATAAAATAAAGAAGGAATTGGGAATAACCTGAAATTTTTACATTTCAGATAAAGGATTTAAAATCAAACTGAAAATAATAATAAAGTTCATAATTAATGAATTTTGAAATGAACTGATAAGTAAAGAAATTTATTTCAAACGGAATAAATTGGGAATCAATTTGGAAAATTGATTTAAGTGATTGAGATTGGAAATTTCTCTTTGAATAACCAAGTACGCTTTCAAAGTAAATTTTTAAATATAAATTCAGAGTTTAAAGTTGTTTTAAGAAGTATGATTTTAATTTTTTTTTTTTCTAAATATTTAAGCCTAACGTAAGTACTTCTTTTTAATCTATTATAGCAATAATTATGTAAAGATTGATTCAGTATTTTATTTTTAAAAGTGAAATCTAGTTTTATATTTTATTTAGTAACATTATTTCAAATAGTCATATAGTATGTATTTTTAACAAATTATTGAAGTAATTTAACTTAATTGTTTTAAAGTATATTTTAAAGTAAAGTGTTTTAAATTATTTTAAAAATCTAAAGTTTTGTGCTTGGTGATTTCAGAGGAGATAGAAAATATTTAGGGAAAGTTTATTCTAGAAAGAGAAAAGGATTTTGAAACTGTTTTCAAAGGATTGAAAATAGAAATATATCTTTGAGGATATTTTGAGATGAATAAATAATTTGGGAAATTATTTATTGTTTGATGGATGTTTGTGAATGTTAATTGATAGTTAAATAACCGACTATCAATATTGGTCAAATGCGCTGATCGTTTCGAAGAGTCCGGGATCGAGATTAATTTCTCGAAAACCACTTTGATCCGGTTTGTACGTTTCGTGTAAACGATTTTGGATTCGAAGATGGAGCAGTAAAGTGCAAGGGCTAGTCTCTACTAATCCTGAGGATATTTCCAAAATGGATGTAGTAGGAATAGTGCCTTCGGTTCCGTTCGAACCCAGAACGGACTTGTATGGACGAATGCTTGCGAAACATCATCAGGTGGACGATGGGCATTCTAAGTGAAAACGTTCTTAAGGTAACACTTAGCCTCAAGCCTCATCAAATGGGAATGACTGAAAATCAGGGGATATACAGCAAGGTTAGGTGGGTCATGCCCAAGCAGGACAAGATAATTCCCCTGTCTAGATGTCCCTTATATATTTTGGCTTAGTGGGTGGTTGGTCGCGCCAACCACGGGGTTTATCTTGTTCGGGACTGTTCAGTAAGGAATGGTTCCGGCCTTGTGTTGCAGGGGATGAAGGGAGTAATCCTCGGTACGGTGATCTAGGCCCCGTACTGTGACAGGTGGTACCCCAGTGCCTAGTCATTGGTTGGAAATCCATTCTCCCTACGAGCCTTGTACGAGTTTTGTTTGTATTACCCACTCTGTGGATAGTAGCTGGAATTTAATGAATGTAACAATTTCGGCTATTTATAAGTATTTGTATATAGACCCTATTATAATATCAGAGGATTTCTATAAAAATTGTTTTAGCTATCGTAAGGTAAAAACCCGGCATGTTTATTTGTGGCGTGGTCTTACGAGATGCTTTTGTTTTCAAAGGATTTTTGAAACTTTAATAATCAATTGGGTGTGATTTTCTCATGCTGGTATTCCAGACTGACTCGGGTATTATTTAACTGTAATGCTCGGGTCAGACCGAGTATTATAGGATACAGGATAGGATGTTGTGGAGCTCAGGAGACGAGCTGGATGACGATATGTACTCCCGTACTTGTTTATTTATATATTTTCTCCGCTGTGTTGAGTTGTTGTGTATTCATTGGTGTGATATGTATGTTGAGCTGTGTTTGAAGTACTCTGATGATGTAATATATGTAAACAGATATATTTGATTTTGAGTAAAGATTATTTATTATCTATTATATTTTATTCCGCTGCGATGGTTAGATTCTGTTGTCGTTTTCTATTCTCTTCTTCTACCTCTTCTTCTTTAACCCAAACGGTTCGTATTTCTATACAACTTGAGTTGATTGTTGAAGAATAGTGTTGACTCAAGGGGTATGGATTCGCGGGCTGTTACACTTGGTATCAGAGCTTAGGTTGGTGATAACCTTGGCTCTGGTGGGAATTACTCATTGAATAAAGTCCGTAGTACTCTAGAATGGGTTTGAGAGTATTAATAGATACGAGTACGTATTTGTTAGTGAATATAAAATTGTTTTTATATTGTGTTGATTTATCGGTTGAGTGTTTATGGATTCTGGTCGATGTGTGGGACGCCATGTCAGGGATTTCTAAACTATTGGACAAGATAAACTGACATAGTATTGTTTTAACTAGGGTAAATGAAATAATTTTACCCAAATTTATTTTATGTATATGAAAGAAAATGATTTTTCTTAATTATTATAGCTATACATGGATGTTTGGATGATAGAAGTGATAATATTAAATTATTATCATTGTATAATAATTGAATAAAGATTGAAATAATAACTAAAGATTGAGGGATAAATTGACATAATAGATGAAGTTTATGAATGTGATTCATAACAGGATAAGAAATTGAATTCATAATTAAAAACTAAGAAACCAATTCATATCAAATGAATTTGTAAATGTAAATTATAGTGTAATAAATTATTAAAGTAAGATAAAGTTCCAAAGAAAAGTTTGAATTTAAATCTAAAGGGTCTGGAATTTGGAGATTTAAGTTTCTTTGAATTGAATAATGATTCTCAAAAGTTGGGAGGATAATATATTTTGAGAAATATTTTTGAATCAGATTTAAAATCTAGACAGATTTGGGATTTAAAAATATTGGATGGATTTTAGAAAGAGAATAAAAGCATTGAACTCTTTTGGTTGCTAGAAAATAACTTCGGTGATGACTGCAGCATCATCGATGGTCATTTTCGAGTTTCCAGAAGTAAAATTGCTACCAAATTGTTTTTAATTGAAATTGTTTGCAAAACTGGTTGAGTTTTGAAAATTCAAAGAGATAAATTGAATTTATCAAAGGAATTTTGGATACAGAAGGTTTTAAAGGAAATTTTGAAATGTTGAATGGTTGTTTAAACTTTGGAATTTATTGAAATAAAATTCAACGGTGTAAGTAAAGTGAAACTGAGTACTGGAATTTAAAATTGAATTGTGTGAAGTTATGTGGAATGGGAAAATTAGTCAGGATGGACTAAAGATAATTAATGTTTGGAAATAAATTTATTGGTTAAATAATGAATTGGTGAATGAATAAATGAATCAAATAATGTACTTATAAAGAGAAGTTGATATTAATAAGAAGGGATTGGAAATTTTAATTCGGCAAATAAAATTTAACTTAAGTAAATGAAAGTGAAGGAAATATATTTGAATTTAACTTGGGATAAGTTGAATAAAATTTAAACTTAAATTAAATTAAATTGGATATAAAGGTGAAATGTAAAATTGCTTATAATGGCATAAAAAAATTCATATTCTCAAGTTATTAAGTGTTATAATTTGAATTTGTGATTATAAAATGGAAATGGACTTCAGTAAGCAATCTTAACTTTTGAGAAAATTTGAATTCAGTAATGGAACGAGTTGAATGGGGTGGCAAATTCAAAACTTAACCAAAAATGAGATGTAAAGTGTAATGAAGCAAAGTGAGGATATATAAAGGTGGATGCTTTTAAGTTGGCAAATAAGTCTTGAACTTATGTATGAGGAAAATGAAATTTTTTTAGATAATGGAATTTGTATTGTAAAGAATATAATTTTGATAATTGGTCAAAATTTGAAAGATAAATATTAATAAATAATAATAATAATAATAATAAAATTTTATGAATTGGTAAATGTAAAATAAAATTGATTTTGAAATCAACTGATTTGAATATGAGCTTGTTTGAATTAAATATGAATTGAAATTGTATGAAATTGGAAATAAAAAAAAATTTGATTTGAGATGGAAACAAATCCAATTGAAGCATGAATTGCATAACCTTCTTATTAATAAATTCCACAATGAATTGTTAATGTAAATTAAAATTGAAAAGTGGATAAAAGAGCAAACTAAACGAACAAATTAATAAAATGGTTGGGATTTGATTGAAGGAAAAAAATCAAATCAAAGATTTGAAGGGAAATTGATTGAATAAAATAAACTTAAGTTATAGAGTGGAATAATTGAAGAAAATAAAATAAAATAAATAACATAAGTAAATTGTGAGATGGTTATATTGGTTGTCGAGTATAGTAAAATAGTTTAGAATAGAACTCTTTGGATATGAAAGAAATGCAATGGGAGTTTGTGAATAAATTAAAATGGGATGGAATCAAGTATAAATTGAGTGGGAATCAATTTAAATGGTTATAAAGCTTAAGTAATTATTTATTTACACTAATATTGATGAATGGCATAAGGAAATGGATCGTTTGATGCAAACGAGATTGGATAAAATGCCATGAATTATTAGAAGTACAACAAAATGATTTTTGAATCAATTGGAATGAATGTGAAGTTGTTTTGCTTAAAATGAATTAAATATAAGCGTTTAAGCTGTAATTCACTTCAACTGGATGAAATGGTTTGAGAATTGATTATACGCAATCGTAATAAGTGTTGGAACCTTTTATGTGCTTATGGAAATTAATTAACATGCATTTTATGTGAAATTTATATGTTTATGCCCGTATATCACATGCATTGTTACATAATCGATGTTTTAGCTATTTAAATTTAAGTGAAATGCTATAAACCTTATATATAGTACTTATATGTTTAAATTGAGTAAGTACAGGTACTTGGAAGCCGTGTGGCTGGATTTGGGTTGCATTAACTGCTAATAATAATAAGCCGCTTGCTTAAAATGCTAAATAAGGTACGCCTACGCAATTAAAATAGGAAATATGAACTGTTTTTGATTTTTCCGACCGTGTGGGTCGATATATATATATATTTATCTCTCTTGTCAAATTGCAAAATCTCCTCCGTACAAGGGAAACTCTGGCAAAAAATTTCAGAAATTTTGGGAGTTAGAAAATTTTTGAAATTTTTAAGAAAATTTTGTTAAAGACAAAGCGAGTTTAAATTGGATACTAAAATTAGTTAGTCAATGAAACTAATTAAAATAATGACATGGATTAGTAATAAATGACAAATAAAATTTATATATTCAGAGTTAAAGATGAATTGAATTCGTATGAAAATGAAAGAATCAATTTGAATAGAAATAGATATAAACTAAAGTGGAAGATGAAAATAAATATAAGAAGCATATAAAATGCTTAAACTAAACTTAAGAGGGAATGGAGAAGTCTTAAATGGAAATTGATACTACCAATGTAATTTAAGTCAATATTGGAATGAATAGATGTTGACATTTTGTGAGAAAGTCGATAAAATGTTTTGGGATGTGTGATTGGATATTAGTGCTAAGCAGGTTATGCATGTATTATAAAAGGGAAAAGAGAATTTGTTTTTGATTTTAAGAGATAAATTTGAAATGCTCGACAAAAAGGTATGTATTTAAATTTGGTGTGAAATTTGATTGGGATTTTGGATCGAGCCACTTGGCTTTTTGTTTTCTTTTTGGATTTGGGAGGCCGTAGAGCCATTTTGTAGTTGTACCGAGCTAGCCGCGCAAAGGAGACGCTGGCGAAATTTTTCGAAAATTTAGGGTGTTAGAAAATTTTTGAGAAAATTTTGATAATCCAAAATTGGTTTTAAGATTAAAACTTGGATAGTTGGGCAAATAGGAATGTTTACAAACTAGGAAAAATGTTTGGAAAATTAACAAGAATGATGATGGGCTTTTGTAAAGGATAGTGGTTGGATGTCGAATTGTCTGGTTTTGAGGATAAGTAAACGAGTATTGGACCGTTCTTCCTAACTAGTAATTTCGGGGACGAAATTCTTTTAAGGGGAAGGAATGTGACGACCCGAAATTTTTAAGCAATTTAAATCAGAATATTTAATTGATTTTGAATATTCAATAGAGTAATTTTGAACTTGAATTACGAATATCACGATTCACTTGATAATTTAATTATTGAATTTCAATAATTTAAAATTGGACGAAATGTTGAATCCAGAATTTTAAACCTATTAAAAATAATTTGAAGGCGTATAAAATTTATATTGATAACACCGAGGATGATAGAAGTTGAAAATTTTAAATTAACAGTGGTTTGTTCAGTTTTAAAAATATATCGTTTAAATTGAATTTAAAAATAGCCTTCCGAGGCGCAGTCTCGGAATTCGACGAAACCAATTCCATTGGATCCATAATATTGTATTATTGTCGGATTTCAATTTTCGTAATATTTGGAGGCGTGGTGTGAGCGTACGATTTATTAACACGCTGAAATTTGAAACGAATTTAATAAAGTAACTGGTCAAATTCATAGCACATCAGAGCTTTTCAAAGCACTATTTGCGAACCGTATCAAGCACGCTTCCTTTGCCTTCTCGAATACGCTTATCTCTTTTATTTTTCGTCCTTATTTATTTGCAGAGGTTATGACCGAGCTCCCTCTCAAGAATTCATTCAGAAATCGAAAGCTACATTCTTTCCTCTCTTCCAATTTTATGAATTCTTTTCGTTCAAAACAAAAATTACAGCCGAGCCCTCTTATTCACGTCTCGCACCCTTGTTCTTCTCCTAATTCAAACGAAAAAAAATGGCTGCCTTGAGAATTTATGAACGACGGTAGCTTATACCAAATTGGAATCGATTCGCCTTCGGTCTTTGCCTCGCTAGGGTTCACTCGCGCACGTTGATTTGGGGCGACTCGAGTTAGGTCAGGTTGTTTGTGCCAGAATTCGATCGCGTGGCCAGGACTGGATGCGAGGAAGTGATGGAGACCGCACGACGTGGGTTTCGTGGATGGCACTCGCGAATAGGGTGAGGATTCGATAGTGTTTTGCGCGTGTGGTTTCGCGTTGGGGCTTTGCGGTCGATGATGGAAGGAGCATCGAGTAGGGGTTAGGGCATAGTTCGCGTGGTGGGGATTGAAGTCCTAATGGCCGCAGTTCAACAGGTATCGATCTTTGTTTTAATAATTTAGGTTAATTCAAATTTTAAATTGGTAGTTATTCATTTAAATTTAAAAGTGTAATATATATGAACATGTATATAACAGAGAAAGAAACAAATTTATATTATAATGATAATATGTATATACCAATATACATATTTACATTCCAATTAACTAATTTGTTAGTATATTAAAGAGAATTAAATTAAATTTAGTAGATGGAAATTTTATTTTTGGAAACAAATTTGTTTAACAAACCTATTAAATTTATAGTGTTGCTTAAATATTTTATTAATTCAATCATTAGTTTGAATTAAATCATGGGTTAATTAAATTGTTAAAGTGGGAATTAATTGTAAGACTGATTCGAATATTAATAATTAAATTGTATAATGTTTGTTCAAGGTTTGAAATCTGAAAAGAAAACATGCCGGATTGGAATGGGTGCATAGTCAAAGGTGAGTTAATCTCACTCAGTTATATTTAAATTTAAAAGATTAAATTTAAATGATTGATTGTATGGTTGAATTGGTTGATGTAGTATAGTATGGTATAATTTTGGGATTGACATATTATATTGTGTTAACATCTGTGGATGCAGGGAAAAACAGATTGGAGGGATCCAACTGGAACCCTCAACTTTATTTAATTATTTAGTATTCTCCGATCTGAATATTCGATATTCTGTAATGAATTATGTGGAAGTATTAGATGCTATTGCTGGATTGTTATAATCGGGCAATGTGAATTACCAAATATATAATTTGGGTTTGGAACTGAAATAAAAGAAATGAAATTGTAAGTAAATAATTATAGAAAGGTTAAATAAATTTATAAATGAACTGGATAGGAAATAAAGTGTTGAAATTTTAATAAATAAATATTGAGTATGGGAAGAAAAATTTAAATAAACAGAAAGTTAATGAACTCTAACTTCAATGTTATTGTTTAAAGAAGCAAAACATTTATTTTAAATTTAGGATTTTAAATCATTTAAGAAGAAGAAAAAGGAGAAAAAAAATAAAATAAAATAAAATAAAGAAGGAATTGGGAATAACCTGAAATTTTTACATTTCAGATAGAGGATTTAAAATCAAACTGAAAATAACAATAAAGTTCATAATTAATGAATTTTGAAATGAACTGATAAGTAAAGAAATTTATTTCAAATGGAATAAATTGGGAATCAATTTGGAAAATTGAATTAAGTCATTGAGATTGGAAATTTCTCTTTGAATAACCAAGTACGCTTTCAAAGTAAATTTTTAAATATAAATTCAGAGTTTAAAGTTGTTTTAAGAAGTATGATTCTTTTATTTATTATTATTTCTAAATATTTAAGCCTAACGTAAGTACTTCTTTTTAATCTATTATAGCAATAATTATGTAAAGATTGATTCAGTATTTTATTTTTAAAAGTGAAATCTAGTTTTATATTTTATTTAGTAACATTATTTCAAATAGTCGTATAGTATGTATTTTTAACAAATTATTGAAGTAATTTAACTTAATTGTTTTAAAGTATATTTTAAAGTAAAGTGTTTTAAATTATTTTAAAAATCTAAAGTTTTGTGCTTGGTGATTTCAGAGGAGATAGAAAATATTTAGGGAAAGTTTATTCTAGAAAGAGAAAAGGATTTTGAAACTGTTTTCAAAGGATTGAAAATAGTAATATATCTTTGAGGATATTTTGAGATGAATATATAATTTGGGAAATTATTTATTGTTTGATGGATGTTTGTGAATGTTAATTGATAGTTAAATAACCGACTATCAATATTGGCCAAATGCGCTGATCGTTTCGAAGAGTCCGGGATCGAGATTAATTTCTCGAAAACCACTTCGATCCAGTTTGTACGTTTCATGTAAACAATTTTGGATTCGAAGATGGAGCAGTGAAGTGCAAGGGCTAGTCGCTACTAATCCTGAGGATATTTCCAAAATGGATGTAGTAGGAATAGTGCCTTCGGTTCCGTTCGAACCCGGAACGGACTTGTATGGACGAATTCTTGCGAAACATCGTCAGGTGGACGATGGGCATTCTAAGTGAAAACGTTCTTAAGGTAACGCTTAGCCTCAAGCCTCATCAAATGGGAATGACTGAAAATCAGGGGATATGCAGCAAGGTTAGGTGGGTCATGCCCAAGCAGGACAAGATAATTCCCCTGTCTAGATGTCCCTTATATATTTCGGCTTAGTGGGTGGTTGGTCGCGCCAACCACGAGGTTTATCTTGTTCGAGACTGTTCAGTAAGGAATGGTTCCGGCCTTGTGTTGCAGGGGATGAAGGGAGTAATCCTCGGTACGGTGATCTAGGCCCCGTACTGTGACAGGTGGTACCCCAGTGCCTAGACATTGGTTGGAAATCCATTCTCCCTACGAGCCTTGTACGAGTTTTGTTTGTATTACCCACTCTGTGGCTAGTAGCTGGAATTTAATGAATGTAACAATTAGGCTATTTTATAAGTATTTGTATATAGACCCTATTCTAATATCAGAGGATTTCTATAAAAATTGTTTTAGCTATCGTAAGGTAAAAACCCGGCATGTTTATTTGTGGCGTGGTCTTACGAGATGCTTTTGTTTTCAAAGGATTTTTGAAACTTTAATAATCAATTGGGTGTGATTTTCTCACGCTGGTATTCCAGACTGACTCGGGTATTATTTAACTGTAATGTTCGGGTCAGACCGAGTATTATAGGATACAGGATAGGATGCTGTGGAGCTCAGGAGACGAGCTGGATGACGATACGTACTCCCGTACTTGTTTATTTATATATTTTCTCCGCTGTGTTGAGTTGTTGTGTATTCATTTGTATGATATGGATGTTGAGCTGTGTTTGAAGTACTCTGATGATGTAATATATGTAAACAGATATATTTGATTTTGAGTAAAGATTATTTATTATCTATTATATTTTATTCCGCTGCGATGGTTAGATTCTGTTGTCGTTTTCTATTATCTTCTTCTACCTCTTCTTCTTTAAACCAAACGGTTCGTATTTCTGTACATCTTGAGTTGATTGTTGAAGAATAGTGTTGACTCAAGGGGTATGGATTCGCGGGCTGTTACAATGTGCATATGTTCCTTCGCCGTGCAATCTCCCCTACTCCAACCAAGCTACGGAATATCGGAGGAGCTCCGACCACTTCCATCATAATCTCCTTCGCGAGCCAAGTTTGATGACGCCACCGCAACCTCGAACGAGCGCCTCTACCAAATCACGACATGCCTCATTTCCAGGCCCAGGCAATGGTCATGAAATGCATGTCACCCAAGCATGACCATACCCGACGTCTTCATCCCTTAAGTCCATCCCCGCACACCAATTTGCCTTACATCGCCTCTAGGTCCACCGTAGTCAAACCCTAATTGGTAGTGACAAAGTCGCGCCTCCGCAAGCACTGTCGCACCCTTCACTGTCGGTATGAACTTGATCCCTTCATGCTACGAGTTCAATGAATACATTCTTCTCGACTATAATCTACCGTAGCTCTTGCGATCGGGGCAAAGCAGAAACCCATTAAAACTCGTTTACAACATTTTGGAGGAAGAATGAAAATGAGAGGGGAAAAGTATGTTCTGAGTGGGTGAGTTTATATATAATAAAAAAATAATTTACTTGACTTCCCAAATAAATCATCATACGTTTTGAGCTTGTATGATTACATAGTACATAGGACCGCCACAAAACCCGTCAACGTACATTACCTCATTTTCCCGTTGAGATGGTATAAATTTCTTAGCTATCCAAGACAGCGCTTTAGGATGATAATCTCATGTATTTCGATGTCATTTTGGTCCCCGGATCGCACGGTTCCAAATATTGCAATATTTATACACATTTTGATTTGCAATGTTGATCCGAACTTAAGGAAGCGGTCTCGAGTCCTGAAACACCCCACATACCTTAGTATATCCAAAAAGGGAACATTAAACTTTATCAATAAATCATAAAAATAGAACATGTCTAAAAACCCAAATTCTCATGTCTTACGAAAATATGTCTTAGTTTCACATCATCAGAGTACATAAATATTAATAATCATCTCTCTCATAAGTATCAGAACAACAAAAGCCAAACAAAAAGAAGAAGAATACATGAAGACTTTGGAATGCGTCTCCAAGAAATCTAAATCTATTGTCCTCGACTCTGTTGGCCTATGGAGGAGAAAAGGGAAATAGAGGAGTGGGTCAGATAATAAATCTGGTGAGTGAAAGTAATTACTAACATTTCTAAACAAGATAAAGATAATAGACTAAGCAATAGTTCTAGTATGGAAAGAAATACGGAAAAGATAAAACTGAGGTAAAGTACTATTTTTGATTCTATTGACTGTTTGCTTAATTTTTTCGATTGTTTGCACTTGTCTTTAACTGTTGTGATTAGGCTGAAACCCTAATCCTATTTCAGTTGCTAATTTGATTAGGTTGAAATCCTAATTCTACCCATTGATTAGCCTTTTATCTCTATTGTGCCATTGTAAACCATTCATGTCAGTTACAGCAACAGACACCTTTTTAGTTCTTAGGAAGCAGTAGCGAATTATTTACCCTAATCGATGCATGCTCGGCCATCGTCGGTACGCACTAACTATCACCCCCTATTTGACCTTTTATTTACCCTAATCAGCATAAGCGTTCCTAGGCTTACCTACGTGTGAGACCATCAGTCCTTGACCTGAATGGAAATACTGCTGGTACTGGTCTTAACAAAAAAATCTCCTAGTTTTGCGCCCCTTGCCCGAATCCCCAGATTTGAGCTTTGTCTATTGGCCACTTATTTACCCAAATCAGCATAAGCATGTCCTTGCCTCACCTACGTGTGAAATATCAATCCTAGACCTGAAAGTAAATGTTGTCGGTACTGGCCCTACTTTTATGTTTGCTTATTAACTTAATTCAAGATCTAAGTTTGAAAATAAGCCTCTTCTATTATTTATGTTGTATTTTCTTATTAACTTAATCCAAGATATATGTTTTATAATAAGCCTCTTATGTTATTTCTGTTGTATTTATTTTTTAACTTATTCCAAGATCTAAGTCTTACAATAAGCTTCTTTTGTTATTTCTTTCTTTCTAATTATAACACGTGTTATAATTGTTCTTACAGCCGTTATTCTTCTATTTTCTCTTTTTAGTTATAACCACTTATTATAATTATGCTTACAAATATCTTAAATTTTCCTATTTCTATCTATCACTATTTTTATTTCAGTTTTTCTTATTTTACATTTAATTTCTGTAAATTTAGTGTTATTCTATTTTAATCCATATTAGTGAATTCTTCTCTTTTTAATTTATTCGCGTAAAAAGGGACTAAATCTCTATAAAAAAAGAAACAAACATTTACAAGCTAAATTCTAGCTTAAAACAAATATAAAAAATTGTAAGTAACTGTAAATAAATGTATAAAATAATTAAATAAAATAACCGAATAAAATAGACTGAAAAGAAATATTGAAATTTACTTAAAAACCGACTATAAATAAACTTACATAAAAATTGTAGAAAAACTACAACTATTGAGAACCTTGTTATTTTAAATTGTTTACAAATCTAAAATAATTTCAAAACACTCACTTATGGTCCTTAGCTCTGTCCTCGACTTTCCAAGGTCCACTCCTAGGGCATATAATATTTTTATCAAAAAGATCTCCTGCTTAGAAATTTTTTCAACTTAGGGTCCAGCCTCAGGCAATGAACCCAAATAGGAGAAAATCTTAATGAGAAAAATAGCCAGGTCTAGAGTTCTATTTATAGTGTAGCTTAGGGATCTCAGACCATTGGATTTGAAGATTTAATCTGGTGCAACCACATCATAGGCTCACTGGGGACCCTTGGATGGAAGATGAATGCACATGATTGAACGAAAATGGGATTGTGACATGTTTGCTTCGTATCTGGACGAATTTACGTCCAATAATATAGGCGGGTCGACCTAGCTTCTATGGGGTCGACCCTAAGGTCAACCTGACCCCTTTGGGGGTCGACTTGACCCAAGCATGGGTTAACCTATGCCTCTTTCTTTTTTTAGTTCATTTCCTGTTTCTATTGCAACTTCTCCATACTAGCTCGGATTTCGATAAGTTATATATCTTAATTGATTAGAAAATCGCCACCGAGTCAGTGGTGCAACTCCGTAGCTCGATTTTGAAAATTTCACAATTTTTTTTAAATAACTCATTAATTAATTATTATAGCTCAAATTTTGGGTTGTTGCATTTTCCCCTCCGTAAAGGATTTCGTCCCCGAAATCTCTAAGGATAGAGGAATGAAATAAATATTTTCATCAAATTCAACAACTATATTCTCAACCATCGTCCATTACATCCGTTGTCCTTGAATTTCTAACACAGTTTATGTCATATGCAATAGAGTAGTGTTAATGTCCCTAACTAATGCAAAAGATTAGCCGGTCAACTGATTTAGTCGACCTCCTTTTTATGCATTTCATATCTGTGCCATGTATCCAAATAAATGCAAATTTCCAAACGACAATTGATAGTACTTGTTTGTACCAAAATTAGGCACAACACCCTTCGAAAGTTTTTGAAGAGATAATAAATGATGAATACAAATTGAAAATGAGGGTTACCTAACAAAAACTCCAAATAACAATAAAATAAAGACAAAGACAAGCGATTTATAGTGGTTCGGCGCATTGTCTACGTCCACTGTGAAGTTTTTGCAATTTTATTGATCCTCTTTTAACGTTTACAAGTGATTACAGCAAGCAACAACAAGTTACAACTGGAAATTCGAAATCAACAGCAAGTATATGATGTAGGATGATGAAGATCTCGATCCGGCAGAGTCTGGGCGCTTCAGAATCCAAAAGTCCCTTTTCTATTGGCTCTGGGGCTCTATTTATAGGCGTAGGATGCTGATATTTCACTGAAAATTCGAGAGAACACTTCTGGAACGTGAGGGGGCCCACACGCCCGGCCTAAGGAAATTTGGGCCCACTTTGGCATCGATTCGAACTCCATTCGAATCGATCATAAAATCATCCAATTGAGGTGAAATTTTGTGTGGACATTCTTCAACATGTATGCAAGCTTCTGTGAAAATTTGGTGCCATTTGGATCTGTGGATCATGAGATATCGTCGGCACGAAATGGGATTCTCCATTAAATGTCCGGTTTGATTCGATCATTTCGAATCGATGCTTTCGAATCAATCTCTTCACGTGGATATCCGGTGACGTGGCACGCGCATTTCGCCTTGATCCGGTATTTACGCCGAGTTGACCGTGTCGACTGCATACATCTCGCCTCGTTCGAAATGAAGACCGTTGCGTTAGACCAGGTTCTTCTGACTCGAACAAACCGTTTGACATGGGTCGAACGAGGGTCTTTTGATGGATTCGTAGGAAGGTCCTCTGATGGGTTCGAGGAGCAGAGACTCGATGGATACGAATCTAGGTTATCTGATGGATACGAATCCGATCAATGCGAACTCGATGGTTTCGAACTCTACCTACTTGACCGATACGAACTCATGAAAACATACCGATGTGAAGCGGAGGATGGTCACGAGCTGGATGGATACGAAACCGAGGTCTACTGATGGATACGAACTGATGCTTCTACGATGGGTTTGAAGCAATGACTATTGCCTTGTTTGATGGAGGCGAAACAGGGGGATGTCAATGGGTTCGAAGGCGATCGAGTCGAATCGAGGTATCCCGATGGATTCGAACTTGATCGATACGAACTGAATTCCCTCAACTGGTTCGAAGTCGCTGTTTCTCTGATCGATACGAAAATTATGGATTCTAAATGAAGCCTAGGGATGGATTCGAAACTGAAGCCTCTTCCCTCAAATTGAATCGATCATAACTTGAACATACAAATCGGATTGAATTGAAATTTGGAACCTTAGCTCTCTTGGCCTTGCTTTCTATGTCCAATCAATTGTTTCTCAATCCGGACTCGGACAAAATTCATCGATATCCATAGCAAACCCACGCATGCTCGATATCCAGGAAGAGTGATCCTTGGTATCTTGACCTTGCTAAAAGGTGGGATAACATTTGCCCCCCAAAGTACGTCTTGTGGGAACATGACGTGCTTTAAAAAGCCACGGTCTTTATTCTGGACAATCATCGCTCTATTGCCAAAGGTTGTGTTTTCTGCTGAAAGTTGCATCCCATATTGTTGTAATTGAATTCTATGAGATAGAGATTAGCTGTTTGTTATATATGAATTTCGTGCCGATCCTCTCCTGAATTGACGTGAAATTTGAGTTGAAACAACGTTTGATAGTTGTTTTATGGAGTCCCTTCGCATCGATCCTCTCCTGAATTGATATAGAAGGTTGTAAAAATTAACTTCACATCGATAAATTAGGAGTTCGTTGGATACGAAACGTTCGTTCTTATCGATGCGGATGCTCGATTTTTGATAGATACGAAATCGCTGGTGTTCGTATTGATGGACCTGCATTGCTTGTTTCGATGGTTGCGAAGTGGACATTTCAAATCGATCGAGATTTTATGGATTCGTATCGATGGACATTGGCTCCTGGAGGCGAAGGCTTGCATGATTCAATCGATATGGATTACTTTGGTAGCTTCGGAGTGAAATCGAGTCGAGTAGCGGCTTCGAAACGATGAGGTCTGGAAGCAACTTCGCCACGATGAAAGCAGAATCTGATGGATTCGAACGAACCATTCGAACCAAGGCATGAATGGACTGGGTGCGGCCGGTCATGGAGACCGGGAGGCGAATCGACCCGGTCGACCCTTCTCCCCCATATAAATAGTTCGGGCTCTTTCACTTTTTTACTTTTCACTTTTCACTGCCATCCCTAATTTTCGCATCGATTCGAAGTAGAGAGAAAATGAGACTGCATCACGTCCCTGACTCGATAAAATTCATTCCTTAAATTCTTCGAATCCCACATCCAAATAAGGTAATCAAACTCGAATCCAAACAACGAATTTGTTTCAGATCCACTTTCCCTTCATCGATCATCCACTTTTGGTACTTGGTAAAACCAGATCTGGTTCGGGGAGGAAAGAGTGGGAAGGTTAAGATCGAATCGATCCGGGGACTTGTGTTCGAATCAATGAAGGCAGCTGTACTTGTCTTTGAATTTTCACGTCGATCCTTGGAACGCTCTATTGAAAATGAAGCAGTTCGTACCGATGGCTATGGCAATGGATCGTATCGGTACGAAACGATCGATACGAAAAGCAAGCTAACGGTCGATTCGAGGTCTTGAACTTTAGATCGATACGAACGACATTTTATGATCGATACGAAAGATATCGATTCGAACGCGATCGTTGTCAAGTTGAGGCCTTCCTGATCGGTACGAACCAGGCAACCAAGGATCGATTCGAAGTCATTCTAATTTGGTCGATACGAAACCGGCCTCTGATCATCGATTCGAAATGTGTCCCTCTATATCGTTTCGAACTGGTACCTTGATGGATTCGAACGAGCTTCCTATAGTCGGTTCGAACTCCTCCACGATGGATACGAAAATTTTGACACTTTTTTAGCATACTTCCGACGAGCTTCATTCTTGCATATCTTGACTTGGTAATTGAAGTGCATACTTGACTGCCTTTCGAAGCACATCGATGGAACCACAACAACTTTAATCGTTTGCATATTCTCTTTAACTCTGCAATATTTATCCAAGTAATGCATAGCACTGCACAACACAACTCATACACTTCACACCGGGGAATGCACGGGTTTTTTTACCACCTAACGATAATTTCTCATAAGTTAGTCAGTTATGGAACCATCAAGTTCGCAGCCGTAAGAAAACCCACAAGAAATCCAAAGTACAGTTCCTCCGAGATTAGAGGTTCCGGACATCGAGCCCGAAGTAGTCCGTCCAGCCCCGGATGAACTACCCGATGCATCATTCATTCCTAATCCACGAGATTCTGTCCCATCTCACGTCTCTGAATATATGTTGGGGAGAGTATGCTTGAGGCATGGCCTGTCGATGGATGACGTGTTATTGCCGGGACCAAATGACAGGCCACACAATCCACCGGAGGGGTACACCGCATTTAATCGTCATGCGTGTGCTGTTGGAACGTTGCCTCCTTTTAATGACTACATAAGAGAAGCATTTTCATTCTTGGGAATCGCTCCATCTCAACTACACCCGAATGGGTATGCTTCGCTCAATAGCTTGTTTATCGTCTTCATGGAATACCTTCATCGGTCACCAATCCCAACTGAGATCAGATATCTGTTCAACTTCAAAAGCCGAAATGATACTCCATCTTTTACATTTTTGGAAGCGGTCAGGAACTGTCAAGTGGTTACCGGGTCCTGGACTAGGCTAAGCTACTATAGGACATAGTAGTTTTATGTTCGATGTCCTCCAGGGTTCGCCCGACGATGGTTATTCAAACGTGAGTAAAGCTGAACTCTCAAAATATTTACTAAGGCGTTTGCGGTTGAAGTAAAATTCATATCTTTTACCTTTTACAGTCATAATTCAGCGACCAGAGGGTAGACATTTCAAGGAGATAGTTCGGGTGCTTCAAGAAGTCCCGAGTGAAGATAGGGACATTGAACTGCTCCTGACCGACAGGAATCTTCGGATCCTTGGGCTGATTGAGCGAAGACAAAGCATACTGCTCGATGGTGCGTTAAAGACCGCCTCAAAAGAACGAGTTATGCGGAAAAAGCACAAAGTTGTTGTGATTGAAGAAGCTGACTCCGAGAGGGATTATACTGATGAAGAACCTTTAGGCGAACCTTAGATGTAGCCCAGGATATTGATGAGCAGAGAAAAGGCAAGGCTGCCGCCTCTAAACCAACTAAAAAAGGGAGATGGAAATCTGTAGTTACGTCTTGGCCCACCTCCGGAATTAGAATTTCGAAAATGTCTCCCTCTAGAACGGAGAATCTTCATGAAGGACTTGCCGATCTTCTGATTCCGGACGATATGTCCTTGCGGCAGGACGTCGGATTGGACGAAATCTCACAAGCCTTAGTTTTAAGCGAGTCTTTTCCCACTGGTGTGGCATACACATCCGGTTGGTCGAGGGGTTGCACATTCATACATATTTCACAACACTGCATAACCTTTGATTGTAAACTATCTGTTCGAAAGGTGATTAATTCTACTTTGTTTTGTTCTGCAGGTACTATGTCTGGGCAAGGTTCAATGTTAGGAAGTCTCCGACATGCTCGCAAGCCTTCACACCATGAGCCGAGCAGACGAGAAGGGGACAGAGATTACAACCAGGGACGCTCTGGGTATTCTGGTCAAGAAAGATATGATAACGATAGAGGCTATAAGCGTCAATCTCGATCGCGTACTCCTCCTCCTCCCAGAGATCCCATACAACCTCCTGCTTATGTCTCTCGTCCCTCAGAATCTTCACACTACAAGTCGGCTTCTCAACCTTCTAGGCATGAATCCCATCATTCTAGAAGCGAAACAATAACTGCTGCTGTTACAGAACAGCCCCCTATGGAAATTTCAGGGGAAGTAGCAATCAAGCTCGCTTAGCTAAAGAAAGATTTTCCGAACATCTGCTTTGATAACTACATCTTTCCTCCACATTTAAAAAGGATCCCAGAGGAAGCCGAGCATAGTACATGACTACGTGCATGATTTTTATGCCCAGTACAAGGCGTGGGCGAAAGCGGCTGATAAGCATCGACGTTGGCCTTTGAGCGAGCGGCCATCATCGAGAAACTCCAAACTGATCTAGCTCACCGGGATCGTATCATACAAGTGCTAACCGATGAAGCTAGGTCATCTCGGAAGTCAGAAACAGATGCTACAAAGAAAGTGGATGAGGCCTAGGCGGCGATGGACATGATGAAGCGTGAGCATTACGCTACGGTGGAGGACATGGGCCACCGAAACACCATCGTGACCGCCAAGCGGGACGCGGCCTTGAAGGAACTTAATGCACTCAAAGCCAAATTTGCCGAAATCACGAAAGATACAAATGACGCGCACAACGCCGCCCAAGAAGCATGCGAACAAGCCGTAGTGCTTCGAACTGAAAGAGATGCGGCAGTGGCTAAAGTTCAGGCTGTTGAGGCTGAGGTTGAGGAGAAGTTTCAAAGGGCATAGGCTAGGCTGGAGGCCGACATCGAAGATCTCCTTATTACTTACAATGCCAATGTGCTGAGGCACATAAATTTGGCCTGGCTTCCGGATTATCCGGTACATCTTCGTAACGCTTGGGTCCGATTGGTTGAGGAGGAAGGAGAAGCGCACCCGGATGCATCAATCGACCAGTTCGAGCTTGAGAACAGTTGCTGACCGAAGACGAAAAGGAGATCCATCATGATGCCATAATTTCTCATGAGAAGGAGATGATTGGTGGCCAACACCAGGAGATTGGGGAAGGATCGGGTGTTGAGCATCACGCTACTATTCTTGAAATCACTGCTCCACCTTCGTTAGAGCCTGTATCTGTGGTTGATTCACAATCCGTTCCAGCTTATGACCCAGAACAGCCGCGGCTATCTCCTATTTGGGAGCATACTTCGGAGGCCGCTCAGCCGTCAGCAAACCAAACTAAGGAAGGTACTCTGAACATATCTCAAGCGTTCTTCGAATAGAGAGTTTGTTTTGAAATGATTGCTAATAACTCCTTCCCTTCTTTGTTCAGTAACTGGAATTGCACCGGCATCCACGGCTCAGGAGCCTACTCAGGGGCAGAAGGCCGTCATCACCGAAACGACCGTTGTGACGACGGCAGTGTTTACTGAGATGACGCAGGGGAGCTCCCTATCTCTCGATGAGCAGATGGTAAGTGAGTTACTTGGCCAGCACGATGGCCCCTTCATAGACCTGCCGTTTATCATCAGTGAGCTCCCGCCGGCTTCTAGTTCTATAATGCAGGCCACAGTTGCCCCCAGCCAAGCCCAATCAGCTTGAGACGAAGAATTTTTTCCGAGATTAACGCCGAACTGGAGGCTGCGGGACATGAAGGCAGCGCTGGAACTAGGACTAAGGTGCATAGTCCAGCACCTCTAAATGTAATATTGCCGAGTGGCACTGTGGTCGATACCCGGGTGTCCGCCCCGTCCTCTGTCACAGATCCAGTTCCTCCAACTCCTCCGGTGGGAAGCCTTCATGTAAATTCAAGCTCTGAGGAGGACGTTGACATTATGCCCCTAGCCGAAGAGTAGCCGAAGAGGAAGCACTCCAAACGAAGTATCTCTATTTCTAGCGAGTCCGAGAACGAACCGCTGATAAGGAGGTCGAAATAGGTGGGCTACTTAAGCGGATCTTTCGATAGATAGGAATTTGTGTTTGTTTTCCGCTAGTAGGCCGTGTATAGACGCAGGTTCGGCCCCTGCTAGTAGGAATTCTTTTTTGGAAGAACTTATTTGCATGTAAGTCTTCATCTCTAGTTAGTTGAAATAAAATATTGCTTTTTTTCATTCCAACTGTTTTTTCTGCTTAAGTGTTGCAATGATCGGTCTACGACCGCACTTTTTTGCAAATCTTGAGCGCACATCCACGCTTCGAGGACTTAGAATAAATTGCGAGCAATAATTCGGTTCATGCTTCGAGAGCCCGATGATTACCGGTGCTTATAATACAGTTCCACTTCAGGAACTTGGAGTTAAGGCTTGTACCCCAGTCCGCGCTCCGGGGACTTTGAGTTATTTCATGTTTATACTCTAGTTCGCACTCTGGGAATCTGGAGTTAGTGCGAGGATTGTCGTGTATCAATCCTTTTAGATATTAATGTGGTGACATGCCCTCGAGCTTGGGTTTAACATAGTGAGTGACCGGTCGTATCACAGTCACTCCCTACTTGAATTAAATTCCACCGTATGATGGAACTTAGCTCTCCGTGCATTATGATGTTTTGTGGCGTATTCAATAAATCACAGCTCTGGCTCGAAGAGATAGCATTTTATTGCTGAAATAAGAAAATATGGCAAAGTCAACTGCCTTATTACAAGTTCAAATTTCAAAATGAGAAAATAAAATGCAAAGGAAATAACGTGATAAAACAAATAAAGCCTGTCATGTATAGTAGCGACGGAGACTCTCGCTATTCCAGGCTCTCAGCAGAGTAAGACTGTCAACGGTCGATAACTTGAATGTGCCATCTCCGAGCTTTTGTGAAATCACAGAAGGTCCCTCCCAATTAGGTTTCATGTGCGAAGTAACAGGATTGATTCTTTTTAGCATGAGATCACCGAGTTCAAAGGTTCGCGGTCGGACTTTGGCATTGTACATTCGGGCGACTCGACTTCGATACGCGGCTGCCCTCAAATCAGCCTCTTCACGCTTTTCATCGAGTAAATCCAGAGATTTCGCAAGCAGTATAGCATTTGTTTTCGGATCATAGTACGCCACACGATGAGAAGATACTTCCTTATCGACTGGAATAACGGCTTCCGAGCCATAAGATAGAGAAAAAGGAGTATGTCCGGTTGCAGTCCTGTGGGTTGTTCGATAGGCCCATAAAGCCATAGGAAGTTCATCAACCCATTTGCCCCCGTCTTTTTCCAGTCGTTTCTTCAGAATAGATTTGATAACCTTATTAACAGCTTCGACTTGGCCATTCGCTTGAGGGTATGCAACTGCGGAGAATTTCTTACCGATATGGAACCGTTGACAGAAGTTCTTGAATTCAGCGCTGTCGAATTGGGCTCCGTTATCGGTGATAATAGTATGCAGGAGACCGAACCGACAGATAATGTTGCGTACTACAAAGTTGATTACTTTCTTCGTCGTGATTGTTGCAAGAGGTTCGGCTTCAGCCCATTTGGTGAAGTAATCGACTGCGACGATGGCATACTTCGCGCCACCTTTGGCCAAAGGCAATGTACCAATTATGTCAATCGCCCATACTGCAAACGGCCAAGGACTGACCATTTGGGTTATCTCAGTAGGTGGGGCTCTAGGGATCCGAGCATGTTTTTGGCATTTATCACATTTTCTGGCGTAGTCTGCTGCGTCACGGTTAACAGTGGGCCAGTAATATCCGTATCGGAGTACTTTCTTGGCGAGTGCTTGCCCCCCAGTGTGATCGCCACATTCTCCTTCGTGCACATCATGTAATACTTGTTTGATTTCGTCGTGAGCGATACATCGGAGGAGAGGGACAGAATATCCTCTTCGATACATAACTCCGTTTTGGATGATAAACCGCAAGGCTTTTCGGAGAATTTGTCTCTTCTCACTTCTACGCTCAGGCAAGGTCCCATGCTCAATATAATCTCGGTAAGGGGTCATCTAAGATTCTTTACTGGAAGTAGTCTCAAGGGTGAAGTCTGTCTCCATTTGATCAATGCTCGGAGAGGAGAGAGTTTCAACAGGGACAAGCCCTAACTGCTGAGCTTCACCCGTACTTGCTAACTTCGCCAACGAATCGGCTTTCAGATTATGCTCTCGGGGTATGTATAAAATGGAATAATAATCAAACTGATCAAGCACCTTTCGGATTCGGGCTAAATAAGAAGCTAGCCTTTGATCTTTCGCCTGATATTCACCCCGGACCTGACATATGACTAATTGGGAGTCACAATAGATTTCCACCGCGGTAATTTTCAGATCGTAGGCCAGCTTTAACCCAGCAAGCAAAGCTTCATATTCGGCTTCATTATTGGTTACCCGGAAATTGAAATCTAAAGCATAACATATGGATCGGCCCTCGGGGGTTTTAAGTACTACCCCAGCGCCCGAGCACCGATCGTTGGATGCACCATCAGTGTGTAACTTCCAGATGTACTCAGGAGGTTTGCTGGTCTCAGGCAAGTCTTCGGGAACAGTGAACTCGGCTATAAAATCTGCTAGGACTTGACTGTGAATAGCTCTCCTTGGAGTGTAAGTAATATCGAATTGACTCAGTTCGATGTTCCATTTGAGTAATCTACCAGACGTCTCAGGCCGCGTGAGGACTTGTTGTAACGGCTGATCGGTGTATACAGTGATGGGATGAGCTTGAAAGTATGGCGGAGCTTCCTCGAGGCGATGACTAGGAAGTAGGCTAATTTCTCTAGCTTCAGATAGTTTCTTTCAGCTTCGGTGAGTCGTTTGCTAACATAGTAGACCGGTTTCTGGACTCGGTCTTCTTCCCGAACAAGGGCAGCGCCGATCGCATTTTCTGACACTGCCAGGTAAAAATACAACTGTTCGTGGTTGATAGGCTTTGAGAGAATCGGCGGTGTGGAAAGATGTTGAACCAATGATTTGAATGCGTCCTCGAACTCCGCAGTCCATTCAAAGTTTCGCTTCCCCTTTCGAATCAAATCGAAGAATGCGATGCATTTATCGCTGGACTTTGATATGAACCTGCTCAACGCTGCTACCTTTCCGTTGAGACTCTGGACTTGCTTTATGGTTTTTGGAGTTTGTAAATTTCTGATAGCCCAGATTTTTTCGGGGTTGGCTTCTATTCCTCTGGCGTTGACGATGAACCCAAGGAATTTTCCGGATGCGACTCCAAAATGACACTTAAGCGCATTGAGCTTCATCCCGTATCTTCAAAGGGTATTCAACATTGAATCCAAGTCTTTAACGTGATCAGTGGAGTATCGTGATTTCACCAACATGCCGTCCACATAAACCTCCATGGTTTTTCCGATCTGGTCAGTGAACATCCGGTTAACCAGGCGTCGGTAAGTTGCCCCGGCGTTCTTCAATCCGAAGGGCATGACTCTGTAGCAGTATAGTCCCAGATCGGTTACGAAGCTCGTGTGCTCTTGGTCGGGCACATGCATGGGTATCTGATTGTAGCCAGAGTAAGCATCCATGAAAGATAGTAATTCGTGTCCGGCTGTTGAATCTAAAAGTTGATCAATTCGGGGAAGTGGAAAGCTGTCTTTCGGACAAGCTTTATTTAAGTCGGAATAATCAATGCACGTTCTCCATTTCCCTTTCGGTTTTCGGACAAGTACAGGATTGGATACCCACTCCGGGTATAGAGCATCTCAGATAAACCCATTCGCCTTCAGCTTATCAACTTCTTCTTTAAGGGCGGCAGATCTCTCTAGATCCATACCGCGCCTCTTTTGTTTGATCGGGATGTATCGCGGGTCAATATTCAGGGTGTGGTTGGCGATGTCCGGTGAGATTCCACACATATCAGAGTGTGTCCAAGCGAATACGTCGAGATTCGCCCGGAGAAAATCAACCAATTCCTGTTCGTCTCTTGGCTTAACTGAGACCCAACCTTCAACATTCTTGAACCACATCATCATTGTCGATTGGAACATCAATCGTCAGCTCAACCGGGGAAGCTTGACTCTCCGTGGATTCCTCTTTGTTATCATTGTCTCTCGGGTCAAGATCCTTTTGGAATTGGTTGTGGTGCCCGGACCGAGGCCCAGGCACCAATTGTCAATTGTCCGCAAAACGGACGCAGAGAGATTCCTTTACGCCATTTCCTCTCTCTTTTCGATGCGCCTCGCGCAGCTCCACAACATAACAGGCTCTTCCAGCAGCCTGATCTCCTTGAATGACTCCAATCCCACGATCAGTAGGGAACTTCAATGTTAAACACCACGGGGCAATTGCTGCCCTGAATTCAGCCATGGTCGGTCGGCCCAAAAAGGCATTATACGGAGAGTGAATATCTAAAACAACAAACTGTAGCATTCGAACCCTTCGGCGTTCTCCAACTCCTAACTCCACTGGCAACTCCACCACTCCAGTGGGTATATTAGCACTTCCATCGAAGCCATGGATTCTAGATTGACAAGGTTTTAAATCTTTGGCTTCCATCTTCATTTGATCATATGATCTTTTAAACAAAATGTTTACCGAACTCCCACTGTCCACCAGGATCCTCTTCATCCAAGCAGGACCAACCTGGGCCGATATGACAAGTGGGTCAATGGTTGGGGCTTCGACCCTATCAGCATCTCAGTTTCTAAATACGATGTCGTCTGCCATCGTTCTTTATAGTTTGGCCGGAGCCCCTTCATCAAAACTACTACAACATTCAAAATCAACATGCCTGATCGAAATGGCATATGACTCCATCTCCTTCCAGCTTCGTTCTACCGGGTGGGGACCACCATTGACTGTATTAATAACTAACCTCCCACCTGTACGGGCAGGTTCCTCTCGTCTCTCTGAGTTTGCACATGATTTTGATTGGATGGGCCCGCATCACCAGACTGCGACGCTCGAACGAACTGATCCAGCTTCCTCTCTCTGATCAACTTCTCAATGAGGTTCTACAAATGTCTACACTCATTGGTGTTATGTCCATAAGTTTCATGGAATCTACAGAACTTCCCTATTTGGATCTGCCTCTCCGACGATGGTTTTGGAGCAGGCTTCTTATACTGCATAGCATTGCAAGTCTGTAGATACACGTTCTCCAATGACGTGTTCAGCGGTGTATAAGTATCAAACATCGGAGCCCTACGCCGTGGGCCATGCTTCTGATCTTGTTTTCTGCTCTGACTATCACCGTTTCTCGGCTGTTGAGCTTGTTTATTCTGAATATTTAATTGGACTTTTCCTAAACTTTCATCAGATTGTTTAACTGCAACATTACTCTGAATCCCTTCATTGCTGGGTCTCGCATCGTCCTGTTTCCTAGATTGTTTCGCATCCTCGCGCCTTAAGAAATGAGCGGCTTTGGAATAGAAACGATCCAACGATGCGGGAGGCTTCCCTGCTAGCCAATTTCCAAACTCAGAATCGGGGTCAATCCCCTTAGTCAAGGCCATCAAGATTGAATATCATTAGGGTTAGTGATCTCCGCACAAGCGGCATTGAATCTTTCCAAATATCGCCTGAGTGTCTTCCCAGGAGCTTGAGTGACACTAGATAAAGTGTTGACGTCTTTAGGCATGGTGATGTGCATACGAAACTGTTCAACAAATTTAGTAGCCAACTGATCAAATGAAGAGATAGATCGTGGGGGTAATCGTGTAAACCACATCGTCGCAATTCCCCCTAAAGAAATGAGAAAGCTATGGCATTTTACTGCATCATCGGCTCTTGCAGCAGTCATCGACCATTCATATTTCAGAATATGCTGGTTAGGGTCGGAATTCCCTTCATACATAGGCAGGTTCGGCATCCTGAATCGCCGAGGAGGTTTAGCTTATAATATGTCATCAGTGAACGGAGTATGACTTCGGGAGATTCCCCAATCGTCATTTGTTAATCCCTGACTCTCGCGAATCATTTGGCGCACCATGGCTGAGAGATCTGGTGTTGCTATATTCTGAGGGTGGTGAACCAAAGTGTGGTCGGGTTCCACAGTGCGAGGTGGGATTGGGCGCTGTCGACGATCCGTATCTCGCCTCCTTGGCTCGATGTCTTCTGGGACATACGGTTCTGGAGCACGTTCCTGCTGGTGGTAGTTCTGATTGGAGTGATTTCGGGTATCAACTCTATGCCAACTGCAGTGGCGGTAGCGTGGTTATCCGTGGTATGTTGTGGAACAGTGCCTCCTCGGGAGGAGGGTCTTGTATGAAAACTAGCAGACGGGCCAACTCTTAACTGTCCAACGGTCAACGCTGGCTGATGGTCAATGGCTTGTGCATAATTTCCGTTTAGCCTAGGATGGGTCGATATGTGATTGTAATCGGATGAAGCAGAACTTTCAGTGGAGGAGCGAGACGCATGATCCCTTCTGGATCTTCTGCGCCCTTGACGGTCTAGTTGATTGGCTAATTCAGTGTTAACGCGCAACTGCTCAGTTAGCTGTTGCCGACTTTGAGTTAGTTCCTGGAGCAATGTTTGGAACTCTTGTCTGGTAACCGGACCTGATGGGTCGGAATGCCCGGTATCATCTTGGTTAGGTGGAGGTAGTTGCGCGGGATTCTGTTTATCCCGGCCTTCTTGGCCAGCGGCAGAAGCGGTTCTTGTGCTAACCATCTTGAATAATGAACTCCTTTCCTAGACTTGGCAAATCTGAATAGAACGGAAGGAATCTGAGATTGAAATCTGGATCTCTCCCTTAGATTTACGCAATCCGGTATCGGCGACAGATCCAAGGAGCAGGAGAAAAACTGGGTTTTTCTCAGTGGAAGCACCAAAGTGTTTGTACCAAAATTGGGCACAACACCCTTCGGAAGTTTTTTAAGAGATAATAAATGATGAATATAAATTGAAAATGAGGATTACCTAATAAAAACTCCAAATAACTGCAAAATAAAGACAAAGACAAGCGATTTATAGTGGTTCGGCGCATTGCCTACGTCAACTGTGAAGTTTTTGCAATTTTATTGATCCTCTTTTAACGTTTACAAGTGATTACAGCAAGCAACAGCAAGTTACAACTGAAAATTTGAAATCAACAGCAAGTATATGATGTAGGATGATGAAGATCTCGATCCGGCAGAGTCTGGGCGCTTCAGAATCCAAAAGTCCCTTTTCTGTTGGCTCTGGGGCTCTATTTATAGGCGTAGGATGCTGATATTTCGCTGAAAATTCAGGAGAACACTTCTGGCACGTGAGGGGGACCACACGCTCGGCCTCAGGTAATTTGGGCCCACTTTGGCATCGATTCGAACTCCATTCGAATCGATTATAAAATCATCAAATTGAGGTGAAATTTGGTGTGGAAATTCTTCAACATGTATGCAAGCTTCTGTGAAAATTTGGTGCCATTTGGATCAGTGGATCACGAGATATCGTCGGTACGAAATGAGATTCTCCGTTGAATGTCCGGTTCGATTCGATCATTTCGAATCGATGCTTTCGAATCGATCTCTTCACGTAGATATCCGGTGACGTGGCACGCACATTTCGCCTCGATCCGGTATTTACACCGAGTTGACAGTGTCGACTCCATACATCTCGCCTCGTTCGAAATGAAGACCGTTGCGTTAGACCAGGTCCTTCTGACTCGAACGAACCGTTTGCCATGGGTTCGAACGAGGGTCTTTTGATGGATTCGAAGGAAGGTCCTCCGATGGGTTCGAGGAGTAGAGACTCGATGGATATGAATCTAGGTTATCTGATGGATACGAATCCGATCAATGCGAACTCAATGGTTTCGAACTCTTCCTACTTGACCGGTACGAACTCATGAAAACAGACCGATGTGAAGCGGAGGATGGACACGAGCTAGATGGATACGAAACCGAGGTCTACTGATGGATACGAACTGATGCTTCTATGATGGGTTCGAAGCAATGACTATTGCCTTGTTTGATGGAGGTGAAACAGGGGGACGTCAATGGGTTCGAAGGCGATCGAGTCGAACCGAGGTATCCCGATGGATTCGAATCGATCGATACGAACTGAATTCCCTCAACTGGTTCGAAGTCACTGTTTCTCTTATCGATACGAAAATTATGGATTCAAAATGAAGCCTAGGGATGGATTCGAAACTGATGCCTCTTCCCTCAAATTGAATCGATCATAACTTGAACATACAAACTCGGATTGACTTGAAATTTGGAACGTTAGCTCTCTTGGCCTTGCTTGCTATGTCTAATCAATTTTTGCTCAATCCAGACTCGGACAAAATTCATCGATATCCAAAGCAAACCCACGTATGATCGATATCCAGGAAGAGTGATCCTTGGTATCTCGACCTTGCTAAAAGGTGGGATAACAGTACTATATGCATGCTACAATCATATTCCAAATGCAACAATCATATACTAATAACTCATTGCACAACCATGAAAATAAAATAAAAATGCAAGTGCACACCCATCCTTATGCATATGCTTTAATGACATAGTTAGGCAGATCCCTAAGAGATAATATTGCCTAGTGTGTGTATATGCGTCCATTAGCGTCCACTAGCAAACACTTGCAATCACTAGCATCCAACATACATAACATGTCCTAGCAACATGTTTACAATCAATCCTACCATCCATAGGTTAAATCCAAAGATTTAAACTCCCAGAGGATACTAAAGGAAAGAACCTATTCAAAACTAAAGAGGGAAATAGGAAATTCAAGACATACCATCGAAGAGATGCGGATAAGAGATATGTATTTTCTCCTTTGCCTCCCACGTATCGTCCTCGATACTATCTCCCCACTGCACCTTAACCAAAGGGACTTCCTTATTCCTAAGCTTCCTGATATCATGTCCAATGGTCTTGGTACAAATGCGACGAACAGATGCTTCTCTCTTCACTTTAACTTCCTCAAGTTGACAAGGTTCCACCACCTCTGCTGAATCATGTAGGCATTTTCTCAAGTGCGAAACATGAAAAACATCCTGAACTCCAGCGAGCCTCTCTAGTAACTTTATCCAATACGCCATCTTCCCTACCCTTTCTAGAATGGAATGGTCCTACGAATCTGGGAGCAAGTTTCCCACTTGATCCAAACCTCACTACTTTCCTTACCAGAGACACCTTAATGAAAAACAAATTTCCTACCTCAAACTCAATATCCCGCTTATCTACATAGGATTTCTGTCTATCTCGGGTCGTCTTCATTCTCCTTCTAATCAAATCAATCTTTTTTGAAATCTCTCTAACCATGTCGGGACCCAGTAGTAATCTTTCTATAGACTCTAACCAACAAGAAGGTGACTTGCAAAGGTCTTCCATAAAGGGTTCAAAAGGAGTCATCCCAATGCTAGTCTGAAAACTATTGTTATAAGCGAATTCCACTAAATGAAGATGCTCTTCCCCAGTTTTTCCAAAATCAAGAATGCACATTCTCAACAAATCTTTAAGAACTCAATTAGCTCTCTCCATTTGTCCATCCCTGTTTGAAGGTGATAGGCTATACTCAATCTAAGTTGTGTCCCTAAAGCCTCTTGCAAGCTTCCCCAAAACTCGTTAGTAAAGATAGGGTCTCTGTCGCTCGCTATGCTAGAGGGAACTCCATGAAGTTAGACTATCTCACGAACGTATATAGATGCCAAATAAGTTGTCGTCCTCTTACTCTTGACCGGAATGAAGTGGGCGATCTTAGTCAAATGATCTACAATCACCCAAATACTGTTATTTCCCTTCCTAGATCTGGGTACATCTATGAAGTCCATCGAAACACTACCCACTTCTACTCAAGTACATCCAATGGTTGAAGCAATCCGCCAGGCCTCTGGTGCTCCACCTTGACCCTTTGGCATACAAGATAGTTAGCCACAAACTTTGCTGCATCCTCCTTCATGCCACTCAATAAAATACCCTCTTCACGTCCATATACATCTTATCACCACCCAAATGAGTAGTCATTCGAGAATGGTGTGCTTCTACTAGAGCTTCTCTCATCAAATCACCGGTACGGGGGACACAAAGTCTTTCTATCTCTCCTTAGTCACCCTTTATTATCAATGGAATTGCATTGGAGATGTCTAGAGACCTCTTATGTGCTAATCCTATCCAGAATATCCACAAGCTCCGAATCCTCTCGTTGTCTTGAGCCAGTCTAATCTATGAGGGTAGGCTTAACCTCAAGTGTTGCCAATAATCCAGGAGTAATGTTCGTAGAGGGATTAAAATCAAAGGTGGAAATAAAATCTAGGCTTTTCCACTCTACAAACATTGGACTAAGGGTTGCTCTCTTCCTACTTAACGCATTCGCAATCACGTTCCCTTTACCTAGGATGTAACCTATCTCAAAGTCATTCAATGCTAGAAACTCCATCCAACGCTGCTACCTCAAGTTTAAATTTTTTTGTGGGAACATGTACTTCAATGATTTATTGTCAGTGAAAAGCTCGAACCTCTCTCTTGGCAAGTAATGTCTCCAAGACTTGAGCATTAAAATAATAGCAGCTAGCTCCAAATCATAGGTAGGGTAGTTCTTCCCATGAGTTCTCAACTGTTTACTTCCACATCATACTACCTTCCCCTCCTGCATCAATACTGCTCCAAGTCCAATATCACATGCATCAATGTATACTGTAAAATGCTTAACTTTATCGGGTAAAACTCGCACTGGTGCACTAGTAAGGTCCCTCTTTAGCATTATGAAGAAATCCTCACAGTCTACGTCTTACATGAATGTTGCATTTTTCTTAGTAAGGCGAGTGAGCGGTGCTTAAATCTTAGCTAAATCTCTGATAAACTTCCTATAATAACTAGCCAAACTTAGGCAGCTTCTAACTTCAGTAGCGTTCTTAGGGCCCTTCCAATCTTGTACTGCTATTATCTAAGCTGGATCCACAGCTAGACCCTCTCTTGAAACTACGTGCCCCACAAAATGCACCTCCTTACGCCAAAAGTGACACTTCAAGAATTTTTCCTTCAACTGATGAACACGAAGTGTACGAAGAACCTCCTTAAGATGAATAATATGCTCTTCCATACTCTTGGAAAACACCAAAATATCATCTACAAATTCTATAACGAACTTATTTAGGACATCTCAAAAAACGCGGCTCATCAAATCTACAAAATAGACTAGGGCATTGGTCATCCCAAACGGCATAACCAACCACTCAAAGAGTCCATTGGATGTCCTAAATGTTGTCTTATCGATGCTATCATCAGCGACCCTAAGCTGATGAAATCCAGTGGCTACGTCAAGTTGAGAAAATTCTAAAGAGCCAACCAACTGATCAAAAAGATCATCTATCCTAGGAAGTGGGTAACGGTTCTTCTTCGTGAGCTTATTTAATTCTCTATAGTCTACGCAAAGTCAAAGGGAACCATCTGCCATTGTAGCAAAGATGAATGGCGCTCCCCACTCAGATATGCTCCGTCTAATGAAGCCTTTCACCAATAGCTCACAAATCTGTTTACTTAACTCCTTCCTCTCCCTAGGAACCGTATGTCTCATGGGTAATGCCACTGGCTTAACATTGTCATCCAGATAGATCCTAAAGTTGACCTCTCTCTTAGGGGGTAATCCCCTAAACTCCTCAAAAACATCTGGGAAATCTCTAACAAAATCAAGGGAATAAAGGAAGCTCAACATGACTGACCCATGTGGGTCGCAAGAAACCTTGAGAGTCCGTCTGCTACATGTCTCTAGTCTAACGACTCTCCTCTCACGGTCCAATATCGCACCATCAGTAGATAATCGGTCCATTCCCAAAATCATCCCATATCCCGAAAACCCCAGTACATGACGTTATAATCAAACTCTACGCCTAGTATAAAAATTTTCACACCTTCAAATCATGGATAAATGTGCCAATCCTAATATGGTGTTAGCTGTAAATAATAGACATAACACTTAAATAGGATCAATCAACATAAATTAGTGTTATGGATAAAGTATGTAAATTTTCAGTCACCTGAACGTTGTTCTGCCCCCTTCCTCATTACAGCCCATGGAATAGATTAAAAGGGATAACACTGGTGCAAGACAAGAATGGTAGAAGGTGAAGTCTTTATATTCTTACTCAGCGTTGACAAGGCAATTGGACATTCAAGGAATAATATCGATTCCAAAGTATTAGCCTTAGTCGATATATATGTTCTATTTTTCTATTCCCCTATGAGATTATGAAGAGAATTATTTGATGTTTTCATGTTTATTGCACGTACCAAAACCAATGATCTGTACCCTAATGGACCTATGTTTCGATTTATTTGAAATTCGGACCCATTAGGGTACGGGTTGTTACACTTACATTGTCCGATGTTTACCTATGTCGAATATGAGTCGTAGTTGTTCTAGTTATGATAATGGTACAAGTGTAAGTGTATGTTACGTTGCTATATTTATTTTTTGTATACAGACATTGTACCTTGTATGTCTCCATGTATCAGCATTTTACTATGCATGACACGAGTATTTTACCACTAGCTTACGTACTGATACTATTCTTTCTATATATGTACATTATATTTATATATTTCTACGAATCAACATATTACTTTGTATGTGCATTGTCCATCTATCCATTGGTGAAATCCAGAGATGTAATGTCGATATGTGTAGTATCAACTTTCGATATCCCTACCATACGATACAATGAGTATCAGTGCTAGCTAACCACATTAACATCGTTGGGTATTTTCATTCACATTCCAAGGTTCATGATAAATTAATTTATCCATATGATCACATATACTTTCTTAGAGAAGGAATTTTCCAAAATGAAGCACAATTGTATAGACTTTTTCGAACCCATTAACGCCAAATCAGATAAAGTTCGCTGCGATGCAATAAGGATATAGGAAAGACGTTGAAAGATCTTTTTGAATGCTTCAAGAAATATTTGCAATGATTAGTTATCCATATAGACTATAGAAGTGATAAAAATATGTTTAATCATGTTCACTTATATAACTCTTCATAACATGATCATTAAATACGAAAGGGTATGGACTTACTATTTGAATAAGAGTGGTCAAACTAAATGCCTTAAATATTTTTAGAAGACATTCTGCAAACTAAAGCATATTACAACATTCACGAGGATCATCGATTTTCTTACTAAAACACATCAGTTCATAATAGGCTCCAAATAAATCTAATGGATCACATTTAGAATTCTTATGGAAACCAATATTTATTTTCGAATTACCATGTTTATTTATGTCTTTGAACTTAGTATTTGTAATGCTATATTTAATGCTATAAATTTTCTATTTTATCTGTATTTATTTTATTTAAATAAAAGTATTGTGTAATATAATTCACTCACAGTAGGCCACTTAACATTTCAAACATAACAAATAATACACGATATAAAGAAAACAATTAATGGTACAATTAGCTATGCATTATCTAACTACATATGAATGGTTCCAAATCCTCTCTCAAAAATGCATTATTTATATTCCAACCAATGCTATGTTAACACTACATTCGTTCCTACTAAATAATTTTTCATTATTAAGGTCTCTTGACGTTGACGCTCCAGCTCGAATCTACCTTTTTGAATTGAGATCAGTTCAATCAACACAGCTAGCTTCTCTACCTGACTTTGTAAATGTTCATTATATTATATCGAACGTTTTTCATGCACTTGGTTGATTTAAGATTAACTAATCTATCCAAAAACTTTATTTTTCAGCTTGACCTAACGGATTAACATCTTCATGCATTCCAGGTTGTAGTTCACCATCTTCGATGTTAGGGACTTCATTGGAATACATGCGAAAAGAGTTTCTCGAGCTGGAATTGTAAGCTGATTTTTGTAGCTTTTTTCTTACCCTTCTGTTTTGATTGGACATCACTTAATAACTTAGTGTAATTGGAGCTTCATTTTTGATGACTAGAAAGCAAGTATGGTGGTTTGTAAGTTGGTAATAATGAGGTTTTTTACAATCATTTTCCCTTAGGGATAACCTTAAGAATTGGTCGTTCACCATTTTTTCTAGTATTCAATAATTAAACAGGATAAATATGCATGTTAGATTTATTATGAATGAAACGATGTTAGGAATTGTACCAGCTTAGCATCTCCTCCAAGCAACTGGGGTCGGATCCTTTGATTTTATAAATATAAGACTCATAAAACTGAGTTTATCTATTGGTCTTCTCAAAATGACTAATTATCATTGACATTGAATACATCTTCTCAACATGATTTTTATTGTATGCATTCATTACTTTTGCCTAAAATGCTTCTTTACTTTGTTCTTTTCCCTTCACCAAGTCATTAGAATAGTGATAGTAAACTAAACATAGAACTTTATTTTCTTCACTGGTCAATGCAATGGAGCAGTGGAATCTTAAAGGAGAAGCACCATGATCTGGTTTTGAATCAAATTCGAAATTATCTATATTTAAGCCTTCACTATATGATTGAAATGGATGAGACATAGTTTGTTATGTATTTCAAATTTATGGAAAGGGTAGTAGAGTTGAAGATCTGCATGTTTGTTGCTACAAAAAAGAGATGATTTCATTGGCAAAATTTTAAATATAGAAGTTTATGACTGTTGCAACATAGTCGTTTATGGTTTAAAAACATGTACTGGAGTTACCATGGAAGTTGAATGTAGTCGAGACATGAATAAATTATCTACATATAGCAGTTTATGACTATTGCAACATAGTTGAGACATGAATAGACAATACAGATATTTTAAAATAATTTAATAGATTCAAAAATGTAGCAGATTAGTATTGATGAAGAACTGATACAAAATAGTAACAAATTCTTAAATAATTAAGAATATGTGCACTGGATGGAAGTTGAACCAAAATACCTTCTAATTTTATTACTTTGACATTTTGATGCAAAGACTACCTCTAGCTAAATAAATTCAACTTAATTAACTTTTTGGAAGAAAAATTTCTACTTAGATTTAAAGGTAAAATAAATCTTAATAAATGATAATATTTAAGGTCTAAGGACTTCATTTTAGACAAAGAAGATGAGAAAATAAAAGTAAAGAGAGAAGTAAATTGAGACACAAATGGATAATAAAGATACTACAACACAATTGAACAGATAAAAAATACAACCAACATAATTGATGAAGAAATGATACAAAACCATGACTTATATATTACATTTTTGCAGATATTATAACTTTGTTGACTTAGTTTAGAGGAGAACCGATCGTTTAATATTTTAGTAATGTAACGACTCCGTAAATTTAACTGGTTTTAATAACGTTATTAATTGAAATTTTATGGAATTTTAAACGATAAAATTTTGAAATAAAAAATTTATATTTGGAATGCGTCTAGTTAAACATAGCAACTGGTAAATTTTCGTCCAAAAATATGCAAGTTTATTTCGTGCGTAAATTTACTTAATCAGTTAAAAATCGATGAAAATAAAACGTTTTCGAAACCTAAATATTTTTACATAGAAAAATTCTAAATCATCTTTTGAGAAAGATGTCATTTTTCGTTTTTAAAAATACGGACTTCTTTAGCTCCTTCGATTTTATTTTTCTACGTTTTTCCTGCATTTTTCGCTTGTTGAAATTCGAATTTTTGTAATTCAATCGCACCACTGATATTTATATAATCGTCTCGTCATGCTGATCACTACGGTATATTCAATTCTGTGCTTGGAAGCCCTGTTCACAGCAGAATCCACATTAACGGTTACCGTATCAGTAGCTAGTTGTGTCTTTTAGTTACCTACACGTTTTCATTTCCTACTGAACAACCAATAGCCATCAACAATTAATGTTTCAGCTTTTCATTATCCCTAGATTCGTGCTCGACTTTTAATATGTAAAAACTTTTCTACCTGTTCAAATTTTGCCTTCTTTCATAACCTGTGACCTATCCTTCTATCTGGACCTCTGGTTCCTTTTTCTTGAAGTCTTGAAACACACCCATTCATTTGTGCATTTATGAAAATATAATGAAAAGATTTTTGGCTGCATTCATATCTTATTTCAAAAAAACTGTTCCACTCCTCCTGGTTGCTTTCTCTTTTCATGAACTAAATATCAATTTACCTTCTTGCTCACACTCCAGATCTCTAAGCACCCAACACCGAGCTCGACCATGCACGCAACTGCAATCCTCCCGCATGAATCCTCTCCTCACCATTTCATCCTCTCCCAGATCTCTTCTCCTTCGCCTTCCTCTATTACTCTTTTCTCCGTCACCAGCCGAGTTCCGCCTCCATGTCACCCACACATCAGCGACACCACGTTCCGCCTCGGCCTCCTCCCTCACCTAGAATGGCCACGCAATACATCTCCCTCCTCAAAGTCATCACATAGCCTACCTACGTCTGCTCCGATCTCATCACGCCACCACCCAGCACCTTAGCCATTCTTGGCCATTGTCCCACTGCTCGGCCAAGATCCATCAACCTTCTTTCGTTTGACATTCATATCTATGAGTATAAGTATAGTTTAAACTTGTTTTTTTTGAAAAAAAATATGTACATGTATTTATATTTAGTAATATACATAGTTATGGTAGATTTCATTTTTAATGAGATATTGCATATTGTCTTACGATTATATCAAAAAGTAATATATTTATATAAAAAAAACTTTATAACTTGTTGTTTTTGGTAAATACGTGTATAATAAGTGTGGTATAAATAAACAGATATGAGTTTTATATGAGTATACATGTCTATTTTTGATATAGTATTCTGTTGTGTAGCTGTGCATAGAATTTTAAATATATATATAGTTATATATACTGTTGTTGTTTAGTTGCAGTGAGATATTTAGTTTATTTTATATCGGTTATGTAAGTATATATAAGGATAGGTGGGTGAAAGTTTGTATATTTGAACGAAATACATGTTGCAGGTATATGTTTGGTTTAAAATATATAAATAGATGAAAAAGTTCAAATCCTTTTATTCTACATGAGTTTATAAAATTGGTTTACACAGTTAGTTTATATATGTGAATATATGAGTTGCGATTTTGTATATCCTTCTTTACCATTTTACATTTTATAAAGGTGATTTACATATTACATAAGTATACAATAAAGTAGAATAATATTGTAGTGGCATATATATAAGTAAAGTGTATAAGTTATATATATATATATATATATATATATATATATATATATATATCTTGTTGTTTTCCTAACACATGTTGTTGAAATGTATATATATTTCTAAGTTGCATACATACTTTTCTTTTGCCAGTTTTCAAGTCTATATATATATATATATACACACACACTTCATTGTATATATTCTTAAACTATATTCAGTTATATATAAGAGGAACGTAAGTAGTATTTGTATAAAAATATTATGTAGTTTAAGAAAGGACCCATGTACATATATATGGATTTTTATAATAATTATTGATTGAAAGAAAATATATACGTATATTTTATTTTAATTATATGTTTAAAATTTGAATTTTTAAAATGTATATATATATATATGTGTGTGTGTGTGTGTAATATATTCTGTTTCATTGATCTCGTGCCATCTCGACTTACATTTCAATATCAAATTTGTCACAGCATTCCCTAAGCTCGTCGTTGTATTGTATTCGTATCTGTGTCCGTGTCATCTTCTCGTCCTCTCTAGGCTCGAAAGGTGAGCAATCACTCACGATTAATGTTCTTGTATTTATTAAATTTGGTTTCAATTGAAACGACAATTGAATATGTTGCTGTAGTTATTTGCACTGTTATATATGTTATTACCCATATCAGTTCACCTGTGATATCTGACACCATTATCTGTTAATTATTTATGCAATGATAATACAGTTGGCTGATAATTGATTGATTGTTGATGTTTATATTGGATGTTAAATTGTTAATGTTAAAGTGGTAAGTAGTATGCAATTGAATTTGATATGGGATAGTTAGGTGTTGAATTTGATTAGTTAAATTTGTATAATATGACCCTTAAATGTTTAATTATTTGACACGTAGAAATAGTTAATTACTCATGAACCATTTGAATTTATATTGTATTAATTGATAAAGTATGAAATTGAATAATTGATGTCAAGTGTAGAATTGTATAGAATAATAAGTGAATAATCTCTAATCTACATGAAATGATAGTGTAGATTATAGAAATAATTATATTAATTTGCACAAATATCAATGTGAATTGATACGATTATTTCGGGATTATTGGAATTAATTATTGGATTGTTATTTTTGTTGTTATTGCTTGTTTATTTACTTTGACACCATCCCAGTTATCACACTACAAGTTCCCTTAGCTATGCTTTGATTTTGAATTGAAATGGAATCGGGTTGAAATGATAAATACCCAAAATTTAAATTTGACTTTGGATAGAGAATTAAATAAAAACCCGATTGGTCAATAATTTGATTTAAAAATAAAATAAAGATTTTATTTGGATAAAATAATAAGGGTTTTAAATGAAGTTGGAATTTGAAATTTAATGAAAAGAAATGTTAATATTTTTTAAAAAAATCTGAACAAAATATTAACAAAGTGAATTATGGAAGAACGTCGTTTAATTTAAGAAATGATTAAATTAAGTTGAAATTATTTAATAATTAAGTTTTGAAATTATTTAATAATTTAACAAGATTGAATTGTTTAATAATTAATAAAAATTTGAATTCTTGATAAGAGAAATTGAACCTTCGAATAAGTGAATTTGAACTTCGTTAATAAATGAAATTGGGTTTCTTTATTAACTAAGTTTTGGAAAATTATTTAAGTAAGTTGATAAGTGGAACTGAACTTCTTGAATATGTGAAATTTAGTTTCTTTATTAATTGAGTTTTGAAATTTGCAAATAAGTAAATAAATAAGTGAAATTGAATTCCTTTAACAAGAAATAAAATGTGATTTATTGGAAAAAATATAAGACTTGTAAGTTAAAGAACTTGATTGACGAATCTAATTTGATCCAATTTGAAGTTTTGATATAATAAAGTTGGACTTAAGTAATTGATTGAATGAATTGGAATTTAAATAGAAATTGTTTTGAATGGTAAATTAACTTAATGAATATTGAATGAAATCGATCAATGAATTTAAATTGATTTGAATGTTAAATTTAAATAAACTTAAATGATTTCAGAATGAAACTTATATATGAACTTAAATTAATATTTGAATTGTTTTAAATAAAATTGAAATTGAATTATAAGATTTTGGAATGGTATTTTGGAAGTTTTGAAACGTAAATTTTGGAAATTGGTATAGAAAGACTAATGGAATAATGGTTTACAAATTCTAGTTGAAATTGAATGTGATTTGGTTTTGAAATTTATTAAATGACCAATCGGTGTAATAATTATGAAAGTTATTAAAGAAACCGAAATCGGTTAGGGACATACTCACCGTCTAAACCGAAAACCACTTTAATAACTATACGCAGAGTGTGATCCAGAATGAAGTGGTTAGAATGATGTACGTGATGACTGAAGAAAGAGAACGATAATGGATAGCCTTGACACTTGTGTCAAATTGGAAATGACTAAAACAGGAGCCGTGCTGGGCCAAATAGGGTTAGCCACCTCGAGCGAACTCACTTCTTCGTAAACTACTCGTTACTTTTTATTGATTGGTACACCCTCGTACTTTTGGGAGTGTTGTTTCACGGGGTTGCGATCATTGCGACGATGCGTTTTCACTAGTCCGGATCAGGCAAACGGTAGTTTCACTACCTTGGATATTGCCTCATGTGCCTTGCCATACTTGTATCCCTATATATGCGACCACTACGAAATTGTTTTGTGTTATACCTATGGAGTACTCCCTGATATCCCACCAGTTTACGGTGGAGTTTAAAGTGCTGTATAGACTATAACACTTATATAAAATGTGTTAAGGGGGATAATGGTAACACCTTTACACTATTTTGATATTTTATATTACTGATAGACATTATCTATTTAGAGTATGTTACTACATGGTAGATAGTTTAACGGATCCTTAGAGGATGGTTGTCCAACATCCTTTGAGTTACTTGTATTTCAAGTGCTATTTCACTTGAGTTGGATTTATTGATATAAGAATGTTAATCCTGACTCGAGTGTTTTATGTTTTGCTTTACGCTCGAGTCAAACTGAGTGGTTCATCTTTCGAGACTCACCTTTGGAGTTGGAGCTTCGGTTGGAGATCCAGCTTCCAGATATTCAGTTGATTCTAGTGATGTATTCTGATTCTTGTATTTGACTATTGTATTTGAGACTTCTGTTGTATCACATTTAACTCTGTTATATATATAGTAGCTTCATGAACTACTCTCTATTGCTTCCACTGCATATTATTACTCTGTGTTTTCTGTGATTCTGTGATAATTTATTATTGTACATCTGAGTCTTGCCAAATTTAAATTAACAATTCGGTATTTGAATTATTCAAGCCCGACATGTGCGGATGTGAATAGTCCAAAATAGTGGGTTGTTATAGTTGGTATCAGAGCCTTGGTAGCTCTAGGCAAAACTTAGCATGTATGGTAAATGTATTTACAGAATCACTTTTATTTGAGTTTCAATCTCTTCCTCTTGACTCGATTCCTTTGAATTTTGGGACGTTCTCTGTGGTTCCAAAATTCATTCGTGTCCCTCACTATTCATCTTCTTTCAATTCTGGAGTATCCCATAACTCCACTTCGAATGATCTTTGTAATGAATCGACGGTCTCGACAATCTTAAAATTATTTGTAAATGGGTGAAACTCTTTTACAATAGACATCGGTTTACCAGAGATTTATATCCTCGGTTTACGATGCAATCTATCTCCTGCTATGCCTGAATTCTATCTTTTGCGATCGAATGTAAATTTACCTCGAAATTCTGCATCGATCTAATTCTTGAAGTCACGGTTGATCCGGAAGGTTGCCTGTAAATTAAATAAGCTTATCCATCTTCCGATTCTGTTAATTGAATCACTTACCTTTTCTTTCGAACTTGTATTCGAATCAGAATTCTCTTTAATTTGAGTCCATCAAATTGTATATCTGCCCTTGCTTGAAAAGAAAAATCCATTCATGTATCGTCGAGAAAGAAAGTGTATTTGTAAATTAATATTAAAATGTTTTAATATTTATTGTGTTGTTTGAGTTGTTTATGTTGATTTGGGTTTTCGATCGATTCGTCTGATCAACGCTGTCGATAGGATTTCCAAAACACTTGAACAGAGCAAACAGACACAATATTGTTTCAAATTTGGCTAATGAAATAATTTTGTATAATTATATTATATATATAAGTATGAATTTTCTGAAATTAAAAGTTAATGAATTGGTTGTTGAAAATAATAATTTTTGATTTTCATTTATTGATGTAAACCATTGACTATTGAATAATATAAATAAATGAATTTATAAAACTTAGTTATAATTTGATTTGGAATTTGAAGTGGATATAAATTAGAATTTGAGAATTTAATTTCCGATAATTTCGAGCTATGGTTTTAAAGTTTAAAATGTATATTATTTAAAGTATTTTCAAATAGAAATGGTTTTCAAAGAATTTTAAATGATTAAATTAGTGCTCTTCTCTTTTGTCGCGGGAAAATAATTTCAGTGATGACGACCGCATCATCGACATTCATTTTCGAGTTTCGAAGTGGAGAGACCATACTATAGCTCTGCTACACTTTTGTATCGAAAATTTAATTGATTTAAATTTCTAAAGTATGACTTGATTTATAATATATACTATATATATAAGTAAATGATTATAGATTTGATACATAGTATATTTATCTCTAAATTGTTTAAATTTAATCGAAAATTTAATTCTAAATTTCTCTTAAAGGATGATTTCAATTATTAAATGAAGCCAGAATTTTGAATAAACATTTAAACTTAAGCTTATTGAATTGGAAAATTTTATTTGTATAATACCCGATTTCATTTTAATACAACTTACCTAAATTATTCAGAAGTTGAATATGTAATTGGATAATATACAATATATAATGATTTTATAAATATATTTGGGTGTTATAAAAAATAGTCACTTAATTTAATTATAAAATGATAATAGAGATAAATAAAATAATTAGTTGATTTAATGGTAAATAAGAGAAATTAAATAAAATTTTGTTTAAAAGAAATCTTTTGTATCAAATATTAATAAAATTGAAATAAAATCAACTTAATGAATTATCTCGAATTTAAAGTCAATTGTTGAATATAAATTAATTTAAATTGAAATTTATATGGTTTAAATTAATTGGGTTATTTATAATTCAAGTTTATTCTCTTTTGGTTGTTTCTATTCTCCTACCTCCTTCCTTTTCGAGGACGAAAAGTTTTGAGTGGGGGAGAGTGTAACGACCCCGTATATTTAACTGGTTTTAATAACGTTATTCATTGAAATTTTATGGAATTTTAAATGATAAAATGTTTAAATAAAAATTTGATATTTGGAATGCGTCTAGTTAAACATAGCAACATATAAATTTTCGTCCGAAAATATGGAAGTTTATTTCGTGCGTAAATTTACTTCAATTTAATCAGTTAAAAATCAATGAAAATAAAATATTTTCGAAACCTAAATATTTTTACATAGAAAAATTATAAATCATCTTCTGAGCAAGATGTCATTTTTCATTTTTCAAAATTCGGACTTCTTTAGCTCCGTCGATCTTATTTTTCTACGTTTTTCCTGCATTTTTCGCCTGTTGAAATTCGAATTTTTATAATTAAATCGTACCACTGATATTTGTATACCGTTTTGATCGTCCCGTCATGCTGATCACTACGGTATATTCAATTCTGTGCTTGGAAGCCCTGTTCACAGCAGAATCCACATTAACGGTTACCGTATCAGTAGCTAGTTGTGTCTTTTAGTTTCCTACACCTTTTCATTTCCTACTGAACAACCAATAGCCATCAACAATTAATGTTTCAGCTTTTCACTATCCTTAGATTCGTGCTCGACTTTTAATATGTATAAACTTTTCTACCTGTTCAAATTTTTCCTTCTTTCCATAACCTGTGACATATCCTTCTATCTGGACCTCTGGTGCCTTTTTCTTGAAGTCTTGAAACACACCCATTCATTTGTGCATTTATGAAAATATAATGAAAAGATTTTCGGTTGCATTCATATCTTATTTCAAAAAAACTGTTCCACTCCCTCCTGGTTGCTTTCTCTATTCATGAACTAAATATCAATTTATGAAAATATTAATATGCACAAATAACAATGTGAATTGATACGATTATTTCGGGATTATTGGAATTAATTATTGGATTGTTATTTTTGTTGTTATTGCTTGTTTATTTACTTTAACACCATCCCAGTTATCACACTACAAGTTCCCTTTGCTATGCTTTGATTTTGAATTGAAATGGAATCAGGTTAAAATGATAAATACCCAAAATTTAAATTTGACTTAGGATAGAGAATTAAATAAAAACCCGATTGGTCAATAATTTGATTTAAAAATAAAATAAAGATTTTATTTGGATAAAATAATAAGGGTTTTAAATGAAGTTGGAATTTGAAATTTAATGAAAAGAAATGTTAATATTTAAAAAAAAATCCGAACAAAATATTAACAAAGTGATTTATGGAAGAACGTTGTTTAATTTAAGACATGATTAAATTAAGTTGAAATTATTTAATAATTAAGTTTTGAAATTATTTAATAAGATTGAATTATTTAATAATTAATAAAAATCTAAATTCTTGATAAGAGAAACTGAACCTTCGAATAAGTGAATTTAAACTTTGTTAATAAATGAAATTGGGTTTCTTTATTAACTAAGTTTTGGAAAATTATTGAAGTAAGTTAATAAGTGAAATTGAACTTCTTGAATATGTGAAATTTAGTTTCTTTATTAATTGAGTTTTGAAATTTGCAACTAAGTAAATAAATAAGTGAAATTGAATTCCTTTGACAAGAAATAAAATGTGATTTATTGGAATAAATATAAGACTTGTAAGTTAAAGAACTTGATTGACGAATCTAATTTGATCCAATTTGAAGTTTTGATGTAATAAAGTTGAACTTAAGTAATTGATTTAATGAATTGGAAATTAAATAGAAATTGTTTGAATGATAAATTAACTTAACGAATATTGAATGAAATCGATCAATGAATTTAAATTGATTTGAATGTTAAATTTAAATAAATTTAAATGATTTCGGAATGAAACTTGTATATGAACTTGAATCAATATTTGAATTGTTTTAAATAAAACTGAAATTGAATTAGAAGATTTTGGAATGGTATTTTGGAAGTTTTGAAACGTAAATTTTGGAAATTGGTATAGAAAGACTAATGGAATAACGGTTTACAAATTCTAATTGAAATTGAATTTGATTTGGTTTTGAATTTTATTAAACGACCAATCGGTGTAATAATTATGAAAGTTATTAAAGAAACCGAAATCAGTTAGGGACATACTCACTGTCAAAACCGAAAACCACTCTAATAACTATACGCAGAGTGTGATCCAGAATGAAGTGGTTGGAATGATATACGTGATGACTGAAGAAAGAGAACGATAATGGATAGCCTTGACATTTGTGTCAAATTGGAAATGACTAAAACAGGAGCCATGCCGGGCCAAATGGGGTTAGCCACCTCGAGCGAACACAATTCTTCGTAAACTAATCATTACTTGTTATTGATTGGTGCACCCTCGTACTTTTGGGAGTGTTGTTTCGCGGTGTTGCGATCGTTGCGGCGATGCGTTTTCACCAATCCAGATCAGGCAAACGGTAGTTTCACTACCTTGGGTATTGCCTCATGTGCCTTGTCATACTTGTATCCCTATATATGCGACCACTACAAATTTGTTTTGTGTTATACCTATGGAGTACTCCCTGATATGCCACCATTTTACGGTTGAGTTTACAGTGCTGTATAGACTATAACGCTTATATAAAATGTGTTAAGGGGGGTAATGGTAACGCCTTAACACTATTTTGATATTTTATATTACTGATAGACATTATCTATTTAGTGTATGTTGCTACATAGTAGATAGTTTAACGGATCCTTAGAGGATGGTTATTCCAACATCCTTTGAGTTACTTGTATTTCAATTGCTATTTCACTTGAGTTGGATTTATTGATATAGGAATGTTAATCCTGATTCGAGTGTTTTGTGTTTTGCTTTACGCTTGGGTCAGACTGAGTGGTTCAGCTTTCGAGACTCACCTTTGGAGTTGGAGCTTCGCTTAGAGATCCAGCTACCTAGCCAGCTTCCAGATATTCAGTTGATTCTAGTGATGTATTCTAATTCTTGTATTTGTCTATTGTATTTGAGACTTCTGTTGTATCACATTTAACTCTGTTATATATATAGTAGCTTCATGAACTACCATCTTTTGCTTCTGTTGCATATTATTACTCTGTGTCTGTGATTCTGTGATTATTTATTTATTGTATATCTGAGTTTTGCCAAATTTAAATTAACAATTCGGTATTTTGAATTATTCAAGCCCGACATTGGCGGATGCGAGTAGTCTAAAATAGCGGGTTGTTACAAGTCATAAACCTGCTAAAGCATATGCTAAAATACCATCACTTAGCATGATTATTAATAAAAGCTTAGACTTAAGAAGATTCATGATTAATAGCACTAAATTATAAAAGTGCAGCTGTGAGTGAGTGCTAAGTGCTTTAGCGAGGATTTAACGGCATAGTATTGGACATGTATATATACTATTACCTGGATGATTTTAGTACCGTGTTTTTGTATAGACTTAATTAAGTGTAATCTATGTAGTGTTCAACATTTTTTCATTGTATTCATGCATGTCTGTGGTCCTTTCTATAATGTAATTCATTACAATGATACATTCCCTTTTGGCATTATTGTCAATACCGCATTGACATGTGATAGCAAGATTATCAAAAGCAAAACCCCAAAGAATTTTGTACTAAAATGATTTCTTCCCAGGTTAGAAAGTAATAGTACATGTATAATGTCTACATATATAATTTGTAGGTGGAGCCAATGTTTGTTATAGTGATCGAAGTAATAGAGAGAGAGAGAGTGCACACACAATATTCTAAACATGTTTACGCCATGTGATTTCATCATCGACCTTCTAACTCGGTTCTATGATGAGGTGAATGTGAATCGCCCATTGTTAATTGGTTTCCACACCCAATAGTCTTTGGATTTGCTGTAATTTATTAGGATTTCAGCAATTCGCTGAGTGATATGTGGTGGAAAGTAGGATATATCTTCTCTTAGTTGACCATTGGATATAAGAAAAGAAACTTTCATGTTGTATCCATTGATGATCAACACATATTCCCCCATCAGGCGGTTATAGACAGCCCATTTATCCGTGGATTATACTATAAATTTGTGATGTTTCCATCTACTATCTTGCTTTTAACTACACCCTTGAATTGTATCTTTTATTGAGTAGCAATTATAATGTGTAATATGTGTTAATGCCCAATGAAATATTCCAAAAGAAATTATTTTTGCAATATCTGCTCCTTATCCACTATGCCCATAAACATTCTCCTTGGATGAATCTCCATGTTAGTTCCAAAGCAGTCGCCATTATTACATCTTATAATTTCGAGCAACACATGTCATCCCAACTCAAGTTTTGGTTTTTATTTTTCCAAACAAAGTTTGCATAGATTGAATTTATTCTAGTTTTTATTGATGCTACCAACTGGTAGAATTAAATCTAAAACATGATAATAGGGTATATGACCATTTTGATTAGTTCGGTTATGCCAGTAATATTCAACATCATGTTCTTTTAGTTGTTAAGTTTTTTATGGATTTTATCTAAAAACACTATGACATCCCTTGATTTCAGCTTGCTATAAGATAAAGAGATTTCAAGTTATGTGACTAAGATATTCCCGGTTTAGGCTTTCAGTATATTCATGATATGATTTTTGATTTTTCTCCTTTATTAAAACAAAGTGTAGTTTTTAATTCATTCATTTCGAAACCATAGACTCTTTTATGATTTCCATAATTTTGTTAATACTCTTTGCATTTTTAGGTTAGATTCTGTGAACATTAATACGTCATCTGCATATAGGAGATGAGTGAGGGTTGGTTCTATAGGAAAAATCAACTTTATATTACTCTCTAAATATTCTTTATCTAGCAATAATATGATGTATCTCATTGTTATAGTAAAAACAAATGAAGATAAAGGATCTCCTTGCCTTATGCCTTTGTTGCTACTAAAGAATCCTAAAGGGCTGCCATCTGTTAATATTCAAAACGTGGCAGCAGATATGCATTCATATATCAAATGTGTGAATTTTTCAGAAAAGCCCATACATAACGTCAAATGGTATATGAATTCTCTATTAATTTTGTCATAGGCCTTATGTAGGTCTACCTTCATGCACATGTTATTGGTCATTTTCCTATTGAATCACCTTACCATCTCATACGTTAAGAGAGAATTCTACGAGACTAGTCTATTTGGAATGGATGCATTTTAATTTATAGATAAGCCATTTAGATAACTGTTCATTATATTACATAATAGATTAGCTTAAATTTCATAAATTACATTAATAATGATATTGGGCTGTAATCTATTAAAGTCTGTGAGTTTACATTTTTAATGACTAAGCAAATGAAGGTATGTTCAATTTCTCCAACAATCTTACCTAATTGCTAAATGCCCAACATTACATGAAAGACCCCATTTTTTAATTAACTCCTAATGCAATTTATAAAATTTAACATTGAATCTGGGCCATGGGAGCTATTATCGTTAATTTGAAACACAGCTATTTTGACCTCCTCTATGTCGAAAGGCCTGTTCGTTTGTCCTTCTAGCATTAGCTATAAGAATTTTTTACAAGTAATGTGAGAAAAATATGAATTTGTGCAAAAGGAATTCAGTAAGTTTGTAAAGCTTTCCAATTTAATTTCTCACTTGTGTTAGCCCAGTTGCCTTTGTTATCTACCATCAATCTATTAGCTAACTTAGGTCTGGCTTCAAAATTTTTAGAGTGGATCAAGACGTTCTTTCTCCCTGTGTTAGCCACTTTATTTTTTAATGTCGTATATATTCTATAGCCTACCTTTTTAGATTTTCTAAAAGTTTCTCATCTTTGTGCTTATAGGAGTTTAGCACTTTAATATCATCTGGCTAATTAATTATTTATGAGTAGGTAACTTCCAACTATAGTCTGAGTAGTTCAATCGATTTTCCATTCCTAATTTGTTCTTTGCTCCAAATTCAAAGGATCTCCTTTATTTTTTAATTTAGATAAGAGTTGAAACAAAGAGTTACGGTTCCAAATAGAAGAGCTAAGAGCCTAGTAGTATACCTTATATTACAATGCATTATTAAATTCGGAAGGGATATCTTTTTTAATTATTGGTGGGGTTGCAAAGTAGAATATGGATTGAAGTGTGATCACTCATTGAATGGTTCACAAAATATACAGAGAAGGGGAAAGTTATTAAAACATCCCTTTTTAATGAAGCATCTATCGATTTTGGTATGCACTGTTAATACGGAAAGTTATTAAACGAAAATTAACTTTCGTTTTTTCAATTTTGGCCGAAAGAATTATATATGTGTTTATATATTTTTATAGTATAATATACATACACATAAATGCATTTTATATATATTAAAATGGTTTTTAATTTAGTTTATATGTATGTTAAAATTTAAAATATCGACTACCTTATTTTATAGATGTATATTAAAACACTTAATAAATTAAATATATTTTGATTAATTAATTTAGATTTAGATTTGAATTTGAATCATTTTACCAAGTTGAACTTTGATATTTTAATCTTAAATTTGAATTTAAATTTTTTGAATAGGCCAAACTTAGATATTTAACCTTAAATTCGAATTTACAAATTTTTTCCTAGCCAAACTATGTTAGGTATGGTAAATTAATTTTATTTTATTAACATATATGTATACACACACATTAAAATATTTTATGCATGTATACACATAGATTTATATGTATATTAAATAATTTAATCGAGGCAATTTATATATGTATATACATAAATGGCGAATATAGACATGGTGGATGTCCCAATATCCACAGATGCATATACTAATCATGTTATTATCCATTGTGTCATCAATTTTTTCCTAATATCATCAATTCATGTGTGGATATATATACGGTATATTTACACATACACATTATTTATATTTAATTAATGAGACTAGTTAAATAAAATAAAATAAAATATGATTTTGCTAAAATAACTAGATTGGATCTAATGTTAAATATTAGATTTCATTGACCACTAAGACCAATTATGATTTTTTGTTTGAAATTTACTCTTTTCACCTACTGCGAAACAGGCCAAATCCAATAGCTTTTTCTCAGTAATGTCCAAAATATTGTTAGAATCTCCATAGATTAAAATCTAAGTAGAGCATCTATGGTTCATTAATATTGTTAACATCAACTATCATATAATCCTAGAGTTTCTCCCTATCTTCCTATGAGTTATGAGCATAGACAATAGTGGTAATAAAGTTTGAGACCACCCTTACTAACAAGTTGTAATGTTACATGTTGAGTGCTTTTTCTAATGTTAGAAAAGTCTCATACGTGCGAATTTTAATAATTATAATTCTGCCATTAACTTGCATATTGTTATCAGAAACAAATTGCCATTTGATATCAAATGACTACATGAATTTAGAAATTAGCATTTATTAGTTTTTTTTCACTAAGGCTACAAGCAAAGGTAAACTTATGTATAGCTAAGGGGGATCAGCTGACCCTCAATCAAGTATCCAAATTTGGGTGAAGATACCAAATATTTATAAATCGACCCCTCCCATGCTACAAACTTTCAAAAAATATCGTCAGCAAATGGAGTGTTCAAGTAACCACAATGCACTTCTAGTCATGAATCAACATTTATTGAGCCTAGAATGTTTTGATGGTGAAAATTTTAATCACTGGCAAGAGACGATGAAGTTCTTTCACATTATTGTGAAACTTTTTTCCATACTAGAAGAATTACCGCTTGAAACTCCTGCAAATATTGTTGAATTAAAAACTAAATGACATAAGCAAAAGGAGATGACTTCAAGTGTAGAGGACACATATTGAATGCACTGTCTACATCCATCTACAGTGCACATCGAAGCTTGAAAGCTGTGAGGTGCCATGGACTGCATTGGAGAGCAAATACCGCATTTCTAAGGCAAGTAACAAGAAAATTTCATTTTAGCAATTTTATGGAATATAAGATGATTAACAATAAAATGATCATCAAACAAGTAATTAAGATTTTACTTATTGTTAATCATCTCAAAGATGCCGATATAAAGCTTCGTGAAGCATTCATAGTTGGGGTTATTATATCCCACTTCCCTCTTCTTGGAATGATTACGAGTAGAAACTAAAATATGTTGAAGTGGACTATGATTTAAAAGCTTCACAACATCTCTTTGCATAGAAGAAGATTCACATAAAAGTGAACAATTGATAGTCAAGAATATGAGTTTCACTCCATGGCCAGCAATGTTGAAGAAATTCATCCATCAAAGCCAAAGAATGAAAATAACAAATGAAAAGAAAAGAGTGACAAAAGGAAGGGTACTTGTTTCTTTTGTAACAAGCCTAACCATTATTCTCGTGACTATTATCGATAAAAGAAACAAAAAGTGAATGTGGTTGAAGAAAAGCTTACAGCTGTAGTGCAAGTGGCAAACTCCATTAGTAGCATGGAAAATGATTGGTGGCACGACACTAGAGCAACAATACATATATGCAAAGATCATAGTCTTTTTAAGACTTAGGATAAAACAGATGGAGAAGAACATGAGGTTATCGAGGCAATTAAAACTCGTAGGAAAATCATTGAAAGAAGCATTATTGAAATTCCATTCACTTTAGGAAAAGTTCTTACTTTGATCAATGTATTTTATATACCTGATATTTGTAAGAATCTTATATCTAGAAACCTTCTTAATAAGGCATGGTTCAAGATGATGTATGAATCTTATAAGCTAGTTTTGTCAAAGAATGGCAGTTTTGTGGGTCAAGAATACTCTTGTAATAGCATGATTAATTTGAATATAATATAAGTTGTTTATATTATTGACTTCTTTAATTTATAACATGCTAGATTGGGACATGTTAACTCTGATTCCCTTAAATCCATGCATAATTTAGGATTAATTTTCTGCTTGAATCTGTTGATAAATGTAAGATACATGTTCAAGCAAAGATTCATCGAAAATCCTTCAAATCCATTGAAAGGAATACTAGTTTACTTAACTTAGTATATAGTGATGTTGGTGATCTTCAAAGTCATACAACATATAGAGAAAATAAATACTATGACACACTTATTGATGATTACTCTAGATATGATTATGTATATCTAATGAAAACCAAAGACAAAGTATTTGATAAAATCGAAATTTATAAGGCAGAAGTGTAAACAAAATTTGGAATTAAAATTATAATGTTGCATTTGGGTCGAGGAGGTGAATATTTTTTGAATGAATTCACTTTATTTTGCAAACTACATGGTTTGATGCACCAATGTACAACACCATGTACTCCACAAAAAAATGACATTGCATAACAAAAAATAGAACATTGGTAGAAAGGTCAATGCAATGCTTATTAATTCTAAATTACCAAATTCATTATGGGGTGATGCTATGCTATCAGCCTCATACATTTTATGTAGAGTTCCTTTGTAACAAAATGATGTATTGCCTTATGAATTATGGTTTAATCGAAAACCAAACTTATCAAAACTTATGGTCTAGGGTTGTTTAGCTTATGTCAAAAAATCCAATCCAAAAAGACCCAAGTTAGGAAATAGAGCTTATAAATGTGCTTTTATAGGATATTCTCAAAATAGTAGTATTTATAAATTCATTATTTTAGATATCATAGAAGTTACAATATCTGTAGATATAAAGTTTTATAGAATAAGTATATATATCACAAGACCAAAATAGTGATGAATCATTAATATCACCTAGTCCAAAACATATTGAGACTAATTATGATTATATATCTAACGAAAACAAAGAGGAAATCTTAGTACCAGAAGAATATACTAAACGGAGAAGAAGCAAAAGAGCAAGAGTTGAATAGAATATTAGCCATGATTTTATTACATATCTTATCGAAGGCACTAAAGATGAAATCCATATTATCACTAAATATGTATTAAATGTCGATGATGATCCTACAAACTATTCTAATGCTATGAGTTCCAAAGATGCAAGTTTCTCGAAAGAGGCAATAAATGATGAAATAAATTCAATTCTGTCGTGGGTTTTGATGGATTTACCTCTTGGTGTTAAACTAATAGGATGTAAACGGGTATTCAAGAGGAAATTGAATACAGATGGATCTATTAACAAATTAAAAGCCTAATTAGTTGCAAAGAGTTATAAGCAAAAACAAAGAGTACATTATTTTGATACATATGCTCCTATTGCTCACATTACTTCTATATATTATTTGATAGTACTAACATCCAAGCATAATTTAATTATACATCAAATGGATGTAAAGATGGAATTTCTAAATTGTATTTTAGAAGAAGAAATATATATAGAACAAACTGAATGTTTCATACTGCCAGACCAAGAATGAAAAGTTTGTGTAAAAACCCGCCCTGCGCGACCCCTGAAATAAGCACCAAATGACAATGTCTGACTTTCGAATACTACAAAGGACAAATCGTCGGGAAAGAGAATTTAAAATAAAAATTATACTATGGAATTTTGACACAATTTCATAGTGGAATGATAATATATAATATATTGAATATACATAAATAGAACATTATGACAATATATAAGAGACTGCACTAGCGAAAATAACTGGTAAGCAAATATCAATATAGAAAGTCAGAATATAATATCTGATACAAATCGCATAGACCAACAACATATATGTCATGTACTACTACAATATCAACTACATATGAAATGTCGACATTGCCTTCATAGAATGCTCTGGTTGTCCAAAAAGCATATCTCCAAAAGAAACTAACTCCCAAACTACTCAATCGAGTACCCAACAGTTGTCATTATATATGTAGACAAAAACAAAATGTGGGCCATACATAAAGCCTAATGAGAGGGGAACTATCCAAAAATACTATATATTAAAACTATATATAAATAAATAGGAGTTGTTAAGCCACAGCCGGTCCTCTTTACAATCGTGGCTCAGCGCTGTGCAGTTATAGCGCATAGCGGTTATATAGCGGTAAAGGTGCAAAATTTATAGCGGGTTAAAATGGGGATATAGCGGAAAATAATGAGGGTGCAAAATGCTTCATTAAATATAAAACCAAATGCTTAAATTTAAATTGTTTTCATTCCCATGTCGTTTGCATAGGAAAAGAAATATTGTTTAATCTTATATAATAAAAACTTAAGTTATCGTGATTTATGCAAACTTGATTATATGACTACGATAGATTTTTATTAAGCACTTATGCCTTAAAATTAGGTTTTTAACCTAATTTCTTGATTTGGTTTAAAAGATAACTAGTCAAACCAATATTTATATATTAATATTGCTAAACATGTATTAAAAAGCCTTGACATGGTGGGTGTAGAGGAAAATAACGAGGGTTAAAGCGAATCTACTATTTAATAGCGCTAAATTGAAATAGCGTAGCGATGGAAGAGCACTATGTGCTATAGTAGGGATTTTGCGGGGCTCTTATGGGGCTTTGACTATATAGCTCAGTGGTAATCTAGTCTATCCATAAAGAAGTTAAGTAAACTTATCCAAAAGATAGGAAATCATACCATAACTTTGTCTTCTTCTGTAATCAACGGGTCAGTGCAACCAATATAATATGACTGAAACGTAACAATCCTACAATAATAAAGGTAACCTAACATTCAAAGGTAGAGTGATCATAATATAAGTCTATTGTAAAGTACAAAATGATACAAATGCAACAACAATAGCAACAGCTACCTAATAACAACGTACCATTACAATAAAAGATAATTAAGAAAAATAAATCAATACCCATCATTACTGATGGGTGGAGTCAACTACGGACATCTATTGTGATCCAGTAATTCAAGATAAATAGAGTCGGTACATTAACATACCCAGACATCTATCGTGGTCCAATGATTCCCTTTAAGAGTTCAAGATAAATAAAGTCAGTACCCAAATATACCATAGACCCGAGTCACAAGTCTCATGTATATCTCACCATTCCCCTATAATGGGCATAACTTATGTTCTAATTTATCTACTTGAAACCTAGTCCAAATAGTAGATAGAATCGCAGTACCCCTATAATGAGCATAAGTGTTATACATTCTATTCTAAATCCCTAGGATCTTTGCAGATCACATCGTACCCCTATAATGAGCATAAGTGTTCTATGATCCTGTAGTAAATGATTGTCATCATCTCTCTAGGACATCAAGGATTTCACAAATAACTTGTGTACACCTTTATCTAAAAGAATAATGCTCGTATCCCATGTAATACGCCATTGGGACCAAAAAGGAACACCAATGCCTTATAAATATATGCACATATCAAATATGCATATCACCAACAAAGACCAATATCTCATCATCGTCTACCTTTAGGTATGGTCTTTATTGAAAGACTGATACAACTTATTAGACTATATGTATGATGAGATCAAATCCAAGGGATTTTGATTGCTCCACTCTATATATGTGCTTGTCGGATGTAACTGCATGGACGACCATGTGCCCGATCATTTCCAATAATTTTTGACCACTTATAATTCACTCTGTACTCAAGTCTGAAACCTGAGCTTCATCATATCTTCCACTTCCTCAAGTAGCCTAGAGCATTCCCGAAGTCGCGTCAAAGCTTCACGAAAGGCCATGTATGAGACAGGGTAAAAATTTCAAAGCTTACACCTGACCTAGACTTATTTCCCAGGTCAGTGCATCCTCGATCGATTAGGAAACCTCCCCAATCGATTAGCCTCGGTCGACTGGTGGCACACACCAGTTGATTGAGACTGGAAATTCCTAGGCAGTAATCCTAGGCCAGCAAGCCAAGTTGGTAGCCGCTCATTGCTTCAAGCCTCGTCTTCTTCATCGCTTCGCCCAATGAGTCCTCTAGCTCACAGAGTCTGCCTTCGCTACAACAGAGTTCATTGATTGACATTTTGGAAGTGGTTTCTTAAGTATTCAAGAATCGATTTTGATACCAAAATCCACTGTTTGCACATGTAATGTACAACGGACGAATGTAATGACCCAGTCTTCTTTAACACCTCAAAAAGAAATCATTTTACCCTATACCTCATGTGATGTTTACATGTGTGTCGATGCACCCATTCATGAACATTTGTATGCGTACATGCACATAACTACATATTTACTCAACAAATCATATTTTGAGCTTTACCAAGGCAATCGTTCAATCCTGTATTCTCAACTACTACTTAGCGCACCTAATAGTCACTATGGCCACATGAGATTGCTCGTAACTTAATGATATAACCATATGGATATTTCTATATAGGTATACATACATTACGATAAGCAATTCGATTGTAATAATCAAATCTCACTTTTATTTACTAAATCATTTCAATAAAAGTCAAACCTCTTTTTATTATTTTATAAAATCATTTCATTATTTTATAAAATATAAAACTATCTTATAAATCATTTTCAAGCCCTTTAAACCATTTTAAAAGTCATACTCCTATCTTCAATTAGTAGTAAAATACATAATAATATTTTTATTACTAATATAACGATGAATTTGAATTTAATTAATTTATAATCATGTTATAAAGTAGTGTCATCACTATCTAGCTCTATTCAATACGAATAAAACATAATATAAGTACATGTGACTTTAATCTACAATCTTCGATATCTACTCAAACTAAATCCAAACAAATAGGGAAATAATTTCATATATATTTACTTTCTACCTCTAATATTTTTCAATATATAAAATTACTGGAATTTATACTGAAATACAAGATTCAAAGTTATAATTTTGCTTACTTGAACCGTAAATTCCTAAGTGCCCAAATCCAGCCCGAACATTTTCCACGTCATAGAAAATCTCCATAAGAGTGCAATGACGAAGACCGAGTATTGATTGGACCTCATATGCTAGACTTATGAATTTAATACGAAATGAGATTATTTAAATTAACTAATAAACTAATTACCTAAAACTTCATCTTCTTCAAATAAACAATATTGTGCACAAACATACACACATTCCTTTGTTGTGCACGTCCCCCTCTTCCAACCAAGTTATGGACTATCGAAGGAGCTCTAACCACTTCCATCACAATCTCCTTCGCGAGCCAAGCTCAATGATGCCACTTCCACCACGAAAGAACACCTGTACCAAATCGTGACATGTCTCCATTCCAGACCCGGGCAAAAGTTTAATGCATACGATCATAGCAGCAATATGTCTAATGTCATCATCCCTTGAGTGCATCCCTACACTTCAATTTGCATAACATCACCTTTAGCTCCACCGTAATCGAACCCTAGTTCAGTGGTGACAAATTCGCACCTCCTTAAGCACCGCGTGAACCTTCACTGTTGGCATAGATATGATCCCCTTCTTGCCACAAGTTCAATGCATATGATCTCGTTGACTATTGTATATCGTAGCTCTCGTGATCGGGGTAAACCTAAAGCCTATTAAAACACATCTATGGCATTTTAGGGAAAGAAAGAAATTGAGAGAGGAAAAGTATTTTTTGAGTGGGTGAGTTTATATATAATGATATATATATATATATATATATATATATATATATATATATATTACTTAACTTATATATATATATATTACTTAACTTCTCAAATAAATCGCCATATGTTTTGAACTCATATGATTACACAGCATACTGCATCACCATGAAACTGGTCAGCATACATCTCCTCATTTTCCCGGTCCCAATAGCATAAATTTTGTCACTATCCGAGACAACGCTTTAGGATTATAATCTCATGCATTTTGATGTTGTTTTGGTCTCCGGATCGTCTGATTCCAAATATAGTGAGATTTACACATTTTGATATGGAATTTTAGTCCGGACTCAACAGAAGTGATCTCGAGTCCTGATTCCCCCGAATGCGAAAAGTTGTATTTTGGTCCTTCAATCTAATAATGATTCAAAGTTTAAATTAATTATTTAAATATCTTATCGTTAAATACATGTATTGTTACATTCACTCCTCCATAAATGGATTTTGTCTACAAAATTCCCAAATTAAGAAAATTTCTTCCAACCTTTAGGCTTTCAAATACCCTCTTATTTCGAAAAATATTCAATAGCACCTCCTTTGTGCGGCTAGATTTGAAAAAATCCCAAAACAACATAGATATTTATACATCTCAAATCAGAGGCATCTCATTTCTGAAGGTATACAAGCATATATACCTAAACCTACACTACAAAATCTTATGTACCTCTTTCATAGCAAGAGCATGCCATTTAGATGCAAAGAAAAGAGTAAGCATCTACTGCATCCATGTACGTAAACATGTACTCAACATAAAGGATTAAACGCAATTTCGACATTAATTGTGGATTTTACATGCTAAATCATATGTAGCTATCATCTCACATAAACATGCCATATCAAACATGTAGCTTGCATTTCAAATGTAAGAAGCCTAAATATAAACATGTATAGTCTTAGTGTAGTAACCAATACTGTCACAACTATACATGACTGTCAATTAGAGAGCAAGCACAAATAATTCAGTATTTAAATATATTATCGACTCCAAGTCACATCAAAATGCAATCAACTCGTATAGATCCCATCTCGACTCCACAACGGGCATGCATGATATGCAACCTATTTCAGATAGCTAGTGCTATCACTTTGTAAACATATTATAGTTATGAAATTTAAGTTAAGATATAAGCAACCAAACACACAAGTAGCAACAGGCAACAACAATTTACAAAATTACTACCAAACTTATAAAGCAGGCAATAGCTAGCAATACAAATTAATAACAAACGATTATCAAACAATAATAAGCAATAATAAACAATCATCAAGCAACAATAACTAGCACAAAAATTACGAATTATACCAAACAAGTAACAATAAAATATCTACAAAAATTAAAATCAATCAAAAAAACAACGATAAGGAAAAATAAGCAAAAATCAAATTATAGCAAGCAACAATAAATAACTAGTATATAAAATAATGAAACATACCAAAGAGTTTATACCGACATGCATGGTTACCAATCAATAGTTAAAACATGTATGGCAAATTGTAGGATCCAATGAGTCTGTTCGACATTAAAGTTGAACAAAATTATTAAGTAGTGTAACTTCTTTCGTGAATACAGTACACGGAAGACTATTATTCCTCCCGCTATGAAAAGTAAAACTTCTTCGATATGCTAGATCATTAAGCCTCAAAACTCTTGAATAAATCTAGCAATCATTGTCTTAACTTTCCAGCTATTCCGAACAGAACACGTTCTCCAAAGGAGAAAACTATAGTGATTAAATCATCATTAAGTGACGATCTATAATGCTTGGGATTTGCTCGGGTTCAAACTGACCTCAACCGCACAATGTCAATAAGGATAATATGCTTAGTATATCATGATGCTCAACTAAGCAAATATCATATCGCCACTTAGAAGATTATCTGAATATTCACAAAACTAGTAGAGAGGCCCTTTCCTAAGCTATCCCAAGCTTTCCTAAATGACTATGCTATAAATAATTTTGAATAAAGATCATCCAGAATAATATTCGATACTAGATCTAATCCTTTATTCGCTTGCATGATTTCTTTCTTAAACTATGCTCGGCCTCTCGACTCCTCTTATGTGTACTGATCTGATTCCTTGGTTAGACCACTAAAATTTCCTTGCACGACTAGAGTCCCCCCTTTGAAAAATCTCTTTGTCACCTCAAGAATCTGAGTAAAGTGATCTTCTTTATGAATTGAGTGAAAAACTCATGCCTAACTGGTGCCAATCACCTAGAAATCCTGTGCTTAAACTAGTGACTAAAAAATGGTACATGAATGGATCGTTCTTTTGAAAATATTTCTTTAGACACATAGGATTACTCCCATCACCTAAGGTTTACTAACATAAGGACAAACAATTCCGATACAAATGACTCTATGCAAAATGTATAATTCACTTGGTTGACCTTTTCTCATTATTGGATAACTACCAAACTTTACATGGACACCCAATCCAAGTCATCAGCGACCGACCCCGCTCTATTCGGATACTCGTGCATCAAGTTTGAATGGCAGTATGCTCTGTCATTTTACCTTAGTTTAACATTAGTGTTATTTATATTTATGTTTACCAAATAATTTACCTACAACAAAGGTGTTAAGTAGAGCCTATCTACCACATAACTAGCAATAGACAAATATACCACATAACTAGCAATAGATAAATATACCACTCAAGTATCGAAAGGAACAGAAGTGAATACCCTAAAAATAGAGTATACTCCGCTACATAAGCTCTTTCCATTTTACTTGAGCAGTCGTCTTGCTAGGTCCCCGTAATGCCCATAAGGAATAAGTCATCATTACTTACCCACCTATCGAAAATGTAGAAAAATCCTATTAGTTTGCGAAAGTAAGGGTCTTAAGGATAATTTAACACTAAGGATCTCTAATTCTTTCAAGATTATAATTTAAATAATGCAAAATGACAATCACAAATGCAAACACAAGCATATATAAATGCGGTAAAATAAAAATAAAGAGTTACAGAGATCACATCAGAATTTTTATACTGGTTTAGAGTTACCTACATCCAACCCTGTACAATTTCTTGTACATACTTTTTCAAATATCCAAGCTTATACAGTCTCGATTTCAAGGCTATGAGATATACCCTTCATATTTTCGAGCTCTGGGTACACTTACTAGATTCGGACAGGACATCAGCACAACCACTTGGATTCAAACGTGACACCATACACAGTCACTTGATTCAAATGGGACGGGAGCACACCTACATGGATTTCAGGGACACCAAGCACACCCAAGAGTATTTGATTATGATTTGATAGAGTTTACAAAATTGATTTCTTTTTATTGAGTACAAATGATTCTATAACCTCTTGAATAGCACTTTGATCTTGATTTGAGTTAGAGAGATCAGAGAGTATATAATAGGGAATCAAATCAATAGAATTTGAATTTGATTCTGATTGAATTTGAGGAGATTTTGAGTAGAATTTCTTTTAGAGATCAGGTGAGTGAAAGATAAGAGAAAATATGAGAAAGTAGTTAATCAAAATTCATTGAGAGAACCCTTATTTATAGAGAAACAATAGTCATGTCTATTCGTGAAGAGATACGACGAAAAGACACTTCCATTCCAAACTTGATTTTTTAAAATATCGGACTATATTTTTACATATAGGTTTGCTGTATATCGACATACTCTTTTAAATTTGAAAAACACTTAATTAAAAATTGTTTTGAAAATATTAACCTTTGTAAAATATTTTGATACTCTGTAAAATCATTTAAACACCTTTTATATATTTTAATCATAAGAAAACTTAAGAAAACTTTATAAAATTATTTTTTAATATATTTAACATATAAAGGATTAAATACGAATTTATTTTAAAAATAAAGTATAAGTGAACATATATTTAAAATCAAATTATTATTAAATATCGAAATATGCTTTTAAAAACCCTATAGAGTGGCAGGGTGGTTAAAGACATCTAAGCAATACTCAGAGTCATTAACCTAGAGGTTAGGGGTTCGATAATTGGAAACTACATATAAGGAAATAAGAGTGGTTACTCTATGACTTAACTGGTATCTAACTGTGGGTTCGGTTCGGGCACCCCAGGTACTTAACTGGTTCTTCGGTTCAATTACACACACTTTTAAATGTCATAATCATTTAGAAAATATAAGAACCTAAAACTATAAATAATTTAAAGTATATATTTAAATATAAAATAATAAAAACTTATAATAATATTGTAAATATTTAAAAGGTTTGGAATCTTTTGAAAGCTATTTTGAAAAGATATTTGAAATATCATTTTGAAAACAGGGATTCTTAAATATTATTTTTTAAAACCAAGATATTCGAGAATCACTAAAATTAGAGAATAGATTAAAACGCATTTGGAAAAAAAATGAAGAGAGATCAAAGAAGTACTACTAATGCTTTAACAAAATAATCTATGACTCTATAACTTATCCTTATTCTTGAATCTTCAAACTCATGAGTCTTCAATCTCTTACTTTGAATCTCTATATCAGCCCTTTTAATCTGCTCCTGATACTGTACAGTCTTCTTAATTGACATTTGTTTAATATCCTGCACTATATACTATACATAATTTGATATAAACATTAGTATCTATATCTTAAATAACGTCATATGGTTTTTGTCATCAAAACTAATGCCTAAGGTACTAACAATCTCCCCTTTTTTGACGATGATAGCCATGTATATAAAATTTGATATAACTCTCCCTGAGTTACAAAACTCCCTCTTACTCTATGCCCTGATATTTTATATATTTCTCCCCCTTTGTCGTCAAAAAATATATAACCAAAACTCCTCTTAACTGAAGAACTATATCATATTCAAGTGACATATAAGAGTGATAATACATAATTTAATAAATCCATCGAATATATATAGTCTAGCAAGTCCAAGTCAATACAATTCAATCTAATCATTAGTCAAACAAATAAATCCAAACCCATTCTAATCCTACAAAAGTTTATACATAACAATCTATACTTATTATCCTAGTGTAATTTGTTATTAAAGGAACTTAAATCAAATCTTATGTATATATTTAAAAACAAACCAATTAACTTAAACTTCCCTTGGAACTTCTACCCAACATCGGAATCAAAAATTGGATCTACTTTAATGGCATCCCAATCTTTGTTGTCTTCGTTGATGGCACAATCTGGATTGTTAGCTGGTTCATCTTTTAAAGAGGAAGAAATCATCCATCTAATAACATTAAAATGTTTTTCTTGTTTTTTTAGCATCTACATTTAACTCAGTTCTAAGTATCTTTGATTTCTGTGGATAAAGGTACGGATATTCTTAAAAGATTAAAGGTTTATTCAAGATTCTCACATAATTTTGGTGTAGAGAAGTCATATTTGAAATTTGAGTTTATAATTGAAAAGGGAGAAGAAGGGGAGTGGAAACTAATGTTTTTTTTGGAGTGAATAGGTTTATATAGGGGTGAAAAGTAATTTGAATAAGCTGAATAGATGGTAGTTATTTATTTTGAATTTAATTTTTTTTAATCTTCCAGTTATATGTCGACATATTAGACATACATATGTCGACATATGTACCATATTTTGCAAAATTAACTTATTCGCTAGTAATAGCCAATGTTATTGTATTTTTATGACTTTCCAGAGATTAATAACACTATATAATAGCAATGAACAAGATCTCATTGATAACCGTAGATAAGTACATGAAATTTAAAGATAAACATAAAAGATACATGGATTAAAACTAGAAAAATTCAAACTAAATGATAGAAAAACAAAGGAATACAACTAGGAAAATGTAGATAAAGATGCGGACTTCCCATTAATTTTTTGAATAGTATTTCTAAAGTACCCATCTACTTTGTTGGAAAGAGAAGAAAATGATTTCCTAAGCTTCTTTTGGTTATTGAGAAGCTTCTCTTGATTTTTTAGAATTTCATTTGTTGATGGATAAGATGGCTTTTCGGAACTAGCTTTTCAAAACTTTCCAAAGAAGTGTCTTCCTCCTCTTCTTGTTCTTCCTCCTCATCCGCATCCATTTCCCCTTCTTCCTTTTCCTCCACTTCTATAGTTTCATTATCTTCTTCCTAAGCTAGTCTTGCTTCCTTCTCCAAAAGAGTTCCATAAGGCTCAATGATGGGTGAAATGTGCATAAGAGAGATGTTGGCCTTATCGAAGATTTTTCAAGGAATAGTTTCCTCTCCTCTTAGGTTAACACCAAAACATGTAGATATCCTAGTTTGATACACAACATGGAAGAGCGTGTTCTCGTCGTGCCTAGAGATATTCTTAGGAAAGAATTCATCCAAAATAACTTGTACGTAATTTAAGTTGTAATGACCATAAATTGCAAAAATGCTTTAAAAACCATTTGACTTGGGTTATTATAATTTCACGTTCTCAGAGTTATGCTTTGTTGCAAAATGAGGCTCAAAATTCTTGCTTCAGGACGTAAATTATTATTTTTAAACTCAAAATTGTCATCACTTTCAAAAACATCCTGAATAACTTCACGATTTTGATTTTCAATTTTAAAAATCGAAAGGTCCATTCCATTAGATTTGCATCTGAGCATGTTACCTAAAATTTCACAATTCAAAACAATTTAAGTGCCTTTGACACTACTCCAAACTTCACCTACATTTCCTTCATAAAACTTTCTCTTCAAATTATCATAAAACATTTTTACTAAATTTGGAAAACATGCAAAATAATTTTCAGAACCATCAATCAAACCATGAATCCCATGTTGATTACGAAGACTTTAAAGATCATAAGTAGGAAAATCGTTGAATTTGGTGAATCTTTTGGAAGAGACGTTTCCAATAGATACGTATTCCATATAGGCTTCTATGGCCTCTTTGTCATGAAAAATACAGTCTTTGATTTTCTCAAAAAGCCTTACGATTTTAGTAGTGTTGATTGTGGAAGCCATTAAAGATTGTTTTAAAACATAAGAGAGATAAATGGTTTTTGAATTTTGAAAATGAGAGTGAAATGAATGGATGGAGATATAATAATTAAACAGAGAATCAATAGACATGTTCTCTGATTAAGAGACACCTTTTCAGGACATCGGAGTTTGTGAAAAGGTGGTGGGAATTTTAGATTTTGAATTTGAAATGAAAAATCTAAATTTTGGTTTCTAGGTATATGTCGACATATGATAAGTGTGTATGTCAATATACAGTCGTTAATTTCCAAAATTTTAAGGTGAAAGAATCATTTCTATTTACTTATATATGTATTTAATTATCTTATAATTATTACTAATCTATATACTTAGTAAATAATTTAAAGATTATTTTAAACATATTTTTTCTATTATTTTATTCAATATCATATTATTATAAAAATAATTTTATAAATTTTATTTATATGTATATTATATTCATCTAATATTACTAATCTAAAAGTCACCCTAATAATCAAAAGCAATCAAAAACTCCATCTCAAAAATTCAATGTTTAAATTTTAAATTCGTGCCTGTTTTTGCTTCATTTCTTCTATCTTTTCTAATTTAGTTGATTATTACTGTGAAGCACATATTGGCATCTTCTGTACCTAGTTCATTATCACTTGAGGATGTATCTAAGTCATCTGATGTCGCAGTATAAGCCCTTTTCTGTTTTCTGGATGAATTAGTTTTTGGTGAGATTTTCGGTTTCTCTAGTTGTGGAACGTCTCTCTGCATATGAATAAATTCATTGTAGTTAAAGTATCTAACATCATTTCCACTTTTTATATTTTTCTTATCATTTCTCTTGAGATTCACTTTTTGTATCTCAATTTTTTTTTTTGGAATTTCTGGTCATGAAAGCATTTTCCTCATCATTGTCGTTGTTTGAATCCAGATCATCTATTGCTGCATTGAAAGTGATGGATTTCTTTTCTATTACCTTACTTTCTATCATGCCCTGCATTTGTGCTTCAGATGACATTAAATTGCCAATTAACTCTTTAATTATTAGAGTGCTAATGTCATTAGCCTCTTCAATTGCAAGAGTCTTTTGGTCCCACTCAGGTGCAAGTGAATTGAGGATTTTTCTTACTTAGTCCTCTTCAAAAAACTTTTACCTAATGCAATCAATGGATGTCTTATATCTTGAAATCTACTATACATATCAGAAATGAACTCATTTGGAATCATTTTAAGTAATTGAAACTGATTACTTAACATAAAGATTTATGTTTGTTTGACTTTATCAGTGCCCTCATGTGTAACTTGCAGTGTTCTCCATAATTCATATGCAGACTTACTAACACTCTATTCAATTCGTTCTTATCTAATGAAAAAACAAAAAAATCGTAGCTTTAGAGTTACTTTGTGCAAGTTTCGTTTGGTCTGCAGTCCATAATGAAAAGTTAGTCTGGAGCTCAGTGTACTCATTCTATGTGACATTCCAAATATCTGGACCAGTTGACTATAAAGAGATTTTCATTATGTATGACCAATATGTGTACTTATTGCCCTTAAAAAGTGAGGGTCTGATAGTAGATTATCCTTTGAAAAAATAGTTTTAAAACCAATGCTCTGCTACCAAATGTTAGTTTGTGAAAGTAAGGATCTTAAGGCTAATTTAACAATAGAGGGGGTTGAATAGTGTTTAATAACATTTATGATTCGTTTTGAATTCTTTTAAGATTATAGATTAAATAATGCAAAATCACAATCACATATGCAAACATAGAAATATATAAATGCAGTAAAAGTAAAAAATAATGAGTTGGAGAGATCACACAAGGATTTTGATACTGGTTCAGCGTTGCCCTACATCCAGTCCCGTACAATTCCTTGTACATATTTTTTTTTCAAATATTGAAGTTTATACAATCTCAATTTCAGGCTATGAGATACACTCTCCAGATTTTTCGAGCTCTGGGTATACATGTTGGATTCGGTTGGGACACCAGCACACCTACTTGCAAATGGGACACTAAGCACACCCACTTGATTTGAATGGGGCACAAGCATACCCACTTAGATTTCAGGGACACCAAGCACACCCAAGAGTATTTGAATATGATTTGATAGAGTTTACAAAATCAATTTCTTGATCTTGAGTACAAATTATTCTATAATCTCTTGAATATCACTTTGATCTTGATTTGAGTGACAGAGATTAGAGAATTTGATTCTGATTGAATTCGAGAAGATTTTGCGTAGAATTTCTTTTAGAATTCAAGAGAGTGAAAGAGAATGAAAATATGAAAAGGCAGTTAATCAAAATTCGTTGAGAGAACCCTTATTTATAGAGAAATGATAATCATGTCCATTCAAATAGAGATACGAAGAAAAGACACTTCCGTTCAAAATTTGAGTTTTCAGAATATCAGACTTTGCATTGACATATAGGTTCAATGTATGTCGACATACTTTTTGTAAATTTGAAAACACTTGATCAAATATTGTTTTGAAAATATTTAGCTTTGTAAAATATTTTTATACTTTGTAAAATCATTTAAAATAGTTTATACATTTTAATCATAATATAACTTAAGAAAGCATTATAAAATTATTTTAAAATATTTTTAATATATAAAGTATTTAAATATGAATTTCTTTTAAAAATAAAGCACAAGTGAATATATATTTAAAATCAAAGTATTAATAAATGTCAATGGCATAATCATTTAGAAAATATAAGAACAAAAAATTAGAAGTAATTTAAAGTATATATTAAAATATAAAAAAATAAAAACTTATAATAATTTTTTAAATGTTTAAAAGACTATGAATCATTTGAATGCTATTTTGAAAAGATTTTGAAAAATTATTTTGAAAACAGGGTTTCTTAAAAATCATTTTTGAAAACCAAAGTTGTTTGAGAATAATTAAAACTAGAGAACAGAATAAAAACCTTTTTGAAAAATAAATAAAGAGAGATCAAAGAAGTGCTACCAGAGCTTTAGTAAAATAATCTATGACTCTATAACTTATCTTGATATCGTGAATCTTCGAACTCATGAGTCTTTAATCTCTAACTCTTGAATCTCTATATCGACCTCTTTAATCTGCTCTGGGTACTATACAGTCTTCTTAATCAACACCTGTCCAATATCCTGCACTATATACTATATATAACTTGATAAAAACAATATTATCTATATTTTATATAATGTCATATGGTTGTTGTCATCAAAACCAATTCCTATGGCACTAATAAATCCTTCTTCAATCGATCAAGCCAATCGTAGTTGAAGCACTTACGCTTCTCTTTAATTGGATAATACCTCATGGAAAAATGTCCTCATATGCCATGGGAGTGACATATTTTGTCAGCTTTCTTCTTTGCATAAGCTCGATCTTCCCTTGTATCATAGTCTTTGCACTTCGATTAGAGCTTCGAGTTGCTTTCCACTTTCACTACCTTAAACAGTACCTCGTGGGTACTCTCATGGAGGAGAATCGTTCCAATGAGACTTTATAGAGTGGCCCTAATAGGGATATGACTAAGCGATGAATCCCCAGCCGATGCTTTAAGATTCATGGAAAACTCCTTTGCCCACACCAATGGAACACCGACCATCTCAATCTCCAAAATACAAAAGATTGGATTGGTCAACATACTCCTTCATTGAAAACCTATCCCGCTTCAAACAAACGAAACACTTAAATCGCACGCCTCCCTTGATCTCAAAAATAAACCGAAGCTCAAGGCAACGTCTAGAATTAATCCAAGGCATAGCTTGCTCATCAGCTCCCTAAACTATTTTATCCCACCAAGCCAAAACCTTTCCTTTAAGATGCTAGACGACTATCCTCTATAAGAGAATACCTGTAACGACCCGTATTTTACGTGTCGATGTATCGTAGAATTTACAGGTTGTTAGTGTTGTTTGCGTTATCTCTAGCTTGAGTCGTTTAGGAGTTGACCCGAGTGCAAGTGATGAGTCGTGGCCGACTTAAGGTAGTGGCCGACTCATAGGTTGGAGCGACTTATAGTGGTTGCCGACTTAAGGAGTTATGACTTAGAGAGACTGACCGACTTAAGAGTTGGGCCGACTCATGGGTGGTTGAGTCGTATGGCCGAGTTAAGGGGTAGACTACCTAAGGCTTGGGTCGTGTTAGCCGAGTTGAAGGGTCACCGGGACAAGTAGTGACCGACCTAAGGAAGTGGCCGAGCTATAGGAGTTAACTGGTTAGGGGTTGACCGACTTAGTGGTGGTCGACTTAGTGGAGATGCCGAGCTAGCATGGTTACCGAGATAACAGGTTAAAGGGGGATACCGACTTAGAGTGTGACCGAGATAGGTTGTAGGTCGTTGGCTCGGTTTGGTGTTAGGTCGTAGTTGTTAGCTCGGTAGGATTTGGGTCGGTAGGCCATGTTTTTTAGGTTGTTGTCTCGGAGCTGTTGTGTAGGTCTTAGGTCGAAGGTCTTTGGGTCGGCATAGGGTTAGGTCGTATGGCCGTGTTGTTATGTCGCTTGAGTTTTTAGGTCGGCATTGGTTGAGTCGGCTAGGGATTAGGTCGGCAGGAACTAGGTCGTGTAACCCTGTGTGTGTGCTGTGTAGTTGGGTCGGCGTCTTGAGGTTGAGTCGGCGGAGTGTTAGGCCGGCGAAGTTAGGTCGGCGGCGACTTAGGGACGGCCGAGATAAAGGGTTTTCCAGCCTATAAATAGAGGGGTTTGGCTCACTTTTTGGCACCGGATTTCGAAGCGACGAAGTGCTGCCATTTTGGAAACTCGACTACAGTATTTTCTTCACTTCTTTCTCTACTTCCATCAAGTGCTAACATCCATTGAAGATTGAAGATCAAGATCAAAGATCAAGAGCCAAAGTTGAAGATTTTCATCCGAAGAGGCTAGATTTCACCATTTCAAGTGAAATTTCTCCGGATCAAGCTCAAGTCCTTGCTGTCCAGATCTGAAGTTGATTGATTTTAGGTTGTTTTGGTGATTTGGTGAGTGGTAGTTATCTCTCACGCGGATCCAAGGGAGTATATTGGATTGGTGGCTTGTTTGAGTGTTAAAGTTAGAGATTTCATGCGTTTTTCTTAGATCCAAGTCTAGATCCATGGTTTTTGAAGATGTTTGCTTATGCAAGTTTATTTAATAAGTGTTAGAGACAAAACCCATGTTTTATATTTGATAGATCTATGCTAAAAACCATGATTTCACATACGTTGGACTTTTGCTCATTTAATTACGAAATTGCCATTATAGTTGATATTGCTTATTAGATCTTGTTTGAATGATTGATTATTTGAATGTATGATTGATTTGATTGTTTCCAAGTTAGCTAGTAGTTGATTTGGAACAAGATGATGGAAGAGGATTCAAAAGCTACGGAAGAAGGCTCTTGAATGGTGAAAGCTGCTTAAGGCATATGTAGCGGGTGTTGAAGCTCATATGTATAGATTGGATGATGTTGAGATGGAACTTTGCCATGATTCGATGAGGCAAACCATGTTGTTGAGTTGAGACTTTGCTTTGATGCGATGAAGCGAAGTATGATGTGAGTCTTGGCTTAATCCAAGCAGGGATCATTCCAAGCATATTGATAACTTGAAGGGTAGTTCAAGTTGGTTGATAATGGATTGTTCAAGAGGTAGCTTGAGCTTGTATGAGGATAGTCGTCAAGAAGGATGGCTAGGAGGCTTGGATCTCGTCGTTGTTGAAGGTTCTAGCATGCTCAAAAGCAAGAGTACATGGGGCGCCCATAACGACTACAGGAAGGTAGTCGGGACACCCAAAAGACTACAGGTAGGTAGTTGAGTACTCTGGGCAAAGTAGATAAGTCCTAGGCACAAGGCAGTGTGCGGAGTTATGGTTAGAACCGGGGTTACCATTAGCCCTTGATAGATGGTCATTCAACTAACGGTGAAATCGAGGCAAGGATAACAGTGATAGCCAGAGTCATGGATGTTTGGTTGTATTATCATTCGGCTTCAAGAGCGGTGTTTTCTGGGTGCTTATCTGATCTTGGTTTAGGCCTTGGGGGTTTGTATTTGGAAAACATCGTCCTTGACTCGAGTGGTATTTGCTTTACCTTAATTGTCTATGTTGTTATGCTTGCTTCTCCTTAGTGTATGTCTGGGGCTATCACTGTAGAAAGAGGTGGAGTGGGATGGTTTGGTTCCTATTCCTTTTATCCTTTATGCTCTTTTGGTATGTTTGATAGTTAATTTACTGCTCACTAAGACTTTGTCTGACTCAAGGTTTTATGTCTCCTCTTATTACCTTGGGCTGTTCATCCATGTTGGGATGGGCAGACTAGGTAGCAGGTGACAGGTGCTGTGCTAGGAGTTCTACGATGAAGATGACGAAGACGAGCAGGAGGCTTTGCATATTAGTTTTCTTACTATATGTACTGGGTATCCGCTGCTGTATTTGGTTGAGTGATTTGTAGTGAGGCTTTCATGTATGGATTTGAGTAGATGATTGTATAAAACTACTGTGATGCTTATATGATGATGTTCTGTTCTATGGAGCTTCACTATATTATATTTCTCTATTGTATTTTATCCATGCGCTGTGAGTTGTACGATAGAGATTCTTTTGTTTTGTTTTACCCTGACTATCGTCCATGGCTGCCTGGCACGCCTTTCAGCGCATTATTTCCTTGTTTTGGTGCGGGAGTCATGGGCGGTCGTCACATTTGGTATCAGAGCTTTGGTTAATCGATTTTAGCCAACGCTCGCTGATGTAACTACGTAAGAGAGACGTAATTGTAATTTGATGGATGATTACTATATATAATATAGTAGTTTAGAAGGGTTTGAACTCCTTATGCAGTTGTTTCGTAAGGTGTTCTAATCATTCCTTTTTACAGATATTAAGGATGAGTAGAAGTGAGAGACAAGCTGCGAGGGATAGCCGTGCTGCTAGAGAAGCTGTTGATTATGCTCCTATGTTTGAGGCCATGATGACTTCAATCATGAGGAGGATACCAGCTTCAGGATCATCTGTGGATGTGGGAGTTCAAGTCCAAGCTCCAAGACCAGTGGATTTTGCCAAGCTCTGTAAGGATTTTACTGCTCTTGGAGGGAAGGTTTTCTTGGGGACAGAGTCGACTATTGAGGTGCAGAGGTGGATAGATGCTTGCAAAAGGATCTTTGGTGACTTAGGGATTGAGGATGCAACTAAGAGGAAGCTTGCATCGAGACAGCTTCAGGGAAGAGCTGCTGATTGGTGGAATTCTATCACCATAGATACACCAGAAGAAGAGATTACTTGGGAGCAATTCCAAGTTAGATTTGAAGCTAAGTTCATCTCTACTTCCCAGAAATCTGTCTTGTTTAAGAGGTTTGTGGAGCTCAAGCAAGGGGGAAGGCCTGTTCTTGAGTATATTTCGGAGTTTGAAGCTTTGTCTAAGTATGCCAGATCATATATTGATTCTCCCTACCAGAAGAATGAAAAGTTTGTGACTGGTCTGGATGCTTATCTTGGGAGGCAGTTAGTGGATCATCTGGACGATCCATTTGAGAAGCTTGTGGAAAAAGCTCTTAGGCATGAGAGTTTGTTTCCTAGGGAAAGTTCTGTTATTGCTGTAGCTAGGGAAGGATCTAAACCACAGCAGAGTGGCAATAGGAAGAGGAAGCAGCAGCAACAGAAGGGTAGGGATGGCCAGAAGAAGCCGAAAAGTGAAGTGACTTGCTATAACTGCCAGCAGAAGGGCCATCTTTACAAAGACTGTAAGAATCCCAGAGTGCCGGGAAAGTGTTACAACTGTGATAAGTTGGGACATATCAAGAAGGACTGTCCAGAACCGAGGAAAGATAGGCAGGTTGTGCAAGCCTTTGCTTTGGGGGCTGTTCCATCGTCTTCGAAAGCTCCTACTGCTGAAGAGAAGGGGAAGAGTGTGGTTGTTCAAGGTACTCTTTCTATTTGTGGTGTTCCAGTTAGAGTGTTGTTTGATACTGGAGCGTCGCATTCTTTTGTTTGTGATGATTTGGTATGCCGGTTAGGTATGAAACCGGATATTGTTGATAGGCCATTGGTTGTGACTAATCCGGTTGGGGGTTCGTCATGTTTGTGTATGATATGCCGTGGTCTAGTTGTGTCGAGTCATGATTGCTCGTTTGTTTGTGATTTCTTTGTTCTGAACTTTGCGGGGTTCGGAATTATTTTGGGTATGGACTGGCTTAGGAAGTATGCGGCTAGGATTGATTGTGAGAGGCTTGAGGTGACAGTCGGGAATGTGGAAGGGCGAAAGGTTGTGATACGATGTAAGCATGAAGAAGGCGTCTTCATGAGCTTCATGTATTCGCTGGTTGTTCCACGGGATGGACTGTCATCGGTGCCTATTGTGAATGAGTTTGAGAATGTCTTTGAGGAAGTCAAAGGGTTGCCGCCGCATAGGGAGATCGAGTTTCGTATCGATCTAGTTGAGGGAGCCAGACCTGTTGTGATGCCTCTTAGGCGGATGGCACCGAGGGAGCAGCAAGAGCTGAAGGTGCAAGTTGATGACCTTTTGCAGAAAGGATTCATTCGGAGAAGTGTGTCCGAATGGGGTGCGCCAGTTGTGTTCGCAACCAAAGCGGATGGATCGTTGAGGTTGTGTGTGGATTATCGTGAGCTGAATAAGGTGACTAGGAAGAACAAGTATCCATTGCCGAGAATAGATGACTTGTTTGATCAGCTTCACGAGGCTAAGGTGTTTTCTCAGATGGATTTGGCAACGGGATTTCACCAGTTGAGAGTGGCGAAGGATAGTGTGCCGAAGACTGCTTTCAGGACACCATCCGGGTTTTATGAGTGGCTGGTAATGCCGTTTGGATTGACTAACGCGCCAGCATATTTTGTGGATCTTATGAATAGAGTGTTCAGAGATCAGTTGAATAAGTTCGTGCTTGTGTTCGTGGATGATATTCTGATTTATTCCAGAACTGAGGGAGAGCACAAGACGCACTTGAGGATTGTTTTGGAAATTTTGCGGAAACATCAGCTGAAGGCTAAGTTTTCGAAGTGTCACTTCTGGAAGAGTGAAGTGAGGTTCTTAGGCCATGTTATCTCTGGAAATGGAATAGCGGTTGACCCCGCTAAGGTGGCAGTGATCCAGGATTGGGTTAGACCTAAGAATGCATCTGATGTGAGAAGTTTTCTTGGATTAGCAGGATATTATCGTCGGTTTATCAAAGACTTTTCCAAGATAGCTGCACCGTTAACAGGATTGACAAAGAAGAACCAGGTGTTCAGATGGGATGATAAGTGTGAGCAAGCTTTTGTAATCCTGAAAGAGCGATTGACGAGTGCTCCTGTTTTGACTATTCCAAGTGGGAATGATGAGATGGTGGTTTACACCGATGCATGTGGCACTGGACTAGGAGCGGTGCTAATGCAGAAGGATAAAGTTGTTGCGTATGCAAGTCGACAACTGAAGCCGCATGAAAGGAATTATCCGACTCATGATTTGGAGTTAGCGGCGATTGTGTTTGCTTTGAAGATGTGGAGACACTATCTATTGGGAGTTAGATTTGAGTTGTTTACAGATCATAAGTCGTTGAAGTATCTGTTCTCCCAAAAGGATTTAAATCTTCGACAGCAACGGTGGCTAGAGTTCCTAGCATCTTATGATTTTGGTATAGCCTATACTCCGGGGAAAGGTAACGCAGTGGCTGATGCGTTAAGTCGAAGACATGCAGGATTGGGAGCCATGTTTTCAGAGTGGAAGAGTCTCGAGTATTTGGCTGAGTTTGACTTCAGGCCAAGGTGTGAATTGGAACCTGAGATGTTGGCAAACTTATCGATAAGGCCTACTCTTGTGGAAAGAGTTGGCGAGAGCCAAAGGAGAGATGATAAGCTTATCAAGATTATCCGTGATTTGGAATCCGGATTGGATCCAGAAAAGGATAAAGGATTTGAAGTCGATCGAGAGGGTTGGCTTCGAAAGCAAGGGCGACTAGTTGTTCCCGATGTAGATGGATTGAGAGATGAAGTTCTGAGGGAGAGTCATCACTCGAAGTTGACAATTCATCCAGGTGGAAATAAGATGTATCGGGATATGAAGAGAACCTACTACTGGGAAGGTATGAAGAAGGATGTTGGAAATTTTATTTCCAAGTGTATGAATTGCCAGTTGGTGAAAGCTGAGCAGAAGAAGCCCAGTGGATTGCTTCAGCCATTAGAGGTTCCTACATGGAAGTGGGAGCAAGTGTCGATGGACTTTATCGATGGTCTACCTAGGACAAGAGCAGGGAATGAAGGGATTTGGGTCACAGTAGATCGTTTGACCAAGAGTGCAAGGTTCATTCCTGTTCGATCGACTAGGACTGCATCGAAGTTGGCTGAGCTATATGTGAAGTGGATTGTTCGATTCCATGGTGTTCCGAAGAGTATAGTAAGCGATCGGGATCCGTTGTTCACTAGTGGATTTTGGAAGAGCTTCCAGGAAGTTTTGGGAACCGAGTTGTGTTTGAGTACAGCTTATCACCCTCAAACAGATGGTCAGACTGAGAGAGTCAACCGAGTTTTGGAAGATCTTCTTAGAGCATGTGTTTTGGACTTCGGAGGGTCATGGGAAGATCACCTTCATTTGGTGGAGTTTGCTTATAACAACAGTTATCAGTCGAGTATTGGTATGGCACCATATGAGGCATTGTATGGAAGACCGTGTAACTCCCCGACATGTTGGTTGGAAACTGGAGAAAAGCTGATACTTGGGCCAGAGATGATTCGACAGACTTCGGATTGTATAGAGATCATTCGGCAAAGAATGAAGGCAGCCCAGGATCGTCAGAAAAGTTATGCAGATAATCGTCGAAAGGATTTGGAATTCGACGTAGGTGATATGGTTTTTGTGAAGATTTCTCCATTAAAGAATGTTATTAGATTCGGAAAGAAAGGAAAGTTAACTCCGAGATTTGTTGGACCATTCCCGATTATCGAGCATATTGGAAAGCTCGCTTATAGATTGGAGTTACCGGAAAGGATGGCGGGTGTGCACAATGTTTTTCACGTATCCTATCTACGGAAGTATGTGCATGACCCGAGTACGGTGGTTTCTGCTGATAGCTGTGAAGACTTAGAGATTGATCCCGTGGGTACGAGACCTCGTGAGCCGCTTCGTATTGTTGAAACCGATACGAAACAGCTTAGGAGCAAGACGATTACGTTGCTCAAGGTACAATGGAGTGACGATGTTAACGACTGTACATGGGAGGAGGAAGAGAGGATGAAGGCAGCTCATCCCGGACTCTTCAAGGTATGGCCCTAAAGTGTCGTGACATCTCATGAATTTGTAGCTTGTTCTAAGTCTTAGAATTCTGCATGCTAGGTTAGAATTGGATGCATGGTTTGTTGATTGCTATGGATGGTAGGCATGCGGAATAATTGTGATTGCTGTTGTTTGCTTGGAATTTCGGGGGCGAAATTCCTAAGGGGGAGAGAATGTAACGACCCGTATTTTACGTGTCGATGTATCGTAGAATTTACAGGTTGTTAGTGTTGTTTGCGTTATCTCTAGCTTGAGTCGTTTAGGAGTTGACCCGAGTGCAAGTGATGAGTCGTGGCCGACTTAAGGTAGTGGCCGACTCATAGGTTGGAGCGACTTATAGTGGTTGCCGACTTAAGGAGTTATGACTTAGAGAGACTGACCGACTTAAGAGTTGGGCCGACTCATGGGTGGTTGAGTCGTATGGCCGAGTTAAGGGGTAGACTACCTAAGGCTTGGGTCGTGTTAGCCGAGTTGAAGGGTCACCGGGACAAGTAGTGACCGACCTAAGGAAGTGGCCGAGCTATAGGAGTTAACTGGTTAGGGGTTGACCGACTTAGTGGTGGTCGACTTAGTGGAGATGCCGAGCTAGCATGGTTACCGAGATAACAGGTTAAAGGGGGATACCGACTTAGAGTGTGACCGAGATAGGTTGTAGGTCGTTGGCTCGGTTTGGTGTTAGGTCGTAGTTGTTAGCTCGGTAGGATTTGGGTCGGTAGGCCATGTTTTTTAGGTTGTTGTCTCGGAGCTGTTGTGTAGGTCTTAGGTCGAAGGTCTTTGGGTCGGCATAGGGTTAGGTCGTATGGCCGTGTTGTTATGTCGCTTGAGTTTTTAGGTCGGCATTGGTTGAGTCGGCTAGGGATTAGGTCGGCAGGAACTAGGTCGTGTAACCCTGTGTGTGTGCTGTGTAGTTGGGTCGGCGTCTTGAGGTTGAGTCGGCGGAGTGTTAGGCCGGCGAAGTTAGGTCGGCGGCGACTTAGGGACGGCCGAGATAAAGGGTTTTCCAGCCTATAAATAGAGGGGTTTGGCTCACTTTTTGGCACCGGATTTCGAAGCGACGAAGTGCTGCCATTTTGGAAACTCGACTACAGTATTTTCTTCACTTCTTTCTCTACTTCCATCAAGTGCTAACATCCATTGAAGATTGAAGATCAAGATCAAAGATCAAGAGCCAAAGTTGAAGATTTTCATCCGAAGAGGCTAGATTTCACCATTTCAAGTGAAATTTCTCCGGATCAAGCTCAAGTCCTTGCTGTCCAGATCTGAAGTTGATTGATTTTAGGTTGTTTTGGTGATTTGGTGAGTGGTAGTTATCTCTCACGCGGATCCAAGGGAGTATATTGGATTGGTGGCTTGTTTGAGTGTTAAAGTTAGAGATTTCATGCGTTTTTCTTAGATCCAAGTCTAGATCCATGGTTTTTGAAGATGTTTGCTTATGCAAGTTTATTTAATAAGTGTTAGAGACAAAACCCATGTTTTATATTTGATAGATCTATGCTAAAAACCATGATTTCACATACGTTGGACTTTTGCTCATTTAATTACGAAATTGCCATTATAGTTGATATTGCTTATTAGATCTTGTTTGAATGATTGATTATTTGAATGTATGATTGATTTGATTGTTTCCAAGTTAGCTAGTAGTTGATTTGGAACAAGATGATGGAAGAGGATTCAAAAGCTACGGAAGAAGGCTCTTGAATGGTGAAAGCTGCTTAAGGCATATGTAGCGGGTGTTGAAGCTCATATGTATAGATTGGATGATGTTGAGATGGAACTTTGCCATGATTCGATGAGGCAAACCATGTTGTTGAGTTGAGACTTTGCTTTGATGCGATGAAGCGAAGTATGATGTGAGTCTTGGCTTAATCCAAGCAGGGATCATTCCAAGCATATTGATAACTTGAAGGGTAGTTCAAGTTGGTTGATAATGGATTGTTCAAGAGGTAGCTTGAGCTTGTATGAGGATAGTCGTCAAGAAGGATGGCTAGGAGGCTTGGATCTCGTCGTTGTTGAAGGTTCTAGCATGCTCAAAAGCAAGAGTACATGGGGCGCCCATAACGACTACAGGAAGGTAGTCGGGACACCCAAAAGACTACAGGTAGGTAGTTGAGTACTCTGGGCAAAGTAGATAAGTCCTAGGCACAAGGCAGTGTGCGGAGTTATGGTTAGAACCGGGGTTACCATTAGCCCTTGATAGATGGTCATTCAACTAACGGTGAAATCGAGGCAAGGATAACAGTGATAGCCAGAGTCATGGATGTTTGGTTGTATTATCATTCGGCTTCAAGAGCGGTGTTTTCTGGGTGCTTATCTGATCTTGGTTTAGGCCTTGGGGGTTTGTATTTGGAAAACATCGTCCTTGACTCGAGTGGTATTTGCTTTACCTTAATTGTCTATGTTGTTATGCTTGCTTCTCCTTAGTGTATGTCTGGGGCTATCACTGTAGAAAGAGGTGGAGTGGGATGGTTTGGTTCCTATTCCTTTTATCCTTTATGCTCTTTTGGTATGTTTGATAGTTAATTTACTGCTCACTAAGACTTTGTCTGACTCAAGGTTTTATGTCTCCTCTTATTACCTTGGGCTGTTCATCCATGTTGGGATGGGCAGACTAGGTAGCAGGTGACAGGTGCTGTGCTAGGAGTTCTACGATGAAGATGACGAAGACGAGCAGGAGGCTTTGCATATTAGTTTTCTTACTATATGTACTGGGTATCCGCTGCTGTATTTGGTTGAGTGATTTGTAGTGAGGCTTTCATGTATGGATTTGAGTAGATGATTGTATAAAACTACTGTGATGCTTATATGATGATGTTCTGTTCTATGGAGCTTCACTATATTATATTTCTCTATTGTATTTTATCCATGCGCTGTGAGTTGTACGATAGAGATTCTTTTGTTTTGTTTTACCCTGACTATCGTCCATGGCTGCCTGGCACGCCTTTCAGCGCATTATTTCCTTGTTTTGGTGCGGGAGTCATGGGCGGTCGTCACAATACCCTTAAATCATATTGGTGAGAGCCATCCCATAAACACATGTCTTAGCCAATGTCATAGCCTAGCATCAAAATTCGGAAATGGCTTTCCGCCAGGGTTAAAGGAATCCTTGCATAACTCTAGGGAGTCGGTGGAGCTAGAAATATTGGTGCCTCTAGGACACTATACCTTTATTATGTATTGCAAATACTGGAATGTAAGCAAGTGGCGGAACATCCTATGCAATAATCAAATAGTCTATGAAAAAATCAGGTATCCTATACTACCTGCCCGTTGTCGCTGTTGTACTTCGTTCGCTCATAATGATAATAGAAACGAAGGTATCCAATCAACTAAAGAATTAATAAATCAAAGTCCATATGAAAAGTGGCGTATGCAGTATTATATAGTAGAAAATACAAGTACGGTCTCTCATGTATCTATTTCTATCATATTGTTTAACTCAATCTGGTTCACTTGGTTCTAAGTATTGAGTCTACGCTCTAATACCAGCTATAACAACCCGCCCTTTGCAATACCTTGAATTAGCACCGAATGATAACGTCCGTCTTTCAAATGCTACAAAAGACATATTGTCGAGAAATAAAATTCAAAACAAACATTATACTATGGAATTTTGACAAAATCTCACATCGAAATGATAACATATATATAATATCTAAATATACATGAACAGAAGATGATGAACAATATATAAGAGACTGTACTAGCAGAACTGATAAGTAAATATCAATACAAAAAGTCAGAATAGTACATCTGATACAGATCTCATATACCTACAACATATCTTTCATGTTCTACTACAATATCAAGTATATATATGAAGAGTTGACATTGCCTCCATAGAATGCTCCAGCTGTCCAGAAAGTGTATCCCCAAAAGCATCTGACTCCCAAACTACTCAACCGAGCATATGAAAGTTGTCATGACATAAGTAGATAAAAATAAAATGCAAATCAAACATAAAGCCTGGTGTGAGAGGTACTATCCAAAAATACTGTATATCAAAACTGTATACAAATAAATAGGAACTACTAAGGCACAGTCGATCCTATCCATAATCGTAGCCCAAAAGTAATCCAAACCATCCACAACCTAGTAAAGTAAACCTATCCAAAAGATAAGAAATCATACCATAACATGTTCTTCTCCTGTAATCAATGAGTCAGCACAACCAATATAATTTGATTGAAACTTAACAATCATGCTATGATAAAGGTAACACAACATCTAAAAGTGCGATGATCATAATATAAGTCTATCTCGAAGCATAAAGAGGTAGTAAATGCAGCAACAATAGCCAACTAATAACACGCATAACATAACAATAATAGACGACTAAGAAATATAACTCAATACCCATCATTACTGATGGGTGGAGTCAACATTTATTACAACCCAATGATTTAAGATAAATAGAGTTAGTACACTAACGTACTCGAATATCTATCGCGATCCAGTGATTACCTTCAAGAATTCAAGATAGATAGAGTCAATATCTAAATATACAATAGAACCTGAGCCACAAGTCTCTTGTTGATCTCACTGTACCCCTATAATGAGCATAAGTTATGATCTACTCTATCTACTTGAGACCTAGTACCAATATTAAATAGAATCACCATACTCATATTATAAGCATAATTGTTAGTCATTCTATTCTAAATACCGGGACCTTTATGGATCACACCATACACTTATAATGTGGATATGTGTTCTGTGTATCCATAGTAAATGATTGCCATCATCCCTCTCTAGGACATCAAGGATTTCTTCGATAACTTGCATACACCTCCGTCTAAAAAGAAAACGACGCTCGTATCTCATGTAATATGCCATCGGGCCCAAAAAGGAACACCTATGTTGTGTAAGTACATATGCATACATCAAATATAACTTCATGTAATCAAATATGCCTATCACCAACGAAGATTGATGTCTCATCGTTGTCTATCTATAAAAATGGTCTCTATTAAAAAACCAATAAAATTTATCAGACTATACATATCCCGAGGTTAAATCTAAGGGATGCGGATTGCTCCGCTTGGTCTTACCCACTCGTCGGACATGATCACATGGTCAATCATCGTACCGATCCCATGCCCGATCTTTACCAATCATTTTTGACTACATAGAATTCACTTTGCACTCATGTCAAGATCTTGAGCTTTGCCAAGTCCTACACTTCCTTGAGTAGTCTAGAGCATTCCTGAAGTTGTGCTAATGCCTTGTGAAAGGCCACACACGAGATGGGGTAAAAATCTCCAAAGCCTTACACCTGACGAAGACTTATTGTCTAGGTCAATACACCTTCATTCGACTGGGAAGCCTCCCCGATTGACAAGACCTAATTGATTGGTGGCACACACTAATCGATTGAGACTGGAAATTCCTAGGTAGTAAGCCCAGGCCAACAAGCAAAGTCGGCCACTACTTGTCGATACGAGCATCGTCTTCTCCATTGCTTTGTCCGATGATTCATCCAGCTCCTATAGTCTACCTTCGCTGCAATGAAGTTCATTTGTTGACATTTTGGAAGTGGTTTGTTAAGTATTCGAGAATTGATTTCGATATAAAAATCCATACTTTACACGTGTAGAGTTCTATGGGCGAATATAACGACTCGGCCTCCCTAACACGCCAAAATGAACTCAATTGACACCCACAACTCATATGGTGCAACACATGTGCCGATGTAACCATTCATGAATATTTGTATGCACATCGGCACATAACCACATATTTGCTTCATAAGTTATGTTTTGAGCTTCACCGAGGTGATTGTTCGATCCACTATTCTATCCTACAACTTAGCACACCACAATTATCGCTATGGCTAAATGAGATTACTCATAACTTGATGATATACCCGTTTGGATATTTCTATACATGTATACATACATTAAAATGAGCAATTTGATTGTTTAATAATAAAATCTCACTTTTATTTACTAAATCATTTCAATTTAAGTCAAACCTCTTTTCAGTTATTTTATAAAATCGTTTCATTATTTTGTAAAATATAAAAATAGCTTATAAACCATTTTTAAGCCCTTTAAACTATTTTAAAAGTCATACTCTTGTCCTTAATTAGTAGTAAAATACAATATAAATTCATGGGATTTTAATTATCAATCTCGAATATCTACTTAAACAAAATCCAAACAAATTGGGAATTAATTTCACATATATTTGTTTTCTAACTTTACCGGGTAATATTTTTCAATATATAAAATTACTGGGATTTATACTAAAATAAAAGTTCAAAGTTATAATTTTGCTCACCTGAACCGCAAATTCCTACTTTCTTGAATCTCGTCCGAACCTTTTCCACAACATAAATAATCACCATACGAGTGCAACGAGGAATACCGCGTCTTGATTGGACCTCGTAGGCAAGAGTTCTGAGTTTAATACGAAACAAGATTATTTAAATTAACTAATAAAATAATTACCTAAAACTTCATCTCCTCAAATCAACAATATTGTGCATGAATGTGCACATGTTCCTTCGCCATGCACTCTCCCCTACTCCAACCAAGCTATGGAATATCGGAGGAGCTCCGACCACTTCCATCACAATCTCCCTCGCAAGCCAAGTTTGATGACGCTACCGCAACCTCAAACGAACGCCCCTACCAAATCATGACATGCCTCATTTCCAAGCCCAGGCGATGGTCATGAAATGCACGCCACCAAAGCGTGACTATACCCGACGTCTTCATCCCTTGAGTCCATCCCCCCACACCAATTTGCCTTACATTGCCTTTAGGTCCACCGTAGTCAAACCTTATTTGGTAGTGACAAAGTCACGCCTCCTCAAGCACTGTCGCACCCTTCACTGTCGGTATGAAAATGATCCCCTTCATGCCACGAGTTTAATGAATACATTCTTGTCGACTATAATATACCGTAGCTCTCAGGATTGGGGCAAACCCGAAACCCATTAAAACCCGTTTACAACATTTTGGGGGAAGAAAGAAAATGAGAGGGGAAACGTATGTTCTGAGTGGGTGAGTTTATATTTAATAAAAAATAATTTACTTGACTTCTCAAATAAATCATCATACGTTTTGTGCTTGTATGATTATACAGTACATAGGACCGCCACAAAATTCGTCAACTTACATCACCTCATTTTCCCAAATGAGATGGTATAAATTTCTTAGCTATCCAAGATAGCGCTTCAGGATGATAATCTTAGGCAATTTGATGTCATTTTGGTCCCCGGATCGCCCGTTCCAAATATAGCAATATTTATACACATTTTGATTTGCAACGTCAATCCGAACTTAAGGAAGTGGTCTCGAGTTCTGAAACACCCCACACACCTCAGAATATCCAAAAAGGGTACATTAAACTTCATCACTAAATCATAAAAATAGAATATGTCTAAAACCCCAAATTCTCACGTCTTATGAAAATATGTCTTAGTCTCACATCATCAGAGTACATAAATATTAATAATCATCCCTCTTATAAGTATCAGAACATCAAAAGCCAAATGAAAAGAAGAAGAATACATGAAGAACTTTGGAATGCATCTCCAAGAAATCTAAATCTACTGTCCTCGACTCTGCTTGCCTATGGAGGAGAAAAGGGAAAATAGAGGAGAGGGTCAGACAATAAGCCTAGTGAGTGAAAATAATTACTAACATTTCAAAACAAGATAAGGATAATAGACTAAGCAATTGTTCTAGTATGGAAAGAAATACTGAAAAGATAAAACTGAGGTAAAATACTATTTCTGATTCAGTTTGACTGTTTGCTTTAATTTTTTCCATTGTTTGCACTTATTTTTAACTGTTGTGATTAGGCTAAAACCCTAATCCTATTTCAGTTTCTAATTTGATTAGGTTGAAATCCTAATTCTACCCGTTGATTGGACTTCTATCTCCGTTGCGCCACTGTGAACCAATCCTGTCAATTAGAGCAGCGGACACCTTTTTAGTGCTTAGGAAGCAGTAGCGAATTATTTACCCTAATCGATGCCGCATGCTTGGCCATCGTTGGTACACACTAACTGTCACCCCCTATTTGAACTTTTATTTACCCTAATCAGCATAAGCGTGCCTAGGCTCACCTAGGTGTGAGACTATCAATCCTTGACCTGAAAGGCAATGTTACCAGTAATGGTCCTAACGAACATATCTTCTAGGTTTGCGCCCCTTGCCCAAATCCCTAGATTTGAGCTTTGTCTATTGGACACTTATTTACCCTAATCAGCATAAGCATGTCCCTGCCTCACCTATGTGTGGAATCCTCAATCCTAGACCTGAAAGGGAATGTTGCCGGTACAGGCCCTACTTTTATGTTTTCTTATTAACTTAATTCAAGATCTAAGTTTGAAAATAAGCCTCTTGTGCTATTTATGTTGTATTTGCTTATTAACTTAATCCAAGATCTATGTTTTAAAATAAGTCTCTTCTATTATTTCTATTGTATTTGTTTTTTAACTTATTCCAAGATCTAAGTTTTAAAATGAGCATCTTTTTTTATTTCTTTCTTTCTAATTATAACATGTGTTATAATTGTTCCTACAGCCGTTATTCTTCTATTTTCTCTTTTTAATTATAACCACTTGTTATAATTATGCTTGCAAATATCTTAAATTTGCCTATTTCTATCTATCTCTATTTTTATCTCAGTTTTTCTTATATTATATCTAATTTCTGTAAATTTAACATTATTCTATTTTAATCCATATTAGTGAATTCTTCTCTTTTTAATTTATTCGCGTAAAAAGGACTAAATCTCTAAAAAAAGAAACTAACATTTACAGGCTAAATTCCAGCTTAAAACAAATGCAAAAAATGTAAATAACTATAAATAAATGAATAAAATAACTATAAATAAATGAATAAAATAACTAAATAAAATAGCCAAATAAAATAGACTGAAAAGAACTATTGAAGTTTTAAAAACCGACTAAATAAACTTACATAAAAATTGTCTTAGAATTGTAGAAAAACTACAACTATTGAGAACCTCATTATTTTAAATTGCTTACAATCTAAAATAATTACATAATACTCACCCTGGTCCTTTATTATGTTCTTGGCTTTCCTAGGTCCACTCCTAGGGCATACAATTTTTTTTATCAAAATGATCTCCTCCTTAGAAATTTTTTCTATTTAGGGTCCAGCCATAGGCAATGAACCCAAATAGGAGAATATTTAAATGAGAAAAATAGCTAGGCCTAGGGTACTATTTATAGTGTAGCTTAGGGATCTCAGACTGTTGGATTTGAAGATTAAATCGGGTACAACCACGTCATGGGCTCACTAGGGACCCTCGGATGGAAGCACGAATGCACATGATTGAACAAAAATGGGATTTTGATGTGTTTGCTTCGTATCTGGACGAATTTACGTCCAATAATATAGGTGGGTCGACCTAGCTTCTATAAGGTCAACCTGACCCCTTTGGGGGTCGATCTGACCCAAGCATGGGTCAACCTATGCCTTTTCTTTTTTTAGTTTATTTCTTGTTTCTATCGTAACTTCTCCATACTAGCTTGGATTTCGACAAGTTATATATCTAAATTGATTAGAAAATCGCCATGGACTTAATGGTGCAACTCCCATAGCTCGATTTTGAAATTTTCATAAATTTATTTTATTTTTTTAATTAATTAATTAATTAATTATAGCTCAAATTTTGGGTTGTTATTTTCTCCCCTCCTTAAAGGATTTCGTCCCCGAAATCTCTAAGGACAGAGGAATGAAATAAATATTTTCATCAAATTCAACAACCATATATTCAACCATCATCCATTACATCCATTGTCCTTAAGCTTTCTAACACAATTTATGTCATATGGAATAGTGTTGTGTCAATGTCCCTAACTAACGCAAAAGATTAAGCGGCCTACTGATTCAGTCGACCTCCTTTTTATGCATTTCATGTCCATGCCATGTATCTAAATGAATGCAAATTTCTCAACGACAAATGATACTTCTATTGAATGCTATGATCATCATCCAAATTCAATAATCATATGCTAATAACTCATTATAACAACCATGAAAATAAAATAAAAATGCAAAGTGCACACTCATCCATACCATATTCTTTATTGACCTAGTTAGGCCGATCCCTAAGAGATAATATTGCCTAGTGTGTGTATGCGTCCATTAGCATCCACTAGTAAATACTTGTAATCACTAGCATCCAACATACATAACATGTTCTAGTAACATTTTTACAATCAATCCTACAATTCGTATGTTAAATCCAAAGATCTACCCTCCCAAAGGATACTAAAGGAAAGAACCTATTCAAAACTAAAAATGGAAATAGAAAATTCAAGACATACCATCGAAGAGATGCAGATAAGAGATATGTATTTTCTCCTCTGCCTCCCACGTAGCGTCCTCGATACTACCTCCCTATTGCACCTTAACCAAAGGGACTTCCTTATTCCTACGCTTCCTGATATCATGTCCAACGATCTTGGTACGAATGCGACGAACAGATGCTTCTCTCTCCACTTCAACTTCCTCAAGTTGACTAGGTTCCACCACCTTTGTTGAATCATGTAAGCACTTTCTCAAGTGTGAAACATGAAAAACATCATGAACTCCCACGAGCCTCTCTAGTAGCATTATCCGATACACTATATTCCCTACCCTTTCCATAATGGGAACGGTCCTACAAATCTGGGAGCAAATTTCCCACTTGATCCAAACCTCACGACTTTCCTTACCAAAGACACCTTAATAAAAACCAAATTTCCTACCTTAAACTCAATATCCCGCTTATCTACATAGGATTTCTGTCTATCTCGTGTCGTCTTCATTCTTCTTCTAATAAAATCAATCTTTTTTGAAATCTCTCTAATCATGTCGGGATCCAGTAGCAATCTCTCTATAGAGTCTAATTAACATGAAGGTGACTTGCAAAGGTCTTCCATAAAGGGCTTCAAAAGGAGCCATCCCAATGGTAGCCCGAAAACTATTGTTATAAGCGAATTCCACTAAAGGAAGGTTCTCCTCCCTATTTTTTCCATAATCAAGAATGCACATCCTCAACAAATCTTCAAGAACTCTATTAGCTCTCTTCATTTGTCCATCCGTTTGAAGGTGATAGGCTGTACTCGATCTAATTTATGTCCCTAAAGCCTTTTGCAAGCTTTCCCAAAACTCGATAGTAAAGATATGGTCTCTATCGCTCGCTATGATAGAGGTAACTCCATGAAGTTAGACTATCTCACGAACGTATATGGATGCCAAATAAGATGTCGTCCTCTTACTCTTGACCGGAATGAAGTGGGCGCTCTTAGTCAAATGATCTACAATCACCCAAATACTGGTATTCCTCTTCCTAGATCAGGGTACATCTATGAAGTCCATCAAAACACTATCTCATTTCCACTCAAGTACATCCAATGGTTGAAGTAATCCGCCAGGCCTCTGCTGCTCCACCTTGACCCTTTGGCATACAAGATAGTTAGTCACAAACTCTGCTGCATCCTTCTTCATGCCACTTAATAAAATACTCTCTTCATGTCCATACACATCTTATCACTACCCAAATGAGTAGTCATTCGAGAATGTCGTGCTTCTCCTAGAGCTGCTCTCATCAAATCACCGGTGCGGGGACACAAAGTCTTCTTTCTCTCCTTAGTCACCCTTTATTATCGATGGAATAGCAATGGAGATATTTAGAGACCTCTCGTGTGCTAATCCTATTCAGAATATCCATAAGCTCTGAGTCCTCTCATTGTCTTGAGCCAATCTGATCTACGAGGGTAGGTTTAACCTCAAGTATTTCCAATAATCCAGGAATAATGTTCGTAGAGGGCTTAAAATTAAAGGAGGAAATAAATTCCAGGCTTTTCCACTCTACGAACATTGGACTAAGGATTTCTCTCTTCCTACTTAACGCATCCTTAACCACGTTCCCTTTACCTAGGGTGTAAGCTATCTCAAAGTCATTTGATGCCAAAAACTCCATCCAACGCTACTTCCTCAAGTTTTTTTTGGGGGAACTGTACTTCAATGATTTATTGTCAGTGAAAAGCTTGAACCTCTCTCCCCTCTCACCTAGTAAGTAGTGTCTTCAAGACTTGAGCATAAAAACAATAACAGCTAGCTCCAAATCAAGGGTGGGGTAGTTCTTCTCATGAGTTCTCAACTGTTTACTTCCACAGCATACTGCCTTCCCCTCCTGCATCAATACTGCTCCAAGTCCAGTTCACATGCATCGGTGTATACTGTAAAATGCTTAACTCTATTAGGTAAAACTCGCACTAGTGCACTTGTAAGAGCCTTCTTTATCATCATGAAGGAATCCTCACAGTCCATTACTCATACGAATGCCGCATTTTTCATAGTAAGGCAAGTGAGCGGCACTGAAATCTTAGCGAAATCTCCAATAAACTTCCTATGGTAACCAGGCAAACCTAGGCAGCTTATAACTTCGGCAGCGTTCTTGGTTGGCCATCTAATCTTGTATTGCTACTATCTTAGCGGGATTCACCGCTAGACCCTCTATTAAGACTACGTGCCTTAAAAAATACACCTCCTTACGCCAAAAGTGACACTTCAAGAATTTTGCCTTCAACAGATGAACACGAAGTGTATGAAGAACCTCCTTAAGATGAATAATATGCTCTTCCATACTCTAGGAAAACACTAAAATATCATCCACAAATACTGAAACGAACTTATTTAGGACATCTTGAAAAATGCGGCCCATCAAATCTACAAAACAGACTAGGGCATTGGTCATCCCAAACAACATAACCAACCACTCAAAAAGTCCATCGAATGTCCTAAATGATGTCTTATCGATGCTGTCATCAGTGACCCTAAGTTGATGAAATCCAGTGGTTACGTCAAGCTAAGAAAATACTGAGGAGCCAACAACTGATCGAAATGATCATCTATACTAGGAAGTGGGTAATGGTTCTTCTTCGTAAGCTTAATCAATTCTCTATAGTCTATGCAAATTAGAAGGGAACTATCCGCCCTTGTAGCAAAGATGAATGGCGCTCCCTACTCGGATATGCTCCGTCTAATACCCTTTCACCAATTGCTCACCAATCTGTTTACTTAACTCCTTCCTCTACGTAGGAGCCATATATCTCACGGGTAATGTCATTTGCTTAACATTGTCATTCAGATAGATCCTAAAGTTGACTCTCTCTTAGGGGGTAATCCCCTAACCTCCTCAAAAACGTCTGGGAAATCTCTAACAAGTGGAATAGAATCTAACTCTTCTAGTGATGAATCAAGGGAATAAAGGAAGCTCAACATGACTGACCCGTGTGGGTCGCAAGATACCTCGAGAGTCCGTCCGCTACATGTCTCTAGCCTAACGACTCTCCTCTCGCAGTCCAATTTCGCACCATGAGTGGATAATCGATCCATCCCCAAAATCATCCCATATCCTGAAAATCCCAGTACATGGCGTCATAATCAAACTCTACGCCTAGTATAAAAAATTTCACACCTATAAATCATGGATAAATGTGCCGATCCTTATATGGGGTTTGAAACAACTACAGGATCTACAACTAGAGGAATATCTAAGTGCGAACATTTAACCAAGGAACTAGAAATGAAAGAATGCAATGCTCCAAAGTCAAAAAGTGTCCGAATAGGAAAATTTTAAATAGAGATCAAACCTTCTATAGAGACTTATCTACCTCGATCTGGTCAACTACTAGAAGGTACTGCATCCAAATCCTATACTTGCACTATAGGTGCACCTGCTCTCTGCCCCATTCTCAAAGGACAAGCTCTACAAAGGTGACAGGCTGCTCATAGTTATAACACCTCTCTTTCATCATGTCCTTCTTGCAATCCTTTATAAGATGCCCAACGAATTCGCAATTATGACATTACTTGCCCTTCTTGATCTGTCCCTTCTAAGATCCTCCTCCTTTCATCTTGTCATTATCCTTCTTATTCTTCCATCACTGCTTTTTAGAGTTTTTTGATTTGAGAACCTCCTTGACCTCTTCTTCCTTAGCAACATCTGATATGAGAGCCATTTCCACAAATGATTCGTATGTCGCTCCCATAGGTACATATGTCATTGCTAACCCTTGGAGAGGCTGATTGAAACCCTTAGCAAACTTAGTGGCCTTCTTATGCGCTGTAGTAAGAAGCTCCATCTCGAACCTCAACAAATCATTAAATGATTTATAAGCTCTTTCACCGAAAGACTCCTTCACTTCAAACTAATGAACTTCTCCAACTACATGCTTTCCTCGGCTTGCGACAAGAACTTTCTATCAAACCTTTCCCAAAATCCATACCAGCCAATGCCTCTACCCTCCATCTCTATGAACTCAACCAGTAAGAAGCTTCTCCCTTAAGCTGTCAAGATGTAAGCTGAACTCTCTATCGGTTCTCCAATCCTAACAGCCTAAATATCCGCTATGTAATCCTCAACCAAGTTCGTGCATCCCTGAAATCCACCATGCTAGAAAATGTCTTGCCTCTTAGATTAGCGAAGTCCGTGCATGGCTTGGAAAAAATTGGCTACTGCAGGTGGATTAACTAGATCTCCACCCGCTAGTGTTGCATGAGGCGCTTGCCCTTGCACCTCTGGTGCCGTAGCTTGGAGGTATCCATGGAACCAACCAAGGATTTGGACACCCTCTGGAAGATTTAGGCATCCGCCATTTTATGCAAAGAAAAGAAATTTTAGGCTCGAAATAATTTAAAGAAGATTGAACTGGATTTTGAGGGGATTTTTATAAAAATTCTCTTATATTTGAAAACCATTTCTATAATAAGAGTTCGTTTCAAAAAATACTTTTAGATTGAAAATATGTTACCTTTGAAAAATACTTTACTTTTAAAACAAGTTTTTAGGAATCTTGAAACCTTGGACTTTGATACCAAGTGTAACACCCCATACCCCTTAGTATACCTAAAAAGGGCATACTAAAGATGTGGTTCATTGTAGGTATAACTAAAATATCAAAGACACTAAGATTTACAAGACAAATAGGTAAAAACAGCTGAAACATTTAAATAGTAATTCAATATTCAGAATTAAAATTCATCAATACATCATAAAAACATAATATGTCAAAAAACCCGAATTCTCATGTCTTATGAAAAATATAGCTTAGTCTCACATCATCAGAGTACATAAATATTAATAATCATCCATCTTCTAAGCACAAGTACATCAAAAGCCAAATGAAAAGAAGAAGAAGAAGAATACATGAAGATCTCTGGGAATATATCTCCAAGAAATCTGAATCTATTGTCCTCAACTCTGCTGGCCTATGGGGAGAAAAGGGGAAATAGAGGAGTGGGTCAGACAATAAGTCTGGTGAGTGAAAGTAATTACTAGCATTTTTAAGCAAGAGAAAGATAATAGACTAAGCAATAGTTCTAGTATAGAAAAAATACTGAAAAGATAAAACTGAGGTAAAATACTGTTTCTGATTTTGTTTGACTGTTTGGTTTGATTGTTTCGATTGTTTTCACTTGTCTTTAACTGCTGTGATTAGGCCAAAACCATAATCCTAATTCTACCTGTTGATCGACCTTCTATCTCTATTATGCCACTGTGAACCAATCCTGTTGGTTATAGCAAAAGATGTCCCTTTAGCGCTTAGGACGCAGTAGCAAATTATTTACCCTAATCGTTGTCGCACGCTCTGTCATCGCCGGTACACACTAACTGCCGCCGCCTAATTGACCCTTTGTTTACCATAATCAGCATAAGCATGCCCAGCCTCACCTACATGTGAGACCATCAGTCATTGACTTGAAAGGTAATGCTGCTGGTGCTGGTCCTTACTTACAAATCTTCTAGCTTTGTGCCCCTTTTCCAAATCTCCAGATTTGAGCCTCTATCTATTGGCCACTTATTTACCCTAATGAGGATAAGCCTCATTTACCCGTCAAACCATCAGTCCTAGACCTGAAAGGGAATGTCGATACATCTATGTTTGCTTATTAAATTAATTCGAGATCTAAGTTTTAAAATAAACCTCTTCTGTTATTTCTGATGTATTTGTTTATTAACTTAATACAAGATCTAAGTTTTAAAATAAGTCTCTTCTGTTATTTCTGTTGTATTTGCTTATTAACTTAATCTAAGATCTATGTTTTAAAATAAGCTTCTTTTATTATTATTTTTATTTCTAATTATAATCTGTGTTATAATTGTTCTTGCAGCTGTTATTATTCTATTTTCTCTTTTTAGTTATAAAAATTTGTTATAATTATGCTTGCAAATATCTTAAATTTGCTTATTTCAGTTCATCTCTATTTTTATTTCAGTTAACCTTATTTTACATCTGATTTCTTTAAATTTAGTGTTATTCTATTTAAATCCATATCAGCAAATTCTTCTCTTTTTAATTTATTCGTGCAAAAAGGGATTAAATCTCTAAAAAAGAAACTAACATTTACAGGCTAAATTCCAATATAAAACAAATGTAAATAACTGTAAATAGCTATAAATAACTGAATAAATTAACTGAATAAACGTAAAATAGACTAAAAAGAACTTCTGAAATTTACTAAATAACATTATATAAAAACTATCTCAAAATTGTAGAAAAACTATAACTATTAAGAACCCTATTATTTTAAATTGCTTATATATCTAAAATAATTACAAAACACTCACCTGTGGTCCTTAGCTCTAGTCCTTGGCCTTCCTGAATCCACTCCTAAGGCGTAGAATATTTTTATCAAAATCATCTTCTCCTTAGAAAAAATTTCTATTTAGGGTCCAGCCTCAGGCAATGAATCCAAATAGGAGAAAATCTGAATGAGAAAAATAGCTAGGCCTAGAGTTCAATTTATAATGTAGCTTAGGGATCTCAGACCATTGGATTTGTAGATCAATTTGGTGCAACCATGTCATAGGCTCACTAGGGACCCTCAGATGGAAGCAGAAAGCATGGGATTGAATAAAAATGGGATTATGACGTGTTTGCTTCGTATCTGGATGAATCTACGTCCAATAATATAGGTGGGTCGACCCGACCCCTGACCCCTTTGGGGGTCGACCAATAGGTTGACCTGACCCAAGCATAGGTCGACGTATATCTCTTTTTTTGTTTTTGTTTATTTCTTGTTGACCAAAAGGTTGACCTCACCCGAGCATGGGTCGACATATGCCTCTTTTTTGTTTTAGTTTATTTCTTTTTTCTCCCGTAACTTCTCCACACTAGCACGGATTTCGACAAGTTATATATGGAAATTGATCTAAAAATTGGCATGGACCCAATGATGCAATTCCCGTAGCTTGATTTTGAAAATTTCGTAAATTTATTTTATTATTTAATTAATTCGTAATTAATTACAGCTCAGATTTTGGGTTGTTACAAGTCATGATTTGACCATATGCAAAAAGTTTTATTTTGGAGCTTTTATTCAAAAATGATTATATATTTAAATTAATTATTTAAATATCTTATCATTAAATATGCGGGTTGTTCCAGTTTGCAAATTAGTTGAATATCCTTATGGTCTGAAGCAATCTCCAATGCAATGGCATCAGAAGTTTGATGAAGTAGTGTTATCATATGGACATAAAGTTGACGATGCAGATAAATGTGTATATAGCAAATCAGATAAAAACGGTTATGTTATACTATGTTTATACATTGATGATATGCTAATTTTGGGGTCTGGTATATCTTGTGTAAACAAAACAAAGAAATTTATGTCCTCAAAATTTGATATGAAAGATTTAGGAGAAGTTGTTGTTATATTAGGAATTAAGATTTTAAGAAAACTAGTGGCGTTTGTGTAAACATAATCTCTTTATATTGAGAAATTTCCTAATAAATATGGTCTTATAATGAAAAACCAACTCTGACTCCTTTAGGTCCTAATATTAAATTAGAGAAGAATACTGGACGTACTATGTCTCAACTAGAATATTCCAGTATTATTAGGAGTCTTATGTGTGCTATGCATTGTATAACACCCGACATAGCTCAAGATATTAGAATATTATGCCATTTTACGAGTAATCCAATTATAGGATATTAGAAAGCAATTTTAAGATTTCTAGCTTATTTGAAAGGTTCCATCAACTATGGTCTTTCTTATAAAGGATATCCTGTGGTATTAGAAGGATATAGTGACACTACTTGAATTAATGTAGAATCTAAATCCAAATCTATGGCTGGATGGATATTTACACTAGGAGGATCTGTCATATCTTCGTGTTTTAAGAAGCAGGCCTGCTTTTTTAACTCAACTATGTGGTTAAAATTACTCGCAATAGCAAATGCATGTAAAGTGGCGAAATGGCTAAGGAATTTTTTAATAGATATTCCTGTATGGACTAAGCTATCTTCGGTAGTCATAATTACTTATGATAATTAGGCTATGATATATAATGTGTATAATAAGACATATAATGGGAAGTCTAGACATGTGAGTCTAAGACATTAAATGATAAGACAATTACTCAAGGGAGGAGAAACTACAATCGATTACATAGAAGAAAAAAAAGAACTTGGTTGACCCATTTATTAAGAGTCTTTTAAAAGTGATTGTTTCTATAATGTCAAGAGAAATAGGAATAAGATATGTGAATGAAGGTTGATCATCGACTAATGGAAACCTAACTTGTGTCTTGAAAAAGATAGACAAAGTTCAATGGGTATTAACAGGTTAAAGCAATGATGATGGAGCACTACACCAAAATTCCCATAAGGTAGTGTTGGGTATTCAGCATGAATGAGGATGGATTAAATTTCTTAATAAGTCAATATACAAGTGTATCGTAGAAGAACTTGAAGACTTACCTATATGAGTGTGGAAATCAGGCCGTTTCCTAAGAAAGTAAGACCGCTTTCTAAGTAGACTCTTGAAAATCATGGTTAGAGCACATGGTCATTAATGTGTAGAGCATACAGAACACAATACCCTATGAAAATCGATATGTGTGATTCTTTTGATCATATCACTAGGGTACTTGGTTCATGGCTCGTTCAACATAGAACCTTGATACGGCTATGAAGAGTGTACATTAAGTGAAGAGTTCAAACCCAAAGTTTACACATTAACTAGGTGTTGGTTTTTCACGATAATCCCACTTCCTGTCCTTGAACTATGTTGGCTCGATCCCACTTGGGTGTGTAGACAGTCACCAAGGTGATGTAGCCATTCCAAATGTTTTAAACTTTGAAATTAGGGGAAAATGTTATATATTTTCAAAATATCAAAATAGGGTTTCGAGAACATTTTTTGGAGTAAATAGAAGAATGCATGTTTAGAAGAAGAGAAGAAACAAGATCAAAAGCGAAAGAAACGGAAAAGGATATATATCTACAATGATGGAATTGGGCTAGCCTACAGTAGAAGTTTGCGTAAATTTCATAAAATTTATACCCTATTGGATATTTATTGGGCCTATGAAGTCTAAACCATTTAGTGCATTTTTAAATTTTGTTTAAATAAAATCTCTTATTTTATTTAAATTTATATATTCCATGGAATCTTATTAAATTTATATTCAATTAGATATAATAGTGCACATATGTATCATATACATATATGTATGTGTATGCATGTGTAACATCATAATTCGTGCATGGTATAGCATGCCTATGTATAAATGTTGGGATTCATATCGCAGCGGACATGTTAACTCATCCTATATGTATTGGATGTTGTCCAAATGTAGGTATGTAAACTTGTTATGTATATAAATATTAAAAAACTATGTAAAATTATATATATGTATGTACGTATGTATGTATGTATGTATATGTATATATATTTATTTGTATGTGGGTGTGTATATGTATATATTTGTGTATATATGTATATATACGTTATATGTAAAAATATTAAATCATTTATATATATTATTGCGTTAAATATTATATATATATGTATGTATGTATGTATGTATGTATGTATGTACATATTGTGTAACGATTCTCTTTCTAAAATTATTTCACACATATACACATATATATATGTACGATTTATAGTAACAAAATTATTATATTATATATATAAGTATACTTATAATATCTAAATATGCATATGTGTGTGTGTGTGTGTACATTAGTTATGTATGTAATATATATATATATATATATATATATATATATATATATATTAAATTTTAGAAAATCAAGCATGATATTTTAAAGTTATGAAAAGTTTTCTAGAATTTTCTAAGTTAAAGTAATATTTTTTATTAATTAAGTATTTTTGGCCATTTATTAACTTAATTTTTAAAAAATGTAAAACTGATTTCTAAATTTTGAATTTTTTGGTTGATATTTTATATGATGATAATAAAATTTAATTTTTGAAACATATTTTATTTTATATAATTTATTTCATTAGTATCTTGACTTAAATAATATTAAATAATAGTAAATAAACATTAAAAATTAATTTGTAGCCATCAAAAAATATAATTTATGTAGATATGCATTTATATAATATGGGTTCAACTATTAACATGATATGATGATATAATTAAATACAAGTCATATAATAAAAATTAGGTAGTATATTAATACATACATACATATATATATATATATATATATATATATATATATATATATATATATATATAAATTAAGTAATAAAATCATAATAATTAAAATAAAATTATTTTGCTATGCACTTCAGATCTATATATATGTATATATATATATATGAATGTGTTCTTTTTAAATAAATTAAAACATACATATAACTAATCTAATATGGGACAAAGTTGATGATACATAATGGACCTCACCTAACTAGTAATGTAATAATGATATATATATATATACATATATATATATGAACAATATAATGTTATCCAGAAATTATAAATCACATAGTATAGTAAATAAATATCTAATACTAATCCTTTAGAGCACACGTTGTAATGATGAATTCTCCATCCTATGAAATCTTCTCGATTCAACAGATTGCTAATCCTTGAACCATAGACATTTAGCTATCGAATAGTTGTCGCCCTTTGAATTGATTTGGGACGAATTTGTTGGAACTTCTTGTTCATGAGGCTGTCAACAATGATGGGCAAATGGTAGCCAAAAAGTAATATTTGTAGTAGGGTTAGGGGTCCTTTCATAGTGGAAGAGAGAGACGGAATTATGGATCACATCTCATACCATTTCTCATCAAATCTTAACCATACATCTCCAAACCCTCTAGCCCTTTTAGCCACCTCCTTCAAGACCATTTGCTACCGAAATAACATCTTAGCATCATGGTCTAACATCCCATTTAAGCCTAAATAAATGTTATTACTTAGATATAATTTAATTGCTTGTTTGATATGCCATATCGGTCGATATATTTTTAACTACTATAACTATATTACAATAACATTTATTCCTCAAATAATATTCAAAATTTAATCCTTAATATTTCATAATATTTACTAATGTATAACAACTATCAATTAATTAAATCGTTTGATCTAAAAAGAATTCATCGTTCCGATTGTGTGACTCGTTAGTTGTAAATTCGGTCAGCGATTAACATTGAACTACTTGAACGTTAATGTTCACACATACCTTATCAGGTGGTGTGACATTTTGACAAAATTTATTGCTTACTTAGTTTCAGTAAAATATAATTATATATCATTAAGCATTACCCAATTGTGTCATTTATTTACACTAATTCTCTTCGTCAAAACTACATCACATTGGACTTATGGAATTTGGTAATGGTCAAAATTATAATATCGTCCATATTCAATCTATAGTCCAAATACAAAGTCCTTGGTTCAATAATAACAATGATTATTGACTGAAATGCTCTTGTTAGAGACTTTGACTTTGAGTTTACTTGAGTTGAGCGTGTTACTAACCCCATAAAACAGAAGAGATGAATCCTCTTGAACGGTGCTTCACTTCCAATACTTCCATTTGGCCCAACTATAGCAGTCGATGGATGCAGTGCCATGATTTAACTAAAATCAAAGTGCAGCTTTCATATCGAAGATCCGCTGTATTCTCAGGTTGAGAGAACTATGTAAATTGGTCATATCAATATTTTATGCTTGACATTAGTTATATGAACCAACAGAAAACTATCATTCCATATTTGTCCAATAACTATCGGTGAGTAACCCATAGGTGCCCTAGCAATCCCGAGTAATACACTGCTTAACATTTAGAGAGCGCCATGTGCTCTATTCTTAACAGATAAAACGATATCAAGTCTCGATGCATCTTGACTAGGAACATTTAAAATAATATATTTTTTATTGTGATAAATTACTCATGGTTATAACACTTTGTAACTACTATCAAAAAACTTACCATTTATGTATTTTTTATTAAATATATTTTTAATTAAATTACATAATTAATATAATGTATTATATCAAGTAAATAATAGAAGAAAATACCTTTTTTCGAACAAGATTGTTCAACGAGTTAGATATATGTAATGAATTATATAATTGCCCATAGGGCATACCCCTAATTCTATCAATCTCCCACTTACACTTGGGGTCAATTATGGAATCTTATTCCAACTTTTCCAATCGGTTGCCTCAAAACTAATTGGGTCAGTTCCTCAACAAACAAGTATGCTATTATATTTCGATTATCCACTCTGCGAACCAACTCTCTCTAGCGCCGATAAACTATTTTTATCATATGGGATAATTTGGAGTATGTCTCTTGGCTTAAAATGAGCTCTAAGTTCTATTACAAACTCTAATGTGACATTGTTATCATTTAACAATGTTATGTGATTCTCAACATTTGGAATCACTTCGGCTCAGTTATAAATTTGTGAGTTCATTATATATACATTGCTTTTATCGCGGCCTTATTCAAGGTGGCGTGCTTAGCTTTTTCATTGAATCAGCCACCGACTTTCATTTGGATCATTCCAATTTAAAGTTTTAACTTGAATTCATTATTGATATTTTATGCTCAACATCACTTGTGAAAGTTTAATTCTGAACACTCCTTCATAAGGAGTTTCTTGTTTCTGTAAACAATTCTTTAGAATTTCAAAACAAGAGAACATCTCAAACAAACATTTAAAGAAATCAATTGGATATGATATTTGCTTCATGTATTAAATACATAAACAAATCACGATATGGTAGACAACGTAAATATATGATAATTTCTATTTCCAATGCATAATGAATACATCTTTAAGTATTCCGCATTGAACATTTTAATAAGGTGTCCTTGCATATTGTTTTGGGAGATTCCCAATGTCTTTTATACTTACAATAAAAGACATCATTTACGAGTCGAATGTTGAGAATTAAAACAACTAAAACTAATTTTAACACATGTACATCATTAAAAACCAGTAGCATTCTATTTACTTATGATTTAGAAATATCTATATTCCTTTTAACATTCTTTCTTATGAACACATGCTTCCTCTGCATTTTGACTGATAATCAAACTATTTGATACATCTATCAAAAAAATTGTTCAATTTTAATGCTTTTCAAAATGATACTTTCATTTCTGAAAACCTACAAATTCAATATCACTTCGACTGACATTGAGACACTTTGGTTATTGTATGCAAATAGACTAGTCTAAATCTATATTCATAAATTTCTATTTTAGCACATATATGCCAAAGCACAAAGCCATACTAAGCCATAATTTTGCGAGTAAAATACGAACCAACTTAAGCACATTGAATGGTGAATCTGCTACGTTAATTTCAACAAATTAATTCACAGTAATATTCTTATCTAGCGGCTCAATATTCCAACTATATTTGTCTTTCTCGTAAATATACGTTTGCGGCCAATGGATCATATCCCTTTAGATACAACTATCAAATTATATCTTGATAACGTACTTGGAATCTATTTCAGATTAGTGCATTGTACCATATTATAGAGTCAATACTCTTAATGGTTTAATTAAACAACCGAGCATTATTTATTCTTGACATTGATAAGAAACACATGGTTTCTCTTTAATGTAAGAATACTCATAAGACATTCTAATGTATTTTTGCTCACTTAGGTTCAATCAATTTCATTTCATCCCTTGTAATTAGTTTTATATTTGGATCATATCCAAACCAATTTTAATATCAACAATTTCTGAAAGAAATTCATTAGCTGCAAAGTTGGTATTTCTTAAAACAACAGTTGTTTCTCGGTACAACGCAATGGGCATTCATAAGAATTTTATGAATTGCCTTATATAAAATTGATTTGCATTAGTTCATAATATATTTATGTTTACAACTTAAATTAGTCATCTAATAGCTATCGGTCCTAAAATTCTCTTGGGATGATTCATACAACATCCCTTGCATATAATTATTACATGCAGTATTTCGACTCGCAAAAACTACCAGTTCCTTAGCTAGGATATGTAGAGATTTCTTATATACTCATACTTCGTATGGTTTTGTATGTTGTTCTTTGGAAGACATTAATTTTAACCTGTGAACTACGCTTAAATACACAACATATTGAAAGAAGTTAACTCAACTTCATTCATAATTAATCATGCTTTGTCCAACAAATTCGATTACTCCTTATAAATACATCATTATGCATCATAGGGAAGAGTGAATTTTGATGTTGAATCTTTATTTATTTTTAGATACATTCGAAACTCTTTGTAACATACTCCCCTATTTGATCAAATGAATCATTTTATATTATTGCACATTATTTTATTCACAACCGTTTTATACTCTATGAGTTTACTATCGACATACTGCATGTGTAACAATTACACATGACCATGTCGGCGATAATTCATCATTAAATATAACGAAGTATATGGAATATTTTTGGTACTAATAAGCTTAAAATCGCATACATCTATATGTATCAATCTGAAGAGTTCATCAACTCTTATAACTATCCCACTAATGGATGCATGGCCCTTAGTTGTTTGAGATATAAATAACTAGTATCATATGATTCATAATTATATAATATAAGTTATTTCTCAAAACTACGGCTTAGTCTATAATTCCAAAATAATTGTAAACAATTTTAGATACTTCAGTATTTTCAACAACATCACTTTTATTGTGAAACAAATACCACATTATATTTTTATTTCAGAATGAATATTCATAATATTCACATTAAAATACAACCATGTCTATTTTTTAGTCGACGTTAAAAATAGACATTATTTCATAAATAATGTATGGTTTTTTTTGCAAAAATAATTTTTATAACTTGATGCAATCAATAAGTGCTATATGACATGCTCCCACTATTTCCACCATTACTATAATAGCATACTAAATTTGAAGGTCCATCATTACCTTAATATAGATTAGTTATTTCATATATCACAATTAGTTTATAAAAGAGAGTTCTGTGATCAAATATCTTGAACTCATAGACATAAATCTCGTAGAGAAAAATTCTAAATGAAAATACATTTCGAAAAAGAAATCGTATTTCTCATTCCAATGTCAAGCATCAATTATTATTTTACAAAATCTCATTTCCGTTGTTTCTTTATGAAGAAGAAGTGACCATTCGCTCTCCTTATCCCATATGTACCTTAAATAACATCTACTCTCGTACATTCATTTTCTTTCTAAATGGTCAAACCATTCAAACGAAAACTCTTACTACAATAGCATAATAATGTGACATCCTGGAATTTTGACCCTATTATTATAATAAGTTTTTGATCAAATTTAATTAAAATACAAGATGTTTAATTTTAAATAAATTAGAATTTGGATATTATTAGTTGTATATGTATTATAAAGGAATATAACTTCAAAATATAAAATAGACTCTTTAATAACATTTAAAATTAAATCTGTTTTATTTAATTAAATTATAAGCTTTGTATGAATGACATTTAATCTCAGATATATGAATACAGATAATAATAAGTATAATAACACAATCTTCTTTAAAGTAAATATAAATACATTACAAATCAAATATTGGAAAATTTAACTTTGAATAAAAATAAGATCAAGAAATGTTTCTAAGAACAATTTGTATAATTAATATAACAATAAGCTTATAAATATTGAATATAAGTACAATATAAAATATAGTTATAAACATAAGTCTACATGAACATTAGTTCAAACTATAATTTGAATATGATAGAAATAAAAATGTGACTATGTTAAGATCAAATACCTTTAAACAAAATTAACTGCTCAGCAAACATTTTTGTTTATTTGTTAACTTAAGTATGAAGTCAAAATGTATAAAAACTGCAAATATCATTGTAAACATATATGTCAGCAAATACTAATTAGTGTTAACCAAAATGAAACATTTTAGTACAAACCAGAACTGCAAGTACCTTTGCAAAGTAAACAAGTTGTCTGAAAAACATTAAAAAAAAAAGTGTAAACCTATATGAATACATTTTAGTACAAAAGAAAACTGCAAGTATCTTTGCAAAGTAAACAAAGTTGTCAGCAAGCATTAAAAGTGTAAACCTTTATGAATATATCATAGTACAAATGGAAGCCTGCATACATCTTTGTATCATATGTTTGTGTCAGTAAACATTAATTAGCTACCTTATATCTGAAATAAAATATCTCCAGCCGAAATATTCATATTATTTTCTAGTCTTAGTACAAATGAAAATAGAGAAAATAGTATATTATGTTAAAGCTTATTCAAGAAGACACCATTGTTGAAGTTATAAATATGTATTCATCATTTATTATTTCATTCTTAGTTCAGTCATTAACTTATGAAACAAAACTGAGGAGAAACAAAAGAAAATAAACAAAACTTTATATCTGCAAGTTCAAATCAAATTCAGGAAATAAAGAAGTTTACTGGAATTCAAATTGGCAAACTACAGACTTCTATAACTAGCCTCTGTTTCAAGTTTCCACAGTAATCTATCTTGGTGAGTAAACAGTTTTAAAAATCTAACTTTTAATAAGTACTTTATGAAGAATTGATATGTTGATATTGAATGTTCTGGGATGTTTACTGTAAGTTGTGCATATAATTGTTCTTCCAGGTTTCAATTGTTTTTACTGAGGCAAAGAAAGAAAGAAAGAAAAAGACAGCAAATATATCCAACCTTATATAAGATTCTTGTCTTTAATTAGTAATTTAACTAAATAAATTAGTTTAAGTTTAAGATTAAAGTTTGTATCTTTTGTTTAGTGGCAGGTGAAAGATAAGAACTGTAAATTCCAATTTACAGTAAAAATAAAATAAAAATAAGACCAAAATTCGAATAACTCGAATTGTATATTTGAATTGATGTCTTGAAACTACATATAAAAATATGATTTTTAAGACAAACCATACAATTTTTAGACAACCATTTATAGAGCAGTTCATTTGTAAAGCAAAAATGCATTTTCATGAATTTCAGATGATTCATCCAATAATTTTTGATGAAATTTGACATGAAGCTCATGTATTGATTATAGATCAACAGAAAAATGTTAGAAAAATTTTTAATTGCAAGATTTATGAAGGAAGATCAAAAGTAGAGTTTTTGTATTCTGTATATTTGGGTTCGGTTCGTGGATGCTCTCCACACCCTGGCGCAACCGAGTGCTATGAAATATTGGGAGGAGTTAGAGTGTGTAGTTGGCGACGTATGGCCGAAGCCTTGTCGTGTCAGGTGGCGGCGATCACGATTGCGAGGTGGATTTGTCTACTGCATTTGACTTACAGTTCGACTTTTTAGTCGAATTTTGTTTTCGTGACTTTGGGGTTGAACTGGGCCGTGTTATCGAGTGAGGGGAGGATTTGTGATGTGTTAGTGGCGTCGCGAGGTGGTAGCGCGGTGGTGGACCGCCGTGCACGTGCACGGCGGTGGAGATGTCCGCGTTTGAGTCGACTCGAGGAAAACTCGAGTATGATCGTTCTTTGCTTCGGGTACTTCTCTGGGGAGAAGTTTGAGTAGCGCGTGTGTGCTAATAAGTTTTAACAGTTAAAAACTTTAAGCTTTAAAAAAAAAGAAACAGTTGAATTAAGAAACAGGGGAGAAGAAGAGAGGCAGGGGGAGGATCGCGTGAAATTGCTGGGTTATCTCGAGTGAATCTCGAGTATGACGCGTTGCTTACTTCAGGTTGTTTTAATTCCAGTAGCTTGCTAACTATATTAAGTTAAAGTACATAGTTATGTAAGTTAAGTATCAATCAAGTTGATAATGTTTACAATCTGGTTAATACAAGAACTTTAAAGTTTTACTGAAAACAAAGAAGAGTAATTAAGTTAAATTTAAATGTAAATTATGTATGTAATAAAATTTATAATTGGAAGTAAGGGGAAATAAGATAAGTATAAACTATGTTATTAGTGTCAACCAATTTGTTCTAAGCCCAGATAAACTTTAAAGTTTTGCTGAAACAAATTGAATAATTAATTTAAAATGGAAGTTAGTTATGTATGTACTAAAATTAATAATGGTAATTTAATAAGTAGTTCAAAACTTAATTGAATTAGTAATTAAAGATTTTAATAATCATCTTGTGAAAATCATTTGTAATTAAGAATGTATGATTTATTAACAAAAGGTAGCTAACCGATTAAATAAATAAATAATTAATGATTGAACGATTAAGTAATTAATAATTAATGATTAATTAAACATTTAGTAATAATTAATTGTGTAACTGAGTTTTATAATCAATAATTAAGGTTATTGATTAATAATTACTTAATTAAGTGAATAATTATTAAGTAATCAATGAACTGAAATAAGTTAATTAATCGTAATTGATTAAGCATGAATAAAATATAATTTATGTTTAAGTATGCAATTAAGTTTAAAACAAATCAAAACTGTTGATTTAAATCGATGATTATATTGATTGCCTCTGATGATTATTTATATCCTGTAATGTTCTGTGATATTCTGTATATATCTGTGGTGATTTTGTATGATTTATCTAAGTTAAATTGCTATATGAATTATCTGATGTTATTTATCTGTGTTAAATTGCTATATGAATTATCTGATGTTATTTATCTGTGCTAAATTGCTATATGAATTCAATTGTTAAAATTAAACTGTTAAGTTAATTAGACAACTTGGACTTTAAAATGGCGTTTGGATTTCGATGAGACCGGGATCGGGTATCCAATTGATATTCCGAAAACCACATCGATCCAAGTTAAACGTTAGGTCGTGTAATCTCAAGTAAAGATCGAGATGGTGTTTTCAGAATGCAAGGGTTATCGTCGTTAACTCTGAGGGTGATTCCAAAACGAGTGTAACGAGATAATGCTTTCGGTTTCATTCGAACCCGGAACGAACTTGTATGGATTGAATGCTTTCAGCACATCGTCAAGCGGACGATGAGCATTCTAAGTGATATGTTCTCTAAAGGTAATCGCAGCCTCAAGCCTCATCAACCGAGAATGGCTAAAACAGGGGAGGTGCAGCAAGGTTAGGTGGGTCATGCCCAAGCAGGACGAGGTATACCCCTGTCTAGATGTCCCTTTTTATTCAGCTGTGTGGGCGGTTGGATGTACACCAACTGCGGAGTTATCTTGTTCGGGACTGTTCAGTAAGGAATGGTTCCGGCCTTGTGTTGCAGGGGAGTCAGGGTGGCTCCTCGGTACTGTGATCTAGACGACGTACTGTGACGGGCGGTACCCCAGTAGCCCTGCCATTGTATGGGATCCAATTTCCAATAAGTGTCGTACGTTTTGATTGTGCCCAACTATGTTGAAATGTGAGATGTAAGCATTTCAGCTATTTTTGTATTTTACTTGAAAACCCTAGACACTATTATAATATCACTAGATTTCCTATGAAATGTTTTGGTTAGCGTAAGGTAAAAACTTACCCGTATTTATTTGTGGGGAGTCTTACGTGATACCTTTATTTTAAATGATTTTCAAAGTTAAACAACTTTAACCCGTTTACTCATACCAGACCCATGTCTGACCCGGAGTTTATTTTTGTTTTTCATAAACTTTCGGGTACCCAAATTTTTACGGGTAGCCAAGGGATTCAGGTTAGCTTTGACGACTTCTGGAGGAGCAATGGAGCAGGAGGCTTCAGCGTTGTAGACATATATATCTATATAGTTCCGCTGTGTTAGTGAGTTTATGATGTATTTGAGATGTATGTTCTGACAGATATGTATATGATAGTCATGTTGTATGATATTGTTTAACTCTGATGTATATATAACTGTGTAATATTTATGTTGAGGTATTATATTTTATTCCATTCCGCTGTGAGATTCTGATGTTATTCTTTCTTTCTTTTCTTTTCTATTTCTATCCCTTTCTTTCTTATTGATGACATGCCTTCCTGGGCATAGGAAGCCGGGTCGTCACAGCTAATATCAGAGCGCTAGGTTGAGTAAATACCTAGGCTCTTGAGTGATTTCTTGAGAGAGTGTATTTGTAATTTGATATATATATATATATATATATATCTACCTATTTATTGGGTTACCTGTTCAGGTATTCCAATATAAGTTTTAAGGTAGATAGGTAGTGGTGTGTGTAACACAACTACCGATGGTTGGAGTTTTGAATATTTGTAGTTGGAGTGTATCTGTCGAAACTGTAGATCTATTACCGTCTCGAGTGAGCTTTGGATGATGTGAGGATTTCATTGTTGGAATGTGATTTTGGATGAGCTTGAGTTTGGATCTATCGGATGGACATGACCAAATCATGATATCTTGATATCTCAAGGAGTTGTAGCTGTGTGATGAGACACAGTGAGTTTGGATGTCTCCAAAGATGTTTCTTTGAACAAGTTAAGGAAGTATGTCCGTTTCGGAATTGTGACCAAGTTCAGTAGGGTATTTTTGTTTGATTGAGGCCCAAGTTTAAGAGCTTTGAATAGAAGTCTTTGGACATTGAGGATTAGCCCTATAGCTGGAAGTGTTCTGTGTGCTGTTGAGAAGGTTTGTTGATTAGCAGTTTTCTTGAGGTGATTTCAGAAGTAGCAGAGTGGATTTATTTCTTCGATGGATTGACCTGAACAGTATATGGATGTTCTGGATTGTGAAGGGAGAACAAACTTATTTGGGTAGAATTGCCAGAGTGTTGTGCGACAATTCGGGAATTCATTTGTGTAATCTTTTGCAATGAGTTGAGACTTCTCAAGAGAAAATGAGTAAATCGAAGTGGTTCAAGATTTTCCTGATGTTTTTGATGAAGTTAAGTGTCTACCGCCACATCGAGAGATTGAGTTCCGTATTGATTTGATTCCAGGAGCTGTGCCGGTGATTCAGCCCAGTAGGAGAATGCCTCCTAGAGAGAGAGAAGAGTTGATTAAGCAGACGCAAGATTTTTTTTTGGAGAAGGGTTTGATTAGACCCAGTTTTTCTTGTTGGGGCTCTGCTGCTATGTTTGTCATCAAATCAGATGGTTTGCTAAGGTTCTGTGTTGAATAAGTTTGTGCTGGTATTCATTAATGATATCTTGGTTTACTCCAAATCGGAAGAAGAGCACAGGCAACATTTAAGAATTGTATTGGAGACTCCGAGGAAGCATGTGTTGAAGGAAAAATTTTCAAAGTGCCATTTCTGGAAATCAGAAGTTAAATTTTTGGGGCACATTATTTTGGATGAAGGTATTTCTATAGACCCAGCGAAAGGAGAAACTATTCTAGAATGGAAGAAACCGAAGCAACCGATGGAAATTCATAATTTTCTGGGTTTAGCTGGCTAGTACATAAAATTTATTAAGGATTATTCCAAGATTTCTTCGCATCTGACCAAACTAACAAGGAAAGGAACCAAATTCAAATTGACACCTCAGTGTGAAGAAGCTTTTCAGGAATTGAAGACAAGGCTAACCAGTGCACCAGTACTTGCTATTCCGGATGAGAAGGGAAAAATTGAAGTATATACGGATGCATGTTTAGTTGAATTGGGAGCAGTTCTAATGCAGAATGGCAGAGTGATTGCATATGCAAGTCGGCAATTGAAGTCTCATGAGAAGAACTATGCTACGCATGATTTAGAACTGTTAGCTATTGTTTTTGCTTTGAAGATCTGGGGACATTATCTTTTGGGAGAAAAGTTTGAGTTATTCACGGATCACAAACCGTTGAAATATATTTTCTCTCAAAAAGATCTTAATTTGAGACAACAGAGATGGGTCGAATTTTTGGCATCTTATGATCTGGATATTTTGTATACTCCGGGGAAAGCAAATGTCGTGGCTGATGCTCTTAGTAGAAATGCGGTCTTATCTCTTTTGGAAGTAGTTCCATCTCTCCAAGAAAAGATCATAGGTAAGCAAATGGAGAATAAATCTTTTGAGGAAATGATTCTTGGAACTAGAGACGGTCGGTATTCGGATTTCAATGTGGGCGATCAAGGTGTTCTAAGGATTAATGGTCGTTTGTGTGTGCCTAATATTGATAGACTGAGGCAAGAAGTCTTAGCTGAGTGTCATCGCTCCAAATTGAATATTCACCGGGAATTTCGAAGATGTATAAGGATATGAGGAGAGTTTTCTGGTGGCCGAATATGAAGAAGGATGTAGCTGCTTTTGTAAATAGTGTGCCATTTGCCAGCAAGTGAAGGGAAATCAACAAAAGTCTGCAGTACTATTGCTACCTTTGGAAATTCCAGATTGGAAATGGGAAATGATCTCGATGGATTTTATTGACGGTTTGCCTAGAACCAGGAAAGGAAATGAAGGAATATGGGTTATTGTGGATTGTTTAACAAAAAGCGCCCATTTTATTTCGATTAAGGCAACTCGCACTGCAGTTTCATTGGCGGAATTTTTTTTGAAGGAGATAGTCAGATTGCATGGTGTTCCTATTAGCATAGTAAGTGACCGTGATCCTATTTTCACTAGTAAATTTTGGGAAGCTTTGCAAATCAGCAATGGGAACTAGTTTGAGATTAAGTACATCCTATCATCCTCAGACGGATGGTCAAACGGAGAGACCTAATCGAATCCTGGAAGATATGCTTCGAGCTTGTGTATTGGACTTCGGGTGAATCATGGGAAGACCATCTTCATTTAGTGGAATTTTCTTATAATAACAGTTACCAAGCGAGTATTAAGATGGCTCCTTATGAAGCTTTGTATGGAAGACCATGTAGATCCCCATCTTGTTGGATTGAATCGAATGATTGACTTGTACTCGGACCCGATCTAATTCGAGAAGCTTCTGCGAAGGTTGAGCTTATCAAAAAAAAGGATGAAAGCTGCTCAAGATCGTCAGAAGAAATATGCAGATAAGAGACGAAGACCATTGGAATTTGAGATCGGAGATTTAGTTTTTATTATAGTTTCCCCAATCAAAGGTGCTATAAGATTCGGAAAAAAGGGAAAACTTGCTCCGAGATATATTGGTCCATTCCGAGTGTTGGAAAGAATTGGAACTGTAGCCTACAGGATTGAATTACCAGAACGGATGTCTGGGATTCACAACGTATTTCATGTGTCTCATTTGAGGAAATTTATTCATGACCCATCATTAGTGGTAGAACCAGTTGTTCAGGAAGATTTAGAAGTAGAACCCAACCTGACTGTGGTTCGAAATCCTGTTCAGATTGTAGATCAAGACGAGAAGCAACTCAGGAACAAAGCGGTGAAACTCGTCAAGGTGCAATGGAGTGAGGATCCCAGAGATTGTACCTGGGAAACTCTTGATAGTTTTAGAAAAGCTTATCCAGATTTATGTCTGGATAGCTAGTAATGTAGTTAGGATTGACTGTTTGATTGTTTGTTTTTGTATGGATGTAATGTATGTTTGGATTGTTAATAATTAAGTTTTTGAAAATTAATTGTTGTTTAAATTTCGGGGACGAAATTCTTTTAAGGGGGGAGGAATGTGACATCCCGGAATTTTGACCCTATTATTATAATAAGTTTTTGATCAAATTTAATTAAAATACAAGATGTTTAATTTTAAATAAATTAGAATTTGGATATTATTAGTTGTATATGTATTATAAAGGAATATAACTTCAAAAATATAAAATAGACTCTTTAATAACATTTAAAATTTAATCTGTTTTATTTAATTAAATTAAAAGCTTTGTATGAATGACGTTTAATCTCAGATATATGAATACAGATAATAATAAGTATAATAACACAATCTTCTTTAAAGTAAATATAAATACATTACAAATCAAATATTGGAAAATTTAACTTTGAATAAAAATAAGATCAAGAAATGTTTCTAACAACAATTTGTATAATTAATATAACAATAAGCTTATAAATATTGAATATAAGTACAATATAAAATATAGTTATAAACATAAGTCTACATGAACATTAGTTCAAACTATAATTTGAATATGATAGAAATAAAAATGTGACTATGTTAAGATCAAATACCTTTAAACAAAATTAACTGCTCAGCAAACATTTTTGTTTATATGTTAACTTAAGTATGAAGTCAAAATGTATAAAAACTGCAAATATCATTGTAAACATATATGTCAGCAAATACTAATTAGTGTTAACCAAAATGAAACATTTTAGTACAAACCAGAACTGCAAGTACCTTTGCAAAGTAAACAAGTTGTCTGCAAAACATTAAAAAAAAGTGTAAACCTATATGAATACATTTTAGTACAAAAGAAAACTGCAAGATCTTTGCAAAGTAAACAAAGTTGTCAGCAAGCATTAAAAGTGTAAACCTTTATGAATATATCATAGTACAAATGGAAGCCTGCATACATCTTTGTATCATATGTTTGTGTCAGTAAACATTAATTAGCTACCTTATTTCTGAAATAAAATATCTCCAGCCGAAATATTCATATTATTTTCTAGTCTTAGTACAAATGAAAATAGAGAAAATAGTATATTATGTTAAAGCTTATTCAAGAAGACACCATTGTTGAAGTTATAAATATGTATTCATCATTTATTATTTCATTCTTAGTTCAGTCATTAACTTATGAAACAAAACTGAGGAGAAACAAAAGAAAATAAACAAAACTTTATATCTGCAAGTTCAAATCAAATTCAGGAAATAAAGAAGTTTACTGGAATTGAAATTGGCAAACTACAGACTTCTATAACTAGCCTCTGTTTCAAGTTTCCGCAGTAATCTATCTTCGTGAGTAAACAGTTTTAAAAATCTAACTTTTAATAAGTACTTTGTGAAGAATTGATATGTTGATATTGAATGTTCTGGGATGTTTACTGTAAGTTGTGCATATAATTGTTCTTCCAGGTTTCAATTGTTTTTACTGAGGCAAAGAAAGAAAAAAAGAAAAAGACAGCAAATATATCCAACCTTATATAAGATTCTTGTCTTTAATTAGTAATTTAACTAAATAAATTAGTTTAAGTTTAAGATTAAAGTTTGTATCTTTTGTTTAGTAGCAGGTGCTGTAAATTCCAATTTACAGTAAAAAAAATAAAAATAAGACCAAAATTCGAATAACTCGAATTGTATATTTGAATTGATGTCTTGAAACTACATATAAAAATATGATTTTTAAGACAAACCATACAATTTTTAGACAACCATTTATAGAGCTGTTCATTTGTAAAGCAAAAATGCATTTTCATGAATTTCAGATGATTCATCCAATAATTTTTGATGAAATTTGACATGAAGCTCATGTATTGATTATAGATCAACAGAAAAATGTTAGAAAAATTTTTAATTGCAAGATTTATGAAGGAAGATCAAAAGTAGGGTTTTTGTATTCTGTATATTTGGGTTCGGTTCGTGGATGCTCTCGACACCCTGGCACAACCGAGTGCTATGAAATATTGGGAGGAGTTAGAGTGTGTAGTTGGCGACGTATGGCCGAAGCCTTGTCGTGTCAGGTGGCGGCGATCACGATCGCGAGGTGGATTTGTCTACTGCATTTGAGTTACAGTTCGACTTTTTAGTCGAATTTTGTTTTCGTGACTTTGGGGTTGAACTGGGCCGTGTTATCGAGTGAGGGGAGGATTTGTGATGTGTTGGTGGCGTCGCGAGGTGGTAGCGCGATGGTGGACCGCCGTGCACGTGCACGGCGGCGGAGATGTCCGCGTTTGGGTCGACTCGAGGAAAACTCGAGTATGATCGTTCTTTGCTTCGGGTACTTCTCTGGGGAGAAGTTTGAGTAGCGCGCAAATGCTAATAAGTTTTAACAGTTAAAAACTTTAAGCTTTAAAAAAAAAGAAACAGTTGAATTAAGAAACAGGGGAGAAGAAGAGAGGCAGGGGGAGGATTGCCTGAAATTGCTGGGTTATCTCGAGTGAATCTCGAGTATGACGCGTTGCTTACTTCAGGTTGTTTCAATTCCAGTAGCTTGCTAACTATATTAAGTTAAAGTATATAGTTATGTAAGTTAAGTATCAATCAAGTTGATAATGTTTACAATCTGGTTAATACAAGAACTTTAAAGTTTTACTGAAAACAAAGAAGAGTAATTAAGTTAAATTTAAATGTAAATTATGTATGTAATAAAATTTATAATTGGAAGTAAGGGTAAATAAGATAAGTATAAACTATGTTATTAGTGTCAATCAATTTGTTCTAAGTCCAGATAAACTTTAAAGTTTTGCTGAAACAAATTGAGTAATTAATTTAAAATGGAAGTTAGTTATGTATGTAATAAAATTAGTAATGGTAATTTAATAAGTAGTTCAAAACTTAATTGAATTAGTAATTAAAGATTTTAATAATCATCTTGTGAAAATCATTTGTAATTAAGAATGTATGATTCATTAACAAAAGGTAGCTAACTGATTAAATAAATAAATAATTAATGATTGAACGATTAAGTAATTAATAATTAATGATTAATTAAACATTTAGTAATAATTAATTGTGTAACTGAGTTTTATAATCAATAATTAAGGTTATTGATTAATAATTACTTAATTAAGTGAATAATTATTAAGTAATCAATGAACTGAAATAAGTTAATTAATCGTAATTGATTAAGCATGAATAAAATATAATTTATGTTTAAGTATGCAATTAAGTTTAAAACAAATCAAAACTGTTTATTTAAATCGATGATTATATTGATTGCCTCTGATGATTATTTAGATCCAGTGATGTTCTGTGATATTCTGTATATATCTGTGGTGATTTTGTATGATTTATCTGTGTTAAATTGCTATATGAATTATCTGATGTTATTTATCTGTGTTAAATTGCTATATGAATTATCTGATGTTATTTATCTGTGCTAAATTTCTATATGAATTCAATTGTTAAATTTAAACTGTTAAGTTAATTAGACAACTTGGACTTTAAAATGGCGTTTGGATTTCGATGAGACCGGGATCGGGTATCCAATTGATATTCCGAAAACCACATCGATCCAAGTTAAACGTTAGGTCGTGTAATCTCAAGTAAAGATCGAGATGGTGTTTTCAGAATGCAAGGGTTATCGTCGTTAACTCTGAGGGTGATTCCAAAACGAGTGTAACGAGATAATGCCTTCGGTTTCGTTCGAACCCGGAACGAACTTGTATGGATTGAATGCTTTCAGCACATCGTCAGGCGGACGATGAGCATTCTAAGTGATATGTTCTCTAAAGGTAATCGCAGCCTCAAGCCTCATCAACCGGGAATGGCTAAAACAGGGGAGGTGCAGCAAGGTTAGGTGGGTCATGCCCAAGCAGGACGAGGTATACCCCTGTCTAGATGTCCCTTTTTATTCGGCTGTTGGGCGGTTGGATGTACACCAACTACGGGGTTATCTTGTTCGGGACTGTTCAGTAAGGAATGGTTCCGGCCTTGTGTTATAGGGGAGTTAGGGTGGCTCCTCGGTACTGTGATCTAGACCACGTACTGTGACACGCGGTACCCCAGTAGCCCTGCCATTGTATGGGATCCAATTTCCAATAAGTGCCGTACGTTTTGATTGTGCCCAACTATGTTGAAATGTGAGATGTAAGCATTTCAGCTATTTCTGTATTTTACTTGAAAACCCTAGACACTATTAAAATATCACTGGATTTCCTATGAAATGTTTTGGTTAGCGTAAGGTAAAAACTTACCCGTATTTATTTGTGGGGAGTCTTACGTGATACCTTTATTTTAAATGATTTTCAAAGTTAAACAACTTTAACCCGTTTACTCATACCAGACCCATGTCTGACTCGGAGTTTATTTTTGTTTTTCTTAAACTTTCAGGTACCTAAATTTTTACGGGTAGCCAAGGGATTCAGGTTAGCTTTGACGACTTCTGGAGGAGCAATGGAGTAGGAGGCTTCAGCATTGTAGACATATATATCTATATAGTTCCGCTATGTTAGTGAGTTTATGATGTATTTGAGATGTATGTTCTGACAGATATGTATATGATATTCATGTTGTATGATATTGTTTAACTCTGATGTATATATAACTATGTAATATTTGTGTTGAGGTATTATATTTTATTCCATTCCGCTGTGAGATTCTGATGTTATTCTTTCTTTCTTTTCTTTTCTATTTCTATCCCTTTCTTTCTTATTGATGACACGTCTTCCTGGGCATAGGAAGCCGGGTCGTCACAAACAAACTCTTTACAAAGATACATTTGGTCATCATTAACATTTAAGGACATCAAATATGATGCATCTTACATAAACTGATAAAATAAACAGTTCAATGATCAAATTCTTAGATCTTTCTTGTAGTTTTGGTCTTGTGTTACTTTTAACATAATGTGATCTTTATCGTAATCAATCGAATTGAATACGCGATCTCATGTATTATCTATTGGCTTATTTTGAATGAACTAACTTCATCTAAGTATCATACATTACAAACTATGACCATTCCCTATATAACATTTTTATGTGATAGTTTATGAATCAAATATATATTGTATTCTATTTCTTTTGAGTTCGAAACTCATCGAATGCAGTACACGGTTTTGACCAAATAAACATGTAAGCGACTAAATTATGAATGTATTAAGTAGTTGTAAAATTAGGTACTTGCATGGGTACAAGAAGTATTTAATAGTTAGTATATATATACTATATTTCTGTTTGTCAATCTTCAATTCAATTTATATGTGTATCTTAATTGGTAAACATTTTATCAATCGTGTTAAATGCATAAATTTATCAATATAGATTATTATAACATTATATAGCCTACTATCTTACAATATTAGAAAAGTTTGATGTTATTTCACTTTTCTAATTAGGCTCCCACTACTCTTTTATGTTTCACCAAAGTCAATACATAGAAATATAGAAGTCTTTTGACTTTACTAGTAGGTGTCAGGACTCATCCACCTTGGAATTATGGCCTTGACTGTACTCAACAATTCATAGCTCTACGGACGATAGATAACTTCTTATTAGTTGTATCATGTACAACTCCTAACCCCTTGGTACCTTGTCCTAGTTCCGCTTTGACCTTGAGTCTGTTCAACAAATTAAAATGAAATTATTCACTCTACCTACCATATCACGATGAACCAAGTATAATATATGTATCTTGAGTCTTCACAACAAATACATATAGTTGTCTTACCTCATCTATTAAATAAATTAATAATACTACACATAGCATCCCTAGCTTAAGTTGCTCAATAACTAAAGAGTATGCAAGTAATTTATTAATATATATGGTAGAGGATAAAATTATATTGAAGATTCATAATCCTTAACATTTAATATCGAGCGATACCAACTTACGGAATAATATAATTCTTATGAATTACTCTCATGATTCAAGTGCAAAACACATCACAGTATACGTATATTTACGTATGTATTTATTCTTTAAGTCTATTTGTGTTTCTTTGATGTTCCACATTGAGTTTATACATTCATAATATATAACTTTTATATTTCATATTACTTATATAATAGTCTTATGTATAATATTATATTAATTAAATCTTATTTAATTAATTTATATCAATTTAATATATAAATTATATTGAATAATTATTATATACTATAACTTCTATAGTATAGCACATATATCATATATATATCCTATATATATCATATATATATCCGTGTGTATTATTTAATTAACTAACCTTTAATTGATTTATTTAATTAAACAATTTGAATCCAATTTATATTAATTTTGAAATTCATTTATACACACACACATATATATATGCTAATTCAACATTTTAAGGCAATATAACATATATCATAATATATACTACATGTATATATTTATTAATTGATTAATATATTTTTTAAATCTTTTTAATATATTTTCTAAATTTCAAAATAAAATTTGTATTAATCTTTAATCATTTTGAAAATATTTATTATATTATAACTTTTATAATATGTATGTATTATGATTTAAATTTAACTTTTAAATTCAAAAATCTTATATTTTTAATTTTCAAAACAATTTGAAAATTCATACTATAACATTTATAATATTTTTCTTATTTTAAATTTAAATTTAAATTTAAAACTTTATTTTTAGTTTTAAAACAATTTTAAAAATTAGCCAAGGCCTAATTCAAATTTGAGCCTTTTATTAAGGATAACTTTCGAGTTGTGAGCTTAATAGTTAACCCTAACATAACTAAGTTAGACCTCATAAGCTACCGGCCTCTGATATCATTGTTGGAACTGGGCCAGCCCGCAATGGAAGATATGAGTGAATTTCAACATTTTTTTACCATATTGGATCTTTATTGGGTCTGTGAAGTCTAATCCATTTAGAACATTTCTAAATTTTATTTAAATAAAATCTCTAATTTTATTTAGATTTATAAATTACATATATTTGTATTTAATTTATATTCAATTAGATATAATAGTACATATGTCTATCATATACATATACGTATGAGTGTGAATGTGTAACACAATAATCCGTGCAAAGTATAGCATGCCAGTAGGATTTACATCACAACGGTCATATTAGCTCATCCTATATGTATTGAATGTTGTCTAGATATATGTATATATTTAAACTTGTTATTTATATAAATATCAAAAACTATGTGCGACGCCCCACCTCTTAACTCACACTAGCCAAGGACACTACGGGGTAACGCCGTCGACTAGCACGAAGAATAAGGCTATTAAGGAGCGACCATCTGTGTAATTGCTTTGTGCGAGTACCGATATGTCAGATAGTATAACATGCATTTCACTTAAAAATTCGACATATCAAATGCAAACTCAGAGCTACTACACAGTGGCTATGTGGACTTCGAAAACAAATATAAAATAAGCATAACACAAATCAGTGACAGATATTCGTATCACTAAGGCGGAAACAAATATGAATATATCACATAGAAGTGAACATCAAAGTAGTGGTCATACCAGATCTACTACATCACAAAAGAATAAGTACAAATGCTAGGCAAAAGAATATGTATACATCAGGGAGTCTCTATCTCAAATGTATAAAAGTAAAAATTTCCAAGCTAAGTAGTAAAGCAAAAGTTAGAGCTAGTCCCTGCTAAGAATTCAAGTGAAAGCACCTGTAACACCTCGGTCTGACCCGAGTATTATTTAAGAAGAAAATAATAAACGAATCAGTCTAGCAATAAATATCATATAAAATGAGATAGGATGAGAGATATGACAAAAACGTATGATAACAATAATGTCATACTGTGACAAGTATACATTAGATAACAACAAAAATCATACAATATCCCGAATATTCTCAAACACCAAAAAGAAAGTCATATTCTTTAACATATTCACCAAACCATAAGTATTGATTGAACTTATCAATATAAATCACAAAAATTGGTGTAACACAAATTCTAGAAATCATCAATTAGAAATCCAGAACACACAAAGTGGGAGGCCTATCACAAACAGGAGCATGAAAACTCACCAACACATGCATCACAAACGGAACGTTATTCCACGGTCGCTAACCATTAGTTTTGGGCCGAGGCTCCACAAACATCCCAAAGATAGGTCGCTACCCCACTAATTTTTGAGCCGAAACTCCACAAACGGGGTCAGTACCACCATACAAATAAAGAGACATCGCACATCGCTAGTCTAAATCACAAAATGATCATCGTCGATCATCGAGAAGTATCGATTATACTGAGCTAGTAAATAAATGAGTTTAGCTTCATGTCCCATAACCACTGGCTTAAATTAAATATTTACGAGCAAATTATAGATTCCCACTCGAAAATTGTCACAAAAGTTTCAATCGAATAAGTCTAAGAATTAACCGACAAAGTAAAAGCAAGTGTTTCATACCACTTGTTTTGCTAAATTATTTAATGGGATTTCTCGAACGAATGAGGATATGTTTGTATATACTAATAGATTAGAAATCGGTTTTAAAAGCGAGTTTGATATTGAAAGTAAATGTTGAAATCATTTTGATGAAAGAGTTTGAATATTTACTACTAGTATAGGAACCTTTGTATTTTAAAGTGACAAGTCACGGAAATGATTGTAGAAGCAATCAATCAACAAATTCACATACGAAGACGTGAATCAAATCCATAGAAATCGATACCGAATCCATCAAAATGGATATCCCAAAAATCCCAAAGAAGAAAATATCAAAGCCAACAAAAGTGATAACAACTAATCGGATCAACGGGAATCGATTTAAAATTGAAAATCTAAACAAAACGGCAAATTTGGCTGAGATAAGGAGATTCAATCGATTGGACTGCGTGGTCAGTCGACTGACACTATGCCCAGAAACTTTCGGTTTCCAGGCTCAGTCGACGAAACTGTATGGTCAGTCGACTGATACTTTGCCCAGAAACTTTCACTTTTCAGGTTCAGCCGACTGAACTGTATGGTCAGTCGACTGATACTGGCACAGAAACTTTCTGTTTCCGGTTTCAGTCAACTGACCTTACCGTTTAGTTGACTGGACTATCATTTGCAGTATTTCCAGCCCAGCCCCTAAGAAGGGCAAAAATCCAAACTGGAGGCGACCGAACGAGCAACAGAGACTAGGGATTTATGCCAAGCGACAACCCAGCCTTATAGGCACTTCAATACACTCCAAGAACATGTTCAAACATCAAAGATAGGATTTTAAAGATTTTTTTGACTTCAAAACACCAAAATTGGAATATTCATCAAACCAATTCAATTCAAAGGCAAATGGACAAAGAATAGATGTGATATCCCGAAATTTTAAGGAATTTAAAATGAGATAATCTCCTTATCTAAATTATTTAAAATTGGTAAAATTGTTATTTATTACAATCAATAATTAATAATGTGATGTTTTTTTTAAAATATAGATATAAATGGATTTTAAAATTGAATTATTATTTTCAAGCTAATAAGGTGTTTTTTAAATATATACATATATATTTGAGTTGGTTTTAAAATAGATTTTTAAGTAAAGTTATTATTTTCAAATTTAATAAGTATTGTTTAAAATTAACATATATATTTATTTAAGTTGATTTTAAAATAGACTTATTGTTTTCAAATTTAAGTTGTGTTTGTTTAAATTAATATACATATTTTTTGATTTTAAATTTGAAATTTAATTTAAAATTTGGGTTTAAATTTGAATTTAAAGGATAATTATTTTGAAATATTTTGGACATAAAAATGTATGAATAAGTTTTTATTTAAAATAAGAATTATTTTCCTTAAAAGAATTTATTTATATAAATTAAGATAGTGTTTATTAAATTGTAAAATAAATACAAAAGTTTTATATTAACATTTTAAAATGAATTTAATATATTATATATGATATTATTTAAATTATAATTAGTTTTTATTTTATTTTCTTTTAAACATTTTATTTATATAAATTTAGAAAAGCATTTATTAATTTACAAAGGTATTTATTAATTAGGAAAAATTAAATATAAAAACTTTTAAATCTTTTAAAAATAAATAAAAATGAAATAATTACAAGTGTTAGGTTATTAAAGCTTGTAATTACATGTGTAAGTTAATTAAAAATGGGTAATGACAAATGTTAGCATTTGAACAAGTGGCATGCTTAGATTTTATTTTCCTTAATTTTAAGTAAATCCTAAATTACATCATATAAACTTATATCTTTCTTTTTCCCATCTCTTTTTTTTAATCTTCATTTCTAAAAAATAAAAAACCATGTAAAACCTATTCTTCAAAACCAAAAAATTCATAAATCAAAACCTGAAACATTCTCATACTCAAATCAAAACAGCTCTAGTCCAAAATCTGTAAGACTATTTTCAAGTAATCACTTCCTCAAACCAAAATCAAAACCCTGTAAACTGTTTTATCCTCAAGCCTGTAAATATTTTTTTCAGATCTGAAACCAAACCTGCAAAGAATTTTTCAAAACCCTGTAAACCATTTATCTTAAAACCTGTAAAAAATTATCAAATGCAACCTAAAGTAAAGTGTCAAGCAATCTTCTCAACAACTGGTTTCAGAGCATGAAGTCCTCAGTTTTATACATCATCAAGATCAAAGCATGTCTGTTTCAAAGTATTTTCTTCAAAAATTCAAAGTTTCAAGTCTATCAATTTTCAAATCCCAGAAAATAAGCCTCTAACTTTTTAAATCAGTGAGTAAACATTTAATTTAAAAGTTTAAGTAAATACATGTTTGTTGCTTGTGAAATTCTAAGATAAGTGATGCTTTGCATATGTATATACAGGTGTGTTGTATGTTTGTTTATGTGTGAATTGTGAATGTCAGTCTTCTCTGTTTCTGTGTTAGTGAGTTCAATATAAAAATGAAAATTCAATATCTTTTTATTGAATCACTGTTAGGATCTGGGTTTCAAACAAAACCTGTTAGCTAAAGTATAGATTAAGGTTAAATATTTTTATTTAAGTAAGATAAATTTGTAATTATCTAGAAAACAGCAAGAAGAATAGAGGACTTAAGAATATGTTAAAATCCATCATCATGGATTTCTGATTCATGTTTACAACTTGAATCTATTGTGAAATTAGGATTTTTAAAACAAAAATCATAATTTTTAGTATTGGAATGAATGTGCATTTCGGGATTGACTGGAAATTGGTTTTGGGGGAAAATTCTAGGGGCCAGGAGATCTAGGTGATCGGGAATATGGCTGGAGGTAGGGGAAAGTTCGGGGGTTCGACAAAAAATGGCCGATGGGGTTTCTGATCGTTGTGGCGTCGGCGATGAGACGATTTAGTTTTTAACCCTAATTTGGTCGAAGTCTGGAAACTGAATTTCTGCAGCACCTCTAGGTGATCGAGTGGCTTGGGATTTTGAGAAATGGCAGCGTGGGGTATCGGCATGGCATGGCCGGAGTTGCAGAAGCTCCAATGATCGGAGACGTGGATGCGAGCAGTTTTTCTGGTAATAGTTTTTGTACCGGTTTCATCTAAGTTGCTCAATTTTGATTTGAGGTTCGTGATAGTGATTGGATGATCGGGGACTGATGCAAGGGTGATGGTCGTTGTGTCGGAGGTTACGGCGGTGGTTACCATCGTCGCAGTTGGTTGTGCAGGTGCATAGGGAAGATTTGATGTCTGTTGTTTAGGGTTGGGTTTTGACTCGAAGGTGGGATCGAGTATTTGAAGGTGGTAACTTAGGTTTATACTCGAGGGGTTTGTAGGGTTAAGCCTGTAGGTTTTTAAAACTTATAATTAAATCTAAGTTTTGAAATAATGGGAAGGAGGTGGTTAACTCAGGGTTAGACCGGAGTGGTCTTCGGGTTTGACCCTAAGTAAAGTGAGGAGCAGATTTTAAAAAGTTTAAAATCAAAGTTTTTGAAATTTAAAAATAAGTTTAGATAAAACTTTCTTATATAATTTACTTTACCAATAATAATTGTTTTCTTTAACAATCGAGTTAGGAAGTTTACAAATTTGTTTAATTTAAATTTGATTAAGTAAAGTTTAAAGTGATTTTAAACTTAAGTTAAAAATGAAAATTTTAAGATTTTGATATAAAAGCAACTTTTAAAATTCAAATTGAAATTAGATTTTAAAACTACTACTTGATAATGTTAAAGTATTTAAAGGAAGTTTCGTTAACTTTATTTTATCAAGTTAAATGGTTATTTTATTTCAAATCTTAATTAAATGATTTAATTAAGTAAAGTTAATTATAATGATAAAATGTTTTATAAATGTTAATGGCAATTAAGGCATTAATAAGAAAATGTTTTATCTTAGAATAATTAAGGATTTAATGTCTAGAGATTAATTAAGTTAATTAAGAAATTTAAGTATAATTACTTAATTTAATTAATAAATGATTAGGGATTAATTAAGCAATTAATTAAGAGTAATTAATTTATTTAATTAATAAATAATTAAGGTTTATAAGTTAATTAGTTAAAGGTTAATTATTTGTAATTAAAAATCATTAATTAGATAATTATAGATTATTAATTAATGACTGTAGATTAATTTATTAATTAAGTAATTAAGTGTAATTAAGAATTAATTAATCAGGTAATTAAGATTGATTAATTAAGTAATTAGAGAGTTGTTAATTAAGTAATTAAAGATTAATTAACTAGAAATTAAGAAGCACTAAAATTGTAATTAAGTTTTAATGATTAATAATTATATTATTGTTACCCCGCTTTTCGGGCAAAAGCCGTGATACCAAAAGATTGATCAAAGACAAAAGACAGTTCGCTTCAGAGATTGATCGCACTTCACTCCGCTATGGATATCGATGAATTCTGTCCGAGTCCGGATCGGGCCACAAGTGATAGGGCATAACAAGAAAGGCCATAGAAGCCACCAATTCAAGTTTCGAGTCAATCCGAGGTCATATGCTCAAGTTATGACGGATTCAAGTTAAGGAAGATGGACGTCGCTCGGTTCGAAACCATCACTGTCGAACCCAACTAGTTCGAAACCATTTGTTTCGAACCCATAATGTTCGAAACCAACTAGTTCGAACCCAACAAAAGAACGTAAGTTCGAATCCATCAGAGTGCTCCTAACTTCGAATCCATAAGACACGCTACCGCTTCGACTCCATGTATTTCGAATCCATCAGACGTTCTCTACTTCGAATCCATGACCTAGACCTTACTTCGAATCCACCAAAGCAGCTATACCTCGACTCCATCAACTATGCGCTAGTTCGAATCCATCTTCACAAGACTACAAGCCCACCATGCGGCATCGCGCTGTCTTCGAATCCAACATGCTAAGACAACTTCGAATCGATCCAAGGTAACACATTTGGATCGATTCGAACAAACACCATCCCCATCGATTCGAAGACTCACTTCGAATCCAACCACACGCAAAAGACAGGATCGACTCGAAGAGAGGCGCCCTGGGATCGGTTCGAAGTACTCGAATCAAACAGGTCGATTCGAACGAGACCACTTCATCGATTCGAACCAACAGAAGGCCGAAGACACCAATTTCGAACCGATCATAACTTCCAATCCACTTATCCAAATCCCATGAAATTTTTACAGTAGTTCACATGCATGTTGAAGAATGTCCACACCAAATTTCGCCTCGATTGGATGCTTCTTTGATCGATTCGAAATTCATTTCGAATCGATCCCAAACTGGGCACGGACTTCTAGAACGCGGGCTTATGGGCCCCCCTCACGTGCCAGGCAACCTCCCTGAGCTTTAGGCGGGAATTTGGCCTTCCACACCTATAAATAGAGCCCCTGGTCATTCAGAAAAGGGACGGGAGAATTTGGAGAAGAAAAATAAGCCTAAACGCTGCCGGAATCACTCCATACCACCTCCTTTGCTGATAATTTCGAATTTAAGTCCATTTTCTGCTGTAATTTGCTTAAAAACACTTGTAATCTTCAAGTATTAAGGAATAAAGTGATAAAGCTTCATAGTGGACGTAGGCGCATAGCCGAACCACTCTAAATCCTTGTCTTCTGTGCAATTTACTTTTCTGTGATTTGGAGTTTTGTTAGATAGTCCTTATTTTTAATTCAAGTTCTTCATTTACTATCTCTTCAAAAACTTCCGAAGGGTGTTTGCCCAATTTTGGTGCAAACATTTTGGCGCTTTCACTGAGAAAGAAAAGGAACCAGTTCTTTCTCCTGCTCCGTGGATCTATCTTCGATACCGGATTGCATAAATCTAAGAGGGAGATCCAGACCTCAAATTCGGATTCCTTCTATTCTTTTCAGATTTGCTAAAAATCTAGGACAGGAATCCAACCTTCAGGATGGTTAGTACGAGAACCACTTCCAACGTTGGTAACCAAGAAGGCCGGGATGGGCAGAATCCCGCACAGCTACAGTCAGCCAATCAGGATGCCGCTGGGCAAGCGAATCAGTCAGGTCCAGTTACAAGGCAAGAATTCCAAGCATTACTCCAGGAATTAACTCAAAGCCGACAACAGCTAACTGAGCAGCTGCGTGTCAATGCTGAATTGGCTAACCAACTAAATCGTCAAGGGCGAAGGAAATCAAAGAGGGACCATGCTCCGCATTCTTCCACGGAAAGCTCTGCCTCATCCGACTATGGCGGCAGATCTACACGCCCCAGGTTAGACGGAAGTCATGCTTCTGGTCTCCGGCAAACGTTAACTGTTGGACAAATAAGGGTTGGCCCCTCTGCTAGCTTTCATACGGGACCTTCCTCTCGAGGAGGCGCTGTTCCACAGCACACTGCAGATAACCAAGCCACCGCAGGTGACACAGGAGTTGACATCCGAAATCACTCCAGTCCGAACTACCACCCACAGGAACGTGCCCCAGGATCGAATATCCCAGAAGACGTTGAGCCAAGGAGGCGAGATTCGGATCGTCGACAGCGCCCGATCCCACCTCGCACTGTGGAACCCGACCACACTTTGGCTCGACACCCGTCGAATGCGGCAATGCCTGATCTCTCAGCTATGGTCCGCCAAATGGTTCGCGAAAGTCAAGGTTTAACAAATGACGATTGGGGGATCTCTCGAAGTCACACCCCGTTCACAGATAACATATTGTATGCTGAGCCTCCCCGGCGATTCAGAATGCCGACTCTGCCTATGTATGAAGGAAACTCCGACCCTAGCCAACATATTCTAAAGTATGAATGGTCGATGACTGCTGCCAGAGCTGATGATGCAGTGAAGTGCCGTAGTTTTCCTATTTCCTTGGGGGGGATTGCGACAATGTGGTTTACACGACTACCACCACGGTCTATCTCCTCGTTTGACCAATTGGCAACCAAATTTATCGAACAATTCCGTATGCACATCGCCAGGCCTAAAGACGTAAACACTTTATCTAGTGTCACTCAAACCCCTGGGGAGACGCTCAGGCGATACCTGGAAAGATTCAACGCCGCCTGTGCAGAAATTACTAACCCCAATGATAATTCAATCTTGATGGCTCTGACTAAGGGGATTGATCCCGACTCTGATTTTGGAAACTGGCTAGCTGGAAAACCTCCCGCGTCGTTGGATCGTTTCTATTCCAAAGCCGCCCAATTCCTAAGGCGTGAGGATGCGAAACAATCTAGGAAGCAGGACGATGCGAGGCCCAGCAATGAAGGGATTCAAAGCAATGTGGCCGTTAAACAGTCAGGAGAGGGCTCAGGAAGAGTGCAGTTGAATATTCAGAACAAGCAAACCCAGCCAAGGAACGGCGATAATAGAAGTAAGAAGCAGGATCAGAATCGCGGCCCGCGACGTAGGGCGCAAATGTTTGAAAGTTATACACCGCTGAATACGACGTTAGAAAACGTATATCTACAAACCTGTAATGCAATGCAATATAAGAAGCCGACTCCGAAGCCATCATCGGAGAAACAGATCCAAACGGGGAAGTTTTGTAGATTTCACGAAAGCTATGGACACAACACCAATGATTGCAGGCATCTGCAAGACCTTATTGAGAAACTGATCAGAGAGAGGAAGCTGGATCAATTTGTGCGGGCACCGCAAGCCGGTAGTGCGGGCCCGTCAAACCAAAATCGTGCACAGAACCAAGAAAGACAAGAAGAGCCCGCTCGTACAGGCGGAAGATTGGTCATAAATACAGTCAGTGGTGGCCCTCATCCAGCAGATCGAAGTTGGAGGGAAATGGAATCATACGCCAATTCGATCAGACACGTAAGTTTTGAAAGCTGCAGTACACTTTATGAAGGAACTCCGGCTAAGCAACAGAAGACGATGACGGATGACATCGTATTTAGAAGCCGAGATGCTGACAAAGTCGAAGCCCCGACCATAGACCCACTAGTCATATCCGCCCAGGTTGGTCCTGCTTGGATGAAGAGGATCCTGGTAGACAGTGGAAGCTCAGTAAACATCTTGTTCAAAAGGGCATATGATCAGATGAAAATGGAAGACAAAGATCTAAAGCCTTGTCAATATAGGATCCACGGCTTCGATGGAAGTGCTAACATACCCACCGGAATGGTGGAATTGCCAGTAGAATTGGGAAACGGAGAACGCCGTAGAGTTCGAGTGTTACAGTTTGTTGTCCTGGACATCCATTCACCCTATAATGCCTTTTTGGGCCGACCAGCCCTTGCAGAATTTAGGGCAGCAATTGCCCCGTGGTGTTTGACTCTAAAGTTCCCAACTGACCACGGGATTGGGGTCATTCAAGGGGACCAGGCTGCTGGGAGAGCCTGTTACGTTGCTGAACTACGAGAAGCACAAAAGAGGGAAAAGGGAAAGGGCGTGGGGGAATCTCTCCACGTCCGCTTTGTCGACGATTGACAACTAGCGCCTGGGCCTCGGCCCGGGCACCACGACCAATTCCAGAAGGATCTTGACCCTCGAGACACTGAAGATAATGATGAATCCAAAGAAAGTCAGGCCTCCCCAGCCGAGCTGACAATCGATGTTCCAATTGATAACGATGACGATTCGAAGGTCTTGAAAATTGGGTCTCAGCTAAACCTGCAAGCTCAACAGGAATTGGTCGAATTTCTCCAAGCGAATCTAGACGTATTCGCCTGGACGCACTCCGATATGTGTGGAATCTCGTCAGACATCGCGAGCCACACCTTAAATATTGACCCGCGGTACATCCCGGTCAAACAAAAGAGACGCGGTATGGATCCAGAGAGATCTGCCGCCCTCAAGGAAGAAGTCGATAAATTGAAGACGAATGGGTTTATCCGAGATGCTTTGTACCCGGAGTGGGTATCCAATCCTGTACTTGTCCGCAAACCAAATGGAAAATGGAGAACGTGCATCGACTACTCTGACTTAAATAAGGCTTGTCCAAAGGACAGTTTTCCACTTCCTCGAATCGATCAACTTGTGGATTCGACGGCCGGACATGAATTATTGTCTTTCATGGATGCTTACTCTGGGTACAATCAGATACCCATGCATGTGCCTGATCAAGAACATACGAGCTTCGTAACTGACATAGGACTATATTGCTACATGGTCATGCCTTTTGGTTTAAAGAATGCCGGAGCAACTTATCAACGCTTAGTCAACCGAATGTTTGCCGACCAGATCGGGAAAACCATGGAGGTCTATGTAGATGACATGTTGGTAAAATCACGGTACTCCACTGATCATGTCAAGGACTTGGAATCAATGTTCAAAGTCCTCCGGAGGTATGGGATGAAGCTAAATCCGTTAAAATGTCATTTTGGGGTTGCTTCCGGAAAGTTCCTTGGGTTCATCGTCAACGCCCGGGGAATAGAGGCCAACCCCGAAAAGATATGGGCAATCAGGAGTCTTCAAACCCCGAGGACCATGAAACAGGTTCAGAGCCTCAATGGAAAGATTGCAGCGCTGAGTAGGTTCATCTCAAGGTCAATGGATAAATGCATACCCTTTTTCGACCTAATCCGAAAAGGGAGGCGAAACTTCGAATGGACTACGGAATGTGAAAACGCATGTCAATCGCTAGTCCGGCATCTTTCCACACCACCGATTCTTTCAAAACCTGTTGATCATGAACAATTATACCTTTATCTGGCTGTATCTGAAAACGCTATTAGTGCTGCATTGGTTCGGGAGGAAGACCGAACACAGAAACCAGTTTATTATGTCAGTAAACGATTGGCCGGGGCCGAGAAAAATTATCCAAGGCTAGAAAAGTTGGCATACTGCCTAGTCATCGCCTCGAGAAAGCTCCGTCCATATTTTCAGGCTCACCCTATCATTGTGTACACCGATCAACCACTACGACAGGTCCTCACACGACCCGAGACATCTGGCAGGTTACTAAAGTGGAACATTGAGCTGAGTCAATTCGACATCGCATATGTTCCAAGGAGAGCCATACACGGTCAAGTCTTAGCAGATTTCATTGCCGAATTCACTGTTCCTGAAGACTTACCTGAAACTAGTGACTCACCCGAATATGTATGGAAAATGTACACTGATGGCGCATCCAACGATCGGTGTTCGGGCGCAGGGATTGTGCTTGAGACTCCCGAGGGCCGATCCATCTGCTACGCCTTAAAGTTTGATTTCCGGGCAACCAACAATGAAGCTGAATACGAAGCCTTGCTCGCCGGGTTGAAGTTGGCCCGAGACCTAAGAATTATCGCGGTAGAGATATACTGCGATTCTCAGTTGGTGGTATGCCAAGTTCGGGGCGAATATCAGGCCAAGGATCGAAGACTAGCCGCTTATCTAGCCCGGGTCCGAGAAACACTAGACCAGTTTGATTATTATGCCATTTTCTACATACCCCGAGAGCACAATCAGAAAGCTGATGCGTTGGCAAAGTCGGCAAGTACAGGCGAAACTCAACACTTGGGACTCGTCCCCGTCGAGACATTATCCTATCCAAGCATTGATCGAACGGAGAACGAATTCACATTTGAAGCTACCCCCGAGAAGGAATCATGGATGACTCCCTATCAAGATTACATTGAGCATGGCACACTACCCGAACGGCGAAGTGAAAGAAGACAGATTCTCCGAAAGGTGTCACGATTTGTCATTCAAAACGGAGTTATGTATCGAAGAGGATACTCTGTTCCTCTTCTCCGGTGTATCGCACATGACGAAATCAAGCGAGTGTTGCGCGAGGTGCACGAAGGAGAATGTGGCGATCACACTGGGGGGCAAGCACTTGCCAAGAAAATACTTCGATACGGATATTATTGGCCTACCGTTAACCGCGATGCTATGGATTATGCCAAAAGATGCGATAGATGCCAGAGACACGCTCGGATCCCTAGAGCCCCGCCTTCTGAAATAACCCAAATGGTCAGTCCGTGGCCATTTGCAATGTGGGGGATGGATATAATCGGTGCATTGCCTTTAGCTAAAGGGGGTGCAAAGTACGCCATAGTGGCGGTTGATTACTTCACCAAATGGGCTGAGGCTGAGCCCCTTGCAACGATAACAACAAAAAAGGTGATCAACTTCGTGGTACGCAACATCATCTGCCGGTTTGGTCTCCCGCATACTATTATCACCGACAATGGAGCCCAATTCGACAGTGCTGAATTCAAGGACTTCTGTCTGCGATTTCACATCCATAAGAGATTCTCAGCAGTAGCGCACCCACAAGCAAATGGTCAGGTCGAGGCCGTCAATAAGGTTATCAAGTCTATATTTAAGAAAAGATTGGAGAAAGCTGGGGGCAAATGGGTTGATGAACTACCAATGGCTCTGTGGGCGTACAGAACGACTCACAAAACTGCGACCGGACACACCCCTTTTTCTCTATCCTATGGCTCTGAAGCAGTTATTCCAGTCGAAATGGAAGTTCGCTCTCACCGTGTGACAAACTACGACCCGAAAACAAACGGTATATTGCTTGCTGAATCCCTAGATCTGCTTGATGAGAAGCGAGAAGAAGCCGATGTGAGAGCAGCTGCATATCGAGGTCGAGTCGCTCGAATATACAACGCCAAGGTCCGCCCACGAACTTTTAAATCCGGCGACCTGGTACTTAAAAGAATTTACCCGGTTCCTTCACACATGAACCCAAATTGGGAAGGGCCGTATATGATTTCACAAAAGCTCAGAGATGGCACATTCAAGTTATCAACAGTTGATGGCCTCACTTTACCAAGAGCCTGGAATAGCAGAAGCCTCCGTCACTACTACATCTGACGGGCTTTATTTATCTATTTCTTATCAATTTCTTCTTCAGCATTTTTGTTTTTGCATTTTGAAATTTGAATTTGTAATAAGGCAACTGATTTTGTCATGTTTCTTTCGTTTCAGCAATAAAATGCCATCTCTTCGAGCCAAAAGTTGTGATTCACTGAAAATAACACATTATATCACGTTGCACGAAGAGCTAAATTCCATCACACGGTGGGATTTATTCGAACAGGGAGTAACTGTGATACGACCTGTCGCTCATTGAGTGAGACCCGAGCTCGGGGGCAGAATACAATACCAGCATTCACAGGGATCGATACACGATAATCCTTTTACCGACTCCAACTTCCCGGAGTACGAATTGGAGTATAAACATCCAATAAATCGTTCCCAGAGTGCGAACGGACTCCAACTTCCCAGAGTGTGAATTGGAGTATAAACATCCAATAAACCGTTCCCAGAGTGCGAACGGACTCCAACTTCCCAGAGTGTGAATTGGAGTATAAACATCCAATAAATCGTTCCCAGAGTGCGAACGGACTCCAACTTCCCAGAGTGTGAATTGGAGTATAAACATCCAACAAATCGTTCCCAGAGTGCGAACGGACTCCAACTTCCCAGAGTATGAATTGGAGTATAAAGATCCAATAAATCGTTCCCAGAGTGCGAACGGACTCCGACTTCCCAGAGTATGAATTGGAGTATAAAACATCCAATAAATCGTTCCCAGAGTGCGAACGGACTCCAACTTCCCAGAGTATGAATTGGAATATAAACATCCAACAAATCGTTCCCGGAGTGCGAACGAACTCCAACTTCCCAGAGTGTGAATTGGGGTATAGACATCTAATCCAGATTCTCAAAGCGCGAACTGTGTTCCAAACATCAATAACACTCAGAATCCTGGAATGCGGAACAGATTATCGATCTCAAATCGTCATGAGACCTCAAAAGGGGGGCGTGTGCCCAAAGGCTTGCAATAAACGCAATCAGCCACCAGAATATGAGTATTATTCCCCGCAACTAAGGGGCAAAAAGCTGGGTGTTAATCACTGGCTTAAGTGATAATATAATCAGAATCCGACTCATTCATTAAGTCACGACACGAAGCTGTAAAAATACTGAGCGGATACAAAACAAACGCTACAAGGCATTTAGGTAAGAAGAAAAGAATAATTTCCCATTTCATCGGCCAACAAAAACAGGTTTGATTACATGGCAAGTAAAGATGCTTCGATTAAGTGGAGGCCGAATCCACACATACACATGGCCCAAAAAAGAACAAGAGAAAAGACAAAAGAATTGTTATCCGTAAACTCTTGACAAAGCAAAGGGCTCACTCTTTCTTCCTCCGATGCTTCTTCCTCGGAGTCGAGCCGGTAGACCCACTGCCTGGCTTCCTGCGAGACTTTTTGCCTTTCTTAGGAACGTCCTCCGGGTCTGGCATAATATCGACATCTTCCTCAGAACTGGAAGGGATGGAGATCCTTTTATGAGGGCGAACCGAAGGCATGGGAGCAGTAACAGATACATGTTCAGCGACACTCGAGACGATTACCGTGCCACCAGGAGAAATCATCATTAGAGAAGATAAGCTTGGGGGAACGGCGTCACCTCCGGGACCAACTGTCACTGTCTTGGCCATCTCGGCACTTATCTCTGCCAAAATCTCCTCCTCTCGAGACAGTTGAGCTGCGCTAGGTACGCCAGTGGTCGTCACAATCGAACTAGAAACTGGAGCAGCTCCGCTCGTCGCAAAAGAGAGGTCAGGCACGGGATCGAGAGGATGACCAAATAGCTCTTCAAACATTTGAACGTCGAATGACATCGATCCTCCCTCTCCTATGTCACCAACCATGGCGGCGGTTGAGATCGCCTCAGTGACAACAACTCCATGCGTGGGATATAAAGCCGAAGGAACAGGGAGCACGGGTGCGACACTCTCGGTCTCTAAACAACAAAAAGTAGAGCTGTCAGACCAAGAAATTCCCTCGAAAACCAATGTCTTAAGACGTAAAGAGAGTAGTCAAAATACCCGCTTTACCTTGCCTTGGAGCCTGAACAAGCTCGGGGGCGAGAGCCGTGCCCGAAGACATTTCCGGTTGGTCCGGATTGTAGGCTGGAATAGCATGCGAATCAACTACAGCAACAGCTCCGGACGAAGTCGAAATGGGGACTTCAGTATTCTCGCTATGACGCACAATGCCCGAACCTTCACAAACCTCCGTTTGATGGACCCCAAGTCTTTCTTTTTCAACGGAAACGATTGCTTCATGAAGAGTCCTCCTCTCATCCTCGCTGAGCAAACGCGACTCAAGCTCAAACTCATCTAATACCGAATCCGGACAAGACATCCTCTTGTTTTCCACCAATTTCTTCCAAGCATTGTAGAGAGGCATCGAGTAATCCCCTAGCCAGGAGAGGTTTCTATACTCCAGTACATTGGCATTATATGTGTCCAAGAGATCGTCGAATTCGGCCTCCATTTTGAACCTCTCCGCTTGGACTCTCTCCTCCACCTCCGATTCAACCTCCTTAACCCTTGCAATGGCCGCATCGCGCTCAGTTCGGAAAGATACAGCCTGCTCACACGCTTTTTGCGCAGCCACGTTCGCGTCATCTTTTTCCTTATTCATATCAGCAAACTTAGCCTTTAGCACCTCCAGTTCCTTAATTGCCGCATCGCGCTCAGCTCGGAAAGATACAGCCTGCTCACACGCTTCCTGTGCAGCCACATTCGCGTCGTCCTTTTCTTTATTCATGTCGGCAAACTTAGCCTTTAGCTCCTCTAGTTCCCTGACTACCGCATCTCGCTCAGTTTCGACATTCTTGTATCGGTGGCCTAAGTCTTCAACTAATGTACAATGTGCCTGTTGCATTTTCGCCATCTCGACCAATGTTTCATCAACCTTCTGTAACGACTCGACTTCGGCCTTGCGGGAAGATTCCGCCTCAGATTGGAGTATGTCGACAATACGACTCTTTTGAGCCAAGTCGGCCTCTAGCTTCTCGATGACTTGGGCCCGGTCGAAGGCAGCTTTGGAAGCCTTAACGGCCGCTTTGTACCATTCTTTGTACTGAGCGAAAAAGTCGTGGGTGTAGCTGAGCGCCGTAATCGCGGCATCATCGGGAATTCTTTTAAGATTGGGGGGAAAAATACAAGCATCAAAGCAGATTTCTGGAAAATCTTTCCTCAGTTGAGCAAGCCTGATGGCCCCTTCTCCAGAAGACTCAATAAGGGTCTCTTCCGCAGACGTGGAAGTCGCAACCCCGATTCGAGAACGATGTGGCTCAAGCCTCGAAGCCTGCGAAGATGGCTGATGTCGCAGAGGCTCGGATGTTTGGACATGACTTCGGGATTGCGGAGGAGATCGAGATGGGGAGCGATGTCTACGATCTCTGTCTGATCGTTCCTGGCTAGAGTAACCTCGATGATGATCCTTTGCGTGGTAATCCTGGCCATATTGCCTCCGGTCGCGATCGCGATCAGGGCCCCCACGCCGAGATTCATGATAGGTTGGGGGGTGATGAACTCTCCGGAGTTTGTCCAGTGTAGTCTGACGGCCAGCCATATTACCTGAAAAAGAGATGCAGTTCGGTTAAGGGCCAGGCAAATTAGATATGGCAAGTAAAGCAGTCATGTAGTGTCATGAAGGTGTATGCAAATGTGCAAAGCCTCCGACCAACCAGAAGTATCGGCTGCACTAACGGGTAAAAGCTCGCTTATGTTTAACGCTTCCCGAAGCTCAACCAACCCGGACTCGTGATAAAGAGAAACGCATTCCGGGATGGGAACGTCATCCAGACCTGCGAAAATGTTTCCTGGTTGACAAATAGCGGAGTCAGAAGAAATAATCCCAGGGATCGAGCGAGACACGATTACAGACTTCCGTCTCTTAAATTTAGGAACAACAGCCTTGCCTTTCTGCTTTTTTCCTGTTTTGGGAAAGCCAGCCGCTAGTCCAGTGTCATTAGGCGTCCTCTCATCATCGCTCATCTCTCTTATCGCTGCACCGGTTTTCTTCTTTGCCCTCGGAGCCGATTTCGCCAACCCCTTAACGACAGTACTTTGGTTCGTCTCAATTAAGCCCAGCATCCTTAAGTTATCATCAGTTAAGACCAAGTCAATGTGCCGCAAGTCACCCGGAGTCTCTTGTAAACTTCGGATGACGCTTCTGTATTGACCGCCGTCCGGCCTCGATATGATAGCTGTAATGAAAACACCTGATGTCAGTTCGAATGTCGACAATAACTATTAAAGAAGGCTTACGTATTTTACGGCACTCACGTCTGGACAGCCATCGCCTAGCGAATCCTGGAGGGCATCGGACAAAAAACCATTCATTCTTAAAGTAACTAAGTCTGGTCCAGGCTCCCGTCACAACCTGGCAGTTTCTAACTGCTTCCAGAAAGGTGAAAGACGGACTATCACCTCTACTCTTGAAATTGAATATGTGTCTAATCTCAGCTGGCTTAGGCGGACGAAAAAGGCAGTCCATGAATAATATGAAAACACTATTCAGCAACGCGTGCCCATTGGGGTGAAGTTGCCCGGGAGCTATTCCAATAAACGACAGCATCTCCCTGATATATTGATTAAACGGAGGAAGGGTTCCGGCCGCACAGGCATGACGATAGAAAGCAGTGTAACCCTCGGGTGGATTGTGAGGTCTATCCTCAACTCCAGGAAGCAAAACGTCATCCAGGGACAAGTTATGTTTCAAACATATCCGGCCTAACAATGCTCCAGAAATATTGGATCGGACGGAGTCTATGGGATCCTCGATAAGTAAGGCCTCCGGCAACTCGTCCGGAGCAGGATCTATCACTTCAGGAAGAATCTCTGGAATTTCTAGCGCTGGATGGAGCAAGCTCTGTAACTCTTGTTGTTCAGAACCCGAAGACGCCATAATTAACTAACTCACGAGAAGGCAGCGTCAAATACAGAGAAAACCCGTATATTCCCCGGTGTGAAGTATATGAATGTGACGTGCAGTGGAAATGCATAACTGAAACAAATTTTACGGGATTGGAACGCGGAGTCCGAACGACAAACCCTCGGAGTCAAAAAACGAAAGCGACCGTCATCGCTGACCGTCACTTTCACGTCACTCCAATACTACTGGCCAACTCAAGTATGAATTCGTTATATGTGTTTGAGTTATGGTGCCATCGACGAGCTCTCAAAAGAAGGCAGGTCAAGTCAACTTTAGCCATGCAAGGCCAAAGCTCGTCGGACTCAAGTATGCGAAAGAAATTATTAAGTTCGTTAAAATCCGATTTAAAGTTGGTCATAGTTCAGAGGATGAAACAAATCGAAGGAGTGGAAATTCCAGAAACAAGAACGCTAAAATCGATCGACTCGATTCGACACAAGTCAGATCGATGAACTCCGAGTCGGTGCGCTCCAATGCCACGTAGTTCGACTCGACGCAACCTGGAAACGGAGGAGCAGTTCGAACCCATGAAACCCCACCTGACTTCGAACCGATCGAAGATGAGCTCCTTCGAATCCACCTAGAGCGGTTCGAATCCATGGAGTTTCACCTGATTTCGAACCAATCGGAGTCGAGCCCCTTCGAATCGATGCACGTATCATTGTTTCGAACCCACCAGTAGTGGGCACCTTCGAATCGATCAGAATGTCGCCGTTTCGAATCGATCACCGCAAGTCCTTTTTTCTTGTTCTCCTGCAGTCATCGATTCGAAGTTGCACGCTCAAAGCCAACTCGAATCGCTCACCCCTGGATCGATGCGAAGACAGTGAAAGACAGTACTCTGATCGACACGACTCAAATGTTTGCATTCCTCAGTTCCGTGGAGTCGACCTACGTCGTTCAAATCTCACCACTCTCCAAAATTTCCAGAAGAAGGGATGAAACAATGCCGAAAAAGTTCCAATTCTATCGTTCTCAATTCGAATCGACCCCTTGGTTACCTGATTTGATTTGGTTACAAGTGGAAGCCTGAAGGAATTTGATCGATTCGTAAAAACCCCTCGTTTGATTTGGCTCTGGAAAGTCGATTCGAAGAAACAGCTAAAGCAATGGTAAAAAGTAAAAAGTGAAAACGGAGTCAGCCTCGTGTATTTATATGGATTCCAAAAAGGGATTGGTGTCACTTCGACTCCCATCGATTCGAACGACCAGTTTCGAATCCATCAGAAGTCTCGACTCCATAAGAAATTTCGAATCCATAGAAATTTCGAATCCATCAGAAGCTGCGACTCCATAGAAGTTTCGACTCCATAAAAGTTTCGAATCCATAAAAGTTTCGAATCCATAGAAATTACGAATCCATCAGAAGTTGCGACTCCATAGAAGTTTCAAATCCATGGAAGTTTCGAATCCATCAAAAGTTTCGAACCCATCAAAAGTTTCGAATCCATCAGAAGTTTCGAATCCATCAGAGACAACGACGATTCGAGAGCCATTAATTCATACAATCATAACTTCGAATCCATCAACAACCACTGATAAACACTCTTTGACTTGAGTCTAAAATCATTCCAGGAGAAAATCGGGACAGAATTCGGCAGCAAGCAAAAACCAACATAACTCGTGAACGCACGACGTTAACAAGGACGAAAGCTAATAAACGTGTACACGTATCGAACTAACATTCGATTTTGAACATTTACAGGGACCAAATATTCACCCGGTTGCAACAACGACAGCCAATGATCAAGCGCAATCACACACAATCAACCATATCAAGGCAAGGTTACGACAATTCTCTAATGAGTTTCAACGAACAGAAAACAATAATCTTCAGAATAACATGGCGACTATTCAAAGCACGTCATGTGCCCACAAGACGTACTTTGGGGGGCAAAATGTTATCCCGCTTTTCGGGCAAAAGCCGTGATACCAAAAGATTGATCAAAGACAAAAGACAGTTCGCTTCAGAGATTGATCGCACTTCACTCCGCTATGGATATCGATGAATTCTGTCCGAGTCCGGATCGGGCCACAAGTGATAGGGCATAACAAGAAAGGCCATAGAAGCCACCAATTCAAGTTTCGAGTCAATCCGAGGTCATATGCTCAAGTTATGACGGATTCAAGTTAAGGAAGATGGACGTCGCTCGGTTCGAAACCATCACTGTCGAACCCAACTAGTTCGAAACCATTTGTTTCGAACCCATAATGTTCGAAACCAACTAGTTCGAACCCAACAAAAGAACGTAAGTTCGAATCCATCAGAGTGCTCCTAACTTCGAATCCATAAGACACGCTACCGCTTCGACTCCATGTATTTCGAATCCATCAGACGTTCTCTACTTCGAATCCATGACCTAGACCTTACTTCGAATCCACCAAAGCAGCTATACCTCGACTCCATCAACTATGCGCTAGTTCGAATCCATCTTCACAAGACTACAAGCCCACCATGCGGCATCGCGCTGTCTTCGAATCCAACATGCTAAGACAACTTCGAATCGATCCAAGGTAACACATTTGGATCGATTCGAACAAACACCATCCCCATCGATTCGAAGACTCACTTCGAATCCAACCACACGCAAAAGACAGGATCGACTCGAAGAGAGGCGCCCTGGGATCGGTTCGAAGTACTCGAATCAAACAGGTCGATTCGAACGAGACCACTTCATCGATTCGAACCAACAGAAGGCCGAAGACACCAATTTCGAACCGATCATAACTTCCAATCCACTTATCCAAATCCCATGAAATTTTTACAGTAGTTCACATGCATGTTGAAGAATGTCCACACCAAATTTCGCCTCGATTGGATGCTTCTTTGATCGATTCGAAATTCATTTCGAATCGATCCCAAACTGGGCACGGACTTCTAGAACGCGGGCTTATGGGCCCCCCTCACGTGCCAGGCAACCTCCCTGAGCTTTAGGCGGGAATTTGGCCTTCCACACCTATAAATAGAGCCCCTGGTCATTCAGAAAAGGGACGGGAGAATTTGGAGAAGAAAAATAAGCCTAAACGCTGCCGGAATCACTCCATACCACCTCCTTTGCTGATAATTTCGAATTTAAGTCCATTTTCTGCTGTAATTTGCTTAAAAACACTTGTAATCTTCAAGTATTAAGGAATAAAGTGATAAAGCTTCATAGTGGACGTAGGCGCATAGCCGAACCACTCTAAATCCTTGTCTTCTGTGCAATTTACTTTTCTGTGATTTGGAGTTTTGTTAGATAGTCCTTATTTTTAATTCAAGTTCTTCATTTACTATCTCTTCAAAAACTTCCGAAGGGTGTTTGCCCAATTTTGGTGCAAACAATTATTAATTAAAGGATAATTAATCTGCAATTGAAGATTAATTAAATATCGGTTAACTGTTAATTAAAGGTTAATCAACCGGTGATTAAGGATTAATTAATTTGTAATTAAGGTTGTTAATCAATAATTAAGGTTTATTAATTAATAATTAAGAGATAATTAATTAGTTAACTAATGATTAATTAATTGATTAAGAGTAATTATGGATTAATTAATTTGTATTGAGAGATATTGATTAATAATTATGGTTTATTAATTAATAGTTAAAGTATAATTAATCTGTGATTAGAGATTAATTAATTGATTGATAAAGTATTAAAGGATAATTAATCAAGGATGATTAATTAAGGGAATAATTAATTAAAGTGATGATTAATTAATTTGTTTGTAATTATTTAATGATAAATTGACCATGATTAGGTAATTAATCCTTAAGTAATTAATTTAATTTAAATAAATTAAATTAATTATAACATGGGTTAATAATTCCTCTTTGTGGATGATTGTTTATAGAATGTATGGATTGGTTGATATGTATTGGATGATATTCTGTGATATTCTGTGGTTTGATATTAAATATATCAGTGACAAATGTGTGATATTTATATGTGTTAAATGCTGTGTGAATTCAAAGTATTGAATTAAATTGAATTGTTTAACCTTAAACAACTTGGTCTTTAAGATACGTTTGGATTTCGATGAGACCGGGATCGGGTATCAAATTTGATTATCCGAAAACCACATCGATCCAAGCTAAACGTTAGGTCATGAATTCAAGTGAAGATCAAGTTGAAGACTCGAAGTGTAAGAACTATTTGTCGTTAATACTCTGAGGGTGATTCCAATACGAGTATAACGGAGATAGTGCTTTCAGGTTCGAGATGGAGTTTCAGAGTGCAAGGGTTATTGTCATTAACTCTAAGGGTGATTCCAAAATGAGTATAACGGGATAATGCCTTCGGTTTCGTTCAAACCCGAAACGAACTTGTATGGATTGAATGCTTTCAGAACATCGTCAGGTGGACGATGAGCATTCTAAGATAGATATGTTCTATAAAGGTAATCGTAGCCTCAAGCCTCATCAGCCAGGAATGGCTAAAACATGGGAGATACAGCGAGGCTAAGTGAGTCGTGCTCAAGTAGGATAAGAGCTTTCCCTGTCTAGATGTCCCTTTTTATTTGATTTAGTGGCAGTTGGTCTACAGCCAACTGCAGGGTTGTCTTATTCGGGACAGTTCAGTAAGGAATGGTTTCGGCCTTGTTTTGCAGGGGATTTAGGATGGATCCTCGGTACGGTGATCTAGGCCACATACTATGATGGGCGGTACCCCAGTAGCCCTGCCATTGTATGGAATCCAATCTCCGATAAGTACCCTCGGATTTGATTGTATACCTATGTATGCTGGAATTTAATGAATGTAACAATTTCGGCCATGTGAATTTTTATTTGAAAACCCTAGACCCTATTATAATATAATCAGATTTCCTATCAAATGTTTTGGTTATCGTAAGGGGAAAACTTGTCCGTATTTAATGGCGGAGAGTCTTACGAGATACCTTTTCTTTCAAAGGTTTTCCAAGTTAAACAGTTTAACCGTTTACTCACACCAGATCCATGTCTGACCCGGAGTTTAATCTGTTTTCTTAAACTCTTGGTCACTCGTATTTTTTACAAGTAGCCAAGGGATTCAGGTTAGCTTCGATGAATTTTGGCTGCTTGGAGCAGGAGTCCAGACTTAGCTATGTCTATCTATTTTCGCTGTGTTGAAGTCTTTGTCTGTTGTATATTGAATGTAATATATCAGTCAGATCTTTATAACTGTCTAATCTAAAATGTTATTGTAATCTGTGTAACTCTAATGTGTTGACTGTGTAATATCTATGTGATATATTATATTTTGTTCCGTTTCCGCTGTGAGATTCTGATATTGTTTGGTTCTTTCTTCTATCTATTCTATTTCTACCTCTTTCTTTCTCAAGGATGATGTGTATTTATGTGGATTCAAAGGCGGGTCGTCACATTTGGTATCAGAGCATTGGTTGGTATAATACCTAGGTTCCGGAGTAGTGTCTATCTTGAGACCGCGTATTTGTAATTTTTATATAACTATATACCTATATGAATTTGTTGGGCATATGTTCGGATTTCCAACATGAGTTCTAGAGAAGTTTTCTCTTTGTTTGGTTGACCGTCCTATCTTTGAATCTAATCCTATAGGCGGAGCAACCAAGTTAGATAAGATCTGTGAAGCTTAAAACTTTCTTATCTCCCCCATAATTTTTCTGGTGACCCTTTATATTGGATTTCAAAGGGTTTGATCTTATTCTGGATATGGATTGGATGGATAAGTATAGGCTGTTTTGATGTGTGATATGAAGATTGTGTCTTTGGAAACTGAGTTGGAAAGAATCGCAAAAGTGACTTGTGTTAATTCCGTAGTTCATTTGAGCATCTGTTGCTTGAAGTTGAGGCATCTCCAGAAGGCATGGAGTCCATCGAGGAAGTCAGATATTTTGCGGATGTTTTCGGAGGAGTAAAGTTTGTTCTCATTGGGAGATAGAGTTTTGGATCGTCTTAGTTCCGGGAGCTGTACCAGTTGTTCAGCCTAGTAGAAGGATGGCACCGAAGTGGAGAAAAGAGTTGGAGAAGCAAATCCAAGATTTCTTTGAGGAGGCACACTCTGAAGGTTAAGTTTTCGAAGTGCCATTTATGGAAATCGGAAGTGTATTGTTTCTAGTAAGGGTATTTCTGTAGATCCGGCCAAGGTAGCTACTAATCAGGAGTGGAAGCAACCGCAGTTTTCTAGATTTGGCAGGGTTCTATAGGACGTTTATCAAAGATATTTCTTAGATTTCTTCACACTTAACCATTTGACTCGGGAAGGAGAAAAGTTTAAGTGGACCCCAAGTATGAAGAGGCTTTCTCGAATTTGAAGGCAAGGCTAATCAGTGCGCCTGTTCTAGCTATTTCTTATGGCAAGAACAAGTTTCAGGTCTACACAGACGTTTGTGTGTGCCAGAGGTGGATGGATTAAGAAAAGAATGGTCAGTATTTCAATTTTGAGATTGATGACCAAGGAACTTTGCGGATCAACGAAAGGATTTGTGTTTCAAATTTTTAGGATTAGAAGCAAGGAGTTATGTTAGAGAATCTTCTGATGGAAGGGTATGTAGAAGGATGTTGCTGCTTTCGTCAATGGATGTTCGACCTGTCAACAGGTGAAGGTGATCAGCAGAAGATCGCAGGATTGTTATAGCCTTTGGAAGTTCCGAAGTGGAAGTGGGAAATGATTTCTTTGGATTTCATCGACGGTTTGCCAAGGTCCAAAGAGGGAAATGAAGGAATATGGGTGATTGTAAACCGGTTGACCAAGAGCGTCCATTTTATTCCAATCAAGACAAACTATACTGCAGCATCTTTGGCTGAGTTTTTCTTGAAGGAGTTTGTCCGACTGCTTGGTATTCCAGTCAGCATAGTTAGCAACCGTGGTCCTATCTTCTCCAGTGGATTTTGGGAGGCTTTGCTATCGGCTTTGGGTTCGAGTTTGAGTTGAGTACAGCCTATCATCCCAAAATCGACGGTCGGATGGAAAGGCTGAATAGAATTTTTGAGGTTGTGCTGAGGACTTGTGTTTGGATTTTGATGGATATTGGGAGGACCATCTGTATTTAATGGAACTCTCAAGCGAGTATCTAGACGACACCCTATGGAGTTTTGCATGGAAGACCTGTTAGAATTCCATCCTGTTGGGTAGAGTCGAGAGATCGTCTGGTTTTTTGTCCTGTTTTGATCCATGAGGGATCTGTGAAGGTGGAGCTTATCTAGAAGAGATTGAGAGCAGCGCAGGATCGTCAGAAGGATATATGGACTGGAGACAAAGATAATTGGAATTTGAGATGAAAGTATTTAGTCTTTGTCAAAGTTTCTCGTTTTAAAAGGAGTTATCAGATTTGGAAAGACGGAAAAACTTGCCCCAAGGTGTATTGGTCTGTTCCGAGTGCTCGAGAGCTTTGGTGTTGTGGTCTACAGGATTAAATTGCCAGTCCGGATGGCTGGAATTCACATTTTTTTTCACGTTTCACATCTGAGGAAATACATGAACGATCCATCTTAGTTGGGATCTACAGTTAAGTAGGATCTTATAGTTGAGCTGGTTTTAAGTCTGGTCTGATATATGGTTCAGATTTTTGGACCGGAGTGAGAGAAAGCTCTGGATCATAGTAGTATAGCTAGTTAAGGTTCTGTGGAGCTAGGATTTAAGAATTTGTCTTGGGAAACTCTGAGTAGTTTAGGAAGGCTTATCTGGAATTGTGTTCGGATAGCTAGTGATATTTGTTCGAATGAATTGTTTGTTCGAATAAACTGTTTGGTTGGGTGAATTGTTGTTTGGTTGATAGTGTATGGCTGATATGGATGCCTGGATTATTGAAATGAAATAAAAGTTTTTGGTTTATCTTTTTTTTAAAGTTCGGGGACGAAATTCTATTAAGAGGAGGAATGTGATATCCCGAAATTTCAAGGAATTTAAAATGAGATAATCTCCTTATCTAAATTATTTAAAATTGGTAAAATTGTTATTTATTACAATCAATAATTAATAATGTGATGTTTTTTTTCAAAAATAGATATAAATGGATTTTAAAATTGAATTATTATTTTCAAGCTAATAAGGTGTTTATTTAAATATATACATATATATTTGAGTTGGTTTTAAAATAGATTTTTAAATAAAGTTATTATTTTCAAATTTAATAAGTATTGTTTAAAATTAACATATATATTTATTTAAGTTGATTTTAAAATAGACTTATTATTTTCAAATTTAAGTTGTGTTTGTTTAAATTAATATACATATTTTTTGATTTTAAATTTGAAATTTAATTTAAAATTTGGGTTTAAATTTCAATTTAAAGGATAATTATTTTGAAATATTTTGGATATAAAAATGTATGAATAATTTTTTATTTAAAATAAGACTTATTTTCCTTAAAAGAATTTATTTATATAAATTAAGATAGTGTATTAAATTGTAAAATAAATACAAAAGTTTTATATTAACATTTTAAAATGAATTTAATATATTATATATGATTTTATTTAAATTATAATTAGTTTTTATTTTATTTTCTTTTAGACATTCTATTTATATAAATTTAGAAAAGCATTTATTAATTTACAAAGGTATTTATTAATTAGGAAAATTAAATATAAAAACTTTTAAATCTTTTAAAAATAAATAAAAATGAAATAATTACAAGTGTTAGGTTATTAAAGCTTGTAAATACATGTGTAAGTTAATTAAAAATGGGTAATGACAAATGTTAGCATTTGAACAAGTGGCATGCTTAGATTTTATTTTCCTTAATTTTAAGAAAATCCTAAATTACATCATATAAACTTATATCTTTCTTTTTCCCATCTCTTTTTTTTAATCTTCATTTCTAAAAAATAAAAAACCATGTAAAACCTATTCTTCAAAACCAAAAAATTCATAAATCAAAACCTGAAACATTCTCATACTCAAATCAAAACAGCTCTAGTCCAAAATTTGTAAGACTATTTTCAAGTAATCACTTCCTCAAACCAAAATCAAAACCCTGTAAACTGTTTTATCCTCAAGCCTGTAAATATTTTTTTAAGATCTGAAACCAAACCTGCAAAGAATTTTTCAAAACCCTGTAAACCATTTATCTTAAAGCCTGTAAAAAATTATCAAATGCAACCTAAAGTAAAGTGTCAAGCAATCTTCTCAACAATTGATTTCAGAGCATCAAGTCCCCAGCTTTATACATCATCTAGATCAAAGCATGTCAGTTTCAAAGTATTTTTTTCAGAAATTCAAAGTTTCAAGTCTTCCAGTTTTCAAATCCCAGAAATCAAGCCTCTGCCTTCTTAAATCAGTGAGCAAACATTTAATTTAAAAGTTTAAGTAAACATATGTTTGTTGCTTGTGAAATTATTAGATAAGTGATGCTTTGCATATGTATATACAAGTGTGTTGTATGTTTATTTATGTGTGAATTGTGCATGTCAGTCTTCTCTGTTTCCATGTTACTCGGTTCAAAATAAAAATCAAAATTCAATATCTTTTTATTGAATCGCTATTAGGATCTGGGTTTCAAACAAAACCTTCTTGTTAAAGTATAGATTAAGGTTTAAAAAACTTATTTAAGTAACATAAATTTGTAATTATCTAGAAAACAGTAAGAAGAATAGAGGATTTAAGAATATGTTAAAATCCACCGTCATGGATTTCTGATTCATGTTTATAACTTGAGTCTATTTTTAAAATTAGGATTTTTAAAACAAAAATCAAAATTTTTAGTATTGGAATGAATGTGCATTTCGGGATTGACTGGAAATTGGTTTTGGGGAAAATTCTGGTGGCCAGGAGATCTAGGGTAATCAGGAACTTGGCTGGAGGTAGGGGAAAGTTCAGAGGGTTCGGCAAAAGTGGCTGATGGGGTTTCTGATCGTCGTGGCGTCGGCGACGAGACGATTTAGTTTTTAACCCTAATTTGGTCGAAGTTTGGAAACTGAATTTCTACAACACCTCTGGGTGATCGAGTGTCTTGGGATTTTAGGAAATGGCAGCGTGGGGTGTCGGCATGGCATGGCTGGAGTTGTAGCAGCTCCGATGATCGAAGACGTGGATGCGAGCTGTTTTTCTGGTAATGGTTTTTGTACCAATTTCATCTGGGTTGCTCAATTTTTATTTGAGGCTCGTGCTAGTGAATGGATGATCGGGGACTGATGCAAGGGTGATGGTCGTTGTATCGGAGGTTACGGCGGTGGTCACCGTCGTTGCAGTTGGTTGTGCAGGTGCACAGGGAAGATTTGATGTCTATTGTTGGGTTTGGGTTTTGACTCGAAGGCGGGATCGAGCTTTTAAAGGTGGTAACTCGGGTTTATACTCGAGTGGTTTGTGGGGTTAAGCCTGTAGGTTTTTAAAACTTAAAATTAAATCTAAGTTTTGAAATAATGGGAAGATGGTGGTTAACTCGGGGTTAGGCCCGAGTGGTCTTCGGTTTGACCCGATGTAAGGTGAGGAGTAGATTTTAAAAAGTTTAAAATCAAAGTTTTTGAAATTTAAAAATAAGGTTAGTTAAAACTTTCTTATATAATTTACTTTACCAATAATAACTGTTTTCTTTAACAATTGAGTTAGGAAGGTTACAAATTTGTTTAATTTAAATTTGGTTAAGTAAAGTTTAAAGTGATTTTAAACTTAAGTTAAAAATGAAAACTTTAAGATTCTTTTATAAAAGCAAGTTTTAAAATTCAAATTGAAATTAGTTTTCAAAACTACTACTTGATAATGTTAAAGTATTTAAAGGAAGTTTTGTTAACTTTAATTTATCAAGTTAAATGATTATTTTATTTCAAATCTTAATAAAATTATTTAATTAAGTAAAGTTAATTATAATGTAAAATGTTTTAAAAATGTTAATGCTAATTAAGGCATTGATAAGAAAATGTTTTATCTTAGAATAATTAAGGATTTAATGTCTTGAGATTAATTAAGTTAATTACTTAATTTAATTAATAAATGACAAGGGATTAATTAAGTAATTAATTAAGAGTAATTAATTGATTTAATCAATAAATAATTAATAATTAGTTAAAGGTTAATTATTTGTAATTAAAAATCATTAATTAGATAATTATATATTATTAATTAATGACTAGAGATTAAGTAATTAAGTAATTAAGTGTAATTAAGAATTAATTAATCAAGTAATTAAGATTGATAAATTACGTAAATAGAGAGTTGTTAATTAAGTAATTAAAGATTAATTAACAAGAAATTAAGAAGTACTTAAATTGTAATTAAGTTTTATTGATTAATAATTAGGTTTTATTAATTATTAATCAAATGATAATTAATCTGTAATTGAAGATTGATTAAGGATTGGTTAACTGTAAATTAAGGATTAATCAACTGGTGATTGAGGCTTAACTAATTTGTAATTAAGGTTGTTAATTAATAATTAAGGTTTATTAATTAATAATTAAGAGATAGTTAATTAGTTAATTAATGATTAATTAATTGATTATAAGAGTTATTATGGATTAATTAATTTGTATTGAGAGATATTGATTAATAATTAAGGTTTATTAATTAATAGTTAAAGGATAATTAATCTGTGATTAGAGATTAATTAATTGGTTGATAAAGTATTAAAGGATAATTAATCAAGGATGATTAATTAAGGGAATAATTAATTAAAGTGGTGATTAATTAATTTATTTGTAATTAGTTAATGATTAATTGACCATGATTAGGTGATTAATCCTTAAGTAATTAATTTAATTTAAATAAATTAAATTAATTATAACATGGATTAATAATTCCTGTTTGTGGATGATTGTTTATAGAATGTCTGGATTGGTTGATATGTATTGGATGATACTCTGTGATATTCTATGGTGTGATATTAGATATATCAGTGACAAATGTGTGATATTTATCTGTGTTATATGCTATGTGAATTCAAAGTATTGAATTGAATTGAATTGTTTAACCTTAAACAACTTGGCCTTTAAGATATGTTTGGATTTCGATGAGACCGGGATCGAGTATCAAATTTGATTATCCGAAAACCACATCGATCCAAGTTAAACGTTAGGTCGTGAATTCAAGTGAAGATCAAGTTGAAGACTCGAAGTGTAAGAACTATTTGTCGTTAAAACTCTGAGGGTGATTCCAATACGAGTATAACGAAGATAGTGCTTTCAGGTTCGAGATGGAATTTCAGAGTGCAAGGTTTATTATCATTAACTCTGAGGGTGAATCCAAAATGAGTGTAATGAGATAATGCCTTTGGTTTCCTTCGAACCCGGAACGAACTTGTATGGATTGAATGCTTTCGGAACATCGTCAGGTGGACGATGAGCATTCTAAGATAGATATGTGCTCTAAAGGTAATAGTAGCCTCAAGCCTCATCAACCGGGAATGGCTAAAACAAGGGAGATGCAGCAAGGCTAAGTGAGTCGCGCTCAAGTAGGATAAGAGCTTCCCCTTTTTAGATGTCCCTTTTTATTCGGCTTAGTAGGCAGTTGGTCTACAGTCAACTGTGGGGTTGTCTTATTCGAGACTGTTCAGGAAGGAATGGTTCTGGCCTTGTGTTGCAGGGGATTTACGGTGGATGCTCGGTACGGTAATCTAGGCCACGTACTGTGACGGGCGGTACCCCAGTAACCCTGCCGTTGTATGGAACCCATCTCCAATAAGTGCCCTTGAATCTGATTGTATACCTATGTATGCTGGAATTTAATGAATGTAACAATTTCGGCTATGTGAGTATTTACTTGAAAACCCTAGACCCTATTATAATATAATCAGATTTCCTATCAAATATTTTGGTTATCGTAAGGGAAAAACTTGTCCATATTTATTGGCAGAGAGCCTTACGACATACCTTTTCTTTCAAAGGTTTTGCAAGTTAAACAGTTTAACCATTTACTCACACCAGACCCATGTCTGACCCGAAGTTTATTCTATTTTCTTCAACTCTTAGGTACTCAAATTTTTTACAAGTAGCCAAGGGATTCAGGTTAGTTTTGACGAATTTTGGAAGCTTGGAGCAGGAGTCCAGATGTAGTTATATCTATCTAATTTTGCTATGTTGAAGTCTTTGTCTGTTGTATATTGAATGTAATATATTAGACAAATCTTTATAATTGTCTAATCTGAAATGTTTTTGTAATCTGTGTAGCTCGGATGTATTGACTATGTAAAATCTATGTGATATATTATATTTTGTTCCGTTTCCGCTATGAGATTCTGATATTGTTTGGTTCTTTCTTCTATCTATTCTATTTCTACCTCTTTCTTTCTTAATGATGATGCGTCTTTTTGTGGATTCAAAGGCAGGTCGTCACAATAGATTTTAGAAATTACTACCTAACAACTATCAAAGATATTGACATAGATGTGAGTTCAAAAACTCACCTTTTAACCCCAAACAACAAATGAGAAGCTCTAGAACAAGCAAAGATTGATCTCTCTTCAACAACACCTCTAGAATCTCAATCTATTATCAAAGGTGAAGTTTTTCCTAAGTTAGGTTACAGGAATTTCTAAAAATTGAAAAGGGATTGAGATGGAGAAGATGAAGCGGATGCTTACCTAAGCTTCTCCTTGATTTCTAGCTTGAAGTTGATAATTCCTAAGAGAATTAGGGATTAGGATTTTTAATTCCCTCTTCGCTCCACCATTTTTACCTTAGCTTGAGAGTGTTAGGAAATGAGGATTGGAATGAATGAAGAGGAGTGGAGTTGGATTATTCGTTAGATTAGTGGGCTGAAAACCAAACCCAAAGCCCTAAATGAAAATACTGAAATTCTACTCAAATCCAAACGTATCGATGTTTATACCAAAAATCGTTGCAAACGCTATTTTGGACTCAATGGAAGGGGTCTTGAGTCCTAATTCGACTATATGCGAAAAGTGACATTTCGAACTTAAATCTGACTAACGATGCTATATTTAAATAAAACATTTAAATATACAATCGTAAAATATGCGGGTTGTTACAGACTAAAGAAATTACATCCTCGCAATACTTAAGAAGAAAACAAAGATTAACAACCATAAAAGCATATCAACACAAAAGAAAATATGAAATAAGAAGTTCACCTTAAAGAGCTCGAAAGAGTACGTCAAATGTGTTCGATTGATGAATTCTCTGGATTTCCAAGAACAATTCTTAGGATTTAAGGACCATTGAACTTTCATAAGCTAGACATCTTTACTACAAAGATGTTTAACCTTCGTAGCAATGATACGAATAGGATGTTGCTCGTAAGTCAAATTAGGGGACACTTCAACTTCTTTAATACATCGGGCTCAAGAATAGAATCGGAATCCTTAAGGCATTTCCGTAGTTGAGAGATGTGGAAAACGTAATGAATAGCAGAGAATTGAGCTGGTAATAAAAGAGGATAAGCCACAGAACCAATGCGTTCGGTAATGGGAAACGGACCAATATATCGAGATGCTAGTTTTCCCAATCGACTGAAATGCACAACACCCTTCGTAGGTGAAACACGAACAAACACCAAATCTCCCACAGAAAATTCCAAATTCCTTCTTCGGTTATCGGCATAGAATTTTTGTATACTTTGAGCTTCTTTCATCCTATGACGAATAATGTTAATCTTTTCTATGGAATCTTAAATAAAATCTAGACCTAAAACCAGCTTCTCACTAGCCTCAAGCCAACAAGAAGAAGATCGGCATGGCCTTCCATAGATTGCCTCGAAAGGTGCCATACCAATACCGTATTAGAAGCTATTATTATAGGAAACTCAACAAGAGAAATATAATCTTCCCAACATCCACCAAAATCAAGAACACATGCACGAAGAAGATCTTCAAGAGTTTGATTCACGCGCTTGGTTTGTCCATCGGGCTGAGGATGATAAGCGATGCTAAAATTAAGCTTCTTTCTTAGAGCTTTTTGAAGACTCTTTCAAAATCCACTAGTAAATAATGGATCACGGTCGCTAACAATAAAAGTAGAAACCCTATGCAATTTAACCCTATGCAATTTAACAATTTCGCTAACATAGAGTTTGACTAAAAGAGGTACGTCTGATTTGACCAAACGGGAATATAATGGGCGGATTTTGTAAGTGTATCCACAATCACCCACAAACTGTCATGGCCCGAACGAGAACGGGGAAGACTGTCAATAAAGTCCATGGAGACTTGATCCCACTTTCAAACTGGAATGTCCAAAGGTTGCAATAACCCACCGGACCATTGATGCTCGACCTTAACGAATTGGCAAGTTATGCAATGCTTAATGAAGTTAGCAATATCAGATTTCATTCCATCCCAATAATAAAGTCGCTTCATATCCATGTACATTTTACTACTATCGGGATGAATGATAAATTTTGAACGATGAGAATCTTCTAAAATGTCTTTACGAAGATCACTAATATTTGGCACGATAAGTCTACCAAATTTTTGAATGCCGCCACGAGCATCAATTTCAAAGTCTTTCAAACCATAAATATTACTATCCCGACAATTTTGGCAAAGATGAGCCAATTCGGGATCATGCTTTTGAGCTTCAATTATGCGGTCTAAAAGAGATGGATGAGCTCAAGGTTATAGAAAACAAGAGATGAACATGAATCGGATTCACGATCTCGAATCTCACAACTAGACAAAATTTCAAGACCATTCCATTCGAATAACATCATAGACACAACTGCATGTTGCTTACAACTAAGGGCATCGGCAACACGATTTCCCTTTCCAGTAGTATAAAGGATATCAAGATCAAATGATGCAAGTAACTCGAGCCAACATTGTTGATGCAAATTAAGTTCCTTTTGAGAAAATAAATACTTCAAAGATTTATGATCGGTATAGAGAACAAATTTCTCTCCCAAAAGATAATGATGCCAAATTCTAAGGGCTAAAAAAATAGCCGCAAGCTCTAAATCATGAGTGGCATATCTAGTCTCGGCGGGAATTAATTGCCTAGAAGCATAAGCAATAACACGTTCCCTTTGCATGAGTACGACTTCCAAACAAACATGACTAGCATTGGTATAAACAATAAAGTCTTGGTTCCCTTCGGAAATCACAAGAATAAGAGCATCAGAAAGGAGTTTTTTAATCTTTGAAAAGAAGCTTCACATTTGTACGACCAAATGTACTTAACTCCCTTCTTTGTCAAACTAGTAAGAGGCACAAATTTTTTTGAAAATTGCTTTACGAACCGACAGTAATAACATGCCAATCCAAGAAAGCTACGAATTTCCATCACACTCTTCGGTCTCTTTCGATTTTGAATCGGTTCAATCTTTGAAGGATCCACGGAAATTCCGGATTCAGAAATTATATGTCCTAAAAATTTCACACGAGATTGCCAAAAGTGGCACTTAGAAAATTTTGCTTTCAATTGATTGCTCCTAAGAGTTTCCAACACAATCCGAAGATGCTTTTCATGCTCCTCCTCGGTTTTAGAATAAACAAGAATATCATCTATAAAAATGAGAACAAATCGATCGAGGAAGTCTTTGAAAACTCGATTCATAAGGTCCACGAAATAAGCTGGAGCATTCGTTAAACCAAATGGCATAACAAGCCATTCATAAGATCCATAACGAGTACGGAAAGATGTCAAAAGAATGCTATCCTCTGCAATACGAAGCTGATGAAAACCAGTTGCTAAGTCTAACTGTGAACACTAAATTGATCAAACAGATCATCAATCCAAGGTAAGGGACATTTATTCTTGATGGTGAGATCATTAAGCTTGCGGTAGTCAACGCAAAGTCTAAGTATACCATCGGATTTCTTCACAAAAATAGCCGAAGCTCCCTAAGGAGAGGAATTAGAACGAATAAACTGTTTTACTTCCCATTTGGATAATTGTTTATGCATCTCCTCATTTTCCTTATTGGACATGCGATAAGGAGGACGAGTGATAGGTAGAGCTTCTGGGAGTAGATTAATTCTGAACTCGATTGCCCGCTTAGGGGGTAATCCTAAAACAGGCTCAAATATGTTGGAAAATTCACGAACAACGTGAATGAGAGAAATGACATCTTCCTCATCATCATTATCATCATCATGAGGGTTTAGAGAATACAAGGATGCCACCGAGTTAGAATCCGAACCTCTAAGAACAATAGAAATCTGCTTAACAGATTAAGGATGTCGAAGACGAATAGTCCTCTCAAGACATAGAATGTGGGCTTTATACCAATTAAGCCAATCCATTCCCAAAATCATTCCGAAGTCTAAGTAATGCATGACATGCAAATCGGCTCGGAAAAAATAATCACATAAAATAATCTCAACATCATTACAAAGTAAACTGAGTGTTGCAGATCCACTAACCAAATTTGCAATTCTCAAGGAAGTCATCAAAGCCATAATACTTAAAGAAAAAGTATCAACAAGCTCTCTTTATATAAAAGAATGGGATGCACCCGTATCAAAAAGAACTCGAATAGGATGATCACGAAACATAATAATGCCATCAAGGATAGAATGAGAAATACATTGACCACGAGAAGTGTTACTAGGGCCTTGCACAACATTTAGCTTTCCCTCATTTTTGCTTTGCAGTTTGGGACATGAAGATATTGTATGACCTGAACTTCTGCAATAGCGACAAGTAAGGGGCTTCAAACATTTATTTGCATAATGGTCCTTAGAACCACAATTATAGCATTGCCCATGACTAGAGGTAGGAGTCTTTGCTACCGAAGTTGCTTGTTTCCCTTTCTTGTTGGAATTAAGGTTGAACTTAATAGGACTCTTCTTGTTGTTGTTGAAGTTATGTATGGCACCCACAATTTCAACATCGCTTTCTTTATCGGCCTCTTTAAGTCGAAGAGCGATATCAACAAGCTGGTCGAAAGAAACTTCTAGTTTCAGAAGTAATGGATTTTTGAGGTTCTTATTCAACCCGTAAATAAACCTCTAATTTTTCTTCAATGGGGTATTAATATGCTCGATCCCATATTTAGAGAGAGATTCAAAAGATACGACATAATCTATCACAGAAGATTCACCTTGAACAAGGTCAATAAAGTGTCGGACAAAAGTTACCTTTTCAGCTTCCAGCACAAACTTTAACTCAAATATTTCCCAAAATTTCTCCCAAGTAAGATTCGCTTCAATAATCTCAGAAACCAAAAGCTCATACCAATCTAATGCTCTCTCTTGGAGCATACTAGAAGCCACTTGGACACGATGTAGATCAATAAGATTCATGGGAGAAAAGATGTGGTCGCATGTTCTAAGCCAAGCCTGAACTTCTATAACGTTTTCAAAACCCTTGAATGGATTTCCACCCAAATTGGTATGATCACTACACAAGCGTGCAAACCCCGATTTAGGGTGACTAGGCTCTGGAATGGGTCTGATGGCTTGAGCGTTCTTTACGAGATCTAAAAGCAGCTGGGCAGACATAGATACTCCATCCTAAGGAGTAGCACTAGATTGACCGACGCTGGGATGGTTTCTCTTCTTTAAGAAAGAAAGAAAGAAGAAGAAAAAGGTTATTCTCAAAATGAATATCAAAAAATCATGATTGATAAAACAATGCATCATAAAAGAAAATAGGATAGAATGGGTTCAATGGCTCGAATTAAATCCTATGGCACGATTCCTAAGAGAGACTTAGGACAATGATCCATGCTATAATATTCTATATTGTTCTAAAGTTTGGCTTTGATACCAAGCTGTGACGCCCCACCTCTAAACTCACACTAGCCAAGGACACTACGGGGTAATGCGGTCGACTAGCATGAAGAATATGGCTATTAAGGAGCAGCCATCTGTGTAATTGCTTTGTGCGACTACCGATATGTCAGATAGTATAACATGCATTAAACTTAAAAATCCGACATATCAAATGCAAACTCAGAGCTACTACGCAATGGCTATGTGGACTTCAGAAACAAATATAAAATAAGCATAACACAAATCAGCCACAGATATTCATATCACTAAGGCGGAAACAGATAAGTATATATCACATAGAAGTGTACATCAAAGAAGTGGTCATACCAGATCCACTACATCACAAAATAATAAGTACAAGTGCCAAAAAAAAGATTATGTATACATCGGGGGGTCTCTATCTCAAATGCATAAAAGCAAAAACTACTAAGCTAAGTAGTAAACCAAAATTCAAAAGCTAGTCCCTGCAAGGAGTCAAGTGAAAGTACCGGTAACACCTCGGTCTGACTCGAGTATTATTTAAGAAGAAAATAATAAATGGATCAGTCTAGCTATAAATATCATATAAAATGAGATAGGATGAGAGATATGACAAAAAAGTATGATAACAATAATGCCATACTGCTCAAGTATACATTAGATAACAACAAAAATCATACAATATCTCGAATATTCTTAAACACTAAAAAGAAAGTCATATTCTTTAACATATTCACCAAACCACAAGTATTGACTAAACTTATCAATGTAAATAATAAGAAACACAAATTCTAGAAATAATCAATTAGAAATCCAGAAGACATAAAGGGGGAGGCCTATCACAAACAGGAGCATGAAAACTCACCAACACGTGCATCACAAACGGAATGCTATTCCATGGTCGCTAAACATCAGTTTTGAGCCGAGGCACCACAAACGGCCGGAAGACCATGGGTCGCTACCCCACCTATTTTTGAGCCGAAACTCCACAAACGGGGTTTAGTCCCCCCACACAAACAAAGAGACATCGTGCATCGCTAGTCTAGATCACGAAATGATCATCATCGACCATCGAAAAGTGTCGATTACACTAAGCTAGTAAATAAATGAGTTTAGCTTCATGTCCCATAACCACTGGCTTAATTTAAATATTTACGAGCAAATTGTAGGCGAGTTTGATATTGAAAGTAAATGTTGAAATTTTTTTGATGAAAGAGTTTGAATATTTACTACTGGTATAGAAACCTTTGTATTTCAAAGTGACAAGTCACAGAAATGATTGTAGAAACAATCAATCACCAAAATTCACATACGAAGACGTGAATCAAATTCATAGAAATCGATACCGAATCCATCAAAATGGATATTCCTAAAAATCCCCAAAAAGAAATTATCAAAGCCTACAAAAGTGTTAACAACTAATCGGATCAATGATAATCGATCTAAAATTGGAAATCTACTTAAAATGGGAAATTTGGTTGAGATAAGCAAATTCAGTCAACTAGACTGTGTGGTCAGTCGAATGACACTATGCCCAGACACTTTCGGTTTTTAGGCTCAGTCAACTGAACTGTATGGTCAGTTGACTGATACTTTGCCCAGAAACTTTTTGTTTCTAGCTTCAGTCGACTGAACTGTATGGTCAGTTGACTGATACTGGCGTAGGAACTTTCTGTTCCCAGTTTCAATCGACTGACCTTACCGTTCAGTCGACTGAACTATCATTTGCAGTATTTCCAGCACAACCCCTAAGAAGGGAAAAATTCCTAACCGGAGGCGATCGAACGAGCAACAGAGTCTAGGGGTATATGCCACGCGACAACCAAGCCTTATAGGCACTTCGACACACTCCAAAAACATGTTCAAACATCAAAGATAGGATTTTAAAGATTATTTTAACTTTTATACACCAAAATTGGAATATTCATCAAACCAATTCAATTCAAAGGCAAATGGACAAGGAATGGATGTTAGGAATTACTACCTAACAACTATCAAAGATATAGACATAGACGTGAGTTCAAAAACTCACCTTTTAACCCCCAAACAACAAATGAGAAGCTCCAGAACAAGTAAAGATTGATCTCTCTTCAATAACACCTCTAGAATCTTCAATCTATTACCAAAGATGAAGTTTTTCCTAAGTTAGGTTATAGGAATTTCTGAAAATTAAAGAGGAATTGAGATGGAGAAGATAAAGAGGATGCTTACTTAAGCTTCTCCTTGAAGTTGATAATTCCAAAGAGAATTAGGGCTTAGGAATTTTAATTTCCTCTTCTCTTCCCCATTTTTACCTTAGCTTGGGAGTGTTAGGAAATAAGGAGTGGAATGAATGAAGAGGAGTGGAGTTGGGTTATCTGTTAGGTTGGTGGGCTGAAACCCAAACCCAAAGCCCTAGATGAAAATGCCAAAATTCTACTCAAATCCAAACATATTGATGTTCATACTCAAAAAGGTCGCAAACGCCATTTTAGACTCAATGGAAGGGGTCTCGAGTCCTAACCATTTGCGAAAAGTGACATTTCTGACTTAAATCCGAGTAACGGTGTTATATTTAAATAAAACATTTAAATATACAATCGTAAAATATGCGGGTTGTTACACTATGTAAAATGATATATATATCTCTGTGTGTCTTATATGTAAAATATTAATGATTTATATATACACACATATTGCATTAAATATATACATATATATATATGTATATGTATATATGTATCTACATAATACATAAAGACTTTTTTAAATTCATTTTACACATATACATACATATATATATATATTGGATTACAGTAAAAAAAATTATTATTATATTTAAATATATATAAATATATGTATAATATCTAAATATGTATATGTATATATATATGTGCGTGCATATGTATGTGTATATTAATTATGTACTTACAAAAAATATTTTAAACCTTTCTAGATCGAAACACATCATAAAATAAAAATTATTTATATTTTATTGCAATAACATATATGTTTGTGTGTGTATTAGTTATTCAAAATACAATAAATTAATAACAAAAAATACTTTCATGTTATATTATTTGAATTTAAAATTTTAGAAAATCAAGCACGATATTTTTTAGTTACGAAATTTTTCTTGAATTTTCCGAGTCAAAACTAGTTAACTAATTGATTTCAGTCGTTTATTAGATTTATTTTTAAAATATTAAAATTTTTTTTTAAATTCTATTTTTCTTGTCGAAAGTTTATATGATGACAACAAAAAATTTCAAAAAATTAAATTTTAATTTTTTGAAACATATTTTACTTTATATACGATTTATTGATTAGTGTATTGATTTAATAATAGTAAATAAATATTAAAAATTAGTTTTCGACCATCAAAAAATATAATTTATGTAGATATGCATTTATAAAATATTGGTTCAATTATTAACATGATATGATGATATAACTAAATACATGTCATATAATTAAAATTAGGTAGTATATTAATACATATATATATGTATATTTATTAATTAATTAATAAAATGATAATAATTAAAATAAAATTTATTTTTCTATGCACTTCAGGTGTATATATATATGTGCTTTTTAAAAAATTAACACATATTCATAACCAATCAATATGTGACAAGATTGATGATACATATAAGGATCTCACCTAACTGGCAATATAATAATGTTATATATATATATGAATAATATAATGTGAAGTATGGTGGAAAACAATAACGGTGGCACCTACATGCCCTATTCCTATAAGCCCTAACCCTAATCCGACGGAAGACGATGGAGATGGGGGGTGGAAGGAGGTACGGGAAAGGGGAAACCCCCACTTGAGTCCCAACAAGCCGATCCTCGCGCATTACCAGGAACCCTAAAACCTAAATCTTGGCTTTTTGCTGAGAATGGAGGAAACAAACTTAAAATTGAAAAAGAGCTAGACTTTATTGCCCCAATAGTGGATGATGAGGGAGGTTTTGTGGAGTTAGATCCTAGAGACGAACAGGAAGCGAAGGGAATGTGGAAGCAATCTATCTACATATATCTAGCCGGTAAAAGACCTTTCTATATTCATTTCAATGTGTTTATAAGGCGAGAGTGGAAACCTATCTGGAAATGGGATAGCTTTGCAAGGCAAAGCAGATTTTACTTGATCTAATTCTAAAAAGAGGAGCATTGCAACTTTGTGCTGAACCAGGGCCCATGGTTCATGGATGGAAGACTGCTTTTTGTCAAACAATGGGAACCTAACTTCAGATTTGAACGAGACAAGCTAGAAACGCACCATATATTGGTCAGATTTCAAAACCTAAACCTAGCCCTATGGAACTCCTATGGGATTAGCAAGTGAGCCGGTGTGATAGGGAAACCTCTTAAACTTAATGAGCATACCAAAAATGTCACGATACTATGTTTTTCTCATGTGCTAGTGGAAATTAATGCAGATTCCCTATTTCCTAACAAGATAAGTGTCAAAAATCGGGTAGGTAATTTTTACATGCTATCGGTAGAGTATGAATTCAAACCAGCAAGATGTTTAACATGTAAATGTTTTGGCCACTCTGATGCTCAATGCAATGACACAAATGAGGAAATCAAAAGGATATGTGTTGTGAAAGCAAAACATGTAGATACCAACATAGAGTGTGTATCAAAAAATACCATGGCACTAGGCACAAGCATTAGTCCTACTCACATAGACAAGCAGTTAGTTACTAAGGGAACAACATAATAAATAGCAAAAATTGTTGCCCCTATGCAAATATATGCACCATCAAACCCACAACCTACCCCTGATGCTCAAAAACAAGCTCAAGCTCCACGCCAGTTAGAAGACCAGGTTGACCAGCCATAAAAGCTTCCATCTCAAACAGAGGATGAGAAACATCAACATGAGGATCTTGAGGGTGAGGTAGTCCAGTCATTGGGAGATGAGGAGACACCTGAAACATTGACAGATATTCAAAAGTTAGACATACAAATTGAGGAGTCGAAGGAGGAATCTATGCCAGGATTATATGATAAATGTCCGTTGACCATACTAAACCAAGCATATATTGAGCAGTTTGATAAAGGTAAGCAGTGTAAGAGAATGGATAAGTTTGCCCTAGGACCTACAACTTGGGGGCCGAAAGTCCCAACTTTCTTAATGTCTTTAGTAAGTTGGAATGTAAGGGGGTTAAGCAATGATACTAGAAAACTCAACCTCCTTAATTTTATAAAGAAGCATAATCCTATGTTGTTTGGAGTGCTTGAGAATAAAATGTAGAATGATAATGCTACTATTTTAAAACGACGTTGGGCCAGGACTGGGATTTGATTCACAACAATAACAATAATACTATAGCTAGAATCACGATAGTATGGGATGCAACAATGTGGTCATTTTAAGTTCTAAAATCGAAAGCTCAACTTGTATCGGTGGAAGCTTGTAACATAGGGGGGCTGAAAATATTCATAACATTTGTTTATGCCCAGAACCTTGCATCAGAGAGAAAGGATTTATGGAATCAAATTATTAATATCTCAAAAAGCATCAACAAACAATGGATTGTTCTGGGGACTTTAATGCAGTTCTCAAAAGTTCAAATAAGGAAGGGGGCCTTACCCTCAGGGTCTCCCAACTAGCAGAATTCAATAACTGCATCCTCTGTGCTGGGTTGCTAGAGACTTGCCAAACAGGCCTGCATTACACATGGCGTAGTGGTCAGGTAAAGAAAATCTCTAATAAAATTGACAGAGTTCTTGTGAATGCTGACTATATTAATTTATTTCCTAACATGAAAGTTTCAGTACAATCAAGTTCTGCCAGTGAACATTGCCTTTACATGTTGAACTAAATGAAACATCCTCTAATGTTAAAGGAAACCATTTCGTTATGCTAACCATTGGTGTGAGTGTAAAGGTTACCAAAATGAAGTGGATTTTTGAGGGTTTCACAACATAGAAGGCAACTTCATGTTTCAACTTGTGAGGACTGTTAAGACTATCAAAAATAAGTTGAAGGGAAGGAATGAAACTAGACACAAAGAAGATCAACTTCAACTGGCTCAGATTTGATGCGAAGAAGCTCTAGAAAAACTTGATGCAGACCCCACAAAAAATCAGTTGTTTGAACATTACTGCCAAATGCAACAATGCCTAAAAGAAACCATGCAGACTCAGGCTTTGGAATTGAAACAGAAAGAAAAAGAGAAATGACTTGTGGAAGGAGATGCTTGCTCCAAATTCTTCTACACTAAGATGTCAAAAAAAACCAATCACAACAACATTGCAAATAGCATAGACGAAGAAGGGAAACCAACATGCAACTTAGAAGATCTTGAAGAAAAAGCTATCAGGTATATTACTGAACTATTAAATGGAGAATATCATATAAAAATACCTGCTATGAATTGAAGAAGGGTTTTAATTCTGGTAGGAAGGGATATGTTGAGCTGCAGTGTACAAACTAGCGACGTTGAAGTTGTTCTGAACTCCATTCATCTGGACTCGAGCCTAGGACCAGACGGCATGGGAGAAATACTCTTTTGAATCCACTGGGAGCACCTGAAAGATATGATAGTTAGAGTCATTCAAGAAGCTTTTGATTTAGGAAAAATTATGAAAGAAACCAACCGTACATTTATTTGTCTAATCTCTAAGGTTGAAAAGCCTACTAGAGTTGAAGAATACAGACCAATATCTTGCTGTAGTATTATCTACAAAATCCTTAGCAAGGTATTATACAATAGAATGGTTCAAGTCTTAGCAGACTTAATTGCAGACTGCCTAAGTGCTTTTATAAAAGGATGAAGTATTACTGAAAACTCACCACCAGCTCATGAGCTGGTGAGAAATTTCAACAAAAAAGGGTGTGACAAAATGTGCCTTAAAGTAGACCTTCAAAAGGCATTTGATAAGGTAAATAGGGTGGTTATCATACATATGCTTAGACTCATGAAATTCCATGATAAATTTGTTGACTTAATAGAAGAATGCATCAACACCCCCACCTTCTCTGTCCTTATTAATGGGGTTCCTAAGGGGTTTATTAACAGCAATTGTGGGCTAAGACAAGGAAGCCCCCTTTCTCCATATCCTTTTTTTGTAGCTATGGAATACTTTACTCTTCAGATGGAACTAGCAATAAACAACATGCAAATAGACCAAATCTACAAAATCAACCCACAATTATCCCACCTCTTGTATGCTGATGACTTTCTTATCTGTATAAAGGCAAATGGTATAGCAGCTCAAAGTCTAAGTCGGATTTTTTAAGACCTTGAAAATGTTTCTGGATTAAAAGTGAACGAGATGAAATTAAAATGCTATTTCAAAAAATACATGCAAAGTAAAGAGGATATCCTTCAAATCCTTGAAGTTAAGGAAGATCACCTCCCAGTCAAATACCTTGGTGTCCCCTTATCATCAAACAAGGTAATAGATAGAGAACGTGGAGAACTTATAGGCAAGATTAGATAGAAACTTCAGGGATGGAGATCCAATCTACTATCATTCTCTGGCAGAATTGAACTGGTGCATACTATCATAGCATCTAAGTTCAGATTTTAGCTACAAACATTCCAGATTCTAGCGGCTTCTATATAAAAACCTAATAGTGTGTGTGCTAACTTTATTTGGAAGGGAGGTCTCCACAAAGTGAGCTATGAGTTGCTATGTAGACCTAAATAAGAAGGAGGGGTAGGACTGAAGAACCTTACTGACCTCAAAATGACCACTACTATTAAACTGGCCTGGAAAGCTATAACATCAAACAACCTGTGGGCCACATGGATGAGGATCAAGTACATTAAAGGCAACTTTTGGCAGATGAGGATTGACAATAATGCCTCAGTCACATGGAAGTCAATTTTGAAATGCCAAGATGAACTTTTCAATCTAATTGAAAGGAAATTTGCTAATGGGAAAAACACCAGCCTTTGGTTCTGCCCATGGCTGGATGGAAAAAGTCTGGTCCATAGACTAGGCTGGGATACCTTCTCTCCTATGAAGGCAAGGGATACTCAAGTCAGTGAAATTTTACACAACTCCCAATGGAATACACATGGTCTATCACCTAAAACAATAAATCCAATACATACCTATCTATAGTGGACAGCAAAACGATATTTGGATTTGGAAACCTACTGGGAAAGATACCTTTAAATCGGCCTGGGGCGAACTGAGGAAGACTGGCTCTATTCTTGAATGGGCTAGATTCGTCTAGAACAAAGCCAATGTACCTAAGATGTCCTTCACTACATGCAAAGCTGCACTAGGCCGCCTAACTACGATGGACCATTTGAAAAAGTGAGGCATTGTTACTGACTCAAACTGTGCTTTCTACAACCAACATGAGGAAAGTCATAACCATCTTTTCTTTGACTATCAGTTTGGAAAAAAATCTAGAGCCAAATCAAAACTAAACTAACCGTGAACAACATTGTTAATAACTTAAGCATAGAGATTCATTACCTTAATCAGCACTGGGACAAGGCAAGTATGCTCGCCTCTGTTGCTAACATAGCTGTGACTACTGTTGTTTGGCACATTCGAAAGGAACACAACCAGAGAAGGTTCAATCAAGAGAAGAAAAGTGAGGATTTGGTCAGTAAATAGATTAAAATAGACATGCAAATCGCAATTCAAATAATTAAGTTGATGACACTTACTATAGCCAAGAAAGAAGAGGAGGAGGTAGTGAAGAAGCTGGATCTATCAATAACAAGCATCGGATTTCATGCTCAGATGAAGCTGCCATGATCTTTCTTCAGTTCTCCCTTTAGATCTTATAGTTTTCTGGAAAGACGAGAATGTTCTTTTATGGTATATTCGAGTTGTAAAAATTTTTTATATTATTTAGTGGTTCTGTGTAGCTGCTTGTAGTCAACCGATCTTCATGCTTGAGCCTCAAAGCCCATAATAAAAATGTTTACCCAGTTTCAAAAAGTAATAATAATATAATGTTATCCAGAAACTATAAATCACATAGTATAGTAAGTACATACCTAATACTAATGCTTTAGAGCATACCTTATAATGATGAATTTTCCCTCCTTTGAAATCTTCTTGATTCAACATATTGCTAATTCTTGAACTATAGACCTTTATCTATGCAATACCTATCGCCTTTTGAGTTGATTTGAGATGAATTTATTAGAGCTCCTTTTTCACGAGGCCAGCTAGCAATGATGGGGAAATGACAGCCAAAATATAAATTTTTAATTAGGACTAAGGGGCCCTTTTATAAAGGAAGAAAGAGAAATAAATATGGATCACATCTCATACTATTTCTCATCATATCTTAACCATCCATCTCCAAACCCCTCTATCCTTTTAGCTGCCTCTTACAAGCCTTATTGATGTTGAAATAGCATCTAAACATCATGGGCTAATAGCCCATTTAAGCTCGAATAAATATTATTAATTATATCTAATTTAATTACTTGTTGATATCACATATTGATCGATATGTTTATAACTATAAATATATACAATAATATTTATTCCTCAAATCTTATTTAAAATTTTATAATTAGTATTTCATAAATATTAATTAATTTAATTAGCTTATAAAAACTGTAAACTAACTAAATCATTTGGTCTAAAGTGAATTCATCATTCCGATTGTGTGAATCATCAGGTGTAAATTAGGTTAGCGATTAACATCGAACTATTCGAATGTTAATGTTCATACATCACTTAGCAGATGGTGCGAGATTTTAGCCAAATTTGTTGCTTACTTAGTTTTAGCAAAATATAATTTTATATTATTAAGCGTTACTCAATTGTGACATTTACGTACACCAATTCTCTTCGTCAAAACTATATCACTTTGGACTTAAGGAATTTGATAACGGTCAAAATTCCAATATCGTGCATTTTCAACTCTATATTCCAAACATAAAGTCACTGGTTCGATAATAACAATTATTATTAATCGAAATGCTTTGACTAGAGACTTTGACTTTGAGTTGACTTGAGCTGAGCATGATACTAACCCCATATAACTGAGGAGACGAATCCTCTCTTGAACAGTGCTCCACTTCTAATACTTCCACTCGACTTAACTATAATCACTCAATGGACGTCATGCCATGATTTGACTATAATCAAGTAGAGCTTTCATATTAACGATCCACAGTATTCTCAAGTCGAAAGAACTATATAAATTAGTCATATTGTTCTGTATAACATTAGTTATATTAACCAACATAAACCATCAAGTGAGTCGTTCCATAGTTATTCAATAACTATCAGTACGTAACCTCTTTGTGCTCCCTAGCAGTTATGATAATACACTGCCCAACATTTGGAGATCGTTACGTACTCTAGTGTCAACGGATGTATCGATATATAGTCGCAATATATCTTGACCAGGAACATTTAAAATGGTATATTCATTTTCGTTGTGATAAATTACTCATGGTTAAAAACTTTGTTACTATTATCACAAAATATACCAATTATAGATTTTTTATTAAATGAACTTTTAATTAAATCACATAATTAATATAACACATTTTATCAAGTATATAATAGAAAGAAGACACCTTTATTTCGAACAAGATTGGTCAACAAGTTAGATATATGTAACGAATTACATAATTGCCTCTAGGGCATACCTTTAACTCTATCATGCACATCATTGTTTAATATGCATATGTAGATACCACCAGTTGACCGGTGGTACTGCAGCCTGCGTAGCAAACAATGGCTGCGAACAGCCAAGTTTGTTCAAGGAGTTGCAACTCTTGCCGACGGCTGCTACACTTCATTCGGTGGTTTTTCTAGCAGTTGTTTTGAAATGAAGCAACACCTCTTCGCATTCAAACATCAACTATATAAGGAGTATCAATTCTTGCATCTAAGATCTAACTTATGATCAAATTATCCTTTTCTTCTCCACTTCGACAGCTATTTCTTGGCAATTATCATTACTACTGTGTTCTTGGCATGATTAAAGTAGTACAAAACCCCTGAACCGAGTGATGTCGTTAGAAGGCTTAGTTGAATAAATCTAAGGTATTTTATTCATTTTAACTTTGCTTTTTTAAAATGTGACCTCTTTGGAAAAAAATTCTGTATTTTCCCCTGATTACAAGTGTAGTCTTATTGAAATTTAGGAAATTTAGCATATGCTTTATTTTGAAGTCTGTGTTTCATCCCCCTGGCATTCCATGATAAGAATGTCATTTATAATTCTGTGATATCCTTGTAGTTCTTTTAGGTGGAGCTTTATGTGGGGAATTAGTTTCATTACTCACAGTTTGTTCATGTACTTCAACAATGCAATCATGGTTATTAGTGTCATAGCTTGTAACATCATTTCTTACTTTGGTTCATAGATTTCTTCATTGATTTGCTCTATTGTAGGATCAAAAAATTATTCTATGTCTTTAAATAAGTCTTCAGGTAGATAATTTATTAGTAGTAGATGGTATGGCGCTGGCTATGGAACCTGAGAAGACCCACTGTATAGTGAATTCTAAGTCGATTTTCACACTGATATGCAAATGCCCGTTACTGTCTATATGCTCACTGTCAAGCTTTTGAGTTGAATCTGTTCTTGCGCATTTGGTATGATTCAGAACTCTTTGGCATTGAGTCTTGACCTTTTTCGGTCTATTTAAGACCTTATATTTATTGAATGTGTTAATTGTTTGATCAGAATTCTTGGTTGCTACTAAATTTAAGCTCGAACTTTGATTCTGGCCTGACAAAGTGTTGTAAAATTTTCAAACATTTTATTGGGGCTTTGGGTTTTGATTTGGAAGAGAAGAAGTAAAGAGAAAGAAAAGAAGTTAGTCCCACATGCTAGAAACTTATACAATATATTTGTATAAATAAAACTTTCTCATGTGGATGTTGGGGCCTTGGGGCTCCCACATGTTTGTTTTGTTGTGAGGAGAGAAGTCATGCAACACCACACGTGCGCCGCCGTCGCCCGTCCGTCCGACCGAACCGGGCCGGGTACGGGTACGGGTTTTGGGTTCGGATCCGAAAATATTTTTGGATCATAGGTGAACTGTAACGGGTCAGATTTCAGCCCGTTAAGGACCCAGAACCGAAATTTCTAAATTTGAATTGATAGCGAAAAATTTGTAACGTTTTCTCAAACGTTACAAAATGAATGGACGCGACCGTTTGTAACAGTTGTGAAGCGTTACAAAATGAATAGATGCGACCGTTGCAAACGGTTGTGACGCTTCACGAATGGACATCTCTTTACGTCTATAAATAGCAATGTCTAGAAATGTTGGGGACAGTTTTTTCTCTAAACTCCATCTTCTTCTTCCTCACGGAGCAATTTTTGCGATGCTGGAAAGTGTTGCTAACGTTGCGCCACCATTGCTTTGTTTTGTGACGCTTCCAAAGTGTTGCAAACTCAGAAAACGTCGCAGAATTGCTCTCTTCTTTCTCTTCATTCTATTCTATATAAATTATATCATCAGAAACCGTTGCTAAAGTGTTCTTGATCGAATAAAAGACGTACAAACTTTGAATCCGATTACGCTGTTATAAGGCTTCATTGAATCCTGAAAGTCGATAGTTCGATAACCCATTTGTACCTGGTGGGTTGAACTATTGTCCGAAAGAATCTATTCCATATATCCTTGAAGTCGGAAGTACAACATTATCTTCATCGCAATCGCCATCAAATTCTTCTCGAACCACAAAATTTCCCAACATATTTCAGACAATACTCTTCAACCATGGAAGGTTCGAGCGATCTACAAGTTATGAATCAACATCTAACCTGATTGGAGCGTTTTGACGGCGACAATTTCACTCGTTGGCAAGAGACGATGAAATTTTTCATGGTCATCGTCAAATTGTTCTACATTTTGGAAGATGACTTGGAAGATATCCCAGAGGAAATTGATAAAGATGATGTTGCTCTAAAGGCTAAACGTGAAAACCGCAAAGACGACGATTTTCTATGCAGAGGCCATATTCTGTATCCGCTGTCTACCCTAGTTTATAATGCTCATAGGACCTTGGAAACAACCAAGGTACTCTGGACTGCACTGGAGAATAAGTACCGCATATATGAGGCAAGTAATAAAAATTTTCTTATTTCTAACTTTATGGATTTTAAATTGTTCACCAATAAGTCCATAATTGGACAAGTAAACGAAATCTTATTGTTGGTGAATCAACTTAAAGATGCTAGAATTGATCTCCCTGAATCTTTTATTGTTGGAGTTATAATTTCGAGACTTCTTCATAGTTGGAATGATTATAAGAAAAAAAATGAAGCATGTGGAAATGGATTATAATTTAGACGGTTTACAGCATCATCTTCGTATTGAAGAAGACTCTCGCAAACTGAGTCCCATTCTAAGGCAAATAATGTTGAAATTACTGATAAGTTAAAGCCAAAGAATGAGACACAGTTTAAGAAGAAAAATCATTCCAAAACCAACAACAAAAAGAAAGGTGCTTGCTATTTTTGTAACAAGCCCGGCCACTATGCCCGAGACTGCCGTCTGCGGAAGAAACAACGACAAGTGAATGTGGTCGAAGACTCGCATGTGGCTGTAGTGCAAGAGGCGAACTCCGTTAGCGGCAATGAAAATGATTGGTGGTTCGATACTGGAGCAACCATTCACATTTGCAAAGACCATAATCTTTTCAATAGTTACGAAGAAAATAAAGGAGAAGCCGACGAAGTTACTGGAGCAAATAAGGTTCCAAGCAAAGTTCAGGGAAAAGGCACTATAGAACTTACTTTCACCTTTGGAAAAGTTCTTACATTAGTCAATGTATTTTATGTATCTGAAATGTGTAAGAACTTGGTCTCTGGATACCTTCTCAAAAAAGGAGGATTCAAGATGGTGTATGAGTCTGATAAACTAGTGTTGTCTAAGAATGGTAGATTCATTGGACAGGGATACTCTTGTAACGACATGATTAAGTTGAATCTAATAACGAAATCTTCTGTTTATCTTGTTGATTCTATTAATTTATGGCATGGTAGATTAGGATATGTTAATTATAATTCAATTAGAAATATGAATAAATTAGGATTAATTTCTGATTGTGATTTCTATACCATCTCTAAATGTGAATATGTGTTCAAGAAAAAATACACCGGAAATCCTCTAAATCCATAGAAAGGAAAACTAGTTTGCTTGAATTGGTATATAGTGATGTGGGTGACTTAAAAAGTCATATCACCTATGGCGGTAACCAACACTATATAATCTTCATTGAAGATTATACTAGATATGCATATGTATATCTAATGAAAACTAAAGATGAGGCTTTTGATAAATTAAAAATTTACAAAGCAGAGGTCGAAACACAATTAGGAGTTAAAATTAAAATATTACATTCAGATCGTGGTGGTGAATATTTCTCAAAGAATTCACCTTATTTTGTAAACAACAAGGTATAGTTCACCAATGTACTGCCCCATATACACCACAACAAAATGGTGTTGCTAAAAGTAGTAGAAATGGTTAATGCCATGTTCATAAGTTCTAATTTACCTTATAACCTATGGGGTGATACTATGTTATCTGCATGTTATATTTTAAATAGAGTACCACTTAAAAAGAATAATATTTCCCCTTATGAATTATGGTTTAATAGGAAACCTAACCTAACTAGACTTAAAGTTTGGGGTTGCTTAGCATATGTTAGAAAACCAGACCCTAAACGACCACAGTTAGGAAATAGAGCATTTAAACGTATTTTTATAGGATATTCACTTAATAATATGACTTATAGATTTCTTATTCTTGACACCCTAGAAGCTATAGAATCTCTAGATGTAGAATTTTTTGAAAATCAAACTGTTGAGATCCCATTGAGATCATCTAGTCCAGAACCTAGTATGGCTAATTATATCAATGACGATGATTATGCTCCTGCTCAAAACAGCAAGGAAGTATCAGTACCAGATAATAGTACTGAACAATGGAGAAGTAAAAGAGAGAGAATAGAGAAGGACTATGGTCCTGACTTCATTACATATCTTGTAGAAGGCAGTAAGGATGAAGTCCTTAATATGACTAAATATGTAATGAACGTCAATGACGATCCCAAAACTTATTCTGAGGCTATGAGTTCCAGAGATTCCAATTTCTGGAAAGAATCTATCAATGATGAAATGAATTACACACTGTTAAACCAAAATTGGGTTTTAACTGATTTACCTTCTGGTGCTAAACCTATAGGATGTAAATGGATATTCAAGAAAAAGTTGAATACAAATGGATCCATTGATAAGTTTAAAGCCAGATTAGTTGCTAAGGGATATAAGCAAAGACATGGAGTAGATTACTTTGATACATATGCTCCAATTGCTCGCATATCTTCTATACGCTGTTTAATTACACTTGCACCAATTCATAACTTAGTCATACATCAAATGGATGTAAAGACTACTTTTCTAAAAGGAGATTTAGAAGAAGAGATATATATGGAACAACCTGAAGGTTTCAAAACCCCGGGTTAAGAAAAGAAAGTTTGCAAATTAGTGAAATCTCTTTATGGCCTGAAGCAAGCTCCCATGTAATGGCATGAGAAATTTGATAAAATTGCACTGTTATGTGGGTTCATTGTTAATGATGCTGATAAATGTATTTATAGCAAATCGGATAACAACGGTATTGTTATAATATGTTTATACGTTGATGACATGCTAATATTTGGTTCCAATATATCATGTGTGAATGAAACTAAAAAGTTTCTGTCTTCTAAATTTGATATGAAAGATCTAGGAGAGGCTGATGTAATTTTGGAAATTAAAATTGTTAGGAAAGAGGGGGAGTTATTACTAACTCAATCTCATTACATAGAGAAATTTCTACAAAAGTATGGTCGCAAACCAGCACCAACTCCTTTAGATCCTAGTATTAAATTAGAAAAGAACATTGGACGTACTATCTCTCAACTAGAGTATTCCAGTGTTATTGGGAGTCTTATTTATGCTATGTATTGCACTAGACCAGACATCGCACATGTAATAAGTGTATTGTGTCGATTTATGAGTAATCTAGGTTTCGAACATTGGAAAGCTATTTCCAGAGTTTTAGCTTATTTGAAAGGAACCATTGGATATGGTTTATCTTATAAAGGATATCCTGCTGTGATAGAAGGATATAGTGATGCAACCTGAAACAATGTAGAATCCAAATCCAAGTCTACGACTGGATGGATCTTTACATTAGGAAGCGCTGCTGTGTCTTGGGCTTCCAAGAAGCAGACCTGTAATTATGACTCAACATTGTTGTCATAATTGATTGCATTAGCAGATGCATGTAAAGAAGCGGAATGGCTTAGGAATTTATTAATGGAAATTCCTTTATGGAGGAAGCCATCTCCAGCAGTCTTGATTAACTGTGGAAATCAACAAACAATATACAATGTGTCAATAAGACATATAATGGAAAGTCTAGACATGTGAGTCTAAGACAGCAAATGGTGAGACAGTTGCTCAAAAGAGGAGTTATAACTGTTGACTACATAGAAACTAAGAAAAACTTGGCTGACCCACTTACAAAGAGTCTTCCAAAGGCAATGGTTTCTATAAAATCACAAGAAATGGGACTAAGGTCTGTGAATGAAGGTTGAACATCCTTACAGAAACCCAACTTATGTCTTGAAAAGGATAGACAAAGTTCAATGGGTGCCAATAAGTTAAGAGCATGATTATGGAACACCAAATCGATAATCCCATAATATTTAGTGTTGGATTCTGCAAGAACAAAGGATGGATACATATATATATATATCCTTAATAAGTCTAGAAACCTTAAAAGGTGTATCGCAGAAACACCTTAAGAGACTTACCTATATGAGTATGGAAATCAGGCTGTTTCCTAAGAAAGTAAGACCGCTTTCTAAGTAGACTCATGAACCAGGATTTAAGCAAATGGTCATTAACGTGTTGAGCAATACATAACACTTTACCTAAGGAAATCAACATGTGTAGTTGTTCCGGTTTTATCATTAGGGATACTTGGTTCAAGATTCGTTCACCATAGAATCTCGATAAGGCTTTGAATGGTTTACACTAAGTAAAGGTTCAAATCCAAAAGATACCTTTTATTTATGTGTTGGTTTTCACGATGATGCGAAACTTAATATTAGAACTACATAGGCTTGATCCAACTTGGGTATGTAGGAAGTCACTCTAGTGATGCAGCCATCCTATTTATTTATTTTGAAAATTGGGGGAGATTTTGTAAAATTTTCATACATTTTATTGGGGCTTTGGGCTTTGATTTGGAAGAGAAGAAGTAAAGAGGAAGAAAAGAAGTTAGTCCCGCATGCTAGAAACTTATACAATATATTTGTATAAATAAAAATTTCTCATGTGGATGTTGTGGCCTTGGGCTCCCACAAGTTTTTTTTGTTGTGAGGAGAGAAGTCATGCAATACCACACGCGCGCCGCCGCCGTCTGTCCGTCGGACCGAACCAGGTCGGGGACGGGTTTTGGGTTCCGATCCGAAAATATTTTTGGATCATAGGTGAACAGTAACGGGTCAGATTTCATCCCGTTAAGGACCCAGAACTAAAATTTCTAAATTTGAATTGATGGCGGGAAATTTGTAACGTATTCTAAAACGTTACAAAATCAATGCACGCGGCCTTTTGTAACAGTTGTGAACCGTTACAAAATGAATGGACGCGACCGTTTGTAATAGTTGTGAACTGTTACAAAATGAATAGACGCGACCGTTGCAAACAGTTGTGACGCTTCGCGAATGGACATCTCTTCATGTCTATAAATAGCAACGCCCAGAAATGTTGGGGACAGTTTTTTCTCTAAACTCCATCTTCTTCTTCCTCACGGAGCAATTTTTGCGACGCTGGAAAGTGTTGCTAACCGCTGCGCAACCATTGCTTTGTTTTGTGACGCTTCCAAAGTGTTACAAAATCAGAAAACGTCGCAGAATTGCTCTCTTCTTTCTCTTCATTCTATTCTATATAAATTGTATCATCATAAACTGTTGCTAAGTGTTCTTGGTCGGATCAAAGATGTACAAACTTTGAATCCGATTATGTTGTTATAAGGCTTCATTGAATCCTGAAAGTCGAGAGTTCGATAATCCGTTTGTACCTGGTGGATTGAATTATTGTCTGAAAGAATCTATTCCATAGATCCTTGAAGTTGGAAGTACAACATTATCTTCATCGCAATCGCCATCAAATTCTTCCCGAACCATAAATTTCCCAACACAAAGATCGTGAACAGTCTGTTGACTTCTTATTGGATTTTTCATGCGATAAAATGTACATAATTTCTATTGTGTGAAGATTCATGAACTCCTATATAATTCAGACTGTTACTTTTTCCTTGGTCTAGACTGTATCTTTTTGGTCGATCTAGACTGCTTTATTTTGGTTTTCAACATTGTATAGTTTTGGTATTATAATTGCTAGTTGTATGACCAAAAACAATTGCAGTATGCACATTTTGGTGGTACGTAATCAAATTTTGCCATAACTTTAATTACTTTATCGGCGTATAATTTTATCTCAAATTCATCTAACAATTTAGTTTCATATCAATTTCAAGCAACACTTTTGATATGTTATAGGTTTTTCCATTGTAGTAATCTTGTCAGGAACTATAGGCTTTCCAAATATACTTGCTAGAGGAGCAATAGCTTCTTTGTCCCTCAATGCAATTTCTAAATTGAGTAATTTGATCCATATTGGCATTGAAGTTAAACTATTAGTTCATCTTGTAAACACATTTGTCCCTCAATGCAATTTCCAGGTGATGTATGGCTAACATTGCTATTAGATTTTCCATTGTTAAACCCGAAATTTCCACCCAAATGTTGATGTTGCCCTGGTCCCTTTGAGTCCCATCCGAGTAGCCTGGATCTGGAGGATATGAGGCATTTGATGCCGTGAAATCAGTTGTTGGTCCTTGTTTTTCCACCATGAATTCAGTTACACACACAATGTGCACGCGCATGCACATAGGGAGAGAATAAAAAGACTAGACCTAAATTAACAAAGTAAGAAGCTATTTAAAATGGTCATATAATAACTAAATTTATCTAAAGATATATCTCAAGATAGAAACTTATAGTTAAAAGAATTTATGTTGTTGATCCAGTCATTTGAAATGAAAGAGACAATGACAATGCTGACAACGACAAACACACATTTTATTTTTTTAGTTTACTTTGTAAAATTATTGTTTGACTTCACTTTGTAAAACGATTTTACTCAACCTGTGTTCTGCATATTCGTTATACTTGTGGAACCTAAAAGCAATAAGTTGTGATTATGGCTCTTATGATGACAGTTATCACAAAAATTTTGAGAATAATATCAACCTACATTTTATATTGCTAAGTGAAAAACATTTACTATTTCCGTTATCGATAATGTTGGCAAATCGATACATTGGTTATCATTGTAGAAGTAATGGTAATTAACGTTGGTTAAATACTCTAAAATTTTGATATGTTTGTACTTGATCTTACATTTATCTCATTCACTTCATAAAAAACATAGCAGAAAAGAAAAGAAAAACGCAATTAACATCATTTAAATTGAAATTCTTGATTAAATTTGATCTTGCTACATCTTTGGAAAAACTACTTATAGTATTTAGCACTTCATGGGTAAAGTTTAGGTGTTTCAACATATGCCCTCTTCAAACGTACATGTTATCCCGCCTTTTGGCAAGGTCGTGATACCAAAAGATTGATCGAAAACCAAAGACAGTTCGTCTCAAAGATTGGTTATATTTTGCTTCGCTATGGATATCGATGAATTTTGTCCGAGTCCGGATCAGGCTACAATTGATAAGACACGGCAAGCAAAGTCATGGAAGCCAGCACTCCGAATTTCAGGTTAATCGGAGTTCGTATGAATGAGATATGATCGATACAAGTTAGAGAAAATACGATGTTCATGTCAATCAAAAGGTCGGGGTGTTGGTTTATTCGAATCCATCAGGTTCGTATCCATGAGTATGACTTCGCCTCGCAATGTTCGTATCCATCAGGTTCGAATCAATGGCGTGCGCATCGATCAGTTCACACCACTTTGCATCCACTAATGCATCCTACTTCGAGTCGGTCGGTCTCGTATCCATCCCCAAGCACTGCCTCGCATCGATCAACTTCGCATCCATCAACAGCGGTAAGTCACTATTTTGTATCCATGAAAAACCTGCCTTATTCGTATCCATCCACCAAGGAACCTCGGTTCGTCTCGATCCAGTTCGTATCGATCAGTAAAACTACCATTCGTATCCGTCGATGCAAACTGGGTGACGATACTTGATACGAACAAGGCGAGATTCATGGATACGACGCGATCAACTCGGAGAAAAAGGTGGATCGATGCAAGGAGTGCACGCCACGTGACCACATTGTCACGTGCATCCATCATTTCGAAAGCATGGTTTCGAAGCGATCGACTCGAAGCAAACAGCCAACCGAGAAACTCCATCTCGTATCGATCATAACTTAAGATCCATAAGTCCAAATGCAAAGAAATTTTCACAGCAGCTTCCATACAAGGTAAAGAAAGTTCCTGCCAAGTTTCAGCTCGATCGGATCAATTTTTGATGGATATGACGTCGTTTCGTATCGATCGCAGATCGAGTCGAAACTTGGTGGGATCGGTCGCGTGGGCCCACTCACATGTCAGAAGAAGTCTTCCGAAGTTTGAGCACGATCTCAGTCTTCTACGCCTATAAATAGCCTCCTGAAGCCTACATAAAATGGATCTTCTGGCTATTGGATGTCCAGACTTTACCGGATTCAATTCTACGTCTTTTTATCACCATTGTATTCAAACATCGGAGCGATAAGCTACTGTAATCTGCTGTAACGGATTGAAATCATCAAGTGAATTAATAAAATCATAAGCTTCAGAGTGGACGTAGGCAAGATCGCCGAACCACTATAAATCCTATGTTTCTGATTGTTATTTCTGAATTGTTGTGCTTGAAATTGCTTAGATCTGAGATTTGCGTTTCAATATTGCTGATTTACATTCATATACTGGTGCTTTCGCGATACTGGGGTTTGTGACCATTTTTGGTGCAAACACTTTGGTGCTTTCACCGAGAAGGCTAAATCAGGAGAAGTGGAATTTGAAGATTTAAGAATTCAGATCTAAGGAGCTATGACAAGGCAAACGAGTAGAAGGTAGAGGCCAGAGAGAAGTCAACACGAAGGAAGTCTAGAGGCTTCCTCAGGAGCAAATCATGCATCGATCTTCATCACTAGGGATGAGATGGAGGCAATGATGAAGAGACAAGAGGAGTTGATCCAGAGTTTGTTTCAATAGATTGGGCAACTTGGAGCGCAGAATCGAGGAGCAGATGGAGTTAAGAATGGAGCAGGACCATTGGGCATAGCACCTGGATTAGGGGGCACACACTTGGAGCATGTTGATCCAATCCCGGAGAGAGATAGGGGCATCTGAGCAACCTGGAGGCAGTAGAGGGATGAATGCTCAGCCGGGAGGCAGATTCCAGAAAGCTCTCATAGACTCGGGGGTAGGTCGACAGCGATGAACGAGGATTGCGTCTTGGAGACAATGACAGATTGGCAGAGATGGTCAGACGGGCTATGAGAGGCGGATTAGTAAATAGAGATCTTGAAGACGTGAACAGGAGTCCCTTTTCTCCTGCAATTAGGATGGCTAGGAACCCACCAGATTTCAAGTTACCATCAGTGGAGATGTACGATGGGAGGACGGACCCCGTGGTCCATCTGACAAGGTATATGAGGCACATGGAAGTGCTGGAGGCATCACAGGAAGTTATGGCCCAGTGCTTTCCATTATATCTGATGGATATCGCAGCGTTATGGTTTAGGCAGCTGGGGAGCGGCTCCATAGGAACGTGGGCAGATTTAACTGAGAAATTCATGAGGCAATTTAGGGTCCACATTGCAAGACCCAAGAATGTGATGAGTTTGGCAATTTTAAAGCAGAAAGCTGGGGAGTCTTTGAGGAGTTTTCTGACGCGATTCAACACAGCAGCAGCATCGGCGGATCGACCAGATCCATCCATGGTTATGATGGCAGCTGTGTCCGGAATAGCTGATGGCACAGAGTTCAAAAATTCGTTGACTAAAGATCCTTCTATGGATCTAGGAGAATTCTATCACGAGGCAGAAAAGTTTTTGCAATTGAAAGACGCAAGCACAGAAAGAGAAGAAGAAATTAATGTTTATGCAGTCAAAGATGGAAATCCCCTGAGAAAGGTACAGAAACTAGCAAGGGAAAAAAAGACTGAGAATAACTATAACAGATCGATGCGACCACGAAAGGAACCAAGATTCACCACATACTCAGAGCTGAATGAGAGTTGGAGCGAATCTATCAGGATACCAGAGAGAAGGTTTCATATCGCAGACCAATGCGAAGGGATCCAACTATTGACCAGAGGAAATCAGATAAATATTGCTTATTCCATGAACTGAACAGTTATAACACTAATGATTGCAGACATCTTAAGGATGAGGTGGAAGAGCATATCAGGAACGGTAGGCTACTTCAGTATGTGAGGAGGCGAGCTCCAGCAGTGGAGCCAGAGCGACCACCGTCTACATCAGCTAGAGGTAACCCTGAACCGGGACACCGTATGGTTATCAATTGATTGATTGATTGAAATAACGATGAACAAGTCGCAAACCTCTCACTAACACGGTTAAATCATTTACACATGTATGAGATCGCAAACGATCCATAGGCATGCTCTGAATGACTACTGACCGCACCATAGTAAGAGTTTACACTTTGACATCCTTGTCTTGATTTTGCTTTAATTTTGATTTGGACACTTGGACTTAGTTTGTTTGGACATTTCGGTTGTGGAATTCGTATGATCATTGCTTTAATATTTGCAATTCTATGAAAAAATTTACTTGTATACCTGTTGGATCGCGAACGGTCCACGAGCACCTCTTGTATGGCAATGAACCGCCAAAGTCTTTGATTCAGAAACTCACCCGAACGTGAAATCAGACGTCGATAATACTAAGTCCCCCCCTGGGCACACCAATTTGCCTCGAACGGCACACGACCTCGAGCGATCACAATTTGCCTCGAATGGCGCCCGACCTCGAATGGTCACAATTGGCTTCGAATGGCACCCGACCGCGAACGGTCACGATTCACTTAGTATGGTATCCGATCGCGAACGATCACATTTTGCCTCATGCGGCAATCGATCGCAAACGATCACATTCAGCCTTGTGCGGCACCCGACCGCGAACGGTTGCAACTCACCTTATATGACATTCGATCGCGAACGATCACACTCTACCTCGAACGACACCCGACCTCGAACGGTCACAGTTCGCCTCGAACGGCACACGACCGCGAACGGTCCCATTGCATCATTTGCCACGAATGGCATCTGACCGCGAACTGTCCCATTTCACCATTTGCCGCGAACGACATCCGGCCGCGAATGGTCCCATCCCATCATTCGTCGCGAACGGCATCGACCGCGAATGGTCCCGATTCACCTCAAATGGCATACGATCCCGAACGATCGTCATTCGAGGTCATATGAAACTATCGAGTTCTTTACAGGTTGTTGACAGGATATGAACATCCAACTTATAGCATTATAAAACACACCTTCCTTTCGCAAGGCATGTTTTGGAGGTCAAATGTTATCCCGCCTTTTGGCAAGGCCGTGATACCAAAAGATTGATCGAAAACCAAAGACAGATCGTCTCAAAGATTGGTTATACTTTGCTTCGCTATGGATATCGATGAATTTTGTTCGAGCCCGGATCAGGCTACAATTGATAGGACACAGCAAGCAAAGTAATAGAGGCCAGCACTCCGAATTTCAGGTTAATCGAAGTTCGTATGAATGAGATATGATCGATACAAGTTAGAGAAAATACGTTGTTCTTATCCATCAAAAGGTCGGGGTGTTGGTTTATTCGAATCCATCAGGTTCATATCCATCGGTATGACTTCGCCTTGCCCTGTTCGTACCCATCAGGTTTGAACCGATGGCATGCGCATCGATCAGTTCACACCGCTTCGCATCCACTGATGCATCCTACTTCGAGTCGGTCGGTCTCGTATCCATCCCCAACCACTGCCTCGCATCGATCGACTTCGCATCCATCAACAGCGGTAAGTCACTATTTCGTATCTATGAAAAACCTGCCTTGTTCGTATCCATCCACCAAGGAACCTCAGTTCGTCTCGATCCAGTTCGTATCAATCGGTAAAACTACCATTCGTATCCATCGATACAAACTAGGTGACGACACTTGATACGAACAAGGCGAGATTATGGATACGACGTGGTCAACTCGGAGCAAAAGGTGGATCGATGCGAGGAGCGTGTGCCACGTTGCCACGTTGTCACGTGCATCCATCGGTTCGAAAGCATGGGTTCGAAGCGATCGACTCGAAGCAAACAGCCAACCGAGAAACTCCATCTCGTATCGATCATAACTCAAGATCCACAAGTCTAAATGCAAAGAAATTTTCACAGCAGCTTCCATACAAGGTAAAGAATGTTCCAGCCAATTTTCAGCTCGATTGGATCAATTTTTGATGGATACGAAGTCATTTCGTATCGATCACAGATCGAGTTGAAACTTGGTGGGGTCGGTCGCGTGGGCCCACTCAGGTGCCAAAAGAAGTCTCCCAAAGTTTGAGCACGATCTCAGTCTCCTACGCCTATAAATAGCCTCCTGAAGCCTATAGAAAAGGGATCTTCTGGCTATTGGATGTCCAGACTCTGCCGGATTCAATTCTATGTCTTTTTATCACCATTGTATTCAAACATCAGAGCGATAACCTACTGTGATCTGCTGTAACGGATTGAAATCATCAAGTGAATTAATAAAATCATAAGCTTTAGAGTGGATGTAGGCAAGATCGCCGAACCGCTATAAATCCTATTTTTCTGATTGTTATTTCTGAATTGTTGTGCTTGATATTGCTTAGATCTGAGATTTGCGTTTGAATATTGCTGATTTACATTCAAATACTCGTGCTTTCACGATACTGGGGTTTGTGACCATTTTTTGTGCAAACAGTACATATATTCTTAAATGTTGGTAAACTTAGGGTGAGTTCTAGATTAAGCAAAAGAGATATTTTAAAGCGGTATCTGAAAAGGGAAAGTTTAGTGAAGGTGGAATGTGTTTTTGCAATTTAAAAGGGGAATGAAAGGGTATTTAATTTTTTGTTAATAATTATTGTTGTTATATGTTTACTTTTTTAAAATGGATTCAGATTTGCAGTTGTTAATTAAATTTTGTTAAATACTAAATTATAAATTATTGTGAATATTTCCTAAAAAATAAAAAAGCAATACATTAAAAGGGAGATGGATACATTACAAATTTTGGAAAAAAATATAGGACGGATACATTGTATTACATTTATAAATATAATCCTAGTTCAGACTTCTACGTAGCTTTGTCATCAAAAAAAAGCAAAGCCCTAATTTCTCTAGATTTGTCCATAGCACAAACAAGATTATAATATGTTTCTCTGCAAAAATATAGGAAATTTTCTCATTCAATAAAAATGTTTTCATATGACAACATATTCATACAGAGCTCAACCATACTTTTGAAATCACGTCAGTTTTGAATCAATAACTGATTGGTTTCTTGCATGTTTAGGCTCAGATAGTGACCGAAGTAGCATTAATTGTTTGTCCCTGTAGCGCAGATAGTGTTTACACCAAAAGTTGTCACAAACAGCCAAAAGATTTATAGAAAGGAACTAAGTGAACAAATTAAATGAAAAATAAGAGAAATTAACACACAATAATTATAGTGGTTTGACTAATCAATGGTCTAAATCCATTTGAACATTGTTTATGATTCAACAAAGTTCCTACCAAGGTGATCTTATAGATCGGGAGTCCATGGATCGGTATTGGCTGAGAGATTACAATAACAGTACAGAGTTTTAGAGTGCAAAAAAAGATCCCGAAACAATACATACCACCACTGTTTATAGCTGAAGATTGACAAATTTCTCTCTATCACGTTCTTCCCTACTTTCCACACATCCAGAAGGAGTCGCCTTGAAGAGATCGTGGCCAGATCAACAAGTTTCATCGATAGGTATCGAACTATGGCTTTGGGTCAGTACTGATCTATAAGACTGACTGTTAAACTTCATTTGATCTCATCAGGTTGTTTGGATGGCTTGCACCACCTTCATCTGTAGAGATTGAATGTATGAATATGAGCTTGGAACATGGGAAGCGTATGGTTCAATGGCTAGTTAAAAGCAATTGATTTGATTGCCTTGGAACTTGGTTTTATATGTCGATCGTTTGGGTCATAAGTAGCTAGCGAACCATCCTATGTGGCGTGTAATAATGAATGACCATTCTAACTTTGTATGGCATGAGCCATGTGGTGAATTCGGGCCAGCATTAGGGATCGGCACCGATCCATTACTACAGATCCTAGGCAAGCTAACATAGGCTACTCTTGAAGAGTCTTGGCAAGCTAATGACTCCATCTCTTCATCTTGCTCGATGTTTGATTTTAGGAGTTACCGCTCAAGATTCCTGCTCGATTATCCTACCATTTGATCTATTCGATTCGTCCAAATATAGCTTGGTCATAAAGCAGGATAATATTTGCCATCCAAAATATATCTTGTATTAACCAGATATGCTTTGGATCAAGATTAACTATGGACTCCATATCATCATATTCAAGTTATATCCTGGACATATGATATTTATCCTCTGAACCATTCTCACAAAGCATTGTACCCTTTTCTTATGTCATGTTGCTTCAAATAGTTTTGAACTTGCAACTCTTGTAAAGAGTAAAAACTGAAGCATGTTTTTTCTAGTTGTATTTAGATTTCAAAAACATTTCAATGATTTCTTTCTTTGAACTGTTCAGGTAGGATTCTTTTGTTCGAAATTTCATTTGCTTTTGTGCCTCACTTCACATTTAACCTTTATCGCCCCCCACACACATATATGTTTTCATTTTAGTTATCTTTGTTATCATTAATATATATATATATATATATATATATATATTAAAATTCATGGATCGACACTAATCCATAAGCCATGAATTGGTGCCTCAAACATAGGATATTTTTTCGCATATCCTTGTGAGTCGCTGCTTATTAAAGCATGAGCCTACACTTAGACAATCTCACTTACTAACCTCTATCTGCCTTAGACTTTCTTCCTCGATCTTGCCTTTTTCAAACCTTAAATCGCCGCACCAATATTCAACTTTGCACTGTTGTGCTAGCTTCTGACTTCGAACCATCGCCTTTGTAACAACCTGTCCTAAAATGGACCTAAATCCCAACATAAAAAGGCCCATCAAAACTCACACTCATTTCTAGGCTGGCTTTTTGTTGGTAAAAATAACAAGACGGAGCTATTTATCTACTCACTCAGGACTCACAACAGAAGGATAAATATAACAACATAAACGAGATACAGCATATTCAATAATAACCTTTACATGATCGAGATACAACATATTCAAAATAGATTGTCTTCTTTAAATGGATACATCAGAAAATAACATAAATAGATAAATAGACTACTGCCACAAGCTCCTTTCATCACCATCCACATCGCCTATTTCTCTAACCTGTGTTGTAATGAGGAGGGAGTTAGAATAACAATATCTAGTGAATGAATATCTCGAGCCTTTCTATTACAGTATTTGGGCAGTATAATTTAAATAAGGAATGTCATACGAATTTTAGTTACATTCAAAGTCTTTTTAATTATAAGCCCTAAGAGTTATTCGATTCCATCACCATTTAACCCAATAACCCATAACATTGTTATTAATGTCCTACCAATGCGAGAGATAGTACCCAAGCCACTTAATACCTCTTTAATAGCAATTAGACAAACTCTGGCCGTTTAAGACCTCATTTGAGGTAATCATTTAATACCTAACCCCAAGGCGGATTCGTCAAAGGTGCCTTTCTGGCTGACATTGCAAGGAAATCTCTTTGAACACTTAATACTTTCTATTGAAGTAGACATTTCGGAGATATCATCTATCGAATCTCAACCATTTAGTACTTTATACATGGGGAAAAAGCGAGCCCTCAAATAACCACTTAATATCTTCAACCCCTAATGCGGGTTCTTTTTATTATGTAGTACCCCATGAAGATGTCTCGCATTAGTCCGACTATTCGTAGGTACTAGTAGCTAGATTCGCTGGGCAGATTTACCCTATAGAATTTGAGACTAATCTCGCATCATCCGTTGTTACTTATTATAGACAATGTCTCACGACAGCCCCAAAGTCACACTACTATAGCCAAGTTAGGTGGACTAACCTCGCATCCTTATAACTTAGTTATAATTCGTAACACTCTCAAAATATATTATTACACATCTCACAATATTCATTATTTAGGCCTTATAAGAAATCCTTCTTATTTTGCCTCTATAATTAATTACTTTCCTAAGGGGGATTTAATGAAAATTATTAACTTAATTAATTACGCAATTAATACGTTAGAATTGTACATTGTTTACGCTAGTTTATATGTATGCATGTATGTATGTATGTGTATACACACACCTATTGATTTCTATGCATGTAGAGATTACATTATGAACTAATGTTTAAATGTCGAATCTCTCAAAATTATACAAGTCTCATTTCCACAATAAAATATATGACATAAATCCAATATCTAAAAATCAAATCAAAGACTTTTATATAGAATGCAAATCCAACTTATTTTATATTAAAGCAAAGGAATAAATCAATAATAGAAACTTACAATTTAATTAATTTTATGCTCCATTTAAATTCTTTTACATGAAAAAAGAATAAGAATAGAAGGTAAAACACTTAAATTGCAAAATCCATACAACTCCATTATTTCATTACAGGTACTTAGCTTTGCTCTTCTTTGATTTGACATGCCTACAATATTCTGGTTTAGATATCTCTTCTTAGATATGTGTGTGTGTATGCAATATGAGAATTGCATAGGAATCAGATTCAGAAATTAAGAGACTGGAGGAGAAAAGTGAGATCCTCTATTTGAAGTCCCAAAACTTACCGCTGTAGATGTTGTAGTCATCTGTAGTTATTAATTCTCAGCGACTAAATGCAGTAATGTTAGATACATTGATATACCAGAAACACATGAATATGACAAAAAAATTAAAATTAATTTAAAACAAATTTATCATTTCATTTCAAATTCATTACGTAGTCCATACATAAGCTATGTTCAAAGAAATTAAAATTTATTACAAAATATGTTGAAAGTGACATATGAAGACTCCCTTTGGTTGATCAGAGTCTAAATATAGGCACTAAAAAAATTTGTCATTGCATCCAATAACACGGCGAAATCAAACGGAAAGAACTCCTAATAGCTAGCTTGCCTCCGCACATCTCCGAAAGCTTATTCGTCTAAAGGAGAACTTGAAAATCTTAACTATCAAACTACTCAAAATCAATTGAACACCCGAGATTTTTGGGGGAAAGTATAAACTTCGAGTCAGACAAAAAATATAGTGTGAATAATAACCTACCATCTCGAACCATATAGATATCTAGTGAGACCATGCTGCTTAGTGGAACGGGTTTTCCCCTCACTGGTATCTTAACCCAATTTGTTATAAACATATACTGTGCACCTGCATCCACAATGGTTAAGACATAACATAATAAAATGTATCATGATGATATGCAAACATGCAATATGCTTTGGATTTCTCATCCCATTTACCTAACTAACTATCTCAAGTTATAGTTTCCAGGGTCACTATTAACCTGTTAGTTTTCATAGGCTGACTAATAACCGGTTCCAAGCTTACGGACTATCTTTCCGGTTACATAGTTTTCATATGATCACTAAGAATCCGTTGATATCTACCAACAACATTATCCAACTGTAGTTTTCATGGGCTTACTATGTACGTATTGGATTCTTCAATAACTTCTCTCGTGTCAAAGTTTTCATGGGCAAGCTATGAACCTATTGATCTCTACAATAACTTGATCCAGTGTAACGACCCAGAATTTTTGATAATTTAAATTTGGATATTTAATTAATTTTAAATATTAATAAGTGAATTTTTGGAGTCGAATAAATTTTATTTTGAATTTTGGATTTAATTTTGCAATTTAATCGATTTATTTAATAGTGAAATTCCACAAATAATGAGATATTGGGTTAAATATGATTGAAAATGATTTGGAAAATTTTGTTTTATCATATTAAAGTTATAGAAATATTTTGGAACTTTTAAAATTGAATTTGGAGCTAATTTGTAAAAATTGAATATTTTAATATTTAATTATCGACTGTAAAATAGCCAATTTTTGAACAGTCTCAGAATTTAACGAAACGAGTTCCGTTGGATCCGTAATAGTTAGTTATTATCGGATTTCAAATTTCGTAGCAATCAGAGTTGTCGTTTGACCGTGGCAGCTCCAAACGCATCGATATCGTTTTAATATTAATTTAGCGTGTTAAAATAGCCATTTTTCAAACGGTCTCGGATTTCGACGAAACCAGTTTCATCGGATCCGTAATGTGATATTATTGTAAGATTTCAAATTTCAAGTCGATCGGATTTATCGTTTGTCCGGTACAAGCCAAAACGCCTGAAAATCGTTTAAATCGGTTTAAATTTAAATTGAGCGTTTATTGCCATAACTCACACATACGATGGAATTAGCTACCGAAACCTATTCCATTGTGTCCGGAATGCGGAAAAACCTTAGGATCGCCTGTCGGATCGCGTAAATCGGAGTTCGTTTGCATGCGTAGTTAAATTGAGGAAATTCTATAAATAGGCAACTTTTATCACAAAATAAAAATAAAAAAATAATAAACTAGGGCTTAGAGAACCATGGCCGGCCCTAATTACTTCGACGACCAGAAATGTCCCAACTTCCCCTTCAATTATCTTTCGATCCGATAGCCATTTGCAAAAACTTCAAACTACAAAGATGTCAAGCACACCGAGATCTTTCGATCCAACGGTGGAGATCGTTCGAAACAAGGTAGATCATCGGCAAATTGAGGTGGAAGGGGCGGCATTTGGGCACGAATTGCATGGCCATGCCTTGGCCGAGTTCATCAAGGTTATAGCCGTGGGTAGCTAGCTCCAAGGCCTTCGGCATGGCGTCACTTGATCGGTGTATAAGTGGTCGTGGAGGAGGCGATGTGTAACCCTTGGTGCGGTTTGTAGTGGGTTCAAGTGCGTTGTTTTCACGTACTGGAGCAAAGAGAGATGCGCGCACGGAAGATGGATGGGGGGGCCCGCTTGCATGAGTGAGGTGATTTTTTTTCTTTTTTCTTTTTTGTTTAAATTTAAAATTCGAATCGTTCAACGTTTAAACTGCGATAACTTTTGCATGCGGGGTCGGATTCGGACGAGATTTTTTGCGTTGGCTTCGTATCGTCATGCTCTTCATAATGCAACTGGTTTGGAGTCGATTGGAGCACGTGTGAATTTCGGGTAAAATTAAACGTTCGTTTAATTTTATTCGAAACGAACCCGAAACCGGAAAACAAAATCAAGGTGAGAACTCCTCACTCAATCGAAAGGTTTTGTTTAAAATTTTGAATAGTTAATATTGATTGATAATTGTTGATTGATTGTGCTAGTAGATATAGTAGGATATATACTATATATAGCAATATATATATATTGGCATATGTATATATTGGATTTGATTTCCCGCCTCGTATAGCGGATGAGACCCTATTGCGCCGCCTATTAAGCGGATAATATATTTTATAAATCCCATATACCGCGATATTCCACCTTGAAGTGGAATTGGTATTGTGCTAACGTCTGTGGATGCAGGGTAACAGGTTGGAGGGATCCAACTGGATTCCTCACATATTCATTTGATTTTTGATATTGTGTCATTGTAGATGTTCATATCGACATATGTTGTTTGTTCCCGTGATTGACCATCTGATGCTGTTGCATCATCGGATTCAAATTTTTAAAAAAAATTAAAATAACGGTTTTGAATTTAAAAGGGGTTTTAAATCGATTTTTCAAAGAATATGGTTTATTAAAAAATTTTGAATTGATTAAATTTTAAAATAAATAGATGGATAAATTTTTATGTTTTAAAAATTTATATCTTTATAAAATATAACTTAAAAGAAATTTTTAACAATAATAGGTTTTTATAAAATAGTTAAATTTGGTTTTTGGGAGTTATTATTATTAATGGTTTATATAAAGGATTTTATAAATGGATGTTTTTAAATTAAATTTATTGAAGTTATAGAATAAATTTAGAAAGTGTTAAGTTGATGTATAACATGAATTTCACTAGGATTTATAGATTAATAAATGTGAAATTTATAAAACGAACGGTTATTGGAAAATTTTAAGTTTATAAGTTATTAACTTATAGAAATGGATTTGGGCATTAAAAAGGGGAATTTTATAGAAATTGTTAATAAATGAAGATTTCATTAGTTGAAATTATTGTAAGCCATAAAGAAATCTTGTAAGTGATAAGATTTTAAATTGGTGAAGTTCAAAAGAACGATTTGGGTAAATAGATAATATTATAAGTATTTAACTTATAATATTGATTTTAGTATATAATCGAGTTATGTAAATCGAATTGGACTAATAAAAGGAGATTTCTAAAATGAAGTTTCATAAATAGAAATGGGATGTATGGACATTGTTATAAATCCGAAAATCAATTGGGTTTGATAAATTGAATATGGGATTTGTTAAAGGAGTTATATTCACTATTTTTGAACGGTGAAATATTATTTTATTAAATGGACGTGTTTTTGGAAAGGAATGTTTTAAATGGAATTTAAAACAAATTAAAGATGTTTTAAATATATTAAGTATCGAAATTTTAGGTTTCAACATTTATTGTTGAAATAGACGTTTTCGAGAAAATATTTTGAATAGTATTGGATTTATGTATCCATTTTTTTATATTTCAAATCCATATACTAGTGTTTTTGGGTTGTCGTAACGATGTTTTACGCAACATTCGTTTTTAACCCAAATAAATGTGAATAAAGGAATGTTTTCTTAAAGAGAATGGAATAAATACTTAACTGTGATTTAAGTATATGGAATATTTTCAAATCGTTGAAAATAAATAAATTTGTGAATTACTTATTTTTAAAATAAGCATGGGAATGGTTTTCTAATATGAAATGGAACGGTTTTTGTGAATTCACCTTTAAGGTAATTGAAAGCAAATAACTTGAAATCGATTTGGGAATCGTATGCTAGTAGATGCTTGGAATTTAAATCCACTTTGGAATTTATATATATGAAGGGAAATTTGTTTAAAAATAAATGTTGATTTATTTTTAAATATGAAAATATAATTTACGAATTTGGAACGTAAGTTAAAATAAATCGGTAAAGATTTATTTGGTGGTTTGAAATTTGTTTCAAAAGGTATATATGGTTAAGGTGATTTGAAATTAGTTTTCAAATGGTTAAGGTGATTTGAAATTAGTTTTCAAATGGTTAAGGTGATTTGAAATTGGTTTGCAAATGGTTAATGTAATTTGAAAATTGGTTTTCAAATGGTAAAGGTAAATTGAAAATTGGTTTTTCAATTGGTTAAGTGTGGAAAATTTTATCGTGAAGTGGTTTTGGTAAAACAAATAACTGGGGCAATTATTTGGAAATGGTGTGTATATATATATATATATATCTCTCGTAAGATATTTTTGGGGTTAAATAATTTTGGAAAATTATTTGGAATCTGATGATGTGGCGCATCTTTGTTGATAGTTAAATAACCGACTATCAATATTTACCCTTGGATGGTATTGGTTGTGTTTGTTTGGAATTGAATGCACACTTATTTTTAAAAATAAGCACTCGCTATTCGGTTTAGCCGGGAGAGGACCTTTGTGTCGTATATCCCATTCCGAATATGCGATACGTCGTTTGGATCGCATTTGAAGACCGGCGTGAAGACCGGGTATTTGTGAGAACGATAGGATGACCTATCGATTGTCTCTGCATCGTTAGCTACGATATGGAGATTTCCTTTGTGATGGGAAATTTTATCGGGATTGTGAATACCCGGATTGCAAGGGCTTCTTTGGAAGTGCCTTCGGTTCTGTTCGAACCCGGAACAGACTTGTATGGATACATGTCTGACATTACATTTTGAGATATAGAGCAGATTTCTTTCAAATACATATCTGTTGGTGGCGGAGAATTTATTCTCTTAGCTTAACACCCTTCTCTGAGACGTACTAGCTCAGAGGTTATGTAGTTGAAGGTTATCAGCGATATATTCCCATTCTGGTAATGTGGCATGCTGAGTGTTGCTGTGTGACGATCATTGGTTGATCGTTTGTGATAGGATCATTTGTTGATCATTTATCTTTGTGATCATGCTTTGGTCATCTGTGGACCCGAAGCATGGCTTTGTTGCACAAAGCGTAGCTTTGTGGACGAGACTTCGTCAGGACCTCACTCCCCGGAAATGGTCAAAACAGGAATATGCGGCAAGGTTATGAGGGTCGCGCCCTTTAGGGTATGTCATTTCCTTCTGGAAAAGGGTGGTATCATGGTATGGAGCCCAGATGCTTACTCATGTTGATACACTATATCTATTACTGTGTGGTGTTGTTGCGAGCGCTCGGATAAAGGTCCCAAAGGACCGGGGGATGACATATTCGTGTAGTAGTTACCTAGTTACAGAGGTAACCCGGCCTTGTGTTGGCAGAGATCTAACCGTAACGTTAGTTCTCGGGACGTCCCGCCAGAGGCGATCCCATGTGGCAGTAGGAAGTTCCTTAGCCTGACCATTTGTTGGAAATCCATTCATCCAATACGTGCCTTGTACGGTTTTAGTTGTAGAACCTGCCATTTAACATGGCAGCTATAGTAGGCATAGCATCATGGTACCTATGCTGGCTAGGATTTATATTATACTTTCGAAATATTTTCCACTATGCACTAGTAATAATATCAAAGAATTTTTCTCGTAGTAAGCATGTTTGACTATCATAAGGAGAAATCTCCCCCATGTGTGCGTTTGCATTGTGTGTGTGCCGGGAGGCCTTATGGTAGTTTCATTTTCCAAAAAGCATTGCGGATTTCAAAATTTAAATTTTCTTGTTGCTTGTTTAAAGATAAACTATTTTGAGTTCTCACACCAGTCCCATGACTGACCTGGAGTTTATTGTTCCTTTCCTAAACTCTGGGTGCCCACTATTTTCCACACGGGCAGTCTAGAGTTAGGTTATCAGGTTATTCTGGATTCGAGAGTTGCTGTGCAGATTTGGAGGCGAGCTTGGATAGCGTAGTCTATTATCTATTGTATATAGTATTCTTTCAGCTGATTTATTGTTGTACACTCTGATGATGTGATGTAATGTGATGTATGTGTAAAATGTATAGTTCTTTTGTTTTAATGATATTCATTTATCTATTATATGTTGTTCCGCTGCGATTGTGAGATTCTGATATTGTCTTCATATTTCTGTTGGTTGTTTCTGTTTCTTCTCTCTTTCTCTCTTCTTCTACCTCTTTCTTCTTCTTAAACCCTAAAGATTCGGAAGTTCGTTCCTCTTTGGCTGGATTGTGGTGGAATGTTGCCAGCTCAAGGAAGTACGGATTTTCGGTTCTTTACATTTGGTATCAAAGCATGTGGTTAAGCGACAACCTGCTCTGTTGGGTATTACTCATTAGAGATAGAGTCAGTAGTACTCTAGAATGAGTGTGAGTGTAATAATAGATATGAGCGCGTATTTGTTAGTGAATATAAAATTGTTTTATATTGTGATGATTGGTTTATTGAGTGGCATATGAACCTTCGTCGGCACAGTCTGTACAACTGGATCGAAGGGGTTTCTAAACACTTGAATAGAACAATTCGACACGATATTGTTTTAAATTGGGTAAATGAAATAATTTTACCTTGACTATATTTTCTATATAAGAAAATAATTTTTCAAGAATTATTGAAGTGTGTATATAATTGATTGCTTGGTTGTTGTAAATAATAAATATATATATATATATATATAAGACAATCAAAGTTGTTTGAATAAGTTATATAAAAACGACTATTGTAAAAAGAATAATTGTATAAGCTAATGAATTATAAGTATGGAATTATAATTAAAATGATTTACAATTGTAAAATAATCTTATGTATATAAGAAGTGAAATTTTATAAGTAAGATTTATAAATGTAATTTATAAATAGAAAGAAAACTTTTTGAAAGAATAATTAGCATTGATTTCACTATTGTCACTGGGAAATAATAAGGATGATGACTGCAGCATCATCAGTATCATTTTCGAGTTTCTATGTGATGGATTTGCTACAATAATGAATTTAAAATTGAAGCTTTGTTGTAGTAAACAAATTTGAAATTAAAATTCAACTTGAAATTGTCAAATATAAGTGAAAAAAAAGGGGTTTTGAACTTATAATATGAGTTGGAAGTTGAATAATAAGTTGTATAACTTATAGAATGAGAAAATGTAAGTAAAACCAATTATTGAAGTGGTTAAACAATTAAGTTAAGTAAAATGGAATATGAATTTGAATATTGGTATGAATTTGACTTAAGTAAAAATTAAATAGAATTTACTTTAGAATTGTAATCCAAATTGGATTGTTAAGTGTAAACTTAAGTTTAATTGAACAAATGATGTTAATGGGAATATAACTTAAGCAAAGTTGAATAAAAATTGATATTTGTATCAAAGTTAAATAATCAAGTGAATTAAATGATGTAAATGGAGTTGAATGGAATATAACTTGAGTAATGTTGAAAGAATTGATGTTGATATCAAAATAAAATGAATAAAGTGAATTAATGAAATCGTTAAATGATGTGAACTTGAGTTATATAAATGAAATTCAATTTTTATATGTAAAAAGAATTGGCAACTGAATTAAAGTATGGATTGAATGTTAATTAATCGAATGTGAATAAGTTGATATGAAATGATGTATGTAAGTGTAAATTCATTTCGAGCTAGTTGAATAATTGAATGAAAATCAGTTGAATGTTAAATCAATTGGAATTAAAACTGTTGAACCAAATTGAATGTAGTGAGAGAAAAACTAATAATTTGGTTTTATTGGATATACATTGGTTGTTATTTGCTTGTTGGTTGATTGTATGTAAATTTATTAAGTGTTAATGAAATTGAATTAGCGCATTTGAAAACTATGTAATTGAATTCAAATTGAAAGTGAAGTAAATAAATTTGAATAGAATTGAATTCGAGTTGAGTTGAAAGTGAACCAATGTGAATTTAATTAGTGAATGTAAACTAATGGGAAATGAATGAGAAAGAATATGTAACTTCAATGGTAAAGCTAAAATTGAGATAAAAAGTAAGTATCGAAATTTTGTAAATGGATTTGGCAAAATAGTTTGAATGTTGGAATTGGATACTACTATTAGCAGGATATACAGGTATATAATGGAATTGGGATTTTGATTTTGAAGTTAAAAAATTGAATTGCTCGACAAAAAGGTACGTATTTCAATTTTAATATGAGATTTGATGATTTCCTTCTCTAGCCACTTGGCTTTCTCTTTTCTTTTTGATTTTGAGGGGCCGTGGTGCCATTTTGTAGTCGTGCCGATCTAGCCGCGCAAAGGAGACTCTGGCGAAATTTTTCGAAAATTTCGGGTGTTAGAAAAATTTTGAGAAATTTTGAAACTTGAAAATTTGAATTGAAATTTAAATTTGAATTGTTAAGCAAACAAAGTTGTTTGAAACCTAAAATTGAGTTTGGAAAGCTAATTGAAATGATAGTAGATCTTTAATAAAAAGATTTGTTTGAAAAGTTGATAAAACTAATTAGCTTTGGAAAAATAATAAACGGTTTAGGATCATTCTCCTTAACTTGCAATTTCGAGGACGAAATTCTTTTAAGGAGGGAAGATTGTAACGACCCAGAATTTTTGATAATTTAAATTTGGATATTTAATTAATTTTAAATATTAATAAGTGAATTTTTGGAGTCGAATAAATTTTATTTTGAATTTTGGATTTAATTTTGCAATTTAATCGATTTATTTAATAGTGAAATTCCACAAATAATGAGATATTGGGTTAAATATGATTGAAAATGATTTGGAAAATTTTGTTTTATCATATTAAAGTTATAGAAATATTTTGGAACTTTTAAAATTGAATTTGGAGCTAATTTGTAAAAATTGAATATTTTAATATTTAATTATCGACTGTAAAATAGCCAATTTTTGAACAGTCTCAGAATTTAACGAAACGAGTTCCGTTGGATCCGTAATAGTTAGTTATTATCGGATTTCAAATTTCGTAGCAATCAGAGTTGTCGTTTGACCGTGGCAGCTCCAAACGCATCGATATCGTTTTAATATTAATTTAGCGTGTTAAAATAGCCATTTTTCAAACGGTCTCGGATTTCGACGAAACCAGTTTCATCGGATCCGTAATGTGATATTATTGTAAGATTTCAAATTTCAAGTCGATCGGATTTATCGTTTGTCCGGTACAAGCCAAAACGCCTGAAAATCGTTTAAATCGGTTTAAATTTAAATTGAGCGTTTATTGCCATAACTCACACATACGATGGAATTAGCTACCGAAACCTATTCCATTGTGTCCGGAATGCGGAAAAACCTTAGGATCGCCTGTCGGATCGCGTAAATCGGAGTTCGTTTGCATGCGTAGTTAAATTGAGGAAATTCTATAAATAGGCAACTTTTATCACAAAATAAAAATAAAAAAATAATAAACTAGGGCTTAGAGAACCATGGCCGGCCCTAATTACTTCGACGACCAGAAATGTCCCAACTTCCCCTTCAATTATCTTTCGATCCGATAGCCATTTGCAAAAACTTCAAACTACAAAGATGTCAAGCACACCGAGATCTTTCGATCCAACGGTGGAGATCGTTCGAAACAAGGTAGATCATCGGCAAATTGAGGTGGAAGGGGCGGCATTTGGGCACGAATTGCATGGCCATGCCTTGGCCGAGTTCATCAAGGTTATAGCCGTGGGTAGCTAGCTCCAAGGCCTTCGGCATGGCGTCACTTGATCGGTGTATAAGTGGTCGTGGAGGAGGCGATGTGTAACCCTTGGTGCGGTTTGTAGTGGGTTCAAGTGCGTTGTTTTCACGTACTGGAGCAAAGAGAGATGCGCGCACGGAAGATGGATGGGGGGGCCCGCTTGCATGAGTGAGGTGATTTTTTTTCTTTTTTCTTTTTTGTTTAAATTTAAAATTCGAATCGTTCAACGTTTAAACTGCGATAACTTTTGCATGCGGGGTCGGATTCGGACGAGATTTTTTGCGTTGGCTTCGTATCGTCATGCTCTTCATAATGCAACTGGTTTGGAGTCGATTGGAGCACGTGTGAATTTCGGGTAAAATTAAACGTTCGTTTAATTTTATTCGAAACGAACCCGAAACCGGAAAACAAAATCAAGGTGAGAACTCCTCACTCAATCGAAAGGTTTTGTTTAAAATTTTGAATAGTTAATATTGATTGATAATTGTTGATTGATTGTGCTAGTAGATATAGTAGGATATATACTATATATAGCAATATATATATATTGGCATATGTATATATTGGATTTGATTTCCCGCCTCGTATAGCGGATGAGACCCTATTGCGCCGCCTATTAAGCGGATAATATATTTTATAAATCCCATATACCGCGATATTCCACCTTGAAGTGGAATTGGTATTGTGCTAACGTCTGTGGATGCAGGGTAACAGGTTGGAGGGATCCAACTGGATTCCTCACATATTCATTTGATTTTTGATATTGTGTCATTGTAGATGTTCATATCGACATATGTTGTTTGTTCCCGTGATTGACCATCTGATGCTGTTGCATCATCGGATTCAAATTTTTAAAAAAAATTAAAATAACGGTTTTGAATTTAAAAGGGGTTTTAAATCGATTTTTCAAAGAATATGGTTTATTAAAAAATTTTGAATTGATTAAATTTTAAAATAAATAGATGGATAAATTTTTATGTTTTAAAAATTTATATCTTTATAAAATATAACTTAAAAGAAATTTTTAACAATAATAGGTTTTTATAAAATAGTTAAATTTGGTTTTTGGGAGTTATTATTATTAATGGTTTATATAAAGGATTTTATAAATGGATGTTTTTAAATTAAATTTATTGAAGTTATAGAATAAATTTAGAAAGTGTTAAGTTGATGTATAACATGAATTTCACTAGGATTTATAGATTAATAAATGTGAAATTTATAAAACGAACGGTTATTGGAAAATTTTAAGTTTATAAGTTATTAACTTATAGAAATGGATTTGGGCATTAAAAAGGGGAATTTTATAGAAATTGTTAATAAATGAAGATTTCATTAGTTGAAATTATTGTAAGCCATAAAGAAATCTTGTAAGTGATAAGATTTTAAATTGGTGAAGTTCAAAAGAACGATTTGGGTAAATAGATAATATTATAAGTATTTAACTTATAATATTGATTTTAGTATATAATCGAGTTATGTAAATCGAATTGGACTAATAAAAGGAGATTTCTAAAATGAAGTTTCATAAATAGAAATGGGATGTATGGACATTGTTATAAATCCGAAAATCAATTGGGTTTGATAAATTGAATATGGGATTTGTTAAAGGAGTTATATTCACTATTTTTGAACGGTGAAATATTATTTTATTAAATGGACGTGTTTTTGGAAAGGAATGTTTTAAATGGAATTTAAAACAAATTAAAGATGTTTTAAATATATTAAGTATCGAAATTTTAGGTTTCAACATTTATTGTTGAAATAGACGTTTTCGAGAAAATATTTTGAATAGTATTGGATTTATGTATCCATTTTTTTATATTTCAAATCCATATACTAGTGTTTTTGGGTTGTCGTAACGATGTTTTACGCAACATTCGTTTTTAACCCAAATAAATGTGAATAAAGGAATGTTTTCTTAAAGAGAATGGAATAAATACTTAACTGTGATTTAAGTATATGGAATATTTTCAAATCGTTGAAAATAAATAAATTTGTGAATTACTTATTTTTAAAATAAGCATGGGAATGGTTTTCTAATATGAAATGGAACGGTTTTTGTGAATTCACCTTTAAGGTAATTGAAAGCAAATAACTTGAAATCGATTTGGGAATCGTATGCTAGTAGATGCTTGGAATTTAAATCCACTTTGGAATTTATATATATGAAGGGAAATTTGTTTAAAAATAAATGTTGATTTATTTTTAAATATGAAAATATAATTTACGAATTTGGAACGTAAGTTAAAATAAATCGGTAAAGATTTATTTGGTGGTTTGAAATTTGTTTCAAAAGGTATATATGGTTAAGGTGATTTGAAATTAGTTTTCAAATGGTTAAGGTGATTTGAAATTAGTTTTCAAATGGTTAAGGTGATTTGAAATTGGTTTGCAAATGGTTAATGTAATTTGAAAATTGGTTTTCAAATGGTAAAGGTAAATTGAAAATTGGTTTTTCAATTGGTTAAGTGTGGAAAATTTTATCGTGAAGTGGTTTTGGTAAAACAAATAACTGGGGCAATTATTTGGAAATGGTGTGTATATATATATATATATATCTCTCGTAAGATATTTTTGGGGTTAAATAATTTTGGAAAATTATTTGGAATCTGATGATGTGGCGCATCTTTGTTGATAGTTAAATAACCGACTATCAATATTTACCCTTGGATGGTATTGGTTGTGTTTGTTTGGAATTGAATGCACACTTATTTTTAAAAATAAGCACTCGCTATTCGGTTTAGCCGGGAGAGGACCTTTGTGTCGTATATCCCATTCCGAATATGCGATACGTCGTTTGGATCGCATTTGAAGACCGGCGTGAAGACCGGGTATTTGTGAGAACGATAGGATGACCTATCGATTGTCTCTGCATCGTTAGCTACGATATGGAGATTTCCTTTGTGATGGGAAATTTTATCGGGATTGTGAATACCCGGATTGCAAGGGCTTCTTTGGAAGTGCCTTCGGTTCTGTTCGAACCCGGAACAGACTTGTATGGATACATGTCTGACATTACATTTTGAGATATAGAGCAGATTTCTTTCAAATACATATCTGTTGGTGGCGGAGAATTTATTCTCTTAGCTTAACACCCTTCTCTGAGACGTACTAGCTCAGAGGTTATGTAGTTGAAGGTTATCAGCGATATATTCCCATTCTGGTAATGTGGCATGCTGAGTGTTGCTGTGTGACGATCATTGGTTGATCGTTTGTGATAGGATCATTTGTTGATCATTTATCTTTGTGATCATGCTTTGGTCATCTGTGGACCCGAAGCATGGCTTTGTTGCACAAAGCGTAGCTTTGTGGACGAGACTTCGTCAGGACCTCACTCCCCGGAAATGGTCAAAACAGGAATATGCGGCAAGGTTATGAGGGTCGCGCCCTTTAGGGTATGTCATTTCCTTCTGGAAAAGGGTGGTATCATGGTATGGAGCCCAGATGCTTACTCATGTTGATACACTATATCTATTACTGTGTGGTGTTGTTGCGAGCGCTCGGATAAAGGTCCCAAAGGACCGGGGGATGACATATTCGTGTAGTAGTTACCTAGTTACAGAGGTAACCCGGCCTTGTGTTGGCAGAGATCTAACCGTAACGTTAGTTCTCGGGACGTCCCGCCAGAGGCGATCCCATGTGGCAGTAGGAAGTTCCTTAGCCTGACCATTTGTTGGAAATCCATTCATCCAATACGTGCCTTGTACGGTTTTAGTTGTAGAACCTGCCATTTAACATGGCAGCTATAGTAGGCATAGCATCATGGTACCTATGCTGGCTAGGATTTATATTATACTTTCGAAATATTTTCCACTATGCACTAGTAATAATATCAAAGAATTTTTCTCGTAGTAAGCATGTTTGACTATCATAAGGAGAAATCTCCCCCATGTGTGCGTTTGCATTGTGTGTGTGCCGGGAGGCCTTATGGTAGTTTCATTTTCCAAAAAGCATTGCGGATTTCAAAATTTAAATTTTCTTGTTGCTTGTTTAAAGATAAACTGTTTTGAGTTCTCACACCAGTCCCATGACTGACCTGGAGTTTATTGTTCCTTTCCTAAACTCTGGGTGCCCACTATTTTCCACACGGGCAGTCTAGAGTTAGGTTATCAGGTTATTCTGGATTCGAGAGTTGCTGTGCAGATTTGGAGGCGAGCTTGGATAGCGTAGTCTATTATCTATTGTATATAGTATTCTTTCAGCTGATTTATTGTTGTACACTCTGATGATGTGATGTAATGTGATGTATGTGTAAAATGTATAGTTCTTTTGTTTTAATGATATTCATTTATCTATTATATGTTGTTCCGCTGCGATTGTGAGATTCTGATATTGTCTTCATATTTCTGTTGGTTGTTTCTGTTTCTTCTCTCTTTCTCTCTTCTTCTACCTCTTTCTTCTTCTTAAACCCTAAAGATTCGGAAGTTCGTTCCTCTTTGGCTGGATTGTGGTGGAATGTTGCCAGCTCAAGGAAGTACGGATTTTCGGTTCTTTACATCCAGACATAGCTTTCATGGGATCACTAAGAACCTATTGGCCCCTGCCAATAGCAATTTCCATAACACGGTTTTTATGGGCTTACTAAGAACCTGTCTAAACCAATGAGCTTTGGGCATCCAATATTCTAGTCATTTTGATCTCTTGGATACAATTCTACTCACAAAGGATTTAATCATAAGTATATCCACGACTGGATCAACCTAGCCAATTATGGGTTAATTATGAAGTGAATATGATTATGGAAGCATACATGATAACTGATCAACACATAACAATATAAACATTCATGATTTAATTCCTTATAATCAGTTTCTACAAAAACATGATTAATACCCCTAACCCACTATCCTTGGCAAGGAAAACTTCCTATAAGATCTCAAACTCTTTTGCATTGCCATTGGTTTACCTTTAAAAATGAGATTGGGTTTTTTAATTTGAAAGGCTTTCGACTAGATCCTTCGGATCATTATGACATCATAAATTACCCACCATCACTCTCCCTTTCGAAAGCATTACTTAAAATCTTAGACGCACTCTTTCGAAACCATTAAAAACATAACTTTTTGAAAGCATTGGAAGCCTCCCTTTCGAAACACTGAAAACCATACCTTTTGAAGGCATTTATTTAAGTAATAATTTATGGAAGCAAAGCTTTTCAAAACCAAAAATATCTCTTTCGAAATCATTGGGTTTACCATTAAATATAACTACTGGGTCAAAAAGAACAAAATCAAAAGTATCCCTTTCGAAAGCATTGATCTCAAATAAAAGAACCGAGGAAGTGGATAGCTTCGAAACCAACCTTTCAAAATCGTCGCCTCCGAAACTCGTATTAATAGTGGCTAAAGCAGCCCTTTCGAAAGCATTGAGGAAGCGGCTTTAAAATTTAAAAGGACTAAAGCTTCCCTTTTGAACACCACAAAGAAAAGCAGCCTCTGACTGATTTGAAAGGTATGAATGCGGCAACTAGGTATCGAATGAATTCAAAATGCGGCAACTATTTCTAAAGCTTCTTTAAAAACAAAGGCAAGTTGGATTGATTCAAAAGCTTATAAAAATGGCTTCAATCCCTTCAAAAGCATGCCTTCAACGCAGTCTCACCTGCATTTCTCCAATACACTACGTAATTACTTAATACTATGAGCATTGGTTTCGAATGGGTACGAAAGATCATTAGCGGAAGTATGGTGATAGAAGCAAGAAAATGGAAGTAGCGAAGTTGCAATTTGAAACAAAATTGATTTTTTATACCTTTCAAAGTAATTCATTTTTACCTAACTTGCCTAATTTGTCAAAACATGATTGATTGCTAATTCTTTATAAAAAAAATTTAAAGGCTGCTGAATTCAATAATTAACAAATAAAACAATTTTAACAAATAAACCCTTCCTGTTAACAAATTTTTTTAAAAATTTAAGTCCTCTAACTTAGATAATTTAATAACCATAGTAAAACACTTAGGGAAAATCCCTAAAAATCAGAACTATTCACTTTTAATGTGTTTTTTTAACATATATAAATTTTAGACCGGAAAACAATACTTGATTGCCTTAAACAATTTAAACCCAAAATTATCTATTTCTTCCATTCAAAATGCATAATAAATTATCCATAGCTTGGAATATTATAAGAATTTAAACCCATCTCCAAATTAAGTTTTTACATAATATATTCATACATCATGACATTTGAAAATCAATTTGCAAGATTTTAACCCTAAAATCGAATTATGTTTTCACACAAAAATCCTTTTTTAAATTATAACATGGCATATAAATCAAAGCATATCATCATTCATCCATCCAAATGCTTTTAAATCTTAAACCCGAATTAAACGTTCAAGAAGACTTACATGAGATGGTTCAATTCATTATTCACCTTATTTGGATAAGGAACTTGAGATTTGTTCTTGCTTTAATCTTTCGAGCTTGAATCTTAGCTTCTAATTGGATTTTCCTCCTCTTTTTCTTAGAGTTATGGCCGGCCTTGTTTTCTTTTGTTTATGTTTTTGTTTTTGTAAGAATGTAATGAGAATGAAAAGGTTGCAGGGTTTTAGGGGTTATGGGGTTCGGCTATTCCCATATTACCCTTGCTCATTCTCTTAAGTATTTAACTTGTAAACCATTCTTATAAATCCATTTAGTTAAGGCACGACCCTAACTAGTTCTCAAATCTCAATTCCCTTATAACTCTAGTCTCTACATTGTTCCATTTAATTTATGTAATCAAATCTCCTGAATAATGCAACTTAAAATTAGGTGTGTTACAAGAAAAGGGATTACAATAAGTACATCTAAAATTCTTTACCAGTAATCCTAGAGAATTTCTTGAATTTTTTTTGAAGAGAGACTGATAGAGTTCTATTGTGTTTCGAAATAATTTGTAAAGAAAAGTAAGGGGGCTAGGCTCTAGTGGTTAGAATGCATTAGAACCATCGGATTAAGGTCAGTTAAAAATAATATAATTTGGTACATTAAAAAAACACAAACCCTACCTGCAACTCACATCACCGACCGACCGTTGCTTCCTTTCGGTCGACCGCTAGCAGTCGTTCGGTCCTCTTATCCTGGGAACGTTAATTCATTGCCGTTCTTTTAATTATTTTCTTCCTTAATTACCAATTAACGTTTACATTAGTTTTAACATTTATTCAACCCCCAAGTATAATTACACTTAACTTTTGAATTTCAAAATTAGAACTAATTATTAATATTTATTTGAATTCTATTTAAATTAATTTGAATCTAAAACTTCAAAAGTCCACAATTTCTCGTTTGAGCTCTATTTTCCAACGTATTATATATGAAAATCGATTAAAAAATCGCCATGACTGCAACGATATAACTTTCATGGTCAAATTCAAACTTTACTAAATTTTCATATTTATCCCTATCTTATTTAAATTAACTTATCCAATTTATTTATTTATGGATGATTTTATGGTGTGTTACATTCTCCACCTTAAAAGGATTTCATCCTCAAAATCTTTTCAAAGGACGAACAACGTAAGACGCAATAAACATTCATGTTATACAATCAAGTTATCTACACAACCATCTACTCAACTAAAAGTGCAATGTGCTTATGTACTACAGACATACTATAAATGAGATCAATCCTAGTGTGGGTGTATGATCGTGACATATAAGTATTTATGCAAACATCCTAAACATGCATAAAAATTTCTACATGAGTGCAAAGTGATTGTGAAAATAGCAACCATCTCCTGCAATCTAATCTAGCAACCACGATGCAACCGAAAACCTAATTTTTGAGGGAGGAGTTTACCGGTGAAACGCTTAGGATGAGAGAAACTCATCTTCTCTTTAGTTTTCCATGTGCTTTCTACAAGGTAATCTCCCTATTGTACTCGGACCAGCCTAATTTCATTATTACGAAGTTTCCTAATTCCATTCTCCAAAATGTGTGCGGTAGCACAAGATACTATTGGCTCCATCTCAATATCCCGCAAATGATCAGGTTCTATCATAATAGCTGTGTCATGAAGGCATTTCCTCAAATGAAAAATGTGAAAAATATCATGGCCTCTTGCTAACTTATCTGGTAGCACTATGCGGTAGGCAAGCTTTCCTATCTTTTCCAAAATCCTAAAAGCCTAAATAATCTTGGTTCCAATTTTCCCAACTTTCCAAACCCTACGACTTTTCTAATAAGGGAGACTTTGATAAATACCATATCTTCAACCTCAAACTCTCACTCTTTCCTTCTCTTATCTTGGTAGGAGTTCTAGCAGTCTTGCGCTGCCTTCATACGTTGCCTGATCAACTCTAGCTTTTCCAAAGTATTGCAAATCAAATCTGGTCCAAGCAAAAAAAAATTGGTGGTTTCCCACCAACAATTTGGTGGTTAGCATGGCCTCTTAGAAAGTGCTTCAAAGGAGGCTATACCAATTGTCGCTTGGTAACTATTGTTATACGCCAACTCAACTAAGGGTAAGTGCTGCTTCCAATGCCTCCAAAGTCCATGATACAAGCCCTCAACAAGTCCTCTAAGATCCTATTCACCCTTCTAGTTTGGTCGTCGGTCGGTGGATGGTAAGTAGTGCTAAAATTCAACGAAGTTCCTAAAGCTTCTAGTAAACTCCTCCAAACTTGCTAATGAACAAGGAGTCCCCATCATTAACGATGCTCATTAGAATTCCATGTAGTTGAACCACCTCCTTAATATAAACCTGTGCAAGAGACACTGAAATCCTATTGTTTCTAATCGAAATAAAATGGGCTTTCTTAGAAAGTCTATCTACTATGACCCAAATAGCTTCATTGCCCCTCTGACCCTAGGAAATCCTTATATAAAGTCCATCGAAATGTGCTCCCATTTTAAAGTCGAAATCTCAACAATCCTCTGGGCTTTCCTTGCTCAGCCTCCATTCTATGATATGTCACACACCTAGCAACAAACTCAGCTGCCCTCTTCTTTATTCCAGACCAAAAGAAAACTCTCTTTATATCCCTATACGTCTTATCTCCTCTAAGATAAATGGTCAACTTTAAGTTTTGACACTCTGCTAGCACTTCCTTCAACAAACTGTCAATCAGTGGGACACAAAGGCATCCATCCCTTCTCGTCAACTTCATATTTACTAACATGGGGAAAATGTTCTCCTTTTCTAAACTTATCTAGAATCTCCATTATTTTCTCATCCTTCTTTTGCTCAAGCCTAATGTGGTCCATCAACGTCGACCTAACCTCCATTAGTGCTAAGAAGCCTTGGATAGGCTCTGTTTGTGGTTGGAAGTTGAAATTTGAGAGGCACTCCTACTGCCTCCATTCATATATAGCACCTAAAGCAGTGTGCCTACGATTGAGGGCGTCAATGACAATGTTCCCTTTTTCGAGGGTATATCACATACCAAGTTTGAATAATGATATATATTCCATCTAACTCTATTGCCTAAGTTTTAAATCTCTTTGGAAAAATAGATATTTGAGATATTTATGGTCAGTGAAGAATTCAAACCTTTTTTCTAAATGATAGTTCCTCCACATCTTCAAGGCAAAAAAAATAGCTGCCAGCTCCAAGTCTTAAACTGGGTATCTCTTCTTGTGGTCCTTCAGTTGCCTACTAACATAAGCTACTATCTTTCCTTCTACGATCCTCAACTAATGAAATCCAATAGGTAAACTCAATTGAGAGAAGAATTTGGCTCCCACAAGTTAATCAAACAAGTCGTCTTTCCTAAGTAAGGGAAACCTATTCTTCCTTGTTAATTTCCCTATAGTCGATGCATAGCCTCAATGAGCCATCTACCTTGGTGGTAAAAACAACGGGGGCTTCCTATTCCAAGGTACTCCATCGTATGAATTCCTTTTGCAACAGCTCCGGGATCAGCTTCTCCAACTCTCATCTTTCTTTGGGGGTCATGTGTCTAAATGGCATAGGGACTGGTCTATGTCCTTCTCCAAATCGATTATGAACTCGATCTCCCATTGGAGTGGGAGACCTGAGACTTCCTCAAAGACATCGGGAAATTCTCGGACTACGGATAAGGATGATAGTTCATTATGTGATAAACTTAACGAGTGTAAATAGCTTAACTTGATCAAGTCTTGGGGTGTATAGTGAACCTCTAAATCTCATCCTCTGCAAATCTTTAATCGAACAACCCTCTTATTGCAATCTAAAATTGCCCCATAGTATGATAACCAATCCATTCCTAAGATAATACCCCTTAAAATTTAGAACATATGCATTGCATATGAAATCAATGTTCCACATGTCCACAACTAGGTCTTTTCAAATTAAAGAGTAATGTGTTGACCCCCTAATAGGATTAAAGACTTCTATTGGGCTGGTGAAAATTGGGTTTAAATATTTAAGGAGTTGACTATATTTTTAGCTATAAAGGAATGTGATGCTCCAGAATCAAATAAGGTACGAATTGTAGCCCTAAAAATAAGAGTTCTACCTTCCATTGCTACTTTCCCCTTGTCTCTAGAGGGGGTTTGACAACCCCCAGAATCAAATAAGGTATGAATTGTATCCCTTTCTTTGCTATTTTCGGACATTGGTTCTTGAGGTGCCCCTTTTCGTACAGTGATAACACTTTCCCTTAAAAGCTTCTTTTATCAGGCTCACCACACAATTTTTAGCTACATGTTCTTTTTTCTGACATCTCTTACACTCATTTCCTTCTTTCTTGAACTTCCCTCTTGACTTCTTATTTGCCCAAAAGTTTCCCTTTTTGGATCCTCCTTGATTTTGACCAAGTCTTGCTTTCTCCATCTGGATCTCTTTATCTTCCACACTAGTCATCTCATCAAAACCATCTCAATTAATGTCTCGTATATGGCGCCAACGGGCACATGGGTCAACAACAACTCTCTTTGCGAGGGGTTTAGTCACTTTACAAAATTCATGGCCTTTTTCATATGTCTATCGATTAAACTCACCCCAAACTTAGCCAACTTTGTAAACTTACTAATATACTTCTTCAAAGTGGAGTCTTCCTGCCTAAGCTGTAAAATTTCTCCAATTGTGAACTCACTTTTGCTCTCAACATAAACCTGAATCGAATATGTCCTTAAATTCATTTGAAATGAAAATCCTACTAACATTCTCCTCGATTACAATATTACCCCAGTCTAAGGCTTCTCCTCTAAGGTGCTAAGATGCCATTTTTCTCTTTAGTTGATCCTCCCAACTGATTTCTAGAAATTTCCTCTCATAATCATTTATACATGTCTTTATCTTCCCGAAACCCTATGTTCTAGTGTATACTCGTCCTCCCATATTAAGAAAGTCCTTGTACATTTTAGGAAAATCAACGGGACGACGTGCTGCACCGGTAGGTGGGGAAGAGGGTGTCGCTGGTGCAACTTGTTGAGGAACATGGACTTGGCCTACTTGCCTGAGGTATTATTTAAACCATTTAGGAATCCCTCGAATGGTGGGTCTTCCTCGGGTGGGGTTCCCAGCCTCAGATAAAGAATGATTATCAGCTATATTAACTATCTATAGGTTGAGCTTTTAGTTATAACTTCCTAAGATGGTATTATGTGCTGAAAGAAAATTTTGCTAGTGTGTTTATGCATGTTAAAAATAGTAGGTATATATATTTGTATACATAGTAGGGATTTTTAAAAATATTAAAATAAAAAAATATGACATTCATACGTATACTTTTCCCTGTTGATTGGGTAACCTTGGCTCTAATAATTAATGTAACAACCTACCCTGACCTAAATCCCGATCCAGAAATGGCCCATCAAAAATTACACTCATTCCAAAGCTAGCTATTGGTTGGTAAAAAGAAAAATAAAGAGCTATTTATCTATTCATTCAGAACTCACAATGAAAGAATGAAATATAATAACATAAACGGTACCATTTTATTTAAAACTCCAAATGTCCTAAACCATTATAAACTATCAATAATAATCGTTACATAGCTGAGATACAATATGTTAAAAATATATTTTCATTTTTAAATAAATATATCAAAAATAACATAAGTAGATAAATAGACAACTGCCACTAGCTTCTTTCATCGCCATCTCCATCTCCATCTGGATCATCGTCTCCTTCCCTAACTTGCGTTGTAATGAGGAAGGAGTCAGCACAATAATGTCTGGTGAATAAAAATATTGAGCCTTTCTATATTAGTACTTAGGTACTATAATTTAAATAAGGATATGTATTACGCATTTTAGTTATATTCAAAGTCTTTCCAATTACAAGCTATAAGGCGTATCCAATTCCATAACCATTTCAACCCAATAACCCATAAACATTGTTATTAATGTCCTACCGATGCGAGAGATAGTGTCCAAGCCACTTAATGCCTCTTTAATGGGAATTAGGCAGAATCTGGACATTCAAGACCTCATTTGAGGTAGGCCCCATCGTTTAATACCTAACCCCAAGACAATCTCCTCATAGGTGCCTATCTAGCCGACATTGCATGGAAATCTCTTCGGACACTTTTTACTTCCTATTTAAATGGACTTTTTTGAGATATCCTTTACCAAATCTGGACCATTTAATACTTCATACATGGGCAAGAGGCAGGCTCTAAAAAACCACTTAACACCTTCAACCCCCAAAGCAGGTCCTTCTTATTATGACATGTACCCCACAGAGACATCTCACATTATTGCGACTATTTGTAGGTACTGGTAGCCAAATTAGTTAGGCAAATTTACTCTACATAATTTGGGACTAACCTCGCATCATCCAAAGTTACTTATTGTACGCGATATCTCACATCAACCCTAAAGTCACACTACCGGTAGCAAGATTAGCTAGGTGGACTTCTATTTACTTTTGACTAACCTCGCATCCATATAACTTAGTCATAATACATAACACTCTCAAAATATGTTATCACAAGTCTCATCATATTCATTATTCAAGCCTAATAAGAAATACTTCTTATATCATCTCTATGATTAATTACTTTTCTAAGGGGGATTTAATGAAAATTATTGACTTAATTAACTACCTATTTAATACCTTATAATTGTACATTGTTTAAGCCAGTTTATATATGCGAGCGCACTTTTTGATTCCTATGCATGAGAAGATTACATCCTAAACTAACGTTTAAATGTCAAATCTTTCAAAATTGTACTAGTCTCATTTCCACAATAACATATATGCCATAAATCCAATATTCGAAAATCAAATCAATAGACTTGTATATAGAATCCGGATCTAACTTATTTTATATTAAAACAATGAAATAAATCAATAATAACTACTTACAACTTAATTAATTTTACACTTGATTCACCTTATTTTACATGAAAAAAGAATAAGAAATGGAATAGAAGGTAAAACACTTAAATTGCAAAATCCACACAACTCCATTATTTCAGTAGAAAACAATTAAGATTCCAACCTAAGAATTGACATTTTGCTTAGGACGAATTTTGGGGGTTTTAATATGATGTTTTCATACCAAAATTCCCCAAAGAATATATCAAATCCAAATTGCACTATTCAATTACTAAAATAGAAAATTTAAGATTTCCACTCACTGTAGGTCCTTAGCTTAGCTCCTCTTTGGATTTGACAAGCCTACAATAATCTTCTTTAAATTTATCTTCTAAGATATATATGCAACAAGAGAATTGCATAGGAATTAGATTTAGAAATTAAGAGGTTGTAGGAGAAAGGAGATAAGAAATTGAATAAGAACATCTAAAATTTATTACCTGTGATTTTAGAGAATTTCTTGAATCTTTTTACAAGAGAGACTGATAGAGTTCTGTTGTATTTTCAAATAATTTATGAAGAAAATTGAGGAGGCCAGGCATTTATTTATAGTGTTGGAACGCACCAGAACCGTTAGATTAAGGTCGGTTAAAACTAATATAATCTGGTATGTTAAAAGCACACATGCCCAAGGCACCATTCACCATTAACGATCGACCACTGCTTCCCACTGGTCGACTGGTCCTCTTATCTTGGAAAGTTAATTCATTTTCTTCCTTAGTTACCATTTTACATTTACACTAGTTTTACATTTATTTTACCCTAAAGTATAACTATTTTTAACTTTTGAATTTCAAATTTTGGAGTTAATTATTTATTTGAATTTGAATTCTATTTAAATTAATTTGAATCTGAAACTTCAAGCATCTATAACTTTCTCATTTGAGCTCTGTTTCCAATATACTATATATGAAAATTGATCAAAAAATTGCTAAGAACGCGAGGATATAATTTTTGTAGTCAAACTCTAACTTTTAAGAAAATTCGTTTTTATCCCGGTCAAATTTAAATTAATTTATCCAATATTTATGGTTGATTTTATAGGGTGTCACGGCCTCTTTCAATCGTTAAGGCCATCGGTACCACCAAAAACTTTCCTTAATTCACGAGCACCGAACCATTAAAATGATTTAAACTTTTAGATTCAAGCATCTTCGAGCTCGTTTGCACTGCCTTGCTTTAGATAGGTAGTACATTGCCGAGGAGTGTTCATGGTCGACTCGAATCTTGACCACGTCTGATCGTAAATGGAGCTCCATCATTTCTCTTTTATGGATCGTGTCTCGGTCCATAACTTATAATTTTTCCTTAGAAATTGAATTGGGGAAATAATTGAAGAATTGAAGATTTTACTTGAAGCAAGTTGAAAATTTCTCGGGCATGACTCGAGCTTATGCTCTACAAGCTTCGACTCGAGTTAGCTATGAGTCCTACCTATGATGAACTCGATTTTTCCAAAGTGACCCTGGTTTTTAATACAAATTTGATCGAACACTCAATTTTTAGGGCTCCATTGGGAATTTGGTCAAGCCATGGTCATCGTATCATGATTCATTTAGACGGTTTATAATAATGGTCGTATTGAATGCATATTGACACTTGAACGGATTGCTTGTCAGACTTCTTACCAAATAAGGGATTTAAATTGTACGACATTAGATGCACAATCGGCACAACTTCATATGCATACACTGCATAATTTTAGATAAACAACATTATCCCCCATCGATATATGAGATTCGAATGATCAACAAACGTAGGCATCCGTTGGGTCTGGTATATCGATTATACATAACTCTTTTTCTAGCATGAAGATTACATCTTTTAATATGTCTAATATCTCTTATGTGTGAAGCTTTAATAGTTATAGATCATAGACGTTCCTCACATCTCTGTGCTATGGCGCAGGTCCTTCAACATCAAGATATGTCGAGTTTGATACTAAATCTAGCTTGACAACATTGACTGCAACAAAGTCTACTTCTACACCATCTTGATTCCACCCAACTAGTAACTTGATTGATCAACCTTTAGAAATAGTTCCTTTTGTCTTGTCCGAAGAGCCCACGGTAGGTTTGCCCCCAACATCAACATAGGTAATGCCATCATTTTGATAGATCCTCTAGATTATCCGACTTCTAAGGTTGATAAGGCATCCTTTAGACAAATATGCAAGCAACACGGGACTTCCTACGAAGACGTGTTAGTCCCTGTACATTATCAATGGGCACATCTCCCACCTGAGGGGTATACAGCCTGTAACAGATACATATGCTTGATTGGATGCGTTCCCCCTTTTAATCCTTTCATTCATACAGTTTTACACTTTATGAAGCTTGCCTCGGCCAGCAACACCCGAACTGCTATGCTTGATATTTGATCGACATTTGAATAGGGTCCCATAGCCGTGGAAATTCGCTAATTATATAGCTTTAAGCATCAAAAATGATCCCCTTCACTCACTTTCTTGGAGCCTACCATGGGCTATTAGATAGTACTGGATCTTTAAAATAAGTTGAGTTATTTCAAAGATGGGTTCTTCTTTGTGCGCTATCCATCTGGTCTCGTACAAAAATGGCTATCTGGACGTAAGTCTTGAGTTCATTATCCTTACTAATGCAAATTTTACAATCCCAACCATTAAATTTACTATCTTGGTGTTTGTAGATGATTCGAGAAGATCAAGTTGTGTAGCTCTGGCATGCACTTTCGTGGATCTTCATAGAGTCATACTTGAAGAGTGAGATATGAAATTCTCATGGATGAGAAGCTGCATGCCAATAACCTACTGGAGGCGAATCGTAGCATAGGCTATGTTCTTGGGGTTTAAGGGGATACTTATTTAAGTCAGAACCCAAAGCTAAAGCTAATGTCGTCGAGGACCAGGAAGTGCTCCCCATGCCAGATCCTGCTATTGATCTCTATATTGGATGAGGAATAAGTGTTCGTGGTGAAAGATTTAACGGAGATGATGGCGGTAATGAAAACTAAGGCATGAATCCCTTGGTGAAGTTGACGGTCGAGACCATGTATCCCCGGTCCCAGATCAAACCAAGATTAAATTCATCCCGCCAGGTGCTTATGTCCAAGAGAAGCTAACTCTATTCGTGGTGGAAACGCCGATAGCCATGGATGAGGACAACATGGGTTCCTTCAGGAGTATTCCCAGCAACATTCAATCATTTAGTCTAGAAAATATCAGCCTTACCGACCTTGGTACTCCGATTCATGTGTACATTGATGTCCCATCTACAGGGCCGGTGAAATCACGCCCATTAGTCGCTCCGTTGTGCCTAGTTTTTGGGGGATGATTAGGGCTTATTGACACAACATATAACATGCTCGCACTACATGTCTCGTTCTTCTTTATCGCTAGTACTAACTCTTTCCTATTTTGTTTGCAGATTCAATGGAGTGTAGGCATTTATACGGCACTCTCTAGAGTCAAGGGAGTAAATACAAAAAGCTTAGATCATCTGGCCGCTCTCGCAATTCGTCCCACGAATCTGATTCATGAAGGTGTTTCGGGTGGGATCAAAGGAGATGGGACAGAGACTATAGGTCCTATGAACCATATCTACGATGCATGCCTCGTTTGCCTTTGCTACATAGCATGGATAAGTATTCAACGAGACCTAAGCTCGTCTCATCCATTGAAATACTGATTACCCCTATGTTAGTCCCTTTTTCGACACAACCGATAGTGCCTTGCCACATGCCAAGACGGTCAAAATAGTCTTTTGGGCTAGTGTCTTATGATACTCACTACCATAGACCTGAGAAGATGCCACTTCAAGTCCCTACTACTGTTGAGCTAGAAACTATTTCCAATCCTCACTTGGTCACCATGAAAATCACTTTTTCGAAGATTTGCTTCGATGATATCGTCTTTGTACCCTATCTAAAGGACATCCCTCCAAAGGTTAGCTCTAATGTCCTAGCTTTTGTTGGCGACGTATATGATCAGTATTTCAAGTGGAGAGAACAGCTGAGGCTATTTCTGAAGTCTTCCATAAGAGAAAGGTAGAGTTTGATGGGATAAAATAGATCCAAGAGCAAGGCAAGCGTACTATGTCCAATCTTGACAAAGAGGTTAAAGGGCTTAATGCTTCACTAACTAAGGCCAAGAAAAATCTGGAAGATCGAGCTAAGTCTATCGAGGAAGAATTTCAAAACAAGCGAAAGCAAGTCGAGGCTGCTTATCACAAGAGCCATACTCTTCCATTGGAATATGAAAACTCAACAAAACTATAGAGAAGCAAGCCTTGGAGATAGCAAAGCTAAAGGAGCTGCTAGAAATTGAAAATAAAGAAAAGGATGATGCACTCACCCAGGCTTAGGTTACCATGAGGAACTACTAGATGCTCGTAAAGAGAAAGAAGACGTAGAGGCCCGAGCGAAGAGTGTTGATGAGCGGGTTGAAGCCACAAAGGATAAATTTAAATCTGACCTTAAACCTCTTCTCGCACGATTCTACACAAACGTTATCAAGTCCGGTAACTTGAAATGGTTAGACAGAGGGTATCCCTAAGCTTTGGCCATAATATGGGTAAAGATCATGAAACAGGAGCGAGAGCACTCCAATAGAGCTGAGGTTGATGATGAAAAGCTTAAAATCAAACTTTTGGATGTCTTCACAGAAGCACTCAAGATTGGTAACCTCATCTTACATCCCGAAGTGACGCTAGGCCTCAAAAAGATCCGGTGAGAGTTTCGGCTTTACTTCCTATGATTCATTGGTAGATACCACCACTTCTTTGACCCTTGTCTTCCAACTACCGAGATCGTCACTTCCCTTCCTCAAATGTTTTAGTATATCTCGACCGTCGGAGCTACTTCCAATACCTCAACTATTCTGGCATCCTCATTAGGTGCTTTAATAAACACGATGAGCCTTTGCCTCCGAAGTTTCCCATTTTATCGCCTGTTCTGGAAGGAGGATCTTGTGGCACTCTAGCTCATACGAAGTCTAAATACCCCCTCCCCCCGAGGTATATCATTAACCTTGCATGTATTTGAGATGGCTCATATAACACTAGCTGGCGTTGCTAATATCAACTTTTTCGTTTTTCATGTTTCAGATCAATCTTTCATTGTCTCTTTACTTGAAGGAGGCATATCATTGGGTACACTTGCTACATCGAGTGAATTAGTAATTATGTTTGGCCCCATTCCGACTTCCGCTTCTCTAGTGGATACAACTCTAGGTCCCAATGATAAAATGATCCACGCTTTTTATGAGGAAGTCAGGGGCAATCTTTACGGGGCCCAAGAGGATGAAGACATGGTCATTACTAGAGTCACCAAATGCTCGTTAGGAGCTTCGATGTTGGAAATATATCATATGCAAGCCATGTTTAAAAAGAAACAAAAACATAAAATTTTGATGACATTCCTCCTTCTTTATCAATTTCCTGCCCTTGGTGTCCTTCGACGTTCCTCGTAGCATCCCTTATCTAGAGACCGGAAGCTAAGCACAACAGATACTACAGTTATCCATAGTATTAACTTCTGGTGACCAAATAGGCAATGTTATTGGTATCCATAATATCAAAAGCGCATGAATATGAAACGAAAATCATAGATTTCAAAAAGAACCACATTTTTTATTACATTTTCAAAACATGTTCCATATTCAAATTAGATAATCCCATCGCTTTCCCAGGTTCAAATAAAATGTAGTTATTAAAAAATATGCCAAGAGCGACATATGATGATGCCCCCTTGGTTGATCAAAGTACTATATATATACAACATAGCGGAATCAATTCAAAATAAAACACCAACTCCTAATTAGCTATCCGTCAGCCACATGCTCATCACCGGAAGCTTTATTTGCCAACCTACTAAAATCTGTAAACCTCAACCCTCGGCCTACTAAAATCAATTTTGAGCATCCGAGAATTCAAGGGGAAAACATAAACTTCAAGTCAGATATAAAGCCCAGTATGAATAATACTATACATATCAGTTATTTGATATTATGTAAGACCATGCTACTTAGCGGAATGGGTTTCCCCTCACTAATATCCTTTTAAAACATATCTTTTGCAAATTACAATCCTGCAACCAAAATTGGTTAAACATGTAAAGCAATATCATGCATTTGAACATATCCGTTATCGAATGCACTATCTATCCATACACTGTTGTTTTGTTTGGCTAACTACTAACCCTTGTCTATCTCGAGCTCACCAGAAAAACATAAAAATCTAACATCTGTTAGATACTTCTCTTCTGGATGGTCTATCCATACTTACTTCTCCAGATCTAACTGATCCTAATGGTTTTTCAGGCTCACTAGTAACCCATCTTTCCTTTTTTAGATTCCTTTCTGTGTGTAACATAACTTTAGTCTTACCTGAGGCAAAGCCCTACACATTGGAATTTTGGACATATTTTAGCTAGGGGCTACTAGCTAAAGTATAGGGCATGACCCCATACTAGTCTCATATGGTATTCTAAAATCTGAGTCATTTTACTTAGGGTTATCTACCCATAAAATTTTCCTTGAAAACCTTTTCCTTCAAATTGATTTAAACCTTTAAATCAAACTTAAACAATGAAAATATATGCTCTATGCTTTACTCAAATCACCTTGCCATATTTTATATACTTTGCTCAAATCTTTGTTGATGAAAACATTTAAAAATTTGAAAGTACCCCTTTCGAATCCATTGAAAGTACTCTTTTGAAACCCAGTGAAACTCCATTCTTTCACCCAGGCCAAAAGGTTAAAAAACCTCCTTCTGAAACCATTAATTTAAACCTTTCAAAACCATTGAAAAACCTTTCCTTTGAAAGCTATAAAACCTTGGACATCCTTGTTTAAAGCCTTTAAATATTGCCTTTCGAAACCATTGAAAAACCTTTCCTTCAAAAGCTATAAAACTTTGGACATTCTTGCTTAAACCTTTAAACATCGCCTTTCAAAATCATTGGAAAACTGTTCCTTTTAGATCTTTTGAAGCAGTTGGAAAACCTATCCTTCTAGACCTTTCAAAACCATTGGGGAACCATCCCTTAGAAACCTTTCTTTAAACCTTTTGAAAGCTTCAAAACCTTTATAAACAACAAACCTTTCGAAAGCATTTGGGTTCAATTTAAAACATTTGGAAACACCTTTAGAAACCATTTAAAATATCCCTTTCGAAACCATTTATATAGAAAAAGGGTCGTTAAAACATTTAAGTCGAAAGAATTCCTAAGTAAAGAAGTATTGGTGTCGAAACCAACCTTCCAAAAGCATTGGAGGAGCAGCTAAGTTTTAAAACAAAGTATACCTTCCAAACCCATTGATATTGAAAGGTAGAAAAGCGACAGCTAGGGGTTTCGACTCCATTCGAAACCATTACTCAAAACAAAAGGCGCAACCCATTCGAAACATTTCCTTTGAAACGTTTGACTCAGCCGAAAGCCAACCAAGTCGAAAGCACTTCCTTCAAAAGCAAAAGCAGGCGCATTTTCAATTTAAAACAAAGCATGCTTCGTTCCCTTTGGAACCATTGGTTTTGATCCAGTACCTTCCCTCTATATTCAATTCACTACATACCATGTATCTGATACCATATGCATTGGTTTCAATGGAGGCAGAGGCGAAGGTAAGGAGTCGGAAGACTAGTACTGAAAGCATTGAAATAGGAAAAAAAACATGTTGATTTGACTTTTTAAACTAATTTTTTGTACCTAGCCTGCCTTGTTTTTCAAATTATGATTGGCTACAAATTTTATTTTCTAAAAGTGCTGTCAATTTTCCAAAATAATTTGAATTATTTACAAAATACCCATTTTCCTTTTTATAAATATGTAAAATATTTAAATCCTATACCTTAAATAATTTTATATCCATTAAAACGCTTAGAAAAATTCTACAAAAATTCTTGTAAATCATTTTTAATATGTTCTTCAACATATATATATATATATATATATATATATGTATGTATGTATATGTATGTATGTATGTATGTATGTATGTATGTATATCACAGACCCTAAACCAACATAAGTTGGTCGTAATTAATTTTTAACCCAAAATAGCATTTTCTTCACTAGAAAGATCATATGAAATCCACATTAATTTAGAAAATTATGAGAATTGAAACCTATTAGTAAATTGTCATTTCTAATCTAAATGTAATTTTGCAAGGAAATTGGATGTCATATAATAGGATTTTCATGTCAAAACATATAACAAAATCTATATGAATTAGCATAAATCATCAACAATATATAGGTATACATTTTATCACCCAAAACTTGGCAAAAAAATTTCAAATAATTCGGATTTCATACTAAAACCGAAAATCATTAAAATCTTGAGACGTTGTCATTATTCATCTTAGTTTTTTGATTAAAGATGTGAGATTAGTTCTTGATTAAGTGATTTAATCCTCGGTCTTGAAATTCTAGCTTTTATCTTCTCTTGAGCTTGCTAATAGTAGCCGGCCTTAACTTGTGTTTTTTATTTGTGAAAAATGAAGTGAACGTAAGTGTTGAGGGATTAAGGGTTTAGGGTATAAGGATGTGACTTATTCCTATTTTGCCCTTGTATATTTTCTAACCATTTTATCTCTTTTTATTCTTTAGTTCACTTGTCTAACATGGCATGACTACACCTTATTTAATCACAAATCTCAATCCAATAATCATCTTACATTATTTTATTTTATTTAACTAATCAAATATCCTAAATAATGTTACTAAAAATATAGGGTGTTATAGGCTCCTCTCCTTAAAGAATTTCATCCTCGAAATTATGACAAGGTACATATCAAAACAATCAAAGGTGAAACATACTATCAAAACAAATCAGGATAAGCATCTCTCATCATATTCTTAGTCTCCTAAGTACAGTTTCTCTCATCCTCACTTCACTGGACTTTAACTAATCTGACTGTCTTGTTCCCTAACTTCTTCTCATCTCTCGCGACTATACAGACAGGCTTCCTAACTATAGTCAAGTCCCACCACTAAATTTTCTAACACAGTCAATGATATAGTAGTGTTTGGATCCCTTACACACTTTCTAAGACGAGATACAGGGAAAACATTGTGGACTCTTGCCAAACTGCTTGGTAGTTCAACTGTATATGAGAGTTTCCTGATCCTCTCAATAATAGAAAATGGTCCAACGAACCTCGGTGCCAACTTCCCTTTCCCAATCGAATCACACCCGTCACCGATGACACTTTAATGAAAACATGATCTCCAATAGAAAACTCTAGGTCTTTCCATATTTTATCCGCATAACTCTTCTACCTAGATTGGGTTTCCTTCATTCTAATTCGAATCAACTTAACGTTTTCTACACTTCTCTAACCAAATCCGGACCAAAAACCAAATCTATCCCCGATTTCTAACCAACAAACTGGAGATTTGCATGGCCTTCCATACAAAGCTTCAAACGGTGCCATCCTTATACTAGCATGATAACTATTGTTATATGAAAATTCGACTAGATGTAGATGGTCTTCCCATGATCCCCTAAAATCTAAAAAAAAATCTCATAACAAATCCTCCAAGACTTTGTTAATCTCTCCATTTTCTCATCAGTCTGTGGATGGTAAGCGATACTCATCTTGATCTTGGTGCCTAAGGTATCATGTAGACTCTTCCATAACTAGCTAGTGAATAAAGAATCTTTATCACTCAATATACTACTAGGAATTCCATGCAGTCTAGCTACATTCTTCATAAACAACTTCACAACGTAGGTGTCATTCTGGTTGACTTAATTGGAATGAAATGGGCACTCCTAGTTAATCTTTCCACAATGCCCCATATGCTTTCATTTCCTCTGTTAGACCTTGGCAACCCGTCAATGAAATCCATAGAAATAGAATCCCTCTTCCACATTGGAATGTCCAAAGGCTGATGCAACCCACTTGACTTCTGATGTTTGGCATTTACCTATTGGTAGTTCAAACGCTACTTCACACATGTCCCTCTTCATGTCCTGATATATCTTAGTTCCTCCTAGATGAATATTGTGCTTCGAAGGTGTCATTCCTCTAAAACTTCATTCTTGTTGTCTCCCATATTTGGAACATACAATCTTCCTTTCTCTCTTAACCACCCATATGTGTCAAGACTAAAATCCTTTAACTCGTCGCACTTTGTTCCATCTCTTAACTTTCTAATCCACTCGGCTAATACTGGATCCTCTAGTTGTTTAAAAGCAACCTTTTCGATCATAACTGGTCGAACATTCAAACATGATAACAAAGCAGTTTATGTACTTGAACTACTCTTAATTCTCCACTGTACTCTACAAGTCACTAACGCTTTCAAATCTTTCCACTCAGCTATCACCGCTAACACAACATTCTGAAGTTTTCTACTATGTACATCTACAACCTTGTTGCCATTCCTCGGTGTGTACTCAATACCGAAATCATAAGCAACTAAGAACTCTAACCACTTCTGCATCTCATGTTCCACTCCTTCCGAGAGAAAAAATATTTCAACGACTTATGATCTACATACAACTCAAATATTTCTCCCAAAAGAGAATGTCTCTACACCTTCAGTGTAAAAATCACTACAGCTAACTCTAAGCTGTGGGTTAGTTATCTGGTCTAAGCCCTCGAGAAGCATAGGCGGTTACTTTACCCCTCTACATTAACATAGCTCCTAACCCAGCTTCACATGCATCCATGTACACCACCAAATCCGAATTTCCATCAAGAAGAACCAACATAGGTGCATTTGTCAGTAAGTGTTTAAGTTCCTAAAACATCTCCTTGCACTTATCGGTCCAAACGAACTTCACATCCTTTTGGGTTAGCTTGGTCATTTTTTCTATTATCCACGAAAAATCCTTAACAAACCTCCGATAATAACAAGCCAGCCTCAAAAAACTTCTTATCTCAGTCACCGTTTCTAGTCTCTTCCAACTATTCATGGCCTCGATCTTAGCTGGATCCACTGATAACCCATTCTCTAAAACTACATGGCTAAGAAACTACACTTCCTTCTTTCGAAAATGACATTTTGAGAACTTCGCCTTCAGCAGATGCTGCCTCAGCGTTTCAAGCACTTTATGCTCTCTTTCGTCCATAGAGTACACCAAAATATCATCCATGAAAACCAATACGAACCTATCCAGGTGCTCTCGGAAAATGCAGTTCATCAAATCTACAAAGAAAGTCGGCACATAAGTCAGTCCGAACAGCATCTCTAACCATTCGTACGATCCATATCTGGTTCTAAACGCCATCAAAGGAATATTATCCTTAGCCCCTCTAAGCTAATGGAAACCTGTTACTAAATCCAACTACAAAAATATCTTGGCCTCACTCAACTGATCGAAAAAATCATCAATCCAAGGTAATGGATATCGATTCTTTATCGTTTTATCATTCAACTTACGATATCAATACATAACCTTAACGATCCGTCCAGCTTCTTAGCAAACACTACGGCTGCTCCCTAAGGTGAACTACTAGGTCTGATAAAATTATTGCCTTCCAAATCCACCAACTTCACCTTGAGCTCTCTCATTTCGGTAGGCATCATCCTACTTGGCGGTCCACTTACTGGTTCTGCTCCAAACACCAAATCTATCTGAAACTCAATAGCTCATTTCGATGGTAGTCCTATTACAAGTTCAAAAATATCTGCGAACTCTCTAACCATAAAAACTAGATTCAACTTGTCTTCTATCCTCATAACACCCAAAAAAGCATTTACCTCACAGCTAGGGTTTTTTATGGTATATACAATCCGCTCCCAACGGTCCAGGTGTCTAAGCGATATTTTTCCATCATGGAAAAATATGCTAGCATCATACTCACATAACTAATCCATACCCAAAATAATTTTGAACCTTACGAAATCAAACACATGCAAACTGCAAACAAAAGTATGACCTAACAAGTCAAACTTTAGGTGGTCATATCTCATCCTAAGTGTTGCATACGCTCCCATTGGATTTGCGACCCTTAAGGAAGTAACTAGGTATGAGAGTTCTAGGTTAAGCTTATTTACCAAAAAACGATATATAAAAGAATGTGATGCACCAGTATCAAACAGAGCACTAACTGCCATACCAAAAGTCATAAGTGTACCCCCCAACATTGCTTTCCATTTTTCCCCTGCCATAGGTCTCGAGGTAGTTGGCTCCAATGCATATACTTTGTCCCTCCCATCCTTAGCGGGCTCCTTGCATTGATTCTTGTAATGACCTATCTGATCATAGTTGAAGCACCTGATGTTCTACTTCCCGTTCACTTTCTTTGCTTCTCCAAAAAGACATTCATTTGCAAAATTCCCTTTCTTGTCGCACTTAAAACAAACAAATTATGACTTTTCGCTCTTTAAGGCTCTATCCTTCTGGGCTCCCTTCTTAGGAAAGAACATAATTTTTGACTCTTGCCCCACCTGGACTTCCTTCACCTTATTCTTCTCTATAGAAGCAATCATTTCCTCGTGTCTTAGAGCCATCTCTACTACAACATCGCAAGGATCCTTGATATGAGGTAATGTAGCCCTGGCCAATTTAGGTTTCAACCCTATAATGACTTCTCGTTTCTCTTAATCATGGTATATATAATGGCATAACTATATCTTGCCAACACCTCGAACCTTGTAGCATGTTCTAACACAGTCATCTCTCCCTGCTCTAACTCTATTAACTTTCTGAGCAATATAGACTTTGCCATCATAGACATGAATCCCCCCTCAAACCTCCTCTTAAATTCAGCCTATGTCATCATTACTTCATCCACTCCAACTGTCACACTATTCCACCAGTCTAAAGCTGCTCCTTGAAGCTGTCTCCAAGCGAGCCTTCTTTTCTGCTCATCACTGAGCCCTAAATCTGTAGAAATCCTCTCACAGTGCAGCAACCAGTTCCCTACTTCTATGGCATCTTCGGTCCCAATGATTAATTTTCCTCCCAACGTAGCATAGTCCCTACTCAAAACAGCATAATTATTGATTACTAGAGTTTCCTGGACTCCTCCTCCAACTACTCTAGCAGCAAACCCCGCTTACATCATATTCACGAAAAAAAAACTGATACATGGTTCCCATGTTAACTTGCGAGAATTCAACACCAATATTTCCAGCTCGAGCCTAACCTTGGTTCCTTCTAATATTAGGTCAGGCATTTCCATCTGTAGTGGTGCTTTCTCCTTCAACATTATTTTTTGAGAATCCATATATGCATTTGAACCTTCGTGAGATACAGAAAAATAACCTTATAGAGATATGAGACTAGAGATAAAGCGCATACTTATATATAGCAAATACAAGTACGTTACTATAACGTTATCCCTTTCCCCAATCTTATTGCTAATTCCTTGGGATTATATTTAAATAATCATCTTTTTAGTTTAAAGTTTTTCATAAACCTATGCTTTGATACCAAGTTATCACGTCCCTTATTTGGAGGCCAAAAGCTAAGTGCTACAGATTTTACAGTCATCCATAGTATTAACTTCTAGTGATCAAATACGGTAATGTTAATGGTATCCATAATATCAGAAGCACATGAATATGAAACAAAATCACAGATTTCAAAAGGAACAGCATTTTTTATTACATTTTCAGAACATGTTCCATAATCAAATTACATAATCCCATCGCTTTCCCAAGTTTAGATAAAATATATTTATCACATAAATACGCAAAGAGCGACATATGATGATGTCCCCTTGGTTGACCAAGTACTATATATACAACACAGGGGAATCAATTCAAAATAAAAGAGCAATTTCTAATTAGCTATCCGTAAACCACCTGCTCATCACCAGAAGCTTTATTTTCCAACATACTAAAACTTGTAAATTCAACCCTGAGCCCACTCAAATCAATTTTGAGCACCCAAGAGTTTAAGGGGAAAACATAAAATTCAAGTCAGACATAAAGAGTGGTGTAAATAATACTATACATCTGGTTATTTGATATTAAGTGAGACCATTTCGATTAGCATAATGGGTTTCCCCTTACTAATATCATTTTAAAACATATCTTTTGCAAATTATAATCCTGCAACCAAAACTGGTTAAACATGTAAAGCAATATCCTGTATTTGTTCATATCCGCTATCAAATAGACTATCTGTCCATACAATGTAGTTTTGTTTGGCTATCTACTAACCTTGGGCTGGCTCGGGCCTACCACAAAAACATAAAACTTTAACATCTATTAGATACTCCTCTTCTGGACGATCTATCCTTACTTACTTCTCCAGGTCTAACTGATCCTAATGGTTTTGTGGGCTCACCAATAATCTGTCTTTCCTTTTTAGGTTCCTTTCTGTGTGTAAAATAATTTTAGCCTTACTTATGACAAAGCTCTACACACTAGAATTTTGGACTATTTTAACTAGGGCCTACTAGCTAAACTATAGGGCGCGATCCCGTACCAGTCTCATTTGGTATTCTAATATCTGAGTCATTTTACTTAGGGTTATCTACCCATAAAATTTTCCTTGAAATTCTTTTCTTTCAAATTGATTTAAACCTTTGAATCAAACTTAAACAGGAAAATTATATACTATATGCCTTACTCAAAATCACCTTGCCATGTTATATATACTTTTCTCAAATATTTGTTGATGAAAATATACAAACATTTGAAAGTACCCCTTCTGAATCCATCGAAAGTACCCTTTTCGAAACTTAGTAAATCCCTTTCTTTCACCCAACCAAAAGGCCAAAACACCCCTTCCAAAACCATTCATTTTAACCTTTTAAAACCATTGAAAAACATTTCCTTCGAAAGCTACAAAACCTTGGACATTCTTCTTTAAAACCTTTAAACATTGCATTTCGAAACAGTTAGAAAACCTTTCCTTCGAAAGCTATAAAACCTTGGACATCCTTCTTTAAAACCTTTAAACATTGTCTTCGAAACCATTGGAAAACCTTTCCTTTTAGACCCTTCGAAATCGTTTGGGAATCAACCATTAGAAACCTTTCTTTAAACCTTTTGAAAGCATCAAAACCTTTGTAAACAACAAACCTTTCGAAAGCATTTGGGTTCAATTTAAAACATGTGGAAACAACTTTCGAAACCATTTAAAATTATCTCTTTCAAAACAATTTGAGTTCTACCTATTATAGAGCAAAAGGGTCATGAAAACATTTAAGTCAAAAGCATATCTTTCGAAAGCTTTCCTAAGTAAAGAAGTATTGGTATTGAAAACAACCTTCCAAAAGTATTGGAGAAGCGACTAAGTATTAAAATAAAGTATACTTTTCGAAAGCCATTGACATCGAAAGGTAGAAAAGCAGCAGCTAGGGTTTTCAACCCCATTCGAAAGCATTTACTTAAAACAAAAGGCGCAACCCATAGAAACCTTTCCTTCGTAACATTTGACTCAGTCGAAATCCAACCAAGTCGAAAGCACTTCCTTCGAAAGAAAAAGCATGCGCATTTTCAATTTAAAACAAAGCATGCTTCGACCCCTTTAGAACCTTTGCTTTTGACCCAGTACCTTCTACCTTTATCCAGTTCACTACGTACCAGGTATCCGCTGCCACTTGCATTGGTTTTCATGGAGTCGGAGGTAGAGGTAAGGAGTCGGAAGCCTGGTGCTGAAAGCATCGAAACAAGAAAAAGCATGTTGATTTAACTTTTTAAATTAATTCTTTGTACCTAACTGGCTTTGTTTGTCAAATTATGATTGGCTAAAAAAATTCCTTTCTAAAAGTATTGTCAATTTTCAGAAATAACAATTTGGATTATTTACAAAATACTCCTCCTTTTCATAAATATACAAAACATTTAAGTCCATACCTTAAATAATTTTATATATCTATTAAAACACTTAAGATAATTCTACAAAAATTCCTATAAATCATTTTTAATATGTTTTTCAACATATATAAATTTCGGAGCCTAAGATAATATAATTTGGCCGTAATTAACTTTTAACCCAAAATAGCATTTTCTTCACTAGAAAATTCATATAAAATCCATATTAATTCAGAAAATTATGAAAATTGAAACCCATTTCTAAATTATCATTTTAATCTAAATCTAAATTGATAAGGAAATTGAATGTCGTATAATAGGGTTTTTAGGTCAAAACATATCACAAAATCTATGTCAATTAGCATAAATCATCAACAACATATAGGTATACATTTTATCATCCAAAACATGGCAAAACATTTGCAAATAATTCGGATTTCTTACTTAAAACTGAAAACCATTTAAAATATGAGATGTAGTCATTATTTACCTTAGCTTTTTGATTAAAGATGTGAGATTTGTTCTTGATTAAGTGATTTGATCCTCCCTCTTCAAATTCTAGCTTTTATCTTCTCTCGAGCTTGCTAATGGTGGCCGACCTTAGCTTTTTTTTTGTGAATAATGAAGTGAACATGAGTTTTGAGGGGTTAAGGGTTTAGGGTATAAGGATGTGCCTTATTCCTATTTTTCCGTTGTATATTTCCTAACCTTTTTTTCTCTTTTTATTCTTTAGTTCACTTGTTTAACTTGGCATGATCATCATTTATTCAATCAAAAATATCAATCCATTAATCATCTTACATTATTTTATTTTATTTAATAATTAAATATCCTAAATAATGTTACTAAAAATATGGAGTGTTACATTGCTTCTTCTGTCGCCTTTCCAATAGCATTCAAAATCCGACCTCTAATTCTTTAGGGAGCAACTATGACTGGAAGACCGACCCAAAGGGTTATTTCCCAAAAGTGGACAAAAATGAGGGATAAAGCAAAATAAAACCTAGCAGGTCTGGTGCTTATTCTTTTGGAGTAGGGGTAAAGGAGAAGATAAGGAGGAAGAAGTCTTGATTGCAATTATCTTTTTTTAGCTTTGAACTCATGTACATAAGCTGACTTTGTGCAGGCACAACCACCTCTTTTTGCTAAAAAAATCTGTTAATAAAGATTAAATTTGTTTCCCTTCAAACGTTGCATTTTTATGCTTATGTACATAACTTTTTATATTGATTGCAAGTGCATCTGAATTTAAGTAACACCATCATCCATCACATTTGTATATATACGGACGACTTTCTTATCGCCACTTGGTTAGTACAATGGTTTGTCTCACTTATTTTCAGTCGTATTTTTGTTTGATATAAACAAGGTTGAATTTTTGCATCATTTTATTCGTCTACAAAGAACAATATCTAGGATATCCATCTTTGGACATCCATATCCGGACGTCTGTTCCTAGCTGTCTTTATCTAATATTGCCTAAGTCTAAGCATCGACCACATATGTCATATTTATGGGGTTAAGTTAGCATGACACCGATCTTCGGGCATCATAATGTCTATCTTCGAATGTTTGCATTAGATACTTAACTCTAGGCATTGATCGTTGTTCTTGCCAATCTCCAAACAATGGTTCAATGCTTTACCAATCTCTAAGCAAAGTTCTTAGAGCACACCGACTCGTTCGATAGTTATATATTTATACTCCAACGTCCAAGTCATGTATTAAAGTAGTTATTTGGCATCTAACTTTGAAAGCCTGGAATAATCACGTTCCTCAAGTTCAGTCATGGACCGCAAAGTTCAATCGGTACCTGCCTCTGAACACTTACATAGATGTATTATATATGTGCAAGTTGTTCAATTATATTGTTGTTCAAAGTGCAGGGATTAACTAATGAGAAAAAAATTCATCGATCTCCAAAACCAATTCATTTTATATCAACAATAATGGCAGGTTGTGGCTTGTTACATTGGAACCAATGAAGCATCTGCAAAGAAATTTTTTAAGAAAAATAGTATCGTAAATGCTCGTTGTTCCACGCTCTCGAAAGCGAAATTCCATTAGTAGTCACTAGATTGAATTTCCATCTCCAAGTTTATGTTCAATAGCATACAGACCATCTCATTGGGCCCATGTTCATTGGAGTAGGAAAGATTCGTTTAAGAACGAGATTGCGATCTTGAAGGTCTAGTTCATGATCTTTATGTTGTAATGTTGTGCTACTAGTTTTTAGTGAGTAGTGATTCTCACATCGGGTTCATCGCGTTTCTCATCGATCATATCGAGGGACTCAAGCGAGAGCTCCTCTTTCTTTTTGGGATTATAATGGATCTTTCGATGAGATTACACTTCTAATTTAATTGGAATCATGGCCACTAATACGTAGGCTAAAGTGGATGGAGGCTGACCAGTCGTTGATTTGTGGGTTGTTCGATAGGCCCAAAGTGACAGAGGTAACTCATCGACCCACTAGCCTTTGGCCTTTGTCAATCGCTTTTTTAGAATAGACCTGATGATGTTTTTCACTGTTTTCACCTGTCAATTTTTTTGCGGATGTGCCATCAGAGAAAATCTTTTCTCTATCTGATATTTGTTGCAAAAGTTCTTGAATTCCACATTGTCAAATTGAGTTCCGTTGTATGAATGATTGTTTGTGGGATCCCAAATTGATCATACTATTTCTTACTACGAAGTTGATCACCTTCTTTGTGGTGATCGTGGCGAGTGGTTCTGCTTTAGCCCATTTTGTGAAATAGTCAACTGCAACAATGGCGTATTTCACTTTACCTTTCAGTGTTGGGAGCATGACGATAATGTCGATTCCCAATACCATAAATGGTCACGGGGTGAGCATCTGTGTAATCTCTGTCGGTGGGGCTCTAGGAATTTTTGTGAATCTCTGACACCGATCACATCTACTAGTGTAATCAGCCTGCATCTCTGGTTGACCGTCGTCTAAAAATATCCATAGTAAAGAATCTTATTCGCCAATGTTTGCCCCCTAATGTGATCTCCATATGCTCCTTCATGAACATCTATAAGAATCCTTTTAGTTTCGTCTTTAGAGACGCACCGCTGTAGGGGAACAGAGAACTCTCTTCTGTATAATACTTCATCCTGATCAATAAACTATAAAGCTTTATGCAAGATTTTTCGTTATCCATTTCTTCCATCCGAAAGGGTTCCCTCGATAGATATTCCTTAACTGGAGTCATCCATGATTCTTTCTCAAATTCAGCCTCCAAGATCCAATATCCATACATCTAGTTGATGCTCGGTACTGATAACACTTCCATTGAAACTAAACCCATGAGTTGTGCATCTCCAGAACTTACCAGCTTGGCCAAGGAATCAACTTTTGTGTTTTCCTCCCTAAGGATGTGTGTTATCGTGTAATACTCAAACTCATTAAGCAGTTCCACAATCTTCATCGGATAGGGGGCTAACCTCACTCCCTTAGCCTGGAATTCTTTCCTCACTTGGAAGACCACCAATTGAGAGTCACTATATACGTGTAATTTCTGATTTGCTATCTTGAATCCCACGATCAGCGCTTCATACACGTCTTCATTATTTGTTATGGGAAACTCAAGTTTTAGGGCATAACAAACTGATCATTCCCTAGGGGGTTACTAAAACCACTCCTGCCCCTTGTGTACAATGATGTGCACATAATTGTGCATATTTTTACCACCATATTTAATCTATTTAAATTAAATAAACGATCGTATCAAGTATTTTAACTTGTTTAAACCAAATTCAAATTATTTTCAAATTGTCACATATTCATCTTCATATAGGGAAAAATGGTCATTTTGTGCATATACTAATTTTCTAAAATTTAATTGAAAATTTATATGTTGTTTTTTAGGAATTTAAACTCAATTACAAGTGGTTTTATGGAGGAATATACATGCACAAAGAAGATACAAAGGAATGGAGATAGAAATAATTTAAAGTGATGATCATGGTGGAACCTACTTACCCACTTACCTTAATGTACACTTAGGAGATAATACACATGTTAAAAGGCCATTAAATCTTCATGCGCACTTAAGTGGGGATTATGACATGCTAATGATTACTTGGTGGTAACACTACCTAAGGGGTACTTTGGACATTCCTCAAAAATATGGATTAGGGTTTCAAACTTGTATAAATACCCCTTATGTTTCATGTAACCCTCCTCTTCTTTAGTCTCTTCTTTAGGCTCTCTTCCTCTTAGTTAGTTTTAGGCACAAAAATAAATCAAGTTCTCTTATTTCTTTTCATGAATACTTAGCCATTTCTTTTGTGTAATCTCTTTTTTTATGCAATTTGCAATACATGCTCTTTTCTTCTTTTGTTTATTTCCTTTCATGCTAGTAGTGTAGTTTTAATTATTCATGCAAGTAGATTAGTGTTTACTTCTTTTTACTTAGCTTTTCTTTTCATTTTACTCTCTTTTTCCTCTTGTTTTATTTCATTTTGCAAGCTACAAGTGTTGATACGATAACACAAATGAGAGGCTAATACCAATAGGCTTCATTACCCTTAAATTGAAGTGATTAGCCTCTCATTGTGTTATCACATCAACACTTGTAGCCTGCAATATGAAATAAAACAGGAGGAAAAAGAGAGAAAAATGAAAAGAGAAGCTAAGTAAAAAGAAGTAAACACTAATCTACTTGTATGAATAATTGAAACTATACTACTAGTACGAAAGGAAATAAACAAAAGAAGAAAATAGCATGTATAGAAAATTGATATAAAAAAAAAGATTACACAAAAGAAATGGCTAAGTAACCATGAAAAGAAAGAAGAGAACTTAATTAATTTTTGAGCCTAAAACTAACTAAGAGGAAGAGAGCCTAAAGAAGAGACTAAAGAAGAGGATGGTTGCATGAAACGTAAGGGGTATTTATACAAGTTAGAAACCCTAATCCATATTTTTGGGGAGTGCCCAAAGTACCCCTTAGGTAATGTGGTCATCAAGTAATCATTAGCATGTCATAATCCCCACTTAAGTGTGCACGAATATTTAATAGCATTTTAGCATGTGCATTAGCTCCTAAGTGTACATTAAGGTAAGTGGGTAAGTGGGGTCCTCCATGATCATCACTTTGAATTAGTTCTATCTCCATTCCTTTGTATCTTGTTTATGCATGTATATTCCTTCATGAAACCACTTGTAATTGAGTTTAAATTCTTATAAAATAATATATAAAATTTCAATTAAATTTTAGAAAGTTAATATATGCACAGAAATGACCATTTTACCCTATATGAAAATGAATATGTGATAATTTGAAAATAATTGAATTTGGTTTAAACAAGTTAAAATACCCAATATGATCATTTATTTAATTTAAATATTAAATATGGTGGTAAAAAATATGCACATTTATGTGCACATCAAATACCCTCACACTTATCTTTTTATTCGTCCTCGAATAAAGAAAAACTAAGATAAATCTGTTTTCGTTGGGAGCACGATTGCATTGAGCGTATGCAACAAGCCGACAAACCTCTAGGTGTCCCCAGTAGGATGAGTGTTGTCTCGTGAGGGTTTTCAGTAGATACTACCCACAATATCTGAATTCGATATGAAAATATTTACAAAATGCAGGATTTATTTACAATGATATGAATGCGAGTTTTCGGAAATATTCACAAATGAAAGATTTACTTTTAAATAGACATAAATAAGTTAAATATAGGTTTTGTTCATTATCTTGAAAATTTAAGTCATACTCATCAAAATTTCCAACAAAAATCAAGTTATCATAACAAATAGACAATTGTTTATCTCGTTGTTTCAGTCGATAACAAAGTGTAACTATGAAATAAATCCTTAATTGATTATCAAAGTTTATCAAAGTGGTATTTTCATTTCTTTACAATAACAAGTCGAATCAAATAAGTTAAAATAGTGCTTGGATATCAAGTGCTTACTCTCTCTAAATTTTTATTCGAAATTTTTATTGATATTAACAATATCTACATATGCCTAACTTAGATAAACTAAGGCCAGATTTACTACCCATGCATTGCCTTGCGGACTGATGTGGGGGAAATACAGAGCGTGGTGATTGAACACACAAGTGTGAACACTTATTGACTATAGGCGTTACTAAAAAGAATTTTAATATATATACACTAACTCACATAAACCGAGGCCAGATATACCGATCGTGCACTGCCTTACGGGCTTACATGAGAAGGGTACAGAGCATGGCGAGTGAACACATGACTCCAGGTGTTTATTAAAAAATATATACAAGAAACTTCTTTGTTTTTTTGTTTTTTTAGAAGAGAGAGTTTCGCACTATCATCTTAGCACCGTTTAACTTAGAAGACAAAAAAATGTTATATCTTTACTTTAAATCAACCACTTTTTAAAACAAAGATGTTCAATTAGGATCCATTTCGTAATTAACACGTATGAATCTTCCTATATACTGGTTAAACTATTGTTATTTATAATCAAAATTTATTTTTATTTTTGTTAAGGCAAATAAATTTTCAAAAATTTAAATTTAATAAATCAAAACCATATATTTATCCTATAGTGTTTCTTTAAATATAAATCAAAACGCTTAATTTTTTTGTGTTTTTGATATTTTTTTTTAAAGTTTTGGAAGAAAAATAAAAAAAAGATGAGACTCCCCTTTCGACTGTGTCCCCATAGTCAATCCAAGTGAAAGAAGAAAAATAAAAACAAAACCTATATTTAAATGAAAATGATTATTATTTACAAGACATCGGAAAGTATGCTATTAAAGAGTAAATGAAATGGCCTTCCAAAAACCGATTCATTTGTCTCATCAAGTATAAGAGTCACATATGAAGCTTGAAAAACCAAACCTTCAAAGATTTTAAAGTTGAATGTTGAATTGGAAAAACGAATGTCGTTTTATTAAAAATCGAACGAGTTGTTTCTTTTTTGATGATTTTCGGGGTTGATAAAACAATTGGTTGAAATTCAAGTTTATTTTCATCATTTTGAAATTCAAATTTATCATTGAAAACTTCTTCAAAATTATTGATTCCAAAATATAAATGGTGATTTAAATCTTCCCCTTAAGAACTAGACAACTCGTCTTCGAAAAGTCCAAAGAAATCGTGTTCGTTAAATTCGTCTTTCTCTGTTGGATTATCACAACTTCATTGCGTATATCATTTTCAAAGTCCAAAGTTGTTGTATCAAATTTTTGAAATCGAAAAAAAGAAGATCGAAGTTTAAATCGAGTTTCTCACCCTCAAAAGATTTGAAATCCAACTCTACTACCGTATTTTCAACGACTACATAAAGATTTTCGTTTTCAGTTTTAAAAGTTGTTCTTTAAAAATCGTCGATTTGGGTAAAAGGAGGATTATTACTTAACTCGCCACACATTGGGATTTGATTTTTTTATCACGTTGTTTCATATATGTTTCAATCAACAAATCCGTATGATCATTTTAAATTTCGTCCGTTTGCTCAACAAAATCTAATTCATAGTTATTAACATGATGATTTTCACTTTGAAATTATTGAGAACAAAGATTTTCAATCATAACGTGGTTAAGATTATTTCCATTACCAAATTCGTTTTAAAAGTTGTTTCCATTTTCATTTTGAGTTTGAAATTCATTTTGGAGTTCGAAAATGAATTGGCATGAGTTATAATCGAAATCGTTTGAATTTTGAACTGAATTCAAATTTTGAAATCCTTGACTCGAGTTATTACACAAATATGAATTGCACAACCCATTTACCATTTGATTTTGTTGTGTAGAGAGTCCAAGTAAAAACGAAATGTTATTTTCAAAAGCCGAGGGTTGTTCGTCATTTTGAAAATTTTGTTGTTCGAAATTCGAATTGTTTATAGAATAGTTGTCGTTAAAATATCTGTAAGAATTTGAGGTGAAATTATATAGGTTATATTGATTTTCACTACTAATGTAAAATTCAAGTGAATATGGCAATTCAGACATTTTCAAGAATTTTTTTAGTTTTTTTTTATAAAGGAAAAATATTTACAAATAGAATTTATTATTCAAAAGGAAAACTGATTTTTGTTTAGGCCCCGTTTGGTCTGTCTTTTTAGTTTTGCGTTTTCGTTCAAACCAAAAAAAATGCACGACACATCTATTATTTGAAAAACAACCAATTTGAAAAATAAAGTTAGCACACAAAATGAAAAATAATTTTATTTTATTTTTTGTGTTTTGAGAAACTCGTCCCTCCCTTCCCTTTATCGTCCTGCGCCGTCCCACCATCCTCTCCATCGTCCCATCATCGTCGTAATGCTTTAAAATTTTAAACATTTTTTCTCCCCTCTACGTGTATTTTGTTATGAATTTTGAAAACCAAAAACACAAAGCTCAAAATGAAAACAAACGGGCCCTTAGTTTTTGGATTTTCAACTAATTTTTTTTGAAAAGATTTTATATTTTGATAAAAAAAATTCAAAAGGATTTATAAACATAGTTAAGGAATATTTACAACTATTTTAGTTTTGGATTTTTAATTTTTTTTTGATTTTTCTTAAATATGCATGAACTAATGCAACTAAATGAATGCAAGGGTTAATTACAAATGACTTATCCTAAATTAACCCAAAATTGTATGATCACACTCTGTCTTAAACCAACAAAATATTTCTCAGCCAGGTAACATGGTAGGAGTTATCGGTGCACCACGAATCACCGTAGCAATACAGCCGAAGGTTTAAGTAACTTCAGGGGAACAACCACTATAATATGTACGAATCACTGTAATATTTATAACCGATTATTGCTCTACCGTAGGCTCGACATCGAAAAATTAAATTGTTCAAAGAAGACAACTTGTTAATATACAATTAAGTGTTATCAAAGTTGTTATTATTAATCAAAATATAGGATAAAATGCAAAGCAGAAATTAAACGTGTATTAACAATGCAACTAGAATGGATTTTTTTTTTTAATTTTCTTTATGCAAATGCAATTAACCAACAATGCAAGGGAAAAAAAAGGAACTATAGACAGGGGCTATATAAGAGCAGCAATTTTTTTTATAGCAAGTAAGCTAAGCAATTTATTTTTGGCAGCAAAGCAAAGCAAACAACTTTTCTCATCTGCTTGGACAACCTGAAAATAAAAACAAGATATATCCAGTATTATTATTTAATTTTTTTTTTGAAATATGGATGTGACTTAAGGTAAATTAAAACAAAACAAAACAATATTTTAAATTTTTTTAAATAAAACACAACTAAAATAAAAACAATTAATCAAACACTTTTTTTTTTTTGTAATGCGAAAACAAATCACACAAACTTAAAGCAAAACACACAACTCCAAATTCAAAACTAAAATCAAATCAAAACAAAAAAAATAAAAATGAAAAAACAAATTCACAAACCACTTTACCAAACAACACAAACCTGGCCCAAACTTTTTCTTCTTTTTTTTACCAGGAGAAAAACTGTTTTTCACTTTGTTAATTCCAAATGACTCTTCAACTTCGATAACTCAAAATGCAATTCGAAATCAATAATTCAACTCTCAAAATTAAATACAAAAATGTTGCGATCGAAGGAGATTTGTGTTCGGATTTGTTTGCTGAGTTAGTCGCGCATGTGTTTTTTAGTTGGGGATTTGGAGATTGTGGCTCGTCGAAGTCGCGTGGTGGCGATAGACGATGACTTGGGGACTGCAGTTGTCCGAAGCGGAGTTACTCGATATCGAGGAATTTGGGTTGCAGTTGTTTGCAAGAAGGAGGTGGTTGTGGAGTTGGTTCGGTGGATGTTCAGGCGAGGTGAAGGAGCTCAATTCGTCTGCGACTTTGGGGTGAAGTTCGAGACGGGTTAACGAGTAGTTAACTGGGTTGCTCTGATGTGAAGTCGAGTCAGTGATTTTAGGTCGATGGCAAGAAGGAAGGTCAGTTTTCTTTTAGTTTTGCTTGAAAGGGATTAGGTTGTGGAAGCACAGTATGTTGATGTTTGACTGTAAACAGAAGTAGTGGGGGGGGGGGGGGTGCTGTGGTTTGATATTGAGGAGGGGGGGTGCTGTGGTTTGATATTGAGGAGCTTGGGTTTGTTTGGGTATTATAAGAGAAGAGCACGGTAGAAGAGAAGAGTAGAGGGGATTGCAGGTTTGAACTGGTTACTGGGGGAATGGGTTGCTCTAAGTTTTACAGTGATTGACAGTATTGGTTGGAATGGAGTTGGTTTGGAAATTGTCGAAATGATGAGGCTGATGGTTGTGAAAGAGGGTTATGTATTGGTCAGAGGAATGTAGAAGGTTGTTGAGGATTTTTTGAAGTTGTGTGCATTGGCTGTTGAAGCTCGATGGTTAAGTTATGATGGCAAGTCAGGTATGTTGTGAATCTTATTGGCGATTGTGGTCGTTTGTGGGAATGGCTAAGACAGGCTGTGGGGTTGTGTAAACAGCAGTGGAATAGGTTGTAGAGGATGACTCTTTTGGTGAGAAATGTCAAATAACTATATGTATGTTGCTTGTGGAACAACTGGTAGTATGTGGAATGTTGATATGGTGGGTTTGTGGTAAGTAGCAGCTGCTTGATGGTCAAAAACAATGAGATAGTGAAGAGTGAAGATGGGATTGTAGTGCACTGCGACTTCAGGTATGTAGAATGATGTGGATGTACAGGAGTGGCAACTGCAAGGTGGAAGTGGTCAGTGTAACGGGTGCGAGCACTTAGAAGTCGATGATCTGCAGTGGTGGTTGCTTTCTTGAGAATTGTTGCAAACTTGGAGGTAATATTGGGATGGCAGCAAGGTTGTAATGGTAGTTTTGAAGGAATGTATGTTGGTCAGAGAGTTTTGGAGCAGTTATGTATGGTGGAAGTGCTTGAACAAGCCAGCAAGGTTGTTGATTGTATAGGTTGTTGAACAGCGCAGCAAAGTGGTAGCAGTGTTGATGTTATCTGGCGACAAGCAGTGAAGAGGGGATGTAATGTGGAGAAGGGTGGTACAGCTATTGTTTTTGTGGGGGAGATGACTGGGTTGATGAATTGATGAAGTGAATTGTTGATGTATAGCGATGGAAGTGCTCTGTATGTATATGATGTGCACTGCAACTAACATGGGTGATGGTCGGGAAGGGCGACAGGTTGTAGCAAGGCAAGTTTGATCGAAAGTTTGAGGCAGTATGGTGTTTGATGGCAGAGTTTGTATAGGGAAGTGTGTGATGTGCACAGAAGTGCTATGTGTGCACAGTTGTAAGCAGTTGTAGAAGTAATGTAACAGTTGACAGGCAGTTGATGAAGGCTTCTTGTTGCTGTCCGCAGCAGTAAGTGAAGTGGGCGAATGGGGTTGTTGAAATGGCACTGTGATGCAGTTTGGAGGGGCAGTGTTGAAGGGCAGTTTGAAGTTGTGGATGTATGATTGGGAAACAGTTTGGGATGTTACGTGAAGGAGTGCAGTTTGTATGGATGTGAAGCGTTGAGAAGAAGGCAGAGAACAGTAAATGTATGCAATTCACTACTGTGCACAGTTATGTAGTGCACTGTGCACAGTTATGTAGTGCACTGTGCACAGTTTTACAAAATGAAAAATGTAATTGTAAAAGTAAATGTAAATGCAATTGAAAATGAAATGAATTTTTTTTTTCTTTCTTTTTCAAATGAAATTGTGTGTAACTTTTTTTTTGATGTACAAATGCAAATGCAAAAACAAATGGAACAATAAGAGATGCACACAAACAATGCAAACAAAAAGCACTCAAACACACAATATTTTTTATAAAAAAAATGCAAACAAAAACACACAAATTAAACATACAATAAAATCAAACTAAAATAATTCGAAGAATAGAAAATCAAAATCAAAACAAATTCTCCGACCATGGCGCCAAAAACTTATTTAACGACGGAAATTCTATCGGTTTAGAAAGCCGTCGAAAAATTTATACCGCAAGCGCACGGCGTACTATTGAAGTACGTGGCGAGTACGGGTCGATCCGCAGAGAATTGTTGATTTAAATTCTCTATTCAATCAAATTAAACCAAAATTGAAAAGTGTGAAGCTAAAAATGTAGAAAAATGACAAAAGAAAAGTGATAAAAATATGAGAGTTAAATGACAATTTAGAGATAATTTCACTTTCTAGATCATATAGTTCAACAAATTATGAAATTATGATCTCTCTTTTTTAGTCATAAGTAAATTTAAATGATGTGTTTATCATAAATATGACTCATTTATGCTATTAATTAGCTCAACATAAGCCATCAAACTATAATACAACCTTTAAACCGCTTACTAACTCTCATGAAAATGAATTCTATTTTAAGTATGACCTATTAACTATTAATTAGAAATATATACCATCAAATTTCAACATTCACTTCATTACCATCATCATATGTAGATGAAGAGATAATTATTGTTTGTGATTGTTTAAGCATAGCGTATTTGGTTTCAACAATATAGGCTATCAAATTCAAAACAAAAACAACAAATTAAACAACTTCAAGCATGGTCATTAAACACAAAAAGAGAGCTATAATTATCAAAATGTTGAAGTTACATGATTGGAGGCTTCATTATTCCTAAATTAAAGGGATTAGCCTCTCATTTGTGTTATCATATCAACACTTGTATCATTTCTTTATCTTTCATTGAGCACTCTGCTTCCTATCTTCCTCACTATCATCATCTCAAGTGGTGAACTCAGTAATGAAATCGACCAAAGCTTTGGATTGATCTTCTGAGATGATACGATATTTCATACTCACTTAATTCAATGTTCCACTTCAATAATCTCCCATAAGCCTCAGGTCATTGCAGGACCTATCTTAAATGTTGATAAATCGGCACCTTAATTGAATGAGCTTGGAAGTAGGGGTGGAGTTTTCTCGATGTGATCAGCTTTTTCAACCTTGAATAATTTCTTTTTGCTCTTGTCAATTGCTTGCTAATATAATAAACTAGCCTTTGGATTTTGGTTTCTTTACGCACAAGGGCAGCACTCAAAGCATGAACAGACACCGTAAAATAAATAAATAAACGTTTTCCATCCAAAGGCTTTGACAAGATAGGTGGTCTTTCCAGATGATCAACCAAAGGCTTGAAAAGCGTATACATTCTTGCATCCAGGCTAAGTTTCTTTTCCCCGCTTGGAGGACATAGAAGAACGGTATACATTTGTCTATAGCCTTTGAGATAAATTGGCTTACCTCAGCTACCTTCCCATTTAGACACTGTACATCCTTTAATGTTTTTGGGGCTTCAACATTTCTCAAGGCTTCAATCTTTTCTGGATTGGCCTTAATTCCTCTCGAATTTATGATAAAACCCAAGAACTTCTGTGACGCTACTTCAAATGAACATTTCAACGGGTTAAGCTTCATTCCATATCTCCAAATCATCCCAAATATTTTTGACAAGCCTTCCAAATGGTCCAATGATCGCCATGACTTTACCAGCACATCGTCCATGTAGACTTCCATCGAACATCAAATCTGATCTTTGAACATGGAATTTACCAGTCTTTGGTGGGTGGCTTTGACATTTTTCAAACTGAATGGTATGGTAAGGTAATAGTACAATCCCAAGTCAGTTATGAAGTTAGTACATTCATGGTTTGGGATGTGCATTGGAATCTAGTTATAGCCAAAATTAGCATCCATAAACGATGGAACTTCACGGTTGGCTGTCGAATCCTCTAGTTGGTCAATCTTTAATAGTGGGAAACTTCCCTTTGGACATGCCTTATCCAAGTTTGAATAGTTGATGCACGTCCTCCATTTCCCATTGGATTTCTTGACTAGGACTAGATTAGATACCTATTCAGAGTATAGAGTGTCACGGACGGATGAAGTAGTTGGCTTTTAGCTTATCTACTTCATCTTTCAATGCAGCGGATCGCTCCAGACCTAGGCTACATTGCTTTTGTTTCACAAGAAGACATCCAGGGTTCACATTAAGGCATGGCATGCTATCTTCGGCGATATTCCATACATTTCAGCATGTGTCCAGGTAAACATATCCAGGTTCATCCAAAGAAACCCCATCAATTCCTTCTTCGTTTTCATGATGAGTTGAGATGTAATCTTCAAAACTCGAGTAGGATCATCCAAACTGACCAGAATGCTAATCGCCAACTTGACCGGAGCCACCCTCGCGTCCTTTGGCTCTTTCCTCAGATCTATTGCTTTATGGAACTTGGTATGCCGACCGAGTCAGGGCTTATGCAATTATTGCTATGAGTCCATTGATTTGACGTAAAGAGTCTTCTCTATGTCCTTTCCTTTTTCATGCTACTTCGCTTCCCTTGGCTCCATGATGTAACATTCTCGTCCTATATTATAATCACCCTGAATGACCCCCTTTCTATTTTCTGTAGGAAATTTCATTGTTAGGCACTATGGAGCTAAGGCCACCAGAAAATTAGCAAGGGCTGATCGACCCAAAAAAACATTATAAGTTGAGAAATGTCCATAGCCACGAAGGTTACAACTCGCACTCTCTTGCGGTCGCCTTCACCTAAAACCATAGGTAAGTTCACGCATCCCACAAGCTCCACAGCCTCTCTGATAAATACCCAAATTCAAGATTTACAAGGCTTCAGATCCTGACCGCCTATCATCATCTGGTCTTAAGCTTTCTTAAACATTATATTGACAGAACTTCCACAACCAACAAGAACTTTCTTCACAGTTGCTAACCCAACCTTGGTCGTTATCACTAATAGATCAAGCGTAGGCGCTTTGATCCCATCCGTATCATGGCCTATGAACACAATATCATCCTTCATAGTCCTTAATTTCTTTATTGAAGCTCCGTCTTCGATGGCCTCCTACACAACATGATTCAAAGAACTCTCATACCTTTTTATCTTATTCCAACTCTTCTCAGCTAGATGAGGCCCACCAATTACTGTATTGATAACCAGTCTTTTCCTAAGCTGCCCAGGATTATCATCACTGGGCCTAACCTAGTCCCTTTGGAGCAACTACCTCTGTGGTTGAGCATTTCCATGCTCTCCATCCTGCGAGGCTTTCACATACTGCTGAAGTTTCTTCTTCCGGATTAAATGTTTAATCACGTCTCGCAAATGTCTACATTCGTTCATATTATGGTCATGAGTCTCGTGAAAGTGGCAATACTTGCTAGACCTTTTCTCCCTTGACATCGGCTTCATATAATGCTCAGTACCATGTGTCGTAGAGTATAATGTTTTCAACCTTATTATTCAACGATATATATCCTCGTATTTTAAAAGCCTTGGAAATTTTTTAAAATTCTTCTTTCTAACTCCATCACCTTGGTTATTTCTTTTCTAATTATTACTTATATTTCCCACATAAACAACGATATTTCAAAAACCTTCATCGGATTGCATCACAGCCACATTATTTTGAATCACTTTAGCCGACTGTCCACCATTGGCTTTCCCGACGGTCGTATTTGCTTCTTTCAAGGCAAGTATTGAGTTTCCTTTCTATTAAACTCATCCATGGTTGGCGGTGGTTTGATCTTTAACCATTTATCGAATCCATGTCGAGATGTGTTTCTCTAATCAAAGCCATCAAAACAATGTCTTTCTTGGCATTGCTCACCTCTATTACAGCTGTGTTAAACCTACTCAAAAAGTTCTTTAGTGATTCTTTAAAATTCTAAAAAACGTTTTATAATGAAATTACGTCTTTTAGACGGGTTGCATGCTACCGAAACTACTCAACAAATCTCCTTGCTTACTGATCAAAAGAAGATATGGATCTCAACGTGAGTCGAGTGAACCACATCATAGCAACACTCTCTAAAAGTATCGGGAAGCATCAACATCTCAAAGCATCTGTTGCCTTTATCGTATCCATATGTCATCTGTATTTTAATAAGTGTTGCCTTAGATACGTCGCTCTATTATAAGATGACATCGTAAGCATGGCAAACCTTCTAGGGTGTTCCTTATGCAATATTTCTTTGGTGAATGGGTTTCTAGTAGGAGAAGAGCCCCATTTATTGTTGTTTCTATGCTGATTTTCATTTACTAATTCCTTTACCATATTTGTCAAGAATTCTGGTTCTATCGATCCACTGAATGGCAAGAATCATAGTCTGCCCCAAGTGTAGCTCCGTAAACGATCTTAGTTAGTTCCGTAATATCTGAGTTTCCCTGTCTTTAGGAGAACCGTTCATCTAGTTGATTTGTTTTTGTGATTTCTGTGTGACAAACCAATAGCAGCTCTGAACTTCAACATTCTGGCCATCAGCAACATGACCATCTCCACCACCAGCATCATCATCCAAGCCAATAACATCCTGTACCTAAATCACGGTGATAGGGATCGATACCGATCTTAAAAGAAGGATCGCTACCGATTCATGCTCTTGCATTCTGAGTACTGTCCAATTTACTTTTTGAGGTTCCGGTCTATTTTCTCTTCATTTCTGCTTTCCTTCTCTGTGATTTCCACAGAATGATGAAGAATGATCCATTCTGGATTGGAAGGTGATATCCCTCTTCTGTTCCTTCTGCATCTACGAGATAACCGGTTCAGCAAATCCAGACTTTTCTTCGTCTGTTTCCTCATTTCATCCTGCCTTTCACGCAGCTTGCCATTTAACTCCTTCATCATCTTATCCATCTCAAACCATGTTATCATATCCGAGGTGCTTTGAATTTCAGCAGTATTGGGTTGAGTGACTTCTTCAACATTTTGAGAGCCTGCGTTCTCAATATCATTAGCGGGCCTAGAGAGGGCGGACTTTTCCCTAGTATTTTACGGAGCCATTACTCTGGTTAATGCTATGATAAATTTGCCAAAATCAAATAGTCACAGATCATAGGAATGAAACTAATAGATCTACTTTGTGGACTAAAGCACTCCAAAAGTAGAAAATAGTTCCAAACAACAAGAGATCAACATGCTCTCAGTGAAAGCACCAAAATGTTTATGCCAAAATTTGACACAAACACCTAAAAGATTTATAGAAAAGAATTAGGTGAAGAAATTAAATAAAAAAATGAGAGGAAACAACACACAACAATTATAGTGGTTCTACTAATCACTGGCCTACGTCCACATGACCTTTGTTTATGATTATGCAATTTTTTTTTACAAAGGTGATCTTATGGATCGGTATTGAACCAAGAGATTACAATAACAACGTAGAATTTTAGAGTGTAGAAAAAAAATCCTGAAACAATGCCTATTACTCACTATTTATATCTGAAGATCGATAGATTTCTCTCTACTGTGTTTTTCCTCACGTTCCCCACATTCAGAAGGAGTTTCCTTGATGAGATCGTGGCCAAATCAGCAAGTTTCGTGGATCGGAATCATGGTTATGGATCGGTATCGATCCATAAGAGTGACTAACTTCATTTGATCCTATAAGGTTGCTTGGATGACCTGCATCTTCATATGTAGAGATTGAATGTATCGATATGAGCTTGGATCATGGGAAGCATATGGTTCGGTGGCTGGGTAAAAGCACTTGATTTAATTGCTTTGAAACTTGGATTATCCATCAATCATTTGGGTTGTGAGTGGCTAGCAAACCATCCTATGTGGCATGTATTAACTGATGACCACTCTAACTTTGTATGGCCTGAGTCATGTGGCAAACTTGGGCCAACATTAGGGATACTGAATCATGGCTATGGATCCTTGACAAGCTAATGTAGGCTACTCTTGAAGATTCTTGGTAAGTTAATGACTCCATCTCTTCATCTTACTCGATATTTGAATTTAGGAGTTATCGTTCCGGATTCCTGCTTGATTATCCTCCAGTTTGGTCTATCTGATTCGTCCAAATATGGCTTGGTCATAAAGTGGGGTAATAGATACAATATTAGAAATTCTCGTTGACGTAAATTGGATGTTGAAATCTGTCGGAGAAGATGTGAACAACATAGTTACAGGTTGTTTCTAAGCTATCGTGATTTACCGAATTCATCTCTTAAACTTCATTTGAGAATATAATATGAATTTATTGTATATTAAAACAGTTGTACTCCACGTATAATCTCCTTCCTTGATGTCCTTTTTTATGTTTCAAATATCCCCCTCAAGCTACAGTGACAAATTCCAGTGAAACTAGTTATGCTTTAAGTTATTTTATTTATTATCCATAAGGTAGAAGTGGAATTTACACTCCATTGCTCGTTGTAAGCATTGACAAACTTCCTGGCACGATAGTCCAACTCGATCTTTACAAGTATCTACATTTGGTAGCAAAGTTAGATGAGTGTCCTTATGCATTGTGGAACCCAATCGACAATCGCTTCCAACTCGACCTTTACAAGTTTCTACATTTCGTAGCAAAGTTAGATGAGTGTCCTTATGCATTGTGGAACCCAATCAACAATCGCTCCAAAAGAAGAATTAGAGTATATGATCGATATTTTTGTAAATAAAAGAAAAAGTTACAAACAATTCCATGAAAATTCCAAAAAATACGTGCTATGAAGACAACGAACACAACACGAATATAAGAAAAAATACTTGAAAAATGCATGGATTCACCAAATTTTTTGTTTAATGCTTGAATTGGGAAATGGTTAATGGTGGAGACACAATGAGGGAGATTAAATATGAATGACTGGTTAAGCCAGTTGAAAATGAACCATTGATGTCTATCGTGAGACGCCAACGGTTCATTTCTGGCTTCTTCTGGTCCATTTATGAAGCACACTCTTTCCCATGTCTACCATTATGCAAAACAAAAAGGAAGCGCACAAACATGATCTAGGTAAAATTCAGGAAACCCTTGGTGCATTTGACTGTTGTGGACTTGTAGTGAAATAGTAAACAGATCATTAGTTGGAAATGGACCACCATCAATTTCCAGATAAGTAAATCTATAAAAGAATGAAAATGAAAATGTAGCAATTGAAACACTGCAAAAAATAATAATTACATAATCCTTTTTTATTTATAGTAAAATAACAAAAAAAGGATCAATCCAAGTAAGAAAATAATATCAATAACAACAACCAACTTCATACAAACTCTCTATTCATCCTGAGCAATGACAACTAGTTGTTTCCCAACATTTCTACCTGAGAAGAGACCGATCAACGCTTTTGGTGCATTCTCGATTCCCTCAACAACATCCTCAACATATGCAATTTTTTCTTCTCTTATGTACGACATCACCTCTTCCAAAAACTTGGGATACACATGAAAGTAATCAAAGACCATGAATCCTTCCATCTTTATGCGCTTTGTCACTATGCACATCAAGTTGTGTACACCTTCAGGCTTCTCTAGGTTGTACTGAGAAATCATTCCGCATGCAGCAATTGTTCCTTTAATTCTCATGTTTAGAAGAACTACATCTAGCATTGCTCCTCCCACATTCTCAAAATATATGTCAATTCCTTCGGGAAAATACCTATATTTGTTTCATATATGTTAAGAGAGTTTTGCAAAATGATATGCAGCGCTTAAAATTTAAAGGAACATGCCTTTTTAATGCTACATTAAGGTCTTTCTCCTTTTTATAGTTGAAAGCTTCATCGAACCCAAATTTGGTCCTCAATAGATCAACCTGAAGATGTTATTATTAATACATGAAATATTAATACAAAGAAAGCACTTATTATAGTTTGTTACTTACAAGTTTACCTTTTCATCAGATCCTGCACTTCCAACAACAAAACAACCCGTTAGTTTAGCGAATTGTCCGACAAGATGTCCAACTGCACCAGAAGCTGCTGATACAAAAACACGATCTCCCTTCTTTGGAGAACATATCTCATAAAAACCAACATATGCAGTTAGACCTGGCATTCCTGTATCATATATGCAAGTAAATGAGAGGTGATAGTTGTCTGTTGTTGAAAACAGAAGTTGCTACAATAATTAAGTTCATAGTACAATTAATGGTTAAGTGGAAAACACAATTATTAAATGTTAACATTATTACATCAATAAACAAAAAACTTGTACATGACAGAGAAAAAAAATGAGATATGGAAGTACAACCACATAAGCATTGGAGCTCACATCCCACAACTTTTTGTTGCCCAAGCAAAATTTCAACCACCAATTACTTGGCGTTGAAGAAAATTCTTTTGTTCTTTTAAGCTTGATCTTTTAACACTTGTATTTTATATTATAGATGATGTATCAGAAAATATACAGTTGATATTAGTATGTAGTTTTAGCCACCTTAGCCATTTATTATATTAAATGGATGTGTTGCCCCTATTAAATGTGTTGCCTAATGAAAAATCTTGTTTTGCTTGCTTTGTCACTTGCTCTATTTCTATAATGCAAAGATTTGCAAACCATGTTTGTGGAAGTAGCGTTATTTTAATGCTAAGTGTGAAATTCTACATTCACGTATTTAAAAATAAACAAGTTCCCAAGTTGAATATTTATTGTATATAAACCAATGTAATTTTTCTCCAAATCATCTACTAAAATAAAATTAAACCTTCTTCTTGTCAAGTTATTGGTTAATATTTACGTAAAAGTTACCCTATAATCCATGAAGCAATTTGTTCGTCCAAAGCGTTGAGGTTTCCATGAGAAGTGCAAGAATCGGTCAGTAAATATCTTTGTCAATTACCTCAAATATGGTTAGCGGATCGAGGCATATTTCCTTAAAAAGGAAAGAAAAAAAGTGCATCTGCTATATTTTTGTTAATACAACAAGGTATCAAACCATCTTCGGACCAAAACTGAATTTCACTCTATACTACAAGCTGTTTCAAGCTATGATATTAACTTAAGAGATAAATGGTATCAGTAAGCAGCATACCTAGGAGGCCAGTATAGTAAGAAAGTGGAATATCTGCGTATTTGATCTTGAACATAGTATCAGGGGATGTTATGATGCTATACTCTTCCCATCCGGTCATTCCCCATACATAATCGCCAACCATGAAATCTGGATGTGCCGAATCGACCACTTTACCCACACCAAAACCGGTTAGGGGCTGCATGTTATAATATCAAGATTAACTTGTATATCTTTGTACTTGTTCCTTAACAACATTTATCTAAACACCCCTTGTGTAATGTCACAAAATTTGAAACCAAATGAGCATACATGTATGAAATATAAAAACCCAAGGAGTAAACCTAAGAGATAAATAATAAAGGATACATACATGCTTCAGCTTATAATATGTATTCAGATAAATCAAAGATTCAAAACTTCACATTTTTTTGCCCATTTGGTGTCAAACCATTTAATCAGTTTTCGAACAAGAACAGATCTACATAGTCCAAGAGGGATAAGAGCATCTCCAGCATAACTCAAACGAAAAAAATAGAGAGAAATCGACGCTTACTTTCCATTCTCCACACTACAATAGTGGCCACTCAAGCGTGAAAAAGGAACTAAGGGGGGTTTTTTCTTCTCATTTTTCCTCTAAGCGGCGATCCATAAACTGTAATCAGAAAACCATTTATGGTATAAATGGATTTCTGGAAACTGTTTGTAGTACCATAAGCGGTTTTCAAAAATCCATTGTGCAACAAATAGTAGTTAGAATACTGTATCTATAAACGACTTTTAGAAAGAGGGAATTAGGAAAAAGGACAAACATTGGAAAAAAATTAGGCTGAAGGACATAAGTTTTATTTTTAGATTGAAGGACAAATGCTAGTTATAAATAGCATTATATTCAACTTTTACACTACATGAAATGCTAGTTGTATATAACATATATTTAGTTTTATACTATACAAAATGCTAGTTATAATTAGCATTGTCCTTCGGCCTAACAATCAAACTTGTTGTCCTTTAGCCTAATTTTTTTTAACTTTGTCTTCGTGTTTATTTTCCTGTTTTTAAAAAATCGTTTATAGTTTTTCAAAATAAAAATCTAGTTCCTTCCATCCATCTTTTGGAGAAATGGCAGGAATTCACGTTTCTAAACTGATTGATCGTCCTGATCACAACCCCCCCCCCCTCCCCCCCCGGGTAAAGATGCTCTAAGTACCCGGTTTAATTTTTTGCAAGATTTTTTTTTTGGAAATTGGTACTATATTTTGTTTGAATTTGGATTTTTTTAAGAAAGAGGTGAAAAGACGTGATAAGCAAACTTCACTAGTGGACCTGGTCAACATATTTGATCCATAGACGTCCAACCAATGGGTTGGATTTGGTTATTTTTTTTCTATTAATTTTAAACTTATTTGACCCGCCAATCCTCAACATATGCCTGTCAATCTCGTTACCCAAGCCAACACTATCTGATTCAAACCAGAGATCCAGCCTAATCTGAACCCACAACCCAGCCAGATCTATCGATCTGAACTTGATCTATTCAACCTGCCAACCAAACAAGTTAATCCTCCGGCCAGACCCAATCAAGTCTGACCCAAATACCAAAAAAAGAAATACAATTGAAATTTTTGTACAAATATATTATATTTAAAATTTTCATATCTAATTATCCTCTCGGTTTAGTACTTAAATCATCTTAGTTAATCTCTCTTTAATTGCTAGTCAGTATAGACATGTCAGAAAAGAATGATTTTAAGTCTTGTTAGAAAGGCAAGAATTAGGGTTCATCTTCTGAATTACTTTCTTTTTATAAAAGTATAAATTCATGCATTTATCTTAGTATGAAGAGCTTAATTGTAAAAATCATTCTAAGCCTCCGTCTACATGCTAGGCCAGACTTTCCACCAACCTGTCCACTTAGACAATTCTTAGTATCTCACTTAATAATTCAATTTAGTAACTAGACACTGGTTATGCCTCAGTTAAGATTTGTTGTCTAATATACGCATATACATGCTAATTTAGGTTGTTTTGTGTTACCTTGCATGCTCCCAAGCCCATTCAACTTCTCAAATTTTCAACTTTAGTCAAATAAAATTAAATCAAATAGTAAACTTTTATGTCAAATAGCCAAATTATCCAAAAAAAAAAAAAAAACCCACCAAGATTTGATCAATCCACGCCTAAACTATTAACTCACTGTCCATATTTGCGATATAGCATGTAGTATCCACTCGACAATTTTAACAACTTAAACAACTCGTTAACTTGTAATAAAAAAAAAATGAAAGACTTAGTGAACGAAATTTGAGGAATCTATGCTACTAACAATGAAAGTTCAATCATAGAGATTTCCACGGTATTTTTTGAAATTTTGAAAATATCCACACTAGCATCCCTTTCTAATTGCTCATAAAAGGATCGGTTTGTAGCATGCAACATCAAATTCTATTCTCCTTTTAACTTCAAATCAATTTGTTTAAGCAATACTCAGAACTCAGAAGTGTTAAAATAAATAAAAAATATTCAGTAATCTTGTTAATTGTGATGTGGTAACTTGAAGTTGATTATTAGTGAGGAAAATCATGAATTATAATCAATGGTTAGTTTTACATTCTATTAATCTAGATTAAGACAATAATAATACATACATAACACACACATGTATATCAAACAAAAAAGGTCATACCGAGCCAGGAACAAAATCAGGTACATAGCTAGCTTCGTGTTTAGACATTCTATTTCGCATGTAGGGATCACAAGAGAGATACAGATTCTTCAATAAAATAGCATTGGATTCTTCTTCCACTTTCAACTTTATCTTCTCATTGCATACTATCTCCATATCACTTTCTTTTGATGCACCTGATACATAGTGTTTCAGTATCACTTTTTTGTTCGACGACATCTCTTCGGCCATGGTTTATATCTCTACTGAGTCTATGGCCTTTCTTCTTCCTTTCTCTCTCTCTTTTTGGTTTGTTTTTTGAGCCTATGGTATTGGCTTTTTATAGATGCAAGTTAAAAGTAATTAAAGAGTCAAAGACTAAGTGAAGAATAAAATGGAAAACATGCAGCTGAGTTTAGCATATATGTATGTCACCAGTTAGGCAAAGAGTCAATATGAACAATTCTAGAGAACTAATTTGTTTGCTTTCTAATTTTTCTTTCAGGAACCATAAACGTAATCGAACATTCTTCAAAAATGTATCCACATAACCTTTCCTTTTAGTTCACGCTTTTTTTTTTTTTTTGGTAGTTTTGCCTCACTGCTGACGTTATATATTTTGAACCTTTATTGCATATTTCATCATAGTATCATGAGATATATACTTCAGTTCAAAGAATATTTTTAAATTTTATCTGGAAAACGGACAAACAATGATTTGCTTTTATTTGTTAAAGCTTTTGATCTTGTAGAGTTAATAAGTCGAAAAATGAGATTATCACACATTCATCAGTTTCGTTAGAATATATGTTTTCGTCACAATAGGTGAATTTTATTTCTTTCAACAATGGTTAAAATCCAATAGTTCAAATGCATAATGGATGTGCCAAATATCGATCAGTGGAGCCAGGCATTCAAGTCTCAGAAAATGTGCTAAAGGCAAATTCGTGTACGAGGCATATGAAACATGTGCAGTAAATATCTGTTGAAAAGTTGAAAGCCGTTGCGAAAGCAATTGAGCAAACGAACAAGAGAGTAGAGGTTGACACTGTTTGATTATTCCTCTTGTCCCTGTTTGAATTATTTGAGCCCAACACTAACACGGGAAAATATCTCAGAAATTGTCGTGGCCATTCTATCCTCCCTATACTTCTATTTCGTTTCCTTTTATCACATCTTTATTTTCTTTTATTTTCCCTTCTCCCAACAAATTTGATTTCTTCATTCGTTGCCTTTTCGATTAGACCTTTTCATTTCTCTCGACTATTTCTTTTGCTTATAAAGCATTTCAAGTGCTAATTGAGTTATAATACAAAGTCAGTACGTAGTTTAAGCATATAATTTTGTAATACAATTAATAGTAATAGTGCTAATTTTGTAACTCATACAATTTACAAGTCTGGCAAAACAAACAGATAATATAAAAAATAGAAAACAGGCGCTATGACAAAAATGAAGAAAATGTTAGCCTGCAGGATGGGATCTTTCTTTTTTGAAAACACGGTGGAATTAGGGTTACAATCGAAGAAATTGAAGGCATGAGAGGCAAATTTAACGAAAGCCTTTGGTATTGGGAAAGAGGCGAAGCAAGTGAAGTTAAGAAGGGAGATGGCGAAGCATAATTTGTATAACGTCTCATTTTTCTTTCCTTTTTTCTCTGGAGCTCGAGAAGTGATAATATCTGAATCTATACTTTCTATTGTATATGGTCTGGGCCCGGTTTACTTTTATTCAAAAAGAAAACAGTGACGGCCTTGAAGGTTGTTGTACAGGAGACGTAAGCACTCTCGAAGGCAGCGATGGATAGGACAAAGACGGCCGTAGTTGGAGTCCATGGTTAATGTTAGAATGTTTTTACTTTTAACTTCCAACTCAATAATGCTGATTTAATTTAGCCTTTTTTCGAGTTAAAAATTATATGTAACATTATATTTTCTTATATATAAGGCAAATATTTGATCAAAAGTTAAAGTAAAGCTTTTTTAAACTTTTCAAAATGTCTATGTCTGAAAAAAAGAGAAATTTTCAGGAAGAAAAGAATATTTTTTATTATGATCCAAAAGTTGAAATTTACAAAACAGGAGATGAGCTCCTTATACACGCTACAGGCACTAGATGGGCCCAAAACCCAGTAAAGAAATAAAAGCCCAAGAAAATATAACATACAATATTATGCACAGCTCAACACCCCCTTCTCAAGATTGAGCTCATTCAAAGGCCAATCTTGAACCAAAAAATGAGAAACCATACCAAGCTTGCACACCAAAGATTTATGCTGATCTGCTCCAAGGGGTTTAGTCATTATGTCAGCAGTTTGCAAAGCAGATTTTACATACTTTGTTGCGATAAACTCTGACTGCACCTTTTCACACACAAAATGTACATCTAGCTTTTGATGCTTAGTCCTCATATGCTTTGTCTTTTCATGAAAACATGGATCTTGAGCAATATACATAGCTGATAAATTGTCACAATGAAGTGTAATAGGAGTTGGAATATCAACACATAAATCTGCCAATAATCTTTCAATCCAAACAAGCTCTCCAGTAGTGTAACTCATACACCTATATTCAACTTCAGTGCTACTTTTAGAAACAACTTTCTTCTTCTTTGTTTTCCAGGATATTAATGCAGTACCAAGAAAAACACAATAACCAGATAAAGATTTACCAGTATCATCACACATACCCCAATCAGCATCGCAATAAGCATTCAGAACTAAATCAGAATGAGAAGGAAAACATAAACCCAAATTGACAGTACCTCTCAAATACTTTAAAACATGAAAAGCAGCATCCAGATGAGGGACTCTAGGAGCTTGAAGAAATTGACTCAACTGCTGTACTGAATATGATATGTCAGGTCTGGTTAAATTCAAATAAAGCAATTTTCCAATTATTCTTCTATAAATTTCTGGATCTGAAAGTAAATCACCCTCATACAAGCTAAGTTTCAACCCCTTTGCCATAGGAAAATTAGGTGTTTTACATTCTTCCATATTATAATCTCTTAAAAGATCCATAATATATTTTCTTTGGTTTAAAAAAATACCAGAAGTTGATCTAGACACTTCATTCCCCAAAAAATATTTAATTTGCCCTAAATCCTTGATTGTAAAAGCCTTATGTAAGAGAAGCTTTAAATCAGAAATTGTAGAAGAGTCATTTCCAGTAATCAACAGGTCATCAACATATGCCACTAGAATAGTAAAATGACTATCATTCTTCAAAGTAAACATAGAATAGTCTTGCTTGGACTGAATAAAACCCAAATTAAGTAAAAACTTACTTAATTCCTGATTCCAACATCTTGAAGCTTGTTTAAGTCCATAAATAGACTTCTTCAATTTGCAAACTTGACCTGAAGCAGCTTTAACATATCCTGCAGGGGGAGTCATATAAACTCCTTCTTGTAGATGGCCATGTAAAAAAGCATTATTTATGTCTAATTGTTGAATATCCCATCCCTTTGCAGCAGCCAAAGCCATAACAACTCTTACTGTAGTGAACTTAGCAACAGGGTTGAATGTATACTTGTAGTCCTTACCAGAAATTTGTTTATCTCCCCTTGCAAAAACACGAGCTTTATATTTATCTACTTGACCATTGGGTTTAAATTTTGTTTTAAAAAACCCATTTAGAAGCTATGGGCTTTTTACCAATAGGAAGTTCAACTAAATCCCAAGTATCATTATTTTCTAAAGCGTCTAATTCCTTGTTCATAGCTTCAGACCATTCAGGATGAACTTTTGCTTATTATAAGAAGAGGGTTCAAATGAAGAAAGAACATTTGAAATGCTATGTAAATCATTAAGATCAAACTGAACAGGGGATGGCTCAGCAAAAATATTGGAAGAGCAAATAATTTCTACTTGTGAATTATTGATTTGTCTTGAAGGCAGTTTTCCAACAATAAAATCATCATATTTCTTTGGTAACTGACAAGTTCTAGAAGAGGTTCTCGTAGGCACTGTAACGACCCGATATTTTCAACCATTCGCATCCGCACACGTCGGACTTGAATTGCTCAAAATACCGCGTTGTAAATAAAATTTGGCAAATCTCAGAATATACAGTAAATACATAGTCACAGATCACAGATACAGAGTATTTAATAATGCAGCGGAATTTAAAAGAAATAGTAGTTCATGAAGCTACTATATAAAAATAAGATACATCAGAGTTAAACATGATACAACAAAAAGTAACAAGATACATCAGGTACAAATCAGAATACATCACTGAAATCACTGGATACAGAAAGCAAAATAGATGGCTGGATCTTCAAGGAAAGCTCCAACTCCGAAGGTGAATCTTGAATGCTAACTCACTCAATCTGACTCGAGCGTAAAGCAAAATACAAAACACTCGAGTCAGGACATAAATACTTATGAACTGTAAATAAACTCAAGTGAACAGTAACAAAAATGCATCAGTCACTTAAAGGATGCTTGGGATCGTCCATCCTTTAAGGATCCGTTAAACTATTTACTATGTAGTAATATTGCGCTACTATAATAATGTCTACAGTAAAATAAACATACTTTTAAATAGCGTTCTGGGCTACCCATATCACCCTTCACACATAATAGTCCCAGTAGTCCATCCAATATCATGCCATCTCCACTCTGGGTGACTGTCAGAGGATACCACACGGGCTACGGGAGAAAAACAAACTCATAGTAAAGACTCGGTATGATAGGTGACAAGGCACACAAGGCAATGCCAGGGTAGATATACCAATTACGCACACGAGCTGGTGGTAATGCAGCAGCCACATACGCCCACCTCGGAACACACTCCAATCAAAATCGAAGGATGGCCATCTAATCAATCACCAGTAAGAGTATAGTATCGAAGGAATGTGTCCGATCGGAGGAATGACCTCACTTGGCCCGAGATCGCTCCTGTTTTAGCCACCTTATGCCAACTCACGGGAGTTGGGTCCACGTAATATACCTCAAGGACGTCGCCACCATCCTACTTCATTCTGGAAACTCCACCGCGTACACGATTGTTAAAGTGGTTTTCGGAGTTGGCAGAGAGTATGACAACTTCCGATCCCGGTCTCTTTAACAACCAAAAGTTATTATAACACCGTGGTCATTTCAAAATAGGTTATACTTCAAAAAGATCAAATCATTTCGTTTCAAACTATATTTCTTTCAAAATAGTTTATACTTCGAAACCAAAACCATTTTTTATTTCAAAACTATTTATTCAATCAAAATAGTTTATACTTCGAAACCAAAAACATTTCAAACATATATTCATTTCAAAATCATAATATTTTCAAAGTATAACTCTTTCGAAACCAAAAATACTTGAAGCAATTACACTTTGAAAATCATAACATTTCAAAATCATACATTTGAAATCATGGGATATTCATTCAATTCTTTACATTTTACAATTCATTCAATTAATCCCAAATTTTCAATTTCCAACTTAATTCAATTCAAACCATCAATTTCAATTAAATTTCCCAATAACCATTTCAAATCATATCAATTTCAAATATAGATTTGATCCACAAATTAAACTATTCAATTTTTAATATATTTCAAAGCTTTAATATCCCGCATTTCAAAAACTAAATTTTATAATTTCATATATCTCAAATCTAGTTTCATTATTACATAGTTTTGAAATATTCATTCCATAAATCCAATATTATTTAAATAAACTCAATTTACAATTAAACTAAATATCATTTCATACCAATATAAACTTCAAATATTCATTTATCAGAAGTACATATCATTCCAATTCATATTCTTTATCAAAATAAAGATCAAATCATTTCCAAACCTTATTATCAAATCATTATTTAAATTCAAATTCAAATACTCAAATTTAAATATCATTTTTAAATCAAATAAGTCATTCATTTGTTATTTCAAGTATCATTACAAAATACATTAAAAATTCCATTCAAAATTCATTTATCTCATTACATTTCATTCATTTAACACGTAACCAAGTAAACCTTATTTAAATCCAAACTCAAATTTAAATTCCTTAAAAATTCAAATTTAAATATTAAAATATATCAAAACTTCTTAAATTTCACAATTAATCAATTTTCAAAAGTTAAATCATTTAACACTTTAAAATATAACTCAAACAGTGTAAAATCTATAACATTTCAAACATTGTCAAATTATAGCAACGACAATATTTATAAAGTACTATCGTAGCTTATAGCTTCCAAAAATGGTTTAGTTCAAGAATAACGGCATTTATAAAATATCGTAATAGATATTTAGTTATTTCAAACATTGTTAGATTCAAACAATAGCATTTAAAAATGCTGTCAAAAGACAACAACATTTTGAAAATGCTATAAAATGCCAGATTTCATTTTAGCTTTTCAAAAATAATAATACAACTCCAAATTTTTATTATAACTTAAAAATCATATTTCTAGACTTCAAAATTTCACATTTTAAATCATTTTAACATATGATTTAACGCAACAAAATTTTTAGATCAAATATTCAATTTAAAAAAAACTTCATTCATTTATTAAGTCAATATTCACTGTTTATTAATTTATAAATTTAATAAACTTAAAATTTTACTTCAAATATCATTTCAAAACTTTAAATTTAATTTCCATTATTTATTTACATCTTAAAATAAAATTTAAAGTCAAAAATCACATTTACTTCAAAGTTACATACTTAAATTCACAATTTCAAGACGTAATATTTAATTTTCTTAAAACCATAAAATATATATTTTTAAATCAAAATTTTCTACTTTTGAAAATATATATTTTTAATAAAAATCATTTAAACTTATACCACGGGGTCTATATATAATTTTCTAACCTCGGTCAAGTGATACGGATATATATCAATTCAATCCGCAGTTTACAAAGAAAACCCGGGTTCTATCATTTCAAACCCGCAATCCCAAGTCAAATAAAATACAATAAAAATCGCTCAGGCCTATCATTTCAGCCCATAACGAGTTTTCCCTATTCTAAAGTCCGTTCGGGTATGTATCATTTTAACTCATAGTGATTCTATTCTAACAGGGAACTTACAGTGTGAATATATGCATAAACAATATAAACAATGTCAATGTCACAATATAATGTCATATATCAGATGTCAGGTGATAATTAACAGTTTTAACATGGTAATAACATGGCATAGCATATCATATGATCATCATTAACTTGCATAAACATTTTATATTACTAAACACTTGTCATCAATTCACTATTTCATAAGTACAAATGTCAGAGTGAGAAAGACTCACCTTTTACGAAGCTAGAGACAAACAACACACACAAGAGCGATTCCAAAGGCACGACAAGCACGATTTGATTTGAATTGATGGAGACCCTTGTAAACAACACAAAATATAACATACATAAGCACAAATATAGATATCGACATACAAATATAATCAACAACTTTAGTTTGCAGAACAGTTGCAAAACAAGAGAGATGACCAAACCTTAGAAGCAAAAGACTTGCACATGACAACATAAGCTTGTCACATGATCAAATGGGCTTGATCTCACCACACTAGGCTCAGCCTAGGTGTCAACATGGCTCGGCCATGGCCTAGAGACAAGGCTTAGGGCAAGAAAGTGGAAGGTAAAGGCAATACAAGTGGAAAGTAAAGGAGGCAAGGGGTTTGGGTCTAGGAATGGAAGGTTTTGGTGTAATTAGGCTCGGCCTATGGTCCTATGGGCTCGGCCTGGTGCATCTTCAGGTCAGGTCAGAGATGATAATGATGGCTATAGGTCATGGCAACAAGTTGTGGTGGTATTAGAGGTGGTGGCCAAGGCTAAACATGAAGGAAATGGGAATACAAGGCTCGGCTAGGCAATATTTGGAGTTTTAAGCAAAGTTTTGTGGAGATGGCTTCAATTGGATGGCATGGCTTGTCATGGTCAGAGGAGGAGGAGATGTTTGCTGCTGTAGATGGTGGAGGAGATGGTGGAGCTGATGGTGGAGGTGATAGGCCAAGAATCATATGTGAAGTCAAGGCAAATTTAAGCAGAAAACAAGGCAAATTCAAGGAAGAAAGGTAGAAAAGAATAAAGAGAAGCCATTACCTTGGAATTTTTTTTCTCAAATGAGAAATTGCCGTGATTTGAAGAGGATAAGAAGTATAGGCAATTGGAAATGTACGGCTATCAAGGAAAAATGAAAAGGCAAGGCAAATGAAAAGACAAGGATATGAAAAGACTAGAAAATGAAAAGGTTTTTGACTCTTTGTTTTCTATTTTCTTTTTAAATTTTAAATACATGTAAAATATGTATAAATACAGATAAAATACGAAAATATAGTAAATAAACAAAAATAAATAAATAAATATTAATTAAATATAATTAAATTAAGAAAATAACAAATAAAATGTAAATTAGGCTTGAAAATTTGAAAATAAATGAAATGAACTTTGGAAAAATTGTATGTATATGAAAAATATTTATAAATAAAGATAGAAACATAAAAATAAGATGCATACATAAAAATGAATAAATAAATTTTAATTAAATATAATTTAAATAAAGAAAATAACAGAAAAATGGAAACTAGGCTTTAAAAATAGAAAATAAATTCAATAAGCTTTGGAAAAATTCAAACATCACTTTAAAAATATTTAAAAGGTAAGAATATATGTAACATAACATATAATACAAATTAGAATAAGATATGGCAATTAAAAAGATTATTTATATAATTTAAAATAAACAATATTGTTAAATAAAACAATTTACACCCAATTTTGTAAAAAGCATAACTTTCACAATATTATTCGGATTTCAACGAAACGAAAAGCAGTGTTCTTGAAATTTTATTTACTTTCATAACAAAAGAAAAAATTCAAATTTTCAAACTTTTAAAATTTAAATTTAAAAGTCAAAGTTTGACCAAATTGACCAAAATTCACATTTTCTGGAAATATTCAATTTATGCATGTTTGAAATTCTAATCCACATCAAAATCAACATTTATATTTCAATTAACAAAATATATTCATTTTAATAAATAAAATAAAGTTTTTAAATTAGGAATTTAAATTAAAATAATTAAAATATACAATTACAATAATCAGAAAATACAGGGTTGTTACACTCTCCCCCACTCAAAAATTTTCGTCCCCGAAAAGGAATGAGGTACGGGAAAGCACGGAAAAAGATAGAATGAAATAGTATTAAGACAAGATGACAAGAAGATAAAAATTATACCTGATAACTATTGCTATAGGTAAGTTTAACAATGTGGAGATGATCTTTCCAAGATCTTCCAGAATCAAGAACACAAGCATGAAAAAAATCTTTTAGAATCTGATTCACCCTTTCCGCTTGACCGACGGTCTATGGATGGCAAGCAGTGCTTAGATTCAAAAATGAGTACCAAAGATTGTAGAAAAATTTCTAAACAGACTGGTATAAGCAATAGCCTTCACATTCTGTTGCAAGATAAGGGAAATAAGGATAACCAAAAGATAGTTTGAAAACAAAATAAGATAATAAATTCGAAACCACGAAAATTTCAACTTAAATTGATAATAAATCTTACATAAGTTAAATAAATCTAAACTATCTCTAATTTCATTATCTAATCATCCAATTATCTTAAATTGACAAATCCCTAAAATCATGTATTTGAAAATATTTTATTATACTCAAAATGTACCAAATAAAATTTAATTCTTCTTCATTACTAATTAAAATTAAACTTATTCCTCTTAATATATTTTATCACCTATGTTAAATATATTTACACTCATTGTAACTCCCTTAAATTGATTCTTAGTTCCTTTATCATCATTTTATATTGTAAATTATTCCATTACATTTTTTCTTTATTTACCTGTATTAATCCTTTTATAACTAAAATTTAAGTATATAACATTTATAATAACCACTCAAATTTTATTTATAAAATCTTTTTTTTTATATTGTATATTATCCAATTACATATTCAACTTCTGAAAATTAAGGTAAGTTATATTGGAATGAAATTGTGTATTATACAAATAAAACTTTCTAATTCAATTATTTCAAGCTTGAATATTTATCCAAATCATGAAATTATACTTAGAAATTATCTTTGAAGATAAAATTTAGGAATTAAATTTCCAATAGATTCCAAACTATTTAGAGATAAATAAATGCTCATATACTATATATATATCCATTCAAATTTAAATCATATATCAGCATATGTTATAAATCCATTCTTATTTTAGAAATTAAAATCAATTAAATTCCCCAAAACAAAACTGTAGCAAGACTATAGAATGGTCTCTTCACTTGAAACTCGAAAATGAATGTCGATGATGCTGCAGTCATCGCCGAAGTTATTTTCCAGCGACAAAGAGAAGAGCACTAAATTTAAATTTAAAATTCTTTGGAAACAAATTTCTATTCGAAAATACTTTAAATAATATAGCCTTTAAAACTTTAAACACAAAGTTTGAAATCCATCGGAAATTAAATTCTCAAATTCTTGTTTTACATTCATTTTAAATTTCCAAATAAATTTATAACCATGTTCTATAGTTCAATTAGATATATGAAACAATAGAAAATGATATATAAAATCAAATATTATTTCTTAACAACCAATTCAAATAAAATCCAGATAAAGATTTATAATATAGTTACAAAATTTATTTCACAAAATTTATTTCGTTACTAAATTTTAAAAATATATTGTGTCAGTTTGCTCTGTTCAAGTGTTTTGGAAATCTTATCGATAGCGTTGATCAGACGAATCGATTAGAAACCCAAATCAACATCAACAACTCAAACAACACAATATATAAAACATTTTAAATATTAGTTTACAAATACACTTCAAGAATGATTTGAAGATAAGTTAGAAACAAAGATGAGATGATTAAATAACAGAATAGGGAGATGGATGAGTTTATATAAATCGCGGGCAACCTTAACCGGGTCAACCGTGACTTAAAGAATAAGATCGATGTGGATTTCTTGGGTAAATCGACATTCAACCCCAAGATGTAGAGTTTTAAATTATAAGAGATACTAGCATCTAAACAGAGGATATAGAATCTCTGGTGAATCGATGTTGTTGTAAAGGAGTTTTCCCCCTTTACAAATAAATTTGAGGTTGGCGAGACCGCCGATTCATTATGAAGATTTTTGAAGTGGAGTTATGGGATACTCCAGAAACAAAAGAAGATAAATAGTAAGGGACACGAATGGATTTTGGAACCACATGGAATGTTCCAAAATTCAAAGGAATCGAGTCAAAAAGGAAGAGGTTTAAACTCGAAAGAAAGTGATTCTGTAAATATATTTACACTATATACTGAGTTTTGCCTAGAGCTACCAAAGCTCTGATACCAACTGTAACGACCCGATATTATCAACCATTCGCATCCGCACACGTCGGACTTGAATTGCTCAAAATACCGCGTTGTAAATAAAATTTGGCAAATCTCAAAATATACAGTAAATACATAGTCACAGATCACAGACACAGAGTATTTAATAATGCAGCGGAATTTAAAAGAAATAGTAGTTCATGAAGCTACTATATAAAAATAAGATACATCAGAGTTAAACATGATACAACAAAAAGTAACAAGATACATCAGGTACAAATCAGAATACATCACTGAAATCACTGGATACAGAAAGCAAAATAGATGGCTGGATTTTCAAGGAAAGCTCCAACTCCGAAGGTGAATCTTGAATGCTAACTCACTCAATCTGAATCGAGCGTAAAGCAAAATACAAAACACTCGAGTCAGGACATAAATACTTATGAACTGTAAATAAACTCAAGTGAACAGTAACAAAAATGCATCAGTAACTTAAAGGATGCTTGGGATCGTCCATCCTTTAAGGATCCGTTAAACTATTTACTATGTAGTAATATTGCGCTACTATAATAATGTCTACAGTAAAATAAACATACTTTTAAATAGCGTTCCAGGCTACCCATATCACCTTTCACACATAATAGTCCCAGTAGTCCATCCAATATCATGCCATCTCCACTATGGGTGACTGTCAGAGGATACCACACGGGCTACGGGAGAAAAACAAACTCGTAGCAAAGGCTCGGTATGGTAGGTGACACGGCACACAAGGCAATGCCAGGGTAGATATACCAATTACGCACACGGGCTGGTGGTAACGCAGCAGCCACATACGCCCACCTCGGAACACACTCCCAATCAAAATCGGAGGATGGCCATCTAATCAATCACCAGTAAGGGTATAGTATCGAAGGAATGTGTCCGATCGGAGGAATGACCTCACTTGGCCCGAGATCGCTCCTGTTTTAGCCACCTTATGCCAACTCACGGGAGTTGGGTCCACGTAATATACCTCAAGGACGTCGCCACCATGCTACTTCATTCTGGAATCTCCACCGCGTACACGGTTGTTAAAGTGGTTTTCAGAGTTGGCAGAGAGTATGACAACTTCCGATCCCGGTCTCTTTAACAACCAAACGTTATTATAACACCGTGGTCATTTCAAAATAGGTTATACTTCAAAAAGATCAAATCATTTCGTTTCAAACTATATTTCTTTCAAAATAGTTTATACTTCGAAACCAAAACCATTTTTTATTTCAAAACTATTTATTCAATCAAAATAGTTTATACTTCGAAACCAAAAACATTTCAAACATATATTCATTTCAAAATCATAATATTTTCAAAGTATAACTCTTTCGAAACCAAAAATACTTGAAGCAATTACACTTTGAAAATCATAACATTTCAAAATCATACATTTGAAATCATGGGATATTCATTCAATTCTTTACATTTTACAATTCATTCAATTAATCCCAAATTTTCAATTTCCAACTTAATTCAATTCAAACCATCAGTTTCAATTAAATTTCCCAATAACCATTTCAAATCATATCAATTTCAAATATAGATTTGATCCACAAATTAAACTATTCAATTTTTAATATATTTCAAAGCTTTAATATCCCGCATTTCAAAAACTAAATTTTATAATTTCATATATCTCAAATCTAGTTTCATTATTACATAGTTTTGAAATATTCATTCCATAAATCCAATATTATTTAAATAAACTCAATTTACAATTAAACTAAATATCCTTTCATACCAATATAAACTTCAAATATTCATTTATCAGAAGTACACATCATTCCAATTCATATTCTTTATCAAAATAAAGATCAAATCATTTACAAACCTTATTATCAAATCATTATTTAAATTCAAATTCAAATACTCAAATTTAAATATCATTTTTAAATCAAATAAGTCATTCATTTGTTATTTCAAGTATCATTACAAAATACATTAAAAATTCCATTCAAAATTCATTTATCTCATTACATTTCATTCATTTAACACATAACCAAGTAAACCTTATTTAAATCCAAACTCAAATTTAAATTCCTTAAAAATTCAAATTTAAATATTAAAATATATCAAAACTTCTTAAATTTCACAATTAATCAATTTCCAAAAGTTAAATCATTTAACACTTTAAAATATAACTCAAACAGTGTAAAATCTACAACATTTCAAACATTGTCAAATTATAGCAACGACAATATTTATAAAGTACTATCGTAGCTTATAGCTTCCAAAAATGGTTTAGTTCAAGAATAACGGCATTTATAAAATATCGTAATAGATATTTAGTTATTTCAAACATTGTTAGATTCAAACAATAGCATTTAAAAATGCTGTCAAAAGACAACAACATTTTGAAAATGCTATAAAATGCCAGATTTCATTTTAGCTTTTCAAAAATAATAATACAACTCCAAATTTTTATTATAACTTAAAAATCATATTTCTAGACTTCAAAATTTCACATTTAAAATCATTTTAACATATGATTTAACACAACAAAATTTTTAGATCAAATATTCAATTTAAAAAAAACTCCATTCATTTATTAAGTCAATATTCACTGTTTATTAATTTATAAATTTAATAAACTTAAAATTTTACTTCAAATATCATTTCAAAACTTTAAATTTAATTTCCATTATTTATTTACATCTTAAAATAAAATTTAAAGTCAAAAATCACATTTACTTCAAAGTTACATACTTAAATTCACAATTTCAAGACTTAATATTTAATTTTCTTAAAACCATAAAATATATATTTTTAAATCAAAATTTCCTACTTTTGAAAAAATATATTTTTAATAAAAATCATTTAAAAATATACCACGGGGTCTGTATATAATTTTCTAACCTCGGTCAAGTGATACGGATATATTTCATTTCTTTCCGCAGTTTACAAAGAAAACCCGGGTTCTATCATTTTAAACCGCAATCCCAAGTCAAATTAAATACAATAAAAATCGCTCAGGCCTATCATTTCAGCCCATAACGATTTTTCCCTATTCTAAAGTCCGTTCGGGTATGTATCATTTCAACCCATAGTGATTCTATTCTAACAGGGAACTTGCAGTGTGAATATATGCATAAACAATATAAACAATGTCAATGTCACAATATAATGTCATATATCAGATGTCAGGTGATAATTAACAGTTTTAACATGGTAATAACATGGCATAGCATATCATATGATCATCATTAACTTGCATAAACATTTTATATTACTAAACACTTGTCATCAATTCACTATTTCATAGGTACAAATGTCAGAGTGAGAAAGACTCACCTTTTACGAAGCTAGAGACAAACAACACACACAAGAGCGATTCCAAAGGCACGACAAGCACGATTTGATTTGAATTGATGGAGACCCTTGTAAACAACACAAAATATAACATACATAAGCAAAAATATAGATATCGACATACAAATATAATCAACAACTTTAGTTTGCAGAACAGTTGCAAAACAAGAGAGATGACCAAACCTTAGAAGCAAAAGACTTGCACACGACAACATAAGCTTGTCACATGATCAAATGGGCTTGATCTCACCACACTAGGCTCAGCCTAGGTGTCAACATGGCTCGGCCATGGCCTAGAGACAAGGCTTAGGGCAAGAAAGTGGAAGGTAAAGGCAAAACAAGTGGAAAGTAAAGGAGGCAAGGGGTTTGGGTCAAGGAATGAAAGGTTTTGGTGTAATTAGGCTCGGCCTATGGTCCTATGGGCTCGGCCTGGTGCATCATCAGGTCAGGTCAGAGATGATAATGATGGCTATCGGTCATGGCAGCAAGTTGTGGTGGTGTTAGAGGTGGTGGCCAAGGCTAAACATGAAGGAAATGGGAATACAAGGCTCGGCTAGGCAATATTTGGAGTTTTAAGCAAAGTTTTGTGGAGATGGCTTCAATTGGATGGCATGGCTTGTCATGGTCAGAGGAGGAGGAGATGTTTGCTGCTGTAGATGGTGGAGGAGATGGTGGAGCTGATAGGCCAAGAATCATATGTGAAGTCAAGGCAAATTTAAGCAGAAAACAAGGCAAATTCAAGGAAGAAAGGTAGAAAAGAATAAAGAGAAGCCATTAACTTGGAATTTTTTTTCTCAAATGAGAAATTGCCGTGATTTGAAGAGGATAAGAAGTATAGGCAATTGGAAATGTACGGCTATCAAGGAAAAATGAAAAGGCAAGGCAAATGAAAAGACAAGGAGATGAAAAGACAAGAAAATGAAAAGGTTTTTGACTCTTTGTTTTCTATTTTCTTTTTAAATTTTAAATACATGTAAAATATGTATAAATACAGATAAAATACGAAAATATAGTAAATAAACAAAAATAAATAAATAAATATTAATTAAATATAATTAAATTAAGAAAATAACAAATAAAATGTAAATTAGGCTTGAAAATTTGAAAATAAATGAAATGAACTTTGAAAAAATTGTATGTACATGAAAAATATTTATAAATAAAGATAAAAACATAAAAATACGATGCATACATAAAAATGAATAAATAAATTTTAATTAAATATAATTTAAATAAAGAAAATAACAGAAAAATGGAAACTAGGCTTTAAAAATAGAAAATAAATTCAATAAGCTTTGGAAAAATTCAAACATCACTTTAAAAATATTTAAAAGGTAAGAATATATGTAACATAACATATAATACAAATTAGAATAAGATATGGCAATTAAAAAGATTATTTATATAATTTAAAATAAACAATATTGTTAAATAAAACAATTTACACCCAATTTTGTAAAAAGCATAACTTTCACAATATTATTCGGATTTCAACGAAACGAAAAGCAGTGTTCTTGAAATTTTATTTACTTTCATAACAAAAGAAAAAATTCAAATTTTCAAACTTTTAAAATTTAAATTTAAAAGTCAAAGTTTGACCAAATTGACCAAAATTCACATTTTCTGGAAATATTCAATTTATGCATGTTTGAAATTCTAATCCACATCAAAATCAACATTTATATTTCAATTAACAAAATATATTCATTTTAATAAATAAAATAAAGTTTTTAAATTAGGAATTTAATGTGAATTATAATTTCAAACATGTATAAATTGAATATTTTTCAAAAAAGTGAATTTTGGTCAAAATGGTCAAACTTTGACTTTTAAATTTAAAATTTAAAAGTTTGAAAATTTGAATTTTATATTTCATTATTAAAGTAAATAAAATTTTAAGAATACTGCTTTTCGTTTCGTTGAAATCTGATTTATAATGTGAAAGTTATGCCTTTTTAACTATTGTGTGAAATTTGCTGTATTTAACAAAATTATTTATTTTAAATTATATAAATAATATTTTAATTGTCATATCTTATTCTAAATTGTATTATAGGCCATGGTACATATATTTTTACCTTTTAAATATTTTTAAAGTGATGTTTGAATTTTTCCAAAGCTCATTGAATTTATTTTCTATTTTTAAAGGTTAGTTTCCATTTTTCTGCTATTTTCTTCATTTAAATTATATTTAATTAAAATTTATTTATTCATTTTTATTTATACATTTTATTTTTATGTTTTTATCTTTATTTATAAATATTTTTCATGTACAATTTTTTTTTCATAGTTTATTCCATTTATTTTCAAATTTTCTAGACTAGTTTTCATTTTCTGTGCTATTTTCTTAATTTAATCATATATAATTAATATTTATTTATTTATATTTTGTTTATTTTTTATATTTCGTATTTTATTTGAATTTATATATATATTTAAATTATATAAAAATTTAAAAAGAAATATTGGATATATGAAGAGTTTGAAACCCTTTATATGCTTAGTCTCTTTGTATTCTTGTCCTTTCATTTTTCAATTGCCTCTTCATTTTTGATTAGCCGACCACTTTCTTTTGTTATTGCAATGACTTCCCTCTTCCATTCACGTGAATTTGTTTCCTCTCATCACAAACTCACGGCTCCAAAGCTTCAAGAGAGAAAAAAATATAAAAACAATGGCTTTTCTTTTCACATTTTTCCCTCTTCTTCACTGATTTAGCCTTCCTCTTCTTCATGTTTGATTGGCCTCACATCTCCCCTTGCTGACCACCATCCTCTCCACCATCTACAGTAGCACCAACCCCCTCTCCTCTGACCACCACCTCTGGCCATGACCATTAGATGAAGCCATCACCTCAAATTTGCAAAGCACTTCACCAAAACAATGCTAGCCAAGCCTATACTCCACTATTGCCTTCATAGTTGCCTTTGGCCACCCCTTAGCCACCACCACCATCATCTACTTCACCTCTGGATGCCCCTTTCACTACTGTCTAGATCTGACCTGACATGAAGACCGCATGGCCGAGCCTATATGTGGTCATAGCCGAGTCAAAATGCACCAAAAACTTCACATATTTGCCTTGAACCCATGTATGCTTCATGTTGTAACTCTTTCACCACCTTCATCCACTTGTAATCTGACCTTTGTGGTTGCCATACCTGACCCAAACCAGAGCCTAGTGTGGTGAGATCAAGCCCATTTGATCATGTGACAAGCTTATGTTGTCGTGTGCAAGTCTTTTGCTTCTAAGGTTTGGTTATCTCTCTTGTTTTGCAACTGTTCTGCAAACTAAAGTTGTTGATTATATTTGTTTGTAGATATCTATATTTGCTCTTATGTATGTTATATTTTGTGTTGTTTACAGGGGTCTCCATCAATTCAAATCAAATCGTGCTTGTCGTGCCTTTGGAATCGCTCTTGTGTGTGTTGTTTGTCTCTAGCTTCGTAAAAGGTGAGTCTTTCTCACTCTGACATATTTACTTATGAAATAGTAAACTGATAGCAAGTGTATAGTAATGTAAAATGTTTATGCAAGTTAATGATGATCATATGATATGCTATGCCATGTTATTACCATGTTAAAACTGTTAGCTATCACCTGACATTTGATATATTGCGACATTGACATTGTTTATACTGTTTATGCATATGATCACACTACAAGTTCCCTGTTAGAATAGAATCACTATGGGTTGAAATGATACATACCCGAACGGACTTTAGAATAGGAAAAAAAACGTTATGGGCTGAAATGATAGGCCTGAGCGATTTTTATTGTATTTTATTTGACTTGGGATTGCGGGTTTGAAACGGTAGAACCCGGGTTTTCTTTGTAAACTGCGGATTGAAATGATATATATCCGTATCACTTGACCTAGGTTAGAAAATTATATACAGACCCCGTGGTATATTTTTAAATGATTTTTATTAAAATATGTATTTTTAAAAGTATGAAATTTTGATTAAAAATATATATTTTATGGTTTGAAGAAAATTAAATATTAAGTCTTGAAATTGTGAATTTGAGTACGTGAATTTGAAGTAATTGAGATTTTAGACTTTAAATTTTATTTTAAAATGTAAATAAATAATGGAAATTAAATTTAAAGTTTTAAAATTATATTTGAAGTAAAATTTTAAGTTTTATTTAATTTATATGTTAATAAATAGTGAATTTTGACTTAATAAATGAATGGAGTTTTTAAATTGAATATTTGATCTAAAAATTTTGTTGTGTTAAATCATATGTTAAAATGATTTTAAATGTGAAATTTTGAAGTCTAGAAATATGATTTTTAAGTTATAATAAAAATTTGGAGTTTTATTATTATTTTTGAAAAGCTAAAATGAAATCTGGAATTTTATAGCATTTTCAAAATGTTGTAGTCTTTTGACAGCATTTTTAAATGCTATTGTTTTGAATCTAACAATGTTTGAAATAACTAAATAGCTATTACGACATTTTATAAATGCCGTTATTCTTGAATTAAACTATTTTGGAAGCTATAAGCTACGATAGCACATTGTAAATGTCGTCGTTGCTATAATTTGACAATGTTTGAAATGTTATGGATTTTAACACTGTTTGAGTTATATTTTAAAGTGTTAACTGATTTAACTTTTGGAAATTGATTAATTGTGAAATTTAAGAAGTTTTGAATATATTTTAATATTTAAATTTGAATTTTTAAGGAATTTGAATTTGAATTTGAATTTAAATAGGGTTTACTTGGTTATGTGTTAAATGGAATGAAATGTAATGAGATAAATGAATTTTTGAATGGAATTTTTAATGTATTTGGTAATGATACTTGAAATAATAAATGAATGACTTATTTGATTTAAAAATGATATTTAAATTGGAGTATTTGAATTTGAATTCAAATAATGATTTGATAATGAGGTTTGGAAATGATTTGATCTTTATTTTGATAAAGAATATGAATTGGAATGATATGTACTTTTGATAAATGAATATTTGAAGTTTATATTGGTATGAAAGGATATTTAGTTTAATGGTAAATTGAGTTTATTTAAATAATATTGGATTTATGAAATGAATATTTCAAAACTAAGTAATAATGAAACTAGATTTGAGATATATGAAATTATAAAATTTAGTTTTTGAAATGCGGGATATTAAAGCTTTGAAATATATTAAAAATTGAATAGTTTAATTTGTGGATCAAATCTATATTTCAAATTGATATGATTTGAAATGGTTATTGGGAAATTTAATTGAAATTGATGGTTTGAATTGAATTAAGTTGGAAATTGAAAATTTGGGATTAATTGAATGAATTGTAAAATGTAAAGAATTAAACGAATATCCCATGATTTCAAATGTATGATTTTGAAACGTTATGATTTTCAAAGTGTAATTGTTTCAAGTATTTTTGGTTTCGAAAGAGTTATACTTTGAAAATATTATGATTTTGAAATGAATATATATTTGAAATGTTTTTGGTTTCGAAGTATAAACTATTTTGATTGAATAAATAGTTTTGAAATAAAAATGGTTTTGGTTTCAAAGTATAAACTCTTTTGAAAGAAATATAGTTTGAAATGAAACGATTTGATCCTTTTGAAGTATAAACTATTTTGAAATGACCACGGCGTTATAATAACGCTTGGTTGTTAAAGAGACCGGGATCGAAAGTTGTCATACTCTCTGCCAACTCCGAAAACCACTTTAACAACCGTGTACGCGGTGGAGATTGCAGAATGAAGTAGGATGGTGGCGACGTTCTTGAGGTATATTACGTGGACCCAACTCTCGTGAGTTGGCATAAGGTGGCTAAAACAGGAGCGATCTCGGGCCAAGTGAGGTCATTCCTCCGATCGGACACATTCCTTCGATACTATACTCTTACTGGTGATTGATTAGATGGTCATCCTTCGATTTTGATATGGGAGTGTGTTCCGAGGTGGGCGTATGTGGCTGCTGCGTTACCACCAGCCCGTGTGCGTAATTGGTATATCTACCCTGGCATTGCCTTGTGTGCCGTGTCACCTACCATACCGAGCCTTTACTACGAGTTTGTTTTTCTTCCGTAGCCCGTGTGGTATCCTCTGACAGTCACCCGGAGTGGAGATGGCATGATATTGGATGGACTACTGGGACTATTATGTGTGAAGGGTGATATGGGTAGCCCGGAATGCTATTTAAAAGTATGTTTATTTTACTGTAGACATTATTATAATAGCGCAATATTACTACATAGTAAATAGTTTAACGGATCCTTAAAGTATGGGCGATCCCAAGCATTCTTTAAGTTACTGATGCATTTTTTTTACTGTTCACTTGAGTTGATTTATAGTTCATAAGTATTTATGTCCTGACTCGAGTGTTTTGTGTTTTGCTTTACGCTCGAGTCAGATTGAGTGAGCTTGCATTCAAGATTCACCTTCGGAGTTGGTGCTTTTCTTGAAGATGCAGCCATCTATTTTGCTTTCTGTATCCAGTGATTTTAGTGATGTATTCTGATTTGTACCTGATGTATCTTGTTACTCTTCTGTTGTATCTTGTTTAACTCTGATGTATCTTATTTTTATATAGTAGCTTCATGAACTACTATCTCTTTTATTTCCGCTGCATTATTATTTACTCTGTGTTTGTGATCTGTGATTATGTATTTACTGTATATTCTGAGATTTGCCAAATTTTATTTACAATGCGGTATTTTGAGCAATTCAAGTCCGACATGTACGGATGCGAATGGTTGAAAATATCGGGTTATTACAGTTAATTTGAGGAGAAATGGTATCTTCATTTGAATTTGAAAAAAATGATTTTCAGTGGATAATGGAGATTGGTCATTTGGAATTGAATGAGAATTTGAAGGAGAAACATTTTGTGGAGAAGCATTGAAAGAATCAGGACAAATATTTGAAGAAGAATTTTGATCTAAAGCAGGATTAACAAGCATTATATCTTGATGTGTTTGATTCTCAGTTGGAAGAAAAATTGAATTTATCTTGAATGGATAAACATTCTCTACAAAATGAACATCTCTACTAAACACAACTTTGTGAGTATCCAAATCATAAAGTTTATATCCCTTTTGACCATGAGGATAACCAATTAAAATACATCTTTTAGCTCTTTCTGCAAATTTATCATGCAACTTTTGAAAAGAGAAACACAAGCATCCAATAACACGAAGGTATTGATAATCAGGAGGTTTATTCATTAGCAGCTCATATGGTGTTTTCCAATGTAAAATTGAACTTGGCATAATGTTTATAAGTGAAGTGGCAACAAGAAGACAATCTCCCCAAAATTTATACGGCAAACCTGAATGAATTCTAATAGTTCTGACAGTCTCAAGCAAATGCCTGTGTTTCCTCTCAACTCTACCATTCTGCTGAGGGTTACCAGGTATTGATCTCTGATGAATTATTCCTTTGGAAGCAAATAATTGAGAACAAGAACCTTGAATTATTTCAGTCCCATTATCTGACCTAATCACTTTAATCTTCTTGTTAAAATGAGTGAGAACATATTCAAAGAAAGCAGAAATTGTAGAAACAACTTGAACTTTAGAATGCAACAAATATGTCCAAGTATTTCTAGTATGATCATCAAGAATGGTTAAAAAATATGTTTCTCCACATAAAGCTGGTCTATGATATTTTCCCCATAAATCAACATGTACAAGATCAAAAGAAGCCTCAGCATAAGATTCAGACTGATAAAATGGTAGTTTATGATGTTTTCCTAACACACATGCTTCACAAGTAAAATCTTTATTAAGTATTACAAATTTTTGGAAATGTTTCATATTGCTAAAAGAAGGATGTCCTAACCTAGCATGTAAAATTTCTATGCCAGGTCTATTATAAGATGTAATTGTGTTGTGGATAGAAGCAAGAAAAGAATTATTAAAAGATAAAGAAGAAGATACAGAAGCATCATTCAACCTAGAAGGAAATTTTCAGGAATATTTTGTCTTTTATCCCACGCACTCCCTTTTCCCCCACGTTCCACGTACAATTCCTTCCCCACGTTCACTCCTCTTTCTCTTGCAAGGAACAAAATAACGAATGATTTTTGACCATCTTCCTCACAATACTGCCACTGAAATTTCAGAAATTGAAAAAATCAATGAATATGGGGCAAGGTGAAGAGGAAAAACCAAATATTACTCCACTATTCAAACTTAGGTTTACAGAAATCTCATTTTCCTGCAGTTGGTTTTCTTGTTCTTTTAAAATGCAACACACCTTTTTTTTTTTTTTTTTTTTTCTAGAAGTTGTTTACAACAATTTATTTAAGGTTTAGCTATTTGCAATATTTCATACGATTAACCTGAAAAATGGTTACTGAAACGTATGCGATGAGGTACCATATGAAGATATATTTTGATGTTACATTGAATCTAGGAATGTATATGTGTGCGCATTGAGGGAGTATTTTTGTTAACCCTATTGAATATTATAAATAACAGCATGAATTGGGAGTTGAATAAAAGAAAAAGGTAGCATGAATTACAAGATAACATGAAGTTAACAGAGATAAATGTAATTGCCATCATCTGCAACTAGGCATGACTGAAATATCTGAACTGATTATAATGACAACTTCTCTTTCGTTTTTCTCCTTCATTGTAGGATCTGAGTTTCAAGCAAAAGACCTAGGCCTACTAATATAAAATGCTACGGTGGAAGTGGAACAAATCGGCACAGGAAGAAAAGCCACTATATCTCAAAGCTCAACCACCTTGATCGTAGATGCTGCAACCAAAGATGAAAGTCAAGCAAGAATCGCTCAGATGAAAAAGGAGCTTGCATAGATCGGCTAGGTTTGTAATTCTAAAATTTTTGCTGAGAGAATTGCAAAGCTTTCGGGTGTGTGGCTATTGAGGAAGGTATTGTACCTGGCGCTGGTGCACGTGCCGGCGTTCCATATGTTTATCTTTCTTCTATGGTAATATCTAGAATTGGTAGAATATTGAAACGATGTGTGTTTATGATCAAAAAGTATATGCTGTTTTTGATAAATATGTTACTCAAATCTATATATACAGTTGCCATTTTCACCGATATGCTTGTAACAAAAACAACACACAGTAGAACATTGTAAATTTAACATTTACTAATTCAGATATGGTTAACAACATAATTATTTGAATAATCCAAACTGGTTTTGTTAAAGGAATGACATTAAGGAACGCATTATCCATATTCATTTAACTATGGCAAAATACATAAAAAATGAAAGTGCCATATATTTCATAATGGATCAGTTTAGATGTTGAATCCGCAGTATTTTTCTGTTCTGATTTATTTCATGGTTTGTGTTTGTTAGTTCTACACTATGGCAGTTTAAATTTTGCAGAGAACTAAGCAATTTGCCAAGTGAAAATGAAAACGTATACAGCAAATAACCAAATTAATGTGGCTGAATGGTGGAGAATTGGAACAGCTTTATCTTTACCAGATCACTACCAGTTCTTATAGTATACACATAAATTGCATGAACTATATTTTATGTTACTGTTAAACCATATACATGTTTGTGAATCTATATTTTGCTTCACTGTTAAATCTTATACATAGATGTAAGTGAATCAAATGCTGCGTACTGAAGCTAGCCGCCCATACATATTGTTTGTACGTCTTTACTTAAACGCTTCGCACTAGACGCAGCACATCAAAGAAGGCAGAGAGATCCAATCAAACATTCATTTCCAATTTTGATTGCATTTCTCTATGCACAGGTCGGACGTCCATGCATACTGGTTCATATAATGCTAATTTAATTTAGCATTTTTGATCTTTAAAAATGAAAATAACATAGTATTCATGTAGTGCTACTTTAACGTGGCAACTTTTTGTTGTTGTTGGTTTTAATTGTTTCATTAATTTGTTGTACAGATCACGATTTTGATGAGATGAGTCAGGTGGTGGTGCAACGATGAGATCTATGTTAGATGTGGTTTGCATTGTGTGTAACATCCTCCATTCTGAGACCCAAAACTGACGGCTACACCATTCATAGTTATTTTCTCGATGATAAATTACGGCTATGTTAGTCATATCAATAATCAGAAGCATATGAATATGAAAAAATTTCAAACATAGTTTAATAACAAATTTTCTCATCTCATTTCACAATTGATATTTCATATTCTTAACATAATCTCTTTTTTAATCTCATGTTCAGAGAAAATATAATTATTATAAAATACTCCAAGAGAAACATATGAAGATGCCCCATGGTCGACCAGAGTCAAATACTTGACAATTATACAACTTTGTCATTACATCCAAATAGACAAACTCAAACAACACAGCGGATTAGAATACAGCTCCTACATAGCTAGAATGCCTCCTACACGTCTCCTAAAGCTTGTTCGTCCTACTAAGAAACCTGAAAAACCCTTACTCTCTACCCATTCAAATTATTTTGAACACTCGAGAGTTATAGAAAAAACATAAAGTTCGAGTCAGACAAAAAGTCCGGTGTAAATAATAACATACCATCTCGAATCAAATAGATATCAAGTCAGACCACGCCGCTCATATCTTTCATTATTATCTTTTATTATTATCAAGTAACAAAACAATCTTATTAACCTATTAGTTAGTTAATTATAGCTCAACAACGTGTATTATCAAATCACAATTCGATATCGCACTATGCATCACACTATTCTATTTAATTTATCTAATTAATTTTTCTAAAGAATGTTAATCAAAATTGGGGGTGTTATAGGCTCCCCTCCTTAAAAAATTTATCCTCGAAATTCTGTAAGGACTACAAAACAAGCATATCAAACATACAAACATCTGTAACATCACATAACAATAAGACTAGCCTATATGACTAGCAAACACTCTATATACATCAGAATATAGAACATACTCCCAAAACAGTGCAGGATATATCTCTTTAATCATGTCTTCTGTCTCTTAAGTACAGCCTCATTTTCGCTCCATCGAACTTTTACTAATTTGACTGACTTATTCCTTAACCTCAAACTAGCAGTCTTACAAAAGTTAGATCTGATTCTACTACAAAATCTTCCAGTGCAGTTGGAGAAATAGTAGTCTCTGGATTATGCACATACTTCCTAAGATGAGAAACATGAAACATATTGTGGACATCTGCCAACCTACGCGGTAACTCTATTTGATATGAAAGTTTCAAGATTCTATCTATAATAGTGAACGCTCCAACATATCTCGATGCCAGTTTTTTCGACTTTCCAAACCGTACCACACTTTTCATCTATGATACTTTGCTAAAAACTTTGATTCAGACTGAGAACTCATGATCCTTATGCCTTTTATCTGCATAGCTTTTCTATCTAGACCGAGCTTCCCTCATCCTATCCCGAATTAACTCAATCTTTTATGTGGCTTCTCTCACTATATATGCACCAAGAACCAATCTGTCTTTGGTCTCTAACCAACTGGCCGGTGACTTGTATGGCCTTCCATACAAAATTTCGAAAGGCATCATTCCTATATGAGCCTGATAACTGTTACTATTGGAAAAATCTACTATGTGTAAATGGTCTTTCCATGACCCGTCAAAATATAGCACACAAGCTCTCAATAAATTCTTAAGTACCTTATTGACTCTCTCTGTCTGCCCATCCGTTTATGGATGATAAGAGGTACCCATCTTGAGCTCGATACCAAATACTTCCTGTAGACTCTTAGAATTCACTGGCGAAAAATGCATCTTTGTCACAGACTTTACTATTAGGAATCCCATGCAGTCTAATAATGTTCTACATAAATAACTTGGCTAAAACAGGTGATGTCTTGTTTAATATAATGGAAATGGAATGTGCATTTTTGGTCAACCTATCCACTATGACCCTTATACTCTCATTTTCTCTACTTGACCTTGGCAACATATCAATAAAATCCATGGATATTGAATCCCATTTCCAAACTAGTATGTCTAAAGGCTGAAACAATCCACTTGGCTTCTGATGTTCGGCTTTCACTTGCTGAGAATTTGCACACTACATTACCTACAGGCCTACGTCTCTTTTTATACCTTTCTAGAAGAAACTCGTCTTCATATCTTGGTGCATCTTGATTCCCCAAGGATGAATCATAAATTTCAATTGATGACATTCCCTAAGAACTTCCCTCCTTAGGTACCAGTGTTTAGAGTACATAATTATCCCTTCTTCCTCAACCATCCTCTTTGGTCAAGTCTAAAATCTTTTAGATCATCGATCTCACTTCCATTTTCTAATCTTTTGATCCGTTCAGCTAATGGTGGAACATCTCTTGCTTAGAAGCTATCATTTCGATCAATATTGGTAGAACTTTCAAACAAGATAACATGGCTATATTTTGACTAGAACTAGCAGTCGATCTTAACTACACACTACAGGTAGTCAATGCCTCCAGATCCTTCCATTCTGCCAACATAGCTAACATCGTATTTTGATATTTCCTACTAAGTACGTCTGTAATTTTATTTCCTCTCCCCGGTGTACACTCAATACAAAAATCATAAGCTGCTAAAAACTCCAACCACCTCTACTGTCTCATATTCAACTCTTTCTAAGAGAATAAATAACTCAAAGATTTGTGATCCATATACAACTCGAATCGTTCTCCTAAGAGGTAGTGCATCCACACTTTTAATGCAAAAATTACCGTTGCCAACTCTAAATCATGAGTCGGATATCTAACTTCATGTGTTCCAGAGCTGTTGAGAAGCGTAAACAATTACTTTACCCCTCCGCATCAATGCAACTCTTAATCATGTTCCACATGCATCCATATATAAAACTAGGTCCTGAATTCCATCTAGAACAACTAGGACGAGTGCTTCCACACATTTTTCGGACCAAGCGAACTTCACGTCTTTTCCGGTTAGCTTAGTCAAAGGCGTTGCTATCCGCAAGAAGTCTTTGATAAATCTCCAGTAATAGCCAGCGAGTCCAAGAATTTTTTTTATCCCAGTCATGATCTTGGGTCTGTTCCAACTATTAACAGCTTTGATCTTAGATGGATCAACTGACAACCCCTTCTCAAAAACTACATGATTAAGAAACTTCACTTCTTTCTTTCATAAATGATGCTTCAAATTTTTTTTCTTTAAGTTGATGTTGCCTCAATATCTCAATCACAATTCTAAGATGAACTTCATGCTCCCTTCCATCCTTAGAATATATCAATATGTCATCTATAAACACCAACACGAACCTATCCAAGTGCTCTCGGAAAAACTTGGTTCATCAAGTCTACGAAGAAAGGTCGCACGTTTGTTAACCCGAACGACATTACTAACCAATCGTACGAATCATATCTTGTTCAAAACGTTGTTAAAGAAATAATATCCTCTGCTACCCTTAGTTGATGGAACAATGTAGCCAAATCATATCTTGTTCAAAACACTCTGGCTCTACTCAATTGATCAAATAAATCGTCGATTCTAGGTAAAGGATATTTATTCTTTATCGTTCTTTCGCTTAGCTTATGATAATCGATACACGATCTCAATGACCTGTTCGGTTTCCTCAAAAATACCACAGCCGCTCTCCAAGGCAAACTGTTTGGCCTAATAATTTTTTTCCTTTTAAGTCCACTAGTTGCACCTTCAACACCTTTTTTCAGTAGGTATCATCATGTTAGGTGGTCTACTTATGGGTCCATCTCTGTGTACAAGATCTATACGAAACTCAATAACCCGTTTCGGTGGTAGTCCTAATACTGGTTCCAAAACATCATTTAATTCTCGTGCAACTAAAACTTGATCTAATTCATGTTCCGCTTCTAAGGTACCCAATAAAGCACAAATTTGTAGGCTTGAATTCTCAACTAAGTATACTACTTGGTCACTTTTATCAGGGTGTATCAATGATATTTTCCTATCTTGCCAAAATATCATAGCATCATATTTGCTCAACCAATCCAATACCCAAAAATAATCCCAAAAACAACGAATTTAAATACATACAAACTACATGAAAAAGTATAACCTAGCAACTCAAACTCATCCCTAGAGTTGCGTACCTTCATATTGGATTAACTATCCTTAAGGAAGTAACAAGGTGTGATGGTTCTAAACATAACTTATCTACCAAACACTGAGATATAAATAAATGTGATGCACCCGTATCAAATAGTACTCTAACTGGTATGGTGTGAATCAAAAGCGTACCTTTCATCACAGACTTTTCTTTCTCCTCAACAGTAGGTTCGAAAGTTGATGGCTCTAAAGTGAAATTTTTTCTTTTGTTGGCTTTGACCGGCTCTGGACATTGAATCTCATAGTGCCTTATCTAGTCACAGTTAAAGAACTTTACACTTTTCTTTTCTGCAACCTTTTTCCCTTTACTCATTCGACACTCATGAGCATAATGTCCTTTCTTGTCGCATTTGAAGTAGACAACATTAGCTTTCCCTTTTTCGACAGCTTTGCTTTTCTGAGCTCCTTTCTTCTTAAAGAACTTTCTCTTTTTACCATGCAAATTCTAAGTTTCAATTGGCTTCTCCTTTCCAAAGTTGGAGAGCATCTCTTCGTTCTTGATTGCCATCTCCATAACTACATTCGATGGATCATGGAGATGTGGCATGGTTACCCTAGTAATCTCCGGCCTCATCCCCGAATAAACTTCTCATTTCTCTTAATCCCTATGTCAATAGTAGCGTATCCGTATCTAGATAGCTCATCAAACTTAGTAGAATATTCCAATACCGTCTAATCCCCTTATTCTAATTGCATAAACTTCCTGAGTAAAGCAGACTTAGCTACTTCAGACAAAAATCTCTCCTTGAATCACCTTCGAAAATCCACCAAAGTCAACTCCTCCTCAAGCACTCCTACGATTACTCTATTCTGCCAGAATAAAGCGAATCCCTGCAACAGTCTCCAAGCCAATCTCATTTTCTGATCATTATTTAGACCCAAATCAACAAAAATACTTTCATGGTGCAACAGCCAGTTATCCACTTCTATTGCATCCTCGGTCCTAAAAAAATGCTTTTCACCCAAACTGGTTTAATCTCGACTTAGCTTAGCATAGTTATTACCAACTGGTGCTACGGGATTAACTTCTCATTCATTTGCAATATTTCCTACAACTACTCCTACAATCGCTCCATCTTACATCAAATTGACAAAGAACTACTACATAGTCCACATATATCTACTGGTGGGGTTCCAGCACCTACATTGGCATTTGCATTTTTTATTAGCATTTGTCTTTCGACCCTGTTTTCTCCTGGCATTGGGTCGAGCATTTCCATTGGTTGTGGTGCTTCCTCCGCCCAGATTCACTCTTCCATTGCCGGCATCCATATCTATCTTTCTCTTAAATTTGCGCATACAAGTCTAAGTAGATAAAGAAGAACGGTCTAAGAGAGGGGATGACACATAACAAATACAAGTACGTTATTATAGCGTTATCCGATAACCCCATTTTTATCCTCTGATTCATTAAGATTATGTTTCCAAACCTTATTAGTTCATTTTAAATTTTATCATAAACTTATGCTATAATACCAACTTGTAATATCCCATATTTTGAGGCCCAAAACTAATGGCTACAGATGTTGCAGTAATCTGTAGTTATTAATTCTCGGCGACAAAATGCGGCTATGTTAATCATATCAATAATCAAAAGCACAAGAAAATGAAAAAATTTCAAACATGATTAAATAACAAATTTTCTCATCTCATTTCACAATTGTTATTTCATATTCATTGCATAATCTCATTCATAATCCCATGTTTGGAGAAAATATAATTACTACAAAATACTCCAAGAGAGACATATAAAGATGCCGCTTTGGTTGATCATAGTCAAATACTTGACAATTATAGAACTTTGCCATTACAACCAAATAGACAAACTTAAACAACATAGTGGATTGGAATAGAATTCCTACATAGCTAGAATGCCTCATGCATGTCTATGGAAGCTTATTCGTCCTACTAGGAAACCTGAAAAACCCTTACTCTTAACCTACTCAAATTAATTTTGAGCACCCGAGAGTTTAAGTAAAAACATAAATTTCGAGTCAGACAAAAAGTCTTGTGCGAACAATAACCTACCATCTCGAACCAAATAGATATCTAGTGAGATCACGCCGCTGAGCGAACAGGTTTTCCCCTCACTAGTATCTTTACTAAATTATATTAACCATATACCATGCTCTTGCATCCACAATGGATAAAACATATTAATAACGTAATACATCCACAATAGTTAAAATATAGTAATAATAACATAATGATATGCAAATATGAAATGCACACTGGATTACCCATCCTCCAAATTTATCTGACAATCTGCCTGTAACAAGCCACATATTTGTCGATTTTATATTTAAATATTTTATTAAAATATTTTATCGATACTCGGAATTTTTTCCGAAAAGCTACTTTTTGCATACGGTCGAATTAGGACTCGGGACCACTCCCATTGAGTTTAAAATGCCGTTTGCAACCTTTTTGAGTATAAACTTCGATATGTTTGGAGAAGGTTGATTTTTGCTACTTTTTCACTTAGGGTTTTGGTTTGGGCTGAGCCCACTTATGTATTCGGTCCCAACCCCTCTCCTCCTCATTTACTTCATTTCCAATTTCTAATACTCAAGCTAAAGCATCAATGGTGGGAGAGATTGGAAATTAAAACTCCAAAACCCTAGTTTTCTCTTGCAAATCAACTCTAGCTCCAAACTAATAGAAGAACCCATTGGTAAGCTTCTCTTCTTCTTCTCCAACTCATTCTCTAATCAAAATTCAGAAATTTCCTAAACCTAACTTAGGGAATGTTCTTCTTTTAAAGCTTAGAATCAAGCTTCTTGAGTTGGATTTGAAGAGTGGTTGATTCTCCATTGATTTCAAGCATCTTCTTCAATCGTTTGGGTTCAAAGGTGAGATTTTTAATCTCACATCTAGGTCTATGATTATCTTCGATTGTTAGGTATGAATTCCTAACATATATTCATGTGCATTTGGTTTTGGTTTGGATTGATTTGGTGTATATTCCAATTTTTAGTGTTTCGAGTTCAAATCTTCAAAAATCATAGTTTTGTAGTTTGAACTTGTTTTTGGTGATGCGTCGAAGAGCATATAGGACCGGGTAGTCGATTGGCATAAACCTCTAGTGACCGTGCTCGCCCGATTGCATTTTGAAGAAGATAACATCTTCATTTCATAGGCTGGAAAACAGCCTTGGTGCCAGTCAGTCGACTGGACCCTTGAGTCAGTCGACTGGCTGTAGCACATAGGCATTCAGAAGGCAATAACTAGAGGCTCGGGTCCTCTATTTCCCTGCATTCAGTCGACTGAATTTTTAGGTCAGTCGACTAACTGCAGGAAATTATTTTTCCCTGCTTCTGGTTCAGTCGACTGGACCTTTGAGTCAGTCGACTGACCTGCACCAATTTGCCTAATTATGCCTATTTATGCATATTTTTGCTTGGTTTCCAAATTCCATCGACTCGTGTTATTTTCCACTTGTTGTTGCTACGACGTTAATGACTTCTATTTTTTGAATTTTTGGGAATATCCATTTTGATGGATTCAGATCGATTTCTTTGGATCTTTATTCGCGTCTTTGAATGTGAATTTTGGTGGTTGATTGTTCTACAATCATTTTTGTGTTTTGTCACTTTAAAAATATAAAGGTTTCAATACTAGTAGTAAATATCAAAACTCTTTCCTCAAAACGATTTCAACTCTATTTTCAATACCAAATTCGTTTATAAAACCGTTTTCCAATCTATTAGTATATACAAACCTTTATCTCACTCGTATGAGAAATCTAATTAAACGGCTTAGTAAAACAGGTGGTATGAAACGCTTGCGTTTACTTCTTCAGTTGATTCTTGGACTTGTTCGATTGAATCTCTTGTGACAATTTCCTAGTGGAGATCTACAATTTGTTCGTAAATATTTAAGTTAAGCTAGTGGTTATGGGACATGAAGCTAAGCTCATATATTTACTAGCTTACTGTAATTGACACTTCTTGATGATCATGACGATCATTTTTATGATTTAGACTAGCAATGTGCGATGTCTCTTTGTCTGCGAGGGAGACTAAACCCCGTTTTGTGGAGTTTCGACTCAAATTGGTGGGGTAGCAACCCATGGTCTTCGGGCCGTTTGTGGAGCTTCGGCTCAATTTGTGATGGTTAGCAACCATGGAATTAGCATTCCGTTTGTGATATACGTGTTGGTGAGCCTTGTGCTCCCGTTTGTGATAGGCCTTCCCCCCTTTTGTGATTTCTGGATTTCTTGAGATGATTTCTAGAATTTGTGCTTCACCAATTTTCGTGATTTCCATTGATAAGCTTTATCGATATTTGTGCATTGGTGAATTCGTGCGTCATTGACTTTTGTGATTTTTGGATTTCGTGTGTTGAATTCTGGAATTCGTGTGTCATTGACTTTTGTGATTGACATTGATATAATTGTCAATAATTGTGGTTTGATGAACGAAATAAGGAGTATGACATTTCTTTGATTCTTGTGTAGATTTTGTGACATTGATTAATCCCTTGATGTTTTTCAACTACTTATATATATCACAACTTGGCATTGTGATTATTATGTGTTTAGTCATATCTCTTATTCTATATCGTTTCATCTGATATTTATAGTTAGACTGGTCTGTTTATTATTTTCTTATTAAATAATACTCGGGTCAGACCGAGATGTTACAGGTGCTTCTGCTTGACTTCTCCCCAGGGATTCATTACTCTGACTTTTGGCAAACTACTTAGATTAGTAGTTTATTTTGTTATATATACTTGAGATATAGACTCATAGTTGTATTCTTTTGTATAGCACGTGTTGCTATTCTTTTGTATTATTGTGGATCTTTTTGACCACTACTCTGATATACACTTCCATGTGTTAATTATATATTCATATCTTCTTCCGCCTTTGTGATATGAATTATCTGTGACTGATTTATGTTATGCGTATTTCTATATTTGTTTTTCGAAGGATTTATATAGCCACTGTGTAGTAGCTTTGAGTGAGTATCGGTATGTCGGATTTCCTATAAAATGCATGTTTTAGTATCTGACATATCGGTGCTCGCACAAAGCAATTACATAGATGGTCACTCCTCAACAGCCTTATTCTCCGTGCTAGTTGACAGCATTCACCGTAATGTTCTTGGCTAGCGTGGGTATAGAGGTGGGGCGTCACAGCTTGGTATCAGAGCAAAACTTCTGAACAATATGGAATATTATAATAAGGATCATCGTCCTAAGTCCATCTTAGGAGTCGTGCTTTAGGATTTAATTCGAGTCTTCGTACCGTTCTATCCTATTTTCTTTTATGATTCCTTGTTTTATTTATCAAGATTTCTTGATAGTTATTTGGTGAATAACCTTTTTCTTCTTCTTCTTTCTTTCTAAAGGAAGAGGAATGTCTAGACCAGGCCGTCCCAGAGCCGTACCGTCTAGTGTTCCACCCCAAGATGGAGTTTTTATGACTGCTCAACAGCTTCTTGATTTAGTGACAAATGCTCAAGCAGCTGGAGCTAACCCGGAACCTACTCACCCAAAGTCGGGGTTTGCACGCTTGTGCAGCGATTACACTAATTTGGGTGGGGAGCCATTCAAAGGTTCCGAAACTATTATTGAAGTACAGGCTTGGCTAAGGTCATGCGATCGAATCTTTTCTCGCATGAATCTTATTGACCTTCACCGAGTTCAGGTGGCCTCTAGTATGCTCCGAGAAAGAGCATTGGACTGGTACGAGCTTCTTATTTCTGAGATTAATGAAGCGGATCTCACCTGGGAGCAATTCTGGGAACGCTTCGAGTTGAAATTTGTACCAGAAGCAGAGAAAGTGACATTGGCTCGACGATTTATAGACCTTGTTCAAGGTGAGCCCTCCGTGACTGATTACGTTGCCTCCTTCGAGTCGCTTTCCAAATATGGGGTTGAATACATCAACACCCCTTTAAAGAAGAACCAGAGGTTCATCTATGGCTTAAACAGAAATCTCAAGAAGCCATTACTTCTAAAGTTAGAAGTTTCTTTCGACCAACTCATTGATATCGCTCTTCGTCTTGAAGAGGCGGATAGGGAGAATGATGTTGAAGTGGTGGGTTCCAAACCAAACTTCAACAACAAAAAGAAAAGGCCTAATAAATTCAAAGGTCCTTATCCCAATAAGAAAGGGAAGCAAGCAACCCCCGTGGCAAAGACTTCTTCCTTTGGTCGTGGGGAATGCTATAATTGTGGTTCGAAGGACCATTACGCGAACAAGTGCCCAGAGTCTCTCTCTTGTCGCTACTGCAAAGGTCTCGGTCATGTTATATCATCATGTCCCAAGCTTCAGGGCAAGAAGGAGGGAAAGTTGAATGTTGCTCAAGCCCCTGGCAACACATCTCGAAATCAAGGTATTTCTCATTCTATCCTTGATGGAATTATTTTATTTCGTGATCATCCTATTCGAGTTCTTTTCGATACGGGTGCGTCCCATTCTTTTATATCAAAAGAACTTGTTGATACTTTTTCTTTGGATGTTTTGTGTTTAATGATTTCTTTGAGAATTGCGAATCCGGTTGGTGGATCCGCGACAATCAGTTTATTGTGTAAAGATGTCGAGATTATTTTGTGTGATTTTTCTTTCCGAGCCAATTTGCATATCATGCGTTATTTAGGCTTTGGAATGATTTTGGGAATGGATTGGCTTAACCGTTATGAAGCTCATATCCTATGTCCTGAGCGGACTATTCATCTTCGACATCCTCAATCTGTTAAGCAGATTTCTATTAATCTTAAAGATTCAGATTCCAGCTTGGTTGCATCTTTATATTCTTTAAATCCTCGTGATGACGATGATGATGATGAGGGTGATATTATTTCTCTTATTCACGTCGTTCATGAATTTTCCGACATATTCGAGCCCGTTTTAGGATTACCACCTAAGCGAGCAATTGAGTTCAGAATTAATCTTATTCCTGGAGCTCAACCTATCACTCGTCCTCCTTATCATTTGTCCAATAAAGAAAATGAGGAGATGCGCATACAATTATCCGATTTGGAAACGAAGCAATTTATTCGCTCTAGTTCCTCGCCTTGGGGAGCTTCAGCTATTTTTGTGAAGAAATCCGATGGTACACTTAGGCTTTGCGTTGACTACCGCAAGCTTAATGATCTTACTATCAAAAATAAATATCCTTTACCTCGTATTGATGATCTAATCGATCAACTTAGTGGTGCTAGAGTCTTTTCACAATTAGACTTAGCTACTGGATTTCATCAGCTTCGTATTGCAGAGGATAGCTTTCCTTTGACATCGTTCCGAACTCGTTATGAATCTTATGAACGGCTTGTTATGCCATTTGGTTTAACGAATGCTCCGGCTTATTTCGTTGACCTTATGAATAGAGTTTTCAAAGACTTCCTCGATCGATTTGTTCTCATCTTTATTGATGATATTCTTGTGTATTCAAAAACCGAGGAGGAACATGAGAAGCATCTTCGGATTGTGTTGGAAACTCTTAGGAGTAATCAATTGAAAGCAAAATTTTCTAAATGTCATTTTTGGCAATCTCGTGTGAAGTTTCTCGGTCATATTATTTCCGAATCCGGAATTTCCGTGGATCCTTCAAAGATTGAAGCGATTCAAAGTTGGAAGAAACCTGAGAGTGTGACTGAAATCCGTAGCTTTCTCGGATTGGCGGGCTATTACCGTCGTTTTATTAAAGACTTTTCTAAGATTGCCGTGCCTCTCACTAGCTTAACGAAGAAAGGTATTAAATACATTTGGTCGGACAAATGTGAAACTTCTTTTCAGAAACTAAAAGAACTCCTTTCAGGTGCTCCTATTCTTGTTATTCCCGAGGGGAATCAAGGTTTCGTTGTTTATACCGATGCTAGTCGCGTTGGTTTGGGTGTCGTTCTTATGCAAAGAGAACGTGTTATTGCTTATGCTTCTAGGCAATTGAAGCCTACTGAGACTAGATATGCCACTCATGATTTAGAGCTCGCGGCTATTGTTTTCGCCCTTCGTATTTGGCGTCATTATCTTTTAGGAGAGAAATTTGTTCTTTATACCGATCATAAGTCCTTGAAGTATTTATTCTCTCAAAAGGAACTTAATTTGCGTCAACAGCGTTGGCTCGAATTTCTTCCACCATATGATCTTGATATTCTTTATACTCCCGGTAAGGGTAATCGTGTCGCTGATGCTCTTAGCCGAAAACAACAAGCTGTTGTTTCTATGATGATATCCGAATGGAACGATCTCGAGATTTTATCCACTTGTGAAATTCAAGATCGTATTTCCGATTTATGTTCATCTCTTGTTTTATGTAGCCTTGAGGCTCATCCTTCTCTTCTAGACCGCATTCTTGAAGCTCAAAGGCTAGATCCTGAATTAGCTCTTCTTGGCCAAAATATTAAGGATAAAATTGATATTGAAAGTTTGAAAGACTTTGATATCGATTCTCGTGGCGGCATTCGAAAATTTGGTAGACTTATCGTACCAAATATTGGTGACCTTCGTAAAGATATTTTAGAAGATTCCCATCGTTCTAAATTTACCATTCATCGCGGTAGTAGAAAAATGTACGCGGATATGAAGCAACTTTATTATTGGGAGGGAATGAAACTTGACACCGCTAACTTCGTTAAGCGTTGCATAACTTGCCAACTCGTTAAGGCCGAGCATCAAAGGCCCGGTGGGTTATTGCAACCTTTAGAAATTCCAATTTGGAAGTGGGACCAAATTTCCATGGATTTTATAGATGGCCTTCCTCGTTCTTGTTCGGGTCATGATAGCTTATGGGTGATTGTTGATAGACTTACTAAATCCGCCCATTTTATTCCCGTTCGTTCTAACCGAACCGTTCCTCTTTTGGCCAAGCTCTTTGTTAAAGAGATTGTTAAATTACATGGAGTTCCTACTTCTATTGTTAGCGACCGTGATCCATTGTTTACTAGTGGATTTTGGAAGAGTCTTCAAAATGGTTTGGGAACGAAGCTTAATTTTAGCACCGCTTATGATCCTCAGTCCGATGGACAAACCGAGCATGTGAATCAAACTCTTGAAGATCTTCTTCGTGCATGTGTTCTTGATTTTGGTGGAAGTTGGGAAGATCATATTTCTCTTGTTGAATTTTCCTATAATAATAGCTTCCAATCTAGTATTGGTATGGCACCTTTCGAAGCACTCTATGGAAGGCCATGCCGATCTCCTTCTTGTTGGCTTGAGGCCGGTGAGAAGATGGTTTTAGGTCCAGATTTTATTCGTGATTCCACAGAAAAGATTGACCTTATTCGTCATAGGATGAAAGAAGCCCAGAGTAGACAAAAATCCTATGCCGATAATCGGAGAAGGAAGTTAGAATTTTCTATGGGAGATCTTGTGTTCATTCGTGTATCACCTATGAAAGGTGTGGTACGTTTCAGTCGATCGGAAAAGTTAGCGCCTCGATATATTGGGCCATTTCCTATCACTGAACGTATTAGTTCCATGGCTTATCGCCTTTTATTACCGGCTCAATTTTCAGCTATCCATGACGTGTTTCACGTTTCTCAACTTCGGAAGTGTCTTCGAGATTCCGATTCTATTCTTGAGCCCGGTGTTGTTGAAGAGATTGAAGTTTCACCGAATTTAACTTTTGAGCAGCATCCTGTTCGTATCATTGCTTCGGAAGTCAAACGTCTTCGAAATAAAGATGTTCCGCTTGTTAAAGTACAATGGTCTTCAAATCCTAAGGATTGTTCTTGGGAATCTAGAGAGTTCATCGAGCGAACACATCCGGACTTACTTTCCCGTGCTCTTTAAGGTGAACTTCTTATTTCAAACTTCTTTTGTGTTGAATATGCTTTTATGGTTGTTACTATATATCTTCTTCTTAAATATTGCGAGGACGCAATTTCTTTAAGGAGGGGAGTCTGTAACAACCCGCATATTTGTCGATTTTATATTTAAATATTTTATTAAAATATTTTATCGATACTCGGAACTTTGTCCGAAAAGCTACTTTTTGCATACGGTCGAATTAGGACTCGGGACCACTCCCATTGAGTTTAAAATGCCGTTTGCGACCTTTTTGAGTATAAGCTTCGATATGTTTGGAGAAGGTTGATTTTTGCTACTTTTTCACTTAGGGTTTTGGTTTGGGCTGAGCCCACTTATGTATTCAATCCCAACCCCTCGCCTCCTCATTTACTTCATTTCCAATTCCTAATACTCAAGCTAAAGCATCAATGGTGGGAGAGATTGGAAATTAAAACTCCAAAACCTTAGTTTTCTCTTGCAAATCAACTCTAGCTCCAAACTAATAGAAGAACCCATTGGTAAGCTTCTCTTCTTCTTCTCCAACTCATTCTCTAATCAAAATTCAGAAATTTCCTAAACCTAACTTAGGGAATGTTCTTCTTTTAAAGCTTAGAATCAAGCTTCTTGAGTTGGATTTGAAGAGTGGTTGATTCTCCATTGATTTCAAGCATCTTCTTCAAACGTTTGGGTTCAAATGTGAGATTTTTAATCTCACATCTAGGTCTATGATTATCTTCGATTGTTAGGTATGAATTCCTAACACATATTCATGTGCATTTGGTTTTGGTTTGGATTGATTTGGTGTATATTCCAATTTTTAGTGTTTCGAGTTCAAATCTTCAAAAATCATAGCTTTGTAGTTTGAACTTGTTTTTGGTGATGCGTCGAAGAGCTTATAGGACCGGGTAGTCGATTGGCATAAACCCCTAGTGACCGTGCTCGCCCGATTGCATTTTGAAGAAGATAGCATCTTCATTTCATAGGCTGGAAAACAGCCTTGGTGCCAGTCAGTCGATTGGACCCTTGAGTCAGTCGACTGGCTGTAGCACATAGGCATTCCGAAGGCAATAACTAGAGGCTCGGGTCCTTTATTTCCCTGCATTCAGTCGACTGAATTTTTAGGTCAGTCGACTGACTGCAGGAAATTATTTTTCCCTGCTTCTAGTTAAGTCGACTGGACCTTTGAGTCAGTCGACTGGACCTTTGAGTCAATCGACTGACCTGCACCAATTTGCCTAATTATGCCTATTTGTGCATATTTTTGCTTGGTTTCCAAATTCCATCGACTCGTGTTATTTCCCACTTGTTGTTGCTACGATGTTAATGACTTCTATTTTTTTGAATTTTTGGGAATATCCATTTTGATGGATTCGGATCGATTTCTTTGGATCTTTATTCGCGTCTTTGAATGTGGATTTTGGTGGTTGATTGTTCTACAATCATTTTTGTGTTTTGTCACTTTAAAAATATAAAGATTTCAATACTAGTAGTAAATATCAAAACTCTTTCCTCAAAACGATTTCAACTCTATTTTCAATACCAAATTCGTTTATAAAACCGTTTTCCAATCTATTAGTATATACAAACCTTTATCTCACTCGTATGAGAAATCTAATTAAACGGCTTAGTAAAACAGGTGGTATGAAACGCTTGCATTTACTTCGTCGGTTGATTCTTGGACATGTTCGATTGAATCTCTTGTGACAATTTCCTAGTGGAGATCTACAATTTGTTCGTAAATATTTAAGTTAAGCTAGTGGTTATGGGACATGAAGCTAAGCTCATATATTTACCAGCTTACTGTAATTGATACTTCTTGATGATCATGACGATCATTTTTATGATTTAGACTAGCAATGTGCGATGTCTCTTTGTCTGCGAGGGAGACTAAACCCCGTTTTGTGGAGTTTCGACTCAAATTGGTAGGGTAGCAACCCATGGTCTTCGGGCCGTTTGTGGAGCTTCGGCTCAATTTGTGATGGTTAGCAACCATGGAATTAGCATTCCATTTGTGATACACGTGTTGGTGAGCCTTGTGCTCCCGTTTGTGATAGGTCTTCCCCCATTTTGTGATTTCTGGATTTCTTGAGATGATTTCTAGAATTTGAGCTTCACCAATTTTCGTGATTTCCATTGATAAGCTTTATCGATATTTGTGCATTGGTGAATTCGTGCGTCATTGACTTCTGTGATTTCTGGATTTCGTGTGTTGAATTCTGGAATTCGTATGTCATTGACTTTTGTGATTGACATTGATATAATCGTCAATAATTGTGGTTTGATGAACGAAATAAGGAGTATGACATTTCTTTGATTCTTGTGTAGATTTTGTGACATTGAATAATCCCTTGATGATTTTCAACTACTTATATATATCACAGCTTTGCATTGTGATTATTATGTGTTTAGTCATATCTCTTATTCTATATCGTTTCATCTAATATTAATAATTAGACTGATCCGTTTATTATTTTCTTATTAAATAATACTCGGGTCAGACCGAGATGTTACAGGTGCTTCTGCTTGACTTCTCCCCAGGGATTCATTACTCTGACTTTTGGCAAACTACTTAGATTAGTAGTTTATTTTGTTATATACACTTGAGATATAGACTCATAGTTGTATTCTTTTGTATAGCACGTGTTGCTATTCTTTTGTATTATTGTGGATCTTTTTGACCACTACTCTGATATACACTTCCATGTGTTAATTATATATTCATATCTTCTTCCGCCTTTGTGATATGAATTATCTGTGACTGATTTATGTTATGCGTATTTCTATATTTGTTTTTCCAAGCATTTATATAGCCACTGTGTAGTAGCTTTGAGTGAGTATCGGTATGTCGGATTTCCTATAAAATGCATGTTTTACTATCTGACATATCGGTGCTCGCACGAAGCAATTTCATGGATGGTCGCTCCTCAACAGCCTTATTCTCCGTGCTAGTTGACAGCATTCACCGTAATGTTCTTGGCTAGCGTGGGTATAGAGGTGGGGCGTCACAGTGCCCTAGTTCATAGTTTTCCTTGGGTCACTATTAACCTATTAGTTTTCATGGACTGACTACCGACCTGTCTTAATCCTTCGAAACTACTTGTCATACTTCTTTGTTTTCCTGGATTACTAAGAACCTATTGGTTACAACCAATAACTTTCCCATCATACTTTCCATGGGGTCACTACAAACCTATTGGATATTCCAATAACATTTCTTAAATCATAGTTTTCATGGGATCACTATAAACCTATTGATTTCTATCAGTAACATTATTCGGACAAAGTCTTCGTGGGAGAACAAGGAACCTTTTGGACCCTTCTAATAACATTTCTCATAACAAAGTTTTTTATGGGATGACTATGAACCTATTGGTCTTCTTACAATAATGGACCTAAATTAATAATCTTCTGATCAAATCTGGGCATCTTATACTTTGGATCTACCTAATCTTTTGGATGCAATTTTACTCACTTAGAGGCTAATTCTATTTATACTCATTACTGGGTTAACCTAGCAGGTTATTCTACCTTTAATTGCCCAAAATGCAGTTATGGGTCATAAATGATACGGGCATGACACTAAAGATCATGCATAATAACTGGTTAAGTTTAAAAAGAGCATATATATATATATATATATATATCATTTAACACTTTCCATTTACTTAATCTTGAGTAATATTCTCTTTGGGATCTTTAACTCAAAACCTAGGCGACTTCATAATTAAAATCCTTGAAAGCAATTTCATAAAGATGTACGAGTAATCCCCTTAATCTATATTTAAAATAAGGAAATATATATCCTTTTAAATAGTTTGAAACCATTAGTGTCGAAGTCATTAACGACATCTTCGTAAAAATTATGCTCTCCATCCATTTTAAAAATAGAGTTTGATGCTTACAGCATTAACCACTTTGGCCTTCATATGGTTCTAAGTCTAAACTTAAAACTTTTATATGATTTTATGGCTTACTGCCAAAGTGATATAGGGTCTTCAACCTTCTTTTAAAACATAAGCCTGGTTGCCTCTTCATAACAGTTATACTTAGCTTCGAAAACAAGCTTCTTCGGCACTAAAGGGTTAACGAGGCATCGTGGCCAAATGACATCAAGAGGAGGATACAAGGTTTTCGACCTTGAGACACATCGACAATCAAGACCTTCGACAATGCTATAAAGCTTCTTTACTTTAACTAGTTTAGCTATTATGCCACTTTTTATATAGGGTCAAAGTAAAAGTCAATACATATATTTGAAGTCGTTAAAAGTAGTGTCATCACTTTAGTTCTGGGTAACATGCGAAGAGATGATATGCGGCATGCTTTAAAATAGTGGTCAAGATGTAAGACGTCATCAATAAATCCTTTAAAGTGTTTGAGAGGAATTTCGAGGTGCTCTTGCCACTAGTCCAAAGTCATCGACGAAGTCGATTGCGGCCTACTTGGAACCATTACATAGTTACCAAAGCAACTATCTTATGTTTCCTTCTAAAAAGACTTCGACATTTATGTAATGCGGCCTTCTATAGGTGCGGAGAGGGTATAGGTGGCATGACTGTAACAAACTGTTTTCCCGTACCTTTTGAATCGACAATAAAACACACATGTCCAACTCAAATTGCACGAAATGACGGATCATTAAGGGTGATAAAGAAAAGTAGACAGAACAGAATCGCACACGAATGGAATAACATATAATATTGAACAAATATTTTATACAGCGGAAAACTTTTACATATATCCGAGTCTAATCTAAATTCAGCTGGGACAGTTATAAAACCTGCCCTTTCAAATGCTGACAAACATCAAACAAAATACACTAAGCAGAGCGGATAATAGAATATCTCCATACGTCAATGAATATCTCCAGCTCTCCTCTGGAAACTCCAACCATCTTCGACTAAACCTGAAACTACTCGGATCTGACCCGAGTATTGAAAATACCCGGATCAGGCTTGATAAACCAGCGTGAGAAAAAATCAATAATAAATGACAGTGTCATATATCAGCCTTTTTATAAATCCTTTGGAAATAAAGAGTATCTCATAAGACCATGCCCACACATAAACACGGACGGGTTTTTACCTTATGATAACTAAAACACTTTTATATCAAAACATTTGACATTATTTGTAGGATCTATTTCACCCTAGAGTGGGATGAATAGGGTGATGGTATTAATTATAAAAATTAATTGCGGAAGCTTATAAAATTATTTCAACACAGATCACAGATTAATAGCAGCACAGAAAAATAGCAGAATAATAAAATGCAGAAATAGAACGACACAGAGTTTACCCTGCTTCGGCAAACCCTGCCTACGTGTTGCCCCCATGGTTTCTACTAGAAATTAGATAGTCAGACGCTTACACCCGTAAACTCACGACACCCACTATAGACTAAACCTAACTCTACGCTCAAAACCTTTCCACAACTCAGCCACTGAGTTGCGAATTCTCAAACTACGCCACGTAGTTTGTCCCCTAGTCACACGACTAGTAAATACAACGGTTAAAGATGAAATACAAATTTAAAAGCAATTTTAAAATAAAGACAGCCCTAATTTAAAAATAAAAAGCCCTTTATAAAATGAAAGCTCTTTTAAAAATAAAGGAGAGGCCGGCCCAAAATGAATTATAGTAGATAAAGTTTGCCGGCCCTTTCCCTTTTTTTTAATGGCGACTTTGTTCTCTCGTTCGTTCCTCTTTTCGAAATTAGGGCTTTTGAGAAATCTTCGGAGCACCGCCTATGTTGATCGATCAGTGGATATTTGCGTGTTTGATTTGTCGATCGTTCGAGTTTCACTCGGCTGCTTCGATGTTGATCGAGTTCGATTGATGACTGGTATGTAATTTATTCCTTCTCTTTTCTGGTTTGATGCTTGCTTGAACTCGATACATTAATTTGCCGATGATGATTGTTTGTAACCCTTGATTTTCGTTCGTACAAATATATTTGAATTTGTCAATTTTATTTGATCGACCAATTGATGTTACTTGGATGATTGAGATTTCACTGACTTATTCAAATTCGTATATTTTGATGTTGCTTCCCACGGCTTTGATGTTTAACTCAGTCAACTATCTTCGCCACCACGATTTTGAATTTGACTTGTTCATATTGATTAAAATCAGATGTTCACGGCTTCAACTTGATTTTTATTATTACCAGACTTCGCTGCGACGATATGAATATATTTCATCTCCGTGGCATGTTGGACTTTGACTCTATTGAGATTTTTGTATTACTACAATCTGCACTTTTCGATCTTTGATCTTCTTGACTTCGGCTTGTTTCTCTGACTTGGTTCATGATGACTCTGGTCATCTTTGTGTTCATCCCTGAGCATTTTCGATGTTCATATTCTTGCTGTCATTCAGTTTGCATACATATTCATCATGTAGTTCACTGTGTATATGCACAGTTTCATACATTGCGTCATTTGTTTTGCTCTGGAGTGCCATTGTTCTGCATTGTGAGCAGTTTGTAGTTGCTGGCTAGCCTTTGCTAGTTCATTCATGTTGCCTGTTGCATTGAGTCTTGATAGTCGAGTTGCACACTTATGGTCTTCATTGTTGCTGTTATGTTGGTGGCAATCTTGTACAACTTGTGTTTGCACCTGCTCAATCCAATTTCATAGTTGCATACTTACTGTGCATTGTTTGTGTATCACTGCATACTGGTTTCTCTTGCCTTAGCTATGATTAGTGTTGTGTCTGGTGTGCACTGTGCATATCACCTCACTGCTTCGAGTCAGATTTATATTGCATATCTCTTGCCAGACCTGTAGCTTGCATGATGCATTTCTTTGTTTCATATGTTTTGGTTGTTGACTTGACTTGATGCTGGTTTGAGGCTGTGCTTGCATGTGAGTTGTATTCATGTGTGATCATCCTATATGTTCATTTGTAATTGACTAACTGTTTTGGAGTTTCAGACCATATATGTGTGTTTGCTTTCATTCGATGTGCACTGTCTTGAGTTATTGCTATGTGTATTCGAGTGTGTACTGACTGAAGCTCGAGTTGCATTCATTAACTTGATTTTGTGGTCTAGACCTGAATGTGCAGTCTTGTTTCTTTTATTTTGGTTTATTTTGATTTTGGTCGAGGCTTTTCATTTTTAGTTGGACTGTGTTTGTTTCATGTTGGCGTAAGGCTGGGCATGTGAACTATCTATGATATGTTGCTCCCGACCATTTTATTGCATTTGGATTGATTTTTGAATTGCACCTGAGTTGACTCCAGCTTGTAGCTCGGATTTGACCTTGTGCTGAAAGTTGTGACATTATTTTATTGCACTTGAGTTGAATCCGGTATTTTGGGTTTGACCTGTGCTCACATATCCCTGTAAATCAATCAAGTGTACATTTTGGTGTGCACGGCCTTGTGGCATATACAGTGATACACTGTGTATATCACAAGTTGTTCGTGTATGATAAATTCAAATTTAAATGACGACGAACAACCCAAATAACTGAGGCAAATAATATTTTCAAAACCCATATTTTATTTTATATTTCATAAATATTTCTTTTTCAATTTTACCGCGTTAGTGAATATTTTTGCAGATTGCTCAGATGCTGGATTCAAACTGGAATGAAGTTGAAGATGAACTACGAGTGTGAGTGATATATAGTGAGGAATTTATGTAAATTAAATTGTGATGTAATTAGAATCAAAATTGTATATGTATAGTGAGAACTTGAATTTGTACTATTCAAAATTGTAACAAATATTTGTTTGAATAAAATTTCTGTTTGAATTCAAATTCTATGTCACTTAATTTTATTCAGCAAATATTTAACCGGTGAAAAAAAATAGAATATTAACAAATACATTTAAACGAATATATATATGTTTATTATCATCAAACAAAAATCATATAATCGCATATTCAACAATCTCCATCTTTTGATGATAACAAACATATATTTAAGATTTTGAATATGTTAAATGTATTTGATCATAGATATATCCTAATTACTCACCTATTTAAATGCTTTCTCTCTACACAAAGCTCCTCCTACATATATGCATACAAATAAAAATATGCAAATGAACCTGGATGCAAATAGAAAATTATTTGACCTTTGCTTGATTTTATCTGACAAAATCATAACTTTTCTCTCCCCCTTTTGTTATCAGCAAAAGAGTAATAGTGTTAGAGAAAATAGAGATAAAGTGATCGATATTAATCCAACATTAAAACTCAATTGAATATAAATATTAAATTTCAATGAAAAATCAAACAAAAATCATAAACATTTTGTTAGGCGCATATTCCACTTTTAGAATGATGGGAATGATGTCATCATATAAAACCATACAGTTGTGTCTATTTGTGGTATATTTATATCAGGAATTTGAATATCTACTAACCATGTATAACCGTTAGGACTTTTAAATGAGATTAGTAGTATTCCAATTTTATTTAAAAAAAATAAATTCAAGTATCTTCTAACCACGCATAACCCTGATGACTTTTAAATGAGACTAGAATCAACTTGTTTATTTTAAAAATCAACTTTTGATATGCGTTCCATACATGCATAACCGTGTAGACTTTTAAATCAGCATGGAAGCACATAACAAATTCCAAGTAATTCACCCATGCATAACCGTGAGGACTTTTAAATGAGAGTGAATACTTCGGTATTTATTTATTATTAATTTTTTTTACTATATAATTTTTTTTATTTTTTATTTTATTTTAAAAAAAATGTAAAATGAAAAACGAATGATTCATGTTTAAAGTACCACATATCGACAAACTATATAGAATTTTGATGAGTGATGGTTGTTAGAAATATGATAGAAATAGAGATGGTCATGGAATTTTTACCAACAAAGGTTTTATAACTCCTGTTTAAATTTCTAAAGAAATTTACTAATTATACCATCTCGAGTCATAATATATGATAAATATCAACACTCATCACTTTTTCAATCACTATTTATCTTTTCGATAATAATTAGGGAGTCAGATTAGTCAAAATAGTCATTTAAAATCAAATTCAAAAATAATTATGAAATCAATTTTTCAAAATGACTAATCTGAAAATATGGTCAAAAATGATTTTCTCGAGGGGGTTTTATAAGAAAATTTTCTGCTATTTGAAAATTATTTGAAATAAAAAATATGCAGATATTTTCTTTGAAAAACGATGCAGTTACTTAATGTCTCAAAAATCACGTTCAACTAGTAATTTTTCTATCAACTAGATTACCAGTGTAATCTGCATCTGAATTTCTTTTTCGCTAAAAATTATCATTAACTGAATTTGATCGACCAAACCATGAAGTGTGCACCAAAAATTTCAAACTCAATTTTAACAGCAATTTAAATGACATTCTCTTGAATTTGAATTGAAGCCGTGTTAATAATCAAAAGCCATGAATATAGAGTTAGCCGTATTATAACCAAATGTATTGTCCAACAAAACTCTATTTTTAATCCAAACTAATATATATGAAGTAATTCAAAGAATCTAGAGAATTTTATAGTGTTTTTGGCATAAGAATATAATTTGGCCAATTATGTTGAATAAGTCAGAGTCAAAATCATCATTTTTTCATCACCTCATTATTGGCTGCTTTAATTCAGAATATGGTGCAGATTATCACATTTAATATATCGTTCAAATAAATATACCTTTACCTGTTTTACCTTTACGATATTTTTCGTTGTTGTCTGTTGTGATTATGTCACCTTTGTACTAGGCTAAGGAACTTTGCTTTGTCGCTCGGTGTGCCATTGGAACAGCCAGAATCCAAGTGGCACTATTGTTGTTCCTTAGCCTGCCACCACACCTACACGTTGAAAGATTTTTGTGACCTATTTGTTTTTATAGGTCCATGATTGTTAGTGGCAGAATATTTTGAAAAATAATTTTATGGAGACCCAAAACTATTTATAATTGTTCCTTTCGGCACCCAAATTTGTTTAGCTTTGATAGATTTTATATTTGTGCCTTTTGGAACCCAAATCGTTATAGTTTTCACATGTTTGGGTCTATACCAACAATTATTATGATCGCGTCCAAATTTTCTACAAATTGTGCACATTAAATTTTCTCGATTAATCTCATTTCTAACATTTTTGGATTGATTATATCCAAGTCCTTGTCTAACTGTATTAACATTTTGTTTCCCTAAGAGCATATTCAACGATTTTTCACTTTTGGAAAATTTATCTAAAGTCGTTGACAATTGTTGGACTTGTGTTTTGTGAGATTTATTTTCGTTCAACAATTGAGTGCACTTTTTAATAGAATTTTCTCTCCTAGTATTTTCACTTTCTTTCAAAATCAGAATTTCATTTTCAAGTGATTTTATATTAATTTCTGATTTTTTAATTTCTTCTTCGAATGTTGGACACTTATCACACTTAGGGATCCTACTTTGATAGGTTTTAACTAATTGGTCAAGTTGTTCATTTAATTCTATCAAAGTATCTTTTTACGATTCAAGTTTGGCATACTTCTCCTTAAATCGTTCAAAACAACCATTTACTTCGTGGAAATAAATAAGTAATTCAGAGTGAGTAAGTTTTGATACCTCGCTTGGCTCATCATCGTCGCTATCAGTTAAATTTCCATGAAGGCACATATCTGCTTTCTCACTCTCACTGCTAGAACTTTGATTATCTTCATCACTTGTATTCCACGTGCCTGCAAAACTTTTCCTTTTTGATTTCTTTTCAAAGTCGCGTTGATTCTGAGGACAATTGGGCTTGATGTGTCCGGGTTGATGGCACTTATGACAGATGATCTTCTGTTCTTCAGAGTAGTCTAGTGCTTTGGCTATTCTGCTTTTCGCCTTTTGAATTCAAGCTGAATTTCCATATTTGTAAATCCACTTTTATATTCACCGGCCTCGACTCTCTGGTCAAGGACTTTTTATATTCTCCGGCCTTGACTCTCCGGTCAAGGACTTTTTATATTCACCGGCCTCGACTCTCCGGTCAAGGACTTTTTATATTCACCGGCCTCGACTCTCCGGTCAAGGACTTTTCATGTTCTCCGGCCTCGACTCTCGGGTCAAGGACTTTGATATTCTGTCCGAGTCCATCCCATCGCTCTCCGGCGAAGGGACTCGTAATTCGTGATCATTGCCCCGTCTCTCCGGTCGGGACAGTAATCATAGAACCTGGACTGTTTATTACATTGATCCGAATCCAATCAGAAAACCAGAAATCCATATCAAAAGTCCCAATCAAAATCCAAATCAAACATCAAAACCAGAATGGCAAACCAAAAAACCAACCAAACTGGGAGTTCAATCCAAACTCCAAAAATCATACCAAAGAAAAGTAAATGTCCAAAACACGAAAGAGGAAACCAAAGTTTTTAGAAAAATAGAAAGAAAGCACGATTTCATAGACTCAAGTAGTACGGTTTTCAGTTATCTCAGAGCACGCCTAGGGACCGTCCTCAATCCCGTACGTGTGTAAGTGACCTAGCCGTATTACTTTGAGTTTTATTACTTATTCAAAACCATGAACCTGTTTAGTTGATAGTAAACCGGCGTTGACCAGAGCCAATGCCTCCATTGCTAGAGGTAGGTGGTGGCTGCTCTTGCTCCCCTGCCGTAGTTCGATTCCTGACATATTGCTATAGGTGACCATTCCTTACATGCTCCTCAATGATATCCCTCAAATGCCTACAGTCGTTTGTGTTGTGCCCATCTAGCTCATGGAATAGGCAATGCTTTCCCGATGTTCGTTCGTATTCTGAAGGCTCTCTCTTTGCTGGCCTCCGGTATTGGAGCCGCCCTCGAGTGTCCAAGTAAATCCTTTCTAGAGTCTCAGTTAAATCTGTGTAAGAAGAAAACTTTGACTCCCTTCGAGGTTTCTTCGAAGTGCCACCATTTCCATTCGTTTTCCTTTTTCCTTTATCATCTTTACTTAGATCCTCCCTGGATGGACCTCCACCCCTCACTGCATAAGCTTCAGCCTCTCTCCCTACTCTCTCAGCCTGCGCATCCTCCTGTCTCAAGAACCTTTCCGCCTCATGATAGAACTCCCCGAGATCCCTCGGTGGGTCCCGTTCCAATGATATTTTGAAATCCGAGTTATCCGCGATTCCCGAGACGGCTGCCATCAAAACCATTGACGGATTGGGTCGATCCACTGAGGCTACCGCTGCGTTGAATCTGGTTAAGAAGTCCCTGAGCGATTCCCCTTTCCATTGTTTCATAGATGTCAGAGTCATCACGTTCTTGGGTCTAACTATGTGGACCCGAAACTGTCTCATAAACCTCTCAATTAGCTCCGTCCATGTGCCGATAGAACCATTCTCCAGCTGTCTAAACCACATAGCTGCGATATCTGTCAAATACAACGGGAAGCATCGAGCCATGACCTCATCCGATGCCCCCAGTACCTCCATATGCCTTATGTATTTCGTCAGATGAACCGTTGGATCCGCCTTCCCATTATACATTTCCAAATTTGGTAGCTTAAATTCGGGTGGGTTCCTAGCTTGCCTGATAGTAGGAGTAAAGGGACTCCTATTTACATCCTCCAAGTCTCTATTTACCAATCCACCCCTCATAGCCCGTCTAACCATCTCCGCTAATCTGTCGTTGCCCCCAAGATGTAATCCTTGTCCATCGCCTCTGGTCTGCCCCCTGAGTTTATGAGGGAATTCTGGCACATACTCCACATCTCGCACTCCTGCACTCCTGTTGGTGTCGGGTTGCACAACATCGTCTGGTATCCCTCCATGGGTTGGTCCAACATTTCCTGGTGGTATGCCCCCAAGTCTAGATCCATCTGGATTGATAGCTGTTTGCTAATTGGGGGTTGCCCCCTGCCGAGCTATTCCCTCTGCTTGCTGGTTGAGCGCTTCTGATCCAGCTCCACGGATCTGAGCTCCTGCATTTTCTGTTTGTGCAAATTGTCTGAGAAGAGTCTGCATCATCTCCTCTTGTCTTTTCATCATCGCCTCCATTTCCTCTCTAGTGATGTAAATGGATGCTCCACCTGCTCCATCTCCAGAGGAAGCCTCTTGACTTCCCTCCTGATTGCTCCTTTCCATTACTTGCTTCCTTGCTGATGGTCTAGCCATTGCTCTTTTAAATCCAAGTTTCTAACTCCAAAATTCCTGAGTTCAATTCTCAGTGAAAGCACCAAAATGTTAGCGCCAAAATTGGTCACTAACACCCAAATCCAAGTGAAAGTACCAAACAACAATCACAGTTTACGGGTAGGATGTATGTAGAGGATATTTAATATGAAGAATAAAAGAAATTAAAATGAAAGCGGTAAAGACACGGAATTTATAGTGGTTCGGCTAACTTTGGCCTACGTCCACTCCAGTAATTTCTTTTTTATTGTTGTAACAATCGATTACAGTTACAAAGTGATAGGCTAGCCTTAGCCTTAGGGGATAGAAAGTTAGAGAGCAGGAGAGAGAATCCGGATCCCTTTTCTGAACCCCCACATGCTATATTTACAGGCAAATCCTGAGTTGTTGGGCCTTTGCGTGATTCAGGCCCACCGAGTTTATGGCCGGTCCACATTTGCCGAGCCATGTAATGCCGAGCCATCAATGCCGATCCGTTCCATGCCGAACGAAGCGTCTGGAGGAAGAATGCCGAACAAAGCCTGATAGAATAATGCAGGTCGAGGCATTTGAGTGATGCATGCCGATCGATGCTGGGGTGAGGTGTGCCGAGCGCACTTTAATGCTGAGTACAAATGCCGAGTGGAAGATGCCGAGTGAAAGAATGCCGGACGTACTTCAATGCCGAGTACAGATGCCGAGTGGAAGATGCCGAGTGAAAGAATGTCGGACGTACTTCAATGCCAAGTACAAATTCTGAGTGATACATCTAATGCCGATCGATCCCTGATGCCGAACGTTCCATCCAATGCCGAACGATCCATTCAATGCCGAGTCATCCCTTATACCGAGCGACAACCAATGCCGAGCCATCCCTTATGCCGAGCATACTTGTATGCCGAACGAGGCAACTAAGCCGAACATACTTGTAGGCCGAACGAGGCAACTATGCCGAACGTACTCGTAGGCCGAACGAAGTACTTGTGCCATGTATCCTCTTCATTTCTTGACCAAATGACATATCCAAGTAAACTTCATCCTTCGAAACCAAATCCATCATACTCCAAACTCGATAGTCATCAAGTTAGTTAGGTTGAATCCGCCTACTTATGGCTTTGACAAAAGACGGGTTAACACTGCCCGACCCCTATTTCTTGTGATTTGGGCCATGTGATCCCTTCTGTGGGCCCCTATAGTTTTGGATCCTTCTACCAAATTTTTAGGGAGATATTTCACCATCTTCCTCTATAAATATAGACTTGGTTGTTTATTTTCGAAAACTTTACGCTGCTTGTTGCTTTATACTCTTTTGTAACTAAGGATTTTCATCAAATCCCACTTGTACTCGGTTTACAAACTAGCTAATAAAGTCATCTCTTCAAAGTTGATGTAGACAAACAACGCTGAACCACTATAATCTACTGTGTCTTTGTTATTTGCTTAATTATTATTGATTTATTGCTATATTATCTCTATTTACATTTAATATTCTTTATTTATTCCTTTAAAATCTCTATTGGTTGTTTGTGTCCAATTTTGACGCAAATATTTTGGTGTTTTCATTGAGAGAACAAGCTTCTCAGCTTCATTTGGATTACTTTGTTGCTACTCGATTTCACAAATCTCAGGAAGAGATCTAGAATTATCATCAAAAAATTTATATGTTATTCAGATTTGTAAAAGTCTAAGGAAAACTATCAACAATAGCTAGGAATACTAAATCTACCTCTCAAAATGCAGAAGAAAACAAGAATGCACTACAATAAACAGGACCTTTAATTGCGTTTTTAAAATGCTATAAAAGCTATTAACAGCATTTTTACATACGCTATATATCGACATGCAGTTATATGTCAGGGATATACAATGACAAGAAATAAATGCTGTTAAATGTCCTTTTTAACAGCGGTTCCCTGGTGCCATGAAATCATTTAACAGTGTTTGGTTGGATGCAGTTAGAGATCTTTCTTAGCGTTTGTTTCGTGCTAAGATAAGATTTTATAGCATTTTTTCAATGTTGTGATATTTATTTACAGCGTTTCCTTGTTGCAATAAATCATGCTTCATATTTTTAGATACAATTTAACGGCATTTTTAAAATGCTGTTAAAACTTTTAGCGGCGTTTTAAAAACGTTGTGGAATGTTTTAACAGCGTTTCCACAGCGTTTTAAAAATGCTTTGGAATGTTTTAATAGCATTTTAAAAACGTTGTGGAATGTTTTAATTCCGTTTCAGTAAACATCCGCAACAATGTATATATATCATATTTCAAAATTGACATATTTTATCAATATCACATTTCAAAATCAACATATTGTATCAATATCACATTTTGGACACATATTCGATAACCAACGTATGAAATTTCATAATCAAAATGCACAATATTCTTACATCAAACATAAATAGTTTGTCATCAATAGTTCAAAAACAAAATATAGAACAAGTAGCAATAGCAAAACCAAAGAAAGTAGTACATACGTTAAAACAAAAAAGTAGTTCAAGCAACAAAAATAACTTCGATCTATAACTCGTTGCAACCTTTTTTTGCATCACAGTCATCTATCTGCATGTAAAGCAAAAGTAATGCTTGAGAATCAATTCATCAAAAAAGTGTACACAAAGATAAATCAGATTCATAATGCAAACATTACATATTCATCACACTATTTCAGTATGCGATTGATTAATACAAAGTATACAACATGCTACAAAAATTTTAAAAAAAAAACTTAAATGAAGGTCAATAATAGTAAAAGAAAGGTCACTGTAATGTGAAAGGACCATATGCCTAATTGGACAAATGCAAATACGATTCTTTGCTACCCTTGTAATCGAACCAAATGTTATGCATATATAATATATGTTTTCAATTAATTTTTCAGTTTATATTTTTCACAGGATTTAATGCAAAATGATTGGAACACTACTATATTATGCTACAAAATGGATTGCAAACACGATGTTATACGTACCTGTTTATTTTACTAGCTCATTATTAATGACCAAGTATTTGGTACAAGTATATAAACTCTGGTAATAATCAATACACAAAGATTGATTGTCACATAGTAGAGACAAAAATATATTTTGAGCCAAAAGGAATTCCAAATTCCTTTTAGCCATGTAACATGAAACACGGATTCATGCATTTATTACTAACTTTTGCTGCGAAGCATAAAAGGTTAAACAAAAAACTTGCATTCTCTTCATGGCTCTACGTTCTACAAAAATCTATTCATTTTTGTGATTGTCATTTTGTGGAAGTAAGTGTAAAAGAAATTTGTAGCAATGGCGGCATAGATAGCAAATGAAGAACATAAAAGTGGAATGGAAAAAGAGGAAATTAGCGAAGAACAAAATGTCAAATACATGGGTTTAAGCTGAACTTATATGTATGACTTGTTGCAATGACAGTCACTTGTTTATGTCGAGAGAAAAATGAATATATGTCATTTTCTACGCTCCAATTCTGTTAACTAGTTACTTATAAAAATACTTCACTGTAAAACATACCTTATCAAGTATGACAACATCTCTTTAACCATTCTCAACCACAATATTATCTTCAACCTTCTGCCCTTGAATAAGTATCACAAATCACGTAGAGCCTGTTAAATAAAAATGATTTGTTAAGTTAAACTCCCCACCCACATACACAGATATAGCCATTTACATGTGAACTAACCTTTGGTGCTGATGGTAAAGATGCCATAGTTTGGTGAACTCGACGATAGTTTAAGCAGCTCTATTTGCAAATTGAAACCGTTAGCAGTGACAAATTTGTCAATACAGAATATTTTGACCTGGAGTTGAATTATAGTTATTCTTATTTGCTATTTTAGCTTCATCATGTTAATTTGAAATTAATATTTCATTTTAAAGTACTAGTTTGTGTTGTGGATCAAAAGAATGGATAGTTTAAGTTAACTTGTGCAGTTTAGCAGTTTTTGAACTTTAAAACTTGGGGGAAAAGCACATCCTCAATTTTAGGATTCATAATTTGGTGCGGCATGATGATAAACTTTAATAAACTTAAATAGCAAAAATAAGACAAATTCCATGATGATGAACTTAAATGATAATAAACTTAAATTGAGGATGGATATGAAGTTAATTATCTCATGTCCACCCTCAATTTAACATCATGTGGCTCTATTCTGGATCTTACATCTTATTGAAGAGCATGATTACCGATTTTATTTAAGCCGTCTATCACTCACAGATTAAAACTATCCATTTTTACTGCTGTATAATTTGCTATAAAAATTAGAATGACACTCATTTGTTAGCAGGCATTCAGGAAGTAGAAAACACAACCACAAACACTACCATTGTGAATTAAGATAGAAAATGTAGGAAGGAAGTGTGAACATTTCAACTTATCAGGTACTTAAGTTTTCATTTCTATTATTTCATTGCATTGTACATAAACCATGTCTGCTTATGCTTTTGATTTGAGACTACGTATTACCAAACTACTTTCCATTACTAAGTTTAAGTCCTATCTACAATATTATGTTTTTGCTGACTTATTCCTACCTTGGTTCCTCTTATTTTAAGCTCTGCTACTATAATGCACGTTTGAAAGTAAATATATGTAAGGTTTGCACAAATGGAATTCAACTGTTGAGTTTCTGTATATGTTTAGTTCCTGTTTATATGTACTAGACTCATCAAAAAAATATAATTTAGAGTCTATAGCATGAAGAAAACAACCAATTTATGTAACTATATTCATTCATATACTGATGATAAATGATACTTTCTATGTTTTGTATAGTATAAAATAATCAACTTTTAATTCAAAGCTAGTCATCCAATGTTAGATACCTATGTGTGCAACACGGGTCTCATACTAGTATGTGTGTGTATAAACACGTACACATATACATATCTTTGTGTGTGCGTTATGTAGGGAATCATGAAGATTAGCGTAGGTAGATGTAACAACCCATATTTTTGATAATTAAAAATATTAAATTTAATAATTTTTTGGACTTTAATATTGTCAGAAATTAAAATTTATGATTTATTAAATTGAATCTTGTTAGATTAGAAATTTTGACCTTGAGATAAATCTTAAAACAACTAATTTTAATGAGATAAAAGATGGTAACATGTATTAACATATAATTTGCTAATATAGATTGAATGTAATTAACTACTATACTATGTTTAATATAATTTCAATCAATTTAAATAATAAAGGTTAATAAGGAATAGAATAATTGATGTATAAATTGATGTAATCATATGTTATTAATTGCAATTGGTTTTAATATGGAGTATGAAATCAATTATTTTGTCCGTAAATTTATTAACCTTTATTAGTAAACAATAAGTTAATAGATATGGATTATTAACATATAACCATTGTTTTATTTATTATCTTATCATTAAATCCGTTAGAAATTTATTTGGTAATTAATGGATAAATAATGTAATTGAAATATTACAATTGATATAAGAAGAAACGTTAACTGTTAAGTGGTGAGTGTAAAATTTATGTTAATCAATTGCATAAGGGAATAGTTGATTTGATAATAAGATTATAAATCAAAATAAAAGGATTTATTTGGAATTTAAATATGTAAAGAACGAGTTTTGTCATAGTTGTAATTTAGATGTTGGAATTAATTTAGTATATAGATATTGGGTTTAACATGGAAAATTGGATTTCAAAGGAAACAATTGGATTAATTATCTTCCCTGTATTAGGGTATGTTTTGAGATTTAATTATTATAACTAATATTTATTATATCTTTCTCATTAATAAGAGATAGAAGTAAATGGTAATTAATTAATGATATGTGCAACATACGTTTAGTGTTAAAAATATAATGAGAATTTCAATGAGAAATATTATGTTCAAATTGTGAGTACTTAAATTTGTTATAAATATAATGATAATATGAAATTAATTGATAAAGAAAGGATGTGGTTGTACGAAGTATTATTTCTATGACTCTTTAATGGGATAATCTTTAAATATAAGTTGGTTTTAAAGGGGTAGGTGTTAATTGTAAATTAATGTGTAATAAAAAGAAATATGTTTCAATTAAAATAAAAGAAAAGGATGGTTTCTTGAAAAGAATATTCTTATCAAATAAAGTGAATATTTCATTTGTGAATGTAAATTTAATTTCATTAAAACAAAGAATTGAATTTTGTCGTATGTTTCTAGTTGGAATATTTGATTTATTTAAATATTCAAACTTGATTTGAATTTAATTTATAAAAAAATAACAATAATAAAATGGTAAGAAAACAACTTGAAGGTTTGTTTAAAATTTTCATTTGGAATAGTTAGCAGATTTACATAGGATTATTCCATTTCAAATTTGACTTTGGAGTCTCAGTCCATCTTTTAATATGTGGGTGGCGGTCCTCATTATGTTAATTGTAGTATTTAATTTTATTTATTGTGTAATAAATAAAAATACATACATGTGTGTAAATTTGAGCGTATTAGGGTTAATAAAATATGTTAAAATGAACTTTTTTTTAGTATATTAGATTTTTGATTTCTATGTACGGTCTGCATTCTCAAATTTAAATCGTCGCTTTCGTTTATTTGTTTTATTATTACTTTCTTTTATTAAGTACGTGCCTCTTTTGATTTTCCAGTAAGTTTTATTTAATTACACGCGACCCTTGCTTTGAAATGTTTAATGTGTGTTGATGAAATTAATTGAGGTAGCACATGTTTTGAAATTTTATACCAAAAGACTTGCTTGCCATGTAAACATGTCTTATCAAATTCCAACTGTGTCTTTCATCTTTTGTTAATTACCTGCATGTTAGGCTCTTTTTATTTTGCAAATTTACATCTTCTTATATCCTTCCCTTTCATATTCCAATTTCCAAACGTGCTTATCCCTTATTTATTTCCTATTTCATAAATCTCTTGATCTAACTTTCCATTTTCAAAACGTGCTTCCATTATTTCTTTTGTCTGAAGTTTTCTTTCTCTTCAAATAAAAACAAAAAAATGTGAGCAACTTATTTTCATGAAGCCAATCTTTTCCATTTGTTTACAAATCAATTTCCTAAAGCCTCCTTCCTTCATGTGTGAGCCATCGTGTCCATTTTTTGTTGATTCTCCAGAATTTAAAAACATGAGCAGGCTTCAAAATTCTCAATATAAGTAACTAGGGTGTTTTATTTTATTATTAAAATATGTGCACATGGTTTTCTATTTCATTTCCAATATATTCTTTTAACTTGAATATCTTCCGCATATGAACTCCAATTAATGCACAGTTTCTTCCTTTGAGTTCGTATCAAAATTCCGAACAACATGAAACTAGTATAGTTGCATTTGAAGACCGTTGAAATTTTGGGCTTTTAGTGGATTTTCAATTGGCTATAAATCAAAGATGAGTGATTAAACCCACTCACGCAATACAAAAAATTCCATTGAAAGTTAAATAAAGTATACGATGTTATATATAAATATTTTATTGCGGTTTGCTAATTTAAGTTGACATTTGAATTGATATTGAATCTGAATTGACATTTAATTTTATATTGGAATTTAATTGGTAGTTAAACCCCTATAGTGATAACTATTATATGTTGAAATATATTGGTTGATATGGATGTTGTGTGCAATGGATGCTTATTGTTTGATATGTTGGATGTATGGTTGTTTATTTATTTTAATATGTCCCTGTTATCACCTTGTATATTATTGACATCATTTAAATGGTCCTTTGAATCTTTTTAGAATTGGATAATTAAGACATTTAAATTATGGGTTGAAATGATATATGCCCATACAATTTCTTGAATTTGGATTTTTTTATTGAAACTGAATTATTTAAAAAATTTAAGTTTTTAATTTAAACTTTGGATTTATTTTAAATAAAGTGGTTAAAATTGGTATTTCGAATTATTTGAAATCTCGTAAGTTATTGCACTCAGGTTGTACACTTGATAGGAGGTGAAAAATCCCGTAACATCTCTAAATCCATTGCACTCATATTTTTATTTGAAATTGATTTGACTTACATAGGAATTTTTAGTTCTGACTCGAGTTTATTGTTTTTCATTATGCTCGGGTCAGCCTGAGTTTTTCAGTGTTGAAGACTATTTTCTAGTGGATGAAGATGAAGATTCAGTATATTATTGCTATTTATTATTCAATTACATTCTGTGTCCCGCTGCATTATTTGTTTACTTATGATTTATGTATAACTTTGATTTGAATTTGTAAAAGTGTAATCAAATGCTATTTTTAAAACAGCTTCATGAACTGTTTATTTGATTATTATATTTTTTCATTCCACTGCGAGATTCTGTATTTTTTCTTTCCTTTTTCTTTTTTTATTATTTACCCCATTAACAATCCTTCCTTTTGAATTGTTTGAGTCTGACATGTGTGTCTGCCTATACACTTGGAGGGTGCAGCATGATAGGGGGTTCTCGCATTTAGTTTGGTAGCAAGCGGATGACTCTTACTCCTACATGTCTATGCGAGGGTTGGTGCAGTCGAGAGGCCGGCCGTAAAGATAGAACACAGGTACCAATGTATGCTACGGTGGGCATTACCCCACTGGAAGGTGGTCCATTACAGTTGGTATCAGAGCTTTGGTTTAGACATACCTTGGCCTGTTGGGGTTAACTCATTAGAGATAGGGTAGTAATACCCTAGAATGAGTTGTCTGAGTGTATATACGAGAGTACGTATTTGTTAGTGTTATAAAAAAAATTATATAAATTTTGAAATGAAATTATTTTTCCTAATATTATATGATATATATAAAGGAATAAATTTTTATAACTAATATAGTTATTTGTAATGTGTTTGATTTATGAAATGGTAATATTTAATTATTATCATTTTTGTTCACTTGTTGTAATCAAATTATAAACATTGGTTAATTATTGTTGATTGAATTAATGGACTAAACAATAGTTTAATAATGGTGTATTATAGAGAATAAAATGAGTAATTAGGATATTTTCTTATGAAATTGAAATGTTGTTGTGAATTTCATTGTTTGTTAACCTGTAGTTTCAACTATTGAAAAAAAAGGAATATTTGGATATTTTGGATAATCGAAACCTTTTGAATTAATATATGAGTGAAACTTAATAATTGGATTGAATTATACAGTTGAATTGATAACCTTAATTTGAAAGCAAGTAAAACAAGGTTAAATTTGTTATATCTATGTTTAGTAAATGAATAGAATTGAGGTATACATTCTTAGCATGTAATATAATAATATACATGTGTGAACTTTAAGCCTTGGGATGTTTAAATTGAAAGTGTGATTAAGGAAATGTTTTAAATGAGATTAAATTAGAAAACTATGTTTATAAACTTAATTAACATTTATGAAATGTGTCATAAATAAATAGAAAGGTAAAGGTGAAACTAAATGGAATAAGCAAATATGAATTAAAAGTGAAATGATTTCAAATAAAGCCATGACTTGCAAATTTTTACGATGTAAATGGATGTTACAATAAATGGTTACGAATAAAGCTGTGATAACTTTAAACTCGAACAATGTCTTATAAAAAGGAATTAAGTTTTATAAATTGGTTATAAACGTAAGAAAATTCCTTATGAAATTTTTTGCAAATAAATGTATTATTAAATGAGAAATATTACATGTGAAATGAATGTAATTTAAATTAAAGAGAAATATAAGCAATATTATGAGAATGAATATATTAATGTTTATATTAAATGGAGAAATTCTGTGAAACAAATATTAAAGTATGAAGTGATATTTGTGTTAATCGGTGAGATTAAAAATGAATTTAATTGAAATGAAATTGTGATGAAACAAATGGAATAATTACATAAGGTGTATATGTATTATTATTTTCACAGAATTAATTTGATTCGGATTTGAGTACACAAGTTCTATATGAATTACATCACTTCGTGTTAGGATTTTTCATTCAATTCTTGACGTTGAATATTTGATACGGATTTTTGGTTTGATTCTCGAATTCTCTATCGTAGTATATGGCTATGCAAGGAGAATCATGGTTTCTAGTCAAGAAACCATATCGAAGTCCGCATTAGGGAAGTTGAATGGACAATACTAGTTCGAAAGCGAACTTGTGTGATCGAGCGAGCGATCGAATGTGATTTTACGGAATAATGATATATGTATATCTTTTGTTCTAGTATTACTGATATGCTTTGGCGCTGAAATTGAAAGTTGTTGGGTTAGATATCTTTTTAATTTAAATTAGAATTTTCTTTTATGCAAACTACTATTGATTTAAAACCATTTTACAAAACTATTTTCTTTTACTTTTCTTATGAAAACTATCTTATTCTATTTTATAAACTATTTTATTACAAAAATATTTAGAAACTATTTTATTTACAAACTATTTTAATTACAAACTATTTTACACAACCATTTTATCTACAAAACTATTTCACAAAAACGATATTATATACAAAACTATTCTAAATTTGAACCTTTTGTAAAGCAAAGATGTTCAATCCCATATGACTTTTCATACAGCGAAATTGATTTGGAAAATTTTTGATTCTTGTATAAGGTGGACTTTATATAAGTACAAGTGATTTTGAAACGGTTAATTTTGGAAGGTATTCGATCTGAAGAGAAATCTTCTATATAACGGAATTTATATAAGAATGATTTGATATATTCGAGATTATTGATTTTGGATAGTACTTTGTCTGAAAATGAAATCTTGTATATAATGAAATTTATATAAGTGCGATATTTGAAGCTATGATTTTGAAAGGGTACTATATATGGTATATTATATTTTGAAGTAAGGGGCATGGGGAAGTGCCCTCTGTGAAGAAGTATAGTGATATGCTTCGACCCAGATGGACTTGGGGAATCCAGGAATGGATTCGACCGATAAACCCTAATGGACTTAGGTGAATTTAGAAATGGATTCGAACTGATATTGTTGTCCGTACTTAAACTCAAGAGTTCCTCGATTTGTTTTCCAGGGTAGATGGTTTTTTAGTTTATCCAATGGAGGCGCTTTCGACTCTAGGATCTGTTGTTTATGGATCTTTCGAGAAGGAAGTGCATCGATTGCGTAAATCATTGAATCAACAGCGTACCACTGCAGCAGGGGTCGATGGTCCCTTGTTTACGAACTGGCTATAATATTTTTCTAGAATCCAAAAGGTAGAAGGATCTTCTGAAAAGTTTTGTGTCCATTGCGTAAATACTGGATCAGCAGCAGGCCACTGCTATCGTATTATCATCATCATTTGACATTGGATTTTGAGCGGTACTTCTCATACCTATTTTTAAGTATTTTCACTACGTGTTGAAATAGGTCTACTAAGTACTTGGAAAATTCTAGCCTTGTGCCTGATCAACGTATGGCCAAAGTCTACAAGTACGAGGATAAACCTGTAAAGACATCGAGTTATAAAAGTGTTTTGATAAAGTATTATATAAAGAATATTTTGGTCATTTTTTCTTTTCTAAATACTTTAAAATGTTTAAAATATTATCTATTTATGTATAGCATGGTTTATTAGTGCTGTAAATACCATGAGAAATTATTAATTCAATAAAACTTACTTAAAGTAAATTATTATTGATTTATTAATAATGTTTGAAAAGTATCTTGAGATAAAACTAATAAATTTATAAATAATGGATTTAAGGTTTTCAATACCTTCTTTGTAAATATAAGTAATGATGTAAATAATTACTTTCAAATAGTTTACATATATTTATAAAGATGTTATTTAAAATATTTAAATGCTATTTATAAATGAAGCAAGATATTTTACAAATGAATTTTTGAAAAGTATTAAAGTATTAAAGATGATTTATTTTCAAATGAAGCTTTCAAATGAATATTTCAAGTAAAATTTATACAAGTTTCTTTGAATGTATAATTTAAAGATATTATATAAATGGAAAAAAAAATTGGTTTGCGAAGTTTATTTATAGTAATATGTTTGACAAATAAATTTGAATCTATATTTTGCAAGTATAGTTTGGAATATTTATTGATTTCGAAGTAATAATAGTAAATTTATTGGTTTATTTACTATTTGAATTTTGTATTAAACCATAATAAATGTTTTTCCATGATTTGAATATTCATTTTAAAACAAGTATGTAAAATTGATTATGAACATATGAAATTTTATACTTTGATTTAGAAATTTAATGTAAGATTTGAGTATGCTATTAGTTTCAGTTTAATAATCTTGAGTTTATACTTATTTTAAAAAAAACGAGTCTAATAAATTATCGGATTTAAGGAACTTTATTTTAAAATTTATTATAATGTTTTGATATAAATTTCTAACAGTGTTTTAGACTTTTGAAAAATCTTTGCATAATGCTATGAGAATGTTTTAAATATATCTTATATTTTTACTAAGCGAATGAGGTTAAATGTTTTAACTGAATTTTTAGATATGTTGAAATATTTCTTTTCTCTTCAAGGGCGAATACCAAAAACTTAAATTTTTATTCAATAACCGAAGTAAGTTATAAACATAAGTAGGGCAGTAGAAGCTTAAGTAATATTTTTTTGAAATGATTCATTAATGACTTGAATCTTTAATGGAAACCAAATTATGTAAGTGATTAATCTTTATATAAATAAATGAATGAAAGGTAAATGATGAAAAAAACCAATAGAATAAACTTAAATAAATTTAAAACTCTTGTTGTTTGGCTGATGGTAAGTTTGGAAAAGAATACTTTTAGTTGTTGAGGTTGTATGACTAATCTATTAAGTAATTATCTAAAGTTGTTGAGCATAAGGTACACTTGATAATTTATTTATCACCTTGCATGATTAAAAGTTTCAGAACTAAACAAACCATTGGTTTTGATTGCTACGGATGTATGATGGATTCTTTGGTTGCATAAATGGTTGTATTGTTTGTTTGAATATGTTTTATATTGATTTGCTTTTGTTACAAATTGAAAAAACTTAAATATCTCTCTAGTACATAATTCTCACTTTTTTGGATAGTATAAGTGAAATACAGGTTTATGGAAGCAATAGTACTGCTTTTGGTTTCATAAATAAAGTTGTTTTCCCAACAAATAGGTACGTTTTTTGGATTACGATTTTATAGCGATATTTTATTGTTATCCCATGGTTTGGGATATTTATTTTTGAGATATGATATATATATATATATATATGTTTATTATTGATATTACTATTTTTCTATACCTAACCGCACAAAGTAGATGCTGTCAAAAAATTTCGTGGAAGTTGAGTTATTTTCAAATTTATATTAAACTTAAATATGTAAGTTAAATTGTTTATAAGTTGATCATTTTGAATAAAATATTTCAAATTCCTTAATTCCTTGTTCCTTTTCGAGGATGAAAAGTTTTGAGTGGGGGTGACTGTAACAACCCATATTTTTGATAATTCAAAATATTAAATTTAATAAGTTTTTGGACTTTAATATTGTCAAAAATTAAAATTTATGATTTATTAAATTGAATCTTATTAGATTAGAAATTTTGACCTTAAGATAAATCTTAAAACAACTAATTTTGATGAGATAAAAGATGGTAACATGTATTAACATATAATTTGCTAATATTGATTCAATGTAATTGACTACTATACTATGTTAACGTAATTTAAATCAATTTAAATAATAAAGGTTAATAAGGAATTGAATAAATGATGTATAAATTGATGTAATCATATGTTATTAATTGCAATTGGTTTTAATATGGAGTATGAAATCAACTATTTTGTCCGTAAATTTATTAACTTTGTTTGTAAATAATAAGTTAATAGATATGGATTATTAACATATAACCATTGTTTTATTTATTATCTTATTATTAAATCCGTTAGAAATTTATTTGGTAATTAATGGAGAATTAATGTAACTAAAATATTACAATTGATATAAGAAGCGTTAACTGTTGAGTGGTGAGTGTAAAATTTATGTTAATCAATTGCATAAGGGAATAGTTGATTTGATAATAAGAATGTAAATCAAAATAAAAGGATTTGTTTGGAATTTAAATATATAAAGAATAGGTTTTGTTATAGTTGTAATTTAGATGTTGGAATTAATTTAGCATATAGATATTGGTTTTAACATGGAAAATTGGATTTCAAAGGAAACAATTGGATTAATTATCTTCCCTGTATTAGGGTATGTTTTGAGATTTAATTATTATAATTAATATTAATTATATCTTGCCATTAATAAGAGATAAAAGTAAATGGTAATTAATTAATGATATGTGCAACATACGTTTTGTGTTAAAAATATAATGAGAATTTCGATGAGAAATATTATGTTGAAATTGTGAGTACTTAAATTTGTTATAAATATAATGATAATATGAAATTAATTGATAAAGAAACGATGTGGTTGTACGAAGTATTATTTCTGTGACTCTTTAATGGGATAATCTTTAAGTATAATTTGGTTTTAATGGGGAGGTGTTAATTGTAAATTGATGTGTAATAAAAAGAAATACGTTTCAAAAAAAATAAAAGAAAAGGATGGATTATCGAAAAGAATATTCTTATCAAATAAAGTGAATATTTCATTTGTGAATGTAAATTTAATTTCATTAAAACAAAGAATTGAATTTTGTTGTATATTTCTAGTTGGAATATTTGATTTATTTAAATATTCAAACTTGATTTGAATTTAATTTATAAAAAAAATAACAATAATAAAATGGAAAGAAACATGAGTGAGCCATCATGTCCATTTTTTGTTGATTCTCCTGAATTTAGAAACATGACAGGCTTTAAAATTCTCAACTGAGTAACTAACTTGTTTTATTTTATTATTAAAATATGTGTACATGGTTTTCTATTTCATTTCCAATATATTCTTATAACTTAAATATCTTCCGCATATGAACTCCGATTAATGCGCAGTTTCTTCCTTTGGGTTCATATCAAAATTTCGGACAACACGAAGTTAGTATGATTGCATTTGGAGAACGTTGAAATTTTGGGCTTTTATTGGATTTTCAATTGGCTATAAATCAAAGGTGAGTGATTAAACCCACTCACGCAATACTAAAAATTCCATTGCGAGTTAAATAAAATATATGATGTGATATATAACTATTTTATTGTGGTTTGCTAATTTAAGTTTGAATTGATACTGAATATGAATTGACATTTAATTTTGTATTAGAATTTAATTGACATTTAAACCCCGATATTGATAACTATTATATGTTGAAATATATTGGTTGATTTGGATGTTGTGTGCAATGGATGCTTATTATTTGATATATTGGATGTATGGTTGTTTATTTATTTTAATATGTCCCTATTATCACCTTGTATGTTACTGACATCATTTAAATGGTCCTCTGAATCTTTTTAGAATTGGATAAATTAAGACATTTAAATTATGGGTTGAAATGATATATACCCATATAATTTCTTGAATTTGGATTATTTATTGAAACTGAATTATTTAAAAAGTTTTAGTTTTTAATTTAAACTTCGGATTTATTTTAAATAAAGTGGTTAAAATTGGTATTTCGAATTATTTGAAATCTCGTAAGTTATTGCACTCAGGTTGTACACTTGATAGGAGATGAAAAATCCCGTAATATCTCTAAAGCCATTGCACTCATATTTTTATTTGAGATTGATTTGACTTACATGGGAATTTTTATTTCTGACTCGGGTTTATTTTTTTTTCATTATGCTCAGGTCAGCCTGAGTTTTTCAGTGTTGAAGACTATTTTCCAATGGACGAAGATGAAGATTCAGTATATTATTGCAAAAACAGCTTCATGAACTGTTTATTTGATTATTATATTTTTTCGTCCCACTGCGAGATTCTGTATTTTTTTTCTTTCCTTTTTTCCTTATTTACCCCATTAACAATCTCCCTTTTGAATGGTTTGAGTCTGACATGTGTGGTTTATTGTCGATTTGAACCGTCCAAGAAGGTGGGTCGTTACAGTCGATATTGAAACTGAATTATACTATGGAAATGGGTTGAAAGCTACGACAGCATTTCGTGGACATGGGAAGAAACTAATGATAGAACCAAATTGAAAAGGTGAGATTAAATAAAATAGTGTTCTTTTAATATACATATGTGTGTGCGTGTTAATATAATACCTTTCATTAAGGATAAAATTTCATACTCGATTCCTAATGTATGTGGATGCACAACTAGCAATTTACAGATTTCTACAAATAATAAAAATAAAAGATCAAGAATCTAGAATTTTGATTTTATAAAGGCAATTGCAATATGCAGAAGCTTTTGGAAGCTCCATTACTAGGATAACGGATGCAAGGAAGCAATCAATTCAAATTCAGATACTGACAACCATATAACCCTGACATAAAAATTTGCAAATATATGCATATTTTAAATTTTGTTCACAAATATAAGAGATAAAGCATGTTGGTTGTGAATTGACTGGTTACGCAAAAAGGTGCAAACATGTTTTTATTGAACAACATGATAAATAATAAGTGGCATATAAAATTTCGCTAAACGAAAGATGACAACTATCCTTTTATTTTTGTGAGGTTCTTCATTAAGAAGTTGGCAATAAAAATACGAACAGGAAGCAAAGAATTTACTCATCTGTTTTGGTCACTTCTTGTCCATGAAAGGAGGTTTGGGAAGCAACATTGTTACCTAAAAATACAAAGAGTAAAATATACTGAATTAAAGTAACAATGAAATAAGAAAACAATGCAAAAAATATAGTTGATGTTTCAAGATTGTATAATCAAATAGTTAAAACACTTATTCCAGCAATAACTGTTTTTTTTGTCAATAAAAATCCAAGGACAGCAAATATGGATTTCATGGTGCAAAGCATTGAGTTAACATCTAGAAGAACTGAAGTCCACATAATACAGAACTTTTGAACTTACTCTCATGTCCAAACTACCAAAGTATACCAAGTATTCATTTTACATGAAAGACATACGTACCGTGTTGGAAACAAAGAGCAACTATTTTGGCAAGGAATCCAACATCAAAGATGTTTCATATTAAATAATTATTAAGTAACAAATAAGGGAACAATTAGCATGTCATTTAATTAGCTTAATCAAACACTTATTTGCGAGTATGTTAGATGAAAAATTTTCCAACTAATATTTACAAGACAGTAATTAAGAAAGTAAAAAATGATTACCAAAATTCGATAATAATTACCCAATTATGAACAAGGAACAATTAGCATTTCATTTGATAATTCAATCAAACATTTATCTACCAAATTTTTATATAATCTGATCAATTTAAATGATACTTACATGACACTGATATAATACATTTTCACTACAAATTATTTTCCATTTTTTTAAATTTTATAATATAGTATGACATTTAGATCTGAACAAGGCAGGTAATTTATTGAAAAAAGTTATGCAAGAAAATAGTTTGGCATCAACTTCTAATGTGTCGATAAGGTTTTCCCACCTTACCGAAATACATAATAAAGGTGAAACATGTTCAACCGAATAGGCTATATTAGTAACTATAAAGAAAATTCACAAATGGAAGACACAAGAATCAAATGATAAAGAAATGAAGGCAAAACACTGTTTAATTTCAGAGTTATTAGTGTTTCATTTTTATCAAGCTACTTATAAGAAAATCCAGTTAGCTATCAAAGCAAAGTGTGTACATTATAGAAAGAAGGTGCATCTTCTGTTGGAGCATCAGACCACAACATAGCATCAAGATTGATTGTCAAACCAGAATCAAAATTTATTATCACAACATGGAAATTTAATCTAATGTCAACAGTGATTAACACTAATAAAAGTTTACCAGAGAAAAAGAATAGCTAATGTCTCAACATCTTCCTTAAGAGGGTGCAACACAACCATTGCATGCGGTGCAGTTTTAATTAGCTATTTTCAAATGTGATATTCAAGTCGGCTGATATGTATCATGCTACTATCACTGAATTAAGAAAAGTACTCTATGGATCTTAGCAATTTCTTGCTTTACTTAAAATAGTAAGGTGATTATCCAAAGTATAATTTGAGATAACTGGTTAAGAGCGCAATTTAAAGGAATCGAGTCTATTTAATTATGATTTAACTTCAATCTCCACAGAGACTCCTCTCTCTTTAATAAAAATTCATAAATGTGGCAAGTAGACATAGTAAGGAATAGATGACTTATATGAAAGGTGTCGCATGACTAATTGAAACAGTTCAGATATATATGATATGCTATAGATTCAAATGGGCGGGTGTTCACAAGGAGTAAGCTCACTAATATGTATATGCATAGCCTGGTAGAGTCATAAATCAGGAAAGGAAGGTAAGAGAGAATTTTAAAGGAACCGCTTCATAATTATTCTCATCTTAATAACCTTTGCCTGTTATTCTATGTGCCAGCCATTAATGCAGCCATGAGAAAACCATTGAGAAACCTAAATAATGTTGTTTACAAATATTTTTATGATGAACTCTAACTTTCTTATGATTCCCATTCCACGATAAAAGAGTTAATAGATGTACAAGAAACTCCATGACGTCTTTATCCAGACAGTGTCAACAAATATGGACCATCCTAGCCATCAACCCAATTTTCCTAACTAATCGATTCAACTAAAATAGCAATTTCCACAAATAATGGAGGAATAACTTGAATTTCCTTCATATCTTCCCAAAGGAAAAATAATTTGGCCTTTTGTTTGAAAAGAAATAGCCTTCCATGCAAATAATCATAATGTGATTTATCAAAAGGTTAAGAATCAACTTCACTGCCAAATAGTAATACATCCTTGTATATATTTGTGTGTATCTCATTATATGACAGATTTGTTAAATGGTATATGAAGCTTGATCAATCCATGTTCAACATGAACCTTGGCGAGAAAAGAAAATTGAACCATGGTTCAAAAATTAACCACCCAATGAACTAAGCAAATTGTGCCACTGATAGGACATAATGCATTCCATATGTTTTCAATATAAATATGACACTGAAAAACTGTACTGTTCAAAGTAGAGCTCAAGTTGCTTTTACTGCCTACAAATGTAACTTATTAGTTTTCTATTGTATCAAACATTGCACCAATTTGAATACATCTAGTGCATAATTCTAATTCCAATAGCTTAGGCTGCAATCTTACTCTAGTATTTAATTTTCCCTTGTCTAGTCCATAGTATGAATAAATCATATCCATTTTGAAAGATTCTTGTCCATTCAACCGATACATACCAAATGTTTCTAAAAGAGTTTTTTTGCCAAATTGAAAACAATATAAAATTGAAAAAGATTAAAACGATGATTATAGTAAAAAAATAGAACTGGTTTTTGGATTAAATTTAACCGGCTCCTCTTGGTCTTTAACACATGCAAAGAAATATGATTCTGGAAATAAAAAATCAAAATGCGTAAAAAGTAAAATAGGAAATATGATTTTATAACCATGGATGCAACCGGAGAATAGACAACTTACGTGAGGCAACCCTGCATCGACAAAGGGCAAGAGCTTTTTTGAGAGGTTGCAAAGATGATTCCTGAAGACGTAGCTATGGAGGTAGGCGGAGGCGGAGAAGACATGGGAATTGATTATGTGAGATGTAAGAAAAGAGATAAACGACTGAGTATTTTTTTAAGGTTTTCATGATTGACAACGAGAGGAAATGGAGAGTAGGAAAGGAGCGAAAAGGAGGGGTGAAGAATTTGGAAAATTAGCGGCCATGACATAATTTAGAAGCCTGCCTATAGTTTTGTACTATTGTTTTTTTCACAGCGTCTATACTTCGTTTTTCTCGTATCATCCTATGGTTTTAAGAATGACGGCAGCAATTTATAATACAACACTGTAACCACATGAAGTTAATGATGATTATTCTTGTAGTGATGCTAGCATCAAGCAAGGAGGCCAGAGAAATCTACCAGTACATGTTAATGCTACCAATCCAGTTGACGTCTAGAATCCATATGATTCCATCAAAAGGGTTGAATTCCAAAATCTGATGAGAGAGTTCATGGATAGCCCCCGATAGTTGAATCAGCAGATTCAAGCCTATATCGATGTAATGAATAAATCCAGGGATCAACAATGCATGAAAACTAGGAGGGAGCCAACACCTTACTCTACATCAGAGGGCTCTACTTCATCAGATGATTATCATAAACGCAGACATTGCAAAATAGACGGATATCACGTAGAAGCATCTGGACATCAACAAACAAACCTATTTGGGTTACCAGGACCGATCAGATCCGATCCCTCCTCTAAAGCAGAAAATTTGCCTTTTCTCGGTGGAGCATAAGCTAAAGCCGCCTCGGTTGATTTGGATTTTGGAGCTCAGGTGGATGCAGACTAGCTACCATCTCAGAATGAATAAGAAGTGAATGCACATGATATGCATCGAGAGGATGTTGAGCCAAGAAGGTATAGAACAGCCCGTAGACATCGATCGGACCATTCACATAAGGTGGAGCATGACTACCACTTGGCTCGAACTATCTAAATGTCGGACTTAACAACTATGATCAAGCAGCTAATAAGGGAGAGCCAAGGCTTAACTAATGATGATTGAGGGATCTCGAGAAGCCATATCCCATTCATCAACAATATCCTACTTGCGGAGTATCCAAGGAGGTTCAGCATGCCATCAATGCCTACTTATGAGGGAAAAACTGATCTCAACCAGCACATCATGAGATATGAATGGTTGATAGATTTTTTAGGAGCCAATGATGCCATAAAACACATATGGTTCTAGTTACTCTCTCTAGCATAGCAGCGATGTGGTTTACGAAATTACCCCCACGGTCAATCTCTAGATCGAATGATTTAGAAACAAAATTTATGGAGATGTTCTGTATGCATGCAACTCGCCCCAAATATGTAATGTCCCTATCAACCGTGATCCAAACAATAGGAGAACACTAAAATACTACTTGGAGAGATTTCATACAGCCAACACAGAAGTCAGTAATCTGAATGACCATTCAATATTGATGGAGGTAACAAGAGGGATTGACCTAGAATTTGACTTTGGTGATTGGTTAGCTAGCAAACCACATGCAAGGTTGGAACATTTCTTTGCGAAAGCATATCAGTATTTGAGGAAAGAGGAAGCTAGATGCTCTAGGAAGAAAAGTGTTATGAGACCAAGTGGAGAGGGAGTACAGAGTGACATTGTAGTGAAATAATCAGGGGAGAGATCCAGAAAAGTTTAAGTAAATGTCCAGTATAAACTGAATCGGTAAAAAAATGGCAGTGATAAGAACCGTGAATGAAAGAGAGATTCTAGAAGAGGAAAGCCTAGGATTCCAATATATGATACCTACACACCACTGAATACGTATATAGAGAGCGTTTACTTGTCTACTTGCAATACCATGCAGCATAGGAAGCCACCTCCGAAAGAATCGATGGAGGAAAAAAGCAGACTAGAAAATATTGCCAGTTCCATGAATGCTATGGCCACATCATGAATGAATGTAGGCATCTCCAAGATTTTATTGAGAAAGTGATTTGGGAAAGAAAACTACAACAGTTTGTTAAAGCCCCGTAGGATGACGGGCATGGGACATCCGACCCCAACCGAGGACAAGCACTGCATAGGGCTGAGGAGCCTATGTGGACTGATGGAAGATTAGTGATCAATACAATAGCTGGAGGGAAATACCGCTGATAAGAGCTGGCATGAGATAGACGCTATGCTATCACAATCAAGTATATTAATTTTGAATGTTGTTCAAGTATTGAAGATGAGGCTCTGGAAAAATAGAAGCGTATAATGGTAGACGATATTGTATTCTGATAGAGATGCAGATAAGGTGGAGGCACTGACGATCGACCCAATGGTCATTTCGACCATGATTAGCTTTGCCTTAATGAGGAGGATCTTGGTGGACTATGGCAGTTCCATGAATATAATTTTCAAAAAGGCTTATAATCAGATGAGGATGGAAGCCAAGGACTTGAAACTTCCTAAAGCTCACATTCATGGCTTTAATGGTGCTACGACTAAAGCTGTCAGTTATGTCTAATTGCCCGTGGAGTTAGGAGAAGGTGACCGCAGGAGATTGCGGATGTTTCCATTTGTTATCTTGGATGTTCGTTCTCCATACAATGCTTTTCTGGGACGAAAATCCTTAGTTGAATTTCGAGTAGCCTTTGCTGCATGGTGTTTGACTTTGTAGTTTCCAACTGATAATGGTGTTGAAATTGTGCATTGTGATCAGGCAGCTGGATGTGCCTACTATGTAGCTAAGCTGAGAGAGGCCCATTGCAGAGAGGTAAGAGCGTGGACAAGTATATCTGCACCCAAGCCTTCGAAGATTGATAACCAACGCCTAGTCCTTGGCTCGGTTGCCACAGTCAGCTCTATAAAGACATAGATCCAAGGGATGATGAGGAGGAGCCTAAAGAAGCCAAGGCTGAACCGACTGAGCTTACGATTGACATCATGATCAGCCACGACGATCCGTCACGAGTCCTGAAGATCAGATCATAACTCAGCTCCCCGATGATGAAAGAACTTGTTGGTTTTATCTAAGCGAATCTTGATGTGTTAGCTTGGACTGATTGGTATGTTTAGGATCTCTCCTTTCATTACAAGCCACACATTAAATATCGACCCGAGGCATGTCTTGGTGAAATAGAAAAGGCATGGTGTGGATCCAAAGAGATCTGCTGCCCTTAAAGAAGAGGTCGATAAGCTCAAAAGCAACGGGATTATTGGAGATTCCCTCTACCTTAAATGGGTATCCAATCCTGTACTTATGGGAAAAGCGAATGGAAAGTGGCGAACGTGCATCGACTATTCAGACTTAAACAAGGCATGTCTGAAAGACGGTTTTCCCCTTCCAAGGATCAACCAGCTAGTGGACTCAACCGTAGGACATGAGTTGCTATCTTTCATGGATGTGTACTTTGGATCAAATCAAATCCCGATGCATATCCCTAACCAAGAGCAAACCAGTTTTATTATCGATGTTGGGTTGTACTGCTATGTGTTAATGTCATTCATATTAAAAAATGCTCGGGTAATTGAAGATAATCTAGAGAAGATTAGAGCATCTCGCAACATCCAAGCACTAAAGACCATCAAACAAGTACAGACTAAATAGGAAGGTTGCTGCCCTAAGTCGATTATTTCTAGAGCTACCAATAAATGCGTTCCTTTCTTTGACTTGATTAGAAGAGGGAAAAGAAACTTTGAATGCACACAGGATTATGAAGACGCATTCCAAGCTTTGGTGAACCACTTAGAGAGGCCTCCCATCTTGTTAAAGCCAATGGATCATGAAGACTTGTATATCCACTTGGGCATGTCGATACACACTATAAGTGATGCACTACTTTGAGAGGAGAATTGAATCCAGCAACCGGTCTATTATGTCAGCAATCGATTAATAGGAGCTTAAAGGAACTATCCAAAGATAGAGATATTCGCGTATTGCTTGTTAATTGCTTCGTGAAAGCTCCACCCCTATTTTTAAGCTCATCCTATCAACGTTTACACTGATCAACCATAACAATAGGTCCTACAACGACTAGAGACGTTTGGAAGTTTACTCAAGTGGAACATCGAGCTGAGCTAGTTTGACATTACCTATCTCCCTCGGAGAACCATCCAAGGACAAGCATTGGCGAACTTTATAGATAAGTTCACTGCATAAGATGATATCTCATAGTGCAATGAAGCTCCTTCCATCCGATGGAAAATGCATACAAATGGGGCCTCCAACGATCGTTGTTCTAGAGCCGAAGTCATATTATTAACTCTGGAGGATCGATCAATTTGCTAAGCTTTGAAGCTTGACGTCCCTGCAATGAACAGTAAAGTCGAATATGAAGCTCTGATCGCTGGACTCAAGATTTCTGGGAATTAGGAATAAAATCTCTTGAAATCTTTTGTGATTCCTAATTGGTGATATATCAATTCAGGGGAGACTACCACGCTAAAGGACAATGACCCGCCTCATATCTTATCCTAGTCCAAGAGCTATTGACTGACTTTGAGTACTATGACATCACACACATTCTGCGGGAACAGAACAAAGCGGCCAACTCATTGGCAAAATTTTCTAGCTCCGGAGATGCATAATAAATGAACTTGGTTCTAATCTAAGTGTTAGACGCTCCGAGCACAAACCTGATGGAAATCAATTGGGTACTGGAGATGGAGCCTAAGAAGGAGTTATGAATGACTCCATTTATAGATTATTTGTTGTAGGGAGTCCTTGCCAAACAAAGGAGTGAAAGACGAAAAATCCTCCGCAAAGCTTCACGATACATCATTTAGGAAGGAGTCATCTATAGAAAGGGTACTTCCATTCCTTCGCTCTGGTGTACCGCTCGTGATGAAATAAAATGAGTCTTAAGGAAGTTCATGAAAGGGATGTGGCGATCACATTAGAGGGTAAAACCTAGCAAAGAAAATACTCCATTATGGATATTACTAGCCAACTGTTAACCAAGATGCCACTGATTACGCTAAGCTATGTGACAAATGCCATATATATGCAAAAGTTTCAAGAGCTCCACCAGTAGAAATTACACAAATAGCCAGTCCATGGTCCTTTTCCACATGAGGCATAAATATTATTGCTTCCTTACTGATCTCTAAAGGTGGCGCGAATTATGCCATCGTCGCAGTTGATTACTTCACCAAATGCGTCGAAGCAGAACCTTTAACCATGATCACAATGAAGGAAGTAATTAATTTCATTGTCTGAAACATCATTTGCCTTTTCGGCCTTCCATGAACTATTTTAACTGATAATGGAACTCAATTCGACGATGCTGAATTCAAAGACTTTTGCTTTTGGTATCATATCAAAATGATGTTTGCGGCAATTACTCGCCTTTAAGCAAAAGGACAAGTTGAAGCTGAAAACAAATTCATAAAGTCCATTATAAATAAATGTTTGGAAAATGCAATAGGAAAGTGGGAACTACCAACAACATTATGGGTTTACTTAACCATCCACAAGTTCAGGACTGGCCATACTCCATTCGTCCTTGGTTGTGGCTCCAAAGTCGTCATTCCTATTGAATTCAAAGTCCCTTCTCATTGAGCGACTTACTATGATTCCAGGAAAAACGGAGATCTCCTCTTAGAATCTCTAAACTTAGTAGATGAAAAGCGAGATAAAAATTATTTGAGGACAACGCACATTGGCAATGAGTCGCCCGATACTACAACCCTAAAGTCCGACCCAAAACCTTTGAGATCGACGATCTCGTCTTGAAATGAGTTTTTCCCATCCCGTCATAAACGAATCCTAATTAGGAAGGACCGTATGCCATTGAAAAGGAGCTTGGAGAAGGAACTTTCAAGCAAGTGATGGTTAATGGTGTCACATTCCCAAGGGCGTGGATTAACGAGCATTTACGATGTTATCTCACTTAGTTTATTCTCTTTCATTCAGTTGTATTTAATTTCGGAATTTGCTTTATCATTTGGTTTTTCAAATATGTAATTAGATAGATAATATCATTTCTTTCTATTTGTCAGATAAAGTTTGAAATTTTCTTTACATTTGTGATTATCATAGCAGTACGTATTAGTTACGATATCCGACTAACTAATATTGACATGCCCGAGCAGGTTCCTAGAGTTTGGAGCTGGCCAATTACACAAGTTCATGATTGAACTAAACAAAATAAATGTGGTCTGATCGTTCATTCAATGATTCTCACTCACAACCCGATGGATGGAGTAGCAAATGAGGAATGGATATAATTTAACCATCCGATAATCAAATTAATTCCACCAAGCGATGGGATAAACATGAACCAAAGGCAATCGTGACACGGCCGATTGTTGGCTAAGTCAAACCCCAAACTTGGGGGTAAATCAATCAATTAAGGAAAGTATGGTTCGGCTATTTTCCAAAATTATTCTAAGTCTCCAAAGTGTGGACTGGAATATAAACACAATTTAGGTGCAATTTGATCACCTGCCAACTAACTCTTATCCTCAGAGTGCGGGTATGAGTTTAAACAAAATAGATGAGTGCGGTTTGACTACTCACTATTCCATAAACTGTGACATGAAATTGAAAGGAGGAGTATAAATTCACTAAGGATAGATTTTGACTATCGACTATTTAACTTTGCTAACCCGAAACTAGAGGCAAAAGTATAATCACTTAAACCATTGAATCCGATAGCGCGACACTAGGGCTCAAGTTTGGCGTTTAGTACAACTTGAGGCCACGACCACATGGAGGCCTTGAGAAAAAATTAACGAATGATTATCAAAATTAACGTGCAATGAATTACAAGTACATTAAATGGAAAAGTAATAGCTCGATTACTTAAATAGTTTACGTAAGAGTTCAATAGAAAATAAAGAACTTTTATTTATGCATTGAACTTGAAAATCATAGTACAAGTTTATCAAAAAGCAGGAGCCATACCCACACATATATGGCCAACAAAAAGGAAAATAGCTACATAAAAACCAAGCCAACATGACGGCTACTTCTTTTGCTTTTTCTCCCTTTTGAGTTTCTTGGGAGTGGAACCACACGAGCCAACGCCTGTTCCTCTTTTCGATCGTTTGCCACTGCCCTTACCACCTTTGGTAGAAGAGCTTTTAGATATTGGAGGGAGTCCTTCAGGAACTGATCCACCAAGTGGAATGACTGGAAGAGGGATATGGTTTGGATAATCGATGTCTACTTTAATGGGTTCAGTTTTAGCTTTCTTCTTCAATAACTCTTTCCTCTCGATGCGCTCCTTCAAGTTGAGCTCATTATTACATTCGTAGGCACCCGTGATCATAACATCATCATATTCATCTTGAAATGGCTGATTGTCGACCTTTTCACCTACGAGAGCTCTAATAACTTGAGCAACAGGCCTTGGAATGTTAGTAGCCGTTGGAACATCATTAAGTGCCAGTTGTTGCTTTATAGCGGCACCACTTCCCGTAGTTTGACCGGGATCTAGAAGACCTGAAGATTTGCATGAGTAAGAAAATAAGCCCATCGCTATTAGGCATGAAGAATGAAACCTCTCAAATAATGGAGAATAGAGTGGGATAGCTGTGTCTGTAATGAACTAGTATTTCGAACCATTCGCATCTGCACATATCGGACTTGAATTGCTCAAAATGATAGATCGTTAATTTATATTTGGAAAAACTCAGCATATACAGTAAATTAATCGATCACAGAATCATAGACATAGAGTATTACAATAATAAGCAGCAGAATAGATAAATAGTAGTTCACGAAGCTACTATAAAACATCAGAATCGGAAACAAAATACAATAGAATCTCAAATACAAATGAATCCCTACTACATAAGCAACAGAAAAGTCTGAACATAAATGAATGAAATAAACTAAAATAACTGAAAGCTGGATAGATAGATGATCGATCTTGAAGTGAAGCTTCAAGCTCCAAAGGGTGAGTCTCAAATGAAGTGGCACTTTGTCTGACCCGAGCATAAAGCAAAACACAAAACACTCGAGTAAGCATTAACATTCCTATATTAATAAATTCAACTCAAGTGAAATGTCAACTGAAATACAAGTAACATAAAGGATGTTTGGGATACCCATCCTCTAAGGATCCATGGAACTATCTACTATATAGTAATATATGCTATTATAATATGGCTATAGTAAAGTAAAAGTATTAAAATAGCGTTAAGGCGTTACCTAAATCCCTCTTAACACAATTTATATATTCCCGTAGTCTATACAATGTCGTACGCTTCTCCGTAAACTGAAGGTTTACCCAGAGGACACCACATATGCACGGTACAAAACAAACTCGTAGAAGGCGTGATATGGCATGCGATAAGACGCTCAAGGCAATGACAGGGAAGATATACCGTTTGCAGATCCAGACTGGTGGTAAAGCATAACAGCTACTATCTCCCACCTCATGACACACTCCTAAATCAAAGGTTCACCGAATCAAATCACAAAGTATTAGAATGGTATCGAAGGAATGTGCCCAATCGGAGGAATGACCTCACTTGGCCCAGCATGGTTCCTGTTTTACCGCATCAAACTGACTCACGGGAGTTAGGGCTACGTAAATACCATGTAGAATCGTCACCAAATCATCCTACTTTATTTTGGAATCTCCACTACGTACACAGTTGTTAAAGTGGTTTTCGGTATTGGCAAAGAGTATGACAATATCCGATCCATATCTCCTTAACAACCAAACGCTTATTTCACACCGTGGTCATTTCATTTCAAATAGTTCATACTTCGTATCAAAATATCATATTCATTTCAAACCATATCAATTCGATTTCATTATTCACTTTAAATGAAATTCATTTCTAGAATCATAACACTTCCAAAATTATAATCCTTTCGAAATCAGAACACTTTTGAAATCATAGCACTTTTGAAACCATAACACTTTGGAAATCATAACGCTTCCGACTTAAACAATTTAGATATTGAAAATAGTATGTGTATATATATATATATATAAATTAAATTGTTATATATTAAAATAATTTATATATTAAATAATTTATATATTAAAATAATTTATATATTAAAATAATTTATATGTTAAAATAGTTTCCTCCTATTGGCAAATCGATTCAAATCAACTTAAATTCAAAAATTCAATTTTAATCAATTCCAATTTAACCATTTCAATTTAAAGGTCAATGATTCAATTCAAATTCTAAATAAACTATTTCAATTTATATTGATTTAACATCCAAGTTTGAACTATCATTTCAATTCCAATAAGATTCAAAGTTTAAATATTTAGGTATTTACAATAAGTTTCATTTATATCTCAATTTTAGTTTTATTCTAAATATTCACTAAATCATTTTAATTACAATGAAATTAAATCTTAATTTATAAATTCAAATCAATATTAAATATTCAGTCTCAATTTTATTTAAAGTTGAGAATATTCATTTAATCACTTTCATCGATCAAGTTATACATCATACCTTTCAAATCTCAAAATTTATAAGTTCAAACAATTTCTTATTTAAATCTAATTATTAAACAATTTAAATTTCAAGTCAATTTTTTTTTTTTTGCAACCTCTATTTATTTAAAGTTATTATAAAAGTCTATTTAAAAATATTAATGTAAAATTTTAAATAAATAGTTAAGCATATTATATATACTAATTAAATTAAATTTTATCTAAATAATTTAAATTAAATTAAATCTTATTAATAAATCTATTTTTTTAAATCTTATTTTATATATTCTAAAAATAATAAAATTATAAGAAAAATCTTAAAATTTATATTTTCAAAACTATCTTATAAATTTAAAATTTCCAAAGCATATTGCTTTAAAAATCTAATTTTTCAAAAAAAATCTTTATATTATTTTTAAAATCAGTATTTTAAAAAAATGCAAATATTTCCTTCTAAAATTATAAAATCATTTTTCAAAATAGACCAATGGCGTCTCTATATAATTTTCTATCCTATGGTCAAGTGATATGGATATTTATCATTTCAATCCGCAATTTAAATATTTATGTGTGTATATCATTTCAACCTGCAATCCTAAAATTTCAAAATCAATGAAAATCGCTTGGGTTTATCATTTCAACCCATAATGATTTTCCCCTATTCTACAAAATCGTTCGGGTATGTGTCATTTCAACCCATAGGGAAATCTAAATTAACAGGGAACTTGCAGAGTGAGAACAAATGCGATAAAATATAACATATCAATAACAGGCATATATCAACAGTGATATATTAAAAAAAAAATAGCAGGTTATGGTGTCATATGTCACATCTGAACAATTGCAGAAAATGGCATATCATATTTAACAATTAAATAACAAGCAATTCAGATTTAACAGCATATTTCAATCGTCATTTCAAGTGAAATCAAATTTGCTAACTATATGAATGTTAATCGTGAGTGATTGCTCACTTTCTGAGGCTAGATAAAGTAGACAACACAACAAGTTACGATTTGAATCGCAAAATCGGCCGATCCAATAGACGATTTCCAAAGCAAAGTATGATGAACATGAATTTGATGAACAAGGCTGATAAATATGAATCGATGAAAACAAATCAAATTAGCTTGATATAAATGAAAAGTATATTATTATTATTATTATTCTTAAAATCAATATTTTAAAACTCATATAAGCTAACATATTATACTTTAAAATCAATATTTATTATAGATCTCTATATAAACTTTAAAACACATACATATAAAAATCAAAATCTATATATATATATATATATATATATATATATATATATCTTAAACCAAATTCACGTATACCTATAGATCAACCAATATATAAACTATATACGACTTGCACACATGTTAAAATTTAAAATCAATGTTGTCATAAACTTATATACATATATACATTAAGATCAACAATATATATATAACAAACATAAGCTGATATATTACATCTTAATTATATATATACACACTTTTTAAAATTAGTATTATTATAAAACATACATCAAACACAATACACATATACCAAATTAACGCAAACATATATATGAGAACATAACATTATATATACCTACATATATAAACATCATTTTATTTAACTTACACAAACCATATATATAAACTAACTTATCAATATAATCTATATAACTTATATATGAACTTGACAGAATCATTTATACTTATATAAAATTATATGTGCGAACAAACAGCTATATATCACCTACAAAATTTTACATAAATAACCAACAGATTTGTATATTACTTAAAACTAAGAATTGAAATATATATACAAGTTTAACATACATATAAACTGACATCAACATATAACTTATATACGCATGTATGCAACAGATTGTAAATATACATAACTTATATATGAACTAATATATATACCAATATATATACTTATACATATAACTAGTAGATAATATATATCTTATATAACTTATATGTATATATAAAAACAGTATAAAAATAGCAACACTTACATATATGAAACAGAGGAAGGAGTGGTGGTTGCCGCTAGCACTAGGAGAAAGAGGCACGGTGGCCGAGGTGGTTCGGTAGGAGGCTGGTGATCGGTGAGGCTGGGCGAGGTCGAAGGGAAGGCTGGGTGCACGGTATATGGTGGATGTCTTCCGGTGGCTGATGGAGCATAAGTTTTGGCTTGCAACAAATAGGTGTGCAATGGGTTTGACTGTCGATGTCGAGGGGAGCGGATGACGAGGTGGCTTGCAGGTGTGGGCAAAAGGAAGCATCAAGAGGCGAAGGGTGGTTACCGATGGTTGCATGCACGAGGAAGGAGGAAGAAGAAAACGAATGTATAGGCTCGGTGGGGACACGGAGTGGAGAGGAGCATGTTCAAATTAAAGGAAGAAAGAGTTTGCAAACTTGAATATATAGACTAATACGAATGCTGCAGGAAATAAAATGTAAACTATAATATATATATATATATATATATATATATATATATATATATATAATTCAATTGTTTAAGAACAGTGGAATACAAATCTGAAAAGCCAAGAATTTGGAGGAAAGCAAATAAGAAAGAGGGATGAACAGTTATACATTTACATAAAGAAATGTTTATTATCTATATATTTTCCTATTCAACTCAGAACAAAGGAAGCGAATAGAAAAACGAAAGTGAACCGGCAAAATTATTGAATACATTGAGATTACCAAAAGGCAGGTATGTTGAATTTCAAAAATAATATTAGCAGATGGCTATTGGTTTATACGGCAGGCAAGCGAGGAGTCATAGAAAAATCAGAAGGCCCAAATACGGAACCGATACGACGAATCGTTTTGTCGATTTCATCGCGTACCGAATTTCATAAACCGCAATTGGATATACTGCGGAGATCAGCATGACAAGTCGATCAGAATGGTACACAGATACCAGTGACACGATCATCCTATTAAAAGTCAATATTCCGTATCGAAAAATGCTGCTAAAACGCAGAAATAAGATAATGGGAGCAATAGCAGTCCAAATTTGGTGAAATGAAATGTGACGTCTCACTCAGAAGATAATATACAAATTTATTATATAAAAATATTCAGATTTGAGAAATATTTTATTATCATCAAGTATTAACTGATTAAATTTAATAAAATTATACAACAAGATAACTCTCATATTATCGGATGAAAATTTACCATTTGTTATGTTAATATAGACGTATTCCAAATATCAAAATTTTATTTTCAAATTCAACTATTTAAAATTTTGTAAAATTTCAATTAATTACGTTAATAAAACTATTAAAATTTACGGGTCGTTACAATCTCCTCTGCTCAAAACTTTTCGTCCTCGAAAAGGAACGAAGTAGGAGAATAGAAACAATAAGAAAGAAAACTAAATTGAAATACCAAATACAACTATTAATTTAACACCATATAATCTACATTTATTTCAAATTTGATTTATATTCAATTAGTTGATTATAATTCATTTTATTTAATCAATCAAATTTATTGTGTTCACATTTGATTGATTTCATTTCTATATATTTTTATTCAACTGATTTGTTTCAAATTCATTAACATTTATTGCAAAAATTTCACAACAAAATTTATTTTATTTTATTCATATATCAAATCTATTTGATCAACCATAGTTAATTCCACCTCAACATTCAATTTCCACTATTCAAAACCATATAAAGTTCAATTTTAGATAAATTAATATTCAACAATTTGGTTTAATCCACTTTATTCAACTGATAAATAGTCATTAAATTTAAAATTGATTTTCTTTCATTTTATCAACATTTCTTTCAAACAAATTCATTTTTAAATTAACTCCTTTATTTTATCCATTTATCTTCTGCTAGGTTGACTCCATAAAAATTCAAGTTTCACTATTCATCAGTTTATATTTATTTGCTAAATAGTCTTATTTTTATTTATTAGTTTTATTTCACTCAACATATTGTGCAACATATGTTAGGTGTATACATTTTATAACCATATATTATTCAACAAATAAATTTTCCTTTTTATTATTCAATTTATTATCCAATTTATTATTAGTAAATTCCCTTAACAAATATCATTTTTGATATCTTATTACTTATATCATAGTGTATATTATCCAATTACATTCTAATTACATTTAAACTTTCTAGGTAAGTCATATTAATGCTTTTGAGTGTAATTAAACACTATACGAATTTTCCTTTTATTTACAACATTTATATTAAGCCAAAATTTAGTTTGAACAATTTATTACTTACGTTTCCTCTTATGTAACCCTAAATTATATATTCACCCTAAGATTTTAACTTTTTGAATATGTTAAGTAAGTTATGTGTACTAGAATGCAATTTAGTATTATACAAATAATTTTTATTCAAATTCTACTATTTCAAGTTGGTTTAATTTCATTATCATTTTAGATATCCCAATTATCCAAAAATTTCACTTTATTTCAATAATTGAAACCATTTCTTAATATAAAACTTAAGATTCAAATTTCTGGTTTAAAATTAAACTATCTTGAAATAATTATATACATATATATAAATTTTATAATCAAATTATACACAAGAAATTTAAATCAAATCCATTTTTTTCCAACCAAAAGTGTAACAAAGCTACTAAGGGGCCTTTCCACTTTGAGGCTCAAAAATGAATGTCGATGATGCTGCAGTCATCACCGAAATTATTTTCTAGCAATACATGAGGAGAGTACTGATTTACTTCATTTAAAATTCTTTGGAAGCAATTCCATTCGAAAATACTGTCCAAATAATATGTTTTTCCAAACCTTGAAAACCAAAATTTTGAAATGTACTGGAAATTAAATTCTCAAATCCACAATTTTAAATTTATTAGATTTTCAAATCAAGTAAACCGTGTTTATAAAATTTGAACATCTAATAACATATAATAATAGAAAATGATTTCGTAGAGTTGACAAAATAATAAATGATAATCTAGTATTATCATTCTTAACAACTAATTCCTTTAACTATCAAATTTCAGAAAACTATACTTTTTATGAAATATAACCATACCAAATTGTAAAACAATATTGTATCAATTTTCTCTGTTCAAGTGTTTTGGAATTCCTATCGACAGCGTTAGCCAAACGAATCGATCGAAACCCAAAATTCAAACTTAACAACTCAAACAACACAATATAAAACATTTTAAATCACAAATTACAAATACACTCCCTCATAAGATGATTCAAAATTTTGATTTTAAAACAAAGATAGTGGTTCAAATTTAGATGAACCCTAGTCAAAGAGAATTCTAACTATGAAGATAAACTCGAAAGGAAGATAAAATAACTAAGTTACAAAAGAGGAAGATGGATAGACTTATATTGATCGCGGGTGACCTTAACCGGGTCAACTTAAAATCCAGGGATAAGATCGATGCGGAAATTCAATTTCCCGCTTGAAGGAAAGAGAAGTGACTTCTTCAAACATCTGGAAGTAGTCAGATAATAAGGGTGGAGTCAAGATCACTAGGTTGAGCATCAGTGAGAAGATAAAACTGCCTGCAAAATCCAAGGCAATCGATATTGGAACAAAAGAGAATTACCCTAGTCGTCTACTAGAGAACGGTTCGGGCTTCAAAGGAAATAACAACATCAAAACCGAGGACGAAGAAATCTCAGGTGAATCGACGCCTGTTGTAAAGGAGGTTCACTCCTTTACAAATCATATCAGGCTTGGTGGGACTAAGAATGGGATTGGTCACACAAAGAGTGAAGTTGACAGTTGAGGTTGGAGCAATGGGATGCTCCAATATTAAAAGAACACAAGCATGAGGAGACAAGAATGGATTTCATAACAAAGGCGAAAAGTTCCAAAATTCAAGTCAGAGAGGAAGAGACTCAAGCTCGAACGAAGGTGATTCTATGATTAAATTTTTACTCTATATGCCAAGTTTTGCCTAAACCAGAGCTATGATACCTACTGTAACGATCCGGTATTTCAAACCATTCGCATCCGCACATGTCGGACTTAAATTGCTTAAAATATCAGATTGTTAATTTATATTTGGCAAAACACGGTATATGCCGTAAATAAATCGATCATAGAATCACAAACACAAAGTATTATAACAAAAAGCAGTGGAATAGATAAATAGTAGTTCATGAAGCTACCATAAAATATCAGAGTCGGAAAAAACACAAAAGATTCTCAAATACAAATGAATCTCTACTACATAAGCAATAAACGAGTATGAACATAAATGATTGAAATAAACTGAAATAATTGAAAGTTGAATAGATAGATGATCGATCTCCGAGTGAAGCTCCAATGGGTAAGCCTCAAATGCGGCGACACTCAGTCTGACCCAAGCATAAAGCAAAAAACAGAACACTCGAGTCAAGATTAACATTCTTATATTATTAAATTCAACTCAAGTGAAATGTCAACTAAATAAAAGTAACTTAAAGGATGTTTGGGATACCCATCCTCTAAGGATCCATTGAACTATCTACTATGTAGTAATATACGCTATTATAATATGTCTATAGTAAAGTAAAAGTATTAAACTAGCATTAAGGCATTACCCATATCCCACTTAACACATTTTACATATTTCTGTAGTCTATACAATGTCGTATGCTCCTCCGTAAACTGGAGGTTTACCCAAAGTACACCATATAGGTACGATACTAAATAAACTCATAGAAGGCGCGATAGGACATGCGACAGCACTCAAGGCAATCCCAGGGTAGATATACCGTTTGCGGATCAGACAGGTGGTAATGCATAATAGCTACTACCGCCCACCTCGTGAGATACTACCAAATCAAAAGTACATCCAATCAAATCACAAAGTAATAGAGTGGTATCAAAGGAATGTGCTCGATCGGGGGAAGGACCTCACTTGGCCCAGCGTGGCTCCTGTTTTGCTGCATCAAACTGACTCACGGGAGTCAGGGCTACGTAAATACCATACAGAATCATCACCAAACTATCCTGCTTTATTCTAGAATCTCCACCACGTACATAGTTATTAAAGTAGTTTTCGGTATTGGTAGAGAGTATGACAATATCCAATCCCGATCTCTTTAACAACCAAATGTTTATTTCACACCGTGGTCATTTCATTTCAAATAGTTCATACTTCATATCAAAATATAATATTCATTTCAAACCATATCAATTCGATATCATTATTCACTTTAATTGAAATTCATTTCCAGAATCGTAACACTTTCAAAATTATAATCCTTTTGAAATTATAAAATTTTTGAAATCATAGCACTTTTGAAACCATAACACTTTGGAAATCATAACACTTCCGACTTAAAAAGTTTAGATATTGAAAATAGTGTATATATATATATATATATATATATATATAAAGATAGATTATATATTAAAATAATTTATGTATTAAAATAATTTATATACTAAAATAGTTTCCTCCAATTGGCAATTCGATTTAAATCATCTTAAATTCAAAAATTCAATTTAAATCAATTCTAGTTTAACCATTTCAATTTAAAGGTCAAAAATTCAATTCAAATTATAAATAAACTATTTCAATTTATATCGATTTCAAATCCAACTTTGAACTATCATTTCAATTCCAATAAGATTCAAAGTTTAAATATTCGGATATTACAATAAGTTTCATTTATATCTGAATTTTAGTTTTATTCTAAATACTCACTTAATCATTTTAATAACAATTAAATTAAATCTCAATTTATAAATTCAAATCAATATTAAATATTCGGTCTCAATTTTATTTAAAGTTGAGAATATACATTTAATCACTTTCATCAATCAAGTTATAAATCAAACCTTTCAAATCTCAAAATTTATAAGTTCAAACAACTTCTTATTTAAATTCAATTATTAATCAATTTAAATTTCAAGTCAATTTTACCTTATTTATTTATATTTTTCAATCTCTATTTATCTAAGGTTATTATAAAAGTCTATTTAAAAATATTAATGTAAAATTTTAAATAAATAGTTAAGCATATTATATATGTACTAATTAAATTAAATTTTATTTAAATAATTTAAATTAAATTAAATCTTATTATTAAATCTATTTTTTTAAATCTTATTTTATATATTTTAAAAATAATAAAATTATAAGGAAAATCTTAAAATTTATATTTTGAAAATTATTGTACAAATTTAAAATTTGCAAAGTATATTATTTTAAAAATCTAATTTTTCAAAATAAAATATCTTTATATTATTTTTAAAATCAATATTTTAAGAAAATCCAAATATTTCCTTCCAAAACTATAAAATCATTTTTCAAAATAGACCAACGGCGTCCGTATATAATTTTCTATCCTATGGTCAAGTGATATAGATATTTATCATTTCATTCCCTAATTTAAATATTTATGGGTATATATCATTTCAACCCGCAATCCTAAAATTTCAAAATCAATGAAAATCGCTTTGGTTTATCATTTCAACGCATAACGATTTTCCCCTATTCTATAAAATCATTTGGGTATGTATCATTTCAACCCATAGGGAATTCTAAATTAACAGGGAACTTGCAGAGCGAGAACAAATATGATAAAATATAACATATGAATAACAGGCATATATCAACAGTGATAAATTAAATAAATCATATACAACAGGTTATGGTATCATATGTCACATATGAACAATTGTAGAAAATGGCATATCATATTTAACAATTAAACAACTATCAATTCAAATTTAATAACATATTTCAATCATTGTTTCAGGTGAAATCAAATTTAATAACTATATGAATGTTGATCGTAAGTGATTGCTCACCTTTCGATGCTAGAGAAAGTAGACAACACAACAAGCTATGATTTGAATCGCAAAATCGACCAATCCAAAAGACGATTTCCAAAGCAAAGTACGATGGACACGAGTTTGACGAACAAGGCTGATAAATAGAAATCGGTGAAAACAAATCAAATTAGCTTGATATAAATAGAAAGTATGTATACTATTATTATTATTATTTTCTTAAAATCAATATTTTAAAACTCATATAAGCTAAAATATTATACTTTAAGATCAATATTTATTATAAAAATCCATATAAACTTTAAAACACATACATATAAAAAACAAAATCTACACACACACACACACACACACACACACACATATATATATATATATATATGTCTCAAAATCAAATTCATGTATACCTATAGATAAACCAATATATAAACATATATACAACTTCCATACATGTTAAAATTTAAAATCAATATTGTTATAAACGTATATACATATATACTTTGAGATCAAAAATATATATATAACAAACATAAGCTGATATACAATAACTTACTTATAATAACACTTCTTAAAATTAGTATTATTATAAAACATACATAAAACAAAATACACATATGCCAAATTAACGCAAACATATATATGAGAACAAAACATAATATATACCTACGTATATAAATAGCATTTTATTAAACTTACACAAACTACACATATAAACTAACTTATCAATATAATCTATATAACTTATATATGAACTTGACAGAATCATTTATGCTTATATAAACTTATATATGTGAACAAACAGCTATATATCACTTATAAAATTTTATATAAAAAACCAACAGATTTGTATATTACTTATAAATTGAGAATCGAAATATATATACAAGTTTAACCTATATATAAATTGACATCAACATATAGCTTATATACGCATGTATGCAACAGATTATATGTATACATAAATTATATATAGACTAATATATATACTAATACATATGCTTATACATATAACTAACAGATAATACATTTCTTATATAACTTATATGTATATAGACAAACAATATAAAAATAGCAACACTTACATATATGCAACATAGGAAGGGGTGGTGTTTGCCGCTAGCACTGGAAGGAAGAGGCACGGTGGCCGAGCTGGTCCAGCAGGAGGCTGGGGGTCGGTGAGGCAGGACGAGGTCGAAGGGGAGGCTGGTGCACGGTAGATGGTGGATGTCTTCTGGTGGCTGATGGCACATCAGTTTTGGAGTGCGGCAAGGAGGTGCGCAGTGGGTTTAACTGTCGCTGTCGAGGGGAGCGGATGACGTGGAGGCTTGCTGGTGTGGGCAAAAGGGAGGATCGAGAGTGGAGGGTGGTTAGTCGATGGTTGCGTGCACGAGAAAGGAGGAAGAAGAAAATGAATTTTCTTAGTATAGGCTTGGTGGGGGCACGGAGTGGAGAGAAGCATGTTTAAATAAAAGGAAGAGAGAGTTTGTAAACTTGAATATATAGACTAATACGAATGCTACAGGAAAAAAATTTAAACTATATACTATATAATATGTGTGTTTATATATAATTCAATGGTTTAAGAACAGTAGGCTATGAATCTGAAAAGCCAAGAATTTGGAGAAAAGCAAATAAGAAAGAGTTACGAACAGTTATACGTTTACATAAAGAAACGTATATTATTTATATATTTTCTTGTTCAACTAAGAACAAAGGAAGCGAACTGAAAAAACGAAAGTGAACCGGAAAAATTATTGAATACAGTGATACTATCAAAAGGCAGGTACGTTGAATTTCAAAAATAGTAATAGAAGATGGCTATTGGCTTATATGGCAGACAAGTGAAGAGTCACAAAAAAATCAAAAGGCCCAAATACGAAACCTATACGGCGAATAACTTTGTCGATTTCGTCATGTATCGAATTCTGAAACCCATAAATGGATATACTATGGAGATCAACACGACGAGTCGATCATAACGATACACAGATATCAGCGATGCGATCATCCTATCAAAAGTCGATATTCGGTATCGAAAAATGCTGCTTAAACGACGAAATAAGATAAACGGAGCAATAGCATTCCAAATTTGGTGAAAAGAAATGTGATGTGTCACTCAGAAAATGATTAACAAATTTATTATATAAAGATATTCAAGTTTGAGAAATATATTATTATCATCAAATATTTACTGATTAAATTAAATAACATCACATAACATAATAACTCTCATATTATGAGATGAAAATTTACCATTTATTATGTTTATATAGACGTATTCCAAAATATAAAAAAATTATTTCCCAATTCAATTATTTAAAATTTCACAAAATTTCAGTTAATTACGTTAATAGAACTGTTAAAATTTACGGGTCTTTATAGTGTTCAGTTAACTTTCAGCTGTGACTAGAGTGCTTCTTTCTTGAATATGAGTTGGCATCTTTGATTTACAACCGAATCTATTCGGATCATAGCTCGGATCCTATCACGAACCAAGTGAAACTTATGCTCCGGCTGTTTGAAGTGAAAGGAGCCTTTAGGATTGGACTCCATAGCTTAGCGATTTTTTTTCCTTTGCCAGAGGGTCCCAAAATAACAAGGCATCAAAGCCTTGCACTGCAAGATCTAAAGGTTCATCCCCTAAAGGATCTCCCGTACCTGTTTCTCCTTATCCAAATCAGCTTTGCCAAATGCTTTCTTCCTCATTTCAGCGATTTCCCATGCCTCGACAAGCGATTCGAGGTAGCCCTCTCTAAGAAAACTCATGTCATGATGGATTAGGACCTTCGCATTATACTGAATAATCAAAGGATCGAACATGTCCTTAATCTCATTCTAACTAGCCTCTTTAGCATCCTCCAAATGAGCCTCAATTTGCTCTCTAACTTCATTATGACCAGCTTCCTTGCCTCTTCCTTTAAGACTTTGATTTGAGTGAGTTTCTCGTCAAGTTTAATTTTCAGATCCCAAGCTTCGACTATTTCTTCACAATACTTTTGAGACTCCTCTTAAGCCTTAAGTTTTTCTTCCTAGTCTTTCTTAAGAATCTCTTCGAGTACCTCGATGATGTTGGCTATAATGTCTTTCTCTTTTTGCAGTGTGTCTTTCTCCAAAGCAAGCGCACCACTGCGACTAAGGGAAGTATCCAACTCCTCTTTGTGAGATACATCCAGATGATTAACTACTTTGGATGTTTCTTTAGAACTCTTCTCTTTCACGGCTAACTTTGTGGTTAACTTCGTGATATCGTCATCTTGGTGTTTGATTATGTCTTTATCATAGATTGCCTCTAGCTTAAGGCGATCGATTTCATATTGCCATTCAATAGACACCTCAGATATTTTCTTAGCTAAATCCTGGAATACTTCATGCTGCATAAAAATGTCATTGACACATGCAAGTGAACTCGCTTTAGCACTCCCTAGAATTATATGGATAGAAGGAAGAAACATTAGCCCATCAAAGTAGATTTTTGGAAAATTGACCTTAAATTCGGCCAGTTTCCTGCTGTAGAGGCCTCAGGAGCTGTGGTAGTCAAGGCTGGATTAGAAGTAAAAATAGGACTTTGCTTGACTAACGATCGTGAGGCTATCGAGAACCAAATGAACACGAATGATGCTCGGGTGGCACAGCAATTTGGGAAACAAGAGAAGAGGTCTGATCACTACAATGCATAGGAAATTGGACTGAACTTCCTAATGGGATGATTGAGATTTGTAGTTGTGCTCAGAGGATGAAGACTCCCTTAAACGATGACTTATTTCCAAGTTGTCACCCCTTTCTCGACGCCTCCTCAAGTCCGGGCCACGACTGGATCCATTCTGTGGTATGGATCTCCTCGAGCGATCAAAGGCATGAGAATGAGACAAAGCACTTGCAAACCAAATAAGGGCTTATAAGTAAGCATTAAAATAAAAGATAGACAAAAATTGTACAGTGAAGTGCGCATGATTGTGAGTGTCCTAGTATCCCCTCAATGGACAAATTACTATGGCTTGCTCATAGGAGTGATTTCCCATGTGTTAGTAGGAGGATTGTCATTAACAGTCCTAGTGGGAGAATTAAGCCTCCCGACGCTAATGTTGGAAAAGTCAAAAGTCTCAGTGTCATCAGAAATCGGTAGACTTGAGAATCCTTCCATCAAACTTTCTAAAGGTTGAGAGGAAGATTCTTCTTCAACGGAGGTGATAGTGAACTTGGGCATTTTGGTAGTTTTTCTCCTATGGAGTTTGTAAGCGAGCTTTTTCCCTTTTCTTGTTGGCGCATGAGATTGCATGCCTTGTGATGATTCGACCATAGGCACGTTGCCTGGACCCACATAGTCATTGCCAGGCTCATCGATGTCATCACCTCTAATTTTGCCTTCTTCAGCATCACCCTGAGTCTCCTTGACTGGGGCATGACTGGGCTATCGGTGCCGCCTTCCTGTTCAACCATGTTTCTTTACAATACAATGCTTTTTGGAAGCCTGATGTTGCGACCTTCTTAACCCAAAATGAGTAACCACTCATCAGTTACGAGGGATCTGATGTCCCTACCCTCAACTAGGGTAGCGCGGATTGTAGAGACCCTCCCTTGAAAAACTATTGCTTTCAAGTCGTAGATGGATACCTGTAAAATTTTATAGTATTTTTTAGTTTAGGATATGACTTAGGCTGAAGAATTTGTGAATAAAGTATAGGCAACACTTAGATCCTTCCAACCATTGCCTTGCAAAGCCAGGCTGACAACAAACGTAGAACCATTCATGTTTAAAGACACTTAGCATGTTCCAAGCACCAGTAAGAACTTGACAGTTAGGTGCGAGCTTGAGGAACGTATAAGAAAGACTTCCCGTCCGTCGCTTAAAATTATAGATGAACCTGATGTCTTCAGGCAATGGCGGGCGGAACAGAACATCCATAAATAGCAAGAAAGTGACATGAAGAAAGGTATAGCTGTTCAGATGCGACTGAGCTGGAGGTATTCCCAAACAATTTAGCATCTCTCATCTGAAAGAATTAAAAGGCAGCACATTTCCGACCTTGCACATAAATTTATTGCATGCCGTATACCCCTGCCGGGGCAAGTGAGCCATGTCGTTCTCTGAAGGGACTAGAACGTCTCCAAACGGGATCCCTTGTTTAGAAGGCGGACTATAGAGAGCAGCCTCACTAATTCTTGAGGCTTAGGAATCCACCAAGTTATTCAAGAATACATCGCACTCTAAAGTATCAGGGGCAGGATTTTTCTCTTCCACCAGAAGGATGGGAATATCAGAGAAAAGGTCAATCAACAGATCGAAACTCTTAGGTAGCTCAGTTTGGTGTTCAGGAGAAAGTCTACCGGATACAGTTGCAGAACTCGACTCGACACCTAGATTGATGTGCTATGGAGGTTGTCTAGAAGACATGATGCTAAACGCCCTGAACGTCAGGAGTTTATATGAACTACACTCAATAGATAATCAAGATTAGAAAATTTTACTCATCCCCTTGTGTTAAGTGTAAACTAGTGTGATGCAGTGTTGTGCAGAGATATAGAATTTATAATTAAAAGAAAAAGTAGTGATGAGACTTTGGATTCCGACCAGAGTGACTGTCGTCTCTGATCGTCCCAATTGTTGTTCACGTAGATTGGTTGTAGTAGCTTTGGGATCGACCATCGGCACATCGGAGCATGAAGTTCATTATTCAGGTTTATATGTTGGATTTTAGTTCATATTCAAGTCCTAAAGTTCAACATGCAAGTCCTGTTGTTCGTCAAACTTCATATGTTCAAGTTCTTTAAGATGGAATTGGTTCTAATTGTTCATGCAAGTTTACATGGATTGGTTTTTTTAAGTGTTCAAGCTCGGTCCAATGGCCTAAAATTGGCTAAGTTCCTATAACCGGTCCCTCTTAACCAACATAACCAATCCTTATTCCCATATCTCAACCTAGCTGATCCCTATGCCAAAGCCAACTTGACCGATCCCTTTATGCTACAACAACACCGATCCCTTCTCAAACCTCCATCTTATTTATAAAAATAACTAATGCCTCTCTACATCGGTACACGACTGATCCCTTCATACACCTAACCACGACCAATCCCTCTTATGGCTATTGCAACTATCCATATACTTGGCATTTCTCTTCCTCCACTTCAACCTTTTTACACCAATCCCTCTAAACTCGAGTAATACCAATCCCTCCACTTAACAAATTTCCTTGCCTCATTTCTACAAATCTTCTCACTTCTTACCTTCTCCTCTCCGACCGCTTCACTGAACCCAACGTCGTCACCATTCTCCTCTTTTTCACTTAATTCAACTCATGGCAAGACTGAACCCATCATCTCATCACGAATCAAAATAGTATGCAAACTAAAACCTACCTATATGTATATTAATATGGTGTCGTATGCAAGATGGGGTGAGTTTCAATTCAAGTTGAGGGCTGGGCGAATTTCTTAAATTCAAAGGGGTGGCGAATTAAGTGATGGAGATGACGATAGTTTCGAAGGAAGGAAGAGGGGTTTTGGCTCTAAGGTAAGGGAAAAAGGGTTCGGTGTTGTAGGAAATAAAAGCAAATAGAACTAAAGTGAATGAGTAAATGGATGGAGGGATGGAGTATTAGCTTATATATGAGGGCTTATAGGATCGGCCTGCTTTGGCTTCTTTATGAAGCTGAAAACATTAAGTCCCTCGTATTAAGAGGGATCGGGTATGATCCCTGCCCTAGGGGTATCCATCCGATCCCGTTTAACATTAAAAAAGAGAGAAGATTGGAGAAAAAGGGGTCGGGGTAAAGGAATTTCGTCCCTATAAACATAAAAAAAGAAAGGGATTAGGTACGATCCCTAAATGAAAAGAGAATTCTTACCCTATATGCATACCAACATGTACATAATATATATATATATATATATATATATATATATATAAAGTAAAAAAACATATAAATGCAATGAAATTGCATCTAATTCAACAACAATGGGCGATGACCTACGAGCATGCAAACGTGTTCGGGAGCCAATGACAAGAACATGTGCCAGACCACGCATGTGAATATTCTAAAAATTCAATTTTTGATCAAATTGACAGAAATTGAATTCTCACCTGAAGCTTTCAAGGACGAAACTAGATCAGATAGCCAAAGCTTGCTAGCCCAATAGAAGCGGACATAGAAGCAATTGACAAAATATAATCCTGAATTTATACTATTAGAAATCGACCAAGTGTCATGACGATCAATGAGAGATAAGACACTTGGGGAAAGTAGTTCAACAAAAGGATAACGACTATTCAGAAAACTAGATAGATTTCTTTGGGTGACTCTAACTTGCTTCAATTCAAAGCATGTCATGTTCGACACAAGATGTACTTGGGGAGAAAGTGTTATACAACATTTTGACCTGGCTATATCTGAAATGACTGGATAAGTTAGACTCGACGGTCATCAAGGCCAAAAATACAGAGCAATGATTATCCAGAAATCAAGTATAGATGATAATATGAAATCGTGATTGAATGAAAGAGAGGGATATCCTATACATAATGTTCAAAATATAGGATATGGTCTAATCTAAAAATGGGATCGGGTGTAATGACTCTCAACCAAAGGGATTGGTTTACTTCAGCCAATCAAATGCAACTAAGTGAAAAACAATCGTTGTCTCAAGATCCAGAAGTCTAATGCAAATGAAACTTTAAGAACAAGATGTGGGAACCCTAGGGAGTCCACCCTTGGGATTACACCTCAAAAAGGAGCAAGCAAGAGGGATTAACCCTCTTCCCTCTAGAGGGATTGGCCAGAATCAAGTTACGCAACATGTTGCATAAAGGTTAATCAATAACTAATTTCTACTAATTCAATTGGCATGAAACTTGGAGGCTAAGCATAGTGCAACATGGAGAAGCTTCCATAGGGACCGCACCCCCAGACTCCTCAAAAATAAGGATTTTCCTCGATCCCTATTTCTTCGTATTTAGGCCATGTGATCCCTCTTGTGGGCCACTATGGTTTTGGATATCCTTCTGCTGAATTTTCAAGGAGATATTTTTTCGTCTTCCTCTATAAAACAGATTCGATTGTTCATTTACAGGACCTTTAAGCTGCTTATTGTTTTGTACTCTTTTGTAACTAAGGATTTTTGTAACGACCCATAAATTTTTAATAATTAAAATTGATAAATTGATAAAATTTTGGTGTGGATTAGAATTCCACACATAAATTAATAGAATATTTTCCGGAAATGTAAATTTTGTCAATATGGTCAAACTTTGAATTTTAAAAATTTAAAAGTTTAAAATTTTGAATTTTATCTTTTATTTTGAAACTAAATAAAATTCTAAGAATACTGCTTTCCGTTTCGTTGAAATCTGATTTATAATGTGAAAGTTATGCGTTTTTAACTATTGTGTGTAATTTGCTGTATTTAACAAAATTGTTTACTTTAAATTATATAAATAATATTTTATTTGGTCATGGAATGTTCTAATTTATGTTTCCAGGGGTAAAATAACTTTTTTTGTATACATTTTGGTTTTAAAATTTTAAAAGTGTAACTGACATTTTCCAGTGTCCGTTGTATTTTGTTTAAAATTTCTAATTTCCAACTTTAATTAAATTAAGAAATTATTTATTTATTTTTATATTTTTCTTAAGAACTTATTTTATTCTCATTCTCACTTTATTTAGTTTCTCAAAGATTTATTTTAAACCATTTTTAAGAAGATTTATAATTTTCCAAGTTAAGTGGATTAGGTTTGCAATTTTCTTAAGCTAGTTTCAATAAATTACGCTATTTTCTTTATTTATCTTTCTATTTTCCTAAAATGTAATTATTTATTTTCTTTTTCACTTTATTTCAGTTTGTTTTATTTTATTCACTAATTTTTATTTGTTTTAAAGTGTGGTAGAAATTTTTCCAAAGCTAGTGGTTATGTGTAAATTTTTAAGCCTTGTTTCAATTAATTCTGATCTTTGCTTTGTAAATTTAGGTAACATATAACATAAAAAAAAAAAAATTTAATTTCTGCGTTTCATTTTTTCTATATCCATCTTCTTATTTACTTGTATGGTGTGTATAAACTTTATTTATTTAGTGAAGGTTTCTTTTGTGTATATACATCTATATTTATCGGATAAGTAACAAATCAGTTAAGATATGTTTTAAATATAGGCATACGTTTCTTAATCTATTTCTTGCCTTTAGATATTTTTTCCACCTTTTAATCTTCAACCATATCTATTCATAAATGCATAGACGTGATTTTCTCCTTTTCAATCACGTACAAAGTTATCAAACTCCTCTTTTCATTTGTTTAAGAAAAATATAAACAAGTTTTTTTCCTACTTAAATTGTGCCTTTTTAAATTTATAATTAATTTATGCGTTTCATTTTTTTATATTTCTATTTCCATCTTCTTATTTACTTGTATGGTGTGTATAAACTTTATTTTTTTAGTGAAGGTTTCTTTTGTGTATATACATCTATATTTATTGGATAAGTAACAAATCAATTAAGATATGTTTTAAATGTAGGCATACGTTTCTTAGTTTATTTCTTGCCTTTATATATTTCCCACCTTTTAATCTTCTACCATATCTATTCATAAATGCATAGACGCGATTTTCTTCTTTTTAATCACGTACAAAGTTATCAAACTCCTCTTTTCATTTGTTTAAGATAAATATATACAAGATCTTTTCCCTATTTAAATTGTGCCTTTCTAAATTTCCTTGCCTTTTTATTTTCTAACTATTCCTAATCTTTATCCATTCAAATCTTTTTAAACCTAGCCGCCTCTTATCATTCACGTGAAATAAAAAAAGGTTTCTCATTGTATCATTTGAGTGAGGAAGGAAAAAGTCTAGATCCATGGCTTCCTTCTCTCTTCTTTTTCCACTTTCTTTTTTTTTCTTCTCTTTTTCTTTTTGTTTTCTCCTTGCATAGCTCGGCCTCCACCACCACAACATCACCTCCTCCTCACTATTAGACCATGGCCAAGCCCACTTGGTGGTTGAAAGCAAGGTTCTGTTCTTTGATTCGTAATTGCATAGTTTAATCCATCTTTTGTTTTGTTGAATTTTATTCTTATGATTTGTGTGTTTGTTATATAAAAGATATGGATCTTGACTCTCCATCTACTCAAAAGTTTGGTCGTGCCTTGCGGAGTTTCAATTGTGTATTGTGAATTTGATTCTATCTTTTAAAAGGTGAGTTTTTATCACTCTAGACATATGTACTTATATTATTGTGGAATAATGACAAGTGGATCTGTATAAATTGATATGTCATTCATACATGCTCGTGATATGTTATATGATGTTAAATGCTGTTTATATATTTGTTGCATCATCTAATATGTATTTATATGTTATACTATTCATTTTATATATTGTATCTCTCAATGCAAGTTCCCTATCACTATGGGATGAAATGATTTTTATTGCATTTATTTACTTGGGATTGCGGGTTTGAAATGATAGAACCCGGATTATTCTTTTTAAATTACGGATTGAAATGATACATATCTGTATCACTTGACCTAGGTTAGAAAATTTTATACAGGCCCATGGATAAAAATTTACAATAGTTTCCTAAAATTAGGGCTGGGTATTTTTCCATTTTTCCGCTTTTCCGTCAAATTCCTTCCGACTATTTCCGAAATTTTCGTTTTCCGCTTTCTTCCGAAAAAATAATTTCGGAAGGAATTCCTTCCGATTAATAACGGAAAAAGACGGAAATTTATCACAATTTCCACGGTATTCCTTTCCTTTCGAAATAACGTCTATTAGGCCTCACCCGCAAGCCCAGTACCTTTTTTCTAGCTAAATTCACTCACGTCGTCAACTTCAGAGTCAGGCCGAAATTCCCAAAAAGAAAAACTCTAACCCTAATTCCACCTTTTCTTCCTTCAACATACTACTAGCCCTAATTTTGTCACTTAAGTTTGCTGTTAACCCACTCTACAGGTACATAACCAATTCAATTTTAGTTCTTTAGTTTTTTTTCTTTTTCTTTTTCGTTTGTATCCAGATTCAAAGGATTTAACTGCACGTTTCTTTTTTAGCCTAGAATCCGAACAATTGATTCTATTTAGCCTAGAGTCGGGCCGAAATTTCTACTCAAATCGCATAAAAATAGCTCGATTCTTCTTTCGGTTTCTAGATATTTACAACTTAAGCTTCATTCAGAATTGATGAGGTACTGAGAAGAAACAACTAACTTTCGACTTTTGCTGGATCTAAAAGCAGCAGAATGTCCCTTTTGCTAAGTAAATTAGTCGAGCCTTACAAAATAGTGATGCATCTACTTCCATATTGATTCTATTGTATGCTATATTGTATGAAATCAGTCGGAGAATCAGATAAGTCCCAAATTTCTAGATATTTACTAACTTTCATGATTTTCAGCATATACAGAGGATATAAATGTTTCAACATCCCCTTTGTTTTGTAACAAAACTGTAATCTATCGTTGCTCCATCCTCTATAGGATTAACTATAGTTTCAAATGATATGACCCTTGGTTCCTGCAAGACAATAGAATTATCATAAATATGGGTAATTTCGATTAATACCTTGTAAATTAAAAAAAGAAATGACGGGGGATGATAAAAAATTTCCTCTACTTGATGATAAATTGAGTATGCATGTTTTTCTTTTGTTCATCCTATCATTGTTGTGAATGTAGCATCTGTAGATGTGAATGATGCAACATGCATTAAGTAAATTTTTGTTTCTTTTGATACTACACATGGCTGTTAAAACAGAAAATTTAACTGCACGTTTCTTTTTTCTTTTTAAACGAATTCGGCTGAAATGGAAACATGAATTAAAGATTTTGTTACTCAATGGCTAACTTCTTCAATTAGTTATATGCACCTTCTTCAATTAGTTACCAAAGTCAGTTAACCTGTATGTACATTCACTTTTTAAATGTCCTTTCCTGCTTCAAGTCAATATTATACACATCGTTGAGTTATTAATTATATAACTTTTCTGATCTTCCTTTTAACATAAACATTTTGTTGATACATGGTTTAACATTGTGTTGTATTGTATACAAACAACTTATCTGATATCCTCTTTTGCTCCTTGTCATAGGTAGATACAGTTGCACAATTTGGTGTAATCTTTCTTCCTTTTGCATTGAGACTTGAGTTCTCTATAGCAAAGGTAAATGCCAAGTTTTTATTACTGTGATTTTATCAACACCACTATGGTTATGGATATTACAAATCACTACTTTGCTAGCTGCTTACTTACCTTAAATATATTAACTCTGTTTCCACATCTTCGAATTGTTTCTCTGTTTCTACAACAAAGGTTTGGTACAAAAAATGGAAAAACTGTAAAAAAAAAAATTATTACTCTGTTTCTACAGAAAAGGTTAAACCATTTTTGAGAATAATTGTTATTTTAAATTACCATTGGATCCAAATATTACTTGGCACAAATATTGTTTGGTATAAAAATGAAACAACTGCAAAAGAGGTTCTTAGGAAAACGAAATCATGACATTGGCAATGAAATATTTAAAATAATGCAAGGCTGTAAGATGAAAATGCATGTGTTGTTCTAACACGGGCTATTATGATGTGATTGGCACTCATAGTAAACTTTGATAAGTAGCACTAATTAAGAAAACTGAAATTAAATATGACTTGTCGCTCATAGTAAACTTTGATAAGTAGCACTAATTATTTTACTGCAGGGAGATCTGTTTGACATTCATCATAAAGAGATACTTACTTTTATTGCTATTCAGAACACACAAGAAATATGTAGTAAAAATAATCAATCATGTTTGATTGTACGCACGCGTTTTAAGTTTGATCTTCTTTGGACGTCCAGAATCTATGTAACCAGATAGTTTATATTCCAAATCATTATATATATTTGATCCACTTTGAATATTATCGGCATACATGTAAATTTCAGGAAAATTAGAATATTACCTACAAACATCTAAATTTCAGGAAAAATAAATATTATCGTTGTATATACATATATTTTGGTTAGAGATGTTTTTGAGCATATATGTATGAACATGTAAACAGATTTTCCAAAAAAATTCCGATACCCATAGCAAGTGGCCAGCTACAGTAAGATGTCCCTGTCTACATAACTTTTATTTGCCAACGTTTTGTGATTGATTCCAGAATGCTGAAAGCGATATGTACATCAGATGGCAATAAGAGGTTTACTATGAGCGACAAGTCATATTCAGTTGGTACAAAAAATGAAACAACTGCAAAAGAGGTTCTTAGCAAAACCTTTCGTATAATATATTTCATGCACATAACCTTGCTCTATCATCATCAACAAATTATTAGTGAATTGATTTGATTTGCACTCTAATATTTTTAAGTTGTGTATGTATATCTTCTAACATCTTCTATTTTCATATAGGTTTCTTATGGACTCTAGTGGATCAAGTGCGGCGAATGAGTTAGGACAAACACAATCCGATTCACAAAGTCGGACCGAGATTCATCATAGGAAACCTTTAAGGCAACCTAGGTCGATAGTATGGGATCACATGACAAAGATTGTCAGAAAGAAAGACGATGGAGAAATGGAGACGATTGCATTGTGCAAATATTGCAAAATGGAGTGCCCAGCGGAGTCGAAGCAAGGGACAACTGGTTTACGGTATCATCTTTTCTATTTATGTCCAGAATCTCCTATATATAAGAAAAAAGACATAGACAAGGGTCAACCTCAAGATGGATTGGGTGGAGCTTTGGTTCCACATTCTTTTAATCAAAATAGATGTATGTTAGCACTAGCAAAATTCATTGTTAAAAATGAGATATCATTTAGGATGGTAGAAAGCGAAGGGTTTAAAGAATTATTTGCTGAACTTCAACCCAGATTCGTTGTACCTGATAGGAAGAAATGTGCCTTGGCTATTTGGGATTTATTTACAATAGAAAAGACTAAATTAAGAAGTGTGATAGGAGATCAAAGAGTTAATATTACCACCGATACATGGACTTCAGTTCAAAATATTAATTACATGGTAATTACTGCACATTTTATGGATAACGATTGGAAATTACACAAAAGAATTATAGCTTTTACAAAAATCAATAGTCATAAAGGTGATGAAATTGGAAAAGTATTAGAGAATTGTTTGAATGGATGGGGAATAGATAAAAAAATTACCATCACCGTCGACAATGCTAGTGCTAATGATACTGCAATTGGTTATATAAAGAGAAGATTAGAATATTCTAATTCTTTATTGCTTAATGGGAAATATTTACATTTGAGATGTGTTTGTCATGTCTTAAACTTGATAGTTAAGGATGGACTAAAATTTTACTGTGAAGCCGTCGAAGGCATTAGAAATTTAGTCAAGTACATTCACTCATCTCCTTCTAGATTGGACAAATTTAGATATTACTCCAACTTGATGAAAAAAGATAAAATGGCTATCGTTCCACTTGATTGTCCTACAAGATGGAATGCAACATTTAAAATGCTTGATGTTGCTTACAAGTTTAGAAAAGTGTTTGATAGGATGTGTATAGAAGATGAATCGATTAAAGCTTACTTTAATGAGATGGTTAAAGATAAGAAGAAAAATTTAGTAAAAAGAACGGGACCTCCGAAACAAGAGGATTGGGAAAGGGGTCGTATTTTAATTGAATTTTTGAATGTATTTTATGAAACTACAATGAAGCTTAGTGCAAGTAAGAATGTCACTTCTTCGTTAATTTTTGATGAGGTTATATTGATTCAAGAAGCGATCGAACAAGCTAGTGATAATATTCATGATTCTAATTTGCAAAGCGTGGCAAAAATGATGAAGATTAAGTTTGACAAATATTGGGGCAACATCGAAGTAATTAATAAAGTTATTTTCATAGCGCATATTTTGGATCCCAGGTATAAATTCCAATCTTTGAAGATCAGTTTTCTGGATATAGGTTGGAATGATGGTAAAATAAATGAGTTTCTCAATGTTATAAAATATGCTTTAAATGAGTTATACGATGAATATAGGAAGAGCATGAACATACCCATAATCGGATCTAATTTGGTGGTAAGAATTGAAGAGGACGATGAACAAATTGATGATAACATTAGAAGTAAAAAGTTAAAAAGACTTCAACAAACAAGAAGAGAAGAACAATCGCTTGAGATAACTAATGAGGTTGATCGATATTTAAATGATCCATTTGAAAATCTTACGAGTAGAGATTTTAATTTGTTAGATTGGTGGAAAGGCAACCAAACAAAATATCCAATACTTTCCAAAATAGCTAAAGATATTCTAGCAATTCCTAGTTCAACCGTTGCTAGCGAAAGCGCATTAGTCTTGGTCGAAGAGTCATTAATCCTTATAGGGCTTCATTGGCTCCTAGAATGGTTGAAGCATTAGTATGTCTTAGTGATTGGTTGAAAGCGGAGAACTTTAATTTTCATCAAGTGCAGGTTGAAGAAGACATTGAATTATTCATGGATAAAGAGACAATATGTGAAGGTCAATAATTTTCAGTTGGTGTTGATATGTTAATAGCAAGAATATGTTAACATGATTCAACTATGTGGAAGAAAACTCTTGCTTGAGTTTTTAATTTCTATCACAATTTACATTATTGTTTATGAGTAAGATGACAAAGTGTATAAGTAGTTTCTCCTTTATCTTTACAAAATTAATGCTAGGATGTAAATGCTAATTAATATTTTGTATAGGGACTTCTTCTTCATCCTTGGGAGCATCGTCATCATCGCAACAAAATGAAGCAGAATGAAGATTGCTTTCATTTATTATCTCTCGTATATCCCAAATAAGGTAATATAATCTGTCATGCATATTGTGGTATAAATATTGTGAGGTATAGTAAATTATTATTGTTGTTTCCTACTTTAAATGGCGATAGGAAATTAACTCTGGGTACTTGTAGCAGCATCCTTTTCTATGTTGGTGTCTTCTATCCTAATTCCTAAGTAGTTAATATGAGCCTATTTTGGAATAGATAACGAAGAAACTATGAATATAGAATTTGAAAAATAATAAAGAAAATCAAATGAATGAAGAAAATCAAAAGGTGAACTTCGGAAAATGTTAAAATCTACCTTATCTGGAGTAAGCCAAAGACAAAAAAGCAGGACAGAACATTAAATCCCTATTTATAGATAACAGTTTCTTTTGTCATCTAACATAACACATTTATAATTGCAGCTTGATAAAATGATATATGCCATGTATAAAATGTTGCTGAAAAATTTAACTTCTGAAGAGTTGCTTCCTTCATTATGGGAGAAATGCAAGGTATGTTTTGCCTACTGGAAAATCACATGCTAAGTTATGAAAAGTTTTGGTGGTTTATACGATCTTATAATATATTATCATCGACTTTTTTATGCGGAAGTCATGTTAGTAGACTGGATAGAGTAAATTTAACATTCAAAGGACTATTGCATAAATGATTCATTCAAATAGTTTCTAAACGTCCAAGGTCTGCATCAGTTGCTTCAAATAGTGAAAGTTATCAATTGCTTCAAAAGAATGCACGTGATGGCAAACGTCTGTAAAATTTCTGTCTGTTTTAAGTGCAGGTTTGAGGAGAGCACTGCCAACTCAAATACAATCAAAACCAAGAGTCATGGTGAAAAGCTCGAGAAAGAAGCATAATTAGTTTTAAGTGCAGTGCTTGAAATTTTCTATCTGTTTTAAGTTCAGTGCTTAAATTTATTTTGCAGTTGTATTTCATTTCAAATTGTGAGCTTCGTTTTCTATTTGTACTTGATTAATTTGTTACTACCAGCACTCAGTAAACAGTCTGCAAAAATCATAAGTTTTCTTTACCGGAAAAGGTATTTACTGTTAGTTTTCTTTACCGGAAAAGGTGGAATTTCCATCTTCCATCCCGCTTTTTCCAATTCCCGTGATTACCGATTATAGGAATTCCAGAGTTCACGAAACGGAAACTGGAACAAATATCATCTTTCCATCAGCGTTCGGAAGAAACGAAAAAATCCCCGGTTGGTACGGAAATTTTCCAAACCCACCCCTACCTAAAATTATTAAGTATTTTGAATTTATAAATAAATGGAAATTTAAAAAAAAATTGATTTAAAGATTTAGAATATAAAGAGATATTGGTTTTCTATAAGTTAAGATTTTATAAGTTGATTTTGATTTTTAATTGTAATGAAAAAAATCTTTATTTGGTTTTAAATTTGTAATTTAAAGATTTGGAATAAAATAAACAACTTAATAATGAAATTTGATTTAAATGTGGAATTCTAAATCTAGCCTAATAGTTGGAATGAATTCTATTCCATGAAGCGGATATGTTTGTATAAATAGGTTTACAGTGATTTTCTAAGTTAAGTTGTATAAGTTAATGTATAAAATGTAATTTATATATATGAATTAACTTGATGATTGGAAATTGGTTTCCAAATGGAGATTTTAAGTTAATAAAATAAGGTATTTTAAATTTAAGAAACGTGTAAAGTCCTAATTAATGAGAGAACATGTAAAGTTTTTAATTAATGCAAAAACATGTAAAGTTTTAATTAATGAAAGAAAAGCGTAAGTTTTTAATTAATGAAAGAAACATGTAAGGTCATAATTAATGAGAGAACATGTAAAGTTTTTAACTAATGCAAGAAACATGTGAAGTTTTGATTAATGAAAGAAACGTGTAAGTTTTTAATTAATGAAAGAAATGTGTAAAGTCCTAATTAATGAGAGAACATGTAAAGTTTTTAATTAATGCAAGAAACATGTGAAGTTTTAATTAATGCAAGAAACATGTAAAGTTTAAATTATTGAAAGAAACATGTAAAGTTTTAATTAATGTTGTTATCCCGCTTTTTGGCAAAGCCGTGATGCCAAAAGATCGATCGAAAACAAAGGGCAGTTCGTCCCAGAGATTGGTCATACTCTGCTTCACTATGGATATCGCTGAATTTTGTTCGAGTCCAGATTGAGCTACAATTGATAGGACATGACAAGAAAGATCATAGAAGTTAGCATCTTAAATTTCAAGTCAATCCGAGTTCATACGTTCAAGTTATGATCGATTCAAATTGAAGGAAAAAGCCCAGATTTCGTATCCATCAATATGAGTGATCTCGTACCCATCACCAAACTCTGGTTTGAATCGATCACTTTCGTATCGATCATCTGCAAATCCATCAAAGTGTCTCGGTTCGTATCGATTAGTTCGAATCCATCGAAGTACCTCGGTTCGACTCGGTCTCGTTCGAATCCATCGGCAGATTACCTACTTCGTATCGGTCAACCCCCATGAGTACGTATCGATCAGGATTGGCCGTGTTCGAATCCATTGAGTTCGTATCGATGGATTTCGTACCCATCAGCGGATGATGCACTTCGTAACGATCGGGTAATGTCCTCTTCGTATCCATCATGGAAGCATCCCTTCGAACCCATCTGGTCAAAGCACTTCGTATCCATCAGGTTACCCTGCTTCGTGTCCATCAGTGATTCGTATCCACCAACTGTTGCAGTTCGTATCCATGAATAAGGCTTCACTCGAATCCATCGAGTCAACTTGCCATGGTGACGTGTCATCCCTCGATACGAACAAGCCGAAGTATATGGAGTCGATGCGGTCAACTCGGAGTACAGACCGGATCGAGTCGAAGTTTGCGCTCCACGTCATCACAAAGGCGCGTGCCGCCATCGATTCGAAACCATCGATGTGAAGAGATGGATTCGAACCAAACAGCCACTCGAGAACGCTCAATTCGTATCGACGATATCTCCCAATCTACTGATCCAAATGCCATGAAATTTTCACAGAAGGTTGCATGCATGATGAAGAATGTCTCCACCAAATTTCAGCCCAATTGAACATCATCTTGATCGATACGAAATGACTTCGTATCGATCACAGATCGACTTGAAACTTTCTAAGGTTGGCCGCGTGGGCCCACTCACGTGCCAGAAAAAGTATTCCGAGATTTGAGCGTGATCTCAGCTTCCTACGCCTATAAATGGAGCCCCAGAGCCAACAGAAAAAGGATCTTTGGATTCTCAAGCGCCCAGACTCTGCCGGATCGAGATCTCCATCATCCTACATCATATTCTTGCTGTTGATTTCGAATTTCCAGTTATAACTTGTTGTTGCTTGCTGTAGTCACTTGTAAACGTTGAAAGAGAATCAATAAAATTGCAAAAACTTCACAGTGGACGTAGGCAACACGCCGAACCACTATAAATCGCTTGTCTCTGCCTTTACTTTACTGTTATTTGGAGTTTTTGTTAGATAACCCTCATTTTCAATTTACATTCTTCATTTATTATCTCTTCAAAGACTTCCGAAGGGTGTTGTGCCCAATTTTGGTACAAACACTTTGGTGCTTTCACCGAGAAAACCCAGTTTTTCTCCTGCTCATTGGATCTGTCATCGATACCGGATTGCATAAATCTAAGAGAGAGATCCAGATTCCAATTTCAGATTCCTTCCGTTCTATTCAGATTTACAAAAGTCTAAGGAAAGGAGTCCACTTCTCAAGATGGTTAGCACAAGAACCGCTTCTACCGCCGCTGGTCAAGAAGGCCGGGATAGACAGAATCCCGAGCAACTACCTCCACCTAATCAAGATGATACCGGGCATTCTGATCCATCAGGTCTGGTTACTAGACAAGAGTTCCAGACATTGCTCCAGGAACTAACTCAAAGTCGGCAACAGCTAGCTGAGCAGTTGCGCGTTAACACTGAATTAGCTAATCAACTAGACCGCCAAGGGTGTAGAAGATCCAAAAGGATCGTGCGTCTCGCTCCTCCACTGAAAGTTCTGCTTCATCCGACTACAATCATAAATCTACCCGTCCCAGGCTAGAGGGAAATTATGCACAAGCAATTGACCACCAGCCAGCATTGACCGTTGGACAGTTAAGAGTTGGCCCTTCTGCTAGTTTTCATACTGGACCCTCCTCCCGAGGGGGCACTGTTCCACAAAACACCACGGACAACCGTGCCACTGCTACCACGGCTGATATGGGGATCGATACCCATAACCAACAAGGGCGCACTCCTGAACTGTACATTCCCGGAAATGTTGAGCCAAGGAGGCGAGACGCAAACCTTCGACAGCGTCCGGTCCAACCTCGCAATGTGGAGCCCGACCACACTTTGGCCCAATGTACACAAAATGCTACAATGCCAGACCTTTCAGCCATGATACGCCAAATGATTCGCGAGAGTCAGGGCTTGAAAAATGACGATTGGGGAATCTCCCGAAGTCATACTCCGTTCGCGGATGAAATTTTATACGCTGAACTCCCTCGGCGATTTAGAATGCCGACTCTGCCCATGTACGAGGGGAATTCCGACCCCAATCAACATATCCTGAAATATGAATGGTCGATGAGTGCTGCAAGAGTCGATGATGCAATAAAATGTCGTAGTTTTCCCATTTCTTTGGGGGGCATCGTAAGGATGTGGTTTACACGATTGCCTCCTCGATCAATCTCTTCGTTCGACCAGTTGGCTACTAAGTTTGTCGAGCAGTTTCGTATGCAAGTCGCCAGGCCTAAAGACGTTAATACTCTTTCCAGTGTCACTCAAGCTCCCGGAGAGACACTCAGGCGATATTTGGAAAGGTTCAATGCCACTTGTGCAGAGATCAGTAACCCCAATGATAATTCGATCTTAATGGCATTAACTAAAGGGATAGACCCCGATTCCGAGTTTGGAAACTGGTTAACTGGAAAGCCTCCCGCATCGTTGGACTGTTTCTATTCCAAAGCTGCTCAATTCTTGAGGCGTGAGGATGCGAAACAGTCTAGGAAACAGGACGATGTAAGACCTAGCAGTGAAGGGATTCAGAGTAATGTTGCAGTCAAGCAATCTGGTGAAAGTTCAGGAAAAGTCCAACTGAATATTCAGAATAAACAAGCTCAACAACCGAGGAACAGTGATAATCAGAACAGAAAACGGGATCAGAACCGTGGCCCGCAACGTAGGGCTCCAATGTTTGACAATTATACACCACTGAACACGTCACTGGAGAACGTGTATTTACAGACTTGCAATGCTATGCAGTATAAGAAACCTGCTCCGAAGCCATCGTCGGAGAGGCAAATTCAAAAAGGAAAGTTCTGTAGATTCCATGAGAGTTATGGACATAATACCAATGAGTGTAGACATTTGCAAGACCTCGTTGAGAAGTTGATTAGAGAAAGAAAGCTAGATCAGTTTGTTCGGGCGCCGCAGTCTGGTGGTGCGGGCCCATCCAATCAAAACCGTGCGCAAACTCGAGAAAGACAGGAGGAACCTGCCCGTACAGGCGGGAGGTTAGTTATTAACACAATTAGTGGTGGTCCCCATCCAACAGATCAAAGTTGGAAGGAAATGGAGTCATATGCCAGTTCTATTAGGCATGTAAGCTTTGAGTGTTGCAGTAATTTCGATGAAGGGGCCCCGGCCAAAATACAAAAGACGATGACAGATGACATCGTATTCAGGAGCCGGGATGCTGATAGGGTCGAAGCCCCAACTATTGACCCACTTGTCATATCTGCTCAGGTTGGTCCTGCTTGGCTGAATAGGATTCTAGTGGACAGTGAGAGTTCTGTGAATATTTTGTTTAAGAGAGTGTACGACCAGATGAAAATGGAAGCAAAAGATTTAAGGCCTTGTCAATCTAGAATTCATGGCTTCGATGGGAGTTCTAATATACCCACTGGGGTGGTAGAGTTGCCAGTGGAGTTAGGATCGGGAAAATGCCGAAGAGTTCGGATTTTACAGTTTGTTGTTCTGGTTATTCACTCTCCATACAATGCATTTTTGGGCCGACCGGCCCTTGCTGAGTTCAGGGCAGCGATTGCCCCGTGGTGTTTGACCTTGAAGTTCCCCACTGATCGTGGGATTGGAGTTATACAGGGAGATCAGGCTACTGGAACAGCCTGTTACGTGACTGACCACATTAAAGACTTGGAGTCAATGTTCAATACCCTTTGGAGATATGGGATGAAGCTCAATCCTCTAAAGTGTCATTTTGGAGTCGCATCCGAAAAATTCCTTGGGTTCATCGTCAACGCCAGAGGAATAGAAGCCAACTCTGAAAAGATCTGGGCTATCAGAAATTTACAAACTCCAAGAACTATAAAGCAAGTCCAGAGCCTTAACGGAAAGGTAGCAGCGCTGAGCAGATTCTTATCAAAGTCCACCGACAAATGCATCCCATTCTTCGATTTGATCCGAAAAGGGAAGCGGAACTTCAAATGGACTGCGGAGTGCGAGGACGCATTCAAATCATTGGTTCAACATCTTTCCATACCGCCGATTCTTTCAAAGCCTATCAACCACGAACAGTTGTATCTTTACCTGGCAGTGTCAGAAAATGCAATCAGCGCTGCCCTTGTTCGGGAAGAAGACCGAGTCCAAAAACCGGTCTACTATGTTAGCAAACGACTCACCGGAGCTGAGAGAAACTATCCGATGCTAGAGAAATTAGCCTACTGCCTAGTCATTGCCTTGAGGAAGCTCCGTTCATACTTTCAGGCTCATCCCATCACTGTATATACCGATCAGCCGTTACGATAGGTCCTCACGCGGCCTGAGACGTCTGGTAGGTTACCCAAATGGAACATCGAACTGAGTCAATTCGATATCACTTACACTCCAAGGAGAGCTATTCACGGTCAATTCCTAGCAGATTTTATAGCCGAGTTTACTGTTCCTGAAAACTTGCCTTAGACCAGCAAATCTCCTGAGTACATCTGGAAGTTACACACTGTTGGTGCATCCAACGATCGGTGCTCGGGCGCTGGGGTAGTACTTGAGACCCCCGAGGGCCGATCCATATGCTATGCTTTAAAGTTTGAGTTCCGCGCGACCAATAATGAAGCCGAGTATGAAGCTTTACTTGTCGGGTTGAAGATGGCCCACGATCTGAAAATTACCACGGTGGAAATCTACTGTGACTCCCAATTAGTCGTATATCAGGTCCGGGGTGAGTATCAGGCGAAAGATGAAGGCTAGCTGCTTATTTAGCCCGAATCCGAAAAGTGCTTGATCAGTTTGATTATTATTCCATTTTATACATACCCCGAGAGCATAATCAGAAAGCTGATTCGTTAGCAAAATTAGCAAGTACGGGCAAAGCTCAGCAGTTAGGGCTCGTCCCTGTTGAAACTCTATCCTCTCCAAGCATTGATCAAATGGAGACTGACTTCACCTTTGAGGCTACTTCCAGTAAGGAATCATGGATGACCCCTTATCGAGATTTTATTGAGCATGGGACCTTGCCCGAGCGCAGAAGTGAGAAGAGACAGATTCTTCGAAAAGCCTCGCGGTTCATCATTCAAAAAGGAGTTATGTATCGAAGAGGATATTCTATTCCTCTCCTCCGGTGTATCTCTCACGACGAAATCAAACGAGTATTACATGATGTACACGAAGGAGAATGTGGCGATCACACTGGGGGGCAAGCATTCGCCAAGAAAGTACTCCGATACGGGTATTACTGGCCCACTGTTAACCGTGACGCAGTAGACTACGCCAGAAAGTGTGTTAAATGCCAAAAACATGCTCGGATTCCTAGAGCCCCACCTACTGAGATAACCCAAATGGTCAGTCCTTGGCCGTTTGCAGTATGGGGTATTGACATAATTGGTACATTGCCTTTGGCCAAAGGTGGCGCGAAGTACGCCATCATCGCAGTTGATTACTTCACCAAATGGGCTGAAGCTGAACCTCTTGCAACCATCACGACGAAAAAAGTAATCAACTTTGTAGTACGCCACATCATCTGTCGGTTCGGTCTCCCGCATACAATTATCACCGATAACGGAGCCCAATCCGACAGCGCTGAATTCAAGAACTTCTGTCAACGGTTCCATATCCATAAGAAATTCTCCGCAGTTGCACGCCCTCAAGCGAATGGCCAAGGCGAAGCTGTTAATAAGGTTATCAAATCTATTCTGAAGTAATGACTGGAAAAAGCCGGGGGCAAATGGGTTGATGAACTTCCTACGGCTTTATGGGCTTATCGAACGACCCACAAGACTGCAACCGGACACACTCCATTTTCTCTATCTTATGGCTCGGAAGCTGTTATTCCAGTCGAGATGGAAGTATCTTCTCATCGTGTGACATGCTATGATCCGAAAACGAATGCCATACTACTTGCTGAATCTTTAGATTTACTCGATGAGAAGCGTGAAGAGGCTGATCTGAGGGCAGCCGCGTATCCGAGTCGAGTCGCCCGAATATACAATGCCAAGGTCCGGCCGCGTACCTTTGAACTCGGCGATCTCGTGCTCAAGAGAATCTATCTTGTTCCTTCGCACATGAAACCTAATTGGGAGGGACCATATGTGATTTCACAAAAGCTCGGAGATGGCACATTCAAGTTATCAACCATTGACGGTCTTACTCTGCCGAGAGCCTGGAATAGCGAGAGTCTCCGTCGCTACTATACATGACAGACTTTATTTGTTTTAGCCCATTATTTCCTTTGCATTTTATTTTCGCATTTTGAAATTTGAACTTGTAATAAGGCAGCTGACTTTGCCATATTTTCTTATTTCAGCAATAAAATGTTATATCTTCGAGCCAGAGCTGTGATTCATTGAATACGACACAAAACATCACAATGCACGGAGAGCTAAGTTCCATCATACCGTGGGATTTATTCAAATAGGGAGTGATTGAGATACGACCAGTCACTCACTAAGTGAAACCCGAGCTCGGGGGCATGTCACCACACCAACACCTAAAAGGATTGATACACGACAATCCTTTCATTGACTCCAAATTCCCAGAGTATGAATTGGAGTATAAACATAAAGTCCATCGCTCCCAGAGTGTGAACGGACTCCAAATTCCCATAGTATGAATTGGAGTATAAACATAAAGTCCGTCGTTCCTAGAGTGTGAACTAACTCCAAACTCCCAGAGTGCGAGTTGGAGTATAAACATGTAAATGCAGTTTCGGAGAGGTAGATCCGTCCTCCTAACGACTTCGACCGTATCTTAAACAAGTTCGAGGAGGATGGACCCGTCCATCTAACGACCTCGCTTGTTAACTCAGGGTGGATGTGATCCGACCATCCACGATCCCAATAAGTCCATGTTCCCAGAGCGTGAACTGGAATATAAACATCAACTCCGGGTTCCCGGAGTGCGAACCGGAGTATAAATGCTAACTCCAAATTCCCAGATGCGAATTGGGGGCATAAACATCGACTTTAGGTTCCCGGAAAGCGGACCGAAGCATAAGCACTGACTCCTAATTCCCAGAGTGTGAATTAAAGTATAAGTATCAACTCGAAGTTCCCGTAGTGCGAACTATGTCATAAACAACGATAATTATCGGATTCCCGGAGTGCGAACCAAATTATCGCTTACAAATTATTCTAAGTCCCCGAAGCGCGGACGTGTATTCAAGATCTGTAATAGATGCGGTCACAAGCTGATCGTCATATCACTTAAACAAGTAAAGCAAGAAAAAACAGTTGAAATGAAGAAAAGCTAAATTTTATTTCAATTAACTGGAAACAAGAGATTATGTGCAAGTTCTTCCAAAAATTCCTACTAGCAGGAGCCGAACCTGCATCTATACACGGCCTACAAATAAGAAGCAAAAACAAATTCCTATCTATCAAAAAATTTACTTAAGTAGACAACCTACTTCTTCTTTCTTGTCCTTCTCTTCAACGGGGAGCCCTCCGACTCGCTAGAAATCGTCCGTTTCGAGCCTCTCCCCTCCGATATTTGCTCCCCAGCTGGGGGCATAATGTCGATGTCCTCCTCTGAACTTGATTCCAGGTGTATACTGCTCAGCGGAGGAGTCGGGGGGACTGGATCTGCAACAGAAGATGGGATAGTGCCGCCCGGTGATATTATCCTTAGAGGCGCTCGGCTGTGCACCGCCGTACTACCACCAATACTACCACCTTGCCCCGCAGCCTCTAATTCTACATTAATCTCGGCCAGAATTTCTTCATCACGAATCGCTTGGGCCTGGCTGGGGGCATCCGCAGTCTGCATTGAAGAAATAGAGGCTGGCGGGAGGTCGCTAAGGATGAACGACAAGTCTGTAGAGAAGCCACCATGCTGGCCGAGCAGTTTGCTCACCATTTGCTCATCAAGAGATAGTGCGCTCCCCTGCGTCATCTCAGTTGACACTGTTGTCACGACGGTCATCTCAGTGGTGATGGCCTTCTGCCCTTGACTTGATTCTTGAGTCGCAGCAATCGGTGCAACTCCAGTCACTGAGCAAAGATAAGAAGAAGTTATTAATAATCGCTTCAAAACAAACTCTCTATTTGGAATACACTTGAGATAAGTTCGAAATACCTTCCTCAACTTGGCCTGCTGACGACTGAGCAGCTCCGGAAACATGCTCCCGGATAGGAGATAGCTGCAGTTGTTCTGGATTATAGGCTGGGACAGACTGTGAATCAACTGCAGATGTGGGCTCTAACGGGAGTGGAGCGGTGATCTCAAGAACTGTAGCCCGATGTTCAACACCAGAACCTTCCCCGACTTCCAGATGACGGGCGCCGACCGTCTCCTTATCATGAGAAATTATGGCATCATGAAGGATTTTCTTTTCGTCTTCGGTCAGCAACCGTTTTTCAAGCTCAAATTGGTCAATTGATTCATCCGGATGCGCCACTTTCTCCTCCTCAATCAACCGGCTCCAGGCGCTATGAAGATGTACCGGATAATTCTCGATCCAAGCCAAATTCTTGTGCCTTAACACGTTAGCATTATAAGTGATGAGGAGGTCTTCAATGTCGGCCTCCAGCTTGGACTCGGCAATTTCAATTTTTCTATCAACATCGGCTTCGATCTACATTACTTTAGCCATCGCAGCATCACGCTCGGTCCGGAATTCTACCGCCTGATCACATGCCTCTTGTGCAGAAATATTGGCGGCATCCCTTTCCTTCATGATTTCATAAACTTTATCCTTAAGCTCATTAAGCTCTTTCAAAGCCGCATCTCGCTCGGCGGTGGCAATGGTGTTCCGATGGCCCATGTCCTCCAGCGTGACATAATGCTCTTTTTTCATTCTATCCATAGCCGCTTGAGCTTCATCGGCCTTCGTAAGGGCCTCCATCTCTGATTTTCGAGATGATTCAGCTTCTGTGTTCAGTACTTGTATGATGCGGTCTTTTTGAGCCAGCTCGGCTTGTAGCTTCTCAATGATAGCTGCTCGTTCGAAGGCTAATGACGATGCTTTCTCGGCCCCTTTATACCACGCCTTGTATTGGGCATAAAAGTCATGCACATAATCGTGTGCCACCTGCTCGGCCTCCGGCGGGATTCTTTTCAAATGAAGAGGGAAAATGTAGTTATCAAAGCAAATATTTGGGAAGTCCTTCTTTAATTGGGCAAGCCTGATTTCTCCTTCCCCCAAAATTTCAGTAGGAGGTTGTTCCGCAACTATTGGGGTCATTGCCTCAGATCTAGAATGACGGGACTCAGATCTGGAAGATTGAGAAGCTGACTTGCATCGAGAAGATTCGGAAGGACGAGAAACATAGGCAGGAGGTTGTATAGGAGCTCTGGGAGGAGGAGTGCGAAATCGAGACCGACGTCTGTAGTCTCTATCTCTATCATGTCGTTCTTGGCTAGAATACCCAGAGTACCTGCGATCGTAATCTCTATCTCCTTCTCTTCGTTGCGACTCGTAATATGAGGAAGATTTACGAGCCTGTCGCAGACTTCCTAATATCGAACCGCGTCCAGTCATAATATCTGCAAGGCAAAATGAGAGTAGAGTTAGTTGTTTTTCGAAACCAACGACCTACGACTAAAGGTTATGTAGTATCATGAAATATGTATGAATATGCATCCCCCTGACCAACCGGAAGTGTCGACCATGCTAGTAATAAAAGACTCGCTCAATTCTAAAGTATGATGGAATTCCTCCAACCCAGTATCATGTTGAAAAGACACATCGTCCGGGATTGGAAGATCGGCAAGCCCTTCAAAGAGACTTTCTGTTCTTGGGAGAGACCTCTCCGAAATTCTAATTCCGGGGGTGAGCCGGGACATGACGACCGACTTCCGTCTTCCCTTTTCAAGCGACTTAAAAACGGCCGTCTTGCCTTTTCTCTGCTCTACGACATCCTGAACTATGTCTGTAGGCCCGGCCAACGGCTCATCATCAGTATGGGTCCTCTCGGAATCGGCTTCCTCGGCTATAACAACTTTGGGCTTCTTATGCTTGACTCGTTTTTTCAAGACGGTCCTTAGTGCCCCGTCAAACTTTATACTCTGCCCTCATTCGATCAACCCAAGAGTCCGAAGATTTCTATCCATCAAAAGCAACTCGATATCCCTATCTTCACTCGAGACTTCTTGGAGTACTCGCACTATCTCCTTGAAGTGTTCACCTTCGGGTCGCTGAATCATTGCGGTAAAAAGGAAAAGATATAAGTTTCACTTCAACTGCAATCGCCTTAGTAAGTGTTTGAGAACTCAGCTATACTCACGTCTGAATAACCATCGTCGGGCGAACCCTGGAGGACTTCTGACGTAAAACCACTCCGTCTTGTAGTAGCTCAACCTGGTCCAAGACCCGGTGACCACTTGACAGTTCCTCACTGCCTCCAAGAATGTGAAGGATGGGTTATCATTTCGGCTTTTGAAGTTGAATAAATATCTGATCTCAGTCGGGATCGGTGGTCGATGAAGATACTCCATGAAGATGATGAACAAGCTATTCACTCAAGCATACCCGTTCGGGTGTAGTTGGGATGGAGCGATCCCCAAAAAAGACAATACTTCTCTAATGTACTCATTGAACGGAGGGAGCGTCCCGGCCACACACGCGTGGCGATTGAATGCGGTGTATCCCTCCGGCGGATTGTGTGGCCTGTCATTTGGTCCCGGCAATAACACGTCGTCCATTGACAGGCCGTGCCTTAAACATATCCTCCCTAGCATATCTTCAGAGACGTTGGATCGAACAGAGTCGGATGAATTGGCAATAAAAGACGCATTGGGAAATTCGTCCGGGGTTGGACCGATGAATTCAGGCTCAATGTTTGGAATCTCAAGTCTTGGAGGAGTTGTACTCTGGATTTCTTACGGTTGTGAACTTGATGGTTCCATAACCGGCTAACTTATGAGAAACTATCGTTAGGCGATAAAAAACCCGTGCATTCCCCACATGAAAGAGTGTGTGTGGTGCAGTGTTGTGCATTACTTGAAAAGATTTTGCAGAATTAAAGAAAACTTGGAAGCGACAAAGATAGTCAGAGTCCAGCAGGAATGACCGTCATCACTGACCGTCACTACAGTATCATCCAGATGTTGGTAATCAATTCAAGTTAAAGTTCGTTGTCACGGTGTTAAGTTATAGTTCCATCAACGAGCTTCGAAAGGTGGTTGAATATGCAGTTTAATTATCAATTCCAAGATATGCAAGAATGAAGCTCGTCGGAATCATGCAAAAAGAGAGTATCAAAATTTTCATATCCATCATAGAAGGTTTCGAATCGATGGCAAGAAGATCGTTCGAATCCATCTAGGTGCAGCTTCGAATCGATGCCAGGGTGCAACTTCGAATCGATACCGGGGGCACACTTTGTATCGATACCGGGGGCACATTTTGAATCGATGGTCAAGGGACGAGTTCGCATCGATCAAAATGAGATGATTTCGAGTCGATCCTTGGCTACATGGTTCGTACCGATCCGGAAGCTCCCAGCTTAACACCGATTACGTTCGAATCGATACTTTTCGTATCGATCATAAAGATAATGTTCGTATTGATCTAAAGCCGAGAATTTTGAATCGATCAGTAACCTATGTTTCATGTAAATCATTTCGCATCGATATGATCCATCTCCATAGCCGTCGGTGCGAACTGCATCACTCCCATTAGAGTATCCCAAGGATCGATGCGAAATCTAGAGAAAAACATCGTTGCCTTCATCGATTAGAACGCAAGCCCCCCGGATCGTTTTTCTTTTTCCTTTTCCACCCTTTCTTCTCCAATTTCCATGAGCGTTGCCATGAACATTGAACCATGCGCCAGATCTGGTTTTACCAATCACCAGAATGGATAATCGATGAAGAAAAGGCGGATCTAGATTAGCTTTTTCGCTTGGATTCGAAGTTGATTGCCTAATTTGAGTATGGAATTCGAGGAATTAGAGATCTGAATCTTGTTCGATTCGAAGACGTAACAACCTGCTTTTCTCTTGGAAGCTTTGAGTCGATGCAAAAACACAGAGAGTACAGGGTAACAATAAAAGCGAAAAGTGAAAAATGCCGAAGTCCCAGGTATTTATATGAAACCTGAGGGGAGACCGGGTCGATTCGCCTCCCAGTCAACTTGACCGGTCGCAACCAGTCAAAACACAGATCGTTTCAAAAACTCCGTTCGAATCCATACACTTGAAGCTTTATCGATGCGAAATTACACTCATACTTCAACGATACGAAATACACAACTAAGGCTGCGCTGAAGACATTGAATTCTACCGAGGCGAAACGAACAGTGAGCGCATCGACTCGAAGCCCCTGCTCACATCAGCAAATTCTCAACTCCATACATTGCAAATCGGTACGAACAAAGATTTCGTATCCACCGTAATTCAAACATCAGCATCGATACCAAAGATGCAACGAAGGCCTATTGGAATTACAGACCATCGATAGGAACGTCGATTTTGTGTCCATCATAACATATGCGTACTTCACCGATACGAATGGTAGTCTCGCATCCATCGATGCTCATACCCATCGATTCGAAGTACTACATTCGCGCATCACAAAGACCGTCAGCGTGAGAACAACATTCCCATCTCTTGCATCGATTCAGGAGAGGATCGATACAAGAGGATAGTCAAAAACAACCATCAGCGTTGTTTCAACTCAAATTTCCAAATCGGTTCAGAAGAGAATCGATACAAAATTCAATAACAAACGAAACTGACAACGACTCGTGAACACACAACGTTAACAAGAGTCAAATTAACATATATGCAGATGTCGGACTAATATTCGATTTTCAATGTTTACAGGGACCGAATACTCGTCTCATTACGATTACGGCAACAAACAGCTAATCGCTGTCATTCGGTAATCGGTTACAACAATACAAAGTACAGCTTTCAACGGAAAAATATGACGATTATTCAAATGGATTGCAGCTTTTCAAAGCACGTCATGTTTCCACAAGACGTACTTAGGGGGGCAAATGTTATCCTGCTTTTTGGCAAAGCCGTGATGCCAAAAGATCGATCGAAAACAAAGGGCAGTTCGTCTCAGAGATTGGTCATACTCTGCTTCACTATGGATATCGCTGAATTTTGTCCGAGTCCAGATTGAGCTACAATTGATAGGACATGACAAGAAAGATCATAGAAGTCAGCATCTCAAATTTCAAGTCAATCCGAGTTCATACGTTCAAGTTATGATCGATTCAAATTGAAGGGAAAAGCCCAGATTTCGTATCCATCAATATGAGTGATCTCGTACCCATCACAAAACTCTGGTTCGAATCGATCACTTTCGTATCGATCATCTTCGAATCCATCAAAGTGTCTCGGTTCGTATCGATCAGTTTGAATCCATCGAAGTACCTCGGTTCGAATCGGTCTCGTTCGAATCCATCGGCAGATTACCTACTTCGTATCAGTCAACCCCCATGAGTACGTATCGATCAGGATTGGCCGTGTTCGAATCCATCGAGTTCGTATCGATGGATTTCATACCCATCAGCGGACGATGCACTTCGTAACGATCGGTTAATGTCCTCTTAGTATCCATCATAGAAGCATCCCTTCGAACCCATCTGGTCAAAGCACTTCGTATCCATCAGGTTACCCTGCTTCGTGTCCATCAGTGATTCGTATCCACCAACTGTTGCAGTTCGTATCCATGAATAAGGCTTCACTCTAATCCATCGAGTCAACTTGCCTTGGTGACGTGTCATCCCTCGATACGAACAAGCCGAAGTATATGGAGTCGATGCATTCAACTCCGAGTGAAGACCAGATCGAGTTGAAGTTTGCGCTCCACGTCATCACAAAGGCGTGTGCCGCCATCGATTCGAAACCATCGATGCGAAGAGATGGATTCGAACCAAACAGCCACTGGAGAACGCTCAATTCGTGTCAACGATATCTCCCAATCTACTGATCCAAATGCCATGAAATCTTCGCAGGAGCTTGCATGCATGATGAAGAATGTCTCCACCAATTTTCAGCCCAATTGAGCATCATATTGATCGATATGAAATGACTTCGTATCGATCACAGATCGACTTGAAACTTTCTAAGGTTGGTCGCGTGGGCCCACTCACGTGCCAGAAAAAGTCTTCCGAGATCTTAGCGTGATCTAAGCCTCCTACGCCTATAAATAGAGCCCCAGAGCCAACAGAAAAAGGATCTTTGGATTCTCAAGCGCCCAGACTCTGCCGGATCGAGATCTCCATCATCCTACATCATATTCTTGCTGTTCATTTCGAATTTCCAGTTATAACTTGTTGTTGCTTGTAATCACTTGTAAACGTTGAAAGAGAATCATTAAAATTGCAAAAACTTCACAGTGGACGTAGGCAACACGCTGAACCACTATAAATCGCTTGTCTCTGCCTTTATTTTACTGTTATTTGGAGTTTTTTTAGATAACCCTTATTTTCAATTTACATTCTTCATTTATTATCTCTTCAAAGACTTCCGAAGAGTGTTGTACCCAATTTTGGTACAAACAAATGTAATATTGATTAAAATGATAAATGCTCTTTATTGAAATAAAATGTAAGTTAAAAACATACGTGTGACATGTAAAGTTTTAATTAATGTAATATTGGTTAAAATGATAAATGGTCTTTAATGTAATAGAAATATAAATTAAAATATACATTTGATAATGTAAGTTTTAATTAGTGTAATATTGAATAAATGATAAATGCTCTTTACTGTAATAGAAATATAAATTAAAATGTACATTTGATAATGTAAGTTTTAATTAGTGTAATATTGATTAAAATGATAAATGCTCTTTATTGTAATAAAGGTAAGTTAAAACGTACATTTGACATATAAGTTTTAATTAATGTAATGGTGTATTTTAAATTGATTAAAATGATAAATATTCCTTACTGTAACAATAAAATGTAAGTTGATAATGTACATTTGATATGTAAGTTTTAATTAATGTAAATGGCATATCTTAAGTGATTAAAATAATAAAGTTTCTTTATTGTAATAATAATGTAAGTTAATAAGGTACTTTTAACTTAACATAAGAATTTCAGCTTTAAATTAGATATTACGGTAACAAAGTTTATTTAACTATAAGGCTATGATAAATTGACCATGTTAAATTTGTAAGCATATAAATACTTTGAATATATAAAACGTTAAAGTGGAAAGTATTACATTCAAAAAATGCTATGATTCCTTAAGGTAACATTTCCAAAATGCTATGATAATTTAAAGGAATATTTCAAGTTTAATAAATTGAAAGAAATATTCAATGATTTGGAAATTTAGGTTCTATTTAAATGATATATTATTGAATTATTTTTGAAATAGAAATGATACCATTGTGATATGGTTTTGAAATGAGTATGATATTTTGGTTTTGAAAGTATATACTATTTTGAAAGAAATTATATGATTTTGAAATGGATATGCTAGTTTGGTTTTGAAAGTATAAATGATTTTGAAATAAATATCCATGGGTATAATAACGTTTGGTTGTTAAAGAGACCGGGATCGGAAGTTGTCATACTCTCTGCCAACTCCAAAAACCACTTTAACAACCGTGTACGCGGTGGAGATTCCAGAATGAAGTAGGTGGTGGTGGCGTTTCCTTTAAGGTAAATACATGGACCCGACTCCCGTGAGTTGGCATAAGGTGGCTAAAACAGGAGCGATCGACGGGTTAATACGGTAGCATCTTTGATCGAACACATCCTTTCGATATTATACTTTGAACTTTGGATTGATTTGGTGGCCACTTTTGATTTTTATTTGGGGGTGTGGCTCGAGGTGGGCGGTAGCTGCGCGCTACGCGTTACCACCGACCCGGAAGCATAATTGGTATATCTACCCTGGCATTGCCTAGTTGTGCCGTGTCACCTACCCTATCGCGCCTTGTACGAGTTTGGTTTTCTCCCAAGCCCGTGTGGTATCCTCTAGTGGCTTCCCGATCAGGAGAGACTATGATATTGGATGGACTACTGGGACTATTACGTGTTAAGGGGAATATTGGGTCACTCCTTAATGTTATTTAAAAGTAAGTTTATTTTAAGTTAGACATTATTATAATAGCGAAATATTACTACATAGTAAATAGTTTAACGAATCCTTAGAGGATGGGCGGTCCCAAGCATCCTTTAAGTTACTTGTACCTTATATTACAGTTCACTTGAGTTAGCTTACACTGTATAAGTATGTATGCCCTAACTCGAGCGTTTATGATTTTATTTTACGCTCGGGTCAGACTGAGTGATACAGCATTAGAGACTCACCTTCGAAGTTGGAGCTTTTCTTGAAGATCCAGCTATCTATTTCACTTTCGGTTATCCAGTTGATTCTAATTTTCCGGTTGGTTCCAGTGATGTATTATGATTCATACCCAGTTATCATGTTGAGACCTCCATTGTATCTTGTTATCTCTGTTGTATCTTGTTTGACTCTGATGTATTTATATAGTAGCTTCATGAACTACTATTTCTTTACTTCCACTGCATTTATTACTCTGTGTCTGTGATCTGTGATTTATTTGTTTACTTTTTATGCTGTGTTTTGCCAAATTTATTTTACAATTCGGTATTTTGAGCAATTCAAGTCCGACATGTGCGGATGCGAATGGTTGAAAATATCGGGTCGTTACAATTTTCATACGATCCCTCTTGTACTCAGTTTACAGAGTGATTAATAAAGCTCTCTCAGAGTGATTAATAAAGCTATCTCTTCAAAATGGACGTAGGAAAACAATGTCGAACCACTATAAACTGTTGTATCTCTGTTATTTGCATATTTCTTATTGCTTTATTGTTATATTCTCTCTATGTACACTTAATATTCTTCATTATTCCTATACAAAATCACTATTGGGTATTTGTGATCAATTTTGACGTAAATAGTATATTTTATTTCAAAACACTATCTTAAATGTGATACCGAGTGATCGATGCTCTGAATTCAACAGATGTCAACGTGTGTCAACCAATCATATTCAAAATATCGACCGAGGCAGTTGAGAGTGTCAATCCATATAAGGTGTCAAGTGTCTTATACATGACAAATAAGCCATTATGTGTGGATAACCCGATCATATTAGAAAACTAGCCCCATCTCACGATGGAACCGTGTATGGAGTGTTATCAATTATCGTCGTATAATCAAAAAACAAAACAGCTATCTAAAGCAATGCGAGATGTTCTTTTGCAGGAATATAGGAAGTGTGGTGATTGGAAAGGCCACAATGGAATTGTTCTAGTGTTGGAATACGTTCAATGTGACCACTCTTTGGAATAGAACCATCTCATCATTACATGAAATAGTGATAAGTGATCGACCAAACTTAGAAGAGAGATGGTTCAAACGTTTTGAGGAACAGAGGTGTTCTATTGTGTTAGATGGAAAACTTTCGTGAGTGGCCCAAAGTAGGATGTGTGCTGACTCAATGTCAATGCAAGGTTTTGAAATTTAGATGATTGAAGTTCCTACTTCGGGTCAAGCTAGAGTTCATCCCTAGAATAACCTAGGGAATGCCCAAGCAGTGGAGAAGGGGATGGTCAATCACTTCTTAGGCCTCGATAGCCCTAAATTGCCAACGTCGATCATCTATTGGACTTAGGAGACCTCTAGCCATCGCCTATGACAAACTCCACCACCACAAGATGGTGAAGACCCACCGCTTAACGTTAGATCCAGATTTGAAAAGGAAGGGAATTCGATCCTCGAATTCTTTTGTGATGGTTGCAATGGTCGAGGTGAACAGTAAGTGGTGATGATGGCAAAGAGGCAACAGCGACGATGCTAATTGTTAATAGCTCAATTATTAATTTTGACAACAACAACCATATATAATCATATAAAATATAGATACTAATGATTTTTTACGTTATATAGTATGTAATGTAGAATATTACACAAGTGTTGAATCAAAAACTATATAGTATAAAGACTCAACATAAAGATGATATGAAGATTCATGAGTTCAAAGACCAAGATATGAAGATCTCAAGATTATAATTTAGTGTATTGAGTCATAACATATATTGTTAAAGTCCTTGATAGCAATTTTCGATCTTTATCATCAATTTTCTAATTTTTTATAATTTTTAACCAAATAATTTTTAAATATATTACAAAAGTTTTTCAATTCAGAATGTTTATAAACTATGTTCAAACTATTTTACAAAGTATCAAATTATTCTACAAAGTATAGGATTTTCAAAATAATTTAAAAGAAAAATAGTTTTCATTTTTACTATGGTATGTTGGCATACATGGCGCCAATTAGTTTTACAAATTTTGAAAGGAAGTGGCTATTCGTTGCAACTTTTCATCAACAGACACATCTATTCATTTTCTATTTAAAGGGGAATGCAAATGAATTTTTTGAACAACTAATTACTTATTTTCTTCCCTTCTCTTATTCTCTTGAAAAATATACTATATTTTCTTCAAAATCACATAGAATCAATTCATTGTATTGATTCAATACTACTTTCTTACTATTTTGGAAACATCTCTCTCTCTCTAATTTCAAAGGTCAAAGTGTAATCTAAGAGGCTATAGGATCTATTTTATCCAAACTACAAGAATTTTTCTTTTGAAAACTATCAACTCTATTTGTATTTTCTTTGGAATGCTTGTAACCTATTCCAATCAAGTGGGTGTTCTTAGTAGCTCGAAAATCTAATGGGTGTGCTTGTTGTTAGGTCAAATCAAGCGAGTCTACCCTTGTGTAGTTAATGCCCCGCTATTACCCCGCTACAACCCGGCTATATCTCATAGCGGATTTCTACCGCTACGATTTTCCCATATAGCCCCAGAATATAGCCTTTCTTCTTTAATCCCCGCTATTTCCGCTATATCCCGTTATTTCCGCTATGTTCCGCTATTCCCGCTATATCTTTTTTAATAAAATGAATTGAAAAATTGCATTTATAAATTATAAAATTATGAAACTAATTTATTTGATTTAATTTTTAATATATTTTCAGAAATGAAAATACTCTAATATTCTACCAAATTCAATTATGTTATATAACAGTTTTTCATTTATTTAAAGTATATTCGCACATGTTTTTATTTAAAATTATTTATGTATTATTTATAATTCAAATGAATGATAATTTTTCATTTAGTCACCATTTATATATTTGTAAAAACATTAAGTACGAGTTTTATATGTTATTTTAGAGCCATCCGCTATATCCCACTATATCCTCGCTGTATCCCCGCTATGACTTTTTGCACCTCCACCGCTTTGAATCTACTGAGCGCATTAACTGCACAGGTCTACCCTGAGCTTGAAAATTTATGAGGGTGTGTCTCATAGCCTCGAAATTGAGATTGTATTTAGGTTTGCCTTCTGTTAAAGGTTGTTATTTTAAAATAAATATGTTCAAGATTTGTACAAGACTGGATGTAGAAGAAATCCAAACTATTATAAAATCCCTGATGTCATCTCTCTAACTCTATACTTTACTTTATAAGTTTTATTTTTATCATTGACCGCATCTATGATTAATTATTTGTATAATTCTGTATCAATATATGATTTAATATTAATCTTGAAAGTAAATTGAAAATATTTACATGAGTTAGAAAACACTATTCACCCCCTCTAGTGTTAAATTAGTCTTAAGATCCATAATTTTGCAACCCACATTAGTTTGATGACAGCGAAGCATTTGGACTTAAGGAATTAAATTGCTGGAAATCGACACCGAAAAGACAGGAAGTAAACGAGCATAAAATATGAAGACATGAGGAAAATAATCGCAGTTTTGAATTTATAATTCCCAGGTAACTAAGCGAAACAACTCGGTACTGTCCTGAACTATTGATACCAACATGAAATTTTTGATCTAAAATTAGAGGTAAATGAAAGAGGGGAAAAAGGAAAGCGGACATTGCATAAATAAGGCATGGAACGATATTCATAGTACAGATCTTGATCTTAGATCGAAGAGTGATACAATTTCTACTTACAGCGGTTACCCTTTGAATAGAGATGACACTTTAAAGTAACTCTTGGATAACCAACAAGCTTGCATGGATAGGCGTATACGCTTATCTTATTTGATAACATGCTTTGTTTTAAATAGAAGTGTACTCTGGGCTAGACCAAGTGGTTTTCAGTCGAATGCGGACGTCAAGATAAAGACGAAATGGCTTAAGGACTTGGAAGCATGCTTAGGAGGAAGATAAAAGTTGCTTAAAGATTTGAGATTATAAAAGGAGCAAAGAAAATATTACGTACCAACCTATTAGGTCGGTCCGAGCTCTTTTCATGCACTTTGAGGAGCTGTAAAGTCTTGATCTGTAGATAACTGGCTATAGCGATTGTCCTTGGGCCTATTTCTAAAGGAGTAGATGAACAAATCCAAGGAAGCTCTAAAAAAAGGACAAGTACAAAAGATTTTAGAACCTCTCAGCAACGATTTAATGTACACGGAAAAATTGCTTGAAACTTGATAGATCGAAGCTAGAAGACTGAATGAAGTGAGATAACACAGCTCGCCGTCATAAAATATGATTGATGTCGATCATTTATGATTAGTTCTAAAATGATTTTATATGCTAGGGGACTTCGTCTCCCCTTCTACATTCTTGGATCTGAAGTTAGACTTGGTATTTCAAGATCCATTAATTTCATTAGGCAATTTCTCCATAAGTAGCAAGCATATGACAACTCAAAACAGACTTTGGCACTTCTTCTTCTTCACCTTCTTTTTCTACGCGACCCGGTCACTAAGGAAGCTACTTTTTATTATTTTAGGATATTAGATCATTAATATCCTTGTACTTTTGACCAAAATCTCTAAATGATACATTACAGTGGATGTAGACCTCAGATTTGCTGAACCACTATAAAAATTCTAGTGCCTTTTGCTTTTCTTCTATCATTTTATTACTATGTCTCTCTATTTTGGTTTGCTTTGGGGTGTTGTGCCACCTTTTGGCTCTACAATCATTGTCTTTAGTGAAATAATAACATCAAATAACTCATCAGAGGTGGGTTTACCTAAGTCATCCAAATAGGAGACTGATGTAGCGCAACACTGCTCCAGGAAGAGATGGTGCTTTTTAAAATCTCTTTAAATGCAGAAAATAGAAAGTTCCTTAATAAGGTTTTCAATATCGAATTTCATTTATTTTAAGTAATTGAGTGGTCATAAAAAAACCTAATGACCATAGCCCATTTCCTACAGTCAATTAGTTACTCCCAGAATCGTGACACTCATATCTATAATGACCGCCCTACACCTTTGATGATCATATAACTGAATAATGCACTGCAAAAGAATCGGACTGTTGTAGGATGATTGTCAAAGGAAAGGAAAGAAATAAAGAAGAGGAATATAAAAGAAAACAATAGAAGAGAAAGTAAACATCATATAATCACAGAACCTGTCGTATATCTCACAACGCATCGAATAAAATACAATAATCATCATAGATATAAAATAGGCAAGACAGTAGTAACTACATGAACCACATAATCATAGTACATAAGCTCATATGGTCGTATAAAACAGTAGTAGAGTTTATGTAACTGATAAATAAACTCAACTGATAAACTATCTCTTATAATAGTAAGTCAAGGCTCCACGGTGTCACATAGCAGAATAAACAATAATAAACCCAAAATAGAAATATGAGAAAGCATCGTCTCTTGCAAATCCATTTACACAACTCTATATGCTGTTTACACCTGCTACCTAGTCTACTCATTTAAAAGTACCCAAGATAATAAGAAGCAAAACATAAAACCTCGAGTCAAACAACATTCTGGTGTAAGTGATAAACAATCCCAAAATACTATGAAAGTCTATATAGTATATGGGGTAAAGGGTATGGAGAATCATACCTCACATGTCTCTGCATCTAAAGAGTTAGCACATAACATATGATATATGTTACTTTATCATAGTCATCATCGTGTATAATACATCAAAGTATTAATGGGTGTCTGGGTATCTACATCAATGATAACCACATCATGTGACCTCTGTAGAGTGATAAACAACCAAAGCAAACATAACATCCATCATACATCATCACATCACTCACTCAATGCATTGGATACATGATAACTCGATTGACCTATCATGGCAAGGACTACTCATCGTCCCAGTTCCTCAACACATGAATCCATGCCACTCAGTAGTCTACGAAAATTAGATTGGTCGTTATTGCTGATCCGGAGTAACGATTACTCGTCATGGAGATCAGATCACCCGTTATGAAGATCAGAGCCCGTCATGGTTCAAATAGATACCATATATACCCTTGCTTTATGAGTACTCTCTAAACCTTCAAATATCATCAATTCCTTAGCACACATCACCAATAAAAGAGATCATCCTGGACTATCTCTACGACTTCCATCGTGCAGTCATTACGGTCGAGAACTAATCTAGACAACCATCATTAGTCATAGAATCTCGTCATATGTCCTATAACCTTCCTCCAACAGTCCCTCAATATGACTCATAGTCATCTACTCTACATCTCGAAGTATAGCTATCCCATCATTGAAGCAATCACTTCCTATCAAGAATCATCATCAGCAAGTTCCAAAGTCATAGCATCGAAGCGTCACATCCTCACTTCACCACCAAAACCACTCATTGAAGAGCCACAACATCAAAATTGAATGTTGAATGAATGAATGAACCATCACATCATGCTCCGTAAAGCCTCTCCATCGTCCATGAAAAATTGAGCAAATCGAGCATCGGTAATAGTGGTTGATCCGACCACTCCAGAGTAGTCGATAATGACCATTCTGGTCATGTGTTTAGCCAAAATAGCTAGGTACAAACCAAATAAAAACTTTCGACGTCCATCCAAAAGTTTGAAATATATAACCAAGTCCATCGTCTCTAATCTACAGATCGATCGGTATGCACGACACTCTACGCATGAAATTCTATCCTACATGATACTTCCTAACACTATATCGCCTACAATCCGTGTTTTCATCCAAAATAAGCAAATAAGCATAAATGAAACCAATTAGCATACAAACATCTATAATAGCCTACATGCATCTATAATAACATGCATACAATGCATCTAGAGTAACAATGTGGAACTAATATAAAAAATAGCCTAAAATTTAGCAATTTCATAAATATAGTACGTCTATAAGAAAAGTGTGATATTCGATTTAAAACCATTTTTAAACACTTTTAAATTCTTTTATAAAAGAATATTTAAGCTTAAATATATTAAAAATCACATTATGAAGTTAGAAATCATTTCAAAACGTCATTTTTATACTGTACTGAAATTCATAGTATAGTGAGAGACAATATCACTCATCTAAAAAGCCATCCAATCCGATGTCAAGTCGTAGAGCTCCTTATCACGAGCGCAACACTAGAAACCATATCCAAACCAGATCTTGGATGCAAAAGATATAGGTTTTATAAAAAAAAAGGATTAATTAAATAATTTATTCACTAATTAATCTATTAATTACTTTCACTAACCCTTGATCATCTTCTCCCCGCATCTTCCTGTACACACACACTAGAATCCATTCGCTGTGTGCACCTTTTCACAATGGTACAGAGCCCCGGTCTACGAAGTCAAACGTCATTTGCGCCATCCCACTCCTCTTCGAATGCCCGATCCATCTATGCCAAAACCCATAAACCCGGCACTTCCCCCTTTAACACAACCTGTTGGACTATCGCAATAAACAAAATGTTGCAGTTCCCCTTGAGATGGCGCACCTCTTCAAATTATCACCATTTACCCCTCTTCGTATGAGAAGTGCAACGCCACCCTCAGATTTTTCGATCTCCTCCTCTAACTCCGATAAACCTAAACCCTTGTCGCGGTCCAAATGCCAAGCTTGATTAGTCACAGCCGCACATGACCTCTAGCACCATCGAGAAGCATTTCTCTGTAAAACTTCAACGGATCTAGTTTTGTAATTTCTTATTGAACAAAACTCTTGATTTAATTTATTGAAGGGTTTAAGGCAAGAGGTGCCCATTTTTCTTTACAGTTAATAAAATAGTGAAAGTAAATAGAGACCAATGCTTCTTTATATTAATAATATTCTATTTGTTTGATTTTTAAAATAAATCATCGTACGTTTTGAGCTCGTACGGTCACACAGCACGTCCGATCACAGTGAAACTCGTCAGCATAAATTACTTCATTTTTCCAGTCCCAATGGTACAATTTTCATTGTTATCTGAGATAGTGCTTTAGGATGATAATCTCACGCATTTTGAGATTATTTTAGCCATCAGATCGTCTGATCCTTAAATATAGCGATGTTTATACTCCTTTTAATTTGCAAGGTCGTTCTGAGCTCAACGGAAGTGGTCTCGAGTCCCAATTCAACCATGCACAAAAATCATATTTTTGGACCAATGATTAATTAATGATTCAATATTTAAATCAATTATCTAAAAATCCTATCTTTAAAAATATGCGACATTACAATTTCCATCGCATGTCATAAATACACTACAAGTCTACGCTGTGCATCTACCACGACCCAACTTGTCATTAGTAATGGACTATTGATCCTTAAGTGACATCTGGGCAATGGCTTTAATGAGAGTACTACTCTCAGTCTCGTCATCATCAACTCATCAAATTGACATCATGGATCTAGTGGACGACCCAGCAATCAGGACTGCTAGAATGGATACTAGCTTATCTAGTGGGTCCTATTCACGCGCTTTGCATAATAGCATGTAACCCATGACATAGATTCCCAACTAATATTGTCGACTTCAAGAGTCCCAATGAGATGACATAACATAATAAATTCTCAATTACTAGCACAAGGAGTATATAATAACACTCAACTAGTCAATCCTTAAAGGATGAATCAATAAATCTTAATATACCTTCAATTTGTATCCTTTAAAGAGGAATAGACCTCACGACTACTAAATTCATAAGATTCACCTCTGACAATTACCAAAATTCCTAACCCACTAATGATAAGTGACATTTGCTTACAAAGGTAAATGAAAAAATATCAATTAAGTGTCCCATACCATTCAGTATTGCTCGATCATTTACTAAGCGCTTGTAAATTACATATGATACCAACATATAATATTCTACATGATGAGTAAAAGGAATAATCAAAAAATTAATATTGAACATCCCATGCCATTCGGTATTACTAATCGTTTATTTTAAATTCTCAATTTATAGAACTACACACCATTCAATCAATTATTGATTGAAAGGGGTTTTATTAAAAATTAATCATTTCTAAAATTTCCATATAAAATTTCAAACGTCAATATAACATTTCAAAGAGGTTTTAATCTATAATATTCTCATTCTGTTCAAAAAAATTATTAAATCCAATCTTCAATATTTTAAAACCTCTTATTTAATTACAAAGAAATTATCATTTTAAACCCTTATTTAAATTCCGAAATGCCTAACTACTTTTGGAACAACTCGTATAATATGAAACCAACCTCTAATACTTTAGAATGGTTATAAAAGAGGTTTATAATATAATAATTCCTTTAAAACCCCAAATTCAAATTATATTATTATTACTGTTTTCATAAAATAATTTTTAATCCAAATCTTTTTCCATAAATCTAATATTTGGTATTAGAAATCAATATTTAGAAATCTTTATTTACTTCCAAACAATTTTGAATCACACTTAAAAAATAATCTATTAAACTAATACTTTCTTTCTTGATTTTGAAATAATACCAAAGAGGATTTTCCGAAAGAAAATTCCTTACTATAGCAAGATCCATACTTCCCATTACCTTTAATATGGCTTATATTTGTAAAATTTACCAAACAATAAGTATATCACATTTTAAACTTATTACTTTTCCCAAAATATTATTTTACAACACTTTGCGTTTATCTGGTATTATTGAAATAATCTCATTACTTTAACATAAAAAAATTAAATTCTCTTTATAAAAGAAAAATTCATATAAGTCATTTTGTAACAAAAAATAAAGTAAATGTCTATCTATAAAATTCACTTTTAAATTTATTTCTCTTTTCTTTAGTATAAGCCAAAATAGCTTAACACCTTAAAATGAAATAATTTGTATAAATGATTGCATTTATACTCTCCTCTTATCTTGTTTTAAACCAAATTTAAAAAAATATCACAATAACCTCTTTAAAATCTTTGTTCTTTTAAAAATCGTTTACATAATTAAATTCTAAAATCTCCCTTTTAAAAAAATAGACTTTAAACAAATTTATATAAATACTTCCAAAACATTTAAACCGATTTCCCCCTTTTAATCAATTCCGGTATAATTCATAACATAAAACAGCTATGATATAGATATCATCAAAATATCACCATCAATAGATAATCAAAATTTCAACCCAACAATGATAAAAACAATGGCATTTATCTCAATTTCAACCAAACAAAACCATATTAAATTCATTGATTGATTTAAGAATCAATTAAAAGTAAAAACGATCCTATACTAGATCATAGATGTGAGTAAATAAATATACCCGCTCTCCAAACTAAGTAATTAAGCTTGCAATCGCATCAGTTTTCTAATTTATCCATAACTTTGATTTCATCTTCTCCTCCATCAAACTGAACAAATAAAGCTCTAATACCTCATCCTTTGTCATTGGTTGTACATTTAACTACGTCTTCGCTGCATTTGCACCTATGTCCGTGCCTTCATCGGCGCCTTTGCTTGCACCATCGTCCACCACTGTTGGGCCATGCACCCGCGTTTTCATTTTGTTTTTATTTTGTTTTGCATTTCCTATTATATTTTTTAACTTTTGAATCGCAAGTTGATTATGGAAAGGAAGAGTGAAGTGGGTTAGGTTAGTTAAAGAGGAAAGGAAATAGCTCTTTAGAATGAAGTAGAAAATGAATGGGTCACTTTTCTTTGTTATTATTTCTTTCAACATTTTTTTCCGATCAAGTCCTTAATTACAACTTCTTTTCATTTGCAAATTGAAATCCCTATATTGATATAAAAATAATTCTATCATCCATTTATAATATATTTCTAATTTTAATTAATTCACTATTTTGTTCCAAAATATATTTTGATAAACTTTCCAAAATATTTAAATTAAACAATTGCTCACTTTGTTGATTTATCCATTTTATAAATGCCAAATAAAATTTATGTTGTTTATTTCAATTATATAACAATTATTTTCAATATAAAATTATTTATGTCCATTGTAAATATTTTTCGATCTGAATATTTTGTTATTATTATTTTGAAACTAATTTATTCACTAATTCAATTATTAAAACAAACTCATTTATCGAATAATTTTAACCTAACCAAATATATTTTCAAAAGTAAAATTATCCAAAAATTAAACGTAAACGTTTTATTTTAATTAAAATAATTTATCACCCAAGTGTAGGAGGTCAGGATGTTACAAATCTTCTTCCTTGAGAAAATTGCATCCTTGTAATTTTTATAGGAAAAGCTTCAAACAAAAACAAGACTCTAATACCCTAACTTCTACCAGCTGCCACAATTTCATCAACAAAGCTTTACCCTCGTCAAAATTAACTTGAACCTAAACAAGGACTAAACTTTCACTTCATCAAATTATCATATGTTAAGAATTTAAATAAATTTATTTAAAGACTTTCTATTTTTCATATATGATATAATTATATGAAAATTTCTAGGTGTTGAAATTTCAAAAAAGATTTGGTAGAATATACATTTTAAGGAGAGCATTTCGAAAATTTACAACACATATAATTGCTTGATATACATCTTTGAAGAGCCATCTCAATATTGAGGCATTCCGACACATGGGGAAACAACACAATAATATATATCTCTTACTATATGCATAAAAACGTAACTTAGATTGCGTTTTAAAACATGTTTTCTTTATTTTTATGTGAACAAAAGAAGGCATGCACCAAATCTAATCCATGATGACTGCCTTACCTATTCTTGGCTTATATAACTCATATAAGATCATATGTAAACATAAAGTAGCATTGATTATATACCAAAGGAAATATGTTACATTTTCATTTTAGCAACTTTGCAACTAAGTTTTAAGTGTCAAAACTCAAAATTATTTAATGCTTCAAAAAGGTTGTAACATAATTAAATAGCTTTTCAAAACATCTTTCGAATCTTGAAAATATGTTGCATCAAAAGTTATAGTTGTTTTACTAAGCAATAAAATTTTTGAAACGAGAAATGAAATGTCGATCCACTCTTTTAAAATATATATAGAATTTTTTTTAAATAAAGGATGTATGATTTGAGGATCATACAGACATACTATATATATATAATAAAAATAATAAAGGTGTAGGTGTTAGCACCAAAATTGGTCATTAACACCCTTGAGTAGAGTTATGTAGAGAGATTAATGAAGAGAGTAAATTAGAACAGAAGAATCGTGTAATTCAATGCAAAAGGAACAAAAAAACGAGAACACCAGATTTATAGTGGTCCGGTGTAATTGCCTACGTCCACTTTGAGTTTAATCTTTATTGTTTTCTCAATCACTTGAATACAGATACAATCCGTAAACCAATCACTTGCATACAAGTTTGAATTAAAAAGAGGAGAGTGTCAAAAATGGCAGGGTCTCCCCAGTGTTCTCGGAAAAAGGTCCCTTTCACTGTGCCTCTGCCCTTCTATTTATAGATGAAGATAGGCTGGACTCCTTGCGCAGGCCTCAAGGCCGAGGTGACTCGGCCCATATAGGGCAATCTTGAGCTGGTCGGTCCATTCGTGCCGAACGACACTTACTGGTCCTCTCTGACTGAGCTGCTTTTGAATAGGACTCCCCAAGACCGAACGAGAAATGCCGAGCAGTCTCGACTGAACGAGTCATCTTGAATGATTTAGACCGAACGAGGCATCCCTTCCTTTGACCAAGCCACGTGTTACTCCACTTCGTTTGGGCGAGCGGTACATGACAATGACCCAGCTGACCGAACGAGGCTTGCCGAGCCATTTGGATCGAGCGACGTGTGCCGAACCGTACCAAAATGCTGAAACATGTCGATTGCATCAAACCCTTATACCTTCAGGCTCTTCTTGGTCGGAATCTTGTCTAGTGCTAACGATAATATCTTCAACTGCCGTTTTGTAGCCGGGCCAAGGTGCCTGATAAAAGTAGGAGTTTCGGATACTTGGCCCACATAACGAACAAATACCACTAACATGCCTGGTCAGTAGAAAAATAAATTCAACAAAAGTACACAAAAAGAACCATCCAAACCAAATAACAATAACAAAGATGGAAAGACATATGCATCAATAACACAACATCATGAAGATAAGATATGACTAAGTAGAGATCTGAACTAAATATGGCCACGTCTACAAAACTAGCTAATAATTTTAGGGCAATATCCAAGAGTGCAAGGGGAGAAAATAAATTTACGATCCTAATCCAAAGCATCCAAGAATGCCTCGTTGTTTGCACTATATTCGCCATTATTGCAGAGGACCAACTCATCATCCATAAGCCTGTAGAAAAGTTCACTCATCTGTATCATCATCTGAGAGCCATTTGGAGAAAGTATTTCATCACGCGTGGAAAAAAAACCACTTTCTCTATGAGACCATGTTCGAGATTTAGCACAACAGACTAACGGCGAACCCTTGGACTGCTTGCCGACAATCTCTTGAGAAACGAGCTTAATATTAAAAGGATTTGATTGGACAACCTTGAAAATTTTTAATTCTAGACAAATGATAGAAGACAAAAGCAGATCAAGGTTGTGAGGCCCAAAGGTTGGGGATGTCGGAATCCACGTAAAAGGTGGAGACATAACAGGGTGTGATGTCCCAGAAATTTGGGCAATATTTATTTAATAATTTCATTAATAATTATTTTAAAATGTGAAATGTTGATTTAATCATTTAATTCAAACAGGTATTTTTTTTGAAGGTTAATAATCATTTAATTTGTCAAATGATATTCTTTTCAAAATTTATAATAATGATAATTTAATTTGAGAATCTTATTCTTTTTAAAAGATAAAAATATTTAATTGATAAAATTATCTTTTTAAGCTTATTTACAGGTATTTTATTTATAATGTATATATGTGTATACATTGTAAATTGGGATTTGATCTTTATTTAAATTTAAATTTAATAAAGAATATTTTTCTAATTATTATATACATATAGATGTAAAATTTATGAATTGGTTAAATTAATTTGATTTAAATCAGTATTGAAACTTTTCAAAAGTTAATTTAAAAGTCTATCTTGTATTTTCAAAAGTAATTAAAGTTTATATTTATTTTGTTTATAAATATAATGGTTTAAATTGTGAATTATAATAAAAGTTTATTTTGTTTTTTAAAAATTGTTTTTCTTTTTAAATAAGATTTAGTTCATTAATATTAGAGTATAGTATTTTGATTTGAAACTTTTGAATAAAATGAATTCAACATTATTTTTCTTTTTAAAATTTTCTCTTTTGAAAATTAGTTTTAAAATATTATTTTAAAAATATTCAAGCAAACATTTAAAATGAGTAATTTTATAAAGGAAGTTTTCATGTAATCAATTAAGGCTAAATATAGTTAAGCATTGATAAACATGATAACATAAATTAGAAATTGATGAAGATAAATTTAAATACATTTATAAATAAAGAGTTTTCTTTTTTTTAATATTAATAAAAACATGTGTTAGACTCTTAACCCATAAAGAAGACACTTGTAACCACATTACAAACTTAATACAACAAGTGGCAATGTTTGTTTATTTTTGAAATTTATTCTTTTAGATAAGAAAATGTAACAAATGCATTTTTGTTCAACTATTATCTTCATTTGAAATCTGAAAATCAGATTTAGATAAGAAATTCAAAACCCAAATCTACAACCAAAATTCAATGCATGTTTAAAATCTGCAAATTCAATACAAAATCTACAAAACCCAATTCTGTTTAAAAATCTGCTCCTATCTTCAACATCAATTTGTTCAATCTTCAAATCTGAGCAAGTGAGATGAGTCTGCATGCAAGTTCAAAAATTTACATCATCAAGTAAAAGCAATTTCAGTAATCAAAATGGAAGTAAGCCCAGATTTCAGCATGCATTTCAAATCAGGTTCCTGGAATATGTGATGCATCTCTGAGATTATTCACTGCATCTTCAATAATTAAGGTGAGTAAACTTCTTTATTTTAAAAACAGTTTTCTTTAAAAATCAAAGCTAAACATAATTTACAGAACTTAGGTTTTAATTCACAGAAATCAAAACCTGTTTAGAACAGAATTGTTCTGTTTTCTGTTTAAAAAAAATGAAATGAGTAACCTCATATGCAAAAAGCTTAAGATATCTGTGCATATGAAATTGGAACAAATAAGTATGTTGTGATGATTTCGTATTAATGACTGTTCTGTGTGTACATATATGAATATGTTTATATGTTGTTGATTTCCTGTATCTGCATATCTAATTAGTTTGTAAACTAAGATATTCTCTAATAGAAATTCTTTATCACTTGAATTGTTTCAGTTAGAAATTTATGTGTAAACAAAATATGTTTGTTTAGTATAAATTTAGGTTTTGTAAATTATGATTTAGTTAAAATAAGTTAAAATTGAAAACCTGTAGCCTCTGAAAACACTAACAACAATCTATATTTCAATAAGCAAGATTTCAAAAGTGCCTAAAATATTAAATCAGAGTTATAATATGAATGCACATATGAAATCATTATTTCTAAAACAAAAACCCCATGTTTAAAGTAACTGTGGAGGGGGCAATTCTGGGTTGAACAAAATGGGAGATTTTGGGTTTATTTGGTTGTCTAGTGATTTTGGGAAGTTGTAGTTCTTTCTGAAGGTGGAGGAGAGCTGAGTGGTCACTAGAAAATTGCTGATTGATTTTACTAATGGCGGTGGCGACGGTGGTTGTCGATCTTAGTTTCTAAACCTAGTTTGTAGGTGGTCGGTTATTTGTTGCTTTTTGATTGCTATGGAGCATCGAGTGATGTAGGACTTTGGGGATCGGAAGAGGAGACATAGGAGAAGGGATGGTCGGTGTCGTAGGTGATAAGATGGTCGAAGGTGAGTTTGCACGGTGATGACAGGATTGGGGTTTTTATTGCTGTGTCGAGTTCCAGGTTTGCTGGATTAACTTGATTTTGATTCGAGCTGCTGTGGGAAGTTGGTGATCGTGAACATGCTTGGGGGTTAGTCGGTGACTTGGTGGAGGGGAATATGACGGCTGAAGATCGCCGGAGTGCCGGTGCATATGCAGCGTGCACATTTGGTTCTGGTGAACTACTTATGGTGTTAATGCAGGGAGATGACTCGAAGATGGTCTCGGGTTTTCGTGATTCTGTCTCGAAGCAGCTAGGCTGGGAACTCGAAGCAGATGTAGGGGGGTTCTCGGGTCAATGATGTTACATGTTTAAAACCTGAAAGTGTGCAGTTTTTAAAACTTGGATGAATTTAAATTTTTAAAACGGGATTTTAATAAGGATTTAAATTCCAAATTAGGATGAATTTGAATACTGGTGAGCTTTTGAATTCAAGTTTTAAAAATGAAGAATTTAAATTTAGGTAAGGTTTAAATTTAGTTTTGAAATCAAGTTAAATATAGTTTTTTAGGTTTACTTTGAAAACCAGATTTGAATTCAAAACAGTTTTGCAAATTTTCAAATAATGGATAGATTCAAATGTTTTAAAAGTAGATTTAAAAATGAATTTTTTTTCAAATAAGTTTTAAACTTGAAAGAATTTTTTCTTCAATATTTGAATTAAAGATATGAAGTGTTTAACTTTAATTTGAAAAGTTAAATAATCATTTTAAAACTTGTTTCTTTAATAAATTTAAGTAATTTGGATTTTAAACTTTCCTTATATATTTAAATAATGAATGTTCTTTAACATTTATTATTATTTCAAGGTTTATAAATTTATTTGAAATTTGGAAAATGTTTTAAATGGTTAAACATTTTGAAATCTTAAATTTTCAAATGTAATTTGAATTAGAAATGTATTGTTTTAAATACATTTGAATGTAAATAAGGTCATTAATAAGTAAATGAATTGTTTTATGAATAATTAAGATAATTAGATAATTTACTTATTCATTTGATTTTAAAATAATGATTTAGAATTAATGTTATTAGAAATGATTAATGATGATTAATCCAAAATAATTTTCTTAAGGGAGAAATTTAAGGAAATATTGTTAATTAATAATGATGATTATCTAAGGATAATTAAGTAATTAATTAATATAATTAATTTTGTTAATTGATTAGATTTATTAATTTAAGGTAATTAATTTTAATTTGTTAAGTACGATTACTTGATAAAAGTAATTAAAGGATTAATTACTTATTAAAATTAATTATGATAATGTGATTTGTTAAGTTAATTAATTTATTTTATTTTAATTAATTTAAGAAATCAATTGATGATTTTATAAGTGTAATTACTTAATGTAGTTAATGGAGCAGGATTACTCAGAGAGTAATAATTGATAATTACTGGAATGTAATTAGTGAAAGATGATTTTGAATTAAGTAATTTGGGTAAATACTTTTGTAATTAATCACGAGATTAATTAATGAAAATAATTAATTATGGGATAATTAATTTGATATAAGTAATTAAGGGGAGTTAATTACTGTTTTGAATATAAATCAAAGGTGACTAATAATTGTATTAATTATTAAATGTAATTAATTTTAAATTAAGTAATTAATTTGAATATTAATTAGATATCATTAATTAATATAATTAATGATGAAATTAAGAATGATTTAATTAAGTAATAATTAATTATTAAGTGATTAATTAATTGTAATTAATTAAGGATAAATAGAATTAATTGTAGTTAATTAATAAATGAAGTAATTAAATGTTAATTACTTATGAATAGGGTTAATTAATTTGTGAAAATTAATTAAAGACTAATTACTTATTGTAATTAGTGAATAATTAATCAAAGATGTTTGATCAAGTTGAATACTTAGGAAGTGATTAATTAACTAGGTTAATTAATCAATGGATATATAAGCAGGATTTATAGATGTGATAATTAATTTAATTTATTTTAAATTAATTAGAGATAAAAGTAATTAATTTAATTCATTTTAAATTAATTATAGATGATGGTTAATAAATCATTGCTTATGGATGATATTGATTTTGCTTTGGATGGTTGTGATCTCAGTAATGAGATGAGTTGAATCTGTATGATATGGATGCTTGGTTAAAGTATGATGGTTTGTGATGGATGATCTGGTTGTGATGATTATCTGTTTGTGATAATAATACAGATTATCTGTTTATGATGAGAATGTGATTATCTATTGTGATTTGTAGTTTATCTATCTCTGTGAAATAGATAATAATGTAATGAGTTAATTGGTTAAAACCCTTAAGTACAACTTGGACATTAAAATGGCATTTGGTTTCGGTGAGACCGGGATCGGGTTTCCATATTTGGATATCCGAAAACCACATCGATTCCAATTAAACGTTAGGTCGTTAATCCAAGTGGAGCAAGTGAAGACTCGAGGTGTAAGAACTATACGTCAGTATAACTCTGTGGGTGATTCTGTAATGAGTTTGACGGAATAGTACTTATAGGTTCGAGATGGTGATATAGAATGCAAGGGCTATGGTCGTTGACTCTGAGGGTGATTCCAAAATGAGTACAACGAGATAGTGCCTTCGGTTTCGTTCGAACCCGGAACGAACTTGTATGGATTGAATGCTTTCAAAACATCGTCAGGTGGACGATGAGCATTCTAAGATTGATATGTCCTATAAAGGTAATCGTGGCCTCAAGCCTCATCAACCGGGAATGGCTAAAACAGGGGAGGTGTAGCAAGGCTTCGTGGGTAGCACCCACTGGAGAGCAAGATATACCCTTGTCTAGAGGTCCCTTTATATTTCGGCTGTGTGGCAGTTGGCGACGGCCAATCTGCGGGGTGGTCTTGTTTGGAACTGTTCAGTAAGGAATGGTTCCGGCTTTGTGTTGCACGGGAGCGGGCGTACTCCTCGGTACGGTGATATAGGCCACGTACTGTGACGGGCGGTACCCCAGTAGCCCTGCCATTGATGGAATCCGTAATCCAATAAGTGTCTGTACGGTTTTGATTGTTCCCAACTATGTTGGAACGTGAGATGTAAGCATTCCAGCTATTTCTGTATTTTATTTTGAAACCCTAGACACTATTATAATATCACTGGATTTCCTATCAAATGTTTTGGTTAGCGTAAGGTAAAATCTTTTCCATGTTTATGAGTGGGAAGTCTTACGTGATACCTTTTGTTTCAAAAGATTTTATAAAGTTAAGCAACTTTTATCCCTGTTTACTCACACCAGACCCATGTCTGACCCGAGTGTTTATTTTCTGTTTTATTAAACTCTTGGGTACTCATATTACATATGAGTAGTTAAGTGTTTCAGGATTGCTTTGACGAGTTCTAGAGGGAATAATGGAGCAGGAGGCTTCGACATGTAGATAAATATAATGATTCCACTGTGTTTGAGTTGTATCTGTTTATCTCTGATGTACTTGAATTGTAATTGCTAGACATATGTTATAACTGTCTAGTTTGTGTTGTGTTAGCTGTTTAACTCTGATGTATATGATACTATGTGATGTTTTATGTAATATAATATAATTTATTCGTTCCGCTGTGAGAATCTGATGTTGTCTATTTTCTTTCTTTCCTTTCTTTTCTCTTTTCTATCCTTTTCTTTCTTCTTAATGATGCGTCTTTCTATGGAATGAAAGGCGGGTCGTTACACAGGGAAGGCTATTGGCGAAGGCGACGACAGATGGGGAATAACTAGAATGTTTGGGGAAAGTGGACCAGGGGGAGGAGTGGTGGTGTAGGACGGGGAAGGAGGAATAGGATGTGCGTAATGGGGAACTTTGATCTTCCAATGTCTAGATAGGAGTTTAGGTAGGGAATTTTTGACTAGAAGGTTATCAGGAACTTCCGTGGAATGGGGACAAGAAGTAATTGTATGGCTAAAAGAATGACAATGATCACAAATAGGCGGCCTCCACTTGTAATAAACATCTATGAAGGCAACCCTATCATCTGCAAGGGAAACCAGATTACGAGTAGGTAACTGCCTAGAGGTGGTAATTTCGATAAAATCTTTAGCAAAATGGAGTAGTTGTCAAGTGGAGATATCATAACAAATCAACTGACCTATATTATTGGCAATCTAGTTGACCCCTTCAAGCGATTGGAAAACCGATGAGATATTAGAAAAATGTGCCCAGGTTGGTATTGGTAAAACTTACTCACGGGCGAGGTCAACAGATGGATTCCATTGAGTTATGACAAACACTTTACCTTAAATAATAATAGAGTCCAATTCCAATACTTGGGATCTCTTGAGAGGGTTGGAAAATTTAAAAAAGTACATCAAATTATCACACCTGACATCAACAGTGCAACGCAAGTACCGTAACCTAAGGATATGCTTTTTCACGATAGGGTAACGGGGAGCCTCATCTAAAAAGAAACTGATTAAATAGTCTTTTAGAACTACAGTACCGGCGTTAATTATTTCTTTAGGGGGTAGGACAGGACTATCTAAAAAATCAACAGCGTATTTCTTGGGAACAAAGGAGCCTGCATTTCCAGGCCTCTTTTAAACAAGGAAGACCAACTATAAACTGGCTTGGGCAAACCAAATCTTTAACGGACAAGAAATATCCTCAACACAACTTGAGAAGGAAGCAATAGAGGATTCAGGGATTACATTGCTTTTGGAGAAGAAGATAAGGGTAGAAGCCTAGAAGATGAACTAGCATTGAAAAGATCCACCAGCGGCATCACACAAAAGAGATCAAGAAATAGCCACACCAGAAACTTCTTTAACATTGGGTGGCATAGAACCATCCACCATGATAGCAGCAAACGACAGAGATCCTGCATCGGCCAAACCAGGAGCTTGGAAATTCCTAGCAACGGATGGCCCAGACTCGATAGCATCGCTTTTCTCGGAACCCCGACCTCAAATCCCAAAAGGCCTAGCAAAGGAGGCGAGCAATGAAGGGAAGCTGGAGATATCAAAAGAAACAACTGATATGAGATGGACTGAACGGATATAACAAATCAGAAGATCGATTGACAAAATTGATAGAGGAGCTTATGAATTAAAAACAAAAGTCAAAACCTAAATCGTCTGATTTTCAAAACATTTTCAAAACTATTTTGGATATTATTATTATTTTCTATTGGTATCTATATATAATATATTAAAAGTAAACATTGTATTAAATAATGACTAATATATATTATAATTATACAAATCATGTTTCAGGGTAGAGAATAATTTAATATAATTTATTTTTAACAACTGAAAATAATTTAATTAATTTACTTAAATATAAGTTTTAAAATTGTTTTATAGTATATTAGGTTTTAAAATTGGTAATGATCATTTAAAATCAAAAAATATATATTATAATTTTTAGAAAATTAACATACATATATATTACAATAAAAACATGGCTGAATTTAATATTTATATATATTTTTAATTTTAAACTTTTGAATTTAAATTAACAATTTGATGTAGATTAATTATTTTATATAGTTTAACATATTAAAATTTATGAGAAGATAATTTCACATATATAAAATCATTATAATGATATGAACAACATATAATGAACAATACATATAATAAAGAAGGATTTACCTAAGAGAAGTGACCTTTGATTCATACTTCCAAATCATCTTAGAAGGATTTACCTAAGAGAAGTGACCTTTGATTCATACTTCCGAATCATCTTCTAAATCCCTATCCATAGTTGCAAGCTTCGAAATATCATCACTTAAATGAGTTTTGTATTTGATTTGGAGTGTGTTCAAGCATGGCTAGGTTTATGGAAACCATGAAAAAGGAAGAGGTGGAGTGTCCAATCTAAACAAAAAATGATGGCACGAGTTTACTTAAATATGGGATTTAGTCGAAAATATCTTCCACCATCTTCTCTTACCAAGTCATGCCCTAAGACCTCCTCTCCTCCTCAATTTTTGTCGGCCTATACCTGGTCTATAATGGACAAAGTGGAGCTCAAAACCTAATAGCAATTAACTCTACTTAAATTAAATTTGAATTATTTTCGATATTGTGTATCGATATGCACATATATAACTTTTATATACGCATCCAATTAATTGCTAATAACATAAAGAACATTCTAGAGGGCATCCATTTACAAATACACCCTAAGTATTAAATACAATAATAATTAATATTTCTTCAAGCATTAATTACTTTCTAATGCTTTATAAACTAATTAAATTGAGTAGTGTTTGAGAGACTGAAATGAATTCAATTGTGCGACTCATAGGTGTGAATTCATTTGGCGATTGATATCTAAATAATTCAAATACTATTGTCCCTATGTCACATTAGTTGGTGGTGTGAGAATTTGGCCGAACTCGTCACTTATAATTCTCATCTGTAAAATCCAACTTTACAAATTTAAGTGATAACTTTTAGCAATGATTATTTACATCAATTTTCTTCATCTACACTATATCAATTTAGGATTAATGAAATTTGATTTTAGTCAAAAATCCAACATCCATATTCAACTCGGTTAGTCTATAAAAAAATTAGTCATTCATTTATAAAATTTATTATTAACCATACTACTCTAATAGGAGATTTTAACTTTTAGTTGACTATAATTGAATGTGATACTAACCTCATACAACAGCAAAGATGAATTTCTTTACTGAATAGTATTTCATCTCCAATGCTTCAACTCAAACTCAGTTATAGTTGCTCGATGGTCGCGATAATATGATTTAATTATAATCAAAGTGGAGAGTATCCACATTGAAGCTTAAAAGTATTCCAAGTCGAGAAAAATATGTAATATAACATCGTTACTTTGAGCTTTCTAGCTAGTTTGACCTAGTTGTTATTAACGAATAGAAAACTCTCGGATGAGCCATTCTATAGTTTTCTAGCAACTATCAGTATGTAAGTCAATGGATGTATTGATGTCCTTTCTTGAAACATCATAACTAAGAATATTTAAAATAATATGTTATTTTATTATATAATAGAAATCAAATAATGTTAAACCAAAAATTGGCTCAACACTCGAAATTTTGTACGAAATAATATTATTTGCAATGGTCCCAACAGTTCCTAATGACACCCATGGCCTTTAACATGGTCATAAAGTTAAAAAGCTCGAGTCATATGTCCAAGGGTAGAATACGCGAGTTGTATAAATGTGAAATGGTCCATTACTTGTTCGTTAATGTGGAAAATAGGCAATTCATACATGTCATAATTCTTTGTTCATATGTTAATAGGCATAATAGTCATTTTGCAAAGTAAACTTTAGTTTAGGAGAGGGCTTAAGTGGCCTTGTTCAAATCGTTAATATGTAAGTCCAAATTCATGTCCAAGTATAAAAATAAGTCATATACACATCATTATTCAATAATAGTAAGCTATCAAAGTTACACATTCGAGGAAATTGTGCAATGCAATGTTTATTGTCCAAATCCTTGTATGCAATAAGTTATCGGAATTATAAATCGGCTCTAAAACTTTCCCAATTTGATTTATGGTTTACAGCTTATAGTTTGAGAAGTAGGAAAGAAAATGATTCACCTCTCACTATGTGGCGAAGACGACTATTTACAGGAGTGTCAATCATGCAGGATGATCAACACGTGTCTTAGCTTGGAATTTGATAGTTCCACTAGCTTCGTTTAGTAGAGATTTGACATCACTTGCTTTAGGAACACATTCTTCCTTGCAAAAATTAGGCAACCTCTATTTCTTTGGAGATTCGACATTTCTTGACCCTTTGTAAAAACTAGCCACCCTTCATACGGTAGATACTCGCTATCCTTCCAATCATTTAGGGTTCGAGGTCCCTCGCCGCTTATCAAAGCTCAATATTCTTTGTTAAAGCTCGTCAATGGCAATGTTTCTTCTTATAATCTCAATCTCATCTACTGTTTGTAAATGCTCGAGAATATTCACCATAGTAGAGGCTTAACTAACAATTGTTGTTGCAAAGGCTCGTCATCTCCTAGGAACGCGATATCCTCTTTTAATGTTAAATGTTATGTATGCCCTTCTTCTTCTTTTTAACTCCACCCTAGAGGGAAGAGTTCCCACCCAGAGAGTCTGCCAACCCTAGGAAGGTTTTGCTCGTCCCATCACAGAGGTATGCTGTTCTCAACCAGTTTGATTTAAGGTTTACGGGAATCCACATCTGTGCCTTGAGGGGAGTAGGGCAGACGGGTATCGAACTCGCGACCTCGTTAACAGGAGGCAAGTGTCTCAACACTGCGCCATTACTTGTAGACAACGTTCCCTTCTTTGTCACATGCTTGGCAATGTTTCATGTTGTAGTGACTTGACATCCCTTTTGCAACTATAAAAGCTTGCCCTTTTTAACTGCATGCTCGACATGTCTGATCATTTTAGAAGCTCGTTATCCTCATTTCTTTATAAGTTTGAGATCTCTTCTATTTTTATCGCTTTAGAGATTCGACGTCTCCATTGTACAAGTTGCAAACTACTTCTATGTTTATAGGCTCGATATTGTTTCTTATGGCTACAAAGACTTGATACCCTTTCTACTTTCAAATTAAACACCCTTGTGGCTCGATAACTCTAATTTTTTAATGATTCCTCTAAATTATTTAACTCTTAAGTAGAAGCTCAATATCTACTTTTATATTAGATGCTCGAAACCTTCCTTCGGTTGCTGGAGGCTCGCTACGTTATTGACTCGAAAGCTCAATATATAATTATGGACTTATTGACTTGTCATGCATTTATAGGCTCTATATATTTTCTTTAAAGATTTGATTTATCATTAATGTATCATTATGAATCTATAGATTCGATACCTATTTTCCCAATGTTTCCATATCCTCCTATGGACTTAGTTGCTTCTTTTCCCTTTGATGACTTCTCAAGCGTATTTGATGATCGAATAATATAAGGATATTATTTGCCCCTCTTCCTGTATAAAAGAAGCTTTTTACATTTTAGTGTAGAACCAAGTTTAACACCCAAAACTAATCGATTTAATAAGAGAAATTGGCGATATCTTTGACCTTGAGAACGAGGACTTGGAAATAAAATAAGAATTCCTCTACTTTATTTCGAGGGCAATGTCCATAATCTAGAAAATAAAGAAGTCCAAAAACTTTGCCTGGTAAAAAGATCAGAAAAATAACACATAAGAAGTTCAAAAATCCATTCGATAAGAAAGCTAGAAATCCATCTGATAAGAAAACCAAAAATCCATTTGGTTAGAAAATTAGAAATTTATCTATAAGAAGACCAGAATCCATTGGGTAAGAAAACTAGAAATCCATTAGGTAAGAAAACTAGAAATCCATTGGGTAAGAAAACTAGAAATCCATTTTCTCAAAAAAACATAAATTTATCTATATGAAGACCAGAAATCCATACGATGAGAAAACTAGAAATCCATCTACAAGAAGGCCAGAAATCCATCTATAAGATGTCTAGAATTCCATTTATAAGAAGACCATAAAACTATTTATAAGAAGATCAGAAATCCATTTGGAAACTTTCATTTTATTAGTAAAATTCTCATTCCAACTTAATAGAAAGCCAAAAATCTAACCAATAATGAAGATTTCCGTTATTTGATTGAAAATTTGAACACTAGTCCAGAAATAAAAGATTGAGAGCTAATTTAACTCATCATTTCAAAGAATGATACCTCGGGCTTTGATAATAATTTATTCTTTTGAGAAGTAAGATTTAGAATTTCCTTTATGAGTTGTCTTTAAAATTATTTCGCTGCGGTAGTGGCATGACATTTCCTTTGAAGGTTGCACAAGATTGATCATGTTTGATTATACTTCCTCTTAGAAAATTGCGTTGATCCATTCTCAAGACGAAGTTGCACTTGCCTGATTGATCTCCCTTTCCCCTTATTACCTTTTAGGTAATGCTTTAGGCTTTGACTGATCTCTTTCGTCCCTTATTACCTTTTAGGTAATGATTTGGGCTTTGATTGATTCTTTTCGCCCGTTATTACCCTTTAGGTAATGACTTAGGCTTTGATTGATCCCCTTATTACATTTTAGATAATGATTTAGGCTAGTCAGTGTGTTTGGTTAGTCATCTTAGGTAGAACTAAAGTCTTTTCCGTCCTCCTCTAGGAGGCGCTTCATCCAGGCATTATAGGTGGAACCGAAGGCTGGTCGGTGCTTTCACTAAGCCATCTTAGGTGGGAGCAAAGGCTTATCCATCCTCCCTTTAGGAGGCCCTCCGGCCAGACCACATAAGCAGGATCGAAGGCTTGCAGTGCTCTAGCCAGACCTTATAGGCGAGACCAGAGGCTTACTCCAACCTCCCTTTATGTGGTGTTGTGGTTAGGCCTTATAGGCAGGACTGAAGGCTTATAATGCTTTGACCAGTCCCTTGTGGCAAGACCTAGGGATTTTCCTTTATATTATGAGTTCCTTTCTCTCTATCGGTTATAGGTTCCGTAGATATACTTGTCTTAATTTCTTTATTTATCCATTGTAGGAAAATAAGGCCTCGGATGCTCGGCATTTAAAGTTCTTACTATTATAGTACCATCAGGTCAGCTTAGCCAATTAGTTCCTGGTGGGATTACTTCGTAGATGACAAGGTGTTCTTTCTAATTTGGTTCAAGTGGTCCATCTGCTGGATTTTTGGTGTTTTCCATGACTTTTCGAAGCACTAAATCTTCTTTTTGAAATGATATGCCTTTGACTGTGGAGTTGCAGTACCTCGATATCCTCTACTGATATTGGTCATTCATATGGATGCCTCATCTCTTAGTTCATTAATAAAACTTAGGGTTTCGTTTCTTAGCTCTTGATTAGGATCAAAAGCATATGCAATTCTTTGATGGGACGGTATCTTAACTTTAACCGAAAATGTGACGACCCGGAATTTTTGAGCATTTGAAATTGGAATATTCAATTGATTTTTAATATTTAAATGTTAATTTTAACTTGAATTCAAATATTAATAAAATCATATGATGTTTATTCAAAGGTTGAAATCTGAAATAAAACAAGTCGAGATGGATATGGTGGCAAATTAAAAGGGCAAAGGTGAGTTAATCTCACTCAGTTTAAATTTAAATCTAAATGATTAAATTTAAATAATTGATTGTATGGTTGAATTGATTGATGTGATATAGTATAGTATAATGTGAAAATGACATATTATGTGATGCTAACGTCTGTGGATGCAGGGAAAACAGGTTGGAGGGATCCAACTGGATCCCTCAACATTTATTTAAATTATTTAATATTCTCTGTTATGATTATTTGATATTCTATAATGAATTATGTGGAAGTATTGAATGTTATGGCTTGGTTGATATAATTGGGTATAATGAATTACCGAAATAATATATATAAAAATTGGATTTTTGAAGAAAATAAAAGAAGTGAATCTGTAAGTAAAGTAATTATAGAATAAATTTAAGAATGAATTGGAGAAGGAATAAAGTGACTTTAAATTTCTAATAAGAAATTGTGAGTATAGAAAGGGAAATTTGAATAAACAGGAAGTTAATGAATTTTGAAATTCAGTGTAATTATTTAAAAAGAACAAAACATTTATTTAAAATTCAAGATTTAAATTATTGGAAAGAATAAAGAAGAAATTGAGAATAACCTGAAATTTGTATATTTCGGTTAAAAGGGTTTGAAATCAAACAGAAAATAATAATAATAAAGACCATAACTAATGGATTTTTTGAAATGAACTGATAAGTAAAAGAATTTATTCCAAATAAAATAAATTGAAAATCAATTTGGGGAAATTGATTTAAGTGATTGAAGTTGGAGTTTTTCTCTGGACGGCCAAGTACGTGTTTTTTAAAAGTAAATTTGTAAATGTAAATTAAATGTTTTAAAAGTTGTTTTTTTTTAAAGAAAGCAAGTTTTGTAAAATTTGTTATTTCTAATATTTAAAGTCTAAAGTAAGTATTTTCTCCTAATTTATTTTATTAGTAATTATTTAAAGAATGACTTAATATTATGTTTTTAAAAAAGTATAAATCTAGTTTTGTATTTATGAAGTAACCTTATTTTCGAATATTCATATAGTATGGTATTTTTAATAAATTATTGTTGTAATTTTAATTTAAATGTTTTAAAGTATATTTCAAAGTAAAGTGTTTTAAATTATTTTAGAAATCTAATTTTGTGCTTGGTGATTTCAGAGGAGATAGAAAATATTTGGGAAAGTTATTCTGAAAAGAAAGATGGTTTTGAAACTGTTTTCAAAGGATTGAAAATAGAAATATATCTTGAGAAGATATTTTGAGGTTAATAAATAATTTGGGGAAATTATTTATTGTTTGATGGCTGTTTCTGAATATTAATTGATAGTTAAATAACCGGCTATCAATATTGGCCAAATACGTTGATTGTTTCGAAGAGTCCGGGATCGAGATTAATTTCTCGAAAACCACTTCGATCCGGTTTATACGTTTCGTGAAAACGATTTCGGATTCGAAGATGGAGCAGTGAATTGCAAGGGCTGGTCGCTACTAATCCTGAGGATATTTCCAAAATGGATGTAGTAGGAATAGTGCCTTCGGTTCCGTTCGAACCCGGGACGGACTTGTATGGATGAATGCTTGCGAAACATCGTCAGGTGGACGATGGGCATTCTAAGGGATATGTTCTATAAAGGTAACGCTTAGCCTCAAGCCTCATCAAATGGGAATGACTGAAAATCAGGGGTTATGCAGCAAGGCTAGGTGGGTAGCACCCAAGCAGGGTGAGGTCATTCCAGTCTAGATGTCCCTTTTTATTTCGGCTTGGTGGGCGGTTGCTGATCCCAACCGCGGGGTGATCTCACTCGGGATTATCCAGTAAGGGGTAGTCCCGGCCTTATGTTGCAGGGGAGCGGGCGTACTCCTCGGTACGGTGATCTAGGCCCCGTACTGTGACAGGTGGTACCCCAGTGCCTAGTCATTAGTTGGAAATCCATACTCCCTACGAGCCTTGTACGAGTTTTGTTTGTATTACCCACTCTGTGGCTAGTAGCTGGAATTTGATAATGTAACAATTTCGGATATTTTATAAGTATTTGTATATAGACCCTATTATAATATAAGAGGATTTCTATAAAAATGTTTTAGCTATCGTAAGGTAAAAACCCGACATGTTTATTTGTGGCGTGGTCTTACGAGATGCTTTTGTTTTCAAAGGATTTTTAAACTTTAATAATCAATTGGGTGTGATTTTCTCACGCTGGTAATCCAGACTGACTCGGGTGTTATTTAACTGTAATGCTCGGGTCAGACCGAGTATTATAGGATACAGGATATGATGCTTTGGAGCTCAGGAGACGAGCTGGATGACGATACGTATTTACGTACTTGTTTATGTATATGTTCCGCTGTGTTGATTTGTTGTGTATCCATTGTATGATATTGATGTTGAGCTGTGATTGATGTACTCTGATGATGTAATATATGTAAACGGAAATATTTGACTTTTGAGTAAAGATTATATATTATCTATTGTATTTTATTCCGCTGCGATGGTTAGATTCTGTTGTTGTTTTCTCTACTTTCTGCTTCTACCTCTTCTTCTTTAACCCAAATGGTTCGTATTTCTGTACAACTTGAGTTGATTGTTGTAGAATAGTGTTGACTCAAGGGGTACGGATTTGCGGGCTGTTACAGAAAACATCACTTCACATCCATATGTTAAAGAAAATGGAGTATGTCCTGTTGCAGTCTTAGTAGAAGCTCGATATGCCCAGAGCAAAAGTGGTAGTTCTTCTACCCAATTTGCTTTTGCTTTGTCTAACCGTTTCTTGATGAGGTTTTGTTGGCGGCTTCAAAGGCTCCATTAGCCTTGGGATGAGCTACTGAAGAAAAACTTTTGATTATTCCATTCTTATTGTATAATATTTTAAATTCTTCGCTTTCATATTGAGTCCCATTGTTAGAGATTATCTTATTTTAGTATTTCAAACCAAGCGACTATGTTCTTGATCACAAATTTTAGCACTTTTTCCGATGTTATATTTGGCAATGGTTCTACCTTTACTCATTTGGTAAAGTAGTAGATAGTTACTACTGCAAACGTGGCTCCGCCTTTTGATATAGCTAATGGTCTTATTATCCCTACACATCAAAAGGCCATGGACCTGAGATTGAGGTTAACTTATTTGCTTGGATATGTGGAATTTTTGAAGTTGACATTTTTCACATTTCTTTACATAATTCATAGCGTCATTATTCATATGGAGCTAATAAATCCTTGTCTCATGACCTTTTGGCTAACTTCATGCCATTAGAATGGTCTCCTCAGAATCCCTTATGGGCCTCTTTTACCAACTTTAAACCATTCTCCAAACTACCACACCTCGGATAAGGGAGCAAATACCCTCTTTTATAAAGTATTCCATTCAACATAGTAAAAGTTGGAGCTTGATGCCTTATCCTTCTAGCTTCTCTTTTATCTAGATTGATAGTCTCCCTTCTACCAAGTATTCAATAATGGGTGTCATCCAATTTTTCTCATGTTGGCTATTTACTTCCGTATGAATGGTCCTTCCTTGATTTTCACCTATATCACCACTTTCATGGTTTTATAAAGTATTTCATGGTCTTATTTTCTAGTTCATAGGCTTTTTCCTTGATATTGGGATTTTGTTGGAAGCCTACTACCACAATTCGAGTTTCTAGTGCTCCTCGCGAGCTAGCTAGTTTAGCCAAAGAGTCGGCCTATGAATTCTTTCCTCAGGGTATTTAGTGTACCAAAAATCTTCAAAATAATCTTCCATTTTCAATAACTTCTTAATATAAAGAACTAATCTCGCATCCTTTATTTGATAAGTTTGATTTATTTAATCAACCATTATTATAGAGTCACTAAAGATTTCAATCCTCGGGATATTTAGCTGAAGAGATAAGGAAAGTCCCGCTATTGTTGATTCATATTCAGTTACATTATTGGTAGTGGAAAAACCTAACTTCGTTGCATAATGTAATCAGTTTCCATCAGGTAAATGATTAAATATCTCTCAACAGCCTCTTGCTCGTTCAAGGCTCCATCAACGAATAATTATTATATAGGTTTCAGATCTTTTCCTTTCTTGATTGTTCTTCAGTAGCCCATGTACATTCACTAACAAAATCAGCCAGAGCTTGTCCTTTAATTGCTACTCAGTGCTGGAACTCAATCTCATACTGACTTAACTCTATTCTCCATTTTACCTGCCTTTCCGACGTTTCAGGTTTACTGAAGATTTGCTTAATTGGAAAATTAGTTAAGACCTTGATTGAATGCACCTAAAAGTAGGCTCTTAGTTTTCAAGCAGTGAAAATTAGATGGTATGCCGACTTCTCTACAACCGGATATTTAGCTTCTGCCTCTTTAAGCCTTTTACTAGTATAGTACAACGAAAGCTGAGTTTTATTTTCTTCTCTTGTTAGAGCTGAACTTACCGCATGTTTGAAGACTGACATATAAAGTTATAAACTTTCTCCTTCTATGGGACTAGATAAGATTGGAGGTTTTTCAAGATAGTCCTTTGATTCTTTAAAGGCTTTTTTGCAATCTTCTCCCCGCTCAAAGTTCTTCGTTTTCGTAATTATATCAAATAAAGGGATGCAATTATCTATGGCCTTGGAGATAAATCTGTTTAATGTTGTTACCCTACCATTTAAGGTCGTCACATCTTTACTTGTTTTTTTTCTCCACCATACCCTTAATTGCTTTGATTTGGTCGGGTTGGCCTCAATTCCTCAAGCACTGACGAGATATTCTAGAAATTTTCCAATTTGTATTTCAAAAAAATATTTTTATGGATTCAACTTTATTTTGTACTTTCTTCGTACTCCAAACATTTCCTTAAGATCCTTTAAATGGTTAATCACTTCTTGGGACTTAACTAGCATATCGTCCACATATACTTCCATGTTTCGTCCAATCTGTTCCTTAAATATTATGTCTACTAATCTTTGATATATAGCCCTTGTATTCTTCAACCCAAAAGGCATAACTTTGTAGCAGTAAGTTCCCCAATCCATTATAAAACTTGTGTTTTCTTCATCTTGGTCTAAACATATAGATTTGATTATATCCTGAATATGCATCCATAAAAGATAACAGCTTACGTCCACTTGTGGCATGGGGATAGCAACCTTTGGAGCATGTCTTATTTAGGTCAGTAAAATCGATGCATGTTTTCCATTTTCCGTTGGACTTTTTGACTAATATAGGTTTAACCAATCATTTTGGGTAGAATACTTCTCTAATGAACTCATTCTCGAGCAATCTTTTAACCTCTTCCTTTAATGCATTAGCTTGTATTTATCAAACTGTCTTTTCATTTGTCGAACGGGAATGATATTTTGATTTATATTTAGAACATGGCTCATCATAGATGGATCTATCCCGACCATATCTAAGTGTCCATTACTAGATTGGAGGAATCGGGCAAGCTCTCTTCTGAGATTATCGTTTAGTTCTTTTCCAATTTTTATTGTTTTGGTTAGATCGAGCAAATCTAAGCTTACGTCTTTTAGATCTTCGACATATTTCATTCTTTCTTGCTCACTTTTTCAATATAATTTGGTTGTGATTTCTTCTCCCCCTATTTTATGGTTTATCTGATTTAGTTCCTTTCATTTTCTTTTTCTCTCGGAGAAGTTGAATCTTTTCAGCACATTCACAGGCTATCCAACTACTTCTGTCTATTTACTTGCCTTAAATAGTAGGTTCGAAAAGCTACCATTCAAGGGCTTCTCAGTTTTAGTTTTGTTCGATTTTTTCTTCGAGTCATAACAAGAAGTACCATCTTTATTAAATTGCTCAAGCATAGCAAAGTATATTTTTCAGGAGTTAAACTACTTCCCTCTTATGGTTCCCCAACCATTATTAGTTAAGAACTTCACCATTAGATGTTTAGGTGTGATGAAAACATCCATCTCATCTAGAGTAGACCTCCAAAAGAAAGCATTATAACAGGAGGATTGGTCCATGATTACGAAAAGAGTTTCAAAGTTTTGGAGCACAGCGGAATTCCCACTTGTACTTAGAGCTTTATCTGTCGTATTGGAATCGACCATTTATTATTGGACCCAAAGATAGACTCAAGACTTGGTTCAAGATTCCCCTTCATGATATTCATCTAGTCAAAAGCGTGTATGAAAATGAAATTTGCTGCACTTTCAGTGTCCACCAAGATCTTCGTCACCTTTGAGAGCCTAATTTGAGCAGTTATCATTGGCGGGTCGTTATGCGGATAACAGACTTCCCTTAGTTCTTGCTGGGTTATTGTCAAGTTCTGCATTTGAAGTTGGAATCTGCGATTCTTGAATGGTGGTTCTTGGATGGAGAAAATTCCATCCTTTGCTTCTCTTACATACCTGCTCCTAACCCCTTTTCTACTCCCAACAATGTCGGAACCTCCGCGAATGACATCTATGTGATTAACTGGTGGAATAAAGTCTTATTGGAAATCATTCTCAACAAATAGCAGTGTTGCTCAAAGGCCTTTGATTAATCTCTTCGAGACGGGAAGTCCTTTGAGTTTCCTTTATGAACTCTTTAAGAGATCCTAATCTTATCATATTCTGAATTATCCCTGCCAGGAAGTGGAATTCGTAAGTCTTATGTCCATTTGCTTTGTGGTAGGCACAATAATCTCCCCTCTCTTGGTTCACAATTGTTTCTTGCTTTGTAGGATGTAGTTCCATCTTCTTTGGCCACAGCAAGAATGTATGAGATAGGTTTGTTCAATTCTACATAATTGGTTTTGGGGTTCTCCTCCTATCTTCCTTTTCTACTTTTGTCTCATTTTGGTTCTTATTTAGAATGATCGAAATTGAACTTTCCTCTCTCTTTCTTTGGTGGAGACTTTTTTCTGCATGGTATATCTCATCTACGCGGATGAATTTATCGGCTTGAAAATGGAAGTCCTGCAAATCTCTAATTCCATGAACATAAAACTCTTTCCAAAAAGGAGTCTATTCAATAATCTATGGGCGCACTACCATCAGCTTTTCTATATCGGTCACATTTTCCGCTTTTAGTGCTTCTGCGTTGAATCTTCTTATATTCTCGCCAAGAAATTCCTCTAGCCTTTTCTTTACATTAGCCAGCACACTGGAATCTATAGTATGGTATTTACATATGCAAAAGATACCAAGATGTGATGTCCCACCATGAGACCCACACTAACAAAGAGTATTACTAGGTAATACTGTCTGCTAATATGGAGAATAAGGCTGGATAGAAGCGACTATCTATAGCTTTGTCTTGAACATCTACCAAATACGTCGATTTGGTGCTCTATATAGTAAACATCGTGTGTGTGTGTACACACATATACACTGATACATCCTAGTACAATACAAAAGTGGTTCAAAGACCACACTATATACATCTAATCAAATTACACATCAGAGTAAAGCAGAAAGGAATATAACTACACAAAAATGGCAACCGGTAGCAGAGAACTATGAACATGGAAAACTCCCCGTGCAGTAAATGATTTAGCAAAATTTCTCATAGGAAATTCATTTTTACGGTTAGCAATTTGTGAGCTTGAACTCACCTCAGCGATTTGGCGAAGATTTGGATAATTTTGGAGTTAAACACAAGCTTTTGCTGGAGAGATTGCTTGGAAGAACCTGTATTTGCTTCTATTTACTTAATTTGGTGATTTTCTTCTTGAGTTAGCAGCAAAATTGAGTGGGAATTGATTTATTTGAAGATGGCCATTACTTTTCTACTTTTTTCTTGTTTTCTTTACTGTAAACTTTTTTTTGGCTTTAAAATGAAGAATTATATGCATTTGGTGTTATAATAAGTTAAAATATGAACATAGTCCTTATTTTTCTCTAAGTATTTTGTCCTTGGGATCATTTGGGTAAAGTTTGAATCCATTAGCCAATTCTCTAGAGGCTTCTAGTGAGAAACTAGTGTTTGTATGCAGTTTGTTTCTCTCATCCTTCTCCAAGTTGTCACACTCCACCCCAAGACCCACATTAATAGAGTATTACTGAGTAATACTGTCTGCTAATGCGGAGAATAGGGCTGGTTAGGAGCGACCATCTATAGTCCTGCCTTAAATATCTATTATCAACCCAAACAAAATAAATAAAGTTCCAAATTTTATTTTCATAATTTAATTCCAAAATTCACTTTTAATTCGTTTTAGAAGTTCTATAACATCAAGAAAATGGCTGAAACATCAAGAAAATGGCGAGCTCAAGAAAAGGGTGAGCGATTCTCATCCTCTTTTGTTTCCACCCAGAATTTAGATATTCGTCTTCAACACAACGTCGCGTGAATTCTGGCTCCAAATTTTCTTCGTTTAATGGCACAAACAGGTTTTCTCAATCTCAATTCCAAAGTTCTCGCTATTCTAATCGGAAAAGGGGATTTCGTTGTTATCGATGTGGAGATATAAATCACAAGATCAAAGATTGTTCTAATTCAATTCGTTGTTTCGAATGTGGAGTGATTGGTCACAAGAGATATTCTTACCCTTTGTATTTCAACCCTTTTCTAAATCCAAAGCCCGTCTTTTCCTCTTCAGATTCTATTTTCACGAAGCCCATGTGTATTCAAGATTATCATTATCTTTTTGTTCTTGAGATTAAGGGGTTTATTTTTGGATAGTTGCGTTAGAAATATGGAGGAAGGTTCCTACCTTTTCAAAAAAAAAATTGGCACTTCGATTGCTTGACTGCCGATAACATTGGTAAGTACTCAAACTTTGATAATTACAATGGATTTCGAGCTAAAGATTTATCGAATAGTAATAATGGTTATCGTGATTTGGTAGATTTTCAATGGATGGATATTGAGAAGTTAAATGTATCTGATTCGAATTCAGATATTCTTGCTGATTTGTTTCTTTTGGATCCCAGTGTTAGATTTTGTTATTTTCCTAATCATGTTTTGGTGGATAGTCTTCCTGGTGATGTTTCCAAGTCAGATTTTTTGATTTCATCTACCTTGGATGATAATGGGATTACGGTAAATTCTGTTGGTAGTTTTTGTTCTGTGGACAGTGAATTTTTGGTGGATTTTGTTCCTAATTCTAGTTTTTGTGTTGAGACTAGTGATGATCATTTTAGCTTTGCTGATGATCGGGATAATGTGGTAGTTAGCTTTCATAACTGTTATGATGGAACTGATGGAGAGCTTCAGTATTCAGATTATGATGAGGGTGTTTATAAGATAAAAGGTTATGGCTCAGAGGTGTACATTCATGGTGAATCTGTCTTTGAGGATTTTTATTCATCTGATTTGATAGGTATTACTGGGAATGTAGAGGAGGGTAGATACTTTATTGATGTTGATGAATTGGTTGTTTCTTCATGTAAGTCTTTAAGTGATAATGTGGATAAGAAGCTGGTTAGATCCATTGGTTATTTTAAGTCTGCCATTTCTAAATTTGCAAGCAATTTTGCTGTGTCGCATAGCACTACTGGTTCACATATGATGGAGTTGCTCAGTGATAAAGGTTTGAATGTAGAATCGCGAGATGTTGTGTCAGTTTCTGATAATAGAGGGGTTATTGTTCTTTCTATTATTGGATTTACTTCACCTGATGCGAAGAATATGGAATCAATTCTATGCAAGGATGGTATCATGTTTCTTGAAACTGTTGGGTTTTCTTTTTTTGATTGTTCTTGTAAGTTGGTGCCTCTATTTTTTATTCCCTGGGATTTTTTTGGATTTAAGTTGGGTATTTCATCGTTGGTAAATGGATTGGAATTTTCGTTGGAGGTTAATGATCATTTGAATTTTGTTGTTAAAGAAGTGATTGAGCCTATTGAGTTTAGTATTGTGATTGAGCCAGTGGGTGTAGTTTCTATTATTCAAGATGCAAGTGGTGTGGAGAACATTTTTATTGTTAGCAATGAGAGGGGAGATTTGGAGTGCTCTAGTTTGCAGCAATCTGATCAAGCTGTCTATTATTGGACCGGGGGTTTCAAATTTGTCGTGTATTGTTTTCTTGCTGCTCTTGGTAGATTTCCTCGTTCTCCCGCCCACGCTATTGAATTAATTCGTGAAACCAAATTATTGTGTGAAGCCAAATTAATGCGGGAAGCCAAATTAAGGAATAGAAAGTGTAAGAGCTTTCCTGCTAGTAATATTAGGAGAAGTCCTCGTTTAAATCGTAAAGCTTAAACGAGGTATATTGGTTTGTGTAGATGTTGTATTTTGTGATGCTTCTGTTTGATTGTTGAGATTGCAGATGCAGTTGTGGAAGTTTTTCTGTTGGCTGTTGCTCTCTCGGTGTCGCTCTTGATTGGATCTTCGGGTTGACGTTGTCTCTATGGGTTTGTTTTGTAGTTCTTTGGAGCTTGGGTGGGTTTGTTTTTTCTTCTGTATGAGGGGTGCTCTAGCTACCTGCCAGGCTTGTTGGCAGCACCTTTACTTTTGTTAATATATATATGTACATATGTGCTCTCCTCTTCTGCAGAGGACCGCATATTTTTCTCAAAAAATTTAATTCCAAAATTCATTATTTATTCCAACTAAATAATATAAAATCTCCAATTTTATTTTAATTTACAATATTAAATTATAGCTACTATGCCAAGAATTCATAAGAAAACAGCTCCTAAGAACAGATGAATTTTTCTCGATAGTGTTTATACCATTTGGCAGCTGCTCCATGAAAAGTTGTAGGGAAAAGCCTGCAACGAACTTCCCCAAAGGAGTTACGCAAATCCATTTGGCTTTCGAAAGTCAATAGATGGTCATCAGGATCTGTCGTTCCATTATACTTCAGTGAAGGGATCTTAATATGGGACAGGATTCTAACGGACATTATCTTTTCTGTAAATGGAGCCTCTCGACAATTATTGTTAACCCTTGGGTTAATGGTCTTTTTCTCCTTAACATCAAGCATGTCCTTCACCATATTATTGGTTATGTCCTTCAAGTAAGCTTCATCATCACGATAATCCCCTCTATAAGGCTTATATTCTTTGTATGAGTCGAGTTACTTGATTGCTTGGGAAATTCTTGCTAGCCTTTCTTGGTTCTCCTTTCTACGATTCATTTTAGCTTTAATATCTTCTTTCTCCTGCGATTTTGAAGAATACAGTACCGGTCATTCATCTTGGGTTTCTTTCTTTCTTTTTGGGCCAATGATACTTTTGCTCTTATCTTTATTTTTTAGTATTGAGGTATCTAAATTTCTCCTTGGAGATTCCACTTCTTCTCCTCCTACGGTAAACTTTATTGTTTTAGAAGATTTTTGGTAACGAACTTTCTCAAGAAGCTCTTGCACAATCATAAGTCGTTGTGTTAAATCTTGAATTTTAGCTTCACTACTTATGGGCTTTGCTGGGTTGAATGTTCTCTAATCTCTCTATTCTCCAAATTGAAGTTCAGAGTGATATTATGCTCCAAGTTTATGTACTATTTCTTCATTCAGAACATTGACTTCCTTGGTCCTTATCATTTTCCTGAAATAAAATTTTTATTAATTAGTTTCAAAGAAAAGAAATGGTTAGACGGAGGTTCAAACCCTCCTTCTAGCGTCAAAAATGTTAAACTAAAAATTGACTCGATACCCAAGATGTTGTACAAAGTAATATTACTTAAAATGGTCTCAATAATACCTATGGGCTTTAATATAGTCATGAAGTTAGAAGGCTCGAGTCATATGTCCAAAGGTAAAATAGACGAGTCGCATAAATGTGCAATGGTCATTACTTATTCATTAATGGGAAAAATAGAAAATTTACATATATCACAATCTTTTGTTCATATGTCAATGGGCATAAATGTCATTATGCAAAGTAAACTTTAATTTAGGCAAGGGCTTAAGTGGTCTTGTTCAAATCGTTGATATGCAAGTTCAAGTTCAAGTCGAAGTCCAAAAATAAGTCATTCGTACATCCATTATTTAATAATAGTCAAAGATACACATTAGAGGGAATTGTGTTATGCAAGTTTATTGTCTAAATCCTTGTATGCAAAAAGTTACAAGAATTATAAATCAGCTCTAAAAATTCCCAATTTGATTTAGGGTTTACAACTTATAATTTGAGAAGTAGGAAAGAAAATGATTCGCCCCTTACTATGTGGTGGAAGGAGCTAATTATAGGAGTGTCAATCATGTGGGATGATTGACACGTGTCTTGGCTTGAAATCGGATGGTTCTGATAGCTTTGTTCAATAGAGATTTGACATCACTTGCTTCGACAATACATTCTTCCTTGCAAAATCTCAGCAACCTCTATTTCTTCGGGGATTTGACATTTCTTGCTCCCCTATAAAAACTCGACACCCTTCGTACAGTAGCGACATCCTTCCAGTCTTTTTAGGGTTCAACATCCCTCATCACCTATCAAAGCTCCATATTCTTTGTTAAAGCCCGTCATTGGTAACATTGCTTTGTATAAGCTCAATGTCATCGGTTGTTTGGAAATGCTCGACAACATTTATTATTGTGGAGGCTTAATTAACAGTTGTTTAGCAAAGGCTTGTCATCTCCTAGAAACGTGATATCCTCTTCTAATGTTAAATGTTCGGTATCCTCTTCTTTGTTACAAGCTTGGCAACATATTGTGTTGTAGTTACTCCACATCCCTTCCTCCATTGAAAAACCTTGCCGTTTCTGACTATACGCTCAATTTGTCTGATTATTTTAAAAGCTCGTCGTCCTTATTTCTTTATAAGCTCGAGATGTCTTTTATTTACAAGTTCGAGAGTTTATCACTTTAGAGACTCGACATTGCCTCTATACAAGTTGGAAACTACTACATTTATAGGTTTGATACCATTTCTTATGGCTAAAAAGACTTGATACCCTTTCTGCTTTCAAGTTCGACAACCCTCGTGGCTTGACAACTCCAATTTTTTTTACCGATTCCTTTAAGTTGTTTAACTCTTGAGTAGAAGCTCGATATCTACGTTTATATTAGATGCTCGACACCTTCGTTCGGTTGCTAGAGGCTCGCTGCGTTATTGACTTGGAAACTCAATATATATATATTTATGGACTTATTGACTCGTCATGCATTTATAGGCTCGATATATTTTCTTTAGAGATTCGATATTTCATTAATATATCACCATGAATCGATTGATTTGATACCTATTTTTCCAATGTTTCCATATCCTCCCTGTGGACTTAGTTGCTTCTTTTTCCGTTGATGACTTCTCAAGCATATTTGATGATCGAAAAATATGTGGATAACAAATACCTTTATTACGGACATGATTGGTTATAGAGCTAGATGTATGTCACAAATTACATAAAATCCCCAAGGTATAGCCCTAACTCTTAGGAAATTGAAGGAAAAATAGTCAAATACCGTTGTTCGATATCGAACGATGTCACATCATCGTATCTTCGTATCTGTCTTTTTCATTAACAATTACGAACACATAATCATTCGGTACTAACCTATATCTGTTGATACCGACCAATACTGTTTGCTATATACTTCATCAAAACTCTTGAGTTCTTCAATCAATGTTTTTCAAGCTTCTTTGATCCATTCTTTTATCATTTCACATTTTGGATCTACTGAAACTTTGTTTGGTCCGAATACTGAAGAACACTAAATATTGTCTCTATGTTTATAAGAGGCCCATAAAATTGTGCAATGAGTTTCTAATCTAGAGACTTATTCGAGACCATCAATGAGACCTTTAATATTACAGAGACAAATGCTTGGTCTCTATTTATTTGAAGACCCGTTTTAAGCGAATATTAAATGGTAGTGAGGTATACATTAATACATATCTTTTATGCATTAATTAATAAACCTTTTTATGCTTGTTAGCTGGGTTTTTTCTTCTAAAGAATAAAGAGTGTTGCTTTTAGTAGAGTACCGGTTTTGATGTGCGGGGATAGAGTCTGGATCCACTTACCTATGCTCAATTTCTTTTGCAATCTATATTTGGTTTCTAGGGTTGTGGATACGATTTCAGTTCTTACTATAAACAGAAAATAATGTAATATGTGACAGAAGTAAACATAAAACAAAATTGAAAAATAAAGCGTGCTGGCATTGACATCCAGACAAAAGTATATTTATAGCTACCATTGAATTTTTAGTAGATATCAATTTTTTATATGTTAATTACTGCCAAAATATATTTTTCTATTCAATTAAATATTAACAGCTGAATAGTAAAGTTGAGTATATACGTGCGCAATATAATAAAACATAATAATCTATAGTGATAGTAAGTATGTAACTTGATTTTGTTTGATGGTCAATAGTTATGGTGAGGGCCGACCAGAGCCAAAATCACCAAAGCCGTCACCTGCAGCTTCCGATTTTAGAAGACAATATTCAAATTTTATTTGCACATAATTGTACTTTCTCTACACAATTAATCTGTCATCCTTAAGAACAATTAAAGCAGATACAGTGTGATGACAAAGTGACATACTTTGTTTCTTAATAGCACTCAATCTCACTGCAAATTAATAACAATGATTATTTGGAAGGAATTTTTTTTTTTTTTTTTTTTTGAAACAACTTCATTAAAGATAAAACCCAATCCCCAGGATAGACGAACCCAACTAGAAAATATAATCTGATAGTAGGTGCAATTGAAGTATGAGTTGCTCAAATATCAATGAAACACATTTAGAAACAAATGACTGTAGTTCATGTTCACATAAATATTTCAGTTCCCGTTTGAAGTATGATAACTAGCGTTTGAATTCAAAAATATTTTTCCAAGATTAAATTTGTACATGGAATGCAGATGCTACTAAACGGTAGAGCTTATAACATCTAATTGTTAAGGAGTTAATCTTTGTAGAGGAGAAATAAAGCATCTAACAGAAACAGAGAATTGAAAGAAAAAAAATCCTGCAGGAATTCCAATATTGAACCCTGAAAATCCACAAAATTTATTCACTGACCACAACTTCAGTTTACACTCACATAGAGTGTGTATGTGTGTGCACAGGCTCGTGTGACAGTTATGATGTTGCTATGGATTACAACCAGAGAAAGGCTCAAGTGATGAGCATTTTTCTTTTATCTTTGCTAATAAGCCGAGTGTGTCGCACTTATTACATGCTGATGGCTTGATGTTATTTTCATGTGCTACCGCACACAGCGCACAAAATTTAGCAAATAGCTTATGTAAACTGGAGATTAATCTGATCTAAGGATCAATCTACCAAAAATCATCTCTGTTTCAGTCAACAATGTGTACATGCATAATATTCTACAATTTATAAATGGGTGAAGTAAAGAACACATTTCCATTTAAGTATCTTGGCGACCTCAGATTGCCTCAACTTTTAAATGGGGGTAGGAAGAGCGGAACTGATTCATATAGTCATCACTCCTACGATGCTTTATTGGTTACTTATTTATCAAACTCTTATAGCAACAATAAAGACGATAAATAAAACGAGTCGGATTTCTTTTGATCACGCAAGTCACATAAATTTCTAATCTACATTAGGCGACCTAAGACTGAAGGGGGGTCTAAATTAAAAAGTTTAGAGGAGTTGAGAATTACCCGTGTTTTGATATTGCACTGGAAATTACTAACTAAAGATAGCTTGTAGCGATCATGACTTAGTATTAAATATTGTAAGCACAAGCATTTTCGGATGATGGTGATAAATAACAACATGTCTTATTCTAGGAAATCTATTTAGAAACATAAATATGAGGAGTCGCAACGCATTAAAAGGGTCATCTGAAATGTCAAAGTACAAACACATAACTGAATAAACTACTCACTCGCGATGGCAACTAACTGTTTCCCGACATTTTTACCAGAAAAAAGCCCGACAAGTGCATTTGGTGCATTCTCAATCCCCTCTGCTACATCCTCAACATACACAATTTTTCCTTCTTTTATATACGGCACGACCTTTTCAATAAACTCAGGGTACTTATGGTAGTAGTTTCCTACTCTGAAACCTTCCATGCGAGCTCCCTTTATTGTAAGCATGAACAAGTTGCAAATGCCTTCTGGCTTTTCTAGGTTGTATTGAGATATCATCCCACAAACCCCAATTCTAGCCCCTTCTTTCATATTCAGAAGAACTGCATCTAGCATTTCACCTCCTACATTATCAAAGTAGATGTCCAGTCCGTCAGGGAAATGCCTGGCAATATGATAATTTTTAGTAAGATTATGATTTACATTATGAATCGTGATCACCCTTCAGATATGTACAACTGTTGTGAATATACAGTTTCAAGAACTTCATGTTCCCTTTACTGTTTTAAACATAGTTTAGCATGAAATCAGTAGTGATTTGCCCGCAGGTGTAGCACAGTGTAAAAGGGGTGCCTAGGTCTGGTAATAGACCCAGATTCGAGTACCGCCTTGCATACAGTTCTAGTAAAAATTAGAATCGGTAGGTTATAGGTCGCATGAGTTAAAACAGACATATACAACTTAATTCCCCTCGGGAGGTTACTGGTCCGCTGGAAAAATCAGTTGTGAATTCTATATGGGTACGCAATATAGTTTATAACACATGTAATTACATAACCTTTTAGAGTTTAGAGGTTATCTGTGCATGCTCATTTCTCTCATCTATAGTATATTAAAATATAGTTCGAACTTTGGTAAAAATTCATCAAAGAAGAAAGAAAATTCATGATAAACCAACCATTATCAAGAAAATCTTAAGGCAACACTTGGTTGTGTATGAGTTGCGAAAAAGAAAGTGACCTTTTGAGAGCAGCATTAAGGTCTTTCTCCTTCTTGTAATTGAAAGCATCATTGAAGCCAAACTTGTTCTTCAGCAGGTTAACCTGATGGATTTCAAGAATAGGAGACAGACATATTTAATATAAAGACATGGATCCAGTCTTTTGATTTAGAACAAAATTTAATCCAAAAAAAGTAACTAGTTTAAAACACACCTTTGAAGTAAAACAAAATGTACAATATACGTCACTTTTATGTAATAAATAAATAATGCAGGTAATTACGCTATCCATAAGTGTTTAACAGGAATTTCAGCAGCTCCTAATCATGATTCCCCATACAAAACTTAATAAGGTAGTTTTGTGGACTGAATGAAGACTTAATGTACTACACATAACAAAAGAATCAGCTGTCCCTTCCACTAATTTTACTGAATTCAAACGTGACTGCATGATTATGAAGTTTTTAGCATAAGACAAAAAAATGCTCTTATAAAGCCAACATGTGTTAGTGTTACATAACAAGAAACGGAAACAGGTCACTCACTGACTTCAGAAATTTAACAGTGCATGTACCTTTTCATCGGAGCCAGCACTTCCAACAACGTAACAGCCCATTAGTTTTGCATACTGACCAACAAGTTGACCAACTGCGCCTGAGGCTGCTGATACAAATACAAGTTCTCCTTCCTTTGGACAGCATATCTCATGAAATCCAACGTATGCTGTGTATCCTGCCATACCTGCACAGTATACTCAAAATGTATAGCCTAAGAACAAAAAATATAACCTGGAATAAAGAATTGTTAAATAATCTCTTTATATTCATATAAATTACACTGTTGTTTGTAACCAATAACTCACCCAAGAGTCCGGTGTAGTAAGAAAGTGGTATGTCAGTGTACTTGATCTTAAATAGCAGATATTTAGAAGTTAAGATACTGTATTCTTCCCACCCAGTAGTTCCCCAAACATAGTCGCCAGCCTTGAAATTTGGATTTGCAGAATCTACAACTTTTCCCACACCATAGCCGCTTAATGGCTGGATAATTTATAAATTAATGTCAGTGTTCAAAAAAATTTGTTTTTGTACTCATAATGTTAAAGAACTTCAACCTTACATAAGAATCTTGTTTATGTGGAAAGTTGGTCACAGATTCCAGTCATACAATAACTTTCCCAACATCTTATGATGTGAAAATTTATCAATGCCCTGCACAGCTTTAACAAAATTATTATACCATTAAGCCCCCTTTTACAAACTAACAGAAGGATTTTGACATGGTATTATTTAATTCTTCTTTTTAATTTGCTTTAAAATAAAACCATCTCACCCATTAATCATGACTATGCATATTAATATAGTGGACTTGACTGTTAATTTTCATATAGTAGCTTATCCCAATTCAATAAGATCTTAACACCGTAGATGAGTGAAAAAAGATTGATCATGTCATACAATAACCATTCAGTATAATTATAAAAAGAATGTCTAAATGCAAATTTTGTTCATCTTCCTGTCTGATGGTTTACAAAAGTAACAGTTCACCAAAAATTATGTTTAACTGTAATCAACATTGGACATTACAAACAAATTAATCACAACCAACAAGCATGTAATTTTATACAAATCATATTATTATAATTTAAACCCTAAAATATCCTTTCAATTATCCATTGTGGGATAATATTACAAAATCGAAGTCGAGATATTACTAGACGCCTGTTGATTATAAATTTATCGACCATCGATTTTACAATAGGAGAAGAAAATCAAGAGCAATAAGATAAGGTTAAAGTAGCATCCACATTTCCAGCATAAAAATTAGACAATACACAAGTTGTTTCTTCAAGTTTACGTTAGACTACCCAAAACAGTGCGGAACTGAAATGTTAAAAATAGTTGCAAAATATTAAAAAAACTAAAAATAAAATAAAAATAATAAAATAAAATAATAATCATACCAAGCCAGGAATATAATTAGGAAAATAGGCAAGTTGATGTTGATCGTGCTTTGTCATGCGCATCCTCATGTAAGGATCACAAGACAAATACAGATTCTTCAACAAAACAGCGTTGGAACCTTCTTCAACTTTCAGTACGATTTTTTCATTGCTTACAATTTCCAGATCACTTTCTTTTGGAAACCCATTTACATAGTTTTTCAGTATCACCTTTTTGTTTGGTTTCACCTCCCCTACGACATCCTCGCCTCTCCCCATTTTTTCCCCTCTTTCCTTCTTCTCCTTTTCTTAAGGTCTTTGTTTACTTCGTGCTTTTTGTTTAGACTCTTAATCCCTTTCAAAGTAGGAGATTAGTACATGGTTCATGAACCAGCATACAAATTAATTCCTTAACAGATATGGTTGAAGCGGAAGTGTAGAATTTTAAGAGGGGTTCAGATCAAACTTTGAACATGAACTGCCCCTTTATTCTACAAAGGGAAATTCTAGTTAAGCTCTAGGATTTGCTTAGTTGTCCTCTATTTTCACATAAATTTTGACGACAAAAATGGTTCTATAGTTTTTTTGCTTAATTTATATATTACTTTTTTTTTTTAACTTTTTTGTCCGTCACGCATTGACACTACGTGGTGCTTTCAATGTACCACGTGGTGTCAATGTGTGGCACCTTTGAAGGCACCACATAGTGCCACTGCGTGAGATGGTGCTTTTGGGTTTTCTCTCTAATAGAAGGCAACTCAGCAAATTGAGAGATTTTTCATTATTTTAAAATAGGATTTTTAGGCTAAAGGAAAAAGTTAGAGAAAAATTTAGTTTCAGAGACAAAAGGTTTGTTTTTTAGCCTGAAGGACATTTTTTAGTGTAAATCGCAGAATGATAGTTGTAACTATCATTTTCAGTTTACACTAAAAAGTGTCCTTCAAACTAAAAAACAAACTTGTTGTCCCTGAGACTAAATTTTTTTTCAACTTCTTCCTTGTGGCTATTTACCTGTTTTAAAATTATGCTGGACAAATAAGCAATTGTTGGTGTCCGAATAGAATTTGGCCTTCTACAAAACTAAGAGGTGTTTCCACAAAAGAGGTTATAAGTTTTTCGATTTTGCATTTTGGAACAAAATGTTTGGATGGAGATGGATTTGATGTATTTTTGTTTATTTTATTAATTAATTAGTTATTTTAATAATTATCTAATTATTAATAATTAACATTATTGATAATAATAATTATTGATATTACTAAGTAATTATTATTAATAATAAACAATTATCAATGTTAATCTTTTATTAATAAGAGAAATAATAGTCGACAATAAAAATTAATAATGACAAATAACATTTTTGTTATAGTTCCAAGAGGTCATTGGTGACCATCTCTTTGGAGGAGGGGGTGTGAGGACAATGTTGGTCCATTAGTGTTTGTGTGTCCAAAAACATAACCTACGGGTGCATTTATCTTTTTTGCGCCTCAAATTAAGAGATTCATATTCGTATACAAAATCATTTTCAGATACTGGATATATCAATATCCGAGGATGATTGACGGATATCGTTTATCGCATATTCTCTTACAATTGATGAATAAAAAAACAGAAATATGCACTTTTGGTTCAATATAATACTATTTCATTAGTAACACTCATAAAATGGATGAAATAAAAAAAATGGTTATATAAAAAAAGAATTGAGCACCAAATATCAGTTTATGTGCACATAATATAAATTATTATATTGATAAAATAAAAAGTATGAATCATTCTATGTATTATTATCCCATCAGGTAGTAAACGAACAAACTCGATGAGTCAAACCTCGAAGTTATCAAGGCAAGACTTCTGGAGAGATGACCACAAAGCCCGAAACTCAAGTACAACTAAAATCACAATAAAACGCGAGTCCACCACAAAAATCCAAGAACAAAAAATCCTAAAGTGTTGGATCGGTACCGACCCATATACACTCTGCCACTATAGTTCATCTTCAGCATATTAGCCTCATTTAATATTAAAGACCTATTTCCGGTGTTGTTTTGTTGTTCCAATACAATTCTCTATCGATCTCCATGAACTCTTGAATCTGCAACTTCGTATTCTACAACTCAGTCATTTGGACTCCGAAACAAGCTAATATTGGTACAAACAACTATGGGATCATGAAGCTAACCACAAGACGAGCCAAAGCGAAGAGTTGAAGGTAACCAATTTGGAAATATTATGGGATGGTATCGACTCCTACCCTTGGAGTTATACCGACCCTTCCAAGCTTATGAGGTGGCGACCTATTTTTGGGAAGAACTGGTTTATAGCAAAGAAAACGATATGTAGACCTTTTGGACGAGATTTTAGGCTCCATATCTTTATAAACGGAGGGATAGGACTAAATTTTTTGGATCTTTTAGCTCTTGCTCTCCTTACTTTAATTTCTTGTAATTTCTGTCGGAGTGGTACCAACCCGTAAGAATTTTGACCTCCAAGTCAGCATATAAGCATTAACAATCATTAAATGGACGTAGGGCAAGATTAGCTGAACCTATAAACTCTATATGTACTTTCTTACTCGATTTTCATTTATTTTCTTCCCTTTTTATTCTTTACTCAATTATTGAGCGTTTGTACCATTTTTTGTTCAAATATTTTAGTGTTTTCAAGGAGAAATATTTGAATTTGCTGATTTAAGACTAGGAAGATTCAAAATGACTAGATAATCAACTAGGAATGCCATAAGTGGAGGAAATCCATAAGGAGGTAGCCAAGAGGCATCCTGAGGAGCCCCTTTAATCTACATAACCAGGGATGAAATAGAAACCATGATGGATGGATTGTAAGATAGAATGATTCCTGATTAGGAAGATATGATGGAGAATTTCTTAAGGGGAATGGGACAGTTGGGAATATACGAAGCTGTTGCAATTCAGAATCAAAGACCGAAAGCGTAGCATGTTTGATTGGAAGTGGAGTAGGACGACCTAGGACAATCTCGAAGCCAAACATACGGGTCGGTACCGACCTACAAACGACGGTCTGTACTGACCCACAAGGACTTAGAAGCATGAGCAGTCCTAACCTAGGAAGGAAGGATGTGCACCTGGAGACGATGCAAATCGTATGAATGTGAATCAGAATATAGAAGCACGACCAGAGGAGTATGTTCCAGAATTCCCTAGTGGAGTCGGGAGGCAAGCTGAGAATGCTAACTTAAGAATCCACATTGAATGTGGTAATTGACATTAATCGCTTTAAAGTCCCGTCTAGAGAGACAGGACCGGAGCGCAAGGTATAAGTCCCCTTGCTGGAGTGCGAGCGGATGGACTTGCACGATATTGATCGCTATAAAGTCCCTTCCGAAGAAATGGGACTGGAGTGCAAGAGGTAGGCCCCCTCATAGGAGCGTTATTGGATGGGCTTCATTGAGTCCCCTTGCTGAAAAATGAGCGGATATGGCTCAACAAGGGTCCAAAGAGACCATGGACTTTGATCGTGTTAAGTCTCGATCGAAGAGTCGAGACCAGAGTGCAGGAAGTAGGCCACTTTACTAGAGAGCGACTGGATAGGCTTACTTGTCATCGAGTCCTCTTACCGAAGAGCGAGCGGACTAGGCTCAACAAGGGTTAGGAGAAACCATGTATTTGATTACCGACTCTGAACGGTCATGGATTTGGTTAACGGTCTAGAGAGACCACGGATTTGATTACCGACCTCGAATGGTCATGGATTTGATTAACCTCCCAAGCAGACTATGGATTTGACTATCGGCTTCGAATGGCCATGACTTCAATTAATGATTCGGAGAGATCGCAAATTTAACTATTGGCCTTAAATGGCCATAAATTTGGTCAACGATCCCGAGAGATCAAACCTAAGAATAAAGACATATTTGATTTAGATAAAAGGATTTGAACACTTCATAATGCAACGACCCTAATTTTGACTAACATTATTTCTGACATTTAATTAGATAAATTAAATGAAGCAATGTAAATGGTTAAGAGATTTAGATTTGTGTAATTATAAGGCAGTCGTGCCTTAAGTAATGAACAAACAAATCAAAATTTAAAATGAAGTAAGTAAATGATAGAGTTAGGGGGATGTCTTATGGGCAACTATGTAATTTTTTACATATATCTAACTCATTGACCAATCTTGTTTGAAATAAAAGGTATTTTCTTTCTATTATATATTTGATATAATGTGATTATATTAATTAATTAACTTGATTAAAAGTATATTTAATAGAAAAATCCATAAATGGTATATTTTGTGATAGTAGTTACAAAGTGTTGTAACCGTGAGTAATTTGTCACAATGAAACAATTATACCATTTTAAACGTTCCTAGTCAAGATGCATCGAGATTGGATATCAATGTATATATTGAGACTGGAGTACGTAATGCTCTCCAAATGTTGGGCAGTGTATTACTCATGACTGCTGGAGACACCTAAGCATTATGTACTAATATTTATTGGATTACTATGGAACGACTCACTCGATAGTTTTCTGTTGGTTAATATAACTAAGGTCAAATAGAAAATATCGATGTGACTGATTTACACAGTTCTTCCGACTTGAGAATATTATGGATCTTCTATATGAAATCTCTGCTTTGATTATAGCCAAATCATGGTATGGCGTCCATCGAGTGACCATAGTTGGGTTGAGTGGAAGTATTGGAAGTGAAGCACTATTCAAGAGAGGATCCGTCTCCTCGGTTATATGTGGTTAGTATCATAGTCAACTCAAGCCAAATCTCTAGCCAAAGTATTTCGGTTAATAATAATTGTCATTATTGAAGCAAGGAATTTGTATTTAGACTATAAAGCTGAATGTGGATGAGGTTGGAATTTTGACCATTACCAAATTCTATAAGTCCAAAGTGATATAGTTTTGACGACGAGAATTGTGTAAACATTTGTCACAACAGAGTAAATATTATTAAACGAAAACTGGATTTTACCAAAAATGAGTAAGCGATAAATTTGGCCATTATGTCACACCACTTACTAAGTGACGTGTCAACGTTAACATTAGAATAGTTCGAAGTTAATCGCTGACCAAATTTACACCTAAGAGTTACACAGCTGAAATGATGAATTCTCTTAAGACCGAACGATTTAATTAGTTTATAATTGTTATAAATTAATTAAATTAATTAATATTTTTGAATTATTAATTATAAAATTTGAATATGATTTGAGAAATAAATAATGTTATATATATGGGGCGGGCTATTTGAACACAAAATTAAACACAAAAGGGTGACACAAAAGATCCGGACCATTGTATTTTTTGTCTTTATGGGAAATGTGGAATTCAGGGAGCAGTCCTATGGGAATGATTTTTTGTGTCACCAATTGTGTCTATATTTTGTGTCTAAATAGACTTTCTCTGTATATATTTATAACAGTTATAAATATATTGATCGATATACAATAACGACAAGCGATTAAATTAGATTTAATTGCATAGTATTTTGGCCTGGGCTTAGATGGGTTTAAGGCTCATCATTAGGGCTGCAAAAATCAGTTTTGGAAATATCTAGTGGTGGCTAAAACATAGGGAATTGGCTTGGAGATAATGTGTTGAGATCAAGTGAGAATGGGTACGTAAAAAGGCTTTCCTCGTTTCCCTCTAATACAACCCTATTATTATGAACCTTTTTGGCCGCCATTACCTTCTTCATTGTTGGTTAAAAATAGCTCTCAATCCACTTCAAAATTCTCAAATATATTTCAAATTAAAATAATGTTATTTGATAGTTAGAGGTCGATGATTCCGGACTTGCAATCTGACGAATCAAAAACAGTAAAAGGAAGAGAAGTCATTGCTTCAAGGTGGATTCAAAGGCATCATTAAATTGGTAATTATAATTTATATTACAGTAATTAGATTATAATATATAATCCTGTAATGAGCAATTTCATATCTGTTTGAATATATTGCTACTATATGTTTAATTAGGCGAGATTTTTGTAAGTAGATGTGCTTGTCACAAATCAGTATGGTTATGTGCATAATTTGTTTATTATATTATTTGATTTATGTGTAGACAAATGTTGTTCATTAATAATTGTTTTATATATATTTATTAATAAATTCACACACACACACACACACACACACACACACACATATATATATATATATATTAGTGTATATTTCTCTCTCATAATAGCATATATGCGTATATAAAATTTATACATATATATATATATGATTTAAAAAATTTAGTACACTTATTTATATATAATACGAATTTACAAATTCGAAAATTGATTATCATACATATATTCATATTTTTAAATTAACATTTATTGAATTTTGAATTGTTTATTATATTTAGAATAATTATTACATTACAAATTCAATTTTATATTTAAAAAAAAATTATATCATTTCAAAAACATATAGAAAAAATGTAGGAATTTCTCAATGAATTTTATTATTTTTAATAATTAATATTATTTCAAAAAACAGTTTATGATTTATTAAAAATAACAATTCAATTGAAAATTTATTTAAAATTTTTGTAGCCTTTCATTCCAGATCCTAGAATTCCTGAAATTTTAAAATTTGAATTTTTATAAAATATTATTTTATATTAAATAATTATTATCGAAATCAATGTATTTGTTTTAAAATAATATTTCAACTTTGAAAAATCTCTAGATTTTTCCTAAGCTCTATTTTATGATCTTAGATTTTTGAAAATTGTAAAATTTGAATTTTTAACAATAGATTATTTTATGCTAATTATTTATGAATGAAAACATTATTTTATTCATAATATATACAAATTAAAATACTAAAATTATTATGTTTGCAAAACTAAGTTAATTTTGAATTATAAATAATTTTTAATAATTGTTCTCTCTCTTTCTATATATATATATATATATATATATATTTATCTACATATAAATGTTTAATGTTCATATATTATATATAATATACTTATACATACATGTGTGTATGTGTATTGTAACACACACACACACACACACACACACACATATATATATATATATATGCACATACTTGAACAACATACGTGACATACAAAATGAGCTAATATGTCCATTGTGATGTAAAGCTGGACTTCTATATATGGCATATTATACCTTTCACGGATTATTATGTTACATATGCACTCACATATATATGTATATGATACATTCATGTATAAACTAAATCTAATAAAATTAATTTCATGTCAAAATATATTTGAATTTAAATAAAATAAATGATTTTATTTAAATTAAATTTAGAAATTTTCTAATTCAGTTAACTTCATAGACCCAATAAAGATCCAATAAGGTAAAAATTTTGAAATTCACTCATAACTTCCGCTGGGAACTGGTCCAGTTCCAACAATGGTATCAAAGCCCAATAGCCTGTGCGGTCTAAATTTGTCATATTAGGGCTAACTAATTAAGCTTTCCCACTTAGTACGGTGTCTAAAAAGGTAATGTTTAGGATTGGAATTGGACAATCAAGCATCATGTCCTACCTAGTTACCATCTTGGCCTGAAAGGTGGAGTGAGCCCGAAGGTTGCTCCTAATAGAAAAGGCCCAACTTAATTTAGGCCTTGGGCCAATTTTCAAAATATTTTTGAAAATTAATGTTAAAGATTTTAAATTTAATAGTTAAATTTAAAATAAAACATTTTTATTATAAAAATTATAATACTACATAAGTTTTCAAAATGTTTAAAAGGATAATGATATTTTGAAAATGTTAGAAAATATTTATATAATAATTTCAAATTTCAAATTTATTAATAAGATTAATAAAATAAATTAACTGAATATGTTAATTAATCAATGCATATATGTATGTATTATATATGCTGATATATGTTATGTAATTTTAAAATGTTTAAGATAACATAAGCATACATGTATGTATATAAGATAAATGTTGAAATTAATAAATTTTAATAAAAATTGTTTAATTGAATAAATTAATTAAAGGTTGATTACTTAAATAAAATACACATATATGATATATGTGTGTCACACTATAAAGGTTATAGAATACACTATAAATATTATAGTAGATATACCCAATATAAAAGTTGTATTGGAATGCCAATTTAAAACTAATTAAAGAGTTAATTGATTAAAATTAATTGGATAAGATTTAATTAATGATATATTATACTAAGACTATCATATAAGTAATATGAAATATAAAAGTTATATAACAATAAAACTTATATGATATGTGTATAAACTAAATGTGGAACATTAAAGAAACCCAAATAGACTTGAGAAATAAATACATATGTAAATGTACATATACCGTGAATTGTGATGTGTCAGACACCTGAATCGCTGGGGTATTTCATAAAAAATATATTATTCTATAAGTCGATATCACTCAATATATATGTTGAAGATTATGAATCTTCAATATAATGTTGTCCTCTACCATAGATATATTAATAATTTACTTACATGCTCCTTGGTTGTTGAGCAAACTCAAGCTTGGGATGGTATACATAGTATTATTAATATATTGAACAGATGAGGTAAGATAACTATATATATTTTTTGAGAAAACTCAAGGTACATATACTATACTTAGGCCATCACGATATGGTAGGTATGAGTGAATAATCTTTTCCAATTTGTTGAGCAAACTCAAGGTTGAAATGAGATTAGGACAAAGAAAAATGGGTTAGGAGTTATATGTGATACAACCGATAAGGAGTTATTCATCGTTTGTGGGGCTATGATTTGTTGAGCAAATCAAGGCCAGAATACTGAAACAAATGATTACTAACACCCACCAGCGAAGTTGTAAGACTTCTATGTTTCATCTTAGGGTTTGAAAAAATATAAAAGACTAGTGGGAGCCTTATTGGAAAAATGAAATGGTAACATTTAACCTTTCTAATATTGTAAGAACATATATTATATAATGTTATAATTATCTACAATGATAAATTTGTGCATTTAATATGATTGATAAAACATTTGTCAATTAACATATATAAACAAACAGAATTGAAAGTTGACAAATAGAAGTATAATATATACTTACTAATAATTCTAATTGCATGTTATATAATGTTTATATACCCATGCAAGTGCCAAATTTTAGCTACTTAATACGTTCGTACGTTGGTCACTTATATGTTTATTTGGTTTAGACCGTGTATTGCATTTTATGACTTTTTGAACTCTAAATGCATTTCAAGACTATGGATATTTGATCCATATACTTTCATATATAAATGTTATATGGTGAACGGCCATAGTTTGTGGGGTATAATATTTCGATGAAGTTAGTTCATTCGTAGTAAGCCAATAAACAGTATTTTAAGATCATGTATTCAACTTGAATGATTTCAAAAGGATCGTATTGTGTTAACGTAACACAAGGCCACAAACTACGAGATGCTTCTAAGAATTCGATCGTTGAAATGTCATCTTGATCGATTTACATAAAGTGCAACATATTTGATGTCCTAAACATTAAGAATAATCGAATGCGCTTTTGTAAATGGTTTGTTATGATATTGTAGTAAGGTTTTCTTTTGAATAGTTTGACCATTTGAAAGAAAACGAATGGTTAAGAATAGATGCAATTTAAGGTAAAGTGGAACGAGGAGAATGAATAGTTACTTTTGCTTCATAGAGAAACATTGGAAACAAGAATTGTAATAATTATTGATACTTACTATTGGAATATGAAATATGATTTTTATTCCGAAATGTATTTTCATATAGAAAATTGTTTTCTATAACATTTATTTCTTTGAGTTCAAGGTATTTGATCAAAAAATTCTCCTCTGTAACTAGCTGCAGCATACGAAATAAGTAAACAATATTAACAATATTAAGTGAATGGTGGACCTCTAAATTTAGTACGCTATTATAGTAATGGCGGAAATAGTGAGAGCATGTCATATAGCACCTAATGATTGCGTCAAATTACGAAAATTGTTTTTGTAAAATGTACTGAACATTATTTGTGAAATAATGTTTATTTTTTGGTATTGACTGAAAAATAGATATAACTATATTTCAATTCGAGTATTATGAATATTCATTATGAAATAGAACTACATTACGGAATTTGTTTTCATAGTAAAAGTGATGCAATAAAAATACATATGCATCTAATATTATTTACAATTGTTTTGGAATTACAGACTAAGCCGTGGTTTTTAGAAATAATTTTACCATATGATTATAAATCATATGATACAGGTTAATTGTATCTCAAACAATTAATGGCTATGCAACCATTTAGTAGGAGCATCATAAGAGTTGATGAACTCTTTGAATTAATACATATTGGTGTATGCAATCATAAGTCTATTGATACCAAAAGGGTTACATATACTTTATTATATTCATCGATGATTTATTATCAACACGAACATGTGTATTAGACACACATCCAGCAAGTTTATGATAAAATCATAGAATATAAAAGAAAAGTAAATAAAATAACATGTAATAGAATAAAATGATTTGATTTGGTCGAATAAGTGAGTATGTCGAAAAGAGTTCCAAATGTACCTAAAAATGAATATAGATTCAATCTCAAAATCATTCTTCCATGTGATACATAATGATTCGTCGATAAGGATTAATCGGACATTGTTGGACAATTTACGATTAATTTTGAGTGAAACTGGGTTAGTTTCTTTCTATAAGGTCATGTCTTACGATTAGTACACAATGTTGATATTATTTCATCTAAACAATAGTTTACAAAATCATACAAGATAAGAGTTTGTAAGAGATCCAAGCATATCCTAGATACAGGAGTTGGCAGGTTATGCGAGTCGAAAGATTGCATGTAATAATTGTTCATGAGGGATTTTTATGAATCTCCAAAAGGTTTTTTGGAAAGGTCTGTCATCAAATGACATATTTATGTTTTAAACTTAATTTTTATAAGCTAAAATCAGTTTTATAAATAAAAAGGTTTATAAAGCGTTTATGAATCCCTATTCTATTTGCACTAAGAAACAATTGTTATTTCAAGATATATCAACTTCATTGTGAAGGAATTTCTTTGAGAAATTTTCGGTAGTTAAATGAAATTGGATCTGATCCATAGATGAAACTGATTATATGAGATGAAGTAAAATTAACTAACCTAAATGAACACATAGTATCAGAATGTCTAATAATTATTCTCGTACATCAAGGAGAAATAATGAGTTTTTTTATTAATGTCGAAAACATTCATTACCTTCGGTTGTTCAATTAAACCATTAAGATTTTTGACTCTATATGATATGATATGCAGATCTGAAAGAATTCCAAGTACGCTATCAAAAAATATGATTTTGGTGGTCGTAACCAAAGCGATATGATCCATCGGCCGAGATTATGTCTTTATTGAAAAGACTAATATTGTTAGAGTTAAATAAGCAATGTTGATAAGAATAATATCGCAAATTTCAATTGTTGAAATAACATAACAGATTCGATATTCAACATGCTCAAGTTAATTCAGATTTACTCACCAAATTATTGCTCGATAAGATTTAGTGTTTGGTACTTATGTATTGAAATAGAAAAATCTAAATAATGATTTAGAGTAAGCGTTTACACATATGAACCAAAAATGCCTCAAAGTCAGTAGAAGCGATATTAGGTTTTTGAGTCTTTGGATATGATTTTAGAAATGATACGAATGTATCATTTTATAAGCATCAAGATTGAATAAGTATTTTGATAGAAATATCAAATAGTTTGATTTTCAATTAAAGTGCAAAGGAAGCGTGTGTTCATAAGTAAGAACGTTAAAATGTACATTGATATTTCTAAACTATAAGTAAACAACACCTTGTTGATTTTAACATTATGCTTGTATTAAAATCAACTTTAGTTGCTTTAATACTCGATTTTGGATTGTAAATGATGTCTTTTATGGTGAGTATAAAAGATATACGGATTATCACAAAACGATATACAAGGGCACCCTATTAAAAGGAGAACATGTAAGTTGGATTTCTTATGTATTAGCAATATGAGTTATCATACAGGTTATGTTGTGTATGATTATATGATATTCTGTTTTGTTTATGTGTTTGATACATGGAGCAAATATAAAATCCAAATTGATATCACTAAATGGTTGTTTGAGGTATTCTCACGTATTTATGAAATACTAGAGAATTGTTTATAGAAACAATGAACTCGTTATGATGGAACGTTTGGACATAAACTTTTATAAGTGATATTGAGTATAACATGTCAATGATAAAATTCAAGTCAAAAACTTTAATCTAAAAATGTTTCAAAATAAAAGTGATTGTGGTCGATTCAACGAAATATTGAGAGCGTTAACTTGAATAGCGCTACAATAAACCAATGTATATAGATATAAATGCACAAATTTATAATTGAGCCAAAGGTAATTTCAAATGTTGAGAATCCCATAATATTGTTATAACATAACAATGTCATGAAATTGGTCATGATAGAACTTAAAGCTCACTAGAAGCAGAAAGACATATTTCGAATCATTCCACATGATAAAGACGGTTTATCAATATTAGAGAGAGTTAATCGACAAAGTAGATAATTAAAATATAATAGCATACCCATTCACTAAGGGACTAACGTAATCACTACAAGGGGAGGGAGGATTTCCGACGGCTGAAAACCGTCGGCGGCCGTCGGAAGCCGTCGGCGGCCGTCGGAAAAAGCCGTCGGAAATGAAGGCGTCGGGGAGCAGTATTTCCGACGGCTACCGACGGGTGATGCCGTATACATTATCGACGGCTTTCGGCGGTTTCCGGCGGTTTCCGACGGCTTCCGACGGCCGTCGGAAACCGTCGGAAACCGCCGGAAATCAGGCCAATAAGCCGTCGGAAACCGCCGGAAAATGTCGACCAATAAGCCGTCGGGAGCTGTCGGAAGCCGTCGGAAGCCTGCTGTTTTTTTTTTAAATCTGCTGCAAATAGAGCCTTCCAACCACATTTCTCTTCCAAACACTACAATATCAATACTGCACAATCAAATAAACAATAATCCAACCAAACATGCAAACCAATACTCCAAAATATTCAATAGACACAGAAATAAACAAAATTAGAATAAAAATAAAATACAAAATATACATAACATTCCAACATTAACAATAATACTAACAATAACTGTTCTAATCATGCATATCCTGATACAGCTACAGAACCAAGTGTATTATACATAATTATACATATCAACAATTAATTGTTCCTTCTACCAAATCATTGTAAACTAAAACTAAACATACCTGCACGAACGAATTAGAAAGCAATGAATCAATCTGCCCCAGATCCAGAGCCAGCCGATGAAGGGAAGCGGCCACCAAACTGCTGCATGTACTCAAATAACTGTGCCGTCTGCATGGCCTGTTGGCGGTTCTGCTCCTCCAACTGCTGAACTCTAGTCTGCAATTCTTCTATACTTGCTAGCTCGCTCTGAGGTCTACTCCGCCGTCTCCTACTCTGACTACTGGACTGCAATAATTGAAAAATAAATAAAATCAAAGTTTATTGTTTTGAAAAGGTAAGAATATCATATTTTAAGTATTTTAAGAAAAATTAAATTATTTACCGCTAAATTGCCAAATCCGTATCGTCGACCATGCTCTGGTGGACTCATAACGGACTCAAAAATAACGTCCTCTTCATCGGTCGTCAGCTGCTCTCGACCCGTATCAGAAAGGAGTTTCTGTCGCTGCTCCATAAACATCTCCTGCATTGACAAATTAATAATATCATATCTTATTTCATAATAATTTGACAACTAAAACAATTACTAATACTGAATAAAATGAAATATGCTTACATGGCTTTTACTGGATTTATCGTCCTGCCATGTGTACGAAACAGTCCCGTCTGGATTAACATGCTCAACAGCATGCGTACGGGTGAACACGTCCATATAGCTGACAGGACCATGTGCCTCGGCTTCCTGAAGTTGATTGTTACATACAATTATTATACATTTAAAATCATATAGCATAAACTATTTACATTTATTATTCAGTAATTAAATTTACCAACTCCTGCCGATACTGCTGAAACGACTTCGATCCTCCGCGATGAGTAACGGGATTCTTATTTCTATTTGCAGAGTTTCTATCTGACTCTGCCTGTACATTCAAAATTTGATACATTGTTTTTCAATCACGTTAAATTAATAATTGAAAAAAAATTAGTATACTTGCCTTCGCCTCGTCCGTCTCCCAGTAGCTCAACCAAGCTTGCCACACGCTCTCCCCCATCCACCGTGGTCTCTTCCCGGATTTCTTAACCTCAGATATCGTGTCTCTGTAGTTCTTTCGCATCTTCCTCATCCAGTATGCTCGTGCCAGCTGCATATCATCTGTCTGGATGTCTATCTCAGCCTGTGTTAAAAAAAGATTACACTTTAAACGATAAACGGTAGAAAAACGACAAAAACGAATTAAAAATGGAAAACATAAAAATTACACATACTAGGACATCCTGCCATATGCACTCTATGATGTGCGGAGGGATGGTATCCCACTTCGGCCAGCACGCACTCATCCTACTACGATATGCTGCTCTGGAGACGTCCAACACTACCTTAGTGGGTAGTAGCTCGAACCCCCTGTTTTTAAGTACGATACAGATAAGTACATACGTATAGTATAGAAAAAATAAGATGATGAATAAGATTTAATTTTTACCCATCTGCTTTGGGGACTAACGTAACAACTGGATGGTGTGGCGCTTGCGATGGGCCACTGCCATCGCCTCCTGAAGAACGGGAAGAGCTCCTCCCTCTATGTGACATAATGATAAACCTGTGACGTTTACACATCATTATATAAGAGAATAAAAACATGATAATGAAATATATTTCATATGAACATGACATCAATTGTATAAATTGCTTAATTATAATGACTGAAATGTAAATAGACATGTAAGTTTGTTATACCTGATTCATGATGGGTGTACTCTTCTTACGATAAGCAGAGTTCATTGCATTTTTAATAAAAATTGCTAAATAAATGACAAATTGAAATAACATAAAACAATAGTAAACGGATTTAGTTTCATAGTTACATCAATTTCATAATACATCAAGAATTCAACATAGTTACATCAATTGCAAAAAAACAGATTCAAATTTATATCAGTCATCATCGTCTTCTGATTCAGATTCGGTCTCGTTTTCGACGATATTTTCCTCTGCACTGTCAAACGCTTCTACCAAAACATTTGATTCATCGATCAAAGGACCAAAATCTGTATGATCGTCTGTAATTATTATTTCGTTATTTTGCTCAAGATCTGCCTGATAAGCTTGTTCGTCCGGAATATTCTTCCCATCGAATGTGAATCTGGCCTTTGTTTTAAAAACTGCAGACCAATCTGCTTTATCTCTTTTTAGAGACGGATAAGGAGCGTAATAAACTTGCAATGCTTGTTTGGCTAGTACAAAAGGATCATACTTGTGATAGTGCGATGTATGCTTTATTTCGATAAGATTATAATCCTTATGCACATTAATTCCAGAACCTGGAACATTGCTAAACCAATTGCATCTAAATAGAAACACCTCCTCCGCGGGTCTTGAGAAATATGTCAGTTGCAAAATTTGTGTTAGAACGCCATAAAAATCATTTAAATGGTTTTCTGGATCGTCACTACCTTTAACAAATACACCAGTATTATTTGTTAATTTTTCTGCACCGTATTCTTTAGTGTTAAATTTGTATCCATTGACGAAATATATTGGATATGTCTTGACCACTCTTTTTGGTCCCATTGCAAGATGTTTCAACCCTTCGTCAACAACACAATTTTTCGGCTCATAAACGTAATTTGAAAACCAACGGGAAAATTCTTTACTGAGATCTCCGTTCGGATGTTCCCGTTCATAAACACTGTTTATATAAACAAATTATTACATTAGGTTATACACGCGCATGCATTACAGAAAAGAATAAAACAAAAATTATTATTTCAGATTACCTAACAAACGGTGCAACCTCGGCACAATTTAGAAGAATATAAGTGTGTGCTACACGAAGATCTCTATCGTCTAGCCATATTTCCACACATTTTCCAGAAGGCCGACCATGTTGTCTAAAAATAGATAACATTGCTTGAGAGGACTCTTGTTCGTCGCCTTCATCATTACGAGGAACACTTTGAAATGAAATATTCACATGGTCACTGAAATAGTGAGAGAAAAAGAACGAAGCTTCTTCTTCGATGTAAGATTTACATATCGAACCTTCAACTCGTGCTTTTTGTCTCACTTTTTTCTTCAGATGATTCAAATATCTATGCAACATTAATTTATATTAACTTCATCTTTCAAATGCAATTAAATTACGTTATAACATATTACATACCTCTCAAATGGATACATCCATCCGTATTGGACAGGACCTCGAAGTCGTGCTTCAGATGGAAGATGAACAGGTAAATGTTCCATCACATTAAAAAAACCTGGCGGAAATATTTTCTCTAATTTGCAAAGCAATATAGGAATGTCCACTTCAAGTTTACGTAAACGTTGCACTTTTAAAGTAGTCGAACAAAGCTCTTTGTAAAACATACTAAGCTCCGTTACTACCTTCCAAACTTTTAACGGCAGTAGTTCTTTAAACATAACGGGAAATAAATTTTCCATCATTATGTGACAGTCGTGACTTTTCATTCCGCTCAATCTACCATTTTTAAAGTCAACACATCTACGAAGATTTGATGATATCCCATCAGGAAATCTTAACCCTTCCACCCATTTTAACACAGCTTTAACTTGATTATTATCTAATTCGTAACAAGCTTTTGGTTTTTTACTGTCATTTGGTTTCATATGAAGCTCGGGACGTTTGCATAATTCTTCTATATCACGTCTTGATTTCAAATCATCCTTCGTCTTCCCTTTCACATTCAAAATTGTGTTAAACACATTATCAAATACATTTTTCTCATTGTGCATCACATCTATGTTATGGCGAAGCAGAAGATGTTTCCAATACGGCAACTCCCAAAAAATAGTTTGTTTGCACCAGTTATGAACAACTGATTTGCCTTCAATTTCTGTTTGCTCCCCCGTTTCATATATCTTTGGATAGTCCTTAACAAGTTCATATATGTCTTCGCTTGACCATATCGTCGGTGGTTGTCTGTTTTCTACTCTATTAGCTAAAAAGTTTTTCTTGTCTCCTCTGAAGGGATGATTTACATGGAGAAAATATCGATGACAGTCAAACCATGAAATTTTCTTACCATGAGGTAAAGAAAACGCTCGTGTTTCATCCATGCAATATGGACATGCTAGACGACCGGCAGTACTCCATCCCGAAAGCATTGCATAGGCAGGAAAATCACTTATAGTCCACAACAAAGAAGCAAACATACGAAAATTTTTCTTCTTTGACACATCGTATGTTTCTACTCCTTCGTTCCACAGTATTTTTAACTCCTCAATCAACGGTTGTAAATATACATCGATTCCTTGTGTCGGATCGTCGGGGCCAGGAACGACAACAGTAAGAAACATATATTGCGTTTTCATGCACATCCATGGAGGTAAATTATACGGTGTGACGATAATGGGCCAGGATGAATATTTAGAACCAAATTGAGAAAATGGAGAAAAACCGTCCGTACATAATCCTAATCTAACATTTCGACTCTCCGCTGCAAAATTTGGATACGTTTTATCGAAATGCTTCCATGCTTCTCCATCGGCCGGATGTGTCAACGTACCCTCTTCCTCCGTTCTCACGCTATGCCACCTCATATTAGACGCAGTTACAGAAGATGCGTATAATCTTTGAAGTCTTGGAGTTATGGGTAAGTAGTGCATACGCTTGTACGGAACTTCCTTACCCTTCTTTTTTCTTGGTTTGTATCTCTCCTGGTTACAAACTTTACAATTTCTAAGGTTTGCGTCTTCTTTCCAAAACAACATGCATCCTTTTAAACATGTATCTATTTTCTGATACGGTAAACCAAAAGCCGACATAAGTTTTTTAACTTCGTAGTGATTTTCACACATTAGATTATCGGGCGGCATATGTCTTTTTGCAGCTTGTACAACAGCCGTAAACCCAGCTTCAGTGATGTTGTATTTTGACTTCATCGCAATGTATTCTGCGATTACTGACAGCTGCGTGCCGCTTTTACAATCATCCCAAATAGGTTTTTTAGCTGCATCTAGTAAATCATAAATTTTCTTAGCTTCAATATTTGGTTCTTCAACATTTACATCATCGTCGTCAACTTCAATCATAGGAAACATTGATCGTGCTGCATCTTCGACCATATTTTCTATACGGGTCGTTGAAACTATTTCGTTAACGACACTTTCAGACTCTACAGAAGTATTTGCTACAACTTCTCCATGCCGATCCCAAACATAATATTCGGGTGTGAAACCGTGTTGGCACAAATGAACTTTCACAATATCTGGTAACAAAAACTTCAAATGTCTACACCTACTACACGGACAACGAATTTCTGGATCGTTTCCGTTATTACTTAAGGCGAATTCAACAAACACGTTTATACCGTTATAAAAATCTTCTTTTATTGAGCCCCTCATTCCTTTTCTTTGGTACATCCATCTCCTTCGATCAACAAAATAATCAATCATTTTTCCTATTTGACAAAATGAGAAGTTCAAAATTTAATATTTATTTTGAAGAATACACATTCGAAAAAGATTATTTTCATGTTCGTATAATATTTTGAATTTAAAGAACAACTTCACAAATTTAAAAATATTTTCAAATAGGGCACATTTCATTTTTTAACGTACGTAACGATTAAAAATATATAATTTTTTTTCATTGGTCAGACATCCTACTTCCCATTACAAACACAGTAAGCATTTACATTTCGTATATTACTTCGTCCCAAACGATTCAATAAAATTTCGGCAGCATTTCCCTTTTGTTCCCTGCATTGTACACAAATGCGTGTACGCAGGAAACAAAAAAGAAAAGTTAGGGCGAAATTTTATGAACCGTTTGAGACGAAGTAGTATACAAAATGTAAATTCTTACTGTGTTCATAACTTGTCCAATACAGGGACAAATCCGACAAACATTGTACCAGATGAATATAAATGGTCGTTTTTCGAAAAAAACGACTATTTATACAACGATCATGTACAACACTCGTCAGACGGGGCCAAAAACTCTCTAAGGGACATTTGTCGGTTAACATGCGCGCATTTTACTCAAAAATACAGTTTTACTCACTGTTCACATTTATATATTAATTTCACACATTTATTCGACGTATTACGCATCAACTTAGGGCTGGTTTAACATTTTGTCATTTTTCAATACACACAATTATAATTTAGAGTAATGCATTTTTTTTGTGTCATAAGTAAAAACGTGCACAATATAATACTCCTAGTTCATTCAATCATTTTATCTTATTCCAAATAACGTATACAATCGTCGAATCAAGGCATACACAACAAAATACATATACATGAACATGCACAAATTATACGTGTTTATCACAATTTCACGATAAAAGATGAAATCGGTATACCATGTGATGCTATAAACCGTTATTACGCTAGTGGAAACAATTGCAATCATTAATTCGCCCTAATTTATCAATTTATGCAAATCTATAATTAGGGTAAAAACTGAATTTTTCATAAAAATAAGAGATTATACCTGAGATTAAGAGTACTGAAGCTTGATTAGAGTGCGTTGGAAGATCCGGAAGATAAAAATTAGGGATTGGAAGCTTAGGGGTTGAATTTGGGGGGTTTTTTGGGTTTTTTTCGTATGAAATGGAGGAGGAAGAAAGGGCTCGGCTGGCTGGTATAATCGCAAATTTGCGACGGCTTCCGACGGCCGCCGACGGCCCGTCGAAAGCCGTCGGAAAATGGCCGTCGGAAGCCGTCGGTCTTGGCTGTCGGTATTCTGCCTTTTTCTTGTAGTGAATTGGTTTTGAGAAAACTGATTTGAGAAGTTGGAATTAGGTTCTATAATTGACCCCAAGTGCAAGTGGAAGATTGATAGAGTTAGGAGTATGCCCTAGGGGCAATTATGTAATTTGTTACATATATCTAACTCGTTGACCAATCTTATTCGAAATAAAAGGTATTTTCTTCCTATTATATACTTGATATAATATGATTATATTAATTAATTAACTTAATTGAAAGTACATTTAATAGAAAAATGCATAAATGGTATATTTTATGATAGTAGTTATAAAGTATTGTAACCGTGAGTAATTTATCACAACGAAAGAAATATACCATTTTAAATGTTCATAGTCAAGATGCATCGAGACTGGATATCAGTTTGAGACTGGAGTACGCAACGCTCTCTAAATATTGGGCAGTGTATTACTCATGACTACTGGGGACACCAAGGGTTTACATACTACAACTCACTCGATAGTTTTCTGTCGATTAATCACTACACCAAACAATCCATTTTGTAACATTTTTCTGCTTTAAATTTCTAACGGTTATAACCGTTACCAAATTCGAATGGTTATTTCCGTTACTTCTAGTTTGCTACGGTTATAAATGTTGGGATATTTTTTAACAATGTAAATAATACAAAACTAGTTGGACAAATATGTAATTTCCCTTCTTCTTATTTTAAAACGCACTCACAGTCCCATGGTCAATTTTCTGCTTTTCCCAAACTGTTAGGGTTCCTCCAGTTGCAAAATCGATGCAGGTAAATATTTGCTGTAATTAATCTCTAAATCGATGTTCCTTTGTCTGCACTCCTTATCTTTCCATTTCTTTGAACCGTTGGGGTTTTGTATTCATTTTGCCTTTCTAGGCTGCTAGGGCTTCTTTGAACTACAAGGTTCTTTTTTTCTTTTTAAATTAAAAGGATTTAATCTTGTTTATCCATATGCTTTTTAAAAATATTTTGTCTGTTGGGTAGATGTAACTAACAGTGGATCTACTATTTATTGGATAGTCGTAATCATTGTATTATTGTCTCATCATCAGATCTTCTCACTAATGTTAGTTATAATGATGGGTGAGTGGTAAAAAAATGAATTTTTTTGTGTAAGAACTTTTGTTTAAAAAGATTTGAGAAATGAGTTCTGTGTTAAAAAATAAGATCTGCGGTTGGTCGAGGAAGGACTCCATGGAGGACATTTTGCAATCAGTGGACTATAAATAGATCAATATTAGTAGGTACTACGGATACAACAAAGGTGAAGTTAGGTGAAAAGTAAATAAGCTTTTAAAACTAAAGAGTAAAGAACCAGGTACTACATTACTAAATAGAGCGAAAAACAATAGTTTTCAAATATTGAGATGAGAGCACTATATAATACAATCTTGATATATATCCCATTAATAAATTTTACTAAGGTTTATTGACTAATTTAGTATAAAATTGAAAATATTATTTAGCATATATGCTACTTTCGAGGATATAATTTTTTTAAAAGAAGCTTTATTTCAATCCTGTGCTATTTGTGCTTATTTTATGTAGAAAAAACGGTTATTAAAGTCAATATGTAATTAGGTTCTTTATATCATTTTAATCAATGTAATGTGCTCTATAAATATGCATGGCTCTGATGTTCTCATTGAAGAAACATATATGCAGCATGATGCTATTGTGCATTTTTAAGAATTGTGAAACTGACGAGTGTACTTCATTCAAACTTGTTCGAAAACCATGTCTTATGTATATTGATTTGTACCGTTTGTACGAAAATTATAATTCATACTTGTTATAATTTCCATTTTTGCACTATTATGCTGCAGTTTTGGATTATTTTATTACAGTTTTGGGTTATTTAACTGCAGTTTTTTTTGCTATCTCTGTTCAGTTTTTTGAATACATAGAGTTATTTATCTATTTTTTGGAGCAGTTTCTGTATCTTTCGGTGCTTTTTTTGGGTGCAGTTTCAATATTATGTGCTGCAGTTTATAATTTGAAACTGCATTTTCGTGGAAATGCAGCTTTATCCGTGTTTATGCGGATTTTACTGTGTAATTGGGGAATTGAAGAGCTTAGGAAAGAACTATGAAGAGACTATGCAAGCAGCACAAATGCTTGTTATTGCGAGGTTTGTGTTTGATATAGATTTTTGGTTTTGAATAAAACAATTTGAATTTTGAGTTTTCTATTTTGTGAAAAGGTGCGAGCATGAAAAATGAGTAAACGCTGCAAAATGTGTGCACTCGGTTATTGGAGAGGACAACACAGAACGTTTCTTTGTTGCAGCTCAAGGTAAAGATATTAAATGGAAACTAAGCCAGGTTGGTATTTTTATGATCTTTTGAGATGTTAATGAAATTATGTATCTGCTAAATTATTTAATATGTTATTAAATAGAGTATATGTTGAACAACAATGAAACTGTTCAAGCCATGTTTTATGTTCAAAGCCATGAACAACGCATAATGTATTCGAGTTAAAACAATATTAATCAGATTCACACTTTATTTTTGATGTAGCATGAATACTTTATTTAATCTATATGTTGTTTTCATCTCATTTTTGTATAATTAGATGCCTAGTGTTTCTGTAATTTATGGTTTGAGAAACGTGTTGTCTCTTAACTCGTCCTCTAAGTATCAAAAGGAGTCTGCTCAACCAGCAGAAGAAAATGCTTACATGTCAGCGGCTTTGAATACCAAAGCTAAAACAAATTAAGCTAAAAGAAAATTTAGAGAATTCAACATATTTGAATGAATCATCGGCTCAACCATAGATATCCGGCAAGAAACTCTCCATGTTAAAAGCTTAGGGTGGTAGATAAAGCTAGATTTAAAAGAAAGAAAGCAAAGGTATAATACTAATAACACAATGTTTGTTTGTTTATATTGCGAGTCTTTGAGAAGCTTCTTTGAATAGTTCTCATATTTTCCATTGGTTTTTTTGTTTTATTTTGTCTTTTGTTTCCATTTTGCGTATAAAACATGTGAGCATACATCTATTTCTTGTTATTAAAGTATTTGAAAATGCAATTACTATGTGCAACTAGTGATTCTAGATTTTGTATTTGAAAATGAATTACCATGTAATGCAACCATCTCTTGAAGAAGGTTTCTATATCACTATTGTGAGAATTTTGAAATAAATGCTTATACTGGGTAAAAACAGTCTAAGACGTAATGTTTTTTTGAAATAAAGTGTAAATGGGATGCATGTCTAAGAGAAATGAAGTTCTACACAATTAGAATCTTGTTAATGGATCGATATATTTGCCTTAGCCCAAGTATTCAGTGACAGTACTTTTCCATGGATTGTAGCATAAAGATTCCTGAGATATGCTCTATAAATATGATCTGTATTCACATGCCGTGATAGTTTTGATGGTGGTATTTGTGCATTTGTAATTACTAGGTACTTGTGGCTTAAATATCCGTTGTTTGTAAAAATCCACTTTCAACTATTGTATTCTTCTTGACATTTAATTGTAGGAGTCCATCCTATAGATCTATAGCGATATGCCATGGCTAGTGTGTTGTCTATAGAATGTTGTATGCACAAATATCACAATAAAAGAAACCATCTATCCTTTTCAAGATTACAGATAGTGTCAGTGTGTTGAAACTATTATTTTACCCTACAGTTTACTTTTTATAGGCAATCTTTAATACCGAGCTTTACATGCTAAAAGTTTTGATTGGTTTGGTTGTTTGTTATCATTTCGTAAAGGGACCAAATCCTCATCATGTAAGAAGAAAAAGGAGAAAAATAGTTCTTCAATCGCAGCCAAGCAGGTAACTAACTTCTCTTTGGTTCTAAAATCATCAGAAAGCAAATTAGTACCATTTCTTACTGTTATCCAATTATAGCAAAACAAGATTAAACCTAGTATTAAATTAACTAACCTACACACATGATTATGCCATTTGTTAGTAAACATGAAGATAATATGGCTTTACTGAGAATTGCTAAACAATCGAACACCTCATGGCCTCAGACTTAAGTTAATTAATCTTTTACCCGTAAAGGGTTCAATTTTTTTTACACATCTTAGTAATATTCTGAAAATTGAAAAAAAAAAACGATTGTCATCATCAAGTTTTGAAGTTGTATTAACAACGCCTATTGTAAAAGAACTGAAAATACAGAGAGAGGAAAGTGGAAACCTCTATTAAGGGATAGAGTTCACTTGTAACGTCCCGCCTTCTCGTACGGTTAAAATCGACCCACGTGTCAATTCAAACCATACGGAAGGGCGGATTGTTATGGGGTAAATAAGAAAAACAGAGAAGAAATAAAATAAAACAGAATCTCATAGCGGAAGGATAAAATATAATAATCAATATAGTTCATAAAACTGTTTACAAACATTTGTTTTTTCTTTACACAATAAGTATCAGAGTTCACATACCAATAAATATCAATGCAGCGAAATTAAATGGTGTAGTGGAATAATAGTAGATAATAGTAATACAAATCTTCGTCTTCGTCTTACAGAGCTAAAACTTCAAATCCTGAAACGCTCGGACTGACCCGAGCGAATTGAAAAGACAAAACACTCGAGTCAGAACTAAAAGATCTTATGTAAGTTAAATCAACAGAATTAAATATGAGTGCAGTAACTCAAAAGATGCTCGGGATTTACATCTCCTAAGGATCCGTTAAACTATTTACTATATAGTATATTGCGCTATTATAATAGTGTCTAATTGTAAAATAAACTTACTTTTTCCTTAGCATTAAGGGGTTACCCATATAGCCCTTAACACGTAATAGTCCCAGTAGTCCATCCAATATCATAGTCCCTCCTGATCGGGAAGCCACCAGAGGATACCACACGGGCTACGGGAGAAAACCAAACTCGTACAAGCCGCGATAGGGTAGGTGACACAGCACAACTAGGCATTGCCAGGTTAGATATACCAATTGCTATCCGGGCTGATGGTAACGCATAGCCGCAGCCACCGCCCACCTCGAACAAACAGCCCCAAAATCAAAGAAATCAATAGTGGCCACCGAATCAATCCAAAGTCAGAGTATAGTATCGAATGAGTGCGTTCGATCAGAGGAATGACCTCATTGGCCCGAGAATCGCTCCTGTTTTAGCCATCTTATGCCAACTCACGGGAGTTGGGTCACGTGTTTACCTTATAGGAAACGCCGCCACCAACCTACTTCATTCTGGAATCTCCACCGCGTACACGGTTGTTAAAGTGGTTTTCGGAGTTGGCAGAGAGTATGACAACTTCCGATCCCGATCTCTTTAACAACCAAACGTTATTATAACACCGCGGTTATTTAAAAATAATTTTACTTTCAAAACCAGAATAAAATATCTATTTCAAAACCGTATAAATACAATATCCTTTTTATTTCCAAAACAACTCATTTGATATTATTTTTATAAAACCCAAATCAATAATATCATCTCTCAAATATATTTCTTTTCAAAAAATCATACTGCTTTAAAATTTATCACATCTTGAAACCAAACATTTGAAATAAAATTTTCAAACATAATACTCCGAAATTCATAGCTTTAAAACCATACTTCTAAAACTTCAATGGTTTGGATATTCAACAGTATATAAAGAATATAGTTGAATTTAAATTACTTTATAAAGTAAATAATTTCCGCGCCTTTACAATTTTATTCACTTTAAATTAAAACTAAACCCATAATTTTTAAACTCTCTTCAATGTTCCAAACCACTACAAATTCTACATATTTCAAACTTTAAGTATTACACTTCTAAAATTTAAAATAGGAAATTATTATCCAACCATTTAATGTCCTATTATTTAGTTTGAAATATCGCATATTAAATCCATAATCATTTAAATAAAACTCTAATTTCTATAACCAAATATTTATTTTAATCCATTTATAATAGAAATATTCATTTAATTCATCTTGAAATAAAAATCCAGTTATAAATATCATACCTTTAAAATCTCCAAGTTTAACCGGTTTACATCAACTTATGGAGTTAAATTTTTAAATAGCCCAATCCCAAATAAATTTCCAATTTATATTTCAAATCTTAAATTGAGTTGAATCATTTAAAACTCTGTATATATATACAATAACTTAAACCTGTCCTTGAACATATAATATGAATTATCAAACTCCATTTTCACTCATTCAATTTTTATTTATCATATTTATACATAGCTTAAATTCACAATTTAACTATATATGTATACAAATTATTTAAAAATATCAAAACTTAATATTTATTAAACCGTATCCTATCCAAACCATAGAAATCATTTTGAAAATAATTATATATAGACCGACGGTGTCTGTATAGAATTCTCTATCCTATGGTAAAGTGATACGGATATTTATCATTTCAATCCGCAATTTAAAAATAAAATGCGGTTATATATCATTTCAAACCGCAATCCCGAATGAATGAAATGCATGATAACTTGCAGTTTATACAAAAAAATTACAGCATCCAAACATCCAAATAGCCATCATCGACCATTAATTACAAACATCATCCAATTTAAACAACATCAATATAGAGCATATATAAATATAACAGGTAAATAGGCACAAGGAAGAAGTTGCAAAAAAAATTAGTCTCAAGGACAACAAGTTTGCTTTTTAGTCTGAAGGACACTTTTTAGTGTAAACTGAAAATGATAGTTACAACTATCATTCTGTAATTTACATTAAAAGTGTCCTTCAGCCTAAAAAACAAACTTCTTGTCCCTGAGACTAAATTTTTTTGCAACTTTTTCCTTGTGCCTAAAAACCTCTAAATATAATAGGTAATAAATAACCGGTATGAACTAACAGTTTATATTCAGAAATAAATTTAATAACTGTTTAACCAGCAGTTCATATGCAAATAAATAAATTATAACTGTCAATTTATATGCAATAATAAAAATTAATTAACAGTTACATTAAATAAATGTGATATAACTGAGATGATGAATAAAACATGCCAGACGAACATAAATAAATTTCTACTCATATCTTAAGTCAAATTAACAAACATAAGGAATTGTAGAAGTTGTGAGTGGGTTAAAACACTCACATTTTGAATTTAAATTCAATTTAAACCCAAAAATTTGACGGTCTCCAAATCTGTCCAAACCAGCGTCATCAGATCTGGAATTTTAATACGATCCTAACAAAAAAATCTCGCGTGAAACGGATAACGTATGTAAAAATTATTCGATTTAATTATTTGAAAACAAAATTTAAAATTTAAAACAAAAGAAGCTTGCCTCAATTATAATTGCCACGTCACTTTCCTTAATTCCTAGCGCACGCACATCTACAGGAAGAAGACGCGTTCGAACCCATTCCCCACCCGTTGACCACTACTTTGACCGAAGACATCACCACCTACAAGCCGCCGTCGACCTAGGGACCCCCGCCATCTCGAAGCCCCTGCCGAGCCGACTCTATCCCCCCGATGCGCGCCACCCATATGGCCTGTAGAGGCCGCCGCCGCCGATGAACAGTAGTGATTCGAAACCCTAATCGCAAAATTTCTCCGCATCCAACCGTCGATTCGATCCACAAACCATATAGATCTACTCCCCTTAGCTTCCTCTCCAAAACGCAGAAACCATTTCCCGATCTGACGAATTCTTGCGACGACGTGATGTACGGCCGAAAATAAACGGCAAAATTCTGATCAAACGATAACTCCAATCGAGAAACAAATTGCAGATCTGAGTTGCGCTCGTCAAAAACTTCAACATATATTTTTTTGGAATTTTTCTGAAAATTTTACTTTTTGACTTTGGATTTGATTTTTGAAATTGAACATGGATTTAGGGTTTCTAGCCATTGGAAGAAGAGAAGGAACTGATGAAATGAACGTACAAACAAATGAGAGTAGATGGGCTAGGGTTTATAACTGGGTTTATATAGGTAGGTTAGAGATTTGAATAGATGGATCGGATAAACAAACGTGCTAACGCTAAAGTGACCCAAAAAAGCCCGTTCTGACCCTGGAACGAAATTGGGTAAACCCATATATCGAAATAGGTGTTTTAAAATATTCTGAACGCGATGGAAAAAGTTTCACGTCCAAATTCAATCGTATGAAGAAGTTATGCTGAAATTAATATTTTCAAATTGATTTCAAATTGATTTCAATTAAATCGATTTAAAGGCGTTTCGCGTTTGTATGATCAAACGACAAGTCCGATCGCTACGAAACTTGAAACCCTACAATAATTCACTATTACGGATCCGATGAAACTGGTTTCGTCGAAATCCGAGTCCGTGACAAAAATAGCTATTTTTATATTAATTAAATAAATTCAAAATAAATAAATAAAATCAAATTTTATATTTAGATTCTAAAATTGACCCATTTTATCACTTTTAGAAATTCTTAATCATTTACAAAATTTCCAACAAGTTTAGATATCAAATTAAAGAAGGTAAATCGATAAATTTCAATAAAATCCTTGATTTCAATAAGTTCACAAGTTATAAATAATATCCTAAAATTCCGTTTAGTTAAATGAAAAATTAATTAGTATTCCATTCATTCCTGTCAAATAGATGGATCAAATATTGGATTTCAAATTATCACACAAATTTCTCACATTATCTTTATTTCAAATAACGAATTATTTAATATATTAAATCTCATTTAATTTTCAATAAAATTCAATTATTAGACTTTAAGTTTCCATATAAATAAATAAATTCTGATTCTCATTCTTTAAATTCACTATTTATCATATTACCATCCTGGGTACCATTTTAATATATATATATATATATATATATATATATATATATATATACAGATACTTTAACATTTTCCAATTCTTTATCTCAATTGCATAACATTTAATTTACCTTACGTAACATTCAATGATTGAATTTCATTTCAATTGATTACCTGTTTAAATCCAATAACCTTAAATCCATTCCTGATTTTACAAATTTCAATCAATTAAAACCTCACAATTTCTTATACAAATTTGATTTCACTACATTTATTATATTTTTGTCAAATATATTAATTACAACTAAATATTCTCTGCAAATTTATCTCTTAGTTTCATACTTTTTTTTTTACCCAAATTATTATCTTTGTATTAACTTCACAATTTATCATACTTATTAAAGTAACGTTTAATAAATATGATCCTATAATTACTTTCTCATTCACACCTTATTATCAACCCACAATTATTGCAATTCGTTATCTCATGTTGATTTTATACAATTACCATTAACTTTACATTCAATCACTATTCAACGCATATTTATTCATCAATCAAATTCGATATTTACTTTTCTTTCCTTCTATTTGATAAATAACCTAGTATACATTTACATACATTCATTTCATTCCATTCATTTATGGGTATTGCATTGAAATTAAATTTATTAGCTAATACCAACATTATTACCATTTATTACAATTGGATTCCCAATCTTATTCAATACCCTGAATAAATAACATATATATTAATCAAATCCCTACATTTGTTTTTCTCATATTCCATTAAATATATGCACACATACAAATTAAGATTCAAAATCCAATTAGTTATTCCTTTTACATCAACCATCACTTATGAATAATTATCGTTTCCTATTTATTTTGTTATATTCACCTATATTCACTTTATGAGTAAATTGGTATTCCCTTTAACCCATTAATTACTAACTTTAGTTATTGCAATTTATTATCCAACATACAAATTGAATCTATTGTCAAATTTTCCATTTCAATAAATTAACACCTTACAATAGTTAATAAAAAGGGATTGCACTAAATAAAAATTTATTTTCATTGATGAATTCAGTACTTGTCTTTATTTACTTATTTCTAACCTTATAGCCAATTGCAAAAATTTCCACTATTACAATTAATTGCAATATATAATTCAATTTGTAAGTTTTAATTACCCTTGATACATCTAATTTCAACATTCTCTTTCCTATAAATAAATAAGATTTCTGTTTCTTCCTAAATTTAAATTAGAATCCTATTAAATACCCAAATTAAATTATCGAAATTTACGGGTCGTTACATCACTGCATTGATTAACCGGTTTGATATTGAACCAATGGCTATCGAATTGTTTAATTGCAAAATATACAAAGAATTTTCACCTATAATTGCAGAAATAAATATATTATGTTCGAACTTATATATTTTGATAGGATCTGAACAAATTTAATTTCACCATTCAATTGTAATTGATCTATTGAAATCTGACTTCTATTATTAAGTGAATTGGTAAAATAAGACCCATAGTAGCACTCATTATATATGTCCTTCTATACCAAAACATTCATATATCCTGATAGGATTAAATTTCACCATGTTACTTTGATTTTTTAGAACTTACCACTGTGATTATTCTATTGTTCTTGTAGTCAAGACTTCTGTCGTAGTGATGTTATGAATAGTGACTAAAGAAAAATGCTTAGTACACGAGAAATTTCTTTAAATGAATTTTGTATACAACTTTTATAAGCGTATCCTCCACAATTATCTATGGAAAAAAATTAATAGTAAGAGCTTGAATTTATTCAAATTCACTTCATTGTAAGTTCTTACTTCTATGTTAGCAAGAAATCAAATGGCAATTTCGTTACTCATTTTTGTCAAGATGAATTAAGAGCTTCCAAAACTAGTGACACTATTACTGAAATCATTGGCATACCGTTCCTTTTCTTAATGGAGAATCCTTCACACTAAGAGTGTTGGTATGTACAATGCTATGTTGATCACTTTTTTTTTCTTTTTGAAAATTAAACCTTTGGATTCTAACAAAGCCGATTTATACAGATTGATCACTCAATCATGGAGAGTTTTGCACAAGAAGGGAGAGCTAGTGTGACGTCAAGAGTGTATCCAACAGAGGCAATTTATGGTGATGCGCGCTTGTGTATCTTCAATAATGCGACTGGGGCTTCCATTATTGCATCAAGTTTGAATTTGTGGCATATGAACTCAACATCAGACAGTAACTTAGTGGATCTTTAGAGGACTCCTATTCGGTTATTCTTATGTAAATAATTATTTAATTGCATAGGCTCTTTTAGGTTTGAGTTGTGATTATGATTTTTAGGATAGTGAGATGTATATTATTCTGTTTGTTTTACTTGAGAGAAAAATGTAATTCTCACACTGTATGCATAAAGAACGCGAAGCTTGTAGTTTGTGGTGCAAAGCATAATTATTTGCAATATAAGACTAATGATAAAGCACTTTATTTCATATTTGAATGTTGTTATATTTTATTTTGATCTTTGATGTGCACATGGGCCGATAATATAATATGTAAACAAAATTTTAATATTTTAACTATACAGGTTATATAAGTTCTAATCTAAATGAGAAAAAAGAAATCCATGGAGAAACCCGAATAATTTGCTGTGCTAAGCCCCTTTTGATCTTTCACACACCTAAAATATGTTCAGCCTAATGGAAAAAACCAAAAAAGTTAAAAAAGCATACTTAAGATCCGACTTTGCGTTTTACAATTAAAAAATACCAATGGTTATAACCGTTGGGAATATGAAAATAGTAGTAGGTTATAACCATAATTTTCAAGGGTTATAACAGTTGGGAAAGGAAAAATTTCCAACGGTTATAACCGTTAGGAATACCAAAATTTTGTAACGGTTATAATCGTGGGGAATACCAAAATTTTGTAACGATTATAACCGCTACAAAATAAAAAATAATTATAAGTACCTGCTGCCAACGGTTATAGCCGTTAGGAATTTGATTACCAACTGTTATAACCGTTACAAAATGACAATTCTGGTGTTGTGAATATTACTAAGGTCAAACAAAAGATATCGACGTGACTGATTTACATTGTTCTATCAACTTGAGAATATTGTGGATCAATACGAAAGCTCCACTTTGATTATAACCAAATCATGGCATATCTTCCAACGAGTGGAAGTATTGAAAGTGCAGCACTATTCAAGAGAGGATTCGTTTCCTCGGTTATATGCGGTTAGTATCACAGTCAGCTCAAGTCAACTCAAATTCAAAGTCTCTAGCCAGATTACTTCGGTTAATAATAATTGTTATTATTGAAACAAAGACTTTGTATTTAGACTATGAAGTTGAATGTGGACGAGATTGGAATTTTAACCATTACCAAATTTCACAAGTCCAAAATGATATAGTTTTGACGAAGAGAATTGGTGTAAACAAATGTCACAATCGAGTAATGCTTACTAAAATTAGAGTTTACCGAAAATGAGTAAGCGATAAATTTGGCCATAATGTCACGCCACCTGCTAAGTGACATGTGAACATTAACATTATAATAGTTCAATGTTAATCGCTGACCAAATTTACACCTAAGAGTTACACATCCGAAATGATGAATTCTCTTAAGACCGAACGATTTAATTAGTTTTTAATTGTTATAAATTAATTAATATGTATGAAATATTAATTATAAAATTTGAATATGATTTGAGAAATAAATAATGTTATATATATTTATAACAATTATAAATATATCGATCGATATACAATATCGACAAACGATTAAATTATATTTAATTGCATAGTATTTTGGCTCGTGCTTAAATGGGTTTAAGGCCCAACATTAGGGCTAAAAAAATTCGGTTTTAGAAAGTCCAGGGGTGGCTAAAACATAGAAAATTGGCTTGGAGATAATGGGTTGAGATTAAGTGAGAATGAGTAAAAAGGTTTCCCTTATTTCTCTCCAATACAACCCTATATATATGTGTCTCTAAAATTAATTATGAACCTTTTTGGCCGCCATTACCTTCTTCATTGCTGGTTAAAACATAGCTCTCAATCCACTCCAAAATTATCAAATATATTTCAAATTAAAATAATAATGTTCGATAGTTAGAGATGACTAATTCTGGACTTGCAATCTGACGTATCAAGAACAGTAAAAGAAAAGGAAGTCATTGCTTCAACGTGGATTCAAAGGCATCATTGAATTAGTAATTTTAATTCATATTACAATAGGCATATTCTATGATCCTATAATGAGAAATTTCATATCTGTTTAAATATATTGCTTCTATATGTTTAGTTAGGTGAGATTTTTGTAAGCAGATGTGGTTGTCATAAATCAGTTTGGTTATGTGCATAATTTGTTTATTATACTATTTGATTTATGTATAGACAAATGTTTTTTACTGCACGAAATCAATTTTTATCATTAATAATTGTTTCATAAATATTTATTATTAGATATACATATGTGTGTGTGTGTATTTCTCTCTCATAATAGCATATATGCACATATAAGATATATATATATATATATATATATATATGATTTAAAAAATTTAGTGCACTTATTTATATAATATGAATTTACATATTCAAAAATTAATTATCACACATATATTCATATTTTTAAATTAATATTTATTGAATTTTTGAATTGTTTATTATATATAAAATAATTATTACATTAAAAATTCAATTTTATATTTCTAAAAAAATGTTATATCATTTCAAAAACATAAGAAAAAATTTAGGAATCTTTCAATAAGTTTTATTATTTTTAATAATTAATAATTTTATTAATTCGAAAAAATTGTTTATGATTTATTTAAAATAATAATTTAATTAAAAAATTCTTTAAATTTTTTCATAACCTTTCATTCATGATCCTGGAATTTCTAAATTTTAAAGTTTAAATTTTTAATAATATATTATTTTATATTAATTAATTATTTTTGAAATCAATGTATTTATTTTAAAAATAATATTTCAACTTTGGAAAATCTCCAGATTTTCTCTAAGCTCTATTTTATGATTCTATATTTTCAAAAATTGTAAAATTTGAATTTTCATAAATAGATTGTTTTATGTTAATTATTTATGGACGAAAGCATTATTTTATTCATAATATATACAGATTAAAATACTAAAATTATTATGTTGGTAAAACTAAGTTAATTTGGAATTATAAATAATTTTTAATAATTGTTCTCTCTCTTTCTATATATATACATATATATAAATGTTTCATGTTCATATATTGTATATAATATATTTATACATACATATGTGTGTGTGCATATATATATATATATATATATATATATATATATATATTGTAATACATATACATGCACATATTTGAACAACATACATGACATACAAAACGTGCTAATATATCTGTTGCGATGTAAATTCCAACATCTACATATGACATATTATACCTTTCATGTATTATTATGTTATATATGCACTCATACATATATGTATAAACTAAATGAAATAAAATTAGTTTCATATCTTAATATATTTGAATTTAAATAAACTAAATGATTTTATTTAAATTAAAGTTAGAAATGTTCTAATTCAGTTAGACTTCATAGGCCCAATAAAGATTCAACATGACAAATTTTTTGAAATTCACCCATAATTCCCGCTGCGGGCTGGTCCAATTCCAACAGTAAAGGTAATAAGATAAGGGCAAAATAGAAATATGATATATTTTTGTACCCTAAACCCTTATCCCATTCTCATTTCCAACATTCACAAACTAAACCAAACCTAGAGTTTGGCCGACGACCATTAGAAGTAATCTAAAGGAAGATAAACAAGATTCAAGAAGAAAGCTTAATCAAATCAATTCAAGGACAAATCTCAAACTTCTTAACAACAAGCTAAGATGAATAATAGATTACGTTTAGTTTTTATAGCTTTCAGTTTCTAGATGAGATTCAAATTTATTTTGCAAGAAAAATGTCATGTTTTGATTGTTTAAATGGATATACATAGTTGTTGATGGTTTATATTGTTTCATATAGATTTTGTGATAAGATTTGATTTGAAACACCTGTTAAATGACATCCAAATGGCTTGCGTTTTTGATATAAGATCAGAAACATTATTTTAGAGAGGGGTTTCAAGTTTCATAATTTTCTAAGTTAATGTGAATTTATTATGAATTTCTAGTAAAGAAAATGGTTAAATTTGGTTTAAATTATTTTCGACTATTATATGTTAGCTTTGGATCAAAAATTTAAATATGTCAGAAAACATATTAAAAGTGTTTTTATGGGAATTTTTGGAGAATTTTCTAAGTATTTTATTGAAGATATAAAATTATTTAAGATATGTGACTTAAATATTTTATATGTTAAAAAAAAAAGGAGAAAGGAAAATTTGTTAAATGTTTTAAAATTGTTAAGTTATTGAATTCGGCAACACTTTTAGAAAAGGTTTTGTAAAAGAATTGTTTCTAGATTCGAGCAACAGTTACTCGAAGATCTGACAACATAGCATGCTGAAACATAGAGGCCACGCTAGTATCATCAGATCTCAAAAGCGTATGAAGATTTGAAGAAATCGCAAAAAGAAGAAAGCGGAGTATTTTACAAAGCAAATTTATGTGATAAAGGGTAGCGGGTGTATTATGTTTTGGCCCAGAACTGTGTATTTATACTTTATGCAGCTGTTATAAATATACAGCAATATGTATCAAACTGAATAAGATAATTTTGAACGCTTTCTTTCTTTCTTGCAATTCAAACAAACTTTCTGAAACATCAAAACAGATCAAATCATTATTTTGCAAATTTTAAAATTACAACATATACTTTCACCCATTACACTAATCTCTTGCTACAAGAACTTGTTTTCCAACATTTCTACCTTAAAACAGTCCAATAAGAGCAGATGGGGCATTTTGGATGCCTTCAACTATATCCTCATCTGCTCCAAGAATTGAGGATACATGAATTGAGGATACAAGTGTTGAGGATACAAGTATTTGTGATCGGGTTCGATAAACCCTTGCATCTTGATTCATTTTTGTCACCAAACAGAACAAATTTTCTATGCCTTCTTTTTTTGTTCGACATACAGCAATTCTCCCATGGTTTTTCATGTTTAATAGCACGGCATCAAGCATCTTGCCAACAACGTTTTCGAAGTAGATATCTATGCCATCAAGGAAACACCTGAAAATCACTAATTTTGTCACAAATTGTGTACTAAAAGAATTTACCATGATTAAATGTTGTTCAACAAACCTTTTCAAAGCAACAGTAAGATCAGGCTCCTCTTTGAAGTTAAATGCATCATTAAACCGAAACATATTCTTCAATAGATCAACCTGAGTTAATCATATGAACCATAAAGAAGATTATATCATTTACCCTTCAACGTTTTAACAAAACAAAATCAGCAGTAAAACAATGACTTTTCTTAAATACCTTCTCTTTAGAACCAGCACTTCCAACTACGTAACAACCCATTCATTTAGCTAACTGGCCTACAAGTTGTCCAACTGCACCAGATGATGCTGATACATAAACCGTCTCTCCTTTCTTAGGAGAGCATATTTCATGGAATCCAACATATGCTGCAAGCCCAGGCATCCCTATATATTGCAATAGCGGTGATGTTATTGTTACACACACGCATACACACAGAGAAAGAGAAAGCTACCTAATCACTATTGATAGCAACTTAAGAGAACAATATTTTTTATCTATGTACAAAGTACAAACATAATTCACTGTTTCAATGTTTTTCTTAAAACTAACAGAAACAAGTTTGGGTAACCATATAGATGTATTATATTCAGGCTACTATATTGATGGATACAAATATAAGTACAAATAGTATTGTTAAAGGAATATCATTATCCACCTAAGGTTAAGTCTTGCTGGACAATGGATTTTAACTAGATTACTTATATCTGAATATCATGCCATTAGACAAATGTTTCAGGAAAAAATTGAAATGTTAATGCTGCCAAGTATCAATTTTATGCATACCAGTCAGGAAAATTTATATGGCTGCACAGAATATATGTAAAAGAATAGTTAGCAATATGACACTGAGGTTAACGGGAGGTCTGGAGCAGTAAAATTTCGTTCATACTAAGACGACGTTAGCAATGACAGCGTAACTACTAGCAGTAAATTCATGAAAATGGCGATCTAACTGGGTTTACTTTCATAACCCATTATACAAAAATATATTTATATATCACAAAATAGATTTTAATTATTTTAGCTAATTAGTTAAATCAATACTGCAGTTAAATGAATCAAACAGCTAACTAATATGAAAAAAAACCTAAAATGCCTGTGTAATAGGAAAGGGGAACATCTGCATGTTTAATTTTGGTCAAGTATTCAGACAGGGAGATTAAACTGTATTCTTTCCCATCCTGTCACTCCCCACACATAATCCCCACTTGGAAATTCGGATGTTTAGAATCCACAACTTTACCAACACCAAACCCAGTTATTACCTACAAAATAGAACATTTTAATTCTAAGTGTTTGGATAAACGGCTGAGTTGTAGTTATGTGTATCCAGTATTCATAATAACTTGTATTGAAATACATGAAAAAGATGTATCAAACATAGCATCTAAATAATGAAGGAAAAGCAGGGAGATTATTTGAATTAGATATGACTTGTTCACTTGCTAGAGGCCGGTTAAATCAATTTTGTGGCCACCGAACTGAACATAAAACTAGTGAATAAAACGAAAAAATTGAAAAATATGTTAAAATGGCAAATAATTGCCATTGTATTTAATTTTTGCTATAAAACCGCAAAGCCATTGCCTTTTTATGGCAAATTGAATAATATGGCAAAGACTTTGCCGTTCTATTTAATATTTACAATAAAACGGCAAAGCCTTTGCTGTTTTATTCATTTGCGATTCTTTTAGAAACTGATCAGTGATTGCTTTTTCCACTAGTTGCAGAGCTCATTTGTTGATGGTAATGGCCGCAGTGAACAAAATGCATGAAAAAATGAACGTTTGAATCATGTATCAATCATCGCTATAACAATATGCTCATTTCAATTGCTAACAAAAGGGGGATTATTTGAATTAGTATGGTTAACATAAAATTTAACTACAATCACAGATTATGAAAGTCAATAAAGGCGTCCAATTAGGTTGTCAAACCTGTCCTTATAATACCAAATATCAATTGCAAAAATTTGATAGAAAAAAAAAATACAGATCCAGGAGTGAAGGCTTCAGTATAGCTCTTAATTATAGGCTCCGACATCTTGCCTCTCATGTACGGATCGCAAGAGAGACAGAGGTTCTTCACGACCACAGCCGTCGACCCATCCGGCACTTTCAAGTCAACAGTGGATGTCTTCAGTATCATGTCCTCGTCTTTTGGGTACCCAACCACGTAGTCTTTGAATACTATTTGCTTATTTGCTGCTACTGCCATTTTTCCCTTTCGTGTTGTGGAGCAGTACTTACAGGAAAAGAACAATATTAAGAGTCTTCTGTAACAGGAGAAGCCGAACAAGTTATTTAAGTCAAATACGCATGAACCCAGCTTTTAAGTCAGGACGACAAAATTCGGCCAATGATACTTTTGTTTTGTTTGGACCTTTCTAGTTTTAAGTTTTCGTCCATGCAAAGATACACATAACGTATGTACATTGTCGAAAATGATCAATTTACAAAATAAAATTAACATGCAAAATAGAAAATAATTTTATTTTTATTTTTTATGTTTTGAAAAATAACATAAGCACGTGAAACAATCCATTCTTCCGCCGTCTCTCTATCCACTTCGTCCTTCCATCCGTTTTTCTTTCACCCCTTCCGTCGTCCCTCCATTAATTTTTTCCATATTTGACGTACATATTGAAAACCGAAAATACAAAATTCATTTTTAAATCAAACATGGCCTTAAACTTCCATCCAAACTCGAACCATCACTAGATTAAAACAAAAATGTCTATGTAGTAGATTTGAACTAGGATGAACAATGGTATCTCACTTGTAGTTTAACATACAATAAGCTATTCTTCAATGACATTTTTATTTATTTTTAAAACTTTAAACCTATAATGGGTTGGAAACTATTGCAAAATAAGAATGGAAGGAAACTATTTGATATAACAATTTAAATGACAAAATGTGGTTCGTGCCAGTTCATTTACTGTGAAATAGGATTTACCGTGCATCATAAGTAACCGTAAATTCAAAATGTACGATAATATTGAACATTGCGTTATCATTCTACATCGCATGTTAAACATCTTACATTAGTTTTCTTCTTATATTAAGCATTTGATGCATGATGCTATGCTCCATACATGTGTTTTGAATGATTTTTAGGCTCACCAAATATATATTATTAATTAAAGCATGAAATTTCAACCATGATTGCTAGGAAATAGTTTATTTACTTTGAGATAAACATATTGGAATTATATCACATATGTATTTGGATAAGCCATGAATAAGTCTATAATTTGCATGAATTGACTTAAGTTGTGTCTTGAAGGTTTGTTATCTACGCAGAGAAAATTATGCATATCTACATAAATAATAAACTATTATAGTACTTTTCATACTAAGACTAATAATTTGAATGGACAACTACTTTGAAAGGATAACGAATAATAATGAAAAAATCTCGATGTAGAAAATATTAATAACTTTTTTATGTCACAACTATATTACAACTTTCAGGAAAAAATTATTGTAAAAAATATTTATTGCAACTTCCATTGTGTGATAGTTGTAAATGAAAAGTTATAATATAGTCATTTTATTGAAACCAGTACTCATGCACGTTCTCTGCACGTGTGTAAAAGAAATCGATGAGTAGGTTTTCTATTTCTTTTTTACTATTTTCTTCATCCATTTCGGTTACGTATATAATTTGCTTCCTTTGTGGTTTCCAAAATTAAAATTTATAATTCATATTGTAAAGTGCAAAAAAATTAATGGATTGCATGTGCTTGTGTGCATTCAAAGATTCATAAACTCTTTTAATATCTTAACAAATAACGCAAACACAAACTAAAAGCTAAGATTAACAATAAATCACTCTTTTCTATCCATCCCTTGACATGGTGAAATATAACCGAAGTCAACATTTATCTGACTATCATCCCAATGACAAACGTCACCTACATGATATTTAGTCCTTGCCAAAATCCACCTCAAGTGGCTTTTTAAATATGCCAACATCTATAATTTATCCCTACAGTGTTTCTCCTAAGTGATTTTCTAAACAGAACCTTGATGCATTTCACGACTACAGACCCTAAAAGTAATGTTTCATGTGCTTATTGGATCTAGGAATGCAAACTCGTGGAATTCCTACTCAACTAAACATTATAAATTTCAATAATTAAACTTCTAGTTTAGCATAGTTGCAAGTTTTGCAATGCTTATATTACCAAGATAAGATCATCAATATCGGAGTTAAAGAAAATCAACATAATTAAATGTAACAATGCATGTTTAAGAGATTTGATAGTTTTGTTCCAACAGATAGTTATAATACAATAAACATGTTTTCATTGTTAAAGGTGAATTAAAGGCCAAAATAAAAAAAGTAATTTTCAAACTGGAATAGCGTCCCCATTATGTGATATTTGGTTTTACTTACATGCGCAGTCATTTCCTTTTAAATTCATATCGATTTTCCTCCATAAATAAATCATTTTCTTTGGTTTCTCCAACTAAACAATCTTCCAAATATAATACTTTATGTTACACAGAAGTTAAAATAAAGAAATTTCTCTGTTTCATATTAACCTAGATGTGTGTGTGTGTGTGTTTTGTGGAAATCATACCAAGGCAATGTAAAAAGAAGATAGGTACATGGCCAAATCCACCTTCTTTCAATATGGTTTGTAAAGTTCAATTTTCAACAAAGTATAACCTACAATAAAAATCACTTCTAGTCTTCTTAGCATATATAATATCAAACATGCACAATGTCATAAACTTAAATTGGCATTGAAGATGATAACATACATATCCAGAACAGTAGGCAGCCTATGTCCAAATGTCCTTTAGTATGGTTATTCATAAACTTTTGTAAATGCGTCCCCAAATGATAAAGTTTGAATGCTAAATTTATCAAACATATAAACAGCCAATAAACTTCACACCAAATATAAACATCTCACGGGATCATTTTCTAAGTATCATCGGTATCAATTATTAGTGGAATCTTCTTGCAGCGACCTATCACTAATGTGAGATGCAACGTCCATAATAGCTCCCAGAATGTACAGGATGAAAGCAAAAGTAGATTTTGATGACGCTTCAGATCCGCAAGATCTTGATTCACTCGAAGGCTCGTCGGAATCTAGAACCACAATGGTATCAGTCTGAACTCTACACGAAATCTTGAACATGCCCCTCAATGTCCACCAAAAAGTTTACGCTTTATTAGCTTTTTTAGTCGATCATGAAATCGGCTGGATTCAGAAATAATGTTGTACGCTTTTCAGATGCTATGACCTAACTTGGATTCCGAGCTTAGAGGTGCGATGCAGTGATTGAATAGGAGCAATGTTTCCTTCTTTGAAGCTACTTCATTTGTTGCTCCATATTTTTCAACTTTTACTTGTTAGCTTTCGATTTTGGGTATTTTAAACTGGAGCTGGAAATGGAAATCAGAGGGCACAAAATATTATTAAATTGGGAGAACAGTAAGTCAGTGTAAGGAAACAATAGAGGAAATTGAGTATTTCATTTGCTCTCTTTTCTCATGAGTAGATAGATAAATATTTAGTACACGAGGAGTGAGAGAGCACCCACATCTTATTTATTTTGAAATTCCATCATTTATCCTGAACCACATTTATAGACAGATCAAAATTAAAGGGCGTTTTAGTAAAATCAAAAGCTTCAAATGGATGTTTTCTCATTATATATAGATGATGTGTGTGTAAGAAAACCCATTGAAAAACAAAATGTTGACACAATGAATCTTTACGATTAGATCGTCGTCCGATTTCAACCACATATGTGAAGTTAGTGAGATCCACTTGTAGGATCTATTTAATATATATGTGTGTAAACACTTACACACAAACAAGCACACACACAAATTGAGACATGATTGGTGACATAATGGATTTCATCTTGTGTATATCCATCAAGTTTAAAATATAACTAAAACATAACGTAAACGGTTGAGGTTTGTCGTATCAATAATTTATAATTTTGTAGACATTGTGTGTGTGTGCATATATATAATCAATGTTTAAGAAAACCACACTTTGGAACTCCCAAAAGGTCCTTGATTCCAACTATTCGATTCAACAAATCTATTCATGGATAAAAATAAATAAAAAAGGTTACATGCATTAAGGAGAAAATTTTGTCTTTATCCACTTTTCTTTTACCCTCTCTCATTCGTGGATTTGTTGAATTTAACAAGTGAAATAAAGAGAATTTTAGAGATTCAAAATACGGACGCTGTGAGATTTAATCCTCTTACTGCAAATTTATAAGCAGTTTGCTTTTACTCATCTAACTATCTAGCTTAATTCATCAACCCTAATGATAAATAAAAAAGAAAATATCCATTGAATATAATATATTAAATTTTTTTATTCTATTTCTAGTTCTAGAAAAGAGGGAAAATAATAATGTTCCGCCGAATCCACACACAAACACATGAAAAAAATCTATTTGGACAAAAATAAATGAGACATATATTTTGCTTGTTAGATTTGGCCATTAGATTTCATCGTATTTATAGATGCGATGAAGATACATCATGATGTGTGTGCATATATCAACCCATCATAAAGAAAAGCATGATTAGTAGATAGTGATTTATTATTAACGAAAGGAAATAGTATCACCTGAAACAAATATAAGTTATAACAAAAAAGAAAATGAATAACAATATTAAGTAAGAATAGCATGGGATGATCGGTAATATACTAGTGTGATTTGTGATATATTGTAAACACGTGTTTTAATGCAAATGTCAATAGAAACCATGAGTAAATATAGTTAAACCTAGAATTTGGAATATTTTTATGTTATTTTATCGACATCGGTCAACTACTGAATGAAAATATATATATACTTTAACATTTGTGTAACTTATCTATAGAGCAATGTCATTCTTAAATTCGGTTCTTATCTATTATAGCATGCATTATATGTATATCCCTAACTAAGCTTGATTTAAGACTTATTTGATGTTGGGTGATCAAGTGGACAAATCGACTTCTTAACCCAAATGGGTTTGAAATAAAAAAGTTTTTAGTGAAGAAATATTTAATAAAAAACCCTGCATTGGATTATTTTAACTATCAACTTATCAAACAACAAACAGATACTCAACTCTCATATTAATTCCAAACTTCATAATAACCACAGTCATTAAAAAAAGCCACTAGTTTTTGTTATAACCTCTATTTCTAGTTTTGAAGTGACAACTTCCGAAATATATTGTACAGGTTATTGTTTTAGGTATAAAAACTTTAGAAGATTTAGTAGATGACAATGTAATACTCAAACAAGGTGCTCAAAGATTGAAGATCAAAATAGAGTGGTCGAAAGTTATATGTATAGATTAAACTTACATGATTTTCTTTAATAAAAAAACACATGTATTTCTATTTTTATGTATTTATTTTTAAAATTCTTCAATTTTATACTTAACAATTTTTTAGAATTACCACTGCTTTAGAAACATTTAGAAGTATGGTAATTATTTTCAAACGTCTAAAACATGGCTAGAAAGAACTATTTTGTTTCTGATTCATGCCCTATATAAAAAGGACATGTAAAAAGTGTTGGGAAATTTCTATAGGAAGAAGAATGAGGGAGAAACTTTTTAATTTACTAATGGAGATTGAGAGAATATTTACCATTGCTGGGAAATTTCTATAGGAAGAAGAACGAGGGAGAAACTTTTTAATTTACTAATGGAGATTTAGAGAATATTTTATAAAGGAGGACATAGCTTTATTTTCTTTGCACTTTTATTCTTTTTTTGCTTGCTTACAATTACGTTTACTTGCTTGCTTCAAATGAGAGAAACCATTCCTATTTATAGTGTGATACAATATCTAGACTTTTCTTTAATTTTCTGTTTCGAATTTTCTTAACTAAACATATTATGGAATACTCTAAATTACATATCTGGTAAGTCTGGATTTTTCTCTATTTTTATTTTGATATTTCCATTAATACAAAGATTATAATCAACATAATTGATGTTTCCTAAAAACCAAGTTTAATTTCAGCTAAAAGTTAGTCGAACGTCTAAATGAATATTTAGACGTTTAACAAATATTTTCAGACTTCTATATAACTGTTGAAACTATATTTTAAATTATAGATTCAGGTATTTAAAATTTCAAATCAGTCGTCTGAGAAATGATTCATACTTCTGATTGAAAATTCAAAATTCTGAATAAGAATGATTTTGAACTAGTTCTTTTTTGTTTTCAAGCCTGCATAAATTCGTAATCAGAATTTGAATTCAGACTCCTAAAATATCATATAACAAAGTGTAGTCCAAAATTCAATTAGTAATGTATAAGAAAGATACAAAGTTGTGAACTTAGTATCAACCTTCAACAACTTTTTATCAGAAGTACCAAAATACAAAACCAAATACAAGCTAATCAGCCAATAATGGCTGAATTCATAAATCTCAAAGACAACCCAATCTTTAGCCTTGATCAGATTGGACGGTCTTCTCCTTCTTCTCCATCCCTTTCTCCTCCTCCACCGAATCTAAATCTACATTCATAACCAATTTTCTCAAGAAATATTCCTGAATTGATTTCAAAATTGTCCAGTCCAGGAAAAACAGAAGTGAGAATCAAAAGCATCGGCCTGGAATTGGTTCAAATCAACTGAGCCTGAATAAGGAAAATTCAGATCATTCCAAACAATTTTCTAGAAATAATAATCGAGATTTTTTTCATTCAAGATTTGCAGAAAATTCAAGAAACTCAGCAAAATATGTTGAAAACCCTTCTCAGTCTGGTTTGAATTCAGATTCAAAGAATAAAATCTCAATAATTCATTCAAGAAACAGTCAGATATTAAACAAATTTGATTCACAATTCAATACTAACCTAAATAAAGCTTCTTCATGGGCTGATTTGATAAAGAAAGGGGGATCAAACTCAGAAGCTGATCTTAAATATGTTGATCCTCTCTCAATCAATGATAAGAATATAGTAGTTATGAATGCAGAGGCCGGCAAAAGGGTAGAAATCAAGTGGTGTCATTCAGTTATTGCCTATGTTTTTGGCAACAGACCCGCTTATCATCATTTCAAGGCTGTCATAGCAAAATCGTGTACTCTTACTGGTAATTTTGATATATTTACTCGCAATAATGGGTTTTTCATAATTAGACTATTAATGGAGTCCCTCATTTTATTAATGGAAAACTCATTATTATGAAAAAATGGAATAATAAAATAAATCTAGATAGAGATCCGCTCTCTTCAATGCCAATTTGAATTAGACTTCCAGAATTGAATCTATGATTATGGGATAAAGAAAATTTGAGTGCTATAGCTAGCATTGTGGGGACCCCTATTTAATTAGATGAACATACAACCAAGGAATCAAGACTCTCTTTTGTTAGAATTTTAGTGGAAATTCAAGCAAGTACTGATCTACTAAATGAAGCTTCTATTTCAATGCATGATGGGGAAAATTTAATGCAAAGCATAGAATATGAATGGATCCCCACTATATGCAAATCATGTTGTTGTTTTGGACATACCATTGACAATTGTGTCATCAAAATGGTCTGGAAAGAGAAACAAAAAATCAAGAAAATGTTGTTAATAGCAGTTTCATAAAGAAATGCATTGATAACCAGAGCAATGGAAGTAAATAATCGATCCATCTGTTTATCCTTGAATGAAAAGAATAACAGTATCAATAAAACAATTACTGTTCAAGAATCAACACAAGAAATGGAAATCCAAAAAGGAAATAAGACATAGTATCTAGGATAGAAAAATGTTGAAACTGCAAAGAGCATTTCAGAAAATCTTTTTGAAGAAAATGCAAACAGAAAAAGTGCTGTAACCCAAATCGAAAAATATAACTCAGTATCAGCAAACATGAACATAGATGATGGTTCATATATTTCTGCTATTCTCGGTAAGGAACCACCTAAAAACCCCAATATCAATCATGTTGCATCTCACCTTTCCTCTCCTACCATAAATCCAAGTTTAGAAACCAGTCTACAAAAGGTAATCAATTTAATGGCAAACTCCTCTTCAACATCAAGGAAGATCAAGAAAGGTAAAAAGGAAAAAAGAAGAGGAAAAATGAAAAGCATCAATGACATTTTCACTGAAGACAGCACAAAGGATACCGAAGACAGTCACTTCAAAAGAAATTACATCTAAAAAAGTTCAAAATGGGAAGAACAGCTTAAAGCAATTAGCAAAACAACATATAAGAAATAAGATAAGAGGTTGGAGACTCTGGTGGAAGAGAGCAACCACAATGCATAGCTGCTCTTCCTTTGTATCCTTTTAATCATACTATTGTTATTATGTCAATAATCTCATGGAATGTTACAAGTCTAAACTCTCCAGAAAGGAAATTAGATTTATCTAATCTCCTTTTGTCTTTAAAACCAAGTATTGTTGGATTGCTTGAACATAAATTAGACAATTCTAAAATTGTAGACTTACAGATTAAAAATCTATATAAATGGAAAATTATTAATGATAATCAAATGGGGGGTAATGACAGAATATTGGTTTTTTGGTATCCTAACATTTGGGATATCTTTCAATATTTTATAAATTTTCAGTTTATTCACTGTAAATGTGTAAAAAAATGTGGTTTTAAATTAGAAATTACTTTTGTTTATGCTTCCAACAGTGAAACTGAAAGATTATCTCTTTGGAATATTCTTGAACAAATTAACTTCAATATGAGATTACCTTGGATTATTATTGGCGATTTTAATACTGTCACGCATGGTTTTGAGAAAAAGGGTGGGAATCCTATCCCTTTTAAAAAACTTGAAATCCTTCAAAACATTCTTCTTAAAACTGATTTATTTGAACCAACTATTTTTGGAAATACTTTTACTTGGAAATTTGGAAAATTCAGAAATATCCACTGTAAATTAGATAGAGTTCTTATAAATAATATTTTTTCAAACTATTTTAAAGGTTTTAAATGTTCTACCCTTCCCCAGGATAACAGTGATCACACTCCAATTCAAATTGAATCAAGTCAAAATAATAATATTAAAAATAACATTCCATTCAGATTTATTAATGGCTTGGTTTATGAAGATGGTTACAGATACTTAGTCAAAAATTTCTTAACCACAAATGTATTGGGCACTGCCCAATTCAAATTCAATAAACTTCTTCATATTACCAAAGGAAAATTGAAAATATAGAATAAAAACAGAATAAATAATGAAATTAAAACCATAAGAGATGAATGTGAGCATAGACAGAATGAGTTGGACAAGGATTGCTCAGACATTAATAAGGTCGACAATTTTTTTTCTAGCCCAAAATAATCTAGTCAAGTCCTTTCATGTGCAGTCTATAAATTTATGGCAGAAAGTAAAAATAGACTGGTTATTACATGGAGATGAAGCTAGTAAATTTTTTATGCTAAAATGTCCAGTAGGAAACATAATGATGGTATTAGGAAAATTATTGATGTCAAGGTAATGTAATCAATGACCTGGTTTGTATTAGGAAGAAAGCCATCAATTATTTTACTAATTTATATAATACCAATCTCTATTCTAATTCCTTCCCTATTATAGAACCTAAATTTAAAGTTAATGAAAACAGCAATGATATTCTTTTAGCTCCTATTAGACTTGAGGAGATTAAAAATATCATTTTTAATTCCAATAATGATAAAAGTCCAGGACCTGATGGCTTTGGTGGCAGATTTTATAAAACCCACTGGGAAGAAATCAAATTATTTCTATTTGACTCTATCACTAAAATTTTTAGGACTGGAGAATATTAAAAAAATTGAACCATACTTTTATTGCATTAGTCCCAAAGGTATAAATTCCCAATTGCTTAGAAGACTATATGCCTATTGCCTGCTGTAATTTCATTCACAAAATTATTTCTAATAAAGACTTATGCCTATTGTCTGCTGTAATTTCATTTACAAAATTATTTCTAATATTCTATGTAATAGGATAAAAATATTTTTGAAATACCTTATTTCTGAAAACCAGAGTGCTTTTATACCTGGAAGATTAATTGTTGAAAACACTTTGCTAGCACATGAATTAATAAGAAATTTTAATAATAATCATAAAAATCTCATGTTTGTTAAAATTGATTTACATAAAGCATTCGACAAAATAAATAGACATTTCATTATTTATATGATGAAACAAATGGACTTTTGCAATAAATTTTGTAATCTTACCCTTGAATGTATTAATAATGTTTCCTATTCTATTTTGGTTCAAGGTTCTCCTAATGGGTTTATACAAAGCAATAGGGGAATTAGACAAGGAGACTCACTCTCTTCTTATTTATTTACTATTACAATGGAATATTTCTCAATTCTTATGGAAATTGAGCTTTTAAAAGGAAATATCAAACCAATAAATAGAATCAAGCCATATATTACACACATACTATATGTTGATGATTTACTTATCTTTTTGAATGTAGACACACAAAGTGCGAAATCCATAGCAAACTTTTTTGACAACATAGAAGTGCATGCTGGGTTAAAAGTCAATGAATTCAAAAGCAAAACTTATTTTAGTAAAGGCTGCTCCAATAAAATGGACATTTTAAATATCTTAAAATTCAAGGAAGGTAATATGCCTGTTAAGTATTTGGGTCTTCCTCTTAGTGTTAATCAAATCAATGACAGAGACTGCACAAGATTATTGGATATCATTCAAAATAAATTTAAAGGGTGGGCTAGCAAATTTCTGTCTTTAGCTGGAAGAATTGAATTAAATAAAACTGTCATCATTGCAATCATCATGTATTGGATTCAAGCTTACAATATCACAGCAAAAGCAATCCACAAAATTGAAAAATTTGTGCAAATTTCATCTGGAAAGGAAAACAACACAAAATTGCTTGGGAAAAAAAATCTGTTTATCAAAGAAAGCAGGGGGTTTGGGTCTGAGAGACATCAATGAACTTAAAGAAGTGTGTAAACTCAAATTATTCTAGAAGTTTGTAAATGGAAACTCATTATGGGCAAAGTGGATGACAAAAGTATCCTAAAAATAAGAATTTCTAGACTACTAGAATTGAGAATCATCACACTTTTGTCTGGAAAAATATTCTCAGCAGCAGAGACATAGGCATCAAGCTTTTAGAAAGGAAGTTTAAAAATGGAAATCATACTAGTTTATGGTTTGACCCTTGGATTCATGGAAAAACATTAGTTAGTCTTATGGGATGGAACAACTTATATTTCTTTGGTAAAATCCATGGAAAATAGGTAGCATTATTCAAAACAGTAGGTGGAATACATCTTTGCATCCAGCTACTTCTATTTCAGTACTGCCATAAATCAAATACCAATTGATTCTAATCTTCCAAAAGATAAATTGGAAAGGAAAACATCTAGAAAGGCTCTTTCTCCTTCAAAAAAACTTTGGAATTTATAAAAGGGCATGAAACTGAAGTGGATTGGCACTCTGTTGTTTGGAATAAATCAAATCGTCCAAAAATGTCCCATTGTACTTATTTTGCAATTATTAACAGGCTCCCCACTAGAGATGGATGTTTAAAATGGAATAAAAATGAGGATACAATATGTCTGCTATGCCGAGAGGAAAAGGAGCGTATCAATCACTTGTTTTTTGACTGTACTTATACAAAACATCTATGGTTTATTGCCAAAACAAAGCTCAAAATTAACCAAAATTAGGCAGTTCAAAGCATCAGAGAAACGTCGACTATGTCCAACAAAACTTCAAAGGAAAAACCAAGGAATTCAAAAAAGCTAGTATTATTGTTACTGCAACAATATTTTACATTTGGAAGGAAAGAAATCAAAGACTTCATTCTCAATCTGAAACAGAAAGCATTCAACTTTAGAAGAAAATTGAATTTGATTGCCAAATCCTTCTAAGTAAACATAGAAATCAAAGCAAATATCCTGATAATCCAAATCACAAAAACCGGCATATGGATAAATACAAAGAGAGCTTAAAATATTTCTTACAGAGTGGTAAAATCACTCCTGATTCTCTCAATGCGAGACTTCTTCATCACAATGGCAGTCACTGGATGAAAAAGCCTTTGAGCAATGATAATTCCACTCTCAAATTAGTCAATACTAAAGGCGGCCACTTCTACCATCACAATAGGATATGCTCCTGTAATAATAAGGGAAGTATGTTTAAAGATAATTCATTAATAATAAGCATTATCTAAGCTCTAATAATTCTTATCTTATACCTGATAGGGGTGGAAGCTACCGTGCATACAATATTCATGATCAAATGGGCAATCATTTGAGCATGGATAAAGATTGGCAACCGACAGTTAACATCAATCATGTTCCTATTACTTTACACTCTGAGATAATAATGTGTTTATCAACAGACATTTATCTGAAGAGGAATACAGGGATCGAGCAGACAACTGCTCAAACAGCTCCCTCCAAAACAATAAAATGCCAACTGATAACTGCAAGGGAAGTATCAAGGCACATATTAATAATAAAGATATTAATCTCAATATTTCAAATTATAAGGCAAATTTTTTTATATCTAACAGTTCTGGAGGCTACTGCATGAATTGCAGCCTTCAAGAACATGACAGAAAGTTCCAATGGGCTATTAAAGAGCAAAAATTAAGATCCAATCATTAGAGAAGCAAAATTAACAATCAATCCTTTCACTTATCTAACTGGGAGAAAGGAGAAAGCAGTTGGATGACCGAGCTTGAAAGCCTACCTCAGATGGTCACAAAGAGCTAAGGCTCGATAAAGCTCCTAGCAAAAGACCGACTTCGCATGTTGAAGCTAAAGCAAAAACCAATCAGAAGAAGGATTTTTGCTTCATATCAGAATTTTACGAGTTGCAAAGATCAGCTATGAAGAGTTTAAAGCCTCCTTAGGCCATTAACTAAGGCCTAAGTGAGTTGATTTTTTTATTTTAACTGAGCTCGCCCTCGGCCGATCGCCATTATTGTTTCTTTTGATATTCGTAGTTGAAGGCGGAATTATGCCCTAGTATTTTTTAGGGTTTGAGTTTATGTTGTAAAGATAACGGGTATAACTTTTGATACCCGACCTCGTTTTATCATGTTTACATTCTGGGCTTGGCCCATTTACTATTTCAAAAAAATACAAAGTTGTAGAATAGGACAGCAACAAACCAATGAACTGAGCATAGATATGAAAGGTGAAGACGTCCTGCATACTAAAAAATACAACGAAGCGGACCAACTCTGTTCAATTAACAAATGCAAACAAGAACACGAGAGAACATCTCAATTTAACACACTGATAAGTTGCACACGAATACATGAACATGTAAACACACTTAAATAGAGAAATGCACTCAAGCAATACTGTAGACAGGAAGCAATTGGAAGCTAAAGATCAAAAACTTGCACTTAGGAAGTAGAAGCCATGTAATATAAAAATAAAAAAACACAAAAATATTATAAACGCAAAGTAGACAAATCAACAAATGAATAAACACACATTATATAGCAGGTGCACATATTTATGCAACCCAACAAGAAAAGAAAATGTTAGAGGCCATTTATAGTGAATGAGATATTGTCCTACATCATCAAAAATAATTTAATGTTCATGCTTATATACTACTTTCCTCAAACCCATATTGGCCCTTAGGTTCAGATAATTTTGTGCGAGGGGGAGGACCTGTATGGCCATAAACTAACATGCGCGCCGCCCGCCCGTTCCTTACCGAACCAGGCCAGGTGCGGGTCCAATAAGAGTGGATCATGCTATAATTTTGCTGCAAAGAAATAAACAGTTTTCTACTTTTTAAAAAGAAGCGACTAGTGGATTGGAAATGCACAACCATTGCAAATGAAGAGACGCGACTATTGCAAACCGCGATAGTTTTTGGCCGTTGCAAATGAAGAGACGCGGCTATTGCAAACCGCAACAGTTTTTGACCGTTGCAGACGAAGAGATACGGCTGTTCCCAACAGACATAACCATTGGGAATTAACCTATAAAAGGAGAAGGAAACCTGATCAGTTGATATCTTCGAATTTTCCCTTCTTCCTCATCATTTCTTAATCTCTAAAATCCATGCACTTTTGCATATCACATGGAAGATCATGCACATCACAAACTCGAGCGGATCACATCTGTTGTATCTTGGGAGACTTTGAATAAAGTCCTAAGGAAATTGTTACGGCAAGCCTCAGATGAAATTTCCTTCATCGTACGGTCAGGTTTCTGTTTACTTATATATTTATGTACATTGTTCTATAATCTTTGCGTTTCTACGTTGTGCTGTTTCTACGAAGTAATACAACGCTTGTTTATCTCTTCAGTTTAACATAGTAATTTGTTGTTGTTATTACTGTAGTTTGTTGTTGTAAATTAATTACAACATGGTTATTTGTTCAAATTACTAATATAGATTTCCAAAGTGGTGGAAATCTTATGTGTAAACTCGGGCGACAAGTTTATAACATATTGGTCTCTGTTTTGGTATACTGATCATATAACATCTTAAGACTTTCCTGTTTTCACTAAAATAGAGATGACGACAGTTGAACTATCCATAAAAAATGCTATCCACAACATGCCCGATCCGTTTAAAGGAGATGGTGATGACTTCATAACATGGCAGAATCAAATGCTGTTTTATCTCACCATGTTAGGGCTGTAGAAGTGCATTGAGAAGGATGAACCAAAGCCTAAAGACGGACAAACTAGAGAAAAATATGAGGTTTTTTTTTCTCAGAATTGACTCATGGAAGCATTCAGACTTCTTGTGCCGAAACTACATTCTGAACTGTCTGGATTTAATACTATATAAAGTATATCAGCCACACATGACAACAAAATCCATATGGACTGCACTTGTAATTAAATACAACATGTAGAATGTTAGTTTGAAGAAGTTCATAGTAGATGAATTTATGGAATACAAAATGGTGGATTCCAAATCCGTAACTAGTCAAGTGCAGGAACTCCAACTTATAATTTATGAACTTGAAGCTGAAGGATATCAGGTTGGAGAATCGTTCCTTGTTGAAGTGATAACAGGAAAATTACCACCATCCTGGAGAGACTACTGCAGCTATTTGAAACATAAGAAAAAAGAGATTTCCTTAGAAGATCTCATTGTCAGATTAAAAATTGAGGCAGATAATCGTGGAATAACATAACCCAAAAGTGAAGTAGCACTTCAGAAAGGTCAAAGAAGAAAAGACACTTCAACAACAAAAAGAAAAGGAGAAAGGCACCAGATAATCAATCCAAAGATAAGAAAACCAAGAAGTTCAAAATCGAATGTTGGCTCTGCAGAAAGACTGGGCACGTAGCTAAAGAATACAGGCACAAGAAGACGAATGACAAATCGATGGCAAATATAGCAGAAAATTTGATTTCAACCATTGAGGAGATGAACTTTTCAGAAGTTGTTTCATAATGCAACTTAGTACAGAATCCTGGACAGTGGTGGGTAGACACAGGCGCTACTCATCATGTCTGTTCTGATATACCAATGTTCTCCACTTACAAGAAATACGATCTGGAAAAAAAACTCTACATGGATAATTCTGCAATTTCCATGATCGAAGGTAACGACACCGTCATCCTTAAATTTACATCCGGAAAAAACTGTCACACTAAGTGAAGTTCTTCATGTTTCGAATATCCACAAGAACCTTATCTCTGGACCCGTGCTCTTAAAGAAAGGCTTCCGTATGGTCTTCGAGTCAGACAAAGTAGTTTTGTCTAAGGCTGGAATTTACATAGGAATGGGTTATTTATGTGATGGCCTATTTAAGGAAAATGTGGCCATAGTCAGCAATAAAACCATGTATTCTAATTATGCTATTGATAAAAATGAAGTTTCTTATTTGGTTGAGCATGAAATTTTGCTATGACATAATAAATTAGGACACAAAAATTTTCGAAAATTGAAAAAATTAGCAAACTTGAGATTAATTCCTAAATCCCAAGTAGATAAAAACTACAAATGTGAGACTTGTATAGAAGTAAAATTGGTTAAAATACCATTTCATGCTGTTGATAGAAGTATAGAACCACTAGGTTTGGTTCACACTGATTTATGTGATTTCAAATCATTACCTACAAGAGGTGGGAAAAAGTACTTTATCACTTTTATTGATGACTATACACGATATTGCTATGTATACTTTTTGAATAGTAAAGATGAAGCAATTACATCGTTTATAAAATATAAGGCTGAAGTAGAAAATCTCTTAAATAAAAAGATCAAGATATTGAGATCTAATCGAAGTGGAGAATATGAATCACCATTTGAATAATTCTGTGCAGAAACTGATATAATTCATCAAACAACAGCTCTGTATTCACCACAACAAAATGGTATTGCCGAGAGAAAGAATAGTACATGAAAGGATATGATAAATGCAACACTATTGACCTCTGGTCTACCAACGAACTTGTAGGGGGAAGCCTTAAATATGTCTAATCACATATTATTAAGGTTCCTCACAATAAAACATGAACGATTTCATATGAGTTATGGAAAGGACACATACCATGTTTTATATACGTCAAAGTCTGGGGATGCTTGGCAAAAGTTCCAGTTCCTCTTCCCAAGAAAGTCAAACTTAGAACAAAAACTGTAGACTGTTATTATTTAGGACCAGCCCAAAATAGTCGTGCCTACAGATTTTTGGTATTCAAGTCCGATATAGCTGATATTAATGTCAATACAATCATAGAGTCTCGAGATGCCGCATTTTTTGAAGATGTGTCTCCGCACAAAAAGAATGAAGGAAATTATGTCCCTAAAAGGACAAGAGAATAATCAAGCAAGCCACACGATGATGAAACTCAACGTGAAATTGAGGAAGTTAAACCAAGGAGAAGCGTAAGAGCAAGAACGTCCAAGACATTTGGTTCATATTTTCTAACATACATGTTAGAACACAAACCTCAAAATACAAGGAAGCAATGTCATCTTCTAAATCTTCATGTTGGAAAGAAGCAATCAAAAGTGAAATTGATTCAATTCTAAGTAATAAAACTTGGGAAATAATTGATCTTTTGCCTGGAATAAAACCGATTGGTTGCAAATGGAACTTCAAAAAGAAGATGAAACCAGATGGTTCTATTGACAAATATAAAGCAAGATTGGTAGCCAAAGGATATCGTCAAAAGGAAGAGACTTCTTTGATACTTATTCACCGATTACACAAATAACCTCTATAAGGATGTTAATAGCAATTGCATCCATATACATTCTAGAGATTCATCAAATGGATGTAAAGACAGCATTCTTAAATGGAAATCTTGATGAAGAGATTTACATCGAGCAACCTGAAGGTTTTATTTCCAAAGGAAATGAAAACAAAGTATGTAGATTAGTAAAATCATTATACGGACTAAAACAAGCTCCAAAACAATGGCACGCAAAATTTGATAGTTTCATGATGAAAAATGATTTCCGTATAAATGATTATGATAAATGTGTTTATTATAAACATGTTGGACAATCATACGTGATGATTTATTTATATGTAGATGATATGCTAATCTTTGGTCCAAATAGTAAAGTAATAGAGACCATAAAGAAAATGTTAATCAACAATTTCGACATGAAAGATTTAGGAGTTGCAGGTATTATTTTGGAAATCAAAATAATAAAAACACCTATTGGAATTAAACTATCTTAGTCACATTATGTGGAAAAAGTGAATGAAAAATTCCAAAATTACGGAATTAAAGGAGTAAGAATACTTTTTAATCCATCGAAAGTACTGCATAAAAACACTAATGACAGTGTAATGCAACTAGAATACTCTCGTGTAATAGGATGTCTAATGTACCTCATGAATTGCACACTATGCAGTAAGTCGACTAAGCAGGTATACAAGCAACCAAGGGAGGGAATACTGGAAAACACTAATGAGAGTGTTGGGATATTTAAAGAGTACCACGAACTTTTCCCTACATTACGAAAAATATCCTGCCGTCTTAGAAGGATATAATTATGCAAACTAGATTTTTGATTCAGAGGAATCTAAATCAACTAGTGGTTATGTCTTCACTCTAGCAGGAGTAGCAGTGTCATGGAAATCTACTAAACAAACGTGCATAGCTTGATCCACTATGAAATCAGAGTTCGTCGCTTTAGCTAAAGCAGGCGAAGAAGCAGAATGACTTCATCAGAAGACATTCCATTTTGGCCTAAACCTATATTGGCCATATGCTTACACTGTGATAATCAAGCAGCGTTATGCAGAGCATAAAAATTTGTGTATAATGGAAAGTCACGACATATTCATCGACGGGATAACACAGTTAGGCAGTTACTCTCAAATGGAACTATTTCCATTAATTATGTGAGAACTACTGATAACCTTGTAGATCCATTTACTAAAGGATTATCAAGAGAGAAAATTGACTGCGCATCAAGGTGAATGGGTTTAAAAGCCTAAACGAATAATAGTTATCTTATACGGAAACCTATCCTAATGACTGGAGATCCCATAGACTAGGACCAATAAGAAAACCAGTTCTGAGTAACTCAAGAAGTAATGCTATTGTTTGGACTTAGTCCTACTCAATTCCTATGGTGCATAATAGAATGCATGCCTACAGAAGTATTAAAATGATAAAGCTATGCATTTCAATGATGACCATATCTTGAAAATAAAAAGTGGGGTGTATGTAGGATACTCTTAATGGTTGCGATCACCTATGTTAGTGTGAGTTGGGTCGACTCTATAAGAGTATTAAAGGCTTAAATTCTCTAAAATACTCGTAGAACCAAACTTGTTCAGCACCAAAATGAACACAACCAAGAGATTGGAAGTGAAGGGAAACAATGCTTCGTAAAGCTTATTGTCTGGTTATGCACAAATGGCCGACGGTTCAAGATGAAATAACTCACCGATTATCCAAGTATATCCGATAAATTTAAACTAGGGAACGTTCAAAGTGAAATATCTACTTATCCTTCATATAACATTATTTTCATATGAACTGTGTGATATTACGCTTTGTGTGGGGGAGACATATATCATCATTCATGTGGGGGATTGTTAGATGCCCTTTATACTGAATGAGATATTGTGCCACATCGCCAAAAATAAGTTAATGTTCATGCTTATATACTACTTTCCTCAAACTCATATTGGCCCTTAGGGTCAGGTAATTTTGGGCAAAGGGGAGGACCTATATGGCCATGAGCTAACACACACGTGCACGCCTCCCACCCGTACCGAACCGGCCCGGGTGTAGATCCAATAAGAGTGAACCGTGTTATATTTTTGTTGCACAGAAGTAAACAGTTTTCTACTATTTAAAAAGAAGCGACTTGTGGATTGGAAATGCACAACCGTTGCAAATGAAGAGACACGACTATTGCAAACCATGACTATTTTTAGCCATTGCAAATGAAGAGACGCATTTTAGCCATTGCAAATGAAGAGACGCGACTGTTGCAAACTGTGACAGTTTTTTTCGTTGCAAATGAAGAGATGCGACTGTTGCAAACCACGATAGTTTTTGGCTGTTGTAGATGAAGAGATACGGCTATTCCCAACAGACATAACCATTGGGAATTAACCTATAAAAGGAGAAGTAAACCTGATCAGTTGATATCTCCATATTTTCTCTTCTTCCTCATCATTTTTAATCTCTAAAATCTATGTGCTTCTACATATCACACAAAAGATCATACACATCACAAACTCGAGCGGATCACGTCTGTTGTGTCTTGTGAGACTTTGAATAAAGTCTTAAGGAAATTATTACGGCAAGGCTCAGAAGAAATTCCCTTCATCGTCCAGTTAGGTTCTGTTTACTTCTATATTTATATACATCGTTCTGTAATCTTTGTGTTTCTACGTTGTGCTGTTTCAACGAAGTAGCACAACGCTTGTTTATCTCTATAGTTTAACACAGCAATTTGTTGTTGTTGTCACTGTAGTTTGTTGTTGTAGATTAATTACAACATGGTTATTTGTTCAAATTACTAATATAGATTTCCAAAGTAGTGGAAATCTTATTTGTAAACTTGTGTGACGAGTTTATAATATATTGGTCTCTGTTTTGGTAAACTGATCGTATAACAGAAAATACTAGTAGTACAAACACTAAGAGTTGTTCACATAAACATTAACACATTCACACCTCCACCTCACATACACCTCACATACGCTAATAAGTTTAAGACTAACATGCCAAACACTAATAGTGATGACCAACAATCAGAAAGCACAATAAATGCAAACTAAAAAGAATGCTAAACACGCATGAAAACTGAAAAAATTTATTAGCTCAGTAAAATGCATGCCACATGAATTTTAGCTCAAAAAAATTAGTTCAGAAGAATGCACGCAAAAAGTAAAATTAGCATAATAAATATGCTTCGTTACTAAAGTAACTGGATTATACGGTATAAGTCAAATATATGCAAATTCGTAGAGTATAATAATCTAATCAATATAGTTGGAGTATGGAAAGAGATAACAATTCAATATTAGAAGTTTAATATATGAACAACAACAAAACCAAGCATTCTTAAATAATGTTAAATGAACATACACCTAATTGTTCACAAAAATGGATGCAAGAACAACTCAAGTAAAAGTATCCAGAGGTTAAAACATACGGCAACAGCTAACATGTACAAAATAATCGCACTCAATTCACGTAACTTAATCACCACAGCTCACCATAAACATATATATTCCAACTCTCACACAATCTTCTAATGATCTAGGCATACACAAAAGAAAAGACATACATACGCAAGACATTAATACACTCACACCTACCCAAAACGAATAGCCACATCTACAAAAGCATCTAAGCTCGGCAAAATTGCAAGGAACAATATTGCCACAAGGTCAACAAACAAAAAGGAATACGTGCAAAAAAGGACAAACTTTCAAATTGGGCCCTAGAAAATAACATATTTTAATTTTAGGCCTTGTACAAAACTTGTTACAAAAATATGCATACTTTTGCGCAAATATGAACTGTGCAAGTGTATTTCAAAAAAACAAATTTGCACGTACACATGCGCAGATTTGGAATGCGCAAATATTATTAAAAAAAATTAGGCTTGAGCATTTTTGGAATGTGCAAGTGTTATTTTTGAAAAAATATATTTATGCTTGCACATTTTTGAAATGCGCAAGTATAAAATGGTGTATGAAGCAAAAAAAAAGATCTATTTTTGTAATAAGTTTTGGATGAGACCTAAAATTGAAATACTATTTTCTCATAAGAAGACAGCTATTTCACGTGGCCTTTTCTATTCATGGTATGGATTTCACGTGGCCTTTTCTATTCCTCAAAGTGACTTCTCTCCTTTTCCCATTTTATACGAACATGACATCATGCCCCGGTGTTTAATATCCGTAATTAAATCACCCCCATTTCCGTTTCCGCGCCTTGTTTGGTTCTGTGTATATATGTACAATTGAATGCAACGTTGAGTAATATGTCTCATTACACCTATCAAAATATGACCCAACCCATTTACCCTACATATAAATGGGTTGGGTCAACCCATTTATGAATATTATTAAACGGGTTATGCGTTGGGTTGACCCGTTTTTAAAAGGGTTATAAATGGGTAAATCATTTACCCATTTATTAAAAGCATTAAATATTAATATAAATTTGAAAAATAAGAATTTTGAACATACATTGTAGGTTTTCATGTAGACTCACAGTTGTATTTAGAAAATAATAGGCAGCAACATCCCCATATTTGAACTTCACTTAGTGTAGAAGCCGCTATTCTTTTGTTTAGACTGTAAAAACTTCTTCATTCTAACTCGAAATTAGGCGAGACTTCGACCGATGAACACCCGCCCAAATTACAGACAGTGTGAAACACTTAGATACTTCATTATGTGAACGCACACTGTAGTTCTCCGAGGGGACTGACAGTTGTACTTAGAAAATAACAAGCTACCACATCCCCATATTTGAACTCTGCCTAGTGAAGTAAGCCGTTGTTTTTTTTGTTCAGACTGCAATAACATCTTCGTTTTAACTCGGAATCAGGCGAGACTTCGATGGATTATACCATCAACTAACTTTATGAAGAAAATATATGGATTATGCCATTGGCTAACTTTATGAAGCATCAATACTAACCCTAGTAGATGTCTATTTTCTTGCAATAAAGATGGACAATGTTGTTAGTATGAATGCGATATAATTTCATACTTATTTTTATTTATTTACTAACAACTTGATAAGACATGTTTGTATGGATGGCTGCAAAATACATAGTGAATTTTGGTTGTTGTTTGTTGTTCAATCAACTATTTCTTCGTTATGCTTCTTATGAAGGACTTTGAAGGAAAATTTCCTATTTATATTCTGTAATGGGTATCTAATGATGTAATGATGTATGTGTTTAACTTCTTGATATCATGTTTTCACTATTAAACTTTACTAACAAGTTCTTTCCCCCGTGAAATTATTATTAGGCGTTTCCTTTAACTTTTTTCAAGCGAATCATGACTTAAATATCAGCTGCTTAACTGTATCAATTATTTCTTTCCTACCTTTGTTGAAATGAATAACTATAAATAAATATGAACCCATATGAAATATTATTTTCTCATATGAAGATGACACAAAGAACTATAACATATACTAGACTGTAAGAATGATATCATTCCATTTTCCTATATAAGCAATCTTCACTCCATCCAACACCGGATTTTATACTGGTTCGGAGTTACCCTACATACAGTCCTGTACCAAGGCAAAACCTCATGCAGATTTTTATTATACCAATGTCGAGATCACAATCCTCAATTTCTTAAGTCCTTGAGGTACCCTCTGTCTTCGAGTCTGGGACAAACTCACTTGATTTACGGGAAACAAGATCACCCAATCGATTTTCAGGCACAACCACACGTTATAGAGAGACTCGATAAACTTTTGATTACAAATTGATCCTATAACTCTAAATAGCACTTTGATATTCGAGAGAGGGCAGAGAATCGAACAGTAATGAGATTCTAATTTGATTCACTTGAGAATTCGGTAGAATTTCGACACGATCTTAAAAATATGAAAATTTTAAAATATGGATTTGTGGAGAAGAAGTGAAGAAAATAAGAAAATAGTTAGTTAAAAAATTCGTTTGTGGGGGCTATTTATAGACCAGTAACGATCATAACCAATCATGAAGAGATTTAAACGAATAGAAACTTCTTTTGAAAATTGAAACTTTTGAATTTAACGGCCACCATGTCGACATGGGGTATCCCATGATGTCGACATCCTTAGTTAAAAAATAATGCAAAATTTGTTTTGAAAATGGTATTGAAAGTAAAACAAGATGAAATGATTCTGGAGTAAATAAACTAATTATCATGTGTTTTAAAATAAAGAAGAGTAGAAAATCTATCATTCGAATGTGTATATATAAATTTGATTTTAAATCTCAAGTATATACATATTATAAAGAATGTTTAAAAATCAAAAGATAATTTTAGAAACAAACGAAGTTTGAAACAAGAATTTGTTTATAAACAAAAACAAAGAATATGTTAAGGCTAAAACATCTTTTTGAAAATCATTTGAAAAGATAACTTTTTAAGGCTAAAACATTTTGAAAAGCAGTTTTGCAAATCATTTTGAAGTAGTTTTGCAAGCTTCTTCCTGCAGAATATCCCATCACATCAGAACTCAAGAACTTGTACAAAAGCAGGATGTTCGTGTGTTTGTAAGCCACTTATTGTAGGTTTGTAAGCTACTTGTCGTGGGTTTGTAAGCCACTAAGAAGGTAGAAATAGGTTCCATCCCAAATGAAATTTGGAATGAAGATTTCCGTGCTATTATGAAGTTTTAACAAAAACTAGACACTTATCTTGAAATCTTGATCTTGATACTCCGGAGTCTTCAATCTTGATATCTCTGTTCTGAATCTTGAGTCTTGAGTCTTTATGCTGATTAGTCTTCAATAATCAATACCTACATATATGTGTGTGTGTGTATATTCTGCATAGTTCCTGCATATACATATCTATCTAGACAGTAGTGTTAATATATATTTTATAATAAGATAAGTTAAAAGGTTATTGTCATCAAAACCAACATCTCAGTTCCTAACAATCTTCCACTTTTGATGATGACAACCTGTATTTATAAAATATACTTACCATACCATAACTCCTATCATAACTCCCCCTTACTCCATGACTCCCCCTTACTCTATTCATAACTTCTCCTTACTCCAAACCAACTACTATTTTATAACTTCTCCCCCTCTGTCATCAACAAAAACTTCTTACTAATAATCCCTGAACTTGATATAAGACAATCAACCATAATAGAATAATCCATATACAAGTGTAGTAAGTGCTAAGTGTGATCATATAAATGTGAAATGTGATCATAAGTGTGATCATAAGTGTAATCCAGAAGTAAATCAATCATCATCCAATATATTTATAGTAATTATTCAATTTAATCATATATACAAATCATACCAAATGTTTTAAATAAGTCAAGTCAATCAAGTTTAAAACACACCAATCAAATCATATAGAATGACTAAACATTCCTTGGTACTTCCACCCATATATCTTCTCCAAAGATAGGGTATGCTTTGATGGCATCCCATTCTTCTTTATCTTTTTCGAGATTGACTGGTGGATTTCCTTCGAGATCGTCTTTTTTAAGAGCTGAGATCATCCAACGAAGGACGCCGAAATGTCTCTCTTGCTCCTTGATCATCTGTATTTGACTCAATTCTAAGTGGCGCTGATTACGAAGTATGAATGCAAGGACATTCTTGAAGGAAGTGAGAGTTTCTTCAAGATTATCACTTAGATTCTTATTTTGGAGAAGCCATAATTCAAGAAATAGGATGAAATACGAAAGAGAGTGAAAAGAAATGAAGTTTGATAATTTATTCTGGAAGAACCAGGTATAAATAGGGGTAGTAAGTCGATTAAAATGAATAGACACAAGTTAATTACATGAAATTAAAATTTGAAAGTGTAACTACTTTCTGCCCGTTGTATTTCGACATGGGGGGATGGTGGATGTCAACATGCCTCTGCCTAAAGTGACAATTTGCTTTGTTTTGAATATTATGAACAAATTTATGCAACTAAAATTTGTATAATATAAAAACAAGCAATTACAGAGAAAAGTGAAGTTGAATAATAGAAAATAAAAGATTTTATTAATGATTCTAGTCAACATTACATAAAATAATATAATATTAACTAAAATAAAGAAAATACATGGATAGAACTTGAAGTAAACAAGATAACATGAACTAAAACTAATTAGATGAAGATGAAGAAGATGATAGTCCAAGTTTTCTACTAACTTTCCCGAAGAACTTGTCGATTTTAGTGGAAATCTTATCCATTTTCTTACTCATTGATCTTTTAAGTGTCTTTTGATTTTCCATTATAATTCTTGGATTATTGAGAATGGACTTATTGGATGGATTAGTAGGATTAGTAGGATATTCAATACTCTATAAAGAAGTTTCTTTATCTTCCTCTTCCTCCTCTTCAATTTCCATTCCTTCCTCTTCCTCTTCTTCTTCCTCCATTTCTTCCATCTATTCATGAGCAAGCCTTTCTCCCTTTTCCGCAAGTATTTCATATGGTTAAAACACTAATGAAATTTGCATAAGGGAAATGTTTCCATGGTTGAACACTTTGCGAGTTATAAATTCTTCCCTTTTGAAATCAACTTCAAAGAAATTAAACATCCGAGTGAGATAAATTCCATGACAGAATGTATTTTCGCCCATAGTAAAATTCTTGGGCCTTGTCTCATCCAAAATAACTTGAGCCCAATTGATATCATAATTTTCAAAAATTGCAAAAAGAGCTTTGCAAACTTTCGAAGTTGGGTTGTTGTAGTTTCCCGACCTTGGTGTAAGGGTGTGTTGAATAAGAAGATTAACAATTCTTTCTTTTGGATGAAAATAATGATTTTTGAATTCAAAATTGTCATCCCCTTCAAAGATGCGATGAAATGTATCTCGATAATTTTCATTTGAAATTCCGAGAGATTCATTCTGGTATACCTTCATCTCAAAATATTTCCTAAAATTTCACAATCCAAAACTATTTGTGTTCCTTTAACACTACTCCAAATTTATCCATCTTGCCCGTCATAAAAACCGTGATTCAAATTCACATAAAACATCTTAACAAGATTTGGATAACAAACAAAATCATTTTGTTTGTTATCTACTACATAAAGAAAAGAACATTGTTGAAAAGGATTTTCAATTTCATACGGAGGAATATCTTCAAAAGTAGCAAATTTCCCCGTATGAATTTTACCGAAGTTTACATAGTTGATGTAAGCTTTAATAGCTTCCAGGTCATTAAAAAGAAAGTTTTTGATAGCTTTTGGAAGCCTAATGGTGTTAGGAGTGCTTGAAGACGCCACTGAAGAAGTTTGAGAGGAGTTGAAGATAATGAGGATAAATTTGAAATTTGAAATAAAAGTGAAAAGTAACGATAAGGAGAGTGAACTAAATAGAGATTCTTGGACATGTTCTCTGGTCAAAAAGCATCTTTTCAGAGCATTGAAGTTGATGAAAAGGTGGAGGGAAATTCAAAAGTTTGAATTCAAATTTTGAAATCAAATTTCTAGGGGGCATGTTGACATGGGGTATCCAGGTATGTCGACATGTGCCTATTGAATCAAAGGATAAGTATCTATTCCTAATTTCTAATAAATGTATATATTATATCCTATATTCTACTTATATAACTCATGTGATAACATTAAATATAATAATACTTAAATATTAATAATTTAATATTAAAATAATATTATTTTTGAATTTAATGTTCAAATTTCAAGGGATAAATTTGAATTTAAAAATTCAAGGAATTTTAAAAAAATCAAGCAAACAAGCAAGCATCTATTCAAACAAGAAAAATTAAAAATAATGTAAATGCGTACCTATTTTTAGATCCATACTCCTATCGTCGTCTGATTCATGAATAGCAGTGAAACACAGATTTGAATTATATGTCTTCTTTTCATCATCACTGGACGATGAGTCTAAGTCATCAAAATTTACTGTGTATGCTTTCTTTCTTTTCCTTGACGAATCATTGTTTGGAGGGAACAACTGTTTATCTGGATATGGGTAATCTTTCCTATGATATTCGATTTTATTGCAATTGTAGCATCTATCATTGTTGACGTTCTCCATATTATTTCTTGAATTCCTTTGATTATTTCTTTTGTAATTATTCATTTTTCTATATTTTAGGAATTTCCAAAAGTTTCTTGTCATGAAAGCAATCTCCTCATCACTGTCTGGTTCTGAATCTATAGTTGTTACATTGAATGCTAATGACTTGTCTCTTTTTTGTAGCCTTGTTTTCTTTTCTTCCTTGCAGTTGAACTTCATAAGATATCAGATTCCCAATCAGTTCTTCTATTTTCATTGGACTGATATCATTTGCTTCTTTGATTGCAAGTGTCTTTTGATCCTATTCTGGAGTGAGTGAATTTAGAATTTTTCCGACTTGGTCTTCCTCCAAAAAGCTTTTTCCCAGTGCAATTAGTGAATGAACAATATCTTGAAATCGACAATACATGTCGGAAATGGACTCATTTGCATGCATTTTAAATAATTGAAACTGATTAGTTAATGTGGAAATTTTAGTCTGTTTAACTTTGCTTGTTCCTTATTGAGTAACTTGCAAAGTTTTCCAGATTTCAAATGCAGACTTACAAACAGACACTATATTAAACTCATTCCTATCTAGTGAACAAAATAATACATTCATGGCATTTGAGTTATTTTGTGCAACACCCTTTTGCTCAGTAGTCCACTGGGCAAAATCAATAGTTGGTTCAACATATTCAGTTTGTGTGATATTCCAAGTGTCTAATCCTACTGACTATAAATAAATTTTCATTCTACAAGCCTAATATGCATAATTACTGCCATTGAAAAATGGTGGTATGACAGTAGACTGACCTTCTACAAATGAACTAGTTTTAGTGTTGACATTACTAGTGTTGGTAGCCATTAAAACAATTTTCAAGTTTCAGACTATGAAAACTATGAAAACCTATGCTCCAATACCAATTAAAAGGGAGTGTGGATTAATAATCTTAAGGCTAATTTAACGCTGGAGGAAGGGGGGTGAATAGTGTTTAATTGATTCTATGACTTATATGAACTAAATTAAAATTATGATACAAACAAACACAGAACTTAATAACAAAACAATCACAGAATCAAACATAGATGCAGAAAGTAAATAAAAAGCAGTAAAAGGAAAGAACACACTAGATTTTATACTGGTTCGAAGTTACTCTACATCCAGTCATGTACCAAAGCAAACACCTCATAAGATTTTTATTATACCAATGTCGAGACTACAATCCTCAAATTCTAAAGGCCTTGAGGTACCCTCTTGTCTTCGAGTCCGGGGCAAACTCTCTTGATTTACCGAACACAAGATCACCTAATTGATTTCCAGGCACAACCACACCTTATAGAGAGACTCGATAAACTTTTGATTATAAATTGATCCTATAACTCTAAAAAGTACTTTGATCTTCGAGAGAGAGTAGAGAATCAAACAAGAATGAGATTCTAATTTGATTCACTTGAGAATTCGGCAGAATTTCGACATGACCATAAAAATATGAAAATTTTAGAATATAGATTTGTGGAGAAGAAGGAGTGAAGAAAATAAGAAAATAGTTAGTTAAAAAATTCGTTTGTGAAGGCTATTTATAGACCAGTAACAGTCGTAACCAATCATGAAGAGATTTAACCGAATAGACACTTCTTTTGAAAATTGAAACTTTTGAATTTAACGGCCAGCATGCTGACATGGGGTATTCCATGATGTCGACATCCTTAGTTAAAAAATTATGTAAAATTTGTTTTGAAAATGGTATTGAAAGGAAAACAAGATGAAATAAACTAATTTTCCTATGTTTTAAAATAAACAAGAGTAGAAAAATTATATTTTTAGAATGTGTATATATATATATTTGATTTTAAATCTCAAGTATATGCATATTATAAAGAATGTTTAAAAATCAAAAGATAGTTTTAAAAACAAACGAAGTTTAAAACAAGAATTTATTTAAAAAAAACAAAGAACATTTTAAGGCTAAAACATCTTTTTGAAAATCATTTGAAAAACTAATTTTTTAAGGTTAAAATATTTTGAAAAGCAGTTTTGAAAATCAATTTGAAAAACCATTTTGAAGTAGTTTTGCATGCTTCTTCCTACAGAATATCTCATCACATCAGGACTCGAGAACTTCTACAAAAGCAGGATGTTCATGGGTTTGTAAGCTACTTGTCATAGGTTTGTAAGCTACTTATCGTGGGTTTGTAAGCCACTAAGAAGGTAGAAATAAGTTCCATACCAAACGAAATTCAGAATGAAGATTTCTGTGCTATTATGAAGTTTTAACCAAAACTAGACACCTATCTTGAAATCTTGATCTTGATACTCTAGAGTCTTCAATCTTGATATTTCCATTCTGAATCTTGAGTCTTGAGTCTTTATACTGATCAGTCTTCAATAATCAATACCTACATATATATATATATGTATATATGTGTGTGTGTATATATATATATATCCTGCATAGTTCCTGCATATACATATCTATCTAGACAATAATGTTAGTATATATTTTATAATAAGATAAGTTAAAAAGGTTGTTATCATCAAAACCAACATCTCAGTTCCTAATAATGTGCCCTGATTTCCTAGCCATTATAGTTTCGGTTGTTGTCTATTAATCTTATTCAAATTTGTATCTAATGCTCAGATCACTAAATAATTACCACTTTAATTTAAGAATCATTTAAAGTTTGGATCTAATACAAAATTCATCCCGCTGCTATGAGTCTTAAAGCATTAAAACATATTGAGAAGACTTATAAGGTATTGGTGTAGTTGGTTTGGAAGAGATGGAGATGAAACTCTCACAACAATTCAGTTGAGTCTTTCAATGAAGTTCTTAGAGAATTCTCTCATAAGAAGATGGCGAAGGAACTATGGGATGCATTATCGGATGCATATCAAGACAAGTCTCTCACTACTCGGATTGTTCTTCAGTAACAACTCTATTCGTTCAAGATGAAGCCCTAAGTCGATCTCATGGAGCATGTAGATGCTTTGACCACTTTGATTATGAACCTGAAGGCAGTGAAAGTTGATATTACTGATGAGGCTCAAGCTGTGATCCTCTTACATTCCTTGCCTAAGAAGTATACTGCTTTTGTTAATTCCATGATTTATGGCCGCAGTAAAATTAGTCTGTCTGATATAAAGGCTTGTCTTCATAATGAAGTATTAAGAGGTAGATTGACGAGCACTAGCTTGAATAGTGATACCGAAGGTTTATCTGTTCAGAGAGGTAGAGTCCAAAGCAGGTTGAAGAAATGTGGCGGACGAAATTCTTCGCAGTCTCAGTCTAGGAGGCCTAAGAAGTTGACTTGTCATTATTGTAAGAAACCAGGGCACTTCATAACACAATGTCCCAAGCTTGAAGATAGAAGAAAAGATCCAAAGCAAGCCTTGGCTTCTACAGTAGAGAAATCATATATTGAATGTGACACTGATGTATTTACAGGTTCTGGCTCTTCTGGAAAGAGCAACTTATGGTTGATTGATTCTGGCGCATCCTATCATATTACACCTGATAGGTACTAATTTTTCACTTACCGTCAAATTGATGGAGGAGAAGTTATAATGAGTAATGATGCTTCTTGTCGTATGGTTGGTGTTGGTAGCATGATGATAGGATGGTTGACGGTGTTATTCGTACGATCACTGATGTTAGACATATACCTGATTTGAGAAGGAGCCTGATTTCTGTTAGGGAATTGAGTAGACTTGACTTGAAGATTGTAGTGGAAGGAGATAAAATGAATATATCAAAGGGTTCCATGATTTTTATGAGAGGTGCGAGAGCAGAAAATCTTTATTTATTAAAGGGCATTACTGTAGTTGGTGAATCAGCTTCTGTTACATCTGTTGATTTTGATTCTTTCAGATTATGGCACTTACATATGACACTTATGGATGGGTCACGCTGGTGAGCGTAGCATGGATGAGTTGAGAAAATGAGGATTGATTGATGCAGTTCATCATTCAAAACTTGGTTTTTGTGAAAAGTATGTTCTTGGAAAGCAGACGAAGATTTCTTTTGGTATAGGGGAGCATAAAGCAAAATTTGTCCTGGAGTATGTTCATACAGATGTCTGGGGTCCCTCCCCTTGTCAGCCTTTAGGTAGAGCCAGGTATTTCATTTCATTTATAGATGGTTCCTCTCGTAAAGTATGGGTATACTTTCTTCAGTCAAAGAATGAAACCTTTTTGAGGTTTCGAAAGTGGAAATCTATGGTTGAGAAGCAGTTAGGGAAGAAATTGAAAGTTCTCCGTTCAGATAAAGGCGGTGAATTTGTGTCACAGGAATTCATCATTTATTCTGAGTCTGAAGGCATTAAGAGGCATTACACTACACCAGGCGACCCACAATCTAATGGAGTTGCATGATGATTTGGACATTATTGGAGAGAACAAGATGCCTCAGACTGACTGCTAAACTAAAGAAGGGATTTTGGGCTGAAGCTTTATCTATGGCGGCTTTCCTCATCAACCACACACCTTCTATTGCCATAGAAATAGAGATCTCTGAAGAAGTATGGAAAAGAGGGCCTATTACCTATTCACTTCTCAAAGTGTTTGGTTTTCCAACTTATGTGCATGAGAGTAAAGAGAAGCCGGAACCTAGAGCTCGCAAGTGTATCTTTCTAGGTTATAGGAGAGGAGTGAAGGGATATAGGCTTTGGTGTCCTATTAGCACAAAGATCTTTATAAACAGACATGTGACATTTGATGAGAAGACTATGTTGAAGGTGGAGCCTTCCTCATTGGATGACAACGAGAGGACATGTGAATAATACCAGACAAAAAAGGAGTCATCCGTTGATTCTTTCCATAGACATTTGGATGGTGTTTCCGATGACACTATGGTTTATGGGGATATTACCGATGTTCGTATAAGGGATCATACTCAAGGTGGAGCTCATTCAGAACCTAGGCCTGCCACACAAAGAATAAAGCCTAAGTGGCTTGATGAGTATGTTGGATTAAGCATTAAAGAAATTAACTTTGATGATATGGTAATATATGCTTTGAATGTTGTCCATGATGAGCCCTGTGATTATAAATAAGCTATCACATCAGTTAACAGTTCCAGTTGGTTAGTTTCTGTGGAGGATGAGATTGAATCATTATAGAGAAATCATACTTGGGATTTGGTGCCTTTTCCCACCGACAAGAGAGCTATTGGATGCAAGTGGATCTATAGAGTGAAAGACGGTGAAAATGGTGATCTCAAATACAAGGCAAGATTAGTCATAAAGAGGTATGTTTAGAAGAAGGGGGTAGAGTATCATGATATCTTTGCTCCAGTGGTTAGGCATACTTCTATCCATATTTTCTTGGCATTAGTTGCTCATTATGATATGGAATTAGAGCAACCAGATGTCAAAACTGCATTCTTGCATGGTGACCTGAATGAGGATATTTATTTAAAGCAGCCGGAAGGGTTCATTGATAGTAGCAGAATGGATTATGTTTGCAAACTCAAAAAATCTCTATATGGACTAAAGTAGTCTCCTAGACTATGGTATAATAGGTTTGCTAAGTTCATGCTTTCACAGGGATATTCCAGAAGTTTCAAAGATCACCGTATTTATTTCAGGAGATGTGTTGGTGATATGTTTTATTTGTGGTTATATGTTAATGATTTGCTGATTGCAACTCGGAGAATGGTCAGAATTAAAGAGTTGAAAGCGGAGCTCAGTAGAGAGTTTGACATAAAGGATTTGGGAAGGGCACAAATAATATTGGGTATGGAGATAAGCATAGATAGGAAGCGGAGAGAGTTATGGCTCATTCAGGTGCAGCATGTTGAGAAGGTCCTCGCTTGATTTGGAATGGAGAAAGCCAAACCTGTTGGCACTCCATTAGACTCTCATTTTAAGTTGTCAAAAGATTTATCTCCCCATCGAAAGAAGACAAAAGGTATATGGATGATATACCTTATTCTAGTGCTGTTGGCAGTCTTATGCATGCGATTGTGTGCACAAGATCAGGTTTGACCCATGCAGTGGGTGTTATGAGTCGATATATTTCTAATCTAGGCAAAGAGCATTAACAAGCAGTGAAGTGGATTCTTAGATATCTTCGAGGCATTTCTTCGGTGGGCTTGTTATATGGTGGAGTGGATGGTGATATTTCTCTTAGAGGATACTATGATTCTGATTATGCTGGGGATAAAGATGCTAGGAAGTCAGTGTCGGGCAATGTTTTTACACTTGGCATAGGTTCGATTTCAAGGAAATCAAGGCTGTAATCTATCATAGCTTTGTCGACTACCGAAGCAGAGTTGGTGTCGATTGTATAAGCAACAAAGGAAGGATTATACTTACTTCTGTTGGATGATCTTTCAATGATGCAGCTTACATTAGAGCTATTTTTAGGCAGTCAAAGTGCGATTCATCTTGTAGAGAATCAAGCTTATAGATCATGGACAAAGCACATTGATGTTAGAGGTTTCTTTCTTATACTTGGGGAAGAACGAAGCAAGATCAAATTTTTGAAGGTGAGTACTTTCGATAATCCTTCAGATATGATGACAAAGTCACTTCCGAAGGACAAGTTTGCGCATTGCTCAAACTTGATAAGTTTGATTCCTATTACTTGAGCGCCATGGGGCGCTAGACCCAACAACTTCTATATTGATTGTTTGATGATAAGGTGATGAAGAGAAATTGTTATATTTGAAATAAGGTAGAGTGTTAAATTTGGATGATTCAAATATTTGTTGACGAGGAAAGAAATTGATTAATTGGTTTAATCAATTAATTATTTGGCTTGCATATGGAAAGATATGAGAGGATATTTTGGAAGGAAACCAATTCATTAGCCAATCAATTAATTAATCAATGCATTTGTTATATGAAGAAATAAACGATTAGGCATGGAGAATCAATCAATCAAAGGAAAGATATGGAAACCTAGATTATGCCATCTATTTGTACTATAATAAATCATGCAATTTGGAAAGATATTTGGGTAATTAGGAAATTGATTTTCTTAATCTCCAAGCAACCCTTCATTATCAAGTCTATTTAAATGAAGGAATTTCATCTTCATATGTATGTGAGTGTGTGAGAGCATCCACCATTATTCTTCTCTCTCTTTTGTACTCTTTTCCCTTTAATGGAATAAAAGAAGTTGTTGGGTCTCCGTGGATGTAGGATATTCATATCCGAACCATGTTAAATCTTCTGTGTCTTTTATTTCTACTATTGTGTCTGTGAGATTGCCTAATTGATTTTTTAAGTTCCATTGATTTCTAAATAGACAACAAAGAACATGATTAAATAATTCGTTTCCGCTCAAATTAAAATAAATTTCACTACAAAAATAGTATTATATTTTATCCCATATTCTATTCTTTGTAACTCCCAGTTTATTGCAATTCTATTTGCATAACAATCAAACAACAAACATGAAACAATATTGATTGTTAGCTTTTATTGTAGACGAATTTGTATCAACAAAGAAACAATTCTGCATCAACGCGGACTGTAACTACCAATCAATCTACAATTATGGTTTCAACCATGGCACTATCTCATGGAGAAAGGCCAGAAAAGTTCGTAGGGATGGACTTCAAGCTTTGATAGAAAATGATGTTGTTTTATCTAACGACATTAGGCCTTGCAAAGTTTCTTGCTGAAGATGGTCCCATAGTCGCAGAACTGGAACCCAATGCAACTAAAGTAGAAGTCTTGGATATCTGAAAGAGTTCTGATTTCATGTGCAAGAACTACATCCTCAATGGACTCGACAATAGTCTATACAATGTATACTGTACTGCTTGAACTTTTAAGTAACTCTAGACGACATTGGATAAGAAGTACAAAACTGAAGATGCTGCATGAAAAAATTCATAATAGGAAAGTTTCTCGACTTCAAAATGGTTGATGCGAAGACCGTAATCAACCAGATTCAAGAGCTACAAGTCATTATCCATGAATTACATGATGAAGGTATGGCTCTAAGTGAATCCTTTCAGGTTGCGACTGCAATTGAAAAGCTCCCTCCATCATGTCAAGATTTCAAAAACTATCTTAAGCACAAGTGCAAGAAGACGACAATGGAGGAACTTGTAGTTCTTGGAAATTTTAGAAGAATCTTTAAGCTTTGATATCACTGTTGGAAAATTTCTGTAGGAAGAAGAAGAAAGAAGAAGTAACTCTTAATTTTCTAATGGAGACTGAGAGAATATTTTGTAAAGGATGAAATAAGCTTTATTTTCTTTGCAATTTTCCTTTTTTTTGCTTGCATACAATTACATTTACTTGCTTGGATACATCAAATGAGAGAGAACATCTTAATTTATAATGGAGTATATTCTTTAGACTTTTCTTTTTCTAGATTTTTCTTCAATCTTCTATTTTATAGATTTTTCTTGACAAAGCATTTTCTTGAATTCTCCGAATTACATATTAATAAGTCTAAATTTTGCTCCATTCTTAATTTTAATATTTCCATAAATAAAAGATTAAATTTGCAACATAATCGACGTTTCTAAAAAACAAAGTTTATTTTCAACATCCCTCCGTAAACTTGGTTTTATAACTCAGAGTTAAGTTTCCAATCTTTATATTTTACGTGCTTCGGTAGGAATAAAGAAATTATCTGAACTTTCTTTTTTGTGTTATTCTTCTTTCTCATTGTCAAGATCTTCGATGAAATTTCCTAAATATTTGTTGTGCTCCATTCATTTCGTCCTCATTTATTATCATAGAATACTCCAAAAAGTAAGCCTTCTAACTTCCATCTTGATCCAGTATCATAAATTTTGAATGAATCATATATGTTATCTTTCGATCCTTCCTTAAGTTTACTCTTACAATCTTTGAACTATTCAATTTCTTTGTGAGTTTCCCACAATTTACTTTCACATGAGATTTCAAAACACACTGATTGAAAAATAAAATTGTTTGAAATAGAAATGCTATAATTCTTGCTCACCACTTTGTTCTCACCATGAAATTCATCGCTGGGCCCTTTGACTTCCTTTTTGACCATTTATATTTTTACTTCTTTTGTATTCTCTATTTTTATTTCTTCATATTTCTACATAAATTTTAAATCTTCTTCAAGCCCTTGAATTTCTTCTCACCGATTCAAGACTTTTTCATTTTCATCTTCTTTGATTTCGCACTTTTTATGATTTGCATCATCTTTGTTGACTTTATCTTCTTCATTTTCTTCATTCTCTTTCATATTTAACTTCTTGGAAGACTCTTTTTTCACTTGTTTATTTATTTTTGTATGCTCTTCAATTTCTATCCTTTTGACTTTACTATGTTTGCTTCTTCGATCATCGATAGCTCTTTGTCTTTTATTTCCTCAATATTCTCTTCCATTACTTCTTTGATCTTGAGAAGCTCTTCTGCAGCATTCTCCTCCATGTTAGTCTTCGTTTTCATTTCCTCTTCTATCGCGGTATTCTTTCTTATTTCGCTGTTTTCCTTTTCATCCTTCTTATTGTCTAATCTATTTTCTTCAACGTATCGTATTTCATCCTTTTAGCTCCTGTATCCAAGTACCATGCCTTGTCATTTTTAATTTCAACTGCTCTGAGTGCCCATAAAAGTATAGAACCCTCTTCATCATATTTAACAAATTTTGATCTTTTTTGAAGCTTAGTGAAAGATGATCTACATTCAGAAGAAAATTATCCATATTTATTACAATTATAACATTTTATTTTAGATTTTTCATACCTTGGTCTTCCATTGTAATTTGTGTTTCCTCCTTGTTCTCGATCTCTTGGGTGATATGTGTTTTGTCTTTTCCCCTTTTTATACTAGCATTCATTTTCTATATGACTAGGTTTATGGCAATTAAAACATTCAAAATAGCCATGACCTCTTCCGCTTTGGCTTTGATTTCTTCCATTTTTAAATGTCTCATTTTCCAATAAGTTGAGTTTTGTTTTAAGAGCTTGATCCAATGGCTCTTCTTTGATTTTTCTTCATGGGCATGAAGTGAACCCATGAGCTGATCAACAATCATGTATCGTACATCTTTAGATTCTTCAATTGCTACTACTATGAAATCAAATTTTGTATCTAAAGATCGTAGAATTTTCTCAACAACTCGAGTCTTCTATTTTTTCTCCATATCCTTTCATTTGATTTACAATAGACAAAATTCGAGAAAAATAATCATTAATTAATTCTGATGATTTCACATGTAAAGATTCAAACTCACCTCGCATAGTTTGCAGTTTAATTTTTTCACTTTGTCGATTCCCTTAAAAGCGTTCTCCAGAATCTCTCATATTTCCTTACTAGTCTGTGCAGTAGTTATTCTCTCGAACATAGTATCATCCAAACTTTGGTAAATGATAATAGGAGCCTTTCAATCCTTCTTAAAATTCTTTAAATTATCCCTTTCAAATATTGGTGAGTTATTCAAACCCATTTTCTACGATATTCCATGCATCGTGCGATCCAAACAGTGCCTTCATGCGAATGCTTCAATTTTCATAATTTTCCTTCTGTACTAAAAGAACTTGAAAATGAGTCATTCAGTTTGCCATCTTCCTTGATTAGCAACCAAGCTCTGATACCACTGTTGGAAATTTTAGGACGATCTTTAAACTATGATACCACAGTTGGAAAATTTCTATCGGAAGAAGGAGGGAGAAGTAACTCCTTATTTGCTAATGGAGATTAAGAGATTTTTCTTATATAGTAGGAAATAAGCTTTATTTTCTTTGCAATTTTCTTTCTTTTGCTTGCATACAATTATATTTACTTGCTTAGACAAATCAAATGAGAGAGCACATCTCAATTTATAATGGAGCATATTCTCTAGACTTTTCTTATTTTAGATTTTTCCTCAATCTTTTATTTTCTAGATTTTTCTTGGAAAATCATTTTCTAGAATTCTTCGAAATTGCATATTTGATCATTTTACATTTGTCTCCATTCTTAATTTTGTCATTTCCATAAATAAAAAGATTAAATTTGCAACATAATCAATGTTTCTTAAAAATCAAGATTATTTTCAATAGTAGTTCGATTGAGAATTGAGGAAGATAATAGAAAATTTAAGAAGAAGATTTTGCGTATCATGATAGACAAGGAAAATGTAGTCGTGTCAGAGAAACCCAACAAAAGGAAACGTAAGAATGCTCCTAAGAAATCAAAGAAATTTCAAGGTTCATGCTATAATTGTGGAAAGAAATGACACAAAGTCGACGAATGTCGCACACCTTAGAAAAAGAAATTAGAAGCAAACATAGCTGAAATTTCAGAAGACGTGTTGAGATGGACTTATGTGTAGTAGTGCATGTATGCAAGCTTGTCAGTAAATCGAACGAATGATTTGTAGACATAGGATTCACTTGACACATATGTGTAAACAAGTGGATGTTTACAAATTACAAATCTGCTACTAAGGACGTACAACTTTTTGTAGGTAATTCATCGGCATCAAAGGTCGAATGCAAGGGAATGATTATATTGAACTTGAATTTTGAAAAAGAACTAACTTTGGTAGATGTTCTTCATGTTCCAGAGATCCGCAAAAACCTGATTTTCGGATCGCTGCTTAGCAAGCATGGCTTCAAACTCACCTTTATGTTCGATAAGTCTGTGTTGTCAAAGAATGGAGTATATGTAGGGAAAGGTTATGTAACTGATTGTTTATTTAAAGCAAATGTAATCACTATTGTACCAAACAATGATATGGATAAAATTGAATCTTCTGCTTATATCATTGCCTCTTATAACCTATGTCATTCTAAATTAGACCATGTATATTTTGATACACTATGAAAATTGATTAATCTAGACTTCATACCAAAATGCAAAATAGATTGCAACTATAAATTTCAAGTTTGTGCATAAGCAAATTTGACAAGAACTTCATTTCACCATGTTGAAAGAGAAACAGAACCTCCGCACCTAATACACATAGATGTATGTGACTTAAAAATGTGTCAAACTAGAGGAGGTAGAAGGTAATTCATCACTTTTATTTAGGAGTTTTGCGCCAAACATGGTATTATACACCAAACCACGGCTCCATATTCACCTCAATCCAACGGTATAGTTGAACGGAAAATATAACTCTTAAGGAAATGATGAATGCCTTACCGATCAGCTTTGGATTACCATATAACTTTTGGAGAGAAGTTATTTTTTCAGCAAATCATATTTTAAATAAGATGCCATGAAAGAAAATTTCTAAATCTCTCCATGAACTATGGAAAAATATACCACCATCTTACAAATACTTAAAAGTATGGCAGTGTCTTGTGAAAGTGGAGATACCTAAACTAAAGAAAGTCAAAATCGGACCAAAAAAAATTGATTATGTATTTATTGGATATGCACAAAATAGATTTGCTTATCGATTTTTGGTACACAAATACGAAATCGTTGATATTCGCGTAAATACCATCATTGAGTCGAGAAATGTTAGATTTTTTGAACATATATACCCTTTAAAATAGGGTATTGAAAGTTATGCTTGAAAGAGACCAAGGGAAATTAAAGTCTCTAATTCACTTAAGGATACTGAACAAAATATTGATAATATTCAGTAACATAATGCTGATCAATAAGTGGAGGAACCAAGGAGAAGCAAAAGATCAAGGATCTCAAAAACTTTTGGACCAGATTTCCACACATTTATGTCAAACCATACATGTAAGATCGAATCCATTATGTCAAACCATACATGGGAATTAATTGATTTACCTCAAGGATGTAATACCTTAGATAATAAATGGATATTTAAGAAAAAATTGAAACCTGATGGTTCAATAGAAAAGTATAAGGCTCGATTTGTGTTTCATGGCTTCAAACAAAAGGAAGACCTGGATTATTTTGACACATACTCTCCAGTAACCAGGATAACATCAATAAGAATGTTAATAACAATTGCATCCACATTTAATTTAGAAATACATCAAATGGATATAAAAATAACATTTTTGAATGGTGAACTAGACGAGGAAATATATATGGAACAACATGAAGGTTTCCTGAAATATGGAAATGAAAGTAAGGTTTGTAAACTAAGAAAATCACTGTATACGCTTAAACAAATGCCTAGACAATGGCGTGAAAAAATTGATGAAATTGCAATATCAAATGGATTTCATACAAATGAATGTGACAAATATGTCTATTCTAAACATACAAATATAAGATATGTCATCATGTGCCTATATGAAATGACCTACTAATTTTCAAAAGTAGCAAGGAGATAATAAAATCTATAAAAGATATGCTCTCCGCCAAATTTGACATGAAAGATCTAGGAATCAGTGATGTAATACTTGGTTTAAAAACACATAAACTGACCATGGATATGTGTTGTCCCAATCACACTATATTGGGAAAATACTTGAAAATTTTAAACAACACTATATAATATCAGCAAAATCACCCGTAGATTTGAACCAAAGCTGGGTTAAAAATAGCGGCGATAGCATTTACCAACTTGAGTACTCTCATATACTAGGTAGAATTATGTGCGTAATGAACTACACTAGACCTAATATAACTATGCTGTGAATAAAATCATTAGATATAATAGCAACCCAAGAAAGAATCGCTGGAAAGCTATAATTCAAGTACTATGATACCTAAGGTATACACAAAATCATGGACTATATTATGGTAGGTACCCATTTGTAATAGAAGGATATTGTGATGAAAACTGGATAACTGGTTCATCAGATGCAAAATCTACTAGTGAATATGTGTTTATCTTAGCAAATGGGGTAATATCTTGGAGATCTTTCATAGCAAGATCTACCATGGAATCAGAGTTTATTGCCTTAGACAAAACCACAAAAGAAGCAGATTGGCTTCGAGGTTTCTTAGAAGGTATTCCTAACTGGGAAAAACCTCTACCTCCAATAGCGTACACTGTGACAGCCGGTCAGCTATTAAGTGTTCCAATAGTAAGCTTTACAATGACAAGTCTAGACATATTCGTCGTAGGTATAAAATTGTTATATACAACCTCTCTCCAATGGAGTTATCACAATTGATTATGTAAGGTCAAACGATAATATTGTGGATCCACTAACAAAAGGTTTACATAGAGAGAAGTTTAATATCATATTGATAGGAATGGGGTTAAGGCCCATAAACTAAAAGTTTCTCTAAAATGGAAACACTAACTAGTTGACTGGATCTCCCAAGATCTAGGTTCAAAGGGACAACTAAGTTTAAGATAAACTTGACAGCACTGGTATACACTCAAACCATTCATATGATAAGTCGGTGCACTACTCGCCGGAGAATAGGATAATTTCTGATACTTCTAATGATGTACAAACTTGGTAATATTAAGAAAAAAGTGGGGTATTGTGAAATACCCTTTATAGAATAATCTACGTGAATGCGAAGATGCCGCTTCAAGGAGAATTGTAAGGTCAAATTCTCCAAGCACTCATGAGACCAAGCTGGTGTTCGTGGCAAAAATGAACACAACAGAGAACCAAGGAAGATAAGAAACACTTATTGTGCGTTGTCTATTTTATATTCACACAGAAGGCTTATAGTTTAAAGACAACCTAGGTCCACTAATTCGCTAGTAAGTCAAAAAGATAAACATTAGGAAAGTTCAAGGCTAATGTGCTACTTTGACCGATACGATAAATGTTTCGCAAAATTTAAGAACAAATTGAGCAATTACTCATTCATGTGGAGGATTGTTAGAAATGAATGAACATTTCATTAGAAAATATGAGGCATTATATGTCTTGAAGTATGAATAGTATCACATAGTAGAATATGATAAACATCTTTTGTTTATATAGTAAGATATGGTTCCTATTATAGTTATTATGAGACAAAGAGAGACAAGATAGCATGGCCATTTTAGCAGGTAACGCACCACCCCGCACGCGCGCGTTTACGTCCGTGCCCGAGCCTGCACCCTAGGTGTGGGCGAATGCGCATTCAAGGCGTATTAGAAGCGTGTGGTAGGCTGTTGGCTTGGCTTGGTTGTTCAGACTAGACGTTTTTCTTTTTAACTGTTCAAAAACTTGTTTTTAATCGGTCACTTTATTTAATAAAGGGTTACAACCTTTCCAACTGTCGCAATAGTACGAACAAGCACCTTTTACCAAATAGGCACCTCCTCGCTAAGATATATAGGTAGAAGGAAAATGGGATAAAAACCTATAGTTTTTCTACACTTCTTCTTCCCTTACAAAACTCTGTTCTTACGTAACTTCTCTTGAGTTTGTCGTTGCTCTATGATTGTTGCACAACATTACAGAGACGGGTCCGTTTAATCTTGGGAAACAATTGCTCGGTATCCTTAACCGTCGTAAAGGGAGCAATATTGTTTCAAGGAAACAGATTATTCTAGACTCGAACACTCTAAGACGGTACTATATTTATCCCATACTCTATTCTCTATAATTCCCAGTTTACTACAATTTTGTTTGCATAACAATCAAACAACAAAATCCACAATACCCGACTCAACGAATAACTACCTATGCTCAGTCCAATCCTATTCTTATCTTTATAAACTAAAATAAGCTTAAAAATATTTAGGTAACAACAGTTATATACCTATGTGTGTATATATACATACACACACTTAAACTAAACTAAAGATATACACAAGTCTAAGGTTACCATTTATACTTAGAATGAAGTAAGGAAGTAAAAAAGAGAAGACAATGTTAAGTTCATAGAACAAATGAAGAATCAAAAGAAACCATAGTCAAATTGCCAACAACAGTTAACTTTTTAGTATTATCTTTATTATTAAGATTGATTTTATTTTTTAAAAAGTCAATATGAACTTTAATGTTTTTAAGAAGTTCTTTAAAAAACAAATTTGTTTAATTTGTAACTCGGATTCGAAATCCAATTAAAACTAAATAGAGAAATTACATGTATTAAATTTTCTAAATTTCTAAATTTGTAGTATTGTTATTAAACACCCGTTGGTTTCTCTAAAACCAAATATACCAACATATTATTATGAAAATAGTGTCAAGTAAAAACCTATTATGATCCTTATAATGAAATCCAAAATTCATCCAATATAATTCACAATTGATTTGTCTATAATTTGTATTAAATTCGAAAATATTAAGAACATTCACAAGAATAAATTTAGTTATATAACATTCAAAATATAAGTGATTAATATTCTCAATTTTATTATTACAAAAATAAATCTTTTATCATTTAAAATATTTTTCATTTTTAAAAGTTCTATAGTATTTTATTTCCCATGCAATATTAACAATATATGAATTTTAGCTTTAGGTGGAGCACTAACTTTCCAAAGTTTTAAATATTTTTAATTTAACTCCTAAAAAATTTATAAATTTATAAAATGAATGGAAAGTATACTACTCTTATCCCAACATCAAATTTTAATGTTTTTTTTTCATTATCAATATTATAAAGCTCTAACTTAGCATATTATAAAGCAAAAATTTCTAAAGCAACATCTTCTAACATACGATTAAAACTAAAATCCGAAGAAAAATATGAATTTGGTCCATCAATGTCTGAAATTAATACATCTTTAAAATTTCCTATATCATATAATTCCTTAAATTTCATTTTAAGTGGAATAGTTGAAATCCAACTATCATGCCAAAAAGAAGTGTTATTATCAGAATGAACAATATTATAAATACCCTTGTTATAACCATCAAAATTCAATATAATTGATTTTCAAAAGTGAGACATATTACTAAAATTATTAATAGTATATGATGTAAATTATATGAACCACTATACCATTGGTTCGAATTAATTCTTTCCATAACAATTTTTCATTATTATCATTAAATTTCTACAACCATTTAACTAATAAAGATATATTTAAATCGTGCAAATTTATTATTCCCGATTCCTTCATTTTTAGGTTTACAAACCATTGTCCAATTAACCAGACATTTATAACCACAATTAGGATTACCTCCACTCCATAGGAAATCTCTCCTGATTTTATTAATAACCCATTTTGGAAAAGGGTAAAAGGACATCTAATAAATAGGTAATGCAGATAAAACTGAATTAATTAGCACAACCCTACCCGCTCTCGATAAATATTTATAATTCCAATTAGATAACCTTTTATTGATTTTATCTATTATAATATTCTAATAATCTTGTTTTAGTTTTTGAGCCTAATTAAGAAAACTAAATATTCTATAGGAAATTCAATTGTATTACAATTCAAAGTATGCGCAACTTGATTTTCTATATTATCTATGTTATTTAAAACTAATACTGAACTTTGTCAAAGTTAATCTTTAAACCAGATAAAATTTCAAAACTATATAATACGAATCTAAGCATAATAATTTGTTTTGGCAAGCATGATGTAAAAATCATAGTATCATCAGCAAACTGGAGAACATAAAGATCCTTACTAGTGATCTCCTTACCTATAACATCTAAAATCCTATTACCAGTGGTCATTAGAAAAAAACATCATATGCTAAATTAAACAATAAAGGTGATAATGAATCACCTTTCCTAAGACCATGTTTTGATTAAATCTTATTTCCTGGTATACCATTAACCTTGATACTAGAATTATCAGCTTTAAGTAAGGACATAATGTGACCCACCCATCTGATACTAAAACCTCTAGTTAATAATAAGTCTTTAAGAAAAATCCAATCAATTGGGTCAAAAGCTTTAGCAAAATATAGTTTTAAAAGAGCACAAGTAATATTATTTTTACGACGGTAATTAATATACTCTTTAACAACCGCTACATCGTTTATGATATTTCTTCTGTTTATAAATGCAGTTTGAGTATCATCTATTCATTTATTTATTTTAATATTTGATATATTAGCTAAAAAATTAGAAATAATTTTAAAGGAGCAGTTTAATAATGAAATAGGTCTAAAATCTTTTAATTGGTTGGCCTCGATTTTCTTAAGCAATATAATAATATTTGCAAAATTAAATCTACCTAACTGTAACGAACCATCACAAAATTCATTGAACATATAATTATATCATCCTTTAAAACATTCTAAAAAGTTTCGTACAATAAAATAGGAAAACCATTAGAACCGTAGCTTTATTGTTAGGCATACCATTAATAGCTTTCAAAATTTCATCTTTCGTAAACGGATCATCTAAACCTATTAGATCAATCTTAGTGTCTACAGTGTATGTATATCCCAATTAACTCTGATTTGTACTTAGCAAATTCATTGACTAATTCATTTTGGCCAAAAATCTCTATATTATTAATTAGAATTGAATTAATAGGATTACTACATATCATACCGTTAGCTACTTTTTGAAAAAAATTTAGTGTTCATATCCCCTTCATTCATCCATTGAAACCCTAGATCTTTGTTTCCACATAACTTCTTCTTGTAAAATAATTTTTTTAAACTCTTCTTTTAGGTTTGAAAGCACATTTTTTAGAAATACTCAAATTCCTAGATTCTTCTAATTTATTTAAATTTAAAATCTCAGCCAATAATTTTTCTTTATTAAATTTAATGTTATCAAACTTCCTTGTTCCATTTGTTTAGAAAAATACTTCCCTAAATTTACTACCTAAGACCTTTGCTATGTTACCAGGAAATATATAATTATAAATATTCATAGAAAGCCATTTCTTAAGAACCGAATCCTTAAAAGCATTCGCTAACAACCACTTCAAATCTAAAATATTTATTCCCATTGTTTAAGCTAGTGCAAGAAAGAATTATAGGGCAGTGATCCGAATAAATATTCGGAAGACCCACAACTTTATAAGTAGGAAATTTGTCTTTTATTTCACCGCTAATACAAAATCTATCTAGTAAAGCCAAAGATAGGAATTATCTTCCATTAGTCCACGTAAATTGTCTATTACTCAATTTTATCTTAATTAAATTACAGTTAATAATAAATTGGTCAAACTCTTCCATAGCTGTAAAATCCCTTACCTTAGGAGATCTCTCTCCTAAAATGAATTCAGACATCTAAAGATTGGTCTTTTTTAATTTAACAGCTGGTTTTGGTTTGTGAAGTCATCTTCCTTGATCAAGAGTTATTACTACTCTAATGGTTATTTCTCTTCAATTAAAAACTTTTTAAACTCTGTATACAGGTAATTTTGATCACTTACAATCAACTTTGTTTACTTTATTTCATATTCTTAATTCTCTAAGATTTCTAAATGCTTTCAGAAATGATCTTTCGACTTCTATTCTCCATATTTAATTTACAATATCAAAGGAAATTATATAAAGGATGTACTGAAAAGTGACTTATCAATGTTTCAAATAACACATCAAAGTCAAATTTGGAATTATTGGTCTTTAGGTGAAGTTATGTTGAAGATTTTTAGGCAAGGAGTCGAAATCATATCTGGTTGTTCAAGTAGTGTTATAGAAACAAGTTCCTTCAGGTCAAGAGATGGTTGTTTTGTGAAACTGTAGAAGGAGTCTGAGCTGGACGCAGGATAGAAGTTTCGAACTAGTATAAAAGTCGTTGTTCCAGATATTTGTTTACCATTCTTTACTTAGCTCATTTTTATATTCCATTTATCAATATTATTATATTCTTAACGCACTTTCATTTGGTAATAGAGTCGGGCATTTCAAAAATAGTAAAAATAATACGACATCAAAATTTTCTATTTCTTAAGAAGGTCAACCGACCGCACGACCCTCACTCTTTACTGGCATTAACTATACATTTTGGTCCAATAGATTGAAAATATATACGCAACCTAATAACTATGCTATTTGGAATATGAACCAACCTGAGATGATGCAACCATTACCGATTTTAATACATTGACTACTCAACAAGTTACTTTAGCCGAAAACAATTCTAAACCATGAATATTTTATTTTTGCATTGGATAGGAATGAATTTAATGGAGTTAGTGTATGTAAGCCTGCATACGAAATAGGGAAAACACTACAAATTACACATGAAGACACGAAAAAAGTTAAACAAAGCAAGATTTCCATGTTGAAAAATCAGTTATAACTTTTTAATATGAAAGCTAATTAGTTAATTTTGGATATATATTCACGTATACAAGATATTACACATGCATTCATATAATTAGGAGAAAATATATCAAAATTTTATATTTAAAAAAAATTAATTTCTTTAATCAATGAGTGGGAAAGGAAAGTGCTATCCATTGAAGAAGCAAACGACCTTTTCAAGCTCGAAGTTGAAGAGTTAATCGGTAATCTCATGTCCTATGAAGTGAATTTGCAAGTCAGGAAGTAATAGGAAAGAGAAAAGAAATCGATTATATTTAAAGCTAAAGATGATTCAGATATCGATCAAAATGATTTGGCCTATCTTGCAAAACGTTTCAAAAAATACATAAAATCCAAAATGGTATCAAGCAACTACAAGAATAGCAACTCATCAACTCTGAAGTGCTTTGAAAGTGATAAAATGAGACACATAAAAAGGTGTCCAAAGATAAATAATGAAAATAAGTCAAGAAGAAATAAGAGGCAAACCAAATAAAAATGCTTAATCCTCTCTAATGGAGACTTAAATCGACGAATAGGGTTTCCTTATTTTCTGGCTATTTCTCTTTGCTCTTTTCCTCTCTTTTCAATTTTCCTCTTAAATTCATTCTACACCTATTTCTCTCTCCATTATCAATGAATTTCAATAAAGGTAAGGGAAAGTTGGCGAAAGATAGACCAGATCTGGTTGGCCGAGGTATTGCTGATTCTAGTTACAGTAGAGTAGATGGTGATAAGGTGGTGGCGGATGATGATGAATGGAAAGCGGTTACAAATCGAAGAAATAAAGCTCCAGCGAATGCGGGTATTGGAAATAATGGAATGAATGGTGAATAAAGGAAAAATTCATTTACAATCAGAATAAGAGATTCCATTCAAACACTGCTAGACCTAAGGTTTTAGACCAAAGAGTAAAGAAGGCGGCTACTAGATTTTCGATCCCAGTAGATGCTAAAAAGGTCTCTTATCTTGAAGTAGCCAAGAGTAGCAATATTCACTGTGCGAATGAGGTAAAATTAACTTTTATAGATCTTATCATGAAATATAGAAAGAGAAAAGGTTTGATATATAATAAAGCATTTAGTGAGGCGGGGCAAGGTTGGAACCAATGTATACTTTTGTGTATGGTAGCTCCTAGACCATATTATAATTATTTGGTATATGAAAAGAGTCTGGAAAGTGGATGGTGGATTTTCATTAAAATCCATGGAAAATGTTTTTTTTGTTAGGTTTGATTTGGAGAAAATTATTGTATGGTCCTTAACAATGGCCCATGGTTTTTGATAAACATTTGATTATGATGGAAAAGATGACTCCTCACACGAGAGCCGATAAAGATCTCTTACTGTCTATGCCGGTGTGGATTAAACTTACTAGACTTAACTTCAAAGTATGGGGACCCCAAGGAATTAGTACATTGGCCAGTACCATTGGTAGACCAAATGAGGTGGACTCCCCGACATCTACTAGGAGTAGGATTTAGAGTGCTAGTTGAGTTAAAGGCTCATATTGATTTTCCGAAGAAGATTGAGGGGATATTTGAGGTTGGAAGCCTTTTTCCAAAAAGTGAAGTATGAAAGTCCACCTCCTAGATGCGAGAAATGTGTTTGCTTTGGACACTCTAAGTTTCAATGTCCTATGACCAAAGAATGGAGACCGATCAATACGAAGACCCGACATAATGAATCGATGGGGGGATTTGAGGAACCCAAGGTTCCAATAGGCAACGTCGAAAAGGAGGTGAACAAAGAGTTTATAGACCATCCCAGGTCGATAGATAAAATCAACAATGTAGTTCCAAATGTTGATGAAGTGGATAGTTTGTCGAAAATTATCAGAAATATTGATGATTCCATCTTGTAACTAAAGTTAGCAAGAGATGTAACTTTGAAACAACTTAACACAAACAAGTAATAGATGGATAGCAATCTGAATAAAGCCGAAAGCAGTGGGATAATTACAGTGCATGAGAAAGATGCTACACTATAGTTAAAGGATCGAGATACTGTGGAATAGGATCAGGTTAAGGAGCCCTAAGTTTCATTATAAGAGTTAGAGGGGCATAGATGGAAAGATATAAAGCTGACAGTTATACTTCAACACCTATTAAGGGAGCCACAACAGCTTGCGAACCTTCCTCATCCATACCTATAACATCTAACATATTTGAAAAGGCATCACAGAGCTTTGGGGACATATCTAACCAACCTTTAAACATGATTCCTGATTCTACTTGAATAATAATTGTCTAACATAGTTTAAATGTGTGTAGGTACCCGAGCATTCTGACAACGGCCAACTGGTCTTAAACACCCAACAAGCTTGGAAAATATGAATGCACCGCAAAACTCCCTGAAAGGAAAAAATCTATCTATGTTTAAGACAAAGTTATTGGTAAAGGAAAACCCATCTTGGTTGACCTGGAGAAGAGGAAAAACAATAATTCGAAGAAAACAACTCAATGTGGTATGGAGTTAAGGAGTGGCAGGAATAAATAGTGCACTAATTAATGAATATTCTATGCTGGATTGTTAGGTTGCCTAAACCCTCAATAAAATTAGATGTGAAAAATAACATAGTTAAGTATAAAGTGAGTTGTAAGGGCTTATTGGAGAACAAGTTGAGAAAAGAGGAAATAAATGTATGGGGTGAACAGTTTGGTAACAAATGGCATGTTATTGATAATATTGATGTCTATTATAAATGCAGAATTATTGTCTTTATTGACGTGGAAATTTGGATTTATTATATCCTATCAATGAGTGAACAACACATCTCGATGGTTCTCCAAAGAAATGATGTCCCGGATTTTATTTTTACGTTTGTGTATACTCATAATTTTTAGTATATGCTAGCCAGTCTACGGATTTTTTTTGAAAATGATGCTTTCTCTATTATTTGACTCTGGATAATTGTTGGTGATTTTAATTGTATCAAATTTTCTAGTGAGAAACTTGGAAGTAACCAAGTCCCAAATAAAAAAATGAATGAGACTGACATTTGCATGGCTAGGTGTGCATTGACGGAATCAGACACTAACGCATTTATATTCTCATGGTGGTCAGGACTAGGAAAAAAATATTTTAACACGTATAGATGGGATCCTTTCCAAAATAAACCGGATTCATTCATTTCTAACAAGTGTGAGAACCTATTTACCCTCTAGTAGCATTGGTCATTCCCCAATTTTGATCTCGGTAGGGGACCGGGGGTTTAGTTTGGTAGAATGTTTGCACACATGAATCATTCGGGCGAGTTTAAAGGTTATAATGAGAGTATTGAAAAGATACGGAGAACTGAAGTACGAAGGTTCCCATATTACACTATCATTTCCAAACTCAAAAGGTGCAAGTTGTTCCTTAAAGCTTGGCGTGGTAACAAGAGAGATACCAAGCTGAATGTTCAGATTTAGCATGAAAAATGCAGTGTGCTACAAGAACTAGTTGAAACAAAGCACGATTCAATAACTGCTTACAAACTCTAAGAAGCTAAATATAATCTAGATGCAGCTCTTAGAAGAGAATATTTTGTTTTAGTCCAAAAATCAAAATATGAATGGCTCAAATGTAGTGATGAACATTCAACGTATTTATACACCAAGATGTCCAGCAAATGAAATCATAATGCTTAGATTCCAGGGATCAAAGCAGGAGACATTCCTTGCAAAGATCAATCTGAATATGGCAATAGGGCTGCAAATTTCTTTGAGAAATTATTTAACCAAGGCTTCACTCGTCGCCCATTTTCAAAGATATTTTACAAAAAATATATATTATGGACTATGGTAGAAATTTTATAAATGAAGAAAATTAGGATTGCTGAAGCCAAAGAAGCGGTATTTTCTACGGGGCAACAAGATGGTCGGTCTAGATAGGTTTAATGTAAAAAAAAAAATTAAGGTTCACTAGAATTTGATTAAATTAAATCCATCGAACATGGTAAAGAGGTCTTTAGGACAGGAAAATTATTAAAAGAATGCAATCACACATTGATAAGTTTGATTTCTAAAGTTACATCTCTAGCATATATTAAAGATTTCATATCTATATCTTGCTGTAATTTTATATACAAGATAATTGCCAAAGTTTAGAACAATCTGTTGAAACCATTTTTGAATGGTCCAATCTTTAAAAACCAATTTGCATTTATCCAAAATAGAAGTATTTTTGATGGAATATTAATTATGCACATATTTTCTAGGAGATTTGGGAACATATGTATTAAGGTGAACATTAGAAAAGCATATGATATGATCAATCAAAACTATCTTATGCATATGTTAGGCTCTATAGGGTTCGCCAGTAAAAAACAACGCCTAATTCAAGAAATGACTGATACCGCGAGTTTTTCTACCAAATTTCTAGGAGCTAGTCATGATTTTTTTAATAGCTCCAAATGGTCTTAGGTAAGGGGATCCTACAGCTCCACTTCACTTTGTAATTGTGATGGATTCTCTATATTGATGGATAAAATAAACTTAGATGGCCGGATTAGATCTATCTCTGGGCTGGTGCAGACATTAGTCACCTAATATATGCTGATTATGATCTTTGCAAAGGCTGACGTATAGCATGTTTTAGCAATAAAAGAAGCGTTCTTTCAGTTTTATAATATGACAAGGTTACAGGTTAATGCTTTGATGTCTAACATTTTCTTTGGGAAATGTTGTAACGATACTGACGAAATTTGTGCAAATTTGAATATAGAAAAAGAGGAATCACCACTAAAATATCTTAGGATCCCATTATCAAATATCAGTCTGAAGCATAGAGATTTTCAAGCATTGTCGAAAAAGATTAAAATTAGAGTCAAAGGAGGGGAAGGCAAGATATTAAGTTTAGCTGGTAGGGTGGAGCAAATTCATTCAACGATTTATCTGATGATTCAATATTGGATGGACTGTTTTAAACTTTTGAAAGCTATGCTGTATGGTATTACTCAGATTTGTTTGAATTTCCTTTGGAAAGAAAAGTGCAGTAAAATTTGGTGGTATATTGTTTGTCGTGCTAAACAAGAAGGGAGTTTAGGTGAGGAATTTTAAGGATATCTAAAAATCATTGGGTATCAAGCTTATTAGGAAAATCCATAATGAGGAGGGCCAATAGGATAAAATGATGATAAATAAGTATAAAAGGAACCAATATTTTTGGGAAAACATTAGAAGAAATGATGATTCGGGGGTGTGGATGTGATATCCCGGAAATTTTAGCAATATCAATTTAATAATCTGTGATTAAAATTAAATTGATTTGATAAAATTTTGTTTATAAAATTAACTTGATTGAATAATTCAATTAAATAAATGTTTAATTGATAAATTTTATCTTTTAAAAGCTAATAAAATGATTTCCTATTTATAATGTATGTATATATATTTATATATATATTGTAAATGGATAAGTTTTGAATTGAAATTAATTAACAAATAAAATCTTGTTTTAAATCCTAATAATTCATTTTGGTAATTTGAATTGTTTAAGTAAATTTAAAATACACTTTTATATATAAACATTGTTTCATTTAAATAAGTTAAATAAGATAAGTGATATATAATTTCTTTTATAAATGATTTAAATTGAATAAATATGTTATTTTTAAATAATAATAATAATAAATGTGTAATTATAGATATGTTTTAAAAAGACAAAAATTATTATTGTCAAAATAAATATGTTAATATAAATTAATTTTAAAATTGGATTTTTAATGTATAAATAGCATTTGAATTTGAATTCATTTTGAAATTCAAATGAATAAACATATATGAATAACTATATTTAAATTTTGTAAGTAAGCTTTCATGTTTATAAATTGTTTTACTTCATTTAAAAAGAAATACATATACATTTATTTATGAAACTACTATACATGTATTTAATATAGAAAAGAGGATTTTTATTTATCTTTAAATTGAAAATTTAAGGTAATATATGTATTAAAACATGTGTTAGCATCTTAAGTGATTAATAAGACAAGTGTAATTGAATTAAAAAGCTAGTGTGACAAGTGTCTTCTATTTTTATTTCTCTTCTATTTTTTTTTAAATAAATCATTTTTACCTTATATACAACATGTTTTTCTTTACTCTCATTTTTTCTAATCTTCATTTTTAAAAGATGAATCTCAGTTGAAAACTTATTCGAACATATCTGCAACTTTACTCCCTCTCAAACCATCACAGCATATCATTACAAACTCTTCCCCAAATCTACACATTTTCACAGCAATACAATTCCTGTATGTAAACCTGCATGCATCCTTTCACCTGAATTTTTAAAACATGCATGCCTGCATTTCCAATCAAAAGCAAGATCAGGCTTGAAACTGGAAATCAAGCTTGCCTGCAATTCCATTTAAAAGAAAATAAAATGGGCTTTGCATTTTTCTTGAATCTGGGAATCAAGCAAGCCTCTGTTAAAATCTCAAGTTCAAAATGTAATTGTAAAATCATTTCAATGCAAAAGCATCTGCCTGCAATCCTCTATGCAACCTTTTTCAAGTGTAAAGCAAAGCCTGCATTGAAAATTCATTCAAAAGCAAATGGAAAGTTTCTGCATTCTTTTATGATCTGGAAATCAAGCATATAAAGCCTCTGCATTTTCTTTAAAATCTGGAAATTGCTCCTCAAACAAAAATTTAATACAAACCAAAATCAAAGCTGCAATCCTCTGTACAAATTTTCCTCAGCAACCAAATTCATTTTTTTTTTTAAAAAAAAAAAGCCTGCACCTGAAAACTGTAATTCCATTCAAAATCAAAAGAACCTGCATGCAACTATTAATCTGGAAGTAAAACCAAACCTGCATTTGTTTTCTGGAAGCAAAGGCTCTGCATTTCAACCTTTTGGTAATCCAAAATAAAGAGTATGCCTACATGCAAGTTTCTAACAGCTAATTCAAAGTTCAAATGGCCTGCATGCAAGTTTTTAAGCTTTCCAGGCAAAAAAATGTGTGTGCTCTGTCTTTCAAAATGACAGGTGAGTAACTTCTTTTTCTTAAAATTTAAAACTTAGGTATATCTGTTGCTTCTGTTATGACTGAATGAATATGCTTGTGTTTATTACCTGGTAGCATATTGTATGGAATGTTTATGAGTAACACTTGCTGTTAAAACTTAAATATTTAGTTTTTGCTTGATTTATGACTTGTGTATATCTGGTTGAATGTTGATGCTTATATTGAGTGTAACCTCTTAAATTTTAAATTATTTAAGTAGATATGAGATGCATGCTTGTTCCTGTAAAAAAAAAAAAAAGAGAGAAATATACCTGTAGTTTACTGGAATACAAGTTATAACAAAAGTAAATTAAAATCTGTCGAAATTCAGTTGATTCTTCCTAGTTCAGGTGTATAGATTGAAACTAAAACTAAGTTGAGATTTGTAAAACCAAATTTTAAAATACTTAGAATTAGGATTTGTGTGCATTGTTTTTTTTTCTTTCTCTGGGTAGTGAAAGGGGAAGTGCTTAACCTAGTTTAGTGACTGTATAATTCAATCAGTGGGAAGATTCAGTGATTCGAGTGTAACCATTTTTGGAGGAAGGGTAGCTCGGGTGTAGAAGAAGAGGTGGACGGGGTTCCATCGTCTCCGATGGTCGGAGGGAAGAGGATGAGGTATTTTCAGGTTTTGGAGTGAAGATGCCTGTTGCTGCCAGGCAAGATAGTGGGGGTAACTCGAATTTAATTTCGAGTAAATTGAGGGAATTTGATGGTGGAGATGTGATTCTGGGTTGAAAGTCGACATGATTGTTGACTGGGTGGTGGCCGGAGTGGGCTACAGCCACCGTGCATATGCACGGTGAGGAAGAAGGGTGTCTGGTGTTTGATTGGGGATTGTTGTGTGTTTTGACTCGGGTTATACTCGGGATAATTCAAGTATTGCCCGAAGTTTAGAAGGGATTTACCCGAAGTAAAATCAAATGAAGCTCGGGTTTAATTTTCTGAAGGTTACAGTTTTTAGAAAACCTGTATAATTTCAATTCAAATTGTTTTAAAACTGAATGCAGGTTTTAAAAATAATAATAATAATAAATAAATTTAAAGTATGGACTTAAATCAAGTTTGAATTCTAAATTTAAATATATTCAAACTTATTCAAATTTAAATTGTTTATAGGATTTCAGGGAAATCCTGCATATTTTCAGATCTAAAGAAATAAAGTTTTAAAAGTTTGAAACAAAGTTTGAAACAGAAAATAAAAACTGAATTTAAACTAGATGGGGATTTCAGTTTGAAATTTAATTTAAACTTTATAAATTAAAATGTTTAACAACTATAAAGAGTTTAAATATTTGAATTTATGATAAAGTTTTGAATTTTAGTAAAGATTTAAACATAAGTTTAAATTTGGAATCAAACTTCAATTTTGAAACAATGTTTTGAAAATAAAGAAAGTTTTAAAAGAAATTTAAATGTTTAAACAAATTGGTTGTTCAAACATATTTAAATATGGTTTGTATTTTTGAATGAATTTGGGGTTTAAATTTCTTATAACTTCTTTTATAAAATAAGAATAAAGCTTTAAAGGATTTAAAAAAATGTTTTTAAAACTTTGTTTAAGTTAAGTGATTTCTTTTTAAATTTTGAATTTAAAATGTAATCTAAAAACAATTTTGAGTTAAATTGTTTAAGTTACTTTATTAATGATAAAGTAATCATTAATAAGTAATGTTTTATTTTAAAAAGTAAATTTAAGATTTAATGATCGTTGTTTCATTAAATTGGTAAGGTAATTTAAATAATGTAATTAATTAATTTGTTTAATTAATTAAGGATTTGAAATTAATTAAGGTTAATTAAATTTGTAATTAATATTAATTAATTTAAGTTAATTACTTAAGGAAGGTAATTAAGAATTTAATGATAAGTTAATGAAGGTCATTAACTTGTGATTATTTATTTATTTAATTAATGTAATTAATTTTGATAATTAATTGGATTAATTAACTTAAATGATCAATTATGAAACTTAATTAAGTATGATTACTTTATGTAAATAATTAAAAATATTAATTACTCTTTGTAATTAATTTATTGGATTAATTCAAATTAATTAATTAAGTTTAATTAATTTGAAATAATCATTGTATGGAATGATAAGTAATCAATGAGGAATAATTACTTAGATAAGTAATTAAAATAAATAAATTACTGGAAGTAATTAACTAAAGTATGGTATTTTGGGACTAATTACTTTGTGAAATGATTAACAATTAATTACTTGGTGTAATTAATTTAAGTATTGATTGATTAAGTTATTTAAAAATAATTAAGTGATGTAATTAATTAAGAGTAATTAATTACAGGTGAAATTAATCAAGGATGATTAATAAATATAATTAATTTAGGAGAGATTAAGAAAGTAATTAAGGTTAGTTAATTACTAAATGTAATTAATCAAGAATGATTAATAATTGTGGCTTAATTAAGATTAATTACTTAATGTAATTAATTTAAATAAGTAATTAATTTAAATTTAATTAAGGATCATTAATTAATATAATTAATGATGTAATTAAGGATTAATTAATGGGGATTAATTAATCTAATGACAAGTGATTAAGGAAGTAATTAATTAATGTAATTAATTAATAAATGAAGTAATTAAAGGTTAATTACTGATTGTGGTTAGGGATAATTAATTTGTAAAATTATTTAAAGATAATTACTTGAATGTAATTAAGGGATAATTAATCAAGGATGATTAATTAAGGTGATTAATTTGAGGATAATTATTTAATTGATTGATAATCAATTAAGGGTTAAGTAAGCAAGTTTTAAATGGTGAAGTAATTAATTTAATTCATTTTAAATTAATTAAAGATAGGTAATTAATTTAATTCATTTTAAGTTAATTAGAGATAGAAGTAATTAATTAAATTAATTATGGATGATGTGATTATGGACCTTTGCTTATGAATGGATGATTTGGTTTGACTTGAATGGTTTGAATCTCAGATATGAGATTTGTATTGTGTAATATGGATGCATTGGTTGCATTGTGATTGTATGAGTTATCTATTGATGATGATAATATAGATTATCAATTTGTGATGATTACCTGTTTATGATAATATTGTTGATTATCTGTTATGATGATGTGAAGTATCTATCTATGTGTATATTGATAGTTTAAATTGAATTGTTTTAAACTTAAAACAACTTGGACCTAAAAGACACGCTTTGGATTTCGATGAGACCGGGATCGGGTTTCCATATTTGGGATCCGAAAACCACATCGTTTCCAATTAACGTTAGGTCGTGAATCTAAGTGGAGCGAGTGAAGACTCGAGGTGTAAGAACTATAAGTCAGTATAACTCTGTGGGTGATTCCGTAATGAGTTTGACGGAATAGTACTTATAGGTTCGAGATGGTGATTAGAGTGCAAGGGTTATTGTCGTTAACTCTGAGGGTGATTCCAAAACGAGTGTAACGAGATAATGCCTTCGGTTTCGTTCGAACCCGGAACGAACTTGTATGGATTGAATGCTTTCAGCACATCGTCAGGCGGACGATGAGCATTCTAAGTGATATGTCCTATAAAGGTAATCGTAGCCTCAAGCCTCATCAACCGGGAATGGCTAAAACAGGGGAGGTGCGCCAAGGCTTCGTGGGTAGCCCCCACTTGAGAGCAAGATTGACTCCTGTCTAGAAGTCCCTTTATATTCGGCTGTGTGGGGTGGTTGGTTCGCGACAACTACCGGGGTTGTCTTGTTCGGAACTGTTCAGTAAGGAACGGGTCCGGCCTTGTGTTGCAGGGGAGTTAGGGTGGCTCCTCGGTACGGTGATCTAGGCCACGTACTGTGACGGGCGGTACCCCAGTAGCCCTGCCATTGTATGGAATCCAAAATCCAATAAGTGCCAACGGTTTTGATTGTATTACCCACTTTTGTGGCTAGTAGCTGGAATTTAATAGATGTAACAATTTCGGCTATTTCATATTTATTTGAAAACCCTAGACACTATTATAATATCATCGGATTTCCTATCAAATGTTTTGGTTAGCGTAAGGTAAAAACTTTTCCATGTTTATGTGTGGGAAGTCTTACGTGATACCTTTTCTTTTAAAAGGTTTTTGAAAGTTAAGCAACTTTAACCTGTTACTCACACCAGACCCATGTCTGACCCGGAGTTTATTTTTGTTTTTCTTAAACTCTTGGGTACTCAAATTTTTACGAGTAGCCAAGGGATTCAGGTTAGGATTCAGGATTAGCTTTGACGAATTGTGGAGGAGCAATGGAGCAGGAGGCTTCCGCGTTGTAGATATAATAGTCCGCTGTGTTTAGTATCTCTGAGTTATTTGTGATGTTGTATTGAGTTGTAAATACTAGACAGGTGTTTATAACTGTCTAGTATATGTGATGTGTATGCTGTGTATCTCTGACAGATATTGTATATTGTGTAAATACTTTTGATTATTAATATAATTTATTCGTTCCGCTGTTTAGATTCTGATGTGTTGTTTCTTCTTTCTTCTCTTTCTTTCTATTCTCTATCCCTTTCTTTCTTATTAACGATGCGACTTCCTGGAGTTAGGGAGTTGGGTCGTTACAGTGGTATCAGAGCGTTAGGTTGAGTTAATACCTAGGCTCTGTAGTGGTGTCTTTCTTGAGAGAGAGCGTATTTGTAGTTTTGATATATATCTATATATATTTATTATTTCTACCTATCTGTTGGGTTACCTGTTCAGGTATTCCAATATAAGTTATAAAGGTAGATAAGGTAGTTGTGTGTGTAACACGATTACTACCATTGGTTGGAGTTTGAATGTTTGAGGTTGGAAGTGTATTTGTTGAGACTGTAGACCTAATACCGTCTCAAGTGAGTTATGCAGTGTGTAGAGATTTCATCGATCCCTGAAGGTAACCTCTTAAGGTTCAGAGTTCATCTTTGAAGATGGATGAGTAGAGTTTGGATCGATTGGTTGGCAGAAGTGTGTGATGGTATTTTGATAACTCAGGAAGTGGTAGCTGCGTGATGAGATGCAGTGACATTGGATTGTATCCGAAGATGTTTTCTTTGGAAACAAGTTTTGGGAAGTGAGTTTGCTTGGTGTTGTGGCTGAGTTCAGCTAGTTGTTTGTGTTTGGCTTTGAGGCCTGAGTTTCTTGAAGAACTTTGGATCAGGAAGTTGACTGGCTGAGTAGTTTCTGAAGCTGGAGTTCAGAGGCAGTAGAGTGGATCTGTTTCTGCGATGGATTGACTAGTTAAGAGTGAGCTGTTCTGTTTGGTAAAGAGAGAACAGTTTTCTTTGGAATTGGTCTAGATTGATCGCAAAAGTGACTTGCGATAGGTTGAGTGTTCTTTTGAGGCATTGAAGGATTTCTTGTGATAGTGTTTGGTGAATCAACTCAGGATAGATCAGAGTTGTGCAGCGGAAGCAGTTTGAGAATGTTTCTGTTTGTCTTTTCCTAGAAGAAGTGAGTTTGTTCTTCTGATGTTTGAAGAGTAGAGTTGGTGATCTTAGTCTTGGTTGATCTTGAGGAGATCGTTGTGTTGGGATGTTTTTGGTTTAGATTGTTTTTAGGGTATCAGCAAGAGTTAAGCTGATCAATTTGGATGTAGACAGCCCAGGATCAACAAGAAGAATTTTATGGATAAGAGATAAAGGAATTTGGATTCTGGAGACGGAGATTTGATTTGGATAAGTTTTCTCCGATCGAGGGAGCTATAAGTTTTGAGTAAGTCTGAGAAGCTAGCTCCGTGATGTTATGGATATCTTCTGTGTTTTGGTGTTTAGTTTTCAATTTCCGTGATGTTATGGATATCTTCTGTGTTTTGGTGTTTAGTTTTCAAGAATTGAATTGACAGTTGGATAATTGGGATTCAGTGAGTTTCACGTATCTCTGAGGGAGTACGTGTATGAGTTAGCTCTGGTTGTGGAACCAGCTGTTCAGGAAGGTTTGGTAGTTGAGTCAGACTCGTCTGTAGTCTGATATGTGTTTAGATCTGTAGATCTAGATGAGTAGAAGCTCTATAGCTTCGTAGTTTTGATTGTTTAGATTCTGTAGGGCGAGTATCCCGGTATATATATATACTTGGGGAAACTCGAGAAAAATTTATCCAGAATTTTATCTGGATAATTAAATTTGTTTGATTAGATAAATTGGTTGCTATGGTTGTTAGCATATGATTGATGTATGCTTTTGATTTAAAATTTAAAATTTTAAATGGGTTATTAAATTACTTTTGCTTTTAAATTTCGGGGACGAAATTCTTTTAAGGGGGGAGGAATGTGATATCCCGGAAATTTTAGCAATATCAATTTAATAATCTGTGATTAAAATTAAATTGATTTGATAAAATTTTGTTTATAAAATTAACTTGATTGAATAATTCAATTAAATAAATGTTTAATTGATAAATTTTATCTTTTAAAAGCTAATAAAATGATTTCCTATTTATAATGTATGTATATATATTTATATATATATTGTAAATGGATAAGTTTTGAATTGAAATTAATTAACAAATAAAATCTTGTTTTAAATCCTAATAATTCATTTTGGTAATTTGAATTGTTTAAGTAAATTTAAAATACACTTTTATATATAAACATTGTTTCATTTAAATAAGTTAAATAAGATAAGTGATATATAATTTCTTTTATAAATGATTTAAATTGAATAAATATGTTATTTTTAAATAATAATAATAATAAATGTGTAATTATAGATATGTTTTAAAAAGACAAAAATTATTATTGTCAAAATAAATATGTTAATATAAATTAATTTTAAAATTGGATTTTTAATGTATAAATAGCATTTGAATTTGAATTCATTTTGAAATTCAAATGAATAAACATATATGAATAACTATATTTAAATTTTGTAAGTAAGCTTTCATGTTTATAAATTGTTTTACTTCATTTAAAAAGAAATACATATACATTTATTTATGAAACTACTATACATGTATTTAATATAGAAAAGAGGATTTTTATTTATCTTTAAATTGAAAATTTAAGGTAATATATGTATTAAAACATGTGTTAGCATCTTAAGTGATTAATAAGACAAGTGTAATTGAATTAAAAAGCTAGTGTGACAAGTGTCTTCTATTTTTATTTCTCTTCTATTTTTTTTTAAATAAATCATTTTTACCTTATATACAACATGTTTTTCTTTACTCTCATTTTTTCTAATCTTCATTTTTAAAAGATGAATCTCAGTTGAAAACTTATTCGAACATATCTGCAACTCTACTCCCTCTCAAACCATCACAGCATATCATTACAAACTCTTCCCCAAATCTACACATTTTCACAGCAATACAATTCCTGTATGTAAACCTGCATGCATCCTTTCACCTGAATTTTTAAAACATGCATGCCTGCATTTCCAATCAAAAGCAAGATCAGGCTTGAAACTGGAAATCAAGCTTGCCTGCAATTCCATTTAAAAGAAAATAAAATGGGCTTTGCATTTTTCTTGAATCTGGGAATCAAGCAAGCCTCTGTTAAAATCTCAAGTTCAAAATGTAATTGTAAAATCATTTCAATGCAAAAGCATCTGCCTGCAATCCTCTATGCAACCTTTTTCAAGTGTAAAGCAAAGCCTGCATTGAAAATTCATTCAAAAGCAAATGGAAAGTTTCTGCATTCTTTTATGATCTGGAAATCAAGCATATAAAGCCTCTGCATTTTCTTTAAAATCTGGAAATTGCTCCTCAAACAAAAATTTAATACAAACCAAAATCAAAGCTGCAATCCTCTGTACAAATTTTCCTCAGCAACCAAATTCATTTTTTTTTTTAAAAAAAAAAAAGCCTGCACCTGAAAACTGTAATTCCATTCAAAATCAAAAGAACCTGCATGCAACTATTAATCTGGAAGTAAAACCAAACCTGCATTTGTTTTCTGGAAGCAAAGGCTCTGCATTTCAACCTTTTGGTAATCCAAAATAAAGAGTATGCCTACATGCAAGTTTCTAACAGCTAATTCAAAGTTCAAATGGCCTGCATGCAAGTTTTTAAGCTTTCCAGGCAAAAAAATGTGTGTGCTCTGTCTTTCAAAATGACAGGTGAGTAACTTCTTTTTCTTAAAATTTAAAACTTAGGTATATCTGTTGCTTCTGTTATGACTGAATGAATATGCTTGTGTTTATTACCTGGTAGCATATTGTATGGAATGTTTATGAGTAACACTTGCTGTTAAAACTTAAATATTTAGTTTTTGCTTGATTTATGACTTGTGTATATCTGGTTGAATGTTGATGCTTATATTGAGTGTAACCTCTTAAATTTTAAATTATTTAAGTAGATATGAGATGCATGCTTGTTCCTGTAAAAAAAAAAAAAGAGAGAAATATACCTGTAGTTTACTGGAATACAAGTTATAACAAAAGTAAATTAAAATCTGTCGAAATTCAGTTGATTCTTCCTAGTTCAGGTGTATAGATTGAAACTAAAACTAAGTTGAGATTTGTAAAACCAAATTTTAAAATACTTAGAATTAGGATTTGTGTGCATTGTTTTTTTTTCTTTCTCTGGGTAGTGAAAGGGGAAGTGCTTAACCTAGTTTAGTGACTGTATAATTCAATCAGTGGGAAGATTCAGTGATTCGAGTGTAACCATTTTTGGAGGAAGGGTAGCTCGGGTGTAGAAGAAGAGGTGGACGGGGTTCCATCGTCTCCGATGGTCGGAGGGAAGAGGATGAGGTATTTTCAGGTTTTGGAGTGAAGATGCCTGTTGCTGCCAGGCAAGATAGTGGGGGTAACTCGAATTTAATTTCGAGTAAATTGAGGGAATTTGATGGTGGAGATGTGATTCTGGGTTGAAAGTCGACATGATTGTTGACTGGGTGGTGGCCGGAGTGGGCTACAGCCACCGTGCATATGCACGGTGAGGAAGAAGGGTGTCTGGTGTTTGATTGGGGATTGTTGTGTGTTTTGACTCGGGTTATACTCGGGATAATTCAAGTATTGCCCGAAGTTTAGAAGGGATTTACCCGAAGTAAAATCAAATGAAGCTCGGGTTTAATTTTCTGAAGGTTACAGTTTTTAGAAAACCTGTATAATTTCAATTCAAATTGTTTTAAAACTGAATGCAGGTTTTAAAAAAAATAATAATAATAAATAAATTTAAAGTATGGACTTAAATCAAGTTTGAATTCTAAATTTAAATATATTCAAACTTATTCAAATTTAAATTGTTTATAGGATTTCAGGGAAATCCTGCATATTTTCAGATCTAAAGAAATAAAGTTTTAAAAGTTTGAAACAAAGTTTGAAACAGAAAATAAAAACTGAATTTAAACTAGATGGGGATTTCAGTTTGAAATTTAATTTAAACTTTATAAATTAAAATGTTTAACAACTATAAAGAGTTTAAATATTTGAATTTATGATAAAGTTTTGAATTTTAGTAAAGATTTAAACATAAGTTTAAATTTGGAATCAAACTTCAATTTTGAAACAATGTTTTGAAAATAAAGAAAGTTTTAAAAGAAATTTAAATGTTTAAACAAATTGGTTGTTCAAACATATTTAAATATGGTTTGTATTTTTGAATGAATTTGGGGTTTAAATTTCTTATAACTTCTTTTATAAAATAAGAATAAAGCTTTAAAGGATTTAAAAAAATGTTTTTAAAACTTTGTTTAAGTTAAGTGATTTCTTTTTAAATTTTGAATTTAAAATGTAATCTAAAAACAATTTTGAGTTAAATTGTTTAAGTTACTTTATTAATGATAAAGTAATCATTAATAAGTAATGTTTTATTTTAAAAAGTAAATTTAAGATTTAATGATCGTTGTTTCATTAAATTGGTAAGGTAATTTAAATAATGTAATTAATTAATTTGTTTAATTAATTAAGGATTTGAAATTAATTAAGGTTAATTAAATTTGTAATTAATATTAATTAATTTAAGTTAATTACTTAAGGAAGGTAATTAAGAATTTAATGATAAGTTAATGAAGGTCATTAACTTGTGATTATTTATTTATTTAATTAATGTAATTAATTTTGATAATTAATTGGATTAATTAACTTAAATGATCAATTATGAAACTTAATTAAGTATGATTACTTTATGTAAATAATTAAAAATATTAATTACTCTTTGTAATTAATTTATTGGATTAATTCAAATTAATTAATTAAGTTTAATTAATTTGAAATAATCATTGTATGGAATGATAAGTAATCAATGAGGAATAATTACTTAGATAAGTAATTAAAATAAATAAATTACTGGAAGTAATTAACTAAAGTATGGTATTTTGGGACTAATTACTTTGTGAAATGATTAACAATTAATTACTTGGTGTAATTAATTTAAGTATTGATTGATTAAGTTATTTAAAAATAATTAAGTGATGTAATTAATTAAGAGTAATTAATTACAGGTGAAATTAATCAAGGATGATTAATAAATATAATTAATTTAGGAGAGATTAAGAAAGTAATTAAGGTTAGTTAATTACTAAATGTAATTAATCAAGAATGATTAATAATTGTGGCTTAATTAAGATTAATTACTTAATGTAATTAATTTAAATAAGTAATTAATTTAAATTTAATTAAGGATCATTAATTAATATAATTAATGATGTAATTAAGGATTAATTAATGGGGATTAATTAATCTAATGACAAGTGATTAAGGAAGTAATTAATTAATGTAATTAATTAATAAATGAAGTAATTAAAGGTTAATTACTGATTGTGGTTAGGGATAATTAATTTGTAAAATTATTTAAAGATAATTACTTGAATGTAATTAAGGGATAATTAATCAAGGATGATTAATTAAGGTGATTAATTTGAGGATAATTATTTAATTGATTGATAATCAATTAAGGGTTAAGTAAGCAAGTTTTAAATGGTGAAGTAATTAATTTAATTCATTTTAAATTAATTAAAGATAGGTAATTAATTTAATTCATTTTAAGTTAATTAGAGATAGAAGTAATTAATTAAATTAATTATGGATGATGTGATTATGGACCTTTGCTTATGAATGGATGATTTGGTTTGACTTGAATGGTTTGAATCTCAGATATGAGATTTGTATTGTGTAATATGGATGCATTGGTTGCATTGTGATTGTATGAGTTATCTATTGATGATGATAATATAGATTATCAATTTGTGATGATTACCTGTTTATGATAATATTGTTGATTATCTGTTATGATGATGTGAAGTATCTATCTATGTGTATATTGATAGTTTAAATTGAATTGTTTTAAACTTAAAACAACTTGGACCTAAAAGACACGCTTTGGATTTCGATGAGACCGGGATCGGGTTTCCATATTTGGGATCCGAAAACCACATCGTTTCCAATTAACGTTAGGTCGTGAATCTAAGTGGAGCGAGTGAAGACTCGAGGTGTAAGAACTATAAGTCAGTATAACTCTGTGGGTGATTCCGTAATGAGTTTGACGGAATAGTACTTATAGGTTCGAGATGGTGATTAGAGTGCAAGGGTTATTGTCGTTAACTCTGAGGGTGATTCCAAAACGAGTGTAACGAGATAATGCCTTCGGTTTCGTTCGAACCCGGAACGAACTTGTATGGATTGAATGCTTTCAGCACATCGTCAGGCGGACGATGAGCATTCTAAGTGATATGTCCTATAAAGGTAATCGTAGCCTCAAGCCTCATCAACCGGGAATGGCTAAAACAGGGGAGGTGCGCCAAGGCTTCGTGGGTAGCCCCCACTTGAGAGCAAGATTGACTCCTGTCTAGAAGTCCCTTTATATTCGGCTGTGTGGGGTGGTTGGTTCGCGACAACTACCGGGGTTGTCTTGTTCGGAACTGTTCAGTAAGGAACGGGTCCGGCCTTGTGTTGCAGGGGAGTTAGGGTGGCTCCTCGGTACGGTGATCTAGGCCACGTACTGTGACGGGCGGTACCCCAGTAGCCCTGCCATTGTATGGAATCCAAAATCCAATAAGTGCCAACGGTTTTGATTGTATTACCCACTTTTGTGGCTAGTAGCTGGAATTTAATAGATGTAACAATTTCGGCTATTTCATATTTATTTGAAAACCCTAGACACTATTATAATATCATCGGATTTCCTATCAAATGTTTTGGTTAGCGTAAGGTAAAAACTTTTCCATGTTTATGTGTGGGAAGTCTTACGTGATACCTTTTCTTTTAAAAGGTTTTTGAAAGTTAAGCAACTTTAACCTATTACTCACACCAGACCCATGTCTGACCCGGAGTTTATTTTTGTTTTTCTTAAACTCTTGGGTACTCAAATTTTTACGAGTAGCCAAGGGATTCAGGTTAGGATTCAGGATTAGCTTTGACGAATTGTGGAGGAGCAATGGAGCAGGAGGCTTCCGCGTTGTAGATATAATAGTCCGCTGTGTTTAGTATCTCTGAGTTATTTGTGATGTTGTATTGAGTTGTAAATACTAGACAGGTGTTTATAACTGTCTAGTATATGTGATGTGTATGCTGTGTATCTCTGACAGATATTGTATATTGTGTAAATACTTTTGATTATTAATATAATTTATTCGTTCCGCTGTTTAGATTCTGATGTGTTGTTTCTTCTTTCTTCTCTTTCTTTCTATTCTCTATCCCTTTCTTTCTTATTAACGATGCGACTTCCTGGAGTTAGGGAGTTGGGTCGTTACAGTGGAAGTATCTTTTGAACATTAGGCCTGATGCTTTAAAATGTATGGGAAGACAAATAGTTGACAGTAGTAGCACTGGTATGTGGTTTGATCCATAACTTAATAGGAGTAATCTTATCTGTAAACTGGGCGAGGATACCTATGGTCGAGGTTAAGGGAGAACATCTTCTAATCAGTGATATTATCGAGAACGAAAGGTGGAGGTGTGGTCGACACAGTTATATTAGTAACATCAGATCTGGTATCGAGATAATTAAAATTAAATTTAACAAGGAGGCTGATTTTTGGACTTGTGTTAGGGTCAATAATAAAAATTCAAACTTAAACTGGTGATATGAATTTTGAGGCAAATTTTGACATCACATGGTTTAAATGGGTTTAGGGTAGCATCAATTACCCCAAAGTTGCTTCCTGCACTTTTAAAGCAATCTCAAACCTTCTACCTACAAAAAACTTATGATATAGAAACATGTATGGTCAAGCCAATAAGTGTTCTTTACAAAGTTGAGTAGGAAACAAGGTCACATTTGTTTTAACAAGGCAGATTTAGTGTCTATGTATGGAAGTGGACACGTATAAGACTACTCAGGCTGGCCAGTCATACAGTACTATTATCTATAGATTTAAAAATCACTGGTATCTAATCTAAGTTTGGTTCGAAATGCAAAAGTAGAGTTATTGCACAAACTTCTTTTTCATGTATTTGGCTAATTTGGCATCAACGTAATTCAAGAATTTTTCAAAATAACAAAACCAACGCCAAACATGAGATATGTGATAAGTTAATGCTCTTAGTTAGAGTTTGATTATCCAGACCTAGGCATAACACTTTTAACCACATTCAAGATGAAAAATATATGTCAAATATGGAATCAAAGAGTTGTTACTACCCTTTGTTTTCTCTGAGACTATGTTTGTTGGTGAAGAATCGATCATACTTCAAGGGACTAGGGTTGTATCCTCCAAAAAACTGATTCAATTGTTTCTGTACGTAATACTTCACTTTTCATGATTGCTTTATTTCAGTTATGTATGTGCATCATTTGCAAGAAGGTTAGAGGTCTACTCAGAGGCATATAAATCTCACTATGGAATTTCATATAAGCATGACACTTATCTAGAACATCAAGAATGCAACCATGAATCCACTTACTTATGCATTCTTCTCATAGTAGAGAGTCCTTTAAAGCTTTGACCATTTACAAATTACATATGATGATATTACATATAATTATTGAAATAATAATTAAATTTAAGGGAACTTTACCTTTCAAAACTCGCTCCCTCTTATAAAATCCATTTCCCTATCCATGCAAGATACTCGCTTCAAAACAGATCCAGGCAAGACACTCCATTTATAACATATCCATGCTATGAAAGTAAGATGAAGACTAGAAGCATATAAGGTACAAGCATGTTGATTTCGCAATTAGCATGCAAAAGAACAAAGATAAAGCTACCTCTTTTGGCCAATTTGAGAAACTGGATAGAGAGTTTCTCTAAAATCGACATAGAAATGGATTACAACAACTGGAGCCATAGTTTCTAGAATTTATGTGAGAATGTTTGCATTGATTTTTTGAAGCCAAAATAAGGGTTTTTCGTTTAGGAAAGTGAGATGAAATTGATAGATCTAAGTAAATGAAGTACAAATCTGTATTTGTTTCGGTGTTTCTAGATTTCGGATGTTATGTATTCCCTAAATGCAATTTTATGCTATAATTTTGCTTTTCAAGATATTGGGCCTATAGGGCTATGTGTGTACATTTTGTAAATATTGTTTTAGTTAAGCCTTTTTTTCGAAAAAAGGCTTTTCAAGTCACTTGGGATGACTCAAATCTTTTTATCTAATGAGGAAATGACTTTGAGTAAGCAAATGTTTGCTTTATGGAATTTGATGATGAGGTAGGCCAAACTTACTCTCATGATAATATGCTTAAAATTAATATAGGTTTTAGAAGAAAACAAAAATGAAAAGAAATTAAGAAGAGAAGCATATGCAAAACTAGACATAACAAAATTAGAAATATATGTATGTTAATAGATGTAAAAGTAATTCCTAAGGAAGAATTATGTAAAGCACAAGAATCTAATGAAAATTCGAAATTTCAAATTCAAGCTATACAAGAAGAACTAAAAACCTATCGATATGAGAATATACAATTTTCAAAAGAAAATTATGATTTTCTATCATCTCTTGGCATATCTCAAAATAAAGTTAATACTTTAGAATAATAAATTAATTATTTATCACAAAATATTTGAAAACTTAATAAAGGCGGATAAAGTTTAATAAATTTGATAAATATTTCAATACCCAACTTTAATAAAATTGGTTTGGGATTTAAAACTTCTAAAACTAGTAAAGTTGGGTCTAAATGAAATTTGCATCTTCGTATACTAAATTTAGAGAATCCAAAGTTACTAAAAGTCAAACAAAATTAGAAAATTCCAAGACGATTGTGTTTGGGTTTTCAAAACCAATAATACACTTATTAGAAACAAACATATAAATAGTTTTATGTTAGAAGTGCATTTAAATTCAAATTCCATTTTCAAAGGTTCAAACAAACCCTTTTGGGTATGAGTACCTTCAACCTAATGACATGGGCCCTAAAGTGGGACGTGGGTACCAGAACATATTACTTATTTTTTACAGGCACACCACATATTGAGAAGGAGATGAATTCTAAATTTACTGATGCATACACTGCAAATGAAGAAAAATTAGAAAATGTTTGTATTCTTATCCTTGAGTATATATGATGGGTTTATGATAAAAATTGTATTTTTAACAAGCTATTACTTATTATTGAAAATGAAGTTTAAAAGGTACAAATAATTATTTGGGAATTTCGACAAAAAATGAGATGTTTTAATATTATAAGTGCTTATAAAATATTTATTTTTATGGGTATAAGTGTTATAAAAAGATAATTTTTACATCTTAAAATATACCCAATAAATGTTTTGATGATAAATATATAAATGAATGTCCTTTATTGTAAAACATTCACGTTTAATTGGCAGTGTGTTTACAATTTGAAATTTTTAGTGGGACTTTGTAACCCGATCTTGCCAAGATATACAAGTCAATAAACGTTTTTACTTATTTATTGACTTAATACTACGTATTTACTAGGAAAATTTATTTTAGGAATGTATAGTGGTTTCAGATAATATATAGTACCTTTCAAACTATTTCTCAAATATTTTTCAAGTATTATTCATATGTGATTATGGTTCATTATGTGCATATGTGTGTTGTGAAAATTTTCTTTACTCCTTTATTTTTTTTCTCTACCCTTTTTGTTTTTGATGTTGACAAAAGGGAAGAAAACAAAGCAAATAGATATGGGAGTAAAGATACTTTTATATATTCATATCTTTATGTAAATATATAGTTGTCATCATCAAAATGGGGAAATGTTAGAACCTTTGTTTCTAGTTTTGAAGTGACCACTATACACTTCAAAATATATTATACAAGTTATTGTTTCAGGTATAAAAAGTCCTTGAGATTTATAAGACTGCGACGTATTACTCACACAAGGTGCTTAAGGACTGCAAATCAAAATAGAGATGTCGTAAGTTGTATATCTCAAATTAAACTTGTACAATTTCCTTTTGTAAAAACACATATGCGTTTCCTTCTCTAAATATTTATTTTTAAAATTCTTTAATATACTTAACAAATGTTCAGAATTACTACTGCTTTTCAAAGGCATTCATACGTATAGTAATTATTTTCAAAGGTATAAAATATGGCTAAAAAGGGCTATTTTGTTCCTGTTTCCCTATATAAAATATATATCTGAAAAATTAATCAGACATCTGAATGAAAATTCAGACGTCTAGCTAATATTTCAGACGTTTATATAGCTGGTGAAACTATTTTTTAAACTATTGATTCAAATATCTGAAGTTTCAGACCAGTTATCTGAAAAATGATTCTGATTCTAATTGAAAGTTTAGACATCTGAATAAGAGTGATTTTGAACTAGTTCTTTTCTGTTTCATCCCTATATAATTCAAACATCTAAATTTGAATTCAGATGTCTGAATACCTGTAATGGGCTTTTTATTTGAACAACTAGTTTTTGATGTGGAAATTCATCTTCCTTGATCAAGGGTTGTGACTACTCGAATGGTTATTCTCTTCAATAAAGGCTTTTCAAACTCTGTATAAGGAAAGTTTTTGATTATTTGCAATCAACTTTTTGCCTACTTTGTTTTGTATATTCTTGATTATCCGATTTATAAAAGCTTTCAGAAATGATCTTTTGCCTTTCATTTTCTCCACATTCAATTCATAATATTAGAGGAAATTATAGGAATAGTGTACTAAAAAGTGACTTATCCACATTTAAAGAACACGTCAAAGTTAAATTTGGAAATTTTCCTCTTTAATTGAAGTATTGTTTGAGGACTTCAAGCAAGGAGTCGAAGTCATGTTCGGTTGTTTAGGCAGTGTTGTAGAAACCTATTCTTCTGGGTCAAGAAACAGTTGTTTGATAAAATTTCAGAAGGAGTCGGGGACTAGATGTAGGAAAACGAGAAGTCTGAACCAGTATATAAATATCATTGCATTTGTTTATTTACAATTCTTTACTTAGCTCATTATTACATTCAATCTACCATATTATTAGATCCTCAGTGCACTTTTAGTTTTACTCAACCAAGCAAGTATTAATCAAAACACAATCATTACTATCATCGGTTGAGCATTGTCCCAATAGCCAATAAGATTACCATCATCATAAAAAAAAATTAAATTGAAAATTACATATAATATCCTATGCAAGAATAATGCAAGATAAGATTTACTCAGTATACAATTGAAAGAAGTTGATTCAAATTTCTTGCAAACTTTTTATTTGCATTCAATACGCACCATTGGTAACTTTTCCATAATTTAAGATAATGAAAGTTTAAACTTTTAAGCATTATATTCTATTCAGTGAGCTTATATTTACATATGGTTTATTATGTGTCATGTAATAGTAATGTCTTTATCTCTAAAGATCGCCGAAAAGAGACTATATCCAACAAATGGTATAGATAAAAAATTTCAAAGAGTTTGTGACATCCCACTACTTGATTAATAATAATAAAATATATTTATTTTAGACGGAATTTGGATGAACAAATATACATCTGGAGTTCAGGTTGAAGAAATTTGAATTATGGAAAATTATTATAACTTGATAAAAGGTTGACAAAATTTATAAATGCATTTGGAAATTAATTTTAGGAATTTTATTGAATTTAATTAATAATAGAAATTTTGGGATTTATTTGAGAAAAATGAATTGAAAATTCAAATTAATATTTGAACTATGATTTAAGATCTAAAAGTCGCTTAGGAATTTATTTTAGCAAAAAATAATATTTGTAAAATTTTGGAATTATTTTGGAAATAAAATTATTTCATAATTGTTGAAATTGGAAAGTAATATTTTTCTAAAAGAAAATTTATTGTAAGAATAAAATAAAATTTTAAGAAAATGCCTTGAGTGGATTTCTAAATGGGTATAAAATATCGATTTATAGGTGGTTCAATTAAATGGCAATTAGAGGTAAAAATTTATTTAAATATGAAATTAAATTTTCACTGGACCATTATTTTTCTCCCATATCCAATAAACCATCATTTGTTTTAATTTATCCCAACCCATAATCACTAAGTATCCTAACCAAGCCCTATAAAAACTCCCTTTTGTTCTTCTTCTTATTCTTCATTTAGAAAATCAAAAAGCATCAATGAAGATTAATTTTCTTTTATCTTTATCATCAAGGAAATACAGTTTCAGTTCTTCAAAAAACCAATATGGGACATGAGTATAATTAACGATTTATATGTTTATAAAGTAAGTATGAATTTAGTGCTATAATCATGTGTATTACTTGGTTGCTTCATCTCCATTAGAAATAAGATTAAGGTAGTATAAATAATAGAAAGCTCGGTTGAAACCATCGCCAAAGCCATACCAAAGTCAACCACCAAACGCATAGGAACGACGATTGAAACGATAAAGTTCTAAGCTTACTTCCCAAAAATCATCGCCACCAGTCGATCACTACATACACTGATGATCGACCGGTGGGGTCATGATCTAAGTAGTAAGCCTAGATCATTAGTCAATTTTGTTTATTTTTAATTCTCTCTTATTCTTTTGATTTGTTTGAGATGTTTTGATGAACTTAAGTTTTGTTTATACTCTACAAAGATGTTGAAATTCTCAAGAATCATAATTTAGGATTTATAAATGGTTTTGAAAGCTTTTATAGCTCTCTAGTTTCAAAGAATGTTTGGTTCTAGAGAATAAATGAAGTGCATATTTCATGAACTTGATTTAAAGAATTAAAATCATATTTTGTAAAGGTGTTTTGATAAATTTTGAATGATAATTTACAAATATAACACTTGAATATCATTCAAACTAAGTGGTGAGCTTTAGATTTAAATTGCAAATGAGGATTTCTATATTTAAATTCTTTGAGAATGAATTTTGTGGAGTTTTATAACAAGAAATGTTTTTGTAAAATGATTTTTTGAAATATTCTGGAATTATAGAATTTGAAATTTTGAATTATTTTCAAATTGAAAATAACGGAATTTGTATTTAGTTATTTTCAAATTAAAAATAATAGGAATTAGATTAACATGAAATTCAAAATCCCATATGACATGAATATTTTATTTGGGTTTGAAGTCAAAAAATTTGAAAGTTTATTTATTTTAGAAATAGTTTGAATTTGAATTTAAATTTAAGAGATGAATGATTTAATTATATAATCTTTTCTATAAAAAGGAATTTTGGTGAACTATTTGAAAGGATATTGAAAATATTTTATAAAAGGATTTGAAATTCATTTAATATATAAATGCAAGTATACGACTTTGATTTGAACAATAAATAGTATTGAATAATACTTGGTTAAATTTAAAAGGATTATAACATGATTTTAAGGAAGAAAAACCAAGTATGAATTTATATATTTTGGAAAACATGAGTATATTTTATAAAATATAAAGTATGAGTTTAAATTAGGTAAACAGAAAGTTAGTTTGACTTTTATGCAAGTTGTTGATTATTCAGTTCACCCATTATATGTTAGTATACACATATGATGATAAATGATTAAAAACTTATTTGGTTTGAATTTGAATGGATTAGATAATACTTGTCTCTTAATAGTATGCGAAGTATGTAGAAAATTGCCAAGTATACAATAAATGAAATATGAGTTAAATGGACGAATCATATGCCTGAAGAAAAATTAGGTGATTCTAAATACTTGTCTAATTTTAGAAATACAAGTATATGATTATGATAAGTGCTTCATCAACGATATGTATATGCAAGTCTATTATATCCCATTGATATTGATTTGAATATGTGATTTATCGTTTTTGAATTCAAGCGCTTTGAATGTATTTCTTGATGAAATGAAATGCATGTACATGACATTTATTTGATGAAAATGGGATGAAACATCATTTGGAAACATTGATGTTAATAATGGTAAAAAGTTTTAAAAAGCAATGAATTAAACATTTGTTGAGAATGGTATGAGGTATTGACTACTAGACTACTAGTATCTATCCTAGGAGATTTATTCAAGGATCGTAACTTGAATCATGATGACCTTGTCCTTATCACTATGTCTAATGCTCTATTGCTCGAACAAAAGATAAAATTGAAGAATTTTTGAAGAGTAGTGCAAATGAAGAGAAATAGCGCCACTAGAAGGAAGCTTAATGTGGTATATAGCATGATTAAGATATATCACACTTTCAGATGCCACGAGGGTTGGCCAACAAAGGGATCGTGTAAGGGCCACTAAACTAATCAAAAGCATACAAGTGAAAAAGATGGTGATGACTTTCTGAGACAGATAGTCACAATAGAGGTAAATCCATAGAGTAGATTTATCAATATGCAATCTTGATGGGATTCACAGAAGGAAGTATGATATAACACTCCTATAAGTGATATTCAAAATGCCGACCTTATAAGATGAATGATTAAAAATAATGATTTAAACTAATACAACAAAATGAAACTCATATAATGTGTGTAGGTTGTAATATCCTAGTTTACTAAAGTTGCATATGTGAGTCATGATAAATAGAGCCATGACACATGTTATCATCGGTTTGTGTAGGCAACATTTTGTATGGCGTGAGTGGCATCTATGTGTTTGATTGATATGTCATAGGTATATACCCGACACTACACTTTATGTATTATTATTGCACTATTATATTCACGGCTAGGTTTCTAGTTGACTTCAGGTTTGTTATGTATATGACAATGCCTTAGGTCAGACTGAGATATTTTTATTTCAAGATAACTATTTATGGATGTTAGTAAGTCATCTTGGTTGATCAGTCTATAGGTTATGTTATACGTAGTATATATATTAAGTTTGAAGTATTACTATGTTTGAGTTTAGCAACCATTGCTTGGAAGTCGAGATCTTCACCATTGTTTGATTTATTTAGAAGGGTAATGTAGATGATATGATGTTAGAAGTTATGGACATGTTTTATGTTGGTTATAGGAAGAGTCATTATATGGACGTTTGGAGCAGGTAGTTCCTGGATTGTACCTATTCCATCGAGTCTAAAGTGTTGTATTTTCAATAGTTCATATACCGGAAACATTTTAATACATACATACATACATACATATATATATATATATTATTATTTCCATTGTGATATCGATTTCTACGTCATTCATTTATTTATGTTCCTGATATGTGAGTTACTCAGTTCTAGGATTCCTATACATTAACCTACGTCGAGACATGATATATATAATTGTTCAGAAATATTCAATTGAAACATATCTATGTTAACGCAAAGTAGTGTGTATAAGAGATCAGTCCTTCCATTGGCCTTTGATTCAAGATATTGGAGGTAAACTCCCTCTGACAATTCAGTTAATAGGGCTATGGCCTCACATTTTGTTGTTAGAGCCACGACTGAGCCTAGCTGTTGTGTAAATCATGAATCAAAGCATAATTGACAATAGAAAAGTTGGACATAGGTTGTTATCTAGCCAGTGAACCTGGGTAGAGTTGGGAATAACTCATGTATATAATATACAAGTTAGGATTAGTGTTCTGAGGGAAGAACACCGTGATAGAATTTATGTACGTAATTGGGATACATATATGTATTTGTTAGTGAAATTTTTATAAATAAAAACATTTATCTAATAAGTGATAGGTGTTGTTTATTAGAAAATGGTTTGACCTGGAGCAAGCATATCTTCTAGATCACCAAATGATCAAGGAAAGAGTCAGAAAATCCAAGTCCTATTGATAATGGAACAATGGATGGAAGTTATGGGACATGTTCAAGATGTGGACGTTGCTAGAGCATGAAATTCGAATCCTAGAAACATGGAAAGCTTTTCAATGATTTGGGTTTAATAGACTAATGGAGGAAAGCCTAGGAAATGAATGAGTTATGGATGTGCATACTTGGTTGAGATACCATGAAAATATTTTCAATGATTTAGATTTAATAGACCAAGAGAAAAGGAGGTTGGCATTCCAGTACATTCTAGTGCTTTTGACTAGTATGACGTCATTATGTTAGTAACACCATAAAAAGAAATAACTTGTTAACGATTTAAAGAATTTAGAGTCTATTTTATTTTCAAAGCTGAAAAGGCAGCTTTGCTTCAGAAATTTGTAGATCTAACCTAAGTGAACTTATTGGTGATTGAATATGTAAATGAATTTAATGTTCTTTCGAAGTATGGACCTACATTAAGTAATGCACCATTAGAAAAGAATGATATTTTTTTTCTTGGACTTAACGCTGATCTAAGAGATAGACTAATACCTCAACTTTGTTATCCATTTGAAGAAACAATTGATATGGCACTATGGTATAAAATGGTGCGAAATTTTGATTTATCCTTCGGTGGGAAGTCCACTCAATGATCCAAGCAAAAGAAAAGGCAATTTTATCCAAAAAGAAATAAAATAAGAATAAGAATCCTTTTCAATAGCAACAACCAAAATAGAAAAAGAAACCTGACATCCCAGATTGAATGTCACTATTATAGAAAAAAAATTCACTATGCTATTGAGTACAGAAAGAGAAAATATGATCAAGTGGAGAAATATAACAACAATAATGAAATTGGTTATATAGCAAGGCAGTGCAAGAAGCCCAAAGGAAAAACAGAGGGCAAGATGTTCATGATTGAGGAACCCAGTTCCCAACAGGATAAAAGGATGCAAGTCCTAATCTTAAAATGTATGCTTCCTTAAGAATGAAATTTTGTGATATTTTGGGTTATTGGATTTAGTGCTAGAACATTTTTGCTTAAGTGGTTTTAAAATAATTCAGTATTGTTTCAATTAAGGAAACTGTATAAGACCCTAATCTAAATTCCATAGTAGAGATACATCATAAGGATAAGCGTGATAAGATGGATTTGAGTAGAAGGGACTGGTAGTGATCAAAGTTGTGAACATATGTAAATAGCTTTGTTTTCACTAAGTATAAGTAATTGTTTATTGGGTGTGTGATTACCTATTTGTTAGTTTTATTTTTGTGACTAGCCTAGAATGAGATAGATTGAGTCGAAATTATCATTCGAAGATAGTGAATTCATCTATTCGAATAAATTAGAAGCCATTGATTTTCAAAGATAAACCATAATGGGATTAAATAATTTTGTTTTTATAAAGAAGGAATAATATTGAGAATTTGATTATTTTAGATTATCCGTTAAGTGGTTAATAATTCCAGTTGAAATGCTTGGCCAGCTTGTCGATGGTATTTCAAGATACAAGAACGACATATTTTGATATAAAAATATTATGACAAAAGATATTATTCTTGGAATAGACTAATTAGAATTTTATCGAACTAGATTACTTTGTATCAAACAAGTGCTTCGACTATATAGAATGAATTTTTGATAGCACTTGGAGCATTAAATATTAGTCTGAGTTATCTTCGTAAGCTATGGAATCTTGAGAAAATGAGATAAGATAATTTTTAGTGGTTGGAGATTTATCTTGGATTATTGAATCAGAGTATGTCTACTGCTTAGAAGGCAATTGAATACAGGTTTTGATTAAATTCTTATATTCATCCATTCGAAAATTTTCTTTACAAGGTAAGAATTGAATGGAAGATCTTGAGTAGAGTAAAGAGTAGTGGTTATATTAACCAACTTTAAAATTCTTGCTCGATCGAATCTAAATTAGTCAGAACGATGACCTAGTTTTAGCAAACCAATTTAGTAAGTTGTGAAGTGGAATGATTCCAAGTCGTTCCTAATATAGAAAATTAAAGGAAAGGTACTTGATGAATATCATTGATTTATATTTTATATCCAAGTTAAATAAAGACAAATAAAGAGATAGAAGAAAATATATGATTGAAAGAGATAAAATAAGACATCAACAAATATGGGAAGCAAAGTACTAAGTGCAAATTAGTGAAGTACGAGTATAAGAAGGTTAGTAGATTATTTCTATTTCTTGATCAAGTACTGTAGTAGAAATGAGAATGGTTGAGTGATAGTCCATGAACTCACCAAAAGTACTCTTGGTATAACAGTTCAAGTGGACTGAGCTATATGGTGTTTTCTATATAATCTCTTGAGATATTCGGTTGCATTTGAAATCTAGGTAAGATTAAAAACTAAGATGGGAAGATAGAGTAGTTAAGAAATAAGAATGTTTCGTTAATTAAAGTTCAAAGGTCAAGTAACCCTAGAGGCAGAATATGGGAGATTGAAGGAATATTAAAACGGATACGACCCAATTAATTTTGACTCATTTGGTAAGTATTTATTTAATTATAATCGAGTCATGGATGATTAATATTGACTGGTCATCGTGCGCATAGATGTACAGTAGTTGAACGTTATTGAACACAAGTTATAGTACTTTTACAACCTAGCTTTCTATATCGTAATTATACTAAAATGTAACTAAAATAAAATTGTTTTAATTTGATATTTGATAATTATAATTTTTGAAAGTGAATATTTATTCAATTAAATGTTATTAGTAAAAGATTTTACTATTAAAAATTGAAGTAAATTAATGAATTCTCTTAAGATTTATTAAGATTAGATATATTGTTTTAATCGAATATGAAATATTTTAAAGAGTACATAATTGTTATGTAAATGAAATAGTTGAAAAATAAATTTATTTTAAAATAGAACAATTAATTATTAAATAAAAATAAGCGATCATTAAATTGAATAAAATTGTCTAATTATATAAATACAATTTGTAAAAATGTAAATAAAAACTTAAATTGAAATTTATTTGTAAATAAAATAAATGAATTGTTGAAAGAAAAGAAAAGAATAGACAACTGGACAGAGTAAATTAATCAACACTAGCTAATATGTATGGTCCAAGCCTGTTTAAATCCATTTCCTTCTCTCATTTTCTGGACTACTCTCCATCTGTCTATCCCTAAATCAATCAATCGAGCTGCCTTCATCAATTTCGTGACTTACTTTATCAATTAAAAAAAAGCATAACCGATCTGGAGAGAAAAAAAGGAGAAAGAAAGAATCAACTTGAAGTCAACTGGTAGAAGCAAGGAAGAGGTCACGAACGATCGGGGTTCGCCACGATGAGTAGGTTGCCATCGGATCGACGAGGCTGGTTTAAAGGCATGCGAACTTTCTGGTGGCGTGGAAGAGGAGGCGTGCGACTATCATTGGGTGAGCAAAAGGGAAACACAACCTGATGTGGTGATGGTAGGCGGTTGGACTAGTGTGTTTGATCGAGACATGGAGGAACTTAAAGCGGAGGTCCAGTTTATGTTGAATGGAAGGTTAGTTTAAATGTAAGGTTGGAGGCCGACTTCTGTTGGCTGCTCTGGTAATGTTCTTATTGCATGTGTAAAATTCGGGCACAAGGGACAGTCAGGCAATGATGTTAAAGACTAGAATTCCCAAATAATTCTTGTTTGCACGCATCAATTCAGTGAGTCATATTTTCAGCTCACGACTATTGTCAAATATCATCCCGATCCTTGCATATATTATCATTATTGATTATTTAGCAATGATTATTTGGTTGATACAGGTTAATTGGACGAAGTTGTGTTGTTGATGATTGATGTTAGATATAGTTTGAATTGGTTGAACTGCATGATTATTGTGTTTGCTTGGTATATTGAATTGGAAATTAGATGATATCGAAATATTTGATAGTTTGTGTTGGTTGGATGAGTCAATTTACAAATGGAACTCCATCCGTTTGCGAATTGAACTAAATAATTATTTGTGTATCAAATGTGTATTTTATAGATGACCGGAATTCGAAGGAACTCAACTCGGGTCACAAGATAAATTTGTAGTGTAGATTCGCTAATAAATACTCTTGGAGTAATTTTATTCCACAATGTGTGTGTATTGCTTGTTTTAATGAATGTTTGAAAAGCTTAGAAATAATATTTAGTATTTTTTTTAAATTTAATATTATTCTATAATTTTTTTTTATTTAACAGAAATACATCTTTTCATATATAAACTCAACCAAAAGCTGTCAACAAGCCTGACAGGTAACCAAAAAAAAAGGAATACAAAACCGAGAAACCACATCAGAAGAACATCGAAACAACCAACAAGGGAAACCAGTAGACACGAGCGAGAAGCAAAGGCAAAGGACCTTTGGCACCAGGCACACAGCACACCCGATGAGCTCGTGGAAACCCTCCGCCCATCCAACATCGTAATCGAGCTCCGGCAAGGCCACCGCCCGATGACGATGTTGAGTGACCACCGTGCAAAGAAATAGAAAGCCCAACAGGCGACCCGCCAAAACAGAAGAAAAAAACGACCAACACCCCAACAACTGTAATGCCGACAGCTGGAAAAGAGTAGCGGCATTCCTTTAAGAAAGCCCCAATCAGAAGAAGTACTGAGAAACATAAACCACCCCAGAAAAGCCAGAGCCTGAAAGCAATAGCCACACAGTAAGAAAACAAAAGGGGGGGGGAGACGGTCAGGGAGGAGACTAGTAAGCCAGATCCACCAGTCTCCGGATCGGCAATAATCCAATTCCCGCTCTATAAGAAATATGAGAACAGGAGATAGATAAAAGGTTCACTAAGCGACCAGAACGAGTATTGACCGAACCTCTGAAAGGTCGGCGACGAAACGCCAAGTAAACATCATCTCTAACCCGCCGAATAACGGATAGGGGATCCATAGGAATCTCGTCAAAAATTGCCTTATTCCGCGCACACCAGATGTGCCAGCAAATCAGACAGGGAATCAAGCGAAAGATGATAGAGCGAAGAGATCTACCAGAACTATCAAACCACCAAGAGGACAGAAAATCATACGACGAGGAGATGGAACCACGGACACCCAATAAATTACCGAAATAATTCCAGCAGGATCTGGCACACCAGCCAACAAAAAGCAAATGATCCACCGATTCTGTTTCCCCGTTGCCGCAGCATCTACAACGGGAAACAAATGGAATGCCAATCTGCTGAAGGTTCTCATCAACCGGTAACCCATAATGGAAGGTTCGCCACATGAGGAGAGAGACTTTTGGTGGGATTCGAACGTCCCAAATGTATGAAAAAATAGGAAGGACTGGAGAGGGGTTTCTAGATGAGCTCCAGGCCTTAAGAATAGAGAACGGACCGTCATCCCAACCGGAGTGGCCATTATGAGAATCAACGAGCAATTTGACCGATTGCATATGCTTCCAAGTCTCACTGGCGTAAGATGGAGAACCGGCATAGCCAGAAGACGCCAGTCTCCGGTACTTAGCATGAAGGAACTTCGTCCATAAGGAGTCGTTGGTCTCAAACCTATACCACAACTTGCAAGCGAAAGCCGAACAGATGTCCTTCGGATTACGCAATCCTAACCCACCCTCACTCTTAGGCCGGCAGATAACATCCCAAGACACCCAGTGATGTCGGCGATTGTCACCCTTCGATCCCCAGAAGAAAGAGGATGCCAAAGATTGGAACGATCGAAAAAAGGAGGAAGTTGGGGTCATAGCGGCGAAAATATGAGAACCCATAGAGCTCAAAACCGATTGGATGAGCACTAATCTTCCTGCTTGAGATAGAAGAGACGCATTCCAACGGATAATCTTTCCCCTTACTTTGTCCGTAAGAGGATCGAAAAGGGCGTTAAGTTTCCTTCCTCTGTAGAGAACTATACCCAAATAAGGAAGGGGAAGGGAAGCTGCCCTGAACTCGGTAAAAGATTCGACCCAAGAAACTCTCAAAAGGTCCATGTCCTTTGCGTGGACGAAGCAACTCTTCGCAGAGTTGACCAATTGGCCCGAACACCTCTCGAACAGATGAATGAACCGAATTAGGCGGCGAACAGAGGACCGATTTCCATTGGAGAAAATGACAATGTCATCCGCGAATGACAGAGATGAGACGAGCGGACACCCACTCGGAAGTCCAAAACGCTGAATTTGACCAAAAATCGTTAATGTGTGGATGCCACGAAGGAAAGCCTCGGCCGCAATAACGAAAAGAGAAGGGATAGAGGATCGCCTTGACGGATACCTCTACCAGCTTTGAAAAAACCATTAGCCGATCCGTTAATGAGAACAGAATACCAACAGTTGGAAATGAGCCTCCACACCAAATCGATAATGGATTTGAAAGTAAATAACCGTGTTTAAATCCTCCTTTTGTTAATTAAATATAACGAGATAAAATTATTTAATATATAAATGTTTTATTATATTTATTAACTCTTGAGTATGATATTTGATTAAGGAAAATTGTCATTAATATTATTATTTTATTGAAAGGTTAACTATTGTTAGTTTTAAATGGTTAATTATGAAATATATATATATATATATATGTATATATGTATATATATAATTTCTAAAAGTAAGAAATATTTTTTGATTAATATTATGGATATTTAAAGTGTATTTTCACGAATAATATGTTTATTTATGAATTATTAAAGTATGCTTTATACATATACATGTACATATACATGAATATTTGATTTAATTATTTAAAGAAAGATTATATTGAAATCTATTATTATTATTATTATTTCATTTATGAGTTGAATTGGGATTTTAAGTATGAATTCTATATTTTCAGATTTCCCTTTTTTTTCTAAATTGATTCCTATATCGTGAATGATTCACCGTTGATATTGATTTGATTATTGATTTTGGTATGATACGGTGATGATATTGTGACGCCCCACTCCGAGACCCACATTAGCAAAGAGTATTAATAAATAATACCGTCTGCTAATGCGGAGAATAGAGATGGATAAGAGCGACCATCGATAGCCTTGCCTTAACTATCTATTGAATACATCGACAATTGCCATTCCAAGAGGATCGACATATCCAATAAATTCTTAATGCAGAACCATAGGTGGCTGGAGGATCTATCAGAGCAGAATATAACAACTCAAATGTAATACACATCACAGAACAATAGATCACCATATACACATATACAGATACATAACAGAGTATACTAAATAATACATATCAAGTGGTATAGTAGACCACAATATACAGACGAGTCAAAAGAATACATGTCAAAGTTACAACCAAAAAGGACTGCACAAAAAGCTATAACAAAAGGGAGCTAGCGGAATAGTCCATGCGGAAGCAAAAGAGGCTAAGTCCACAAGTACCTAACCTGAAACATCTCGGTCTGACCCGAGTATGAAAACATACGGGTTGGTCTAGCTAAACAAATCAGTTAGATAAACTGAGAAATAATGAACCTGCAAGGTCATAAAGAACAACAAATATCCCTAGAAGAGATATCTCAATCATCTAACAATAGATGAATCATAACAAGCCTCATATCATCGGCAGCTCAAATAAACAAAGGAAATGAATATCCCAAATCAAGCCAAAAAGGCAAATAACAATTACCAATGAAGGTAATACAAGTTCCACAAGGTAACCGCTATATATCATGTGGTTCAAAGTACCTACACCGAAAAGCGATACGCTAGGGAATATAGATATCAATGAAACAAAAGAAATTGCACGTGCTCAGTACTGTATAAACAAGGATCCATAAACCCAAAGGCGCAAACCCAAAGGCAACAAAACCGAAGGCACAAACTCAAAGGCAACAAAACCGAAGGCACAAACCCGATGGCAACAAACCCGAAGGCAACATACCCGAAGGCAACAAACCCGAAGGCACAAACCATAGTGGTTAAGGTCCGAAGGCCCAGTACTGGACACCACTAACTGGCAATATGTGTCACAAACTCCTCGGAAGGAACCTGAAAAATGTTAACGTGAGTCCCATACCACACGCTCGCACTAAAGGGTTTACTATCCATTAGTCAATTTCACACTCAAAGTAGTACAAAGTTTACCTCATCTCATCGGTAAACCAAACCCAAAGGTCAAAACGTTCAAACAAATAGATTAGGAATTAACTGAAAAGATGAACGCACGTGTTCATAGCACGCGTTTTATCTAATCATTTAATTCTCCTCCCTCTTCGCTCGGAGTGCAGTATTGTGTGTGTGCGTTTTAAATAGAAATTATAAATTGGAGAAACGAGCTTTTAATACAATTTGAAAAGATCATTTTATAACAACCCGTGTATGAAATCAAAAAGGAATCATCAAAGTCCAAAAGTGTGATAACAACTGATTGGAATCAACACGAATCAATTAAATTTGGAAACCAAGCAAAATAGGCAAAAACAGACAAAAACAAGCAGGTCAGTCGACTGACTGCAGAGGCCAGTCGACTGATCCAGAAACCTGGAAGCTTCATTTCATGCAGTCAGTCGACTGATTACAAAGGCCATTCGACTGATTGCAGGAAACAGAGACTTCTAGCCTCTGCAGACAGCCCCGAAGCATTTATTTACTACAGCCAGTCGACTGATTGCAGCGGTCAGTCGACTGACTGGCACTGGGGCTGTTTTTCAGCCAATCCAATAAAGAGAAAACTCTTCCAAATCGCGACCGGACAAGCAATGAGGCTAGAGGCTTATGCCAATCAACAACCCCTCCTTATTGACTCTTTTATACACCTCCAAAAACATGATCAAAACATCAAAGCTATGATTTTAGAGCTTTTGACTTCAAAACACCAAAAATTGAAATGTTCACCAAATCAATTCAAACCAAAAGCAAATGAACAATAAATGAGTGTTAGGAGTCATACCTAACATCAATGATATCAAGAGAAAATCAATTCAAACCAAAAGCAAATGAACAATAAATGAGTGTTAGGAGTCATACCTACAATCAATGATATCAAGAGAAGTAGATGTGAGTTCAAAACTCACCTTTTTAACTCGAAAATAATGATTGAGAGGCTCAACCGCAAAGAGGAGACCAACCACTCTTCACTTCAACTCTAAAAGCTACAATCTAAGATCAAAACATATAATTCCTAAGTTTAAGTTTAGGAATTTCTGAAATTGAAGAGAGAAAGAGTTGGAGAAGAACAAGAGGATGCTTATCAATAGCTTCTCTTGAATTAAGGAGCAAGAATTTGAGTTTGCAAAGGAAACTAGGGCTTGGAGTTTCTATTTCCCATTCTTTTCCCCCATTTTCAGTTAAGCTAGAGCATTGGAAATGAAAATGAGTGAATGGAAGAAGAGTTAATGAGTTAGGGTATTAAGTTAGGATAGTGGGCTGAACCCAAACCCAAAGCCCAAATAGAAAAGGTAGCAAAATCCTACTAACTCCAACCATATCGAAGTTTATACTCAAAAAGATCGCAAATGCCATTTTGAAATCAATGGAAATGGTTTCGAGTCCCAATTCGACAGTTTACAAAAAGTGACATTTTGGACCAAAAAATCTGAATAACGACGCTATATTTAAACAAAACATTTAAATATATAATCGTAAAATATGTGGGTTGTTACAGACCTTCCCTCCTTAACAAAATTGCATCCACGCATTTCCTAGAGCGATATTTGAAACAACTACATAATTACATCACCCAAAAAGAAAGGGAAATAAGCTTGAGATGCAGAGATATTCTCACCATTGCTAAGCAAAGATAGAAAACCCAGATATGATCACTCGATAAACTCTCTGGTTTTCCTAGTACAGTCATTGGGATTCGCGGATCATTGAACTTTAATGAGCGGCACGTCCTTGTTTCGAAGGTGTCGCACCTCCGAGGCAAGTATGCGAATAGGCTGTTGGACAATAGATAAGTCTGGTGAGACCTCAAGCTCTTGCAAATCAGGAGAAGCGATAACAGAATCCGATTCTCGAAGACACTTCCGAAGTTGAGAGACGTGAAACACGTCGTGAATGCCAGATAGATGAGCAGGAAGTGAAACTCTATAAGCCATAGGCCAATACGTTCAGTAATAGAAAATGGTCCTATAAAGCGAGGAGCCAATTTCCCAGTCGTACTGAAACGCATAACCCCTTTCAGAGGAGAAACACGAATAAAGACGAGATCACCAATTGAGAACTCGAGAGGCTTCCTACGGTTGTCCACGTAGGATTTCTGGCGGCTCTATGCCTCTTTCATCCTCCGGCAAATAAGATCGATCTTCTTAGAAGAATCACGAACAGAATCTGGGCCAAAAATAAGCTTCTCACCAGATTCCAACCAACAAGAAGGTGATCGACATGGCCTTCCGTATAAGGCTTCGAAAGGAGCCATACCAATACTGGATTGAAAATTATTGTTGTAGGAGAACTCTACCATAGGTAGTGATCCTCCCAACAACCATCGAAATCAAGAATACAAATTCGGAGAAGATCTTCCAAGATACGATTTACCCGTTCAGTCTGTTTATCAGACTGCGCATGATAAGCTGTGCTAAAATTAAGCTTTGTTCCCAAAGCTTGCTGAAGACTCTGCCAGAAATGACTCGTGAATAAAGGATCACGGTCACTCACAATAGAACTAGGAACACCGTGAAGTCTCACGATTTCCTTGACATATAACTTAGCCAAATGAGAAGCGGTCCTATTAGACTTAATAGGAACAAAATGAGCAGACTTGGTGATGCGATCAATAATAACCCAAATGCTAGAATGGCCCGATCTCGAATGAGGTAGGACGTCAATGAAATCCATTGGAATCTGATCCCACTTCCACAATGGAATCTCTAGAGGCTGAAGAAGACCAGAAGGGCGCTGATGTTTGGCTTTAATACGCTGACAAGTTATGCAATTACTCGCATAACTCGCCACATCGCGCTTCATGCCTTCCCAATAATAAAGGCGATGCATATCAGCATACATCTTACTTCTTCCGGGATGAATGGTATATTTAGAACAATGACATTCATCAAGAATGTCATGCCTAAGGGCAAAATCAGAAGGCACAATAAGACAGTTCTTCTTGCGAAGACACCCATGAAAATCAATGCTGAAATCCTGCAACGCCTCATCACGGGATTCAGTCTCACAAAGCTGAATAAGATGCATCAAATCAGGATCATGCCGCTGAGCATTGGCTATACGATCCAATAAAATGGGTCGAGCTCCCAAACTAAATAATAGAATAGGAGAATCGGAAGATGAACCTTGATCACGAATTTCGCGCAGAGATAAAGTCTCAAGGATATCCCACTCGGCAAGCATCATAAAAACTACAGCCAAATGTTTGCGACTAAGCGCATCAGCAATATGATTACCCTTACCAGGGGTATACTGGATATCAAAGCCATAGGAAGCAAGAAACTCGAGCCAACGCTGTTGTCTCATATTGAGTTCCTTCTGAGTGAACAAATACTTCAAGGATTTATGATCGGTATAGAGAATGAAGCACTCGCCTAATAAATAGTGTCGCCAAATCTTCAAGGTGAAGACAATGGCGGCTAACTCAAGATCATGAGTGGCATAGCGAACTTCATTCGGACGCAGTTGCCTAGAAGCATAAGCAACTACCCGATCCTTTTGCATAAGAACAACACCGAGACCACTAGCACAAGCATCGGTGTAGATAACAAGATCATGATTCCCCTTGGGAACAACAAGAATAGGAGCATTAGTGAGAAGTTCCTTCAATGTCTGAAAGGAAGCTTCACAGTGGTCAGACTAGATATAACGAATGCCTTTCCGAGTAAGGCTGGTGAGAGGAAGCACAACACGGGAAAAATCCTTAATGAACCGACGGTAATAACCCGCCAGTCCAAGGAAACTACGAATCTCATGCACATTCTCAGGCCTTTTCCAATTCTGGATGGCTTCGATCTTTGATGGATCGACTGAAATGCCCTCGGAAGATACAACATGACCTAAGAACTTAACCTTATTCTCCCAAAAATAGAACTTGGAGTATTTGGCTCTAAGCTGATGGTGACGGAGAGTACTCAAGACAATTCTCAAGTGATTAGCATGCTCGGCTTCAGACTTAGAATTAATAAGAATGTCATCAATAAACACAAGGACGAACTTATCGAGATATTCCCAGAATACTCGATTCATGAGATCGACAAAGAAAGCAGGGGCGTTCGTCAAACCGAATGGCATAACGAGCCACTCAAAGGAACCATATCGAGTGCGGAAAGCTGTAAGAGGTATGCTATCCTCTGCGACTCGTAATTGATGAAAACCCGTGGCAAGGTCGAGCTGAGAAAAGACCTTAGCACCACTCAATAGATCGAACATATCATCGATCCTAGGCAATGGATACCTGTTCTTGATGGTTAACTCGTTAAGCTTGCGGTAGTCAATGCAAAGCCTAAGAGTTCCATCGGGCTTCTTCACGAAGACGACCGCGGCTCCCCACGGTGAAAAACTGGACTGAATCAACTGCATGGACTCAAACTCTAAAAGTTGCTTCTTGAGTTCCTCATTTTCCTTTGTAGACATCCTCGTGGGAGGACGACTAACTGGCTGCGCGCCTAGAATGAGATCAATGCGGAACTCAATTGCCCACTTGGGTGGCAAACCCAAAATAGGCTCAAAAACATCAGAAAAGTCACAAGCAATAGGAATACGAGATATATCATCATCATCTCGAGAGTCAAGAGAATATAAAGCCATTTCGGAATTATCCACATCCCGAAGAACAAGTGATAGCTGAGTAACCGAATCTGGATGTCGAAGATATAAAATTCTTTCAGAACAAATAATCCTGGCATCGTATCTCACTAGCCAGTCCATACCCAAAATCATATCGAATCCCCGATAAGAAATAACGTGCAGATTCGCACGAAAAGAAAAGCCACATAAAACAATCTCAACATCATCACAAAGCATGCTAAGGGTCGCGGATCCTCAATAGGATTTGCAATCCCCAATGAAGTAACCATACAAGAAACATCTAAAGATAAATCATCGACGAGCTTCTTCGATACGAAAGAATGTGAAGCACCCGTATCGAAAAGAACTCGAATACTATGGTCATGAAATAAAATAGAACCCTCTAAAATAGATGGAGATATACCTTTGGGCTGAGAAGAACCTTCAGAAGCCTTAGCAGCACTAAGCTTGCCAGACTTGGCACTAACAGGAATAGTAGGGCAGGTGGAAACATGATGACCTTCCTTCCTGCAAAAGCGGTAGAAGAGCGGCTTAGGATAAGCTTGAATCATATGATCAGGAGAACCGCAATTGAACACTTCCTAATGGAAGGTGTTCCAGTAGACTGAGTCTTAGAGTTAGAACCACCAGTCTTCTTCTTCTTGGAAGGAAAGGACTTGGACTTCTGAAATGGAAACTGCTTCTTGTTGGGGTTCTTGCGAACCTCAACATCATCACCACTATCACACTCCTTCTCGATAGCTTCGAGATGAAGTGCCGAATCAACCAACTCCTCAAAAGAAAGCTTAAGCTGGAGCATTAAAGACTTCTTAAGATATTTCTTAAGACCAGAGACAAACTTCAGATTCTTCTTATAAGAGGTGCTAATGAATTCAAGACCATACTTAGATAAAGCCTCGAATGATGCAACTTACTCAGAAACGGAAGACTCCCCTTTCTTCAATTCTGAAAGCGACGAGCCAATAAAACTTTCTCAGATTCAGAAATGAACTTGAGTTCGAATCGTTCCCGAAACTGAGTTCAAGAAAGAGCAGACTCATCAATTTCGGCTATAAGAAGCTCGTACCAATCAAGGGCACGCTCTTGCAATAAGCTAGAAGTTACAAGAACTCTATCATGATCAGAAAGATCCATGCGAGAGAAAATATGCTCGCACGTGCGAACCCAAGCTTGGACTTCAAGAACAAACTCGGAGCCTTTAAACGGCTTTCCCCCAAGATGAGAAAAATCACTGCACAGGCATGCAAAGGCAGACTTGCGAGGAGGAGGGACCCGAGTAGGAGCTAGAGGCCGAGTGCTCCTAAACAACTCCAAAAACTAATCAGCAAACATATAAACGTCATCCGGATGCGAGCCACTGGATTGCCCAGCATCCGAGCGTCTTCCTCTGCCTCTTCCAGCCATAAGCTGAAAGTTAAGATAAGATAAGGATTATTCACAAGGTAGACATCACTAATTCAAATGTGGAATACTACGGAATAATAATGCATTCCTAGACATATTCCCAAATCTTATCTAGCCTTTGGGGTAGAAGGAATAGAGATACGATGATTCAGAGATTTGTAACACTTATTACACTTGGATGTATATGTGTTTCTATTCTGTGTTTATCATATTTTGTTATGAGCTCAGCTCTGATACCAAGCTGTGACGTCCCACTCCGAGACCCACATTAGCAAAGAGTATTAATAAATAATACCGTTTGCTAATGCAGAGAATAGAGCTGGATAGGAGCGACCATCTATAGCCTTGCCTTAACTATCTATTGAATACATCGACAATTGCCATTCTAAGCGAATCGACATATCCGATAAATTCTTAATGCAGAACCATAGGTGGCTGGAGGATCTATCAGAACAGAATATAATAACTCAAATGTAATACACATCACAGAGCAGTAGATCATCATATACACATATACAGATACATAACAGAGTATACTAAATAATACATATCAAGTGGTATAGCAGACCACAATATACAGACGAGTCAAAAGAATACATGTCAGAGTTACAACCAAAACGGACTACACAAAAAGCTATAACAAAAAGGAGCTAGCGGAATAGTCCATGCGGAAGCAAAATAGGCTAAGTCCACAAGTACCTAACCTGAAACATCTCGGTCTGACCCGAGTATGAAAACACACGGGTCAGTCTAGCTAAACAAATCAGTTAGATAAACTGAGAAATAATGTACCTGCAAGGTCATAAAGAAAAACAAATATCTCTAGAAGAGATATCTAAATCATCTAACAATAGATGAACCATAACAAGCCTCATATCATCGGCAGCTCAAATAAACAATGGATATGAATATCCCAAATCAAGCCAAAAAGGCGAATAACAATTACCAATGAAGGTAACACAAGTTCCACAAGGTAACTGCAATATATCGTGTGGTTCAAAGGACCTACACCGAAAAGCGATATGCTAGGGAATGTAGATATCAATGAAACAAAAGAAATTGCACGTGCTCAGTACTGTATAAACAAGGATCCATAAGCCCGAAGACGCAAACCCAAAGGCAACAAACTCGAAGGCACAAACCCGAAGGCAACAAAACCGAAGGCACAAACCCGAAGGCAACATACCCGAAGGCAACAAACCCGAAGGTACGAACTCGAAGGCAACATACCCGAAGGCAACAAACCCGAAGGCACAAACGTAGTGGTGAAGGTCCGTAGGCCTAGTACTGGACACCACTAACTGGCAATATGTGTCACAAACTCCTCGGAAGGAACCCGAAAAATGTTAACGTGAGTCCCATACCACACGCTCGCACTAAATGGTTTACTATCCGTTAGTCAATTTCACACTCAAAGAAGTACAAAGTTTATCTCATCTCATCGGTAAACCAAACCCAAATGTCAAAACGTTCAAACGAATAGATTAGGAATTAACTGAAAAGATGAACGCACGTGTTCGTAGCACGCGTTTTATGTAATCATTTAATTCTCCTCCCTCTTCGCTCGGAGTGCAGAATTGTGTGTGTGCGTTTTAAATAGAAATTATAAATTGGAGAAACGAGCTTTCAATACAATTTGAAAGATCATTTTGTAAAAAACCATGTTTGAAATCAAAAAGGAATCATCAAAGTCCAAAAATGTGATAACAACTGATTGGAATCAACACGAATCGATTAAATTTGGAAACCAAGCAAAATAGGCAAAAACAGACAAAAACAAGCAGGTCAGTCGACTGACTGCAGAGGCCATTCGACTGATCCAGAAACCTGGAAGCTTCATTTCCTACAGTCAGTCGACTGATTACAGAGGCCAGTCGACTGATTGCAGGAAACATAGACTTCTAGCCTCTACACACAGCCCCGGAGCATTTATTTGCTACAGCCAGTCGACTGATTGCAGGGGTCAGTCGACTGACTTGCACTGGGGCTGTTTTTCAGCCAATCCAATGAAGAGCAAACTCTTCCAAATCGCGACCGGACAAGCAATGAGGCTAGAGGCTTATGCCAATCAACAACCCCTCCTTATTGACTCTTTTATACACCTCCAAAAACATGATCAAAACATCAAAGCTATGATTTTAGAGCTTTTGACTTCAAAACACCAAAAATTGAAATGTTCACCAAATCAATTCAAACCAAAAGCAAATGAACAATAAATGAGTGTTAGGAGTCATACCTAACATCAATGATATCAAGAGAAGTAGATGTGAGTTCAAAACTCACCTTTTTAACTCAAAAACAATGATTGAGAGGCTCAACAGCAAAGAGGAGACCAACCACTCTTCACTTCAACTCTAAAAGCTCCAATCTAAGATCAAAACAAATAATTCCTAAATTTAGGTTTAGGAATTTCTAAAATTGAAGAGAGAAAGAGTTGGAGAAGAAGAAGATGATGCTTACCAATAGCTTTTCTTGAATTAAGGAGAAAGAATTTGAGTTTGCAAAGGAAACTAGGGCTTGGAGTTTCTATTTCCCATTCTTTTCCCCCATTTTCAGTTGAGCTAGAGCATAGGAAATGAAAATGAGTGAATGGAAGAAGAGTTAATGAGTTAGGGTATTAAGTTAGGATAGTGGGCTGAACCCAAACCCAAAGCCCAAATAGAAAACGCAGCAAAATTCTACTAACTCCAACCATATCGAAGTTTATACTCAAAAAGATCGTAAACGCCATTTTGAACTCAATGGAAATGGTTTCGAGTTCCAGTTCGACAGTTTGCAAAAAGTGACATTTCGGACCCAAAAATCTGAATAACGACGCTATATTTAAACAAAACATTTAAATATATAATCGTAAAATTTGCGGTTTGTTACAGATATCCTTCTATATTATTTGTGATGTCTTCTATTCTATGTGACAAGGAATCGGAATAAACGGTAGTAATACTTTTTCAGATGGGCATTTGGTAATATTTTTTTGGTTATTCTTTGGACTTGTTATATAGAATATGAAAGGAGCGAATGTTGTGTCTGAACACTGAAGAAATGGACTAGTAACACGTGGTGGTATGAGATGTCGTGGTGTTATTTATTCATTTACTCTTTGCTCATAGACGACACTCACATGGGGGTATATGACGTGCGTGTGACTCGCTGCGGTAAGCACGTATGGAGACTCCTTGTTGGCCACATTACTTGTGTACATTATATGTCTGTATACCTTTGTCCAACTCCCTTTTATATTTTGAGGGCGAACCAAATTGGCCAGTATCCACCACAACAGCCTGATCTAGGGGTCGCGCCTAGACCAGCGACACCGTTGTTGTTTGTGATATTTGATGCACATCACAAGATTGGTATTGGTAGCCCCTTGTGTCGCATAAGCCAGCAGTCAGTTACCATAGGGGCACATGTCGATAGTCATGGCCGAGAGGCTACGCATTGTCGAATGTATGCTGGATCATTGTATGATACTGAGAGAGGAGAGGTAATGGTAACCATGATTGTAGGAGTCGTGTCATATGGACCATGTGTGGCTCCTGGAGGAAGTAGACGTGTCGTCAGTCTCTTGTCTAGTTCTAAATTTTTTGGATATGTGGAAGTATTAGAGTAATAGATAGGCATATATTATGTATAGATGAGATTATACTTAAGACAGTATCCAGAGCATGGTCAACTCTATACCCTTCTTAAGCAGATGACTATCTTTTATAGGCAGAAGACCTACTTATTATTGATCATATTTTTGGATATTGTTACGAGCTAGCTCAAATCTTCCTTATTGATTTTATTGATTCAATATTGGCATTTTATAATATGAAATTAAGAGATATAGTGGGAATTGTTTCATTACTGCCCGACTTCACTTGAGGATGTCTCATTAATGATTATTTTTGGATTTGATAGTGATTTCAAGATATGAATGGTTCATCCGTTCGATGTTTTATGTGACTTTTGATTTGATATGTTTTAAATGGGTGATGATATTATTATATGGATTTGAGATATTTGGATGATTCAATTCCTTGAGGATTATTCTATATGTATATATGTACTTTGATATGTCACCTAATGTATTAAGCACTACACCAAAACAGTGATTTTGCAACATTTTATATTTGCTAATTTCTAACACTTATAAATGTTACAGCCTATTAACAAAAAAAAGTGTTAGGATACCGAAAAAGTGTTGGAAAATATAAATAATGTTTTTTTTATAAACTTTCCAACACATAGTTATAATTTACAACACAAAAAAGTGTTAGAACAGTTGGTAAATTTGTAAATAACTCACTAAAAATTGGACCCTTATGTAATCTTCTATATGTAGCATTTTCTAACGCTTCCCCTTCCATCACCACTATCGGCCGCAAATTTTTTAATTAGATTAGGGTTCCCCTTCGTGCATTCCATCGCCATTTTCTAACGCTTTTCATTCCCATTCCATCACCAGCATCGATAGATCAAAACTTTGGCCATCTAACATCGAGCGGCTTAAGACTAGGGTTCCCCTGTGGCGCGTCATCTCCAGTCGAGCTATCTAACATCGAGCGACTTAAGACTAGGGCTTCGAGAAGGAATCGATGATGTCAGGTGGTTGCAGGAATCGATGATGTCATGGAATCGATAACGGTATGAGATTTTAATCTTTAGGTCAATATATCAAGTTAATGAAAAGTGATAATTTATCGTAATAATATTTTTATTTGTTTATCAGGAAATTGCACAGTTTTTGGAATTGAGAGAGTAAGATGTAGGTAGGTCTGCGTATGCAAGAAGCCCTTTCGCTGATGCTGCTCGTATTGCTGGTTATCCATCTTTGACTGGCGGCAAGATTGATGATGTCACTGTTATTGTTTCTATAGTCCAGAAATTGATGACATGATATACTCCACTTATGTAAGTATTACAGTCATCTTATCTAATAAGTTCGGTTTTATTTTTAATTAAATCTGCATTTTTTTATGTAGGCCGTGGTGATAGTTTCGGAAATAGAAGTGAAATAGTACAGAATCAGAGAGCAAGCATTATAGTTCTCGTTGAAATAAGTTAAATAATGCAAGAAGGTAAAAGAGAAGGATGTGAGCCCTGGAGTTGGACAAAAGTGCTTTGTAAATATTTGTTTATTTTACTTTTCTTTTGTGTGAAGCATAGTTATACAATTTCTAATATAAGGCAATAAAGTTTGGGCTTCTGAACATTTAATAGATCATAAAATATGACAATTCCAGGTGCATACGACATTCTTATTGACAAAATTGGTGAAACTATTTTTTCATTCATGTCCATATGCTTTAAAATTTTCGAAACTATATATATATATACATATATATATATACATAAATCTTCTATATATCTTTTATACTCCCTGGAAATATGCTTCTACCAAGAATTGGGCTGTCATGGCTATAACTGTGCGATCACCAAAAAACCCAAATATTGTAGGATCTAGATTAACCCTAGAGGGGGGGAGGGGTGAATAGGGTTATAGCAAATTTTCTCGAATTAAACACAAAAACAAACTGCAGAGAAATAAATATGCTGAAAAGTAAATCACACACAAAATTTACCCAGCTTCGGCAACCCCTGCCTGCTGCTGCATTCCCAGATTTCTATTAGAATTAAACAGTCTCCCGCTTACAAACACTCTAACAGACTCGCACACCCTGTTACCGCCTATAGAGTTTTGCAAACTCGCACACCCTGCTCACTGAACTAATTCTAACTAGACAATCTGACACTACCTAAAACCTAGGTGGTGATTTACCAAGATTTGATTCAAGAAGAACAAAAAACTAAAAACAAATAAACACCCTTAATAAAAATAAAGAATAAATTCTTAAAAAAAAATTCCCCTTTAACAAGGCCGACCCTTTTATTATTCTCTAGCCCGTTCTCTTTTTTCTTTTGCTATGGCGGCTTTGTTCGATCTGAATTAGGCTTCGTTCCCTTGCGAAAATTAGGGCTTTCTTCAATTTCGATTTCTCTGGCTTGTGATGCTCTTTGCTCACTGCTTCTCTGATGATCAGCGGCTTGCTTTACTTGAGGTTGTCGCAGCTGCTCCTCTGTTGACCGAGTTCGATAGATTGTGGTATGTATTCTCTTCCCTTTCGTTGCTGGTTTAATGCTTGCTTGAACTCGATGCCGATGATGAATTTGGGGTTTGGTATTTATATGAATTCCGAGACACTTGAATTTGTTCGTATTCATTTACACTTTCCTAATTCTCGATTGCCTGATGCGCACAACTTTGATTATGAAACGTTCAATTGCCTTGAGTCATACGGCAAAAACTTTCCTCTTTTGATTTTTGACTTTTTCAAAGATTGCATATACGCACTTGATTTTTTTTTAAACATGGTCAATACAGTATTGTTGAATTTCGTGGTCATCACGTCTTTGGTTGTGAACTGTACCATTTGTTTCATGATGATGAATTTTATTTCTTTGTTCATTCTCAGCTTCATACTAATTTTGGCATGTCTGCATTGTTATTCTTTGACTTGCTTAACATCTTGATTGCCACGGCTTCGGCCATCTTTGTGTTCATCCAATGTAGCATTGATTTACACGGCATTGACTACTTTGGCACGTCTGCATCCATATATGCGTTCATCTTTGCACTTTTCTTTTTCACTGTAACATTTGTTTCTGTGGTCTTCATATTCAAGTGTGTCTGTTGCACTTGCTAATGTTCCTTGAGCTAGTTTACAATTGAAAATCTGTTTTGACTTCGAACTTGTTTCCTTGGTTTTGCTTCATGATGTACTTGATAAATGCACTTCCCCATGTATACATGTTGCTGCATTTGCTTGCATACACATTACTGCACTATTCACAGTATATTGATATTATTGTTAAGTGAAATCCTGTTTTTGCTTGTTGACAATGATAATCTTTTTGCTCCATTGATATTTGAGCTTGTCGCTGATGTTTGTTACATTGCTGCACTGACTTGTTTGTTGTGAATAATCATGTCTTGCTTGCTACCTGGTCGACACTTGATGTTTGTAACTTGGTTTGTGTTGTTTCTTTGATGTTGTTTATGTCTGCATCTTGTGGTTGCCACTGTGTTGCATTGAGCTCGACATTTTCATCATTATGGTGGCTGACCATCTTATCTCTGTTTCACTGGGCTTGATATCATGGTGTACATGTGAGTTGTACTCTCTGTTTTGATTTGCATTGCATCACTGAGTCTTGATAGTCAAGTTGCACACTTGCTTGTTAACTACTGCTTCAACTTGTCACTTGATCTGTTTCATTTGAGTTATAGCTTGAAGGCTTGGAGTCTTTGTGCTTCATGGACTTGGTTCGACATTTCAGTTTGATTCACTGTTGAGTTGTAATGTGTACTTAGTCGAGTTCATTTGCATTCTGCAGTTGGTCTTGATGTTTGGTCTGACCTGAACTTTGATATTATGTAACCTGGTCATGTTTATATTGAACTAGTCTTTAAGTGCAGCACTTGTCTCTCTTGTCATTTCTTTTTACTGATTTGCCTTTGATCTTGTTTGTTGGTTTAGTTGTGCACTTGCCCGGCCATTTAAACTGCACTTGTACTTCTGGTTCTTCATTCTGGTTGGTCCGCATTTTTGGTTACTTGAATACAACAGCTTTCTTTTATGTCCATGTATATAGTTGTGTAGCTTGACTTGAGTCACCGTGTTGAATCCAGTTTCACAACTCGGGTTTGACCTTGTAATGAAGTCGAGATTTTATTTTTATTGCACGTGAGTTGAACTCGGCTTTTCATTTGGGTTTGACCTGTGCTCACCTGTCCCTGTAGCATTATCAAGTGTATATCGATGTGCACGGCCTTGTGGCATGTACAGTGATACACTGTGCATGTCACATTGTTCGTGTATGATGAATTCAAATGCAAATGATGACGAACAACCCAAATAACTGAGGCAAATAATATTTTCAAAAATCCATATTTTATTTTATATTGCAGAAATATTTCTTTTTCGATTTTACTGCGTTAGTGAACATTTTTGCAGATTTCTCAGATGCTAGATTCTAACTGGAATGAAGTTGAAGATAAACTACGAGTGTGAGTGATATGTAGTGAGGAATTTATGTAAACTGAATTGTGATGTAGTTAGAATCAAAATTGTATATGTATAGTGAGAGCTTGAATTTGTACTATTCAAAATTGTAATAAATATTTGTTTGAATAAAATTTCTGTTTGAATTCAAATTCTGTTTAATTTATTTTATTCAACAAATATTTATTTAATCTATGAAAAATAAAATAGTACAATAACAAATACATTTAAACGAATGTATATATGTTTATTATCATCAAACAAAAATCATATAAGCGCATATTCAACAAATATGTCACATAAATCTTTGCCAATGTACTAGACTTGCATAATGAATTGTTAAAACATGTAGTTTACTACAAAATTTGCTTTGGCTGTGATTCCAAGTTTGGTATGAGGCTTGTCTAGTGTGTACTGTTTGAGTTCAACTAGGCAATGTCTGCTAAGTTATGCTTCAAATAGGTATATGTTAAATGCAGCTTTCTCATATTGTCATCAATTTTGTAGCAATCAAATTCTTGTTTACCAAAACTGTCATAACCAATAACTGATTACCCATGGAGTCCAAGATGGAATACATCAGAAATGGCACAACGGATCTTGTAAGTTCATTCCCACTAGTACATGATGATATGCTATAGAAAGACCCACAATTGAATTCAGTTCTCTATGCAGCGACTTTCTGGTTTACGAGAGTTTGAACTTTAAGAGATGCTGTACCGAAGCAACACCTTGATAGGTAATTAATATGATTTTATGTTGCCAATATTTTTGTACCATTGTGTTACTTTGGTAGGATATATCAAGGTATTTTATTGCTATCGAACCACTATGCGCATGCTAGAAGTAGAGCCACTCAGCAACAGTAACATATTAATAGTCTTTTGAGAACCCACTTAAAATTTCTTTCCAACTATTAGCATTTGAGCAACAGTAACATATTAATAGTCTTTTGAGAACCCACTTAAAACTTTTATTCCAACTATTAGCATTAACAGTAGCAATAGAAACCTTTCACTTGGTGTATTATTTGATTTTACTTTATATGCATATATATTGACAAATGTGACTCAGCTCCACAATTCCTACATTAGATTACATATTTATTTTTAATGTTAATCAATTTTCGGTCATTGATCACACCTTATTGTCTTTTTAGTAATGCACTTTGATTATCTGGTCGGGTTGAAGCTAAGAAGTCCACTAAGTAGTGGTGAAGTGGAACATCTGATAAATGCGACACTCTAAATGTGGTAATCCTAGGATAGGAGGTTATAGAATTATGCAGAATGGGTTGTGCTGGAAGGAAATGACTGTGGTGGTGGCTGTGATACATGCTCACATTTATAATTGTTAACAATCACGCGGAGTAATTATTTTATCTCAAATTGCAACTTGTACCCATCTGGTTTTTGCATCTTGTACCTATATGGCTCCCTCAATTATGCTTGGCTCAATTAATTCTAACTGTATTTTTGTCAACATTGAATATTAGTTTATTGCATTATTAGGAGCAGATTACTTGATTTCTATAATCCTTCCAGTAAATTTAAATGCAATATATTCCTAAGACTTTACTACATCATCAGTGATCACTGACTCCTTGTTGTCTTTGCAATTGTAGTGATCATAAGTTATTTTACAAATATATAACGATCTGAAATAAGTTGTAAGTATTCTTTAATAAACACCGCATCGAATTTCAAAAGTATGAATTTTGACACTAAAAAAATGTGCTTTTGCATTGGGATGACTGGATTTCGAACTGTTTTCTTTTAACTGTTTTGCCAGTAAAATACTTGTTCTGATGAAAAGCAACTATCGTAGGTTCTCCGTTAGTGTTTTTTATTTTTATTTTTTTCCCCAAAGCTAGGATTTGTACTCCAAAACATATTTTGTTAAAAAAGAAAAGAAATCCAAACATCCCCGAGTTAGTTTACAAGTTACATAAAAAGCTTATTATGATGAAAAGCAACAATCTTAGCTCCTCTGTAAATGCTTTTTGACGTTTTCTTGGAGAGCTAATATTTGTATCTGAAATGTATTTCATTAAATAAAACTAATTCATACATCCCATTGTTAGTTTACAAGTTTCTTTAAATGTTAAATGCCATCATCTGTATCTAATTTTATAATATGTTAATAGTTTGTACAAATATATATATATTACTTTTAAAATTTATATATAACTATTACGGTCAAGCAAACATAGTAATTTGTTGTTGTTATTTATTGCAAAAGTATACGCTTGCTTATTTTCCAAACAATATACCAAATATGAGTATGTCTTTGTATTATATGCATGTATGTATGTATAAGTCGTTTTAATTGTAAGCACCTAATTTTATTATGAATGAAAGAAGGTTGAGTAGCATGTAGTTCCAGTTGTATTGTAACAGTGGCCAAATTTTATACATACCAAGATCTATTCAATTCGTGTTTTCCCTCAATAATTTATATCATGCACATGGTCAATGTGTAAAATATAAGTTTTTGGCTTTTTTAAATATTTCAATTATATTCTTTTTTTTTGTATGTCATCATCTTCTAATTTAAATTTCATTTGGAAGCAAGTGCACTATCTTTGTATGTGCATATTCAGATAAAATTTAGGTATACATTCTTAGCCATAAATACTTCCACCCAAAACCTACGGTGATAAAACCATCACCCTATGTTCATGGCTCAAGCTCTGTTTTTAGTAAAATGATCTTCATGTTATCTTACATGTCCAATCATTTGTCTCCCACACTATCATGACTGAAATAACTGTGAGTGTAAGTAATGCAGTCTTCTGGCTATGACTGCAGTTTCTATAAAGTTATTTACTGATAACATGCTCTAATTCATTTATTCTTAGAAAAACCCATTAACATGTACTATGTTTATACATAAAGATCTTCAATCAAAGATTCTTAGTACACCTGATGGGCATATAAATGCCTGAAGGCCTAAATTAATGCCTGAAGCCCTAAATTAAAGAAACATAAGTTATGCTTGAAAAACTAGGAGAAGTACATAATTGTTAGGCCAAGCATAACATAACTTCATTTTGATGCCACTGTTTTCATGACCTTAAACGGCAAGGACTTTCCTATCCAAAGTTCAGACCTATGTATAAATTTCAGACATACATACATACTTCAGACATATCCAAACTTCAGACACATACAAAGGGGAAACGCCTTATGCACTAAGATATCACAAACAACATGAAATCTGTTACCATAATGCTTTATTGTATTCCCTAATTGGTTAGTTACGGTCCTCCTAATTGTTATATTTTCTTGTGAGTAATTTACTTGGTTTTATAGACATATATTTTTCAGGGGTTGAAAGTGAAACTTAAATTTCTTTTGTGGTGTTTTATAGTTACATCTTATAGAGCATTTAGAAGAGGCGTGGATACATGGAAGAAAGAAACAATCACATTGATGGTAAAATACATTGTATCATCATTTTTGCTTTTGTTTTGATCAATGCCTTACTTACCAACTATTTGTTTCTATCTACAGGAAGCAGCTAATGAAAGAGATAACATAGGTGATCTATATGTTCCTTCTTCTTGAATTTTTTTTTTAGTTTGCTTTTTGATTTACAAAGCATACATTAATTTCTTCATATATACAATCTATAGATGCTCAAAGCGGATTTGAATACAGTGCTATACCTCTTGGACCTCTTGGTCCTGTTCATTATGAAGATCTGCAGTCAAACTTAGAAGCAGAGGTAATTCAAGTATATACTGTGTACAAAACTATGCTTAAATTACATATGTAAGTTATAACGCTTTGTAACTATTATATATCTCAGTCCCCAAATAAAATTTAGTTAGGGTCAAGGCATACTATTTTTGTAGAAATATATGTAATCAAGATTTTTTAAAGAGTTAATCTAAAACTAGGCAAACTTTGAAAATTAACCAGATATGGCTTACTTGAAAACATATTACAAAAATAGATTTTTTTTGAGAATTTTTATTAGCTCACTTTTAAATTGATCAAGTACATTTTCAACTTTGTATTTGCACGCTTTCAAAGTGTGCAAATCCAAAGTTAGAATTTATAGTTGTCGCAATTTTAAAGTGCGCAAATATAGTATTCGAAACTAGACTTATTTCGGTAATAAGTTTTCAAGAAAATCTATTATTGCAATAAGTTTGTTCTGCAAGTCTATATCTATATCTAAAATGAGTTGTTTTTTAATATAAACCTTAATAATACAGGTCTCAGTTGTCGAAATCGTCCAATGGAAAAAACTTGGCCTTCTTGTCTTGGTGTGGATGGTTTTTCTAGTTTTGCAGATCGCTAAGGTAATCTGGTCTTCAAAAAGATGATAAATTCAATTCATTGTTAGTCTTCATCTACTAGCAACTTCTCTTTTATTATGATTATACACAGAATTACACAACAACTTGTTCGAGTTGGTACTGGTTGTTGAATGCACTATAGATAAATTGTCGAGTGTGGACGGTAGAGGGGAGTTCTAGTGGTCAAGGGAGATTGTCGCGGTGAGGAAAGGTGATCGAGTGATGCCGAGATGAGGTTAAAGGATGAAGTCGATTTGGTATATTGGTCATGAGTGTGAATTGAAAAGAGTAGAAATGTATGTTGCGGTGCGGTTATGGGTTGTTGCAGTGAAGTATGGTAGTGAGTTTGTTGAATTGAATGGTGCAACAAGCAAGTACGGTTGTCAATGTTGTCAATGGGTGATAATTGATGACAGGTTGGTGTGTGTTTTGATGTAGGACTGTGGTTAGGCAGAGGTGATGGTGAGTGTAGATGTTAGTGAGTGGTAGTGGAATTTATGTGATAGAAGGTGACTGGTAGGTAAGTGATGATGGAATAGGTGAAAGGGATTGCAATTTGAACAGGTAAGTAACGATGAAATGGGTAAGTCGAAGAGTCGAACTGTTGAATGCTTGGGTTGTAATTTTAAGATGATGGTGATTCATAAATGTATGTGCATGGTGATTCATAAATGAATGTGTATGTGGAGATGAGATGGAGGTAGCAGATGAATGCTCACTGTTTATGCAACAATGGTTGATGGTGCTTGAACTGTATAGGGGTGGTCTGATTCAAAAGTTAGTAAGCAAGTGGCTAAATGGTAGATGGTTTCAGGTGAACAGTTTGTCCGATGTAGTAGTGGACTGGCGCGAGGAAGTGGGATGTAGATGATATATGCAGTGAGTAGTGATGATCAAGGATGATATGCAGTTGTAGAAGGCAGTTTGACTGTGATTGATGTGCAGTTGTAGAAGGCGGTTTGACTGTAGTTGAAGGCAACTGGTGATGGTAGTCGGAATAGTGGTAATTGGTTCAGGCGATGCTTGATTTTGGAGACTGGTGAAGTTTCGGTTTCGATTGTTTTTTTAGGAGTGAAGTGAAGCTTTTATGCAGTACGGTATTAGTTTTGGATTGTTGTATTGGACGTTGAAGAATATTCAAAACCATTAGCTTTTTTGAAGCTTATGTTGTAATCATATCTGAATATATGACGTTGTGGTATTTGAAATATGTAAATAATTGTTTGTGATATATTATACTACATTTACAGAGCGTTTAAACTTTGCATTGAATATGTATGATGAATTATTTGTGATATGGAAACCATTATTTGCAGAGTGTTTATATTTAAACTTTGCGTTTAAGTTTTGGTGTGTGTATATATATATATATACGTGTTACTAAATAATCATTTTCCAACACTTATAAGCGTTACCGTATATTTCTGTACCAACACTTATAAGTGTTACCGTATATTTCGTTACCAACACTTATAAGCGTTACCGTATATTTCGTTACCAACACTTATAAGCGTTACCGTATATTTAGGTACTAACACTTATAAGTGCTAGTAATACGTATGTTTGTAACACTTATAAGTGTCACAAATTTGGCCGCTCCATTCATCACAGTCCATTAGTAACACTTAAAAGGTGTTACTGAAATTGTTTGTAACACTTATAAATGTTAGAATTTGCCTGTTTTGGTGTAGTGAAGTATATTTAATAGCGATATCATATTGTTTCTTTTTATACAATTTCACCTTCTTATAATTCTTGATTAGACACAGTATGATCCCTTGTATTATTTTATACTCAGGTTAGTCCGAGACATTTCAGGTACAAGGACGACTTGACCAACATGTTTTTCATTGGGCATAAAGGAGTTCTATATTAGGATTATTACATGATATTTGTTTGACATTGTTTCATTATATGTGTATGTATATAATTAAAATTTGAATTGTATTGTATAACATTAATGTATTTATATTATATGTTATCGCTGCGATTGACTCTATGTTGTACTATATATATGTATTGTTCTGTCCTACAAGCACACATGTTCATTGCTTTGTACCGATACTGTGCACGTAAATGTGAGTTATATACTTGATGTTTTAATATACACCAGTATTAGTACAAGGAAATATTAACGTGCGTACTCTATATAAACTCATTCTCTGTATTATCTGACAACATTACTATGTATTACTCTTGGATGGTATGGGTATAGAGGTGAGGTGTTACAAATATCTGAGCAGGTTTAGAATAATACATGGTATATATGAGATATGAGTCGAGGCCTTAGTTGAGACTTAGAGTCCCTGATCCTTGGGAATGATGGGTGATTTTTATAATTAGATATATATATATATATATATATATATATATATATATATATATATGATTACAGGGGTAACCATCAAGGGACGTGTTTGTGATTTTACAAATATATGTGTTTAAATATATAATTAATTTCTTTTCATCCAAATATGAAATATACAATGGTTGAAGTTGTAAGGGCAAAAGGAGTTAGTCCAACCAACAACATTTGAATTTATGATTTTGAGTGATTTGCTGTTGTGTTATTGTGATATGGCTTGGTATTAGGCTGTGTTTTGAATAATTTGATCAGAGTGCACAACGAAAAAAAATCTATTTATTAGTTTCTGTTAAATAAATTCAATCATATTTCTTATGATTGTCTGGTTATTTAATATTGCTGATATTGAATTTAATTTGAAAATTTTAAGTGTGTTTAAAGGTAGTTTAAAACTGTCTTGAAATTACTAGAGGTCAAATAAAAGTAAAGACTTTATATGTATTATATGTATATTAAATGATTTGTGAAAGTGATACATATAGATAATTTTGAAATGAAATCATGTTAATTTGTCCGTTGAATGTTTTAAGAATTCTGATCGATACGCCCAGCCAATGTTATTGATAGGGATTGCTAAACACTAGGATGAGATATTTTGACACAATGGCTTAAAAAGCAAAAACTATTTTGAAGAATTTTTTATATGAAAATAATACAATTTTTAAAATGTATACATAACACGCACACTAATTTATATGATAATGTTTTTTTTACAATAAAGATGATTCTTTGCTTGTTCCCTACTACTAGTAGTGACGCAATTCCACCTATTTCTTCAAAAGAACAGCTTAAATATTTCCAAACATTTATTTAAATGTTACACCCCATGATATGATTGATATTAGCTTAGGTCAAATAAAATTTAATTTAATGCTTTATTTTTATTCTTGTCGGTTATTTCAATTATTATTGAACAATCTTGAGCTATCACAATAAGTCAAATATCATTTGGTAACCGAATTATTTGAAAAATATGATCAGTTTTCTCTAACCAGACATGCCACACCCTGGTTGTAACTGCCATTGCACATACACTTTTGTGAAGTGAACTAATGAAATTGAAGTTTATAAACATGTCTGGTATCCCCTCAAGGCTGTAATTATATATGTTACCCATCTGTAAAGTTATACTAACCTTGTCCCGAATTTGTCTTGTGTAATAATAACTTGAAAAATAGATGATACAGAGCTTGGTACTCTATCTTCAACGTTAGTTCCCAAATTTTGTTTCTGATTTGGTTAGTAACAGTTATGTGATCTTTATAAGAATTAAACGTGGTTGCATTGTTAACTTTTGACTTGCTTCTATGTAATGAACTGAAATGCAAATCCGCGCTTAAAAAAAACTAACACATGCATGCTTAGTTGCAACATTTAGCCAGAGCGCGCGCGTGTGTATATGTGTGTGTGTGTGTGTATATATATATATTATTTATGCATGTGTTGCTTAGCCTTCATGGCTTATATACCCGACAGCGTGCATTGCATGCACTTTCAATGCACTACTTAATTTTCCATATGCTGTTTCTTGAACCAAGCGTTAGATTGCTATCAAGTTCAATTCTATGAACAGTGCTCTAGTGGCTTATATAAATAGATGTATTTTTCACATTACATTTTTTTCCTTTTTTTCTTTTCTTTGATATGCTGTAGGTAAACGTGTTTGCATGTTTAGCATATTTTCCTCCATGGATACGTATAATATCTTAGGGACATATACTGCCTGCATCTTTCCAATTTTTTATATTTATTTTTACTATTTTTATTTTTATTATTAGTCAATACAGCGAAACGAAGTTTCATTTTTAGCAACTGCGTGAAAATTAAAGAAAAATATTTTCAATTTTATGTTTCTCCATGACATGCATAAACGTGTATGCCCTTGATAACATGGCTATTCTTATCACATAGGTAGAGACTAACCTTGCAGTTGGTTATAAATCTGTTACAACCACCATTTATAATGTATTGCTGCTATGATTATTTGTAATAAGATGTTTGACTGCATAATGTTGATTATTAAAATGTATCCATGGTTAAAAGTTCTATTTACTGAATTTTTATATTGTAGTAAACATTAAAAACTTCAATCAACATCAGAAGTAATTAACATTATAACTTACCTAAAGCGTAGTGAGTAATATGAAATAGCATTAAAAGTAAACTTATGCTTCTATTAAGCATTAATCATTTTTTTTGTGCAAAGCATTAACTGCATCCTTTACATAAATGTTATAAATATGTATGTATATGTGTTTATATTTTTACGCCAAATGAATGTATACTTGTCAAAATTTCCATAAACGAGACTAATGTTAAAATTGAATTAATTATAGGTACATGAAGATCATATAGACAAACTGAAGCATAAACGCATACAAATTAAGCGAACTCGCTTAATAATGCTTGGTACCGTACAATAAGACGTTCTAATTAAAAGAGTGATATATGTTGTAAAAAATATGACATGTGGCAAGATTTTGATATACAAATTGTTTCTGACCATGTTTTGGTCGATGTATATTTATTTTATCATATTGTGATTATTCAAAATGCTCTCCGAACAAATGAGACTCTGCCACATTTTTAAAAAATTCCGAGAGTTAGAAATTTTTCATAGGATTGTATTGTTAGTGAAAATAAAAGATGTTAAAATAAATCTATTTAAAATTTTAACATAGGATGAAATGAGTTTGCATGTAAGAGCCACACAGGGGATTGAGTAATTGGGTTTAATAGAAAATCGTAAATACTTTTTCAGGGTATAAATTGTATATGACGTCTCTTTATTAAGAAATTACGAGGACGTAATTTTGTTAAGGGGGAAAGTCTGTACCAAACCTACTTTCTACGTCATAATTATACATAAATGTAACTAATAAAATTGTTTTAATTCGATATTTGATAATTATTATTTTTGAAAGTGAATATATTCAATTGGAGGCCATTAATAAAAGATTTTACTATTACAAATTTAAAGTAAATTAATGAATTCTTTGGAGATTAAATTGAGATTAGATATATGTTTTAATTGAATATGAAACATTTTAAAAGTGTAAATAATTGTTATGTAAATGAAATAGTTGAAAAATAAATTTATTTTGAAATAGAATGATGAAATATTACATAAAAATAAGCGGTCATTGAATTGAATAAAATCGTCCAATTATTGAAATACAATTTGTAAAATGAAATGTGGATCAAAAATTAAAATGAAAATTATTTGTAAATAAATTGAATGTATTGTTAAAAGAAAAGATATAATAAGCAATTGGACAAAGTAAATTAATTAACACTAGCTAATATTTACCAAGCCCATTTGAATCAATTTCCTTATCTCATTTTCTAGACTACTCTCCATCAATCTATCCCTAAATCCAAAAGTCGAGCCACCTCTATCAATTTCGTGACATACCTTATTAATTAAAAAAAAGCGTGACCGACCTGGAGAGAAAAAAAGAGGAAGAAAGAATCGACTCGAAGGCGGCTAGTAGCATCAAGAAAGAGATCGCGAACGACCAGGGTTTTCCGCAATGAGAGGGTTGCCATCGTGATCGACGAAGCACGTTTGGAGGCTCGAACTTTCTAGTGGCATGGAAGAGGAGGCAGGCGACCATTGCGCGAGCAGAAGGGCAACACGGCCTGATGTGGTCAGGGCCGGTTCAAAGCTTTGGGTTGCCCTAGACGAGAAAATATTGTGTTGCCTTTTTAAATAAAATAATCGAAGTTGTGAATCAATGTGTATGGATTATCAATTTCGAAATGAACATGTCCATTATGAATATTAATAATATGGTCTGAGAGCATGTGAATTTTTGATAGTTACATGCATATTAGTGTTTCCAAGAGTTGGTATTCAGTATAAATGATACTTGTTGCATATGAGTTTACAGAAACATTCACGGCTTACAATCAAACAAATTTAGTTAAACAAACTCAGAATATAATGTATTCGAACATTCATAATAAACTACTAAAAAACTCCACCAGTTAGATTCCTAAGGCTTATAGTTTGAATGTGCCAATCTTGAATGTTGAACCTGTGAATTTGCAATTATGAAACTTTCGATATGCTAAGTACTCAATGTTTACAAAATATAACATAAATGTATATAATTTTAGATCTTCTAAATATATATATTTTCTTCCTAGGATTACATAAAGGTGAGGCAAGAAAATTCTGCAAAAAATTAAGCAAGTTTTAAAGCATAAATATGATCTCACATAACGTTTTGAAAACAATTTTTGAAATTGATACCGGTAATTGACACTCGAAAATACAGTTGAAAGCAAAACCTATTTCAATTTCAGGAAAAGTAATGAAAAGGTGAAAAAAATTGCCTATAAGGATTGAAGTCTCAACCTCACCATTAACACTCATGTGCACAACCAACCAAGCTAACATTTCTTTATCAAATTTTAAACATCAATACATGTTTATATAAAATGCATCATTCATTGCTAACCTATCCTTTGCCGATTGTTGCCCCCGTCGAGGGGGTTGCCCTAGGCGGCCGCCTGCTTGGCCAAGCCCCTGAGCCGGCCCTGGATGTGGTGATGGTAGATGGTTGGCTAGTGTGTGTGATCGAGACTTGGAGGAACTTATGGCATAGGTGCAATTTATGTTGAATGGAAGGTTGGTTTGGATGTAAGGTTGGAGGCCGAATTCTGGTGGCTGTTCTGGCGACGTTCTTGTTGCAGGCGTAAAATTCGAGTGCGGGGTACAGTGAGGCAATGACGTTAAAGACTAGAAATTTGGACATAATTCTTGCATGCATCAATTCAACGAGTTACATTTTTAACTCACAACTATTGTCTAATATCAGCCCAATCCTCGGATGTATTATCATTATTGATTGTTTGGTTGATACGAATTAATTGGATGAAGTTAATTGTTGATGACAATTGATGTTTGATATAGTTTGAACTGGTTGAATTGCATGATTATTGTGTTTGTTTGGTATATTGAATTGGGAACTAAGAATTGGATGATATCGAATAATTGATAGTTTGTGCTGGTTGGAAGTGTAAATTTGCAAGCGGAACTCCGTCCGTATATGAATTGAATGAAATAATTATTTGTGTATTGATATGTGTATTTTATAAATGACTGGAGTTCGAAGAACTCAACTCGGGTTCCAAGATAAATTCATAGTGTAAATTGGCTAATAAATTCTCTTGGATTAATTTTATTCCATAACGTGTGTATATAAATTGCTTGTTTTGATAAATGTTTGAAAAGCTTAGAAATAATATTTAAGAGTTTATAATTTTTTTTATAGTATTCTATTAATATTATACTAAATTCTATTCAATCTAGCTATTTTCAAATTTACAAATATTTAGAATTTGAGATGCTGGATTTAAAAGCAAACACTAGTGTTTAAATCCTTCTTTTGTTAATTAAATAAATGAGATAAAATTATTTAATATATAAAAGTTTCATTATATTTATTAATTTTAGAGTATAATATTTTATTGAGGAAATGTGTCATTAATATTATTATTTTATTAAAAGGTAAACTATTGTTGGTTTTAAATGGTTAATTACAAAGTGTGTGTGTGTGTGTGTAATTTTCGAAAGTAATAAATATTTTGGGGGAATTAATTTAAAGGACAAAGATTTATATATTTTTTGCCTTAAGGACACGACCTCAATATTTTTACCACAAGGACAAACATTCTTCTAAAAATTATTCATAAGGATAAACATTTTTCAAAATTATTCATAAGGACAACAAAACTGCTACCGAGCTAAAACTGATACCTAAAAACTGCTACCGATAACTACAAACTGATACCTAAAAACTGCTATCAATAATTAAAAACTGATACCTACAAAAAGTTGTCCTTCGGGATAAAATATTGAAGGTCTGTCCTTGAGGTTAAAAAGCTGTGAAATTTTATCCTTGACAATAATTCCTGTAAATATTTTCTGGTTAATATTTTGGATATTTAAATGTATTTCACAAATAATATGTTTATTTATGAATTATTAAAGTATGCTTTGTACATACATACATATACATATACATATATACATATATATATATATTTGATTTAAATATTTAAAAAAAATTTATGTAGAAATTTATTATTATTATTTCTTTTCACAGTTGAATTGGGATTTTAAGTATGAATTCTATATTTTCACATTCCCCTTTTTCCCAGATTGATTCCAATATCGTAAATGATTCACCGCTGATATTGATTTGATTGGTGATTTTGGTTTGATATGGTGAGACATCCTTCTATGTTATTTGTGATGACTTTTACTCTGTGTGACGAGGAATCCGAATAAAATGGGTTAGTAATACCGTTTAGGATGGGGAATTCGGTAATGCTTTTTTGGTTATTCTTTGCTCTTGTTATATAGAATATAGAAGGAGCAAGTGTTGTATGTGAACATTGAATGAATAGCATAGTAGCATGCGGTGGTATAGGACACCGAGGTGTTATTTATTTATTTATTTATTTTTGCTCATGGATGACAATGCATAGGGTATGTGGTATGTGTGTGATTCGCTATGGTGAGCACATATGGATGCTACTTGTTAACCACATAGCTTGTGTACATTATATGTCTTTCTAACTTTGTCCAACTCCCTTTCATATTTTGAGAGTGAATCAGATTGGCCAGTATCTACCCAGGCAGTCTAATCTAGGGATTATGCCTTAGATCTGCGACACCGTTGTTGTTTGTGATATTTGATGTGCATCACGAGATTGGTATTGGTAGCCCCTTTTGTCATATAGGCCAGCATTCAGTTACCATAGGGGCACATGTCGGTATACTGGCCAAAGAGGCTACGTGTTGTTGCGCCTATTGTGGATCATTGTCATGATACCGAGAGAGGAGAGGTAATGATAACCAGTGACTGTAGGAGTCGTGCCATGTAGACCACATGTGTCTCCTGGAGCAAGCAGACATGATGTCAGTCTCCTATTTGGTTTCGGAATATGTGGATACATGGAAGTATAAGGGTAGTAGATAGACATAAATTATGTATAGATGAGATTATACCCGAGACTATGTCCAGAGTATGGTCAACCCCATGTCCTTCTTAAGAAGGCGACCTTCTTTTAAAGGCAAATGACAGACTTATTATTGATCATATTTGGATATTGTTTTGAGGTAGCTTAAATCTTCCTTATTGATCATATTTATTCGATATTGGTATTTTATATGAGATTGAGAAAGATAGTGGTCATTGTTTCATTACTGCCCGACTTCAGTTGAGGATGTATCAGTAATGATTATTTCTTGTTAGTGGTTTCAAGATATGGATGATTCATCCGTTGGATGTTTTATGTGAATTTTAATTTGATATGTTTTAAAAAGGTGATGATATCATTATATGGATTTGAGATATTTGGATGAGTTAATTCCTTAAGGATTATTCTATATCTATGTATATACTTTGATATGTCGTCAGATGTATTGAGTATCTCTAATAGCGATATCCTATTGTTTCTTTTTTATAAAGTATCACCTTCTTATGATCCTTGATCAGACATAGTTTGACCCATATATTATTTTATACTTGGTCAGTCCGAGTCATTTCATGTAGAAGGATGACTTTACTGTAACGACCCGTAAATTCATTCCAAATTTTAAAGAAATTTTATTTTAATTTTTGAGTTAAATATTTTAAATTTTGAATAAATTTGAATTCAAATAACGATTTTTGGGACATTGAGTAATATGTTTTTCCAAATTCAATAAAATGAAAAATTTTGTGAAATTTCAAATTTTGGTCAATTGACTTTTGGTAGAAATTTTATAAGTTTTAAAATCTAAATTCATTCTTTTTTTCTAATTCTAGACTGAATTCTAAGGTAATCTTCACTTTACATTTCGTTAAAATCCGATTTCAGTAACTTTAAATTTGCAATTTTCTGTGTTAAAGCGCGCAAATATTTTTGTGTATTTTGGCTATTTTCTTTTATTGGGTTTCGGGCTTGATTTGTTGGGCTTGATCCATTGGGCTTGAATAATCCTTAGGCTTCCTGGACTCCTCGTTCGCTTCACACCTTTTCTGAATGGAAGTTGTCTGTTGAGAAAGGTATGTATATTTTGTTTCTGGCTTCTCATTTCTTCCTCTTTCTCATTCTTTCAGCCTGAACAAATTACAGTAACTTCATCTTCTCCAAGCTTCCATCACCTCTAAATTCCTAAAGCTCTAACCCTAGCTCCTCTCTCGTCTCTCTCTCTGCCCTCTTCTTATCGCCGCACCTTCCTCCTACCCACCACAATGTAGGTGTCGTACCCACCCTCCTTCTTTCGGCCATCCACCTATCCACTCACCCATACACTCGGCCTCTCTCACCTCACTCCCCATAGCCGCACACCCTCCACACCGTGGCCACACGCCTACACACCCATTCACCTACTCACTAAGCCGAACTCACACACCCCACACCCACCTCCGCTCGGCCACACACACCCACCACACCCACAAACTCCTCACGACCACACCCTACCCAAGGCCGTGTGCACCCATAAGCCGAGTGCACCAAGGCTAGGCCGAACCCCTTTGCATCCTCCTCTTCTCATTAAAAAAATATTATTTTCAAAAGTTTTGTTTTGTCATACCCGCATCTCTTTGAGTTTTGGATCGTTGTTGTTTGGCTTGTGGTCTCCATCTCCATACTCACTTCGTATCCATTCGTTGTAGTTGTCACCTTCGCTAGCCACGAAAGTTGAGAACCACACTGTGACAGCCCATAGTTTAAGATAGATATACATATATAATTTAAATACTCTGTAAAAGAAAGCTAGTTAGCTAAAAACAAAAAAAATCTTTTCTCAGGAAAACATTTGGGTATGAATGAGAATGTATGCCCTTGTGCATATGTATGTTGTTCTAACATATTACCTGAGTAAGGTAATTTAGTAAGCAAAGGCATAGGAGGTGAATTAGTACATGACTTTATAAGTATGTGTATATTATAGCTTAAATACAATGTATAAGTAACATAGGCAGCTTTAGTCTGAATTTCCCATAAAAATTAAACAGGAACATAGCTGTTTGAATAAGTAGAAGGAGCATGAATATAAGATAGGTAAAAATCATGCATATAGTGTGTAAAGAAACTTACTAAAAGTAACCAAGACAAGGAAAAGGGGGGGGGGGTGAATGGTGGGAAAGGAAAGTGGAGAGGGTGAACTGTTGGGTGAAACCAGAAATGGTGATGAAGAAAATAAATTACTCAAATAACCTTAAAACCCTAGCAACTCCCCTATATACATTATTATCTCCTACGGTTACACATGAGAAACATAAAATAAAAATATAGGAAAGTAAAAGAGGAAACATGCAGCAGTTAGGAAATCAATGACAGACTTAAATCAAGATTTGGGAAGGAGAACCTTGGTGAGTAAACCCTCACTTGGCAAGGCATTAAGACCTATGAAAAGCCGCCATTTAACCTCTAGTTTATTTTAATTATGTTTGGAGTTTTGCTTGCATTTTTAGTCTAACCATTTTCTATTGTTTCTGAAGATATGTGGCTTGTATTGCTTGGTTGTCATTTAACCTATGATTGTTTACACATGATATATATTTAATGATAGGATGATAATAACCGATTTATTTATATGTTTATGAACCTGAGAAATGTTTTTTGTTAAAGCATAAATTAATAAGAATAGTAAGGTGCAAGGCAGTAAGAGGAAGGGGTCCTCTGGCTTATGTTTTGCATCTGAAAGGATGGTTGGGATGCAGTGGAATTTCCATATGCTAAATCTTGATCCATCATTGAGTACTCTCTGGAAATAAGATTGAGTAATAAGAAAATACAGTATAATGTGTAGGCTGACTGTAAGAACCTATTTACTGGAGAACCCTAGTAGCATTTCACTTTGAAAATGCTCTGAGTTATGCTTTAACCAAAGGTATATCTCTGAATGGAATTAAATTGAAATGATTTTCAAGTGTGAGTGATGGTTGAATATATAAGTGGATGAATGTTTGATGGATGTATAAAAACCGCTAGGATGCATTGATTAGGGATACAACAGTGATGGGCATGACACTGCATAGGTAATATGGGGTTATATGAAAGAATTTAGTAATTAAACTAAGGGCATGGGTCACCTCTATCAGGTTGGGTAAGAGGGAAGTGGGTATGGCATAGTGGTTGGCTTACATCAAGGTTGGGGTGTGAGTTTGCACATGACATGGTTATGTCCAAAAAGCTTATAGTGCACTGAAATGCAAGTAGCAGTTCCAGGCAGTGTGCACCAATGCAACCATGACTGTGATGCTGGACCCCTTAAAATGAATGACATGAAGTGAATATACATGCAAAAGTATAAATGCTAGAAGTATGTGGGAGTCTTGATATGCAGACTCAATATTGGTAATTTAGCTCAATGATATGGATGTTGTTTGTTCATGTATATGTATGCCTATATTAAATTATAGTGGCTATTATGATTATTGGATTAAAGTTTTCTGTTGACCAATTAGCCTAAGAATGCATACATGATGATGTTAATAGTACATAACACATACCATTGTTATAACATGTAGCAATTTGAGCATGAAAAGTAGTTTAACAACTTAAGTGAAACACTTAACCTCTGAAAACAAAGGTAATGTGGAACCTATTCCTTTAGTCTGTATGCATTGTCAAATGATTTTCTCACACCAGACTTCAATCTGACCAGTTTGTTGCTTGCATCAAATGGGTGCTTCACTTGCATTGTGGAGCAGGTCATGAGATGGTTGCAGGAAAAGGAGATGCTAAGTAATAAGATGCAGATATATGATGCTAAGAAGAAATTGCAAACTAACTAAGCTAGGATTTTGTAGGAGAATGGCTCTTCTGTTTTATTTCAGTTGAAAGACTTTATGTAATGATGTTTGAATTGTGCTAAAAAAAACTTGACTGTGATGTAATGGATGGCTTGGAATGATTATGTTGAGATGAAACCATTTTCAGTAAAAAATGATAAAGGTCTTTAGCTTTATATTGGAAGCTGTGAGCATACAAAATTTTTATGAACCAAGTAATAAGTTTGGTAGTAGATCTGAAGCATAAGTGAACCAGTTATATATATGTTTATGTACTAGAGTGTTTTGGAGACTAGAACCTATTTACTTACCACTGCAGGTATTATAAGGTAAGGAAAAACCCATAGGCAGGAAAGAAAGAAAAACATAGGAGATACGAACCCAGATTTAAAAATGTATTTGATGATTATATGAGTAAGTGAAACTTGTAGATTATAACCAATTAATCCTGGAATCTTATCTAAACAAATTAGTCCACCTGAGGACAAGGTGAAGCAGATAACAACTGTGCATGATTATGTGCACACAGGTGCACATAAGCATGCACAACCCCAGTTTAATTGTTTGAAAAGCAAACTTTGATAAATTTAAATGTTATGAGTTAGTTCATGTATTTTATTAAATACACAAATGCTAAGCACAAGAAAATAAATAGGAATTGGTTAATTAAATTGCACATAGATTCAAATAGGAAGAATCGCCTCAATCCCTTTTACTGTGAATAAACTCAGTTTTTTTTGTTTAAAATAGACTTAGTTATCCTTTACCAAAAATACTCTGATAAAAGAAATATGATCTGAATGTTTATATGAACATTCAAATAGTTTATACAAAGAAGTATATCAATATTTCTATATTGATCAGATTGGATCTTGGGAAATAAAAACACGTAAAAAAAAATAGTTGGTCTGTGAAAGAGTGCAACCCTGAATTTAGCTCAGACTAAATTGAGTCATTCAATTAAAATGACAAGTTAGGAAGGGTTGTCTCAGTTGGTATCAGAGCTATGTTATTAAATACATAGCCAAAACAAATGCTTGCTTGAATTTGTGTGCATTGTTTGTTGTTTGCTTGAGTTGCTTTATTTATTATGAATGAATGAGTTCACTGTTAGTTTTAAAAGTAAAAATAGAGAATAGGAATTAGAACTAACTACACTAGAAATGTTCAATAGAGATCCAGAGCAGTTAGAATCAATCCCCAGGCTACAGTAGAAAGGGAAAATGGTCAATCTTCTGATACTACTGAGCAAGCAACTGGAATGGCTGCTGGTCCCCCAACGATTAACATGCAAGATTTTGTTCGAGTGCTGAGGGATGGAATGGCACCTAGGGTAGATAATCCACATGAGGAGCTGTCCAAATTGCTTAAAACATATACAAACCTAGGAGGCAGTTGCTTTGATGGCACAGAAAATGTCATGGGTGTCCAGGCATGGTTAAGAACAGTAGAGAGGATCTTTGTAGACATGCAAGTCAATGATCAGAGAAGAAGGCAAATAGCTTCAAGACAACTGAAAGGCATTGCTTTGGACTGGTGGGAAGTGGTTATTGCAGGCAGGAAAGAACAAGAAATCACATGGAATCATTTCAAAGAAATGATAGAAGCCAGATTTGTCCCAGCATCAGCAAAAGCTTCATTGCTTGAGGAGTTTATCAAATTGAGGCAAGGATCTATGAGTGTCACTGAATACACTCAGAAGTTTGAAGGGTTGTCCAAGTATGGGGCAGTATTAATCCCAAATGAAGTTGCAAGGAATGCTAGATACATTCAGGGGTTAAATACTGGATTTAGTAGAGCCATGTTGCCATACAAAGACAGACATTTGACCAGGTTATGGACTTGACATTGTCATTTGAGCAGCATGATAATGCCAGAGAAAAGTTTAAGAATTTTAGGAATAACAAAAAGGGGAAGAATAGAGCACACGCATATGAGAAGAAGAAGGAAGAAGCAATGAACAAAGAAGGAAGTAAAGTGGCGAACTCTGACAACAAGAAAACTAAAGTTATCTGTTATAACTGTGGGAAGGAAGGCCATATAAAGACCAAATGCCAAGCACCCAAGTCAACTATTCTTAGGTGCTACAACTGTGGTAAAGAGGGGCACCTGAAGAGGCAGTGTCCAGAAATGGCAAGGGTGGCTGTTCTTGAAGGAAAAGGCAAAGCAATGAAAGCACCCAACCAAGTGGAAGGTATATTATTTATTAAAGGCTTACCCATATCATTTGTTTATGATACAGGAGATACCCACCCTTTTATCTCATATGACATAGTTCAGAAACTAGGGTTGACATGTATTCTTGTTGATAAGCCATTGCATGTTGATAGTCCTGTAGGTAGTTCCTGCATTACAAATATGAAATGCATGCAAGTAGAAATATGTATAGGTGGTCACATCTTTATTTCATAATTATATGTGTTAAATTATCCTAAGTTGGATATCATACTGGGAATGGATTGGTTAAAAAGTTTTTGTGCTATTATTAATTTAGAAAACTTTACAATCTCACTACAACTTCCTGATGGCAAAAGGGTTTTGGTCATGTTTGAGGTAGCCAAAGATAGGGGTATGGGTAGGATGTTCAACTTGAACAGTGGTGAAGTTGAATCAAGCCTAGAGAAGATACCCATAGTTAACCAATACACTGATGTGTTTGGTGAAGTGAATGGCATTCCTCATAATAGGCCAGTAGAATTTCAAATAAGAATTAGACCAGGAACAAGCCCCGTCATTAAGAAACCAAATAGAATGGGTCCTAAGGAACTAATTGAGTTGAAGAAACAATTAGAAGAATTAGAACAAAAAGGCTTCATTAGGCCCAGTAGTTCGAATTGGGGATCACCAATAGTATTTGTTAAGAAGCATGATGGTTCCTTGAGAATATGCATAGACTATAGAGAACTAAACTCAGTCACCATCAAAAAAAAATACCCTCTACCTAGAATTGATGATCTCTTTGATCAATTAAATGGTGCTAAAGTATTTTCTAGACTTGATTTAGCATCTGGTTTTCACCAAATGAAAGTGGAAGAAGAAAGTATCAAATATACAGCTTTCAACACCAGATATGGCTTGTATGAATACTTAGTAATGCCATTTGGTTTGACTAATGCACCATCCTATTTTGTAGACTTAATGAATAGGATTTTCAGAGATAACGTAGATAAATTTGTATTAATCTTCATTGATGATATACTAATATATTCTAAGTCAGATAGTGAACATGAAAAGCATTTGCATATGGTACTGAGTAGACTAAGGCAACAAGGCCTTAAAGCCAAGTTTGCAAAGTGTTCTTTCTGGAAGAATGAAATAAAATTCTTGGGCCACATAATTTCTCAAGAAGGAATTTCAGTAGACCTTAGTAAGGTCATGGCAGTGCAAGCATGGAAGAGACCCAGCAGTGTTACTGAGGTAAGATCATTCATGGGCCTGGGTGGATACTACAGAAGATTTATAAAAGATTTTGCTAAAAAAGCAATCCCACTAATCAAGTTAACAAGGAAAGACCAGCCTTTTATATGGACTGAGAAATGTGAAGGGGCATTCAATCAATTGAGGAAGGCATTGATGGAAGCACCAGTGCTAAAAATTCCAGAAGGCAATGACAATTTAGTGGTATACACTGATGCATGTGGATCAGGTATAGGAGCTGTTCTTATGCAAGATGGTAGAGTAATAGCTTATGCATCAAGACAACTGAAACCAAGTGAGACCAAGTATGCAACACATGACTTGGAATTGGCAGCTGTGGTGTATGCATTAAAACTTTGGAGACACTACCTGTTAGGAGCAAAGTTTGAGCTTTATACTGACCACAAAGCTTTGAAATACTTATTTTCTCAAAAAGATTTAAACATGAGACAACATAGGTGGGTGGAATTCCTTGCTGCCTATGATTTGGACATTATGTATACACCAGGGAAAGCAAATAGAGTGACAGATGCATTGAGTAGGCAACATGCCAAGTTAGCTACACTGATGATGGAGGAATATAAAATGTTATCAATATTGACTGATGTAGAAATAGAAAACATGAGAGAGCAAATTATGGAGTTAAAGGAAGACATGAAGCACTATGGCAAGCTCAGCCTCATCACAATAAAATCAGACTTAGTGGAATAAGTGAACCAGTCACAAGACATGGATGAATTTCTGAAGGAGAAAAAGGAATTGTTAAAGAATGATTCAAAGCTTGACAAATTTGAACTAGATGGAAAAGGATGCTTAAGATATAAGGGAAGATTGTGTGTGCCTAACATAGAAGCTCTACAAAGGAAGATCTTGGATGTCCATCACAAGTCAAAGTACACCATACATCCAGGGAGTACTAAAATGTATCATGACCTAAAAAGGAGTTATTGGTGGAAAGGAATGAAAAGAAGTGTGGGAATATGTGGCAAAATGTATGACTTGCCAACAAGTCAAGGCTGAGTATCAAAGACCCAGTGGACTGTTACAGCCTCTAGAAGTCCCAAGGTGGAAATGGGAAAGCATATCGATGGATTTCATTGATGGCTTGCCAAGATCAAAGAAAGGTAATGACAGTATTTGGGTGGTAGTGGATAGGTTGACTAAATCATCACATTTCATACCAGTAAAGAGTAATAGAAATGCACCAAAGTTGGCACAAGTTTTCATGAAAGAAATAGTGAAACTAAATGGAGTTCCTACCACTATCATTAGTGACAGAGACACCATATTCACATCAAAATTTTGGAATAGCTTTCAACAAGCAATGGGAGTTGAGTTGTGCTTGAGCACAGCCTACCATCCCCAAACAGATGGTCAGACAGAAGTGGTTAATAAATTCTTGGAGGATCTACTTAGAGCTTGTGTACTTGATCATGGTGGCAATTGGGAAGACTACCTTTATTTAGCAGAATTTGCCTACAACAACAGCTACCAGAGCAGTATAGGAATGGCACCCTATGAAGCTCTGTATGGGAGGCCTTGTTTGTCACCTGCTTGCTGGTTAGAGGTAGGTGATAAGGTAATGTTAGGATCAGATCATGTGAAAGAGACAAATGCTAAGATTATATTGATCAGACATAGAATGAAGGCAGTGCAAGATAGAATGAAATCATATGCAGATAGGAGAAGGAAGCCACTTGAATTTGAAGTAGGAGATTATGTGTACTTGAAAGTTTCACCTATGAGGAAGGTATTGAGGTTTGGCAAGGCAGGAAAGCTGACCCCAAGATATATAGGACCATATGAGATTATTGCAAGAATAGGAATGATGGCTTACAAGTTGAAGTTGCCAGAAGAAATGAGTGGGATACACAATGTATTTCATGTATCACAATTGAGAAAATATGTGCATGATGAAGCTTCAGTAGTTCAGTCACCAAACAAAGTGGAAGTTAGACCAGATCTGGTGTATGAGAAGAAGCCAGTAGGCATTGTAGCCAAAGAAGATAAGAAATTGAGGAACAAAATAATTAAACTGGTAAAGGTGCAGTGGAGTTTGGACCCTAATGATTGCACATGGGAGGTTGAAGACAAGATAAAAGTCCAATACCCTCAACTATTTGCAACTGATAGTTAAGGCAGAGGTATTTTAATATTCATGCTTGAATTTACTTAGTTGAACATGATATTCAAAGTTGAATGTGCTTGTTTGATATATGCTTTGGTTGAATTAAGAATGTGTATTCATGTTTGATTTTGACACTTGATTAACATAGTAAGAAGTGTTAAATTGTGGGATACAATTTCTTAAAGGAGGGGTGTATGTGACAGCCCATAGTTTAAGATAGATATACATATATAATTTAAATACTCTGTAACAGAAAGCTAGTTTGCTAAAAACAAAAAAAATTCTTTTCTCTGGAAAACATTTGGGTATGAATGAGAATGTATGCCCTTGTGCATATGTATGCTGTTCTAACATATTACCCGAGTAAGGTAATTTAGTAAGCAAAGGCATAGGAGGTGAATTAGTACATGACTTGATAAGTATGTGTACATTATAGCTTAAATACAATGTATAAGTAACATAGGCAGCTTTAGTCTGAATTTCCCATAAAAATTAAACAAGAACATAGCTGTTTGAATAAGTAGAAGGAGCATGAATATAAGATAGGTAAAAATCATGCATATAGTGTGTAAAGAAACTTACTAAAAGTAACCAAGACAAGGAAAAGGGGGGGGTGGTAGGAAAGGAAAGTGGAGAGGGTGAAACCAGAAATGGTGATGAATTTTCAGATGAAAATAAATTACTCAACTAACCTTAAAACCCTAGCAACTCCCCTATATACATTATTATCTCCTACGGTTACACATGAGAAACAGAAAATAAAAATATAGGAAAATAAAAGAGGAAACATGCAGTAGTTAGGAAATCAATGGCAGACTTAAATCAAAATTTGGGAAGGAGAACCTTGGTGAGTAAACCCTCACTTGGCAAGGCATTAAGACCTATGAAAGGCAGCCATTTAGCCTTTAGTTTATTTTAATTATGTTTGGAGTTTTGCTTGCATTTTTAGTCTAACCATTTTCTGTTGTTTCTGAAGATATGTGGCTTGTATTGCTTGGTTGTCATTTAACCTATGATTGTTTACACATGATATATATTTAATGATAGGATGATAATAACTGATTTATTTATATGTTTATGAACCTGAGAAATGTTTTTGGTTAAAGCATAAATTAATAAGAAAAGTAAGGTGCAAGGCAGTAAGAGGAAGGGGTCCTCTGGCTTATGTCTTGCATCTGAAAGGATGGTTGGGATGCAGTGGAATTTCCATATGCTAAATCTTGATCCATCAATGAGTACTCTCTGGAAATAAGGTTGAGTAATAAGAAAATACACTATAATGTGTGGGCTGACTGTAAGAACCTATTTACTGGAGAACCCTAGTAGCATTTCATTTTGAAAATGCTCTGAGTTATGCTTTAACCGAAGGTATATCTCTGAATGGAATTAACTTGAAATAATTTTCAAGTGTGAGTGATGGTTGAATATATAAGTGGATGAATGTTTGATGGATGTATAAAAACTGCTAGTATGCATTGATTAGGGATACGACAGTGTTGGGCATGACACTGCATAGGTAATATGGGGTTATATGAAAGAATTTAGTAATTAAACTAAGGGCATGGGTCACCTCTATCAGGTTGGGTAAGAGGGAAGTGGGTATGGCATAGTGGTTGGCTTACATCAAGGTTGGGGTGTGAGTTTGCACATGACATGGTTATGTCCAAAAAGCTTATAGTGCACTGGAATGCAAGTAGCAGTTCCATGCAGTGTGCACCAATGCAACCATGACTGTGATACTGGACCCCTTAAAATGAATGACATGAAGTGAATATACATGCAAAAGTATAAATGCTAGAAGTATGTGGGAGTCTTGATATGCAGACTCAATATTGGTACTTTAGCTCAATGATATGGATGTTGTTTGTTCATATATATGTATGCCTGTATTAAATTATGGTGGCTATTATGATTATTGGATTAAAGGTTTCTATTGACCAATTAGCCTAAGAATGCATACATGATGATATTAATAGTACATAACACTTACCACTGTTATAACATGTAGCAATTTGAGCATGAAAAGTAGTTTAACAACTTAAGTGAAACACTTAACCTCTGAAAACATAAAGGTAATATGGAACCTGTTCTTTTAGTCTGTATGCATTGTCAAATGATTTTTCTCACACCAGACTTCAATCTGACCTGTTTGTTGCTTGCATCAAATGGGTGCTTCACTTGCATTGTGGAGCAGGTCATGAGATGGTTGCAGGAAAAGGAGATGCTAAGTAATAAGATGCAGATATATGATGCTAAGAAGAAATTGCAAATTAACTAAGCTAGGATTTTGTAGGAGAATGGCTCTTCTGTTTTATTTCAGTTGAAAGATTTTATGTAATGATGTTTGAATTGTGCTAAAAAAAACTTGACTGTGATGTAATGGATGGCTTGGAAAGATTATGTTGAGATGAAACCATTTTCAGTAAAAAATGATAAAGGTCTTTAGCTTTATATTTGAAGCTGTGAGCATACAAATTTTTTATGAACCAAGTAATAAGTTTGGTAGTAGATCTGAAGCATAAGTGAACCAGTTATATATATGTTTATGTACTAGAGTGTTTTAGAGACTAGAACCTATTTACTTAACCACTGCAGGTATTATAAGGTAAGGAAAAACCCATAGGCAGAAAAGAAAGAAAAACATAAGAGATATGAACCTAGATTTAAAAATGTATTTGATGATTATATGATTAAGTGAAACTTGTATATTATAACCAATTAATCTCGGAATCTTATCTAAACAAATTAGTCCACCTAAGGACAAGGTGAAGCAGATAACAACTGTGCATGATTATGTGCACACAGGTGCACAGAAGCATGCACAACCCCAGTTTAACTGTTTGAAAAGCAAACTTTGATAAATTTAAATGTTATGAGTTAGTTCATATATTTTATTAAATACACAAATGCTAAGCACAAGAAAATAAATAGGAATTGGTTAATTAAATTGCACATAGATTCAAATAGGTAGAATCACCTCAATCCTTTTACTGTGAATAAACTCAGTTTATTTTTTTGTTTAAAATAGACTGAGTTATCCTTTACCAAAAATACTCTGATAAAAAAAATATGATCTGAATGTTTATATGAACATTCAAATAGTTTTTACAAAGAAGTATATCAATATTTCTATATTGATCAGATTGGATCTTGGGAAATAAAAACGCATAAAAAAAAGTTGGTCTGTGAAAGAGTGCAACCCTGAATTTAGCTCAGACTAAATTGAGTCATTCAATTAAAATGACAAGTTAGGAAGGGTTGTCTCACACACACGATTAACTTCTTATGATTAAGAGAATGGACATCTTTTGAAATGTCAGTTGAAATGTTGTCGTAGTTAGATTTGCTTAGTTAATATTATATGATATGATATGATGCTCGCCTATGACATGGTATAATTTGTTATATGATGTGTTATGTGATATGTACTGATATGTTATGTTATTTACATCACGCTGCATGTTCCTTGACAATGGGTTGAAATGATACATACTCGAACGATCTTATATATTAGGAAAAAATCATTATGGTTTGAAATGATAAACTCAAGCGATTTTATTGATTTGAAACTATTAATTTGGAATACGGGTTTAAATGATATATACTCAGAAATTTAATTATAATTTTGGGTTGAAATGATATATATCCAATCACTTGACCACGGGGTAGAAAATTATATACAGACCCATTGGTTGGTTTTAAATTATCTTCAAAATTATGAAGTATGTTTCGATTTAATGAATTTAAATTTTGAATTTAATTTAATGATTTTAATTAAAAATTTATATTTGGAAAATAATAATATTTTATGTGTTTAAAAGTTAAATTATAAGCTAAATATGGTGTTACATGTAATTTTAAGATTTTTAACTTATAATTTTATTTAAGTTTTAAAAAATATATTTTAATTTAATATTATAAATATATATATTTATTAGATTTATTTTAATATAATAAACATAGTTTTAGTATAATATAGTAAATATAGTTTTATTTTAATATAATGAATATAATTTTAATTTAATATATTAAATATAGATAAATATAATAACTGTCATAAATTAAATGTAAGAAATTTAGTGAATGATGATTTGTAATTAACTCTAGTTTAATTGTTTTAAATTTAAATAAGACTTTTATTAGGTACATTTATTTTTGAAATTTCAAATAGGTATGATTTTGAAATGTAATAATTGATTTTACCAGAATTGTTAAGTTAAAGGTATTCATATCTAAATTATAATATAAGTTAAATGTTTTAGTACAGATTTAATTTATAATTTGAGAAATTAAAATGTTAAAATGACCATGGTGTGAAATAAGTGTTTGGTTGTTAAAGAGAATGGGGTCGGATATTATCATTCTCTCTGCCAATTTTGAAACTATTTTAACAACTGTACACGTGGTGGAGAATCCAGAATAAGCAAGATGATGTGGCGAACGCTGCTGATATGAGGTAAGAAACGCCGCCCTGACCTTCGGGTCAGCTTGATATGACTAAAACAGGAGCTATACCGGGCCAAGCGGGGTCGCTCCCTCGATCGAACACGCTTCTTCGAAACCATCTCTATTACTTTGTGATTTGATTTGGTGAGCACCATTGACTATGGAGTGTGTCTCGAGGTGGGTGGTAGTAGCTGCTATGCATTACTACCGGAATAAGAGTGCAAAATGGTAGAATCCTACCCTGGGCATAGCCTCGCGTGCCTTGTCATATGCCTCATCGAGCCCACTACGATTTTGATTTGTGTCATACCTACGGAGTGCTCCTTGATAGCTCACCAAGTTCGGTGAAGTTTACAGTACTGTATAGACTACGATGCCTATAAAAATGTGTTAAAAGGGATATGGGTAACACCTTAATGCTATTTTCAATATTATACTTTTCTGATATACACTACACATATAACGTATAGTACTACATATGTAAATAGTTTGACGGATCCTTAAAAGATAGGAATCTCAAACATCCTTTGAGTTATTGTTGCATTTCCTTTGTTATATTTCCCTTGAGTTGATTTACTTACATGAGAATGTTAGTCCTGACTCGAGTGTTTTTTTTACTTTATGCTCGAGTCAGTCTGAGTTTCACAGCATTCAAGACTCACCTTTTGGAGCTGGAGACTTTTTTAGAGATCTATCTATGTGCTTAGCTATTTCAGTTATTTCTGTTTAGACATTTTCTTATGTATTAGTGAACTTCTAGATATTTGGATTTCTGTTGTATTTGCTTATGACTCTGTTGTTTCTGCAGCAGCTTCATGAACCACTATATGTTATCTATTCCGCCGCATACTATGTATCTGTGATTCTGTGATTGATTTAATTTACTCCAAAAATATATATAACAATCTATTGTTTTGAACGATTCGAGTTGGGCATGTGTGGTTTTATTGTTAACTTGAATAGTTCGGAATAACAGGTCGTTACAGTTGGTATCAGAGCTTTGGTTTTAGGCAGACCTTAGCCTATGGGTAAAAACTCATTAAAGATTGGGTAGTACTACTCTAGAATGAGTAGAATTAATTACAGAATCACTCTAGTTTTAGCTTGATTCTTAGTTAGAATTCTCTTTGATTGGGATTCCTTTGAATTTGAATCTCTTCCTTTGTTCTAAAATCCATTCTTGAATTTTCCCAATGAGTACCCGTAGGAATGTCAGAGGTAAGGGTCATGGATATGCCCCAGCTCCACAAGTTGCTCCGCAAGCTTAGAAGTCAAGTTCACCACTCTTTTTAAGGAGTACACTCAACTTGGGGGTATGAAGTTCACTGGATCGGAGAGTATTATTGAGGCTTAGCAGTGGCTGAAGAGCTTAGAGAGGATCTTTACCGGACTTGAGATCATCGATGCTCAGACACGTCAATTGGCTACTTGGCAGTTGCAGGAAGCTGCCCAGGATTGGTGGGAATCACTTACCGCCCAGACCATCGAGGTGAATATCTCTTGGCAGTAGTTTAGGTAGAATCCTTAGTTGTCCTTGTTTATTAGGTTATCTCTTCGGAATTCATCTCAGATTTTGGATCCATAAATTTTCAGGGATCCTTTTGTGGAAAAGTGAATTCCTGAAGCAGGGAAGTCTTGGTTATATAGGGAATTTATGGATTTGGAGCAGGGGAATATGTCTTTTGCAGAGTATGAGAAGAAGTTCAATGAGTTATCCAAGTTTGGACCTAGTTTGATCGCCTCTCGACTCAAGAAGAATGAGAAGTATATCTCTAGAGCCCATCCTGAGTATTATGATCGTCCGATTAATCATGTTCACGGCACCTTTATAATCTTATGGATATGGCCACCAGATTTGAGAACCCTAGTACCAATGGAAAGAAAGTTGTGCGAGAACCTCAGTCTTAGGGAACTTCTAGCAGTTCGAAGAAGAGGAAGTCCAACTTTCTGCAACAGAAGAAGAAATGGAAGAATTATCAAGTTATATGATATTCTTCTTAGAGGCAGCTTATCGATTTATCTTCCATCACCTACTTAAAGTATGACAAGAAGGGGAATTATGCCAACAGTTGTCCATCCGGAGCTGCTATTCCTCCAGTCCATACGACCAGGAACAACCTTTGCCACATTTTCTTGCAGCCTGGCCACTTCACGAAGGATTGTCCCACTCAGCTGAAGGGTAAGTCATCCGGAGTTTTTGCTTTGACCTTTTCCATTCTCCTACTCCTAGTGATACCTAAGGTACTTTCCAAGGCACCTTTTCTTTGCTTGATTTTCGTGTTCTATTTGACACTGGAGCATCTCATAGATGCATTATCTTTGTAATAAGTTTGAATACATCTTGCAACCCAAATTGGCAACTGTATCCTTATGTGTATCTAATCCTACCGGCGGTCCCTCAAACCTCAGTATGATTTGTAAAGAGGTTAAACTCCTTTATAATAAGCATTGCTTCACGGGAAATTTCTATGTTCTTGGTTTTGATGTATTTGATCTCTTGCTCAGAGGTGATTGGTTAAAGAGATTTGATGCAGTTATCTCTTGGAAAGCCTGAACCATTTCCTTAATAGATGACCATGGTAACTCTTTGATGATTGCTTGCCAAATGCCTCAAGATTATGCTGGCACTTCTATCTTTTCTCTTGATTCTCATCATAGTGACCTTGACTCCATTTCTGTTGTCAAACTATTTCCTGATTTTTTTTGGTGAAGTCTGTTCTCTTTCTCCTAAGCGGAAATTGAATTCCGCATTGATTTTATTCTTGGATCCCGACCAGTAGTTCTTCCTCCTAGAAGGATGGCGCCCAAGCAGAAAGTCGAGTTGAGGAAGCAGATAGAAGACCTATTTTCTAAGGGTTTGATTAGGACGAGTCATTCAGAATGGGGAGAAGCTATAGTATTTGTCACTAAGTCTGATGGTTATTTGAGGATGTGTGTTGATTGTAGGGAGCTGAATAATCTTACTATGAAAAACAGATATCCTATGCCTCGAATCAACAACATGTTCGACCAGCTCTATGGAGCTAAAGTTATTTCTCAGCTTGATCTTGCCACCGGTTTTCATTTGCTCTGAGTTGATGAGGAGAGCATTTCCAAAACAATTTCAGAATGGTTAGTTATACTTTTTGGTTTGACTAATGCTCCAGCCTTCTTCATTGATCTTATGAATCGTGTTTTTTCCATGACGTTCTCAACAAGTTCATTCTTGTCTTCGTCGATGATATTCTTGTCTTTTCTAAGTCAGAGATGGAGCATGAATCGCACTTGAGTTTTGATCTTGAAACCCTTAGGAGTCATCAGTTGAAAGCTAAGTTTTCCAAATGTCATTTTAGGAAGGATGAAGTCTGATTTATTGGGCATGTTGTTTCTGGAAATGGGGTTTTGGTCAATCCTTTTAAGGTCGCCGTAATTAATGTAAGTCTATCCACCTTTCTTCCTTCATAATTTAATTATCTTATCTTTCTTTGAATTCAAACACCCTATTCTGTTTTAGGATTGGGAAAAACCTAAGGCTCCTTTAGATATATGTAGCTTTTTGGGCCTAGTTGGTGATTATCGAAGGTTTATTGAGAATTTTTCTCGAATTGCTGCACCTGTTATTGATTTGACTCGTAAAAATGCTAAGTTTGTTTGGAATGATAAGTGTGAAGCTGCATTTAATGAGTTAAAGTGAAAGCTTACTTTCACATCAGTTCTTACCATTCCGAATGGATGTTAAGGATTAACGGTATACAACGATGCTTGTCGAGAAAGTTTGGAGCTGTGTTGATGTAGAATGGGAAGGTTTCGTCGATTGAAGACTCATGAAGTCAATTACGCAACTCATGATTTGGAATTGCTTGCTGTAGTGTTTGCTTTGAAGTTATGGAGGCACCATCTTTTGGGAACTAAGTTTGAGCTCTTTACGGATCACCAGTCGTTGAAGTATATTTTCATGTAGAAGGATTTGAACCAAAGGCAAGTTAGATGGCTCAAATTCTTAGCAGCTTATGACCTCGACATCAACTACACTCCAGGGAAGGCTGATGTCGTAGCTGATACCTTAAGTCAGAAAAGGAAAATGTTATGTCAGATTATAGGTTCTTTATCCCTTTTGGATTGTACCATGGTCAAGCAAGATGAGGATAGGATTCTTAAGCTCATGAAGGATAATGTTCATAGTAGGGATGGTGGTAACCAAGGTGAATTAGGAGCACAAATCGACCAAAATGGAATTCTAAGGATTAATAATTGAATTGTGTTTCGAATTTCGATGGATTGAGGTAAGAAGTGCTTAAGGAAAACCATCAATCCAGACTCTCTATCCATCCAGGAGTCACGAATATGTACCAAAATACGAAGAAGCTGTATTGGTGGAGTGGTATGAAGTGAGATATCTCCCTTTATGTTAGTAGATATGCCGCTTGTCAACAAGTTAAGGCTAATCATCAGAAGACCATTGATTGTTGCAACCCCTTGAGATTCCCATTTGGAAGTGGGATTAGGTTTTATGGATTTTATAGATGGATTACCAAGGACGAGAAGGGGTAATGAGAGTATATGGTTAGTTGTTGATAGACTGACCAAGATGGCTCATTTCATTCTGGTCAGGTCTAATCGCACTGCTTCGAGTTTAGCTGGAATTTATATGAGAGAGATTTTTCGACTTCATTGTGTCCCATCCAGCATTATTTGCGATTGAGATCTTATCTTTACCAGCCAGATTTGGAAAGCATTTCAAGAAGATTTGGGTACTCGTCTGAATCTGAGCACAGCTTATCATTGGTAGACCGACGGTTAGACAGAAAGAATTAATCAGATTCTGGAAGATCTTCTTCGTGTCTGTTTTCTTGATTATGGAGGATCTTAGGAAGATCATCTCTATCTCATTGAATTCACTTATAATAACAACTATTAGGTATAATCTTAAATTTTAAATTAAGGTTACCGTAAGCATTAATCTATTTAATCCCATCCTTTGAATTCAGGCTAGTTTCGCAATGTCTCTGTTTGCCGCTCTTTAAGGATGATCTTGCAAATCACCATCTTGCTGGATTGAATCCGGTGATCATTTAGTTCTTGGACCCGGTATGATTCTAGAACATCCGAGAAGGTTGAGGAGATCAGGAGGAAGATGAGGATTGCTCAGGATAGGTAGAAGAAGGATGCTGATAAATGGATAAGGGATTTGGAATTTTGAGCGGACGGTCATTTTTTCTCAATATCTCACCGTTGAAGAATGTGTTTTGCTTTGGTAGGAAAGGAAAGATTGCTCCTGAATTCAATGGTCCTTTCCGCATCTTAGAGAGAGTTGGTCCTTTAGCTTATCGAGTGGATTTTCCAGAGAAGCTATCTAGAGTGCATCATGGGTTCCATGTTTCGCATCTTCGCAAGTATCTTCATGATCCAACTTTGATTGTTCAGCCCGCTTTACTTTAGAGTTTGGATGTTGAGCCATACCTCACTGTCGAGAGGAAACCACTTCGTATTATCGATAGAGGTAGAAAACAGCTGAGGAGGAAATCTGCCAACCTGGTCAAAGTATAATGGGGTATAGACGATCGAGATTGTACCTGCGAAATGGAGGAGAGCATGCGTGCTTCGAATCCTGAACTTTTTGTATCAGGTGCTATTTGTTTCGAACCTATCTTATCTTTTCTACTTGTTTCTATTCTCCTTTTTCGTTCTTTTTCGGGAATGAAAAGTTTTGGGTGTGGGAGAGTGCAACAACTCGTGAATTCAGTCAATTTTTTAAATAAATTTTATTTGAATTTTTGATTTAAATATTTTAAAATTTAAATAAATCTGAATTTAAATAACGATTTTTGGGACATTGAGTAATATATTTTTCCAAGTTCAATAAAATGGAAAATTTTCTGAAATTTCAAATTTTGATAAAAATCAGTCAAAGTTTAATTTTGGTTGAAAATTTAAAATTTTTAAAATTTAAAATTTTTAAAATTTAAATCTATTCTTTTTTTTCTAATTCTAGACTGAATTCTGAGGTGGTCTCCACTTTTCATTTCGTTAAAATCCTATTTCTACAGCTTTAAATCAGCAATTTTCTATGTAAAAACGCACGAATATTTGTGTGTTTTTTGCCTACGTTCCTTTATTGAGTTTCGGGATTGATTTGTTGGGCCTAATCCATTGGGCTTGAATAACCCTTAGGCTTCCTGAACTCCTCGTTTCCTTCGCTCCTTTTCTGAACGGAAGCTGTCTGTTGAGAAAGGTACGTATATTTCGTTCCTAGCTTCTCATTTCTTCCTCTTTCTCGTTCTTTCAGCCTGAACAAATTGCCGTAACTTCATCTTCTCCAAGCTTCCATCTCCTCCAGATTCCTAAAGCGCTAAACCTAGCTCCTCTCTCCTCTCTCTCCCCTCTCCTTGCCGCTGCACCCTCCTCCCACCCACCATACCTAGGCCGCCGTACCACCCTCCTTCTGTCGGCCATCCACCCATCCGCTCACCTACACGCCTGGCCTCTCTCACCCCACACACCCTAGACGCACACCCTCCACACCAAGGCCACACACCTACACACCCTAGACGCACACCCTCCACACCAAGGCCACACACCTACACACCCATTCACCTCCCCACTCGATCGAAACTCACACCGCCCACACCTACCTCCTCTTGGCCACACACACACCTCACGGCCACACCCTACCCAAGGTCGTGTACACCCATAGGCCGAGCCCCCCAAGCCTGGGCCGAATCTCTTTGCATCTTCCTCTTCTCTTTCAAAAAAAATTATTTTCAAAAGTTCTGTTTTGTCGTAACCGCGTCACTTTGAGTTTTGGATCATTGTTGCTTGGCTTGTGGTCTCCATCTCTGTATCTGCTTCATGTTCGTTCGCTATAGTTTTCACCTTCGTTAGCCACGAAAGGTGAGAACCACTCACAGCTTACTTCTTAAGATTAAGTGAACGGACATCATTTGAAATGTGAATTGAAATGTTGTCAAATTAGATTTTCTTAGTTAATATGATATGATATGATATGATGCTCACCTGTGACACGATATAATTTGTTATATGATATGTTTTACGATATATACTGATATGTTATGTTATGTTATTTATTTATATCACACTGTAAGTTCCATGACTATGGGTTGAAATGATACATACCCGAACTATCTTATAGATTAGGAAAAAATCGTTATGGGTTGAAATAATAAACCCGAGCGATTTTATAGATTTGAAACTATTAATTTAGGATACATGTTGAAATGATATATACCCGAAAATTTAATTATAATTTTAGGTTGAAATGATATATCTAATCACTTGACCATAAGGTAGAAATATATATACAGACATTGTTGGTCGGTTTTAAATTATTTTCAAAATTATAAAGTAAGTTTTGATTTAATAAATTAAAATTTTAGTTTTAATTTAATTTAATGATTTTTACTATAAACTTATATTTTGAAAAATAATAATATTTTATGTGTTTTAAGTTAAATTATAAGATAAATATGGTGTTACATGTAATTTTAAGATTTTTAACTTATAATTTTAGTTAAGTTTTAACAAAAATTCAATTGAATTTAATATAATAAATATATATTTTAAATTTATTTTAATGTAATAAATATAATTTTAATTTAATGCAATATATATAGTTTTATTTTAATATAAAAAAATATAATTTTAATTTAATATATTAAATACGGATAAATATAACAACTTAAAAAATTAAATGTAAGAAATTAAGTGAATATTAATTGTTATTAACTCTACTTTAATTTATTTAAATTTAAATAAAAAATTTATTAGGTCCATTTATTTATAAAATTTCAAATAGATATGATTTTGAAATGTAATAATTGATTTTATCAGAATTGTTAAGTTAAAGGTTTTCATATCTAAATTATAATATAAGTTAAATGTTTTAGTATTGATTTAATTAATAATTTAGGATGTTAAAATGTTAAATGTTTTATAAAATGATCATGGTGTGAAATAATCATTAGGTTGTTAAAGAGATCAGAGTCGGATATTGTCATACTCTCTGCCAATTCCGAAACTGCTTTAACAACTATGCACATGGTGAAGAATCCAAAATGAAGCATGATGGTTTGGAAAACGTTACTGATATGAGGTAAGAAATGCAGCCCTGACCTTCGGGTCAGCTTGATATGACTAAAATAGGAGCTATACAGGGCCAAGTGGGGTCGCTCTCTCGGTCGAACATGCTTCTTCGAAACCATCTCTATTACTTTATGATTTGAATTAGTGCACACAGACTATGGGAGTGTGTCTTGAGGCGGGCGGTAGTAGTTGCTTCGAGTTACCACCGGTTTGGGAGTGCAAAACAGTAGAATCCTACCTTGGGCATAGCCTTGCATGCCCTTTATATGCCTTATCGATTCGACTATGATTTTGATTTGTGTTGTACCTATGGAGTGCTTCCTGATAGCCCACCAAGTTCGGTGGAGTTTGCAGTATTGTATAGACTATGATGCCTATAAAAATGTGTTAAGAGGGATATGGGTAACGCCTTAACTTTATTTTCAATATTATACTTTACTGATAGACGCTACACATATAGCGTATATTACTACATATGTAAAAAGTTTAACTGATCCTTAAAGGATGGGAATCCCAAACATCCTTTGAGTTATTGTTGCATTTCATTTGTTACATTTCACTTGAGTTGATTTACTTACCTGTGAATGTTAGTCCAGACTCGAGTGTTTTGTTTTTACTTTATGCTCGGGTCAGCCTGAGTTTCACAGCATTCAGGACTCACCTTTTGAAGCTGAGACTTTGCTTGAGATCTATCTAGCTGCTTAGCTATTTCAGTTATTTAGGTATTTTTGTTCAGACATTTGTCATTTGCATATGTATTAGCGAACTTCTATGTATTTAGATTGCTGTTGTATTTGATTCTAACTCTGTTGTTTCTGTAGTAGCTTCATGAACTTCTATGTTTTATCTATTCCACTACATATTTTGTGTCTGTGATTTTGTGATTGATTCTATTTACTCTAAATAAATAAATAATTAATTAAATATATATAGCAATCTATTATTTTGAACAATTCAAGTTGGACATGTGTGGTTTTATTGTCGACTTGAATAGTTCAAATTAGCCGATCGTTACATTACCATCATGTATTTCATTGGGCGTAGATACGTTCTATATTAGGATTCCTATAGATATTTATTTGACATTATTTCATTATATGTATTATATAATTGAGATTTGAATTGTATTGTATAACATTAATGTATTTATATTATATGTTATCGCTGCGATTGACTCTGTATTCTCTATGTTGTACTATATATTATGTATTGCTCTATCCTGGAGGCAAATGTGTCTATGGCATTTTATCGATATTATGTACGTAAATGTGAGTTATAAACTTGATGTTTTAATACTTACTAGTGTTAGTCCAAGAAAATATTCACATGTGTACCCTATATAACCTTATTTTCTGTATTATCTGACAGAATCTGTAATACTCTTGAATAGTATGATTATAGAGGTGAGGTCTTACAAGTACTCTTTGACAAATTGAAGAAGGGGAGCCTGTAACATCCCACTATTTGATTAATAATAATAAAGTATACTTAGGATTTTTAATCTGGAATTTTGATAAATAAATAAAAATTTTGAATTTAAATCAGAGAACTTTGAATTTCAATTAGATTTGAATTATGCAAAATTATTTTAACCTGATAAAAGGTTGAGAAAATTTATAAATAAATATAGAAAATAATTTTGGGAATTTTATTGAATTTAATTCAATAAAAGTGATTTTGGGATTTATTATTTGAAAATTCAAATTTGAAATTTGAATTGGTTTTAAAGATCCAAAAGTTATTTGGAAATATATTTTGACAAATAAATAATATTTGTAGAATTTTGGAATTGTTTTTAAAATTAAGCAATTATTTTATAAGTTTGAATTGAAAATTAGTATTTTTCAAAAAGAATTTTTTTATAAAATGCCTTGAATGAATTTTTAAATTGGTATATTAGTTTATATGCAGTTCGAAGAAAAGTCGGTAAAGGGTGCGAATTTATTCAAATGTTAAATTAAATTTTCATTAGATTATTCTTTACCTTCCACATCCAATAAACCATCTGTTATTTTAACTTACCCTAACGTTAATATATGACTGTTATTGCTATAATCACATGCATTGCTTGGTTGCTTCATCTCTGTTGGTGCTAAGATTAAAGTAGTATAAGTAGTAGAAAGCTCACCTGAATCCCAAAGCCCATGTCAAAATCGACCACCAAGCACTTTAGGTGTAGCAAACAAAACGATGAAGTTCTAGGCTTACTGCCCAAAAAATCATCACTGCCAGTCGATCACTCCATATACCGACAATCGACTTGTGGGATCGAGTTTTGGGCAAGAAGCCCATAACTCCGACCAATTTTGTTTATTTTAATTCTCTCTTCTTCCTTTAATTTTTTTGAGATGTATTGATGAAATTAAGCTTTGTTTAGACTCCACAAACATGTTGAAATTTTCGATAATCATGATTTAGAATTGTAAATGGTTTTGAAAGATTTTACAGCTCTCTAGTTCTAAAGAATGTTTGGTTCCAAAGAACAAAATGAATTGCATATTTCATAAACTTGATTTAAATAATTACAATCAAATTTTGTAAAGGTGTTTCAAGAATTCTTAAACGATAGTTTAAAAATATATAACTTGAATATTATTCAAGTTAAGTGGTGAGTTTTAGATTTAATTATAAAGAAGGATTACTATATTTAAATTCTTTAAAAAGGAATTTTGTGGAGTTTTATAACTATAAAAGTTTTTCTAAAATTATTGTTTAAAATATTTTAGAATTTATATAATTTGAATTTTTGAATTATTTTCATATTGAAAGTACGTGAATTTGAATTTGAATTATTTTCAAATTGAATATAATAGGATGTAATTAAGTTTAAATTCAAAATCCTATATGACATGACTATTTATTTGGGTTTTAAGTTAGAAAAGCTTTTAGAAATATAAAGTTGATTTATTTTAGGAATATTTTGAATTTGATTAAACTATAAGGAATGAACGTTTAAATATATAAGCTTTCCTAGAAAAGGAATTTTGGAGAATTATTTGAAATGTTATTGAAATATTTTGTAAAAGAATTTGAATTTCATTTAATGTACAAATGCAAATGTATAATTTTTATTTAAATACCAAATGGTATTAAATAACACTTAGGTAAATTTAAAAGGGTTATAACGTGATTTTAAAGAAGAAAAACCAAGTATATATTTATATATTTTGGAAAACAAAATATGAAGTACGAGTTTAAATTCGGTAAATAGAAAGTTTGTTTGACTTTGATGCAAGTTATAGGTCATTCAGTTCACCCATGCTATGTTAGTATACTCATGTTATGATAAATGATGTAAAACTTGTTTGATTTGAATTTGAATCGATTAGATTATACTTGGCTTTAAATAACATAAGTATGTTAAGTATACAGTGAATTGCCAAGTATACTATAAATGAAATGCAAGTGAAATAGATGAATCGTATGCTTGAATAAAATTTGGGTGATTTTTAATACTTATTTTATTTTAGAAATACAAGTATAGGTTTATGATGTATACTTCATCCATGATATATGTATGCAAGTTTATTATATCCTATTGATATTGATTTGAGTATGTGATATGTCTTGTTTGAATTGAAGTTCTTTGAATGCACTATTGCTTGACAAAATGAAATGCACATACACGACGTTTATTTTATGAAATTGGGATAAAATATCATTTAGGAATATTGACATTAATAAAGGTAAAATGTTAAGACAAGCTATAAATTTAAATTTGACAAGAACTATTAAGGTTTAGACTACTAGACTGCTCTTTTTTTGAGAAAACGGATGTGTAGTTCGAGACTACATAAACAGAAAGCGATAAAATAGATAATAGTAGTTTTCTAATGAATAAGCTTGATCGGTGGCCATAAAATACTTGAATACTACATAATCAAACAGTTCAAACCCATCATTCCACCCAAAATAAAGTGCAATATATATAGCCAGGTAAAAATGCACCAAAAAGGAGCACCCGACGCATGCAGCAAAAGGCATGGAGCGGGAAGCGAAAGCAGTCAGTCAACGTTAATGGAACTAATTCGACCAGAAGTCCATAGGAGAGGGGCATCACAAATATTCACTGATTCATCACTGAGCATAGCCATGCCTAACCTGAGTTGTAGAGGAGGAGGGCCACCTCCTGACCAAACAGAGAACAAATAAGCAATCTTATAACATAAAAGTATAGGTGTGTGATTGATATTATTAAAGCATCTAGAGTCCTCTCCATCCGTCCAGATGATCTAACTAAATGCAAAGAGAAAGAAGTCGATATCTCTGGAGGGTAAATTGTACTACCGGTGATCATAGAAAGAGTGAATGGAGGGCACTGAGTCAAGGATATGAAAAGTTGAGGTGGTTCAGACAAAGAAGGCCAAATTGAAATTGAAAAAAGGCAGTTAATGTTCTTAGGAGCAGAATTGCACAATGGGTAGGATGGGTTGATGCTCAAGCCTTTATTAATTAATCTATCTTCGGTATTGATCTTTTCAAGCACAAGCGGCCACATAAGGAATTTGACACATGGAGGGACCTTGCATTTCTAAAGGTGAGGGAAGATGAAGAGTCTATTGGAGTTGGAGAGATGGGAGTATACGGAGATGATAGAGAAGGAACCACTAGAGGTAATGCCCTAAACACAGCGATCAACGGTAAAAGAAGTCAGGCGGTAATGAAGCAAGGTTTGGATGAGGAGCAACCGTGATAGAATAGGGCTTGAGATAACGTGAGAGGAGCAAGAACAGTTAATACCTAAACTGTTGGCTTCTGAGACGGTAGTAAAGTGGTGCTAACAGTGGCGAACAGGTCAAGGAAGGTAAGATTGAGGAAGGAGGCATTGAACCAAAGGTTGCAGGAAGCACCATTGCCAATGTTCATAAAAATTGAGAACCTGATCTAGGAGGACGAGCAAAGTAGAGTGGACCGGAACGATGAAGGGGAACCAGATGGTATGCAGGGAAGGACTAAAAAAGGGTTCGGGTATTGAATCATATCCATGTTGACCCAAATTAGTGTATACAAGAGATCGCTCCTTCCAGGCCCTTTTATCCAAGCTATCAAGCAGCAAACAACCTCTGATAATTCGATCACTAGAGCTGGGCTATCGTAGAGTCGATGCAAAGGAAGATTATATTGAATCGTGTCAAGTTACTTAATTAAATTAACATCACCATTAGTAACGAATAGTGCTCAAGGTACCAAATTAAAAGCTTTTAACACCTCCCACCAATATTTTGGATACATTTCTATTTACAATGATACTGAGAACATTATCTCTTACCTTAAAGGTCATTTTCTCAATAGAACCTCCTATATAAAGTATGTCACTCTAGTGAAAAATATTTTTTTTCCTCTAACCTTTTGAGATAATTAGGGATATGCCATAGGGGTAATTATGTAAGTTGTTACATATATCTAACTCTATAACCAATCTTATTCGTAATAAAGATGTTTGATTTCTATTATATACTTTGTTATATAGCGATATAACTAATTAATTAAAAGTATATTAAATAGAAAATCCTTGGATAATATGATATACAACAATAACTACAAGTAGTTGTAATCGTAAGAAAACCATCACAAAATAAAAAATATATTATTTTAAATATTCTTGGTCAAGATGTTTTGAGAAAAGATATAGATACATCCGTTAAGACCAGAGCACATAATGCTCTCCAAATATTGGGCAGTGTATTCCAAATATTGGGCAGTGTATTACTCATGGTGTTGGGAGCACCAAAGGGTTACTTACTGATTGTTATTGGATAACTATGGAATAACTCATACGAGAGTTTCATGTTTCTTAATAACAAATAAGTCAAATAGGAAATCCCAAATTGATGATATTACATAGTTTCCTTGACTTAAGAATACCGCTGAACTTTATTGTGGATATACAACTTTGATTATATTTGAACCATTGCATAGAAACCATCAAGCGACTATAATTAGGTCTAAATTGAAGCATTAAAAGTGAAACATTATTCAATAGAGAATTCATCACCCCGATTATTTATGGTTAGTATCGCGATCTACTGTAGTTATCTCAATGCAAAAATCTTTAGCTAATGTTAAACAGTTAATAATAAATATTACTATTGAATCAAGAACATTGTTTATGGACTAACCAAGTTAAGTATGGATGATATTGGAATTTCAACCAAGTTCAAATTCCGTAAATCCTAAAGTGATATAGTGTTGACAAAGAGAATTGCTGTAAATAATCATTACTAAAAGGTACCATTAAAATTTTAAATGGGTTCTACGATGAGGTTTGTAAGCGACGAATTAAGTCAAAATGTCACACCACTAGCTGTTATCCCACCTTTTGGCAAAGCCGAGATACCCAAGAATTAACTAAAAATGATGATTATTAGTCATGAACGTCGATTATGCATCGCAGGTTCACTATGGATATCGATGAATTTTTTCCGTGTACAGATCGGGCCACGATTGACAAGACATGACAAGCAAAGCCATGGAAGCCTGTATTCCAAATTTCAAGCCAATCCGAGTATGTATGCTTAAGATATAATCAATGTAAGTTCTAGGAAAAAGCCACATTTTCGTATCCATCGGAAATCTTAACTTCGTATCGATAGGGTCTGTAACCATCATCGCATCTCAATTCGTATCCATCAACTTCGCATCGATCAAGTTCGAATCCATCAAGGAACCTCGGCTCGCACCGATCGACTTCGTATCCATCAATATAGAGCACGCGCTTCGTATCGATCGGCTATGTCCTGTTTTGTATCCATCCAGCTAGGCACGGTCCATATCCATGGATGAGCTTCTATTCGAATCCATCATCTTCGTATCGATCAGGGATACAATACCCTCGTATCCATCTATCTCGAATCCATCAGATTCTGTTAGTTCAAATCCATCAGACAACAGCTCTTCGTATCCATCGGATGACTTTGCTTCGCATCCATCAAACGGTGACCACTTCGTATCCATCAGGAGTTCTTGTCCGAATCCATATCCAATAGCTTGTTCGTGTCCACCAACTCAAAAGAGCCCAGATTGATGCAACGGTCATCGATGACAACGAGGCGAGAATCATGGATGCGAAACGGTCTACTCGGAGCGAAAAGAGGATCGATGCGAGGAATGCACGCCACGTCATCATAGAGGCACGTTCATCATCGATTCGAAGTGGATCGATTCGAATTGATGGATTCGAACCAAACAGCCAACGAAAAAATCAAGATCGTATCGATCATCACTCAAGATCCACTGATCCAAATGCTATGAAATTTTCATAGAAGCTTACACACTAGCCAAGGAATGTTCCTGCCAAGTTTCAGACCGATTGGACCATTCCTTGATCGATACGAAACGGGTTCGTATCGATCACAGATCGAGTCGAAACTTGGTGGGATCGATTGCGTGGGCCCACTCACGTGCCAGAATGAGTCTCCCGAAGTTTGAGCGCGATATCAGCCTTCTACACCTATAAATAGCCCCCTGAAACCTACAGAAAAGGGATCTTTTAGCTATTGAACGTCCAGACTCTGCCGGATTCAATTCTAGATCTCACCATCACTGTTGTACTTGAAATCTTCATTGTATTCCGCTGTAATCAACTGTAACCAGCGAAGAACATCAATAAAAGATAATTAATTGAAGTGGACGTAGGCCGGAGATAGCCGAACCACTATAAACCTTGTGTTCCTATTCGTTATTTCTGGATTGTTGTTTGCTGTCTACTCAGATCTGTGATTTGTACTTGAATATTGTTGATTTATAATCATATACTGGTGCTTTCATGTGACTTGGAGTTTGTGACCAATTTTGGCGCAAACACTTTGGTGCTTTCACTGATAAGAACTAGCACCCGCTACACCAGACTTGAAGTTCAGATTTAAAAGCTTGAAGGATTCAGGTTTAGAGACAATGACTCGACAAACAAGTAGAAGACAAAGGGTTGAGAGAAGCCAACAAGGAGGAAGCCAGGAGGCATCCTCTGGAGCTGGAGAAGGACATGCTTCTATTTACATTACCAAGGACGAGATGGAAGCTATGGAAAATTCATTACATGGGAGATTTTTGAAGAGTCAACAGGACATGATGCAGACCTTCTTTGAACAGATGAGAGCTGTAGGGACACAGAACCTTGGGCCGACTACAGAGGCTGCAAACGTAGAACAAGGAGCTAGGGTTGCAGAAACCAATGAAGGTCAGATTCAAAACAAGAATACAGGACCTGAAGGTAATCAACAGGGACTTGGGGGGATACCCTTAGGATCCAATACTGGAAGACCAATGGGTGGAGCTCAACAGTCTAGAGCTAATGCTAATGCTAACGAGCCACATGAAGAGTATGTACCGGAATTCCCTTCGAGACTTGGGGTTTAGGACAGAAACATGACAAGGGAGCAACCCCCAGATGGAAATGAAAGGATGATTGGTATAGTGCGACGAATCATGAGAGGAGGATTATCAAATGGAGGATTGGAAGAAGTCAGTCGGAGTCCGTTCACGCAAAATATCAGAAATGCAAGGAACCCTCCAAAGTTCAAGTTACCAATGCTGGACCCTTACGAAGGGAAGCCAGACCCAACCATGCACATTATCAGATACATCAGACATGATAAATCAGACATATGGAAGTGCTGCGAGCATCCGAGGAAGTGATGGAACGATGTTTCCCTTTATTTTTGTCAGAGTTGGCTGCGCTTTGGTTCAGACAACTAGAGACTGGATCGATCAGAACATGGGGCGAGCTCATAGATCGCTTCATGAGACAGTTTAGGGTCCACGTGACGTGACCCAAGAGTGTGATGACTTTGGCTTCGATAAAGCAAAGGACCAGAGAGTCCATAAAAGATTTTCTACTACGATTCAATACAACGGTGGCTTCTGTAGATCGCCCGGATCCATCGATGATTTTGATGGCGGCGGAGGCAGGAGTTGGGGAATGCACCGAATTCAAAGATTCTTTGGCAAGAGATCCACCACAAGATCTTGGAGAATTCTATCATGAAGCTGCAAGATTCATTCGACTAGAAGAATCACGAGCCGAGAGGCGAGAAACAAACGCTGTGCAGGGGGAAGGAACCGCCAGGGAACAGTCTGGAGCAGACAAAGGAAAGAGAAAGCAGGATGATAGACGTGATGGTCCTGATAAACGAAAGAAATTCCGAGAGCCCAGATTTAGGCAATACACAGATCTGACGGCAAGCCTGGAACGGATTTACATGGAAACTCGGAGGCAACTCCCCTATCGAAAACCACCCAAGAGAGATCCCACGGAGCGGGAGCGCAGAAGCGGAAAATATTGCCTAGTCCATGAGCTAGATGGGCACACTACCGATGAATGCCGCCACCTGTAAGATGAGGTGGAAGAACATGCCAGGAGTGGTAGATTGCCACAATATACCAGAGAACGGGCAGCGGCCGTGAGACCTGAACAACTACCGCATCCACCTAACAGAACTAATCCTGGATCGGGATCACGACTCATCATCAACTGATTATGATGTCATGGGCCAAGTTCAGGATTTGGACTTTGGTCGATTAGGTCTTTTAGATTTTATTTTGAAATAAACGGCTATTCCACTTACTCATGTATGGGAACCGGAGAGATCCCCAGGCATGCTCTGAGATGGTAATAGACCGCTCCGCCCAGAGAGGCAATGTCTAGTTTTTCCTGATGTTTGAGATTGAACATCTAGGACTTGAATTTAATAAATGAACTTGAATTTCTTGAAATAAAACTTTGACCGAGAGTTAAAGGATGAATATTAAATACCAATATAAAAATGATCGCTTTATGACCCTACCCAGAGAGGTAGGGTCCGGAGTGCAAGAAGTGAGTTGCTTCACCAGAGAGCGACTGGATCGACTCACTTAACGTTGTTTCCCATTCACTGGAGAGTGATTGGATCGGGATTCGATAAGAGCCCGGAGAGGCTGTGATCGGCCCACGATTTAGGCCATGACATCGCTTAATGTTCAAATACACTGAACCGGAGTGCAAGAAGTGAGTTGCTTCGCCGAAGAGCGACATGATCGACTCACTTAACGCTGTTTTCCCTTCAACGGAGAGTGACAGGATGGGATCCAGCAAGAACCAGGAAAGGCTATGATCGGTCTAGAACGACCAAGACATCGCTATACGCCCTAGCTGGGGCCAGAGTGCAAGGGATAGGAGGCAACACCGGAGTGCAACAGGATCTTTCTATCCGATAGCTAAGTCTAGAATGGATTTGTCAAGGGTCCGGAGTGACCACTGATAGTCTAGAGAAACTGTGGAATTTCATTCTTAACTTCCATAGGAAGAAATGGATAATGATCTGGCTTCGAACAGCCGCGAACTTGATTGACACTACTATAAGCTTTGAATAAAACATGAACTCACTGCATTTGATTTGAGACTGCTCAAAACACACCTTTTACCAAAAGGCATGTTTTGGGGGCAAAGTGTTATCCCACCTTTTGGCAAAGCCGAGATACCGAAGAATTAACTGAAAATCGTTGATTACTAGTCATGAACGTCGATTATGCATCGCGGGTTCACTATGGACATCGATGAATTTTGTCCCAGTCCGGATCGGGCCACGATTGACATGACATGACAAGCAAAGCCATGGAATCCTATATTCCAAATTTCAAGCCAATCCAAGTACGTATGCTCAAGATATAATCGATGCAAGTTGAAGGAAAAAGCCACATTTTCGTATCCATCGGAAAGCTTAACTTCGTATCGATAGGGTCCGTATCCATCATCGCATCTCAATTCGTATCCATCAACTTCGTATCGATCAAGTTCGAATCCATCAAGGAACCTCGACTCGCACCTATCAACTTCGTATCCATCAACAGAGCACGCGCTTCGTATCGATCGGCTATGTCCTGTTTCGTATCCATCCAGCTAGACACGGTCCGTATCCATGGATGAGCTTCTATTCGAATCCATCGTCTTCGTATCGATCAGGGATACAATACCCTCGTATCCATCTGTCTCGAATCCATCAGATTCTGTTAATCCAAATCCATCAGGCAACTGCTCTTCGTATCCATCGGATGACATTGCTTCGCATCCATCAAATGGTGACCACTTCGTATCCATCAGGAGTTCGTGTTCGAATCCATATCCAATAGCTTGTTCGTGTCCACCAAGTCAAAAGAGCCTAGATTGATGCAACGGTCATCGACGATAACGAGGCGAGAATCATGGATGCGAAACGTCAACTCGGAGTGAAAAGGCGATCGATGCGAGGAATGCGTGCCACGTCATTACAGAGGCATGTGCGTCATCGATTCGAAGTGGATCGATTCGAATTGATGGATTCGAACCAAACAGCCATTGAAAAACTCAAGATCGTAACGGTCATAACTCAAGATCCACTGATCCAAATGCTATGAAATTTTCACAGAAGCTTACACACTAGCCAAGGAATGTTCCTGCCAAGTTTCAGACCGATTGGACCATTCCTGATCGATACGAGATGGGTTCGTATCGATCATAGATCGAGTCGAAACTTGGTGGGATCGATCGCGTGGGCCCACTCACGTGCCAGAAGGAGTCTCCCGAAGTTTGAGCACGATATCAGCCTCCTACACCTATAAATATCCCCTTGAAGCCTATAGAAAAGGGATCTTTTGGCTATTGAACGTCCAGACTCTGCCAGATTCAATTCTAGATCTCACCATCACTGTTGTACTTGAAATCTTCATTGTAATCCGCTGTAATCAACTGTAACCAGCGAAGAACATCAATAAAAGATAATTAATTGAAGTGGACGTAGGCCGGAGATAGCCGAACCACTATATACCTTGTGTTCCTGTTCGTTATTTCTGGGTTTGCTGCTTACTCAGATCTGTGATTTATACTTGAATATTGTTGATTTATATTCATATACTGGTGCTTTCACGTGACTTGGAGTTTGTGACCAATTTTGGCGCAAACACTAGCTAAGTTGGCATGTGAATAATAGTATTTGAATTGTTTGAATATCAGTCATTTGCTAAATTAAAACCTGCTTGTCACACAATTGAATCTATTCAGTCTTCGAAACATCGCTTTATTTATTTGATTTATAATAATGATAGATTAACTAATATATTAAAAACATTACTAATTATTGTATTTATTATATGGGAGGTGTTTAGTAAAATGGAGCTGCCTATAAAATTATTCGGGTTGCTATAGGTGATATATTGGGTTCATGTACAAAAGTTATATATGTGTTTATTATAATGACCCTGACTCGACCTTCGAAAATCAGCACCGATTACGACACTCGTATTCAAATGCCTCAGATCCAAACGTTGAATCTGGTTTGCTGGAGCTTATAACACATTAAGTAAAACAACACAGTGGAAGAAAATGAATAATACATTTGATATACAACATTTGATACAATATCAGATACACTGAATATCAAATACAAATGACTATCAATATATCCAAGATAGACACAAGACAATAACAGAGACAACAGCAGCGGAAAGACAATGTCTTCAATGCCGAACTCCAAAAACTCCATCTTCAATCCAAAGCTAGCGAGAACCCTCATCACGTCGCACAAAGATAAACAAGGCCAGTCGTCCAAAGACTGAAGAAGATTCCCAAGGACTAAAAGCTACCAAACCAAAGACTTTGAAAGCTATCAAATCTACACCTATTATTGATTATCTGAAAAACCCAACTTTAGACTGCCCTTGTGGGAAAATTGTGAGCACCCAGAGTTTAGGAAGGGAACAATAAACTCCAGGTCAGTCGTGGGACTGGTATGAGCAAAAAAAAAACAGTTTATCTTTTAAAACAAACAACAAAAGAATTTAAAATAAATCCACAATGTTTTTTGGAAAATGAAACTACCATAAGGCCTCCTGCCGCACACACAATGCAAACGTGGAATTGGAGGAGATTTCTCCTTATGATAGTCAAATATGCTTGATACGCAAAAGTCATTTGATATTATTATTAGTGCATAGTGCAGAAAACCTTTCGAAAGTATAATATTAATCCTAGCCAGCATAGACATTTCAAACTATGCCCACTATAGCTACCATCTAAACAGTGGTGACCACCATAAGTAAATGGCAGGTTCTACAACTAAAACCATACAAGGCACGTATTGAAGATTGGATTTCCAACAAATGGTCAAGCTAAGGAACTTCCTACTACCACATGAGTACGCCTCTGGAGGGACGTCCCGAGAACCTACCCGGCTCTCTACCAACACAAGGCCGGGTTACCTCTGTAACTTGGTAACTACTACTCGAGCATGCCATCCCCCGGTCATTTGCGACCTTTATCTGAGGCGCCTCTCAACCACAAAGCAATCACAAAGTAATAGATTTGCAGTGACCACATGAGTAAAGTATCTGGGCTCCATACCATGCTATCACCCTTTTCCAGAAGGGAATGACACACCCTAAAGGGCGCGACCCTCATAACCTTGCCGTATCTTTCTTGTTTCGACCATTTTCGGGGTGTGAGGTCCTGATGCAGTTTCGTCCACAAAGCTATGCTTTATACAAAAGCCATGCTTTGATCAACAAATGATCACACAGCAGCACTCAGCATGCCACACTACCAAATTAGGAGTATATCACTGATAACTATCAACTAGATAACCTCTGAGCTCGTACGTCTCGGAGAAGGGTGTTGAGCTAAGAGAATAAATTCTCCGCCACTAAACAGAAATGTATTTGATAGAGATCAGTTTTATATCTCAAAGTGTAATGTCAGACATATAACCATACAAGTCTGTTTCGGGTTCGAACAGAACCGAAGGCACTTCGTCCAATAAAGGAAGAAGCCCTTGCAATCCAAGTATCCACAATCCCGATTGGACTTTCCATCACTTAGGGAATCTCTATACCGTAGCTACTCGGTGCAGAGACAATCGATATGTTATTCTATCATTCTCGCAAATACCCGGTCTTCAACACCGGTCTTCAAATGCAATTCGTAACGTTGTATCACTATTCGGAATGGGTTATATGACACAAGGTCCTCTCCCGACTAAACGGAATAGTGAGCGCAATGTTTTATAAACATATGGATATGGGGATTTCGGTTAAGTCACAACTTATTACCCAAAACCTTTCTTTTCAAATGGTTTGAACAAATTACCATTTTAATCTTTTAAACAAAAAGATCCACTTCACAAAGTTCACCAATCTTTTGTAAAGATTCATTTACAATATTTAAACAAAATATCTATCTTTGAAATCCTCTTTTGTTTGAAAACAAAGTTTCACAAATATTTCACAAAGATTCCTTTATAGGTGTTGAAACTATTTCATTTCAAATCTTTTATACGAAGGATATACTTTTAAGATTCTCTTCCATTTCAAAACAAGGTTCAAAGATTCATTCATAGCTTCAAAACTATTTCAATTCCATTTCAAACTTGAAATCTTTTAACACAAATTAGAAATCCTTTTTGAATATGAAATCTATTTATTATTTGAAAACAAGTAATTTTCATTTCGGAAAAATCCGATTTCATTTTCACAAGTTAAAGCCCTTCAAGTATAAAAATTTAGGAGTTTACGTTCGCTTCAGTCTATTACAAATCTCTCCTCTTTTGACTTTCATGGCCGCTCCCGCCCATGCCCCTTCCCTCTCTCCATCCTTTCAAACTGTCACTCCCATTCCTTCAACTGTTCCCTCTCCATCTTCTCATGCGGCCCCCTACCAACTTCTCCTCCTGCTTTGCTTCCGCCTGTTCCTCCCCCTCTCAAGTTCGATTACATCCTCTGTTCCTCCTTTTGCTTCACCTTCCTAGTCCTCTCTTTTCAAAACCAAACCACGCAATGCTGGTCAATATACCCCTATTGATTTTCCACTTGTCTTTGATGGGCTTGCTTTGGTTCCTTCAATTGAGGTGATTAAAGCTGGTAGTGATATTTGGAGTGAATGGCTAGTTGGTTTCTTTCTCGACAAACTACTATCCTACCTTACTGTTATCAATCATCTGAAGAAGCTTTGGAAACTTAAAGGTGAGATCGCGGTTAAATCCGATGGAACTTTCCTTTTCCATCTATCTTGTGTAGAGGATAGAAGGAAAATATTAGAATCTGATCCAATTTTTCTAAGGAACAAAATTTTCATTGTTAAGGCGTGGGATCCATCTATTGGCAATAGCTGCAGTACCATTAGATCAGTGCCAGTTTGACTAAAGCTATCCAATATTCCCATATTTGCTTGGTCTCACCTTGGCATCAACTGGCTAGCCTCTAGAATAGGAAGACTGTTATGTATGGATTCTTCCACTGAAAGGTTGGAGAGGATTGGTTTTGCTAAATGCTTGGTGGATGTATCTCCTGATTTTCTATTGGTTGATGAGTTTCCTGTTAAATTGCTTGATGGATCAATTTAGTTGGTTCAAGTTAGCTATCTTTGGAAGCCAGATATATGTACATTCTGTAAGGAGTTTGGTCATTTGAACAATTGTTGCCTGAAAGAATGTGGTGAAAATGATGGTAATAAGGTAGAAACAACCTTGAAAAAGAACTATCAAGAAGGAATGAATACAGATATTGGGGTAGGCAAACATACAAATAAAAGTAAGCAAGTCTGGAAGAAGGTTTCCAATAAAAAAGCTAACATCATAGAAAACTTCTCACAGTATTTGCCTGTTCTGAATGAGAACAAGGTGTATGATGATGGACATGAGGGTAAAACTGGTAAGCAGCAACATATGGTGAATGAAAGTAATAGTGATAAGAGTGGAAATGATATTAATTTGGAAGTTTGTCTTTCTGACAAGGAACTGGTTGGTGTTCTGACTTATAGCAAATTTGATGTGTTAAATGATAAGAATGATGATACTCTTGTTGGAAATGTAGCAAAAAGTGGAAAAGATGTTATGAGGAGGAAGTTATAGTAGTTGAGGAATATAATCCAAATAAAGGAGATATGATTGATATGAATGTACGCAATGTTCCTTCTGTATCTTGTTTTGATGAAGCTCAACACATGCACAGTCTATCCTTTGTGCATGGGATCCATTCTTTGCCAGCTACTGGAAATTTTCAGTTGCAAGTAAACCAATCTGATCATAACAGGAAAAAACATGAATCAGCTCTAACTATGCATAACTCCTTTTCCATATCCCAAGCAAATATGACATCCCCCCTGAACCTGACCTTGATGAGCTTTTCTGCAGTTTATTGCAAAGGCAAATTTCTGATTTAATTTTCTCCATGATTCCTTCTTCACATTCTTTAGCAACTTCAACCTCTTCTCTTTCAGTTCCTCCAAGCAATTCTACCACAAGTCAACCATATGTTTTCTTACGTGCTATACCAGGTTGGATAACACCTCCCACTTCACCTAAAGATCAAACTCAAATTATCAGTGTCTTATCTAAAAATGACAAACTCAAGAAAAATAAGAAATTAAAGAATCAAAACCTTGTCTCTTCAAGAACTCAGTCTCCCATTACTAGGAGCATGAAAGAAACTACTCTTCTCTCTCTAGTTTAATCAATGATGCATAACTTTAGTGCACGGAACATAAGAGGATCTCATAACTTCCTCAAGTTAGATCATGTCAAGCATTTAATATCTACACATCAGCTATCAATATTTGCAATCCTTGAAACTAAATTGAATCTTCCCCTTACTATTTCTGCTGCTAAGTATGTCAATCCTTCTTGGACCCTTACTCATAATCTTAATGAAGCTAGCTATGGTCGAATTTTGGTTCTCCATAATCCTGTGGAACTATCCTTTTATCTCCTTCGTGCAACTCCCCAAATGATGCACTTTCATGCCAAGTACTAGAATCCTCCCTCCTCCTTTTACATTTCTTTTGTCCATGCTTCAAATTCTCAAGTCTCTAGACAAACTCTGTTCAATCTTATTCCTTCTCTCAGGCAAGAAACTCATCCTTGGATTATTGTTGGTGACTTCAACAGATGCTTCTCTTTGACTGACAAGCATGGGGGTCTGCCTCTCATGCCAAAGGATATCATCCCCTTGAACTCTGCCATATTTGAATCTTCTCTTATTCCAATCCATAAGGAAGGTGCTCTCTATTCTTGGAATAATAGATCCAGGAGTGGAGTTAGAACCTTTTCGAATATTGATCATTCATTTTCCAACTTCAAAGCCCTCACCACTTGGCCAAATCTTTCTACCTTCCTGCCTCATCCAATCCTCACTGACCATTCGCCTCTCATCATAACCACTGGTAGGAAGCCTCATGGATTCAAAAGAGGATTTAAATTCTATAACTCTTGGATCCTTGAACCTGAATATAATAATATATTAAAAACTGCCTGGGCTAATGAATTTTTTGGAAACCCCATGTTTATTTTTTGCAGAAAGCTCAAGGCAACTAAAGAAGCATTAAGGATTTGGGCTAGAAAATTTTTTGGCTATGGCAAACTCAGATCCTCTCTACTCAAGAACCGGCTCATGGAGGCTCAGGAGTTGATGATGGATAATCCAGACAACATTGATATGGCTAAAAAGGAAGCAGCTCTACTCTATGAACTTAATCTAGCTTTGGCGGTTGAATGTGATATGAAAAAACAGCAACTGAGAATTAAATGGGCTGCTGATGGAGACAGGAATTCAAAATTTTTCCATGCCTCCCTAAAGGTTAAACATTAAAAAAGCAACATCAATTCCATTTATGATGAAGCAGGAAACTTACACTCTACCCCTGAGTCAGTTGACAGAGCCTTTCACCTGCATTTTTCTGCTCTCCTTGGCAATGAAAATAATTTTATCCCTGAGTTGGATCATCTCTCTAACATTTCTCTGCCTAAAGTCAATAATGTTGAAGCTGTTAAGCTGGTGGAAAAAGTGACTAATGAAGAAATAAAGAACACCCTTTTTGCTATGAATAAGAGAATGTGTGGTGGACCGGATGGTTTCAACGTGGAGTTTTTTTACTACTAGTTGGGATATTGTTGGTGAGCTCTTCTGTAAGGCTGTACATAATTTCTTTGACAAATTTAAACTTCTTAAATCAGTGAATGCTACGAATTTGGTTTTGATTCCAAAGAGTATGCCACCCTCTACTGTGTCTTCCTTCAAACTGATTTCTTGTTGCAATGTTGTTTATAAATGCATTTCTAAAATTATTGCCTCGAGGCTTGTTGCTGTATTGGTGAGAATCATTTCTAAGAATCGGGTTGCATTTTTACCTAATAGAAACATTCTCGATAACATAATGCTAGCTCATGAGCTTTTAAAGGGATACAGCAGTGTAAATGCCACTCAGGGAGCAATGTTAAAGCTTGATGTTAAAAAGGCTTATGAAAGTCTTCAGTGGACGTCTGTTGCCAGAACCATGTCTCTCATGGGTTTTCCTAAAGAATTTGTTGCCTGGATCTATGAATGCATCTTTACTCCCTCATTCTCTCTGATTTTGAATGGAGCTAATTCTGGATTCTTTGCCTCCAAGCAAGGCCTAAGGCAGGGGGACCCTCTTTCCTCCTATTTTTTTATTTTGGTGATGGAAGTCTTTACTTGCTTTTTAAAGCCTATGTATCTAAACAGGAAGATTCACTATCATTCCAAATGTAAGGACCTTCAATTAACTTCTCTACTCTTCGCTGGTGACATCATGATATTCACCAAGCCTAATCAACAATCTATTGAATCCATAAAATATGCTCTTCATAGTTTCTACTTGATGACAGAGCTTGAACAAAATCTTGATAAATCTAGTATTTTGTTTGCTGGAGTGTCGTAGAAAAAGATTCTCTCTACCTCTGCTGGAATGCAAACTACAAATCATGATATGACCTACCTTGGTCTGCCTCTTTGTACTTCAAGGGTAACACAATCAAACTTTTTATCTCTCCTTCAAAAAATAACTGCTATCATGGAGAGGTGGGCTACCAAATTCTTGTCTCAAGCTGGCAGACTTGTTCTTATCAAGTCAGTGTGCTTTTCCATGATGGTTTATTGGGCTGGGGCTTTCATCCTTCCTACTAAGTTATTGAATATGGTAAGATCTGCCACGATGAGATTTTTATGGTTTGGTTCTGTACATGCTAAGAATATTTTCCATGTTCTTTCTCAATTTTTGAGAAACCAAAGAGCAAAGGTGGTTTAGGCTTGTTCAACATTCCCATTTGGAACAAGGCAGCATACAGCTATCACTTAAATGCACTTATGCAAAGAAAGGACTCTTTATGGTTTAAGTGGTCACTCAGGCATAATGTCGGTGCAAAATTTTTTTGGCTTATGGAAGTACCTCAAGCTTGCAGTGGGATATGGAGAAGTATATTGAACTTGAGGAATACTTTAAAAGCTTTTATTCAAATTCATCTTTCTGTCACAAGCAATTGTAGTTTCTGGTTTGAACCATGGATAAGCAAGGGAATAATTGTGGATCAGATCTTCACTTCACATCAGAAATTTCAATCTGGTATTGGTACTAATGCCCTGGCTATTGACTATATTGAAAATGGTGTGTTGGTGCTGCCTTATTCCGGTAATCAAACTGTCAGAACCTTATGGAATCAATATGCTGCAAACAAGTATGTTCTTCAAGACCATGATTCTGTTCATTGGAATGGCAAAGCTCACTCTATATACTGTATTTATGATGCTCTTACAGTTATAGGTTCTATGCTTAGTTGTAAGTGGCACAGGGTTACATGGGTAAACAATTCTTTAAGCAGTGGCAACCTGATGCTCTGGAAAGTTAGGACCAAGGCTCTGTTAACTAGAGATAAGTTGCTTGGTTTTGGTATGTCTGTTCCTTCAATCTGTGTACTATGCAATATTCATGATGAAAGTACCCAGCATCTGTTCTTTGAATGCCATATGTTCTACATCTCTGGAGCAATATGTTGAGTAAATTGGGGATGGTTGTTGTTCCTCTTGATTCAGCTGAACAATGGGTTTTGATAGAGAATGCTACTAAGTGGAAAGAGAAGAGAAAGTTTCCTTTCTTCTTCATTTTAAAAAAACTGATGAAATTAATTTGGTATGAAAGGAATAGGAGGAATTTTGATGGATCTTTGAGAAGTCATGAAGTTTTATGGGCCGTCTTCAGGCATGAAATTCTAATGGGTATGAGAACAAGTGCGCATGCATTTCTTGAGTATCAGATTGAGCCATGGATCTCTTAGTGAAATCTGTCATCTCCATTTGTTATTTTTCTTCTTTTTTTATGTTTGTTCGTAGTTTCTCTTGTGTGCTTGTCTCTTCTCTTAATTGTTGTACCTTTGTTTCTCTTTTTTTAGTAAATCTGGTAGGGGCCCAGATTAACCCCGCTTGCTCTGCAAAAAAAAGTATAAAACTTTAGGGTTAAATTGACATTTCCAAAACAATAGTTTTTAAAATGGTTTAAACACATTTATAACTTGTATAACATTTTTAAACTATAATTTCCCAACATAGAATTCAATTTCAAATTTTGAATTCAAATCAAATCAAATTATTTAAATATCAAATACTTTATCAAGTTATTCAAAATAACTTTTATCTTTGAAATTCCTTTTTAAAAGCTTTTCACTTTTAACTCAATTCTATTTCCAAAACCATTTGGATTCCAAATTCAATTTTTAAAATTATTTCAAAAATCTGTGACTTAATCAATTTCCTCGTGCAACCCATATTTGTGTGTGTATAAGTGTGGTCCAGGGGTTTTACACACAATAGTACAACAACATCATCAATCAGTACAGATTCAAAATACAACAATATATTTGATAAGCGGTATAAACTATAACGCTTATCTTTCATTCACAGATCACAAATATATATCACAGATAACAAATTACATCACAGATAATTAATTACATCACATATGAATAGATTACATCACAGTACGTAACTTCAAATGATTCATATCACCAAGCAACACATATCAGGGATATCAAACAATTCAAAGCATTTCATAAATCCAAACATCCATAAATAAGATCAATTAATCATTTGATTAATTTAAATCAAATTAACTACTAATCCTGGTTAATTAATATTAATTAATTACAACCCATTACAATTAATTATCCTTTAATCATTAATTAACCATCACCAATAAATTAATTAACCTTTAATTATGTAATTATCCTTTAATTAATTATTCCCAAATTGATTACCTTGATTAACTAACCACACAAATTAATTATCCTTTAAATAATTAAGGAAATAAACCTTTAATTAATTATTATTATTGAATTAAAATAAGTAATTATCTCTAATTACTTAATTAACCATAACCATTAATTAATTACTTTTAACTAAGTAATTATCTTTAAGTAATTAAAAACTCTTAATTAATTATCTTTAATTAAATTAATTTACCCTTGATCATTTAATTATCCTTAATTAATTAATTTTATCAATTAATTATTCCTTAATTTATTTAGTTAACCCCTTTATTATTAAGTAATCAATCAAACTTTAATTACTCAAGAATTAAAACTAAATCATCACTTAATTATCCATTTAATCACTTCAAGTAATTACATTTGAAAACTTTCAGAGATTTCATAATTAATTTAATATAAAATTTATTTCAAGACCACATCACTTTATTTCCAAATCATATTTGAATTTTAAATTCAAGTTTAAAACTTGGTTAAGAAAACTTATTAAAAATTTACTTTTAAAACTTGTATTTCTCTTACTCTAAAACTTAGCTTCTTTTGCTTTTGAAAAATTTATTAACTTGCACAGGAAAAACCCAAGCCCATCTACATAATTCTCGAGCTAACTCTGAGACAACACCCGAGCTCCTCTTTTGTATATTTTTTCTTCTCAAACTTGTTTTAATTAAAACTTTAAAACCCTGTTTCAAACAGATTCGCGCACCATTTCTTTTCTTCGAGCCATTCACTTGAACAACTCGAGCACGAACTCGAGAATGCGTCTTCTTCTCCAACGCTTTAACCACCCAGACATATCCACGATCGCGTGCACGTGCACGGTCAGACCACCAACCTCCGACCATTGCGAATCTTCTCAACGAGTCACCAACGAAATCCTCACCCCTAACGTCCACCCAGTATCACCGAATCGACCACAAAATCGAAATGAGCTATCGAGCTCCACCTGGAAACAACCAGACCATCGAAATCACCCACTCCTCCACGCTCTGACCACCGGAGATCACATCGACCACCCTAAAACCACTACCGCAGTTCACTCCATCTTACCCCCTAGGTGCGATAGCTTCCGGTTCACCCACGACAACGTAAAAGTCTCGATTTCAACCACGTCCAAAGCCATTCCATATACCCTAAATCTTCGAACCCAAGACTAATTGATCATCAAGAAAATTTCATACCATTTTTCCATCGACCAGCATCACATCGTCTACCTTCAGACTCGAGCTCGAAGCTCGACTTCATGTTGATCGTTGAGAATTCACGATTTTGTATTCTCCGTTCAACTTCCTCGTACTCGAGATTTTATAACTAAAAAATTATGTAATGATTATCAAAATTCATAATTTTGTAATATGAATCGATTTGTAAAGCCAAAATATGAAATCAAAATCATTGACTTTCAACTGTTTTTATTATTTTTACTGTAGTCTTCTATTTCCAGAGTATTTATTAGATACGAATACTTAAAATTATTTTTAAAAATAAAATTACATTGCTATGCTCATTTCCCTTTCAGAGATCACGATCTATAAGAGCTTGAGGAAGAAGAAATTGATTTTTTTTTTAAATTTATCTTTGGCCTGGAAATAAACAGAGATGTGCTCATTCATATACAGGCATGCACATCTACCTACATACATATATATTCAACATGCAAACATAACTTTTAGCACACACTAACAGATCATTACATGCAACCAAGATGTAAACCAGAATCAAAATTTTGAGATCTGGTTTGCTCACCTGGAGTTGAAGCAGAGAACAGACGAAACCTGGAATTTGGAATTTTTTTGTCTTTGATTTAAAAACTGGATTCTTTGTTTCTTTGCAAACTGGATCAACTCAGGTTGAAGCTTGTTGAACTGATTGAAGCTCTTGTTTCCAGGCTTGAAATGTTTTTAAAAAATTTGATCTTTGAATTATAACTTATAATTTCAGTTTGCTTTCAGATTGAAGTTGTTTGAGTTGCTTCACTGGTTTGCTTTGATCTGAACTGATCTTTAAATTCCATTTACTGGCTCAGGTTGAAGATTTCTTGATCAAGCTTTAATTTTAAACTTGCTTCAGTTTGGAACTGAAGTTGTTGTTGTATCTGAGATGATCTTCTTCTTGATTATGCTTCCAGATTGCACTTGAAACAGGTTGAAGTTTTGATTTGCAACAGGTTGAAGCTTTTACTTATTTCAGGTTTGAGATTTTGAAAAACAAAGATTTTTTTTTGTTTTGATCTGGTTGCACTGGTCTGATTTTCATTTAAGACTTTTGATCTGTTCCCAGTTTGAAGAATTTTGAGGTGATTTTGATTTAAACTTTTGATTTTCGAACATGTTTCTGTTTTAAGAAGTTTAAACTGAAAAATGATAACTATGTTTTCTTTTCTTATTCATACTTTGTAATTTAGATTAAAGGAGAGAAGAAAAACTTGCTTGCCACTTGTATTATTTGTTAACACATGTTATTACATGATCTCATTTGGTTTACATTTGTCATACAAGATAAAATTGTGTTTCTATCCTTAGTTATTTATATTTTTATATCTTAACATATGTAAATGTTTCACATTTTAAATTCAAAAATATACAACTATATTTATTCATTTTTAAAAAAATGTGTTTTAAATTCTTTTATCAAATTCATATTCAACTTAGCTATTATATTAGAATTTTACGTATGTTTATTTTATTAGTTTATTTTAAAAGATATCCAATTCTTGTTTTGATCTTATATATGTATATACATTTCTTTCAATTACTTATACTTATACAACTTTTCTTTTTATAAAATAAGAAATTTTTTGAAACTTAATTTCTATATTAATTTCAAAATAAATCCAATTTGTTTGCAATATATTTCTATTAAAATTCAAATCAAAAATATTCACTTTCAATATACTTATTAAATTTCAAAATCAATTCAAATTATAATCCATTTACATAAATAAATAAACATTTATCTTATTAATTTTGAAAATCAAACACAATTTATATTAATTGCCAATTATTTCCAAATTTAATCCCAAAGATTAAATTAATTACCAATTAAATTTGACATAAAATTCGGGATCGTTACATTTATCGATATAAGATATCAACAAGAATTTAAATTAGATTTAAATGAAATAGTTTACTAATGGGTTTGGAAAATTTGGTCCATTTGTACCCTAGATATGGCCGACTAAATAAGGTAGAAAGAGAGTCCAAGTTTTGATACAGTATAGGAGAAATAGGTGCTGGATTTTTTGGTCAATTCTCTCTATAAAGAAGATCCGAAAGCTCCTTGTTTTAATTCCACTTTTGGCTCTATCCATAAGCACCTCCTTCCTCCATCTTCATTCCAAACTCCATTTACTGCCAATTAAAATTTTTCACATAGATCTGATGTTTGCTTACTTCCTATGTTCAATAGTAGTTGTAGATTTGACAGATCAAGGAACTAGACTAGATCTACGTATGAATCTAAGGCAACTTCTCTAGGTATATTTGTATGTTTCATATATGTTAATCATTTATGTCATATGTTCATTATAAAATAATTTTATATTTGCAATTGTTGTCACCCCTAAATATCTGTTTTTATGTCTCACCACATCATCTATACGTTAATTGAAATTATTTAATGGATCTTTGTAAAAAAAGCTTTTCGGCCATATATTATATTTAATATTTTTTTAGAATAATAAAGTTTATTGTACTATTTTAAAATCATTTATAATAATTTTTAATCATATATATAAAGCATATATACATATATTTCAAATTCTTAAAATATATATGCTTAAGTTTTATAAAAATATATATTTACTTTTCCAGATTTTTATTTTTAAATATAATATAATTATATTTAAATTAACAATGGTTTAAACAATACTTTAAAATATATAGTATACACTTATTTTATTAAAACTAATAATTAAATTTAGTTTTGGATTTTAAAAAACAAAAATTTAAACCTGCTATATTTTAATAATTATTTGTTGCAAAATGTATTTATTAATTTTTTTTATGATTTTAATAGTTTACATGTTTAGTAAAAAAATTAATTTTATTTTTGAAAATATGCTGAATTTATAATATATATTTAATATTTGAAAGACAATTTTAATTATTTTATAAATTGAAATTTGAAATTTAAAATAGAATAATTGATAAAAATAATATATTTTGGATATTAAATTTGAAGCAAATTTTTTTTAACTTGCACAAAGTCAAGTCTATATATTTTAAATTTTTAGTTCATTTAATATAAAAATTAGAAATATAAAAATATTTATATATAAATTTAAATATATTTTATGACAGCTATTGCATAATAAACGACCAATGTATATGATATTAAATAAAAATTCAAATGTATTAAAGGTATTTCATAAATGACCAATGTAAAATATAAAGAATTTTTTTTGAATTTATTAAAGTTATTTAATTAAATAAAATATTTATTAAATGAATATTTTAAATGTTAATTAACAAAACATACACATGTATATATAATATATGTATGTATTATCATAAATGTAATAGTTAATATTCATCTTAAAATTGTTTAGGATGAATACAATAAAAATTTTAATTTTTTTTAATTTAAGCTTATTTAATTAAATACAATTTAATTAATGAGCATTACGACACGCGCTTCATGTGTGAATTATTTTTGTACAAACTTTATATATTTAATTATATATTCACATGAAGTGGTGCACAGTTAATTCTAGTTTATATTTTAAGTTGCAACATATAATTTTTATTAGTTTTACTTTTTATTTCTATTATTAATTATAAGACAAATGAATTTTATACAAATTTGCCTGTTGGATACTATTTTTAAGTGATATGATTTGATTTGGTAATGTTTAGAGAGGGGCGTTTCGAACTGATTAAGAAAGTTTCTTTGTTAGATCCTAATTTTACGTAATATTAAGATGATTTGGTAATATTTATAGATGGGTGTTTTGAATTGGTAAAGTAAGTTTATTTGTTAGATCCAATTTTTAAGCAATAGTGAGATTTTGATAATATCCGTAAATGGGCATTTTTAGTAGTTCAGGCTAAAAAAAAAGTGAGATCAAACATATTACAACTATTATTAAAGTTTAATTAGCGAAGAATAAATTTTAAAGAAAAATTATTTATTAGATTATATTTTAAAATGACAATATTTGATTTGGTAATGTTTAGAGAGGGGCATTTTGAATAGTAAAGAGAGTTTATTTGTTAGATCATATTTTTACATGATACTAAAATTTGATTTTGGTAATATTGCAGAGGGGAGTTTTGAATTGGTAAAGTAAGTTTATCTATTAGATCCAATTTTCAAGCGATAGAGAGATTTTGAGAATATTTGTAGAGGAGTATTTTTGGTGGTTTACACTGACACATAAAAAGGATGATCCTAAACGTATTACAACTATTATTAAAGATAATACACATAAGAATACTACATGCATTAAATAAATTACAAAAAAATATAAATATATTAACTTTGTATAATATGAATGTATAATATAAGTAGAACATAAGAAACCCAACTTAGATTTAAGGAGTAAATACATACGTATTGTATTTATACCATGATTTTAGATATGTCCGATACTTGGAATTACATGGGTGTTTCAAAAGAAATGCATCATTCTCTAAATCGATATCACTCTATAAATGTATATAAATTAATGATTCTAAATCTCTAAAATATAAAGTTGTCCTTTACTACTTATATATTAATAGATTATTTGCATATACTTTAGTTATTGAGAAAACTCAAGCTATGGATATTACGTGTAGTACCATCTAGATATTGGCTAGATGATGTAAGATAAAAGTAAGCATTTGTTGGGAAAACTCAAAGTACCTGCATTATATTTTGGCTATCTCATAATGGTAGGTACAAATGAATAATCTCTTTCAATTTGTTGAGAAAACTCAAGTACGGGACGAGATTTGGGCAAAGACCATGATTAAGAGTTGTATACGATACATTAGATAAGGAGTTATCCATCACTTACAGATATATAGTTTGTTTAGAAAATCTCAAGGTCAAAATTCTAAGGCAAACAAGTCCTAACATTCATTGGAAGAATTAAAAGACTTTTATATTCCTCTCAGAGTTTTGAGGAATATAATAATCTAGCAGGAGCTTTATTAGGAAATGAAATGAACGTATTTAACCTTTCCAATATTGTAAGAATATATGCTATACAAATTAAAATAACATACTTCATCAAATTTGTGCAACTAATATAATTGATAAAATGTTTACTAGTTATAATATACAAATGAACTGAAATAAGATTAATAAAGAAATATTAAATATACTTACCAATAAATCATTTAGCATATCATCACTTCAAAACCTATGCAAGAGCTAAGTTACATAACTACTAAATACATTCATACCTTGGTCATTTAGGTGTTTATTTGCCCAAGATTGTGTATTGTCTTTTTATGAATTTTGAACTCTAAAGCGATACAAGAATATGAATATTTGATCCGTATTTGAACACATATAAATGTTATATGGCATACATTCATGATTTGCAATATACAAAATCATGATGAAATTAGAAATGTGTAAATGAACCATAACAAGATATCATGTAATCAAACGATCAATTATAATATTGATCCTTTTGTGTTATATGTAATACCAGACCAAGAGCTACAAGATGTATTGGGAACATGGTTATTGAAATGTCAATTTGATTAATTTGCTTAAAATGTAGCTTATTCGAATCCTTAAACATTATGGATGGCAAAATGATCTTTTGTAAAGATTTCGGAACATCTTGTTGTAAGGATATCCCTTGAATGGTTTAACCATTTAAAAAGGACAGCGAATGTACGAAAGGGGATATAACTTAGGCTCATTAGGATTAACAAAGTGAATGGTCACCTCTACTTCATAAAGAGACATCAGAAACAAGAATAATATAAAATATTAAAAGATACTTAATATGCAATAAGATTTGTGATTCTATTCAAAATATATTTTCACATAGAAAGTTGTTTCTATAAAAGTTATTACTTCAATTTCAGGATGTTTGATCTGAAACCCTTATCTTTAATCTAGTTACAATGTATGAAACATAACATGATTGAATGGAGCTTCTATTTCATTCACTACTACAATAATGGCAGAAATAGTAGAAGCATATCATATAACACTTGTTAGTGGATTTACATCTAGTTATTGAAAATTGTTTTCATAAATATACCAAATATTATTTATGAAATAATAATTGTTTTCAATTTTGGCTAAAAATATGGCCGTTTTGTTTTAACATCAATATTATGAATATTTATCATAAGATAAATCTATAACAATGATATTTCTTTCCATAAGAAAATTGATGCATTAGAAGATACAGACTCTAAAAATATACAATTATTTGGAATTATAGACTGAGCCATATTTTGAGAAATAATTTTTTAGCCATGTGATTATGAATCATATGTAATAATGAATTATATCTCAAACAATTAAGGTTAATGCACCCATCCAATGGGAGTGAAAAAGGAGTTAATGAACCCTTCAAATTGATAAATATAAATGTATGCTGTCAAAGGTCTAATGATACCAAAATGGATCCCCTTACTTTATTAAATTCACCAAAGAATTATCATTGATATGAACATGTGCATTTGATGCACAAGTATTGTGTCTATGATAAGTTCATAGAATATAAACAAAGTAAAAAGATAATATGCAAAGGAAATAAAGAATTCAATTTAATTGAATAGGTGAGTGCATTGGTAAAAGGTTCCAAAAATACCTAAAGATGAAAAAGACTCAGTCTAAAAAGTCACACCTCCTAATGATACATAATGATGTATTGATATGAACGTTAAGACTTTTTTGGACAGAGTGCGATTGATGGTGAGTGAACTTGAATTAACTTCTTTCTACAAGGACGTATACTTAAAAGTAAGTACATAAGATTAAATTTAATATCATTTAAAACATAGTTTACGTGATTGTACAAGATAAGATGTAATAACCCGAAAATTTTAACGGAAAATTTAATAAAAGAATTAAATTTAAATATAACAAGGATAAAAAAGAATTTTTTACAAATATTGGAATCTAGCTATGAAACTTCACCATTGCTTTTGTACCGATTTTCTAGACATTTTTTATATACAAAGTTTTGAAATTGCAGCTAGTGTGAAAAGGTTGTTAACGTTTGAATATTCAAAAAAAATTAAATAATTATTAGGAAAGAAATATATTAAATAAGGAAGCTCCATGAGTCGACACTACAACGCTGATCGGGCGACCCCTAGTGGTCGACCGCTCCAAGTCAAGCGGTTAACCAGTCGAAGCTTCTATGCTAGGGTTTGCTCTGGCTGTACGGCTCAAATATGAAAATTGTTTATCGAATGGTTCTAGTTACTTTCTACCATTATAAATAAGATAGTACCTCCCGACCCTAATTCATAAGCAGTAGGTAGTATATCTAAACTCTATCCAAATCTCTATCTCCACTAAAACAAATTTCTCAAATAAAAATTAAAAACAAGTTGAAATTTTTTTGAAGATGATATCAAGCAAAGGGGAGGGATTAACAACTAGAAGGAAGGACAATTCAACATACATTAAAGAGGGATAGATTTTTAGAGGTGACTAGGTTCATAACAAATATACGGATTTATATATAATTGATTTTGTTGTACCTATTTGATCCAGTGTTGTTTAATTTGATGTTTACCTAATAACTGTAGTGAATTGGGAATTTGGTAAAAATTTAACATATGAATTTCATCCCTTTCTTTCTAATCTAATTCTGGTCAAAAGTAAATCTTTTGAATAAGAATTGATTATGATTGATAACACGTTTTTTGTTAAATTAAATAGGAACTGATATAACTATTGATCTCAAACCTAAGATAAATTGATTTAGTGAAATTATATATGGAATCGAATATAAAATTGTGGTGATTATAAATTGTAGACGTACAAAATTAGGGTTTGCTTTGATGAGCAATTACAATTAAAGGTTTATTGTAATTGATAATTGGGAATGATGATAATTAACAAACAAACAGAGATGGTAATATTTTTTACATTAAACAGGTTATGATCGGACTACAGGCTTATTAAAGTCGATCGACGGCAAGAGACTTACTGCTCCAGCGACCAGCGATCGACTGATCCAGTGACCAGCGGTCGACCAGTCAATGAATCTAGGCGCAGTCTAAACTTCGGCCTAAAGCCCAGTTATTAATTTAATTGTATGTATTATAAATGTATGTGTGTGTGTGTATGGATGTTATTATATAGGGAAATTATCTCCCAAGGTTTGTGACTCTTGTATGTTATGGGAAAGGATAGATGTGTGCATAGGCAACAAGGCTTGGGCACTATTTATTCAGTAGGGTCGATTTTCGACTGGAGCGATTCTATTACAAATTGCACTCATAAGAGGTTCTATAGTGTACGTACATGCTGACGATGTTGCCTGGAGAAGTGTGTGGTGTGGCACTAACAGAAGTTCCTTAGTATACAGTGGAGCGGATGTGATACTATGTTGTTTATGGATCCCAACGCAATGCGATAAGAGGTGTACGTTACTATTGAGAAGTGGACACGAATACAGCGACCTCGAAACATCTTTGGCTCAAGTCAGCATTGCGAGCTCCCTCTCAATGCGTAAATAAGATACGTGCAGTCATAATTTGGAATTGTAGTCCTAGGATTGATATTGTAAGCGATCCTTTATTGGAGTAGCTCAATAGCTGTTGGCCGATCCATAGTTCATTTTGAGGTTTGGTTAATTGTTCGACCCAAGTGTAAGCCCTCACAAGTTGTTAGCGTATGTATGTTTAAAAACTATATCCCTTAGATAAATAAAACTAGTGATTCACAGATACAAGTAGGACACTCTAGGTCACATGGGTTATAAATGAAGTTGGTTGCATGTGATCATCATATATTAAGGATGTGACTCATTCACCAGACTTCTTATCTAACCCACTCATTTCCTTTCTTTTCCCCCACCACTGAAGGACTGGGCAATAGGTGATAGGCCTAGGGATTAGTTACATGGAGAGATGAGCATGGCATTGGAGTTGGCTCTTATTTCTCATTACCCATCATGTGATTATTTATCATACTTAGTACTTATCAGATTATATGTTGTATTTCTGTATACCCTAGATTTTTGACTATATACTTTTTTGGGATTTTATTTTCTAAGATATTTTCTAAGATGGTTATTTTTTGTATTTATATTTGATTTTCTTCTATTGTGAGATCTGAAAATGTAGAATGTTTTAGATTTTATCCTTATATTTCTTATCTCTGTAATATTTAATGACTTGATAGCTCGTACTTCTTGATGCCAATGTGAGTTCGAAACTCAACCTAAGCATTAGACCGGTGTGTCGAGGGGTGCACATTGTCACACGTGGTGCCAGAGCCTAAGTTTAAAAATTCCATAGAGTTAGGTGCGTATTGAGAGAATGTACTTGAAAAGTTTTGAAAAAAGGAATTTTCTAAAGTGTTTTTCAAAATGGGTTTCTTAAAGCATATGTATTATGTATAGATAAAATTTTTTCAAAGGATTACACATAAATATCATATGAAAAAGCTTTCTCTTACTATTGCTGATACTATATGTAACATTCTCATTTTTAGGCCAAATTAAATCTAATAATTAATTTTAATTTTTGAATTAAATTGTGAATTAATTGATAAATTAATTTGAAATTTTCCAGAAACAAATAAAGATATGTGTTGTTTACTTATATTTATATATATGTATTTAAATGGATTTTTAATTTGAATTTTGGAATTGAAATTCTAAAATAGATATTTTGAAAAAAACAATTGAATTTGAAATACACTATATTTTAAATTAATAGAAATTTGTTTTCTAATATACATATGTTATATATATATTAATCGTAAATTTAAACTTTGTTTTGGAAATTCAATAATAAACATTATAAAATAAATTGGATTTAAAATCTTTATATTTGAAACTAATATATATGTATATGTGATTATGTTAGTGTATAATTAAGTTTTAAAACATTTTCTTTATACTTGAAATAAATTTAGTTTTGTATATATTTAAAATAGATAGAAGATGTATTACATAATCTATACAAATTGATAAATCAAGGATTAAAACAAAATTTATAAACCAATTAAAGATTAAGTGTTTTAACATAAAATACATGGCTTTGGCATTTGTAAATTTATAAAAAAAGGCATTTACAAGTGTTAGTTTAATTAACAAGTGTCAAACTTGATTATTATCTTCATTCTTATAAAAAAATATAATAAAGGAAAAACAAGGCAATACACTTCATCTTCTTCAAACTTAAAATATGAAAACAAAAGAAAGTTCAAAAATCTTCAACCTGATCAAAGGCGGACAAAGATCAACCCTAGAAATCAAAACTGCAAAAAAAATATTTCAAATTTAACAACAATCAAAAACTAAAGAGGAAATCAAAAGCAAGCTGATTCAGAAGCAAAGTAGAATCAAACTGAAGAAATTAAAACAAAAATTCAAAACCTGGAAGCAAAGAACAAGCAAAACAAAAATCCAGTTTTCAAATGCAAGATCAACTCAACACAATCAAACATGCAAGATCAGGCAAGGTCATATCTAAGAGCATTAAATCAAATTCCAGATTTTTCAAAAAGATTCAAATATCCAGGCTTCTTCTCTGTCTCTGTTTCTTCATGATAGGTGAGCAAACTAGCCTTGAATCTGTTACATGTCTTGATGAATGCTTGAATTAATTGTCTTCTCTGATATGTGATATTCTTAATGTAAATCTGTCAACATGTGTATGTATATATGTGATGCATATCTAGAAAACAAGTAAAACTTGCCTTTGTTCATAAATTCTAGGTTTTAAAACCTGTTCGAAATTTAAATCATCCCATCCAAACAATTTTAGGTTTTGATTGCTGAATGAAAAGTTTTTATATGAGTACAACATCATTTTTAAAAAAATAAATCCAAGTGAAAGTATTGAGTAAATGTTTTTAAAATTGAAAAATACAGTGAAAAACTCAAAACATCCCCAAATTCGATTATTAAGTTTTCTAAGCTGAATCGTCTTCAAAAATGATGATTTTCAAGAACAAAATCACGATTTTTAGAGTTGTATCGAACGAGAAATTTAAGGTTAAATGGAAAACACGTTTTCATCAAAATCTGATGATCAACGTCGATTCATGCGTCGAGGTTGATGCTGAAGGTAGTGGGGAGGTTGACGAGGCTAGGAAAAATGATCGCAGCATTTCTCGATCATCAGTGTGGTTGAGCGACATCGATTTAGGGTTTGTGGAGCAATTGGGTTCGTCGATACTTTCAAATCAATTTCTCCATCGTGAATGATATGGAATCGATCGCACCGGGGGAAGACGTTGCGTGGGCCATCGAGGCTTCTCTGGTCACGATGGCATGGTGTCAGACAATCGATGGTGATCACGCCAGTCATTTTTGGTTGATCAAGCAAGTTCCAGTATTCGTTGACTAAGTTCGATTTCGTTTCTATGGTGATTTCGTTGGATCTGGGTAGTTGATTGGGTAGTGGTGGTCAGCAATGCCTTGCTGATGGTGTCGTAGTTGATCGGAGGCGTCCAGTTTGATCGTGCACGTGCATGCATGATGATGCGTATCAGTGTTGTTTGAATGGTTGTGGAAGACGAGTTTTCGTCGGGTCGAACTCGAGGAATTTTGCAAGGAAGCTCGGGTAAACGAGAAGCCTGGGTAACTCGTTAAACTCGGGATTACCTTGGGTTTAACTCGGGATTAGGATAATACTCGTAAAAGTTTAAAATTTAAACAGGTTTAAAAGGTTTAAATCAAGTTTCGACAAATTTTATCGAATTAATTATTTTATACAATGTGTGTTTAATTTTGGATTAATTAAAGGTTTTATGTTTAAATTATTTTAATTAATCAAGTTGATATATTTTAATATATATGTGTGTGTGTGTGTGTGTGTTTTCGTTAATTAATTCTTAAGCCTATTTTTAAATAAGGAATTTAATAGCTAAATTAAGAAGTTGATTAAGTAGATAAATAGTTTATCTTAAAATTAATATTTTTAAATCATTGGTTAAACTTAAAAGCTTAAAATTGAATTATATGATAATGATTTATTTTAAGGTTTATTTAATGAGGTTTAATTTTTGTAATTAAGTGATCAATTAAGATAAATGATTTATCTTTGATTAATTTAGGTCTTGAGTAAATTCTTAATGTAAATAATTTAAAGGATGATGATAATTACTTAATAAATTAATGGTTAATAAATTAAAGGTTAATTAATCTATTGTTTATAGGTTAATTACTTAATTAAAGGTTAATTAATTACTTAAAGATAATTACTTAATTTAAAGTAATTAATTAATGATTAAAGTTGATTAATCAAGTGATTAAAATTAATTTGTGATTTATTAATATAAGTGATTAGGAATAATCACTTATTGTAATTAATTAAGAATAATTAATTAAATGATAAATAATTAAAGGCTGATTAATTAATGTAATTAAGGAAAATTAATTAAAGGATGATTAAATAATTAAAGGGTAATTATTTAATAATTAAAGGTTGATTTATTTATTAATTAAGGTTAATTATTTAATGATTAAAGGTTGATTAATTAATAATTAAAGGTAAATTAATTTATTATTAAAGGTTAACTAACAAATGATTAAAAGATAATTAATTAATATGGTTTTAATTAATTAATGTTAATTAACCAGGATTAATAATTTATTCATAAGTAATTATTCTGGTTTAAGTTAATTATAATCAGATAGTCAATTGATCTTACTTATGGATGTTTGAATTGCATGGAATGCTTTGAATTGTTTGATATCCCTGATGAGTGATGCTTTGTGATATGAATTATTTTAATTTGAGCTGTGATGAATGTAAATTATTTATCTGTGATAAATTTATATTATTTATTTGTGAATCTGTGAATGAAGATAAGCATTATATGATTATACCGCTTATCGATATTGCTGTGCTTGGATTGTGATGAGTGATGATATTGCACTATTGTGCAAAACCCCTGGACTACACCATACATACACAAATATGGATTGCATGAGGAAATTGGTTAAGTCACATATATTTGAATTTAATGTTATGAAATGGTTTCAAAGATTTAGTTTTGAATCCAAAATGATTTTGGAAATGGAATCGGGTTGAATATGAAAAGTTTTTGAAAAGGAAGTTTAAAATTTTAAATTTAGTTTGAATATAAAATTGGTTTGTTTAAGTTTCGAAATTATTTGGAAACTACGGGTTGAAAGGATAACACAAGTTATACAATATATATATATATGGATTAGAAAACCTTTTTAAATGAATTGTTTTGGAAGACTAAATTTAATTCGAATAGAACTTGCCGATGATACGGCAATTCGCTGATTTTTTGGCTCTAATTTGTGTATATTTGATTGGATTTTTCCGAAATGAAAAGTGTTTGTTTTCAAATGATAATAGCTTTCAAATAAAGAAAGGATTTCCAGTGAAATGGAATTGTTTTGAAAGCTATGAATGAATCTTTGTGAAAGATTGGTGAACCTTGATTTCAAATTGAAGTGGATTTTAAAAGGGTGAATCTATTGTTTAAAAGATTAAAAGTGGAAATTTGTTTAAACCATTCAAAAGAAAGGTTTTGGGTAATAAGTTGTGACTTAACAAAGATCCCAATATCCGTATGCTTTTTAAATTAAGCGCTCATTATTTGGTTTAGCCGGGAGAGGACTTTATGTCATATAACCCATTCCGAATAATGATATGACGAAATAGATAGCATTTGAAGACCAGTGGTAAAGACCGCATATTTTGAAGAATGAAAGGATTACCCGTCGAATGACTCTACACTAAGTAGCTACGGTATAAAGATCTCCATATGTGATGGGGAGTCAATTGGGATGGTGAATACCCGGATTGCAAGGGCTTCTTTGGAAGTGCCTTCGGTTCTATTCGAACCCGGAACAGACTTGTATGGATGTATGTCTGACATTACACTTTGAAATGTAAAACTGGTTTCTATCAAATACAGTTCTATTTGGCGGCAGAAAATTTATTCTCTTAGCTTAACACCCTACTCTGAGACATACGAGCTCAGAGGTTATGTAGTTGATATTTACCAGTGATATATTCCCAATTTACTAATATGGCATACGAAGAGCTGCTGATCATTTGTTGATCGAAGCATGACTTTTGTGAAAAGTGTAGCTTTATGGACGTGACCTCGTCGGACCTCACAACCTGGAAATGGTCAAAACATGAAAGATGCAGCAAGGTTATGAGGATCACGCCCTTTAGGGTATGTCCATTTCCTTCTGGAAAAGGGTGGTATCATGGTATGGAGCCTAGATACTTGATCTATATGGTTGCTGCAAATCTATTGCTTTGTGGTTGTTGGTGTTGAGAGCACTCAGATAAAGGTCAGTAACGACCGAGGGATGGCATACTCGTGTAGTAGTTACCTAGTTACTGAGGTAACCCGGCCTTGTGTTGGCAGAGAGCTGTTTAAGTTCTCGGGGCATCCCTCAGGAGGCGTACCTATGTGGCCCAGGAAGTTCCTTAGCCTGACCATTTATTGGAAATCCAATCACCAATACGCGCCTTATACGGTTTTAGTTGTAGAACGTGCCATCTAATGTGGTAGCTATAGTAGGCATACTATAATGGTACGTATGCTGGCTAAGATTAATATTATACTTCTGAAATATTTTCTGCACTATGCACTAATAATAAAATCAAAATGATTTTCTGCACTATGCACTAATAATATTATCAAAATGATTTTCGCGTATCTCTGATAGAGTTGATAGTCATTTGTATCATATTGTTGTATCAAATATTGTATATCAAGAAAGTTATTCATTTTTCGTCCACTGTGTTGTTGTACTTAATGTGTTATAAGCTCCGATGAACCAGATTCGACGTTTGAATCTGCGACATGCAAATATGGGTGATGTATTTGGTGCCGATTTCTGAAGGTCAAGTAAGGGTCGTCACACTATATGTGAAAAGTTGCTAATATTCCTAAATCGCAGATTAAGAGGATGTGCAATCTTGTTTGGCTGTGGTTCAGGTGATGCACCTGAGATTACGAGTGTAAATGTCTCGATTTAGTTCCTTCGGTATTTACAAGCCCGAGGACACGCCTAGCCTAATTCTAATAGGGGACCCACATAGCAGGCGCCAGGCGTAATTCCCGCTCATCTACCTATTGTTAATATGCCAAGCTATGTAAGGACTTTGTGAGCCTACGAGAAAAGTAGTATATAAGGGTCGAGTCATATATGGACTCGAAGGCATGGATCCGCATTTATGGGAGGATTTTTGGATTGATGAGTCTTAAAGATGACGTGAGGAGATAGCTTGCCACCTAGCGTTTTAAAGGGGGAGGCGCTAAATTAGTAGGATGTAATGGTGGTAGAGATCAATGAGGGAGAGACTACTTAGGGATATTTTTGAAGGCGTTTTGAGGTGATGTTTCTTTCCATGGCAGAGCAAGGAGTATAACTGGAGAAGTTCATATATTTTTTACAAGGAGAGAAGTCGGTGAAGGAATATGTGAATCGGTTCAGTGAGTTGTCTAGGTTTGGTTTGGGGCTGATAAATACCTCTTAAAAGAAGGCTCTGAAGTTTTCAAAAGGACTAAATCAACCTCTTCAAGATTAAACCCTTAGCCATATTCCCATAGATGCAACTTTCGATGGTTTGGTGGAGATGGCCTCACTGAACTCCATTTCCAAGAAGGAAGTAAAGAGTGAGCACAAGTAATCAGGAGAAATGACAACATAGAAGACCCCACACAACTGTGGAATGGGGGCCAATGGGGAGATTAAGAAGTAGGAGATCTAGTGTAAGAGATGGGTAAGAAGGGGCACTTTGCAAAGGAGTGCAAGATAGACAGGTCAAGTGTTAAAACTATAACCAATTTTGGCATATAAGGCAGGAATGTCTGACACCATAGAAGACCTGTACCTATGTAGTCTCATCTTATGCGCTGGATGTTGTTCCTAACTCGAGCATGCCTTTAGTAGTGGACAAGGGGAACAAGGTCATAATTGAAGGTGTGTCGACTTTATCTAATTTACGTGTATTCTATTTGACACTAGAGCATCACTCTCTTTTATCTCGAGCAGACATGTAGACGAGTTGCACTTAGACACTAGCATAGTTACCACCCCTATAGTTGTATCAAAGCCTGTTATAGAATCGGCTTATTTATCTATGATATGTAGAGGTTTGAAATTATTTATTTTGGGGGTCGAGTTCGATCACGATGCTTTAGTCTTGGGATTTTCTAGATTTGGATTGATTTTGGGTATGGACTGAACGACCATGTATGGGGCGATTCTAGATTTTGAAAGGAAGGTTTTAGGTTGGGTACTTGTAGTAAACACAACATAGAGGTTTTTTGCAATCTCAGAGGTTTTGGTTATGTTGAGTTACCTATATTCTTTAGACTTATTTGATGATGAGTTAGATTCAGTGCTAGTAGTTAGAGACTATCTAGATGCCTTTTCCGTGGTCAACGGTCTTCCATTGCAGAGAGAACGAGTTTTGGATTTATCTTGTGGAGAACGCTAGACCTGTTGCATTACCCTTGAGGATATAGTTCCTAAAGAGAGACCAAGTTGAATAAGTAAGTGAATGAACTGTTGGATAAGGGCTTCATTAGTTGGAGTATTTCTAAGTGAGGAGTACCAATTGTCTTTGTTCCTAAGGCGGATTATCTCTGAGGCTTTGCATTGACTATTGTGAGATGAATAAGCTAACAAAGAAGAATCGTCACCAATTACCCGCATAGATAATTTCTTTGATTAATTGGTTGGAGCAAAGGTGTTACCCCAACTTGACTTGGCTACCAGATTCCATCAAGTGTGTGTGGCCGATGACAGTATTCAGAAGATCACTTTTCGTACATCTGATGTACTTTATGAGTAGTTAGTCAAGCCCTTTGGACCGACCAATGCACCCACTTACTTTGTTGGTCTAATGAGCAAAGTGTTTAGAGAGTTGCTTAAGAAGTTCATGCTGGTATTTGTTTATCACATATTAGTCTATTTGAAAAGTGAGGAGGAGCATAAGTTGCATCTAGAGGAATTGCTCAATATACTCTATGGATAGAAGTTGGAGGTAAACATTTCCAGACGTTAATTTTGGTGCAAGGAGGAATGCTTTTTGGGACACATTATCTTTGAGAGTGGGATGGCAGTCGATCCAAATAAAGTTGTAGCAGTATAAGATTGGCATGTGCCGAAGAATTCCATGAAAGTAAGAAGTTTACTTGGTTTAGCAGGCTACTATAGGAAGTTCATTAAGGACTTCAGTAAAATCCCTTCCCCTCTGAACCGCCTTACCAAGAAGAATTTAGTTTTCTAGTGGGACTCAAAGTGCGAGGATGCTTTTATCAAGATGAAGGAGGTGTCGACTAGTTCACCTGATCTAGTATTACCTGATGCTACGAAGGCATCCACAACATATATCAATGTTTGCGGTATAGGGTTAGGCATCATCTTGATTCATGAAGTAAGAGTAATGAGCTATGCTAGTCGATAATTGAAAGTAGTTGAGGGAAACTATCCTACCTTGATCTTGAGTTAACAGCTACTGTCTTTGCACTCAAGTCATGGAAACACTATATATTATGAGAGTGGTTTGATCTATATACGAGCCATTATCTCTAAATCTGAAGCAGCAATGGTGGATAGAGTTTTTGGCATCGTGTGATTTCGATAGCTCATATACTCCAAGCAAAGGTAATGTTGTAGCCGATGCCTTGAGTGAGAAGCATGCGGTGTTGAGTCTTATGTTTTTAAAGTGGAAGCACTTGGAGTTCATTTCTACGTTCAATTTTCGACCAACGTCAGACATCACTTCGGATTGTTAATGGCTTTGGTTGTGCAGCCTACACTTATGGACTGTATTGGGTCAAGTTAGAAGCAAGACAAGAAGTTAGTGGATATTTCTAAGAGGCTTAGTAGAGGAGAGTAGTCAAGTCGTTTGGGCCATTACACCAGTAACCCGAAGGGGTGGTTATGGAGGGATAGTAGATTGTATGTTCCTCTCGCTGGATCTGATTGACATGGTACTATCTGAGTCTCATCGGTCTAGGATGACCATTCATCCCAACGGAGATATAATGTACCATGAAATGAAGAGGGTCTTTTATTGGCCTAGTATGAAGAAGCACGTGGCAGAGTTTGTGGCCAGATGTATGACTTGCTAGAGGGTAAAGGCAGAGCAAAAGAAGTTGGGAGCATTGTTGCAGCCATTAGATATTCAATAGTGGAAGTGGGAGAGTGTTTCTATGGATTTTGTGGATGGAATGCTGGGGCTAGGATGGGAAAGAGAGTATTTGGACCATCGATCGACTGACTTAATGTGCTCGTTTTGTTCCATTTAGTAGTATAAGGACTGCTTTGTTTATGTCAACACTATATGTGAGGGATATAGTTAGATTGCATGAAGTTCCTCCTAGCATTGTTGGTGATTGAGATACACTTTTCGAGTATAGGAGGAGTCTTTTGAAGGCTTTAAGCACTGAGATGAGTTTAAGCATTGCTTATCATCCATAGACGGACAGGCAGATGGATGGAGAGGGTGGATAGAGTGTTAGAGGATTCGCTTTAGACGTTTATTTTGGATTTTGAGAGGCATATGGGAGGATCACTTGCCATTAATGGAGTTGACATTTAAAAATAGCTATCTCGAAGGTATTGGGATGGTAGCATTTGAGGAATTGTATAGAAAATCTTGTAGATCGCCGTTAAGTTGGTAGGATAATGCTGATAGAATTATTTTTAGTCCAGATATGGTGAGGGAGACATTAAAAGAGGTAGACTTGATTCGTAAAAGGATGAAGATCGTGCAAGATTAGTAAGAATTTTATGTTGATAGAAGACGCATGGAGTTGGAGTTCGCAGTGGGCGACATGCTTCTTGTGAAGGTTTCACTGCTTAGGCATGTCATGAGATTTGGTAATTGGGGAAAGTTAGCACACGGGTATGTAGGGTCTTTTCCAATTACTGGTAGAGTAGGGAATTTAGCTTATAGAGTGAAGCTTCTTGAGAGGTTAGCGGGAGTACATGACATTTTCCATGTGTTACACTGGCAAAAATGTGTACACGATACAACCACTGTAGTTGAGTCGAGTCAGCTAGAGGAAGTAGATGTAGAGAGGGAGTCGCTTGTTCACTGTGCACCCACTTGTATTCTTAAGCAAAGTACAAAGCAACTCTGCAATAAAGTTATCAAGCTTGTTAAGATCTGGTGGGGAGACGATCTAATGGAGAGTATATTAGAGCCCGAGGAGAAGATCCGAGCTACCTATTTAGAAATATTTTTAGGTATGCTTCCATTCTGGTTAAATAAGTATAAACTATTTATGTGTTTAGGTGCTATCTATACCCCATAGGTAGGGATAATTGTATGCTAGGAATGGTTGCAAATGTGTCAATATGACATGTTTTGGATGATAGTTGACAATGGATGTATTTATTTGGTTGACTTTCACACACTTGGGAAAATATATTCTCAAGTTAGCATACATGCACACCATCACTTGTTTTATTTTACTAAGTTAGATGCATATAGTCATTACATATGGATTGAATGATTGTGCATTCATGTAGAATTGCCAGTATATTTTCATAGGATGTTGCATACATTTTGGTTATATGGCATAAGAATGTGCTTTTCAGGAGGTCGACCAGATTAGGAGACCGTCTAATTTTGCATTAGTATAGGTTCATATGCATTCCATGCCCACATGTACATATTGCATTAGAAATTGAGCTAAGGACAATGATTGCCGGTGGTTGATGGATGAGAAGATGGTTGTAAGTAATAACTTCCATACATATGAGCTGTGTTTTTCGTATGCTTGGAGATTTTGAGGACGAAATCCTTTTAAGGGGGAAGAATGCAACATCCCAAAAATTTAACTAGAAATTCAATAAAAGAATCAAATTTAAACATATAAGGTTTTAAATGGAATTTTTACAAATGTATGAATCTAGCTACAAAACATGCATCGTTTCATTCGTAGCAATTTTCTAGACAATTTTCATATATAACATTTTGAAATCAGAGCTAGTATGAAAACATTATTAATGTTTGAAAATTCTAAATCGAAAATAATCAAATAATTCAATTAGGAAAGAAATATATTAAATAACGAAGATTCGCTGCTCGAGACCCCGGTCTTGACCGTTCGACCGCTGCGGTCGCTCCAAGTCAAGCAGTCGACCGATCGAAGCTTCTAAGCTAGGGTTTTTCCTAGCCGATTGACCTAGATTTGATAATATTTGATCGAATGATTCTAGTTGCTTTCTACCCCTATAAATAAGACGGTAACCCCAAACCCTAATTCATCAGCAATAAGCAGTATGTTCAAACTCTGTCTAAATCTCCATCTCCTCTAAAATGAATTTCTCAAATAAAAACTAAAAATAGGCTAAAAACAAATTGAATATGAAATCAAGCAAAGCGGAGGGATAACAACTAGAAGGAAGGACATTCAATACAAATCAAAGAGGGATAGCTTTTTGGAGGTGAATGGGCTTGCAATTAATATAAGGATTTATATATAATTGATTTTGCTATAACCTATTTGATCCAGAGTTGTTTAGTTTGATGTTTATTTAATAACTGTAGTGAATTGGGAATTCTATAACAATTTAACATATGAATTTAATCCTTTTCTTTCTAATTTAATTTTGGCAAAAATAAATCTGCGGAATAAGAATTATTGTAGGTTGATTACACATTTTTTTAAAAATTAAATATGAATAGATATAGACTATTGATCCTAAACCTAAGTTAAATTGATTTATTGAAATTGTGTATGAAACTATATATGGAATCAAATAAGAAATTGTGGTGAGTATAAATTGTAGATTTATAAAACTAAGGTTTGTTGTGATGAGCAATTTGTAATTGAAAGTTCACTATAATTAATAGTTAGGAACAATGATAATTAACAAACAAACAAAGATAGTAATAATTTTTTTTTATAGTAAACAGGCTATGAATAGTCGATAGGCTCACTAGAGCCCGCCGACAACAAGTGGTCAACTCCTATAGTGGCCAACGGTCGACCAGCCAACGAATGTAGGTGCAGTCTGAACTTCGTCTAAGGCCTAAGTTATTAATTTAATTGTATATATTTTATGTATGGATGTTAGTATAAGTAGGGAAATTAGCTCCCTAGGTTTGTGACTCTCGGATGTTGCGAGACTGAACAGATATGCGCGCGGACAACAAGGCATGGAAACTATTTAATCAGCGGGGTCAATTTTTGACTGGGGCGATTCTATCACAAATTGCACTCACATGACGTTCTAAGGTGTATGTGCAGACTAACAATGATGCCTAAAGAACTGTGTGACCCAACACTAATGGGAGACCATTAGTGCACAACAGCATAGATGTGATACTATGGTGTTGATGGATCTCAACACAGTGCGATAAGTGGCATTATGTTACCGTTAAGAGGTGGACATAGATGTAGCGACTTTGAGACATCTTTGGCACAAGTTGACATTAAGTCTCCCCTTAATTGCGTAAATAAGATACGTGTAGTCGTAATTTGAGAATATAGTCCCAAGGTTGATTTTGTAGGTGATCCTATGTTGGAGTAGTTCCAGTAGCTGTTAGCCTATCCATAGTTCATTTTGAGGTTCGTTTAGTTGTTTGATTCTAGTGTAAGCCTTCACAAGATGTTGGTGTAGGTGTGTTTAAAACTGTACCCCTTAGAGAAATAAAATCAGTGATTCAAAAACACAAGTAGGACATTATAGGTCCTATAGGTTATAAATGAACTCAATTGCATGTGATTACCATTTATTAAGGATGTAACTCATTCACCAGACTTTTGTCTGATCCACTTTCCTTTCTTTTTCTCTACCATTGGAGGACATAACAAAAGTTGATAGTCCTAGGGATTAGTATATGAAGAGGCGAGCATGGTATTAGAGTTGCTTTTTTATTTCCCATTAATCTCCATGTAATTATTTATCATACTTAGTACTTATTAAACTATATGCTGTATTTCTATATACTCTAGGTTTTTGGTCACGTACTGTTTTGAGACTTTGTTGTCTGAAAAATTTGCTAAGATGGTTATTTTTTGTATTTATATTTTATTTCCTTATACTGTGAAATCTGAAAGGGTAGAATGTCTTAGATTTTATTATTATATTTCTGGTCTCTGTAATGTTTAATAATCTGATAGCTTGTACTCTTGACATCGACATGAGTCCGAAAGTAACCCTAGGCTTTGGATTAGTGTGTCTAGGGACTAGATTGTCATACTTAGTATCACTAGGTTTAAAATTTCCTTAGGTTTAGTTGCATACTATGAGAACAGGCTTGAATTTTTTTGATAAAAACAATTTTTTTCAAAATGGGTTTCTAAAAGTATATGTTTTATGTATAGATAAAAAAATTTCAAAGGATTTATATATAAATATAGTATGAAAACTCTTTTCCTTTATTCTTTCCAATACTATCATTGGAAAAGTTGCCAATACTTCATAAATCATAGATATAGAGGATGAGAAATCCTGTTGATTGGGCTTAGGTGACGCAGTTGAGATCCTAGACATGAATTTCTCGTTGGTATCTACAAGCGAGAGGACAAGCCAAGCTTAACCCTTATATGGGACTCATAATGTAGGCGCCATGTGTAGTTCCTACCCATCCACCTAGCGTCGATTTTTCCAAGCTATATAAGGACATTATGAGCCTATGAGGGAAGCTATATGTTGGGATCGAGGCATATATGGACTCAAAGGCATGGACCCACATTTGTGAAAGGATTCTTGGATTGATGGGTCTTAGAGATGACATGAGAACATAGCGTGCCACCTGGCATTTACAGGGCTAGGCACTGAATTGGTGGGTTGTAGTAGTGGCAGAGATGGACAAGGGATAAATTACTTAGGGAGAGTTTTGGAGGCAAAGCTTCTTTCCATGGCAGAGCAAGGAGTACAGCTAGAGAAGTTCATAAATTTGCAACAAGGAGAGATGTTAGTGATGTAATATGTGAATCAGTTCAATGAATTGGCTAGATTTGGTTTCGAGCTGATAAATACCCCTCACAAGAAGGCTTTGAAGTTTGCAAATAGATTGAATCAGTCTCTTAAAAATTTGGCCCTTAGTCATATTCCCATGGGTGCGACTTTTGAAGGTTTGGTGGAGATGGCATTGTCGAACAACATTTCCAAAAAGGAAGTGAAGAGTAAGCCCAAGAAGTTTAGAGGAAAGGTACCACTATAGAATCAGCAAAAGGGCGGAATGGAGGCCATATGGAAGATTAATAGGTAGGAGATGTAGTGTAGAAGATGTGGTAAGAAGGGGCATTTTGCGAAGGAGTGGAAGACCATAAATAACATACATCATCCAATCTGGCAACGACCATATGCCATATATACTACACAATATATTAATAAGGCAACGATAATATGTCGTATACACCGTCCAATTTATTAATAATTCATTATTAACTTATATGTGTGTGTACATATATATCAATACAAGTATCCCTAACAATTTTTATTTCATGATTTCATTTTACATTCATAAAGTAGGCAACATTCAATGCTTAAATGTTGCTAATTAAACAAGGCAACATAGCCTCAACCATTTGTATTGACTCTAATGGATCAAGTTCAACCTGATCCTAGTGTTGTCATTTAGATATCTGACTATTTAATTCAAACATCTGAATAAATTTCAAATGTCTGAATTTATATTCAAAAACTTGACATCTAGTGGTAATTTCCTTCAACCGTTTAGACGTCTACCTTTGGATTCAACCTACTGAATCTTTAGTTCAAACGTCTGAACCCCAACTTTGGACAATAGAACTAGGCAGAGTTTTAATGCACTCTTTTTTATTTTGGCTTATTTGATTATAGGTGTTTGAATTGTCAATTTAAATGCTTGAATTACCGCTATATGCATATTTTCATCATTTTGCTATATTTTTAACCCACATAATCATCTATATTAATTTTAACAATAGACTTTTAAATATATTATAGGAAGATCGTACTACGTTTTTATGGTCATTTTACTCAAAAATTTCATTACTTTCTTAGTTTTCTTTTTATTTCATCATCTTCTCCAATTATTAATTCTTTAATTGATTAAAAACCATTTTTAAATCATCTCGTTATCAAATTTATCACCAATCTACCCACTAGTGATCGGTTAGATTTTTTGGTATTGTCCTAACCATCTTCTCTTTATCGATAAAGGTCAAAATTCAATACTAGTGGTCAATTATTAATTCTAAACCCAAATTCCATTACCTATATCTCTATCCAACATATATCTATGGGTTATTCATATGAGCTATGAGCATCTATTTAATACTTACAATCAAATAATGGATTAAAAACTTGCTTAGAATCATATAGAAAAGAAAATAAAATCTCACTCACAGATTAACTAAGTTTGCCTCTAATTCACTAGAAATCCTTTTTATCTCTCTTCTCTAGATTAGTCCTAGCCTCGCCTCTAACTCCGTGAATCGCCTAACTTTTGGTATCTTCTTATTGCCTTCTTCAATCAAACCCTTTTAGAATTTTAGTTGTTTTAATTTGATGGAGATTTGATAATTTAATTTTGGATCTCTAATTTTAGATATATTTTAACGATATGTCATTTTGACCTTCGAATGTCAACAATGATACATCCACAGTATTCGTGTGCCGAGCACCCAAGTGCTGGAAAGACAAAAAGTTATGGTAAAATAAAAAAATAGAGTAAAAAATAAAAGAACACAATATCAGAATCTCACAGCAGAACGATAATATATAATATCAAAGGAACAATACAAAGGGGTTACTTAGATACATAAATTTCGGAGTTACAAAACATAAGTACCATCATCAGCATGGACACTTATAATAAAATATCCTCAGAAATGTAGATATGTATAATATAGTAATGCAACAGAAATAAGAATACTACGGTAGGTGAAACAACCAGCTCATCTTCTCGAGCTCCAAAGAACATTAATGGAAACTATCTTTCTCAAACTACTCGAAAAAGCACGTGAGGAATTTAAGGAAAACAAAAACCAAGCTTTAGACATAAGTCTGGCATGAGAGAACTCAAGAAATATGCGGCCACATATAACAGTATTTTTGAGACCACATCGAATGCCATAATGGTAATTCCCTTAGAAGAACCACCATCCAATAGGTACATAAGGTCATATAATAGATAAAAATTATAACATAGCTAGAATGGTTACATTGATTACATTTAATAGCATATTAGAAGTACAATCAAAATCGATAAGGAATGTACACATAATGGATTTTCTGTAGAGATCTTTTCGGAGAAGCCGAATCCAAACTCTATGCACAAGAATGAGAAACAACCTTTCGAGCATCGTATATCTTTAGATATGATATACCATAAGGTAAAACAAGCGGTCCAGCGTCCGGACATAAACATGAACAACGTGAACCAAATATCATCAACTCCTACCGGCCAACAATCAATAAGTATCTCTAGAGTTGGAGCTGATAACATCCTGAAATGGGTTGCTAACCCCGGGTTGTGCATCCTACTCTATCTTTAGCCATTTTCAACGTCTATGTTACGTTTGGCATCTTTCACATGGGTCTTAAAACTAGAACAGAACATGAATCCCAAATTAGATCCCCATATCCTTAAATAGATCATGAAACCACATATGGATTCCCATATCTCAACAGATCTCGGAATCACACATGGATTCCCACATCCAAATTATATCACGAACAACTACATATGTTCGAGCATCTTAAAAGGATCTCGAATCTACACATAGATTCTTGTATCTAGAACCAATCCACATCCAATAGATAAAACATGTGTCTCAACCTTGAAGTGTTTTTTGGTAAGTAAACACATACCGATCCTGGTCACTCCAGGAATAAATCGACAAATTTGGTCATTCAATGATAATGATAGTAATCCCATATGGAAACCAAGTCTCATATACTTATCATATTTTTGATATTTTTACCTCACACAATCCCTTAATCAAGATTGAAGCCGGTAGGTTAGAGCTCTATTGCTCATATCCCTACATGAACATCAGTCTTAACTCTCAAAGATAGACAAGCCTACTTCATCGACTTTTGGTGCTAAGTATACGAATAAATGTTTTTCATAAACGAGGAAATAAACAAAGCATGATCAAGACACATAAGAGACTTCTAATCCCCTTTTTGTTTAATAAACACTTTATTAATTAAAACCTCTTTCATTAGTAAAACTTCTTTTATCTAATAAAATATTGTTTATGAATTTCGAATATTCATCTATACTCTTTCAATACTTTAAAAAGTATTTATTTACTTATCTCAAATGACATAAGTATCTTCACAAATCATTAACAAATTTCTTACTTTAAACCTTCTCTTTATACTTCAAAAAGTATTCATAAACTTATCGCAAATGGTACAAGTATATTCACAAATCATTAACAATATTTCTTACTTCAAACGTTTGCTCTTTTTATACTTCAAAAAGTATTCATATACTTACCGCAAATGGTATAAGTATATTCAAAAATCAATAACAAGATTTCTTACTTTAAACCTTTGGTTTCCTATACTTCAAAATTTCCATTTTAAGGATCTAAGACTTTCACAAATCCATTCAAAAAGATTTAAGATTAATATTGCTGAAACATTGTCACAACAAAGCCAAATCTATTTTGCTTATGCTTATCTTTAAAACATTTTTTAAAGATTTATTTACATTCATAAGTATAATAAAAATAGGTTCAAGGATGAATGTAATTAACACGTTATCACAACAAACCCAAAACCATGTCACTTAAGCTTATCTTTATAATATTCTTTTTAAAGATCTATTTACATTCATAAGTAAAATCAAAAACCATTTTTCTACTCGTTACTATCTTTACAAATCTTTGTTTTAAAGATCTAAGTTCGTATTCAGTTGAGAATGATCATCGACATCGATTATCTAGTCAAAAACCATTGCTTATACAAATCAATGTTCGCTTACTTAACTCATTTCCAACATTCCCGAATTAAACTATCCCTCGTTCAATAGGGAAGCTTGTTAGGTTAGATCTCTATTTCTCCACCCTACTCGACATCAATCTTTAACTCTCAAAAATTGATAAACCTACTTCATCGACTTTTAGCGTTAAGCAAAGTTAGTTACTTTTTAAACCAGTAAGTAAACCATAATATTAACACATTTCTGATATTTCAAATTACACTTTTCCTTGTTCAAGAGTGAAGCTAGGTAAGTTTGCGCATTGGTTGCTCCAACCCTTGCCTAGACACCTAATTCTTGAATATCACAAAGAGACAAGTTTACTCATCGGCTTTTAGTTTTAAGTCTAGTCAATCACCTTTGTCAAAACTTATATATATAATAATACTTTAGAAATACTTATAAATAGCTTTTAAACACTATGTAAAATATTGCTTGAAATAACTAATTTACAAGTTTGATTAAAATCATGTTTATAATTTGCAACAATTTACTCTCAAAATTCATTAATAATCATTAAGACTATATTTAATCTTCTACTCTTTTTTTCATACTCAAATACATTTGATAAGAACTTCCATAGAAAGATTTTACAAAGAAAAGAAATAAAAAACCATTTAAATCATGAAAAACTATGCAAAACATTGCATTTTAATCACTTAAAATAATAAGTGACTTATTGTAGCATTTATAAGTGCTACAAAAAGTCCTTGTTAAAACAACATTGAAAAACACAATTTTTGTGACCAGTTTTGACCACTTAAATAAGTGATTTAAGACTTTATATAGTAAATATTACCCTTAACGCACTTAAAAACCATGAAAATAAACCCTAAGGATATCTTTTCATTTATTTATAAAAATTCCAGGAAACAAGGGATTCCGTAGTGCACTTATAATGATTATCCTCGTTTCAAACACTTTCAAACTTAATTCAATTTAACATATAAGTTAAACAACCATTTAAACATCAAATCAATGCCAAGCCACATGTTTAAGAGGGTACTAAAAATATAAAGTTGTCATTTGCTTTCAAAAGCAATAGGGGTCCAAAGTTTATAACTTTACTTAGTTAATGCCACTTTGCACATAATAAATATATACAAAATATATACTTAAGAGGTAGTGAGATAAGTCACTTAGATCCATTCCTATCCCAAGCACAAAACTACAAGAACCAAAGAACCACCTCTTTCCATCAACACATGTCAGAAATTCCAACCTTCAGCATTTCCAAACCAAAGCCACCACCTTCTTTCTCCTCATCCCAAGCTTACGGCCCATCCATGGATCCCCCTCTTCTACTAACCTCCTCCTACTTCTTATTAGTTAAACATGCTTTCCATGATGCCTTAGGCCCAAAGCCAAAGTTTAGAGAAGACTTGATTAACCTTTGAAAAAGTTAGAGGGTAATTAGTGGATTAGTGCTTAAGCACTTCCACCATTTTCAACCCTCCTACTTCGTGCCAAGCTTAAAAATTTATTTGTGATTATTAGGTGGACCTCTCCTCTCTATTTATAGGCTTCAAATGGTGAAGCATAAGCTTATTCTTACCCTCTTTGAAGGCTTACCTCCCATCACATCTACTATATTATTTTCTTAACACTTAAATATTTCCATTTATGCTTACTTTTACTTTATTTCATTTCTCCTTTAAGCTAATTATCATTACACCCTTACCATAATATCTCTTATCATATTGGAAGATTCGAGAACCTTACAAGCTAGTATGAAGATGAGAGTGTTTAATTAATGGCAAATGTGTTCATTAGATATTAGCTTAAGAATTAATTATTTCCACTTTTACCCATATTCCTTATTTGCTTATTTTCCTATTTAGTTAGTGATAAACATGAAATTATTTTTATTTGCTAATTATCTCCATAATTATTACATACACATTTGTAAAAAGTTTGAACAACTTCCATTGAGAAAATAGCTGTTTATCGATAAAATTATTTCCGGTCATGCTATCAATATTTTTCCAAAGTATACATTTTTGTAAACATTTTTCTGAAATAAGTTTAACATCATTAGCTATGATTCAAAAGGGGGTTAAAATGCTTGTTAAATCATTTTAATAACATTAGATCATAGATTCAAATATTTAAATAATTTCGGTATTTAAAAATGAAGTGTTCGAATTTCCGGGTCATTACATTCTCCCCCACTTAGAATATTTCGTCCTCGAAATTTCGACATGAGCAACAAAAGGACTAATCACACAATAATACTTAACAGTATTCATCACTAACAAACAAAACTCATGGTTTTTTTAAGTTCAAAATCCTCTCATCATACAAAGATGATAAACAGCCAACTAAGCGTATCTTACGTTCAACAGCCTCATGTAATTACTTAGTAGCAATTCATGATGCCTCATAACAAATCGAAGATTCATCACCTAGACTCCATAAGCCAACAAAAATAGTATGCAAATTCTAAAACATGTACGATGCACATGGACCATCCATATGCAATATCAAATCCGAGCACTTGCTCAATCACATAAATTTCACTTCCTAACTAGTATAGACTACTTGACCACCTAGTGCAGACTTCGATCAGGTTCCTTGATTAGAAACCTCTATTCTTCTTACATAGCCATATACTATGATGAAAAAACATTGGGATCTTATAAGAATCCATATCAAGTGTTCGCCGTCAATAATCTAGTGAAAAATCCTTGTTCGAACCAATATAAACCACTTTAAAATCGTGTGCTCGAATAGTGGATCAAGAATAGTCATACGAATAAAAGGATTTACGTACAACTTACGTATTTATCCTATTGGTTTCTTAACTACACCAATACCTTTTTAATCACATTCATTTACTCAAATAATACTTATTCAATACTAAAATAGTTTATAAACCATTTTACAAAACATAACATCTAGTTCATCAATGTTTTATAACTTAAGTTCATACTCATATAATATTCCATTATATCTTAAGGGTATATACAAACATCAAATTCATTTTTATTAACAAGTATGTTCAATCAGTTAAACTTGTTTTAACTTGCTAACTTCTTAATTCAAGTGTTATATAAACTCATCTTTATATTTTCACGAAACACTTAGTTTTAAATTCTACATGATTCGTAAGTTCCCGACTGTCCAAAATCTTCAAAAATCCTGTTTCATTTTAACATATGAAAACTACCAAACAATATATCATAATATGATGCACATATCATACAATCCAAATGCATAGGCTACATGTGTCCATAAAATATTTTAACAAATTTTAATAATTTATTAAACACATTTTACCTCAAAAAGGGAAAACTTGTTGTTATCCCATTTTTGGTCAAAACTGGAATATCAACAAATTGGCAAGGAATGATGGATATCAGGATTGGAGATCAGTTGGAATCAAGGCTACGATCGATATCGTCAAAATTTAGTTGAACTCCGATCGGGACGAAATTGGTTATAGATGGTGTAAAGGACTAGGAGAGGCTATGTTTCAAATTTGAGGTTAATCGGAGTTCGTATGAGGGAGATATGATCGATGCAAGGTAAGAAGTTCATACTGTTCGAATCTATCAGCACACAAGGTTCGAATCGATACACTTCGCATCGATCGGAGGGATGATGGTTCGAATCGATACAGTTCATATCGATTGGCATGGATTCGGCTCTGTGAAGTTCGCATCAGGTGTTGGTTCGACTCGATAGTGTTCGAATCGATCGAGTTACCGGTTCGACTCGATAGGCTTCGAATCGATCGAGTTATTGGTTCGACTCGATAGGCTCGTATCGATCAGCTAGGAAGGGTAGATGGATCTCGAATCGATGGCAACAAACCCAGAGTGATAGCAAGCATGTGGAGGTTCTTCGAATCGATGTGCTTCACATCGATCAGGATGGGTGCAGATGGCTCACTTCGACTCCAGTCTCTCTCGTATCCATCAGGTGAGAGCTTCGTTCGAATCCATCAGGTGAGGCCTCATTCGTATCCATCCTACACGACCACTTCGTATCGATGTCCCCATACTGATTTCGAATCGACCATATCACGTGGGATCGATTCGAAATGAACTCCTGGGACCGATGCGTAGAGAGACACGAATTAATGGATACGAGCATGACCGTTGTAGAGTTATGGATAAGGACGAAGCATGGAAAATGGAACGAACGCGTCTTAAGGAAGGGAAGCATTCAACACGGCGACAAAGGTGGATCAACCCAGAGAAATAGCGCCACGTCATCGATGCGCACGCACTTTGGATGGGTTCGAAGTGATGGATTCGAAGACAACAAGCAACGGACAACTCCAAATTCGAATCGATCATATCTTCCAAACTGTTGATCCAAATGCAATGAAATTTTCACAGGAGCTTACACACATGTTGAAGAATGTTCATACCAAATTTCAGATCAATTGGATGATTTCTCGATCGATTCGAATGGAGTTCGAATCGATCCCAAAGTGGGCCCAATTTCCTGAGGCCGGGCGCGTGGGCCCCCCTTACGTGCCAGAAGTGGTCTCTCTGGTTTTAGGCGAAATATCAGCCTCATACACCTATAAATAGAGCCCCAGGTCATTCAGAAAAGGGGATCGGAATTCTAAAGCGCCAAGACTCTACTGGATTCAACTCTACACTTCATAATCGCTGCTATAAGGAAATCACTTTATTGTAATCGCGGTAATTCACTATAATCATCAAGGATAATCAATAAAAAGGATAAAAACTTTGGAGTGGACGTAGGCCAGAGATAGCCGAACCACTATAAATATCGTGTCTCTGTTTATTATTTCTGGATCGTTGTCTAATATTTGCTTAGATCTGTGATTTTTGTCTGAATATTGCTGACTTGTATTCATACACTGGTGCTTTCATGGTATTTGGGGCTTGTGACCAATTTTGGCGCAAACACTTTGGTGCTTCCACTGAGAAGGACTAGCACCCGCTACATCGGATTTGAAAGTTGGATTTGAAGATTTTAAGGAGTTTTGGATTTGAGGATGATGACTAGGAAAAATAGTAGAAGGCAAAGGGCTGAGAGAAGCCAACAGGAAGGAAGTCAACAAGCATCCTTCGGAGCTGGGGAAGGACAGGCTTCGATCTACATAACCCGGAATGAGATGGAAGCCATGGAAAATTCTTTGCAAGAGAGATTATTGAAGAGCCAACAGGAAATGATGCAGACTTTCTTTGAGCAAATGAGAGCTGCAGGGATGCATAACTTAGGAACAGCTACAACCACGGTGGATGCAGGACAAGGATCTAGGGTTGTGGAACCCAATGGAGGACGGGATACGGAGCCAGAAGGCAATCAACAAGGGCTTGGGGGAAGGCCCACGGGATCCAACACAGAAGGACCTTTGGAAGGAGTTCAACAAGCTAGAGCTAACGTTGCTGCTAGTGAACCACACGAGGAATATGTGCCAGAGTTCCTTCGGGGGCATGGGGGGCAACCCCCAACAGACAATACTGGATTAATAGAAATCATCAGAAGAACTGTGCGAGGTGGTTTGACGAACAGAGACTTGGAAGGAGTGAATAGGAGTCCGTTCGCTCGGGAAATAAGGATGGCTCAGAATCCACCTAAGTTCAAGCTACCTAGCGTGGAGGTATATGATGGCAAGGCAGACCCAACTGATCATTTGATGAGGTACACAAGACACATGGAGGTGCTGGGGGCATCTGAGGAAGTTATGGCCCGATGCTTCCCATTGTATTTGACAGACTTAGCTGCAATGTGGTTTAGGCAGCTGGAAGAAGGATCTATCAGGACCTGGAGGGAATTGGTGGAAAGGTTTTTGGGGCAGTTTCGGGTTCACGTCAAGAGGCCGAAGAATGTGATGACATTGACATCGGTGAAGCAAAGGATGGATAAATCGCTTAGAGCTTTTCTAACTCGATTCAGTGCGGCAGTCGCTTCGGTGGACCGACCTTATCCATCGATGGTTTTAATGGTTGCAGTATCAGGAGTCAGGGAGGACTCGGATTTCAAGGTATCTCTGATACGAGATCCCCCACAGGATCTCGACGAATTCTTTCACGAGGCAGAAAGGTTCCTTCGGCAAGAAGATGCAAGTGCAGATTTAAAGGTGAAAAAGGTTAATGCAACTGAGGGTGAAGGACCATTCAGCAAAGGCTTGGATAAAGACAAAGGGAAAAGGAAGTTGGATGATGATTCTAGAAACGCAAGGAAGCGATGGAAGGATCCAAAGTTTTCCACATGCACATGATTGAACGAGACGCTGGAGCGGATATACCTGGATACTCGGAATCGCCTTCCCTACCGGAGGCCGGCTAGGAGAGAACCATTAGAACGGGAGAGGACATCAGGGAGGCATTGCCTCTTCCATGATTTAGATGGACACGATACCAACAGCTGCAGGCACTTAAAGGACATAATCGAGGAGCATGTAAGAAATGGGCAGCTGAGGCAATATGTTGGAACACGGAATGCAACGGTAGAGCAGGAGCAACCACCAACTACCTCACACCATGATGATGTGAGGCCCAGGGATGACGGTCGATTGATTATACATTGACTTGGATATTATGAAATAAGTAACAAACCATTGGCGAGCAACCAAATCATTTACACATGTACGGGGGACGGAGATAGCCCCTAGGCATGCTCTGAATGATGACAAATCATGAAGCTATGGTTTTTGAAATCTGTTCTTTATTCTGGATTGGACACTTAATTTTCTGGTTTTGGTTTTGGAGTTTGGATTGAACTCCTAGTTTTGTTTGCCTTTAGATTTGGGCTTTCCTTTGGATGGTTGTTTTTGATTTTGGACGCTGCTTTGGATTTCTGGTTTTCTGGTTTTGATTTGGATTTTGGACTGGCTTTTGAATGGATTTTTATCTGATTTTTGATAGAAGGTCGTCAGGTATGGATTATGCCTGGCAGGGGTGAGTCGTTTTGCCCAAACGCGGCAAATTGACTCATTCAGGTCGTCGAGTATGGACTATGCTCGGCAAGGGTCCGGAGTGACCAGGATTCGGCCTAGGACTTAGGCCCTATATTATAGATTGTTATTTTCAGGTCGTTGAGTATGGACTATGCTCAACAAGGGTCCGGAGAGACCAGGATTTGGCTTAGGACTTAAGCCATGGCATTGTACAACGTCCAGGGACAATGGACCACGGTCGTCAGGTGTGGATTGCGCTTGGCAAGAACCCGGAGAGGTTATGGGTTCGAATATCAATCCGGAGAGGTTAGCTCAACGTCCAGGGACACTAGACCAAGGTCATCAAGTGTGGATTACGCTTGGCAAGAGCCCGGAGGGGTTATGGATTCGGGTATTGACCCGGAGGAGTCTTGAATTCGATTATTGGCTAAGGATGGATTAGGACTCGGCTGTCGAGTTCGAATGGATATGGGATTGGATAAGGCCTTGGTTATTGGATTTGGAATTGGGCATCGACTCGAAGCAGTCAAGGATGGCATACTTTGGCGATATGGCTATGGATTTTGGATATTGGAATCGGAACTATTCAAAACACGCCTTGTTATCACAAGGCATGTTTTGAGGGGGCAAAGTGTTATCCCATTTTTGGTCAAAACTGGAATATCAACAAATTGGCAAGGAATGATGGATATCAGGATTGGGGATCAGTTGGAATCAAGGCTACGATCGATATCGTCAAAATTTAGTTGAACTCCGATCGGGATGAAATTGGTTGGAGATGGTGTAAAGGACTAGGAGAGGCTATGTTTCAAATTTTAGGTTAATCGGAGTTCGTATGAGGGAGATATGATCGATGCAAGGTAAGAAGTTCATATTGTTCGAATCTATTAGCACACAAGGTTCGAATCGATACACTTCGCATCGATCGGAGGGATGATGGTTCAAATCGATACACTTCGTATCGATTGGCATGGATTCGGCTCTGTGAAGTTCGCATCAGGTGTTGGTTCGACTCGATAGTGTTCGAATCGATCGAGTTACCGGTTCGACTCGATAGGCTTCGAATCGATCGACTTACTGGTTCGACTCGATAGGCTCATATCGATCAGATAGAAAGGGTAGATGGATCTCGATTCGATGGAAACAAACCCAGAGTGATAACAAGCATGTGGGGGTTCTTTGAATCGATGTGCTTCACATCGATCAGGATGGGTGCAGATGGCTCACTTCGACTCCAGTCTCTCTCGTATCCATCAGGTGAGAGCTTCGTTCGAATCCATCAGGTGAGGCCTCATTCGTATCCATCCTTCACGACCACTTCGTATCGATGTCCCCATACTCGTTTCGAATCGACCATATCACGTGGGATCGATTCGAAATGAACTCCTGGGATCGATGCGTAGAGAGACACGAGTTAATGGGTACGAGCATGACCGTTGTAGAGTTATGGATAAGGACGAAGCGTGGAAAATGGATACGAACGCTTCTTCAGGAAGGGAAGCATTCCAACATGGTGATAAAGGTGGATCAACTCAGAGAAATAGCGCCACATCATCGATGCGCACGCACTTTGGATGGATTCGAAGCAATGGGTTCGAAGCGATGGATTCGAAGACAACAAGCAACGGACAACTCCAAATTTGAATCGATCTTATCTTCCAAACTGTTGATCCAAATGCAATGAAATTTTCACAGTTGCTTACACACATGTTGAAGAATGTTCACACTAAATTTCAGATCAATTGGATGATTTCTCGATCGATTCGAATGGAGTTCGAATCGATCCCAAAGTGGGCCCAATTTCCTGAGGCCGGGCGCGTGGGCCCCCCTCACGTGCCAGAAGTGGTCTCCCTGATTTTAAGCGAAATATCAGCCTCCTACACCTATAAATAGAGCCCCAGGTCATTCAGAAAAGGGGATCGGAATTCTAAAGCGCCAAGACTCTGCTGGATTCAACTCTACACTTCATAATCGCTGCTATAAGGAAATCACTTTATTGTAATCGCGGTAATTCACTTTAATCATCAAGGATAATCAATAAAAAGGATAAAAACTTTGGAGTGGACGTAGGCCAGAGATAGCCGAACCACTATAAATATCGTGTCTCTGTTTATTATTTCTGGATCGTTGTCTGATATTTGCTTAGATCTGTGATTTGTGTCTGAATATTGCTGACTTGTATTCATACACTGGTGCTTTCACGGTATTTGGGGTTTGTGACCAATTTTGGCGCAAACACTTGTAAAGTTCCAACATTTATTTTGGGCTATGCCACTACCACTCGAGCACCCTACATATAAAACTTTCCAACATAAAAGTTCATATCAAATTCTTTCTAAGAAAAACTTTAGATCTAAACACCCTGGTTTTATTTCAAATCATTTTGAAATAATAATATATACATATAACTTTTGTATATCAAATCATACTTTTGAAATTTAAACCGAAATCTGTTTTACTAAAACAACCTTGTAGCATCCCTCACTTTGAAACCCAAAAATGAACGCAATGATATTGAAGTCACTAAATTATTTTCAAGCGACGGGAGTGAGTTCAGTACATCCAATTCATGCCTTTCGGACTTAACCAAAATCATTTCAAAATGGTATCAAATACTTCGTCAATATTACAAAGTACCATGATCTCAATTTCATAAACCAATTTTCCAAATATATAATTTCAAATAATACTACTATTATTTTTCCAAAATTTTGAAAAATATTTTCAAGGACGCTGTATTTAAGTTTTCAACATATGAGTTGAATCCTTTTTATTTATAAATCATGTTTTATAAAATATAATTATATAAAATCTTTTCTTATTTAAAATTCTTTGACAAATGTTTATTTACTAAATATCTTATATTTCTCAGATTAAAATAAATATCTTTTAGTAAATTTAACTTTTACAAAATTTAACTTTTAACCCAACATTATCATCGAATGCCTATAGTCAAATTGTGGAACTTAATTCACAAGGTATTCATTTCAATATACCCACAATACTGTTTACCCAATCTATGCAGTAAAAAGTAAAAAGTGCCCATAAACTGGTCGATCACAAATCAACAATCAACAAATGATAGTTAATGCCCATAAACTGGTCGAGCATGGATAAACTAATCAACGAGGGATAATAGGAAAACATCATTAACCCCTAGATTAATATATAAGTTACCTTTTATAAGATCTTTAATTTTCATTGTTATAATTACCATTAAGTCATACGTTTATAGCAATTACAAATATGCTCTCATATGTATAATACACTCGACTCGTGCTAGGGAATTTCATTACCATGTCCCTTAATGAGTCATACCCACCAAAGCCAAGGTTCTCGCTTAACATTTAACTCTGATACCACATTAATGATATGCCTTTTCGACTCTTGAACGTCGACACTAATACATCCATGGTATTCATGTGCCGAGCACCCAAGCGTTGGAAAGACGAAAAGTTAGGGTAAAATAAAAATAAAAGGTAATAGAATAGGAAAGAAGAGAACACAATATCAGAATCTCATAGTGGAACAATAATATATAATATCAAATTAATAATACAAAGGGGTTACTCTGATACAGAAATTTCGTAGTTACAAAACCTAAGTACCATCATCGACCCGGACACTTATAACAACCTATCCTTATAAATGCTGATATGTACAATATAGTAATGCAACAGAAATAAAAATACTACGATAGGTGAAACATCCAGTTTGTCTTCTAGAGCTCCAAAGAATATCAATGAAAACCTACCTTTCTCAGACTACTCAAAAGAGCATGCGAGGAATTTAGGAAAACAAAAACCAAGTGTGAGACATAAGTCTAGTATAAGAGAACTCAAGAAATGTGCAGCCACATATAACAGTACTTTTGAGACTATATGGAATACCATAACATTTATCCCCTCAAAAGAACCACCATCTAATAGGTACATAAGGTGATATAATAGATAATGTCTAAGGTGTAGAGTATTAATATTATAACATAGCTAGAATGGTTACATCGGCTACAATAACCAACATATTAGAAGTAAAATCAAAATCGATAAGGAACATTCGCATAATGAACTTTTTGTGGAGATCTCTTCAGAGAAGCCGAATCCAAACTCCATGGAATACCATAACATTTATCCCCTTAAAGGAACCACCATCTAATAAGTACATAAGGTGATATAATAGATAATGTCTAAGGTGTAGAATATTAATATTATAACATAGCTAGAATGGTTACATCGGCTACAATAACCAACATATTAGAAGTAAAATCAAAATCGATAAGGAACGTTCGCATAATTAACTATTTGTGGAGATCTCTTCAGAGAAGCCGAATCCAAACTCCATGCATAAGGATTAGATACTTCCTTCCAAGCGTTTATATCTCCAGATATGATATACCATAAGGTAAGAACAAGCAGCCCAACGTACGAACATAAATATGAAAACCGTGAACCAAACATCATCAACTCCTGTCGGCTAATAATCGATAAGTATCTCTAGATATTGAGTTGATAATATCTTGACATGGGTCGCTAACCCCAGGTTGTGCATCCTACTCTGTTTTTAGCCATTTTTGATATAGAGGTTACGTTCATCATCTTTCACACGAGTCTTCATAACTTGAACAGAACACGAATCCCAAATTGGATCCCGATATCTTGAAATAGATCACGAAACCAGACATGGATTCCCATATCTCAATAGAACTCAGAATCACACATGGATTCTTACATCCTGAATAGATCATGAAAAACTACATGTGTTCGACCATCTTAAACAAATCTCGAATCTGCACATAGATTCTCGCATCTAGAACCAATCCACTTCCAAGTGATAAAACACATATCTTAGCCTTGAAGTAGTTTTTGGTAAGTAAAACGCTTACTGATCCCAGTCTGTCCAAGATCGAATCGATGAATTTGGTCATTCAATGATAATGATAGCGATCGCATATGGAGACCAAGTCTCATATGCTTATCACGTTTCCGATATTTTTATCTCACACTATCCTTCGGTCAAGAGTGAAGATATAGATTAGAGCTCTGTTGCTCATATCCCTACATAAACATTAGTCTTAATTCTTAAAGATAGACAAGCGTACATCATCGGCTTTTGGTGCTAAGTATATGAATAAATGTTTTCCATAAACGATGAAACAATCAAAGCATGATCAAGTCACATAAGTGACTTCTAATCCCCTTTTGTTTAATTAACCTTTTATTATTAGTAAAACTTCTTTTATCTAACAAAACGTTGTTTATGAATTTCTACTATTCATTTATACTTGTTCAATACTTCAAAAAGTATTCATATACTTATCTCAAGTGTTATAAGTATATTCACAAATCATTGACAAGGTTTCTTACTTTAAATCTTTGCTCTTTTTATACTTCAAAAAATATTCATATACTTATTGCAAATGGTATAAGTATATTCACAAATCATTAACAAGACTTCTTATTTTAAACCTTTGCTCTTTTTATACTTCAAAGGTATTCATATACTTGTTGCAAGTGGTATAAGTACATCATAAATCATTAACAAGATTTCTTACTTTAAACCTTTGCTTTTCCTATACTTCAAATTTTTCCATTTTAAGGATCTAGGCACTTTCTCAAATCCATTCAAGAAGGTTTAAGATTAATGTTACTTAAACATTGTCACAACAAACCCAAAGCTATTTCGCTTATGCTTATCGTCAAAATATCCTTTCAATGATCTATTTACATTCATAAGTATAATCAAAATGGGTTTTTGACGAATGTTATTAACACATTGTCACAACAAATCCAAAACCATTTCACTTATGCTTATCTTTAAAACATTTTTTTAAGGATCTATTTTCATTCATAAGTATAATCAAAAAAAGTTAAAGATGTATGTTATTAACACATTGTCACAACAAATCCTAAACCATTTCACTTATGCTTATCTTTAAAACATTCTTTTGAAAGATCTATTTACATTCAAAAGTATAATAAAAAAAGGTTAAAGATGAATGTTATTAATACATTGTCACAACAAACCCAAAACCATTTCACTTATGCTTAACTTTAAAACATTCTTTTTAAAGATCTATTAAATTCATAAGTAAAATAAAAAAGGTTAAAGACGAATGTTATTAATACATTGTCACAACAAACCCAAAACTATTTTTCTACTTGTTACTATCTTTAGAAACCTTTGTTTTAAATATCTAAGTTCGTATTCGGTTGAGATCGATGATTGACTAATTGATTATCTAGTCAAAAACCATTGCTTATACAAATCAATATTCACATACTTAACTTGTTTCAACATTTCTGACTTAACGATTCCTCATTCAAGGGGGAAACCCGGTAGGTTAGAGTTATATTTCTCCATCCCTATTTGACATCAATCTTTAACTCTCGAAAATAGATAAACCTACTACGTCGGCTTCTAGCGTTAAGCAAAGTTAATTAACTTTTTAAACCGTAAGTAAGCAACATAATTAACACGTTTTTGACATTTCAACTTAGATTGTTCCTCGTTCAAGGGTGAAGCCAGGTAAGTTTGTGCACGAGTTACTCCAAGCCTTTCCTAGACAACTCATTCTTGAATCTCACAAACAGATAAGTTTACTTGTCGGCTTTTAGTATTAAGCATAGTCAACCACCTTTGTTAAAACTAATATATATATATATATATATATATATATAATACTTTAGAATTACTTGTGAATAAGTGTTAAATATCTATGTAAATTATTACTTGAAAATAACTAATTAAGAAGTTTGATTAAAAACATGTTCTATATTTTGCAATACTTTACTCTCAAAATTCGTTAATAATCATTAAGATTATATTTAAACTTATACTCTTTTTTACATACTCAAATACATTTTATAAGAACTCCCATAGAAAGATTTTATAAAGAAAAGAAATTAGAAACCATTAAAATTAGGAAATACTAGGCAAAAGGTCACAATTTTAACACTTAAAACAAAAGTGAAATATTACAACATTTGTAAGTGCCATTAAAATTCCTTATTAAAACAACATTGAAAAGCTCAATATTTGTGACTAGTTTTGACCACTTAACTAAACGATTTAACACTTGAAATTTTTACAGTAAGTACTCTCATTAGGATACCTTAAAACCTCAAAAAGAAATCCCAAAGAATTATTTTCATTTATTTATAAAAATTCCAGAAAACAAGGGATTCGGTAGTACACTTATAACGACTATTCTCATTTCAAACACTTTCAAACTTAATTCAATTTAACACACGAGTTAAACAAGCATTTAAATATTAAATCAAGGCCATGCCACATGTTTAAGAGGGTAATAGAAGTGAGGTTATACAATATAAAGTTATCATTTGCTTTAGAAAGCAAGAAGGGTCCAAAGTTTATAACTTTACGTTTTTTAATTACCTAGAGAACCAAGCTTCACTTGTAAACTCTTGGGAAGTATATGCCTGCAAAACACATGCTTCGGGTACTTGTTACAGGGTTTTCAGCTTATAACTTTACTTATTTAATGCCACTTTAACTTTATATGTTGCACACAACATATATACACACACAATATATAGTTAAGAGGTAGTGAGAAAACCAACTTAGGTCCATGCCTAACCTAAGCACAAAGCTACAAGGACCAAAGAACAACCTCCTTCCATCAACACATGCATAGAGGTCCAACCTTTAGCATTTCCAAACAGAAGCCGCCACCTTTTTCTTCCTCTTCCTAAGCTTACGGCCTATCCTTCGATCCCCCTCTTTCACTTACCTCCTCCTACTTCTTATTTGCTAATCGTGCTTCCCATGATGTCTTAGGTTTAAAGCCAAAGTTTAGAAGATATTAGAGAAGATTTGGTTAACTTTTGAAAAAGTTAGAGAGTAATTAGTGGATTAGTGCTTAGCACTTTAACTACTTTCAACCCTCCTATTTTGTCTAAATCTTAGGAATTTATTGTGATTATTAAGTAAAACTCTCCAAGGTGAAACATAAGCTTACTCTCACCACCCTTGGAAGGCTTACCTCCCATCGCATCTACTTTATCATTTGCTTAATACTTTAGCATTTCCATTTATGCTTACTTTTACTTTGTGTCACTTCTCCTTTAGGCTAATTATCATTATACCCTTACGGTAATATCTATTATACTATAGGAAGCTACTAGAACCTTTCAAGCTTGTATGAAGAGGAGAGTGTTTTATTAGTGGCTAATGCGTTCATTAGAAATTAGCTTAAGAGTTAATTATTTCCATTTTTGATCATTTTCCTTATTTGCTCATTTTCCTATTTGGTTGGCCATAAACATGAAAATAATTTTAGCTCCTACTTATCTCCATAATGATTAATTAGACTTGTTTAAAAAGTTTGAACAACTTCTGTTGAGACTATAGTCGTTAATCAATAAAACGAATTTCGGTCATATTATCGATATTTTTTCAAAGTACATATTTTTGTAAACATTTTTTCAAAATAAGTTTAACATCATTAGTTATGATTCAAAAGGGGGTTAAAATGCTTGTTGAATCATTTTAATAACATTAAATCCAAGATTCAAACATTTAATTAATTCCAATATTTAAATACGATGTTTGAGGAAAAGAAGGATATGAAGAAACAAAATGATCATATGTTTCTTTCTTTACTGAGAAGGGATATTAGTACCTGAATTGGTGCTAATGGGTTATTAGACCTAATCAACCTATTCCAACATAATTTTTCTTTTTTATAATTTCCATTCCACGCATTTTTTTAACACTTTTATAATGAAACTTGACCAGAGAATTATGCTCTTGTTGTAAGTTTCTTCGATTAATTTATTCATTTAAAAAATTAATTTTTTTATTTTTAGTAAAACTATCCTTTTACCCTTAAATAATTATTTATTTTATTGTCTAAATTTATAGTATATTACATTCTCACCTCCAAATTTTGTCTCTGAAATTTCAAAGGAATGAAAATACAACTCGCTTCCTAATTTATAAACCTATACCATGTAGGTATACACTCAATACACTTCCATACATCTATATATACATCAATACATCCATATACACATTCGTACACATGTATACAATTTATCAAAGATACAACAAAATATACATTGTGAAATTATTACGTAGGCAAGAATATGAATGATGAGTATAGTGTAATATTAATATGCAAAAATGCAACTAGTGGCCTCCTACATGTATGCAAATAGTATGGCATATAGGCGTGTAAACAAAAACATCCAAAAAATAACAAGAAAATAGATCTATATGAACGCAATCATACATCACATCTCATCACATCACATTTAAGTATCAGCACAATAAAATCAATATAACATAAACTATCCCAAGGTAATCATATCCTGGCTTCTAACACTATATAGCCCTTGCAACTATGCATGTAAGATCAAACAATCATTCCAAACAATCCAAGATAATCATACAAAGAAACCAATCATCTAAAACCAATTTTCCTAACCTAAAAAATCAAAACAATAAAATGCATAGTGTACCAATAAAGAGTTTGGCATAAGAAGCACGAATCTTTTCTTTTAGTTCCTAAGTGCTCTTCGTAAGTGCTTTCCGTTGGGTTGTTTCTCCATTGTACTCGAACCAATTTTACTTCTTTATTTTGAAGCTATTTCACTCCATGCTCTACTATGCGAATATGTCCATGGGGTCTAATAAACTTTGACTCCATTTTCGTGCCCTCTAGTTGATCCAGCTCAACTATAACAGCTAAAACATGAACATATTTCTGCAGATGTCACATGAAAAATATCGTGAACAAATACCAACTTTCAGGAAGCGTCATTCTGTGATCTAACTGTTAGTACTTTAGGTTTTGTTTTGATGATAACAACTATAGGATATTATATAAAATATAGATATTAATATTTTATTAAGATATATATAAAATATAATGTAGGATATTAGACATATATTGATTAAGAAGACTGTACAGTATCAAGATGCTGATATATCAAGAGTAGATTCAAGATGCTCATATAAAGTTTCAAGAGTTCAAGAATGAAGATTCATGAGTAACGAAGAGTTCAAGATATTCTAGATAAGTTATAGAGTCATAGAATTTATGTTAAAACCTTGATAGCACTTTCCCGATCTCATTTATCTTCTCTAGTTTTGTTCTAACTTGTTTTTTAGTATTCTTGTGTAAAATAATCTTTTCAAATATTTTCCATAATGATTTTCAATCTCTTATACTTATAAAGATATTTTTTAATTATTTTAAGTTTATATATTGAATTTGTGTTTGTTCTTTAATAATTTATAACTATATTGATTTTATATATATTATGTACATTATATTGAATATTCTTATTAAATCCTTCAAAATTATTTTATAAAGTTTTATTAAGTTTTAATATGACTAAAATATGTATAAACTATGTTTAAATATTTGTACAAAGTTTCAAAATATTTACAAAACTTAATAATTCAAAATAATTTTTATTTAAGTGATTTTTCAAAATACAAAGGGATATGTCGACATATCTTCTGCAAGTATGTCGACATACAAGCTGTAAATTTCAAAATTCAAATTTTAAATGGAAGTGTTTTTTCGTCTTATCTCTTCACGAATGGAAATGACCATTATTTCTTTATTTATACAGACTTCCAAATGACTTTTCATTAACTACTTTTCTATTCTTCTCTTTTTAGTCTCTTGATTTCTAAATCAATTTTGACCAAACTTTACCGAAATTTAACCATAATCAAATTCAATGATTACTAGTTTGATTCTCCTTTATCTACTCTCTAATTTCTCTCATCCCATTCACTCAAACCATGATCAAGGTGATATTCAAGAGTTATGGGATCAATTGTAATCAATATCGAAGATCTGAGTCTGTAAACTTTACCAAATCATAATCTTATACTTTGTGGTATGCTTGTTGTCTCTGAAATCCAAGTGGGTGTGATTGTAGCATGTAAAATCAGTTGGGTGCGCTTTGTAGCCCATAAATCTAGTGGGTGTGCTTATAGCCTAGAAATCAAGTGGCTCTACGCAGAGGTCGGGATTTTGGGGGGTGTGTCTTGTAGCCTTGAAATCGAGATAGTAATTCTATTTACTAGTTGAAAAGAAATTCGACAAGGAGTTATGCGGGACTAGATGTAGGGTAACTTCGAACAAGTATAAAATCCTAATGTGTTCTTTCATTTTTACTTTTACTGCATTTACTTTTATCTATACTTTGATTCTATGATTATAAATTACACCATTCAAAGTCGAATCTTAAAAAATTTGAAAAATATACATATAATCAATTAAACACTATGCGCTCACCCTCTTGTATTAATTTAGCTTTAAGATCCCAATTCCACCTACACACATTTGGTATCAGGGCGTAGCATTGGTTTTCAAAGTATTCACCATTTGATTTTTGAAAAAGTTTAAATGGCTACCAGCACTGGTAATAGCACTGTTAGTAACACTGTTAATACACTTGTTATTAACTCATTTATTGAAGGACAATCAACTGCTATGCATCCACTTTTTAGTGGAAGTAATTACACATATTGGTTATGTAATATAAAAATTTATTTACAGTCAGTTGGTTTGGACACTTGGAATATCACACAAACTGTATACACTAAACCCAAGACATTTTGCACAGTGGACTGCTGACCAAAAAGCTGTTGCACAAAGTAACTCTAAGGCTATGAATATATTAGTTTGTTTACCAGATAGAAACTAATTTAATAGAGTATCTATATGTAAGTATGCATTTGAAATTTGGAGAACGTTGCAAGTTACATATGAAGGCACAATAAAGTTAAATAGACCAAAATTTTCATGTTAACGATCCAGATTCAATTATTCAAAATAAGTCCATATCTAATATGTACAATAGATTCCAAGATATAATATACTCACTTATTACACTGGGTAAAAGTTTTTCTAAAGAGGATCAAGTTAGAAAAATCCTCTTACTCCTAAATATGATCAAAAGACTTGCAATCGAAGATGCTAATGACATTAGTATTCTAAAAATTAAAGAATTAATTGACAATTTATTGTCTTTTGAAGCACAAATGCAAGGCAAGAGGGAAAGCAGAGTAATATAGATGAAATCTATTGTTTTTAATGCAATGATGGATAATCTGGATTAATATAGCGATGACGATGAATATATTGCTTCCATGACTAGGAATTTTAGAAAATTTCTAAATATAGAAAGTTGAAAATTTTCAAAAGAAATGACAAAAAAATCCAGGAAGCGGAAATGAAAACGGAAATGTCATTAGATGTTCTAACTGCGATTACCCTGATCATTTCAAACGAGACTGTCTACAACCCGTTAAACTAAAAACTACACCAAATACCGATTCATCCATAAAATGTAAAAGAGCCTATATTGCAACATTAGATGATTAAGACACACCCTCAAGTGATAATGAATCAGATACAGAAATTGATAACTTGTGCTTCACAACAATACAAAATTCAGAACAAAATGGTGAAATGGATCAGAAAATGGTATGCTTTTAATAGATCAAAAGTTTTATTTTTTTGGTTGCTTTATTAGTTTTTAAGAATATCCTAGTTGAATATTATGTGATTATATTTTAAATTTAAATATTTTGTATTTTAATAATAAAATATATTTAAAATTATTTTCAAATTATTTTTCTGAAAATGGAATAGCTATAATAGATTTATATAATAAAAAAGGATATAGTTAAAATAATTTTTGAAAATTTCAACCTATATGTCGACATACCCCACGAGCATATGTCGACATATGTAGAAAGATTTTGAATTTCAATTTCAAAATTTGAATTTCCCTCTACCTTTTCAACAACTCCTATGTACTAAAAAGTTGTCTGTTGATCATATATTGTGTCCTTCGATTCTCTATTTACTTACTCCATCTCCATCCATTCATTTCTCACTTTCATTTTCAAATTCAAAAATCATGAGCTCTCTTATCTCTTTAATTTATTCTTCAATGGCATCCTCAAGTAATACTAAGGCAACCATAAGGCTTTCTAAGAAAATAAAATAATATCTTTTCAATGATCAAGAAGCCATACAATCCTATATTGAGTATTTATCTTTCAAAAATATCTTTCCCGGAAGATTTGCTATTTTTGAAGATTTTCCTACTTATGATCTTTACAATCTTTGTTTGCAAAATGAAATTCTTAGTTTCATCGATGCTTCTCAAAATGATTTCGTTTGTTATTCAAAATTAGTAAAGATGTTTTATGCAAGTTTAAAGTAGCATAAAAAAGGACACAAATTGTTTTAAATTATGAACTTTTAGGATACAATAGTATAAGCCAAATATAATAGAAATGTAACATAAAGTGGTTTTGAAAATTGCAGTGCATATGTCGATATGTGCCAAGCATGTATGTCGACATATAACCGTCGGTTTTTTAAAAAATTAACTATTAAAAATTAAAAATTAATAACTACTAAACACCAATTCATTTTAAACGACTTCTTACCCTTACATATGCATATTCACTTCAAAAAATCATTATTTTTATTTTATCTTCACTCCTTTTCATTTGTAAACTCAAATAAAAATCGTTGGCTTCTTCTATCCAAAAACTAATCCAAAACCTCGAAAAACTCTTGAATCATTCAAGAACATTCATTTTTTTATCCTAAGAAACCAGAGACACTTAGAATTGAGCCAAATGTAGATGATCAAAGAGCAAGAAAGGCATTTTGATGCAATTCGTTGGATGACTTCTTTATTGAACAAAGAAGAACCAACCACCAATCCAGAGTATACTATTAACAAAGATGATGAAGATTGAGATGCTACCAAAGTGGATCCAATCATTGGCACTGATGGACGAGTTGAAGTTCCTCAAAACATCTAGTTTAAATGGGTTTAATTGTATATAAATAGTAATACTAGATTTGGTTTAGATTGATTAGTTTGATTTATGTGGATTTATTTGAATTGTGTGTGACATTAAATTTGTTGTATTGGATGAATATTTTGATTGATTATGGTTATTTCATGATTATCTAACTTTACACTTATTTTTTATATAATCCTTCTCGTTATCATTATATATATATATATATATATATATATATATATCTTATACATATTAAATAGTATTTTATTTTGGGGGAGCTAGAGTTAGAATTAGAGCAAGAGTAGTGTTAGAGTTATAGTTTTAGTTGGTTATTTTTGTTGATGACAAAGGGGGAGAAATATATAAAATCTATGTATAAATTAAAGGGGAGTTTTGTAACTCGGAGGAAGTTATATTATATTTTACATACAAAGTTGTTATCGTCTAAAAAGGAGATATTGTTAGTATTTTAGGTATTGGTTTTGATAATAACAACTATAGGATAATATATAAAATATAGATACTAATGTTTTAGCAATATATATATATATATATATATATACTAATAATAATAATAATTCAAATAACTAAAAATCGACCGTGTCTTTCTGCATTTCCTAAATTACCCTTGGCACATTTTATCCTTGCTTTAACGTTTCCGTCTGCTTAACCAAACTTAAAAAAAACCTAACTCTAGATCATAGCAATTCCACACACCCCATCTTCTCCACTGTGATTCCACACACACCATCTTTTACATCGAATAAGATACTTCGACGCAATTCCAAGTCCAAGTAGATTCAAGTCCCAACATCTACTTCAAAGAACCGCACAACTTAGGTCTAACTCGATGGTACTCCACATCCAGTATCTTCTTCAACTTTGTCGCACGATTAACTTAAATATTGATCGATGATTGACTAGGTAAGCTCACTGATCTACGGTTCTTGATTTAACGTCTACCGATGCCATGCGTTTCTTATGCTTAATTTTATTGAGCAGTATTTCGAATTTTGACTTCTGTTCATCCCTTTGTTACCCTCATTTTCATATTCACGTCAGTGTTTGCTTTATACTATTGTAGTATATATATTAGAAAACAGAATTGTGTGATTGTGATGGACTCTTAGGTATGGACACTAAATTGAGGTTTTTGCTATTTATGTTCAATAATTTATTACTGAAAAACAATTTTATGCTTCTGATCATTTGTTTGTTTTAGAGCCTTAATGCTAAGCATCAATTTTATGTTACTGAAAAATGGAAACTGCAAATGTGCAGAATATGGTGCTATATATAGTCATTCAATTCGTGTTAGACAGAAATACTATGATATTTCCTTAAATCTACAGTTTAAATTTTATGCTTTCAACCTAGAAAAATGAAAATGAAACCATGGAGAAAATTAAGTTTTGGGTTTAAAATGTAGACACTCAAACATCCAATTCAATTTCTAAATGAAAAGAATCGATGCTTTCATGTACTCAATGCTTCTGAAAACCTTAGTTTGAAATGCACAATAGGGGTACAGATAATATATATCTGTGTTTTTTTAGCTGCATAAGATTGGACTGTACATGTTCTGTTGTTATCTTGATGTAGATGTTACTTTCAATTTTTTTCCTTAGGATTTATTGTAGTAATCTGGAAATTACTATCTAAAATGTAATTGTAAAGCATGAATTTAACTGTCTGTACTATACTAACTGTAGAACCCACAGCTAAGATTATTAAATTTGAAATATATTTGCTTTTTGGTTAATCATACTTTAGATAAAATGCAGTTGATAGAATAACAAAAAGTATATATGGTTATATATTCATGATTGTACGAACTATGTAAAATTTTCTACCATTGTGTTTCTGTCTCCTGTAGATGTGGGTTTGATGGAGAAACTAAACAAAAAAAATTCTTTGGATTACTTTAATACGATGCCTGAGATGAAAGCACCAGTTGATATGGCTGCAGTAGCATACAATATCAATCCGGGCAGTTTTGCAGAAAGTGGAAGTGTTCGTACTGAGCATGAAGCTCAAATTAATGGTATCCCTGACCTTAATCAGTATAAGGTAATTATTGAATTCATCGGCTAAAGAAGTCCTATTTACTTTGCTATGTTGATTATGTGAAGTAATGATGATTACACCCCAACTGAACCCACTGAATTTCAAGTATGTCGAATCAAATAAAGACATTTTGTCCAAAAATGCCAAAACAAAGAATAATATGCAAACGAGTGTAGGTTCATATAGCTTATGTTCATTTTTTTCTTGATTCCATGCAAACATAAACTTATGTAAATGATTTATTTTCTTGATTATGAGGATGAAATATAATAAATTATTATGTATAATATAATTTTTAATAGGTTATTGTTTCCAATTAACCAAAGAAAGAAGGAAAAGATTAAATTTTGATTAGCTCATTTATGGTTGTGAAAGCTTAGATTCATGAGAATCTCGATTGGAGAAAGAAATTATTTTCAATTTTGTATATTGTTCTTTCTGGATAATGCAATTACCAAATCAAGTGCAATGTGAGCCTGTGTGTGGTCGGAAACTACGATGATTACTAACTTTTGGAAAACATTAATACACATTTGTTAACTCATATAGTTGAAAATAATATTTATCTCCTAGAGAATATGATGTTTATAATGAAGTATTCTACCCTTGGCAGTAGCCTTCATGTACAAAACAATGAATTTGATTATTTTCTACATTTTTTTCTTATTGTTGGTGCACATTGGTTCTCCTATGGTAGCATTTTTTGATTTGGCTACTATTGATGATTCTAATCTATATTTGAAGAATTGTTAGAATTTATTGACTGTGTTAGAATCAGCTAGCTTCTTAATCGTCCATGTCCATTTTATTAACGAAGAGATACGATTTTTTGTTCATGTGAAAACTATTGCATAACATTGGAATATTATTTTAGTTTAGTGCTCCCACCATAGTATTTGCTGTTAAAACTATTAGTTTTATTTAACTACATCACATATTATGTTTGCCACTATCAATAATTATAAATTTTCATGGATATTTTGTAAAACATACGGTGGTTTGGTACTTTAGTCTGAAGTATTTATGTGTGGTCAGTAGCATAATATTTTTGTGTGCTTGTAAATTTTTTTATCTCACTTAATGAAGTGTGAAAGATCAAGGATATGATGTGTGCAAAGTGTAATGATTGAAACAAATGATGAGCACAAGTTCATTTGTACGTGCATTCATTTGTACTTTCTCAAAATGAACATGGAAAAAAATTATATTTTTTCTTTCTTTATCTTAATTGGAACTTGAAATATGACATATGAAGTATTTACACGAACCAAAGTTAGAATCATTGAGTAATACTAAATTTAGGTGGATAATCATGTATTTGTTTCAAAATTAACACATGCTGGAAATAAAGTAAAAAATTAATTTAAAATAGACAGTTGAAATGCATAACATGGCTGTAGGAGATGAAGTAAAATGAGTAGCAGGAGATAATGGTATACTGTATGCAAAGAAGCTATAAGGAGCTGCAATGGAGCACTTGCAAGTGAATATTGAGATAGTTAATTAGTTGATGCTACATAAGAGTAGTGGGCTGAAAGGTTGAACTAAAGACCCAAACTAAATGATTAAATATGTAGTAATAGCGGACCAAATGATGTTGCGCCTGAGACAGGAGACTGAGCATTGAATATAGAATTGAATGGGACCTGAACGAGTAGAGTGAGGCATGCTTTATGGAAGAGATGTGTTGCATGAGAGGTGGAGATGAATCCCATTTTTTTTCTTGAGTGGGAAAAACAAGGTTGTAATCTAGGTTTGCAATTGCGGCAAACCAAACAAGGCAGGTACGGATGAATTAATTGAAGAGGCATGCATGTTGATGCTTCGTTTTTGCAAACATGCATGTGAGAGAACAGATGGAGTGAAAGCTGGCATGTGATGAAGCAGGCAGTGTAATTAAATTTGAATGACAATGACTGGCTTGTTGAAGCACAATGTGGGAGATTGGCATGTAGGGAGTTGCAACTAGACTGAAGTGTAAAAGTTGATTTTTATCTATAATGTAAGTATGTAGAGTACACAAGTGAAGTGACCTTTTGAGAATACATCCATTGAATACAAAAGAATTCAGCATTCAATCCATAAATATGCTAATTTTCTAAGTAAGGTTATTAACTCTTAGTAGAAGAAGTGAATGTTAGATTGGGTAAGAATTTTCATCCATCCTAAAAAGTGACCAAGGCAAGAAAGAAATATCAAGTTTGAGAAAAAGACTAAATTTCAACCACGAAATATCAAGGCAAGAGAGGAGTAGTATTTAGAATCTAGGTCAACAATAGTAATTATACTAACAACCAGGTTGTGAGGAAGGAAAGTAAACAACTTGCTGGTAAAAAATGGTAGTATAAATGTTATCTTACATTAGGTTCAAATACCCAAGTGGCAAGATATAGGGCCACATACTAAATTTGTCTAAAGCCATGCATCATGGTTAATATGGAATAATTTTGCAAATAATATTAAATTTGTTCAATGCGCTAATTTTATTATATTTTCTTTGAAATAGCTACACTGTAAAAATATCGTTCAACGATCAAATGCAAGTCCAACTGACGTGCATATATACTCGTATGTATAGTGCAAGATATTAGATATGTATTGATTAAGTAGACTGTATAGTATCTAGATGGTGATATACCAAGAGTAGATTCAAGATGTTAATATAAAGTTTCAAGAGTTCAAGAATGAAGATTCATAAGTAATGAAGATTTCAAGATTTCAAGATGTTCTAGATAAGTTATAGAGTCATAGAATTTATGTTAAAACCTTGATAGCACTTTGCTGATCTATCTTGTTTCTCTAATTTTGTTTTAAATTATTTTATAATATTCTAGTTTTAAAATAATCTTTCAAAATATTTTCCAAAATTATTTTCAATCTCTTATACTTATAATGACATTATTTTAATATTTTTAAGTTTATATATATTGAATTTTTGTTTATGCTTTAATAATTTATAACTATGTAAATAATATATTGAATATTCTTATTAAATCCTTAAAATTATTTTATAAAGTTTTAATATGATTAAAATATGTATAAACTATATTTAAATGTTTGTACAAAATTTCAAAATATTTTGCAAAACTCAGTATTTTCAAAACAATTTTTATTAGGTGATTTTTCAAATACAAAGGGATATGTCGACATATCCCATGCAAGTATGTCGAAAAATTTGCCATAAATTTCATAATTTAAATTTTGAATGGAAGTGTCTTTTCATCATCTCTCTTTGTGAATGGACATGGCCGTTGTTTCTCTATATATACGAGACTTTCAGATGAATTTTCGTTACTACTTTCTTATTCTTCTTTCCTCTTTTCACTCTCTTGATTTCTAAATTAGTTTTTACCAAAAGCTCTACTGAAATTCAACCAGAGTCAAATTCAATCATTACTAGTTTGATTCTCCTTTGTCTACTCTCTAATTTGTCTCATCTTTCTCACTCAAATCAAGATCAAAGTGATATTCAAGGGTTATAGGATCAATTGTGTTTGAGATCAAAGATTTAAGTCTGTAAACTCTATCAAATCATACTCTTATACTTTGTGGTGTGCTTTGTATCCCTAAAATCCAAATAGGTGTGACTGTAGCCTGTAAAAGCAAGTGGGTGTGCTTAGTTGCTCATAAATCTAATGGGTGTTCTTATAGCCCGAAAGTCAAGTGACTTTGCCCAGAGGTTGGGATTATGGAGGGTGTGTCTCATAACCTTGAAATCGTGATTGTATTTGCATTTACTTGTTGAAAAGAAATCTATACATGGAGTTGCATGGGACTGGATGTTGGGTAACTCTGAAAATGTATAAAATCCCGGTATATTCTTTCCTTCTTACTTTTATTGCACTTACTTTTATTTGTATATTAATTCCGTGATTGAACTTGTGATTTTTAATTACACCATTCAAAGTAAAATCTTAAAGAATTTGAAAAATATTCACATAATCAATTAAACACTATTCACCCTCTCCTTCCCCCCCCCCCCCCACACCTCTAGTGTTAATTTAGCCTCAATATCACTATTCCACCGATTCACACTAACTTCTCTGCTCTCTCTACGATCACAAAAGGCCTTAAAAAGCGATGTCGTAGTTTTCCCAAACTACCAAACCGCATAACATGCTTCTATGGTGATGCTTTAGCAAATAATTATGTCACATAGCATAAAATCCAAATTTGTACACCTTTTATCAGCATATGACATCCGCTTATCCTATACAGCCTTCATCCTCTTTCATTTCATCTCTACTTTTTTGTAAGTGTTCCTAATCAATTTCGGTCGAAGTAAAATCCTATCAGTCACTTCCTACTAACAAGATGGAGATTTGCATAAGAAAGCCTTAGATGGCACCATGCCTATGCTTGCCTAATAGTTATTATTATAGTTAAACTCTACCAATGAAAAGTTATCTTCCCATGCCACCATCAAATTCAAGAATTCAAGATGTCAATAAATCATCCAACACCGTATTCACCTTCTCGGTTTGTCGATCCGTCTGTGGCAATTGTAGTGCTAAGATTAAACTTAGTCCTTAAAACATCATGTAGACTCCTTCAAAACTTGTTGGTTAAAAATGGATCTCTATCACTGACTATTCTCTTTAGAACTTCATGCAACCTAGTTACCTCTTTAACCTATAAGGTTGCCAATGATATTGTTGCCTGCATACTCCATATGAGACTGAAATGATAGAATTTGGTTAAATGATCAAAAATGATCCAAATATTCTCATTTCCCCTTCTGCTTTTGGTATGCCATCTACAAAACTCATCTACATTTGTTCCAACTTCTATTGTGGAACATATAGGGGAAGAAATAGTCTACTTGGCTTTTTCTACTCATCCTTTACAATTTTATAAGTCAAACATTTAGTAACATACTCTGCCACTTTCCTCTTCATCCTTTGCCAATAAAATACTCTCTTCATATCCCTATTTATCTTATCTCAACTAGGATGAATAGTCATTCTATATTCGTGAGACCATGATAAAACCTCATCAGTCAACTATCTAATCTCCAATACACATAATCTACCTTCTGGCCTTAGATACCCCTTTGAGCCAATAGAGTGTTTATCAAGATGAGAGAACTTCTCTCCTCTCTCTCCAATTGCTCTAGAATCCCTACAAATTTCTCATCACTTCTCTGACTAGGACCAATGTGATCCACAAGTTCTAGTCTATCCTATAAAGCTACTAACAAACTAGGAGCTAACTCTGAAGATGCTCTGAAATCAAATCCAAAAATAAGCTCTAACTATCTCCACTTCAACAACATGGAACTCAATGTTGCATGCTTCCTACATAAAGAATCTACCACTACATCCCCTTTACGAGGAGTGCATGTAACACCAAAATCATATGAAGTTAAAAACTCAATCCACCTTTGCTGCCTGAAATTCAAATTGTTCCAATAAAATAGTTGTTTGAGAGATTTATGATTTGTGTACAACTCAACACTCTCCCAACAAGTAATGTCTATAAGGATTGAGTTCTAGAACAATCACCGCTATCTTAAGGTCATGAGTTGGATAATTTCTCTCATGAGTCTTTTGCTATCTACTAGCATATGCTACTTTTCTTCTTTTTGCAACAATATAGCTCCCGGTTTAGTATCACAAGCACCGGTATATATAGTAAAAGGCTTAGTAGCATTTGGACTTGTTAACACAACTACACTAGTCTACAATTCTTTCCATTTAACGAATGCATGCTTGCATTCGACACTTCACAAGAAAACCCAATTCTTCTTAGTAAGTCGTGTCAATGCTGATGAAGCTTTAGAGAAGTCCTTAAGGACCTTCCTATAATTTCTGGATAAATGTAGAAAACTCCAAATCTATATAGCATTCTTATCATGCACCAATCATGTACCATAGCTACCTTACTCGGATCTACAGATAATCGATGCTAAGAAACAACATGATCTAGAAAGCAAACTTCTCTTCTCTCAAATTAACACTTGGAGAATTTTTGCTTTAATTAATTCCTTGTCAACACATCAGGTACAATCCTCAACTTTTGCTTATGATCTTCCTGGATTTTTGAATAAATAAGAATATCATTAATGAAAACAACCACAAACTTATTCGGGCTTCCTAAAGACTACTCATCAAATCCCCAAAATGGGGTGGAACATTGGCTAATCCGAAGAGCATAACTAACTACTTAAATAGTCCATCTGTTGCCTAAAAAGAAAACTTAGCAATACTACACTTGCCAATCTCACTCTCAAATGATGCAAACTAATGGCTAAATCAAGCTAATAAATTATCTTCGCTCCCACTAATTAATCGATTACATCATTTGTGTGAGGCAAGGAGTAAATATTCTTCTTCATCAAATTATTTAACTCTCAATAATCAAAGTAAAACTGCAAAGAACCATCCATCATTGTAGCAAAGACTGTTAGTGCTCCCTATTTTGAAATGCTTTTGTGAATAATGCTCTTCAATGACAATTCAGAAACTTGCTTATTTGATTCCCTTCTGTAACGACCCATCTTTTTGGATGGTTCAAATCGATAATAAACCCTACATGTCAGACTCAAATCATTCAAAAGAAAGAATTTTTAATAGGGTAAATAAGAAAAAAAAAGGAAAACAAAACACAGAATCTCGTAGTGGAATAAAAAAATATAATAATCAAATAACAGTTCATGAAGCTGTTTTACAAATAAAATTTGATTACACTTTTACAATTTAAATCAGAGTTATAAATATATCAGAAGTAAAAAAACAATGCAGCGGGACACCGAATGCAATGGAATAATAAATAGCAATAATATACTGAATCTTCATCTTTGTTCTGTAGAAAATAGTCTTCAATACACTGAAAAAGCTCAGACTGGCCCAAGTATAATGAAAAGACAAACACTCGAGTCGGACCTAAAAGATCTTATGTAAGACAGATCAGAATAAGTAAAATAGAAATATTAGTGCAATGGTTTTATATATGTTACAGGATTTTCATATCTTATCAAGTATACAACGTGAAAATAATTATTTAAAAGGTTTTAAATAATTCGAAATATCAATCTTAATCATCCAATTAAAACAAATATGAAGTTTGAATTAACTTAAACCCTACAAATAATTCAATTCCAAATAAAATCCAAATTCAAGAAATTATATGGGTATATGTCATTTCAACCAGTATCAAAAATCAATATTTCCAAATCAATGAAAACTGCTCGGGTTTATCATTTCAACCTATAAGGATTTTCCCTTAATCTATAAGATCGTCCAGGTATATATCATTTCAAACAATTGAGATAACAGAGATATAGACATAAATATCATCCAGTAATCCAAAATGTCAACCAATAACATCCATCCAATCACCCAAATATCAACAATTGAACATACAACACAATCATCATTGAAATTAACCAATAACTACCAACAATTTACTGGTTATCATTAACATGTATATAACTGGTAATTTAAATTTCAATATTCAAGTAAATGGCAATTAAATTCAATAAAAGTCAGATTTAACTAGAGTGACAATTTAAAATATACTAAACAGAAATCAATCAATTTCTAATCACAACATAAATTCAATTTAACTAACATAAGAAAATCTAGTAGTTGTGAGTGTTTTCTCACCTTTCGTGGCTACGAAGGTGATGAAAAAAATGGAGAAATATGGAGATTCCTAGCAAAGACCCAAATGCAAAGCAAATTCAACAAAACTTAGACACGAACACGAATCAATAAACAAGTTTCAACTACTTCCAACTTCCAAAAAACCCAAGATCCAAACTACGGACAAACCTGAAATAGATCATTTTAAGAAAATATTTGGACCAAAATATTACCAAACCTATAAAATTGACTAACTAGAAAGTTGTTAAAAATTCTTTTCTCTCCACTTTAACAAAAAGAATCACTTAAAAAGCTTCTGCCTGAAGGAAGTTATGGTCAAAACAAATAGAGGTGTTTTCTGAGTGAAAAGTATGAGTTCAAAAATACTTCGAAATATTTGAGTTTTTGGCCTAGCAAATTAAGGAACTTGAAGGACCGGTCTAAAAGAAAGTTGAACCTACTAGAAAAATAAATGGTGTGAAAAAAAGTACCACATAATTTGCTTCATTTTTGAAGGATATATGATTGATACAATATAGGGTATTTTCCACTAAAATTGGACCCGAGAAAGGACTTGAAAAATGGATTTTTTTGATATAAAAATATTCAGAATGGGAAGAAGGGTTCAACAAAAAAGTTGTTGCCATTGAAATTATACATAGTTAAAAAAACTATTTTATTTGGAGTATTTTAATGGAATATAGAAGCCATGGAAATAGGGGAAATAAAGAGGGAAAGTAGGGAAGGGGAAAAGAAGGGGAAAATGAGAAAGAAGAGGAAGGGGAAGGTGGAAGGAGATGGACTTGGAGATGGTGGAGAGGGCGGGGGCTATAGGGAAGGAGGAAGGGTTGAAGGAGAGGAGGAAAGGAGTTTTGATTTGTGAGGTTTTTTGATTTTTAGATATAGAGTTCTCTCTAGATTTTGAGGAGAAAGAAGAAGTGTGCACAGAAAGTTTCTCGGGAGAAAAAATAAGTATGTAGATGCTATCAGATAAGAAACATAAGGTTGTAGGCAAAGGAATAGTCACATGACTGACTAGAGTCTCTTGGTTAACGAAGGCCCATTAGACCAAATAAACCCAATATGCCTTACCTAAATAAAACACAACTAAACACTACTAATTCATGTTAATTTTTCACAGTAATTCAAAATTTTAAAGTAATAGGAATATGATTTCGATGAAACAAAAAGTGCGAGGATGATTAGAATTTAGTCTAGTATCACATAAAAAGAATAAAATTTTGAAATTGAAATTAAAATTAAAAAATTTCAACCAAAAGTCAATCTTTGGTCAAATAAAACACGCAACATCACAAATTCAAAAAAAATTATTTAATTTTCATTTAAATTAAAAATACTATCATGTTGTTAAAAGGTACCGATCGTTACACGTTATCTTAATTAAAAGATGTAATATCAATTAATGTAGTACTAATTTGTTTCACCTTATCATATTTAAAAGATTAAATGTCATTAACTACACATCCAATTCTCATCCAATTACATTTAAACCTATGATATCACCCTTATTATTCAATCAACAATACCCTATGAATTATATTAACATAATTTTACATTTTATTACATTCATTATTTTACTGTTAACATCTTTTACCATATTAGTTAGTTACATAAATTTTCATTGATTTCTAAATTAATTCCAAACTATTAAATAATGAGATGATAAATGAAAATTTGTTACCTTTAAGTAATTTAATCATATCTATAAGTTTATTATCTACAAAAAATGTTATCACTACTTACACATCGCTGATTATATTCAATTTCAATAAACAACATATAATTACAACATTCAATTGCCTTAATTCCATTAATTACCCATTTAATATTCAAATGGACAAATTAGTGAGACGATAATTACAACAATCATTTATAATAATAGTTCATATCCATTATCTTGTCATTTACAACCAAGGGTTATAACAAAATGATTTTATATTCTATATTAACCTATTCCAATCAGTTACATACAATCTCATCGTTAAATGCATCATTTAATTTATTTCATTATTTACAGTTATAACCAAATAACCTTACAATTATATCCATTGATTGAAATTGGATTAAAATGGTTATCGATTACATTAAATCAACATTGCTATATTACATTCTAATTGTTTTATCATTACAAATCATAAATTTTAATTTCTTACGATATTAATATTTCAAAATCCTATTAAATTTAATATTTTAATTATCGAAAAATACGGGTCATTACACTCTCTTCCACTCAAAACTTTTCGTCCTCGAAAAGGGAAAAGGAGAAATTAAGGGATTAATATATTTTATTCAAAATATTCAATTTATAAGCAATTAATTTACATAATTAAGTATTTTTAAAAAAGTATACTAAATAATAAACAGTCAAATCTTCATATTCAAGTTTACTAAATCTGAAAAAATATTTTCACTTCCATAAAAAAAATTCTAAGTCTAAAATTCACGGAAAATTTTGGCAGTCTCCTTTGTACAGAGAGATCTGAAAAATAATAATAATATCAATAATAACCACATATATATCATATTTGAAAATACAATATCCCAATCACGGGAAAACAATATAATATCGCTAGAAAACCGTAATCCGAAAACGTACCTATTTGTCAGGAAAACAACGCTTATTCACGAAACCAAAAGTAGTAGCTATTGCTTCTATAAACCTGTATTTTACCTTTATAATTCAAAATATGTTAATAATTATGAAAAAGGAGAAAAACTTAAGTTGTTCAATTTGCAATAAAAGCAAATTACTGTAAAACATATACAAACAAACAATACAACCATTATATCCAACTAGAGAATCCATCATACATTCATAGCAACCAAAATCAATGGTTTGTTTAGTTCAGAAACTTTTAATTGTACAAGGGTGACAAATAAACTATCAAGTGTATCCTGCGCTCAACAGTCTTTGGTAACTACTCAATAGACTATCCATACAACCTTAAACAATCAGAAGTATCCTCTCCAGACAACTCATAAGCCAAAACAGCCAAGAATTTCCATACATTACTTAAGTTTATTTAATTGGTTCCTTTTCATATCATTATTTACCTTTTTTTCTGTTTTTTTTCATTCATACAATGTCTTTTTCTTTCTTTCATATACTTACACAAATTATTTCACAATATTAACTTACATTCATAACATTTCTTGTGCATCGAAATTCTTATTTAGAAATAATTTCATTGAACACTTCCATTACTTAAGTTTTACTTTTATAATATTCTATTACATATTCTATTAACATTTCAACTTATTAAACATTTTCGCTAAGTTATATATATATATATATATATATATATATATATTTAGGAATGTAATTGAATAATACACAAGTTTTCGCCCTTGAAGAGAAAAGAAATATTTCAAGATATCTAAAAATTCAATTAAAACATTTAACTTCATTCATTTAGTAAGAATATAAGATATATTTAAAACATCTTCATAGCATTATGCAAGAATTTTCCAAAATGTTTATACAATGTTAGAAGTTTATATCAAAACATTAGGATAATCCATTTTTTAATAAAGTTCCTTAAATCTGATAATTTATTAAACACATTATTTTAAAATAAGTATAACCCTAGATTATTAAACTGAAACCACTACTATACTCAAATCTTACATTAAATATCCAAATCAAAGTATAAAATTTCATGTCTTCATAACTAATTTTACACACTTGTTTAAAATGAATATTCAAATCATGAAAAAACATTTATTATGGTTTAATACAAAAATTCAAACAGTGAATAAACCTTTAAATTTTCTATTAGTGCTTCGAAATCAAGTAAATATTTCAAAAGATAGTTCCAAAATAGGGATTCAAATTATTGGTCAAGTATATTACTATAAATAGAACTTCGCAATTTTTTTCCATTTATATAATATCTTTACATTATACATTCAAAGAAACTTATATAAATTTTACTTGAAATATTCATCTCAAAACTTCAATTGTAAATCAATCATCTTTAATACTTTAATACTTTACAGAAAAATTTCATCTGAAAATTTTCTTGCTTCATTTATAAATACCACATAAAAAAAATTTCAATAACATCTTTATAAATATATTTAAACTATTTGAAAACAATTATTTACATCATTACTTATATTTAAAAAGAAGTTATTGATCTTAAATCCGTTATTTATAAATTTTATTAGTTTTAAATTTCAAATTACTTTTAAATATCATTAATAAATCAATAATCATTAACTTTACGTATGTTTTATTTAATTAATAACTTCTCACAATATTTATAACACTAATAATTTACTATTAAACCATGTTGTACATAAATAAACATTATTTTAAACATTTTAAAGTATTTAGAAATGGAAAAATGACCAAAATATCTTTTATCAAAATACTTTTATAACTTGATGTTTTAACAGGTTTATCCTCGTTTTTGCAGACTCTGACGTATGTTGATAAGGCGTAAGACTATAAATCTCTAAGTACTTAGTAGACATGTTTCAACACCCAGTTAAAATACTTAAAAACAGGTATGAGAAGTACCACTCAAAATCTGATATCAAATGATGATGTTACGATAGCAGTGGTCGGCTGCTGGTCTAGTGTTTATGCAATGGACACAAAACCTTCTAGAAAATCCTTCCACCTTTCAAATTCTAGGAAAATATCGTAGCCATTTCGTAAACAAGAGACCATCGACCCCTGTTGTAGTGATAACTGCTGATTCAATGATTTACGCAATGGATGCACTTCCTTCTTGGAAGATCCATAAATAACAGATCTTAGGATCGAAAGCACCTCCATTAGGTAAACTAAAGAGCCATCTACCCTGGAAAAAATTCGAGGAACTCTTGAGTTTAAGTCCGAGCAACCATATCGGTTCGAATCCATTTCTGTATCCACCCAAGTATATTAGGGTTTATCGGTCGAATCCATTCCTATATTTCCCAAGTCCATCTGGGTCAAACCATATCATACTATACTTCTTCGCAGAAGGTACTTCCCCATTCCTTTTACTTCAAAATAATAACATACCATATATAGTACTCTTTCAAAATCATAACTTCAACTATCACACTTGTATAAATTCCATTATATATAAGATTTCATTTTCAGATAGTGTACTTTCCATGGTCAATAGTCTCGAATACATCAAATCATTCTTATATAAATTCCGTTGCATATAAGATTCTCTTTAGATTGAATTCCCTCCAGAATCAATAGTCTTCCAAACCACCATATACTTATATAAAGTCCATCTTATATAAGAATCAAATTTTTCCAAAATCAATTTCGCTGTATGAAGAGCTACATGGGATTGAACATCTTTGCTTTATAAAAGGTTTTGAATTTAGAATAGTTTTGTATATATAAAATAGTTTGTAAAGTAGTTTGTAAATAAAATAGTTTGTAAATAGTTTGTAAATAAAATAGTTTGTAAAATAGTTTTGTAAATAAAATAGTGTAAACTAGTTTGTATAATAAAAATAAAAGAAAATAGTTTTGTAAAATGGTTATAAATTAATAGTAGTTTTGCAGAAAAGAATAATTCCAATTTAAATTTCAATGAATATCCAACCCAAAAAATTTCAGTTTCAACGTCAAAGCATATCAATAATATTAGTACATATGTCATCATTTCGAAAAATCACATTCGATCGCTTGCTCGATCACACAAATTCGCTTTCGAACTAGTATTGTTCATTCAACTTTCCTAATGCAGACTTCGATAAGGTTTCTTAACTAGAAACCATCATTCTCCTTGTATAGCCATACATTATGATAGAGAATTTTAGAATCAAATCAAAAATCCATATCGAATATTCGCCATCAAGAATCGAATGAAAAATCCTAATACGAAATGGTGTAATTCACCTCGAGCTTGTGTACTCAAATCCAGATCAAATTAATAATGCGAATAAAATAATATACATACAACTTACATACTTACTCCAAATTGTTTCATCACCATTTCATTTTGATTTAAATTCATTATTAATCTCATTCATTAATACAAATATCACTTCGTACTTTAATATTTGTTTCACAGAATTTCTCCATTTAATATAAAACATTAATATATTAATTCTCATAACATTGCTTGTATTTCTCTTCATTTTTAAATTAAATTCAATTTCACATATAATATTTCTCATTTAATATTACATTTACTACAACATCGATTTATCTCATTAATAATTTACGAGTCATGACTTTATTTAAAATTATTTCACTTTTAGTTCATATTCGTTTATCCAATTAGTTTTCACTTATTTTTCAAATTTATTTATGCCACATTTCATAAATTTAATTAAGTTCATAACACTTTTTTTATCTTATTTACACAATTTTGATTTAAACATGCCAAGGCTTAAAGTTCATACTTGTATATTATTACATTACATGCCAATAATATATACAGTAATTCTATTCATTTACTAACATAGATATAACAAATTTAACCTTGTTTCACTTGATTTCAATTTAACGTTACCAAATTCAACAAAATTTCTTCATTTCAACTCATATAATAATTCGGAAGTTTCGACTAAACAAAATATCCGGATATTACATTTTATTTCAATACTTGAAACAACCAGTCAACAAACAACAATATTCACAACCAAACATTTCACTTTCATAACCAAGTACCCTAATTATTCATTTTATTCTCTTTAATAAACGATTACTAAACTAGTGTTTAGTCCATAAATTAAATCAACAATAATTAGCCAATGCTTATAAACTGACTAAATACAACAAATCAACAATAAATGATAATAATTAAATATTACCATTTCACAAATCATACACACTACAAATAACATTAATAGTTATAAAAAATATATTCCTTTATATATAACATATAATATTAAGAAAAATTATTTCATTTCAAAACTTATATAAACATTTTATAACACTGAAAAATACGCGCTCTTGTATATACACTCAGACAACTCATTCTGGGATATTACTACCTAATCTATGATGAGTTAATCCCAACAGGCTAGGTATGTCTAAACCTCGCTCTGATACCAACTATAATGACCCACCTTTTTGGATGGTTCAAATCGACAATAAACCACTCGTGTTAGACTCAAACCATTCAAAATGGAGGTTTGTTAATGGTGTAAATAAAAAAAGGAAAACAAAACACAGAATCTTGCAGCGGAACGATAAAATATAATAATCAAAAAAACAGTTCATGATCTGTTTTACAAATAACATTTGATTGCACTTTTACAATTTAAATTAGAGTTATACATACATCAGAAATAAATAAATAATGCAACGGAACACAAAATGCAGTGGAATAATAAATAGCAATAATATACTGAATCTTCGTCTTCGTCATCCAAAAAACAGTCTTCAATACACTGAAAAAGCTCAGACCAACCCGAGCCTAATGGAAAGACAAAACATTCAAGTCAGAACTAAAAGATTTTATGTAAGTCGTATCAAAATAAGTAAAATAGAAATATTAGTACCATGGTTTCATATATATTACAGGATTTTCATCTCCTGTCAAGTGTACAACGTGAATATAATTATTTAAAAGGTTTCAAATAATTCGACATATCAATCATAATCATCTAATTAAAAAAGATCTGAAGTTTGAATTAACTAAAACCCTTCAAATAATTCAATTCCAAATAAAATCCAAATCCAAGAAAATATATGGGTATATGTCATTGCAACCAGTATTAAAAATCAATATTTTCAAATCAATGAAAACCACTTAGATTTATCATTTCAACCCATAATGATTTTCCCCTGATCTATAAGATCGTTCTGCTATGTATCATTTCAACCCATAGGGATAATAGAGATATAACATAAATAACATCCAATCATCCAAAATGTCAACCAATAACATCCGTCCAATCACCCAAATATCAACAATTGAACATACAACACAATCATCATTGAAGTCAACCAATAACTACCAACAATTAACTGATTATCATTAAAAGGTATTTAACTGGCAATTTAAATTTCAATATTAAATTAAATGGAAATTAAATTCAATAAAAGTTTGATTTAACTGGAATGACAATTTAAAATATACAAAACAGTAACCAATCAATTTCTAATCACGTCATAAATTCAATTTAACTAACATAAGAAAATATAGTAGTTGTGAGTGTGAGATCACCTTTTGTGGCTACGAAGGTGATGATATAAATGGAGCAATATAGAGATTCCTAGCAAAGATCCAAATGCAAAGCAAATACAACAAAGCTTAGACACGAAATGGATCAATAAACAAGTTTCAACTACTTCCAACTTTCAAACAACCCAAGATCCAAACCACAGACAAACATGAAACTAGGTCATCTTTAACAAAATATTCGGAACAAAATATTACTGAATCTGTAAAAGTGACTAACCGAAAAATTTGTGAGAAATTCTTCTCTCTACTTTCCAAAAGAGAATCACGGAAAAAGCTTATGTCTTGAGGAAGTTATGGTCAAAACAAATAGAGGTGTTTTCTGAGTTGAAATTCTAAGTTCAAAATTACTTCAAAATATTTGAGTTTTTGGCATAGAAAATTATGGAATTTGGAGAACTGACCTAAAAGAAAGTTGAAGCCATTGGAAATTAAATGGTTTGAAGAAAAATCACATAATTTGGTTCATTCTTAAAGGAGATATGATTGATAAAATATGGGGTATTTTCTGCCAAAATTGGATCCATTTGAAAATGGAGTTTTTGATATAGAAATATTCAGAATGGGAAGAAGGGTTCGACAGCAAAGTTGTTTCCATTGAAATTATACACGGTTTCAAAAAAAATTATTGTGTTTGGGGTAGTTTAGTGGAATGTAGAAGCCATGGAAATAAGAGGAAGAAAGAGGGAAAATATGGAAAGGGAAAAGAATGGAAAAATGAGAAAGAAGATGAAGGGAAGATGGAAGGGGATGGCCTTAGAGATGGTGGAGAGGGAGGGGCTATAGGAAAGGAGAAAGGTTTGAAGGAGAGGAGGAAAGGAGTTCTTTTTATGAGGTTTTTTTGAGTTTTAGATCTGGAGTTCTATGTTGATTTTGAGGAGAAAGAAGAAGTGTGCAGAGAAAGTTTCTCAAGAGAAAAATTATGTACATAGATATTATCAGATAAGAAATATAAGGTCATATGCAAAGGAATAGCCACATGACTGACTAGAGTCTCTTGGTTAACCAAGGCCCATTAGACCAAACAAACCCAATATGCTTAGCCAAATAAAACACAACTAAACACTACCAATTCATGTTAATTTTTCATAGCAATTCAAATTTTTAGAGTAGTAGGAATTTGATTTTGACGAAACGAAAAGTGGAGGAAAGATCAGAATTCAGTCTAGTATCATATAAAAAGAATAAAATTTCAAAATTAAAATTTTAAACCAAAAGTCAACCTTTGACTAAGTTTGACCAAAATTTGAAGTTTCAAAAAAAAATTATTCTATTAAATTTGGTCAAATAAAACACTAATATCACAAATTCAAGAACATTTATTTAATTCTTATTTAAATGCAAACTACTGCCAATTTAAAGTTTTAAAAGTTACGGATTGTTACACTTCATCTTAATTAAAAGGTGTAATATCAATTAATGCAGTATTAATTTGTTTCCTCTTATCATATTTAAAATGTTAGATGTCATTAACTACGCATCCAATTACATTCAAACCTATGTTACCATCATTATTATTCAATCAATAATACCCTATGAATTATATTAACATAAGTTTATATTTTATTACATTCATTATTTTATCATTAACATCTTTTACCATATTAACTAATTACATAAATTTTCACTGATTTCCAGATTAATTACAAACATATTAAATAGTTAGATGATAAATGAACAATTGTTACCTCTAAGTAATTTAATCATATTTATAAGTTTATTATCTACAATAATGTTATCACTACTTACACATCACTGATTATGTTCAATTTCAATTAACAACATATAACTCCAACATTTAATTGCCTTAATTTCAATAGTTACCCATTTAATATTCAAACGGACAAATTAATGAGAAGATAATTACAATCATCGTTTATAATAATAGTTCATATCCATTATCTTATCATTTACAACCAAGGGTTATAACAAAATGATTTTATATTCTATATTAACCTATTCCAATCACTTACATACAATCTCATCGTTAAATGCATCATTTAATTTATTTCATTATTTACAATTATAATCAAATAACCTTTCAATTATATCCATCGATTGAAATTTGATTAAAATGGTTATCGATTACATTAAATCAACATTGCTATATTACATTCTAATTGTTTTATCATTAAAAATCATAAATTTTAATTTCTTACAATATTAATATTTCAAAATCTTATTAAATTAAGTATTTTAATTACCGAAAATACGGGTCATTACACCTTCTTTCTTTCGAAGCTGGGTTAAACAACAGAGCCAATGTTCTTCTCGGGATGAATTCAAAATTTAATTTCTTCTCGAGATGGTACACCTAAAAATTATGCAAGAACATTTGGTAATTTTTGAAAAATTTGGAACCAAGGCTAACTAGTCATGTGATAGGTCTAGTGAACACTAGTAACTCAACATCATAGAGTTATCAGGCTCACAATATACATCTAAGTCTTATCCTCTGCTACTCCTCATCCTTATCACCCTATTATCACAATCTAATACTGCCTCATAACGTGACATAAGGCTCACTCCCAATATCATTCCATATCCTGAAAAACCAAGTACATACGCATACAAAGAAATTATGCACTACATATAACTAATTTCAAGTTTTGGAAAATTATGGATAGGTATATTAATCTCTCAATAATATTTGACGCTACTATAGAATCATGCACAATGTGAGTTTCTAACTGTGAATTATCTACTGGTCTACTAGATACGACGGTATTAGACGCTCTAGTATCAAATAAGGTACGAACGGGATAATAAGAAATAACTAGTATATCTTTTAGGACAATCTCCTTTTCTTTATCCATTGCTAGTGGTGGTTTCCTAGCATTAGGAACCACCTTAATTTTATAATCTTTTATCATTTTCATGTTAACTCTACAATTCTTTTCAGCATGTCCTTTGTTGTGGAATTTATTACATGGCAGCTTTCGTCATTTAAACTTCCATCTTCTCCATTGACTCCCTATCCTTTGCGCTTCTCCAACTGATCCTCCCTGTCACCCTGCTTCTTTGGCCCTCCTAGCACCATCCATTGAAACTGTATTTGGCACTGCCATCTGTGCTAGACTTTCATAGGTACTACCTACAGGGATATGACTAAGAGCTAAATCCTAAAGTAGTTGCCTTGGTGTAACGATCTCGAATTTTATTAAGTTTAAATTGATAATTAAATTTTATTTTTGAATAAAATTTGTGAAAATAATTGGTAATTAATATAAAATTTTAGTTAAATTTTAAATAATCGAGAATTAATTTGGATATTTGAAAATGAACTGTTTATAAAATAGATTGAAAAATTGAATTGGGATTTTGGATATGATTAAATTTGATATTAGATAATTAAATTTTAAAAGGAATTAAAATGAGTATTGATGTTAAGCAAATACTTTAAATGAATTTATAGTTATATAAAATATGAGAAGTAAAATATAATACAAACAAATGTACTACAATAATAATAAATATATTTGTATTGACATACAAGACAAGTATTAATGTTGAAAACAAAACTGCATATACGATTAAAATAGTATGAACTTGTAAATTGCAAAGCAAAGAAAATATGTATAAGACAAAGAAATAAAATAAATACACATAGTTAGAATTCAAAACAACACTTAAATATGAAACAAAGTAAAAATACAAACAAAAACATAGATATGCAGGCAAACAAAATAAAGCTGCAGCCACCAAATAAAAACAAGCTAGGCAATGCAAATAAAGTGTTCGAACAAATAAATATAAGTACAAAATAAAAAAAACATAAACAAAGAAATACCAAGATCCTTAGTACACTGTAAATATCCTAGCACATATTTTTCATCTCAGCCGAAGTAAGGCTGAAGTAAACAAATGCATAACCAAGTACAAAGCATTTAATGCAAGCACCCTTAGCATGCCAATTGTACACAAGAAAACTATCAGCCTACAAACCTGTAACTCTTTTCTTTTATATTTATCCCTTCTTACTTCATTCCTTCAAGCTGAGCAAAACTAAAATGAATACTATTTCAAAACTTAAACCAACTTCAATTTAAAACTTCAACTGCAACAACAAAATACAACTGCATCTAAACCAGAGATCAAGGGGGGTTTCAGTTTGCAACTTCAAGCCTCTAGTCTCTGTTTTCAAACTGTTCCAGGTGAGCAAGCATGTTTGAATCATCTGTGTGTTTTATCTGAATTTATACTTGAAGTACGTGGTGAAAGATGATTGCTCGGTTGCTGATTTTGTTTGTATGTTTGTATATATGTGAGCAGACTTACCTCATTTATGTTTGAATCTGTCTATCTATGGTTTGCATGTGATAATTTTTTTTCTTTTTTGATATAAGCTGTAACATATGGTTTTATAACTGTGAAAGGTGTTGTATGTTATATATATATATATATATATATATATATATATATATATATATAGATAACTATATATAAGTTACAAACAAGGAAGAAAAAAAATCAAAGCTTTCAAGACTAAAAACATTTTTAACCTGGAAAAGCAAATGCAAGTTAAAACTTGAAATCGGTATAAATCAAAATAAAGTGAGTAACATTCCCTTTTAAAACAAGTTTATATTTGTGATGTTACTTAAATATTGGGATGGAAATTGTTTTGAAATATGGTACCAATATGGATATGAATGGGAAAGCAAGTATGAATGTATGAAGTGTCTGTAGGAATACCAAATATGCACTCTGTTTATCTACAGGCTACAGACAAGAAGAAAAGAAATTTCCAAATCTCTTTCTGTGATTAAATTTAAGCATCAATCTTTAAATTAAAGATAATTGAATAGTTTCAATCTCATTTTTAAAAATAATTTTAAAGGATTGCATTAAGACATTTCTTCAACTTTGGATTTTTACAGTAATATTTCAAACATGTTAAAATTTCAAGTATCTTAATTTCTTGATTTACTTATATAACTTGAAACTGTATTCAAAAGTAGGATTTTTAAATCAAAAACGAGGATTTTTAGGCGAGTATACATGTTGCGGTTCTTATATGAACCCAAATTGAATTTTTATCATTTTCTATGGATTCAACAAATTTTAATTGTTAAAAATTGTTGAGAGGATAGCTTGGTGGTTTATTAATACAGGAAAAATGTTCAAAAATTTTTTCTAATGCAAGATTTGTTTGGTCGAGTCGAATATAGGGTTTTGGGTTCGAATTTATGTGTACTTCCTAATTTCGTCATCTCGAGTCGACCGAGCTGCACGCGGTTGTTGGTGATGGCTGAGGAGGGTAACGGCAAGGTGTGGTCGGCGTCGCATCGCCCCTGGTGGTCGGAGGAAGGTATGCGAGATGGTTACAGGGATCGGGTTCGATTCTAGGAAATCGAAAAATGGCTCGATTTCGATTTAGTGGGAATTTTGGGATTTTGATTGTTTGAATAGGTTCCAGCGATCAACGATGGTGCTCTGGTGGTCTCGAAGTCGATCAGTGATGATCGACGTGGTTGTGCACGTGTACGTGCCTCACATATGTATCTGGGTTCGAAGCTTTGGGGAAGAAGAAATTTTTTTTGAAAGGAGAAGAAGAAGTTATTCTCGGGAAAAAAAATTGCAGGTGCGACTCGAAGCAAGAAGGAGATGCAGAAACTCAAAGTAAGGCGCGATTGTTTCAGGGTTTAGCCGGGTCTGGGTGATTGGGAATGAACGGGTTTTAAAGGTTTTAAATGCTAAACCAGTTTATAAAATTTAACCAAGTCTAAAGAAAACTTTGTCAAACAACTTCTTCTATATGATATGTGTACTTTTGTATTGATTAAAAGGTTTTTAAATGTAGATTATTTTAAATTTATTAATTAAAAAAGGGAAAAAAATGTTGTAGTGTATTTAAAAACAACCTTTGATATTTAAAGAAATAAACTTAAGATAAAGGAATTGTCTTTAGATTAATTAAAATCTTAAGGGCTTTAAAAGATTAATTAATTGATTTAAGTAGTTTATGAATGATTAGAGATGAATCGGTTTTTAATTAAAGATGGGTTAATAATTAAAGAATTGATTAATTAATTAAGGTAATTTATTTAAAGTTACTTACTTAATTTTTTTTAAGAATAATTAATTAATGTGGTTAAATAATTAAGGAATAATAAATCTATTAATTAATCGATTAAGCACAATTAATTAAAATTAAGATTTAATTAATCAATAATCAAAGGTTTATTAATTTAAATGATTAATTAAGGAATAAGTAATTAAGATTTAATCAATTACAATTAAGGGATAATTAATTAAAGAAATGATTAATTTATGAAGGGGATTAAGACTTAGTAAATTGTAGTTAATCTGATTTGAATAAATCGGACAATTATCTGATCTCACTTATTAAGTTTGGATTCTATTGAATGAGTAAATTGGTCGATATCCCTGATCTGTGATATTTTGTTCTGTGGATTGAGCCGTGTATGATTATTCATTTAATTACATTTGTATATTATCTGTGATCTGTGAATGAGCGATAAGCGTTATGTTTATATCGCTTATCAACTATATTTCTGTATTTTAATCTGTGATGATTGAATGATGTTGCACAATTGTGTTAAACCCCTGGACCACACCATACACACACAATTATGGATTTCACGAGGAAATCAGTTAAGTCGCAGATTTTTGAAATGGTTTTAAATTTGAATTTTTAAATTCAAATGTTTTGGGAATGGAATCGAAATAAATGTGAAAAACTTTTGGAATGAAATTTCAAGATAGAATTATTTTAAATTACTTGATTAAGTTTTGGAAATTTAAATAATTTGATTTAAATTTGAATTCAAAATTAGGAATTGAATTCTATGATTTGAAATTAGGGATTAAAAATGTTATGTTAATTATATACGGTTTGAAACCATATTTAAAGTATCGTTTTGGGAATTCAAATTAAACCAAAGATTGTAACTTGTATAAAAGATATCGGGTTTATCCAAATTAAAACTGTTGTTTTTAAAATGATAAAAAACTTTCGTTTCAAATCTTATTAAAAGGAATTCCAAGTTAAATTAAAATAGTTTTCCAAGATATAGATGAATATTCGGAAAACGAATTTTGAAAATGAATATTTGGGGACGATTTGAAAACTATGAGACAAATCTTTGATTTAAAAGATTTAAATGAATTAATCTTTTTGAAACGGAATTGTTTTGAAATCCGGAAAAGAATACTTGTGAAACTAGGTGAAAATGGCTGGAAGGTGGTTAATACACCATGGCGATTGGGATTGTTTGATTAAGTTTTAAACCCAAATTTGGGATGTGGCCAGAATTTGGACAACGGCATCATCTAGGGTACATCAAGTGGTCCGAGACTATGGGAATGGCGACGTGGTTGTCTAACAAAGCTATTGTCGTAGCGGCGCAATGTCTAGTGATTGATGAAGTAGGATTCGAGACGATTTCTGGGGATGTTTTTGGTTCCTGTTTCTGTTGAATGGCTCGATTTCGTTTATGTGCCTGTACTTGAGATTGGGGTGTTTAGATCGATGATGCAGGAAATTGTGGTTGTGTGGGAAGTTTAAGCGATGGTCGAAGCCTTGCCGTGGATGGTACATGGTGCACGGTGATTATAATGTGTCTGGATTTTGGACTGGTACTGACTCGAAGCAATGCTCGAGTGATTGAGGGAGGTGACTCAAGTTTATACTCGAGAATTTCGAGTGATTTTTCATGTCCATATTTTAAACTTAAAAATTTAAATAAGTTTAAGAAAAAATGGTGGGAATTTAGAGAACCCAGAATGGCTCTCGAGTTATGTTCGGGTCAGACCCGAAGTTAGATTAAAAGAACATTTTTTCAAAGTTTTAAAATGTTCTATAAAGACCAGTTTTCAAATTTAAAAAAAAGTAAGTTTTTAAAATTTTAAATAATCAAGTTAAAATCAATTTCTTGAAAATTCATTTCTTTGTAATGAATGGTTTGAATAAATTAAGTTGTATGATTTGTTTAACTTAAATGTATTAAGTTAAATCCTTAAGTTATTTTCAAACTTAATTTGAAATGTAATTAGGTAATTAATAAAGGAATTGTTCTTATCTTAAAAACTTAATTAAAGTTTGATAATTAATGAGAAAATTAAAGAGTAATTAATTAATTAATTAAATTAGTTAATGGCTAGTGATTTATTAATTAACAGTTAAGGTTTTCAAGTGATTTATTAACTTGAAATTAAGGATTGTTGGTTAATAACTAGAGATAAGTAATTAATGATTATTTTATTTTAAATTGATGATTTAATTAAGTAAAGTTAATTACTAAGATCAAATGTTTTAATGATAATTAAAATCATTAATAAAGATAATGTTTTATCTTAAGATTAATTAAGATTTTCAATGAGTTGAGATTAATTAAGTTAATTAATAAAATTTAAGTTTAATTAATTTAATTAATTATTGATAAGGATTAATCAAGTAATTAATTAAGAATAATTAATTTAATTAACTAATAATTATGATTGATTAACTAATAATTAGAGATTGATTAATTTGTAATTAGAAATTAATTAATTAAGTAATTAAGGGTTAATTAAACTGGTAAGGTTTTCTTAATTAATAATTAAGGGATTTTTAATCTATAATTAAAATATAATTAAGGATTAATTAACTATTATTAAGGGTTAATTAATTGTCATTAAGTATTGATTAATTGGTAATTATGGATAAATTAATTTGTAGTTAAGGTTATTAATTAATAATTAGAAGATAATTAATTAGTTAATTAAGGTTAATTAATTAATTATAAAAGTAATTAGGGATTGATTACTTTGTTAAGAATATTGATTAATAATTAAGGTTTATTAATTAATAGTTGAAGGATAATTAATCTGTAGTTAAGGATAATTAATTTGTTTAAAGGGTAATTAAGAGATGAATTACACAGTTGTGATTAATGAGATGAATGTGACTAATTTAAGTTAATTAATTTGTTAATTAATAAAAAATAATCACTTGGTAATTGATTAAGTATAATTACTTAATGAGATTTGGTAAGTGTAATTACTAGTGTAAGTAATTGGTGAATAAATTACTGGATGTAATTGATATAAGGGAAATTACCTAATGGGAAGTAATTTAAAGGATAATTACTTGGTAAAACTAATTAAGGATTAATTACTTGGTGTAATTAATCAAAGAATTAATAAAATTGATTAAGTATAATTACTTAATGAGATTTGGTAAGTGTAATTACTAGTGTAAGTAATTGGTGAATAAATTACTGGATGTAATTGATATAAGGGAAATTACCTAATGGGAAGTAATTTAAAGGATAATTACTTAGTAAAAGTAATTAAGGATTAATTACTTGGTGTAATTAATCAAAGAATTAATAAAATTAATTAAAAGTTAATTAAGGAGTAATTAAGAATAGTTAATTACTTTTATGATTAATTAAAGTTGAATTATGAAAGTAATTAATTAAAGTATAATTAATTAATGTAATTAATTAAGGATTAATGTAATTAATTACAGTTAATTAATTAATGAAGTAATTAAAGGTTAATTACTGTAATTGTTTGTGAATAATTAATTTGTGTAATTAATTAAGGCTAATTTCATAAAGTAATTAGAGGATAATTAATCAAGGGTGATTAATTAAGATGGATATTTAAAGGAATGATTAATTAATTAAATGGGATTGTAATTAATTAATGGTTGATTAAGCTGGTTTGGTAATTAATTCTTAAGTAATTAATTTAATTTAAGTTAATTAAATTAATTATAATATGGATTAATAATGGTTGCTTATGGATAATTGTTTGAGTGTAATGTCTGAATTGGTTGATATCTATTGGATGATATGCTATGATATTCTGTGATGCGATATTGAATATATTTGTGATAAATATGTGATATTTATCTGTGATGAATGCTGTGTGAATTCAAGTATTAAATTGAATTGAATTGTTTAAATCTTAAACAACTTGGCCTTTGAGATACGTTTGGATTTCGATAAGACCGGGACCGGGTATCAAATTTGATTGTTTGAAAACCACATCGATCCAAGTTAAACGATAGGTCGTGACATCTCAAGTGGAGATCCAGAGAAAGGCTATGGTCGTTAACTCTGAGGGTGATTCCAAAACGAGTTAACGGAGATAGTGCTATGTATAGAGATGTAGATTTAAAGTGCAAGGGTATTGTCGTTAACTCCGAGGGTGATTCCAAAATGAGTGTAACGAGATAATATCTTCGGTTTCGTTCGAACCCGGAATGAACTTGTATGGATTGAATGCTTTCAGAACATCGTCAGGTGAACGATGAGCATTCCAAGATAGATTTGTTCTATTAAAGGTAATCGTGGCCTCAAGCCTCATCAACCGGGAATAGCTAAAACAAGGGAGGTGCAGCAAGGCTAAGTGGGTAGCACCCAAGTAAAATGATATTTACCCCTGTCTAGAGTCCCTTTTTATTCGGCTGTGTGGGCAGTTGGTTCGAAACAATTGCGGGGTTGTCTTGTTCGGGACTATCCAGTAAGGGATGGTTCCGGCCTTGTGTTGTAGGGGATTTAGGATGGATCCTCGGTACGGCGATCTAGGCCACGTACTGTGGCGGGCGGTACCCCAATAGCTATGCCATTGTATGGAAATCCAATCTCCAATAAGTGCCATCGGATTTGATTGTATATCCACGTATGCTGGAATTTAATAAATGTAACAATTTCAGCTATTTCTTATTTATTTGAAAACCCTAGACGCTATTTGTAACGACCCAGAATTTTAAATAATTTAATTTGAAAATATTTAATTAATTTTAAATATTTGAATGATGGTTTAGATTAAATTTTCAATATAACTTTGAGTTTGACGATTAAATTATAGAATTTAATCTATTGAAGTTGAATAAAAATTTGAATCTTCAATTTTAAGCCAATTAAAAATATTTCAAAGGCTTGTAAAATTCATATTGATAATATTGAAAATAATAGAAGCTTCAGAATTGGAATTGAAAGTGAATTGTTCAGTTTTGAAATTAAATCGTTTGAATCGATATTTAAAAAATAGCCGTCCGAGGCACAGTCTCGGAATTCGACGAAACCAGTTCCATTGGGTCCGTAATATTGAATTATTGTCGGATTTCAAATTTCGTATCAATCGGAGTTGTTGTGTGAGAATACGACACCTAAACGCGTCGAAAATTTAAATCGAATTCAAATTGAAATAAATATAAATTAGTCAACAGCACACACGTTGTCTTCCCTAAATTTGCGCCTAACATCACGCCCAAGAATCACGATAGAAATCGTGCAGTGCATACTTCTTCACGTTTAAAGTATCCTTCCCCTCTCGTTCAAAAATCAAATTCACGAATCAAAGAAGAAAAAAATTAATGGCCGAGCTAAACGATATACAGAACCATCTCGTTCCTCTTCAATACAAATCGGCCGAAGCCCTTATCTCGTTCTTTCCCCTTTCTCTTTCAAATTCACGAACGAAACCTCAGTAAAAAAAAAAAAAAAATAATAATGGCCGCGATTCAGAATGGGGGAGGTCGCGATGTCGTGGAGGGCGCGCGTACGCGCGGCGCCATGGGAGTTCGAGCGCGCGATGCTCGAGGTGGAGGCGGCTGATGAGGCGGCGACGTGGGATCGCGGCGCGCGATTTGAGGAGGTCGGCGATGTTCTGTAGCTAGGGCTTGGCGATTCGTGGGATGGGTCGCGGCGTGAGGTAGTGGCATCGCGATGGGGTCGCGCGTGATTCGGTGACGACAATCGAGGCGGCGTTAGGCGACGGTGCACGAGGTGATGGAGGGCGACGAGGTGGGCTCGCGACTGTTCGTGGATGAAGCGGCGGCGATTTGGGACTGCGACGAGGGGTCAATCGAAGTTGCTGTAGGTAATTTTTTTTTTACCAATTTGTTAATCTGTAAGTATAAAAGTGAATTTACAGTAAAGAAAAAAATATAAAGGTTAATATATCAATACAAATTTTACATACATATCTTCATTTGCCAATTATTTGAAATTATCTAGTTATTAAAGATATTTTAAAAAGGAAATTTAGTTTTAGATTTTAAATTATAATTGAATAAAAAAAAAGATTTGAAAGGGAATTTGGAATTTTAAAGGAATTTATAAAAGAAGATATGTTTAAAATTAAATTTATTTGTTAAAACAAAATTATCAGTTAATTATAAATTTAGTTTCAAATGAAAAATATTTTATTTAAAGAAAAATTTGTTAAGAATTCAAATCAATTGGTAAAATAATTTATTTAAGGAAATTTGATTTTTAAGTTAAATAAAGAAATAAATAAATTAAGCTATTAAAGGGTAAGTGATTTTTTCCACTTAGTTCGAATATTCTATTTAAAAGGAAAAATTTATTTATAACGAATTTAATAGTTAAAACCAAAATGTGTTAGTTGATTTAATTTATAAAAAGGGAAATTAAATTGTAGTTAAATAAATTTGTTAAAGAAAATTTAGTTGAAGTTTAAATTGAACTAGACAGATTGTTAGGAATTGATTTATTGGATAAATAAATTATTTAAAAGAAATTAAGTTAAAATAAAATTTTTTAGTTAAAATAATTTATTAAACAAAGGAATTTCAAAAGATTGAAGAAAGTTATATAAGCAAGATGTTAGAATTATTTTAAAAAGAAAATCAGTTTGAATCTTTAATTTTTAGCTTAAAATAAAAATCATTAACTTGAGATGAAAATAATTAGTTGAATAAAATTATTTAAAGGAATTGGTTTAGAACAAAACCGATGAATTAAAATTATCTAATGAAAATTTATTATTCGATTATTTCGAATATTAATAAATTGTGCAAATATTTATACAAGGTATAAATGAAGAAAACAAGTTGAATTGGAAGCGGATTGCAAACAGGAATAAAGGTGAGAACTTCTCACTCAAAAGGATTTATTTAAATTTTAAATAGTTAGATTTAAAATTTGTTGATTGAATGATTGAATGCTTGAATGATGATTGTTATATATATATATATATATATATATATATATATATATATATATATATATTGGATGTGAATAGACCCTAAAAGCCGTTAGTAAGCGGAGGTTATTTATTACACACATATACCGCGATATTCCACCTTGAAGTGGAATTGGTATTATATTATATATAGCAATATATATATATTGGCATATGTATATATTGCAGTTGATTGATTTCCCGCATTTTCTTTTAGCGGATGAGACCCTATTGCGCCGTTAGTAAGCGGATATATATTTATAAAATCCCATGTACCGCGATATTCCGTCTTGAAACGGAATGGTATTGTGCTAATGTCTGTGGATGCAGAGAAACAGGTTGGAGGGATCCAACTGGATTCCTCACAAATATTTATTTGATTTCATATATTGTGATATTTGATTGTTATCATGGATGATTTATGATATTTGAAAGTTGTGATTGACTATTGATGTGTTGCATCATCGGATCCAATTTTGAAGTTTAAAAATAACGATTTTAATTTCTAAAGTGATTTTTTGAAAGTATACGTTTATAAAATATTTTTGGAATTGATTCATCTTAAATAAATAAATGTTATAATTTTAATATTATAAAAATTATGATTTTTGAGAAATACAGTTAAAAGTTGATTTTTGAAAAATATGAGATTAATGATTTTATAAAATAGTTAAAACTGGGATTTCTGAAATTATTATAAGAAGTTTAAAAATAGGATTTATAAAATTTTTATTTTATAAATCAGAATGATGAAACTATAAAAGAGTTTAAAGATGTTTAAAGTAATAATATAAATTGATTTATATTAAAAGATTTATAAATTGATATTTATAAATTTAGAATATCTTGAATTATAAAACGAGCTTTTACAAGTGATAGAATGATTTGTAAATGAATTTCATAAATTGGAATTATAGAATCATAACGGTGAAGTTATAAATGGAATTTTATAAACAGTAGGTTTATAAAATTTGTAAAGTTATTTAAAAGAATGGAATTTGGATAAATAAATGAATCTTAGAAGTTATAAGATTTATAGATTTGGGAAGTTTGAAGGAATGATTTTGTAAATAAATAAATTATAAGTATTTGACTTATAATATGAATTTTAGTATATCATTAAGATATGAAATTGAATAGATTTATAAAGGAAATTTATAAAAGGAAATTGTTATAAAATAAATAGAAATAGAATTTATAAACATTGTTTTATAAATCCGCAACGACTTATTTTGATAAGTGAATTGTTGTAATTTATTTATGGAATTATATTCACATTTTTGAACAGTGAATAATTCTTTAAAATAAAATGAATAGAAGTGATGAAATTTATTAACAAGTGTATTCACGTTTTTGAATAGTGAATATTTTGTTAAAGAAATTATTTTGGATGTGATGTTTGAAATAGAATTAAACGATCTAAAGATGTTTTAAAAGATGTTGAGATTCGAAACCATAGATTTCAACATTTATTGTTGAAATAGATGTTTTCGAGAAACAAAAGGAAATGGTGGACTGTAACACTGTTGTTATAGTAAATGATTTCTGAAAGGAAATGTTTTGCATAGTATTGGGATTTATATATCTATTTTAATTTCGAATCCCTATACTAGTGATTTTGGGTTGTCGTAACGATGTTTTACGCAACATTCGTTTTGACCCAAATAAATATGTTTAAGTGAATGATTTCCTTAAAGAATGAAATATATACTTAATTTCGATTAAGGTATATTAAATATTTTCTAAGTATAGAAAATAAAAAGATCTGTGAATTACTTATTTTTAATAAGTATAGAAATGCTTTTCCAATATTAAGTGAATATTTGGAATTTATCTTTTTGAAGATAAATTGAAAATGAATATTAGAAATTGAATGGAAATCGTATATTCATAAATATTTTGGGAATGTAAATTCCTTATGGAATTTATAAATGAAAAGTGGATTTGTTTGAAAATAAATGTTGATTTATTTTTGAAGTGTGAAAACTATATACCTTGTAAAGATATTTTTGGGAAATAAATAATTTGGAAAATTATTTGGAATCTGGTGATGTTGGCATATCTATTGATAGTTCAATAACCGACTATCAATATTTACCTTTGAATAGGTATTTGTTGTGATTTGTTTGAAATTGGATGTCACACTTATTTTTTTTTTAAAATAAGCGCTCACTATTCGGGTTAACCGGGAAAGGACCTTGGGGTCGTATAACCCATTCCGAATATGTGATACGTCGTTATGAATTGCATTCGAAGATCGCTGTTGAAGACCGGATATTTTCGAAAGCGAAAGGGTTTCTTGTTGATTGTCTCTGCACTGGCTGATCCCTGGTATTGAGATCTCCATATGTGATGGGAAATCTGAACGTGATTAGAGATTATTCGGATTGCAAGGACTTCTTTGTAAGTGCCTTCGGTTCTGTTCGAGCCCGGAACAGACTTGTATGGATTGTGTGTCTGACATTACAAGTTGAGATGTAAAGCCGATTTCTTTCAAATATATTTCTGTGGTGGCGGAGAATTTATTCTTGTAGCTTAACACCCTTCTCTGAGACGTACGAGCTCAGAGGTTATATAGTTGAAGTTATCAGCGATATATTCCCAATTTGGTAATGTGACATGCTGAGTGTTGCTGAAATGATCATTGTGTTGATTATTTGTGATAGGATCATTTATTTGATCGTCTATCTTGGTGATCATTGTGTTGATCATTTGTTGACCCAAAGCATGGCTTTTGTATAAAGTATGTTTTTGTGGACGTGACTTCGTCGAGCCTCACATCCCGGAAATGGTCAAAACAGGAAAGATGCGGCAAGGTTATGAGGGGTAGCACCCTTTAGGGTATGTACATTTCCTTCTGGATAGAGGTTGTATCATGGTATGGAGCCCAGATATTTAACCTATGTGGTTACTACGAATTTATTACTTTGTGGTTGTTAGTTATCGGGATCCCGTGAGAAAGGTCGTTTACGATCGGGGAATGGCGTGCTCGTGTCAGTAGTTACCCAGTTAGGGGTAACCCGGCCTTGTGTTGGCAGAGTTCCGGTTTGGTTCTCGGGGATGTCTTTCCAGAGGCATTCTCATGTGGCAATGGGAAGTTCCTTGGCTTGACCATTTGTTGGAAATCCAAAGAAACAATACGAAACTTGTACGGTTTTAGTTGTAGAACCTGCCATCTAATATGGTAGCTATTAGTAGGCATAATATAATGGTACCTATGCTGGCTAAGATTTATATTCTACTTTCGAAATCGTTTTATACACCATGCACTAATAATAATATAAAAATTGATTTGACTTTAATGCGTATCAAGCATGTTTGGCTATCATAAGGAGAAATCTTCTCCAAGTCTGCGTTTGCATTGTGTGTGTGGCAGGAGGTCTTATGGTAGTCTCATTTTTAAAAGCATTGCGAATTGATTTTTAAAAATATTCCTCCATTTTAATTTTAAAGAAAAAAATAAACTGTTTTGAGTTCTCGCACCAGTCACATGACTGACTTGGAGTTTATTGTTTTCCTTCCTAAACTCTGGGTGCCCACCAATTTCCACACGGGCAGTCAAGAGTTAGATTTATCAGGATATTCTGGATATTCAGGAGTTGCTGGAGGCAAGCTGGATGGCATGGCGTATTACTAGTTTATATAGTATTTCTTTTTCCGCTACATTGTTTGTTGTTGTTGATGTTGTACACTCTGATGATATGATATGATGAAATGAAATGTATAAAATGTAATAACTGATATAGTTCTTTGTTTAAAGATTATTCATTTATTATTATATGTTGTTCCGCTGCGAATTGTGAGATTCTGTTATTGTTCTGTTGTTTTCTATTTTTTTTCCATTCTCTATTCTCTTTTTCTTCTATTTTAAAATTTTCTATCTTCTTTTCCCTCCATCTTCTACCTTATCTAAATTCTCTTCTTCTCTTCTCTTTTCATAAATTCTTTTTAAAACCCATAACTATTCGGTTTTTCGGCAACGAAAAATCGCAAACGTTACATTTGGTATCAGAGCTTATGGTTAAGCGACAACCATGGTTCTGTTGGGTATTACTCATTAGAGATAGAGTCAGCAGTACTCTAGAATGAGTTTGAGTGTAAAAATAGATATGAGCGCGTATTTGTTAGTGAATATAAAATTGTTTTTGAATCAGGTAAATAAAATAATTTTGCCCAAAACTATTTTTGTATAGAGAAGAAATGATTTTCTATGAATTATTATAGTATATGGTTGCATGATTGCTAAGAAATAATAATATTGAATTATTATCATTAGTATATGGAATGAATATGAATATGGAATGTGAATAAGATAGAATTGAATTGAGTAATTAAGTGAAAACGAGATGAATTGAAATGTTGAAATGAATTAGTGAATGAAACTAATTTAAAGTAGTAATATGAATTACTAAATAAAAGTTAATCAATTGAATTCAAATGAAATTTGAAATTGTGAATTGAATTGAAGAGTAAAATTGAATGAAATGAATATGTAACTTCAAATAGTGAAGTTAAAATATATAAGAAACATATATCGAAATTTTGCAATAGAATTGGCAAATTGGTTTGAATATTGTATTTGGATTTGTATGCTACTGTTATACAGGATATACAGATATTATAAAGGGATTGGATTTTGATTTTTGAAGATAATTTAAATGGCTCGACAAAAAGGTACGTATTTGAATTTCAGTATGAGATTTGATGACTTTCTTCTCTAGCCACTTGGCTTTCTCTTTTCTTTTTGATTCGGAGGGGCCGTGGTGCCATTTTGTAGTCGTACCGAGCTAGCCGCGCAAAGGAGACGCTGGCGAAATTTTTCGAAAATTTAGGGTGTTAGAAAAATTTTGAGAAAAAATTTGAAAGTTTGAAATTTGAATTTAAATTTGAATGGTTAGGAAAACAATATCGTTAGGAACTTATGATTGAAGTTGGAAAGCTAGTTGAAATGATAATGAAACTCTAGTAAAAAGATTTAGGCTAGTAAGTTGATAAAACTATTTGAGTTGTGAAAAATAGTAGACGGAATAATAGAATAAGGGCATTCTTCTTAACTTGTAATTTCGGGACGAAATTCTTTTAAGGAGGGAAGATTGTAACGACCTAGAATTTTAAATAATTTAATTTGAAAATATTTAATTAATTTTAAATATTTGAATGATGGTTTAGATTAAATTTTCAATATAACTTTGAGTTTGACGATTAAATTATAGAATTTAATCTATTGAAGTTGAATAAAAATTTGAATCTTCAATTTTAAGCCAATTAAAAATATTTCAAAGGCTTGTAAAATTCATATTGATAATATTGAAAATAATAGAAGCTTCAGAATTGGAATTGAAAGTGAATTGTTCAGTTTTGAAATTAAATCGTTTGAATCGATATTTAAAAAATAGCCGTCCGAGGCACAGTCTCGGAATTCGACGAAACCAGTTCCATTGGGTCCGTAATATTGAATTATTGTCGGATTTCAAATTTCGTATCAATCGGAGTTGTTGTGTGAGAATACGACACCTAAACGCGTCGAAAATTTAAATCGAATTCAAATTGAAATAAATATAAATTAGTCAACAGCACACACGTTGTCTTCCCTAAATTTGCGCCTAACATCACGCCCAAGAATCACGATAGAAATCGTGCAGTGCATACTTCTTCACGTTTAAAGTATCCTTCCCCTCTCGTTCAAAAATCAAATTCACGAATCAAAGAAGAAAAAAATTAATGGCCGAGCTAAACGATACACAGAACCATCTCGTTCCTCTTCAATACAAATCGGCCGAAGCCCTTATCTCGTTCTTTCCCCTTTCTCTTTCAAATTCACGAACGAAACCTCAGTAAATAATAATAATAATAATAATAATAATAATAATAATAATAATAATAATGGCCGCGATTCAGAATGGGGGAGGTCGCGATGTCGTGGAGGGCGCGCGTACGCGCGGCGCCATGGGAGTTCGAGCGCGCGATGCTCGAGGTGGAGGCGGCTGATGAGGCGGCGACGTGGGATCGCGGCGCGCGATTTGAGGAGGTCGGCGATGTTCTGTAGCTAGGGCTTGGCGATTCGTGGGATGGGTCGCGGCGTGAGGTAGTGGCGTCGCGATGGGGTCGCGCGTGATTCGGTGACGACAATCGAGGCGGCGTTAGGCGGCGGCGCACGAGGTGATGGAGGGCGACGAGGTGGGCTCGCGACTGTTCGTGGATGAAGCGGCGGCGATTTGGGACTGCGACGAGGGGTCAATCGAAGTTGCTGTAGGTAATTTTTTTTTATACCAATTTGTTAATCTGTAAGTATAAAAGTGAATTTACAGTAAAGAAAAAAATATAAAGGTTAATATATCAATACAAATTTTACATACATATCTTCATTTGCCAATTATTTGAAATTATCTAGTTATTAAAGATATTTTAAAAAGGAAATTTAGTTTTAGATTTTAAATTATAATTGAATAAAAAAAAAAGATTTGAAAGGGAATTTGGAATTTTAAAGGAATTTATAAAAGAAGATATGTTTAAAATTAAATTTATTTGTTAAAACAAAATTATCAGTTAATTATAAATTTAGTTTCAAATGAAAAATATTTTATTTAAAGAAAAATTTGTTAAGAATTCAAATCAATTGATAAAATAATTTATTTAAGGAAATTTGATTTTTAAGTTAAATAAAGAAATAAATAAATTAAGCTATTAAAGGGTAAGTGATTTTTTCCACTTAGTTCGAATATTCTATTTAAAAGGAAAAATTTATTTATAACGAATTTAATAGTTAAAACCAAAATGTGTTAGTTGATTTAATTTATAAAAAGGGAAATTAAATTGTAGTTAAATAAATTTGTTAAAGAAAATTTAGTTGAAGTTTAAATTGAACTAGACAGATTGTTAGGAATTTGATTTATTGGATAAATAAATTATTTAAAAGAAATTAAGTTAAAATAAAATTTTTTAGTTAAAATAATTTATTAAACAAAGGAATTTCAAAAGATTGAAGAAATTTATATAAGCAAGATGTTAGAATTATTTTAAAAAGAAAATCAGTTTGAATCTTTAATTTTTAGCTTAAAATAAAAATCATTAACTTGAGATGAAAATAATTAGTTGAATAAAATTATTTAAAGGAATTGGTTTAGAACAAAACCGATGAATTAAAATTTTCTAATGAAAATTTATTATTCGATTATTTCGAATATTAATAAATTGTGTAAATATTTATACAAGGTATAAATGAAGAAAACAAGTTGAATTGGAAGCGGATTGCAAACAGGAATAAAGGTGAGAACTTCTCACTCAAAAGGATTTATTTAAATTTTAAATAGTTAGATTTAAAATTTGTTGATTAAATGATTGAATGCTTGAATGATGATTGTTATATATATATATATATATATATATATATATATATATATATATATATATATATATTAGATGTGAATAGACCCTATACGCCGTTAGTAAGCGGAGGTTATTTATTACACACATATACCGCGATATTCCACCTTGAAGTGGAATTGGTATTATATTATATATAGCAATATATGTATATTGGCATATGTATATATTGCAGTTGATTGATTTCCCGCATTTTCTTTTAGCGGATGAGACCCTATTGCGCCGTTAGTAAGCGGATATATATTTATAAAATCCCATGTACCGCGATATTCCGTCTTGAAACGGAATGGTATTGTGCTAAAGTCTGTGGATGCAGGGAAACAGGTTGGAGGGATCCAACTGGATTCCTCACAAATATTTATTTGATTTCATATATTGTGATATTTGATTGTTATCATGGATGATATATGATATTTGAAAGTTGTGATTGACTATTGATGTGTTGCATCATCGGATCCAATTTTGAAGTTTAAAAATAACGATTTTAATTTCTAAAGTGATTTTTTGAAAGTATACGTTTATAAAATATTTTTGGAATTGATTCATCTTAAATAAATAAACGTTATAATTTTAATATTATAAAAATTATGATTTTTGAGAAATACAGTTAAAAGTTGATTTTTGAAAAATATGAGATTAATGATTTTATAAAATAGTTAAAACTGGGATTTCTGAAATTATTATAAGAAGTTTAAAAATAGGATTTATAAAATTTTTATTTTATAAATCAGAATGATGAAACTATAAAAGAGTTTAAAGATGTTTAAAGTAATAATATAAATTGATTTATATTAAAAGATTTATAAATTGATATTTATAAATTTAGAATATCTTGAATTATAAAACGAGCTTTTACAAGTGATAGAATGATTTGTAAATGAATTTCATAAATTGGAATTATAGAATTATAACGGTGACGTTATAAATGAAATTTTATAAACAGTAGGTTTATAAAATTTGTAAAGTTATTTAAAAGAATGGAATTTGGATAAATAAATGAATCTTAGAAGTTATAAGATTTATAGATTTGGGAAGTTTGAAGGAATGATTTTGTAAATAAATAAATTATAAGTATTTGACTTATAATATGAATTTTAGTATATCATTAAGATATGAAATTGAATAGATTTATAAAGGAAATTTATAAAAGGAAATTGTTATAGAATAAATAGAAATAGAATTTATAAACATTGTTTTATAAATCCGCAACGACTTATTTTGATAAGTGAATTGTTGTAATTTATTTATGGAATTATATTCACGTTTTTGAACAGTGAATAATTCTTTAAAATAAAATGAATAGAAGTGATGAAATTTATTAACAAGTGTATTCACGTTTTTGAATAGTGAATATTTTGTTAAAGAAATTATTTTGGATGTGATGTTTGAAATAGAATTAAACGATCTAAAGATGTTTTAAAAGATGTTGAGATTCGAAACCATAGATTTCAACATTTATTGTTGAAATAGATGTTTTCGAGAAATAAAAGGAAATGGTGGACTGTAACACTGTTGTTATAGTAAATGATTTCCGAAAGGAAATGTTTTGCATAGTATTGGGATTTATATATCTATTTTAATTTCGAATCCCTATACTAGTGATTTTGGGTTGTCGTAACGATGTTTTACGCAACATTCGTTTTGACCCAAATAAATATGTTTAAGTGAATGATTTCCTTAAAGAATGAAATATATATTTAATTTCGATTAAGGTATATTAAATATTTTCTAAGTATAGAAAATAAAAAGATCTGTGAATTACTTATTTTTAATAAGTATAGAAATGCTTTTCCAATATTAAGTGAATATTTGGAATTCATCTTTTTGAAGATAAATTGAAAATGAATATTAGAAATTGAATGGAAATCGTATATTCATAAATATTTTGGGAATGTAAATTCCTTATGGAATTTATAAATGAAAAGGGGATTTGTTTGAAAATAAATGTTGATTTATTTTTGAAGTGTGAAAACTATATACCTTATAAAGATATTTTTGGGAAATAAATAATTTGGAAAATTATTTGGAATCTGGTGATGTTGGCATATCTATTGATAGTTCAATAACCGACTATCAATATTTACCTTTAAATAGGTATTTGTTGTGATTTGTTTCAAATTGGATGCCACACTTAATTTTTAAAACACTTATTTTTTTTTAAAAATAAGCGCTCACTATTCGGGTTAACCGGGAAAGGACCTTGGGGTCGTATAACCCATTCCGAATATGTGATACGTCGTTATGAATTGCATTCGAAGATCGGTGTTGAAGACCAGATATTTTCGAAAGCGAAAGGGTTTCTTGTTGATTGTCTCTGCACTGGCTGATCCCTGGTATTGAGATCTCCATATGTGATGGGAAATCCGAACGTGATTAGAGATTATTCGGATTGCAAGGACTTCTTTGTAAGTGCCTTCGGTTCTGTTCGAGCCCGGAACAGACTTGTATGGATTGTGTGTCTGACATTACAAGTTGAGATGTAAAGCCGATTTCTTTCAAATATATTTCTGTGGTGGCGGAGAATTTATTCTTGTAGCTTAACACCCTTCTCTGAGACGTACGAGCTCAGAGGTTATATAGTTGAAGTTATCAGCGATATATTCCCAATTTGGTAATGTGACATGCTGAGTGTTGCTGAAATGATCATTGTGTTGATTATTTGTGATAGGATCATTTATTTGATCGTCTATCTTGGTGATCATTGTGTTGATCATTTGTTGACCCAAAGCATGGCTTTTGTATAAAGTATGTTTTTGTGGACGTGACTTCGTCGAGCCTCACATCCCGGAAATGGTCAAAACAGGAAAGATGCGGCAAGGTTATGAGGGGTAGCACCCTTTAGGGTATGTACATTTCCTTCTGGATAGAGGTTGTATCATGGTATGGAGCCCAGATATTTAACCTATGTGGTTACTACGAATTTATTACTTTGTGGTTGTTGGTTATCGGGATCCCGTGAGAAAGGTCGTTTACGATCGGGGAATGGCGTGCTCGTGTCAGTAGTTACCCAGTTAGGGGTAACCCGGCCTTGTGTTGGCAGAGTTCCGGTTTGGTTCTCGGGGATGTCTTTCCAGAGGCATTCTCATGTGGCAATGGGAAGTTCCTTGGCCTGACCATTTGTTGGAAATCCAAAGAAACAATACTAAACTTGTACGGTTTTAGTTGTAGAACCTGCCATCTAATATGGTAGCTATTAGTAGGCATAATATAATGGTACCTATGCTGGCTAAGATTTATATTCTACTTTCAAAATCGTTTTATACACTATGCACTAATAATAATATAAAAATTGATTTGACTTTAATGCGTATCAAGCATGTTTGGCTATCATAAGGAGAAATCTTCTCCAAGTCTGTGTTTGCATTGTGTGTGTGGCAGGAGGTCTTATGGTAGTCTCATTTTTAAAAGCATTGCGAATTGATTTTTAAAAATATTCCTCCATTTTAATTTTAAAGAAAAAAATAAACTGTTTTGAGTTCTCGCACCAGTCACATGACTGACTTGGAGTTTATTGTTTTCCTTCCTAAACTCTGGGTGCCCACCAATTTCCACACGGGCAGTCAAGAGTTAGGTTTATCAGGATATTCTGGATATTCAGGAGTTGCTGGAGGCAAGTTGGATGGCATGGCGTATTACTAGTTTATATAGTATTTCTTTTTCCACTGCATTGTTTGTTGTTGTTGATGTTGTACACTCTGATGATATGATATGATGAAATGAAATGTATAAAATGTAATAACTGATATAGTTCTTTGTTTAAAGATTATTCATTTATTATTATATGTTGTTCCGCTGCGAATTGTGAGATTCTGTTATTGTTCTGTTGTTTTCTATTATTTTTTCCATTCTCTATTCTCTTTTTCTTCTATTTTAAAATTTTCTATCTTCTTTTCCCTCCATCTTCTACCTTATCTAAATTCTCTTCTTCTCTTCTCTTTTCATAAATTCTTTTTAAAACCCATAACTATTCGGTTTTTCGGCAACGAAAAATCGCAAACGTTACACTATTATAATATCACAGAATTTCCTATTAAGTTTTGATTAGCATAAGGGAAAAACTTACCCATGTTTACGTGTGCGAAGTCTAATGTGATACCATTATTTTCAAAGGTTTTCAAAGTTAAACAACTTTAACCTGTTTACTCACACCAGACCCACGTCTGACCCGGAGTTTATTTCTGTTTTTCTTAAACTCTTAGGTACTCTAATTTTTACGAGTAGCTAAGGGATTTAGGTTAGCTTTGACGAATTCTGGAGGAGATATGGAGTAGGAGGCTTCAGCGTTTGTAGATATATAAGAGTTCCGCTGTGTTTATCTCTGTATTATTATCTGTGTTGTACTTGAGTTGTAATAACTAGACAGGTGTTTATAACTGTCTAGTATGTGATGTATAAGCTGTGTATCTCTGATGTATATGATATTATGTAATGTCTTACGAGATTAATATAATTTATTCATTCTGCAGTTGAAATTCTGATGTTGTTTCTTTCTTTCTTATCTTTCTTTCTCTTTTCTATCCCTTTCTTTCTTATTAATGATTCGTCTTTCTGTGGAGTGAAAGTTGGGTCGTTATAGTAGATGTACCATCCATAATATCAGATGGAGGAACCTAAGTAAGAGAGGGTTGAGTGTCAATAGCAGTGATATACCTAGTATAGCGGTGAGTAGACATACTTGTTTAATATACTAACCTGTCTTATTTACCATAAATTGACAAATATGTATGGTGATAAGTGAATATGAACATTCAACAGCATATACAATAATAACTACATGAATTATCCCATGTATTATAGTGTGTGAAACTATTCAAAATGATGTGTGAATCAACGTGTTCATAATTCCATCATGAACTGAATCAATTGAAACTAGCTTTTGACTCGTGATGAGGAATATTTGAAGTGATGTTATGGGTCAACAATAAAAAGTGGCTCTCTTATTCTATCAATATATGATGAACAATCTCTCTGTACAAATTTCATATTCTACACAAATAAGTACCTAAGATTGGCAAGGATAGTGGTCGGTAACAACAAAAAACATAAGTGTTTAGTTCGATGGTGACCATAGCCGAACCAATGATGTTGCCTACCTCGTAGTTAAACAAAATACCCTCTTAATCCGAAAGAGATAACAGTAACGTGCCTTTGGCACCTAACTATTTTATTCACTAAAACTTCTTGATTGATTCCCTGCTTGATTCGATTAAGATTCAGCCTTAATCGACCACCCTAAAATGAATCGAAATCAATCACCATGAAATTAGACCCCCAATTGACTATAGTGATAGATTTAGGGGTATGCCCTTGGGGAAATTATGTAATTTTTCACTTATATCTAACTTGATATCCAATCTTGTTCAAGCTAAAAGATGTTTTCTTTCTATTATATACTTAATATAATGTGTTGTATTAATAAATTAATTTAATTAAAAGCATATTTATTTGAAAATCCATAAATGGTGTGTTTTATGATAGTAGTTACAAAATGTTGTAACCGTGAGTAATATATCACAATAAAAAAACATATCATTTTAAATATTCTTAGTCAAGATGTATTGAAACTGAATATCGATACATATGTTGGGACTAGAGTACGTAATGCTCTTCAAATGTTGGGCAGTGTATTATTCATGACTGCTGGAGGCTCCAAGGGGTTACGCACTGATAGTTATTAGATAACTTTAGAATGACTCACACGATAGTTTTTTGTTGGTTAATATAACTAAGGTCAAGCAGAGAATATCAATGTGACTAATTTACACAATTCTATAGACTTGAGAATATTGTTGATCTACATTGTGGAAGCTCCATTTTGATTATAGTTAAATCATTGCACAGTGTCTATTGAACAACTATAATTTGGTCGAGTGGAAGCATTGGAAGTGAAACACTATTCAAAAGAGGATTCGTCTCCTCGGTTATATGAGATTAGTATCATGGTCAACTAATGTCAACTCAAAGTCAAAGTCTCTGGCCAGAGTAGTTCGGTTAATAATAATTGTTATTATTGACCAAGAATTTTGTGTTCAGACTATAAAGTTGAATGTGAATGAATTGGAATTTTGACGATTACCGAATTCCATAAGTCCTAATGTGAATAGTTTTAACGAAGATAATTGGTGTAAACAATTGCCACTATCGGATATCGCTTAAAATAAGTAAAATTGGATTTTACCAAGAGATGTGTAAGCCATAAATTCAGCCAAAATGCCACATCACCTGCTAAGTGACGTGTGAACGTTAATATTCGAATATTTCGATATTAATCACCGACTGCATTTACACCTTTGAGTTACACAACCATAATGATGAATTCTTTGAAAAACCACATGATTTAATTAATTTATAAAATGTTGTAATTGATTAAATTTATTGATATTTGAGATATATTAGTTGTTATTATTTGATGTTTGTAAGTTGTTTGTAATTATTTTAATGCATTTATAAAAGTTATATTTGCGCGCATTAATATACGATATCGATGTAATTTAAAGTTAATTGCATGAAATAATTTATGAAAATTTTATATCATTTGATGACATGATTTGTAGAAATTTTACGTCACTTGATGACATATCATGGGTAAAGAATGGACTGGAGAGAGAGAAACAATCAAGAAATTAATTAGGTAAGTTTTAGTTAAAGAATGAGAAAGGTTTCATTCTTTCAAATAAAACATATTCTCTAATTCATTATGTACGTACAATTCATTTCTTTCTCTACTCCTAAGTTTTAATGGCACAAAACAAAAAAAGAAAATCAAAATTTCAAAATCTTTCAACTCCAAATAAAAATATCAAATGAAATAAAACAAAACTGGTCCATCCATCACTTGCTAGGATCAGATGTGGATCTTGAAGATCTGAAGAGATATCATCATTCTAGGTGTGATTTCTAGGCAAAGTCCTATGGTAATCCTCTGATCTGAATTATATGTTTTATCCTTCATATGTTTGGATATGAATGGTTCATTGTGTGCTTAATATATTAATTTCAAACAAGTGATTGAAAACCTTTTTCTCAATTAACAACTTGTTTATTATTTGATTCAACTCAGATCTGTACATGTCTTTCATCTTTTGTTTATTTACGTTAATTATTGTTAATATTGTTTACGATCATTTAATTCCCTTTTTATCACATTTTCTTTAATAATATATTTTTATAATATCAATTGATTTACATCTATTTTGTGTTATTTCATTTTGATTGCATGTCCTTATTCTTAGCATTTAATTTGTGAAATATTAAATCTCATTTAATGTGTTGTTCATGTTATTCTTATAGTTCAAATATGAAATTTTACTATGAATTTATATGTGCTTAAGTTGTCCCTTTTATTCTTTTTTGATACCATTTATTTATATGATTTTATTTTGTTTTAACTTATATGAATTACAAATGTTGTCTATTTTAAATCATCTAAGAATTTAATATGATTTTATATGTTTTGTGTTTGACTTTTTTGTTATCGTATTTATTTGTCAAAAATAATAATTGGACTGCTATGTAAGTTTGTTAACTACTAATTCTGATACATACTAAATCAAAAACTTCAAATATTCATTTGTTATTTTAATATATTAATTTCAAACAAGTGATTGAAAACCTTTTTCTCAATTAACAACTTGTTTATTATTTGATTCAACTCAAATCTGCACATGTCTTTCATCTTTTGTTTATTTACGTTAATTATTGTTAATATTGTTTATGATCATTTAATTCCCTTTTTATCACATCTTCTTTAATAATATATTTTTATAATATCAATTGATTTACATCTATTTTGTGTTATTTCATTTTGATTGCATGTCCTTATTCTTAGCATTTAATTTGTGAAATATTAAATCTCATTTAATGTGTTGTTCATGTTATTCTTATAGTTCAAATCTGAAATTTTACTATGAATTTATATGAGCCTAAGTTGTCCCTTTTATTCTTTTTTGATACCATTTATTTATATGATTTTATTTTGTTTTAACTTATATGAATTACATGGGTTGTCTATTTTAAATCATCTAAGAATTTAATATGATTTTATATGTTTTGTGTTTGATTTTTTTGTTATCGTATTTATTTGTCAAAAATAATAATTGGACTGCTATATAAGTTTGTTAACTACTAATTCTAATACATACTAAATCAAAAACTTCAAATATTCATTTGTTATTTTAATTTTTAAACTAGCTTGCAATTAATTACATATATGAGTGAATGTGTTGTTTAAATTCAAGGTCTAAAAATTTACTTTTATGTACAATCATAATTTTAATCTCAAAATTCTTTTTATACTAAAGTTTGATTATATTTGTTAATTCTAGATTTCAAATTATGATAATGGTCAAATTTATTTTATATGCATATATGATTTAGAGTTTAATTACTAATTTGAATTGACATTGATCGAATGAGCAAAGAAATGAGTTAAATATTCCATCTGTATTTTTTCATAAATGTGTACCTTAATTCCTTAACTGTCCTTTTTGTTAATATATATTAAATTTTGTCTGTCACTAAGATATCTTTTAATACATTATGCATTAGAGTAAATTTAACTTATATATACATACATACATATTTTACTATCATTTACATGTTTTAGAATAAAATTTGGACAACAAAGGCATGTATTAGTTCTACAGTAAATGTCATTAATTTGTCGGTTAACCTAATTAAAGGGTGAGAAATGAAAGGTTCCTCTCTCTATATTTATGGCCCTATCATCGCCTATTTAATCATTTGTGAAGAGAGAAAGAAATAAAAGGTTTTTTCCTCTAATCATTTACATGTTTATTTACATACATTTATGTGCTGCTCATATGTTATTCTTATCATTCAAACACATAAATGTATTTCATATATTCATCATATAACATATTTATTTGATTAAATTTGAAACTTCTTTAATTACCAAATAAAATAAAACACTGATTTTATTTAAAAGAAAATTTAGATAAGATCTAAATGTATTTAGAATTCATAATCCCATTAGTGATCCAAAATGGTAATTTTTTTGAAATCCATCAATTTCTTCCATTACGGACTGTTCTAATTCCAACAATGATATCAGAGCCCAACAGCCTAGTCATATTAGGGCTAACTAGTTAAGCTTGCACACTTAGTATGGTGCCTTGGAAGGTGGTGTCTAGGATTGGAATTGAGTAATTAAGTACCCTGTCCTACATGGTTACTCGCCTGGCCTCAAAGGTGAAGTGAGCCCAAAGGTTGCCCCTAATAGAAAAGACCTAATTTGAATTGGACACTGGCCCAATTTTCAAAATAGTTTTGAAAATTAGGACAAGATTTTAAATTTAAAAGTTAATTTTGAAGTAAAAATATGTTTATTATAAAAGGTTGTAATATAACATAAATTTTCGAAATGTTTGAAAATGTAATGAAAATTTCAAAATATTTGAAATTGTTTAAATATTAGTTCCGAAATTTAATTTTTTTTAATAAGATTGATAAATAAATAAATTGATTTTACTAATTAATACTTATGTGCATGTATTATATTTGTTAATATATGTTATGTTATTTTAAAATGTTTAGGATAACAAAAGTATACATATATGTATATAATATAAATTTTCAAAATTAATATAATGTAATTAAATTATTTAATTAAATAAATACTTAAAGGTTTACTAATTAAATAAAAATGAACATATATAATATATATGTGTCACATTACAAAGGTTATAGTATACACTATATACGCTAATGTAGATATGTTCAATATAAAAGTTGTATTGAAATACTAATATAAAATTAATTAACGAGTTAATTAATCTAAACTAATTAAATAAGATTTAATTAATAATGTATTATAAAAAACACTATCATATAATTAATATGAAATATAAAAGTTATACAATAAACTTATATGATATTAATGTACAAACTAAATCTGGAACAATAAAGAAACCCAAATAGACTTAAGGATTATATACATACGTAAATATACATATGCCATGATTTCTGATGCGTCGACACTTGAACCACGAGGGAATTTCATGAGAAATACATTATTCCTTAAATCGATATCACTTAATATAGTATATTGAAGATTATGGATCCTCAATATAATATTGTCCTCTATCATATATATATATATATATAGATTAATAAATTGCTTGCATATTCCTTAGTTGTTAAGCAAACTCAAGCTAAAGATGTTATATATAGTATTATTAATATATTGAATAGACGAGGTAAGATAACATATGTATTTGTTGAGCAAAACCAAGGTGCACATATTATACTTAGGCCGTCATGATATGGCATGTATTAGTGGATAATCTCTTTCGGTTTGTTGAACAAAACCTAGGTTGAAATGAGGTTATGGCAAGAAAACATGGGTTAGGAGTTGTATGTGATACAACCGAGGAGTTATCCATCGTTTTTAGGGATATGATTTACTAAGAAAACTCAAGGTTAGAATACCAAGGCAAAGGAGTCCTAACACCCACCAATAAGTCGAAAAACTTCTATGTTTCATCTTAGGAATTGCAAAAACATAAAAAACTAATGGGAGCCTTATTATAAAAATGATACGGTAACATTTAACCTTTCTAATATTGTTAGGATATACGCTAAATAATGTTATAATTATCAACAATGATAAATTTGTGCAATTTAATATGATTGATAAATTTTTTTATCAATTAATATATATAAATCAACTGAAGTGAAAATTAACAAATAGAAATATAACATATACTCACTATAAAATGCCTATTGTATGTTAATTTTTCTATATCCATGCAAGTGCCTAATTTTACAATTACGTAATATGTTCGTAATATGGTTACTCAAGTGTTTGTTTGGTTGAGACCGTGTATTGCATTCTATGAGTTTCAAACTCTAAAAGCAATACAAGAATATGGATATTTGATCTATATACTATCACATATAAATATTATATGGTGAGCAATCATGGTTCGTAATGTACGATACTTCAATGAATATTGTTCATTCGAAATAAGCCAATAAACACTACTATGAGATCGAATATTCAATTAATTGATTACAAAAAGGATCTTATTGTGTTTAATGTAATACTGGATAAAAACTACATGATGGATCTAAGAACTCGATCGTTGAAATGTCAGTTTGATCGGTTTACGCAGGAAGCAACATATTTGATGTCTTTAAATGTTAAGGATAGTCGAATATGCTTTTGTAAAGAGTTCTTTATGATATTGTAGTAAGGGTTTTCTTTTTGAATGGTTTGGAATTTTAGAAAGGAAAATGAATGTATAAGAGTAAATGTGATTTAAGGAAGAGTTGGAATAAAGAGAGTGAATGATCACTTCTGCTTCATAAAGAAACATCGAAAACTATAATTGTGATAATAATGATTGATACTTAATTTTTGAATAAGATATAGAATTTCCATTTTGAAATGTATTTTCATATAGAAAATTATTTTCTGTGAGACTTATTTCTTTGAATTCAAGATATTTGATCAAACAACTCTCCACTTTAAATTAGCTACAGTATATGAAATAAATAATTTATATTAAGTGAATAATGGAACTCCGAATTCAGTATGCTATTATAGGAATGGTGGAAATAGTGAGAGCATCCCATGCAACACTTATTGATTACATCGAAGTACGAAAATTATTTTCGTAAAACATACCAAACATTATTTATGAAAGACTGACTATTTTTTTGCCAATTGAAAAAACAGACATGGTTATATTTCAATGCGAGTATTATGAATATTCGTTATAAAATAAAATTTTAATGTGGTATTTGTTTTCATAATAAAAGTGATGCATTGAAATTACAGAAGTATCTAAAATTATTTACAATATTTTGGAATTATAGACTAAATCGTAGTTTTTAGAAAAGTTCTTGTTATATGATGATTATAAGTCATATGATAGTGGTTATTTATATCTCAAACAATTGAAGAGATATGCACCCAATTAGTGGGAGCATCATAAGATTTGATGAACTCTTCAGATTGATACATATAGATGTATGTAATGAACCATGATTTTGTACATTTTAAGTTGACAATAAACCACACATGTCCAACCCAATTTGAACGAAAAAGCAGATAATTCGAGGGAAAAGAAAATAAAGATAGAAACAGAGTAGAAAACCAAATCACACACGAATGGAATAACATATATAATTAATCACAAAATCTTTTATAGCGGAAATTTTACATATATATTAGAGTCTAACCTATATTCATCCTGGACAATTATAAATCTCTATCCTTACACTTGCTAAAAAACAACAAAACAAATGCAGCGGAAAATAGAATACGTCCACAGATTGATGAAGATCTCCAGCTCTCCTTTGGAGGCTCTAAGCGTCTTCAGCTAAATCTGAAACCACTCGGATCTGACCCGAATATTAAAAAAACCCAGATCAGGCTTGATAACCCAGCAAAAGAAAACTAAAATTTTAAATGTATAGATCAGATTAATGTAAAATAAACCTTTAGAAAAGAAGGGTTTTTTGTAAGACCATGCTACTCATAGACACGGATGGTTTTTACCTTATGATAACCAAAACACTTTTATATCCAAATAATTTGATATTATCTTTAATGACATTATTTTGAAAAATATTTTTCAAATAACATATCAAAATAGGTGAAATTGTTACATTTATTAACTTTGACAGCATACTAGGTTCTATAACCGAAACCGTAAAGGTTCATATTGGATTTGGAATTCCAACATGATAGGGAACCAATGGCCTTTTCTTTCTATGTGAAACTCTTAGTGCAACAACTATAGGATTCAATGGCCACTCATCCAAGGACTTAGATGCCAATATACTATGTTATCCACTTCAATGGATCAACATACCCAACTGCTACTCATCTAAGGACTCAGACGCTATTATATCTGTCCATAATGCAATGGATGCCTTGAGGATCCCAATTCCTCTGGACCCCTTCATACTTATAAAACCAATAGCCGAAATATATGTCCTGAAGACCATATAATTACTCGTACCATTACCGAGATGTGAGACTCGTAAGGCTACGCTCAATTTCTACAAAGCCACGCTTTGCTTTTCTCATAACAAGTTTCACTTTTAATACTACATTGCCATATTTCTAACAACACACTATTGATTTTCACAAATGTACAACCTTTGAGCTCATACGTCTCAAAGAAGGGTGTTAGGTATAAGAGAGTTACCTCCTACACCACCAAATAGATGTACATTTATAGAGATCAATGTATGTGGTTTTAGAAATGAAATGTCAGACACTCGTCCATATAAGTTGTCTAGGAAAATACAAGTTGTCTAGGATTGGTAGTGAGTAGTCCTTGCATCGAAGATTTTCATAACAGAGCACTACTGCCGCCATACACACACACATACACATATATATAATATGAAATCACGGGACTAGTGGCAAGCAGCCCTTCATCATGAAGATCTCCGTCTTCAAAATCATTGTCTATAACACGTCTTTACTTTCGAACGTATACATTGGTTCAAAGTGGTTTTCGGGTAGGAATCACCCAAATCTAACTCCGGTTTCTCCAAACCAATCACCGATAAAATGATGTCAAGTATATAGGTGATTGTCAAACGTCATCCAATTAATTAATCTTTCCATTCATTTAATTATCTTTCAGAGATATATTCTTTTCAACTCTTCCATTTATCTTCTCAAGAGCATAAGGAACCATTATGCTTCGTTTACCAAATTATTTGGTTCATTAAACCTTTGTAATAAAATATTTCTAAATTATCTATTTAAATCTTAACAAAGATTTCTATTTTCAAATCATAACCTTTTAAATCGTAATAAAGATTTTCGATTTTCAAATCATAACCTTTAAATGGGTCAAAAACTATGTTATTTAAGACATCATTTACTATAAACCCAAACCATTTAGTATTGAGTAGAAAAAAGAAAGATCCATAAAAATTACACTAATTATACTCAATACTAATTTATGTATTCAATAGTTACTAATCATCGAATAACGGTGAACTCACCTTTTAAATTCACATGAATAATATAAGTTCCCCCTCGAAATTTAACATCAAGTATAGATGATTATTTCTATATAATCCAGGTTATAGTTAATTAATTATGAAAATTAAATCTTTTATACATGTCTCTTTTCCAACATTTCGACCATATATATCCCTTGCCACAGAAAGAGGCCAGGTGATTCAGCGCACTGGTTTCTCCTGAACATCTCCTTAAGTTAAGCACCCCACATCCAGATAGACGCCAGGAAAGAGGCCAGGTGAGCCAAGATTATTTAATTAGGGTTATAAACCATTTTTCTCTTAACCATTTATTTTAAACTCTTTTAAAATAAATATAAAACAACCAAATCATATATGAAATGCTTAATTATTCATTTGAAAAGGTTACTAAAAAGGTTAGGGTAGAATAATTAAGTTAAAACCATTTTTTTGTAAAAGTTATGGAAAAACGTCGTAGGAAAGTGCTGCAAATAGTATTTTAAGCTTATTTGATCAAAACAAAAATTTATTTCATGAATGCTCAATTTTATAATCCCCTTTTAAAATATTTAACATATTTATAAAATTTACTTCGTATTATTTCAATATTTAAAATATCCAATATAAACAAAAATATCCAATATAAAAAGACACAGGTTCGATTTCTACCATGCGCTTCCCTATCTTATATAAATTTACCCGGGGGGTATGGGGGCTTGGATCAGCGGACGGCTTTACTATACTCTCCTCAGGAGTTTACTGGTCCGCCGGGTTCTCCTGGGTTTTCAAAAAAAAAAAAAATCCAATATAAACAAATACTATTTGAATTTACAAAACAGCAAAACCGCGATGTTTTTGAAAACTTGTTTTAGTCTTATCTAAAAAATGATATTTTTATTTTTCTTCTTCATTTTAACTATGGATCTAATAGTTAAGAAAATTCTTATCTCAAAGAACTACGAGCTACATTCTACTCTATATATTCATTTAATTTTTTCGGCGCGAAGTCGCAAACTGCCGTTACGCGACGTGCCTTATTTTAACTTATTTTTTCAACTTGTCAAAAATTCTCCAAATTGAATTTTATTGTTTATAAAAAATTTACAAACCATTTCAAATAATATTTTCCAATATTAAGTCTCATATTCACTTTTAAACTATTTCATAATATTATATTACTACAATATTCATTTCCAACCTTTTAATATTTCAAAATCATTTAGAGGCTCAATAAACTCCATACATATATTTATATGGATTTATTCCCCATAAATTAACCAGGGTTAATCGTTAACCACTTTTATTATGATTTCTTATAATTTACTACAACCAAGTTATCATTATATAAGCATCCATATAATCAAACTATAATCAACCAAGATATCAAATATTCATACAAATTAGTGAGAGATTAAATGGTCTTACTACCATACTTAAAAATAGTTATAGAGATTATTTATCGTTTAATAAACATAGTACTCATCATTTATTCAAACCAATCTTTCTTCCTACCAATATTCAAACAAATCAACACTTCACTACATCATTCTCTACATCAATAAAACATCAACTAAAACTACGCTTCTCTCCTGAAACTACACGAAAAACACCTCTACCTTCACCTAGCTCTTGGCCTTGCTCTTCCACCATCCCCTAGCTCACGGCCTTAGCCTCTTATCACGAAAAAACTCGCGGACACTTCCTCCTTCGCCATTGCCTGTGCCTAAGCCTCCTTCCTCTCTCTCCAACCCACGGCCTAAGTCCTTTCACCTTCTAAAACTCACGGTAAAAGAAGAGAAAAGAAGGAGAGAAAAATAAGAGAAAAAGTATAAGAGAAATGTCATGATATTTGCTTCATTTGTATACATGTATGTATGTATGTAAGTTTATTTGTATCTACATGTGCATGTATGACATGCATATGTATGTGTATATATATGTGCATATTTATCGTATAAGGTTGCAATGACTTAAAACAACTTCTATTCGTTAAATCGTTACGAATTCCGATTCCGATCTCCAGTCATATTTTTAATTCTTAGTTGACATACATATGTTTGAAAACAAGTTTGAAAATAATATTTCTATTATTATTTAATAAACAAAAAGGCCCTCATTCAATTTAAAACAATTATTAAATAATTTAAACTCAATTTAAATTCAAAAATCAATTATTTGAAAATGATGACATCATTGATGGTGTCATAAAAAAATTTATTTTCAAAAGAAAAATGTTTTTTTTCATATTCTTGTTTAAATGGATAAATAAGTGTAATATATCTAAATTTATGTGTGACTTCAAGCGATTATAGAGTGGGTTATCGATAAAGTAATTTTCCGCAATTTTATCGATATTTTTCCAACGTATATATTTTCGTAAATACTTATTCAAAATAAGATTACCATTATTATTTGTTTTTCAAAACATCATAGTTTATGTTAAAAAGCTTATATTTTAATAATTTAAAAACAAATCTAATTTATCAAACTGATAATTTTGCTGGTTGTTACAGACTTCGTCCTTAAAAGAATTTCTTCCTCGAAATTGTGCTAAAACAAAAGGTGTTTTGTCTAAAATATTTACTTTTAAACTTACACCTATACGATGTATATAGATAATCCATACATAATATTTGATTCAATCTGCTATTTGAATCCACAACTTTACTTCCAAACTAGTACCGATCCCTCGATCCCCTGGTGTGGACTCTAATCAGCCTTCTTGATCAGAAAACTTTGTTTCCCTTACATATCCCACAACTATGATAGAAAAATCAAGTACCCAATCATAAACCCTCATTAATGATCGCCGTCAAGAATTGAGTGATAAATCTTCTTTCGGGCTGGTATAAACGCCTCAAAGTTCCGTACTCGAATCTTAAATAATAATCGTGTGATGAAATGATCTACGTACTTCATATGTACTTATTAACATTCAAAAATGTTTATGAATGTTTATCATAAAACGTTTTTCTTTTAAAGATGCTTCTTAACATATCATCAATCTAAATATTTATTTTGAAATATTTTTCTTAAAGAAATACATTTCGTCTCAAAGAAATCATTCCAATTTTGAAAAAATTACCTTTTATTTTCCAAAATTACAATCAAATTCTCTCATTATAACATATTCCTTTTTAACCAACCTTGATTTTAATCTATCAATTAATAATTCAAAATTATCCTGTTAACTTAAGGAAAATTATACCAATCGGGTAACTCCAAATTAATAACAAGGAACTGGGTACTACCAATAGTATCTAATATCCCCTTAACAAGAAGAGTAATACTTAAGAGAAGTGTTTACCATTCGAACATATCTCTTTCCAATTTTTAGTTATTTCGAGCCACTCAAACTAGTTATCATTTAAGACTTTCTTACTTTTTAAATTTCTTATTTGAAATTTCTTTTCAAAAATCCGTTAGATTTTTTTTTTTTATAAAACGCATTTTATAAATTTCTTTTATAAAATCATCTTATATTAACTTGCTTCCTTTTAAAATTTCATAATTCTTTCCCAAAATTTAGCTTCTCAAAATTTATATAACATATCTTTATATCCAACATTTTCTTATTTTATTTGTGTAAAATATATTTTTATACTGCATGCTTATTTTATTATCTTATACAAATTCATTAACCTTAACCCCATATTATTATCAAACATCTTATAGTCAAATCATGCAACTTAATTCAAAAAGTGTTTGTTTAATCAACAAATGACAATAACATCATTCCATAAATAACAAACTAACACACTATAAATAACTATTCCAATTTTTGGAAATTATTTCTTCACATATATAAAATGATATCTTAGGTAAAATTATTCCATTTACCCAAAAAATTAAAATTCTTTGTGTCGGTTTGCCTTGTATAAGTGTTTAGGAATCTTTATCGACAACGGTGATCAGGCACATCGACCAAAATCTATAAAGCATTCAACAGATAAATCAATACAAAAAAATTCATAACAAATACATGCTCATATGTACAATACTCTCAAACTCATTCTGGGGTGTTAAAAAACCTATCTCTAATGAGTCACTCATTCTAGGGTATTACTAACCCTATCTATAATGAGTTTTACTATAACGATTTGCCTTTCTTACTATCAAAGACGACACTTAATACATCATCGATATTCGTGTGTTGATCATTTAGTCATCCAAAAGACGGGTCATTAGCGGTGAAAGAAAGAAAAGATAAAAGAGAAGAAACTAAATAATACAGAATATAACAAACGCAATTGAATAATATATATTACTCAATATAATATATTACAAAGTCATTTCAAAAATGTTACATTAGAGTCATACTAATACAAATTTCACGCTAAGATAGTTATAAAAGTCTATCCCTACATAATAGATATAACATACATATAATACAATGGAAAATAATGTAACAACTAGCTATCGATGAAGCCACCTGCTCCAAGTTCCTCCAAAATGAATCTGTGGAAAAACCTGAACTACTAGCTGTCATTCAAATTTGAGCACCCAAGAGTATAGGAAAAAGGAAAATAAACTACGGGTCAGACATGAGTCTGCTGTGAGTAAAGCATAAGTCTTTAACTTTATAAAAATCTTTAAATCAAAGGCATATTGTAAGACAATGCCGCTCATAAACACAGACGGGTTTTTACCTTACGATAACCAAAACACTTATATATAAAAACCTAGTGATATTATAATAATGTCTATGGTTTCAAATAAATATCTAAATAGATGAAATTGTTGCCATATTAAATTCTAGCATACTAGGATCTAAAATCAAAATTAAAAAGGCATGTATTGGAGATTGGATTACATACCGTGGAAAAGTAAGGGACTACCTTCCAATGGTACAACCCTAGAAGATGCACCGGAGTTTGACAAGAACTTCTTGTACCACTGCTACATAGAGCCGGCTATACCTTTAACATGGATACCGGATTTCCTCATCCCCTTTTGACACCAAGGCCTTATACTACCATGATGTTTGCACGCAAAGCAACTCGAATATGGACAATCTAGAATGGGATGGGGGCTCCTAATAGTAGCTGACCACATAGCTCTGCTACATACCTTGTTTTTGCCATTTTCATGTTTATGAGGCTCGTGAGGTCACGCCTTTACCTTCTTCCTCATAGCAAACCATCTTAGAATGATAACACTGCCCTCCACGCAGAGATACAATGCCAGCATCCATCCATGCAAGTTTTTCTGAGATCGAACAAACATTCCACATTACTATCTTCCATTTTGGAATCACCCTCAAGAAGAATAGTATAACTTCAAAACATACTTAAATATGATTTAACATCGTTCTTTATTAATTTCGAGTAGTTCAGATAAACTCGGAGACCAATGTCTCCAAAACTAAGCGATAATTTCAGGCTAACTCAATTCCTGTTCTTTTGGAAGGATGCACTAAGCAATAAAGTCCTCACCGAGGAACTCGAATATACCTGACATATCTCCCGAGTCAAAACAGGTCCAAATTAATAATCGGTTATTTAACTATCAAACAAACAACACCAACAAATTCTATTTGAGATTTATTTATCCATAGCAACCACTAAGCCTTAAAATAAATCTTTATTTGTTAACTCTCTTTTTAAAACATTTGTCTAAAACATTCATATACTTATCTCTTCGACATAAGTATATTCACAAAACATTTATGAATGACTTCATACTTATAAATCATGTTTAAAAGGATTAAACAAATAATGTTTAAATTGAAGGTATGGACAATCTTAAACACTATTCCCTTGGTGTTAAGTGTGGAACGAATGCTCCATACCACCACTTTTAAAACATCAGTTTAGAGAAGCCGAGATCTCAAATTCTTTTTATATTTATTTTGATAAATCCTTTTTAATAAAATTTATTTCATTCATGGAAACTCTTTTACTTGAAATCCAAATCCGTTTCAAAATACTTTCCAAACTTCCAAATTCATTTATAAAACCCATTTATAAATATTCAAAACCATATAATTGTGTTTATAAATATCAAAATTTTTATATAAATTTCTTATAAATATCCAAACCTTTTTATAAACTCCTTTTATGAATATCCAAATCATTTTCTAAAAATTCTTTTATAAATAACCCGAAATCATTTATAGAACTTTTTTATATACCTTTCATGTTTAAAGAACTTCCCTAAATAACCTTACTCAAATTAGCTTCCTTTAATAAGAAAATCCATTTTATAAATCTTCTTTATTTTTGAAATCTTCTTTGCTTAAAAACTCAAATCCATTTATCCATAACACCTTATAAATTCCCAAATTCCTTTATAAAACTCTTTATAAAAATTTCTTTTTATAAACATACAAATCATTTACAAAACTCTTTGTAAACTTCTTTTTATGAAATTGAACACCATTTCCATTGGTTAAAACATCTTTAATGAAACCATTTGCCAACTCATTCTTTAAATATCTTGTTCAAAATGCAATAACTTTGAAATAATTTCAAAAGGAAAATAAAATATTTATCCTTACAAAATCAAATGGAGGCTTAATGACCACAACGATTCTTTAATTTGATTTTACTTATCTAGTTTAACATGACATCATATAACAATAGGTATATAAAGGATCAACACATAACAATCAGTCAACTTAAGTAAATGTCCAAGTTAATTGTAATACCAAAATGGTATTTTATTATACTAATAGATGTCATTTAGTTTTGCTGATCATATAGGGTTACTTAAGGGTATGCGACATAAAAAAGTCCCTTGATTTAAAACACAATTGAAAAGAAAACAGTTTAAAACAAATATGATTACTTAAACTCAAAGCGATTTTAAAATTAGTTAAAACCCTTATAAATGAGAATCAAATCTTTGTTAAATTATAATTAGCTCTAATTAAAAATAATTAAGCTTTAATTAAACCTTATTAAAACATAATTAACTTTAATTAAAGACTAACTAAATAAAACACCTTTTAAAATAATAATTAATTAATAATTATCTAAAATAATTAATTAATTAATAAATAAATAATCCTTAATTAAAAATTAAATAATAATTAGCATTAATTAAGTAAAAATCATGATTAACTTAATTGACTAATATTTAGGTTTAAAATCCATTACTAACAATGATTAAGTATTAATTACTTTATTAATTGATTAATTAATTAATCATTAAATATATAATAATTAAACAATTGTTCTTTAATTACTAAATTAAAGTTAGAAAATATTTTCTAAAGAGATTTTAAGTTAAAACCAAGTTTTGATCACAAAAATAATTAGATTTTCTGAATTGCGCATATAGCAACTATCGCCATATGGACCGGTAATTTTAAAACCTGAAATCTTGATTTTCTAACTTTTAAAATTTCAACTTTGAACTCGTCTTCTTTACAAAATGAAAACAAGCTTTTGAAACCAAAATCAAAGTTTTAAACTTGAAAACTTTTCACTTTGAAACAGAAATCCAACCTTCGACAAAAAACGGATTTTTACATCGCTTTTGGTTAGCAAACCGCTACCTTTTATCATGAACCCACATGCAACACATACAACATTCAGTCACAATACCACATTATAACATTATAGCACAATTATAAGCAAGAATATTACTTTATAAATACCAACTAACTTTTTGAATGTTCAATGTATAATCTTTATTGCCTACTCAAACTTGGACATAAGCAATCGTCACCAAATCAACATATATGCAAGCATACACAACTTATAACATTACTAGATACTCAAGCAATATTTTAGCTTATAAATTTTACAAATTTAAAAAGTTATTAACTTGAGTTTTAAAAATACGAACTTTACTCACCAAACTTTCACTACATCAAACTAAACTTGCTCTCGACCTAGCTCATTTGCTCCTAATTCAACAAAGTGAAGATGTGGACCCTTGGAAGGCTAAATGGGCTCGGCCTTAGGTGCATTGGGCTTGGCCTAGCAACAAAGGGGCTCGGCCCTTGGAAGTTATGAGGTGTAGCAGCTTGTTTATTAAAGAGAAGAGTTTAGGAATTGAAACAGAGTGATTTAAGCTACGTTTGAAATGTTTTTACTAACTTTTTTTTCTCTTAGGAATATGAAGATGGAAGATATTGAAGTGGACATGAGCAACAAGCAAGGAAGTGAAGAAATGAAGTAGGATTTGTGAAATGAAAATTATGAAAAGGAGGTGGTATTTATAGGCTTAGGAAAGTAGTGAAATATATATAAAGTGGTCTTAATAAAATACGCATACATGCATGCACCCATACCTCCCCTCTCCCTCTTGTTCCACACGTCATCCCCCCTTTATACTTTCATGTACTAACCTACATGTTTTAGGTGAAATTTAGGTACTAACTTAGGTTATATATATGTATGTATTCATAAATAGTCGTATCATGAATGTATATGTGTATATTATTAAGTATTCATGTATGCATACATGCATATGCATGTATATTATTTGCAAAATTGTTCAACTCCTAGTTTATAAGTGTGTGTGTGTGTTAAACAAAAAGTGCATAATGTTTTCCGACAACTTTTCGATGTCAAAAGGTCGAAAATTCGAAAAATGTTCTTGGTCATATTTTCTATTTTTTATTTGAACTATCTGTATTGGTAAACAAAATTTAAAACTATAATCATTAATGAATAATTAAAATAGGCCTTTTTGTTAATAAAAATCTATTTATTGATTATATAAAATATATTTAAATAGCCTATTTCAAAGTGGCAAAATCCAGGTTGTTACAAACCTATTTTACCATCATTTTTTATTATTTTAAAGATTTATATTTTAATCATAAAAATTATTATTTTAATATTTAAAATTATTCAATATTCACAAGTTAAGGCTGTAAAATTCTGGGTCATTACATTCACCCCACCAAAGCCTAGTTTTCGCTCAACCTAAACTCTGATACCAACTGTAAAGACCCACAATTTCATATATTTTATGTTGACAGTAAACTGCACATGTCTAACTGAATTCGAACAAAAAAGCGAGTTAGGGGAAAAAGAAAATAAGGTTAAAAACAAAGTAGAAAATTGAATCTCACATGAAGGATTAACATATATTAATCACAAAGTCTTTTAAAGCGAAAATTTTACATACATATATCAGAGTCTAGCCTATATTCATCCTGGACAGATATAAATCCCTTACAATTGCTGAAAAACAACAAAACAAATGCAGCGAAAAATAGAATACGTCTATATGAAGATCTACAACTCTCATTTGGAAACTTCAAACGTCTTCACCTAAACCTGAAACCACTCGGATCTGACCTGAGTATTAAAAATACTCAAATCGGGCTTGATAAACCAGTGTGAGAAAACTCGAATTTTAGTTGTAGATTGGATTGATTAAATTAAACCTTTAGAAAAGAAATGTATCTCGTAATACCACGCCGCTCTTAAACATTTATGGTTTTTTTACTTAAGATAATCAAAACACTTTTGTACCGAAATAATTTGGTATTACTTTAGTGACATTCCTTTGAAAAACACTTTTCAAATAACATATGAAAATAGCTGAAATTTTTGCATTTGTTAAATTTGATTGCAGACTAGGTTCTACAACCAAAACAATAAAGTTTCATATTGGAATTGGATTTCCAACATGATAAGGAATTAGTGCCCTTTTTCCGATGTGAAACTCTTAGCGAAACAACTATAGTACTCAATGGCCACTCATCCATGGACTCAGACGCCACTATACTACATTATCCACTCTAATGGATCATCATATCCAATAGCTACTCATCCAAGGACTCAGACGTCGTTGTATCTATCTATAACGCAATGGATGCCTTGAGGATCTAGATTCCTCTGGACTCCTTCATACTCATAAAACTATGTCCTACAGACCACATAATTTCCTGTACCATTACCGAGATATCAGGCTGATGAGGCTACTCTCAACTTCTATAAAGTTATGCTTTGCTTTTCACAAAGCCACGCTTTACTTTTCTCATAACAAGTTCCATTTTGAATGTCACATTGCCATTTCTAACTATGCACTATTGATTTCCATGAATCTACAACCTCTAGGTTTGTATGTCACAGAGAAGGGTGTTAAATATTAGAGTGTTACCTCTTACACCACCAAACGGATGCATGTTTGCAAAAATCAATGAAATTGGTTTTAGAAATGCATTGTCAGACACTTATCCATACAGGTTGTCCAAGAACAGGACAAACCGGAGGTATTCTTATAATACATCTTGCCAGGAATCACACCTAGGATTAGTAACGAGTAGTCCTTACATCAAAGATTTTCTTAACAGAGCAATACCACCAAAACATATACATACATACATACATACATACATACATACATACATATACATACATACATATATATATATTATGAAATTTTAGGTCTAGTTGCAAGCAGCCCTTCATCATGAAGATCTTCGTCTTCAAAATCAATGTCTTCAACATGTCTTTACTTCCAAAAGTATATATTAGTTTGAAGTGATTTTAGGATAGGAATCACCCAAATCTGACTCCAGTTTCTCCTAACCAATCATCGATAAAAAGATGTCAAGTATATATGTGATTATTAAACATCATCCAATCAATTAATCTTTCCATTTATTCAATTATCTTTCAAAGATATATTCTTTTCAACTATTCCATTTATCTTCTCAAGAGCATATGGATTCATTAAGCTTCATTTATCAAATTCTCGGGTTAATTAAACCTTTTTAATCTTGGAATAATTTTCCAAATCATTTTACCTTTTACTTAGGAAAACATTTCCAAATTATTTATTTAAATCTTAAAAGATTTCTACTTTCAAATCAAAACCTTTTAAATTATAGCCTTTCAAATCTTAAAAGATTTCCATTTTCCAATTATAACCTTTAAACGGATCAAAAATGATGTTATTTAAGACATCATTTACTATTAACCCAGTCCATTTAGTATTGAATAGTAAAAAGAAAGATCCACAGAATTTACATTAATCATACCTAATACTAACTTCCATATTTAACAGGCACTATTCATCGAATAACGGTGAAATCACCTTTTAAATTCACATGAATAGTATGAGTTCCCTCCTTCGAATTTAACATGAAGCATAATGAGAGTATTTCTAAACAATCCACGTTGTGATTAATTAATTATGAAGGTTAAATCTTTTATACTTGCCTCATTTCAAACATTTAGAACTTTCTATCCCGCATCCCCGAAAATGACCAGGTGGGCTAGGGTACTGGTTACTCCTGAACATCTCCTTAATTTAAGCACCCCACATCCAGTTCTCACAAATAGAAAAATCAGGTCCACTCATTGGCTTCTAAAACCAAGATTAAATCGCTTATTCAATTAGCATTATAAACCATTTTCTCTCAATCGTTTATTTTACACTCTTTTAAAATAAATATAAAACTTACAAATAATCTTTAAAATACTTATTTATTCATTTGAAAAGTTTACTAAAGATATTGGGGGGAGAATAATTAAGTTCAAACCATGTTTTATAGAAGTAACGGAAAACCGTCGTAGAAAAGTGTTGCGAATAGTATTTTAAGCTTATTTGATCAAAACACATTTTTTATTTCATAAATGTTCATTTTTTAAGATTAAAAAAAATCCAATTTGAACATTTACCATTTAAATTTACAAAACTTCCAAACCGCGATATTTTTGAAAATTTGATTTGGTCTTATCTAAAAAAATTCAGAATAAAAATTTGAGTTTTCTTCTTCAATTGAACAATATGGATATAGTAGTTCATAATATTCTTACCTCGAAGAATTCCGAGCTATATTCCACTCTATATGTTCATTCAACTTTTCCGGCGCAAAATCGCAAACTACCGTTACACGATGCGCCTTATTTTGACTTATTATTTTAACTTGTCAAAACTTTTCCAAATTGAGTTTTATTGTTTTTAAAATATTTATAAACCATTTAAAACCATTTCAACGAATAATTTTCATATTAAATCTCATATTTACTTTTAAACTGTTTCATAATATTATATTACTATAATATTCATTTCTAACCTTTTTATATTTCAAAATCATTTAGAGGCTTGATAAACTTCAAACACATATTTATATGGATTTATGTCTTATAAATTAACCATGGTTAATTTCTAACCATTTCTATTATGATTACTCATAATTTTATCACAGCCAAGTTAACAACCATATAATCATCCATAAAATCAACCAAGTTATCAAACATTCATACAAATCATTAAGAAATTAAACGGTCATATTATCATACCTAAAAATAGTTATAAAGATTATTTATCATTTAATAAACATTAATTATTTATCATTTAATAAACATTAAATGCTCACCGTTTATTCAAATCTATCTTTCTTCCTACCAGTATTCATACAAATCACACTTCACTACATCATTCTCTACATCACCAAAACATCATCTAAAACCATACTTTTCTCCCTTAAATCACACAACCAACACCTCTACCTTCAACTAGCTCTTGGTCTTGCTCCTCCATCATCCTAAAGCTCACGCTCGTAGCCTCTTATTACTACCAAACTCACGGCCACTTCATCCTTCATCATTGCTTGCGCCTAAACCTCCTTCCTCTCTCTTAAACCCACGGCCTAAGCCCTCTCACTTCCAAAATTCACGGCTTATGGTCATTAAAGAAGAGAAGAAAAGGAGTGAAGAAAAAGAGAAGAAGTGTGGAAGGAAATGTGTAGAAATGTAGAGGTGCGGTCATGTATTTATAGGTGAAGTTTGAAAAAATATCATGATATTTTTCCCTCCCACCACATTGCTATTTTCTATCACCATGTGCTCCTCCTTACCTCCATGTGCTAATGCCTACACCCCTCTTCAATTACCATCATCTTATCATAGCATGTTCATTGCCTTTTATATGCTTAAAGGTGAAGTATAAGAGAAATGTCGTGATATTTGTTTCATTTGTATACATGTATGTATGTATGCTTATTTGTATGTGCATATGCATATATGACATGCATATATGCGCATGTTTATCATATATGGTTGCAACGACTTAAAACAACTTATATTCATCAACATATATGTGTGTGTGTTTATCTTATATGTGCATGTTTACCTTATATTTTTACTTCCTAGTTAACATATATTTATATATGTTTGTAAATAAAGTTTAAAAATAATATTTCTGTTATAATTTAATAATTATAAAGGCCCACATTTGACTTTAAAATAATTATTAAATCACTTAAACTTAATTTAAATTCAAAAACCAATTATTTGAAAATGATGACATTACTGATGATGTCATAACAACCTTTATTTTCAAAATAAAATAGATAATTTTTTCGTATTCTTGTTTAAATAGGTAAATAAGTGTATGTATCCAGTTCTGTGATTGACTTTTGATGATTATAGAGTGGTTTATCGATAGAACGATTTTCATCTATTTTATCGATACTATTCCAAAGTATATATTTTCGTAAATACTTATTCAAAATAAGGTTACCATTATTATTTATTGTTCAAAACATCATAGTTTATGTTAAAAAATCATATATTTGAATATTAAAAATAAATATAATTTATCAAAGTGATAAATTTGAGGGTCGTTACAATGGACATGTGTATTTGATACACGTGTATTATGTCTATGGTAAGATCATAGAATATAAAAGAAAATAAATGAAATAATAGACACTAAAATAAAATGATTCGATTTGCGGATAGGCGGATATATTGGAAAGAGTTCTGAATGTACCTAAAAATGAATAAAGATTCAATCTCAAAGGTACTCCTCACTATAACATATAATGATGTATTTATAAGAGTAATCGAACTTTGTTGTACAAAGCATGATTAATGATGAATAAAGCTGAGATATATTCTTTCTATAAGGTGTGTACTTAAGAGTTGTACACTAGGTTCAAAGTAATATCATCCAAAGAATAATTTACAAACCATATAAGGGAAGGTTTATAAGAAACCTCTACATATCCTAAGTTAAGGAGTTGGCTAATGTAATCATCCCAAGAGAATTTTGGAAACCGTAGTCATTAGATGACTAATTTATGTTGTGAACATCAATTCGTTGTGAACTAATGCAAAATCATTTTATACAAAGCAATTCATAAAATATTTATGATTATTTGTTCCATTGTATTGAGAAGCAACTGTTGTTTTAAGAAATACCAACTTAATAGTGAAGAAATTTCTTTAAGAAATTATTGGTATAAAATGGATTTAGATATGACCCAACGATAAAACTGATTGAAAGGGATGGAATGAAATTAACGAAATCAAATTGAGCACAACACATTCGAATCTCTAATAAGTATTCTTGTACATTGAAGAGAAACTATGAGTTTCTTATCAATGTCGAGAATAGATAATCCTCGGCGGTCAACTAAACCATTAAGAGTATTGACTCTACGAAAAGGTACGACGCGCAAATCTAAAATAAATTCCAAGTGCATTATCAAAATATGATTTTGATAATTATGTCCGAAAGGATATGATGCCTTTGGCTGCATATGTGTTTTTAAGAGAAAGAGAAATGCAGTTGGAATGTAGTGAGCCACATTGATAAGAATAATTCCATAAATTTCAATTGTTAAAAATAACGTAATAGAATCACCATTCGATGTGCTCAATTAAGTTCGGATTTTACTTGCAAAATTATTATGTAGTATCATTTTACGTATTGATATATGTGTTGTAAAAGAAAATTTTAAATAATAATTTAGAGTAAACTGTTCACCCATAATAACCAAAGGTGTCTCGAAGTCAGTGGAAGCGATTTAAGTTATGAGTTTTGGACATGATATAAGAATAGATACAAAAGTATCGTTCGATAAGCATCAAAATTGAACAAATATTTTGACAGAAATATCAAATAGTCTGATTTTCAATCAAAGTGCAGATGATGCGTGTGCTCATAAGAATGAAAGATAAAATGTACATAGGTATTTGTAAATCATAAGTAAACAGCACATTACTGATTGTTAATGATGTACTTGTGTTAAAATTAGTTTTAATTGTTTGAATACTCAACGTTAGATTTGTTAAATGATTTCTTTTATATAAGTATAAAAGATATTGGGAATGTCCCAAATGATATGCGAGGACGCCTTATTAAAATGTTTAATAAGGAACATGTAAGAAAGGTTCTTTATGTATTGGCAATAGGAATTATCATAAATGTTATGTTATCTACGATGTTGTAATTTATTATGTATTTGATACATGAAGCAAATATCAAGTCCATATTAATATCAGTAAATGGTTGTTTGAAATATTGTGGCGTATTTATGAAATACTAGAGAATTATTTACAAAAATAAAAAAAGTCCTTATGAAGGAGTGTTTGGACTCAAACTTTATAAGTGATATTGAGTATATATATCAATAATAAATTCAAGTTAACAATCTTTAAGTTGGAAATGTTCCAAATGAAAGATTGTGGCTAATTCAATGAAAAAGGCTATGACATCATCTTAAATAATGCTGAAATAAAAGCAATGTATGTGTATGTAAATACACAAATTTATAACCGAGCCGAGGGTAGTTCCAAATTTTGAGAATCTCATAACATTGTTATATTATAACAATGTTACGACATGGTTCATAATAGAACTTAGAGCTCATTAAAAGTCAAGAGACATACTTTGAATTATTTCACATAATAAAGGAAGTTTATCAGTGTCAGAGAGAGTTGATTGATAGAGTAGAAAATTAAAACATAATAGCATACACATTCACTGAGGGAATGACCCAATTAGTTTTGAGAAAATTGATCAAAGAAGTTAGAATGATATTGCATAATTTATATAAAATGCAAGCGGGAGATTGATAGAGTTGGGGATATGCAATTATATAATTTGTTATATATATAACTTGATAACCAATCTTGTTCAAAGTAAAAGGTATTTTATTTCTATTATATACTTGATATAATGTGTTATATTAATTAATTTAAATAAAAGAATATTTAATTGAAAATCCATAAATGGTATATTTTGTGATGGTAGTTACAAAGTGTTGTAACCGTGAGTAAATTTTCATGGTGAAAATAACTATACCATCTTAAATATTCCAAGTCAACATATATCGAGACAGGATACTGATACATCCGTTGAGACTGGAGTACATAATCCTCTTCAAATATTGGACAGTTATTACTCATGACTACTGGGGGCATTGTAACGGAAGCGATTTTTCGTTGCCGAAAAACCGAACCATTATGGGTTTTAGGAAAAAGAGAAAGAGGTAGAAGAAGAAAGAAAGAAAAACAGAACAGAAAGAAAACAATAGAACACATTAGAATCTCACAATTCGCAGCGGAACATATAATAGATAATAAATGAATAATCTTTAAACAAAGAACTATATCAGTTATTACATTACATCACATTACATCACATCATATCATCAGAGTGTACAACAACATACATCAACAAACAGTGCAGCGGAAAAAGAAATACTATATAAACTAGTAATACGCCATGCCATCCAGCTTGCCTCCAGCAACTCCAGAATATCCAGAATATCCTGATAAACCTAACTCTTAACTGCCCGTGTGGAAATTGGTGGGCACCCAGAGTTTAGGAAGGAAAACAATAAACTCCGAGTCAGTCATGAGACTGGTGTGAGAACTCAAAACAGTTTATTTAACTTTAAAATCAAAATAGAGGAATATTTTTAAATTAATTCGCAATGCTTTTAAAAATGAGACTACCATAAGGCCTCCCGCACACACACACATGCAAACGCAGAATCGGAGGAGATTTCTCCTTATGATAGTCAAAGATGCTTGATACGCATTTAAAATAATATTTGATATTATTATTAGTGCATAGTGTAGAGGAAAATCATTTCGAAAATAAAGATATAAATCTTAGCCAACATACGACCATTATCGTATGCCTACTATAGCTACTATCCAAACAGTGGTGACCACCATAAGTGAATAGCAGGTTCTACAACTAATACCGTACAAGTTTCGTATTGGGAATTGGATTTCCAACAAATGGTCAGGCCAAGGAACTTCCCATTGCCACATGAGAATGCCTCTGGATGGACATCCCCGAGAACCAAACCGGATCTCTACCAACACAAGGCCGGGTTACTCCTAACTGAGTAACAACTGACCGAATATGCCATCCCCCGGTCCTTTGGGACCTTTATCAACCGAGCGCTCGTAATCAATTCACACAATCATAAAGTGTTTTCAACATGAGTAAGTATCTGGGCTCCATACCATGATACCACCCTTTTCCAGAAGGAAATGGACACATCCTAAAGGGTGCTACCCCTCATAACCTTGCTGCTTCTTTCCTGTTTTGACCATTCACGGGGTGTGAGGCTCGACGAATTCACGTCCACAAAAACATACTTTATACAAAAGCCATGCTTTGGGTCAACAAATGATCAACACAATGATCACTACGATAGACGATCAAATAAATGATCCTATCACAATAATCAACACAATGATCATTTCAGCATCACTCAGCATGTCACATTACCAAACTGGGAATATATCGCTGATAACTTCAACTATATAACCTCTGAGCTCGTACGTCTCAGAGAAGGGTGTTAAGCTAAAAGAATAAATTCTCCGCCACCACAGAAATATATTTGAAAGAAATCGGCTTTATATCTCAACTTGTAATGTCAGACACACAATCCATACAAGTCTGTTCCGGGCTCGAACAGAACCGAAGGCACTTACAAAGAAGTCCTTGCAATCCGGATATTCACTAATCACGTTCGGACTTCCCATCACATATGGAGTCTCTATACCGGGGACCAGTCGATGCAAAGACATTCGACAAGAAACCCTCTCGTTTTCGAAAATATCCGGTCTTCAACACCGTCTTCGAATGCAATTCATACGACGTATCACATATTCGGAATGGGTTATACGACCCCATGGTCCTTTCCCGGTTAACCCGAATAGTGAGCGCTTATTTTAAAAAAATAAGTGTGGCATTCAATTTCAACCAAATTCACAACAAATACCTATTCAAAGGTATATATCGATAGTCGGTTATTGAACTATCAATGGATATGCCAACATCACCAGATTCCAAATAATTTTCCAAATTATTTAATTCCAAAAATATCTTTAGAAGATATAACTTTCCATATCTCAAAAATAAATCAATATTTATTTTTTTAAACCTATTTTCCAAATTTCCTTTATAAATTCCATATTGAATTTATATTCCCAAAATATTTATGAATATACGATTTCAAATATTCATTTCAATTTATCTTCAAAAAGATAAATTCTCTAAACTTTCCATTTCTCATTGGAAAAACAATTTCCATACTTATTTATTTTATAAGTAATCCACAAATTTTATTTATTTTCAACCTTGGAAAATATTCCATATCCTCTAATCGAAATTAAGTATATATTTCATTCTTTAAGGAAATCATTCACTTAATCATATTTATTTGGGCCAAAACGAATGTTACGTAAAACATCGTTACGACAACCCAAAATCACTAGTATAGGGATTCGAAATTAAAATAGATATATATAAATCCCAATACTATACAAAACATTTCCTTTTGGAAATTATTTACTATAACAACAGTGTTATAGTCTACCATTTCCTTTTATTTCTCGAAAACATCTATTTCAACAATAAACGTTGAAATCTATGGTTTCGAATCTCAACATATTTTAAAACATCGTTAGATCGTTTTAATCTTATTTAAAACATCACATTCTAAATAATTTCTTTAACATATTATTCACTATTTAAAAACGTGAATATACCTTGTTAATAAATTTCATCACTTCTATTCATTTTATTTTAAGGAATTATTCATTGTCTAAAACATGAATATAACTCCATTAAAAATTTCAACAATTCACTTATCAAAATAAGTCGTTGCTGATTTATAAAACAATGTTTATAAATTCTATTTCTATTTCTTTTATAACAACTTCCTTTTATAAATTTCCTTTATTAACTTATCTCAATTCATATCACAATGATATACTAAAAATTCATATTATAAGTTAAATACTTATAATTTATTTGTTTAAAAAAAATCATTCCTTTAATCTTCACAATTTCTATAAATCTTATAACTTATAAGATTCATCTATTTATCCAAAATCTTATTCTTTTAAATAACTTCACAAATTTTATAAACCTACTGTTTATAAAATTCCAATTATAACTTCACCGTTCATAATTCTATAAATTCATTCATTTGTGAAATTCATTCACAATTCATCCTAACTCTTATAAAAACTTCGTTTTATAATTCCAATATTTTAATTTACAAATATCCATTTGTAAATCCTTTAATATAAATCAATTTATTTTACTATTTTTAAAATGCCTTTTACTCTTTTACAAATCCATCTTTTGATTTAGAAATAATCCAATTTCATAAATCCTATTTTTAAACCTTTTTATAATTTATTCAAAAATCCCAATTTTATAAAATCGTTAATCTCATATTTTTAAAAATCAACTTTTAACTATATTTCTCAAAAATATAATTTTTATAACATTAAAATTTTAACGTTTCTTTATTTAGAATGAATCAATTCTAAAAATATTTATAAAGCGTATATCTTCAAAATTACTTTAGAAATCTCTTAAAATAAAAATCGTTATTTTTAAACTTCAAAAATTGGATCCGATGATGTAACACATCAATAGTCAATCACGATTTTCAATATCATATATCATCCATGATAAACAATCAAATATCACTATATATGAAATCAAACAAATATTTGTGAGGAATCCAGTTGGATCCCTCCAACCTGTTTCCCTGCATCCACAGACATTAGCACAATACCAATTCCGTTTCAAGACGGAATATCGCGGTATATGGGGTTTTATAAAATATTATCCGCTTACTAACGGCGCAATAGGGTCTCATCCGCTAAAAAGAAATGCGGGAAATCAATCAACTGCAATATATACATATGCCAATATATATATATTGCTATATATATAATATAATACCAATTCCACTTCGAGGTGGGATATCGCAGTATATGTGTGTAATAAATAACCTCCGCTTACTAACGGCGTATAGGGTCTATTCACATCCAATATATATATAACAATCATCATTCAATCATTCAATCATCACAGTCAATCAATTTTAAATCTAACTATTTAAAATTTAAATAAACAACAGAAATTCCTTTTTGAGTGAGAAGTTCTCACCTTTGCTTTTATTAGCAATCCAATTTCCCTCTTGACTCGATTTTCTTGATTTATACCTAGTATAAATATTTTATACAATTCAATTAATATTCGAATAGATCGAATAATAAATTTTCAATTGATAATTTCGATTCATTGGTGATTTCATTTTAATAGTTAAATTAACTCGTAGTTTTGTTTAAACCAATTTCTCATTTAATAAATTTATTTAAACTAATTATTTTACTTTAATAAATTTATCTCAACTAATTATTTTACCTTTAAAATAATTTTAACTAGAAATTTTCAATTGAACAAAATTTCCTTTAATAACTTTATAAATTTTACTTTCAAACTAACCTTTCTTTTTAATAAATTAAATCTGCCAATGATTAAATTTTTTTAAACCAATTTTCTCCTTTAAAAATTATTTTTCCTTGTTTAATAAATTTATTTTAACTAAAGGTTACAATTTTAAAATTAAATCCCTTCTTAATAAATTGTTTCAAACAACTTCTTTCTAATACTTTGATTTAACAAAAATTAAATTCAAACTATTCTTTATAAATTCAATTTTTTTGTCGAACAAATTAATTTCTATTTAAATAAATTTTATTAACTAACCATTTAATTTAAACAACATTTTCTTTCATAAAATATCCTTTAGTTATTAAAATAAACAAATAAATTTTGTTAAAATAATAAATCCTCATATTATGTATTATTTTAATATAAACTTAGTAAATTAAAAATCCATCTGTACATTCATTTTACATTTCTAACTAATGACTTATTTATTTATAAATTAAATAATTCATTTTTTTTTTAAAATCTACTTTAAGTTTAAACCTTGTTTTTAAACATTTAAATATTTAAACTTTTATTTCAAATTAACTTCTCATTTTATTTTAAATCAACTAATTTTTTTTCTTTAATAAGATATTTAACTAAAAATTTAAATTTCCTTTTAAATTAAATTTATTTAACCATAATTTTATTTTAACCAACAAATCCCTTTTGTTTTCAATAAATTTGATTAACTTTATAAATTTTCAAAATCATATATAAATATTTACTGTAAATATATTATTATTTTTTTTCTTTACTGTTATTTTTCTCAATCTAAATTTATATATATATATTAACTAAAATTAAAACAAAATTAAATTTAATTACCTTACTGTTAATCTCTAAGCCCTAGATTGCCTCGAAATCGCCACTGCCCTGAGCGCACGCCACCGCCAGTTCCACCAATCATCACGATGCCGTCGCCATTATCACACGCGACCACACATCCCTATCGCGACATCACCTCCAACCTACAGCCACTGCGCCTCGCCTCCTCCCCATCTCCATCGCGCACCCCTCCATCGCCTCGCGCCAGTAGCCGCTTACCCCAATCGATGCCTACAATCGACCACGCTGCCGCTACAGGCCTTGCGCTCGTAACCGCCGCACCCTCCCCATCGCGCCTGACCTCACGCGAGTCGCCACTGCTTCGTGAGCACGTCGCCATAGCCGTCGTCGCCTCGTGTCACCACGCTTCCTCCTATCGCGCGGCGCGATCCCACGGCTACGGCCATTTTCTTTCTTTCTTTCTTTTTTTTTTATTTTTCTGAGAAAAATAAAGCTTCGGCCCCTTTTATTTTATTTCATGAATTCGATTGATTTGTGAGCTTAAGCTTTTATCACTTGCGTGATTTATCAGAGAGGGGAACGTGATTTTAGGCACGATTTGGGGATGATAGATCGTGTTTGAGTTACTTGTTACAGCATTGTGATGGGAAGGTAAAATACTGATGTTGACGAAATCCAATTTAAAATTTAAATTTTTAAATTGAATTCATTTTAAAATCTTCAATGCGTTTACACGCCGTGTGCTCACATAACCACTCCAAAAAATACGAAATTTGAGATCCGACAATAATTCAATATTACGGACCCAATGGAACTGGTTTCGTCGAATTCCGAGACTGTGCCTCGGACGGCTATTTTTAAATATCGATTCGAACGGTTAAATTCCAAAACTGAACAAATCACTTTCAATTTCAATTCTAAAGCTTCTAAAATCTTCAATATTATCAATACGAATTTTACAAGCCTTCGAAATATTTTTAATCGGCTTAAAATTGAAGATTCAAATTTTTATTCAACTTTCAATAGATTAAATTCTATAATTTAATCGTCAAATTTAAAGTTATATTGAAAATTCAATCCAAACCATCATTTAAATATTTAAAATAAATTAAATATTCTCAATTTAAATTATTCAAAATTCAGGGTCGTTACAGGCATCAAGGGGTTGCATACTGATAGTTATTGCATAACTACAGAATGATTCACTCGATAGTTTTTTGGTGGTTAATATAACTAAAGTCAAGCAAAGAATATCGATGTGACTCATTTACATAATTCTCTTAACTTGAGAATATTGTTGATCTTCAATGTGGAAGCCCTGCTTTGATTACAGTTAAATCGTGGCACAACATCCATCGAATGACTATAGTTGGGTTGAGTGGAAGCATTGGAAGTGAAACATTATTCGAGACAGGATTCGTCTCCTCAGTTATATTGGGTTGGATCACGGTTAACCCACGTCAACTCAAAGTCAAATCTCTGGCCAGAGCAATTTGATTAATAATAAGTGTTATTATTGAAACAAGGATTTTGCGTTCGGACTATAAAGTTAAATGTGGACGATACTGGAATTTTGATCATTACCAAATTCCATAAGTCCTAATGTGATATAGTTTTGACGTAGAGAATTGTTGTGAATAATTTGTCACTATTGAGTGCGTTTATAATAAGTAAAATTGGATTTTACTAAAAGATGTATAAGCAATAAATTCAGCCAAAATGTCACACTACCTTCTAAGTGATATGTGAATATTAATATTCATATAGTTTGAAATTAATCACTGACTAAATTTACACCTTTGAGTCACACAACCATAATGATGAATTCTCTGAAAAACCACGTGATTTAATTAATTTATAAAATGTTGTAAATTTATTAAATGGTATTTGAGAAACATTAATTATTATTTATTTGATGTTTTAATGTTGTTTGTAATTATTTTAATGCATTTATAAAAGTTATGTTTGCGCATTGATATACGGTATTGATGTAATTTAAAGATAATTAAATGAAACGATTTATGGAAATTTTATGTCATTTGATGACATATCATGTGCAAAGAAACGATTTGAGAGAGAGAAACAATCAAGGGAATTAATTAGGGATGATTTAATTAAAGAATGAAAAAGGTTTCATTCATTGAAATAAAACATATTCTCTAATTCATTATGTACATACAATTTATTTCTTTCTCATTCATTCGTTTTCTTTCTCTCCTCCTAACTTTTCATGACAGAAAACAAAACAAAAAAGAAAACCAAATTTCCAAAATCTTTCAACTCCAAATAAAAATATCAAATAAAATAAAACAAAAGTTGTTCATCTATCTCTTGTAAGGATAGGATGTGGATCTTGAAGATTTGAGGAGTTATCATCATTTAATGTATGATTTCTAGGCAATATCCTAGGGTGATCCTCTGATTTAGTTCTCTACATGTTTTATCCTTCATATGTTTGGATATGAATGGTTTATTACATGCTTAATAGATTAATTTTAAACATGTGAATCAACTTTTTTCCCCTCAATTAACAACTTGTTTATTTTTTTGATTCAACTTAGATCTGCACATGTTTTTCGTCTTTTGTTCATTTATGTTTGTTATTGTTGATATTTTTTATAATTTAATTTCTTTTTTATCACATCTTTTTTAATAATATATCTATATATGTCAGGAATAGTTGGTTTTGAAGCTTTCAAAATGTCTAATTTAACCTTTTTAATTTTTATCTCATTTAAGGTCATTTTTGCAATCTTTCTTTCCCACGTTCTTAAGAACTAATCATGTTCACAACTATGATAAAGACATTCCCTTAACCATAATCCGCATAATATTCCCCAAGTAATTTGAAGATCCTCCATCGTAGCCATCATCATAACGGAGCACTTTGATCACCACTTTGATCACCTTGGATGATCAATTATTGCAGAATCAAGTGAATCTAGAGAACAAGGAACATCACGAGAACATCATGAAGTTCATCAATAGAGAACAACCATCCCTTAAAGGCTTAAATGAACTAAAGCCCTAGATGCTTAATGGGGGTTCCTCTTTGTAATTGGATTTTTTGATTAATTTCTCAATTTCTGTTAATTCGGGTGTCATTTTCTATTAATTTGATTGTATAAGCTTAATTTACAATTCAACCACTCATTTATAATTTAAGCGATTAAGTAGTCTAGGAAGTTTACTCTCATTTGTCGATGCTATCTGTGATTTCATTTGAAGATTTTGTGGAAATATATCTATAGCATAGGTACATACTAAGACCAAAGAAGAGAGACTAATTAAACAAGTATAATAAGACCTTGATCTCTACATAAGTTATTATTGCATATTTCCTAGACTACTTAAAATGTTATTCTTTTCTATCTTTTTTTAAGGTTGCCGATATAAAATTATTTCTTAAGTATCATTTTTCTCATTAACTAATGTTATTGTGTTCTTGACAATTGATAATATACGAGGAAGTTCACCCTCATTTGTTGGTGTTGTATATGATTTCATTTGGGAATTTTGTGAAGGGAACATTTGGCATACATCCTTAATAGGTTTGAAAATATATAAAACATCCCTTCGTTATAGTTATATGTTTCGTATCCTTATTTTTAAATGCGACAAAAATATTTCCCTAAATACCCTTATGTCTTTCTCGAAGAAAACCCAAAACCCTTCATATTCTTTTTATCAATTAACATCTTAGAAAAAGAAAACTTTAATCGCTTAAATTATAAATCGGAAGTAGTTGCAACTTCAAAATCGATGTTCGAATCGAGTCCAGAATTGAAGAAAATTGAGATTCAAAAGATTAAAACAACTCAAATCAGAAAATCGAGATTATCTATTAAGAAATTTGGTTATTTCGATTTTTATTCTATTTTAATAACCAAATTTGATAAAATTGCAGATATTTGTTAGAAAAGCTCAAAAACATTCACATACAAACAATATTATGCCTAATTTAATGTATCAAAATAGTTACATACTTATACGCAAATTTTAAGTGCATTTCACTTATGCTGTTAAATGGGTTTTTTAGCTGCATACAGGGTATGCAGTTAATAAATATAGCCGTCAAATCAAAATTTAACTACATTTTACATCACTTATATGCATCTTAAAAATACAGTAGTTATATGCAAATTTTAACTGCATATGAATATGTTGTTAAAATGTGTAATTAAATGATGCAAATTTTAAGTGCATTTCATTTATGCAGTTAAAAGTTATAAGATTTTTATTATACTTGCAAACACATATGCAATTATTATGAATAGTTGCGTACTTGTTTGCAATTATTTATGAACAACTGCATTTTTAACTATATTTTAACATATGCAGTTATAAATTGCACCATTTTTAACTGCATATCTGTTATGCAGTGAGAAATAGCACATGTTAAATGCAATTTTTAACTACATATAACATATGCGGTTAAAATATACACTTGAATCATGCAAATTTTGAAGTACATTTCACTTATGCAGTTAAAAATTCATAAGATTCTTATTATACTTGCATACATACATAATATAAAGTTATTAATTATACTATTTTTAACTGCAATTATGTTATGCAGTTAAAAATTGCAGCTATTTAATGTGTTCTTTAACTGCATACTTGATATGAAGTTAATAAATATAGTTAAACCAAATTTTAGCTGCATTTTACATTAATAATATGCATGTCTAATATGTATCTTAGAAGTGGAGTTTTTATATGCAAATTTAACTGCATATGAAATATGTAGTTAAAATGTACAATTAGATGATGCAAGTTTTAAGTGCATTTCACTTATGCAGTTAAAAATCATAAATTTTTTATTATACATGTAGACATACATGCAATTATTATGAATAGTTGTATGTATGTTTGCAATTATTTATGAACAACTGCATTTTTATCTACATTTCACTTATACAGTTATAAATTGCACTATTTTTAACTGCATATTTGTTATATAGTGAAAATAGCAAGTGTTAAATGCAACTTTTAACTGCATATAACCTATGTAGTTAAAATATACACTTTGAATCATGCAAATTTTGATGTACACTTCACTTATGCAGTTAAAAATTCATAAGATTTTTTTTGTACTTAAATACATATCTGATATAAAGTTATTAAATATATTATTTTTAACTGCATATATGTTATGTAGTTAAAATTACAGCTGTTAAATGTGTATTTTAACTGCATACTTGATATGCAGTTAATAAATATAGTTGTTTAATCAAATTTTAACTGCATTTTAGATCAATAATATGCATATCTAATATGCACCTTAAAAATAGAGCTGTTATATGCAAATTTTAACTGCATATGAAATATGCAGTCAAAACGTACAATTAGATGATGCAAATTTTAAGTGTGTTTCACTTATGCAGTTAAAAGTCATAAGATATTTATTATACTTGTAGACATATATGCAATTATTATGAATAGTTACATACATGTTTGCAATTATTTATGAATTACTACATTTTTAACTGCGTTTCACTTATGCATAAAGTTGCACCATTTTTAACTGCATATCGATTATGCAGTGAAAAATATGCTGTTAAAAATAGCAAGTGTTAAGTGCAATTTTTAACTGCATATAACATATGCAGTTAAAATATACACTTGAATCATGCAAATTTTGAAGTGCATTTCACTTACGCAGTTAAAATTTTATAAGATTCTTACTATACTTACATACATATCTAATATAAAGTTATTAATAATATTATTTTTAACTTCATATATGTTATGCAGTTTAAAATTGCTGCTGTTAAATGTGTTTTTTAACTGCATACTTGATATGCAGTTAACAGATATAGCTGTTAAATCGAATTTTAACTGCATTTTATATCAATAATATGCATGTCTGATATGCATCTTAAAAATAAAGTTGTTATATACAAATTTTAAATGCATATGAAATATGCAGTTAATACGTACAATTAGATTATGCAAATTTTAAGTGCATTTCGCTAATGTAGTTAAAAGTCGTAAGATTTTTATTATACTTGCAGATATATATGCAATTATTATGAATAGTTGCATACATGTTTGCAATTATTTATGAACAACTGCATTTTTAACTGCATTTCACTTATGCAGTTATAAATTGCACCATTTTTAACTGCATATCTATTGAGCAGTGAAAAATAGCAAGTGTTAAATGCAATTTTTAACTGCATAAAACATATGCAGTTAAAATAGACACTTGAATCATGTAGATTTCGAAGTGCATTACACTTACGCGGTTAAAAATTCATAAGGTTCTTATTATACTTGCACACATATCTAATATAAAGTTATTAATTATATTATTTTTAACTGCGTATATGTTATGATGTTAAAAATTGCAGCTGTTAAATGAGTCTTTTAACTGCATACTTGATAAGCAGTTAATAAATATAGCTGTTAAATGCAAATGTTAACTGCATTTTACATATACAGTTAAAAAAAATCCTTAAAAAATCTTGGTACTGAACTACTGCGTTCTAAGACTACATATGTGTTGAATCATACGTTTTGATTCATGACAAAGAGCTTAAACAAATCAGTGATGAGACTATATGATCAAGCGACAAAAAGAGAAAGAGATATGATACTAAAACTACAAAGGAGATAAGACTTCAAAACTGAGTATAGTATGTTTATTTGTTGATGTTTTTAGACTTAGAATTGTTAAAATCTATCCTCAAGTAGTTTACACAAAATCAAAGTTGTTTTAAAGTTCAAATTCATTAAAAAATGTGTGAACTGTGCACTGACAACTAGGTCAGTCGACTGACCAAAAATGACCAGTCAACTGAACCTGTTCAGTTGCACAAATACACTCTGTTTTACACCAACTTTGAATATTCAGTTGGCTGGTATTTTTGGGTCAGTCGACTGAACGTTTCTAACAGCTATTTTCCTGAAGAGGCACTCCCATTGCAAAGAGTTACGATCCAATTTGAAGGGTTATGGCTGCATCCTTTGATCAAAACTCTTCATGAATAGTTGTAGCTGTTTATCTACTATATAAACACATGAGATTCACTTCTCAAACCACTGAATATCATTTTATTTTCTGATCATACTCTCTACTATCTATCTCTGCATTCTACAAGCAATCATAATTTATATATTACTTGAATATCTGAATTAATTAACTTATTCTTTGATTCAAAGCAATATCTTCCTTTCTAATCTTTACACATACAATATATACTTGAGGAAAAGATCATAGGAAGGTTGTACTATCAAAGACAAATCAGTGTTATTAAGAACACAAAGTGTTAAAGCAGTTTTATTGAAACTGTTGAAGTCCTGTTCGGTTGTTCAGGCGGTAAAAGTCCTCTTTCGGTTGTTAGAGGGGAAAAATCCTGATCGGTTGCTCAGGTGTTGTTTACCTATTCCTCGAGTTAAGTGAGGGGTTATTGTGAGTAATTCCAGAGGTAAGTATGTGACTGGACGTAGAACGGGAAGTCCGAAACCGTATAAAAACTCCTGGTGTATTTATTCTTATTCACTTTACTATTATTATTTATTTCCGCATTTGGATTATAATACATTGCATATTACACGATCCTAAGTGATAACTAGCCACACAGTAGTCACTTACATTTGGCATCGGAGCAAGGACATCCTTAACCGTAACACAGTTATTTGATATTTTTTTGTAATATGGATAGTAACACCAATTCTAGCATTAATATTAATTCTAGTTTCACTGATGGTCAGTCAACTGCTCGACCACCACTATTTAATGGTCTTAACTATAATTACTGGTCAACTAGAATGAGAATGTATATGGAAGCGAATGGTTTTGAAACCTGAAATATTACCCAAAAGGAATATACCATGCCAACAGAAGATTTTTTCAAGTTGGACTACTGCACAAAAAACTGATGCTACTTCAAATGCTAAAGCTATGAACATGTTATTTTGTGCATTAGATAAAAATGAGTTTAATAGAGTCAGTATGCGTACAACTGCTTATGGGATATGGAGAACTCTAAAAGTAACTCATGAAGGAACTAACAAAGTCAAACAAAGTAAAATCTCTATGTTGAAAAATCAGTTCCAAAATTTCAATATGAAATCAAACGAAAGTATAAATGACATGTACTCTAGATTCCAAGATATGTATCACTCACTATTGGCACTAGGAGAAAAATTTTCTGACTTTGATATAGTATCAAAAATCCTAAACTCTTTAACGGATGAATGAGAAAGAAAGGTTCTAGCTATTGAAGAAGCAAACAATCTTTCCACTATGAAACCAGAAGAGTTAATAGGAAATCTAATATCATATGAAGTAAATTTGCAGGCAAAGAAAGTTCAAGCACAAGATAAGAAGAATCTAGCATTTCAAGGAGAAAAAGATGATTCTGACTCAGATGAAGAGGATATGGCACTTATTGCTAAAAATTTCAAAAAGTTTTTGAAATTCAAAAAGAATAACAAGTTGAGGAGTTACAAAAATAACTTTAATAACAACAATAATAGCAATAAACCACCATCTTCTGCCATGGAGTGTTATGAATGTCATAAAAAGGGTCATATGAAGAAAGATTGTCCAGAGAAACGGAAAAATAAATTCAAGACGAACAAATTCAAGAAGAAATCATTTTCGGTAACATGGGATGATTCAGATTCTTCTTCATCATCAGAGAGTGACGGTGACGGTGACACAAAACAAGCAAATGTATGCTTCATGGCTACAAGTGATGATGTAAGTGAATTAAATTTTGAAGATCTGGTTGAACTTAATTCAGAACTAGTGGACTTTGTAAAAAAAACTAAAAAGAAAAATAAAGGGTTACAAGGAAAACTAAATAGATCTGAATTAGAAATTTGTATACTAAGAGATGAAAAGAAAATTCTAGAAGAAGAACTTCAAAAATCTCAAGAATCTAATTCTAATTTAACGTCTCAACTTTATATGATAACTTAGAAATTAGAAATCCAGAAAAATAAAAATGAAGATTTATCAATTGAAATTAATGATCTAAAATCCAACACTAAAGTATTAGAGTTAGAAAAATCTAGTCTCAAAACTAAGTTAGAAGATATTAATAAAAATATTTCTAACTTTAATAAAGGACGAGAAAATATTTCTAAAATAGTAGAAAATTCTCGGTCTACTTCAAATAAAATGGGACTAGGATATAAGAAAATTGAAAATCCAAAGAAATCAGGAAAGTTTAAAAATAAGTTTAAAAACAAAATTAAGAAAGATATTAAGAAAACAGTTTCTAAAGATTTTAAAACTATTAAAATATGGATTCCTAAAACAAATAATAACTTAATTAGGAATAGGCATATCAAAACATTTATGGAAACTGTTCATAAAAATGGAAATTATATTTATAAAGGTAATTCTGAACCTTCTTGGGTTTGGTTTTCTAAGACCTAACTCTTAGGACCCTAAAAAGAAAAGTGGGTACCAACTTAATCTTTATTTTTTGCAGGTACCATTTGAAAAAAGAGGAAAATGGATTTTAGATAGCGGTTGCTCGAAACACATGACTGGTAATAAGAACATGTTAACCAATTTGTCTACGCAAATGGAGGATCGGTCACTTTTGAAGATAATTCAAAAGGTTATATCATCGACAAAGGCGATGTGAGCAATAACGGTATCTCTAACTCACCTCTCATTACTGATATTTTATTAGTTAAAAACATAAAACATAATTTATTAAACATAAGTCAATTATGTGATAAAGGTTTTAGTATATCCTTTTCAGAAAATAAATGTAATATTTTTGATCAAAATCAAAATTTAATTTTTGAAGGTATAAGAGATAGAAATGTTTATATTTTAAATATGAATATAAATTATAACACAAACTTGTGTTTAGTAGCTATAGAAAACGATTCTTGGCTACGGCACAAAATTTTTTGTCATATAAATATTAATATTATTAATAAAATAGCTAAAAATAAACTTGTTAAAGGACTACCTGATATGAAATTCAAAGTTGATAATATTTTTGTGATGCATGTCAGTTAGAAAAATTAACGAAATCTTCTTTTAAATCTAAGAAAATCATATCTACAACACAATCACTTGAACTTCTACATATGGATCTTTTTGGACCTACTTAAGTTCAATCTATTAATCACAATAAATATGTGTTTATTATTGTAGATGATTTTTCAAGATACATATGGACTATGTTTATGAAACATAAAAGTGATACTTTTAAAACTTTAAAATTATTGTAAAAAGAATTCAAAATATAAAGAATTTGAAAGTTAAAAATATTATAAGAGATCATGGACGTGAATTTGAAAATGAAGCTTTTGAACAATTTTGTAACAAGAAAGGAATTAACCATAACTTTTCTTTTCCTAGAACACCACAACAAAGCAGAATTGTAGAAAGGAAAAATAAACATTACAAGAATGTGCAAGAAATTTATTAAATTAAAGCACTTTACCTAACCTTTTTTAGGCAGAAGCTATTGCAACTGTATGTTATGTTTTGAATCGTGTTTCTATTCGATCATTAACAAAACACACCACATATGAACTTTTAAATGGTAGAAAACCTAATATATCATATTTCAAAGTATTTGGTTCAAAATGTTTTATACTTAACACTAAAGATCAGCTTGTCAAGTTTGATCCAAAATCCGATGAAGGAATATTCATGGGATATTCGGAAATAAGCAAAGCTTATCGAGTTTTTAATATAAGAACTAAAGTAATCGAAGAAACTCTTCATGTTTCATTCGATGAAAATATCAAAATTTCTTCTAAAAATACAAACTTGGAAAATAATTCAAATAAGATTCTTACAAATAATTCATAAGATGATGATATTATTTTTCAAAATAATAACACTGATAATACTAGAGAAAATGAAAACATTGTTCATAATGAAAATGTAGTAAGATCTCCTCCAAGAATTCTTTTAGATCACCCTATTCAAAATATAATTGGAGAAGTAAATTCAAATGTAAGAACAAGACATCAATTAAATCAAATGGGCCATGTAGCTTTTCTCTCTAATATAGAACCTAAAAATATTAAGGAAGCCTCCACTGATGACTATTGGATTATAGCCATGCAAGAAGAGCTAAATCAATTTGAAAGAAACGAAGTTTGGGAATTAGTTCCTAGACCAAGTGATCAATCGGTCATTGGTACAAAATGGGTTTTCAAAGACAAAGCTGATGAACAAGGTAACATTACTAGAAATAAAGCTAGATTAGTAGCACAAGGATATAATCAAGAAGAGGGAATAGACTGTGAAGAAACGTTTGCTTCTGTCGCAAGATTAGAAGCTATACATATTCTATTGGCTTTTGCATGTTTTTATTACTTTAAATTATATCAAATGGATGTTCAAAGTGCTTTTCTAAATGGATATATGAAAGAAAATGTCTATGTTGAATTCTCCTCTTTTTAATCATGAAAAATTTCCAAATCACGTTTATAAACTTAAGAAAGCTTCATATGGTTTAAAACAGGCATCTCGTGCTTGGTACGATCGACTTAAAAGCTATCTAATAGAATCTGGTTTTGAAATTAGAAAAGTTGACCAAACTTTATTTATTAAGAAAACTAAACAAGATATTTTAATTATTCAAATATATGTTGACGATATTATATTTGGTTCAACAAACGAAAAATTATGTCAGGAATTTTCGACTATCATGACAAATAAATTTGAAATGTCACATATGGAAGGACTATCATATTTTCTTGGACTACAAATCAAGCAATTGCAAAATGGTATTTTTATAAATCAAGAAAAGTATTGTAATAATCTAATTAAGCGTTTTGGTATGGAAAACATTTCTGCCAAGCCAACTCCTATGAGTACAACTATACATCTCGACAGAGATGAAAATGGTAAGAGTGTCGATAAGAAACTATATCGTAGCATGGTTGGATCATTACTTTACTTAACCACTAGTCGACCTAATATTACGACGAGTGTTTGTTTATGTGCTCGATTTCAAGCAAATCCTAAGGAATCACATATGCGAGCAGTAAAACGTATAATTCATTATCTTAGCAAGACCAATGATTTAGGACTATTTTATCTAAAAGATTGTGCTTTTGAATTAGTATCCTACAGTGATGCTGATTTTGGAGGAAGTCGGACAGATAGAAAAAGTACAAGTGAAACTTGTCATTTCATCAGACGATCCTTAGTATTTTGGTTTAGCAAGAAACAAAATTGTGTTTCACTACCGACATATGAAGAGAATATATATCTGCAGCTTTAGCATGTGCTTAAGTAATCTACATGCAACAAACATTGCAAGATTTTGATATAAAATTAAATAAATCTATAATATATTGCAATAACATCAGTGCAATAAATTTATCTAATAATCCTGTCAATCACTCACGAACTAAACACATTGACATTCGTCATCATTTTCTTCGTGATAATATTGAGAAGGATATAATAAATTTAGAATTTGTAAATTCTAAAAATCAGATAGCTGATATTTTCACTAAACCACTCAATGAAAATTATTTTATAAAGCTAAGAAGAGAACTAGGTATAATTTCTTTAAAAGAATTATAAAATTTCAAAATAATTTTTTTTGGCTGGTACTTGAACTCAGCACCTCTAGCTTGGAAATTCTATGCCTTTACCATTTCACCATTTGTTGTTTCACAATTGATTCTATTATACATTTTCCTTCTCTATTTTCACTTTTCTCGTGGATAATTCTCAACCATGAAATTTTGTTCGTTTTCATCCTCTAATTACTTTTATGGTTATCCTTTATTCCATGTATATTTAACTTTTTTTTTCAATTATATATACCTCAAGAGTTTTCTATTTATCTTTCCATCTAATTTGCTTTAATAATATATTTTCTCTTCTTACTACAATGTCTTCACAAGAAAACTCTTCAAATGGCTCTGCATATTCCTCTATCAATTTCTCAACACCTTCTTCTGGATCTTCAAATTTACCTACACCTTCTCTATATCATGAACCGGCCAGACGATCAAATTATCATATTGGCCATACTCCAGAAAAAAAGAAGGCACATCGTTTTTGTTCTTTGGTTCTCCACAAACAAAATAAAAAATTGATGATTTACATCATTATCAGAGGGAGTCAATAGCAATTCAACGTGAAATGTATTATGAACAAAAGCTAAATTCAAAACGACTTAGTTTTCTGGAGAAACTTGGATGAAAATTTTACGGATCATCTTCATCCAATGTTCGTCAACCAACAATGTCTCATCGGTCAGCACAACCTCCACCTGTGTCTCCCAATTCTTGGGAGCGTGGAAATCGCTGTTCTTCATTGGATCATACAAAGACGAGACTAAGATTGAACCAGAAGATTGCAAGACTCCGCATTCATCCACTCCTTCTTCTTCTAACTAAGTCTTATTTTTTATTTCTTTCAATCTATTTTTGTATATTTCATTGAATATATTGTATTTTATTTGTTACAACATTAAAAAAGGCTGATATTGCTGAACAACAGCATTCAATCAACCGAAATTTTTGGTTCAGTCGACTGAATCTGCAAATAGAGAGTTTTTCAGTACCATGTTCAGTCGACTGAACGAATTTGGCCAGTCGACTGAATCTTGAACAGAGAGTTTCAGGATATTGATTAGTCGACTGACCATATACGACCATTCGACTATATGACAAATCTGAGCATTTTAACACTATTTCACCTACCTTTTTACCCCTTTAATCCACCATCTTCTTTATCACTCTTTACTTTAACTTTCTCACTTCAGATTTTCAAAACCCTAGCTCCCAAAAATTTCAAATTCCTTTACTCAAATATAATTTCAAATGGCTCCAAGACAACCTAAACGATCTAGAAAAGCCTCTACCTCTTCCTCTGAGCCAATTGATACCCAAATTTCTCAATGGCTTAACAATGCTACAGCTCTCTAAAGATGGAACAAAATGAAGGAAGCACATGTTAGGAAATCAAATCTACAGTTTTGATGACAACAACTATACCATTGAAATCGAATATGCATATATATATATATATATACACACACACACATATATATATTTCTATTTACAGGAAATTGCTAGAGTGACATCACTAGAGAGACAAGAAAGAAGCTCAAAGAACATTACAAGAGAAGACAAGTCGATAGGATCAGTAGAGTAATAACAAAGATGCACAAAAAGCAACATGCACAAGATCAGACGTTTGGGTGCACTAGCCAGACGTCTGAATAAATTCTCTAGATTACAAACCAGACAGAATCAGACGTCTAGTTATATGAGGCCCCACCTCTATACCCACGCTAGCCAAGGACACTGCGGGGTTCTGCCGTCAACTAGCACGGAGAATAAGGCTGTTGAGGAGCGACCATCTGTATAATTGCTTTGTGCGAGTACCGATATGCCAGATAAAAATATAACTTTTCATCTTAAGAGGAAATCCGACATACCGACACAAACTCAAAGCTACTACACAGTGGCTATAAAGGTCTTCGGAAACAAATATAGAAATAAACATAACACAAATCAGTCACAGATAATTCATATCACAAAGGCGGAAGAAGATATGAATATATAACTAACACATGAAAGTGTATATCAGAGTAGTGGTCAAAAAGATCCACAATAATACAAAAGAATAGCAACATGTTCTATACAAAAGAATACAACTATGAGTCTATATCTCAAGTGTATACAACGAAATGAACTACTAATCTAAGTAGTTAGCCAAAAGTCAGAGAAATCAATCCCAAGTGAGAAGTCAAGCTGAAGCACCTGTAACATCTCGGTCTGACCCGAGTATTATTTAATAAGAAAATAATAAACGGATCAGTCTAGCTATAAATATCAGATGAGACGATATAAAATAAGAGGTATGACTAAACACATAATAATCACAATGCCAAGCTGTGATATATATAAGTAATTGAAAATCAACAAGAGATTAATCAATATCACAAAATCTACACAAGAATCAAAAAAATGTCATACTCCTTATTTCATTCACCAAACCATAAATATTGACGATTATATCAATGTCAATTACAAAAGTCAATGACACACAAATTCACCAATGCACAAATATTGATAAAACTTATCAATGGAAATCACGAAAATTGGTGAAGCACAAATTCTAGAAATCATCAATAGAAATCCAGAAATCACAAAAAGGGGGAAGGCCTATCACAAACGGGAGCATAAAGCTCACCAACACGTGTATCACAAACGGAACGCTAATTCCATGGTTGCTAACCATCACAAATTGAGCTGAAGCTCCACAAACGGCCCGAAGACAATGGGTTGCTACCCCACCAATTTGAGTCGAAACTCCACAAAACGGGGTTTAGTCTACCTCGCAGACAAAGAGACATCGCACATTGCTAGTCTAAACCACAAAAATAGTCGTCAATGACGATCAAGATGTGTCAACTACACTAAGCTAGTAAATATATGAGTTTCGCATCATGTCCCATAACCACTAGCTTAACTTAAATATTTACGAATAAATTGTAAGTTTTCACTAGAAAATTGTCACAAGAGATTCAATCGAACAAGTCCAAAAATTAACCGATGAAGTAAATGCAAGCGTTTCATACCACTTGTTTTACTAAGCCGTTTAATTAGATTTCTCATACGAGTGAGGTAAAGGTTTGTATATACTAATAGATTGGAAAACGGTTTAAGAAAAACGAGCTTTGTAAATAAAATAGTGTTGAAATCGTTTTGATGAAAGAGTTTTGATATTTACTACTAGTATTGAAACCTTTATATTTTTAAAGTGACAAATCACAAAAATGATTATAGAAACAATCAATCATCGAAATTCACATATGAAGACGTGAATTAAATCTAAAGAAATCGATACCAAATCCATCCAAATGGATATTTCCAAGAATTCCCGAAGAAAATAAGTCATCAAAGTCGATAGAAAGTGATAACCACTATTCAGATCCACAAAAATCGATTAAAATAGTGAATCCACTCAAAAACATAAGGAAATAGGCACTATGCACAATTCGAGGCGTGTGAAGGTCCAATCCAGGCGTCTGAAAACTAATCAGACGTCTGGTTTAGAATCCAGACGTCTGGATTTGTTCTCTGGGAATAATCCAGAGAACACCCAGACGTCTGAAACTTCAAGTCAAACGTCTGAGACTATCCAGACGTCTGATCCTAAATTTCAGACGTTTGGAATTAGTCTCTGCCTTTTTTTTTATATTCTGCATGGTTATATTTTTTCTCTCCAGGTCCAAACCAGACGTCTGGACTTGGTCACCAGACGTCTGGTCACCTGGTCTGGGCAACAATTAGCCTAGGCCAAAGTGGCCAAAACGTATCGGGAGCGATCGGACGAGCAACGACGACTAAGGATTTATGCCTAGCGACAACCCAGCCTTAACGGCTCCTCAATACACCCCGAATATCATTGTCCAAATATTCATAATAGAATTTTCATAAACTTGGACCAAAACACCCAAATTAGGAAAATTCACCAAATCAATTCAAATCAAAAGCAAATAAATATGCACAAATGTTAGGAATTCATACCTAACCACAAAGATAGATATAGAAAAAGATGTGAGATAAAAATCTCACCTTTATGCACAAGAACAAGGAGGAAGAAGCTATAGAACAATGACAATGACAATCACTCTTCAATTCCAACTCAACAAGCTTGAATCTAAGCTAAAAAGAGAAACATTCCCTAAATTAGGTTTAGGAATTTCTGAAATTGATAAGAGAATGAGTTGGAGAAGAAGAAGAGGAGGCTTACCAATGGGTTCTTCTATTAGTTTGCAGATAGAGTTTGATTTGCAAAAGAAAACTAGGGCTTGGAGTTTTAATTTCCTCTTCCACTCTCCATTAACATAAAGCTTGAATATAAGGAAATGAGGAATGAAGTAATAAAGAGGAGAAGGGGTTGGGACTGAATACATAAGCGGGGTTAATGGGCTCAGCCCAAACCAAAGCCCTAAGTGAAAAAGTAGCAAAATTCTACTATCTCCAAACATATCAAAGTTTACACTCAAAAAGGTCGCAAACTGCATTTTAAACTCAATGGGAGTAGTCCCGAGACCTAATTCGACCGTATGTAAAAAGTAGCTTTTCGGACTAAATTCCGAGTACCGATAAAATATTTAAATATAAAAAAATCGATAAATATGCGGGTTGTTACAGACTCCCCTCCTTAAAGAAATTGCGTCCTCGCAATATTTAAGAAGAAAATATAAAGTAACAACCATAAAAGCATATTCAACACAAAAGAAATTTGAAATAAAAGGTTCACTTTAAAGAGCACGGGAAAGTAAGTCCGGATGTGATCGCTCGATGAACTCTCTAGATTCCCAAGAACAATCCTTAGGATTTGAAGACCATTGAACTTTCACAAGCGGAACATCCTTATTTCAAAGTCGTTTGACTTTCGAAGCAATAATACGAACAGGATGCTGCCCATAAGTTAAATTAGGCGAAACTTCAATCTCTTCCACAACACCGGGCTCAAGAATAGAATCGGAATCTCGAAGGCACTTCCGTAATTGAGAAACGTGAAACACGTCATGAATAGCAGAAAATTGAGCCGGTAATAAAAGGTGATAAGCCATGGAACCAATATGTTCGGTGATAGGAAATGGCCCATTATATCGATGCGTTAATTTTCCCGATCGACTGAAACGTACAACACCTTTCATAGGTGAAACACGAATGAACACAAGATCTCCCACAGAAAATTCTAATTTCCTTCTCCGGTTATCGGCATAGGATTTTTGTCTACTCTGGGCTTCTTTCATCCTATGTCGAATAAGTTCATCTTTTCTGTGGAATCACGAATAAAATCTGGACCTAAAACCAGCTTCTCACCAGCCTCAAGCCAACAAGAAGGAGATCGGCATGACCTTCCGTAGAGTGCCTCGAAAGGTGCCATACCAATACTAGATTGGAAGCTATTATTATAGGAAAATTCAACAAGTGAAATATGATCTTCCCAACTTCCACCGAAATCAAGCACACAAGCACGAAGAAGATCTTCAAGAGTTTGATTCACACGCTCGGTTTATCCATCGGACTGGGGGTGGTAAGCGGTGCTAAAATTAAGCTTCGTTCCCAAAGCTTTTTGAAGACTCTTCCAAAATCCACTAGTAAACAATGGATCATGATCACTAACTATAGAAGTAGGAACTCCATGCAATTTAACAATTTCTTTAATAAAAAGTTTGGCCAAAAGAGGTACGGTCCCGATTGGACCGAACGGGAATAAAATGGGCAGATTTAGTAAGCCTATCAACAATCACCCATAAGCTATCATGACCAGAACGAGAACGGGGAAGACCATCTATAAAATCCATGGAAATTTGGTCCCACTTCCAAATTGGAATTTCTAAAGGTTGCAATAACCCACCGGGCCTTTGATGTTCGGCCTTAACGAGTTGGCAAGTCATGCAACGCTTAACGGAGTTAGCGATGTCAAGTTTCATTCCCTCCCAATAATAAAGTCGCTTCATGTCCGCGTACATTTTACTACTACCGGGATGAATGGTAAATTTAGAATGATGTAAATCTTCTAAAATATCTTTACGAAGATCACTAATATTTGGCACGATAAGTCTACCAAATTTTCGAATGCCGCCATGAGAATCGATATCAAAGTCTTTCAAACCTTCAATATCAATTTTATCCTTAATATTTTGGCCAAGAAGAGCCAATTCGGGATCTAGCCTTTGAGCTTCAAGAATGCGGTCTAAAAGAGAAGGATGAGCCTCAAGAGATGAACATAAATCGGAAACACGGTCTCGAATTTCGCAAGTGGATAAAATCTCGAGATTGTTCCATTCGGATATCATCATAGAAACAACAGCTTGTTGTTTACGGCTAAGAGCATCGGCGACACGATTACCCTTACCGGGGGTATAAAGAATATCAAGATCATAAGGAGCAAGGAACTCGAGCCAACGTTGTTGACGCAAATTAAGTTCCTTTTGAGAGAATAAATACTTCAAAGACTTATGATCGGTATAAAGAATAAATTTCTCTCCCAAAAGATAATGATGCCAAATCCGAAGAGCAAATACAATAGCCGCGAACTCTAAATCATGAGTGGCATATCTAGTCTCAGCAGGCTTCAATTGCCTAGAAGCATAAGCAGTAACACGTTCTCTTTGCATAAGAATGGCACCCAAACCGACACAACTAGCATCGGTATAAACAACGAAATCTTGATGCCCCTCGGGAATAACAAGAATAGGAGCATCGGAAAGAAGTTCTTTTAATTTCTGAAAAGAAGTTTCACATTTGTCCGACCAAATGTATTTAACACCTTTCTTCTTTAAGCTAGTGAGAGGCACGACAATCTTAGAAATGTCTTTGATAAAACGGCGGTAATAACCCGCCAATCCAAGAAAACTACAAATCTCCGTCACACTCTCCGGTTTCTTCCAATCTTGAATCGCTTCAATCTTTGAAGGATCCACGGAAATTCCGGATTCGGAAATAATGTGACCGAGGAACTTCACACGAGATTGCCAAAAGTGGCATTTAGAAAACTTTGCTTTTAATTGATTACTCCTAAGAGTTTCCAACACAATCCGAAGATGCTTTTCATGCTCCTCCTCGGTTTTTGAATACACAAGAATATCATCAATAAAGATGAGAACAAATCGATCAAGAAAATCTTTGAAAACTCGATTCATAAGGTCAACGAAATAAGCCGGAGCATTCGTTAGACCAAATGGCATAACAAGTCATTCATAAGATCCATAACGAGTACGGAACGATGTCAAAGGAATGCTATCCTCTGCAATACGAAGCTGATGAAATCCAGTAGCTAAGTCTAATTGTGAAAAGACTCTAGCACCACTAAGTTGATCGAATAGATCATCAATCCGAGGTAAAGGATATTTATTTTTGATAGTAAGATCATTAAGCTTGCGGTAGTCAACGCAAAGCCTAAGTGTACCATCGGATTTCTTCACAAAAATAGCCGAAGCTCCCCAAGGCGAGGAACTTGAGCGAATAAATTGCTTCGTTTCCAAATCGGATAATTGTATGCGCATCTCCTTATTTTCTTTATTGGACATACGATAAGGAGGACGAGTAATAGGTTGAGCTCTAGGGATAAGATTAATTCTGAACTCAATTGCTCGCTTAGGCGGTAATCCTAAAACGGGCTCAAATATGTCGGAAAATTCACGGACAACGTGAATAAGAGAAATAATATCCTCCTCATCATCATTATCGTCATCATGAGGATTTAAGGAATATAAAGATGCAACCAAGCTGGAATCCGAATCTTTAAGATTAATAGAAATCTGCTTAACAGATTGAGGATGTCGAAGATGAATAGTCCGCTCAGGACATAGGATATGAGCTTCATAACGGTTAAGCCAATCCATTCTCAAAATCATTCCAAAGCCTAAATAACGCATGACATGCAAATCGGCTAGGAAAGAAAAATCACACAAAATAATCTCGACATCTTTACACAATAAACTGATTGTTGCGGATCCACCAACCGGACTCGCAATTCTCAAAGAAGTCATTAAACACATAACATCCAAAGAAAGAGTATCAACGAGTTCTTTTGAAATAAAAGAATGGGATGCACCCGTATCAAAAAGAACACGAATATGATGATCACGAAACACAATAATGCCATCAAGGATAGTATGAGAAATACCTTGGCCACGAGATGTGTTGCCAGGGGCTTGAGCAACATTTAACTTTCCCTCCTTCCTGCCCTGAAGCTTGGGGCATGAAGATATAACATGACTCGGGCCTTTGCAGTAGCGACAAGAGAGAGACTTTGGACACTTGTTCGCGTAATGGTCCTTCGAACCACAATTATAGCATTCCCCATGACCAAAGGAAGAAGTCTTTGCCACAGGGGTTGCTTGCTTCCCTTTCTTATTGGGATAAGGACCTTTGAATTTATTTGGCCTTTTCTTGTTGTTGTTGAAGTTTGGTTTGGAACCCACCACTTCAACATCATTCTCCCTATCCGCCTCTTCAAGACGAAGAGCGATATCAATGAGTTGGTCGAAAGAAACTTCTAATTTTAGAAGTAATGGCTTCTTGAGATTTTTATTTAACCCATAGACAAATCTTTGGTTCTTCTTCAATGGGGTGTTGATGTATTCAACCCCATATTTGGAAAGTGACTCGAAGGATGCAACATAATCTGTCACGGAGGCTTCACCTTGAACAAGGTCAATAAAACGGCGAGCCAAAGTCACCTTCTCAGCTTCTGGTACGAATTTTAACTCGAAGCGCTCTCGGAATTTCTCCCAAGTGAGATCTGCTTCATTTATTTCAGAAATCAAAAGCTCGTACCAGTCTAATGCTCTTTCTTGGAGCATACTAGAAGCCACCAGAACTCGGTGAAGATCAATGAGGTTCATGCGAGAAAAGATTCGATCTCATGTCCTTAACCAAGCCTGGACTTCAATAATAGTTTCGGAACCTTTGAATGGCTTCCCACCCAGGTTGACGTAATCATTGCACAAACGTGCAAACCCAGATTTAGGGTGGTAGGTTTCGGATTAGAACCAGCTGCTTGAGCATTCGTGACAAGGTCAAGAAGTTGCTGCGTAGTCATAAAAACTCCATCTTGGGGAGTAGCACTAGATTGACCGGCGCTGGGACGGCCAGGTCTAACCATTTCTCTTCCTTTAGAAAGAAATAAAGAAGAAGAAAAAGGTTATTCACCAAATGAATATCAAGAAATCTCGATAGATAAAACAAGGAATCATAAAGAAAATAGGATGAATCGGTACGAAGACTCGAATTAACTCCTAAGGCACGACTCCTAAGAAAGACTTAGGACGATGATCCTTGTTATAATATTCCATATTGTTTCGAAGTTTGGCTCCGATACCAAGCTGTGAGGCCCCACTGCTATACCCACGCCAGCGAAGGACACTACGAGGTACTGCCGTCAACTAGCACGGAGAATAAGGCTGTTGAGGAGCGACCATCTGTATAATTGCTTTGTGCGAATACCGATATGCCAGATAAAAATATAACTTTTCATCTCAAGAGGAAATCCGCCATATCGACACAAACTCAAAGCTACTACACAGTGGCTATAAAGGTCTTCGGAAACAAATATAGAAATAAACATAACACAAATCAGTCACAGATAATTCATATCACAAAGGCGGAAGAAGATATGAATATATAACTAACACATGAAAGTGTATATCAGAGTAGTGGTCAAAAAGATCCACAATAATACAAAAGAATAGCAACATGTGCTATACAAAAGAATACAACTATGAGTCCATATCTCAAGTGTATACAACGAAATGAACTACTAATCTAAGTAGTTAGCCAAAAGTCAGAGAAATCAATCCCAAGTGAGAAGTCAAGCTGAAGCACCTGTAACATCTCGGTCTGACCCGAGTATTATTTAATAAGCAAGTAATAAACGGATCAGTCTAGCTATAAATATCAGATGAGACGATATAAAATAAGAGGTATCACTAAATACATAATAATCACAATGCCAAGCTGTGATATATATAAGTAATTGAAAATCAACAAGAGATTAATCAATATCACAAAATCTACACAAGAATCAAAAAAATGTCATACTCCTTATTTCGTTCACCAAACCATAAATATTGACGATTATATCAATGTCAATCACAAAAGTCAATGACACACAAATTCACCAATGCACAAATATTGATAAAATTTATCAATGGAAATCACGAAAATTGGTGAAGCACAAATTCTAGAAATCATCAATAGAAATCCAGAAATCACAAAAAGGGGGAAGGCCTATCACAAACGGGAGCATAAAGCTCACCAACACGTGTATCATAAACGGAACGCTAATTTCATGGTTGCTAACCATCACAAATTGAGCCGAAGCTCCACAAACGGCCCGAAGACCATGGGTTGCTACCCCACCAATTTGAGTCGAAACTCCACAAAACGGGGTTTAGTCTCCCTCGCAGACAAAGAGACATCGCACGTTGCTAGTCTAAACCACAAAAATAGTCGTCAATGACCATCAAGAAGTGTCAACTACACTAAGCTAGTAAATATATGAGTTTTGCATCATGTCCCATAACCACTAGCTTAACTTAAATATTTATGAACAAATTGTAAGTTTTCACTAGAAAATTGTCACAAGAGATTCAATCGAACAAGTCCAAGAATTAACCGATGAAGTAAACGCAAGCGTTTCATACCACTTGTTTTACTAAGCCGTTTAATTAGATTTCTCATACGAGTGAGGTAAAGGTTTGTATATACTAATAGATTGGAAAACGGTTTAAGAAAAACGAGCTTTGTAAATAAAATAGTGTTGAAATCGTTTCGATGAAAGAGTTTTAATATTTACTACTAGTATTGAAACCTTTATATTTTTAAAGTGACAAATCACAAAAATGATTGTATAAACAATCAATCATCGAAATTCACATATGAAGACGTGAATCAAATCCAAAGAAATCGATACCAAATCCATCCAAATGGATATTTCCAAGAATTCCCGAAGAAAATAAGTCATCAAAGTCGATAGAAAGTGATAACCACTATTCGGATCCACAAAAATCGATTAAAATAGTGAATCCACTCAAAAACATAAGCAAATAGGCACTATGCACAATTGTAGGCATCTGAAGTTCCAATCCAGGCGTCTGAAAACTAATTAGACGTCTGGTTTAGAATCCAGACGTCTGGATTTGTTCTCTGGGAATAATCCAGAGAACACCCAGACGTCTGAAACTTCAAGTCAGACGTCTGAGACCTATCCAGACGTCTGATCCTAAATTTCAGACGTCTGGAATTAGTCTCTGCCTTTTTTTTATATATTCTGCATGGTTATATTTTTTCTCACCAGGTCCAAACCAGACGTATGGACTTGGTCACCAGACGTCTGGTCACCTGGTCTGGGCATTAATTTGCCTAGGCCAAAGTGGCCAAAACGTATCGGGAGCGATCAGACGAGCAACGACGACTAAGGATTTATGCCTAGCGATAACCCAGCCTTAACGGCTCCTCAATACACCTCGAATATCATTGTCCAAATATTCATAATAGGATTTTCATAAACTTGGACCAAAACACCCAAATTAGGAAAATTCACCAAATCAATTCAAATCAAAAGCAAATGAATATGCACAAATGTTAGGAATTCATACCTAACCACAAAGATAGATATAGAAAAAGATGTGAGATAAAAATCTCACATTTATACACAAGAACAAGGAGGAAGAAGCTATAGAACAATGACGATGACAATCACTCTTCAATTCCAATTCAACAAGCTTGAATCTAAGCTAAAAAGAGAAACATTCCCTAAATTAGGTTTAGGAATTTCTAAAATTGATAAGAGAATGAGTTGGAGAAGAAGAAGAGGAGGCTTACTAATGGGTTCTTCTATTAGTTTGGAGCTAGAGTTTGATTTGCAAATAAAAACTAGGGCTTGGAGTTTTAATTTCCTCTTCCACTCTCCATTAACATAAAGCTTGAATATAAGGAAATGAGGAATGAAGTAATGAAGAGGAGAAGGGGTTGGGACTGAATACATAAGTGGGGTTAATGGGCTCAATCCAAACCAAAGCCCTAAGTGAAAAGGTAGCAAAATTCTACTATCTCCAAACATATCAAAGTTGACACTCAAAAAGGTCGCAAACGGCATTTTAAACTCAATGGGAGTGGTTCCGAGTCCTAATTCGACCGTATTTAAAAAGAAGCTTTTCGGACTAAATTCCGAGTACCGATAAAATATTTAAATAAAATATTTAAATGTAAAAAAAATCGATAAATATGCGGGTTGTTACAAGTTAATGTACTCAAACATCTAAAAGGCTACTATATACAAGAAATATATAGAGCCAGACGTCTTAGACATATTCCAGACGTTTGATACTGAACTTGGATTTTAAAATTCAAATAACAGCTGCCACATTTGAAAAGACATCTTCGCTCCTCTTTGCTGCAACTCTTCATCACCATCAGAAGCGACCATAAAATACTTGTTAATGGATGCAACTACTCAAGGAATCTCTCTACCCCTATAAATAACATCAAGAATTAAAGAGAAGACCTTACCTTACTTACTTGTGCTCTTTACTCTTATACTCTAATATATTCTTGATCTCTAGCAATCATATATATGAATTCCACTCTTCCATATATACAGAACTCTTCAATTAATATTCTCTAGATATATATATCAGAAGCATTTGTACTTAATAGTCAACATTCGTGTTATAGGACACATATTTGACAAGAACAAGCTATTGTAACCAAGCATATTTCTCCGGACGAAGTGAGGGTGTTTGATAGTCGAATTTCGAAAGGGAGCTTCGGGACTGGACGTAGGGCGGGAGGTCCGAACCGGTACAAAATCCTGGTGTGCTTAGTTTATAATTTACTAGATTAATATTATAATTAGTTACATCATATAGTTAGTCACATATACTTGCATATACATTACACGATCCATCCTATAGACTTTCAGCACGCTTTCTCGAAGGATCTTTTGTTGTGTTTCCAGACTTTGCTTCGTATAGAATTCAAGAGCTTGCAAGAAGAAGTCGTCTAGAATCTCTTCTTGACCACAATTAGAATAATCTCAAAATTGATCACACTATGGTAAAACTCTTTTATTTAAATTTAAATTTGGGTCATCAAATCCACGAAATCGTGACAATTGCGTATGGAGTTTAGTGTGTGGTCAACAAATATTCTTCTCATTAGATAGAATTGGACACATTCTCCACACACCAACTAATGGTATTCCATTGGAAGATTTAAATGTTTCTATAGGTGAACGAGATGAAGTCATAGGTTTTTGGAAGATGACATGACTGAACTAAAATCTATTGCCTTACGCCCTACAGCTCGAATTATGCATCGAGTCTTAATGCGTACAATTCTTCCTCGTACTGGTTCTTATGTGTTTGTATATCCGGAAAATTATAGTGCGTTAAATGAAATTTGGGGAGATGCCTAAATCATTTGGCCTAAGCTTATTCTTGATGAGTTCTTGTCTTTGACCAAGGTCAAATGAACATCATCTATTACGGCGAGTATATTATGCGGCTACTTATGAACTTACAAGTTCATATTCCAGAATATGATGCCTCCATTCCTAAAACTCTAAATAGTCGCACAATTAGTTTAATGAAATTGCCTCCTAGACCTCCCACTATCATGTCTTTTCAAGACTGGCAATCACGACCTCGTCAACAAACTGCTATTCCACAGCAACAAAGAGATGACATTCGTACACCAACCCCATCCTAAAGCACCCGAGAATCCATTGATCTAATTGTGCGAAATCAAGTCATTTTGGATTCTCGCATCAAAAATCTCGACAAGAAGATTGACAAAAAAATTGACAAAATTAAAAGCTTTTTCAGGATTTTATGGGATGCAATCTCTTGTTCCTCTTCCACATCTACGGACATTTCACATCGTGATCCGGGTAAACGTCCAGCTTCTCGCTTTACTTGGTCTACATCCAAAGAACGCACATGTTCTGACACAAGTGGAAATGGGGTGGCAGACAATTTGTGGAAAGTTCTTTAAGAGGCAAAGGACCAATACAAGTGGAACAAGAAACAAAGTCTGACTCTGATGAGTGTTTTTGATATTTCTTGGTGGTAGTAAGTTATTTTTTATTTCATAAACATTCTACTACTGTTTATTTTTGTGAGCTTGTATAAGTAGCTCGGTACAATTCGAAACATTTTCTTTATGCTTGTTATGTTGTTAGTTCACAATGATGAAATTTATGTTTATTTTCTTTTGTCAATGACAAAGGGGGAGAAATTTGTATGACTAACATTTCTTGTAGGATTAGACATGTCGTCAGATATTCAAGGGGAGATATATATAACTTCTGTTATATATTTCTTAAAATACAGTATCATCTAAACAGGTTGTCATCAATCAAAAAGGGGGAGAATGTCGAATCATGTGTTTTGATTCATGACAAAGAGCTTACACAAATCAGTGACGAGACTATATGATCAAGCGACAAAAAGAGAAAGAGATATGATACTAAAACTATAAAGGAGATAAGACTTCAAAAGTGAGTATAGTATGTTTATTTGTTGAAGTTTTTAGTCATAGAATTGTTAAAATCTATCCTCAAGTAGTTTACACAAAATCAAAGTTGTTTTAAAATTCAAATTCTTTAAAAAATGTATGAATTATGTACTGACAACTAGGTCAGTCAACTGACCAAAAATGACCAGTCGACTGAACCTGTTCAGTTGCACAGATACACTCTGTTTTACACCAAGTTTGAATATTCAGTTGACTGGTCGTTTTGAGTCAGTCGACCAAACTTTTCTAACAGTTATTTTCTTGAAGAGACACTTCCATTTGCGAAGACTTACGATCCAATTTGAAGGGTTATGGCTGCATCCTTTGATCAAAACTCTTCGTGAATAGTTGTACCTGTTTATCTACTATATAAACACATGAGATTCACTTCTCAAACCATCGAATTTCATTTTGTTTTATGATCATACTATCTACTATCTGTCTTTGCATTCTACAAGCAATCATAATTTATATATTGCTTGAATCTCTGAATTAATTAACTTATTATTCGATTCAAAGCAATATCTTCCTTTCTAATCTTTACACACACAATATATACTTGAGGAAAAGATTATAGAAATGTTGTACTATCAAAGACAAATCAGTGTTATCAAGAACAGAAAGTGCCAAAGCAATTTTATTAAAACTGTTGAAGTCCTGTTCGGTTGTTCAAGCGGTAAAAGTCCTCTTTCGGTTGTTAGAGGCGGAAAAATCCTGATCAGTTGCTCAGGTGTTTTTTACTATTCCTCCGGGTTAAGTGAGGGGTTATTATGAGAAATTCCAGAGCGAAGTCTGGGACTGGACATAGAACAGGAAGTTCAAACCAGTATAAAAACTCTTGGTGTGCTTATTCTTATTTACTTTACTATTATTATCTGTTTCCGCATTTATATTATAATACATTTCATATTACACGATCCTAAGTGATAACTAGTCACTTACAATATGTATTACGTAGTTATAAATTAAGGAAAAATTTAGTTAAAATCTATACTAAAATACAATTTTTAATCACAATAGTATTAGTTTCAAATAATTGCATATTTGTACGCACATATTTAAGTTTTTTCAGCTTTATACGCAATTATTTAAAATAGTTATACAGAAAATGCAATTGATATAAAAATTATATAATGTCTGTTTCTATATTTTTTTACAGAGAAAAGCTGATACGGCAATAGAAAAAGAATATAGAGTTTCCTCAAAATTAATGAATATAATGGATTTTCTATTGTTATTTATAATATTTATACCAACTTCTGCAATTATTGAGAATAAATGCAGAATTTTAAGATATACATGCAAATTATTCAAAAGAATTGCATACATCTCTGCAATTATTTTGAATAACTGGATACAAAGGAATAGTTGTTGATATTTCAGCAAGTATATATTAAGAATATATGCTAAATTTTAAGTGAATAATTGCAGATGAAAATTCCTAGATAAAAGCATATGTATATGCAAATACTCCCCATATTTACTGACTTTTTTGCAATTATTATGAAAATTTTCACAAATATCTGCAAATAATCTTAAAAATTGCTGATTTTCCAGCAACTATTAAAAATATTTGCAGGAAAAAACTGTATGAATGTTATTCTAGGTAGCATTTGCAGTATTTATGCACATAACTTCAAATATTAAAACCGCAACCATTTCTCAATATAATTAATGAATTTAAACATCAAAACAACACCAACAATCCATAAAAAATAAAAAACAATTCATATTTTTGTATGATTCGTCTTCAAATAGTTGCTGTTTTTTATTGAAATCGAGAATTGAACACTTGCCTGAAGAAAACCCAGCTCGGTTTTCTATTTGATCAGAAGAAGTTGAAGAAGAAGAACCACGGCTCGACTTTGAAGCGCAGGGGTAATTTAGGAAAAATATAGATGTAAAACAAAAATAGAGACGTAGAAAGTAAGTTTGTTTTATAAGAACCGGCTTTGAATTAAGTTCGATTTTAGGGACGTGTGCCTAACTTTTGTGAAAATATAACTGTAGTATAGATACATACTAAGATCAAAGAAGAGAGACGGATCAAATAAATATAGTAAGGCATTTGCATAAATTTTTATTACATATTTCCTTGACTATAGAAAATGCTACTTTTTTCTATGTTTTTTATAAAGGTTGCTGATATAAAATTATTGCTCAAGTATCATTTTTCATTAATTAATGTTATGAATTTTTTATTTAAAAAACATTGCATTCTTCTCAATCATTGGATGATATTACTAAATTAAAGGTGAAGCAAATCCATCATGCTATTATTCCCACTGTTATGGTGCAACAAAATGCACTACAATCGTTGACATTTTATCATCAAGATAAATATGATCTACTGTTAGATAGCACTAAATCATATAAGCTTATTATTTTTCTCTTTTAAATTTTGTAGCTTAGAGTTTGCCTTCAATGTATTTTGGTTCAGATAAAGCTTCGATTCATCTATCAAGGTTCTAAGGTTGCTTTAGTTTGATTTTGGAGTATTTTTTTAGCTCCGTATGTTTTACTTGATTGACATAAACTAGCTTAAATTTATATTTCATATTTTAAGATAATGTGAAAGATTGCTATCTTAATGAAAAGAATTTAGTTGATTAAAATAGGTACTTTAGCTGTACTTACATGTAGTAACATGCAATCACATATCTTGCTGCATGTCTCTTTACTTATCTTTTATCATATGACTTGAGCTGTAAATATATAAATGAAATATAATGGGTAATAAAGTTGGTTTTCTTTTCTGGGTTTATTTCCATTCAAAAAATACTTTAGAAATGCTATATAATGCGAACACACTTGCATGGTAATTCTTTAGTTGTTAATAATTTGATGTTGGAATCATGGATGACTCTTTTTTGAGTTGTTTGTCACTCACATTGGTTTTGGATTCTTCTCTGTCATTTGCAAGTTTAGTTTATTGTCTATGCTATGTCATTTACTACTGCGTATGTCACACAAATATCCCTCACATTATATAATAGCCATCAAGCTTAGCCCACCATAGGTTAAATGACTGTACTTTTGCAAGATGTGAGGTACAGTGCCTTATGTTGTAAGAATCACATATGCCAAACAAGAGAATGCCCACATGCTAATCAACTTTTCGGTATGCCCAGTCTCCCTTTTCACCAACCTCGCTATTATCGTCCTTACAAACATTTTTGGTTGGAGTGATAAGATCATTGGTCGTCATGGTGCTGTAAGCAAATGCCTTGCTAATGACAAATTACCCTTAATATGAGAACTCATGTTATTAGAGCATCTTCAGTGGGGTTACGGACTGAATATTCATGGCACTGAATAGGATATCCAGTGGTTCAACGTTTATTCAAAGAACGCCTAGCTTCAGGCGTCCATTTAATGAACGCTTGAGAATCAGACGTCCATTAAATTGACGCCAGTCTCCTTCCCTTTTTATGTTTTTTGCTTGGAAGGGGTAGCCAGTGGACGTCAAAGCCCAATTCAGTTTTTGAATCGAAAACTGAATATTAAACTTAATATTTAAGGTTGAACTGACGACTGGTGGACATTCCATGATGTTCAAGGCTGAATTCCATCCACCAGAGATGCTCTTACCATCATTTTTGGCTTTACCTTTTCAAGTGTTACTGCCAACTAGGAATTAGTTTAATTTTGGGGAACATTTATTAATGTGAATCAATAAATGCAGTCACGCTATTATGAAACAAAGATCGTATACATAACTTCTTCAAATCAATATGATTATATGTGAATATGTAGGCAGCAATAGATTTCTTAGGACCGCATATTTTGTTTCCAAAGATAGTAACATCTATACATGTACTTAAATGTTTAAATAGCACAGCACAGAGTATTATTATTAAGGTCATATTCTCCATTGTTCTTCTTCAAAAATGTTATATGAATGTGTATTAATTCATCACTTCTTTGTTTCTAGAATTATTATGTGCTATTTATTTTAAACACCTACTATATAAACTATTTTGTAAACCATTCATTTTTGTGCATTTGAGACTAATGTTCCATATATATATATATATATATATATATATATATATATATATATATATATATATATATATATATATATATATATATATATATTTGATACGAGGAACTGTTACATGAAGTGCAACTCACATTTTCCATTTCCTATACATAAATCCATATTTCCAATATCTCAATTCATCCTGCATCCTCTTTTGCATATTATGGCTGTATGTCATCTAACTTTACGCCTTTTGTATGCTTCTAGAATTTGATACTTTTCTTACATTATTTTTATTTCATTTTTTATGATTAAAGAGTTTTCGTGAGCTTTTAATTGTTTGGTTGCGTTATTTTATTATAGCATGTCAAAAAAGGAAGCATGCATTGCGTGAATGACCGAATGAGAGAAATGTACAAAGAACGTATATAAATCGTTGTTCTATAATTAAGTGTTTTCATTGCTTACATCATCATTAACATTTTTAGTTAACCCTCTTATTTTCTAATTGATATACATGGAGTTGTTTGTTTTACTATTTTGAAATAAAAAGAAATTATGTAATTACTTTGCATATGTTTTAAAACATATGCCCACAAATTTTTGTTTTTAACTCGTGTGTTCTTTTATTTATTTTTATTTTTTTTGAAAACCCAAAAGAACCCGTTGGGCCGATAAACTCTTGAGGAGGGTATAATAAAGCCGATCGATGATCCAAGCCTCCACATCTTTGATAAATTTATATAGAATAGAGAAGTACATGGTAGAAATCGAACTCAGGTCTTTTTACCAGAACCCAAGCCTTTTTTCCACCTCGCCGCACCCGTGGACTTCTTTCATTTATTGTTTCAAAGTGAATTAATATTCAATTTTTTTACCCATAAATGAAATATTTATAGCAGCTTTTAGGGTTTTATCCCATGTATAGCAAAATCAAATGACAAAATAATGGGCCGTCAAGGCCATTCCGTATATATGCAATAAAGATATGCGCTAAGTAAATTCACACTAATATCAATATAATATATTGTGTAGCAAAAATAATAAGCTTTCTCAAGGAAAAATAATAAGCTTTCGCAAGGACAAACACCATTGTCTCAGTGGTAAAGTGATTCAGCTTTAGTGTGAGAGGTCACAAGTTCGAAACTTATGTAGCGTGATTCGAACGTTTATTGACATGTGATATGTTTTTACAGTGTTTTGTTGTATATAAAGTACCATTTCAAAAAAAAAAAAGGAATGGCACACCAGCTATACCAATAGTATTAATATTTCTATATCTCTCTTCATTCTGATTCTAGATTTAAATATGAATATTTTTATTACTCAATTGCACGTGGTATGGTATTGATTTTCTCCCTTCTATTTAAGATTCCGATATTGAGTTTAAAGGATGCATAAAAACGTATGTTTGGACAAATTTAAAAATAAAAAATTAATTTTTTATACCATTTCAAATTGTTATTATATTAATTGTTTTTATAATTACATATGGCACTACTATGGAATTTCACAATAAGCGAAATTTGTGGCATTTTTTGGACATGGTACTAGAAATGACAAATCAAGTTTTGTTTAGGAGCGCACTAAATCAACTTATAGTTATTGGTTAACTCACACACATATATATGTTGGATTACTGTTTTACCTTTCATGGATATGAATGATAAATAAGATATGGAATCTAACATACATTCGTATGTATTCAGTTAACTTTTTAGTAGAATTTATTGATTATTTAATTATTCCAAACTTATTTCCTATTGAAATTCCTCATGTTTTTAAATCTAATGGATCCTTTTTCTTTTTGTGTTTGCGTGCTTTAATTTGTGAAGCATTATTGATTATACACATCTATGAAACTAAGAAAAATCTGCGATAATTCTCTTCAAAAATGAAGAGTATTTAAACTGAAGATTATTTCTTTTTTCAATGATATGTAGACTCTTTATCTGTACTATTAATAATAAGAATTCATTGACCTATCATCAACCATGTCTTTTGGAAGTTCTTAAAATACCCTTTTCACTTGCGCCTTTCTTTTTCATTTCATTTCCCAACAGCCTAAAAAACCCTAATCGCTACCGCTTCCCAGCCTAAACTTCCCTAATCGCCCCAAATTAAACCTCAATATCGTTATCGTCTCAGACCTCAACACTCAAATCTCGAATCTCGAATCTGTATTATTAGTTTTAGCTGCATCTTTCTACGCCAACACTACTGGCTACTCCTGCACTCACGCTGAAGTTATTCAAATTGACTACCTTCGGCTAAACTTATTATGTGAGTTGAACGATCTATCAAATTAGTTCTTCGATTTGTTTGTTTGAAAGTTATTTGTTCACTTAGTATTGTACTCTTCTCTATAATCATCGGATTCGAATTTTTGCCCTTCCTACACCGACGCTGCTGACCACACCTGCACTGACACCAAAATTACTCAGACTGATGCTTATAGTCTTCTAGAAATCATCATTTCTCATTTCCTTTTATTACTATTGTACAGCGTGCAATTTACCTCTCTTAAGTCTTGCAGTGCTTTCATGTTTGATAAGATGTAAACTGAAACAATGAATGAATCTATGTCAATTCAAACTTCAGCTAAGCAAAGGTAATGAATACTGTTTTTTTAATCCTTTTCTTCGGCTAATCTCAAAATTACTCTATTTTATTCTTTTGTATATAAATACACTTTAGTATTTGGGTTACTTAGCATCAATAAAAATTGTCATATGTTATTTTATAAAATTTGTTTATATTTATATTTCGAGCTCAAGTTATTTTCTATATGCGTTGCTAATCTGTTTGGTTACTCAATTAAGCAAATGATTTTCTTTCATGGTGCAAATGATTAATCCCATCAAGAATAATGTTTTATTTGGTTTGAATTATGGTACAAAATAGTTTTATTAATTGTATTTGTATGTTACAGTTTACATAATCTCTTAGATTTTTGCTAAGCATAGAGTCATATCTGTTCTATTTTTTGGTTGATTTTGAGTGTAGCGGGGGATGTTTATAGTTTGGTACATTTGATTGTTTAAGCCGGTTGATAATGAGTGGTTTTGTTAAGGTCGATGAACGGCAAGGTGCTAGTGTAGGTGACTTTGTTCAGGTTGCTGATGAATGACTCGGTGAGGTTGATAATGAAGGATAAGCGATTGGTTTGGGTTATTGTTTGTAGGTGTATTGTAGTGTTAGCGAGGTAGCAGTGATGTTTCAGGTGATGGCGGGTTTGTAGTGAGGTTGTATTGCTGAGGTTGATGTTGTTTGGTTTGAGTCGGGATTGTTGTAAAAATGGTGGAGATAGTTATTGGTGGTTTGCAGAGGGGGGGGGGGGGGGGGGTTTGTGTGATGCAGGTGATTGAAGTTTGATGATATGGTCGATAGGTGCAAATGCAGGCGTTTGATAAGTGTTTGAGTATGGTCGATAGTTGCAGGTGTTTTGATGCAGTTTGTGTTTGGTGTAACAAAATGTGATGTTGTAGGTTGCTGCTGCAGTGGTGTTCTGTGATTGTACAGTTTTGAGTGGTTCCGCTGTTGTATGATGCTGTTTGGTTGCAGACAAAAGTGATTGAAGGTTGGCAGTGGGTATATAAGAGATGTAGGAGGAGGGATTGCAAGCTGTTTGCATCTATAGTTTGGGATTGTGGGAGAGGGAAGAGGGATGGTGAAGATTTGAAGGCATGTTCTGTTGAGAGTGATTGTTCAGATTTGGATGTTGGAGGATGAAGGTGTAGTTTGGGTGAGATGGAGATGAAGTGTTTTCGGTAGAAGTAGTGATTGTTTTGGAGTGTGTGCAGAAGTAGTGAGGGATGCAGGAAGCTTACTGATGCATGGTTGTAGTGAGAGAAAGATGCATAGTTTTTGAAGTTTGAGGTTTATTTGCTGTTTGGTGGAGGAATAAAGCAGTAGGGATGACTTTGGTTTACTTCTGTGGGATTATGATGCAGGAGTACTCTTGGATTCGGGTGAGGTGATTTTTTGAGGTGGAGATGGTGGAGATAACTAATTCTTGACATTGCAAAAGAAAATATCAGATTTTATGTTTTTATTGAAACTATAAACCTAAGTATTCCAACAATTTCTATATGGCATCAGTTTTTCTGTTTTGAACAAGTGTTAACATTGAAGAGGTTAATGCGATAGAAATTAAATCCGACGCTTAGTATTATTGTACTATAAAACTAACAATTGTTACTGCACATATGAAAGTCTTAGTACACTGTTAAATATATGCTCTCTCCTCTCTTTTATATTACTACCGTGAACCAATCTTCTGCATAATCAAATATGATTTTAGCAACACATGTTAGTTTTTCATTTTTAAGTTAATTATTTTGTTTTTTATGAGTTATACATATACTAGAGTTTGAATCTTTATGCAGGATCTAAAGGAAAATGAAGGCTAGTATGAACTCAAGCATTGTCAAGTGGTAGCATTAAGACTGGGGATTCTTATAGTTCAACTACTTCAAACAGTTAAGTGTTTGGGGCTATCTTATGCTAAGACGCCATGTGTAGGCATTTCTGATGTTTAATTATTGTACAATGATACTTCCTACTCTCTCTTTGCATACTTTCATGAATGTAATGTGACCATGTATTTGTTTAAAGCTGAAGATATGTGAACGATCTTGGAACGTTTTGCATATTCAGTATATATAAGGTAGATTATATAACAATTGTTGGTTTTTACATAAATCTAATTTAATATATGGATCAGTGATTGTATTAAGTATTCCCAACTTTTAATAACCATTTTTTTTACCATTTGTTTACTGTTCAAAGCACAAAGTTTGTGGACATGTCACAGTTGTGCACACAATTAAATATACAAATTCATACTTTTATAGACACATTACAATTGTTCGCATATTTAAATAAACAAATTCATAGTTTTATGGAGATTAAACCTCTAACTTTTACTTTTTATTATTACAATATTTCACAATTACAATTGTGTGATCTGTATCTTAATTTCTGAATGTTACTTTAGTCACTAGATATAATAATACCTTTCACTTATAAGTAAAAAAATAAGAAGCAAATAGTATAGTGGTTACGAGTTTTTGCTATGAAAATTACTACATGACAGTTGGAGAAGTGGTATATAATCTAGCGAATTATGCAGGATAACTGATAATACATTAATGAAATATACGTTTTTCCAATGTAGTCGGTTGCTATCATGTTTTTTTCCTTTGCTTTCTTTAGAAGATGTTACATTTTTTCCGTAAGTGATCTGAACCTATGACCAGCACTCTGTATGGTTTCTATTTGAATCTGATAAGAATTAATTTTATTTCAACTTTACAATTTAATGGACCTACTCAGTGTTCACAGATACTAAACGATCCTTTTATACAAGTGGTTATTTCAATCGATATTTCATTCAAATTTCGCTTAATTTAATTGATTTATAATTTATTAATTATTATTTTTTTACCTTATTTTTGTATTTCAAGAATTGAAATTCCAATGGAATTTTCTATCTTTTACCTTCATAACGCATCAGACCATTAATGTAACCATAGGATGATCTGTATTTAGTTATTGATTTTAATAAGCAATAACCAATCTATTGTTATCAGTCATTTGTTAGGAAATTGCACAATTTGATACAAGGGTATGATACTAGAGACATCTCTCCTACTATCTATACATGCTTCATAGATTCCAATTAAGCGTTTATAGGTTTATGCATGCTTCACAGATTCCAATTAAGGGAGCTAAAGACTCTAATAGGATCGTTAAGTGATGCATCCCAAACTGGCCATAATAATAATAATTTACATTTACATTCGAAAATGATAGACATATTATAATATTATCAATTATAATGCTCACTGTTAAAGCCCACAAAATCTATAACATTTTGCTTTCTTTTTTATTTTAAAGGAGAACGCCTATATTGTGCCATCATTCATTTCATTTTCATAACTTAATCATGTGTGTTCTGTTAGCTAATTCTTTATTGAAGTTTATTAGAAATTAATCGATTATAAAATATTTGATATTTTATGATGGTTTATTTATCAATGGAAAAATAGTGAAAGTAAATCTAACGAATTACTGTAAACCGCATGGACTAAGGCCTTCATGCAGTTTTGAGTCACACAACCATATTTTTATTATCTAAGGATATTGTATATTTTGACAAAGAAATATTTAGACAGATTCATAAGTCTTGATGTGAAATTTAAAAAATCAACGTAAGAAATTGAGGCCAAGCAGTTTAAACACCTGTGTGAGCTATATTTGTATGTACAAGTACTGGGGGAAAACTAGAGTATATTGATCGATAAAATCCCTTTATATGATTTTATTTCCATTGTTTTGTAGCAGTTATGCTATAAAAATATGATCAACGATCAAATGCACGTCCACCTGGACGTGCGTATATACTCGTATTTTATAGGATATTTATGGGCTGGCAATTGGCACTATAAAATTTAAGATGGATGCAAGTTTGTGGAAAATATTAGGTAATTAAACAAGTGAAGCCTATTGAACATCAGGTATATGACATTATATATAATATATTACCATTTCACATGTAAACATATAATGTCATAATTGAAATATATAATGTCAAATATGAAATATATAATGACTTGCTTGGTAGTGTATAATTTGAGGAATATAAGAACAATTTACACCGATGCAACATGTGGTATATAATGCCATATATAAATTTCAATAGTAGTGTGTATTTTAGAATTTTACTTTACGGGTTATGTAAAATTATTTTCGGATCTTATCCTAACATGGAAGAAAATTGCCTTAATATTAGGCACTATAATCAATGCAGAATGAGCCTAAGCAAATTAAAAGGAAGTAAATTTACATTTTTTGATGCATGCAGTCAAACACCTTTTTTTGAAACTCTTTACCATTAAACCTTGACTTATATATTAGGCAATAATATTACATATCATATATTATATTTAGGTACAACAAGCCTTGATTAGGACAACTATTCATATATGACAAATCAGTCGATGGCATCTATATACTAATTGGTTTTAAGTGACTGCATCATCTTTTAAGTAGGCTTATAATGTAGGACTCGCATATAGATGGAAATTAACGATGGATATATTTAATTAAATATTACAGGAAATTATTGTCAAGGACAAAATTTCACAGTTTTTTAGCCTCAAGGACAGACCTTCAATATTTTATTCTGAAGGACAACTTTCCATAGGTATCAGTTTTTAGTTATTGATAGCAGTTTTTAGGTATCAATTTGTAGTTATCGGTAGCAGTTTCTAGGTATCAGCTTTTAGCTCGGCAGCAGTTTTGTTGTCCTTATGAATAGTTTTGAAAAATGTTTGTCCTTATGAATAATTTTTAGAAGAATGTTTTTCCTTGTGCTAAAAATATTGAGGTAGTGTCCTTGAGACAAAAAATATACAAATCTTTGTCCTTTAAATTAATTCTCCCTAAATATTATATCCAACTTTTTCGTATAATATTTAATTACTGCTCATTTTGATCTTCTATTCATTAATTATTGGTGCTTGTTATATTTTAACTATTTATTGTGTTGTTGGAATAATGAATCAATTACATAAGTTTTTTCTCATTTAATTTTGTTAAATTTCTTAATAACATTTAAAGAATTTGCAAATAATAGCAGTGCAAAAGATTGTAACCTGGCTAAGTCAATAGTTAGTTATTATAATGAGTAATATTAAGTTGATCAATGGTTGTAGGAGAGTTTATGTTCCAGCTGATTGTGACAAAAAGAGAAGCATCTGATCAAACTTTCTTAAAAATGTATCATAGGTACAAATACAAAAATATACAAATTATTAAGTTCGAAAATAAAACATCTCATAATAAAATTAAAATATCAACACATTTTCTCACATTTATATTCTTTTTCCCACTTTCAAATTATTTCATGATAACAGTTTTTGATTTTTTTTTGATTTTGATGGAGAGGTTGTGTATCGAAGTAGTTATTTTGCTTGCTACTAAAGGGAAGAGCTCTCATGGTTTGTGTATAGTGAAGATTTGTTCTTTGTTTATCTTTTTCCACCTTTTATGTTTAATTTTTGGTAAGTTTGGTTTTTCATTCATTTCTAAAAGTTGTTCTTAGTTGAATTTAGTAATGAGAGAGATTGGGAATTCAATTTAGTGTTGGAAAATATACTATTTCTTTATACTAATTATGAATTGGAGTTATGATGGTTATGTTGGATAATAAAACCGATTTCATAATTTTTTTCATCTTTTGAATTTTCTTTTTTGATAGCCTAATTATCTTATTATTATTTTTCTCTTCTTCTTGAATTAGTTTATATGTTTATATAAGACTTCATCTTTTTTCATCCAAAATGGCATTTTTGTTTAAAATTACAAGATTATATTACCATTAAATTAACGGGTGTTTGCCTTATTTAATTTTCATGTTTATGATTTCAAGTAAATAAGAAGCATTTCTTCTGCAATTTTGCAACCATTATGTGCTGCGGTGTAGTTGGGACACTTCTCTACTTCATAGTTTCTTTTGGTAAGACCTTAATTTTAGGTGTTTTTTTTGTGTGTGATTTTTTTTGAAACCCAAAACAGAAACAAATATACAATGGCTCCAACCCTAGCCGACATAATACCATTTATCTCAAAAAACATCGAAACCCTAATGCTCGAAATCGAAACAATCTACTTGAGTAAACAAAATCGATGTCAGGGGGGTTTCTAGGAGGAGAATTTCTCTCTCAAAACTCCATGCTCGCTGCAATCACAAGTAGAAAGAGTATCTTCGGCTAAAATTCGAGCATCAGGGAGGATCTTTCGAAGATTACTGTTGTGAGTGGCTATTTTTTGGTTAGTATCCTCTGTACGGTTCTGATCTACGTATTGATGCTTCCTTTGAGCTTCAAAGTTGTATAAAGACGGCTCATTTTGCAAGTTACAGTTGCTATGACTGCTTTCTCCTTTCTCTCAAACAGATGAGTGATAGATCTGATTGTTAATGTTACTTCTGTAATAATTCTTGTCAATTATTTGATTATTGATGACCAATTGCTAGTATTTGTCCATCCGTAGATGACTGTCCCCCGAATCCTCAATATTGTTAGCGTGGTAGCTTTTGCCCCTATCAGGTAAAAACAATAATTCATTAGAGCTCAAATATTTGTTATCCTTAGGAAAAAAGAATTAACTTTATGGTAATTTCCCTTTATGTTACAGGAATTATTCCTATTGTGATGGTAAAGGTGACCCCATCCAGTATTGAGTGATTTAAGGATGGATCAATTCTTATTCATAGGCTTTTTCATCTAATAACTACCATTGTGGTGGAGATGCCTCATGTTGGGATAATCATTAATGATTTTCCCACTCTGTAAGAAAGATTCTAAACTCTCTTCATATTTATCCATGCACGAATAGTTTTGATTTGGATTATCTGAATGTGTGCTTTGATTTTTGTGTTTCTCGAGAAGGATCTGGCTGTCTAATTCAATTTTCTTCCAAATATCCCAAATTTTAGGGTCCTAAATGACCATGATTCTACCATACCCCCCATCTGATTATTATTTATAATATTCCAGTTGTTTAAACATTTTATTTGCTAATCAATAATTTTAGAATTATCCAATTTGTGTTCTAACAAACCAACAACGTTGGGATTTGTAGACCTAAGAAGATTAGACATGAGAATTGAGACCTCTATCATTCCAAGAAATAATCATCATATAAATAGCAGAAAATTAAAAGAAAAGGGTACTATTAACAACAACAATTTATGCACTATGATTGTCATCTTCTTCAAAGGTTTCTATCCTCTTTCCTTTTTTTGTATGATGTTTTGTTTAATGTTTTCAGCTGACTTTCCATTTGGAATTTTTGATGACATATTTCCTTTTAAAGTCACTATCTTCTGCTTCTTCAATTTTTCATTGTCTATAATATCTTTTATGCTTTTCATTCTGCCTCTTCTTTTTTCTTTTTTGTCTTTTCTACTTTTCCTTGAGGTTGAAGTAGAATTTGAAACTAAACTAATAGCGTTTTGAATATTGAAATCAGAAGCTGGATTTTTTGTAAGTGTAGAGAGATGTGTGGCTAAATAACTGATGTGATTTTCTGATGGCTCCTTACATAAGATATTATTGGTGTAAGGACCATCATCAAAACTCGTAGCTTCTACAATAGAGGGATCTTCTATTGCTTGAATTTTTGTATCTTTTGCTTGAATAGCCGAGTCGTCTTTATTTAATATTTGAGGTACAAAAATGCTTTCGTTGATTTTCTCTGTTATTTTAGATGACTTAAAACAAATTTCAGCCTCATTTCCAACCTTTATCTGATATTTTTTGCCTTCTTGAGAAAATTTTTCAAATGCAAAATTATCAACAAGTAATGTTGTTTTTGCAATTTCACTACTTTTCTCTAGCAAAATGCTGGTGTAGACAGCAGCTTCTCCTTACATGCTTTGCTTTTTTTCCAAACCAATTTAGAGTCATAATTTTTCAAAGAATGACCAAAACATGAACATGTTTTACATCTAGGAAGACCCGTTCATATTCAATATTTTGAACTAAGTTTTCACCATTTTGTAATGAGATAGTAGCTTTATTTGGCAGATAAGAATCTGCTTTAATTTCTACAAGTATTCTTGCAAAAGAAAGCCTAGTTTCTTTTGCAGTATGATCGTCCAATTTAAGGGGGATGCCAATTACACTAGCAATTGCACTTAATATTTCATTATCCCACAGTCTATGGTTTAGTTCGGGTAGTTTGATCCAAATAGGCAAAGTAGAAAGTAAATCTCTATCAAGATTTATTTTACTACTCCATTTTTTATAATAATCAGTTTTCCATTGATAAAATATGGCCCCCCATTGATAGCATTATCACAATCCGAAGCATTGGAAAATTTGATTAAAAGAATCCATTATTATGAGTAAAAAAGTCGAAATTACCCGTGGGTTTACAGGATTTAGCAATTACAGCCTTGAAATGATGATAAGCGGGTCTGTTGCCAAAAATGTAGGCAAATACTAAGAAGTTCCATTTAGTTTCTGCCCTTTTGCTGGCCTCCGCGCTCACCATCACTATTTTGTTCTCATTAATGGAGAGAGCAGTGGCATACTTGAGGTCAAATTCAGTATTTGAACCTCCTTTCTTGATCATTTCTGCCCATGAAGAAGGCTTGTTCAGGTTAGTGCTGATTTGAGACACTGAATTCTCATTATTTTGAGCGATTCTTGAATTGCTTCTTGAATTTCTGAAATGAATGTCTGAGTTTATAACTTGCTGGTTGGTTCTTGCAACATTTCTTGTTGAAATACCATCATTTATAGTATTCCCTGATTTGCATTTCTAAAAGTCCGTTTGGATTGATTCATAATGCCTTGTTTCAAGTTCAACTGATAAGAACCAATTTCTGCACGCTACATTTGAGAAGAAGATTTTTTATTCAACATTTTTGATCTTCTATTCTGAATAACTTGAAAACCTTCTTCATCAATATCAAGAACTTTTTTTACTGTCAGAGGTGGTAAGGGCGACAATGGATTTGGTAGAGGAGGTGGAGAGTGAGATGGAGAGGGTTGAGAGGACCCCTCATTCTGACCAAGGTTGTGGATAGGATTATCTAAGAGATTTGTAAAAGTAGTCATGGCTGCATAGAGCGTTTCTTTCTTTGTAATATTTTTTAATTATACGATCAATATATATGTTTTTGTTCATGAGTAATTCTATATGTAATTATTGTTACTGTGTTGTTTATGTCAAGGAAATGATGTCTAAGCAAAATCCCTCGCTATATTGTTGTCATATAATTAATTTGGTACATCCAATTTACGGTGCTCTACTTCATCTATGTGCGTTCGTATGGCTGAAATGAAATGTGCAAATAAACTCAAAAAAGGATTGGATATTTAATATAGATTGTACTAAACATGTAGACTATGTTGGCATTCTATTAATCTGCTCCTCCGTTAAACAAACCTCAAATACATTATTTAACTCATTAACACATTATATACAAAATTATAATATCAATACATTTCCACACAATTCTATTTTTTTCCCAATTTCAATTTTTTTTAATTTATATCAAATATTATTTTAATAAATTTGATTATATTATGTATTCTTTTTGGACAAATATTAAAATATTTATTGCAAAGGTTAAAATGAATAAAATGTCTTAATACTTTTAAACTTGTAGAGGGAATTAAGGATAAAAATTAGTATGATTGAATTATTTAATGGTAATATAAATTATCCATGATTCATTTATTCATTTAGTATTTGTACATTAGTTCAATATAATAGTTAACATGTGAATAATAAAATCCAAATTTTCTTTTTGAAACTAATCCAAACAAATGAATCATTTTGAATGCTTAGAATTCAAAAATAATGATATATATAATTAGTTATAACTTATATATATATATATCTATTAAATGTATAAGTTATTTCATTTTCATAATGTCACCCTAGATTATTAAATGACAACAAAATAATAATTTAACATATAAAATTCCACAATAGTGTATCTATATTCAATAGGAAAACCCTATAATAAAGCTTTTGAAATTATGAAAGCACTCTTTTCATAGTTTAGCCAAAACTAAGAGCAGTTTTGCGATTTACCATTCCACTCTACCACATCTTTATAACCACCCTCATTTCCTCTTTTGTTGAGATAAAGCTAAACAGTCTTATTCTCAAAAATCAATGACAACTTACCTTAAAAGCTAAGGGTTTTTTTGTCATTCTCTGCCCATACTCCTGTTCGTTGTGATGATCTCACTACACCACTTCCATAAATAACATTCTCATCTCTCTTTTCCGATCAAAACTTAATTTTCCACATTATAAATTTACATGTCTACGTGGAATTGAATCGTATTGTTCTTATTGTAATTTTAATTTCTCAAATAAGTTTGAGGTGCATATTAAATTTTTTGTTTCTTTTATCCTAAACTATTAAATTTTGTTTTTCTGTGTGCATATGTAAAATAATTTATTTTGCATTGAAATAGACTAACATACGGTATTCTTTGCATACGCCCAATGGACGTGCCATACATACTGTTGTTTATAGTATCAGTTGATTTACATCTATTTTGTTCTATTCTATTTTGATTATAAGCTCATATTCTTAGCATTGAAGTTGTGAAATATTACATCTAATTTAATTTGTTGTTCATGTTGTTCTTGCAGTTCAAATCTGACATTTTACTGTAAATTTATGTGCCTAAGTTGTCCCCTTTATTCATGTTTGATACCACTTATTTATATGAATTTATTTTGTTACAACTTAAGTAAATTATATATGTTGTCTATTTTAAATCATTTGAGAATTGAATTTGATTTTTTATGCAGTGTGTTTGAATTTTTTTTTTATTGTATTCTTTTGTCAAAAGAACATAATTGGACTTTAGTATAAATTTGTTAACTTCTAATTCTAACACATATAAAATCAGAAACTTCACATATTCGTTTTTTATTGTAATTTTTAAACTAGCTTGAAATTAATTACATATACGAGCGAATGTGTTGTTTCTATTCAAGGTTTAAAAAAAAATATGTACAGTCACAATTTTAATCTTAAAGTTATTCCTAAATTTAAGCTTGGTTATGTTTTTTAATACTGGATTTCAGATTGTAATAATGGTCAAAATTTATTTTATATGTGTATATTATTTAGATTTTAATTACTAATTTGAATTGACATTAGTTGAATGAGCAAAGGAAGGAAGAAAATGCCCCATCTTACCTTTCTAAAAATATCTACCATAATTCCTTAGCTGTCCTTTTTCTTAATATTTGTTAACTTTTATTTGTTACTAAAATATCTTTCAATATATTATGCATTATTGTAAATTTAACTTATATACAGACATACATATGTAATTTTACTATCACTTACATGTTTTAAAATAAAATTTGGACAACAAAGGCATTCTACAGTAAATATCATTAATTTGTCACTTAACCTAATTAAAGAGAGAGAAATGAAACATTTTCCTCTCTACATTATGGCCCCATCTTCTCCTATTTAATTATTTATGTTAAGAGAATGAAATAAAAGTTTTCTTTCTCTAACCTTTTACATGTTTATTTACAAACTTTTATGTGCTGCTCGTATGCTATCCTTATCATTCAAACACATGAATGCATTTGACATTCATCGAATTACATATTCATTTGAATCAAATTTAAAACTCCTTTCATTATCAAATTAAATAAAATATTGATTTTATTTATAAAAAATTTCAGATAAGGCCTAAATGTATTTAGATTTTATAGGCCTATTAATGATCCAAAATGGTAAAACAAATTAAAATTCATCTATTTCTTCAGCTGCGAGCTGTCCCAATTCCAATATATATTAAAGTGTATTAATTCAAAAATTAAGATGCATTTGATAAATTTAAGCAAAAATCACCCAATTATTTTTAGATGCTAAGTTAGTGCTCAGCTATGGTGAAATCATGTAAAAAGAAAATGGAAATTGATGATGAGATTGATGGAAATGTACATGGATGAAAGCGTAAGGAACTACAAGGTGAAATCTGAAATGAAATTGCTAGGATTTGTGGAAGAATTTGTATGGTCTGAAGCTAGGCACGATGGAAGACAAAGAGTTTTTCTACTTTGAAGGCAAGTGTATAACGATGATGAGGCAATGACATATCCCTTTTAAAGTTTGAGTCATCGGTTCAGTAAAGGTAAATCAAAATAATGGGGAATTGAACCGATGAGCGACCATGTAGAAATGAAGAGATTTGAAATACCATGCTAGATGTTTATGCCACTAAGCAAACCTGAGTTACCCACACTATAATAAACAAAGATGTCTTGCAATGATCAACTGGCACTCTTCAGACATAGGCAAGATTCTACAGAAAATTGTCAGCTGAAGTTTCATCCAAATGGATTGGATTAGAGATGGGATCACTTAATAGAAATCAAAGCGATTTTGAATTTAGAAAAGTACACATAGTACTCTCGAAAGTATGCTTTCAGGGACAAGTGTTGTGTGCATTCCCATCCAAAGTATAACGTATAAGAAAAGACATTAAGGAGCACAGAAAGCAGCTAGAAACTCATCACTCAATCACAAGGGCATGGCAATAAGAAAAGAGGGTGAAAAGATAGCTTAAGAAAAATCGAAAAGGAAAATACAAGTCTTGAAGGAGTTAAGAGAATGGTTTGGTAGGCCACAATGGAAATGGTACAAAAAAATAATAATTAAATGGTTCGGTAGTTTCTTTCTACCAAACGGAAAAATCTTCTTGGTAGACAACTACTGAACAGGAAAACTGGTTTGGCATTCCCATGATGAACCAAACTTCTACCAAACCAAAACCTAGCAGAACCCAAGGAGTTTCGAAACGAACCGTTCAAGCATGGAAAGTGCATATTTTGTAGGAATACTAAGCAAATCGCTATATTTCTTCATACCAAAAGTATCCCAAGGGATGAACAGTAATAATAGGTAACCATGAAAGCAAAAACTAATGGACTAAAACCTACTGGGCTGGACGAGATTTCTACCAAGCTGGATCATTTTCACATTTCTTTGAGCAATAGGTCATTGTATTTTGTAACTTCTGCAATGTGCTCGAGATCTAATGATAATTGATAGTGAATGTAGGCATAATTCAACCGAACCACTAAAATATGTGGTCTTTACTTTATTCCACTTTATTATTTATATTATGTGCATCTTATTTACTCTCTAGTATTAGTAAACAATATATAAAACAACTTTGAAATACGCCTTATATCTACAATTCAACAAAAAAATGACTTGGTGTTTTCCCTTTTTTAAAGTAAACAGTACTTTTGGATAAATGTTCCCACACACTGGCATGAGAACATGCAAAAACATCTTGATTAGTCCTTAACAACCCCACTAATTCCACCTTCAAACCTTGCTGCAGGTAGGATTCAATTTTCTTTGCCTTGGTTTAACATCCTCATTGGCTGTTACGAATTCCATGGCCTTTGTAGGCCCAGTTAATGCTCAATCATATCCCTATATTGTGTCCAATCTATTAAAAGGATTGCTTATGTACAAACAGGGATCTTTATATAATTGCTATGTGTTTGAGTTATTAATGCAGAATCCCTTTCTAAATCCATTCCTTTCTCAGTGTGCATGATTTCATAAAGTTCAACCACATAGCATTCCCTTACAACGTCTTGATATCCCTTCGATAATCCCAACTCTGTTGGTCATTAGGAAGTACATTTTTATGCACCATTGGGATAGCGCTACCTATAATTATAAATAGCTAGACGTCCTAGAAAAGCATTGTATGCTAAGAAACCATTGACAAAAATGAAGAGTTGCATTCATATAGCCGAATTTGGATGGTACCCAAGCTTGACAAGTAGCTCCAACGTACCCAGATGCATTTTACCTTCCCCACTGAACCCGTGTAACTTCTTGTTCCATGGAATAACATCTTTCACGAATAATCTTATTATTTCAAAAGCATCCTTAAACAAGGTGTTAACCGAGCTTCCTTTATCTACAAAATTCCGATGTACTTCCGCTAGGCCAAGCATTGTCAAAATTACCAACGAATCAGTGTGAGGGTACTACTTTCCATATAAGTCCCAAAAAATGAACATAATCTCAGTATCATCTTGACTTGATGCCTTAACAATTTCAAAAACAATGGGAAGAAAAAGGTCCACCAAAGTACTAATGGGTCCAGTCCTAGTCAGCCGCCATATCAGCAGCACCAGTGGCAGCTACGTCAGAAGGCCCCACCACCACAGTGGTAGCATCCTGGTTGGGGAGGGTGGACTATTCCTCCTTGCCCATTTCCTACATACTCTTGGTAGCCAAGGCCCATTCCAGCTGTCCAACGTTCCTCCTTTGCTAGATCAGGCTTACTTGGATCCAGACCTCAAGCTTTCAATGCAGTTGCTCCTCCTGCTCCTAGCTACATGCCCACTGACATTGAGGCCGCTATGCATGCTCTTTTGTTCTCTCAACCATATGGAAACTACTACATGGATACTGGTGCTACATCTCACATGACGGTGGATGCAGGTATTCTCTCTTCTTATTTCAATTCAAGCAATAAGCATCATAACATTGTTGTTGGTAGTGGTCATTTAATTTCAATTATTGGTCACGGTCCACCTTATCCACCATTTACCTTAAACAATGTGTTACATGCTCCTACGCTCATTAAAAAACTGGTCTCTGTTCGTAAATTCACCACAGATAATATGATTTCTATCTCTTTTGACCCTTTTGGTTTCTCTGCTAATGACTTACAGACCGGGAACAGACTAATGAGATGTGATAGCACTGAGGGCTTATATTCACTTTTCTCCGACTCTCAAGCCATTTCTTCCAACAATCATTCTTCTTTTACTGCTTTGCCTTCGAATATTTGGCACAATCGTTTAGGTCATCCTGACGATGCTATTCTTAAGTCTCTTTGTAGTAAAAAGTTTATTGATTGTAATATGGTTTGTAAAACTTTTTATTCTTCTTGTCCTCTTGTGAAACATTCTAAGCTACCTTTTTATGATTCAATGTCATATACTTTTCTTCCATTTGATATTATTCATAGTGATCTTTGGACTTCTCCTATTGTTAGTACTTCCGGCCATTATTATTATGTTCTTTTTCTTGATGACTATAGAAAATTTTTGTGGACCTTTCCTATTGCAAAAAAATCTCAGGTCAAACAATTTTTCTTAGCGTTTCATGCTTTAGTCAAGACACAATTTGAACGTAATATTAAAACTTTTCAGTGTGACAATGGCACAGAATACATTAATGGCACTTTTAAGGATTTTTTTGAGAAACATGGTATGCTTTTCTGTCACTCATGTCCTCATACATCTCCTCAAAACGGGAAGGCCGAAAGACAAAATCCATAAATAATATCATCCGGACTATTCTTGCTCATGCATCTATGCCACTCTCCTTTTGGCATCATGCTCTCTCCATGGCTACATATCTTCTCAATATCCTTCCTTCCAAGGTATTGAATTACCAATCCCCTGCTCAAATCCTCTATCAAAGTGATCTGGATTATTCAGGTTTGCGTGTTTTTGGTTGCTTATGTTTCCCATTATTCCCCTCTTCTACTATTCATAAATTACAAGAAAGATCGACTCCTTGTACTTATTTAGATCCGGCTCCTAATCATCATGGCTCCAAATGCTATGACATGTCTAATGGTAAAATCATAATTTGTCGCCATGTTCGTTTTGTTCAAACAAAATTTCCATTCTCCAAACTCCACAAAACAAAACTTCGAATTATGATTTTTTGAATGACAATATTAATCCTCAATTAATACATCATTTATCTCAAAATACCACACCACAAAATATGCAGCTTGACCCAACAACACTGCCCAACGACTCGTCCTCTCTTCCTCAATCTAGGTCACAGTCACATACAAGCCCAGATTCCACACCTCCCATTGCTACCCATACTCGGTCCTCTATTTCCTCCTCTGACCCATCCTCTCTTCCCCACAGTCCAACCCCGTCTATGACCTCCCCCACTTTAACCATTCCTCACACCACCCCAATTGCTCTCAACCCCATTTCAACCCGCATGACCACTCGTGCATCAAATGACATTTTTAAACCCAACCCCAAATACTCATCTAATTACCATACTACCACCACTACAGATATTTCTTCTGTTTTGAAAAATTCTGTTAGTGCGCTTAGTGACCATAATTGGAAAAGTGCAATGTTGGATGAATTTAATGCTTTAATTGACAATAAGACGGGAATTAGTGCCTAGGCCGCCTAATGTTAATGTTATTCGGTCTATGTGGATTTTTTGTCATAAATATAAGTCTGACGGCTCTTTTGAGCGTTATAAAGCTCGTCTTGTAGGTAATGGAAATACACAGCAACATGGCATTGATTGTGATGAAACGTTTAGCCCCGTGGTTAAACCGATCACCATTAGAGCGGTTCTCAGCATTGCTCTTTCTAAATCTTGGCCCATTCATCAAATGGATGTCAAGAATGCTTTCTTGCATGGTCATCTCAATGAAGCAGTTTATATGTATCAACCCATGGGTTTTCGTAACAAAAATTATCTGAATCATGTTTGCCTTTTGAAGAAATCTTTGTACGGATTAAAACAGACTCCTCAAGCTTGGTACCAAAGATTTGCTGATTTTGTTGCTACCATTGGGTTCTCTCATAGTACATCAGATCACTCTTTATTCATCTACAAGAATGGTTCTGATATTGCTTATATTCTGTTATATGTGGATGACGTTATACTTACAGCTTCTTCTGATCGTCTTCGTAAGTATATTATGACTCTCTTAGCTTCTGAATTTGCTACGAAGGATCTAGGTCCTTTGAGTTTCTTTTTGGGTATTACTGTCACTCGTCATCCCCATGGTCTTTTCTTATCTCAGACACAGTATGCTGCAAAAATTATTGAATGTGCCGGAATGTCTAACTGCAGTTCATGTCCTACTCCTGTTGACACTAAGTCCAAACTAAGTGCCACCACAGACACTCCTTATGATGATCCGACTAAGTATTGTAGTCTTGCAGGTGCTCTTTAGTATCTTACATTCACTTGGTCAGACATTTCCTATGCCGTGCAGCAGATCTGCCTTCATATGCATGCCCCGACTAATGAGCATATGAAAGCTCTTAAGCGTATCATACGCTATCTCCAGAGTACCCTTTCTTTTGGTCTCCACTTGTACAAATCCAATATTAATTGTATTATCTCATATACAGATGCAGACTGGGGTGGTTGTCCTGACATCCGTCGTTCTACCTTTAGTTATTGTGTATTTCTTGGAGATAATTTGATTTCTTGGTCTTCGAAACGGCAACCTACTCTTTCCCGTAGTAGTGCTGAAGCGGAGTACAGGGGTGTTGCTAATGTTGTTTCTGATTCGTGCTGGATCAGAAATTTTCTTCTACAGTTGCATTGTCCTATTCAAAAGGCTACTCTAGTTTATTGTGATAATGTGACTGCTATATACTTATCCGGCAATCATGTTCAACGTCAACGCACTAAACACATTGAGATGGATATTCATTTCGTCCGTGAGAAAGTTGCTCGTGGTGAAGTGCGTGTGCTTCATGTACCGTTTCGTTGGCAAATTGTTGATATGTTTACAAAAGGGCTTCCGTGCATATTATTTAATGATTTCAGGGACAGTCTAAGCAAACGAGAACCTCCCGCTTCGACTGAGTGGGTGTGATAGAATATATTTTACATATATTCTAGGCGTTAAAATATTTCCTGATATTACCTGCATTTATTCTCTGATATTCCCTGTATTTATTCTCTGATATTCCCTGCATTTATTCTCTGATCTGACTTACTCTTTATTTGGGAAATATTTATTTACTTACCTTCCTTTTCGCAAATCAGTTGATTTGACGATATCTTTATTTAGGAAGTATTTATTTAGTTACCTTTGTTTTAGCAAATCAATTGCCTAATTTGTAGCCTATCTTAACTCTTGTAAACCATATATATATATGATTGAAAGTGGAATACGATGACAAGCAAATTGATTTCTAAATAGATTTCTTTCATTAACATCACATTCCTCATCTAGAGCAGATACAAACTCCTCGTCATACTTCAACGATATAACATACTTTTCCAGTCTAACCCAACTCTTTTCAACTACATGGCATCCTTTTATTATTATTTTGACCATTATCCTTTATTTTTTATAGAGTTAGCTCTGGTTCCTTCTCCTCCATTACTGTGCAGTGTTTCCCTCAGTGGTTGATGCATGGGGACTAGGGCATTATTTGGATCTCTAATGTATCTTTGCAACTTTTTCTTCCTGATGTACTCCTCAATAAAGTCACGCAAGTGGTGACATTCATTAATTTTGTTTCTATATGACTCATGAAAATGACAATACTTAATAGAGTTCTAATCATCTTCTTGTTCCTTCCTTTAAGGCCTTTTATACTTTAATTCTGCATATGTGGCCAGGTAAATGTTTTTAATGGTATCATCCATATGCATATAAGCATCAAATCTTGGTCTGAGTCTTCACCTTTTTTGTTCTGCGTTCTTTCAACCAGATCCACCTTGATTATTATCCATCTTCCTCCTAGCAAAATTATTTCCACTTCTCTTTGTTGTAGTGTTAACACAAGAAGACTCTCAAACTCAAGTCTCCTCTAGATTGCCTTTCCAAGAGGACCTTCTATAACCTCATGTATTTTGTTGTATTGTAATACTTCTCTTAGAGGGTGCTCGATTTCTCCTTAGTCGACTTCTGAGCAAAATTTATGTCAAGATGCACGCCGCTGCACAATACCAACAAAACTAGTATTTGCAAGGGTTCTAAGCTATTAACATAAGATAGAAGAAGAATTTAGAGGAGAAAAGAGGGACTGGAAGAAAGGAAACAATAACAGAGAAGATAATTTGCAAATTCCGCCCGCTATTTCATTGCATACTACTGTTTATATAGCTATTACAATCATTTGTAGCCAATCATTTGTAACAACCCAAAGGACACGTGGTCCACTACAGCTGTTACATTTGTTGTAATTCTCTCAGCACGTAAAATAAACGATTTATTTATAAAAGAAATAAATTGGTTATAACTACCTTAGTGCTTTCTTTTGCATGCTGTGCTATTCCGTATAATGTGCTGGCATTCTAGAAGCACCTTTGGGTCTTGTGTGCTGCGCTATGTACAATGGCTGGTGTATCCGTATCATTACCATCCCCTCGAAATCAACCTTGTCCTCAAGGTCGTAAGTAGTAAGACAATCATCACCCTATCTCCTTTTTGAACATTTTCAATGTCGAATGCCCACCGGGATCAAATATGATAACACTACTTTCACCTATCTTTGTTTTGCATTCAAACCAGCCCAACAAATAGAGACAAGTAAAGTTGCCAACAAGGTCATCCATGGCTTTTGCTAATTAGGGTCATTAAAAGTTGCTACCAATCCTTAATAGTATTGTTTTGATGCTTTTAAACAGCAGTTCATCATGGAAACCAAACTGGTTGGATGCACAGATGTTGGTACCGAAAAGGGTGTCATTGCTAACAGTAATGACATGGTTAGGATTATCATCGTGGAAGTAGAAGGTGGTGATGTGGGTGTGGTGGTCCTTCGCAAGAGTCAACTATGATATGATGTCACAGTTTAGGAAGTCGAAGACGAGGAGTTTAAAGAAGTTGGATGTGTTAGGTTCGGATCAGAGATTTTTAGTGAAATCTTGGTCATTAGGCACCATAGCAAAGAGAGTGGGGATGGATTGACTGTTGTTAATTTGTGGTGGCAGGGTCATAGGATTCATAAGCACGACATTGAAGGCGGAGTCGAACTCGACATAGCTAAGTGGGTAGGGGAAGTATGTGGGATTGAAGGAGTAGTTTCTCAACATCGGGTTGTCGTTCTGTGAATGAGTTGGGGATGGAGGTGATAGAGGAGATATGCTTTGGGGGTCAGATTTACTGATATGGGACAGTGGAGGGGTGTTTTCGCAAATGAATTCAGAGAATTTCTGGAGTTGTGTTGAGGATCTAGAGCATGGTGTTGAAGGAAGAGTAGTGGGTGTGTTTATAGCTGTTGTCGAGGGTGAGGTGGAGAAAGTGAATGAAGGCGAAGCAATTGCAGAGCTAGCTGCATAGAGCAGAGTCGATCAAGCCGATGAACAATGTGGAGTGGTGGCCGAGTGAATGATTCAAGTTGTGATGGCGGAAATAGAGAGGCAGTAGCTGGCTGGATGGTTTTGCTGGGAGTTGTGGTGACGGAGTTGAAAGTTTCAATGTTGTTGGAGAGGGTAGTTTTCGAGGGAACAGAGGTGCTGGAGATGTTGATGTTGTAGTTGAGATTTGTCGGATTTTGGATTTTTGGGAGGGGAGAAGACAAAAGAGTAGGAGGTGGTGGGTGAATGGGTGAATTAGGTTGTGTTTGTAGTGGTGTAGCAAATACGGATTGAGGTGGTGGTTGGTAGGAAGAGAGTTTGGAGGAGATTTCGGCAAGGGTTTGGGAGAGTTGTCGGAGTGTCAGTTTGATCTTGGCTACATCGGATTGTTGAGAGGCAAGGTTGAATACTTGAGATGAGAAGGTGGTGTTGATGATGTCGATGGAGGCTTGGTGATGGTGGAGAATATTGTCGATTTGATGGATGGTAGTAGGGGAGGTGTTATCCATGTCCAAATCGGTGAAAGCACCAATTTTTAAGGTTCTAAGCTATTAACATAAGATAGAAGAAGAATTTAGAGGAGAAAAGAGGGACTGGAAGAAAGGAAACAATAACAGAGAAGATGATTTGCAAATTCCGCCCGCTATTTCATTGCATACTACTGTTTATATAGCTATTACAATCATTTGTAGCCAATCATTTGTAACAACCCAAAGGACACGTGGTCCACTACAGCTGTTACATTTGTTATAATTCTCTCTGCAAGTAAAATAAACGATTTATCTATAAAAGAAATAAATTGGTTATAACTGCCTTAGCTTTCTTTTTCATGTTGTGTTATTCCATATAATGTGCTGGCATTCTAGAAGCACCTTTGGGTCTTGTGTGTGCTGCGCTATGCACAATGGCTGGTGTATCCGTATCAGTATATCATTTGTATTCTTTATGCTAGCCACTGCCACATTAAATTGGGTTAGGTATTACCATAGCAATTCACTGTTCCTTTCCTTAAAACCTGATAGCGAGTAAGTGTCATTTGGTTGTATATGCGCTGTGAGGTATGTCATTCTTTTATATGACTCTATAGCAGGCATTCTGAAAACCTTTGGGTTTTTAACTAGCGATCTCCATCACATATGTGGATTTCTCACCCTTACTCCTATGTCATGCTCCACCTACTCTTATCGGATGTACCATCTAATCATTCCAGCCGTCCTATCTTCTAGCTCAGGCAATTGATGATGGGAATGACCTTCCATCCTTCCCTTTTAGGTGAAACGATCCCTACTTTCTTACTTATGATGACTTGACCATTGGCTTAGAACATGATCTTGGCTCCTACATAATTCTTGATGATCTCTTTCCACTTTGTTAATAGTTAGTTCAGCATAAAGGTGAGAGTTTTGAAGAGAGCTTGGAACATTAGCCATAGCTGGCCTTGGCTCGGCACCAAACCTGTTCGGTTCGGTATCAAGCAGTTCCCTAGTTTGGCTTCTATTTAAACCCTTTCATGTTATGTTTCTCCAACGCATCTTCATCTAGCTCTCTGACTACCTCGATTAGAATCACTACCATAATGCGACCTTCCCCTTTTGGCCCCCTAGATTGGGATCTATCTCTTGCACTAGCGTTATGACCAACAGTTTACTATTTCCCTAAGCATGTTGTAAGCTGGTCCGCTATTGCTTATTTTTGAGTTGCAAAATCTTTATTCAACTTGGCCACAAATCTATCTAGATCACCGCTGGTAACTAGCTGCATTTACGTGCACTTCAGTGCTTGATGAATGGTCATCTTGGTTGGCTTTGGTTTGGATGGGTGCGTTAATGTTTTCTGCATTTCCATCGGTAGCATCCGCCCTATTTTTTGATTTTGGAGGCATGCTAAGAAGGTTCTCACTGAAAGCGGAAAAATAATTTGCTGGAAAAATAGGCAAACACTTCTAACTCATTTGACAGAATTATGGAAACCAAGTCTATGCCATATTTTTTATGTATGTAGCTTAAGAATTACTAGAGAGAAAGTAGTTATAGATAATACATAAAATAAAGTATAATAAAGTAAAGAATACATAAATTTATAATGGTTCGGCTGAAGAATGCCTGTCTACACCATTCATAGTCATTACTTTTCCTATAGGTCTCAAGTACAATGAAGAAAATTCAAAATACAATGATTAATGCTCAAATAAATGTAAAATGGTTCTCTTTATTATTCATTTTGGTAGTTGTCAATTCAGACTGATATGTATTGGTCTGACAGTTTTATGATCTCTAGATTGTTTATCATTATTGTTAATCTTTTAGGGTATTTATAGATATGAATTATATGTGATTGACTCAATACACTACAAGGGGAAGGGGGATTTTCGACGGCTGAAAACCGTCGGCGGCCGTCGGAAGCCGTCGGCGGCCGTCGGAAATGACGGCGTCGGGGAGCAGTGTTTCCGACGGCTACCGACGGGTGCTGCCGTATAGATTACCGACGGCTTCTGACGGCTTCCGGCGGTTTCCGACGGCTTCCGTCGCCCGTCGGAAGCCGTCGGAAACCGCCGGAAATCAGGCCGCCGGGAGCCGTCGGTAACCGATGAAAATTTCGACCTATAAGCCGTCGGGAGCCGTCGGAAGCCGTCGGAAATCTGCTGTTTTTTTTTTAAATCTGCTGCAAATAGAGCCTTCCAACCACATTTCTCTTCCAAACACTACAATATCAATACTGCACAATCCAATAAACAATAATCCAAACTTTTAACGGCAAATAGTAGCTCCGTTACTACCTTCCAAACTTTTAACGGCAGTAGTTCTTTAAACATAACGGGAAATAAATTTTCCATCATTATGTGACAGTCGTGACTTTTCATTCTGCTCAATCTACCATTTTTAAAGTCAACACATCTACGAAGATTTGATGATATCCCATCAGGAAATCTTAACCCTTCCACCCATTTTAACACAGCTTTAACTTGATTATTATCTAATTCGTAACAAGCTTTTGGTTTTTTGCTGTCATTTGGTTTCATATGAAGCTCGGGACGTTTGCATAATTCTTCTATATCACGTCTTGATTTCAAATCATCCTTCGTCTTCCCTTTCACATTCAAAATTGTGTTAAACACATTATCAAATACATTTTTCTCATTGTGCATCACATCTATGTTATGGCGAAGCAGAAGATGTTTCCAATACGGCAACTCCCAAAAAATAGTTTGTTTGCACCAGTTATGAACAACTGATTTGCCTTCAATTTCTGTTTGCTCCCCCGTTTCATATATCTTTGGATAGTCCTTAACAAGTTCATATATGTCTTCGCTTGACCATATCGTCGATGGTTGTCTGTTTTCTACTCTATTAGCTAAAAAGTTTTTCTTGTCTCCTCTGAAGGGATGATTTACATGGAGAAAATATCGATGACAGTCAAACCATGAAATTTTCTTACCATGAGGTAAAGAAAACGCTCGTGTTTCATCCATGCAATATGGACATGCTAGACGACCGGCAGTACTCCATCCCGAAAGCATCGCATAGGCAGGAAAATCACTTATAGTCCACAACAAAGAAGCAAACATACGAAAATTTTTCTTCTTTGACACATCGTATGTTTCTACTCCTTCGTTCCACAGTATTTTTAACTCCTCAATCAACGGTTGTAAATATACATCGATTCCTTGTGTCGGATCGTCGGGGCCAGGAACGACAATAGTAAGAAACATATATTGCGTTTTCATGCACATCCATGGAGGTAAATTATACGGTGTGACGATAATGGGCCAGGATGAATATTTAGAACCAAATTGAGAAAATGGAGAAAAACCGTCCGTACATAATCCTAATCTAACATTTCGACTCTCCGCTGCAAAATTTGGATACGTTTTATCGAAATGCTTCCATGCTTCTCCATCGGTCGGATGTGTCAACGTACCCTCTTCCTCCGTTCTCACGCTATGCCACCTCATATTAGACGCAGTTACAGAAGATGCATATAATCTTTGAAGTCTTTGAGTTATGGGTAAGTAGTGCATACGCTTGTACGGAACTTCCTTACCCTTCTTTTTTCTTGGTTTGTATCTCTCCTGGTTACAAACTTTACAATTTCTAAGGTTTGCGTCTTCTTTCCAAAACAACATGCATCCTTTTAAACATGTATCTATTTTCTGATACGGTAAACCAAAAGCCGACATAAGTTTTTTAACTTCATAGTGATTTTCACACATTAGATTATCGGGCGGCATATGTCTTTTTGCAGCTTGTACAACAGCCGTAAACCCAGCTTCAGTGATGTTGTATTTTGACTTCATCGCAATGTATTCTGCGATTACTGACAGCTGCGTGCCGCTTTTACAACCATCCCAAATAGGTTTCTTATCTGCATCTAGTAAATCATAAATTTTCTTAGCTTCAATATTTGGTTCTTCAACATTTACATCATCGTCGTCAACTTCAACCATAGGAAACATTGATCGTGCTGCATCTTCGACCATATTTTCTATACGGGTCGTTGAAACTATTTCGTTAACGACACTTTCAGACTCTACAGAAGTATTTGCTATAACTTCTCCATGCCGATCCCAAACATAATATTCGGGTGTGAAACCGTGTTGGCACAAATGAACTTTCACAATATCTGGTAACAAAAACTTCAAATGTCTACACCTACTACACGGACAACGAATTTCTGGATCGTTTCCGTTATTACTTAAGGCGAATTCAACAAACACGTTTATACCATTATAAAAATCTTCTTTTATTGAGCCCCTCAGTCCTTTTCTTTGGTACATCCATCTCCTTCGATCAACAAAATAATCAATCATTTTTCCTATTTGACAAAATGAGAAGTTCAAAATTTAATATTTATTTTGAAGAATACATATTCGAAAAAGATTATTTTCATGTTCGTATAATATTTTGAATTTAAAGAACAACTTCACAAATTTAAAAATATTTTCAAATAGGGCACATTTCATTTTTTAACGTACGTAACGATTAAAAATATATATAATTTTTTTTCATTGGTCAGACATCCTACTTTCCATTACAAACACAGTAAGCATTTACATTTCGTATATTACTTCGTCTCAAACGATTCAATAAAATTTCGGCAGCATTTCCCTTTTGTTCCCTGCATTGTACACAAATGCGTGTACGCAGGAAACAAAAAAGAAAAGTTAGGGCGAAATTTTATGAACCGTTTGAGACGAAGTAGTATACAAAATGTAAATTCTTACTGTGTTCATAACTTGTCCAATACAGGGACAAATCCGACAAACATTGTACCAGATGAATATAAATGGTCGTTTTTCGAAAAAAACGACTATTTATACAACGATCATGTACAACACTCGTCAGACGGGGCCAAAAACTCTCTAAGGGACATTTGTCGGTTAACATGCGCGCATTTTACTCAAAAATACAGTTTTACTCACTGTTCACATTTATATATTAATTTCACACATTTATTCGACGTATTACGCATCAACTTAGGGCTGGATTAACATTTTGTCATTTTTCAATACACACAATTATAATTTAGAGTAATGCATTTTTTTTTTGTCATAAGTAAATACGTGCACAATATAATACTCCTAGTTCATTCAATCATTTTATCTTATTCCAAATAACGTATACAATCGTCGAATCAAGGCATACACAACAAAATACATATACATGAACAAGCACAAATTATACGTGTTTATCATAATTTCACGATAAAAGATGAAATCGGTATACCATGTGATGCTATAAACCGTTATTACGCTAGTGGAAATAATTGCAATCATTAATTCGCCCTAATTTATCAATTTATGCAAATCTATAATTAGGGTAAAAACTGAATTTTTCATAAAAATAAGAGATTATACCTGAGATTAAGAGTAATGAAGCTTGATTAGAGAGCCTTGGAAGATCCGGAAGCTAGAAATTAGGGATTGGAAGCTTGGGGGGTGAATTTGGGGGGTTTTTTGATTTATTTTCGTATGGAATGGAGGAGGAAGAAAGGGCTCGGCTGGTAGGTATAATCGCAAATTTCCGACGGCTTCCGACGGCCGCCGACGGCCCGTCGAAAGCCGTCGGAAAATGGCCGTCGGAAGCCGTCGGTCTTGGCTGTCGGTATTCTGCCTTTTTCTTGTAGTGATAGTCCTTGAAAATATACACTTTCCATTTTTAAATGGTTCGGCTCGGTTGTGTTGGAGAGATTTTTCATCAGTACTAACTCCCTGTTATTCGAAAGTAAAGTTTAGAAGTTAGAAGTGTAATAAGCATGTTTTAAAAAGGACTAGAAGCCCAAGCCGAAAGTAATAAGAAAAGAAAAATGATAGGATGGAAAACAAGAGGATGTACAGTGGGTTGAGAGCTAAGTCCCTACGTATCCTACTGAAAAGTTCTTTAGCACTTTAGTCCAATAGCTAAAACTATTTTACAAGTCTGAGTTAATTATGTCTTCCATTAACAAATCTAAGCTAAAAGCTTGGGTCTAAATTTAAAATGAGATTATAAATAACCAATATACTTAGTTCTCTTTCTATTTACTTTCATCATCCTTTATTTGAAGGTAGGGGCACTTTATTTAAAGTAATCTTGTGGCTCTACCATTGGAAGATAGCGTTTGCATCAGACTGAAGACATGGCCGGCTTGTGTGGCTAACATTTGAGCATGTGTCGTCATTTAGCTGCTTATAGATTGACATGGATTGATGATGTGTTATTCTTAATACAGCTTTGGGCATCTTTACCCATATACTACATATAAGATTTAAGTTATCAAAGGGATTGACATATCTTAAGGCTATCTCAACTGTTGATCTTGGATATACATTAAGGTGCTTTGGCCTTAGGTAGAGACAACTTTGGTCTCTTATGTTTACTCAGGCTTTCTTGACCTTTGCTTTTGGTTACGGCCATCTAGAGTCGTCGCTTGAAGTGGATACACTCTAGGGACTCGGTATACAGTCCGCAAGTTTTATTTAACCTCAATGTTTAAGTATTAGTAGAACACCTTGAAGCTTTCATCTTTCGATTGAAAATAACCCTTATGACTTATGCTTCTAGTTTAAAGCCTGTTAGGGGCTTGTACCTCTGCTTTAAGGCTAGCCTAGTGGGTATTGCTTTTGGTTGAGACCATATTAGGTATGGAAGTGGCTTGAATTGAGTCATATATCATGTTTTGAGATAAGTGAAACTTATGGTCCTCGATTTTCACTATATATTGAACTTTTTGTTTAGATTAAAGTACCTTGGACTATTCGGTTGGTCGTTTGGGTTCAACATTTGGCCTTCGATGCCTTAGTCTTTTATAGTAACATCTAGCCCTCGAACATTTTTTATGCTTTGACATGTGTGCTTGACCTTCAAACTAATAAATTAAAAGTTATGTAAGGAGATATACAAAGTATTCATTAACATTTAATACTTATGAAAGGTCATGTACAAAGTAGGGTTTTCAAGCTTTGGTTGAATAGTTTAGAGTTCTGACATTCATGTGCAAGAAATGTTTAAGTGTTTTCCTTTAGATCTTGGCCTATGTAGCTAGAGGTCGAGTATAAATGAGTAAAAAGTATGGTATAACACATTCCCCTCAAAGTTTACTTCACATGGATGAATATGAAGTGAACTTTGTAAGAAGAGTTAGATCATACTTTTGTACTTAGCTATTATTGGTCTTTCCTTTGGTCTGTATCAAATTTCCATAACATTGAAACTGTGCAGTTAATGCGCTTGGTAGATTTAAAGCGGTGGAGGTGCAAAAAGTCATAGCAGGGACACAGCGAGGATATAGCGGGATATAGCGGATGACTCTAAAATAGCATATAAAACTCGTACTTAATATTTTTACAAATATATAAATGGTAATTAAATGAAAAATTATCATTCAATTGAATTATAAATTAAATAATTTTAAATAAAAACATGTGCGAATATACTTTAAATAAACGAAAAACTGTTATATAACATAATTGAATTTGGTAGAATATTAGAGTATTTTCATTTTTGAAAATTATTAAAAATTAAATCAAATAAATTAGTTTCATAATTTTATAATGTATAAATGCAATTTTTCAATTCATTTTCTTAAAAAAAGATATAGCGGGAATAGTGGAAATAACGGGATATAACGGAAATAACGGGATTAAAGCGGAAAGGCTATATTCTGGGGCTATATGGAAAAATCGTAGCAGTAGAAATCCGCTATGAGATATAGCGGGGTTGTAGCGGGGTAATAGCGGGGCATTAACTACACAGCATTGAAAATAATCAATGCCTTAAAGATTTCATGTCTAGCATTAGTGCAAGGGTTTTGTAGCATATGGGACATATTAATTACTGTTATAGGAATGATGGCTATAGCCTTGTGTAATGTTGTCCTTGCCAGCGTTTGCTAGAATTAGGCTGACCGATCCAGATCATTATCTCAGTGTTACTCCTTGAGCTACTTTCTAGTACTCGTAAGGATGTCATGTAGATGGCTCCATTTGTTCTACCTTTTTGGTCTTACATAAGTGTGATTTACGTGAGGAGGCCTTGCTCCTAATCCTTTCATAGGTTGGGTTAATCTCTCCAACCCCAATTTTGCAATGGTATAATAAAAGTTACCCACTTTGAGTGTGGAACTAACCATAGACATAATTTTATTTACTATGTAGTATGCGCATCCTCTGAATTATGACTATGGATCATCTTCCCATATCCTTGGTTCACTATGTGGACCATGGAGCCAATATACAACTTATTGGCAGCCTTGTGCCTCATAACGGCATGGCACTATTCGGCTCTGGATAACAATTTAGATGCTTCAGGGTCTTTATTATTGTGAGGCATTACTTGGCCATAGCCAATAAATTACCTTTATTATTGTGTGGTATTACTAAAAATCATGATAATCTGAACGAAGAAGATTTAGAAGAAAACTATAAAAGAAAATTTATTTTAGATCTTCAAGTCCCTGTTTTACAAGACCACGTCTAATAAAAGAAAAAGAAAAAAATTTACAGCTGGCCCAATATACAATGACAAATATATCCTTATTTATATAACAAACTGAACTGTTTATTTGGACAGAACTGTCATATACACCAACATCCACCCTTCAAGCTGGATCTGGTGGCTTTGACAGCAGGCCAAGCTTGACTGAGAAGAATTTGTGAGGTTCAGAACAGAGCGGTTTTGTGAAGATATCAGCGAGTTGTAAAGATGTTTTAACATGCAAAATTTTGATGAATCCTTCTTACACAAAATCTCGAACAAAATGACAATCCATTCGCAAATGCTTAGTACGTTCATGGAAAACTGGATTTTCAGCAATGTGCTTAGCAGCAATATTATCACAAAACAATTCGATAGGTTTTGGAATTTTAATCTGCAAATCAGCTAAAAGACCATCTATCCAAATCAATTCACTTGTAGAATAACTCATGCTTCTGTACTCGGCTTCACAAGTACTCTTTGAAGTAGTCTTCTGCTTCTTGGTTTTCCAAGAAATTAATGAATTTCCCAAAAATACTGCATAGCCAAACAATGATTTAGCCGAAAAAGGACATGATCCCCAATCAGCATCACAATATCCTTTTAAAATTAGATTTTTTTCAGGTTGAGCAGAATAGAATAGACCAAGATTAATTGTGCCTCTCAAATATTTCAAAACATGAATAGCGGCATTAAAATGTGACTTAGCTGGAGCTTGCAGAAATTGACTTAGCTGTTGAACGGCATAAGATATATCTGGTCTAGTCATGTTTAAATATAGCATTTTCCCAATTAACCTTCTATATGCTTCTGGATCAGGTAAGAGATCATTGTCTTGAGTATTCAGCTTCAAATGCTTTGGAAAAGGAGAAGAAACTTCCTTACATTCAAGCAAATTATTATCCTTCAACAAATCAAAAGTATATTTTCTTTGACTCAAAAGTATACCAGCCCTTGTCCTTGAAACTTCGATACCCAAGAAATACTTCAATCCTCCTAGATCTTTGATCGTAAAAGCAGAATGAAGTCTCTTTTTCAAGCTCTCAATTTCAGCTGAACAATTTCCAGTTATTAGAAGATCTTCAACATATACTAAAACCGCAATAAAACCTGCATTTTCCGTATTCTTTATAAACAAAGAATAATCTTGCTTGGATTGAATATAACCCAAATTCAACAAAAAACTGCATAACTCAATATTCCATTGCCTCACTGCTTGTCTAAGCCCATATAAAGATCTCTTCAGCTTACATACTTGCCCATGTTTTGCTTTCTTATAACCTGGTGGAGGATGCCAATAAATTTCTTCTTCAGCATAGCCATGTAAGAATGCATTATTAACATCAAGTTGTTGCAAATCCCAGCCTTTCGCAACAGCTGTAGCTATTAAAATTCTTACTGTTGTAAATTTCGCTACAGGACTGAAAGTATGCTTGAAGTCTTTTTCTTTTATTTGTTTGTCCCCTCTAGCTACAACTCTAGCCTTGCATCTTTCAAGATTTCCATCTGGCTTTAATTTTGCTTTATACACCCATTTACATCCAATTGCCTTTTTATCATGAGGTAAATCTGTCAAAACCCATGCATCATTCTTCTCAAGAGCTTCCAATTCTTCATTCATGGCCTTTATCCATTCTTGTTTATCTTTTGCCTGATCATAACAGCTTGGTTCATGTACAGTAAAAATATTCGCTAAGCTGGCTAAAAATTCAGAATCTAAAAAGGAGAGTTCTGGATCAGAAAGTATATTGTAAGCAAAGGACGAATGTGCAGATGGAACACACTTATTTGGAAGAATAAATTCTTCAAACTTCTTTGGAAGCTGAGTTTGTCTTGAAGACCTTCTAAGAGGAATTTCAGATTGAATATTAGAACTATGCTCAAGTGGGATAGAGGAATGAGTAGTAGAAGATGAAGTAGGTGAACAAGAAGAATTATTTGTGTTAATAGTTTTTGGAGTAGGAGGAAAATTTTGTGGAGAAAATTCAGATATTGAATTAGAATGTTGTTGGATATCAAAAGAAGGAATATCAAATGAAATTGAATTTTGTGTTTGTGTAGGTGAATTAGTTGAAGTATAAGCAGGATTAACCAGTGGAAAAGATTGAGAAGAAATATTTTCTTCATCAGATGAATATGGAAAGATATGTTCCTTAAACTCTACATCTCTACTGAGAATTACTTTATGATCTTTTATGTCATACAACTTGTATCCTTTAGAAGCATATGGATAACCAATAAAAATGCACCTTTTTTTATCTTTGCTCCATTTTATCCGAAGTTTTTGCAAGAGGATAACAAAGGCAACCAAATACTTTCAAATTAGAGTAATCAGTTTTTTTTTTCATCAAGATATCATAAGGAGTTTTCCAAGATAAACCGAAGATGACATCATATTTATGAGATATGTTGCAGTAAGAAGAGCTTCACCCCAAAACCTTTTAGGCAAATTTGCATGAATTCTAAGAGCTCTAGCAGTCTCTAATAAATGTCTATGCTTCCTTTCTACCCTCCCATTTTGTTGAGGTACTCCAGGCAAGCTCTTTTGATGAATTATTGCTTTTGAAAGAAACATAGTTGTGCAAGACTCTTGAAGAATTTCAGTACCATTATCACTTCTGATGATCGTTACTCTAGTATGAAACTGAGTCTCGACATAGGCTAGAAAGCTTGCAATAATTTTTGGAACTTGGGTTTTATCATGAACTAAATGAGTCCAAGTACATTTAGAATGATCATCCAATATAGTATAAAACTATCTGGCTCCTGATAAACTAGGAATTTTGTATGGACCCCAAAGATCCATATGCACAAGCTCAAAACAAGTAGCAGCAATTGAATTAGAAAGATTAAATGGCAACTTATGATGTTTTGCTAACACACATGCTCACAATCAAAATTTTCAGAATGTATATGAAAAGGTAAATGTTTCAATTTATTTATTGATGCATGACCAAGTCTAGCATGCAAAATAGATAAACTTGGATTTTGTACGGAGGAATGACAAACAATGGAATCGGATACAAGACAATTATTCAAAGAAAAAATATTTTGAGGAGTAGAAATGTCACTATTTCGAAATTTGTAAAGACCAGCATGTCTTCTTCCAGTTCCTTTCACCTTATCAGTATTGAGGGCCTGGAAAGTACATGAAGTTTTATCAAATTTTGCATACAACTTATTTTGATCAAGTAATCTACCAATTGATAAGAGATTGTGTTTAAACTCAGGGCAGTAAAACACATTATGAAGAGTGATTTCAGGAGATAAGATGACATTTCCCACTGTATTCACAGTTTTCAAAGTTCCATCGGGTAAAGCAATATGTATGGGTTTGTTTAGCATGTGTGTATTAGCAAACATTCTTAAATCATATGCCATATGATCACTAGCACCAGTATCTATTATCCAAGCATCATTAATATGCTTATTTGATAAAGAAGCATTAAAAGCAGAAACAATACCTGCAAAATTAATCGAGAAATGTTCTGCATTAGCATTCTGCATCATCTTGAAAACTTCTTTGCAAATTGCAGAAAATGCTTGAGAATTCATAGCAGAAGACTGATTTGATGCAGAAACTGGTTCAAGATCCAAAGGAGTATCCAAAGGAGAGCTCCCTAATATTCCAGAAGTTTCATGTACAGCAGCAGCAGTTCTAACAAGAGAATTTTGAGATTTCTTTGCTTTCAAATCAGCGTACCATTCTAGATAACCGACTAACTTGAAACATTGTTCTTTAGTATGCCCCTTTTATTTACAGTAATCACAAAACTTTTCGTACTTCATCTTCTTGTATTCCTTATAATCTCTCTTAAAAAAACTTGAGATTTAGAACCAGCATAATTTTTAACCGAAAACAATGCACTCATCTCAGGAACAGTATGATTAATATTGAGAGAATTTTGTTTTTCAATTTGTTGCAAAATATGATAAGCCTTATTAATAGTAGGTAAAGGATCTATACTCAGAATATTTGTTTTAACTTGATCATATGATTTATTTAGACCAGCAATCAATTGAATGAGTTTCTTGATTTGATCTGCCTCTAGAATTTTTTTAAGAATACCACATGAACAATTTAACATTACACCACAAGAACAATCAGGAAACGGTTCATAAGCTTGCAATTTATTCCAAACTTTCTTTAATTTTCCATAATACTCAGCAATCGAATCATCATTTTGCTGAACTGACATTAATTCCTTATAACATTCATAAAGAAGAGGTGCATTCGACTGACCATAACGTTCTTGTATTTCAATCCAAAGATTCCTAGCAGAAGTAGAAAAAATAAAAGTTTCAGAAATTGACCTTTCCATAGAATTTAATATCCATCCTGTAACCATATAATCATTCTGCAAATCTGGAGAGCTATCAGAAGGGCGCAGAAGAGAACCATCGATAAAACCAGATTTATTCTTCGCTCCGAGTGCAAGCTTAACACTGCGGGTCCAATTAAGATAGTTTCCACCATTAAAGACGGTCTGACCAAGTTGACTGTTGGAATTATCGCCATGAGAAAGGAAGTACGGATCATTATAATTGATGGCGGTATTGCTGTCTTGTGCCATCGAAGACAATCTGAAGAGCGAATCGACCTACAACCTCGGATCTGGAGAGCGAATCGATCTTCAACCTCGGATCTGGAGAGCGAATCGAACTTGCTCTGATACCATGAAAATCATGATAATCTGAACGAAGAAGATTTAGAAGAAAACTGTAAAAGAAAATTTATTTCAGATCTTCAAGTCCCTGTTTTACAAGACCACGTCTAATAAAAGAAAAAGAAAAAACTTTACAGCTGGCCCAGAATACAATGACCAATATATCCTTATTTATATAACAAACTAAACTCTTTATTTGGACAGAACTGTCATATACACCAACAATTACTCGATCATTGCTAACAAATTTGATGCATCTAGGTCTTTATTACATTATGGCACTACTTGGCCATGGTAAACAATATAAAAGCTCATACTTACAACGATCTTGTCATGTGGTAGGGCTTTAGATACTTTGCATTCCATATTTGAGGAATTAAATTTCCACCCGCTCTCTTTAGTCTATATGCCCCAAGAGAATTCATATCAGTAATTACGAGTGATCCTTCCTTGTTTGGGCTGAGAGACCCATTTATGGGGTCCTTTATATTAGGCGGTATCTTTCAAGGGGCAAGATCCCCTATCTCAAACTTTCAGGTTTGAACCCTCTGATTATATTGTTGAGCCACTCTTTGGATGCATTCTACCATTCTCATAGCAGCTTTGTCCCTTAGTTGGGGAAAGAAATCGAGAGACCCATTTTGCAGTTATACTTTTGGATGATCCTTGTAACATATTCTTTAGTGAGAGGATATCTCAAGCTCTATCGAAAGCAAGGCTTCATAGACGTATACTAGAGAAAAGTTGGGGTATGCCTCGTCAAAGTCTTTGAGCTTATTCTAGAAACACACAATATGAAAGGTGATTCATATGTTAGGTTTTCTTTGGATTTTGTTAAGCTCTTCTTCAGACAAGTTTTGATAGTCTTATTTACAGGTTCTATGGCGCTATTTTCTTGTAAGCCACTGATGAAAAGATTTTAATTATTCCATGATCTCGACAATTTTCAATGAATTCTCGGATAGTGGATTAAGTTTCATTACTAGTTATGGTCTTGTATGGAAGACTGACTCCAGTAACAATATTCTTCATAAAACTTTGATGACTTGATGTACCGTTATAATGGTAAGGGGTATGACATTAACCCATTCCATAAAATAATCTATGGCGACGATTGCATAGTGTGCCCCTCCATTCACAATTGGAAGAGGGCCAATCAGATTAATTCTTCAGATATCAAATGCTCATGGAGTGAGGTTAGCTCATTATAAGATTAATTCCCCAACTATCAAATAATTTTAGCCAGGGACTTGGTTGACGATAAGTTGAGAATCACTGTAGACTCTTATCTTTGAAACATTAATGGAGATGGCTTTTTTTAATCCAACAACCAAAGGCTCATATTCGACTTTGTTATTAGTAGCGAAAAACCAAGCCTCGTAGTGCAATAAATTTGGTGATTATCTCGAGTCTAGTAAATAGTCAGCTCATGCCCCTTGCTCATTGGAGGCTCCGTCAACATACAGTTTCCATGAAAGCTTCTTGGCTTTATCATTCCCTAGACTTTTGGTATCTTACCTGTACATTTGGTAATAAATTCGGCCGGTATTTGCCCTTTACAATACTTTTAAACATAGGAAATATCATATTAGTTAAGTTCAACAGCCTATTTGATAAATCTTCCTTAAGATCTGACTTTGCTGAAAACTATTCATAAGGGATTATCTATAAGAACTTTGATTGGATAAGCATGGAAGTAAGCGTATACCTTTCTTCTCATGAAAACTGGACAATAGGCAAGGTTTTCAATAGTTGGATAATGCTTTTCTTCTAGGATAAGCCTTTTGCTGACATGGTAAACTGAGTGTTGAACTCCGTCATCATCTCAGAATGATGCCAAATTAATTGCTTGCTCTAAAGAAGCTAAGTTGAGAAATAGATCATCTTCGTCTGTCAACTTGAATAAAACTAGAGGCTTGCTGAGATGGTTTTGCAAACCTGCAAAAGCCTTTTGGCATTTTGCAGTCCACATACAGTCAGTATGCTTCTTTAGTAGATTAAAGAATGCAACACATTTGTCATTCGATTAGCTTATGGATATATTTAGAGCTACGATCTTCCCATTTAAACTCATTAACATTTTTCCATTAGTTGGCGCCTTCATATCCACATAGCTTCAATCTTCTAGGGATTGACTTCTATCGCTTGTGCAGATACCATGAAGCCTAGAAAGTTTCAAGATTGAATCCTGAAAGAACACTTCCAGAATTTAGCCTTTTGGTGTATTTTCTAAGAACTTCAAACATATGGGCCAAGTCCAAACATTGTTTTAATATAGTTTCGGTTTGGCTGGCATGTCATCAACTTGTACTTCCATATTTTGACCTATATACTTTGCAAACATTCGATTGACTAATATTTGATAGGTAGCTCTAACATTTTCCAAATACTTTATAGCAAAATAATCTCATACTAATCATGAAGCTAGTTTGCTCTCAATCTAGTTCAAACATCAAAATTTAGTTATATCCAAAATATGCATTCATATTTGAAAGTAGTTGATGTCCACTTATGACATCTACTAATTTGTTTATTCTCAGTAAAGAAAAGCAATCGTTTGTGCAATCTTTGTTTAAATCTGTAAAATCAATGGAAGTCCATTGTTTTCCATTTGGCTTTTCTGTTAACATTTTGTTAGTAATCCATTTTGGATATCAGACTTCTCATATGAAATTGTTCTTTAACAATTTCTCAACCATTTCTCACGGTATAGCGTATCCAAACTTTATAAAGAGGTCAACGTTTTTGCCTTATGAGAGTATATTATAGATCAATATTTTGGCAATGGCAGATTATGTAAGTGTCGATTCCAACCATATCATCATGAGACCAAGTAAATATATCTAAGATATTCCAAAGGAATGCTATCAATTCCTCTTGGACCTTTAGGTGAAAATAGGTCCAAATCTTGATAACTTTTGTTTAATCTTTTGGGTTATTGCACACTTCATCGGAAGTTCTTGATAGATTTAGCTTTTTCAGTTTAATCCTTAGGCCCAATTCAAGTTCAATATCGAATTCTTTTGGAACTTCCTGTATAACATATACGCACATTTTCTCATTTGATTGAGATGCTTACTACTCATCCAATCTATATATCTAAGAACCATTCTCGATGGAATATTGTTCTTTTATAGTAGTGATTTCACGTTTCAGTGGAATTCTTAGGAGCCATATCTTTTGACTTAGTTCTCAACTAGAGCTATTTTTCCACATAAATCATTGAATCGAATTTGTTGCCTCCCTTCGATTTTCTTTTAATACCTAAGGGACTACCAATGTACTTAGCTTTAATACCACTGATATACATAGATTGTTTAACTTTCTTTATCATATTTAGCTCATGATACAATCATCTAGAGACCTGTTGGTCCCTTTTCAACATCTCTCAATGTCATTATCGAGGAACTTTAGAAGTAGCATAGCCATCTGTAGCATCAAAAACTGGCCTTTCAAAAAAGGCATTATAAACTGAAGGGACGTCCATCACAAAAAGGATAGTTTTGAAGATTATAGAGTATGTTCTGGAATCCCCTATCACTATAAGGCTACGTTCCCTGGGAGGGATAGCATCTTCATCGTTAAATCCATATATTATAGTGGGGCTTGGTTTTAGTATGCTTTCAGGCTAGTTCATCTTATCAAAAACATCTTTTACGGTGGTTACTGCAGCTCTAATATCAACCTTCCCCTTGTTCGATATCATCCAACAAACTCACTCTTTCTCTAGTATCTCTCGAAGCAAAAAAAACTAAGTTAGAAATTCGATAGTTAACTGCTCCCGCAACTGGTTGAGTTAGGAGGATAGTACTGAAACAATTTAAGAAATGGTCCGAATGTTGCAGGCAAGAATCTACATTTGACTTCATCCGAGGCTCAAATGGCCTGCATTTGAATATCGTATAAAGCAAGATGATCTTCAGGTTCAATGGATCTATCAGAAGATAGTTAATGATTCAGAATACCACATTAATGGAGCTCTCATTATCTCTTCAACAAGCAGTTGAACCAGACCTTTCTTCTTGCAACTTCTACACTTGTGTAGTCGATTTTAGCATCAATATTTTTATATTTCAGTCCCCATAGAGACTCAAATTTTCAATATGTCCAACATAGCAACTTCTCAATTAATTCTGATTTATCAGGCCCATCGAGGTTTACCCTTTTGGGATTCGGGGTTAGGCCCTTTTTTAGTCAACTTCCCATAGCTACTCAGGAGGATTCTCATGAATCTTAGCAGCAATAGTTTTAGCAAGCTCAAATTCATTTTCATTCCTAGTCATTGCGTCTTTTCAAAGAATCCTATCATCTTTTGACAACCGATTCTCTTTGTCAATAATAACGGTAGTAGTTTTTCCAAAATTTAAATAGTCTTTTTCATTGTTGCTTAATATTCATCAAAGCTCTTAGTGGTATTTTCCATGAATGGCAATATCATTTATTGGAATTGCTCATCTAGAGTGGCCGAAGGACCGCTTCCTTCGGCTGTAGTAATACTCACCATCTCAAATGTTGTATCAGTAGCCTCTTCCTCAACCATAGGTGAATGTAGGTACTTTATTAGAATCGATTTGACTTCATATTTTATATCAAAAAATGGTTGAAAGAAATAGTGAAAGCAATGGGATAGAACGGACTTTTGTGGCCCTTCTTCTAGTGCCAATAAAGTTAGAGTGACTTTTCATCACTATCAACACCCTTGTATCCAAAAGTAAATTCCAGAAGATAAAAATGTAATAAGCAAGTTCTATCAAAGGCTAGATTCTTAGGCCAAAAAATTGTAAGAAAAGAAAAATTTTGGAATATAAAGACGAAAGGATTTATAATGTTTTGAAAGCTAAGTCCCGTGTGTACCACTGAAAAGTTCTTTAGCACTTTAGTCAAATAACCGACATGGCTTTACAAGTGTAAGTTGACTATGTCCTCCACTAAGAAATCGTAGCTAAATGCTTGAGCCTAAAACTTAAAATGAGAACATAAATGAATATTGTTATTAGTTCCCTTTCTACTTTCTTTGATCGTCCTTTATTAAGGGGTTAGAGCCCTTCATTTATAGTGATCTTGTAGCTCTATTATTGGAGGATAGCTTTTACCTTGGACTGCTGACATGGCCTACCTGTGGTGCAAAGATTTGGACACGTGTAATCATATAGCTGCTTGTAGGTTAATGCAGATTGATGATGTATCGTTCCTATATGCAGCTTTGCGCAACTTGACCCTTATACTTTATGTAAGCTTTAGGCTATCTAACTGTTGATATATATTGAGGCTATCCCAGCCCTTGATCGGTGTTATACATTGAGGTTTCTCGGCCTTTGGCAGGGATAGTTGTGGTCTCATATTCTGAGTATGGCTTCCTAGAACTTTTTTTTCGGTTATGGCCGCCTTAAGCTGTTACTTTAAGTATAGACACTCATAAGGTCTATATGATTCGTTGATTGTATGTAACCTTGGTATTTAAGTAGTAGTAGCATACCTTGATGCTTTCTCCTTTTGGTTCTAGATCGGTCTTGTGACTTATGCTTTAAGTTAAAAGCCTGTATGTGGGCATGTTCCTTTGGTTTAAGGCCAGTCTGGTGGCCATTGCTTTCGGTTGAGCCCATATTGTGTGTGATTTCGAAGTCGCATGATTTGGGTCATGTATCATATTTCGAGATGAATGACTCCTGTGATCCTCGGTTTTCATTATATTTTGAAATTGTTCTTAAGGTCATAGTATTGTGGACCACTCGGTTGGTCGTTTAGGCTTGGCATCTAGCCTTCAGCGCTAGGGGTATCTAGCCCTTAAATATCCATGCTTCAACATGTATGCTTGATCTTCGAACTAATATACCAAAGAGAGCTATTCGAGGCTATATGTAAAGTATTCATTGACATTCAATACATACTAAAGGTTAAGTAACAGCTTCCAGGCTTCTACTGAAGGGTTAAGTGTAATGACCTCTAAAGTAATGAATAATTAACTAAGGAAATTAATTATAGGAATAAAGTTTAATTGATTACGTAAGAAAATGAATGGATTAAACAAGGTAAGTATATGGGAGACATTTATTTACTTGTGAATACATGATTGAATAAGAAAGTAGGGAATTTAATTAAATAAGATGTAGTAAGATTTAGCTGCGAATAATGGAAATCGATTAATTGGTAATCAAGGGAAATTATTTGGCTGTAAATATGTAAGAAGAAGATTTAATACTTGTACAGAGGAGATCTTATATTTGTGGTAATTAATTCAGTCACACTTATATAAACAATTGAATAAAGAATGTTTTTTAAGCGAAATATATTAGACGAGGAAGGAATGAATACATGAGATCTTATATTAAGGGTATTTACATGTAATTAAGTCTGGTCGTATATAGTTTGAATACGCGAGTGGAAAATAATTAAATACGCTATATGTGAGGTAATCAAATTAATATTGTATAGAGAGGGTCTTATAAGGGAGAAAATAAGTTAATAATAAGAAAAATGAAAAGGGAATTAAATCGATTTAATTGCAAGAATTACCTAAGTATGACACTTTTAAATCTTAATTAAATGGACCAAAGGTAATTACAACGATTAAAATTGACCTAACTAATGAGAATAAATAAATTTGAATTTTAAACGGTAAAGGATTTAACATGTGAATGTTGAATGAAGGAAATCTTTTATTTAGGGAAATAAAACAATGAGAATAATTAGAGGGATTTAAGATCATTAATATATCCCTCACTACCTCCTATACATTTACATTTTCTTCTTTGTAAAAAAAAGAAGAAAAAAAAGAAAACTTCAATTTCAAAACAAGGACGATCACATTTCAAAAGAGAGAGAAAGAGGTAATAAAAAATCAAAGGCCAAACTATCAATTTTCAACAAAAAGAAAAGATTTCAAAGTTATTCTAGTCTAAGATGAGTAAAATTTCCAATAAAAAATGCTAGACCCATTTAGGTTCGAATTTGATTTTGGTTGGATGATTTTATTGTTGATAAATATGTTTGAATGATTGGATATGGCTTTGAATATGTTTTGTGATTAATTGAAAGGAACTTACTCATATTTAAGGGTAAAAAATGGTTTAATTATATTTATATTTCATGAAAATTTAATATGATGTTTAAAACAATAAAATAGAAATGGATTCTTAATTTCGTAATTTTTGGATGAGAAATAACTTATGATAAAAAATTTAAGTGGAAATGGTTAAATTCGGATGTAACTTAATGTTTGAAAATATTAAAATTAAATATTCTGTTTCGAGATTTCTACTGAAGGAAGAAAAGATGTTTTAAAATTTTGGCGAATTTTTGGGAATTTTCCTATTATTTTTCAATTTAAAATGCATTAATTGGCTAAGGAAAAGTGTACCTTAATTCGGAACATAATTAAGGAATAATTAATAAATGAAGATTAATTTTCGGCTGTAATCAAGAGTTACAGTTATAGAACAAAAGAAATCGGTAAATAAGGGACATTTGTAAATGTTAGTAAAGAGATATAAGGCAAAATATAGTTTTCAATTAATTTATGGATCTGTCCCTTCGCATGCGATAACTATAAAATGCGATAGCTATAGTTTGTTATGATTATGGTCTGCAATAGCATTGTAATTGCGACATTTGATAGCTAAATTAACATTGACACTCAAAGCAATTAAATTACGCTTGTGATAGTTAGTAAAGATGAATTCTTTCAATAAACTGAGAAAGTGTTTAGTGACATTTTGGAAGCCAGTATCAAAGATGTTGGTTTTTAATTTCATAGGGATAAAATTATAAAGGAAGATTTATTAGTTAAAATTGTGTTAACTTTTTTGAAAATATGAAATGGATTAAGCTTAAAGAAGCTAAAAATGATAGTTTACACGATAAATAAATGAAAGAAATGGATTGAAGCAAGATCATCAAGATATATCGACTTATGGAGTTATTATATTGCAACGTACAAAGACTAATAACGTCTAAAATTCACCTATAGCAGGATGCCATGACTTTGGGTATTCTATAGGGTTTGGTTTAGTTAAACTGAACTTCAAGGTAAGTTCACGACAAGGTGTCAAAGTGTTATAAATGAATCCGGGATGTGAAACGAAGGGGTTTCACAACTAAGAGAGGCTATTAATGCTTAGTGAGCACGCTTGCTAGAATGTATTCAAGGTGCTTACATTCAACCTCTTAGAAGATTCAAGGTGGCCGTAATCAGGGTGGCTCCTATGGTGGAATGAATGGCCAATTTATTAGGTAACTTACTTTGGGAAAGAAATAAATTAGATAGAAAGTCCTAGGAAGGTAATTACTAAATAATTAAGAATAATGTTTAAACTTTTTAGACAGACTTTTCGTCTGACTAACACCCCAAAGCTTTCAGAATTTTGTCCTGAAAAGATATAGATAAGCTAAATGAATACCGAAACTATGCAGATAATAAGCGCTAAAAGGTAAAAGAGACACAAGATTTTTAGTGGTTTGGGACTGAGATCATTATGTCCACTTTGAAGATTCTACCTTGAGCTTTATTCCTCAATTTCTTGTACAAATGTATGTATATATATATATATATATATATGTTACAAAGTCCGCCGCCATTAATGATCTTTTGGTTAAAAATTTCTAAATGGATAAGGAATATGGGATGATTGTGGAGTGTCAGAAAATCACCAGCCAGCCTCTTTTTAGTCTTAGATAGTTTCCTATTTATAGCAAATTCAAGGTTCTCCTATTGGTGCAGGGGCTTTCAATTGGCTTGATGACTTGGCTTGCTATAGGTGGCTTAAATTCAAACATTTGTCATCATCTTGTTGAAAGTACTTTGACATGGATTACTGACGTGGTGCTTTTATATATAGCTTCTTTGATTCCTTTCGTTTATCTTGGCGGTTGATCTCGATCTGAGCCTATTTAAACCATTGATTGTTGATACTTGTTGAAATTTCTTTTATAGTTTCTGCTCTTGGCTAAGCCTATTATCTTAGTTGATCAATGGTCTCGACCTTAGACACCGCTTTTTCTCATGTTCTCAAAATGCATGCTTTCGAATGCTGAGCGCCATGCTTAAGCTCGGTGGAAACTAAATATTGGGTTTTAGAATTACAAGCCATAGAGCTTCCTTCTTGAATATTTGTAATTTGTACTCGGTATACATTATGGTGTACCACATGCCCCCCAAAGTTCACCTTATACGGTTGGTATGAGGTGAACTTCGGAAAGAATGGTGTCATATCGAGCTTAGTAATAGGCTTGTTTACGTCATTCTGTTAGCATCAAAATTGGTCACTAACACCTAAATCCAGATGAAAGCATCGATCCACGGTTATACTTCACATACATAGTGTATGTAGAGAGTGTAAATATGAAGAACGGTAAAAATTAAAAAGAAAGCAGTAAAAACAGAGGATTTATAGTGGTCCGGCTGACTCCAGCCTAACTTGTCTGAACCATGTCTATACTCCAACACCGAGCCACTCCCAACTCAGGTACCTCTTAAGCATGCCACCCAGTACCAAATATATCGATCCAATTTCTACTGACCCCGAGTCCGTGGATGTGCCGATCGCTTGGAAACCCGAAGCAAAGCCAGGAATGACTCGAAGCAACCTAGGTGAAAACCGAAGTAAACCCATAAGTGACTCGAATCAAACTCAAGACAACCCGAAACAACTCAACTTTTGTTGAAACCCATGTTTCTAGTATCTCGCGATTTTTGTCCATCGACCATACCAAATTCCAGCTTCATAATCATGATCGTTATCCGTGACTAATCGTCTACCCATCTAGCCGAATCAAACTCGTCGTATTCCCGTCTCGATAACCGAGTGATCGATTTAGTTAAATCCGCTTGTTTATGGCCTTGCAAAAAGGCAGGTTAACATTTTCCCTTTGAAACATGCCCTGTGTTTTGGATACCTTTTGATCTGTCATCCAAAGTCTTAATGTTATCCATAACCCAATCCATTTTATCCGAGTGCCATTATCATACCCTCATCTAAGTTGCGATTGCTCCAAGTCGATTTCTGATCCCTATCCAGTAACCAAATCCTTATCCAATTCCATATCCATATGAACCCGATAATGAAGTTATAACCCATCCATATCCAACAACCAATAACTAAATCTATAACCTCTCCGGGTGGATATCCAAATCCGAGATTGCTTCAAACCATAGCCAATCCATAGCCATTCAAAGCAGAAATAACCTCTCTGGGTTCTTGCCAAGCACAACCTGCACCCGATGACCTATGTTAGGTAATACCGTGGTGGTCCTGATTCAGTGTCCCTAAATGCTAAGTAATGCCGTGACTTAAGTCCTAAGCCGAATCATGGTCACTCCGGACCCTTGCTAAGCATAGTCCATACTCGATGACCTGAAATACTAACGGACAAATAATATGTGGCTTAAGTCCTAGGCCGAATCCTGGTCTCTTCGGACTCTTGTCAAGCATAGTCCATACTTGACGACCTTTTAGCCAAAAAACAGACAAAAAGTCAATCAAAATCGAATCCAAAATCCAGATTCAAACTAGAAAACCAGAAGTCCGTATCAAAAGTCCAAATCAAAAGGAAAATGTACAAACCAGAATCCAAATCGAAAAACAAACAAAGCCAGGAGTTCAAACCAAATCCCAAAACCAAACCAGAAAAAGCAAGCATCCAAGATAAAAAGAAAAAATAGATTTCACAAACTAGAGCGTCACGGTTTATCATCATCCCAGAGCATGCCTAGGGGTTGTCTTTGCCCCATTACATGAGTAAGAGACAGACATCCGCCTAGAGTGTGTTACTTATGCCAAACCATCATGATCAGTTGATGACCAACTGATCACCATTCTTGGGCCTCGCGCCATCGTCGTTCAAGGTATGTGGTAGCTTCTCCTGTTCCACCGCCCCATTTCGAGTTTCAACATATTGCCGCAACTGACCATTCATTACATGCTCCTCGATTATATCCTTTAGATGCCTGCATAGTATCATGCCCATCCAAGACATGAAAAAGACAGTACCTTTCTGATTCCCTTTCGCATTCTGAGGGTTCCCTCCCCGCCGCCCTTCAGTAAGGAAGACGTCCCGAGTATCCAAGTATATCCGTTCCAACGTCTCATTCAATCCTGTGTAAATAGAGAATTTTGGTTCTCCGCAGCACTTCCTCTTCCCTTTATTCTTATCTTTACCCGAGCTTTCACCAGATGGCTCTCCATCCTTAACCATATTTATTTCCTTTGACATCATATCCAAACATGCATCCTCTTGTCAAACAAATCTCTCAGCTTCGTGAAAGAATTACCCGAGATCCATTGGTAGATTCCGTATCATGATACTTTGAAATCCAAATCATCCCTAACTCTGACTCTGCCGCCATTAGAACCATTGATGGATCTAGTCAATCCACCGAATCAATTGCTACATTAAACAAAGTTAAGAAAGTCCTGAACGATTCATCCACCCTCTGTTTAACCGATATCAGTGTCATCACATTCTTCGGCCTTTTTATATGAACTCAAAACTATTTCAAGAACCTATCCACCAGTTCTATCCATGTTCTAATAGTTCCATATTCCAGCCGTCTGAACCATATAGCAGCTATACCTGTCAAGCACAGGTGGAAACACCGGGACGTAACCTCTTCTGATGCCCCCAGCACTTCCATATGCCTTGTGTACCTCATTAAGTGGTCAGTTGGATTCGTCTTACCGTTGTATACTTCCAGAGAGGGCAGCTTGAAATCAGGTAGATTCCTAGCCATCCCGATGTTATGATGAACGGACTTTTGTTTACTCCCAAATCTCGGTTTGCCAAACCTCCATGAATAGTTCGCCTGATAATATCAGCTAATCCATTGTTATTTACCTGGGTTGCTCCCCATCTCCATTTCCTAATTGCACTCAAGTCCTTAAGGGAATTCTGATACATACTCCTCATCACGCGCTCCTGCATTCCTGTTGACACTGGGTTGCACAGCGCCATCGGTATCCCTCCATGGATTGGTCCAGTACTACCTGATGGTATACTCCAAGTCTAGGTCCATCTGGGTTGATAGTTGTTTGCTGATCGGGGGCTACCCTCTGCTGAACCACCCCATCTACTTGTCGGTTGAGTGCTTCTGATCCAGCTCAATGGATCTAAGATCCTACAGCTCTTGGTTTTCCAAATTGTTTGAGAAGGTTCTACATCATTTACTCTTGCCTTTTCATCAACTTCTCCTGCATGGAATTCATCATATCCTGCATCTCGTCCCTAATGATATAGATCGAGGCTTGATTAGCACCAGAGGAAGCTTACTGACTGCCTACTTTCTAACTCCTTTCCGTCCTTTGTCTTTTGGTTGATTGCTTTGCCATATTATCCAGAATCCGAGTTCCTTAGCCTTTAAATTGAAAACCAAACTTTTCAATCCCTGAGCATTAGCATTCTCAGTGGAAGCACCAAAATGTAAGCACCAAAATTGGTCACCAACACCTAAATCTAGATGAAAGCACCGATTCATAGTTGTAGTTCACAGACAGAGTGTATGTAGAGAGTGTAAAATGAAGAACGATAAAAATTAAAAAGAAAGCAGTAAAAACAAAGGATTTATAGTGGTTCGGCCGACTCTGGCCTACTTTGTTTGAACCATATCTATAGTCCAACATCGAGCCACTCCCTACTCTGGTACCTCTCAAGCATGCCGACCCAGTACCAAATAGGCTGATCCAATCTCTACCGACCCCGAGCCCATGGAAGTGCCGATCGCTTGGAAACCCAAAGCAAAGCCTAGAATGACTCGAAGCAACCTAGGTGAAAACCCGAAGCAAACCCTTAAGCTACTCAAAGCAAACTCAAGACAATCCGAAACCACTCGACTTTTGTCGAAACCCATGTTTCCAGTATCCCATGACTTTTGTCCATCGACCATGTCGAATCCCGGCTTCATAATCATGATCATTATCCATGATTGATCGTCTGCCCATCCAGTTGAATCAAACCCGTCGTATTCCCGCCTCTATACCCGAGCGATCGATTTAGTTAAATCCGCATGTTTATAGCCTTGTCAAAAGACGGGTTAACACATTTCTATTATAAAATTGATCCTGAGCCTTTGTGAGAAGTAGTTATCCAGAGAATTCTCCAAAGTACAATTTTACCAAGACAACTTGTGAAGGTCTGACTTCATTTCAGAAATAATTTGAAATCTAATCTTTCCTAGAAAGTTTTAAATCTTACCTCGTATAGAGGATTTAGAAAATAATTCTTATCTATAGGGTTTTGGAAATAACTCAAAATCTACCCTCATCTAGAAGGTTTAGAAAATAATTTAAAATTTAACCTCTAGAGGATTTTGGAAAAAATTTAGAATCTAACCTCATCTAGAGGGTTCATAAAATAATTTGAAATCTAACATCATCTACAGGATTATGGAAATAATTAGGAATCTAAGCCTATCTAGAGGAACCTCATCTAGAAGGTTTCAGAAATGATTTGAAATCTAAGCTCTTCTAGAGGGTTTAGAACAAAATTTGAAATGGGTACCTAGAGGTGATGATATTATGCCCTAGTCATCTAGACTTGGTCTTGCATACGTATCGGTTTTGAAACTTATTAATGCGATATAATTCCAATATTTTACAAGTTACTAACATGACACATTAACAACACCATGCATGGTACTTTTGACCATGGCTCACTCTTTGCATGACACATTTTGGCCATGGCTCATTCGTTGCATAACGCTTTGACTATGGCTCACTTGGTGCACTTGGCACCGTTGACTTCCCATGACTCACTCTTTGCATGACACGATCAGACGTGGCTCGGTATTATTAGGGGTCTACCCAACTCATGGTTTTTCTTGACTATGGCTCACTATATTGGGAATCTACCCAACTTTCTAATATCTTTAGGAATATACCCAACATTCTAATCTCTTTGGAATCTACCTAACTTTCTATTATTCTTATGAATCTACAAAATTCATGGTATTGCTTGACTATGGCTCACTATTATGGGAATCTATCCACTATTCTAATTTACTTGGAAATCTACCCAATCCACGGTACAACTTGACCATGGCTCACTTCTATGGGAATCTACCCATTATTCTGATTTACTTGGGAATCTACCCAATGCATGGTCCTACTTGACCATGACTCACTATATTGGAAATCTACCCAATTTTCTAATCTTCATACTTTTCCCAAGGACGAAACTAAATAATAATTGTATGGTGAAATCATTTACTTAGTGAAAATAAATAATTGTCATGAGCCAAAACCATTTACTTGGCAAAACTAAGCAATTTCCATGAGGCAAAATCATTTACTTTGCGAAACTAAGTAATTACCATAAGGAAAAATAATTCCTTTGCAAAACTAAGTAATTACCATGAGGAAAAATCATTTACTTGTCAAAACTAAGTAATTTCCATGAGGCGAACTCATTTACTTGGAGAAACTAAGTAATTGCCGTGAGGCGAAATCGTTTGCTTGGCGGAACTAGTTAATCATCATGAGGTGTAATCATTTACTTAGCGTAATTAGGTAATTGTTATGAGGCACAATCATTTACTTTTCGTGAGGCGAAACCATTTACTTGGCAAAACTATGTAATTGTCATGAGTCGATGTCATTTACTTGCCTAGAGGCAAAAGCAGGGCTTTGAAACTTGCATGATGCTGCTTGATCACAGTAGTATCATGATTAAAACATTTTCATGTACTTTTGAAAGTTATGTGATATTACTTGATCATGACAATAATCACGACTAAAACATTTCGATGCACTCTTTGGAATTTGCGTTAAATTGCTTGATCGCGGCAAATATCATGACAAAAAACATTTTGGTACACTTTTGGATGTTACGTGATATTGCTTGATCATGGCAATAAACACGATTAAAATGTTTTAGTGCACATTTTGAAATGCTTAAGACTTAAGAAGACTAAAATTTTATAAAATATACTTGAGTTAAGATTAAGAGATTGGTCACTGTTTGCAGATTTTGACAAAAATTCTATTCAGGTAGCAACCCTGTACTATGGTAACGTTTTAGATGCTCGATAATCCAAGTTGAGGTATTTATTACCATCTAGACTCTTTAATCGATATGTTACTAGAGGGATGACATCATGAATTATCAAGGTCCTTGATAATTTGGATCAAGAGGTCCAACTGTCGTATCCTTAGTGTTTGGCATTAATTTTCAAAGGATGAGGTCTCCTTTCTCAAACATTCTAGTCCGAACTTTCTGGTTGTGGTATCGAATCATCTCTACTATTCTTAAAGTGGCTTAGTCCCAGAGCTTAGGTAACAAATCTGATGACTCACTCGGAGCTCTACATTCTGTTGTTTATAATAATAATACCTCCGATAAGAGGCAATTTCTAACTCAACTGGGACCATGACTTCAGAATCATAAACTAGAGAGAAGGGAGTATGTCCCGTCGATGTCTTGGAGCTTGTCCTATAAGCCCATAGAACGAAAGGCAATTCATTTGCCTAGTTTCCTTTAGCTTTGTTCAATCTTATCTTCAAACAGGCGCTGATAGCTTTGTTGGCTACTTCCACTGCCCCATCTGCTTGCGGATGGGCTACTGAACAAGAACTCTTGATGATACCGTGATCTCGGCAATACTCTGCAAACTCTCGACTCTCGAATTGAGTGTCATTATCCTTAATGATCTTATGTGGAAGACCAAATCTAGATATGATATTCCTCTTTATAAAGTTTATTACTTGATGGGAGGTTATGGTATTTAAGGGTTCCACCTCGACCCATTTTGTAAAGTAATCAATTTCCATTATGGCATATCTTGCTTCTTCTTTAGCGGTTAGAAGGGAACAATAAGATTGATGCCCTAAATATCAAAGAGCCATAGACTCATCATTGCGGTGAGCTTGCTAGGCGGAGCTCTCTGCACATTTGCGTAAAATTGGCACTTATCGCATTTTCTTCCATAGTCTAACGCATCTTGGTTTAGTGTCGGCTAATAAAAGCCTTGACCGAGTATTTTCTTCGCTAACTTAAGGCGTTAATGGTGGTCTCTACAAATACCATCATGGGCTTCTCGTAGTAATTATTGACCTTTCAAAACTGTTACACTCCGAGAGTATGAAGTTGCAAAGTCCCGTTTTCCCATACTCTTTGAATCGACAATAAACCACACATGTCCAACTCAAATTGCACAAAAAGACGGATCTTTTAAGGGTAATAAAGAAAAGTAGACAGAACAGAATTTCACACGAATGGAATAACATATAATATTGAACAAATATTTTACAGCGGAAAACTTTTAAATACATATATCAGAGTCTAACCTAAATTCAGCTTGGACAGTTATAAAATCTGCACTTACAAATGCTGACAAACATCAAACAAAACACAATAAGTACAGCGGATAATAGAATATGCTCATACGTCGATGAATATCTCCAGCTCTCCTTTGGAAACTCCAACCATCTTCGACTATCCTGAAACTACTCGGATCTGACCCGAGTATTGAAAATACACAGATCAGGCTTGATAAACCAGTGTGAGAAAAAATCATTAATAAATGACAGTGTCATATATCAGCCTTTGAATAAAATCCTTTGAAAATAAAGAGTATCTCATAAGACCACCCCCATACATAAACACGGACGGGTTTTTACCTTATGATAACTAAAACACTTTTATATCAAAACATTTGATATTATTTCAAATGACATCACTTTGAAAATATTTGCAAATAAACTTATTAATCTTATCCGAAATGGTTACCCATATAGCATTTCGAGGCAATTCATTACGCCAATACAAACAAAACCGTAGGTTCTTATTGGATAATGGATTTCCATACAAATGACCAGGCGCAGGATCTACCTTCCGAATGGGTACACCTCTAGATGGATGTCCCGAGCAATCATCACAAAGCTCCGCTACCAATACAAGACTTGTCTACCTCTGTTACTAGACAGTACCAAATATGTCATCCCCGGTCGTTACTGACCTTTAACGAGCGCTCGATTTCCATACACCACATTAATATACATCCCGAACGTCATAGAGGGAAGAAATATATCTAGAAGGGGATGATCATACCCTACTTGGGAATGACCCACTTAGCCTTGCTACATCGAATCCTGTTTCGGTCATTTCTGGTTTGATGATGCTTGAGGCTACGGTTACCTTTTCATAAAGCACATATCACATCTTTGAATGTCACATTGCCATTTCCATTGAACTACTAATTGCCTTCCACAAAAATACAACCCTTGAGCACGTACGTCTCAATGAGGGTGTTAAGCTAAGAGAAGTTGCCTTCTCCGCCACCATTGATGAACGTTTGTAAAAACCAATGTACGTAATCTTTAGAAATGCAATATTAAACAAACGTCCATACAAGTTGTCCAGGAACAGGACAAACTGAAGGCACTCTCCTACTACCATTTGTAGCGAGTAGTCCTTGCAATCCGCGAAATCTCCACAACGAGGAGACCACTGCTATATATAACTTGGGAGCTACCCAGAGCAAGTCAACAAGCAGTCCTCACGCTATAAAGATCCACGGTCTTCAATAATCATCATCTTCAACATATCTTCACGTTCGAACGTATACATTGGTTCGAAGTGGTTTTCGGATAGGAATCACCCAAATCCGACCTCGATTCCTTCAAAATCCAATTATCGATAAAAAGTGAATATGAGTATACAGGATTTATTAAGTCTCTTTTCACTTTAATTCTTTTCGGATGATTTCGAAATCTCTTTCTTTTGACTTAGGATAATTTCTAAGAAATTCATTCTTTTGGTTTGGAAAATATCTCAAAATTCCTTACTTAACTTTCAATCAAATTCTTTACTTTTATGCGGGTTAAAAACAATGTTATTTAAGACATCGTTCACGATAAACCCTAAATCAATCTTAACAAACATTTTGAAGTAAATAGGATCATAGAAATCATTTGGAGATTGCTTAACATTTGGATAATACCAATCTTCTTTTATTTTGAAAACTCAATACGATCTTTTTATTTAAGAGCATCCGAGCTTTTCTTTCGATCTGTTCCATCCCTCGCCTAAGAAAAGAAAACATTGGCCAGGTAAGTTCAGCGCACTGGTTGCTCCATCCCTAACCTTAGTTAAACACCTTGTTTTATCTTTCCAGATCACACAAGCGGGACAAATATATTAGTCGTTTCCGCATACTCAGATTTTCAACTTTATTTTGGAATTTCTTATAAATATTCCAAATTATCTTTAAAAATGCTTAATTATCCTTTTTAAAACATTCACAATTGATTCTGGGAAACGTCGTTATATTTAGACTCATATTCCAAAAGTTATAGAAATCACAGCAGAAAACTACTCCGGAAAGTGCTAAATAAGCTTATTTGAATTAAACAACTTTTAAACATTCGATAATTCATATTTTCCAATCCAAATCTCTTTTAAATAATTTAAATAGATTTATCAAATTTATTCCATATTTTTCCATATTAAAAACATCCATCTAAACAAAATTTCTATTACGATCACTTAACCGCACTAGGCGATTTTTCTGGAAAATTGATTTGGACTTATTTCAAAATTTACTTATCGAAACTTTGATTATCTTTCTTCGTTTAGAAGATATGGATATAGTAGTCCGGAATTTTCTTATCTCGAAGAATTCCGAGTCATATTCCACTCTATACACTCATTTGAACTTTTCGGCGTGAAATCGCGAACTACCGTTGCGCGACACATATAGTTTTAACTTATTTTTCGATATTTGAAATAATCTATTCAAATTGGATTTCAACATTTATACAATTTGTTACAAATCATTTTAAATCAATATTTTCACTTTTTAAAGTATTTAATATATATTTTCACTATTACCGTATTATAATATTATTATATTCTCATTATTTTAGTATTAAATTTTAAATTCCAATTTTAACTCAATTTCAATTCTAATCTCAAATTAAACTCATTTAAAACTTAGATTTCAAATCTTATTTCAATTTAAACTTCAATTTAATCTCAAACTAAACTTCACTTTTTCAAAATCGATTTCAATTTTAATTTCACTATTCATCTCAATTTCAATTTCCATTTAGCTATCCTTTTCAAATCCGTTTCACTTCAAATTTCAAATTCTCTTTCATTTTAACTTTAATTTCACTTCTAAATTAAAAGAGACTTATTTTTCCACAATATCTCATATTACTAAAATATGGTCTTATTAAACAAAGGGATTACTTAACTAATAGAAATTTGATGTCCAAATTATCATCACAACCATACAAATATCATGTAATACTAGCATATTCAATACGGTAAATGTCATAACATTACTATGGATTATCCAACATATTCAAACAATCAAATCAAACATCCATATTATCAAATAGTGATCATCTAACATAACAATTAAACATGATAATCAATATAATTCAAAAAGCGGTGAGAATTTCTCACCTTCATATCCACTCCGTCAAACTTTAACGTAAGATTTCCGTCTCTCGCTATCATGCTATTTCCATCGTCTCGCCTTTTGCCATTTCCTTTCCGAAAGCTTTTGATTTACTTTCTTTTTCTTTTCTCTTTCTTTTTTTCCTTTTCTTCTCTTTTTTTTCTTTTTTTGGATGGAGGAGAGAGTATGGCCTTAGGGTATAGACGTGTAGGAAGGGGTAGGTGGGTGTAGTAGCTTGGCCGTGGGTTTAGGGGTGAGGAGGAGGTGGGTAGGTGGTAGTTTGGCTTGCTTTTGGTGGTGTAAGGTGATGGTTTGGAGTATGGAGGTGGTAGCTTGAAGGTAGAAGAGAAATGAAGAGGCGGGAAGCCATGGAAATGGAGGTGAAGAAGAAGGAGAAAGTAAAGAAGAAGTTAGTGAATAAAGTGTGGAAAATGAAAGGTATGGATGCATATTTATATTAGAGCTTTGGATGACAAATGTCTAAAATACCCTTCTCTACTTTTTTGACTTTTCATTTACTTTTTACCCTTGATTGGACCTTTGCTTAATGGAGAAGAAATGGCCTGATTTGAATTTGTAGTTATGAAATGATGTTTGCCTTATTTTCTTAAAATTTAAAAAGAAGACTTTTGTTTGATTTGATTTGCATTAAATGGATTTGTAAGTATGCATTAATGGTGAGCATATGTGTCATTAATTCCTTTAGTTACTTATCTTTTCACTTTCCATTTGCTTGAATTCTAGGTGTATAAGTTATATTATGTGTAAGAGAAAAGAAAGTTATGTAATGATATTTGTTTACTTTTACACTCTTTTGTCAAATCATGTATTAACATTATTTTTATCATTTATGTAAATATTTTCAAAAGTAAACTCCTTTTGTCTTTTAGTGCTAAATGTAAAGTGTTTAAATAGTTTGCAAACTTGTATTTATTAGTTAGAAAATGTATCAAGTTGCAACAACTTGTCGATAACTTGTTTTGGTTAAAAAAGGCGTTTATGACGACAAAGTTTACAGTCAAAATTTGACGTTTTTATCAAGCTATATATTGAAGTAAATCAAACTTAACAATGAACTTTTTACTTCTTTAAATAAATTAAAACAAGTCTATTTATATTTAAAAATCATATTTAAATAATATCAAAATCTATATCTTTACAGTGTATGTAAACTTACAAAATGCGACAAATTTTGGTTAGTTTTGTAAAACGATTATTAACATACTTTTAAATATATAAATTTACTTTTATTATCTTTATTAGATGTTTCAAATAAGATTTGCCTTTTTAAATAAATATTTAAATTCATTTATTTAAGCCTTTATTTATTATTAACAAAACTTAACTTTTGTCGATTTGTTCTAAAATCCAAATTTATACTTTTTAATTTGTTAACTATAAGAATAGATAATTATTTATTATATATAACATATTTATTTAAGTTTTAAATTCGTTTTAAATTTAAAACGAACGAAATCTCTCATTTCCGAAGTAGCGAAATTACGGGTCGTTACAGAAGTTGAGAATCCCATCCTATAGAGCACTCCATCAATAATGTGGAACCTTGGAGCATTATATTTAATTCATCTGGCTTTGGCACCATCCGATAGTAGAATATCCACAGTCGGGTGTCGAATATATAATGACATCCAAATTTCTTCAATTATTATCGGTGTTTTAGATTCACTTCGGGCGGCTTGAGCACATGTTATAACTAACACTTTCTCTGGTACCTGTATGCTAAGTTGCTCTAAAATTTCGATTAGGATGAAGTTGAACTCTCTCACGTCCCTTGAGCTAGCATATTTGGCTAAGGCACCGACTCTAGTGTTTCGGTTCTTCTTTCTATATGATAAATTTTGAAGGCTTCAAGTAGTTTCTTTACTTATTTAGCATAAAGGGCTAACCTCGGGTATTGAGCCTAGTAGTGACAAAGAATTAGTTTAACTACCATCTAGTAATTGCTATATTTAGAATATTCAAAATCTTGATGGAAATAGCCATTTTTAATCCAGTGATCAAGGATTCATACTTGGCGGCATTATTGGTTGCTAAAAAGGCAAGCCTGATTGCGCAATAAATTTAATGGTTATTTAGGTCAGCAGGATATAGTTGGCAACTGCCTCTATTTTATTTCAAGCTCCATCAACGTAGAGTTTCCAAGAGAGCTGTTTATTCTCACTTTATTTCTTTTTGGCTCCGGCCCCAAAAATAGTGCATTTAGTAACGAAGTCGGCTAGTGCTGACCCTTTTTCACCATCTTAGGCCCATAAGATATCTCATACCGGCTAATTTCTATTGCCCATTTAATTAACCTCCCCACAGTTTCAGGTTTGCTAAAAAGTTGCCAAAGCGGTTGATCTAGACTTTTGTCGAATTATGGTCGAAGTTTCCTTGCCACAAACACCAAGCTATAAATGAGTTTTTCAAATACTAGGTAGTGCTTAGCTAGACCTAGACTTTTGCTAACATAATATGCCATTCTTTGGATTCCATCATCATCTCTTACTAAGGCTAAACTTATGGCCTGCTCCGAGTTAGCCAAATAAAGGAAAAGAGTTTCTCCATCTATCGGCTTTAGCAATACCGAGGAGAACTGACGTGTTTTTGCAGGTCCTTAAATGCATTTTGGCATTTATCTGTCCATTCGAAAGTAACATGCTTCTTTAAAACATTGAAGAAAGGAACATACTTGTCGATTGATCAGCTTATGAACCTATTCAAAGCAGCGAACTTTCCATTTAAACTCATTAACTCCTTTCCATTAGTCAGATCCTTCAGATTGTTATAGTCATTATCTGATCTGGGTTTATTTCGATCTCTCTATCACTTACTATGAAACTTAGGCATTTTTCGAATTATATTTTGAAGGTACATTTCTGAGTGTTTAGCTTTATTTGGTACTTTTGAAGGACCTCGAATGTTCTGGCTAGATCCAAAACATGACTCCCTGACTATTTAGATTTGACCAACATGTCGTCAGCGTATACCTCCATATTCTGACCTATCTGCTTGGTGAACATTTGGTCAACTAACCTTTGATATGTTATCCCTACATTCTTAAAACTGAAGGGCATTACCTTGTAGCAAAATAATCCCATGATGGTGTTGAAAATCGTATGCTCTTCATCAAGGTTGAGCATCAAGATTTGATTATATCCAGATTAAGCATCCATAAATGAAAGCAACTGATGCCCACTGGTGGCATCAACTAACTAGTTAATTCTCGGTAGGGGGAAGCAATCCTTTAGGCATGCTTTTTTTAAATCGATAAAGTTAATGCAAGTTCTCTGCTTCCCATTTGGTTTCTAAACTAATACTAGGTAAGCAATCCACTTCGGGTAATATACGTTTCGGATGAAGTTATTCTTTTAGTTACCTTTCGACCTCTTCTATAGAGCCATATATCGATTCTTATCCAATGGTCTCCTCTTTTGCCTCATGGGAGTAAAATTTTTTATCTATATTCAAGCAATAGCAAATAACTGAGGGGTCGATTCCTACCACGTCATTATGAGGCCACGCGAATACATCTTGGTTATGCTTGAGGAAGGAAATTAGCTCTCTTCAAACTAATGGATAGAAATAGTGCCTATCTTGACTATCTTAGACTTGTCATTTTCATCAACGTGCACTAGGGTCTTGGCTGCTGAAGTTGTCTTGGATCGGGATCGATCTGAATTTCTTCTTCTCTTTGAATTTCTTGGATGACGTTAACAACATTTCTTTTCCTTTTAGTAGGTTTACTACTCTAGCCCTATTCTAGCTCATTAATTCTCCTTGATAGCTTTATATGTAGATTAATTTCATAACCACAGAATATTTTTCCTTGTAAAAATTCTTAATCGTCTTCTACGGCTCTCCATGAATTTACAACTCGGGGTATTAACTATTTCTCTAACTTCGAAGGGAGTCGGTTGGTTAATTTTGACATCGTTCTCATAAGATGAAGTTTTCCCTCTATTAATCATGTTTAGCTTGCATAATATAGCTGTCTTGAGATCCACTGATCTGCTCTGACGAGCCCTTCTCCTCTTTCGGTGGGAAACTTTTAAGAGTAAATGTTTAATAGACACATACCCATCCATAGCATTGAGAGCTGGTCTACCAAAGAAAGTGTTGTACACTGAGACATTGTCGATGGTAAAAAAGGTAATTTCAAAGATCTTGCAATGGTGGTTACTTCCAATTTTGGTCATCAGCTGACACTGTCCAAGAGGCATGGTTCTCTCATCATTAAATCCATATATGGGAGCTTAACTAGGCTTGAGTTGCTCTCGAATAATCCTATTTTGTTGAAAGCATGCTTAAAGATTATGTTGACGGTCGCTTCCATGTCCGCCATTATATTTGCGACCTTTGAAAGTCCAGTTTGGACCGTAATTACAAGTGGGTCATTATGGGAGTGACAAACACATTGCTTATTCGAGTCACCAAATGTAACTTCTGTCCCAATATTTTGTTTTTCTCAACTCTCTCATCTCATACACCAGGACGCCTTCACTTTTAGCTTCATTGATGTTCCTCTTCCAATTGCCATGACTTAATCCCACAATGTGGTGTCCTTTCAGAATGATGGCAACAAAGTTCCGAAGGGCTGGTAAAGACCTCAGAGTCTGTACCTGAGATTGCACAACTTTATTTCATGCTGGAGTGATGGTCACTTGACTGTTATCATTCCTAATAAATCCATCTAACTACCCTTCTCTGATGAGTCTATTAATGAAGGACTTCAAAAATCAACATTCTTTGGTGTTATGTCTATTCAGCCGATGGTAGCTATAATATTTTCCTTCTCGGTTGTTGTTTTGGATCCTTCACTCTTCTTGGAAGAGGGTATGAGATTCAGTCCTGAGCTATAGAATAGACATGAGTATATGAATGAGTTTGGGGTATTTTTTCATCTCCTGAAGTTCCTTCCTAAATCTCTTGGCTAAAGCAAACTTCTTGTCATCACTATTCCACTCTGGGTTCTTCCCGATAATTCATTGTGATTCTTTAATTCGAATTTCTCCTTGAGCCCAGAAAAAGAACTCATTTAGAGATTGTACTCTTGCCTCAAAAGATCTTCCCATAATGAAACATTTCTACACAATCCTGAAGTTCTTACAACCAATTTAGTTTCATATGTCATGCCTTTGCATCTGGCCTTGATGTCGTTAAATCTTTTGCAGTAATCCTTTAGGGTTTCTCCCCTTCCTTGCCTAAAATTGGCAAGTATGATTAGTCCTATTCTAGTGTCCTTCAAAGTAAAGAATTACGTCAAGAGTTCTATTGTTAGCTGTTCCCTGGAGCTATTAGAATTTGGCGGATGAATCTGGTACATTTCAAGGTGAGTCCACCGAAAGTCGTGGGTTAGAATCCACATTTGATCTCATTTGAGTCCCATATCCCCAACATTTGAATTTCGTATAAAGCGATGTGATCTTCAGGATCGAATGTTCCATCATAAGAAAGTTTTGGGATCCTGAACACCAGAGGCATAGGAGCTTTGATGATTTCTCGAGAAAAAGGTTGAACCTTTTAGAGCTTCATTTCAACATCAAGACCAGATCGATCCTCTTGAAGCCTATGTACCTGCTCTGATAATTTCAGTAACAAGGCTTCCATTGCACGGACCCCACCGAGATTTAGAGTTTCAGCTTCAGCATTCTTAGTTTGTGGCATACTTTGTTGCCTTCCTTCAGAGTTTACCATTTCAGGAATTAGAGTCAATGGCCTCTCAGAAGATCCCATCCTTGTCATTTTTACGGTCTCGACTTTCTTAACCACTTCCATGAATCTAGCTTCTAAGACCTCATTAGTCATTGGTAACTTTTCGAGACTTCAGCTAAAATTCAGAGGGTTCTTGTCTTCCTCAAGCATAGCAATAATATATGTTTAGTTGAGCAAAAGTGTTCTTAACTTTAGTCTGATAGTCATCTGAGCATTGTGCTATGTTAGAAACGAACTTCAGCATCATTTGTCGAACTTGTTTTTGGTAAGGGCTGGAGTAGTAGTTTCCTCGTTAACGGTTTGATTTATTTGTCTACTTGATTCCCTTATTCACATGTAGTTCTTCCACTTCTTCATCTTGAGGAGGAGAGATAGGTGTGTTTCGAGAGAATTACTTTGGCTTCATGCTTAAATGAAAGGTTTGAGTTTGCAAGATTAGAAGAGAATGAAGGTTCGGGCCCTCCTACTAGCACCAAAAAATATTAGACAAACTTTTCGTTTGACTAACACCCCAAAGCTTTCGGAACATGTTTCGAAAGGATGTAGATAAGCTGAATGAATACGAAACTACATAGATAATAAGCGTCGAAAGTTAAAAGAGACATGAGAATTGTATTAGTTCAGGACCGAGATTTCTATGTCCACTTTGAAGATTCTACCTTGAGCTTTATTCCTTAATTTGGTATACAAATACATCTATTACAAAGTCCGCCACTAATGATCTTTTGGTTAAAGCTTTCTTAATGAAGTAAGGAATATGGAATAATTATATAGTGCCAGAAAATCTCCAGCCAATCCCTTTTTAGTAGCACGTGTCCTGTATTTATAGCAAATTTAAGGTTCTCCTGTTGTTGCAGGGGCTTTCACTTGGGTTGTTGACCTGGCTTGCTACATGGGACTTAGATTCAAACATTTTTCATTATCTTGTTGAAAGTAATTTAATGTGGATTTCTAACATGACGCTTATATGTATAGCTTCTTTGATTCTTTTCGTTTATCTCATACCGTTGATCACGGTCTGGGGCTATCTAAGCCGTTGATTCTTGATACTTGTTGAAATGTCTTTGGTAGTTGCTGCTCTTGGTTAATCATGTTGTCTTAGTTGATCAATAGTCTCGACCTTAGCTGCTACTTTTACTCATATTCTCAGAATACATGCTTTTGGATGCTAAGCCCCATGCATAAGCTCTAGGTGGAAACCAAAAATTAGTTTTATAATTAAAACCCAAGGAGCTTCCTTCTGGAATATTCGTAATTTGTACTTGGTATAAGTTATGGTGTAACAAACTGATACCTAAATAAGATTTTATATGATGTCCGTGAATACGAACGATGATTGTATGACATGGATCGTAATTAAATGTTAAGTGTACCGTATACTTATAATTGACTTGATGTTATATGAATTCTCATGTTATGGTGATTGTTTACATAATATGATATAATTATTGTGAAATATATACATGAGGGAAAACTCGTTCCATGCTCTAGTTGCATCATCTCAAAATTTGTATGTTTAGGGTAAAGTTTTACTCATGCCTGGGTTTTGTGTCTGACCTATGTTTTTACTATTTCCATACATAGGTGCTCATTCGAGCTGACTGAGTTTGTAGGCTTGGACAGGTTTCTCTTATAGAGACAAATTAAAAAGATGAAGAAGTGGCTTGTAGTTAATAAAAGTTGCTTTTATTTCGACGTTGCAAAACTAGAGTTTATATTAGGTTAAGTGTTTCATGTTGAAATCCTCATATGTCGAGCACGAGACTTATGTTCTATTATATTTACCCCCGTCTAGGAATGACTTGGGTTAATGGATATGCAATGATGTATATGTAAACATAATTTGATGTAATGAAGTTGTTTAGTTTCTTTGTTTACTTAATGTTGTAAAAATAATTTGTTCTCACTTTGTCGCTTGAAAATAATTTTGGTGCTTACTGTAGCATTATTGACATTCATTTTTGGATCTCATAGTAGGGGATGTTACATTAAGATGTTCAATATTCATGTGCAACAAATGCTTAAGTATTTTCCATTTGGGTATCACCTTATGTAGCCAAAAGTCGAGTATAACTGAGTAAACATTATGGTATAACATGCAACATTTAGTATGGCAAGAATGGGTTCGATAATGATCTGGCTTGGCAAAGAAATGCCAAACCATTTTTCTTTTCAATAGTAGTCTATCGAACTAATGTTCCAGTTCGGTAATACTACTACCAAAAAATTTATTGATTGCCTATGTTAAAATATTTGTCTTGAGGTACTACTGAACCCTTTACTTAGCTTCTCTAGAATTTTATTTTGATGACCCGCCCTTCGTAATACCCTGAATCAACATCGAATGAAAATCCTTGACTCTCAAATACACATTCTGTTTGGTAAATTAAAAAAAACTAAAAATCATACTAAGGAACATTGATATGTTCTCACAATAAGGATGTAACATATAACAGACTGAATATACATGAACAAAACATGATAAATAATTAAAAAGGGACTGCACTAAATAAAGCAACTAATAAATAGATATCAGTACAAAGAGTTAGAATACATCAACCCCATTCATATGGAGTTCTAAATACAATATTTGATGTCCCATATCTCATTCATAAAGTAGTCTAATTGGCATGTACTACATCAATAACAAGTATCTGTATATAAGTCTATCCCAAGGCACCTTACTTCCAAACTACTCAATCGAGTATGTGAGAGTTGCCATGAAATAAATAGGAAAAGACAAAATATGGACCAGACATAAAGCTTGGTATGAGGAGAACTATCACAAAACACTGTATATCAAAGTTATATACATATAAAACAAAAAACCACTAGAGCACGGACGATCCTCTCCATAAACATGGCTCTGGAGTAACACGGGCTATCTATAAACAAGTACATTAAACTTATCCCAAAAGATGGGAAATCATACCATAACATGCTCTTCTCCTGTAATAACCAAATCAGCAAAACTAATGTATGTGACTGACATATACAATATACTATGACATGGATAACCTAATATACAAGTGAAATGGTAATAAAGATATCACAATATAAGCCAAGATATGCAATAATAAATAACTAACAAGCTTGCTAATAAAATGCATAATCCTAACAATAGACAGCAAACAGAGATACAGATTGACACTTATCGTTGCTGATGCATAGAGTCCACTAAGAATATCTAAAATGGTCCAATGATCCCCATCCAGGGTCCGAAATAAATAGAGTCAGTAGTTATTCATCCTATAGACCCCGAGCCACATCTATTGAGATTGAACTCATGTTGATCCCACAGTGCCCAAAACCATAATACCAAAATCTACAACTGATACCCATATTGAATTTTCATTAGTTACCAAAGTTAATAAATCACGCATCTGCCTAAATATGGAAATGACTCCTTACCTTTACGTGTCCCTCCCAATTGTACATGCTCATCGTACGTGACTGTGGAACTAATCACCATCCTGATCTCATATCCGATTTGTTCTTGATAGCTATCTCGATCTACTACTATTTCCATCTAGGATATTCTTTGCCTGCGTTCCTTGTCTCAATCGCTTCCTTGACTGCTTGTCGGAATGCCTTATTGATCATTACCATTCAATTCAACATAGATAGACTTTCACATATGATTAGTAATAAGACATATAATAATACCTTTGTCATAATACAATAATAAATTAGAGTTTAATTAATTTATAACTATGTTATGAATTAATATCAAGTCCATTTAACTCTATTCGATATAAATAGAACACAACATTTATATCCATAAGATCTTAAGCAATTGTCCCGAATATCTATGATGAAATATATAATAATATTTCTATCACTAATGCAACTATAATATCATATTTTAATTGATTTATAACCATGTTATAAATTATTATCAACTCCATAAAATCTATGTAGGATCAATTTCACCCTAGACAGGGGTGAATAGGGTGATACTGTAAATTATTAAAATTATTGCGGAAGTTTGTAAAACAATTTCAGCACAGATAACAGTTGAATAATAGCAGCACAGATAATAACAGAATAATAAAAATGCAGAAATAGAACAACGCAGAATTTACCCAGCTTTGGCAAAACCCTGCCTACGTGCTGGCCCCAAGGTTTCTACCAGAAATTAAGTAGTCAGACGATTACATACGTAAATTCGCGACACGCGCTATCGTCTAGCCTTAACTCTACGCTCAGAACCCTACCATAACTCAGCCACTGAGTTGTGAATTCTCGAAATACACTACCGTAGTTCGTCCCCTAGTCACACGACTAGACAATTCACAAGTTTAAAAAGGAAAAATACAAATTTAAAACAATTATAAAACAAAACCTTAATTTTAAGCTAAGGCCTTATAAATTATAAATCAAAGCTAATAGAAAGGCCGGCCCAAATATTATTCCCCTTTTCTTATTCCTTTGGCTGGCTTTCTCTGTTATTTGTGATAATGGCCGTCTTCCTTTTCTCGTGTTCTCTTTGCTCAGAAATTAAGGCTTCGTGATGAAGTCGCTGGCTTTGTCGATTTGATTGATGATGCTTCAATTCCTTTCTCCAATCAACTGGTTGATTCACGGCTTGCTTCAATTTAGTCGAGTTTGATTATTGAAAGAATTGGTATGTTTATTCCTTTTTGATTTATACAGTACTTGACTTTGATTTGATTCGAGTTTTATGATATATTCTTCTCTGTTGTACTTGAACTCGAATGAATATCGTAGCCGATGATGTTATGGTTTATATAGGATTCGATGTCCTACAAATTCGTTCGTATATAATCATTTGAATTTGTCAATTTATTTATCTCGATCGTTCGATGTTGCTTGGATGTTGATGATAATGTCTGACTTGTTCTATTCGTATATATTTTGAATTCTTGGTGCTCACGACTCTGAATTGTTTTTGAACTATGGCTTGACATTGACTCTACAAAGAAATGTTCGACATTGCATTGTCCATAGTTTTATATGTTGGTGACTTCGGTTATGCTTTGACCTGCAGTTGTCTTCGACTGCAAACTTGATTTTGTGAAACTATTTTGAGATGAGAATTTTACTTTCATTTTTCTGACTTGTTCATCTCTGCTTCATAAAACTCTGGCATGTCTGGATCTATGATATGCTTGAACTCGATCCTGATTCTAGTTCCTAATTGATTTGTGATCATGCCTGAAGTCTTCGTTATCACTGTTTTATTCGAGTCTGTGCATTGAGTTCTCATTTTCCAGTGACGTGTGCTTCAGTATGCATTGTGGTTGAAGTGTACTGCCGTGGTGCACTTGGTCATTCCAGCTTGCTCTAATAGTTGCTGTGCATTGCATATGTTTGCCTATTTTTCTGGTCATTCGTTGCCTCTGGTTTCATTGTATTGTTTAAGTTAGTCTGCACTTTTATATTCAGTTTAGATTGTTAGTTCTTTCTAGTCAAGTATCATGTAGTATTTGTCACTTTTGCCTTTTGACCTCATGTAGCATTTTATGTTGTCTGGTGGAATTTGGTCTTTATGTTGTACTTCGCCGTGTTGATGATTTTGGAATTGTTAGCATATTCAGTTCGGTTGTCTCGAGCATATATATACATATATGATGTTGTACTCAATTTTGGTTGCCTTTAAATTCTGGTAGCACTTGAGTTGATGATTAGACTTCATGTAGTCTTTGGTTTAGGTTGCATAGCATATCGAACTGGTCTGGTTGCTCCTTTGTTTCAGTGCTTATACATATATATTACTTGGTTGGTATGTAGCTCCATGTTGCCACCTCTGTTTCATTTTTGTTCTTCTGCATTATCAACTACTTGGAGCTTGTTGTATTCTGACTTGTATTCGCAAGCTTGGAGTTGCCTCTGGCTGGTTGAATCATTGACTGTTGTCGATGTTGTATGTTAACATTGTTTCAACTCTACTGTTAGATTGATTCTTGTTTGCTGCCAGTTCTGGTATGTGCATTTGTCTGGTTCATGTAGTCTCGGTCGATTCTGAGTTCAAATGCACTTGAATATGCATATACATATGTCTAAGTTATAGTTTGTTATTTGATGTTGTGCTGTATTGAGCTAATGTGGTCATCACTTTTGTAATGTTTGATATTAAACTGCATATATGTTTTTTTGTATATACATATGTGTGTGTGTGTATATATATTTGTGCATTGACTTTGTTCTGACTAGTTCATTTCATTGAGTCTGGTTTGGATTGTCTAGTCTTTGCTTCATGTGTATATCATTGAACTTTTTGGTCGAGGCTTGTTTTAGCTCTCGTGACCATTTTATTTGAATTTGCACTTGTGTTGAATCCAGCTCAAAGCTCGGGTTTGACCTTGTGCTTGTATCGTGACTTAACTTGAGTTGAACCCCGCTTTTGATTTGGGTTTGACCTTGTGCTCACATGTCAATACAATTTTATCAACTGTACATATCGGTGTGCACGGCCTTGTGGCATGTACAGTGATACACCGTGCATGTCACAAGATGTTCATGTATGATGAATTCAAATTTAAATGATGAAGAACAACCCAAATAACCAAGGCAAATAATATTTTCAAAATTACATTTTATTTTACACTTCAAAAATATTTTCTTGTCAATTTTACTGCGTCAATGTATATTTTTGTAGATTGCTTAGATGCTAGATTCAATCTGGAAAGAAGTTAAAGATAAATACGAGTGAATTGTAGTGAGATGCATTTGTAAATAAAAATTGTGATGTAATCAAATTTGTATTGTGAAATTGTATATGTATAGTGAGAGCTTGAATTTGTACTATTTAAAATTGAATAAAATATTTGTTTGAATAAAATATCTATTTGAATTTAAACTCTGTGTAATTTATTTTATGCAGCAAATATTTATTTAATTATGTGAAAAATAAAATAGTACATTAACAAATACATTTAAATGAATAAATATATTTATTATCATCAAACAAATCATATACTCGCATATTCAACAGTCTCCTCCTTTTGATGATAACAAACATATACTTAAGATTTTGAATTTGTTAAATGTATTTGATCATTCAATTAGCTCCCCCTATTTGAATGTTTCCTCTCTACACAAAGCTTCCCCTTCATATATGCATGAAAAAAAAAATTAAATGAGCCTAGATGCAAATAGAAAATATTTGACCTTTATTTGTCAAAATCTTAACCTTTCTCTCCCCCTTTTGTTATCAGCAAAAGAGTAATAGTGTTAAAAAAATAGAGATAAAGTGAAAGACATTAATACAACATTAAAACTCAATCGAATATAAATATTAAATTTCAATAAAAAATCAAACAAAAATCATAAATACTCTGTTTGACGATATTCCACTTTGGAATGATAGGGATGTTGTCATCATATAAAACCATATAGTTGTGTCTATTTATGGTATATTTATTTCAGGAATTTGAATATCTACTAACTATGCATAACCGTTAGGACTTTTAAATAAGATTAGTAGTTCCAATTTTTTTTAAATGAATTCAAGTATCTTCTAACCATGCATAATCATGAGGACTTTTAAATGGGATTAGAATAAACTTGTCTATTTAATTAATCAATTTTAATACGTGTTCCATACATGCATAACTGTGAGGACTTTTAAATGAGCATGGAAGCACATAAAAAATTCCAAGTAATTCATGCATAACAGTGAGGACCTTTACATGAGAGTGAATACTTTGGATGTTTTTATTGAAAAAATAAAATAAAATAAAGAACAAATGATTCCTGTTTAAAATACCACATATTGACAAACAATATTGAATTTTTATAAGTGATGGTCGATAGAAATATGATAGAATTAGAGATGGTCATGGAATTTATTTTTAACCAACAAAAAGTGTTTATAACTCTTATTTAAATTTCTGAAGAAATTTATTAAATATTCCGTCTCAAGTTATAATATATGACTAATATCAACACTCATCACTTTTTCAATCACTATTTATCTTTTCGATAATTAGTAGGGAGTCAGATTAGTCGATGTAGTTATTTAAAATCAAATCCAAAAATAGTTATGAAATAAATTTCTAAAATGACTAATCTGAAACAAGGTCAAAAAAAAGATTTTCTAGAAGGGGTTTTATAAGAAAAATGTCTACTATTTGAAAAAATTATATGATATGAAAAATATGCAGACATTTTCTTTGAAGAAATGATGCAGTTACTGAATGTCTCAACATAAATCACGTATCACTAGTAATTTTTGATCAACTAGAATACCGGTGTAATCCTTATCTGAATTTTTCTTTCACTCAAGATTATAATTAATTGGATGTTATAGATCAGATCGTGAAGTGTGCAACAAATTCTTTAAAATCATTTTTAACAGCTTTTAAACGAAATCCTCTTGAATTTGACTCGAAGCCGTGTAAATAATCAAACAAAGATCATAATATCAAATCTTGAAGCCGTAGGATAAACGAATATATTCATGTGTATCATGAGTAATCATCAATCATTAAAACATTATTATTATTCCAAGAAAATCTATAGTTCAAGGATGATTGGTCAACATTTTGAATAAGTCGGAATCAAAATCATCATCCATCTCTTTATTTCACAACTAGCTGATTTAAATTCAAATTATGGTGCAGATTATCACTTTAACTATATTGTTCAAGATGAATAAACCATTACCTATTTTACCTTTACTTCATTGTTGTCCATTGTGATTCTGCCACTTTTGTACTAGGCTAAGGAACATTGATTTGTTGCCCGTTGTGTTTCTGGAACAGCCTGAATCCAGATAACACTGTTGATGTTCCTTAGCCTGCCACCACACCTACACAAGAAAATATTTTTGTGACCTATTTGTTTTTATAGGTCCATGGTTGTTAGTGGCAAATGAGTTTGAAAAATATGTTCGTGGGGACCCGAAACTATTTATGTTTGTTTCTTATGGCATCCAAATTTGTTTTACTTTGAGGGATTTTATATTTGTGCCTTTTGGAACCCAAACTGGTATATTTTTTACATGTTTGGGGTCTATACCAACAATTATTTTGATTGTGTCCACATTTTCTACAAATTATGCATATGGAATTGACTTGATTAATTTCATTTCTAACATTTTCAGATTGATTATACCCAAGTCCTTGTCTAACTATATTAACGGTTTGTTTTCCTAATAGCATACTCAATAATTTTTCACTTTTGGAAAATTTTCTTAAAGTTGTAGACAATTTTTGGACTTGTGTTTTGAGAGATTCATTTTCGTTCAATAATTGAGTGTATTTTTTAATAGAATTCTCTCTGTCCTAGTACCTTCACTCTCTTTCAAAATCAGAATTTCATTTTCAAGCGATTTAATTTAATTTCTAATTTTTTAATTTATTCTTCGAGTGATGGACACTTATCACACTTAGGGATCCTACTTTGATAGTTTTTAACTAATTAGTCAATTTTTTTATTTGATTCTATCAAAGTACCTCTTTTTGATTTAGTTTTAGCGTGCTTCTCCCTAAGTCATTCAAAACAGCCATTTACTTCGTGGAAATATATAAGTAATTCTGAGTGAGTGAGTTTTGATACCTTGCTTGGCTCATCATCATCGCTATCAGTTATATCACCTCGAAGACAGATATCTACTTTCTCACTCTCACTTCTATTGCTTTTATAATCATTATCGCTTTTATTCCACTTGGCTGCAAAGCTTCTCCTTTTTGATTTCTTTTCTTGGCCGTGTTGAAGTCGAGGACAATTGGGCTTGATGCATCCTGGTTTGTTGCACTTGTGACATATGATCTCCCGTTCTTCTAGGTTGTCTAGTGCTTTGGCTATTCTGCTTTTCAATTTCAGATTTAGAGCTGGATTTCCATATTTGTGATTTCACTTTTTGAATTTCTTCATTAATAGTGCCAGCTTAGCCGCTCCATCATCATCATAATCACTTTCCGTTGTTCCTTTAAGCGCTATTGATTTATTTCGAGTATCACATCCTTCTCGTTCTTTCTTGAATTTCATTTCTCGCCCATAAGTGATGAAACTTTCGATAAGCTCTTCAACTTTGATTTGTTTCAAATCCTTGATTCTTGAATGGCTGTAACTTTTGCTTCAAAATTCCGTGGAAGGACTCTAAGGATTTTTCGGACAATTTCCCACTCTGTGTATGATTTTTCGAGAGCTGTTGATTTGTATATGAGAATGGAAAGTCGTGTATACATCTCTTTAACATTCTCATCCCTGGCCATTGTGAAGTTCTTGTATTCGCTACTAAGCATTGCAAGGCGAGATTCCTTGACTTGAGATGTTTCTCCGTGAGTCACTTCAAGTGTGTGCCAGATTTCCTACGCAATTAGACAATGTGAGACACGATTATATTCAATATGATCCAATGAACAAATAATAGAATTCATAGCTTTAGCATTAGCATTCTGTATGATCTGTCCATTGATCAAATGGTTTTTCAGTTTCCTGATTATTTACTACTATAGTTGGCGCTCTGTAACCTGTCTCAACAATATTCCAAGCATCAATGGTTTTTAGAAAAAATTTCATACTATTTTTCCAGTAAGCATATTCACCATCGAACATTGGTGGTCTAACTATGGACTGACCCCCAGCAAAAGCACTATTGAAAGAAGTCATTTTAAAAATCTAAATTTTAAAGTAAAATTGGTTTTTGTAAACAAATCAAAAAAATTTTGGAAAAATTTGCTTTTATTCCTAGCTCTGATACCACTTGTGGGATCGATTTCACCCTAGAGGGGGGTGAATAGGGTGATACTATAAATTATTAAAATTATTGTGGAAGTTTGTAAAATAATTTCAGCACAGATAACAATTAAACAGTAGCAGCATAGATAATAACAGAATAATAAAAATGTAGAAATAGAACAACACAAAATTTACCCAGCTTTGGCAAAACACTGCCTAGGTGCTGCCTTCAAGGTTTCTACTGGAAATTAAGCAGTCAGACGCTTACATACGTAAGTTCGTGAAACCCGCTATCGACTAGACTTAACTCTACGCTCAAAACTCTGCCACAACTCAGCCACTGAGTTGTGAATTCTCGAACTACACCATCGTAGTTCCTCCCTTAGTCACAGGACTAGACAATACACAAGTTTAAAAAGGAAAAATATAAATTTAAAAAATTATAAAACAAAACCCTAATTTTAAGCTAAGGCCTTATATGATTATAAATTATAATCCAAAGCTAATAGAAAGGCCGGCCCAAATGTTATTCCCCTTTTCTTACTCCTTCGGCTGGCTTTCTCTGTTATTTGTAATAATGGTCGTCTTCCTTTTCTCACCTTCTCTTTGCTATGAAATTAGGGCTTCGTGATGAAGTCACCGGCTTTATCGATTTGGTTGATGATGCTTCGATTCCTTTATCCGATCAACTAGTTGATTCATGGCTTGTTTCAATTTAGTCGAGTTTGATTGTTGAAAGAATTGGTACGTTTATTCCTTTTTGATTTATACAGTAATCGACTTTTATTTGATTCGAGTTTTATGATTTATTCTTCTCTGTTGTAATTGAACTCGAATGAATATCGTAGACGATGATGTAACGGTTTATATAGGATTCGATGTCCTATAAATTCGTTCGTATATAATCATTTGAATTTGTCAATTTATTTATCTCGGCCGTTCGATGTTGCTTGGATGTTGATGATAATTTCTGACTTGTTCAATTCGTATATATTTTGATTCCTTAGTACTCACGGCTCTGACTTGATTTTCAACTGTGGCTTGACATTGACTCTGCAAAGAAATGTTCGACATTGCGTTGTCCACGGTTTTATATGTTGGTGACTTCGGTTATGCTTTGACCTGCAGTTGTCTTCGAATGCAAACTTGATTTTGTGAAACTATTTTGAGATGAGAATTTTACTTTCATTTTTCTGACTTGTTCATCTCTGCTTCATAAAAACTCTGGCATGTATGGATTTGTGATATGCTTGAACTCGATCCTGATTCTAGCTCCTAATTGATGTTGCGATCATGCCTGAAGTCTTTGCTGTCACTGTTTCATTCGAATCTGTGCATTGAGTTCTCATTTTCCAATGACGTTTGCTTCAGTATGCATTGTGGTTGAAATGTACTTCCCTGGTGCACTTACTCATTCCAGCTTGCTCTAATAGTTGTTGTGCATTTCATATGTTTGCATATTTGTCTGGTCATTCGTTGCCTCTAGTTTCATTGTATTGTTTAAGTTAGTCTGCACTTTTATATTCAGTTGAGATTGTTAGTTCTTTCCAGTCAAGTATCATGTAGTATTTTTCAGTTTTGTCTTTTAACTTCATGTAGCATTTTCTGTTGTCTGGTGGCATTTGGTCTTGATGTTGTACTTCACCGTGTTGATGATTTTGGAATTGTTAGCGTATTCAGTTTGGTTGTCTCGAGCACATATATACATAAATGATGTTGTACTCGATTTTGGTTGCCTTTAAATTCTGGCAGCACTTGAGTTGATGATTAGACTTCATGTAGTCTTTGGTTCAGGTTGCATAGAATATCGAACTGGTCCGGTTGCTCCTTTGTTTCAGTGCTTATACATATATATTACTTGGTTGGTCTGTAGCTCCATGTTGCCACCACTGTTTCATTTTTGTTCTTGTGCATTATCAACTACTTGGAGCTTGTTGTATTTTGACTTGTATTCGCAAGCTTGGAGTTGCCTCTGGCCAGTTGAATAATTGACTATTGTCGATGTTGCATGTTAACATTATTACAACTCCACTATTAGATTGATTCTTGTTTGCTGCCAGTTCTCGTATGTGCATTTGTCTGGTTCATGTAGTCTTGGTCGATTCTGAGTTCAAATGCACTTGAATATGCATATACATATTTCTATGTTATAGTTTTTTATTTCATGTTGTGTTGCATTGAGCTAATGTGGTCTTTACTTTTGTAATGTTTGATATTAAACTGCATTTATGTATTTGTGTACATACATACATACATACATACATACATACATACATACATACATACATATTTGTACATTGACTTTGTTCTGAACAGTTCATTTCCTTGAGTCTGGTTTGGACTGTCTAGTCTCTACTTCATGTGTATATCATTGAACTTTTTGTTCGAGGCTTGTTTTAGTTGTCATGACCATTTTATTTGAATTTTCACTTGTATTGAATCCAGCTTAAAGCTCAGGTTTGACCTTGTGCTCGTATCGTGACTTAACTTGAGTTGAACTCGGCTTTTGATTTGGGTTTGACATTGTGCTCACATGTCCTTGCAATTTTATCAAGTGTATATATCGATGTGCACGGCCTTGTGGCGTGTACAGTGATACACTGTGCATGTCATAAGCTGTTCGTGTATGATGAATTCAAATTTAAATGATGACGAACAACCCAAATAACCGAGGCAAATAATATTACATTTTATTTTACACTGCAAAAATATTTTCTTTTCAATTTTACTGCGTCGATGTATATTTTTGCAGATTGCTCATATGTTGGACTCAATCTAGAATGTAGTCGAAGATAAATACGAGTGAATGAGTGAATTGTAGTGAGATGCATTTGTAAATAAAAATTGTTATGTAATCAAATTTGTATTGTGAAATTGTATATGTATAGTGAGAGCTTCAATTTATACTATTCAAAATTGTAATAAATATTTGTTTGAATAAAATATCTATTTGAATTTAAACTCTGTGTAATTTATTTTATTAAGCAAATATTTATTTAATTATGTGAAAAATAAAATAGTACATTAACAAATACGTTGAAATGAATATATATATATATATATATATATATATATATATATATATATTATCATCAAATAAAAATCATATACTCACATATTCAACACTCTATTCAAAATGAATTAAACGCCATATTTATATATACGAGATCTTAATTAATTATCCCGAGTTATTTATTTACGCCAATCCAATCATACAGGGGAATAATTAATATATATATATATTATTTACCTCTTATAGGCAATATTTTCTCAATACATATAACTATGGGGATTTATGTTGAAATCTAAATTCAAAGATATAACTACGCTCATCTTGGATGTAAATTCCCAAGTGGTTGAATCCAATGCTATATAATTGTAGATAATCTCACTATGGGTGTAATGATGATGACCATGTCTCGATAGGACATCGTATGCAAAAGATATGAATTAAATATGAAGTGGGAGTAATTAAATAACTAATCAACTTAATTAATCCCTTACATAATCGCCTTGCCTAAATCCACTCTTGTGCAAGAAACGTGCACACAACCCATACACGCACATACTTCACTCCTCCTTTCCTAACCTTCACTCGACTAATCAGAGTGTCATTTATTCCACCACATCACACTATGCGTGCACTTCACAAGAGTCACCACCATGAAGAGTCTAGCCCCACCATCTAAATCGCAACCCGAAGAGCTCTTTTGGCCAAGAAAATGTCACGATTCCAATAAATGGATTGAACTTCAAGAAATCGGTGTTGGTATTTGCATGCTAGGAAGAGAAAGACGATGGTGCGTTTCGATTTCCCAACCCCACTCCAAACTTCACTTAGCTCTAACCTTACCTATGTTGTTCAAAATGGAGCTTTGTCCATCTGCGCCACACATTCCTAAGCCACCATATTTGTAAATCCCTCCTCTCTTCGAGTCCAACAGATCCAATGTTGTCTTCTCTCATTGCTCGCAGCTCTCGTTTTAATTAAGAAAAGAGGAATAGCCTTTTCATGAGAAGGAGGGGAGTAAATAAAAGGAGAGGAGAAAATTAAAATATCTGAAGGAGGGATGTGAATATATATATATATATCATTTAATTTCTCAAGCAAATTGCCATATGTTTTGAGCTCGTGCGATCATATAGTATATCCGATCACCATAAAACCAGTCGCATATCTCTTCATTTTTATGGTCTCGACGGTATAAATTTCATCACTATTCAGGATGATGCTCGGGGTTGATAATTTCATGCATTTCGAGATCGTTTTGGCTATCGAATCGCCCGACTCAAAAAAAATCTTCAGCCATACATCTCATAAGAAAGTCCTCACCTTAGAATAACATGCCAGATGGTCGAGATCCCACTGGACTCGACAACCTTCATATTTTTTAAGATATGTAAATTATAAAAATACCATGACTACAAATACAGCAATATTATACATATTTTGATTCCCAACATCGATCCGGAATCAAGGTAAATGATCTTGAGTCCTAATTCAACATATGTGAAAAGTCAAATTTTTGGGCACTTAATTATTTAACCATTCAATATTTAAATTAATTATTTAATTATCCTATCATTAAAATAATGTGGCCTATCACATGTATTTTCCTTTTAATTTTCCTCGAGCTATCTTTTTATCCTCTTGCCTACTACCTTGTTCTTGTGATTAAGTGACGATGCTCCTCATAGGATTTTCCATTTATTGTTGTGCTCTTTAACATCTTTTTCTATCCATCATGCTAAGGAAAACACGCCTACAATAATTAAAATTAATAAAATTATAAACTTAATATTAATATGACTGGAAAAATTACCACCACCACCACTTATTTTGGCCTTTTTTTACCACTACATTTATCGTTAATAATGGTAAACATACTGTAAACATTCTGATAGTATTAGTATACTGATATACCTCATTATTGGTTATCAATGCTTGACATCATAGTTACCATTATCAAACAACCTTATTTTTCATGTTACAGTTATAAGTAGGACGGATCATAATGAAGATCATGCCATAATTAGACTTAATATATCATAACATCTTAACATATGAATTCTTTTCCATATTTATAATAATTATTTTTCTATTTGCTTCTAGTTAATGGAATTAAATTAATGTGCATTATAAACTATAATATATCTACTAATAGAATCTATATGGCATGATAAATCTAAACTCAAAGCATAAGGTGCAACTTTCACAACATGCAAATTATACGGTGCGGCATATCAAGAAAAGTTGTCCATGATTGACAACCACCTTATAATAGTCTTCCTTAAAAACTTCATTGTCTCAATCGCCTTGTTAAAACATATTAGGAAAATAATATCAAGAAAAAGGGGAAAAAGAGTACAGTTGTAACGACCCACACTTTTGAATAGGGTAGAGAGATAAAATATGACTTACATAACTAAGTGATCTTAACTTTAAAAAGTAAAAGAAGCATCCCAATTGTATGTGAAAATCAAATTTTTGCATATTCTTTTTACACTGGTACTTTTACATGTATTATGCAGTGTGCAAAACGTACAATGAAAAAAAATAAGATGAACTTATACAATAAATTTCAAGTTTCGCATATAAATTTTTATTATAGTGCTTCAAAACATCAAAACAAAGAAAATTAATAGATGCATGAATCTTAAACAAAATCATGGATAGTGGTACTTAAAAAATTTATTCATTGGCATCAACTGTATAATAAAGATAAATGTTTATAAAAGCAAGAAAATAAGATTAGGGACAAACATAAAGAAAATTTGGACCCTATGGAAATGAGGTTTTAGAGTTGAAGGGCAGACATCGCCTATGTATCCACTACATGGACAAAACTATATTGGTTGCATTTAAAAAAATAACAAATTGAAGTAGCAATAATTGGTGGTGGCTTAGTAGGACGTAGGTATGGCTCGGATAAATAGAAGCCGACGATGAAGGTGTTGGAATATCGATTTTACATCATTTTGAGTGTGACAATTATATAAATAAATACTTGTGTACTGATCTTTTATGTAAGAGATGTATTGCAGATTCATATTCATAGTGTTTTGAAGCTGATAGTTCTTTGTCTATAGTCTTTGAATAATTTAGAAATAAGTTAAAATCTCTCCTGAATGAATACATATGTGATTTCATTTACACACATGCACAAAAATGCACAGCAGGCTGAAAACAGCTGGTTGAATATATTCATTCAGCCGGCTGAATACTGAAACAAAATTATTGTTTCACAATATTCAACCTACTGAATGAATTTTTTTAGCCGACTGAATAAGGTCAGAAATAGCTTAATTCCTTGCTATTTGCATTTTAATTTAATTCAAAAGGCTGAATTAATTTATTCAACCGGCCAAATATCTTCAACTGCTATATTCATGAATATACACTTCTCTTCATCGAAGAGAAACATTTTCAAAATCAACGGTAGCGCCTGTTTATTTTCAATATTGTTTTTCATCTACCGTAGCAACCTTTTAAACTCTATAAATATATTACAGAATTTAAAAAACAATTCACTAAAACTATTTTAATATTCTTGAATTCTTATCTATTCTCTATTTTTCAAACTAGACTCAAATTGCTTACATTCTATGATCTTTGATCACTCTATCTTCCACAATTCCAAGCACATTACGCTATATATCATAAAGGAGAGGACTATAGGAAGATTGTACTTAATTGACTCATCAGTGCTATTTAAAGAGCATATTACAGTCAGGTACTTTTGTTATTTGTAAAGAAGTTCTGTTCGGTTGCTCAGTCCGTTGAAGTCCTATTCGGTTGCTTAGGAGGTGGAAGTCCTGTTCGGTTGCTCAGGCGGGTAAACCTATTCCTCTGAGTTAAGTGAGGGCTGCTATTTTAATTCCATAAGGAGTCTGGTACTGGACATTGAACGGGAGTTCGAACCAGTGTAAAAATCTCTGGTGTCATTTACTTTACTACTTTAATTATCTTCTTAATTAGTTATTATTCTGCACAAGTAGTTTATCAATATTACACGATCCTATAGCACAGTAACTTTCATTTGGTATCAGAGCAAGGTCATCATATAACTGTAACATAGTTATCTGATATTATTTTAATATTGAAAATAACAGCAACACTGTTGTTAACTCTACCTTCCTAGAAGGTCAGTCTACTGCATGGCCACCACTGTTTAACGGATTGAACTATAATTATTGGGCTACTAGAATGAGAATCTATATACAAGCAAGTAGTTATGAAACCTGGAACACTATGCAATCTAAATATATTATTCCTACTACTGAATATTCAACATGGTCTGACACGCAAAAATTAGATGCTACTGCAAATGCTAAAGCTATGAATATGTTATATTGTGCATTAGACAAAAATGAGGTCAATAGAATAAGCATGTGTAAAACTGCTCATGAAATTTAGCGTACACTTAAAGTTACACTTGAAGGTACTAATAAAGTCAAACGAAGTAAAATTTCAATGCTCAAAAATCAGTTCCAGAATTTTAAAATGAAACAAGACGAGACTATAAATGAAAAGTACTCTAGATTTCAAGATATGTATCATTCTTTGATAGAAACTTACACAGATTTTGATATTGTTTCAAAAATACTCAACTCATTAACGGATGAATGGGAACGAAAAGTCTTAGCAATCGAAGAAGCTAACGACATTTCGACCATAAAACCAGAAGAGTTGAATGGAAATCTAATGTCTTATGAAGTTAATCTCTAAGAAAAATGAGTATAGGCTCAAGATAATAAAAATATTGCATTCCAGGCAGAAAAAGATGAATCCGATTCAGATGAAGAAGATATGGCGTTCATTGCTAAAAATTTCCAAAAGTTTTTGAAATTTAGAAAGAGCAACAAATTTAGATATAACAAGAACAACTCCAGCAACAATAACAACACCAAAAAACCATTATCATCTGCTCTAGAGTGTTATGAATGTCACAAGAAAGGTCACATCAAGAAATACTGTCCTAAGAAAAAGAAAGGCAAGTATAAGCATAAAAAGGACAAATTCAAGAAGAAAGCATTCTCTGTCATGTGGGACGATACAGAATCATCTTCATCATCGGAAAGGGACTTGGACGGTGATTCAGAATGAGCCAATGTTTGCTTTATGGCCACAAAAGACGAGGTAAGTGATCAAACTTTTTACGATTGTAAATGTTGAATATGCGATTATATGATTTTTGTTTGATGATAATAAACATATATATATATATATATATATATATATTCGTGTAAATGTATTTGTTAATGTACTATTTTATTTCTCATAGATTAAATAAATATTTGCTGAATAAAAATAAACAACACAGAATTTGAGTTCAAACAGAAATTTTATTCAAACAAATATTTATTACAATCTTTGAATAGTACAAAGTTCAAGCTCTCGCTATATATATAATACAACTTTGATTACATAACAATTTCACATTTACAGTTGACCTCACTACATATCACTCACACTCGTATTTATCTTCAACTTCATTCCAGATTGAATCCAGCATCTGAGCAATTTGCAAAAATAAATATTGACGTAGTAAAATTGAAAAGGAAATATTTTTGTAGTATAAAACAATATGTGATTTTTGAAAATAATATTTGCCTCGGTTATTTGGATTGTTCGTCATCATTTAATTTTCAATTCATCATACACGAACAGCTTGTGACATACACAGTGTATCGCTGTATATGCCACAAGGCCGTGCACACCGATATATACACTTGATAAATTTATAGGGACAGGTGAGCATAGGTCAAACCCAAAATATTGGATTCAACTCCAGTGCAATAAAATAATGCCACAACTTTCAGCACAAGGTCAAATTCGAGCTACAAGCTGGATTCAACTCAAGTGATACAAGTTCGAACAATGCTCGATGCACAACAATGCAATGCCACCAACATAACAGCAAACAAATGCCACCAAGTGAATGTGTACACAAACACATATTAGCCCATATATGCAAACTGCCTCAAAAATGAATCAGAAGCATGTGCACCAAAAACCAAACAAGAGTCAAACTACAAATGTCACCAAGACTCGAGGCTATCAAATACAAAGTGCAAAATATGAATCAAGCACATACGTACACCTGTGCCGACACACATATATACACACATAACTGTATGTATGTATGTATACAAGTAGAAATCAACGCAAACTACTAAATCCAGAAATGATGACTGGAAACACAGGACACAATACAAACAAGATGGTGCAGTAGCAACTATCCAATGGAGGCTCAAAGCAACTCGAGCTAGATCAATGAACCAGATTCACAAATATCAAGAACCAAACAGCACACAACAGTGACACAGCAACCATGACTCAAAGCATATACAAGACTGCACATTCAGGTCTGGATATACATGACAACCAGAGTGCACGTAACTATCCAAAGACTACAACTACAAAGAGCAACAACATACCAAATGAAACAAGGAACCAGACCACAATGTCATGCAATAGCTCTATCAAAATATACTTCAGGATGATCATAACTCAATACAACACAAAAGTTCTCAAGTCAATTACAAGGGCAGTGCCAAAAGATCAGAGATAATATGCAGTGGCTCAACAACATCAAAATACACAAGCAAGGCTACTACATAGTGCAGCAGCAATATCAGTGTAACAATGATTCTAAGACCAAGTCCAGCTACCAACTGTGTATACATGAATCAAGCTACAGCATGGCAAAAATGCACAGATCACACTCGAGTACACATACTCGAAGCACAGTGGGTCATCAACAAAATAATACAACATGATTATCAAAGTGTATACATGATGAAGCAACCAAGTAAAGTGGCCGAAATCAACAATTGACAGAGATTCAACTATTACCAAAATCGTCACAGCATAATCATCAAGCCGTAGAAAACGAGATCGAATAGTTTCAAGTCAAAGCCGCAAGTCAGTCAAGTGTTCAAAACCGTGATAGCCAAGTAAACAAACCAAGTCAGAAATCAACCCCGTGACAATCAAGCAACGAAAAGAACGAATTGAATAAGTCAGGTCAATCTCAAGCATCCAAGCGAAATCGAATGGCCGAAGCTAAAATGTTGAAAAAATCAGACGAACACAAATAAAGGAGATCGAACTCCTATGTAAACCAATTCATCATCGGCAATGAAAATTATCGAGTTCAATCAAGCATAACAGAAAAGTAAAAAGGAATAAATTACATACCGAAGCCATCTCGAACTCGATCAAATTCGAAGCAGTCGAATCAAATCACGGAGACCATCGACTGACAGAAAAGGGACGCCAAATCATCTAGCAATTAGAATTGGCATCTTCGAATTTCACGAAGAGCTATAATTTTTAAAGGAAGAGGAACGAACCAGAAACGCAAGCCGCCATTATCAAATACAAAGGAACGGGCCACAATAATATAAAAAAGGAAAAAGCTGCCGACCCTTTCTTTTGTTTTTAAAGTTTATAAATTATAAGGCATTAGTTTAAAATTAGGGTTGTTTTAAATTTTAAATGTTTTCAATTTGTGATTTCTTTTAAACCGTTGAAATTTCTAGTCGTGTGACTAGGGGACAAACTACGTGGCGTAGTTTGAGAATTCGCAACTCGGTGGCTGAGTTGTGGCAGGGTTTTGAGCATAGAGTTAGGTTAGTCAGTAGCGGGTGTCACGAGTTTACGTGTGTAAGCGTGTGACTACTTAATTTCTAGTATAAACCTTGGGGGCAGCACGTAGGCAGGGTTTTGCCGAAGCTGGGTAAATTCTGTGTCGTTCTATTTCTGCATTTATTATTCTGCTATTAACCGTGCTTCTATTATTCTGTGATCTGTGTTGAAATTATTTTATTAGCTTCCACAATTAATTTTTATAATTAATAGTATCACCTATTCACCCCCCTCTAGGGTGAAATCAATCCTACAAGTGGTATCAGAGCTAGGTACAAAAGCATTTTTGTTTTAAAATTTTGATTTTTTTGAAAAACCAATTTTTGCTTTAAAAAATTTGAATTTTTAAAATGGCTACTTTTGTTGAAGGTCGTTTCAATATTATTCCTTTTATTTTTTATGGAACAAATTTTCTGAATTGGAAATTGAAAATGGAATTTTATTTAAAATCTGTTAATGTTAAATGTTGGGATATTATTGAAAATGGGTGTGATATAACAGATAAGAAAATTATCTCGATTAATGCTCTGGCTATGCATATATTATATTCTCATATTAATCAAGATAATTTTAATTTCATCTCTCATTGTGAAAATGCATAGGAAATCTGGAATACTTTCAATGCAATATATGGTGCAAAAGTCAACAGCAATGAGAAGTCCTCCACAACCGACTCAGTTAAAGAAACGTGCTTAACAGGATTGGTATAAAGCAGTTGTGATGAGGATGATGATGATGGAGCAGCTGAGCTGGCGTTAATAATGAAGAAATTTAAAAGGTGGAACCGCAAATATAGAAATCCAGTTCTAAAACAGAAATTGAAAAGCAGAATAGACAAAGTACTAGACAACCCAGAAGAACGGGAGATAATCTGTCACAAGTGCAAACCCGGACACATCAAGCCAAATTATCCCCGAATTCAACTCGACAAAGAAAAGAAATTAAAAAGGAAAAATTTTGCAACCACGTGGAATACAAGTCGTAAAAGTACAGGTAGTAAGAGTGAGAAAGAAGATATGTGCCTTCAAGGAAATATAACTGATAGCGACGATGATGAGCCAAGCGAGGTATCAAAACTAACTCACTCAGAATTACTTATATATTTCCACGAAGTAAATGGCTGTTTTGAACGACTTAGGGAAAAACACGCTCAACTTGAATCACAAAAAGACACTTTGATAGAATTAAATGAACAACTTGACCAATTAGTTAAAAACTATCAAAGTAGGATCCCTAAGTGTGATAAGTGTCCAACATTCTAAGAAGAAATTAAAAAATCAGAAATTAATATAAAATCACTTGAAAATGAAATTCTGATTTTGAAAGAGAATGAAAATACTAGGAGAGAGAATTCTATTAAAAAGTGCACACAATTGTTAAACGAAAATGAATCTCTCAAAACACAAGTCCAACAATTGTCAATGACTTTAGATAAATTTTCAAAAAGTGAAAAATCGTTGAATATGCTATTAGGAAAGCAAACTGTTGATATAGTTAGACAAGGACTTGGATATAATCAATCTGAAAATGTTGAAAGCAAGATTAATCAAGAAAATTCAATGTGCACAATTTGTAGAAAATATGGATACAATCACAATAATTGTTGTTATAGACCCAAACATGTGAAAACTATACCGATTTGGGTTCCAAAAGGCACAAATATAAAATCTTTCAAAGTTAAACAAATTTGAGTGCCGAAGGGAACAATTATAAATAGTTTTGGGTCTCCACAAAATTCTTTTTCTAAATATTCTGCCACTAACAACCATGCACCTATAAAAACAAATAGGTCACAAAAATCTTTTTCCGTGTAGGTGTGATGGCAGGCTAAGGAACAACAATTGTGCTACTTGGATTCTGGATGTTCCAATGGTACACCGAGTGACAAAGCAAAGTTCCTTAGCCTAGTATAAAGGTGACAGAATCACAATGGACAACAACAAAAAATATCGTAAAGGTAAAACAGGTAATGGTATATTTTGAACGATATATTAAATGTGATAATCTGCACCGTATTTCGAATTAAATCAGCTAATAATGTGATAATGATGATTTTGATTCTGAATTATTCAAAATAGTTGGCCAATTATATTCTTATGCCAAAAACACTATAAAAATCTATGGAGTCTTTGAATTACTTCATTAGTTTGGATAAAAATAGTGTTTTGTTGGATGATAATACATTTGGTTATAATATGGCTAACTCTATATTCACGGTTTTTGATTATTAACACGGTTTCAATTCAAATTCAAGATAATGTCATGCTGTTAAAATTGAGTTTGGAATTTTTGGTGCACACTTCATGGTCCGGTCTATCAAAATTCAATTAGTAATAATTTGGAGTGAAAGAGAAATTCAGAAGCAGATTACACTGGTAATCGAGTTGATAGTAAACTTACTGGTCGAACGTGATTTTTAGTAACCGCATCAGTTTTTCTTTTAAGAAAATATCTGCATATTTTTCATTTCGAATAATTTTCAAAAAGCAGAAATTTTTCTTATAAAACCCCTTCTAGAAAATCATTTTTGACCTTGTTTTCAGATTGGTCATTTTTAGAAAAATTGATTTTATAATTATTTTGAATTTGATTTTAAATGATTGCATTGACTAATCTGACTCCCTAATGATTATCGAAAAGATGAATAGTGATTGAAAAAGTGATGTGTGTTAATATTAATCATATATTATGACTCGAGACAGTATAATTAGTAAATTTCTTTAGAAATTTAAACAAGAGTTTAAAACTTTTTGTTGGTAAAAATTCCATGATCATCTCTATTTCTATTTCTAACAACCATCACTCATCAAAATTCTATATAGTTTGTAAATATGTGGTACTTTATACAGGAATCATTCGTTTTTCGTTTTATATTTCTTTTTAAAAAAATAAATAAATAAATAAATACCAAAGTATTCACTCTCATTTAAAAGTCTTCACGGTTATGCATGGGTGAATTACTTGGAATTTGTTATGTGCTTCCATGCTCATTTAAAAGTCCTCACGGTTATGCATGTACGGAACGCATATCAAAATTGATTTTTAAAATAAACAAGTTGATTCTAATCCCATTTAAAAGTCCTCACGGATATGCGTGGTTAGAAGATACTTGAATTCATTTTTTTTAAATAAAATTGGAATACTACTAATCTCATTTAAAACTCCTAACTGTTATGCATGGTTAGTAGATATTCAAATTCCTGATATAAATATACCACAAATAGACACAACTGTATGGTTTTATATGATGACATCATTCCCATCATTCTAAAAGTGGAATATGCACCTAACAAAGTATTTATGATTTTTTTTGATTTTTTATTGAAAATTAATATTTATATTCGATTGAGTTTTAATGTTGGATTAATATCAATCACTTTATCTCTATTTTCTCTAACACTATTACTCTTTTGCTGATAACAAAAGAGGGAGAGAAAAGTTAAGATTTTGTCAAGTAAAATCAAGCAAAGGTCAAATATTTTCCATTTGCATCTTGGCTCATTTGCATATTTTTATTTATATGCATATAGGGAGCTTTGTGTAGAGAGGAAGCATTTAAATAGGGGGAGCAATTAGAATAAATCTATGATCAAATACATTTAACATATTCAAAATCTTAAATATATGTTTGTTATCATCAAAAGGGGGAGATTGTTGAATATGCGATTATATGATTTTTGTTTGATGATAATAATCATATATATATTCGTGTAAATGTATTTTTTAATGTACTATTTTATTTCTCATAGATTAAATAAATATTTGCTGAATAAAAATAAATAACACGGAATCTGAATTCAAACAGAAATTTTATTCAAACAAATATTTATTACAATCTTTGAATAGTACAAAGTTCAAGCTCTCGCTATATATATAATACAACTTTGGTTACATCACAATTTCACATTTACAGTTGACCTCACTACATATCACTCACACTCGTATTTATCGTCAACTTCATTCCAGATTGAATCCAGCATCTGAGCAATCTGCAAAAATAAATATTGACGCAGTAAAATTGAAAAGGAAATATTTTTGCAGTATAAAACAATACGTGATTTTTGAAAATAATATTTGCCTTAGTTATTTGGGTTGTTCGTCATCATTTAATTTTCAATTCATCATACACGAACAGCTTGTGACATACACAGTGTATCACCATATATGCCACAAGGCCGTGCACACCGATATATACACTTGATAAATTTACAGGGACAGGTGAGCACAGGTCAAACCATCAATATCGGATTCAACTCAAGTGCAATAAAATAATGTCACGACTTTCAGCACAAGGTCAAATCCAAGCTACAAGCTGGATTCAACTCAAGTGATACAAGTTCGAACAATGCTCAATGCACAACAATGCAATGCCACCAACATAACAGCAAAATAATGCCACCAACCTAACAGCAAACAAATGCCACCAAGTGAATATGTACACAGTGTATCACTGTATATGCCACAAGGCCGTGCACACCGATATATACACTTGATAAATTTACGGAGACAGGTGAGCACAGGTCAAACCCAAAATATCGGATTCAATTCCAGTGCAACAAAATAATGTCACAACTTTCAGCACAAGGTCAAATCCGAGCTATAAGCTGGATTCAACTCAAGTGATACAAGTTCGAACAATGCTCGATGCACAGCAATGCAATGCCACCAACATAACAGCAAGCAAATGCCACCAAGTGAATGTGTACACAAACACATATTAGCCCATATATGCAAACTGCCTCAAAAATGAATCGGAAGCATGTGCACCAAAAACCAAACAAGAGTCAAACTACAAATGTCACAAAGACTCGAGGCTATCAAATACAAAGTGCAAAATATGAATCAAGCACATACATACACCTGTGCCGACACACATATATACACACATAACTGTATGTATGTATACAAGTAGAAATCAACGCGAACTACTAAATCCAGAAATGGTGACTGGAAACACAGGACACAATACAAACAAGATGGTGCAGTAGAAACTATCCAATGGAGACTCAAAGCAACTCGAGCTAGATCAATGAACCAGATTCACAAATATCAAGAACCAAACAGCACACAACAATGACACAACAACCATGACTCAAAGCATATACACGACTGCACATTCAGGTCTGGATATACATGACAACCAGAGTGCACGTATGTAACGATCTACGACTTTTCGACGCTCAAAAATCGACATCAATACGTCCACTGTATCAACTGCCGAGCAATCGAATGTCGGAAAACCGTACCGTTATGGTTAAAGAAGAAGAAAAAGATAGAAGAAGAGAGAAAAGATAGAACAGAACAGAAAGAAATAACAGAACAATATCAGAATCTCACAATCGCAGCGGAACAACATATAATAGAGAAATGAATAATCTTTAAACAAAAAACTATATCAGTTATTACATTACATCATATTACATTACAATACATCATCAGAGTGTACAACAACAAACAGCGGAAAAGAAATACTATATACTAGTGAATACGCCATGCCATCCAGCTTGCCTCCAACAACTCCTAAATTCCAGAATATCCTGATAACCTAACTCTAGACTGCCCGTGTGGAAATTGGTAGGCACCCAAAGTTTATGAAGGAAAACAATAAACTCCAGGTCAGTCATGGGACTGGTGTGAGAACTTAAAATAGTTTATCTTTAAAAACAAACAACAAGATAATTTTTTTAAAGTCAATTCGCAATGCTTTTCAGAAAATGAGATTACCATAAGGCCTCCCGCACACACACACAATGCGAACGCAGAATCGGAGGAGATTTCTCCTTATGATAGTCAAAGATGCTTGATACGCATTAAAAAGAAACATTTGATATTATTACTAGTGCATAGTGTAGAAAACATTTCGAAAGTAAAGATATAAATCTTAGCCAACATAGGCATTCCGCACTTATGCCTACTATAGCTACCATCCAAACAGTGGTGACCACCATAAGTGAATGATAGGTTCTACAACTAAAACCATACAAGATCGTATTGTTTCTTTGGATTTCCAACAAATGGTCAGGCCAAAGAACTTCCCATTTCCACATGGGTACGCCTCTGGAAAGACGACCCGAGAACCTAACCGGATCTCTGCCAACACAAGGCCGGGTTACCTTTCAAACTAGGTAACTACTGACACGAATATGTCATTCCCCGATCGTAACCGATCTACATCCGAGGATCCTCGATTTCCAACAACCACAAAGTAATAAGTTTGCAGCAACAACATAGGTTAAGTATCTGGGCTCCATACCATGATACCACCTCTATCCAGAAGGAATGACATACACTAAAGGAGCGCTACCCCCTAATAACCTTGCCGCATCCTTCCTGTTTTGACCATTTCCGAGGTGTGAGGTCCGACGAAGTCTCGTCCACAAAGCTACGCTTTATATAAAAGCTGTGCTTTGATCACATATGCTCAACAGCACTTCGTATGCCACATTACAAATTTGGGAATGTATCACTTGTAACCATCAACTACATAACCTCTAGGGTGTTAAGCTAAGAGAATAAATTCTCCGCCACAAACGGGAACATATTTAATAGAAACCAGCTTTACATCTCAAACTGTAACGTCAGACACACATCCATACAAGTCTGTTCCGGGATCGAACGGAACCGAAGGCACTTACAAAGAAGTTCTTACAATCCGGATATTCACTAATCACGACCGGACTTCCCATCACAAAGGGTAATAAATTTCTATATCGGGGATCAGCCGATGCAGAAACATTCGACGGTAATCCTTCCGTTTTCATAAATATCCGGTCTTCAACACCAGTCATCAATGCTATCCATAACGACGTATCACCTATTCGGAATGGGTTATACGACCCCAAAGTTCTTTCCCGGCTAACCCGAATAGTGAGCGCTTATTTTAAAAATAAGTGTGGCATTCAAATTCAAGCGATCACAACAAATACCTATTTAAAGGTAAATATTGATAGTCGGTTATTTAACTATCAATAGGCGTGCACAACATCACCAGATTCCAAATAATTTCTCAAATTATTTATTTTCCAAAAATATCTTTACAAGATATATAATTTCCACACTTCAAAAATAAATCAATATTTATTTTTAAACAAATTTCCCTTTCATTTATAAATTCCATAGTGAATTTATATTTCACAATATCTACTGATATACGATTTTCAATCGATTTCAAATATTCACTTTCAATTTATCTTTAAAAAGATAAATTCTCAAAATGTTTCATTTCATATTGGAAAAATATTTCCATACTTATTTAATAATAAGTAATTCACAAATCTTATTTATTTCCAACATTTGAAAAATATCCAAGATACTTAAATCAAAATTAAGTATATATTTCATTCTTTAAGGAAAACGTTCTCTTAAACACATTCATTTGAGTCAAAACGAATGTTGCGTAAAACACCGTTGCGACGACCCAAAATCACTAGTATAGGGATTCGAAATTAAGATAGATATATAAATCCCAATACTATATAAAAAAACATTTCCTTTCGGAAATCATTTACTATAACAACAGTGTTATAGTCCACCATTTCCTTATTTCTCGAAAACGTCTATTTCAACAATGAATGTTGAAATCTATGTATTCGATACTTAGTGCATTTTAAAACATCTTTAAATCGTCTTAAATTCTATTTAAAACATCACTTCCCCAAAACGGCGTATAATGTCTATTTTAACAATCATCATTCAAACATACAATCAAGAAATTTTAAATCTAACTATTTAAAATTTAAATTGAAACAATTCGATTGAGTGAGAAGTTCTCACCTTGGTTTCAATAACGGTTGCAGTGTTTTATTTCGAATAAAATTAAACACGCGTTTAATTCTACCCAAAATTTTCACTAGCTCCAAACGACTCCAATCTAGTTCCATATCGTAGTATTCGTCCATACGGTTCCAACGCAACTGGTTTCGTCCAAAACGGACCTCGTATGAACAAGTTACAACATTTTAAAGATCATACGAATTAATATATAAATTAATTTACAGTTTCTTTTATTTTTTTAACCTAATCTATTCTCTGCCGTTGGATCCCGCTACTGTAGATCAGGGCCGTTGCCCCCCTTCTCCCCCAAACATTCAAAGCCGTGTAACCCCCTACCCATAGCCGCCGTCGTTCCACCAATTAACGCGACCAATTCAGGCACTTCCAAGTCGATCAACCACCACCAGAACGTTCGCCCCTACGAGCTCTACACTCGGACGAAGCCTGTGAAACTCGGCTCTCCTATGCCCTCGAACCGCGTGCTCGAAGTTGCGGCCTTCATGGCAAAATTCCCATCGATCCAAGGCTCGAAATTCAATCATAGCCGTTGGATCTATAGAGCTTGAGACGCTCTACAACTTTCGTTTAGAAAGTTTTTGCTATTAATTGATGGATTTGAAGAAATCAAAGAGGAAAGGAAAGAAAGTATCGGCCATTGAATATATTAGAAGCGGCGGCCGGCTCCTGAAACCCTAGGTTTCTTATTTTTTTTGCAAAAGTGAAAATTTTAAGGGGTTTTTATAGAAAATTTGCAAATTACTATTCACTCGAAATTTTCCGAACTCCAAATCTCGCACGGTGACTGGCGTTTCTAAGGTTTACCCTGCGTTTCAGACACAATGGAATGTGTTTAGGGAGCCAATTTGATCATCTGTGCGAGTTACGGCAATAAACGATCGATTTTAAATTAAACCGATTTAAACAAATTTTTATGCATTTTGGCTTGCCCCGGACAAACCGTAAATCCGATTGACACGAAATTTGAAACCATACAATAATATCACATTACGGATCCGATGAAACTAGTTTCGTCGAAATCCGTGACTGTTTGAAAAATGGCTATTTTAACTAGTCAATTAAATATTAAAATATTCAATTTTCACAAATTAACTTTAAATTCGATTTTAAAAGTTCTATAACATTATTATAACTCCAATATGATTAAATAAAAATTTACAAATCATTTAAAATCATATTAAGCCCAATTTTCAATAATTTTCGTAATTTCAAATATTAAATTATCGATTCAATTATCCAATTAAATCCAGATATTCGAATTTAAGTTCATTCGACTTATAAAATTTACTTATTAATATTTAAAATCAATTAAATATACGAATTTTAATTAACAGAAATTCTAGGTCGTTACAACATAACTATCCAAAGATTACAACTACAAAGAGCAACGGCATACCAAATGAAACAAGGAACCAGACCACAATGTCATGCAATGGCTCTATCAAAATATACTTCAGGATGATCATAACTCAATACAACACAAAAGTTCTCAAGTTAATTACAAGGGCAGTGCCAAAAGATCAGAGATAATATGCAGTGGCTCAACAACATCAAAATACACAAGCAAGGCTACTGCATAGTGCAACAGCAATATCAGTGCAACAATGATACTAAGACCAAGTCCAGCTACCAACTGTGTATACATGAATCAAGCTACAGCATGGCAAAAATGCACAGATCACACTCGAATACACATACTCGAAGCACAGTGGGTCATCAACAAAATAATATAACATGATTATCAAAGTGTATACATGATGAAGCAACCAAGTAAAGTGGCTGAAATTAACAATTGGCAGAGATTCAACTATTACCAAAATCGTCACAGCATAATCATCAAGCCGTAGAAAACGAGATCGAATAGTTTTAAGTCAAAGCCGCAAGTCAGTCAAGTGTTCAAAACCGTGATAGCCAAGTAAACAAACCAAGTCAGAAATCAACACCGTGATAATCAAGCAACGAAAAGAACGAATTGAATAAGTCAGGTCAATCTCAAGCATCCAAACGAAATTGAATGGCCGAAGCTAAAATGTTGAAAAAATCAAACGAACGCAAATAAAGGAGATCGAACTCCTATATAAAACAATTCATCATCGGCAACAAAAATTATCGAGTTCAAACAAGCATAACAGAAAAGTAAAAAGGAATAAATTACATACCGAAGCCATCTCGAACTCGATCAAATTCGAAGCAGTCGAAGCAAATCACGGAGACCATCGATTAACAGAAAAGGGACGCCAAATCATCTAGTAATTAGAATCGGCATCTTCGAATTTCATGAAAAGCTCTAATTTTTAAAGGAAGAGGAACGAACCAGAAACGCAAGCCGCCATTATCAAATACAAAGGAACGGGCCACAATAATATAAAAGAGGAAAAAGGGGCCGGCCCTTTCTTTTGTTTTTAAAGTTTATAAATTATAAGGCATTAGTTTAAAATTAGGGTTGTTTTAAATTTTAATTGTTTTTAATTTGTAATTTCTTCTAAACCATTGAAATTTCTAGTCGTGTGACTAGGGGACAAACTACGTGGCGTAGTTTACGAATTCGCAACTCAATGGCTGAGTTGTGGTAGGGTTTTGAGCGTAGAGTTAGGTTAGCCAGTAGCGGGTGTCGCGAGTTTACGTGTATAAGCGTGTGACTACTTAATTTCTAGTAGAAACCTTGGGGCAGCACGTAGGCAGGGTTTTGCCGAAGCTGGGTAAATTCTGTGCCGTTCTATTTCTGCACATATTATTCTTCTATTATCTGTGCTGCTATTATTCTGTGATCTGTGTTGAAATTATTTTATAAGCTTTCGCAATTAATTTTTATAATTAATAGTATCACCCTATTCACCCCCCCTCTAGGGTGAAATCGATCCTACAGTAACAACCCGCATATTTTACGATTGTATATTTAAATATTTTATTAAATATAGCATCGTTAGTCGAATTTAGGTCCGAAAGGTTACTTTTTGCAAACAGTCAAATTAGGACTCGAGACCACTTCCATTGAGTTCAAAATGGAGTTTGCGACCTTTTTGAGTATAAATATCGATATGTTTGGAGCTAGCTAAAATTTCGACCTTTTCACTTAGGGCTTTGGGTTTGGGTTTTAGCCCATTAACCTAACATATCAACCCAACTCCACTCCACCCCTCTTCATTCCTTCATAATATTTCCTACAACTCAAGCTTTAGCAAAAATGGTGGAGGAGATTGGAAATTAAAATCCTAAGCCTTAGTTTCTTTAGCAAATCCAAGTTTTAGCTCCAAAATCAAAGAGAAGCTTAGGTAAGCATCTCCTTCTTCTTCTCCATCTCAACCTCTCTCCAATTTCAGAAATTCCCTATAACCTAATTTGGAAAATTATTGCTTATGATCTTAGATTGAAGCTTTTATAGTTAAGATTGAAGAGTGGTTGATCCTCCTTTGTTTTCAAGCTTCTTCTTTCTTGTTTTTGGTGTAAAAGGTAAGATTTTTATCTCACATCCATGTCTATAACTATCATTATTGTTAGGTATGAATTCCTAACATCTATTCATATTCATTTGCTTTTGATTTGAATTGATTTGGTGAACATTTCAATTTTTGGTGTTTTGAAGTTAAATCTTTAAAAATCCTAGCTTTGATGCTTGAACATGTCTTTGGGGTGAGTCGAAGAGCCTATAGGACTGAGTTGTCGCATGGCATAAATCGCTAGTTGCAATTGCTCGATCGATCGGCTCCGTTTGGATTCTTTCCCCTATAGGGACTAGGCTGGAAATTCTAGAAAATAGGTTCCAGTCGACTGGCTCTCTGAGTTCAGTCGATTGACCTGGAACTCGAGAGTTTTCCAGGCATTGGGCCAGTCGACTGAACTCAGTGTCCAGTCGACTGACCTGTTGCTTTATCCCAATTTTCCTATTTTGCTTGAAATTCTAATTTTTATCGATTCATGATTATCTGAGTTGTTGTTATCATTTATATGACTTTGATGACTTCTATTTTGGGATTTTTGGAGAATATCCATTTTGATGGATTTAGTATCGATTTCTTTGGATTTAATTCACGTCTTCGAATGTGAATTTTGGTGATTGATTGTGTTTACAATCATTTCTATGGTTTGTCACTTTTAAATACAAAGGTTTCTATACTAGTAGTAAATATTCAAACTCTTTCTCAAAGATGATGTCAACTCTATTTTTAATCCAAAGCTTGTTTCTAAAACCATTTTCCAATCTATTAGTATACACAAACCTTTACCTCATTCGTTTGAGAAATCTAATTAAACGGCTTAGTAAAATTAGTGGTATGAAATGCTTGCGTTTACTTCGTCGGTTAATTTTTGGACTTGTTCGATTGAAACTCTTGTGACAATTTTATGAGTGGAGATCTACTATTTGTTCGTGAATATTTAAGTTAAGCCAGTGATTATAGGACATGATGCTAAACTCATTTATTTACTAACTTAGTGTAATTGACACTTCTTGATGATCGATGATGATCATTTTGTGATTTAGACTAGCAATGTGTGATGTCTCTTTGTCTGCAAGGGAGACTAAACCCCGTTTCTGTGGAGCTTCGGCTCAATTTTGTGAGGTAGCGACCCATGGTCTTCGGACCGTTTTGTGGAGCTTCGGCTTAAAGGTCTTCGGACCGTTTTGTGGAGCTTCGGCTCAAAGGTCTTCGGGCCGTTTTGTGGAGCTTCGGCTCAAAATTGATGGTTAGCAACCATGGAATAGCATTCCGTTTTGTGATACACGTGTTGGTGAGTTTTCATACTCCCGTTTTGTGATAGGCCTCCCCCTTTTTGTGATTTCTGGATTTCTAATTGATGATTTCTAGAATTTGGGTTTCACCAATATTTATGATTGGCATTGATATGTTAGCCAATATTTGTGGTTTGGTGAATATGGTAAAGAATATGATATTCTTTTTGATGTTATGAGATTTTTGAGATATTGTATGATTTTTGTTGTTGTTAAATGTATACTTTTCATAGTATGGCATCATTGTTATCATACGTTTTCGTCATATCTCTTATTCTATCTCAATTTATCTGATATTTATAGCTAGACTATTCCGTTTATTATTTTCTTATTAAATAATACTCTTGTCAGACCGAGATGTGACAGGTGCTTCTGCTTGACTCCTTATCAGGGATCATCATCTGAGTTTTGTCTAACTATATTAGATTGGTAGTTTTTGTTGTTATACATTTGAGATAGAGACTCCTTGATGTATCCATATTCTTCTGTCTAGCACTTGTATCTATTCTTTTGTGATATTGTGGATCTTGTTTGACCACTACTCTGATATACACTTCTATGTGTTATATTCATATCTATTTCTGCCTTTGTGATAGGATATCTGTGACTGATTTATGTTATGTTTATTTCTATATTTGTTTCCAAAGACCACATAGCCACTGTGTAGTAGCTTTGAGTTTGTATCGGCATGTCGTATTTCCTCTTGAAATGAAATGCATGTTAAACTATCTAACATATCGGTGCTCGCACAAAGTAATTACATGGTGGGTCGCTCCTCAACAGCCTTATTCTTCGTGCTAGTTGACGGCATTACTCCGTAGTGTCCTTGGCTAGCGTGAGTATAGAGGTGGGGCACCATAGTATGGTATCAAAGCCAAACTTTGGAATAATGTAGAATAATTTAACAAGGATCATCGTCCTAAGTCCATCTTAGGAGTCATGCCTTAGGGTTTTATTTGAGTCATTGGACCCATTCTATCCTATTTTCTTTGTGATGCCTTGTTTTATCAATCATTTTTGTTTGATATTCATTCTGAGAATAACTTTTTTTTCTTCTTTCTTTCTTTCTTAAAGAAGAGAAATGGTTAGACTTGGTCGTCCCAGTGTCGGTCAATCAAGTGCTACTCCTCCGGATGGAGTATTTATGTCAGCTCAAGAGCTTCTTGATCTTGTAAAGAATGCTCAAGCTATCAGACCCATTCCAGAGCCTACTCACCTAAAATCCGGATTTGCACGCCTGTGCAGTGATTATAAAAATTTGGATGGAAAGCCGTTCAGGGGTTCCGAGGGCGTTATCGAAGTCCAAGCTTGGCTTCGAACATACGATCGCATCTTTTCTCGCATGAACCTTGTTGGTCTTCATCAAGTCCAAGTGGCTTCTATCATGCTTCAAGAAAGAGCATTAGATTGGTGTGAGCTTCTGATTTCTGAAATAGTTGAAGCAGATCTTATTTGGGAGCAATTCCGGGAAAGATTCGAATCAAAGTTTGTGCCGGAAGCTGAAAAGGTGACTTTGGCCCGTTGTTTTATTGACCTTGTTCAAGGTGAATCTTCTGTGGCAGATTATGTCGCATCTTTTGAATCCATCTCTAAATATGGGGTCGAGTACATTAATACCCATTGAAGAAAAATCAGAGATTTTTCTATGGCTTGAATAAGAATCTCAAAAGGCCATTACTTCTGAAATTGGAAGTTGCTTTCGATCAGCTTGTTGATATCGCTCTTCGACCTGAAGAGATAGATAAAGAGAGTGATGTTGAAGTTGGGAGTGCCAAACCGAACTTTAACTACAACAACAAGCGGCCTAATAAGTTCAAAGGTCCTTATCCCAACAAGAAAGGGAAACAAGCAACTCTAGTATCCAAGACTTCTACCTCTAGTGGTGGCCAATGCTACAATTGTGGTTCTAAGGACCATTATACAAATAAGTGTCAAAGCCTCTTGCTTGTCGCTATTGCAAAAGTCGGGTCATTATATATCTACATGTCCCAAACTTCAAATCAAGAAGGAGGGAAAGCTAAATGTGGTGTAAGCCCCTAGTAACACCTCTCGTGGTCAAGGTATTTCTCATTCTATCTTTGATGGCATTATTATATTTCACGATCATCCTATTCGAGTTCATTTTAATACGGGTGCATCCCATTCTTTTATATCAAAAGAACTTGTTGATACTTTTTCTTTGAGTGTTATGGCTTTAATGACTTCTTTGAGAATTGTGAATCCAGTTGGTGGATCCGCAACACTCAGTTTGCTTTGTAAAGTTGTTAAGATTTTTTTATGTGATTATTCTTTTCGAGCCAATTTGCATGTCATGCGCTACTTAGGTTTCGGAATGATTTTGGGAATGGATTGGCTTAACCGTTATGAAGCTCAAATCCTATGTCCTGAGCGGACTATTCATCTTCGACATCCTCAACCTGTTAAGCAAATTTCTGTTGTTCTTAAAGATTCGGATTCCAACTTGGCAGCATCTTTATATTCTTTAAATCCTCATGATGACGATAATGATGATGAGGAAGATGTCATTTCTCTTATTCACGTTGTTCGTGAATTTTCTGACATATTTGAGTCTGTTTTAGGATTACCTCCTAAGCGAGCCATTGAGTTCAGAATTAATCTAATTCATGGAGCTGTACCTATTACTCGTCCTCTTTATCGTATGTCCAATAAAGAAAATGAAGAGATGCGTAGGCAATTATCCGAATTGGAGGCGAAGCAATTTATTCGCTCTAGTTCCTCTCCTTGGGGAGCTTCGGCTATTTTTGTGAAGAAATCCGATGATACACTTAGGCTTTGCATTGACTACCACAAGCTTAATGAGCTCACTATCAAGAATAAATATCCTTTACCTCGGATTGGTGATTTATTTGATCAACAGTTAGACTTAGCAACCGGCTTTCATCAGCTTCGTATTGCAGAGGATAGTATTCCTTTGACGTCATTCTATACTCGTTGTGGATCTTATGAATGGCTTGTTATGCCATTTGGTTTAATGAATGCTCCAGCTTATTTCGTTGACCTTATGAATCGAGTTTTCAAAGATTTCCTCGGCCGTTTTGTTCTCATCTTTATAGATGATGTTCTTGTTTATTCTAAAACCAAGGAAGAGCATGAAAAGCATCTTCGGATTGTGTTGGAAACTCTTAGGAGCAGTCAATTGAAAGAACAAATTTCTAAGTGCCACTTTTGGCAATCTCATGTTAAATTTCTTGGTCATATCATTTCTGAATCCGTAATTTCCATGGATCCTTCAAAGATTGAAGCGATTCAAAATTGGAAGAGATCGGAGAGTGTTACGGAAATCCGTAGCTTTCTTGGATTGGCGGGTTATTACGGTCGTTTCATAAAAGGCTTTTCAAAAAAATTCGTGCCTCTTACTAGTTTGACAAAGAAGGGAGTTAAATACATTTGGTCGGACAAATGTGAAGCTTCTTTTCAGAAATTAAAAGAACTTCTTTCCGATGCTCTTATTCTTGTGATTCCCGAAGGGAACCAAGATTTTGTTGTTCATACCGATGCTAGTCGTGTTGGTTTGGGAGCCATTCTTATGCAAAGGGATCGTGTTATTGCTTATGTTTCTAGGCAATTAAAGCCGGCCAAGACTAGATATGCCATACATGATTTAGAGCTCGCGGCTATTGTTTTCGCCCTTAGAATTTGGCGCCATTATCTTTTTGGAGAAAAATGTATTCTCTACACCGATCATAAATCTTTGAAGTATTTATTTTCTCAAAAGGAACTTAATTTGCGTCAACAACGTTGGCTCGAATTTCTTGCATCTTATGATCTTGATACTCTTTACACTCCCGGAAAGGGGAATCGTGTTACCGATGCCCTTAGTCGTAAGCAACAAGCGGTTGTTTCTATGATGATATCCGAATGGAATGATCTCAAGATTTTGTCCACTTGCGAGATTCGAGATCGTGAATCCGATTTATGTTCATTTCTTGTTTTATGTAGTCTTGAGGCTCATCCTTCTCTTTTAGACCGCATTCTTGAAGCTCAAAAGCTAGATTCCGAATTGGCTCTTCTCAGCCAAAGTTGTAGGGACAAAATTAATATTGAAGGTTTGAAAGACTTTGATATTGATGCTCGTGGCGGCATTCGAAAATTTAGTAGACTTATCGTGCCAAATATTAATGATCTTCGTAAAGACATTTTAGAAGATTCTCATCGTTCTAAATTTACCATTCATCCCGGTAATAGTAAAATGTACGCGGATATGAAGCGACTTTATTAATGGGATGGAATGAAATCCGATATTGCTAACTTTGTTAAGTGTTTCATGACTTGCCAACTCGTTAAGGCCAAGCATCAAAGGCCCGGTGGGTTATTGCAACCTTTGGACATTCCAATTTGGAAGTGGGACCAAATTTCCATGGATTTTATTGACGGCCTTCCCCGTTCTCATTCGGGTCATGATAACCTATAGGTGATAGTTGATAGACTTACAAAATCCGCCCATTTTATTCCCGTTCGGTGCAATCGGACCATTCCACTTTTGGCCAAACTCTTTATTAAAGAAATTGTTAAATTGCATGGAGTCCCTACTTCTATTTTAGCGATCGTGATCCATTGTTTACTAGTGGATTCTGAAAGAGTCTTCAAAAAGCTTTGGGAACAAAGTTTATTTTAGCACCACTTATCACCCTGAGTCCGATGGACAAACCGAGCGTGTGAATCAAACTCTTGAAGTTCTTCTTCGTGTATATGTTCTTGATTTTGGTGGAAGTTGGGAATATCATATTTCTCTTGTTGAGTTTTCCTATAATAATAGCTTCTAATCTAGTATTGGTATGGCACCTTTTGAGGCACTCTATGGAAGGCCATGCCGATCTCCTTCTTATTGGCTTGAGGCAGGTGAGAAGCTGGTTTTAGGTCCAGACTTTATTCGTGATTCCATAGAAAAGATTGACCTTATCTGCCATAGGATGAAAGAAGCTCAAAGTAGGAAAAAATCCTATGCTGATAACCGAAGAAGGAAATTAGAATTTTCTGTGGGAGATTTTGTGTTTATTCGTGTTTCACCTATGAAGCATGTTGTGCATTTCAGTCGATCGGGAAAATTAGCACATCGATATATTGGTCCATTTTCCATCACCGAACATATTGGTTCCGTGGCTTATTGCCTTTTATTACCAGCTCAGTTTTCTGCTATTCATGGCTGTTGAATATGCGCTTTGCGCTTATATGATTTTTGTTTGATGATAATAAACATATATACATTCGTTTAAATGTATTTGTTAATATACTATTCTATTTTTCACAGTTTAAATAAATATTTGTTGAATAAAATAAATTACACAGAATTTGAATTCAAACAGATATTTTATTCAAATATTTATTTATTACAATTTTGAATAGTACAATTTCATGCTCTCACTATACATATACAATTTTGAATACATCACGATTTTATATTTACATTAATAACCTCACTACATATCACTCACACTCGTATTTTATCTTCAACTGCATTCCAGTTTGAATCCAGCATCTAAGCAAACTGCACAAATATTCACTAACACGGTAAAATTGAAAAAGAAATATTTTTGCAATTCAAAAATAAAAGATAATTTTTGAAAATATGATTTGCCTCAGTTATTTGGGTTGTTCGTCATAATTTAAATTTGAATTCATCATACACGAACAACTTGTGACATACACAGTGTATTACTGTATATGCCACAAGGCCGTGCACGCCGATATATACACTTGATTGATTTACAGGGACAGGCGAGCACAGGTCAAACCCAAATGAAAAACCGGGTTCAACTCACATGCAATATATCACGACACGAGCACAAGGTCAAACCCGAGTTTTTAAAACTGGATTCAACACAAGGCTACAAAAAAAAAAGAATGCAAAGCTTAGACTCCAAGATTGCAGCCAAATGGACAGAGAAGAATAACAAATATACAGAGACAATACAGCATGAACCAAAGGCAGTGCACAAATGACCAGGCTACAACATGAATTATGCAATGCAGATGCTAACATTGATGAATGTATATGACAACAACAAGAGGCAACATCACATAATACAACTACAACAATGACCAACCAGAGTACAACTACTGTAGCTCAAGACATCAAGTGATACAAGGTCAGGGAAGCAACCAGAATGGAGCAGAGACAAGTAATGCATCAAAAGTGCACAGCAACCATCAAGTAGTGTACATGAATACAACTACAACAAACGAACACAATGCCACAATGCAAGTGAAGATGACACAGACTCAAGCAAATGCACATGTTAACATCACTGGCAATTATTCATTCAAAGCAACATAACAGAGGCAACAAAGACCAAAGTGCATGAACATAGTGAAGACCACAGAGGCAGTGTAACAGTGGTGATGCAGTGGCACATGATCATCAAGCAAGACCAGTGACATGAACACAGGAACCAATACGCAGTGAATCAAAGGAAAATGGAATGCAATGCAAACTCAGGTGGACAGTAAGACCATGGTTCAATGCAAATACATGGAACGCTGATATGCAACAGGAAATCGAAGCATCATAAATATACAATGCAGACTCAAGTCACATTCATGTTAAAACCGACCAGAGAAGAAGGTCAGAGACGAAGACTACAAGATGAACGAAGTTCAACAGTTCATAGAAATTCACGAACCAAACAAAATACTAGCAAAACCGAAGTTGAACAAGTCAATCAAGTATTCACCGTGTTATACAAGTAAAATGAAAAAGTGCGTATCTTTGATATGGTCATTACATAATCGAGCAAAGTCAAAATCAAAACCGTGTCAACCAAGCCGTGAGAAGCAAGTATCAAAATATACGCATATGAAAAAGTCAGAGATAAATCTCAAGCATCAATACAAGATCGAACGAACGAAGACAAATTCAAATGAACGTATACGAACGCAAAAATAGGATTTCGAATCCTATATAAGCCCAATCATTATCGGCAAATTAATCATCGAGTTCAAGCATCAACCCAGTAAAGCAAAAGGAAAAAGTACATACCGAAATCACAAACAACAGTGAACTCGATCAAACAGAAGCAGCCAAGAGCGAACGAACGAGAACGAAGCACACGAAAAGGAGAAGCTTCAAAGCCCTAATTTGGATCAAGAGCCGAAGCCCTAAATTCAGATCGAACAAAGAATACAACAGTGGGCCGCCATTTTTTCAAAGCCAAATTTGAATCACAAGCAGAAACCTAATTCGACAAAGGGGGACGGCCGTATCAGGTTAAAGAAAATAAATTGGGCCGGTTTACTTTATTTTTAAAGGGCTTTAGTATATTTTAAATAGGGTTTAAGTGCAATTTGTTTTTTAATTGTTGTTTTTAACTTTTCAAATCGAAAACTGGTAAATCACCACCTAGGGTTAAGGTAGTGTCCGATTGTCTTGTTAGAATTAGTTCAGTGAGCAGGGTGTGCGAGTTTGCAAAGCTGTATAGGCGGGAGCAGAGTTTGCGAGTAAGCGAAGCTCTATAGGCGGGAAGCAAAGTTTGCGAGTAAGCGAAACTCTATAGGCAGAGCAGGGAGTGCGAATCTAGTAGAGTATTTGTGAGCGGGAGCAAATGTTTGCGAGCAGGGTGTGCGAGTCTAGTAGAGTGTTTGTGAGCGGAAGCAAATGTCTGCGAGTCTAGTAGAGTGTTTGTAAGCGTGATGCTGTTTAATTCTAATAGAAATCTGTGAATGCAGCAGTAGGCAGGGGTTGCCGAAGCTGGGTAAATTTTGTGTGTGATTTACTTTTCAGCATATTTATTTCTGCAGTTTATTTCTGTGTTTAAATCGAGAAAATTTGCTATAACCCTATTCACCCCCTCTCTAGGGTTAATCTAGATCCTACAATTGGTATCAGAGCCCAGTATTTTTTTAACTCTAGAGGCTTGAATTCACCGAATAATGCTTTTTCTGAGGGGCAATCTATTGCTAGGCCACCCATGTTTAACGGGAACGATTATGCTTATTGGAAAGTTAGGATGGGTATCTATCTTAGTTCTGTTGATTATGATGTTTAGGATATTATTGAAACTGGCTATAAACCTTCCACTATAATCGTTGGTGGTACTGAGATTCCTAAACTTAAGGATAGGTGGGATGCTAACGATAAGAGATTGAAAACGACAAATGCTAAAGCCATGAATGCTTTGATATGTGCTCTTGATAAAAACGAATTTAATAGAATTTCTCATTGTACAACAGCACAGGAAATTTGGCATACTTTAGAGGTGACACACGAAGGAACTTCTCAAGTCAAGGAGTCTCGTCTAGCCCTATTAAGCAACGAATACGAAAACTTTGTGATGGACAAAGGCGAGAGCATAAAAGACATGTTTGGACGTTTTTCAACCTTGGTATACAACGCTAGAGCGCTTGGGAAGGTCTTCACTGAGGTAGAGCTTGTGAGGAAGGTGCTACGAGTTTTACCAATGAACTTTGAGGCAAAAGTCACGGCAATCCAAGAATCGAAAGATTTGAGCAAACTAAGCATGGAGGAGTTGATTGGCAACTTGATGACATATGAGCTTGAGCTAAAAGCAAAGGAAGAACGCAACAACTCCGAACCAAAGAAGAAGACGATTGCCTTAAAGAGCAAAGAAGAAAGCGATGAAGAAGATCCAATTGAAGAGCTTGCAATGGCTGTCAATAATCTTAGAAGATGGTCTAGATTCAAGCCACGCAAGAAGAAAACAAAGGGCAATAGGTCAAAAGATTCCGAAAATTCCGATAATGAACTGACGTGTTATAACTGCAACAAGCCTGGCCACATCAAACAAAAATGCCCGCTTCTCAAAGACAACGAAGGAAAGAAAAAGAAGAAGAAGGCCTTTGCAGCAACTTGGGATGATGAAGAAGGAAAGGAAGTTTCGGATAGCAGCTCGGAGGAGGCTAACTTGTGTCTTATGGTGAAATCAGATTCAGAAGCAAGCTCCGAGGAATCTAGTGAGGCAGGTGAGTATTCCTATAGAGATCTTGTTTTTATGTGCTTAGACCTTACTAAAACAATTGATAGTCTTGAATCTAAAATTGAAAAACTGAAATCTGATAGGAGAGAATTTGCTCGTGAAAATTTTAGGTTAAAAACTGAACTTGAAAATATTCAAAACCTAGAATGTAAAAAATGTAAGATTTTAGATTCAGAATTATCAAAAATTAGGAATAACTTTGAGAGCCTTGAAAAAGAAAACTTGAATCTTAAGGAAAACATTGACACTGGGAAAAAGGATTTTATAAATCGATGCACCTCACTTGTCACTGAAAACTCAACATTAAAAACCAAAGTCCAAAATCTTGAGAAATCCCTGAATAACTTTTCAAAAGGAGAAAAATCATTCAAAATGTTATTGGGAAATCAAATTTTTGCTAACAATAGAAAAGGACTAGGTTTTGGGAAATCACAAGATGATGATAAAGGTAAAAGTGTCTTTACTCAATCTGAAATAATTGGACATCATAGTCATAGGAACACAAAATTTAATCAAGTCAATTTAATATGCACGTTTTGTAGAAAATTTGGACATAATCGAAATAACTGTTGGTATAGACCCAAACACGTGAAAACTATACCAATTTGGGTTCCAAAAGGCACAAATATAAAATCTTTGAAAGTCAAACAAATTTGGGTGCCAAAAGGAACATATATAAATAGTTTTGGGTCTTCACAAACATATGTTTCATATTCTACCACTAACAATCATGGACCTATAAAAAAAAATAGGTCATCGTGTAGGTGTGGTGGCAGGCTAAGGAACAACAACGGTGTTCTCTGGATTTTGGCTGTTCCAGAAACATAACGGGCGACAAAGCAAGTTCCTTAGCCTAGTACAAAGGTGACAGAATCACAATGGGCAATCACGAAAAATTATCGTAAAGGTAAAACAGGTAAATTTGTTTTTTGAACGATATATTAAATGTGATAATCTACACCGTAATCTGAATTAAAATCAGCCAATATTGAGATAAACAAAAGATGATGATTTTGATGCTATGATTTTTTTTCAAAATATTGACCAACCATCTTTAAATAGAATTACTTGGAGTAATTATGATGGTTGACTGATTCGGACTTAATTGATATGATTTTTTGACTTGTTCTTATTTATGACATTGATTTGTGCTTAATTGATGACCAATCAGATTTTCAACTTTGAACTAATCCATATGAATTTGTTCGGTCAAATGATTGTTACTCATGCTACACGTAGATATATTTGGTCACTGCTTATAAATTTGCACGATTTCAATTTTCATGTGAAAGCTGTTGAAAAAGAACTTTATAAAATTGTTGAAACTTTAAGAAATTGTTTTGAAATAAAAATGAAGTTTTAATAACTGTTGATAGTTGTTCATCCTATGGCTTCTAAGATTGACACTATGATATGTTTTTGATTGTTAACACGGCTTCAATTCAAATTCAAAAGAATGTCATTTAAATTGATGTTAAGTTTGAAATTCTTGGTGCACGCTTCATGGTTTGGTCAATCAAATTCAACGAGTAACAAATGAGTGAGAGTAAAATTCAGATGCAGATTACACTGGTAATATAGTTGATAGAAAAATTACTAGTGGAACGTGATTAATTTTTGAAACATTCATTTGCTGCATCGTTTTTTCAAATAAAATATCTGCATATTTTTCACTTGAAATAATTTCAAATAGCAGAAAATTTTCTTATAAAACCCCCTCGAGAAAATCGTGTTTGACCATATTTACAGATTAGTCATTTTTGAAAAATTGATTTTATAATTTTTAAATTTGATTTTAAATGACTATTTTGACTAATCTAACTCCCAAATGATTATCGAAAAGATGAATAGTAATTGAAAAAGTGATGAGTGTTGATATTTATTATATATTATAACTCGAGAAAGTATAATTAGAAAATTTCTTTAGAATTTCATAACAAGAGTTATAAAAACGTTTTTGTTGGGTAAAAGTTCCATGACCATTTCTATTTCTACCATCTTTCTATCGACCATCACTCATAAAATTACATATAGTATGTAAATTTGTGGTAGTTTGCAAAGGAAATCATTTGTTCTTCAATATCTTTAAATTTGTGAAAGAAATTATTTGTGCTTCAATTTATTATATTTGGCAATAAAAATAAATATCCAAAGTATTCACTCTCATTTAAAAGTCCTCACGGTTATGCATGGGTGAATTACTTGGAATTTTGATTATGTGCTTCCATGCTCATTTAAAAGTCCTCACGGTTATGCATGTATGGAACGCATATCAAAATTAATTGATTTAATAGACAAGTTGATTCTAATCCCATTTAAAAGTCCTCACGGTTATGCATGGTTAGAAGATACTTGATTTTTTTTAAAAATAAAAAATTGTGAATACTACTAATCTCATTTAAAAGTCCTAACGGTTATGCATGGTTAGTAGATATTCAAATTTCCCGAAATAAATATACCACAAATAGACAGAACTGTATGATTTTTTTTTATGATTTTATTCACATCACTTCTGAAAGTGGAATATGCGCCTGACAAGGGTAATTATGATTTTTGTTTGAGTTTTATTGAAATTTGATATTTATATTCAATTGAGTTAAATGTTTGATTCATGTCTGTCACTTCATCCCTATTTTTATAACACTGTTATTCTTTTGCTGATAACAAAAGGGGGAGAGAAAAGTTAAGATTTTGTCAAATAGAATCAAGCAAAGGTCAAATAATTTTTCATTTGCATATAGGCTCATTTACATATTTTTATTTGTATGCATATATGTAGGGGGAGTATCATGTAGAGAGGAAGCATTCAAATAGGGGGAGCAAATTGAACGATCAAATACATTTAATACATTCAAAATCTTAAATATATGTTTGTTATCATCAAAAGGGGGAGATTGTTGAATATGCGCTTTGTGCTTATATGATTTTTGTTTGATGATAATAAACATATATACATTCGTTTAAATGTATTTGTTAATATACTATTCTATTTTTCACAGTTTAAATAAATATTTGTTGAATAAAATAAATTACACAGAATTTGAATTCAAACAGATATTTTATTCAAATATTTATTTATTACAATTTTGAATAGTACAATTTCATGCTCTCACTATACATATACAATTTTGAATACATCACGATTTTATATTTACATCAATAACCTCACTACATATCACTCACACTAGTATTTTATCTTCAACTGCATTCCAGTTTGAATCCAGCATCTGAGCAAACTGCAAAAATATTCACTAACACGGTAAAATTGAAAAAGAAATATTTTTGCAATTCAAAAATAAAAGATAATTTTTGAAAATATGATTTGCCTCAGTTATTTGGGTTGTTCGTCATAATTTAAATTTGAATTCATCATAAACGAACAACTTGTGACATACACAGTGTATTACTGTACATGCCACAAGGCCGTGCACGCCGATATATACACTTGATTGATTTACAGGGACAGACGAGCACAGGTCAAAACCAAATGAAAAACCGGGTTCAACTCACATGCAATATATCACGACACGAGCACAAGGTCAAACCCGAGTTTTTAAAACTGGATTCAACACAAGGCTACAAAAAAAAAAGAATGCAAAGCTTAGACTCCAAGATTGCAACCAAATGGACAGAGAAGAATAACAAATATACAGAGACAATACAGCATGAACCAAAGGCAGTGCACAAATGACCAGGCTACAACATGAATTATGCAATGCAGATGCTAACATTGATGAATGTATATGACAACAACAAGAGGCAACATCACATAATACAACTACAACAATGACCAACCAGAGTACAACTACTGAAGCTCAAGACATCAAGTGATACAAGGTCAGGGAAGCAACCAGAATGGAGCAGAGACAAGTAATGCATCAAAAGTGCACAGCAACCATCAAGTAGTGTACATGAATACAACTACAACAAACGAACACAATGCCACAATGCAAGTGAAGATGACACAGACTCAAGCAAATGCACATGTTCACATCACTGGCAATTATTCATTCAAAGCAACATAACAGAGGCAACAAAGACCAAAGTGCATGAACACAGTGAAGACCACAGAGGCAGTGTAACAGTGGTGATGCAGTGGCACATGATCATCAAGCAAGACCAGTGACATGAACACAGGAACCAATACGCAGTGAATCAAAGGAAAATGGAATGCAATGCAAACTCAGGTGGACAGTAAGACCATGGTTCAATGCAAATACATGGAACACTGATATGCAACAGGAAATCGAAGCATCATAAATATACAATGCAGACTCAAGTCACATTCATGTTAAAACCGACCAGAGAAGAAGGTCAGAGACGAAGACTACAAGATGAACGAAGTTCAACAGTTCATAGAAATTCACGAACCAAACAAAATACTAGCAAAACCGAAGTTGAACAAGTCAATCAAGTATTCACCGTGTTATACAAGTAAAATGAAAAAGTGTGTATCTTTGATATGGTCATTACATAATCGAGCAAAGTCAAAATCAAAACCGTGTCAACCAAGCCGTGAGAAGCAAGTATCAAAATATATGCATATAAAAAAGTCAGAGATAAATCTCAAGCATCAATACAAGATCGAACGAACGAAGACAAATTCAAATGAACGTATACGAACGCAAAAATAGGATTTCGAATCCTATATAAGCCCAATCATCATCGGCAAATTAATCATCAAGTTCAAGCATCAACCCAGTAAAGCAAAAGGAAAAAGTACATACCGAAATCACAAACAACAGTGAACTCGATCAAACAGAAGCAGCCAAGAGCGAACGAACGAGAACGAAGCACACGAAAAGGCGAAGCTTCAAAGCCCTAATTTGGATCAAGAGCCGAAGCCCTAAATTCAGATCGAACAAAGAATACAACAGAGGACCGCCATTTTTTCAAAGCCAAATTTGGATCGCAAGCAGAAACCTAATTCGACAAAGAGGGACGGCCGTATCGGGTTAAAGAAAATAAATTGGGTCGGCTTGCTTTATTTTTAAAGGGTTTTAGTATATTTTAAATAGGGTTTAAGTGCAATTTGTTTTTTAATTGTTGTTTTTAACTTTTCAAATCGAAAACTGGTAAATCACCACCTAGGGTTAAGGTAGTGTCAGATTGTCTTGTTAGAATTAGTTCAGTGAGCAGGGTGTGCGAGTTTGCAAAGCTGTATAGGCGGGAGCAGAGTTGGCGAGTAAGCGAAGCTCTATAGGCGGGAAGCAAAGTTTGCGAGTAAGCGAAACTCTATAGGCGGAGCAGGGTGTGCGAGTCTAGTAGAGTGTTTGTGAGCAGGAGCAAATGTTTGCGAGCAGGGTGTGCGAGTCTAGTAGAGTGTTTGTGAGCGGGAGCAAATGTCTACGAGTCTAATAGTGTGTTTGTAAGCGTGATACTGTTTAATTCTAATAGAAATCTGTGAATGCAGCAGTAGGCAGGGGTTGCCGAAGCTGGGTAAATTTTGTGTGTGATTTACTTTTCAGCATATTTATTTCTGCAGTTTATTTCTGTGTTTAAATCGAGAAAATTTGCTATAACCCTATTCACCCCCCCTCTAGGGTTAATCTAGATCCTACAATGGCGTGTTTCACGTTTCTTAACTACGGAAATGTCTTAGGGATTCCGATTCTATTCTTGGGACCGGTGTTGTGGAAGAAATTGAGGTTTCGCCTAATTTGACTTATGAGCAGCATCCTATTCGTATCATTGCATCGGAGGTAAAACACCTTCAAAATAAAGATGTCCCTCTTGTGAAAGTTCAATGGTCCTCAAATCCTAAGGATTGTTCTTGCGAATCTAGAGAATTCATCGAGCGAACACATCCAGACTTACTCTCTCATGCTCTATGAGGTGAACTTCTTATTTCAAATTTCTTTTGTGTTGATATGCTTTTATGGTTTTTACTTTTTATATTTTCTTCTTAAGTATTGCGCAGACGCAATTTCTTTAAGGAGGGGAGTCTGTAACAACCCGCATGTTTTACGATTATATATTTAAATATTTTATTTAAATATGGCATCGTTAGTCGGATTTAAGTCTGAAAGGTTACTTTTTTCAAACAGTCAAATTAGGGCTCGAGACCACTTCCATTGAGTTCAAAATGGCGTTTGCGACCTTTTTGAGCATAAACATCAATATGTTTGGAGCTAGCTAAAATTTCGACCTTTTCACTTAGGGCTTTGGGTTTGGGTTTCAGCCCATTGACCTAACATATCAACCCAACTTCACATCATTCCTTCATAATATTTCCTACAACTCAAGCTTTAGCAAAAATGGTGGACGAGATTGGAAATTAAAATCCTAAGCCCTAGTATCTTTAGCAAATCCAAGTTTTAGCTCCAAAATCAAAGAGAAGCTTAGGTAAGCATCTCCTTCTTCTCCATCTCAATCTCTCTCCAATTTCAAAATTTTCCCTATAACCTAATTTGGAAAATTATTGCTTATGATCTTAGATTGGAGCTTTTAGAGTTGAGATTGAAGAGTGGTTGATCCTCCTTCGTTTTCAAGCTTCTTCTTTCTTGTTTTTGGTGTAAATGGTGAGATTTTTATCTCACATCTATGTCTATAACTATCATTATTGTTAGGTATGAATTCATAACATCTATTCATGTTCATTTGCTTTTGACTTGAATTGTTTTGGTGAACATTTCAATTTTTGGTGTTTTGAAGTTAAATCTTTAAAAATCTTAGCTTTGATGCTTGAACATGTCTTTGGGGTGAGTCGAAGAGCCTATAGGACTGGGTTGTCGCGTGGCATAAATCCCTAGTTGCAATTGCTCGATCGATCGGCTCCGTTTGGATTCTTGCCCCTTTGGGGACTAGGTTGGAAACTGGAAAACAGGTTTCAATCGACTGGCTCTCTGAGTTCAGTCGACTGACCTGGAACCCAAGAGTTTTCCAGGCATTGAGCCAGTCGACTGAACTCACTGTCCAGTCGACTGACCTGCTGCTTCATCCCAATTTGCCTATTTTGCTTGAAATTCCAATTTTTATCGATTCATGATTATTCGAGTTGTTGTTATCATTTATACGACTTTGATGACTTCTATTTCAGGATTTTTAAGGAATATCCATTTTGATGGATTTGGTATCGATTTCTTTGGATTTAATTCATGTCTTCGAATGTGAATTTTGGTGATTGATTGTGTTTACAATCATTTCTATGGTTTGTCACTTTTAAATACAAAGGTTTCTATACTAGTAGTGAATATTCCAACTCTTTCTCAAAGATGATTTCAACTCTATTTTTAATACAAAGCTTGTTTCTAATACCGTTTTCCAATTTATTAGTATACACAAACCTTTACCTCATTCGTTTGAGAAATCTAATTAAACGGCTTAGTAAAACTAGTGGTATGAAACGCTTGCGTTTACTTCGTCAGTTAATTTTTGGACTTGTTCGATTGAAACTCTTGTGACAATTTTATGAGTGGAGATCTATAATTTGTTCGTGAATGTTTAAGTTAAGCCAGTGGTTATGGGACATGATGCTAAACTCATTTATTTACTAGCTTAGTGCAATTGACACTTCTTGATGATCGATGATGATCATTTTGTGATTTAGACTAGCAATGTGTGATGTCTCTTTGTCTGCGAGGGAGACTAAACCCCGTTTCTGTGGAGCTTCGGCTCAATTTTGTGGGGTAGCGACCCATGGTCTTAGGACCGTTTTGTGGAGCTTCGGCTCAAAGGTCTTCAGACCGTTTTGTGGAGCTTCGGCTCAAAGGTCTTCGGCCGTTTTGTGGAGCTTCGGCTCAAAATTGATGGTTAGCAACCATCTAATAGCGTTCCGTTTTGTGATACACGTGTTGGTAAGTTTTCATACTCCCGTTTTGTGATAGGCCTCCCCCTTTTTATGATTTCTGGATTTCTAATTGATGATTTCTAGAATTTGGGTTTCACCAATTTTTATGATTGGCATTGATATGTTTCATTCGACGAAAATTTCAAATTTAATAAATTTTTTGAAAATATACCTAATGGAATCACAACTATGGTTATTCAAAATAATTTTGAAGAAGATGCAAATATTATTTATAATATTGAAAAAAATGAAAACATTAATCATAATGAAAATGAATTTAGATCTCCTCCTAGGATTTGACGAGATCACCCAGAAAATGTCACAGGAGAAATTGATTCCCATGTTAAAACTAGAAATCAACTAAATCAAATGGGTCATGTAGCTTTTCTTTCTAAAATCGAACCTAAAAATACAAAAGAAGCATTTGCTGATGAGTATTGGATTATAGCTACGCAAGAAGAGTTAAACCAATTTGAATGAAACGAAGTTTGGGAACTAGTTCCTGGACCAAGTGATCATACCATCATCGGTACTAAACGGGCCTTTAAAAATAAAGCAGATGAACAGGGTGATATAATTAGTAATAAAGCTAGGTTAGTTGCACAAGGATATAATCAAGAAGAAGGAATTGACTATGAAGAAACATTTGCTCCAGCTGCACGATTTGAAGCAATACAATCTTACTGTCCTTTGCATGTTTTCATAATTTCAAACTTTGTCGAATGGATGTTAAAAGTGCTTCTTTAAATGGTTATATAAAAGAAAAAAATTGTTGAACAACCTCCGTTATTCACACATGAAAAATTTCCAAACCACATCTATAAACTTAAAAAAGCCTTATACGGACTAAAACAAGCACCTCGTGCTTGGTATGAATGTCTTAAGAGCTATGTAATAGATTCTGGTTTTGGAAAGGTTGATCAAACTCTTTTTATTAAAAGAACTAAAAAGGATATTTTAATTATTCAAATTTATGTAGATGATATTATTTTTGGCTCTACAAATGAAAAATTATGTCAAGAATTCTCTCTCTACCTAGTTTAATTATCCTTGTTTTATTTCAGTTTATGTTGTTTTGTTTCAAACTTCTACCTGGTTATTTATGTCATGTTGCATGAATATTTCTATTCTCCCTTAGTAGTGACATCTTGAATAAGAGTTAAATATTGGAATCTTTGCTTAAAAATCATTCTATGCATATATTCTTATCTTTCTTTTCGTCGATGACAAAGGGGGAGAAAGTTAATTAAATATTTGTGCATATTGACAGAGGGAGTAAGTGTGTTACTATATGTATTTATATTATTCTTATATAGTTGTCATCATCAAAAAGGAGGAGAATGCTGGAATCTCGATTTTACATCATTTTGAGTGTGACAACTTAATAAATATTTGTGTACTGATTTTTTATACAGGATATGTGTTGCAGATTCATATTCAAAGTGTTTTGAAGCTGATAGTTCTTTGTCTAGAGTCTTTGAATAATTTAAAAATATGTTAAAATCTCTCCTGAATGAATATATATGTGATTTCATATACACACATACACGGTAGGATGAAAACAGCCAGCTGAATATATTCATTCAGCCGGCTGAATACTTAAAAAAAATTATTGTTTCACATTATTCAGCCGGCTGAATGAATTTTTTCAGCCAGTTGAATAAGGCCAGAAATAGCCTAATTCCTTGCTGTTTACGTTTTAATTTGATTCAGAAGGCTGAATTAATTTATTCAACCGGCTGAATATCTTCAACTACTATTTTCATGAATAAACACTTCTCTTCATCGAAGAGAAATATTTCCAAAATCAAAGATTGCGCCTATTTCTTTTCAATATTGTTTTTCATCTATGGTAGCAACCTTTTAAACTCTATAAATAGATTACAGAATTCAACGAACAATTCACTAAAACTATTTTAATATTCTTGAATTCTTATCTATTCTCTAATTTTCAAACTGCACTCAAAATGCTTACATTCTCTGATCTTTGATCACTCTATCTTCCATAATTCTCAAGAACATTACACTATATATCATAAAGGAGAAGATTATAGGAAGATTGTACTTAATTGACTCATCGGTGCTATTTAAAGAGCATAGTAAAGTCGGATACTGTTTTTTATTTGTAAAGAAGTAATGTTCGGTGGTCAGGTGGTAGAAGTCCCTATTTTGTTGCTTAGGCGGTAGAAGTCTGTTCGGTTGCTCAGACGGTGTAAACCTATTCCTCCAGGTTAAGTGAGGGCTGCGAGTTTAATTCCAGAAGGAGTCTGGGACTGAACGTAGAACGGGAGTTCGAACCAGTATAATAATCTCTGGTGTCATTTACTTTACCGCTTTAATTATCTTCTTACTTAGTTATTATTCCACACAAGTAGTTTATTCATATTACACGATCCTATAGCACAGTAACTTTTAGAAGGCGTCGATTAAAAGTAGTGACAACAACAAATTAGACAAGTGTTGTTGGTAGTGTTTGTAAATATAGTGTTATGTATGTAATTGAAGAACAACATTTGTGGTGGAGATGATGGGTGATGGGTTGCAATGTTGCCTATGGAAGGCTCAATGTTGATGGTAAAGAAGCAGGAAGTGAGTAGTATAGGTCGGTTTTTTCTAAAGTAATATCTCTATAATGCTAAATAAAATTAACATTCTTTTAAACACACTTCAAACTCTTTTATTGACTATAAAAGTATTTACAAATGTACACAAATATAAAATTTAGCCTTGAATAAAAGCTATAAGCAAAACTTCTTCAGCCCACTGCTTAACAGTTTAAACCCAGCCTACCCACTCAATTCAGGTTTTGGATTTTTTACCACATTTTCTATCTCAAACTTTCTTACTTCACTATCTCTAATAGCTTTCTTTATTCATTCCAAATGACATAAACCCATAGTTTCCTCCTTTCCACTTAATGACGGTGTGGCTAAAATGCTACTGCTTTAACCACCAAGAATTAAATCCATGCCCTTCAATGTCGATGGCGAACTGCCTAAACCAGCTTTATCCTTTGTGGCACAGTTCGGCTGTTTCAACTCCTACACCTTTTTGTTTGCTTACATCACTGAGCAAATAAGCAGTTTTTCTCATCATGACTTGGATTCCATTGTCGAAGAAGATGACTGCTTAATAATTTTTCATCTATTATTTGCAAGCCTCATTCTAGGTCAAAATTGGATTTCTCTTAGATGTTAAGCTTCCTTTTGATCTGTATTGTACTCTAGCTTACCCTATAATTAATTCATATGAAAGAAAGTAATCATAACTTAAAATAGGTTAATACTAGAACACGGTTTCAAGGTGAGAGGTATGATTATTTGTACTAGAATTGGTCTGTGCTTCGCACACGGGCTGTTTATATTAAGCGAAAAGCAATGGCATTTTTGAAATTTCAAAAAGACGCCGAGTAAATTGATACAACGAATTTTCTTTATTAGTAGTAGAGATGATCGAAATTGCTTACTGAAAGCAGTGAAACTATCCATTATGGGTGGTTAGCAAGTGCTCCTTATAACCACTTTACATAGATAATTTCATTATGCCTATCTGTGAAACAGATATGCTTTGATTTGTTTGATCTAGTTTTGATAGTATTTTAGATTTGTATACATATTAGTGCTTTGGTGAACTAAATTCTGCCGAAAACCATGTTATTACGTTCTCTCCAAGTTTTTCATACATAAATCAAGAACGCACTTCTTGCCCAATCGATACTTTTTTTTCGGCTTGAATCCAGTAATCGTGTTTTCGATCATTGTTTTGATGTTTGAGTTTTTCGGTTTGGGACATAGGCCATTTCAATTTAACACCACACCACTTCCTAATCATTACACTAAATTTACAATTTACATTTAGGATCAATGATTATGCACCTTTAGACGGTTTCTATTTCGTTGGCATGTATTTGTTAAGTACTTAACACAAACAAACTACCATTTTTGGGGCATGTATGTTATTCCAAACAAAATCTGCTAAACGCACATTATAGTATGTTGCTCTTACATTATTTCAAATTATTTTGAAATTGTACCTGTAGTTTTTGCTAGATGATCAAATCCAATAGTCGTCTTCTTCGTCTCTATGGATTTTAGTCCCTAGTATATCAATTTTGAACTGTCTTAAGTAATTAACAATCTATGTTTTCCACTCATCATTTTCAATAATATATTTAACCATTATATTCTCCCCTCTTATTATTTCCACTGCTGCCACCCCTAATCAGCTGATTAGCCCTCCACCTTGCAGCCATGAGTTATACCACATAGAACTTATTGTCCCATCAAGCATCCTCTTCTCTATACACTTCACACTTCCTTTCTTATTCTAAGAAAGGGCTTCCATATACCCGAATAATCATTCCAAATATCCATTTCCCCGAATGATTGAATTTTATATACTATGTTTTCATCCATTTTTCACATATCTCATCTTTATGCATTACTTTCCAAATTAACCGTATGCCAAATGTCGTATTCGGATATTTAATTGCTCACAGACCTAGTCCACCATCTTTTTTCTCTTATGCACTGCTTCTCATCCGTTTATTATATTTTTAGTTTTTTATACAAGAGTCCCATAATCTTTGCTTTTAAATTCATACTAGATAGAGGGATTTCTAAGTATTGATAATTCTCCTTATTTAATGTCCAATGCTTATTCTATTTCTAATCTATTTGTAACCCCACAACCAAAGAAAACAATACGTACATTTCTCTTTGCTCAACTTCAAACCAGCTCTCTCTTGCATCAATTTGAATATATCATGAATTGCCTCAACACTTCTCTTTGCTCAACTTCAAACTAGTTCTCTCTTGCGTCAATTTGAATATATCATGAATTGCCTCAACACCTATTTTATCTGCTTTAGAGAAGTTCGAAATGTCGTCTGCATATATAGTGTGAGTGATATACTCAATGTTGCTAGTTTGATTAAATGTAATGCCCTACAATTTTATCGAGTGGATGCTTGAATGATTAACTCAAATATTCAGTTGTTAATTGACAGAACATCCTTTTTCAAAGATGGATGAATAGAAGATACCCACTGTAGAGACTGCAATTCCATCGTGAGAAGAATGAGCATAAACTTAATTATGTTTGGAGTCGATGAATTTAGGAGTAAATAGTGTTTGCATGAAAATGAAATGGATCTAGGTTAAGGCCCATTAGCCAGCCTAAAAGTTGGCAAAATCCCCTCTCATTTTTCATTTCACGTAACATTTCCTTCTTCTCCCCTAATATTTTCTCTAATCCTCACTTAATCCTCGAAGCCCTAAATCATTGATCCAAGCTTAAATAAATTTCCTAAATTCAAAATAAATAATCATAATTCCTCTCTACTCATTTCTCACATAATCCATCAAAGAATTAGCATGTAGTGAAGTCTAGAGTTAAATATCAACTTTAAATAGAGCGTGATAATAAGTTTTGGTGATTAAAGCTTGACTTGGTGAAGAAGAATGCGAGTGAGATAATTCTCTAACTCTATTTACTTGTTAAACTTTGTATATTAATTTATTAATGATTATGGAGTTATATGAAACGATTTAGAGAATGTTTGGGTTAATTTAGGCTGATGTTCATGTTGTTAACATGATTATATTAACTCATTATTTATTTAAGACCCTAATTATTACTTTGAAAAACTTAGTAAGCTTAGAAATGGATTATGGGTTAAGCAGTTGATTTTGTGAGTGTTTTGAATGATTAAAGACCAATTTATGTGCATATCATTAGTTAGTATTAATTAAATTATTTGAATTGATTTAAGAAAAGTAGTAAGCTAATTAAGTAAGTTTTGAGCTTTATACTTATTATTAAAGTGCTTAGAGGTTTCATTAAACTTAATTGGTGCTTATAATAGATTGTTTATAATATTTTTAATTGTGTAAATAATTATATATGTGTATAGACATATCCATATATGCACATAAACAGTCTACGACCAATCTTACGTAGCCATAGCGACTATTGGGTGTGCTGAGTTACGTAAGAGAATACCAAGTCTAATAATCTTTCGGGTAAAGCTCGAAACGTGATTTGAAGTTTTTACGTGTTTGCATGTATGTTTATGCATATGCACGCACAAGTAGGTGCATCAACACAAGTGCGAACATCACGTGAGGTGAGATGGTCGGTTGAGCTCATTTTGGCATGTCGAAGGAGGTCGGGTTGCTAAAATCGTCCAGTGGAACTCTACGCACAAAAGAGTGGATCTCGTATCGAAATCGATTTTCGAATATATGTGAAACTACTTCCGAAATATCAACCAATGGTCTCCGAAAGAGATCTGATGTAGCGAAGGCAAACTGGAGAACTTAGGCAACTCATTGAGCGAAAAGATGTAGGAAACAAAGCTCGAATCAACAACGAAGTGGCACAGTTGGCACCTACTCAGGCTTACTTCCCGGTGTAGCTAACCAACCTCCACTGATGGTCATACCATGGTGCACCATTGGGTCACATGCCTAGGAAGTAAGCCCAGGCAATGTGCAAGTAGATAAGGATTTGTTCCCGATTTCGGATGTAGTACGATGTGAGGCTTTAGCACAACTTTAGGAAGACTTTGGGCTAATCAGGAAAGTAGAATGCAAGGCGAAGCTTGGAATTTGGATGCTAACATAAGTGATGCTTATGTTATAAATAATGATGGAACACGAGATCGGTATAATGATTGGTTGCATGTTAACGTCCGATGAGTGTGTAAGATCGAGTGGGGTTAGTCTGTGCCTCTTGGTGGCAACCTTGAGGTAGATATGTTTTTTATGAGTGGTGCCAGTTTTATATTTGTAAACATCCCCAGGAGTGGCCTTACATTCGCTACCATACATGTTATTAATCTATTAATAGTGACGATTCATATAGATAGAAGACGATGATGATGATATAGTGGTCTTCATTCATAGTAGATGTATATGATTACATGATGCATATGTTGATGTATATACATCTATATGGTATTGGTACTATTTTGTGACCCCATTAGCATATTATACGGGACAAGATCATCATTCTCTTTTGCATATTATATGGGACATGCTTATCATTCTCTTTTGTAGAGAAGTTATGTGAGTTTGTTAAGAAACCCATGATGACTAAGAAAGGGGAGATGACGCTGTTAATGATGATCATCTACGAGCGGATCATATATCACTTATGCTCGATATAGAGGTACGATGAGATTCACATAAGTTCCAAATATATAGAGTATGTCATGTATTAGTTATGCTCGATATAGGGATACGGTGAGGCCTATACGAGTTCGATCAAAGCTAGGTGCGTCTCGAGGTCCATGGTACATTTAGGCACTGACTCTATTTATTTTGGACCTTCGGAAGTAATTATTGGATTATGATTAATGTCCATAGTACGATTTCCTATTGACTCTAATTATTTTGGATCCTGAATCAGGATCATTGGTTGCAATTGATGTCCACTACGGACCCACCATTAGCAATGATGGGTATTAATTTGCATTCCCTATATGATGTATATTGTTATATTGTAGACGACGCATAGTATAGCAGTTGGTTGATATTATTACACATTATATTATAGGATAGGCTTATATTATGATATTTATATGACTGTTGCATTTGTATATTGGGTTACGTTATCATGGTATTATGTTACGAATTAGTCACATTATATTAGTTGTGCGGACTTATTGATTACAGGAGAAGAGCAAGTTATGGTATGATTCCCTACTTTTGAGATGGGTTTACTTTACTTAATGTGCCTTAATAGTTTCCTATTTTACATATGTATATACTTTTGATATACAGTATTTTGAAATAGTTTCCCTCATACTAGTCTTTATATCTGACCCACGCTTTGTTTTTATTTATTTATGTCACAACAACTCTTGAGTACTCGATTCAGCAGTTTGAAAGTCGATACTTTATGTGGATAAGCTATCATAGTGACACAGCTAGAGTACATTAGAGGCATGATGTCGATACTTTGAATATATACTAGATATTGTAGTAATACATGACAAACGCGTTATGTATATATGAGACTTGTTGTATTAGATATTGTATTCTAACTTTCTGCATTGATATTTATTTATCAATTACTTCCACCAGTCCAATCTCTTATATATTATTCATCCAGTTCTGTTTATGTATACTCATTAAATTATATGTTATCATTTCATTACGTAATTTTACCGATATGCCTTGGTATAGTTTTTTGTTTTTATTTTACCCTGATAAATTATCTTCTGTGGTATTCTAAAGTCAAGCATTTTTATTTGATGTTGACACTTGGGTATTATAAAGAATGGGTTGCTACATTTGATATTAGAGCTTAGGTTCAACACTCTGTACTAAGTAGGCTAGTTTGAGTTAAGAAACCTGGCAAGAGGAGATATGTTGAGAGAGCGTACTTGTCTTATGTACTCTGATTTATTCCTACTTCAAGTTGCTAAGATAGCTTCATTTAGGCTATCACTTTGAGAAGACGGAGTACACGAGCGATAGTGGACAGGCAGTCTGAGATGCCTGATTAATTCAGAAATTATAAGGCTATCATACAAGATTCCACCACTCGCGAACATTTCCAATAGCTGTAGTAGACATTAGGGGCGGTGTAGGCCTTGGAGCACCAGTATATTCTTACTCCACCAACTTTGGACACTTTAAAGTTATACAGAGACATCCTTTTCCTAGGCAAAAAGCCATATTTAGGTTATAAGATTATTGCTGAGATACGGCTTATATGTGTATGTGAGAAGGCTTTCATCAACCTAGTCTTAGGCTTTCTAGCGTCTAAAGGGGAAAGCTTTGGTTTGGTATGGCATAGTAGTAAAGGAGGTTAACGAGCAGGTCGTGACTTAGATTAATCCTAAATGCTACTTTGATCCTCAGTTTATCTTTGAGACCAAGAGAGGCATGTGGTTTGAGGGGTTTTGACCATTTGTGGTTGGTTAGCTTAATAGCGATGGAGTATGTTAGCCGATTTAACCTTTTGGTTAAAGGTGGGATTAAGATGGTAAGCAACTCCATTGAGGAGGGCATAGAAGTTTTATGTGGGTCTTAAAACATCAATTAGATATTCGTTGCTTAGTCATATCCCACTATACTTTTGAGAGTCTCATGGCGATGGCTCTACTTCACGAGGGCACCCACAAGGTACCACTGGAGGTAGCAAAGTTGGAAAGCAAACCGAAGTTCTAACCGAAGCGCAAAGGCCAAAATACAGGAAAAGATCAAGCTTATACAAAGAAGAGAGTTGATATAATGTACTACTCTTGCGGCATAAATGGGCATTTTGTTATGGATTTTCCTGCAGCTAAGTTGAAGCGTGAGTGCTTCAATTATGATTAACTTGGTTGTTCGAAGAAGGATTGTCCAACATTTCTAAGGGATGAGTAAGTGATGACGACGCATGCCTTATAGGCATTACCGAGTCCTAACAAGCTTATTGCGCAAGAGTAAGGGAAGAAATTGCTAGTTACTTTGTAGATAGACTAAAATTGTAACCTTTTAGAGTAGGTAAATTCTTTTGTGAAGTTAACCCTTGTATGAGTAGTCTTAGTTGTACAGCTAAGATGTAGCGACCAAAAATATCGCCGTTCAAAATCGAGCTTTTGAGTTGAGTGGGGTTGGCCGATGAAGTGTGACTTGGATTTGCATCCAAGTAGGATTCGATCGATCCCAGTAATAGGCAAAGACCAAGCGGCTGACGTAAACGATTTACATAGAGTTTTCCATGTTAGAAGTATTTGTCCTTATGTCAGTAAACCTCAGATGGTGAGGTTAATCTTAGGTTGTAAGAGATGTTTTCTAGGGATCAGTCCATTTACGTACCAGTTCTCAATCACTAGTTTCGAGTGCAAGGTTTCCAGCGATTTGCACGGATTAGACAAAGGGTTTTCAACTTGATTCTAAGCAATGGGCACTTAAATCGGATTCTTGAGATGATTGAGATATTTTTGAAGCATGATTCTAATCATGCGAGGAAATTTCAATGGTCGACCAAGGAACTGGATCGAAGCTCCTAAGAGAGGAGTTGGGTGGTCGACCCTAGTTGAATAAAGAAATCATGCGAGTGAATAAAGGATTAGAATGGGTATTGTATATTATTTTGTATGATCTTTATTCATTGTAAAATTTGTTCATAATATTGTTAGTTAAGGTAGCTTACAATAGTTCAGGGAAGTACTTCTCAACTAGTTTTGTGAAGATTCAGATAATCTTCTAGGTAGAGATATGATACCTACCTAGGAGACAATCGTGGTTCATTTATATCCTTATTAACATTATGCAATTGAGGTGAGTTTAAACCCGAGTGATCCTAAGCATTTGAGTTCTGTTTGGAAAGAAAGGAAAATTGAGACATAAATTGCTAGGTTTGTTCGAGAGTTTTAAAGATCGGCACTTCAACGTACCATATAAGTTTTCCTTTAAGTAACATGAGGTGTTAATATTCATTCATGTATTATATCCATGAAAGATGTTGCAACACTTGAGCATTTAGTTCATCTTGAAGTCGAACAGACTCATAGGAGTTTGTAGTTTGACATGCATGCTTTGACCATTGTTGGTTACCGTGTGCATTGGTATAGACTCTTTTTGTGTGTTTCGTTATTTGTGTGCTAGTTATTGTTGCTTGCCGATTGTTTGGTATTGTTTGATGATTGATTGTTGCTATTTGTCGTTGATTGCTCGTTGTTAATTGATTGATTGTTGGTGGTTTGCTAATTGATTTTTATTTATTGTCACTTGTTGTCGTTTGTTATTTCCTATTGTTGGTTATTGTTTGTTATTATTTGTTATTGCGTAATGTTGCTTGTCGATTGCTTGCATGATGATTGATTGATTGTTTTTTATTTTTGTTGTGGTGTTGCTAGATTGATTTTTATTGATATTATTTGTTATTATTGTTTGTTGTTGACTGTTGTTGTTTGTTATTATCTTTCATTAATTATTTTTCTTGTTGATTGCTTGTTATTGTTTTATAGATTGATTGATTATTTTCGATTATTATTGCTTAGGATTGCTTTTTAATTGATTGTTAATTCATTTTTGTTGATTGTCATCGCTTGTTGTTGCTTGTTTTGTCTGTTTGGTTGCTTTTATGCTAGTTGCAATTACCTGTTTTAGCATGTTCGAAGAGAGATAAAAAAATATTTAGGATAGATCACATATCATCCATACCATTGTAGGAGTCAAGGTGAGATCTATATGAGTCGGATGCATTTAGATGTGACTCCAGGTCAATCATATATTTAAATACTGACTATTTTTAGCTTACTTTCCAATGGATAGTCACGTATGATAGTGGTAGCATTGGTTACTACGCTTAATTTTACATGTTTTAATTTTGTGTTTTTATTGAGTATGTGCGTAATCCTCTTTATGTAGTATGATTAGGTGCTTGAGAGTTGAAGTATGACTATTCAGATGCGTATTTGTTTAGTTTTGCATTTAAATGATAAGAAGTTTTCTTAAAAAGGGGTATATGCTTTTGGGAAATGTAGGATAACATTGGTTATCATGTATTTTTTAAATGCTAGATGCATTCAAGTTTGGGAGTTTCTGTAATCCTAGCAGCATAAGGGAAGTACTCCTGAAATTTTCTACAGTTGAAGCTTGGGAATTTTGGTTAGTCCTGTTTTTTTCTTGTACTTATAGGAATTTCGGGGACGAATTCTTTTATAGAAGGGATAATGTGACATCTCACAATTTTGTCGACTGAACATTTGAATGATTAATTTAAATATTCAATCGTTAATTGACGAAATGCCCATTATACTCGATTTTTCAAAGATTGATAAATTGGAACTCAAGACACCCACCATTGAGAACGCAATTCCATCGCGAGAAGAATGAGCATAAACTTAGCTATGTTTGGAGTCAATGAATTTTAAAGGTGAATAGTATTTTCATGAAAATGCAATGGATTTAGGCTAAGCCCAATAGCGAGCCTATAAGTTGGCTAAATCCTCCCCCACTTTTCATTTCACGTAATATTTTCTTCCTTTCTATTAATCTTTTCTCCCATCTTCTCCTAATCCCATAAGACCTAAATCACTAATCCAAGCTTAAATAAAATTCCTAAATTCAAATTAAAATCATCATAATTCCTCTCTACTCATTTCACACATAACCCATCAAGAATTATCATGGAGTGGAGTTTGGAGCTAAATCTCAACTTTAAAAAGAGCCTAGGAATGAGTTTTGGTGATCAAAGCTTGATTTGGTAAAGAAGAATCTGGATGGGATGATTCTCTAACTATATTTACATGTTAAACTTCGTATATTTATTTATTCATGATTATGAAGTTATATGAAATGATTTAGAGAACATTTGAGTTGATTTAGGCTTATGTTCATGTTGTTAACAAGATTATATTAACTCATTACTTGTTTAAGACCTTAATTAATACATTTGAAAAAGTTAGCAAAGCTAAAAAGGGATTGTAGGTTAAGTAGTTGATTTTGTATAATGTTTTGAATGATTAAAGGCCAATTTATTGATAGGATTATGTGAATATCATTAGTTAGTGTTCATCAAACTATTTGAATTGATTTAAGAAAAGTTAGTAATCTAATTAAGTAAGTTTTGGGCTCTCCACTTATATTAAAGCGATTAGAGGTTTAATAAAGCTTAATTACTGCCTATAAATATTATTTAGATAAAGAAATAATTTTATAAGTAAAATATATATTTTATAAAATAGTATGAGATATTTTATAAAAGGATTTAAATGTGATATTTTATAAAAGTATGAGATTGTATAAAATAGTATGAGATAATTTATAAAATAGTTCAAATGATATATCTTATAAAATAGTATGAGATATTTTATAAAAATAATATAAAGGAGATATTTTATAAAAGTATGACATTTTATAAAATAGTACGAAAAGAGGTTGGACTTTTATTGAAAAACATTAGTAAATAAAAGTAACGTTTGATCTAAGTAATAATTAAAATATTTGTTTAAATATACGTGTATGTGTATGTGTATGTGTATGTGTATGTGTATGTGTATGGATAGATATACGTATACATGTATTTGAAGTTATATAACAATCAGTACGATTCATATATTGTAATTAGAATTGTTTAATGGTTTGTACTGTTGATAATGATTGTTTATTTGTGTAAATAATTATATATGCGTACGGAAATATCCATATGAGTATATAAACATGTTATGAGAAAATCACAAGTAGCCGTAGGGACTGTTCATTTTTGAATACATAGGAAACTGCTTTCAAAATATCAACAAATGGACTATGGAAGAGTTTTAGTGTGGCAAAGGTAGAATGGAGAAGGTAGGTGACTCATGGGGCAAAGCGATGGAGGAAACAGAGCTCGAACCTACGATCGAAGTGGCACGGTCGGCACCTGCCTAGGCTTACTTCTTCATGCAGGCTACTACCGATCCGCCAATGGCTATACCACTGGTACACTGGTGGGACACAGGCCTGGGCAGTATGCCCAGGCAGTGTGCAAGGAGATGTGGATTTTTTCTAGGTTTCAGATGTGATTCAATGCGAGGCTTCGGCATAACTTCAGGAAGACTTTAGGCTACTTGAGAAAGTGGAATGCAAAGTAAAGCTCGAGATTCAGATGCTAATATAAGTGATGCTTATGTTATCAATAACGATCAGACACAATATTAATATGGTGATTAGTTGCCTGGTCACGTCCGATTAGTGTGTCTGAATGAGCAGAGTTAGTTCGTGCCTCTTGATTATGACTTTGGGGTTGATCTATTTTTGATGAGTGGTACCAGTCTTATATGAGTGACCATACCGAGTAGTGGCCTTATATTAGTGGCCACACATGTTATTACTCTTTTAGTGGTGACATATGTATAGAAAGACAATTATGGTATAGTGGTCTTTGTTCGTAAGGTGTATAAGATTATGTGACGTATATTTTGATGTATATATATCTATACGGTATCAGTGCTCTTTAGTGGTTTTGATAGCATATTATATAGAACATGTCCATCTTTCTCTTTTGTATAGACATTATGCGAGTTTGTTAAGTAATTAATTCATGACGACTAAGAAGAGGGAGATGACGTTTTTTATGACGATCATCTACGAGAGGATCATATATCACTGATATAGGGGTACAGTGAGATTCACACACGTTCCAAATATCTAGAGCGGGTCACATATCAATGCTCGATATAGGGATATGGTGAGACCAGCACGAGTTCGATCAAAGATGGATGTGGCCAAGGTCTAGGGCACTTTAGGTACTAACACTGTTTATTTTGGACCCTAGGAGGTAATAATTGGATTGCGAATAATGTCTATAGTACAATTCGGTGCTCACCCTAATTGTTTTAGATCCTTAATAGGGATCATTGGATTTTGATTGATATGCATAGCAGACTCCACCCATTAGCAGTGATAGGTATCAATTTATATTCTTTATTTGACATATATTGTTACGACGTAAACGACGCGTAGTATAGTAGTTGGTTGATATTATTGTTGTGTATTTTAAGATAAGCTTATATTATGATATTTATATGACATCTACATTTGTATATTGGGTTACCTTATCATGAATACTGTTACGGATCAATCATATTTTAGTAATTGTGTTGACTCGCTGATTACAGGAGAAGAGCGGGTTATGGTATGATTCCTTACTTTTGAGATGTATATGCTTCACTTGATTATGGTCAGTTCGGATTATCCCTGAGCCAAGTTTATGGAGATGACCGAATGTGCCTTGTTATTTTCTTGTTATGTATATGTATAATATACGGTATTTTGAGATAGTTTCTCTTGCACCAGGTGTTATGTCTGACCAGCATTTTGTCTTTGTTAGTTTATGTCATGACAACTCTCGAGTACTCGATTGAGTAGTTTGGAAGTAAGATGCTTTTGGAGATACGCTATCAGCGTAGCGTAGTTGGAGCACGTTGGAAGCGTGATGTTGACATTTTGGATATATACTGGATATTATAATAGTATATGACGGGCATATTATTTTTATACGAGACTTGTTTTATCAGTAATTTGACTTACACTACAAGAAAACTGCAGTTTACCTACGCCAATATGGCGTAAGCGGGGCGTAGGTAAACGCAGTAACTACGTAACCCCTACGTCAATTCTGCCGTGGGTAAAACCTGCGTAGGTAATAAAACACCTACATCTTACCTACGCCATCCGTAGAGTTGTTTCCTACGCCTTTCGTACGCCATAATTTTCCTACGCCTTCCCCACGCCATGTTGTTCCCACGGTTTTGTTACGACATTTTTACTTCTTTAGGTACGTACGTCTTTTCTACGTCATTCTTTTACCTACATCTTCCCTACGCCCAGTTTCCCTACGCTTTCCCTACGTCATTCTTACATATTACGTTTCCTACGTCTTTTCTACGTCATTCATTTATCCACGGTTTACCTACGCCTGTGTTTTTAATGTTTTTCCTACGCTATGCACACGACTTTTTGCTGCATTAATATTCCATTTACCTACGCCTTCCCTACACCTTCCCTACTTCTTTTCTGAAGCAATTTTGATATATTACTATTCTATTTTATTTCACCACATTAAATAGAAACTAAAATCAACTTATTTTATATATACACATTCCAACAAAAAGATTAACGTCAAACCATTCATCTTTAATTCAAAAAACAAATATTTCATTCATATTACAAAGTCATACAATATTAATCAAGTTCCTATATGTTATAATATGATAATATGTTCATGATACATGGCATCATACATATACCATTAAAAAGTTTTCAATACCCTCATTCCTCACGACGATTATTCGGCCCTCCATCAAATCGCTGTCAAAGCATCTCGGTGAGTTGTTCATACTGCATCTTCAGCATTTGAATCACTCCTTCTTGATGCTCCACCTTTTCCTCTAGTTTGGCTCTAGTCTGTGCTTCTCCCTTATTGATGCTATAAGTGGCGTCTTTATATTTCTGCATTTTATCAAATATTGCATCAATTTCCGCATTTTAAACTAATTAAAATAATGTTTTGTTGAAAGTTTAAATACTTACTCCAGGGATATTGCCATAATATGGCCTATGGTCCTTTCTTTTAGCTATAGCACTGGTAAGCATGTCGAATACTTCTTCCTCGACTTCATATGAAATTACTATGCCCTGACTTTTCAATTATTCAATTCTAGCTTGATATTGTACCTGTATTTGTGATTTTTCAAATACAAGAACAAAAACATAAATACATGCTCACACTGTGCAGTTTTAGAAATCATGAAAAGAATAACTTTAACGGCGTATCAAATATAAGTATGGCACATATGATATTCATTTTAGAAATGATGAGAAGAATAACTATAATGATACAGCAAATAGTGCACTATTATGGCAATACCAATAATAACATATGAGCAAGAGCGAGTTTACACTGAATACCAATCCATATAGCCTTCGTGTTCTTGTACTCAACTCAAATTAAACACATTAGTTTCACATATATAAAGGGCTGCAAGCAATTCCTAAGCCAGTTAATTGCATGGAAGTTATTATCATTTGAATAACTAACTACATATACAAAACCCTCTGCATTTCTCTGTCACATCACAAAATTCATACAACCACCCTGCTACATTGCCTCTTGCTGCTACACTCTCAACCCCCGACCTTACTGTCATCTCCAGCCTTCCTCCCTTGCCTTCACTCACCAGAACACACTCAAAGCACCACAAACCATTACTGTCCACACATTTCTGCTGCTACTACTCCACAACTACACAGTTACATCAACCATAACCATACCACCTGAAATACTGCCTGGCCACCACTGTGTCATCCACCTCAACAGTTCAGCCATCAACCTTATCCAACAGCACTTCACCTTCCCACTTCGCCGCGACAACTCTCTTCCATCAATGGTGCATACAAACCACTTCCGAACCAGCCTCTGCCTGACACAGACTCGAGCATCACCATCTTCAATTACCAGAAATATTAAATTGACCAGACAGACATCTGTCATACAATTGTCCTTCCTCCTCTACCATACTTCAACAACCAAACTGCCTAGACTTGATGCTCCACCAAGAAAACTGCTACAACATTGTCTACAAAACATCCTCTCTCCTCCTCAATTTACCACTGCATCATTGCCTCACTGACATTCCACTTCAAACATTGCCAATCCCCATACATACACTGCCTAACTTCACCAATCCAATTCCCACTGGGCTGTAATTCATATTGCTACTTCACTGTCACCTTTAAACTAGCCTAAATCTATCCCCTTTCTACAGACTTGCTTCATTTTACAACTTGTGCTTTACATTTGCAAACAGTTCCATTTCACTGTTCATTTTGCTGTTGCATTTATGTGCACCACTGTGCACTGAATATTTCACCACTGCTGCTGACTAAACCAAACCATCAGAGTCAGACTGGACTACAACTTCATCTCACCTGACTACCAGCCATCTCCCACATAAACATCTTTCTACTACCAAAACTTCATCCAAACAGCTGCATACACTCCACTCCAATACAAACAGTCACACTTCACCACTACCTATAACTAAATCTGTCTCTTCATCACCACTGCTACATACTACTGCACCAATTCAACAGTGCACATCTCCCACAAAACATCTCACTGCTCAATAACTTCTCATTCCACAATCTCCCCTCTACAAACACCCCACATCCAAACAGAAATCAACATTAGCTCCTCTCCATTTTTACCCATCTACAACTGACCACAACATCCCTCAACCATTCTCTGCTTCATTCATAAGCCTGCACCTGCTTTCACCATTTCACCTCTGCCATTTCACCGTTTCATCCCCTACCCATAACACATTGCATATCAACTTGTTTCCACCCACCAACCATCATCTACATTCACTACTGACCACAAACGTACTGACCATTATCCAACTGCTTGCTTCCTCCAACTTGTACTGCCTCATTTCAACATTCCTTTGTCTGCCATTATCAATTCCTCAACCACCAGACCTCCCCTACACTCCAAATTTCCAAACCAAACAACCCAGTTGATCAAATATCCACTGTCAACAAACAATGCCGCACATTCACAGCTTCTCTGGCTCCATTTTTGCAATCTCCAATCTCCCTGTCACTATCACACAGCAGCCATTACCATCACCACACATATGCAACCATCTACCAGAACCTCACTGACCAACCATCACTGTCTTCCTTCTTACAACACCTTTCCACAATCATCCCGACCATAACAAACACCACTGGGTGCGAAAATATGGTGCGCTGCATAGTTTATTTCATTTTCTTGATTTGAGAATATTGAGAAGACCACATTTTAGAGAAACAAAAATCGCTTCGTTTGTAAAAATAGTTATTGGCGATTTCATACAACTTCGCCCCATACTGCCAAACCATTCCACCAATCACTACTGTAGCAACACAGTTCAGAGTGACCACATCTTCATCTGCTACTAACCACATTCATCTGCTACTGTCCCTGCATACCGCATACACCTTTTTGTACATTAGCACCTTATTTGAAATAATATCATTTTGGTGTTTTAGAATTGATGAGAATATTATTATGTGCGAGAGATGTGTTATGAACATGGTACCATTGGTTTCTGTTATATATATATATATATATATATATATATATATATATATATATATATTCAGTAGATTATTCGTTTTTCCCTGAAATCAGATCCATTTTGCCTACATGCAATGGAATGTATGTATGTTTGGACTCTTTAGTTTATGTTAATTGATAATGTTGACTGCTGCAGGAATAATAATGTACACATCCATGTTTAACTGTATTGTATGCTTTTATGCTGAAACTTTACTTTTAAAGTAGGACAGTTAGACATTTATCGCATGTGAAAGGATGTTGCTGGTACCATGCTAAGGTACCCTACAGTCTTTAAACGTGAACAAACGATGTGCCCTCTTAACCTCAAAGGATCAGAAGTAGCGTTTGTTGCTGTGAATGTGAGTGTAAAACAAATTTATAATTTAGTGTTAAAACTGATAATTTTTCATTTAAAAATGAGAATTAATTACAAATCATACATTGATAACTCATTTTCCAATCTTTTATTCAACTCCTTTCAAAATACAAAAAACATACTGCTTCTTTGTTATTTGTTCTTTCTATGTCAGTTACACCGTTTCATATTTCGTGAAATTCGCTACGTATTCAGTGAATACTTTTTGCTATCATTAATATCTAACGGTTTAGATTAGTATCCTTCATATTTTAATGGTTGGGATTTCTTCTTATTTCTTGTATATCCAGATTTGCCTCCCCTTTTCATTTCTCCTTTCTAATTTGCTATTGTTACAAAGACTGCCTTCTCTTAGTTTTCCAACGTCGCCTTTTGTTTCGACCTTCAACAATTGATATTGCCTACAAAATGTTTGATCAAACACCTAATTCGACGTTGTTGATTATTTGTTTCCGGAAATGCCTATGTAGAATACGTTAGATGTTTGCAGATTATTAGTTCATGTACAAATCTATTAGTGATCTACGCTTTCTAATATATGAGTGTGCCATCTACAAGCCTTGCACCACACATTTGCATATAAAAATTTGCCAGCCATCCAAATTACTTCTCTCAAACAAACCATCACCTCTGAACTGCCGCACACACCATATATACAATATCACAACTTCTTGCAATAGACCACCATGTATCACACAACTCCATACATCTTCACATAACTGCCTTGTCTCAACATACAATTGCAAACTGCATCTGCCTTACTTCAAGCTTCACTGTGCACTTCCAACCCCACTGCATATACACAACAACGCACAACTCCACTAACTCTGTCAAATATCTAACACCTATAGGTTCGATTTCACCCTAGAGGGGGGGGTGAATAGGGTGATGCTGTTAATTATAAAAATTATTGCGGAAGCTTATAAAATTATTTCAACACAGATATATCAAAATAATAGCAGCACAGATAATAGCAGAATAATAAATGCAGAAATAGAACGACACAGAATTTACCCAGCTTCTGTAAAACTCTGCCTACGTGTTGCCCCCAAGGTTTCTACTAAAAATTAAGTAGTCACACACTTACACACGTAAACTCGCGACACCCGCTACTGACTAACCTAACTCTACGCTCAAAACCCTACCACAAGTCAGCCACTGAGTTGCGAATTCTCAAACTACGCCATGTAGTTTGTGGCCTAGTCAGACGACTAGAAATTACAATGGTTTAAAAGTTAAAATACAAAGTAAAAACAATTTAAAAATCAAAACCCTAATTTATACTAAAGCTTTAATTTATCTGCCGGCCCAATGTAACAAAAATCAAATCCCTTTTCTTCTTATTATTCGGCCGGCTTTCTTTCTGCTTGTTCTCGTTCCACTTTGCTCTGAAATTAGGGCTTTTTGAAGTCGTCGACTTTCGGTTGCTTAATTGAAATAGAAGTTTTCTAGATCATTGCTTTCGTCGATCGTTTGGCTCTTTGAATCGCCTTCGGCTACTTCAATTCGATCAAGTTCGTATTTGATTCCGCTATGTAATTTACTCCTTTTGCTTTACTGGTTTTGGCTTGCTTGAACATAACTTGTACAATTTGAATTTTGATAGAATAAATTTAACTTAAAGGATGGAGTTAAATTAAAGTAGGTATAAGTGAATCAATAAAAAAATCCAAGTGGTAATTGTTGAATATAAGTTGTATAACTTATAAAAAGATGAATATAAGTGAAATAAGTTTTGAACTTATAATATGAGTTAATAAATTTAGCTTTGGTAAAATGTTAAATAGAACTGGAATTGGAATCTGAATTGGATTTATATGTGGAATATAACTTAAATAAAGTTGAATGAAGTTGATTTTGGTGTCAAAGTAGATTAATCAAGAGAAGTGATGAATATGAACTTGAGTTATATAAATGAAATTCAACTTGAAATGTTAAATGAATTAGAAATTGAATTGATTAATGGGTTGAATGTTAATCAATAGAATGTAAATAATTGATATGAAATAATTAATGTAAGTGTTAATTCATTAGAAGCTAATAAAGTTGAGAAATTGAAAATTGAATAATTGGATGGAAGCCAATTTAATACTGAACCAATTGGAAGCTAAAGTAATTGATTTAATAGAAGTTGAAAGCTAATGTAATTGGAAATTAAATAATTGAATGAAAGTCAATTGAATGTTGAACCAATTGGAATTAAAAGAGATGAACCAAATTGAATGCATGTAAGCGAAGTAAATAATTTGGTTATGTTGAATATACATTGGTTGTTAATTGATTGTGTATAATTCATTAACAAATTAATGGAATTGAAAGCTAAAGTGATTGAAATCAAATTGGAAGATAAGTGAATCTTAAATAGAGTTGAATTTGATTTGGAAATGAACCAACTTGAATATAAATTAGTGAATATAGACTAATTGAATATGAGAAAATGAATGTTGATAAAATCCAATGTAAATGAATCAAATGTGATTTAAATTGAAAACCAATTCATTGAATATTAATGAGAATATGAATGAATATTGATTTGGTTATGGATGTTAGTCGAATGTTATTTGTTTGGTGGTTGCATTTGTTGTTTAGTTGCATTTGCTATATTATGCAATTGTTATGTTGCTATATGATGTATATTGATATTATTTTCATATATGCATGTTCTCATGTTGTTGTTGAGTGTTTAGTAGGTGCGGATCGCGTTTGCTTCGTATTTGGAGCTCGCTTTCACGCTATATTAGCCGTATACACTCGCTAATAATAAATAAGGTACATATCTCGGATTACATACCGTACTTTTACACTTTTTTCCCTGCGGGATGCCTCATCACTTGATGAGATGTATATTTGTGATATATATACTGTCATTTTTTTTCGGATCGAGCCGCGCAAAGGAGACTATGGCGAATTTTTCCGAAAATTTAAGGCGTTAGAATATTTTTGAGAAAATTGAAAAATTTTTGGAAGCTAAGTTTGGATTTGGAAACTTAGTAAAGATATTGTAAGAAGTTTGACTATGGATTTTGGAAAATTAATGAATTATGTAACTTTTTCTTACTTGGTAATTTCGATGACGAAATTCTTTTAAGGGGGGAAGTTTGTAACGATCCGGAATTTCTGTCAATTAAAATTTGAATATTTAATTAATTTTAAATACTAATAAGTGAAATTTATAAGTCGAATAATTTATTTATCGAATATTGGATTTAATTCGACAATTAATTCGATAATTTAATAATAGAAATTCCAGAAATAATTGAAATTTGGGTTTAATATGATTGAAAATGATTTGTAAAATTTTATTTAATCATACTGGAGTTATAGTGATGTTATAGAACTTTTAAAATCGAATTAAAAGTTAAATTGTGAAAATTGAATATTTTAATATTTAATTATCGACTGAAAAATAACCAATTTTCGAACAGTTTCAGAATTGGACGAAACCAGTTTCATCGGATCCGTAATGTGATATTATTATTTGGTTTCAAATTTCATGTCAATCGGATTTATTGTTTGTCCGGTGCAAGCTAAAACGCCTAGAAATTTAATTTACCGATTTAATTTAAAATCGAATATTTATTGCCATAACTCGCACAGATGATCGAATTAGCTTCCGAAACTTGTTCCATTATGTCCGAAACGCGGGATAAACCCTAGAAACGCCGGTTACCGCGCGTAAATCGGAGTTCAGAAAATCCGGGATGAATAGTGTTCGTCGTTTCTCTATATAAGCACTTCATTTATTTCATTTTCAAGAAAATAAATAAACCCTAACCCTAGAAATAGCCAGCCGCCATTTTCATAAACCTATGGCCGAAATCATCTCGTTTTCCCCTCTTAATCTTTTCCAATCCGTGAATAATTTGAAGAAACGTTCAACTAGGAAAACGTAGATCTTGTTGAGACGAGGATATCCATACGGATATGATGGGGTATGGCGCGACGATGGAGGAGGATTGGGGCCGCGTTCGGCTGTGATTCGCACGCAAATTGAGGGAGCAAGGGGCGACCGAGCTGGGTAGGGTCATGGCCGATGGTAGCTTGCTTGAAAGGCTTCGACGTGGTGTTTGTTGATCGTCCTGGAAGTGGATGAGATAGGTGCGGCATGTAACCCTAATATCACGGCATGGGTTCTTTTTTAGCACGAGCACGTTACTGGAGAGGGAAGATGAGGTAACGTGCGTGCGGCCTAATGATAGGGGGGGCCAGATCCAACGACCCAGAAAATGTAGGGTTAGAAATGTAAAATAATTTGTAAATTTATATATATAAATTCGTATGAACTTTAAAACGTGATATCTTTTTCATACGAGATCGAAAAATGACGAAACAAGTCGCGTTGGAATCGTATGGATGAGCACTACACTATGGACCTAGTTTGGAGTCGTTTGGAGCTAGTGTGAATTTCGGATAAAATTAAACGCGCGTTTAATTTTATTCGAAATAAACGCGAAAACAGAATTGAAATCAAGGTGAGAACTTCTCACTCAATCGAATAGTTTCGATTTATAATTTTAAATAGTTAGATTTAAAATTGTTGATTATATGCATGGATGATAAATTAATATCTATTGATTGTTAAAATAGACATCATGTGCCGTTATTAAGCGGATGTTATTTATTAAAAACATATACCGCGAATATTTCACAGTAAGTGAAATTGGTATTATTTATGTACTTGGAGTTGATTTTCCCGCATTATATAGCGGATGAGACCCTATTGCGCCGTCTATTAAGCGGATAATATTTTTATAAATCCCATATACTGCGATAGTTCCGTACTGGAACGAAATTGGTATTGTGCTAACATCTTTGGATGCAGGGAAACAGGTTGGAGGGATCCAACTGGATTCCTCGACTGTATTGATTTATTTACAGATATTATGATATTTGTCGATTATCATATCGATATATGATATTTGGATGTCGTGATTGACTATTTGGCGCTGTTGCATCATTGGATCCATTTTTGAAGTTTTAAAATAATGATTTTGCTTTTTAAAAGAATTTTTAAAGTAATTTTTGAAAGTATACGTTTTATTAAAATTTTGAATTGATTCATTTTAAATAATTAAAACGTTATAAATTTTAATGTTATAAAATTATGATTTTTGCGAAATATAACTGAAATATGATTTTTTTGAGATAAGTAGTTAATAAATTTATAAAATAGTTAAATTGGGATTTTTGAATTTTTTTTAAAACGGGTTATATGAAAGATGTATAAATTTGATATTTTAAAATTAAAAATATTGGAATTATAAAACGAGTTTTTATAAGTGTTAAAATGAAGTATAAATGGATTCATAAGTGAATGAAAATTTATAGATTTATGAATTGTGAAGTTATAAAATGGATAGATGTTGTAAGACAAAAGATTTTAAGGAATTAACTTATAAATCGGATTTTTGCATTTAAATTGAAATCTTTGATGAAGCAAAAATGGTTTATAGTTGAGATTTATAAAATATATATTTTATAAATTGAAATAATAGAATTTTAAAAGGAGTTCTATTAATGTTGAAAATAGGGTTATAAATGAAATCTTATAAGTAATAAGATTTATAATTTGTGAAGCTTTAAAAGAACGATTTTGTAAATAAATGGATTATAAGCATTTAACTTATAATATGGACTTTTGATATATAATTGAGTTATATAAATTAAAATTGGATTAATAAAGGAGATTTATAAATCGAAGCTTATAAATAGAAATGGAATTTATAGACATTGTTTATAAATTCGAAATCCATGGAATTTGATAAATTGAAAGTTGAAATTGGTTAAGGAAGTATATTCACGATTTTGGACAGTGAATATATTATCAAATAAAATGGATATGCTTGGGAAAATGAATATTATAAAATGAAGTTAATCGTTTTAACGATGTTTTAAAATGTATTATGAATCGACTACATAGATTTCAACATTCATTGTTGAAATAGACGTTTTCGAGAAATACGGAAATGGTGGACTATAGCACTGTTGTTATAGTAAATGGTTTCCGAAAGGAAATGTTTTATATAGTATTGGGATTTATATATCTATTTTAAATTTCGAATCCCTATACTAGTGATTTTGGGTTGTCGTAACGATGTTTTACGCAACATTCGTTTTGGCCCAAATAAATGTGTTTAAGTGAATGTTTTCCTTAAAGAATGAAAACTATACTTAACTGTGAAATTAGTATATTGAATATTTTCCAAGTGTTGAAAATAAATGGATTTGTGAATTACTTATTATTAAATAAGTATGGAAGTGTTTTCCAATATGAAGTGAATATTTTGAGATTTTATCTTTTAAAGATAATGGAAAATGAATATTGGAAATCAATTTGGAAATTGTATATTCATAGATATAATTGTAAATTCACTATGGAATTTATAAATGAAAAGGGGAATTTATTTAAAAATAAACGTTGATTTATTTTTGAAGTGTGGGAAATGAATTTACAGATTTGGAACGTAAATATAAAGTAAATCGTTAAGGATTTATTTAATTGGTTTAAATGAACCATGTTGAAATGAAAGTAATCTCGTATAGGGGAATGATTTGAAATTTGTTTTCAAAGGTGGTAAATGTGAAAAGTGATTTGAAAATTGTTTTCAAATATTGAAGTGTGGAAAATATATATATTTTGTAAAGATATTTTGGAAAGTAAATAATTTGGGAAATTATTTGGAATTTGGTGACGTTGAACACGCCTATTGATAGTTAAATAATCCGACTATCAATATTTACCTTTAAATAGGTATTTGTTGTGAATTGCTTGAATTTGAATGCCACACTTATTTTTGAATAAGCGCTCACTATTCGGGTTAGCCGGGAAAGGACCTTGGGGTCGTATAACCCATTCCGAATATGTGATACGTCGTAATGGATTGCATTTGATGACCGGTGTTGAAGACCGGATATTTTTGAAAACGTAAGGATTACCGTTGAGTTACTCTGCATTGGCTGATCTCCGATATAAAGGTTTTATCACCCTTAGTGACGGGAAGTCCGGACGTGATTAGAAATTATCCGAAACGCAAGGACTTCTTTGTAAGTGCCTTCGGTTCTGTTCGAGTCCGAAACAGACTTGTATGGATTGTATGTATGACATTACAAGTTGAGATATAAAGCTGATTTCTTTCAAATATATTTCTGTTGGTGGCGGAGAATTTATTCTCTTAGCTTAACGCCCTTCTCTGAGACGTACGAGTTCAGAGGTTATGTAGTTGAAGGTTATTAGTGATATACTCCCAATTTGGTAATGTGACATGCTGAGTGTTGCTGTGAAATGATCATTGTTTGATCATTTGCGATATGATCATTTGTTTGATCATTTATCTTGGTGATCATTACTTTGATCATTTGTTGACCCAAAGAACAGCTTTTGTATAAAGCGTGGCTTTGTGGACGAGACTTCGTCGGACCTCACACCTCGAAAATGGTCAAAACAGGAAGGATGCAGCAAGGTTATTAGGGGGTAGCGCCCCTTTAGTGTATGCCATTCCTTCTGGATAGAGGTGGTATCATGGTATGGAGTCCAGATACTTAACCTATGTTGTTGCTGCAAATTTATTGCTTTGTGGTTGTTGGAAATCGAGGATCCTCGGATAGATCGGTTACGATCGGGGGATGACATATTCGTGTCAGTAGTTACCCAGTTAGGGGTAACCCGGCCTTGTGTTGGCAGAGATCCGGTTTGGTTCTCGGGTCGTCTTTCCAGAGGCGTACCTATGTGGCAATGGGAAGTTCCTTGGCCTGACCATTTGTTGGAAATCCAAAGAAATAATACGATCTTGTATGGTTTTAGTTGTATAACCTGCCATGGAATGTGGCGGTAACCTGCTATTGAACATGGTAGCTATAGTAGGCATACGATAATGGTCGTATGTTGGCTAAGATTTATATCTTTACTTTCGAAATAATTCTCCTACACTATGCACTAGTAATAATATCAAATGTTTCTTTTTAATGCGTATCAAGCATCTTTGACTATCATAAGGAGAAATCTCCTCCGATTCTGCGTTTGCATTGTGTGTGTGTGTGCGGGAGGCCTTATGGTAGTCTCATTTTCTAAAAAACATTGCGAACCTATTTTAAAAATTATCCTGTTCTTTGTTTTAAAGATAAACTATTTTAGTTCTCACACCAGTCACATGACTGACTCGGAGTTTATTGTTTTCCTTCCTAAACTCTGGATGCCCACCAATTTCCACACGGGCAGTCAGGAGTAAGGTTTATCAGGATATTCTGGAATTCAGGAGTTGCTGGAGGCAAGTTGGATGGCATGGCGTATTACTAGTATATAGTATTTCTTTTCCGCTATTTGTTGTTGTTTGTTGTTGTACACTCTGATGATGAAATGTAATGTAATATGATGTAATGTAATAACTGATATAGTTCTTTGTTTAAAGATTATTCATTTCTATTATATGTTGTTCCGCTGCGATTGTGAGATTCAGATATTGTTCTGTTGTTTCTTTCTGTTCTGTTCTATTTTTCTTCTTCTTCTACCTCTTTCTTCTTATTCAACCCTAACGGTACGGTTTTCTGGCCTTCGATTACTTGGCAGTTGATACAGTGGACGTATTGATGTCGGTTTTCGAGCGTCGAAAAATCGCGATCGTTACACTTGAACTCGATCGATGATTCGAGTTAAATGATTATTGTTCTTTGTTTAGCTCGAACTCGAATGCTCCTTTGCCGATGATGTTTAGGGTTTATATAGGATTTGGTTTCCTATATTTTCGTTCGTATATGATCATTTGACTTCATTTGATAATTTTGCTAGAATTCTTTTCGGCCGCATGATCATGCTTGAAAGATTGTGATTTTTTTGATTTTGTTAATTTCGTATATTTGTGACTTGATTCCCATGGTGTTGATTTCTGACTTGGTCAATTTCTTGGCCACCACGGTTTCGAATTGATTTTGCTGATGTTGATTTCGTTCTTTGTTTCCTTTGACTCCAGTCAGTTGCTCACGGCTTCAACTTGATTTTTGATATTACCAGACTTTGACTTGATTTTTACGAATTTGATTCTGTTGTGATTTTTGCATCACTGCAACCTGTAGTTTTGAAGCTTGATTCTCTGGTCTTTGACTTTGTCTTGTTCAACATGTGTGTTAAGCCTGTATACGTATCACTGCATATGCTGTTTACTTTGTTATCGAGTTGCACTACTTGCATATCCACATAAACTTGCTGTATCACCATTTCATGTTTACTTAAGGCTTGCACTTGAATGTCAGTCTGGTCGACACTTGTATTTTGTTGCACTGTGTTTGACATGGTCTTGTAGCATTGAAACTATAACTTGATTTTGTTCCAATTGTCAACTCTTGTACTTGTTGTTGGACTTCATGTAGTTTGTCTGATCTTTGTAAAAGCACCGTTTTTGTTCGAAACTGCTATGTAAAATTGTTCGCCTTTGAACTGTTTGCATATGAGCTGATATGTGTTTGTGTACATATTCTATTTGTCACTGTTGCATTTCATATATATGTTTCCTGATCGTACTGTCCACCTGAGTTCACATGTATTAAGCTCTGGTTCCATTTTCATGTGCAGTTTAGCTTGATCTTTGTTTCACTTGAGTTGTTGTAGTTTAGTTGCTTCACCATACTTCTGTGTTTTCATTTAGTCTTGGTTCCTGTAAGGCTGTAGTTGTCTTTCTAGCCATGTATGATGTCATTTAGCAGGTTTGGTGGCGAACTTTTTCCTGTTCCTTTATGGTCCTGGTCTAGCGTTCTGATGTATGTTTGCATTGACTTCTGTCCATTGTACTTCGAGTCATGTTGCATTTGTGGATGCACTTCAGTTGCTTGTATATATGTATACAAGTGTGATGGTCTCTGGTAGTTATAGTAACATGTGATATTTTACTGTCATGTAAACTTGTTGAGTCTTGTTGCATTCTGGTTTCTCTGACCACATGTGCTAGATTGGTTGAAGTTGTTTTGAACATGGTCATTGTTTTGAACTTGCACCTGTGTTGAATCCAGTTTTAAGGCTTGGGTTTGACCTTGTGCTTCTGTCATGATTTTATTTTTATTTCACTTGAGTTGAACCCGGCATGATTTGGGTTTGACCTTGTGCTCACCTGTCCCTGTAACTTTATCAAGTGTATATCGGTGTGCACGGCCTTATGGCATGTACAGTGATACATTGTGCATGTCACAAGCTGTTCTTGTATGATGAATTCAAATTTAAATGATGACTAACAACCCAAATAACGGAGGAAAATATTATTTTCAAAATTCACATTTTATTTTGTACTGCAAAAATATTTTATTTTCAATTTTACCGCGTCAATGTATATTTTCGCAGATTGCTCAGATGCTGGATTCAATCTGGACTGAAGTTGAAGATAAATACGAGTGAGAGCGAATTGTAGTGAGGTGCAACTGTAAATTAGAAATTGTGATGTAATCAAAATTGTATTGTAACTGAAATTGTATATATATAGTGAGAGCTTGAATTTGTACTATTCAAAATTGTAATAAAATATTTGTTTGAATAAAATATCCGTTTGAATTCATATTCTGTGTTATTTTTTATTCAACAAATATTTATTATGTGAAAAATAAATAGTACATTAACAAATACATTTAAGTGAATATATATAAGTTTATTATCATCAAACAAAAAATCATATAATCGCATATTCAACAATCTCCCCTTTTTGATGGTAACAAACATATATTTAAGATTTTGAATATGTTAAATGTATTTGATCATTGATATACTCTAACTGCTCCCCCTATTTAAATGCTTCCTCTCTACACAAAGCTCCCCTTCATATATGCATACAATTAAAAATATGCAAATGAGCCTAGATGCAAATAGAAAATATTTGACATTTGCTTGATTTTATTTGACAAAATCTAAACTTTTCTCTCCCCCTTTTGTTATCAGCAAAAAAGTAACAGTGTTAGAAAAATGGAGATAAAGTGATAGATATTAATCCAACATTAAAACTCAACTGAATATAAATATTAAATTTCAATAAAAAATCAAACAAAAATCATAAATACTTTGTTAGGCGCATATTCCACTTTTAGAATGATGGGAATGATTTCATCGTATAAAACCATACAGTTGTGTCTATTTATGGTATATTTATATCAGGAATTTGAATATCTACCAACCATACATAACCGTTAGGACTTTTAAATGGGATTAGCAGTATTCCAATTTTATTTTAAAAAAATGAATTCAAGTATCTTCTAACCACGCATAACCGTGAGGGCTTTTAAATGGGATTAGATTCAACTTGTTTATTTAAAAAAATTAATTTTGATATGCGTTCTATACATGCATAACCATGAGGACTTTTAAATGAGCATGGAAGCACATAACAAATTCCAAGTAATTCACCCATGCATAACCGTGGGGACTCTTAAATGAGAGTGAATACTCTGGATTTTATTATTATTATTATTATTATTATTATTATTATTTATTAAAAAAACGTAGAATGAAACACGAATGATTCCCGTTTAAAGTACCATATATTGAAAAACTATATTGAATTTTGATGAGTGATGGTCGTTAGAAATATGATAGAAATAGAGATGGTTATGGAATTTTTACCAACAATTTTTTTTATAACTCTTGTTTAAATTTCTAAAGAAATTTACTAATTATACCATCTCGAGTCATCATATATGATAAATATCAACACTCATCACCCTTTCTTTCAATCACTATTTATCTTTTTGATAATTAGTAGGGGGTCAGATTAGTCAATGTTATAATTTAAAAATTAAATTCAAAAATAATTATAAAATAAATTTTTCTAAAAATGACCAATCTGAAAACAAGGTCAAAGATGATTTTCTAGAAGGGGTTTTATGAGAAAAATTTCTGCTATTTGAAAATTTATGAAATGAAAAATATGCGGATATTTTGTTTGAAAAACGATGCAGTTACTAAATGTCTAACCAAAAATCACGTTCAACTATTAATTTTTCTATCAACTAGATTACCAGTGTAATCTGCATCTGAATTTCTCTTTCACTCAAAATTATCATTAATTGAATTTGATAGACCAGACCACGAAACACGCAACAAAATATCTCAAAATAGATTTTAACAGCTTTTTAAATGACATTCTCTTGAATTTGAATTGAAGCCGTGTAAATAATCAAAAACCGTGAATACAGAGTTAGCCGTAAAATAGCCAAATGTATTATCATCCAATAAAACACTATTATTAATCCAAACTAATATATGTGAAGTAATTCAAAGACTCTACAGATTTTTATAATGTTCTTGGCATAAGAATATAATTGGCCAACAATTTTGAATAAGTCAGAATTAAAATCATCATTATTTCATCATCATATTATTGGTTGATTTAACTCACATTACGGTGCAGATTATCACATTTAATATATCGTTCAAATAAATATACCATTTTCTATTTTACCTTTGCGATATTTTCCGTTGTTGTCCATTGTGATTCTGTCACCTTTGTACTAGGCTAAGGAACTTTGCTTTGTCGCATATTGTGTTTCTGGAACAGCCAGAATCCAGACAACACTGTTGTTGTTCCTTAGCCTGCCACCACACCTACACGATGAAAGATGTTTGTGACCTATTTGTTTTTATAGGTCCATGATTGTTAGTGGCAGAATATTTTGAAAAATAATTTTGTGGAGACCCAAAACTATTTATATATGTTCCTTTTGGCACCCAGATTTGTTTAACTTCGAGAGATTTTATATTTGTGCCTTTTGGAACCCAAATTGGCATAGTTTTCACGTGTTTGGGTCTATACTAACAACTATTTTGATTGTGTCCAAATTTTCTACAAATTGTGCACATTGAATTTACTTGATTAATCTCATTTCTAATATTTTTAGATTGATTATACCCAAGTCCTTGTCTAACTGTATTAACAGTTTGTTTCCCTAAGAGCATATTCAATGATTTTTCACTTTTGGAAAATTTATCTAAAGTCGATGACAGTTGTTGGACTTGTGTTTTGAGAGATTCATTTTCGTTTAACAATTGTGTGCACTTTTTAATAGAACTTTCTCTCCTAGTATTTTCACTCTCTTTCAAAATCAGAATTTCATTTTCAAGTGATTTTATATTAATTTCTGATTTTTTAGTTTCTTCTTCAAATGTTGGATACTTATCACACTTAGGGATCCTACTTTGATAGGTTTTAACTAATTGGTCAAGTTGTTTATTTAAATTTATCAAAGTATCTTTTTGTGATTCAAGTTTGGCATACTTCTCCTTAAGTCGTTCAAAATGGCCATTTACTTCGTGGAAATATATAAGTAATTCTGAATGAGTGAGTTTTGATACCTCGCGTGGTTCGTCATCGTCGCTATCAGTTATATTACCTTGAAGGAACATATTTGTTTTCTCACTCTCACTGCTAGTACTTTGATTATCTTCATCACTTGTATTCCATGTGGCCGCAAAACTTCTCCTTTTTGATTTCTTTTCAAAGTCACGTCTATTTTGAGGACAATTGGGCTTGATGTGTCCGGGTTGGTTGCACTTACGACAGATGATCTTCTGTTCGTCTGAGTTATCTAGTGCTTTGTCTATTCTGCTTTTCAATTTTCAATTTAGAGCTAGATTTTCGTATTTGTAATTCCACCTTTTTAATTTCTTTATTATCAGCTCCAATTCTGCTGCTTCATCATCATCATCACCATCACTTTCTGTTGTTCCTTTAAGAGCTGTTGATTTCTTTCGAGTGTCTCCTCCTTTACGCACTTCCTTGAATTTCATTTCTAGCTCATAAGTGGTGAGATTTCCGATGAGTCCTTCAACTTTGATTTGTTTTAAATCTTTTGATTCTTGAATGGCAGTCACTTTTGCTTCAAAACTTCATGGAAGGACTTTGACGATTTTTCGGACTATCTCCAACTCTGTGTATGATTTTCCAAGAGCTTTTGATTTGCATATGATATTGGAAAGTCGTCCATACATCTCTTTGACATTTTCTTCCTTCGCCATTGTGAAATTCTCGTACTCGCTGCTTAGCATGGCAAGGAAAGATTCTTTTACTTGAGATGTTCCTTCGTGAGTCACTTCTAGTGTGTGCCATATTTCCTGTGCAGTTAGACAATGTGAGACACGATTAAATTCAAATTGATCCAATGAACAGATAATAGAATTCATAGCTTTAGCATTAGCATTTTGTAATTTATTTTCTAGTCCTGTCCATTGATCCTTTGGTTTATCTATTTCCTGATTATCTACAATTATGGTTGGTGCTCTATAACCTGTCTCAACAATATTCCAAGTGTCAATGGTTTCAGAAAAATTTTCATTCTATTTTTCCAGTAGGCGTATTCATCATTGAACATTGGTAGTCTAACTATGGACTGACCCTCAGCAAAAGCAGTAATAAAAGAAGCCATTTTAAAAATTCAACCTTTTTTTTAAATAAAAATTGATTTAAAAAAAATCAAATTTTTAAAAACAAAAGCTAACTTCTATTCCCAGCTCTAATACCACTTGTAGGTTCGATTTCACCCTACAGGGAGGGTATATAGGATGATGCTATTAATTATAAAAATTATTGCGGAAGCTTATAAAATTATTTCAACACAGATATATTAAAATAATAGCAGCACAGATAATAGCAGAATAATAAATGCAGAAATAGAACGACACAGAATTTACCCAGCTTCGGCAAAACCCTGCCTACGTGCTGCCCCCAAGGTTTCTACTAGAAAATAAGTAGTCACACGCTTACACAGGTAAACTCGCGACACCCGCTACCGACTAACCTAACTCTACGCTCAAAACCCTGCCATAACTCAGCCATTAAGTTACGAATTCTCAAACTACGCCACGTAGTTCATGCCCTAGTCACACGACTAGAAATTACAACGGTTTAAAAGTTAAAATAAAAAGTAAAAACAATTTAAAAATCAAAATCCTAATTTATACTAAAGCTTTAATTTATAGGCTGGCCCAATGTAATAAAAATCAGATCCTTTTTCTTCTTATTATTCGGCCGGCTTTCTTTCTGCTTGTTCTCGTTCCACTTTGCTCTGAAATTAGGGCTTTTTGAAGTCGCCGACTTTCGGTTGCTTAATCGAAATAGAAGTTTTCTAGTTCGTTGCTTTCGTCGATCGTTTGGCTCTTTGAATCGCCTTTGGCTACTTCAATTCGATCAAGTTCGAATTTGATTCCGGTATGTAATTTACTCCTTTTGCTTTACTGATTTTGGCTTGCTTGAACTCGATCGATGATTCGAGTTGAATGATTATTGTTCTCTGTTTAGCTCGAACTCGAATGCTCCTTTGCCGATGATGTTTAGGGTTTATATAGGATTTGATTTCCTATATTTTCGTTCGTATATGATCATTTGACTTCGTTTGATAATTTTGCTTGAATTCTTTTCGACCGCGTGATTATGCTTGAAAGATTGTGATTTTTCTGACTTTGTTAATTTCGTATATTTGTGACTTGATTCCCACAGTGTTGATTTCTGACTTGGTCAATTTCTTGACCACCACGGTTTCGAATTGATTTTGCTGATGTTAATTTCGTTCTTTGTTTCCTTTGATCCGGTCAGTTGCTCACGGCTTCAACTTGATTTTTGATATTACCATACTTTGACTTGATTTTTACGAATTTGATTCTGTTGTGATTTTTGCATCACTGCAACATGTACTTTTGAAGCTTGATACTCTGGTCTCTGACTTTGTCTTGTTCAACATGTGTGTTAAGCCTGTATACGTATCACTGCATATGCTGTTTACTTTGTTATCGAGTTGCACTACTTGCATATCCACATAAACTTGTTGTATCACCATTTCATGTTTACTTGAGGCTTGCACTTGAATGTCATTCTGGTCGACACTTGTATTTTGTTGCAATGTGCTTGACATGGTCTTGTAGCATTGAAACTGTAAATTGATTTTGTTCCAATTGTCAACTCTAGTACTTGCTGTTGGACTTCATGTCGTTTGTCTGATCTTTGTAAAAGCACCGTCTTTGTTCGAAACTGCTACGTAAAAATATTCGACTTTGAACTGTTTGCATATGAGCTGATATGTGTTTGTGTACATATTCTATTTGTCACTGTTGCATTTCATATATATGTTTCCTGATCGTACTATCCACCTGAGTTCACATGTATTGAGCTCTAGTTTCATTTTCATGTGCAGTTTAGCTTGATCTTTGTTTCACTTGAGTTGTTGTAGTTTAGTTGCTTCACCATACTTCTGTGTTTTCATTTAGTCTTGGTTCCTGTAAGACTGTAATTGTCTTTCTGGTCATGTATGATGTCATTTAGCTGGTTTGGTGGCGAACTTTTTCCTGTTCCTTGATGGTCCTGGTCTAGCGTTCTGATGTATGTTTGCATTGACTTCTATCCATTGTACTTCGAGTCATGTTGCATTTGTGGATGCACTTCAGTTGCTTGTATATGTGTATACAAGTGTGATAGTCTCTGGTAGTTATAGTAACATGTGATATTTTACTTTCATGTAAACTTGTTGAGTCTGGTTGCATTCTGGTTTCACTGGCCACATGTGCTCGATTGGTTGAAGTTGTTTTGAACATGGTCATTGTATTAAACTTGCACCTGTGTTGAATCCAGTTTTAAGGCTCGGGTTTGACCTTGTGCTTGTGTCGTGATTTTATTATTATTTCACTTGAGTTGAACCCGGCATGATTTGGGTTTGACCTTGTGCTCACATGTCCCTGTAACTTTATCAAGTGTATATTGGTGTGCACGGCCTTGTGGCATGTATAGTGATACACTGTGCATGTCACAAGCTATTCGTGTATGATGAATTCAAATTTAAATGATGACGAACAACCCAAATAACTGAGGCAAATATTATTTTCAAAATTCACATTTTATTTTGTTCTAAAAAAATATTTTATTTTCAACTTTACTGCGTCAATGTATATTTTCGCAGATTGCTCAGATGCTGGATTTAATCTGGACTGAAGCTGAAGATAAATACGGGTGAGAGTGAATTGTAGTGAGGTGCAACTGTAAATTAGAAATTGTGATGTAATCAAAATTGTATTGTAATTGAAATTGTATATATATAGTGAGAGCTTGAATTTGTACTATTCAAAATTGTAAAAAAATATTTGTTTGAATAAAATATCCGTTTGAATTCATATTCTGTGTTATTTTTTATTCAGCAAATATTTATTATGTGAAAAATAAATAGTACATTAACAAATACATTTAAGTGAATATATATATGTTTATTATCATCAAACAAAAATCATATAATCGCATATTCAACAACACCAGACCTCCTTGCTCCATTACATTATAACTGCTGCACACATCACAGCATTACAACTTCCATCCACCACCATTTCCTACACCACCTTGCAGCAAACCACACCGCCTTCCACTGCACAATCTCTCTATGCATCCTCTATTCAAACTTCTTCATACAACAACTTATTCATAATTAATTTTTGATATTTTCTAAGAGACGTAAAACAAGAAAAAATCGTTTCAAATCGGTCATTTTCCACTTCATTTCTCCTCTTCCAAAGCATTTCATTCTCATATGCTTTAAAACGCAAAATAAAAAACTCGGTTTCAAACCAAACACCACCTTAGTTTTTTGTGTTGTTGTAGTTTTCTATAAAAATAAAAAGTTTGTGTATATTTAAATATTTTTGAACTTCAGTAATCAATCTTAAATTTTATTTAATTTGTAAAATCTTTTTGAACATTTACTTTTTTATAACTTATGGAAAAATGAATTTTCGAACAAATTTGACTTTTCAGAAGCACATTAACAAAATTTAACTAATCTTGCACATATTAAACTATTAACTAGTTATTAAAACCAAGCTATAAGAATCACTTACTGCAAATTCCATCGATGCTTCATCAATCCATCCACTAGTGGTAGATCCGCTGTCCGAAGTGACCTTGTGAGTCCTACAATACACTTCCCAAGCAGTTGGCTCCCTATTAAGTTCATTGGTCTAGATAATAAAGATAAAAATAGAGTAAAAATGTGATAAGCTGATGTAAATTAACGTTAAAACAAGATTTAGATATCAAACCAAATCGTTTCGATAATCCGCAAAGGATCTCGAACCACCACAATGTCGCTTTTGGTTTTGAGCCCTAAAGTTTGCAGCTTTTTCTACCTGAGCTTTTACTTCAGGAAGCTCCTAATATGCCAAAAACTGCTCATATATCTCCTAGGGTAGGTTCGGATGCTTCTTGCCTGACTCTTTCATACCGTGAATCTAGTCTCGATACTTCAAACTTGCTTTTCTATTCCATATCTGCTTCACAATTGCTGGTGCAGCATCATCTGTCCATTAAAATGACTCCTGTACATGTAGTGGAAAATGTAATGACCAAAAAAATAGATGTAACACAAATACACTAATATTATTTTACCAGAAACTCCTGAAACATCACTTTCTTAACATCATCGGGTATACTTTTAAAATTGGGCCAAAAATCGTTAACCCGTGCTAACAAACCTACTCGAATAGCATAAGATGTAGCCCTGGAAGTGAACTCGTATCTGAAACATACAAATGTAAAGCATGAATATACATTACTCAAACTATTTGTATGAGATATATCATTCAAGCACGATAGTGGTTTTTGACAATGGATACAATTCGATAGTGTCTAGGAAAACAATTTATGTTCTCGCCTAGCTTATTTCAAATTAGTCAAAGTAAATTAAACAGTCACAAAAGTCAACATCAATTACTTATTTTGCAAAAGTCAACATCAATTACTTATTTTGCAAGAATTCTTACCCAACATTGGCTTGCCAGAAAACTCCGACCCTTGTTACGGAGGAGGAGTCTGACACGGATGCATTAGTCGATGGATTGGTAGCATCAACTTCAAGGGAAGTAGGATGAACAACGGGAGACATGATATGCTGCTCTGCTGACTGTGATCCCGATCCATTTTGACCACTAGGAGATGCAATAGGTTGTATTGTGGCAGATGTGTTGTTGCCAGAAAGACGTAGAGCAGGTCGTTTCATGGAACGACGATGACGATCAGCTCGAGCAGACATGTCTTGTTAAATGCAATTACTATTACATAGAGAAATACATATGATTTGAAGAATTAAATATACAACAAACCAATTGAAACAACATGAACTGAAGACTAAATACCCAAAGATAACTAAGCATACAAGAGTGATTTGAAGTAAAAGTTCATACTAGTAGAAAAATCAAACAAGTATATTAATGAAAGCATGCTACCAATCAACATTATCATCATAACTTCCATTATTTACACTATCATATTCATCTTCACTTTCATCAACTTCGACATTTTCATCTTCAATATCATTTTCATCAGCTTCGACATCGTAATCAACTTCGACATCATCGTCAACCTCTACTCCATCAAATACATCATTATGAAGTGGTCCGATGTCGTCAATGTCTTCAGTGATTTGCAGTAGTCTGTTATGGTCCAAATCATTCTGATATGCTTGATCTTCGCTTACGATCATGTTCGGATTGAATGACCATCTTGGCTTTGTTTTAGAGACAGCCCACCAATCCTCTTTATTGTTGTTCATAGCAGGATAGGTACATAATAAACTTGAGTCGCTTGCATCGCTAACACAAATGGATCATAACCTTGGTATCGTCTTTTGTGATTTATTTCAATAAGTGGATAATCTTTATTTGCACGACGTATTCCTACATCTTTTCTATTGTCGAACCATTCACATTTGAACAAAAAGGTTTTAAGCTCTGGTGCCATTGAGTAAGTAAGTTCAATTATTTCCTGTAACATGTCATAATAATCTTCTAGATCATCATCCCCGTTGCCTCCTTTAACACACACCCCACTATCGTAAGTTGTTTTATTTGCTCCAAATTCAGTTGTGTGAAATTTATAGCCGTTAACGTACATAATTGGACATTTTCTATACTTCATCATAGGACCAAATGCAAGTTTTGCATAACAAACATCAGTGATTCCATTATCATCAACCTATTAAAATAAATTCACATACCTTATAATATTATATAGATTTATGATATAAAACACGATTAATATATAATAAATCATGCTCACATATTTCTTAAACCATTTCTCAAATCTTTTACTGGGCTCAACATCAGGATTTTCTTCTTCAAATTGATTGTTGGATGATTAAAATTACCAAGGAAAAATTATAATATAAAACATAAATCATTTTAATTGATTGAAGTTGTGCTACATACCAAATAAGTTTTGATAGCTCTTCACAATTGACAAGCACGGTTGATTTAGCTAAAGTAAAATCTTTAATTGTCTGAAAACCTCCATCTTTCCATTTACCATATGGACGTCCCCGTTTCTGAAATATGGATAGAGATATATTAGATGAATCATCCATTTCATCCTCAATACGGTGGCCACTGTTAGAAATCATGATATGGTCTTCAAAATAGTAATTGAAAATGTGGATGCTTCTTCGGTAATGTATGCTTGGCAAATTGAACCTTCAATGCGTGCTTTTTGTTTCACCTTTTTTTAAGGTGACCAAGATACCTTAATATGAATACATGAAATATTAAATATAACATTCTCGTAATGATATGATGAAAATATGAAAAAAAGTCCACCTTAGTTATATATATACATATACCTCTCAAAAGGGTACATCCATCCATATTGTACCAGTCCTCGCATTAAAGTTTCAGTTGGTAGATGTACAGGTAGATGTTCCGTGCTATTAAAAACTCCAGGAGGAAATATTTTTTCCAATTTACACAATAACTTCGGTACATCCTTCTCTAGTTTCTACAAATGAGCTTTAATAAGAGTAATCGAACATAAATCTTTGTACATTAAGCTAAGCTCAGTTATGGGCATCCAAACCTTCTGTGGTAATAGCTCCTTAAAAACTATCGAAAATAGAGTCTCGAGAAATACATGACAATCGTGACTCTTCACTACCGATAGTTGAAGGTCCTTCATGTCAACACATCATTTCATATTAGAAGCAATTCCATCTGGTAACTTCAAATTTTCTACCCACTCTAATATTTTTTTACGACGAATATTTTCCAACTCATAACAAGCTAAACGTTTGAAATTTGGACGTTCACTATCAATTTTTAGTTCAGCACGATTACAGTAGAATGCAATATCCTTCCTTGACTTCAAATCATCTTTTGTTTTTCCCTTAACATTCATAATTGTGTTAAAATAGTTCTCAAACACATTTTTCTCCTTATGCATTACGTCCGGATTGTGCCGAAGTTTCAGATTCTTCCAATATGGTAGCTCCCAAAATGTACTTTGTTTGCACAAATTATGAATTTGTCCTTTACCAGGAATTTTTGGCTCTCTTCCTATCTCATGCATTTTAGGATAATCTTGCACGATCTCGTACACTTGTTCACTACTCAGAATGTCAGGTGGCTCTAAAGTAATAGTTGTACTTGCTTTGAAGTTTTTCTTATCAAATCTAAAACGATCGTTTGGATGCAAAAAATGACGATGACGATCCCACCAATACTGTTTCCCTCCATATTTTAATCGAAAGGATTCAGTCGAATCCATAGAGGTAGGACAAGCGAACTTGCCGCTAGTACTCCAGCCAGAAAGCATGCCGTAAAATCACTTATTTTCCATAATAAAGAAGCAAACATTCTGAAATTTTTTTCCTTGACACGTCATAAGTAACAACGTCATCAATCCACAGTTTTTTCAGCTCATTAACTAAAGGTTGCAAATATACATCTATTCCGTTTTTGGGATTCTTTGGTCCAGGAACAATCACAGTTAAAAACATGTATGAATTCTTCATACACATCCACGGAGGTAAATTATAAGGTGTTACAATAACTGGCCATGTTGAATAAGGTTTTTCGAACGACGTAAAAGGCGCGCAACCATCCGTACACAAACCAAGTCGGACATTTCGTGATTCTTTAGCAAAATCGGGATAAACTTTATCAAAATGTTTCCACGCCTCGCCATCAGAAGGATGACATAAAATCCCTTCCTCTCATTGTCGTTCATTGTGTCATCCCATGTGTTTTACGGTAGCACAAGATGCATATAACCTTTGTAATCTGGGTGTAAGTGGAAAATAATGCATACGAGTGAAAGGTACACCTTTTCCATTGGCTTTTGTAGACTTATTTCTTTTTTGTTGCAGAGTTTACAATTCGTAAGGTTTTTATCTTCCTTCCAATATATCATGCATCCACCTGGGCATGTGTCAATTTTTTCATACGGCAAACCAAATGCAGATACTTCCTTTTTTAATGAATACCAATTACATGCCAGCACATTGTCAGGTGGAAGCATTTCTTTACACAGACTTAAAATCGCATTCATCATGTTTTCCGACGCATTGTATTCGGATTTTATAGTGATTAACGTAGATGTAGCCAACAAGTGTGTCATTGTACAAACTTTATAAAGCGGTCGTTTCGATGCTTCTAACAAATCAATAAACTTTTTAGCTTCCGAGTCAAGTTATTCTGCTTCAGGTTCATCAGTCCACATACATGGGCCGGCAGCATCATGGACCATTTCTGTCATTCTATCTTCCATACTATAGTCATTAAAATTAGCATCGATGGTTTCGGTTGCATCTTCAACTACCACTATCGAATCATGCTTTGTCCCCGATTCACCGTGATATCTCCACACGTAATAATTTGGCATAAAACCATAATTATGCAAGTGAAAAGTTATAGTTTCGTAATCTTGAAGTTTCATGCAATGGCATTTCTTACACGGGCATCAAATTTCTTTCATCTTTGTTTTGTTACAAGATGCCACTTTTAGAACTGCTTCCACGCCGTTTCTAAAATGCAATGTTATTGATCCTCTTTTCCATCCAGGCTCATACATCCAAGTTCGAACTTTCATATAATCCATCTTTTACTGCATAATTAGAAATAAATTAAATTATATTTAATTTTAGGAAATTTAAAGTCCAGAAAACAAAAAACAGGTCTATTTTTGTAAATAAGTTTGAAAGTGGTCTATATTTGTTATTTCTTTCTGCAAGTGGCCTATATTTAAATTTACGCCTACGCACTGCAACATTCCCCTCCGTATTTAGCACCCAAACAAATCACCAAAAACAGAAAATTCAGTTACGACTGCAACAAGAAGTTTTTGGCGCTGTTGCCGGTGAGTTGCTTTGATTTTATTTTCTATTCTTCGAATTATTTGTTGTTTGATTTTTGTGTGTTTTTATTTTGTGTCTGTTTGCATTTAAAAAAAACTGTGTGGTTGTTGTTTGATTTTTGTTTTCAATTTGTTGTGTGCTTGTTATTCTCTTTTCATTTTGCATTTTCATCTCTTCATATGTATTTTAAAAAAAATATTATACACAATCTCATTTCAAAAAGAAAAAAATTTCTATTCCATTTCATTTACAATTTTCTTATTGTACGGCTTTCAAAAAAAAATTACATTGCACATTTCTTGCACTATTCACTGTGCATGTACAGTGAACGGCTTTTCTGTTTCATCTAACCTTCTTGCAAGCTTCATTCAAGTCTTCCCTCTCGCCCTTGCATTTATAATACCATCACCATATATCAAAACATCTTCGCCAATCCTAAACAGCAAGCACAACCACTTCAACCACCCATCACCTGCTACAATTTATACAACCTAAGCAGCAAGCAGCAACCTTCGACAACTTCTATTCCATTTCAAAACTGGCAATAAATCACAGTGCAACAATGGCTAACTTTCTCTCCTCACCACTGCCTGAAACAAAGCCATCTACCCACTACATTTCATCCGTGCCACACCAAACTCACTTCTTCTCAAAGCCACTGTATACACTTCCCCCGCCAACATACAAATCACCATTCACCTACACATACAAGCCTGTCATCCACTACGACTAGCAGCCTACATAACCACCACTGCTACATATCACCAGTTTTGACATACCCACCAATATATACAAACATACCACTCCTCTGAACAAATATACAGTTCGTCTACCATCCACCTCATAGCCATTTTCCACTTGCTTGCCACCATAAATAATCCAACTTCAATACCACATCACTGTCTCCTGCCAACCACTGCTTCCTACCAATACTCAACACTGCCTCCCTGTCAATCAAACAGTGATCACCACCAACTCCAAACTACACTTCAACATCCATTCCCTACTGTCATCTTTCGCATCACTTAACTGCACTTACTTCAACCTCCACCTTCAACTTATTACAACACTTCCTCTGTCTACTTCCCCTGTCAGCGACAACAAAACAACCCACACTGCAATTCAAAACAGCATTCTACAGACATCAACCTTTGTCACTTCAATTTCATCATTCCTTTCCAAACATCTTCACGCTCAAGCATTCTCATGTATACACTACAGCACTGACATTCACCAACATTGTAACTGCTACCTCGAACGAACAACCAAAAACAATAAAATTCGCAACCCAAAACATCGAACCACGCATCTGAATCGAAATCTATTTACTTGTAGCTTCGACTGGATCAAATCCAATTTCCTTGCCACCGCAATCCACAAACTCCTCCAAACATCGCCAACAATCAATCCAAATCGCCAGTCACCAATTCGACAATTCAATCCAAGTCGACATCAACACTAGCATATTCAGAACCAATCGCGACCTCTCTATACTACAACCATCTACCTGAACCTCACCGCACCCAAATCGAACACCACAATCGCAAAACCCGAAAGCACTTCGAAATCCAAATCAAGCTCCACGACCTCATCTTAATCTTATAATTTCTGATTTGATATTGAGAAATTTTTGCGGTAATAAAAAAAATCGTGTACGAATTTTAATTTAGATTAAGAAAATGCGGTACTGATGAGTTGTGTGAAATTTGGGCTTTTGTATTGGAGAGGAAAAGAGAAGATGAAATCCAATCAAAACAAATAAAAGGAGGAGAAGATAATTTACCTGAAATTTCAGCGTCCAAAATTATCGACGATTGTAGAATTAGGTTTTTTTTTCGTTCGGTGAAAAACTGAGGTTAGGAGAATGGAAGTATACGGTGATTAATGTAAAAATAAAAAAACCGTTTTTGTCCTAGTGCATATGTAGGGATGGCGTGGGAAATTTTCTACGTCTTGCTTACGCTAGTTTGGAATCGTAGAAAATTAACAAAGACGTAGAAATGACGTAGGAGATTATTTACATCTTTTCTACGGCATAATTTTAACGTAAGAAATTTACTACGTCTTTCTTATACCAATGTGTAATTGTATAAAATTAACAGAGGCGTGTAAATGGCATAAGAGATTATCTACGCCTTTTCTACAGTATCATTTTAGTGTAAGCGATTTCCTACACCTTTCCTACGTCTTGATTTTTTTTCTACGTATTGAAGTTGATGTAGGAGAGGCGTAGGAAATTTCCTTATGTCTTCTCCACGCCTTTACCTCTTTCTACCAGTTTTCTACGTCTACCCTACGCCCCGTCTTTTGGCGTAGGAAAGACGTCGGAAACTTTGTGTAGGAAACTGCAGTATTTCCTAGTAGCGACTGTATTGATATTTATTTATCGGTTACTTCCGTTAATATAGTCTTTTATATATTGTTCATTCAGTTCTACTCATATATGTCCAGTATATTATATGTTATCATTCTAATTCTATCGATATGTATTGGTATAGTGCCTTCGTTTAAACTTTACTTCGACAAACTGTCTTTTGTGGTATTCTAAAGTCATGCATTGTCATTCGATGTTGGTTTCGGAGTATTACCCAGAATGGGTTGTTAGATTAAACCTTTTGTTTTCTTATCTTCCACCAACAGAGTAAAATTCTCCATCAAAAAGTAAACAAAAACAGCGATATAGTGTTCCCTTGCCTAGGGCGTGTCGTACTACGGAAGAAACTGTACTGACTATCCTGTTAATGATGGAAAAAGTCGACGATTTAATCATATCCTCAGTAATCCTCAACCATTTCTTCGTGAATCCCATCTCTTTAGTCGTGTGTATCACAAAGTTTCTGTTTACCGAATTGTATGCCTTTCTAATTCTCAGTAATCCTCAGTAAAATGCTACTTTAATTTAGCCTTTTTTTTGGACTATGAAAATGAATACAACATTCACTTTCTAATTCTAATATAACAAGCATTTTTTGACTGCAAAAATGAATATAATATTGTCCGCATATAATTCTAGCGTAGTTAAATATGTCTGATGCAGTTAAATCTATCTTCTAGAGTAGTTACAAGATTTAAAGTCCTATGGTATAAATGAATGTAATATCCGGAAAGTTGTAAAATGTTATCAAGTTGTATAAATTAAAATAAACGGACCTAGTGCAAGAACCTATTTATATCTGCTTACACCATATGGACCCTGCTTTACATTATCGAAACAAGATTCTGCTTTACGTTTGCGGAATAAAATAAGGATCCGCTTTACCTGCCTGCATATAACAAATCACAGGATGGATCAATTTTATGCCCATTTAACATTTTGTTGCACTTAAAAACAAAACAGTAACGAAGCAATGGACAGGTGAAAGAAGACTATATTTATAAAAATAAAATAAAATAAACCTAAAAGGCAAAAGATGGTATATACGGTAAAACTAAAAGAAATAAAAACATTAACTAAGGCTCCGCTTGAAAGTTTATTTTCTATCGTTTTTGACTGATTTTGAACGGCTCTGTAATTCATGTGTTTTTATAACTTGTACTTGCAAAGTTTTTTTTTCCCACAACGATTGTTGGCTATAAAATGGGTAAAAACAAATGCAGTTAAATTTTGATAGTAATTCTCAACCCATCAAATTTGAATGTTTTAATGGGGTACAACTTTTCTTTTTTCAATTATACCCCGATTAATAATAATGTAGAATTAATCTTTACAAAATTGAAAAATAAATGTAAGAAAACGTTATTTTAGTGGAAAACTCTCAAAACTGATGAATCTTAAACTCTGATGCATGTATTAATCAGTTATAACAACACTTCATTTAAAGTAGCGATCATTTACGGTCAAAATCAGTACTCACAAGACATCTTGTAATCGATGCTACAAAACTCTCAAAGTGGAACCAACCCTCTTCTTTAAAATTGAACTCACAGCTCTTCTTTATAATTAAACCCACACATACCGCAATTTTATTACACAAACAGAGCAAGAAAGGAAAAAAATGATACTGGCACTTGTGACAAATTCATGCCTTTATTCGTACTTATTACGATATATGCTAAAATCCATTACATTAATCTCTTGCTACAAGAACAACTTGCTTTCCAACATTTTTACCTTGAAATAGTCCGATAAGAGCAGAAGGAGCATTTTCGATGCCTTCTACTATATCCTCAACGTACACTAATTTCCCTTCTTTTATGTACTTAATAGCAAGTTCCAAGAATTGAGGATACAAGTGTTTGTGATCGGGTTCGAGAAATCCTTGCATCTTTATTCTCTTAGTAACTAGGCAGAAAAGGTTTTCTACACCTTCTTTCTTTGTGAGATTGTATTGAGATATTGTTCCACATACAGCAATTCTCCCATGGTTTTTCATGTTTAATAACACAGCATCAAGCATCTTGCCACCAACGTTTTCGAAGTACATATCTATGCCATCAGGGAAACACCTGAAAATCACTAATCTTGTCACAAATTGTGTACTAAAAGAACTTACTATAATTAAATGTTGTTTAACAAACCTTTTCAAAGCAACAGTAAGATCAGACTCCTCTTTGTAGTTAAATGCATCATCAAACCCAAACTTATTCTTCAACAGATCAACCTGAGTTAATCATATGAACCATAAAGAAGATTATATCATTTACCCTTCAAAGTTTTAACAAAACATAATCAGGTAAAACAATGACTTTTCTGAAGTACCTTCTCTTTAGATCCAGCACTTCCAACTACATAACAACCCATTAATTTAGCAAACTGGCCAACAAGTTGTCCAACTGCACCAGATGCTGCTGACACATAAACCGTCTCTCCTTTCTTGGGAGAGCATATTTCATGGAATCCAACATATGCTGTAAGCCCAGGCATTCCTACATATTGTAATAGCAGTGATGTTATTGTTACTAGCTAAGTGTTGGATGAAGATAATACATACACACACGTGGTATTAAAACGACAAATTGATTGCTGTTTTTTTTAAATTCATTCGTTAAGATATAAAATAAATTATTATGTATTAAAACGACAAATTGATTGCCGTTTTAATGCGTTATGCATTAAAATGCCAATTTCTTTGCCGTTTTAATAACTCGTCCTCCATACCAATACGTTAGCTATGGAGACGAGTTGTGGTTTGTTTACTGAACCGAACAAGCCACATCTAGCTGCACCGTGGTTTGTATGGTTTGTTCGGTGCATTTTTTCAAGGGAACAGCTCACTATGGGGTATGCCCTAACTCTAGTTTATCATCTAGGTACTTTTCAAGATTTGGTAGTACTCCTTAGAGGCATCAGAATGTGCATCTGATAATTGCAAACTATAATGTGAAGCAGCACAAATAGCTTTCCCCAATGTACAAACATTCAGTGTTTCATTTTTCTCTTACAGCTAACAGGAAAGAAATCGGTCTAGATAACCATATACTTGTAACACACTCAGACTAGTATATATTAGTGTAATCAATACAAGGACAAATAGTGTTATCCAGCAAATTAGTCACCATCCTTGAAGAAGAAATTAAAGATTTACTTGCTGATTTCCTTGCATTTATTACCTCAAGTAATTAATAAAAAACAGTCATATCTCCACCATAAATACCAATACCCACCAAAGCCGGATTTAATGCCCAATAATTGCCATGATAACCTGCTTATTTATTACTAATTAATGCCAACCATTTCTATATCAAATATTCCTTAATTCCCTTCATCCTTATCTTAAATAAGAAGATTATGCTACAATTAATACCAGCCTAGTCAGCGTCACTACAATTCCACACAATCACCGGGTCAAGGCTTACAGCTATAAAGACACCAAGTATTGCAAAAGAAAAAAGGGGAAGAAAATGAAATAGAAAATATGACTTCTCCTTTGCTCCTCAAAATCTCTTGTAATATGAAACTACGAGTGATAAATAAATTATAAAGTGGATGTAGGCCATAGATTTTGCCGAACCACTATAAAAATTTCGTCTCTTTTATCTTTTCTTCTTTTTATCTGCTTAATTTGGTGATCCGTGTTGCTGTTTTCTGAATTACTGTTAGTTGGTGCTTTCATTTACATTTGGGTGTTAGTGACCAATTTTGGTGCTAACAAATAGTATTGATAAAGGGATATTGTTACACACATATAGTGAGATCTAATTAAAACACTGATTTTAACAAGATTATTCATATCTATATGTCGTGATATTAACAATTGCTTCACGAAAATTTTGAGATGTTTAAAGACATGCTGCTAAATATTAACTTTAGTTATACCAGCCAGGAAAATATAATCAAATTGATTATATGGCTGCACAAAATATGGATAAAAAATGCTATTGGCAACGTGGCCCTGACGTTAAAAACAACAGTCTTCTATAAATAAAAATAAATAAAAGTTTAGGGGTTAAGGCTATATGATATGACAACAGCATAAGTATTGCAGTAAACTTTTGAAAATAGTGATTTAACTGGACATGGCCCACTTTGTGGAAAACAAATGATCTTTCAGCTGAGTTGGGCTGAGTCGTGTACAAGATCACTGTCTTGAAGACGTTTCGACGTTCTGCTCAGACGTGCAAAGCAATCTAACTAACACCGTCGCCTTTAGGATAAAACAGCATATTCTTTCTGATTTGGCATCGATTTGCTTGCACACACGAAACCGACTCAGTTGCACTCAAAAACGGTTGTTCGACCTATGATTTTACAAAGATAGTTTTGTGGAGAAGAAGATAGATTTTACATAGATAAAAAAAATGTATTTGGTCTCGTCTAAAAGCTAATTAAATATACGGAATACCAAATCGAATGTGTTATTGAACAGCAGGTTGACTCAAAATTCGAATTTGAAATTTTACTGTTTCAAATAAAATAACGGTTAGAAAACGCAGAACAAATTTTGTCTAAAAATATAAGTTCTACACCACAACAAGCCCAAACCCGGGCCCGAGTCGAGTCGGGTCGATCGCCGTGCATGATGGTCATGCATGCGCTCGCTCCTCAACACAAAAATAATATTTGGATGCTTAAAGGGTCCAATTTAGAAAGTAAGAAACTCATATAAATATATGAATATATATATATATATATATATATATATATATATATAGAAAAAGTCTATTTAGACACAAAATACAGACACTATTGGTAACACAAAGAATTTTCACCATTGGATTGCACCATGAATTCCACATTTCCCATAAATACAAAAAAATCCAATGGTCCAGATCTTTTGTGTCGTCATTTTGTGTTCAAATAGTCGGCCCCATATATATATATATATATATATATATATATATATATATATATATACACACACACACACACACACACACATACATATACATATACATATACATGTATATTCCCTATGGCGTAGGACTCAAGCAATAAATGTACTTATTCCGATATCTTTTTAAACAATTCATAAGCATATTTTTTTCAAAACAATTTCCAACACACTTCAATAAAACATTCCACGCCATTTTACATATCACAAAGTAGCTCTTATGGCTCATTAGTTAAATCAATACTGCAGTAAAATGAATCAAATAGCTAACTAATATGAATAAATACCTAAAATGCCTGTGTAATAGGAAAGGGGAACATCTGTGTGTTTAATTTTGGTCAAGTATTCAGGCCGGGCGATTAGACTATATTCTTCCCATCCTGTTATTCCCCATACATAATCCCCAGCTTGGAAATTCGGATGTTTAGAATCCACAACTTTGCCCACACCATATCCAGTTATCACCTACAAAATCAACAAACATCATTTTATGTGTGTGTATTCTCTGCTCCACTGCACAGTCTACACATAGTTCCACTAGTGTTCATATCTGAACTTGCAACTGTCTGAATAACTATTCTTGTATGAGTTGCAGTTGTGTATATCATGTTCTTAATAACTTGTTAGTGAACAAAATTGCACGGATATGAAGTTTGACCTGTATAATGTATATCAACCCTCACTGCAGCAACTTGGTCGATTGCTACGAAGACGATTATCTATTTACACTTCATATTATTGGAAAAGGGAATTATTTATTTTAGTATGATTGTCAAAAATCTAACTACAGTTGCGACTTATAAAAGTCGATAAAGTCATCAAATCAAGTTATTCCACACTGACCTAACAATACCAAAATCAAATTATAAATATTAGATAAAATATCATACAGATCCAGGAGTGAAGGCTTCAGTATAACTTTTGATTACAGGCTCAGACATCCTGACTCTCATGTACGGGTCACAAGAGAGAAAGAGGTTCTTCACGACCACAGCCGTCGATCCATCCGGTACTTTCAAATCAATGGTGGATGTCTTCAGTATCATGTCCCCATTTTTTGGGTACCCAACCACGTAGTCTTTGAATATTATTTGCTTATTCGCTGCTACTGCCATTTTTTGTTCTTATAATTTTCTAGGAGGAAATGCGAAGAACGAACTTGCGTGGTATGACTGTGGAGCAAATCGAATATAATTGTCGCTTTATAGTTGGAAGAGTACGAATAAATTGCTCCACCTAGGCAAAATGCGCGTGAGCCGGCTTTAAAGCCAGGACAAAAATCGGCAAATGGAACTTTAAAGTCCAATTCACACCGAACCCTTGCTAACTTGAAAAAGAAATATATTAGTGGCAGATGTGAAATTTGAATTGTATGTGGATACAAATGGATTGAAAAATCGCTTTATCTATGCAAACTTTTTGTTTACAAGTTGAGTACTTTTTAAATAAACATTCGAAATATCTGAAATCTAACTTCATTTGTATTCGAAAATTAGAAGAAAATATCCAAAATCATAAAAAGGATACGGATACCGACATGACAGTACCCGCATCCAATAATTATTCGTCCAACTTTTATTGAAATGGTAATTGAAATTATACATTTTACCATATAAAGTCATTGATATCTACCATTTTATACTGGTAGTAATTCATACTACGCACGTATAGATGAATTTTGCTATCCAAAATTGTTTATTATTGTTGCATTTTTTATTTTTTTTTTGTATTTATACTAGCATCATTTTTAAAAAGGATTTATGTCGGGACCCGAAAAATTTATTCCTTTTTTTTTACTTTTTGAATTATGAATAGAGCAGATACGACCCATAAATTAATGGGTAATTAATTAAGGAATTAAATATAAGAATATGGATTTAAAAGATTTAACTAAGAAATTAAATTATAAAACGAATGGATCAAAGAAGGTAAATATTTGAGGGACATTTATTTATTTATTTAATATACGAGTTTAAGTTAATAATAGGAAATTACTGAATGAAAATTTAGAAAATTTAACTAGGATCAATTATATTCGAATGTGTGTAATGGAAATTAATTTAAATACGTGAATAATCAAGGTTTGGTATTTAGGGAAACAAATTAATAAGGAAAGGAATTTTCTAAGTCAAAACCTTATTATATATATGCGACAAACCATTTTTGTCTCCTCATATTCATTTTATCTTCAAATTAAAAGAAAGACAATAACCTTGTCGATCCCCTTTACTAAGAATAAATGAAGAAGAAGAAAACGAGAAAGTGGTAAAGGAATCCCAGGAAGATTAAAGATCTAGTGAATTCCTAAGACCTAGGTGGCTAATATCATTTCTTTTAGGTTATTTTCGTCTATGTTGATTACGGCTTTGATTGTTTATGGTAAAGTCCAAATAATAAGTTTTTATAAATGGCAGATCTTGAATTAATAAATGATTTGGGTTGAAATAGTTTTTCTAGAGAATGATTAATACCTTGAAAATTTAATATGACGAACAAAACATAATTTTAAAAATAGATTTTGAATTTGAAAATTTTCGAGCATTGAAATATTCAGTTATGAATTGTTGAAGATACTATGTATTAAATAAATATAGAAAATGGCAAAAAGTAGAAATGTTGGTAAAACTACACGAACTTATATTCAAATTTCTGGAATTTTATAAGTATTTTTCCAATCGTAAATAACCATTTTCGAAAGTTTTTAAATGCCGAAACCAAATATTAATGCAATCGAGAATATGCATGTCAATTTCGTGACTAAGAATAAGGGGATAAGGTCTTATTAAAATGCTGAAAACTTAAAATAAAGGGCACTGCCACTAATTAAAAGTGGAGGCAGAACGAATAAGGATGTTGCACTTGAAAAGAAAATGCATAGGCGTGCTCAGAACGGTAGACGTGGGCAGCTGTTTATGCAAACTTTATTACGTGTACCGAAGTGATAGACTAGCTAACGATGTTATGTTAAGGGTATAACACCTAGAACCCAAAATGAACTAAGAAATACTAAGATAAGTTATACTTAAATGAATTAAGTAAGAGGATAACTGAGGTGATGGGTGAAGGTTTCTAACACGGGTCCCAAACAAAGGCGACGATGGGGGAGATTAATGTAACGACCCGAAATTTTCGATCCCGAAAATCCCAGATAGTTATGAAAAAGAAGAAAGAGATAGAAGAAGAAGAAGAACATCTCACATTCGCAGCGGATAAAATATAATAAAAAATAAATACAGTTTACAAGAATACTATATCTGTCGATTACATTTTCATACATCAAGGTTTTACATATATATACAGTCACTGAATACATACAATTATCATGACTCAAATTAACAATAATATAAATACAGCGGAAATACTCTATACGCTCCTGCCATCCGGCTCGCCTCCTGAGCTCCATAACGTACCTACTTGGAAATATGTAATACTCGGTCTGACCCGAGCATTACACCAAAGTAATACCCGGGTCAGGCTGGAAACCAGCGTGAGTAAACCCATTTAACAAGGAATACAAAGCAAACAACTTATATGAACCCGGGCAACTTATATCAATAAAACCAATTCACAATTTGCCATAGACAACACTTATTTCACATATCAATTTCTAAGTACCAAACTTAGATAAAACAATCCAATTCTCTTAAATCATTTCATTCCAGCATATTGATTTCACAAATCAATTTATAAAAATTCGAAGTGGTTTCGGGTATTTCCAAATACCCGACCCCGGCCTCTTCGAAACTCATGTTATCTCATTCCAAATTATTACAGTGAAATACACAACATTTCATATCAGAGATATCAACTCATTCAAGCATTCAATACCAATCAGTCATCCATAAGCCATGCTTCATCACATACGAGTTAATTCAATTGATTCAAATTGAATATCTAACCACATTCATTTAACATTGATTAACCAACATTCATAAGCAATTTGTTCATTTAACATTGATTAATTCCAAAACAATTAATCAATCACCCATTCCCTATTCATTCATCTTAATTCATCACCCTGAATTAATTATTCCCAACTACAATCAAATGACTATCTCTAATTCATTCCACGCTATTAATTATTCTTAACCCAAAATCGATAAGTAATCTTAATTACCTCATAAATTAATTTAAACTTTCATCAATTACATTAATTCTTGATCTCTTATATTAACGAATTTCCCATGAGTCATTTATTGTGATTAATCAATCAATCGTTGCTTACATCATTAATTATATAAATTAAGGGTTTCCAATTTTATTTTAATTTATCCTAATCAGACTTTAATTATATTAATGAAACCACTTTATTAATCATTTTCGATTAATCCCAAACTGTAATTAACTATCTTTCATTTACTTCACTTACAAATTAATTACTCATTATTCAACTATCTTAATTAATCTCTTGATTAACTTCACGAAGTAATTATATTTTATTAATTTCATTAAGTAATTACTACTCACACCATCAAATGATTTTTCTGAATTATCTATACGTAGTTAATTAACTTACAACTTAATTTATTATCTATTCAACCCTTAATTTACTAAGTTAAATAACCCAACCCATTAATTAATTGAATTAATTAATTATTCATTTAAATTATCCTACCTATTTAATGGACCACAATTCATTAAACCTTATTAATTTTAATGGAACCAATTTCTTATTTACGGTTTAAGTTTAAAACTATTTAAACCCAAATGCTTCGAGTCAAACAGCAATCAACTCGAGAATCAACCAAAAACCAAGATCAACAGGTCATCAAACCAATTCAACCACTCAACCCAATATTTAAATTTTACCACTTAAATTTAAATAAAACTTCAACATAGTGAGATTTACTCACCTTTGCTTTATTTGCAATCCAGTCCAGATCTCGATTAGGTTTTCCATGGTTTTAGACCTTGTAAAAGTCATTATATAATTTATCAATATTTGAATTAATTGAACAATTACATTCCCATTTATAAATTTACTATCCGATGGACTTATTATAAACTAAAAATTAAACTTCAATTGATTTCCCTCTAATAATTTTTTTTTTTTTAGCAACTAAAATAATGGCATGAGTTTATTAGACAAATCCATCTCCATAAAACATTAATTTGAAATTAAGGTAATAAGTAAAAACATGTATATCTAGTCTCTTCCATTTCTAAACTACATAGATATATTTTTTCCGGAAAATAATTTATATACATTCGAAAAAACTAATTTTATAAATTACATAACCTTATAAAAATTCCTGTATTTAGTTCTTTTCAAAATCATATTTACTAAATTAAATTAAAACAAAGCACTACATTACTGCCCGCGACCCGAGAACAAGACATGACCTCCTTCCAGATCCACCACGAACCACTGCACTGCAACATCACCAACTCGTCTCCAACCCGTAACCTCACTATCAAGCACGAAACCCTTGCGCTCTCTTCCAATCGCGACAACGTCGCGCTACCACTACGGACCGCCTCCTACTGCGCCACGTCACAACGACCACCAAACATCGCGTCACCGCTAATCGAACCACCCCTCCACGAGACTCCACGAGAGATGCGCTGCCATTGCAAAGGGTCGCGACTTCACAACTGCGAACTCTACTGCCTCGAGCTCGAGCCGAGCTCGCGATGTCGATCTTCTCCCCAATTCCCAAATCGGCCCGCGCTCCAAAATCCCCCTTTCCTTTTTTTTTTTTTTTTTTTTGAATACGGCTATGGATTTCGAAATGAAGAGAGGGGATTTTGAAGAAGATCAGAACTCGGCCATTAGATTTTTTTTATTATCTTATTCTTTTTTTCGATTTTTAGTTTCATTAATCTGAAAGCAATGGGGAGGATATTTTCTAAAAGTGGCTTCGGGTGCAAGCTAAACCGAGATCACGTGATTAGGGTGATGCAATTTAGACCTTAAATTGATTTTAAATAATCGAATATTGAAAATATCTCTCTTTGCATTCTCGAAAACTCGAAACCCGAATCAGATATGCCATCAGGCATTTATAAGGTTTTACCCGCGTTCCGAACACAATGGAACGTGTTTCGGAGACTAATTTGATCGTATGCGCGAGTTACGGAAGTAAGCGATAAATTTTAAATTAAATCGATTAAAATAGTTTCTCAGCATTTTGAGCTGGCAGGATCAAACGACAACTCTGATTGCTACAGAAATTGAAATCCAATAATAACCAATTATTACGGATCCAATGAAACTAGTTTCGTCAAATTCCGAGACTGTGCCTCAGAAGGCTATTTTAAATGTCAATTTAAACGATATATTATTAAAATTGAACAAATTACCTTAAATTAAATTTCAACTATTCTATTATCTTCAGTATCATCATTATAGATTCTATACGCCTTCAAATTATTCTAAACAGGCTTAGAATATCAGATTCAATAATTTACCAAATTTCAATTATTAAAATCAATATTTAAACTATACAGTTCAATTATTCATTATCAAGTAAATATTGATATCTTGAATAAGTTAAAATTAACTTTAAATATTTTAGAATCAATCAATTATTCCAATTTAATCTGTCAAAATTTCCGGATCGTCACATCCCTCCCCCCTTAAAAGATTTTCGTCCCCAAAATTACTAGATAGGAAGAATGATCCAATACCCGTTTACCTTTTCTCAAAAACCAACAGTTTTATCAACTTGCCACAATATCTTTTATTAAAGATTCACTATTATCTCAACCAACTTCCAAAACCTTCCATGGTTTCCAACAATCCCTTTTTACCCAATCGTTTAAATTTCAATTTAAAACCAAATTTTGAACTATCAAAATTTTCTAACTCTCTAAATTTTCGAAATTTTTTGCCAGCGTCTCCTTTGCGCGGCTAGCTCGGTACAACTACAAAAAGCCTCTACGGGCTCCCAAATACCAAATGAAAACAAAAGCCAAGTGGCTACATCAAAAACCCAATCCAATTTCATAAAGAAACTTAAATACATACCTTTTGTCGGGCAATTCACATTTATCTTTTGGAATCAAATCCAATCTTCTTTTCCCCTTTTAATACCTGCATAACTTACTTAGCAATAATATCTCATCATAGCCCTTCCAAATCTTTACATACTTTTCCTTAAAGACGTTTTCATATCCATTTCTATTCAAATTGGTTTTCACCGTTTCATATGAATTCAATTTATTTTAAATTTCTAATATTGAGTTTTATCTTTCATTTAAACTGGTTCATATTAATTTCATTTACTAGTTTACTTAAATTTCCAATTTGAAATTGTTTTGTCGTTAACCAAAATTTTCCAAAAATTTTCTAACTTCCAAAATTTTCAGAAAATTTTGGCAGAGTCTCCTTTGTACGGAGGAGCTTTTGCAATTTGACAAGAGATATAAATATATATACATCGACCCACACGGTCGGAAAAAAAAAACAGTTTATATTTCCTATTTTTATTACGTAGGCGTACCTTTTTTTAGCATTTTAAGCATGCGACTTACTTATTTTAACAATTAGTGCAATCCAAACCAACCAGCCTTCAGATACCTGTACTATCTCAATTTAAATATGTAAGTGCCACATATAGAGAATTTATTAGCATTTACTCACTTTCAATAGCTAAACACAAGTATTACTTGTTTGTGATGATGAATAACCTACTTAACTCAGTGGTTAGAGTATTGCTTTCATCCAATTCATATGCCATTTCATTCCATTTTAATAGTTCACAACTCAAGTGCTTACATTCAATTTATTTTTAATCCGAACAAGCTCATATTCCATTCAATTGATTCCAAATCAAGTTATTTTACTTCTCTCAGCCCATAGGATTTTAATTACATTCATTTTTCGGCAAACAACAATTCATTCCATGCAAATTTGACAATATTCTCTTGATAAAGTATTCATTTCAGTCTATAACTACTTTCAAATTAATTTCAACTCATTCTGTACTTAATTTCGTTCATTTCAAATTTATTCACCAACCATACATTGCATTTCAATTTTTCTCCGCATTAGTTTCAATTTAAAAACTATTTTAAGGGTTTGACAACATTTAATGCTTACACTAACACTCATTTCCCAAAAAAAAAAAGAGGAAAGGGGGATTTTGGAGCGCGGGCCGATTTGGGAATTGGGGAGAAGATCGACATCGCGAGCTCGGCTCGAACTCGAGCTTGATGCAGTAGCGTTCGCAGTTGTGAAGTCGCGACCCTTTGCAATGGCAGCGCATCTCTCGTGGAGTCTCGTGGAGGGGTGGTTCGATTAGCGGTGACGCGATGTTTGGTGGCCGTTGTGGCGTGGCGCAGTAGGAGGCGGTCCGTAGTGGTAGCGCGACGTTGTCGCGATTGGAAGAGAGCGCAAGGGTTTCGTGCTTGATAGTGAGGTTACGGGTTGGAGACGAGTTGGTGATGTTGTAGTGCAGTGGTTCGTGGTGGATCTGGAAGGAGGTCATGTCTTGTTCTCGGGTCGCGGGCAGTAAGGTAGTGCTTTGTTTTAATTTAATTTAGTAAATATGATTTTGAAAAGAACTAAATACAGGAATTTTTAAAAGGTTATGGAATTTATAAAATTAGTTTATTCGAATGTATATAAATTATTTTCCGAAAAAAATATATCTATGTAGTTTAGAAATGGAAGAGACTAGATATACATGTTTTTACTTATTACCTTAATTTCAAATTAATGTTTTATGGAGATGGATTTGTCTAATAAACTCGTCCCATTATTTTAGTTGCTAAAAAAAAATATTTTATTAGAGGGAAATCAGTTGAAGTTTAATTTTTAGTTTATAATAAGTCCATCGGATAGTAAATTTATAAATGGGAATGTAATTGTTCAGTTAATTCAAATATTGATAAATTATATAATGACTTTTACAAGGTCTAAAACCATGGAAAACCTGGTTGAGATCTGGATTGGATTGCAAATAAAGCAAAGGTGAGTAAATCTCACTTTGTTGAAGTTTTATTTAAATTTAAGTGGTAAAATTTAAATATTGGGTTGAGTGGTTGAATTGGTTTGATGACCTGTTGATCTTGGTTTTTGGTTGATTCTCGAGTTGATTGCTGTTTGACGAGAAGCATTTGGGTTTAAATAGTTTTAAACTTAAATCGTAAATAAGAAATTGGTTCCATTAAAATTAATAAGGTTTAATGAATTGTGGTCCATTAAATAGGTAGGATAATTTAAATGAATAATTAATTAATTCAATTAATTAATGGGTTGGGTTATTTAACTTAGTAAATTAAGGGTTGAATAGATAATAAATTAAGTTGTAAGTTAATTAACTACGTATAGGTAATTCAGAAAAATCATTTGATGGTGTGAGTAGTAATTACTTAATTAAATTAATAAAATATAATTACTTTGTGAAGTTAATCAAGAGATTAATTAAGATAGTTAAATAATGAGTAATTAATTTGTAAGTGAAGTAAATGAAAGATAATTAATTACAGTTTGGGACTAATTGAAAATGATTAATAAAGTGGTTTCATTAATATAATTAAAGTTTGATTAGGATAAATTAAAATAAAATTGGAAACCTTTAATTTATATAATTAATGATGTAAGCAACGGTTGATTGATTAATCACAATAAATGACTCATGGGAAATTTGTTAATATAAGAGATCAAGAATTAATGTAATTGATGAAAGTTTAAATTAATTTATGAGGTAATTAAGATTACTTATCGATTTTGGTTTAAGAATAATTAATAGCGTGGAATGAATTAGAGATAGTCATTTGATTGTAGTTGGGAATAATTAATTCAGGGTGATGAATTAAGATGAATGAATAGGGAATGGGTGATTGATTAATTGTTTTGGAATTAATCAATGTTAAATGAAGAAATTGCTTATGAATGTTGGTTAATCAATGTTAAATGAATGTGGTTAGATACTCAATTTGAATCAATTGAATTAATTCGTATGTGATGAAGCATGGCTTATGGATGACTGATTGGTATTGAATGCTTGAATGAGTTGATATCTGTGATATGAAATGTTGTGTATTTCATTGGAATAATTTGGAATGAGATAACATGAGTTTCGAAGAGGCCGGGGTCAGGTATTTGGAAATACCCGAAACCACTTCGAATTTTTATAAATTGATTGGTGAAATCAATATGCTGGAATGAAATGATTTAAGAGAATTGGATTATTTTATCTAAGTTTGGTACTTAGAAATTGATATGTGAAATAAGTGTTGTCTATGGCAAATTGTGAATTGGTTTTATTGATATAAGTTGCCCGGGTTCATATAAGTTGTTTTGCTTTGTATTCCTTGTTAAATGGGTTTACTCACGCTGGTTTCCAGCCTGACCCGGGTGTTACTTTGGTGTAATGCTCGGGTCAGACCGAGTATTACTGATTTCCAGGTAGGTACGTTCTGGAGCTCAGGAGGCGAGCCGGATGGCAGAAGCGTATAGAGTATTTCCGCTGTATTTATATTATTGTTAATCTGAGTCATGATAATTGTATGTATTCAGTGACTGTATATATATGTAAAACCTTGATGTATGAAAATGTAATCGACAGATATAGTATTCTTGTAAACTGTATTTATTTATTATTATATTTTATCCGCTGCGAATGTGAGATGTTCTTCTTCTTCTTCTATCTCTTTCTTCTTTTTCATAACTATCTGGGATTTTCGGGATCGAAAATTTCGGGTCGTTACATTTGGTATCAGAGTAGAAAGGTTAAGCGAGAACCTTGGCTCTAGTGGAGATTACTCATTGAATAGAGTCCGTAGTACTCTAGAATGAGTTGAGTATATATATATGAGAGCGTACTTGTTATTTGCTTATAAAGATTTTTAACGATTTTATATAAAAATATATTTCAATATATAAAGCAATATTTCATTCTAATGAACATTTATGTGATTGGTTGTTAAATTATTGGAATTAAATTAAGAAGTAATATAAAATACGACCAAATTGAAACTTATAACCAAAGTTGAAAAATAAACTTATATAACAAAATGGAATTTGAAATATGGATTGTAAATGGAATTTATAAGTTGAAATAAACTTCTTAAATAAATGAGATTATAATTTGAAATAGAATTCCAGAGAATATTTGAAAAAAGGTAAGATGAAATTTCAGGGTAATGTTTAATATGAATTGGATGGATTGGAAATTTAAACTTCCTTTTGATTTGAAAGTGGTTTCAAAGGTTTTGGAGAAATAATAGTATTATTTCAAAAATATTTTTTGTGTTGAATTTGAAATCTGGGAGATTTGAAATTAAAAATATTTGGAAATGTTTTTAAAGAGATAAAAGCATCGAACTCTTTCGGTCACTGGAAAATAACGTCGGTGATGACTGCAGCATTATCGATGTCTATTTTCGAGTTTCTAGAAGAGAAATTGCTACCAAATTATTTTAGATTGGAATTGTTTGTGAACTGAGTTTGGTTTTGAAATTCAAAGGGATAATTGAGTTTGCCAAGAATTGTGGATATAGTTGAATTCTAGGGTAATATTGAAATTTTGGAAATTTGTTTAAACTCTGGGATCTTGATTTAAAATGTTTATGGAATAATAAAAATATATGGATCAATAAAATGTATAACTCCAAGTTAAAAGCAAAATGTGAACGTAAATGATTATAAATAGAAGTTGAAAATTTTAAATTATGATTAAAGTTGTACAAGTTTAAAATTCAAATGGGAAATTGGATTGGATTAAATTGAAGTGATTTGGATTCTGGAATTAAATTGATAATAATTCAAATTGATTGGAATAATATGCAATTATAATTAAAATTGACCAAGATTAAAATCAACTAGAATTTGATTTAAATTGGGGAAGGAATCAAGATTTATTCAACTTAAATTGGGGACTAATCAAGTCCAATGGAATTTGGAGTTATTTGAATTGGAATTGGGTCAATTTAAATGAAGATTTAAATTGAATTGTTGGGGAAGTGAACAGTTGGCTCTTGACTACTTTCAATATAAATTGTTTTGATATAAACTTATTTTTCTAAGCTATTAAATATATACAACCTTTCTTTCTTAAAGTCAAATTATTTTATATACTTGTTTTACGATTATTTTTGGAGCTATTTAACCATTTTTCAACTGTTTTCTAAATTAATTACTATTTTTCAACTATGTTACAAATTAATTACTATTTTACAACTATTTACAGTTATCTAAAATTTCTGAAACTGTTCAGCTGTTTGCAACAATTTTACGATTAGTTAACTATTTTCTAACTATTTTACAAAACTAGTAATTATTTTTCAACTACTTACCTATTTTTAAAATTTTCAAGCTATTTTCTAAACTGGTCGGAGTTCAAACTGTTATTGCTTAAATACCCAACTGGGATAAGAATTGAGGTAATAATCCAAATGGGGATTAAGGCAAATGTGAATAAGTGAATGAATGTGAATAGAAAGGAAATTGATATTGGAAAGAGTAATCAAATGTGAATATTTGATTTTGGGTAAACAAGTTATATCTTTGTTATATATTCTTCCCTTGTTGAATCTATTATTGGAAGAAAAAGGATTTTGGAAGTGTTTGAGGTATAAAAGGAATTTTATACGAGTTTAAAGTGATCCAAAGTTTTAAAAATTATATATATATGTATATATATAAAGGATCTTATGAGGATTTTGGAAAAGGGTTTTGGGAACCTTTGGATTTGGAAAGGCTTTTGATTTTTGAGTAAAATCCAAATTGGAATTTGGAAAGCCTAATTTGAGAATTATCGATTTTGGGAAAATCGATGTTGTGTAAAAGAGCTTGGTATGAGATCATACTAGGTGTATGATTTGAAGATACTATATGTGAATAGTATAAAGTGTTTTGATGATGGCTCTGGGGAAAAAGGCGCTTCCTTGAAATGAACTTCTCAGGAGTGTCACCGGGTGGTGCTGCCTTGAGCCTAAGGGGGGTTCTAAAGTTGATCCTGTGAGGAGTCCGGACAAAACTAGTTCCTGGGGATTATGAGTAGTGTATACCATAGCGGAAGTCGTGTGTGCCGCTGAGAGCCAACAGTCTACGTTTGATTTTATATCGGTAGACTGCGACCTATGGTATAACATAGCGAAAGTCGAGTGTGCCGCTGAGAGCCAACAGTCTGTGTTTGATTTTATATCGGCAGACTGCGACCTATGTAGGAGTGGAGAGGTTTCATTTCGACAGCGAAAATCGAGAGGCCACGGAGAGCCTGCAGTTACATGGACTTTTGCTGTGACGGCAACGTAACCCTGGATGTAACCGTGATCTGTTGTGTGGGATCCATGGCGTAATTGAGAGGCCGCGGAGAGCCTGCAGTTGCATGGACTTTTGCTGTGATGGCAACGTAACCCTGGAATGTAACTGCGACCATGGATGGGGGTGATGATTTCTAGAGCATTCTCACCAAGATATTTCCTCTATTTTCAAAAACTGTTTGCGATATTTTCAATAAAATTATTTTCCAAATGTTTTCACTGGGTATTGAAAACGGGTTTACTAAGTACTTATAGATTTTCAGTCATACGTTGATCAAAGGTAACGACCCAAAATTTTCAAACCCGAAAATTCCAGATAGTTATGAAAAGAAGAAAGAGATAGAAGAAGGAAAGAACAGAAACATTAACATCTCACATTCGCCGCGGATAAAATATAATAATAAATAACAACAGTTTACAAAAGAATACTATATTTATCGATTACCTTTAATATACATCTGAGATTCACATATATACAGTCACTGAATATTTACAATTATCATGTCTCAGATTAACAATAATATAAATACAGCGGAAATACTATATACGCTCCTGCCATCCAGCTCGCCTCCTGAGCTCCAGAACGTACCTACCTGAAAATCTGTAACACTCGGTCTGACCCGAGCATTACACCAAAGTAACACCTGGGTCAGGCTGGAAATCAGCGTGAGTAAACCCAACTAACATGGAATACCAAAGCAATCAACTTATTTAAACCCGGGGTGACATATATCAATTTAACACATTCACAATTCACTAAAGACAACACTTATCCCACTCGTTAATTTCTAAGTACCAAACCTAGATAGATAAGCCAATTCACTTAAATCATTTCATCGTATTGATTTCACAAATAAATTTATAAAAGATTCGAAGTGGTTTCGGGTATTTCCTAATACCCGACCCCGGCCTCTTCGAAACTCATGTTATCCCGTCCCAAATTATTCAAATGAAATACACAACATTTCATAACAGAGATATCAACCCATTCAAAACATCCAATACTATGCAATTATCCATAACAAAGCTTAATCACATACAAATCAATTCAACTGATTCTAATTGAATTTCAAACCTCAATCGCCTAGATTCTTTTATCAATTAATTCCAAATCAATTAATCAATCAACCATTCCATATCCGTTAATCTTAATTAATCACCCTGGATTAATTATCTTTCAATTCCATTCAAGAAATTATCCTTGATTAGTTTCACGATATTAATTATTCTTAACCAAAATCAATAAGAAATCTTAATTACTTCATCAATTTATTAACTATATTGATTACATTAATTCTTAATTACTTTTCTTACTTAATTTCTGATAAATCACTTATTATGGATAAATTAGTCTTAATTAATCCGATCTTTAATTACATCATTTATTATATAAATTATTGATTTCCCAATTATATTTCAATTTATCTTAATCTGAATTAATTATATTAATTAAACCACAGTATTAACCATACTTGATTTATCTCCACCTAAAATTATCTACCTTTTTATTTACTTCATTAAATAGATTAATTCTCCTTAATTAATTATCTTAATTTGTCTCTTGATTAATTACACAAAGTAATTATATTTTATTAATTGCATTAAGTAATTACCTATTAAACCACCCAATTAATTTAAACCTGATTAATTAACTCAAATCATTAATTAATTTGATTAATTAATTATCCATTTAAATTATCCTACCTATCTAATGAATCACTAATTCATTAAATCCTTATTAATTTTAAAATAAACCATTTCCCTATTTATGATTTAAGTTTAAAACAATTTAAAATCCAATGCTTCGAGTCAATCAACACTTAACTCGAAAATCAACCAAAACAAAAATCACCGAATCATCAGTGCACATCCAAACAATTCAATCAATCATCCAATTATCTAAATTTAACCATTTAAATGTAAACAAAAGTCCAACAAAGTGATATTTACTCACCTTCGATTTTTTTAGCTTTGAAATCCCCTTCAATCCCGACTATTTTCTTCACAATAAATGGACCTTGTAAAGACATTAGGTAATTATTAATACTTGACTTATCCAACAAAAATCAATTTCCCTTAAATAATTTTATTAACCCAAAAATTCATTCAAACCAATTTTGTTTTCCTTAAATAAATATATTTTAGGTTCCATAATTTCAAACAAATATATTATCTTAAAATTAAAACCAAGAAATAAATAAAATATGTATGTGTAAATATATTTCTCTTATTTTCAAAATAAATTATATAGGTTTAAAAATCCATTTTTTTTCTTTTTTTTTTCTCCCAGTAAATCTCAAACTCTGTGTTATATATATATTTCACTGCAGTAAAATAAATTTTCTTCTTTGTATAAACTTATATATATTATTACAATTAAATTAAAATCCTATACCTCCAAGATCTTGACTTCCCAGGCGATAGCACCTCACCAGAACCCTGCCACGCACAACCCACGGCGACTCGAACTTCCCCCTAGCTGCCGAGCATCTAAAACGAACAAGCACTACCCAATCGAAGCAGCCTCTCCAAAACAACCATCGCGCGCAGCGATTTACCCAAACAACCGAAACCCTAAACCCCCCTTCGAGCAATCGCGACACTGCCCCATCCTCCCCAGCTCGAGTTCGAGCCTGAATGTGCCCGCGTCGCCATGCTTCGGCCATTCTATTATTATTATTATTATTATTATTATTTTAGATTTGGTTTAACTGTAGGTAGATTCGAAACATCGAGGTTTGGTGAAGGAAGGAAGAAATGGGAGCGGTCGATTGAAAAAAAAAGGAAGCCATTTTCTCTGAAGAATTTTTTTTCCTCTGATCTTTTTCTGCCTTAAGAAAAGAGAGGAGGGAACGTGAATAAAATAGAGGAGGGTGGAAAGCTTCTTGGACACGACACTGAAAAGGAAAATATCTTGCTAGCTAAACTTAATTATATTATAAACTTCAAAACGTCTCGTTAACGCTAGCTAAAAACTGAACTCCTCTTAAGGAATGCCACGAGGCGATTATAAGGTTTTACCCGCGTCCCGAACACAATGGAACATGTTTTGAAAGCTAACTCGATCATATGCGCGAGTTACGAAAGTAAACGATCAATTTTAAATTAAATCGCTTAAAATAGTTCTAAACGTTTTGAGCTGACAGGGTCAAACGACAACTCCAATTGCTACGAAAATTGAAATCCGATAATAACTAACTATTACTGATCCAATGGGACCGGTTTCGTCGAATTCCGAGACTGTGCTTCGGAAGGCTATTTTTAAATATTGATTTAAACGATATATTTTCAAAATTGAACAAACCACCTTTAAATTGAATTCCAATCATTCTATTATCTCTAGTATTATCATTATAAATTTTATAAGCCTTCAAATTATTTAAACAGGCTTAGAAATTTCAGATTCAACAATTTACCCAATTTCAATTATTAAATTCAATATTTAAACTATGTAATTCAATAATTAAATTACCATGTAAATAGTTATATCTTGAATTCAAGTTAAAATTAACTTTTAAATATTTTAAAATCTATTAAGGATTCAAATTTAAATTGTTAAAATTTCCGGGTCATCACATTCCTCCCCCCTTAAAAGAATTTCATCCTCGAAATTATCAGTTAGGAAGAATGGGACCATACCCGTTTACCTTTCCTCCAAAACCAACAGTTTTATCAACTTGTCACAATATTTTTTATTAAAGATTCACTATTACCGCAACCAAATTCCAAAACCTTCCATGGTTTCCAACAGTCCTTTTTTATTCAATCGTTTAAATTTCAACTTAAAACCAAATTAATTATCAAAATTTTCTCAAAAAGTTTCTAACTCTCTAAATTTCTGAATTTTTTTGCCAACGTCTCCTTTGCGCGGCTAGCTCGGTACAACTACAAAAGGCCTCTACGGGCTCCCAAATTCCAAAGAAAACAAAAGCGAAGTGGCTACATCAAAAACCCAATCCAATTTCATACCGAAATTAAAGGCATACCTTTTGTCGGGCAATTCACATTTATCTTTTGGAATCAAATCCAATTTTCTTTTCCTCCTTTTAATACCTGCATGACCTACTTAGCAATAATATCCCATCATGGCCCTTTTAAATCTTTACATACTTTTCCTTACAAAAGTTTTCATATCCATTTCTATTCAAACTTGTTTTTCCCGTTTTCATACGAATTCAATTTATTTTAAATTTTTTGTATTGAATTTTATCTTTCAAGTATAACTGATTCATATTAGTTTCATTTACTAATTTACTTAAATTTTCAAAAAATTTCAAAAATTTTCTAACTCCCAAAATTTTCGAAAATTTTTGACAGAGTCTCCTTTGTACGGAGGAGCTTTTGCAATTTGACAAGAGATATAAATATATATACATCGACCCACCCGGTCGAAAAAAGCAAAAACAGTTCATATTTCCTATTTTTATTGCGTAGGCGTACCTTATTTAGCATTTTAAGCAAGCAGCTTATTAATTTTAGTAATTAGTGCAATCCAAACCCAGCCAAACGGCCTTCGGGTACCCGTACTTACTCAATTTAAATATGTAAGTGCCATATATAGAGTATTTATCAGCATTTCATTTACTTTAATAGCAAATCACAAGCGTTTCACTTATATTTAATAGCTAAACACATATATCATAAGCAACAAGCACCAAAACGCTTTCCATAAGCGATTTATATAACTTTTAAGCTAATTCAATTGCTTTCAATCAATTTATAAGCCATTTCATTTAGTTTCAATGGTTTGCAACTCAATTTCTTACATTCCATTGATTATTAATCCAAACAAGCTCATATTCACTTCAAATGATCCAGAATCAATTTTATTTAATCTCTATCAACTCATAGAATTTTAATTACTTTTATCTACGCCGAATGTCAACCATTTTATGCAATTTCGACGATATTCGTTTAATAGAGTATTCATGTAGTTTATAGTTACTTAAATTAAATTCAACTTATTCTGTATTCAATTCCATTTCATTTCTAATTTATTAATCAACCATTCATTGCATTTCATTTTATTTCCGCATTAGATTCATGCAAAACAATTTATTAAGCTTGGCACATTCCATTCTTATAAATTAATGACTATTTCCCAAACTTAATTTAATCCAAGTTTTTATTTTAATGGCTTCCGCTCTTATTCGAAGCCAAGCTTCCATAAATTTTAGACTTAAGATAATTTATTTTAATTTATCCCAACATCAAACTTAAGTCTACTTCTATTTGATTCTCATCTAATCAAATTCCATGAAATTTAGTTAGCCCATCCACTTCAATTTTAATTGTTATTTTAATTCACCTTCTTAATTTATCAAAATAATAACCAAGCACATACTTAACTCATTTGAACTTCAAATTAATAGGCCACTGAACTTAAGTTCAGTCTGATAATCTCATTCCAATCACATCTTTGATTTTTTTTTATTCAATCAGACTTCATCCATTTATTTCTTAAATCAATTAACCCATTTACTTACCCATTTAAATTTTTGAATTCATCTACTTAACTCATTTCTAATTTATTTTATCAATACAGAGTCATTTTCAAATTATTTCCATTCACTTGGGTTTTGTTTTTGCAACTCAAACTATTTCTATTATAATCACTTCTCTTATATCTAATTTACTTGTAAATTTCATTAAATATTATTCAAATCACCTTTGGATTTTATTTGTAATTCAAACCATCACATTTTCACTCCAACTCTATTTTATTTTCATTTTATAGCATCTTCACCTATTCAATTCATTATCAAATCCAAGTTGAATTCTATTTACAATTCTAATTCACTACCAAATTCCATTATTAATTTACAACCATTTGTATACCCAAGTTAAATTTTATTAACATACTCAATCAAACAATTATTTAACCAATTAGCTTATTTCCAATTTCTAAATTAATTTCAAAAATCACTTCATTAATTTTTTTCCTGAGTTCAAATTTTGTCTTCCATGTTGCTAGTTTGGATTTATTTCATCTTTCACAATTCCAACACTTTTATTTAAAAATTTAAAAAAATGCCTTTAAATTTAGATAATACTATTTAAAATAGCTTTTAATAAAAATATTTTTATAACTCGATGCCTCAACCAGTTCATCCTTGTTCTCACAGAAATTCAGTCATACGTTGATCAGGCGTAGGACTGAAAATCTATAAGTACTTGGTAAACCCGTTTTCAACACCCAGTGAAAACATTTGGAAAATAATTTTATTGAAAACATCGCAAACAGTTTTTGAAAATAGAGGAAATATCTTGGTGAGAATGCTCTGGAAATCATCACCCCCATCCATGGTCGCAGTTAACCCGATGGTTACATTGCCATCCCGACAAAATCCACAGATAACTGTAGGCCTTCGCACCCCGCGATTACACCATGCAACCCACGACAGATCGCAGCTACAACTGGGGTTACGTAGCCATCACAGCAAAAACCCATATAACTGTAGGCATCAACGCCATCGAATTCCGTTGCCAAAAATGAAACTTCTCCACTCCATTTGACCATAGATCGCAGTCTACCGATGTTGCGTTGCCTTCCCGGCAAAATCAAGTGTAGACCGTTGACACTCATCCTCCACACGATTTTCGCTATGGTCCCCACAGTAGATCGCAGCGACATCGAGTTACACTGTCGTCACAGCATAACCCAAATGTCTCTGTAGGCATCAACGTCATCGACTTTCGCTACCCAATAATCCTCAGGAACTAGTTTTGTCCGGACTCCTCACAGGATCAACTTTAGAATCCCCCCCTTGGGCTCAAGGCAGCACCACCCGGTGGCACTCCTGAGAAGTTCATTTCAAGGGAGCACCTTTTTCCCCAGAGCCATCATCAAAACATTTTATACTATACATATATAGTATCTTTCAAATCATACACCTAGTATGATCTCATACAAAGCTCTTTTACTCAAAATCGATTATCCCAAAATCGATAATTTCCAAAATAGGCTTTCTAAATTCCATATATTGATTTTACCCAAGAATCAAAAGCCTTTCCAAATCCAAAGGTTCTCAAAACCCCTTCCAAAATCCTCATAAGATCCTTTATATATATAGAGAGATATATATAATTTGTATGTGACTGAAATTGAAACGAAATAAACTTCTTAGGAGTGCCACCGGGTGGTGCTGCCTTGAGCCCAAGGGGGGGTTCTAAAGTTGATCCTGTGAGGAGTCCGGACAAAACTAGTTCCTGAGGAATATTGGGTAGCGTAAGTCGATGGCGTTGATGCCTACAGAGGCATTTGGGTTATGCTGTGACGACAGTGTAACTCGATGTCGCTGCGATCTACTGTGGGGACCATAGCGAAAATCGTGTGGAGGATGAGTGTCAACGGTCTACACTTGATTTTGCCGGGAAGGCAACGCAACATCGGTAGACTGCGATCTATGGTCAAGTGGAGTGGAGAAGTTTCATTTTTGGCAGCGGAATTCGATGGCGCTGATGCCTACAGTTATATGGGTTTTTCCTGTGATGGCTACGTAACCCCAGTTGTAGCTGCGATCTGTCGTGGGTTCCATGGTGTAATCGCGGGGCGCGGAGGCCTACAGTTATCTGTGGATTTTGTCGGGATGGCAACGTAACCATCGGGTTAACTGCGACCATGGATGGGGGTGATGATTTCCAGAGCATTCTCACCAAGGTATTTCCTCTATTTTCAAAAACTGTTTGCGACATTTTCAATAAAATTATTTTCCAAATGTTTTCACTGGGTGTTGAAAACGGGTTTACCAAGTACTTATAGATTTTCAGTCCTACGCCTGATCAACGTATGACTGAATTTCTGTGAGAACAAGGATGAACTGGTTGAGGCATCGAGTTATAAAAATATTTTTATTAAAAGCTATTTTAAATAGTATTATCTAAATTTAAAGGCATTTTTTTTAAATTTTTAAATAAAGGTGTTGGAATTGTGAAAGATGAAATAAATCCAAACTATAAATATGGAAGACAAAATTTGAACTCTGGAAAAAAATTAATGAAGTGATTTTTGAAATTAATTTAGAAATTGGAAATAAGCTAATTGGTTAAATAATTGTTTGATTGAGTATGTTAATAAAATTTAACTTGGGTAAACAAATGGTTGTAAATTAATAATGGAATTTGGTAATGAATTAGAATTGTAAATAGAATTCAACTTGGATTTGATAATGAATTGAATAAGTGAAGATGCTATAAACTGCAAATAAAATAGAGTTGGAGTGAAAATGTGATGGTTTTAATTACAAATAAAATCCAAAGGTGATTTGAATAATATTTAATGAAATTTGCAAGTAAATTAGATATAAGAGAAGTGATTATAATAGAAATAGTTTGAGTTGCAAAAACAAAACCCAAGTGAATGGAAATAAATTGAAAATGACTCTGTATTAATAAAATAAATTAGATATGAGTTAAGTAGATGAATTCAAAAATTTAAATGGGTAAATAAATGGGTTAATTGATTTAAGAAATAAATGAATGGAGTCTGATTGAATAAAAAAAAAATTAAATCAAAGATGTGATTGGAATGAGATTATCAGACTGAACTTAAGTTCGGTGGCCTATTAATTTGAAGTTCAAATGAGTTAAGTATGTGCTTGGTTATTATTTTGATAAATTGAGAAGGTGAATTAAAATAACAATTAAAATTGAAGTGGATGGGCTAACTAAATTTCATGGAATTTGATTAAATGAGAATCAAATAGAAGTAGACTTAAGTTTGATGTTGGGATAAATTAAAGTAAATTATCTTAAGTTTAAAATTTATGGAAGCTTGGCTTCGAATAAGAGTGGAAGCCATTAAAATAAAAACTTGGATGAAATTAAGTTTGGGAAATAGTCATTAATTTATAAGAATGGAATGTGCCAAGCTTAATAAATTGTTTTGCATGAATCTAATGCGGAAATAAAATGAAATGCAATGAATGGTTGATTAATAAATTAGAAATAAAATGGAATTGAATACAGAATAAGTTGAATTTAATTTAAGTAACTATAAACTACATGAATACTCTATTAAACGAATATCGTCGAAATTGCATAAAATGGTTGACATTCGGCGTAGATAAAAGTAATTAAAATTCTATGAGTTGATAGAGATTAAATAAAATTGATTCTGGATCATTTGAAGTGAATATGAGCTTGTTTGGATTAATAATCAATGGAATGTAAGAAATTGAGTTGCAAACCATTGAAACTGAATGAAATGGCTTATAAATTGATTGAAAGCAAATGAATTAGCTTAAAAGTTATATAAATCGCTTATGTAAAGCGTTTTGGTGCTTGTTGCTTATGATATATGTGTTTAGCTATTAAATATAAGTGAAACGCTTGTGATTTGCTATTAAAGTAAATGAAATGCTGATAAATACTCTATATATGGCACTTACATATTTAAATTGAGTAAGTACAGGTACCCGAAGGCCGTTTGGCTGGGTTTGGATTGCACTAATTGCTAAAATTAATAAGCTGCTTGCTTAAAATGCTAAATAAGGTACGCCTACGCAATGAAAATAGCAAATATGAATTGTTTTTGCTTTTTCCGACCGGGTGGGTCGATGTATATATATTTATATCTCTTGTCAAATTGCAAAAGCTCCTCTGTACAAAGGAGACTCTGCCGAAATTTTTCGAAAATTTTGGGAGTTAGAAATTTTTTGAATTTTTTTGAAAATTTAAGTAAATTAGTAAATGAAACTAATATGAACCAGTTATACTTGAAAGATAAAATTCAATACGAAAAAATTAAAATAAATTGAATTCGTATGAAAACGGGAAAAACAAGTTTGAATAGAAATGGATATGAAAACTTCTATTAGGAAAAGTATGTAAAGATTTAAAAGGGCTATGATGGGATATTATTGCTAAGTAGGTCATGCAGGTATTAAAAGGAGGAAAAGAAAATTGGATTTGATTCCAAAAGATAAATGTGAATTGCCCGACAAAAGGTATGCATTTAATTTCGGTATGAAATTGGATTGGGTTTTTGATGTAGCCACTTCGCTTTTGTTTTCTTTGGAATTTGGGAGCCCGTAGAGGCCTTTTGTAGTTGTACCGAGCTAGCCGCGCAAAGGAGACGCTGTCAAAAATTTTCAGAAATTTAGAGAGTTAGAAAATTTTTGAGAAAATTTTGATAATTAATTTGGTTTTAAATTGAAATTTAAACGATTGAATAAAAAAAAGGATTGTTGGAAACCATGGAAGGTTTTGGAAATTGGTTGTGGTAATAGTGAATCTTTAATAAAAGATATTGTGACAAGTTGATAAAACTGTTGGTTTTGGAGGAAAGGTAAACGGGTATGGTCCCATTCTTCCTAACTGATAATTTCGAGGACGAAATTCTTTTAAGGGGGGAGGAATGTGATGACCCGGAAATTTTAACAATTTAAATTTGAATCGTTAATAGATTTTAAAATATTCAAAAGTTAATTTTAACTTGAATTCAAGATATAACTATTTACATGGTAATTAAATTATTGAATTATATAGTTTAAATATTGAATTTAATAATTGAAATTGGGTAAATTGTTGAATCTGAAATTTCTAAGCCTGTTTAAATAATTTGAAGGCTTATAAAATTTATAATGATAATACTGGAGATAATAGAATGATTGGAATTCAATTTAAAGGTGGTTTGTTCAATTTTGAAAATATATCGTTTAAATCGATATTTAAAAATAGCCTTTCGAGGCACAGTCTCGGAATTCGACGAAACCAGTCCCATTGGATCCGTAATAGTTAGTTATTATCGGATTTCAATTTTCATAGCAATTGGAGTTGTCGTTTGACCCTGTCATCTCAAAACATTTACAACTATTTTACGCGATTTAATTTAAAATTGATCGTTTACTTCCATAACTCGCGCATATGATAGAGTTAGCTTTCGAAACACGTTCCATTGTGTTCGGGACGCGGGTAAAACCTTATAATCGCCTCGTGGCATTCCTTAAGAGGAGTTCAGTTTTTAGCTAGCGTTAACGAGACGTTTTGAAGTTTATAATATAATTAAGTTTAGCTAGCAAGATATTTTCCTTTTCAGTGTCGTGTCCAAGAAGCTTTCCACCCTCCTCTATTTTATTCACATTCCCTCCTCTCTTTTCTTAAGGCAGAAAAAGATCAGAGGAAAAAAAAATCTTCAGAGAAAATGGCTTCCTTTTTTTTCAATCGACCGCTCCCATTTCTTCCTTCCTTCACCAAACCTCGATGTTTCGAATCTATCTACAGTTAAACCAAATCTAAAAAAAATAAAAAAATAATAATAGAATGGCCGAAGCATGGCGACAGAGGCACATTCAGGCTCGAACTCGAGCTGGGGAGGATGGGGCAGTGTCGCGATTGCTCCAAGGGGGGGGGGGGTTTAGGGTTTCGGTTGTTTGGGTAAATCGCTATGCGCGATGGTTGTTTTGGCGAGGCTGCTTCGATTGGGTAGTGCTTGTTCGTTTTAGATGCTCGGCAGCTAGGGGGGAAGTTCGAGTCACCGTGGGTTGTGCGTGGCAGGGTTCTGGTGGGGTGCTATCGCCTGGGAAGTCAAGATCTTGGAGGTATAGGATTTTAATTTAATTGTAATAATATATATAAGTTTATACAAAGAAGAAAATTTATTTTACTGCAGTGTAATATATATAACACAGAGTTTGAGATTTACTGGGAGGGAAAAAAAAGAAGAAAAAAAATGGATTTTTAAACCTATATAATTTATTCTGAAAATAAGAGAAATATATTTACACATACATATTTTATTTATTTCCTGGTTTTAATTTTAAGATAATATATTTGTTCGAAATTTTGGAACCTAAAATTTATTTATTTAAGGAAAACAAAATTGGTTTGAATGAATTTTTGGGTTAATAAAATTATTTAAGGGAAATTGATTTTTGTTGGATAAGTCAAGTATTAATAATTACCTAATTTCTTTACAAGGTCCATTTATTGTGAAGAAAATAGTCGGGATTGAAGGGGATTTCAAAGCTAAAAAAACGAAGGTGAGTAAATATCACTTTGTTGGACTTTTGTTTACATTTAAATGGTTAAATTTAGACAATTGGATGATTGATTGAATTGTTTGGATGTGCACTGATGATTCGGTGATTTTTGTTTTGGTTGATTTTCAAGTTAAGTGTTGATTGACTCGAAGCATTGGATTTTAAATTGTTTTAAACTTAAATCATAAATAGGGAAATGGTTTATTTTAAAATTAATAAGGATTTAATGAATTAGTGATTCATTAGATAGGTAGGATAATTTAAATGGATAATTAATTAATCAAATTAATTAATGATTTGAGTTAATTAATCAGGTTTAAATTAATTGGGTGGTTTAATAGGTAATTACTTAATGCAATTAATAAAATATAATTACTTTGTGTAATTAATCAAGAGACAAATTAAGATAATTAATTAAGGAGAATTAATCTATTTAATGAAGTAAATAAAAAGGTAGATAATTTCAGGTGGAGATAAATCAAGTATGGTTAATACTGTGGTTTAATTAATATAATTAATTCAGATTAAGATAAATTGAAATATAATTGGGAAATCAATAATTTATATAATAAATGATGTAATTAAAGATCGGATTAATTAAGACTAATTTATCCATAATAAGTGATTTATCAGAAATTAAGTAAGAAAAGTAATTAAGAATTAATGTAATCAATATAGTTAATAAATTGATGAAGTAATTAAGATTTCTTATTGATTTTGGTTAAGAATAATTAATATCGTGAAACTAATCAAGGATAATTTCTTGAATGAAATTGAAAGATAATTAATCCAGGGTGATTAATTAAGATGAACGGATATGGAATGGTTGATTGATTGATTGATTTGGAATTAATTGATAAAAGAATCTAGGCGATTGAGGTTTGAAATTCAATTAGAATCAGTTGAATTGATTTGTATGTGATTAAGCTTTGTTATGGATAATTGCATAGTATTGGATGTTTTGAATGGGTTGATATCTCTGTTATGAAATGTTGTGTATTTCATTTGAATAATTTGGGACGGGATAACATGAGTTTCGAAGAGGCCGGGGTCGGGTATTAGGAAATACCCGAAACCACTTCGAATCTTTTATAAATTTATTTGTGAAATCAATACGATGAAATAATTTAAGTGAATTGGCTTATTTATCTAGGTTTGGTACTTAGAAATTAACGAGTGGGATAAGTGTTGTCTTTAGTGAATTGTGAATGTGTTAAATTGATATATGTCACCCCGGGTTTAAATAAGTTGATTGCTTTGGTATTCCATGTTAGTTGGGTTTACTCACGCTGGTTTCCAGCCTGACCCGGGTGTTACTTTGGTGTAATGCTCGGGTCAGACCGAGTATTACAGATTTTCAGGTTAGGACGTTCTGCAGCTCAGGAGGCGAGCTGGATGACAAGTGCGTATAGAGTATTTCCGCTGCAGTATTATTGTATTTCTGAGACATGATTACTGCTATAATCAGTGACTGTGTATATGTAAAACCTTGATGTATGAAAATGTAATCGACAGATATAGTATTCTTGTAAACTGTATTTATTTATTATGATATTTTATCCGCTGCGAATGTGAGATGTTCTTCTTCTTCTTCTATCTCTCTCTTCTTTTTCATAACTATCTGGGATTTTCGGGATCGAAAATTTCGGGTCGTTACATTTATCATAGATATCAACTCATTTAAAACACCCAATACCATTCAGTCATCCATAAGCAATGCTTAATCACATACAATTTAAAATTTATTCTAATTGAATTTCCACATTCATTTAGATTCCTTCATTCAATCTCAATTGATTCCAAACCAATTAATTAGTCAACCCTTCACTATTCATCTTAATTAATCACCCTGGATCAAATATTTTTTTTTTATTTTTTTATTTCATTCAAGTAATTATCTTAAATTAACTTTACGATATTAATTAGTCTCAACTAAGATCATTGAATAATCTTAATTACTTCATGAATTAATTAATTATATAATTACATTAATCCTTAATTACTTATACTAATTAAATTCCCATAAGTCACTTATTACTGATTAATTCATCTTAATTAATCGATCTTCAATTACATCTTTAATTACATTAATTAATTATTTCCAATTATATTTTAATTTATTCCGATCTAAATTCATTACTTTAATTCAACCACAATATTAATCAATCTCGATTACCCTCAACCTGTAATTAACCATCTTTCATTTTACTTCATTCGTAAGTTAATTACTCCTTACTTAACTATCTTAATTAATCAAGTGATTATTTATCACACCATCAAATAATTTTTCTGAATTACTTATACTTAGTAAATTAATTTAAACTTAATTAATTAATTAATTCAAACCCTTTGTAACTTTTAAAACGAAAATATTTCCTTATTTATGCTGAAATTTATAACCACATAAAATTCCCAATATTTCGAGTTAAGCAACAATTAACTCGCGAACCATCCAAACCAAAATCACCAGATTATCAATTCACAGTGCATATCAAATCAATTCAATCATTCAACCACATATTTAAATTTAACCATTTAAATTTAAATAGAAGTCCAACAGAGTGAGATTTACTCACCTTTGCTTTTATTTATAATCCACCTCAAAATTGCCTCGGTTTCCTCGATTTGTTTCCTTCAGATTTAGACCTTGTATAACAGTTATACGATCTTATTAATATTCGACCAAGTTCAATTTCTATTTAATAAGTTTCATTTTATCCAATAAGTTAATTTCAAACAAATTTTCTGTTTATAAAATATGTTCTAGTTATCAAATAATTATACAAGTGTATGAAATAAATTGATTTCCAATTTGTAAACTTAATTTAATTAAATTTTTATTTATACAATAATTAAATTTTTCTAAACTACGTTTTCTTTTTCTCTCCTTCCCTTTTCTTCTAAATCCTTACACATATTTCCAAATCCAAAACTAATCATAGTTCATACCTAGACTTCCAGTTTCAACATTTCAGTAAACACAAAATAATTTCCCCTTTTTTTTCTCTCTGGTTTTTCCCCCCTTTTCACGTACATATATTATGAAAACTTAGGTAAATAATAAAAACAAAACAAAACAAAAACAGCTCACCCCAAACTGTCGCGAGTCCCCCACCGCCTCCTGGTGCCGCCGTCAGCCTCGTGAGCATGGGACCCTAGGTTGTAGCCCAACTCGAACGCGATCGCTCCACAACCGGTCGCGATCCACCCCATCGCCTCTTCCTCTTGCTTCGAGACCGAACGCTAACCATTTTCGAGCTCGAAATCAACGCCTCCCTTCACAACCTCGTGCTCGAGAATGAGCCTCAACGCTGCCCTCGGCTTCACTGTCGACTTCGACTTCGATCCCTTAGCTCAAACCCTAAATCGTGAATCGATTGTTTACCCCTTTCTGAATGAACGGCTTCAGCCATTGATTTAGTTTTTTTTTTAGAATGAGTTCGGTTTCGTTAGTGAATAGACAAGAGGAGGGAAGGGTACGCGATATTATTAGGGTTTCAAATTTGAAGAGGGAAGAGGGGTTTCCATCGGCCATTCTCTGATTCTTAATTTTGTTCGTGATCATCTGCCTTCCAGAATCAAGAGGGGAACGAGGGTGATATATATTTAGGTTAGCTTCTTGAGAACGATTGTGAAAAAATATCTTAGCTATATATATATTATTATATTTTTTCAACCTATATAAAACTTCAAAATGCTTCATCGATTGCTAGTTAAATTTTCGAACTCTTCTTAAGCAATGCCACGAGGCGATTATAAGGTCTTATTCGTATTCCGAACACAATGGAACGTGTTTCGGAGGCTAATTTGATCGTATGCGCGAGTTACGGAAATAAACGATCAATTTTAAATTAAATCGATTAAAACAATTTCTAAGCGTTTTGAGCTGCCAGGGTCAAACGACAACTCCGATTGCTACGAAATTTGAAATCCGATAATAACTGACTATTACGGATTCAATGGAACTAGTTTCATCGAATTCCGAGACTGTGCAGAAGGTTATTTTTAAATTCAATTTAAACGATATAATTTCAAAACTGAACAAAATATCTTTAAATTAAATTCCAATCATTCTATTATCTCCAGTATTATCATTATAAATCTTATAAGCCTTCAAATTATTTAAACAGGCTTAGAAATATCAGATTCAACAATTTACCCAATCTTCAATTATTAAAATCAATATTTAAACTATATAATCCAATGATTTAATTATCAAGTAAATACTAATATCAGGAATTCAAGTTAAAATTAACTTTTAAGTATTAAAATCGATTAATTATTCCAATTTAATTCGTTAAAATTTCCGGGTCGTCACATTCCTCCCCCCTAAAAAGAATTTCGTCCCCGAAATTACTAGTTAGGAAGAATGGACCAATACCCGTTTATTTATTTATTTTTTTTCAAAACCCCCAATTCAACATCCTACCAGCTATCTTTTATTAATGACCCACTATCATCTTAACTAACTTCCCAAAACCTTTTATAGTTTCAAATACTACCCTTTTGTTCAATCCTTTAAATTCAAATTTAACCAACTTTTGAATTATCAAAATTTTCAGGTAGGTACGTTCTGGAGCTCAGGAGGCGAGCATAATGGCAATATCGCTTAGAATATTTCCGCTGTAATTATATTATGGAAATTCTGTGACAAATTGATTGTATATGACCAGCGTTTGAATATATGTGAAACTTTGATGTATTGAAATGTAATCAACAGATATAGTATTCTTTTGTAAGCTATTATTATTTATTATTATATTTTATCCGCTGCGATTGTGAGATGTTTGGTGTTTTTGTTCTTCTTCTTCTATCTCTTTCTTCTTTTTTCATAACTATCTGGAATTTTCGGGTTAGAAAATTTCGGGTCGTTACATTAAATAAATTGGATGAATGATTAAATTGTTTGGAAGTCTACTGATGATCTTGTGATTTAGTTTTGGTTGTTTCTTGAGTTAATTGTGGTTGACTCAGAGTATTGGAGTTATTAAAATTATTATAAACTTAAGTCATAAATACGAAAATGTGTTCATTGTTAATAAAGGCTTAATGATTTGTGATACATTAAATTAGTAGGATAATTAAAATGGATAATTAATTAATTCAATTAATAAATGGTCTGGGTTATTTAACATAGTAATTAAAGGGTTAAATAAATAATAAATTAAGTTGTAAGTTCATTAACTAAGTATAAGTAATCCAGAATACTCATTTGATGGTGTGATAAATAATTACTTAATGTAATTAATAAAATATAATTACTTCATGAAACTAATCAAGAGATTAATTAAGATAGTTAAGTAAGGAGTAATTAATTTATAAATGAAGTAATTAAAAAGATAGTTAATTACAGTTTGGGATTAGTCGGAAATGATTAATATTGTGTTTAATTAATGTAATTAAATTTGACTGGGATAAATTAAATTGAAAATCATTAATTTATATAATTAATGAAGTAATTAAAGATTGGTAAATTAAAACTGATTAATCCATGATAAGAGACTTATGAGAAATTAATTAATATAAATAATAAGGGTTAGTGTAACTAATATAGTTAATTAAATTTTGAATAATTGAGATTACTTATTGATTTTGGTTAAGGATAATCAACATCGTGAAATTAATTAAAGATAATTATTTGAAGGTAATTGAAGATAATTAATCCATGATGATTAATTAAGATGAATAACGAAGGGTTGATTAGTTAATGGATTTGGAATTAATTAATATTGAGTGAAGGAATCTAAGGGAATGTGGTTAGAAAATTCAATTAGAATCAATTGAATTACTTTGTATGTGATTAAGCATTGCTTATGGATGATTGAATGGTATTGGATGCTTTGAATGAGTTGACATATCTGATATGAAATGTTGTGTATTTCGTTTGGATAATTTGGGTTAGGATGACATGAGTTTCGAAGAGACCGGAGTCGGGTATTAGGAAATACCCGAAACCTCCTCGAATTTTAATAATTTGATTTGTGAAATCAATAGGCTGGAATGAAATGATTTAAGCGAATTGGATTATTTTATCTAAGTTTGGTACTTAGAAATTTATATGTGAAATAAGTGTTGTCTATAGCAAATTATGAATTGTTTAAATTGACATATGTTATCTCGGGTTTATATAAGTTGTTTGCTTGGGTATTCCATGTTAGTTGGGTTTACTCACGCTGGTTTCCAGCCTGACCCGGGTGTTACTTTGGTGTAATGCTCGGGTCAGACCGAGTATTACAGATTTTCAGGTAGGTACGTTCTGGAGCTCAGGAGGCAAGCAGGATGACAATATCGCTTAGAATATTTCCGCTGTAATTATGTTATTGTAATTCTGTGATAAATTGATTGTATATGACCAGCATATAAATGTGAAACAATAATGTATATTAAATGTAATAGATAGATATAATATTCTTTTGTAAGCTATTATTATTTATTATTATATTTTATCCGCTGCGATTGTGAGATGTTTGGTGTTTCTGTTCTTCTTCTTCTATCTCTTTCTTCTTTTTCATAACTATCTGGAATTTTCGGGTTAGAAAATTTCGGGTCGTTACATTATATAAAATAAATACACGTCTTTAACTTACTAGTTTATTTCAAAATATGTATGTAGGAAGATTAATTTATTTAATAAGCTTGTTTACATAATTAGCTACTAAAAATAATTTATTATAAGAAATTAGTTTAAAACCAAATTATTAGTTTCAATAAAATGAATAGATTGTAGTTAATGGTTCAATCAATTCAAATATTAATAAACTGTATAAATATGTTTACAAGGTCTGAAATCGTGGAATCAAATTGAGAATGAAGTGGATTGAAAATTTAAAGGGAAAGGTGAGTTAATCTCACTCAGATAATTTAAATTTAAATTTAAATGTTAACGATGGTGTTCTCAATGAAAGCGAGTAAACCAGGTTTCTCTAGGACGAAATCCGAAGGTAGTGATTTGATATCCGAAACCTATTGAATTTTGGAGAGAGCCAATACCGAGACCTGTTAGCTTTCGAATGAAAGCTGATGCCGAAACTCAAGGCTGAAGATGGTGGAAGGTGGAACTTAAAGTTTTCTAAAGCATGATGCTCTGCAAAATTAGCATTGAGGCTTAAGATAGTCAAAGGTAGGTTGGGAGACTAATGAAGCTAAAATGATAGCAAAGCCAAAACATAATAAATGAAGAATTAGGTTTGGTATGGAAAGTTAAGGATAACTAAGAGATACCGGTAAGAAAATTCAAATAATGCACGTTCAAAAGGGCTATTGACACCGAGTAGGGATGCTCACTCGAATGCACCTACTTTAAGAGGTAAGAGCATTCGACTTCCGATGAGGGCATGGATGGTCAAACGGGTAGTATGCTTTCACAATAGTGGATGTAACTCTCTTATAATGTTCAAGCTTAAGAAAAATATAAAGTAGCTACTTAGGCCTGTATTTTGCAGTATAAAATCTAAAAGACCAAGACTGCTTAGGGTTGTACTTTGCAATATAAAATTAAAGAGCCGAAATTACTTATGGTCGTATTTTATGATTGAGTTAGAGTGTAACGACCCGCTTTTTCGACCCTCAAAAGTCGATACTAATACATCCATGGTATTCACGTGTCGAGCATGCGAGTGTCGAAAAACAAATTAAAATAAAATAAAAGACAGAACATAATCTCACATCATGACGAGTAATATTGAAATGACCCTCCAATTTTACCTACATTTTTCTAGGATTTTTTTTTCATTTGCTCAATTAAAATTAGTTTAATTTCTCAGGGTCATTTTTTTCCAACAATTAGTCCGGGATTTAAATTCCTACTAATATAAATATATCAGTTTAATCATAGAAATATATGCACATACATATGATGATGTATGTGTTCCTCTTGTTTAAATCAGAGTGTATATATATATTTCAAATTTGTAAACAAGAGCCAGTTCTGTTTGATTTGAATTTAAAATTAATCTACTCATAATTTAAATTCCAATATTCTTTGATATTTGCATCATATAAGTAGATCCTGTTCATATTTGTTTGTACTGGATTTGATCATACAAATCATGATTTTTTTTTGCATAGTTCAAATGTTTAATATTTGACTAAGTATCAGAAAATGATATCTACATTTATCATTTTCAACTTATGTATTTTTCTTTAAACATCTCCTGTTCTTGACTTATACCATATGACACAGCACAAGTAAATCATTTAATTACTTGTTTTTAAGTTTTCTATGATAAAAGTACTGGATTTTAAAAATGTTTTAAAAAGTGAACTACCACTATGTTTTAAGTGAACCAGGCTTAGAATTTCAAAATGCTTCCTGGATTGATAATACCAATTAGCTAAGAATGCATATTTATCATTAGTATTTGAAAGAGGTCTTTGACAAAACACTTGCTAAAGTAACAAAGAATTTTAAAATGCATTTTTATTTTCAAGCTTCAGACCAACATGATCAACCAAGACCCCCTCCTTTTGAAGCTGTTGAACCATGTGGCTGTGTTAACCAGGCACCTTGTTCATGGCAATTGATATACCATTCATTTGCATGGTGTCTGCAACCTTTTCAAACCATTTGTTCTTCCCAAAACAACTTAGGAATGAACTTAGACCTTCACAAAATATTTCAGTAAAAACAACCAAACACTCAAAAATATATTTCAAAATTAAAACTAGATGTTTAGCCTCATAACTAACTGCTTTTGATTGAATAAAACATGACTAGTTCATATAAGTTTTTGTAAGGCAATGCTCATTACACTTATATCATTTTCTCAGATTTTTCACAGATAATTTTCAAGTCTATTTTTTTTCTAATTCAACTCAGATAATACTTCAATTCTTTAAACCTTAATGCATAGCAAAATTCAACAAAAAAAATATCCAGTTTAATCTAACTTAGCCAATACGTTACATATAAAATCATTTTAAGCTCTTATTAAAACTAGCAAGCATGCTCATCCATTTCTTTTCCTCACTGGCCATTAACCTTTTCTTCCTATTTAAGCTTTGCATTTCCTGAAAGAGTATTAGTGGCTGCCCCATTTTAAAATGAGAAACCCCCATATGCCATGAACAAACAAGGGTCAGATCTGAGATCTGGTATGAGAAACATTAGATTATTCAAAGCATTAAGCAAACTGGGTGATGAGCATAAGTACTGATTTTATATATATGTAATTTCTTTAATCAACTATTTTACTATGTTTCACAGACTTTAGTTCAAGAATGACATCTTCATCTATCATCAATCTACACATATTTAATTATGTAATCATGAATATCAATCTACAGCATACATATATTCACTGGAACTACCATACTTCCATTCCAACCAACCTAAGAAATATTCATATTCCTATTGCTTCATTTATAGGTGGTATACATTAATTTAAATTCCTAGCCTCATTTGCTATTAAGGAATCACAGGGACACATTGCAATGAACTAATTCACATCATTACACAAAGATCTCAGGGCTTAAACAAACCATGTGTCAACTTGCAAACATCAAATATAACAAGCATTCCACCAGCCTTCTTGGCTCACATCCCTAGTTTATTTACTAGATGTCTTGGTTAAAATCCTATCATCAGATACTAGTTGAACCTGACATTGTAAACATGGAATTATCCATACATCTTACTAGCATACAATTTTCTTTTAAAAACAAGCAGGTATTCATTTTCAAGGATGTTGTCATTATGTCGCGATCTCAATAAAATGCAAGAATATTTTCAACTGAAAAATAGAGACATGGGATATAGAATTTATTATTGATCTGCAAGTAACTATGGTTGAACCAGATTCAAGATCTATCTTGACCATAATTCTTAGCTTGTGGGTTCCCTTTTTTTCCTTTAATTAAGGGCACATCACATATAGAATTTCTATTGCACCCTTAATTTTTTTCTTTTTTAAGCCTCAACACTTATACATAGTATAATGCAGCTCATAATATTTTTCTTTATTAAAATTCCCATGCCATAGATCTATAACAGTTGAGAGTATTCTTTCCATAATTTTGAAAATCTGGGCGTTAACAATTCTGAGCAAAATAAACAGAAATTTGCACATCTAAAGGCAAACATTGCAATAAATCAAAGATCACCCAAAAACATCCATAATAAAGTCATAACAGATCTAAAAACATCCAAAGAGCATTGATAAAATTATATTCAATAAAACCAGAAATAAACCAATAGCAATATGAGAATTGGCTACCTCATCTTAGGTCTTAATGCCATGAATTTGGTGAGGTTACTCACCTAAGTTCTTCCTTCTTTGATCAAAAATCCATGTGTGTTTCTCCTGCTTTTTTTTTATATTTCTTTCTTTTTTTTTTAAGCAACTTGGGTAAAATGATTTTCTGGTTATAACTGCCCATTTATATACATGTTTTTCTCTAGGGTTTTATCAAGATAAAATTCCACTTTTGTCCTAGCTATTATCATGTATTTTACATTTTATATTTTTTCACATTTCCATCCTTAATCACCCCGGCTGCATTAGCTGTTTATGGACAGCACTTTCCTCCTTTTGCTTTTCAGAAATGGTTATTTTTAAATATCTCTCACTTATTTAAATCATGTTGAAAGTGTGACCACTATATTTTATACTTTAACTTATTTCTGAAAATCCTCTTTGCTATTTTTTGCCTACACATACACATGCTTACTTTTTTAGTGTTTTATGCCAATTTAATGTTACTTCTTTTGCTTGGCTTTAACATTTTCTGCCCACAGAAAATATACATGTGTATAAGTATATAAATATTTATTTTATATAATTTCCCCATGTTTCACAGAAAGTATATTTAAGCGTATATTTCATTTTTAACTTAAGTTAGGCTTAAGTTACAATCCAATGCTTTTAAATAAACAATTTACTCTCTCATTTTTAAATAAGATTTTTTTGTTTTTTTTTTCAAGTATTTAAATATATTTCTAGTTTCAATGTGTATACATATTTATTTTCACAGAAAGTCTTTAATTTCAATGTATACCGAAAACATATTTAATTTTATTAATAACTCATATTTCAAAATCATATTTGAAATGCTTCCTTCCTTTGTTTATTTGTTTTATTTATCATTATCATTTCATTTTTTTTCAGAAATTTTAAATCCTTTCCTTGTGCCATTTTCAGTGTGCATGTGCACACATATCTCTGCACATCATTCAATTCGAAAACTCCATCAAGATCCAAATATTTTTAAACTGAATTGTTTTATTAAAATAATTTTCCTTAAAATTTTTGGGGTATTACATTCTCCCCTCCTTTTAGGAATTGTGTCCTCACAATTCTTTAGTACTTCTAACAAGCATTCACTGATTTTAGGAAAATCTATCAAACATATGCATAAACAAACAAATTCAGTCATAACAACCATGCATGTTAATTGTCTAAAAATTAAAAATTACCTTAATTTGCTAAAAGTTTGGGATAATCCATCTTAATCTTGTCTTCTAACTCCCACATACAATCATTAGGATCAAGGCTCCACTGGACCTTCACTAGTTTCAAAGTTTTGCTTCTCAATTTCTTTTCTTCTTTGGCTAAAATTCCCACTGGTTCTTTCTCATAAACCAAATTAGGATTTATTTGAATTTGGGTAGGCTTTTCCAAAATTTCTTCTTTATCATATACCCATCTTCTAAGTTGCGACACATGAAAAACATTATGCATTGCTTTCATTTCCTCCAGGAATTCCAATTTGTATGCTAAATAGCCTATTCTTTCCAGAATTTTATAGGGTCCAACATACCTTGGTGTGAGTTTTCCTTGCTTGCCAAATCTCAAGACCTTCTTCATAGGTGAAATCTTAATGAAAACAAAGTCTCCTACTTTATATTCCACCTGCTTCCTTTTCATGTCTGCAAATTTCTTTTGCCTGTCTTGAGCTGCTGCAATTCTCCTCCTCACCAGCTCAATTTTCTTTGTAGTTTCTTGTATGTACTCAGGCCCTAAATAAGCTCTTTCTCCTGTCTCCACCCAACATACAGGTGATAAACATGGCTTTCCATATAAGGCTTCAAATGGAGCCATCCCTATGGTGCTTTGATAGCTGTTATTGTATGTAAACTCAGCTAAGTGGAGATAGTCTTCCTAGTTACCTCCAAAATCCAGTGCACATGCCCTTAACAAGTCCTCTAAAACTTTGTTCGCCACCTCAGTCTGTCCATCTGATTGTGGATGGTAGGCAGTGCTTAAGCATCATTCACTTCCCATGGCTTCTTGAAAACTTCTCCAGAACCTTGATGTGAAGATGGTATCCCTATCACTCACAATAGTTTTGGGAATGCCATGCAATCTTACCATCTCTTTCATGAATACTTGAGCTAATTTTGGTGCATTCCTTTCTGATTTTACTGGGATAAAATGTGCTACTTTGGTTAGCCTATCCACTATTACCCATATGCTTGTGTTTCCTCTTTTAGATTTAAGCAGGCCATCTATGAAATCCATAGATATATCCTCTCATTTCCACTGTGGTATGCTTAGAGGTTGTAACAGTCCTGATGGCTTTTGTGTTTCTGCCTTGACTTGTTGGCAGGTCATACACTTTGCAATATGTTTGGCCACATCTGACTTCATTCCCTTCCACCAAAAATTTCTTTTCAAATTTTGATACATTTTTGTACTGCCTGGGTGTATGGAGTACTTACTCCTATGGTATTCATTCAATATTTCCTTCTTTAGTTCTATGTTTTCTGGAACACATATTCTCTCCTTATTTCTTAAGTAACCATTTTTTATCAATATGGTAGTTCATCACTTCTTCCCTTTTTGATATGAGGATTTTCTTCTCCAATAGGTTTAGGTCTTGTTCTTGCATTCTACCTATTTTCAAAATTAATTCTGACTGTAAGGTCATTAAACTCAGCCTCCCTTTATTCTCATCTGTTATCATGTGTGTCTCATCACTTGCCTCAATTTCCAAGTCAGTAAGTATAGATAAATCTTTAAATTCGTCTATCATCAACATGGCTACTTTAGCATGTTGTCTGCTCAATGCATCTGCAACTTTGTTTGCCTTACCTGGTGTATAAAGTATATCTAGATAATAGCAGCTAGGAACCCACCCATCTATGTTGCCTCATGTTCAAATCTTTTTGTGAGAAAAGATATTTTAATGCCTTATGATCAGTGTACAAAATAAATTTTGCACCTAATAAATAATGTCTCCAAAGCTTCAATGCATACACCACTGCTGTTAATTCAAGATCATGTGTTGCATATTTAGTTTCATGTGGTTTTAATTGTCTGGATGCATAGGCTATCACTTGGTCTTGCTGCATCAACACAGCCCCTAGCCCCGAGCCACTTGCATCAGTATACACAATTAATCCCTCATTTCCTTCAGGTACTCTTAACATTGGTGCATTAACTAAAGCTTCTTTTGTTTTGATAAAAGCTTGCTCACATTTTTCAGTCCACACAAAGGCTTGATTCTTCCTAGTTAAATTGGTAAGTGGTGATGATATTTTTGAAAAATCTTTTATAAATCTCCTATAATATCCTGCCATCCCCATAAATGATCTTACTTCACTCACTGTGCTAGGCCTCTTCCATGCTTGAATAGCTACTATTTTATTGGGGTTCACTGAAATCCCTTTGGCAGAAATAACATGGCTAAGAAAATGTACTTCCTCTTTCCAAAATGCACATTTTGAAAATTTTGTTTTTAAATCTTTTTCCCTCAATCTAGACAAAACCAGATGCAAATGATCTTTATGATCTTCCACTGTTTTGGAATAAATCAAAATGTCATGAATAAAAATTAGCATAAATTTGTCTAGATAATCTCTAAAGGTTCTATTCATTAAATCTACAAAATATGAGGGGGCATTTGCCAACCCAAATGGCATAACCATAAACTCATATAAACCATATCTAGTGTTAAATGCAGTGCACTTAACACTTGAGTCTTCAACCTTCATCTGATGAAACCCTGATGCCAAGTCTAGTCTAGAAAATATTTTGGCTTCACTGAGTTGATCAAAGAGATCATCTATTCTAGGCAATGGGTATTTATTTTTAATGGTGACTTTATTTAACTCTCTGTAATCTATGCACATCCTCAAAGTACCATCATGTTTCCTTACAAACACCACTGGAGCACCCCAGCATGAATTACTTGGCCTTATAAACCCTTTACTTTCCATTTCCTCTAACTGGTTTTTCAATTCTTTCAGCTCACTTGGCCCCATTCTGGTAGTCTTCTTAATTATTGGACTTGCTCCTGGAATGAGATTGATTTGAAACTCTACTGGTCATGGTGTGGAACACCCTTAACCTCCCCAAACACATCCAAGTATTCATTGACTATGGGTATTTCTTCTATAGTAAGCTCACTAGAACCTTTTTCCAAGTCAATTAAATGATACAATCTCCTTTCCTTAGCTACTTCACACAAAATTGTGATTCTCTGGCCTCTAAAATTTTGCAATGATATGGTGGATGAATCTAAATTAATTATGGCTTTAAATTGCCTTAGCCAGTCTACCCCCAATATAACACCTATATTAGGGTAGTTCAAAACATATAAATTGGAAATAAAAGTATCTCCTCCTATGTTTAATTCCACATCCACACAAATCATATTGAAAACACTAGAACTCCCCAGTGGACTTTGTACAAGCAATGGAGTTTCAACCAATATGCAATTTAATTTTAGCATTTTAACTATTTCATAAGAAATTAAAGAGTGAGTTTGCCCCTGTGTCATATACTACTGCTAAGGGTATGGTGCAAATAAATAATGTACCTTCCACTTGACCATGGTTTTCAGCATTAATTTCCACTGTGGGTTTGCCTTTTCCCTCTAAATTTGCTAATTTCCCTTGCTGTTTATTTTCAGGACAGTTTCTCTTCATATGCCCCTCTTTCCCACATAGATAACACTTGAAAGCTCCTCCTTTTAATTCTGGGCACCTTGGTTTGATATGTCCTTCCTTTCCACAGTGATGGCAGACCAACTTCTTCTTAGCATCACTGGCCTTGGTATCACTGGCCTTTTTGGTGTCTGCTCCCTCCTTTTTCTTGTCATAAGGGTGGTATCTTCCCTTATTCTTCTTGTTGTTGTTGCTCTTAAAATTCCTATACTTCTCCCTTTCCTTGTCATGTTGCTCAAGTTTCAAAGCCAAGTCTATCACTTGATCAAAATTCTTGTTAGCATATGGTAACATGGCTCTGCTAAGTCCTGGGTTCAAACCTTTAATATACCTATCATTTTTGGATGCTTCATCTGCCACTAGCATTGCCCCATATTTGCATAATCCCTCAAACTTTTGAGTGTACTCAGTGACATTCAAATTTCCCTGCCTGAGTCTAATAAATTCTTCAAGTAAAGTGGTCTTAGCTGATGTTGGTACAAATCGTGCCTCCAACATTTCCTTGAATTGATTCCAAGTGATTTCATTTTCATTTCTCCCAGCTATGATCACCTCCCACCAGCTTAAAGCTACTCCTTTCAGCTGTCTTGAAGCCACTTTCCTCTTCCTTTGATCATCCAGATGCATGTCATTGAAAATCCTATCCAATGTCCTCAACCATGCTTGAATTTCCATCACATTCTCAGTCCCTTCAAAACTTTTGCCTCCCAAATTTGTATAAGCCTTTAATAGTTTTGAAAGTTCCTCATGTGGATTCTCAGGCCTATGCCCAATTCCATCCCTTAAAACCCTTACAAACTCCTGCATATCAAGCATCTGTGGCACACTGGGTCCTGTATGATGTGATCCCCTTCCTACCATGGTTTGCTAACTAAGTTATGGGCAAATGGTATTAGTATACTGTGAGTGTTTTATGTAGTTAATATTTTCCTATCTAAATTATTTCATCCAAGCAAACAGACATAATATATTTCTATAGTACTTAGCAATCAATACAACCATTTGCTCTAATACCAAATGAAATGACCCTCCAATTTTACCTACATTTTTATAGGATTTTTTTTTACATTTGCTCAATTAAACTTAGTTTAATTTCTCAGGGTCATTTCTTTTTTTTCTTCCAACAATTAGTCCGGGATTTAGATTCCTACTAATATAAATATATCAGTTTAATCATAGAAATATATGCACATACATATGATGATGTATGTGTTCCTCTTGTTTAAATCAGAGTATATATATATTTTTCAAATTCGTAAACAAGAGCCAGTTCTGTTTGATTTGAATTTAAAATTAATCTACTCATAATTTAAATTCCTATATTCTTTGATATTTGCATCATATAAGTAGATCCTGTTCAAATTTGTTTGTACTGGATTTGATCGTACAAATCATGATTTTTTTTTTGCATAGTTCAAATGTTAAATATTTGACTAAGTATCAGAAAATGATATCTACATTTATCATTTTCAACTTATGTATTTTTCTTTAAACCTCTCTTGTTCTTGACTTATACCATATGACACAGCACAAGTAAATCATTTAATTACTTGTTTTTAAGTTTTCTATGATAAAAGTACCGGATTTTAAAAATGTTTTAAAAAGTGAACTATCACTATGTTTTAAGTGAACCAGGCTTAGAATTTCAAAATGCTTCCTGGATTGATAATACCAATTAGCTAAGAATGCATATCTATCATTAGTATTTGAAAGAGATCTTTGACAAAACACTTGCTAAAGTAACAAAGAATTTTAAAATGCATTTTTATTTTCAAGCTTCAGACCAACATGATCAACCAAGACCCCCTCCTTTTGAAGCTGGTTGAACCATGTGGCTGTGTTAACCAGGCACCTTGTTCATGGAAATTGATATACCATTCATTTGCATGGTGTCTGCAACCTTTTCAGACCATTTGTTCTTCCCAAAACAACTTAGGAATGAACTTAGACCTTCACAAAATATTTCAGTAAAAACAACCAAACACTTAAAAATATATTTCAAAATTAAAACCAGATGTTTAGCTTCATAACTAACTGCTTTTGATTAAATAAAACATGACTAGTTCATATAAGTTTTTGTAAGGCAATGCTCATTACACTTATATCATTTACTCAGATTTTTCATAGATAATTTTCAAGTCCACTTTTTTTTCTAATTCAACCAGATAATACTTCAATTCTTTAAACCTTAATGCATAGCAAAATTTAACAGAAAAATATCCAGTTTAATCTAACTTAGCTAATACATTACATAACATCAAATTCAAACACAACTTTCTCATGAATGCAGATAAAATCATTTTAAGCTCTTATTAAAACTAGCAAGCATGCTCATCCATTTCTTTTTCTCACTGGCCACTAACCTTTTCTTTCTATTTAAGCTTTGCATTTCCTGAAAGAGAATTAGTGGCTGCCCCATTTTAAAATGAGATACCCCCATATGCCATGAGCAAACAAGGGTCAGATCTGAGATCTGGTATGAGCAACATCAGAATATTCAAAGCATTAAGCAAACTGGGTGATGAGCATAAGTACTGATTTTGTATATATGTAATTTCTTTAATCAACTGTTTTACTATGTTTCACAGACTTTAGTTCAAGAATGATATCTTCATCTATCATCAATCTACACATATTTAATTATGTAATCATTAATATCTATCTACAACATACATATATTCATTGGAACTACCATAGTTCCATTCCAACCAACCTAAGAAATACTCATATTCCTATTTCTTCATTTCTAGGTGGTATACATTAATTTAAATTCCTAGCCTCATCTGCTATTAAGGAATCACACGGACACATTGCAATGAACTAATTCACATCATTGCACAAAGATCTCAGGGCTTAAACAAACCATGTGTCAACTTGCATACATCAAATATAAAAAGCATTCCAGCAGCCTTCTTGGCTCACATCCCTAGTTTATTTACTAGATGTCTTGGTTAAAATCCTATCATCAGATAGCTAGTTGAACCTGACATTGTAAACATGGAATTATCCATGCATCTTACTAGCATACAATTTTCTTTTAAAAACAAGCAGGCATTCATTTTCAAGGATGTTGTCATTATGTCTTGATCTAAATAAAATGAAAGAATATTTTCAACTGAAAAATAGAGACATGGAATATAGAATTTATTTTTGATCTGCAAGTAACTATGGTTGAACCAGATTCAAGATCTAGCTTGACCATAATTCTTAGCTTGTGGGTTCCCTTTTTTTCCTTTAATTAAGGGCTCAACACATATAGAATTTCTATTGCACCCTTAATTTTTTTTCCTTTTTAAGCCTCAGCACTTATATATAGTATAATGCAGCTCATAATATTTTTCTTTATTAAAATTCCCATGCCATAGATCTATAACAGTTGAGAATATTCTTTCCATAACTTTGAAAATCTGGGCCTTAACAATTCTGAGCAAAATAAACAGAAAGTTGCACATCTAAAGGCAAACATTGCAACAGATCAAAGATCACCCAAAAACATCCATAATAAAATCATAACAGATCTAAAAGCATCCAAAGAGCATTGATAAAATTATATTCAATAAAACCAGAAATAAACCAATAGCAATATGAGAATTGGCCGCCTCATCTTAGGTCTTAATGCCATGAATTTGGTGAGGTTACTCACCTAAGTTCTTCCTTCTTTGATCAAAAATCCTTGTGTGTTTCTCTTGCCTTTTTTTATATTTCTTTCTTATTTTTTTAAGTAACTTGGGTAAAATGATTTTCTGGTTATAACTGCCCATTTATATACATGTTTTTCTCTACGGTTTTATCAAGATAAAATTCCACTTTTGTCCTAGCTATTATCATGTATTTTACATTTTATATTTTTTCACATTTCCATCCTTAATCACCCCGGCTGCATTAGCTGTTTATGGACAGCACTTTCCTCCTTTTGCTTTTCAGAAATGGTTATTTTTAAATATCTCTCACTTATTTAAATCATGTTGAAAGTGTGACCACTATATTTTATACTTTAACTTATTTCTGAAAATCCTCTTTGCTATTTTTTGCCTACACATACACATGCTTACTTTTTTAGTGTTTTATGCCAATTTAATGTTACTTCTTTTGCTTGGCTTTAACATTTTCTGCACACAGAAAATATACATGTGTATAAGTATATAAATATTTATTTTATTTAATTTCCCCCTGTTTCATAGAAAGTATATTTAAGCATACATTTCATTTTTAACTTAAGTTAGGCTTAAGTTACAATCCAATGCTTTTAAATAAAGAATTTACTCTCTCATTTTTAAATAAGATTTTTCTGTTTTTTTTCTTCAGTATTTAAAATATATTTCTAGTTTCAATGTGTATACATATTTATTTTCACAGAAAGTCTTTAATTTCAATATATACAGAAAACATATTTAATTTGATTGATAACTCATATTTCAAAATCATATTTGAAATGCTTCCTTCCTTTGTTTATTTGTTTTATTTATCATTACCATTTCATTTTTTTTTTCAGAAATTTTAAATCCTTTCCTTGTGCCATTTTTAGTGTGCATGTGCACACATATCTCTACACATCATTCAATTCAAAAACTCCATCTATATTTGATCCAAATATTTTTAAACTGAATTGTTTTATTAAAATAATTTTCCTCAAAATTTTTGGAGTATTACAAATATATAATATTCAAATGATCTTTACAAAAAGAAACTTTAATATTCATACAATAATCAATGTCTAACCTATCATCGGCCTGGACAGTTATAACAATTTGTTCTTACAAAAAATGATTAATACAAACAAGTAATGCAGTAGAAAATAAAAGTATGAGAATGCATCTAGGAGGTATCTAACTCATCTCTTAAAGATCCAAAGCACGCATAACTAAAGTTGGAAAAGAACTCGGGTCTGACCCGAGCATCATAGAAAAATAACATCCGAATCAGTCTGGTAAAGCAGCATGAGAAACTCAAATCATTTGGATTTTTATATTTATAAAACCCTTCAAAAATAATGGTATCTTGTAAGATGCAAATAAACACAGGCGAGATTTTAGGTTAAGATAACCAAACAATTTTCTACGAAAATCTAATGTTATTATAATAATGTTTAGAGTTTAAAATAAATATATAACATAATTGAAATACTTGCATCTCATGTTTCAACATATTTGGTATATAATTAAGTCCGTAAAGCACGTATTGGAAAATGGATTACAACAGTGACAGGGTAAGGGACTACCTTCCGTACGGTACACCTCTACAGAAAATGCACCGAGATTATAAACAAATTGCACCTCTACGTCAGGACTGACCTACCCCTTCCTGGATAGTACCGAATATGATCATCCCTCGATTGCAGCTTAGAACTATACAAGACCCTTAGCTTACATAAATCCATAAATACCGATCTAGATCAGGCGATGACCATGCCCTAATGGGAACAACCTACATAGCCATACGACATAACTTCTATTTCATTCATTATTGCGTATAAGGCTCGAGACTACGTTTTACCTTTTATATAGCAATCACAATTGGAATGCTAACAATGCCCGCCAAACAACAATGCAATATTAGCATTCATCCATATAAGTTGTTTAAGTTATGAACAAGCCGAAGACACTACTTCTACTACGTCCCTTTTGGAATCATCCTTAGGATTAGTAGCGAGTAGCCCTTGCACTCCAAAGATTCTATCTTCACTTCCATCATCTTCAAGATGACTCCACTTCGAAACTTGCACCGTTGGGTTCGTGGCGATTTTCAGATTAATTTTCGTATATAAATTTTTACGATTAGAGTTCAAACGAAAGATTATCATCGTTTGAATATTTAAAATCATAAATAATTATATATGTAATTAATAAAATAAAGTATAATTAGTCAAATAAATTGATGTTAATTAACGCTCGTTAAAGTTAACCGATGCTTAATGTTTAAGTAAGTTTAACGTTAATCAGGTAGGTGTAAAATGGTATAAAATAAATTAAAAAAGGAAAGAATAAACAAAAGCCATGGTCGACCCCTAAATCGCATCGATCGACTGCTACTAGTCAACCAGTAGGGATGGTGGTTGACCAATCAAGCTGTTAATTGAAGAATTTTGATGTGGCCAACAACCAAGATTTAAAATAAAAGAATCTAACGATTGGTATTGATTCGAACGCCAATAAATACGGACCTAACCCCTCACTTTTCTTCTCATTTTTTCCGAAGCAACGGTGAAGCTCTGCCATTTTCTCTCCTCTAAATTCATAAATCTAAATAAATCTATAGTCTATATATGTATATACAAGTGGAGGATAACAAAGGATAATTGAGAAGGAGAAAAGGGTCCAATATAATCGTCAAAGTCAAGGTAAAATATAAACATGGATCTAATATGTAGGTTAAATCCTTTAGGTATTTGACAAATATGTGTGCATTTGCGGTGTTTATATCCAAATAGGGAGAAAAGGGAGTCAAACTTAAATAATATGGATTAGATCTAGAGATTTGAAAAGCTAAAAATATGTGTCAGAAATTATATATTTTTAAATAATCTTGGATTCATATTGTTGTAAATCTAATCATGTATGCCTAAAATATAAATTGGTGTTGTAGGCTAAAATTGTATATTTGAATGAATTTATAAACCATGTTGTTGCTCAAAATTTTCATAAAAGTTTAATAGGGCATGGCGGCCACCCATGGGTAGATAAACGCATCAGCCAAGCTAATTTGGGCTTCCTTGGAGACCGACAGACCCAAAGGTCGACAGATTTATATGTCTGAGTTCCTCTCACATAAGGACAGAAAATCGACCAAAGTGGATTTAAGGAGAGAGAACAGTCAGACTGGTGGAGAAAAGCATACCTACTAAAGTCCTGCCATCCTGAAAAGGCATTAACATAACCGCTCGGCCACCAACTGCTCCCATCCGAAATGGAAAGTAGTAATAAACTCTTAGTTACGCCGCTTGACATCCTGCAAAAGAAGCTACCAAGGTACGAAAAAGTGGTTTGTCATCATACATGCATGTATCGCTACCAACCCTCCAACTGGAAACCATCCCACAGATCGAGGTTTGAGATCCGATATTAAAATTTCATGTTTGTTCAAGTAATTGAGAGGAATCGAAAAATTTCTCTTACCACGGGAAGGCTTCACCCATGATAATAAGGGATATGTAATTCGTTTAACTTGTTTAACACATATTGGTGACACATATACTAGATGAAAATAAGATGTATGATAACTAGACAACTGGAATGAAATCCTCACAGGACTATCAAATTGGGGCATCTGAAATATCTTGGTCCGACCCGAGTATAATAAAATAATAAAAGAGTCAGTCTAGACTATAATAAATGGGTTAAGTAAAATCGTACGGACCACAAATATCCCAAGCAATCTCAACCGCAGATTAAAGGAGGCTTACTTATAAATACCCCAAACATTTCACCAGGCAAGGAGTCGAATTTAGAAAACTTAGAAGGATAACACTTCCCACCATACTCTTATCATCTCCAAGCATTCTCCATCATCTCCATGTATCCATTATATATATATATATATATATATATATATATATATATATATATATATATATATGTAACGACCCATAAATTTCAAAGGTTTTTATAACGTAATTAACTAAATTTTGCTTGAAATTTAATAATCAATCTTTGCAATGAAAATTTGGTACGTCTATTCAAACATAGCAAACGGCAGCTTTTCGTTGATAAATATGAAAGTTAGTTTTATTGTGTAATTTCAATTTAAAATCAGTTAATTTGATGAAAATAAAATGTTTATGAAATCTATATATTTTTATGTAATAAATGTGTAAATTATTTTTCAAGTGAGACATCATATTTCGTTTCGTCAAATTTGGACTGCTCTAGGCTCGTTTATCTTATTTTTGGCGTTTTAGCAGCACTTTGGCAGCGACATATCGAATTTTGATTTGATGATCCTATCATTCATATCTATGTACCATTCTGTTCGTCACGTCGTACTGATCTCCATATTATATTCATTCATGTGGTTCAATGCCCGGTACGCTGAAAAATGTTCATATCGATTCTGTATTTGTGCTGTTGGGATTCCTATGCCCTTTCATCTATTTACGGGTTCAATCAATAGCGCCTACTTTTTATATCCCCACCGTTCAACATATTTATCTAGTTGTCTGTTCACTTTTATTATCTTGCATGCCACTCTACGACTCGGTTCTTACATTTGATAAGAGAAGAAAAAAATATAAATATTTAATAATATAAAGATTTATCCATGACAACTATTTCTTCTTCCTAGCGTGTCTCCATGGTACATAGCTGTAGTCGCCTATCTGTCCTTTTTGAATTATTGCAAAAGAAAATATTTATTGCTTTCATTTTTGCCTCACACGTCATGCAACCTCACCCAGGCTTTGCTCCACGGCCGAACACCCTAGCAGCGAACCACCTAGCCGACCAATGGCTTCCCCCCTCCGCTTTCCATCCCTCCTGCGCCTCATTCCACGTGCCACGGACCCACCACCATCTTCCTCCCGACATTCCTCCCACAGAACCCGACCCCACCAAACACCCTATACAGCCAATAACCCGGCATACGACTTCCATTCTCCGCCTGCACCTATCTTTGCAACCGCGCCCCTCTCCCCTTTAGTCGTAGCTACCACCAGCCATAACCACCCACTACAGCACCCTCTCCCATGCCCGATTTAACTCCTCCACACCACTCGACGGCCTCCTATCGCCGCCACCGATCCCTTTTTCCCATCCTCCTCTCACGCAGCGGACATTCACCCCATCATTTGCCACACTTTTCCACGCCTTCAACCCACACACCCAGTCAGTCATTTCCTCCTCCTTGCTTTCGCCACCCACTGTTCATCAAGCAACTCCCCATAACCCACTTCACAACCAAGCTCCAGCCACAAATTTTCCTTAGCCAAACACGTAGTGCAAAGCAGCCACCGCATCAACCCTTCCGCCACAGCTAGCCCACGTCAGCCGACCATCTCCCTCCCGTCCTCCACCAAGCTGCTACTCGACCCACCTATCCTACAGTCCACTCATGCAGCTCTGAGACGATAGAGTTGTTATTCCCTTCCTTGCAATCGGCAAGTTTGTTACATATATATAAACCTATATAAGTTATATAATATATAATATGTCAGTTTCACATATGTTAGTTTATATATATAAGGTATTGGTTTATATATTAGTTTATAAATATATACGTATATATGAGTTCGTATATTGTTGTTCAGATTTTGCCTGCGACAATATTATTTTTATATTTCCTGTGAAGTAAGTTTTTATATTAGTTTATGTATTAATGGTATATATATAAGGATATATTGAGTTTGATTCCATGTTTACCTGTAGCATACATATTAAGTTTGTTCATATACATTTTTGTCTACATATGTATATAGTGGTCTGCATAGGTTTGTTTGAAGAAGCCACATATGATTGGTATTATATATATATATATATATATATATATATATATATATATATATATATATATATATATATATTCGCTTGTATATGATTTTGAATGACTTACACACACATTTATGCATAGAAAGAATACTGATTTATAAGAAATATTAATATGCAAATTTAGTTTATTTGTGTTTAGCTAAAATATTGATTTGAAAATGTATAATTTATTTTTAAATATATGTTTTTAAAATTGGTTTTAGAGAAAAATTTATTATTATATATATAACATATATTTTGTTCGGTTAATATCCAGCTAGTTGATTTGTTCTCATCGATTCCTACTTATCAGCTTCGTCCATCAAATCTGTCTTCAGTTACTTCGCTTTGTCATTTATTGTTTGGATTCGTCAATTTTCGAATTTGTGATTCATTCTGTGTGCTTGTCCTGTTCTCTTTCTAGCCTCGAAAGGTGAGCAATCACTCACGATCAATATTTTTATATTTAATAAATTAAATTCACACTGAAATGACAATTGGAATATGCTATTAAATTTAAACTGTTAATTATTTAATTGTTATATCTGATATGCTATTATCTACAATTGTTCACCTATGAAATATGACACCATAACCCTGTTGTATGTTTTATATTTTGATTTGTTACTGATGATATATGCATGTTATTGATATGTTATATTATTTGTTCTCACGCTGCAAGTTCCCTATTAGTTTAAAATTCCCCATGGGTTGAAATGATACATACCGGAACGATATTCTAGAATAGGGGAAAATCATTATGGGTTGAAATGATAAACCCAAGCGATTTTCATTGATTTTGAAAATTTGGGATTGCGGGTTGAAATGATATATACCCTTAAATATTTAAATTGCGGATTGAAATGATGAATATCCGTATCACTTGACCATATGATAGAAAATTTTATACGAACACCGTTGGTCTATATTTTTAAAATGATTTCCAAAGTTTGAAAGGAAATATATGGATCTTATTAAATATTGATTTTAAAAATATAATATATAAATGATTATTTTATATATGTATAAAATTTAGATTTTAAAAAAATTATATGTTTTGGAAACTTTAAATTTATTAGTTAGTTTTGGAAAATATAAATTTTAAAATTTTCTTATAATTTTTATTATTTAAAAAATATATAAAATAAGATTTAATACAAATACATTTAATAAAAAGATTTAATTTAACAAAATTTAATTTTGATTTATAAAATGTTTAAGCATTAATTTAAATTTATTTTAATACTTTCTTAAAAAAATAGATTTTATAATTTTAATAATAAAGGTTGGGAAGATAAATTAATGTTGACTTGGAATTTATATTGGTTAATTATTAAATTTAAGCAAGAATTTATTTTGGACTTACTGATTTTGAGATTTTGAAAATATGATTTATAACTTGATTTGATAAAAAGTGATTAAATGAATATTCTCAATTTTAAATAAAACTGATACTGAATATTTAATATTGATTTAAATTTATAAATTACGATTTATGATTAAGTGAATATTTTCCAATTTAAATAAAATTAAAATTAAATGTTGAAATACAAATGAGGTCAATACTGTAAATGTTTGAATATTTAAACTTGAATATTATTGGAATTAAAGAGATAGTTCAAACCTGGATTTGAAATTTATAAAGATTGAAATGGTTCATTGAAACTTTTAATTGTAAACCTTTTTACTTGAAAATTTTGAACTGGCATTGATTAAATTGAATTCTGTATTTTAAGTTGATTTGTGTAATGGAAGCGGATTTTCGTTGCCGAAAAACCGAACCATTAGGGTTTTAAGAAAGAAGATAGAAAATAGAGGGAAAAATAGAAAATTTTAAAATAGAACGGTACAGAAAGAAAACAACATCAGAATCTCACAATTCGCAGCGGAACAACATATAATAATAAATGAATAATCTTTAAACAAAGAACTATATCAGTTATTACATCACATTATATTACATTACATCAAATCATCAGAGTGTACAACAACATACAATAAACAGCGGAAAAGAAATACTATATACTAGTAATACGCCATGCCATCCAGCTTGCCTCCAGCAACTCCTGAATACCCAGAATATCCTGATAAACCTTAACTCTTGACTGCCCGTGTGGAAATTGGTGGGCACCCAGAGTTTAGGAAGGAAAGCAATAAACTCCGAGTCAGTCATGTGACTGGTGTGAGAACTCAAAACAGTTTATTTACTTTAAAATCAAAATAGAAGAATATTTTAAATTCAATTCGCAATGCTTTTAAAAATGAGACTACCATAAGGCCTCCCGCACACACACACATGCAAACGCAGAATCGGAGGAGATTTCTCCTTATGATAGTCAAAGATGCTTGATACGCATTTAAAATAACATTTGATATTATTATTAGTGCATAGTGTAGAGGAAAATCATTTCGAAAATAAAGATATAAATCTTAGCCAGCATAGAGATTCCGCACTTATGCCTACTATAGCTACCATGTTCAATATCAGGTTACCGCCACATTCCATAGCAGGTTATACAACTAAAACCGTACAAGTCTCGTATTGTTTCTTTGGATTTCCAACAAATGGTCAGGCCAAGGAACTTCCCATTGCCACATGGAAACGCCTCTGGCTGGACGTCCCCGAGAACTTAACCAGCTCTCTGCCAACACAAGGCCGGGTTACCTTTATCACTAGGTAACTACTACACGAATATGGCATCCCCCGGTCCCATTGGACCTTTAACCGAGCGCTCGTCACCAACAACACCACACAGTAATAAATATAGTGTATCAACATGAGTAAGTATCTGGGCTCCATACCATGATACCACCCTTTCCAGAAGGAAATGCACATACCCTAAAGGGAGCTACCCCTCATAACCTTGCCGCATCTTTCCTGTTTTGACCATTCCGGGATGTGAGGCTCGACGAATTCACGTCCACAAAAACATACTTTATACAAAAGCCATGCTTTGGGTCAACAAATGATCATAGAAATGATCACCAGGATAGATGATCAAACAAATGATCCTATCACAGATAGTCAACACAATGATCATTTCACAGCAACACTCAGTATGTCACATTACCAAATTGGGAATATATCGCTGATAACCTTCAACTACATAACCTCTGAGCTCGTACGTCTCAAAGAAGGGTGTTAAGCTAAAAGAATAAATTCTCCGCCACCAACAGAAATATATTTGAAAGAAATCTGCTTTATATCTCAATTTGTAATGTCAGACATACAATCCATACAAGTCTGTTCCGGGCTCGAACAGAACCGAAGGCACTTACAAAGAAGTCCTTGCAATCCGAATAATCTCTAATCACGTTCGGATTTCCCATCACTTATGGAGATCTCTATACCGGGGATCAGCCAGTGCAGAGACAATCAACAAGAAACCCTTATGTTTTCGAAAATATCCGGTCTTCAACACCGGTCTTCGAATGCAATTCATAACGACGTATCACATATTCGGAATGGGTTATACGACCCCAAGGTCCTTTCCCGGTTAACCCGAATAGTGAGCGCTTATTTTAAAAAAAATAAGTGTGGCATTCAATTTCAAACAAATTCACAACAAATACCTATTCAAAGGTAAATATCGATAGTCGATTATTGAACTATCAATAGATATGCACAACATCACCAGAATCCAAATAATTTTCCAAATTATTTATTTCCCAAAAATATCTTTAGAAGATATAAACTTTCCATACTTCAAAAATAAATCAATATTTATTTTTAAACCCATTTCCCAATTTCATTTATAAATTCCATATTGAATTTATATTTCCAAAATATTTATGAATATATGATTTCAAATATTCATTTTCAATTTATCTTCAAAAAGATAAATTCAAAATATTCACTTAATATTTAAAAAAACATTTTCATACTTATTTATTTATAAGTAATTCACAAGCCTTTTCATTTTCTATGCTTAGAAAATATTTAATATACTCTAATCGAAATTAAGTATATATTTCATTCTTTAAGGAAATCATTCACTTAACCATATTTATTTGGGCCAAAACGAATGTTGCGTAAAACATCGTTACGACAACCCCAAAATCACTAGTATAGGGATTCGAAATTTAAAATAGATATATAAATCCCAATACTATACAAAACATTTCCTTTCGAAAATCATCTATTATAACAACAGTGTTATAATCTATCATTTCCTTCTATTTCTTGAAAACATCTATTTCAACAATAAATGTTGAAATCTATGGTTTCGAATCTCAGCACCTTTTAAAACATCTTTAGATCGTTTTAATTCTATTTCAAACATCACTTCCAAAATAATTTCTTTAACAGAATATTCACTATTCAAAAACGTGAATATACCTTGTTAATAAATTTCATCACTTCTATTCATTTTATTTTAAGGAATTATTCACTGTCTAAAACATGAATATAACTCCATTAACAAATTACAACTATTTACTTATCAAAGTAAATCGTTTCGAATTTATAAAACAACGTTTATAAATTCTATTCTATTTATTTTATATCAACTCCTTTTATAAATTCCTTTATTAACCTATATCAATTCATATCACAATGATATACTAAAATTCATATTATAAGTCAAACACTTATAATTTATTTGTTTACAAAATTGTTTCGTTAAACTTCCCAATTTTATAAATCTTATAACTTATAAGATTCATTTATTTATCCAAAATCTATCCTTTTCCATAACTTTATAAATTTTATAAAACTACTGCTTATAAAATTTCATTTATAACTTCACCGTTATAATTCTATAAATTTCATTCATTTATGAAATTCATTCACAATTCTTTCTAACACTTAGAAAAGCTCGTTTTACACTTCTAATATTTTTAATTTATAAATATCAATTTATAAATCTTTTAATATAAAACAATTTATATTACTATTTTTAAAATGTCTTTAAACCCCTTTATAATCTCATCATTTGATTTATAAAAATAATCCAATTTTATAAATCCTATTTTTAAACTTTTTATAATAAATTCAAAAATCCCAGTTTAAACTATTTTATAAAATCATCAATCCCATATTTTCAAAAATCAACTTTTAACTATATTTCTCAAAAATATAATTTTTATAACATTAAGATTATAACGTTTATTTATTTATAATGGATCAATCCCAAAAATATTTTATAAACGTATATTTCCAAAAATCTCTTTAGAAATTAAATCGTTGTTTTTAAACTTCAAAATTGGATCCGATGATGTAACACATCAAATAGTCAATCACGACTTTCAAACATCATATATCATCCACGATAAACAATCAAATATCACAATGTATGAAATCAAATAAATATTTGTGAGGAATCCAGTTGGATCCCTCCAACCTATTTCCCTGCATCCACAGACATTAGCACAATACCAATTCCGTTTCAAGACGGAATATCGCGGTATATGGGATTTTATAAATATATATCCGCTTACTAACGGCGCATAGGGTCTCATCCGCTAAAAGAAAATGCGGGAAATCAATCAACTGCAATATATACATATGCCAATATATATATATTGCTATATATATAATATAATACCAATTCCACTTCAAGGTGGAATATCGCGGTATATGTGTGTAATAAATAACCTCCGCTTACTAACGGCGTATAGGGTCTATTCACATCCAATATATATATCAATCATCATTCAATCATTCAATCAACACAGTCAATCAATTTTAAATTTAACTATTTAAAATTTAAATAAACAACAGAAATTCCTTTTGAGTGAGAAGTTCTCACCTTTGCTTTTATTAGCAATCAATTTCCTTCTTGACTCGATTTCTTGATTTATACCTTGTATAAATATTTATACACAATTTATTAATATTCGAAATAATCGAATAATAAATTTTCATTAGATAATTTCTATTCATCGGCGATTTCATTTTTATAGTTAAATTAACTGATAGTTTTATTTAAACCAATTTCTTCTTTAAAATTTATTTAACTAAAATTTAAATTTCTTTTAATAAACTTTATTAACTAACCATTTAATTCGAAGCATTCTTTCTTTTTAATAAATTAATCTAAATTTTATCTTTAACAATTTTTCCTTTCACAAAAATTTTCCCATTTGAAACTAAAATTTCTATTCCTTTAATAACATTACAAATTTTTAAACAAAATCCCTTTTATAAAACAAGTTTTCCTTTTTATAACTTATTTAACTAAAATTTAATTTAAACAATTAAACTTCCAAAAATTTATTTTTTTAGTAACTTAAACGAATCAAATAAATATTTGTTAACGAGTTAATCACTTTAATGTAACTATTAAATATTCTTTCTAGGTTTAAACATGATAACAATATTTAATTTCAATTTATTTTTAAAACTAACTTTTCCTTTATTAAATTATTTTTAATACCTATATGTAAGTATATATTTTTTTTCTTTCTTCTGCATACAATCTAAATTAAAAAAAAAAATTTATTACCTTACTGTCGATACCCAGATCCATGTTTGCTCTGCCTCGAGTCGCGACTGCTACGCCCTCTGCATCGACTCGTGCGCGCGCTTCGTCGCCGCGAGCTTGAAGCCGTCGCCGCCCACGATCCACTGCCACCCTCGCCTCCTTGCGCGTACACACATGCTACTCGACGACGCCATCACCTCGCGCTCGAAATCCCCAAATTCGCGACATCGCGATTGCCGCCGACCTCCCACGCGCGCGTGCGCCTCGCCGTTGCCTTTGCCCCCCCTTGCCATCACGAACGCTGCCATGCGCCGCCCTTCACGGCATCGTCGCCTCCGAGCATGCGCGCGCCCATCCCACGAATCGCCTCATCGCGCGCGTGCGCCAATTCCCCCTTTTTTTTTTTTTATGAATCAGTTTGGCTGTTGATTTGGGGGGAAAGAAAGGAAATAGGAGAGGGAGAGTCGTTAGTTTCTGAAGAGGAGATAGCGGCTTCGATTTCACGTACCAAGCTTCGGCCATTATTTTTTTCTTTCTTTCTTTGTTTTGGAACTGAGGGGAGAAGGAGATGGTATTTAAAATTGAACAAAGTATGGTTTGCACGACTTCGTGATTTCCTGCGTGATACTCGGCGTGAGTTTAGGGAAGACGTGTATTTGTTTGACTAAGTTTATATTTAAATTTAAATTTAAATCGTTGAAAATTTTGACGCGTTTACGTGTCGTGTGCTCACATATTAACTCCAAAAAATGCGAAATTTGAAATCCGGCAATAATTTAATATTACGGACCCAATGGAACTGGTTTCGTCGAATTCCGAGACTGTGCCTCGGACGGCTATTTTAAATATCGATTCGAACGATTAAATTTCAAAACTGAACAATTCACTTTCAAATTCAATTCTGAAGCTTCTATTATCTTCAATATTATCAATATGAATTTTACAAGCCTTTGAAATATTTTTAATTGGCTTAAAATTGAAGATTCAAATTTTTATTCAACTCTCAATAGATTAAATTCTATAATTTAATCGTCAAATTCAAAGTTATATTGAAAATTCAATCCAAACCATCATTTAAATATTTAAAATAAATTAAATATTCTCAATTTAAATTATTCAAAATTCAGGGTCGTTACAATCTTTCCCCCTTAAAAGAATTTCGTCCCGAAATTACAAGTTAAGAAGAATGCCCTTATCCCGTCTATTATTTTTCACAATCCAAATAGTTTTATCAACTTACTAACCTAAATCTTTTTACTAGAGATTCACTATCTTTTCAACTAGCTTTCTAACTTCAATTATAGGTTTCAAACAATATTGTTTTCCTGACAATTCAAATTTAAATTCAAATTCAAATTTCAAACTTTCAAATTTTTTCTAACACCCTAAATTTTCGAAAAATTTCGCCAGCGTTTCCTTTGTGCGGCTCGATCGGTACGACTACAAAATGGCACCACGACCCCTCAGAATCAAAAAGAAAAGAGAAAAGCCAAGTGGCTAGAGAAGAAAGTCATCAAATCTCATACTGAAATTGAAATACGTACTTTTTTGTCGAGTAATTCAATTTTATCTTTGAAATCAAAATCTCAATTCCTTTATACACCTGTATATCCTGCTATCACAATATCTAATCCAACATTCAAACCAATTTGCAAATTTCTATTACAAAATTTCCAACATATGTTTCTTATACATTTTTACTTCACTATTGAAGTTACATATCCATTCTCATTCAATTCTATTTTTCAATTTTTTTTTTTGGAATTCAATTCACAGTTTTTAAATTTTATTCGAATTCAATTCTCAATACTAAATATTGAATTCTAACGATTAGTTTTTATTTAGTAATTCACATTACTATTTTAAATTAGTTTTATTCACTAATTCATTTCAATTTTTCCATATTCAATTCATTCCATTTGAAATTATTTCACAAATGAATAAATTATCAAGTTAATTTACTTGAATCCAATCCATTTTATTTAATTCCATATACTAATGATAATAATTCTATATTATCACTTCCTAACAATTATGCAACCATATACTATAATAATTCATAGAAAATCATTTCTTTTTTTTCTATACAAAAATAGTTTTGGGTAAAATATCTTATTTACCCGATTCAAAAATAATTTTATATTCACTAACAAATACGCGCTCATATCTATTATTACACTCAAACTCATTCTAGAGTATAGCTGACTCTATCTCTAACGAGTAATACCCTACAGAACCATGGTTGTCGCTTAACCATATGCTCTGATACCAAATGTAACGGAAGCGGATTTTCGTTGCCGAAAAACCGAACCATTAGGGTTTTAAGAAAGAAGAGAAGAAAGAAAGAAGAGAGAAAGAAGATAGAAAATAGAGGGAAAAATAGAAAATTTTAAAATAGAACGGTACAGAAAGAAAACAACATCAGAATCTCACAATTCGCAGCGGAACAACATATAATAATAAATGAATAATCTTTAAACAAAGAACTATATCAGTTATTACATCACATTATATTACATTACATCAAATCATCAGAGCGTACAACAACATACAATAAACAGCGGAAAAGAAATACTATATACTAGTAATACGCCATGCCATCCAGCTTGCCTCCAGCAACTCCTGAATACCCAGAATATCCTGATAAACCTTAACTCTTGACTGCCCGTGTGGAAATTGGTGGGCACCCAGAGTTTAGGAAGGAAAGCAATAAACTCCGAGTCAGTCATGTGACTGGTGTGAGAACTCAAACAGTTTATTTACTTTAAAATCAAAATAGAAGAATATTTTAAATTCAATTCGCAATGCTTTTAAAAATGAGACTACCATAAGGCCTCCCGCACACACACACACATGCAAACGCAGAATCGGAGGAGATTTCTCCTTATGATAGTCAAAGATGCTTGATACGCATTTAAAATAACATTTGATATTATTATTAGTGCATAGTGTAGAGGAAAATCATTTCGAAAATAAAGATATAAATCTTAGCCAGCATAGACATTCCGCACTTATGCCTACTATAGCTACCATGTTCAATAGCAGGTTACCGCCACATTCCATAGCAGGTTATACAACTAAAACCGTACAAGTCTCGTATTGTTTCTTTGGATTTCCAACAAATGGTCAGGCCAAGGAACTTCCCATTGCCACATGGAAACGCCTCTGGCTGGACGTCCCCGAGAACTTAACCAGCTCTCTGCCAACACAAGGCCGGGTTACCTTTATCACTAGGTAACTACTACACGAATATGGCATCCCCCGGTCCCATTGGTCCTTTAACCGAGCGCTCGTCACCAACAACACCACACAGTAATAAATATAGTGTATCAACATGAGTAAGTATCTGGGCTCCATACCATGATACCACCCTTTCCAGAAGGAAATGCACATACCCTAAAGGGAGCTACCCCTCATAACCTTGCCGCATCTTTCCTGTTTTGACCATTCCGGGATGTGAGGCTCGACGAATTCACGTCCACAAAAACATACTTTATACAAAAGCCATGCTTTGGGTCAACAAATGATCATAGAAATGATCACCAGGATAGACGATCAAACAAATGATCCTATCACAGATAGTCAACACAATGATCATTTCACAGCAACACTCAGTATGTCACATTACCAAATTGGGAATATATCGCTGATAACCTTCAACTACATAACCTCTGAGCTCGTACGTCTCAAAGAAGGGTGTTAAGCTAAAAGAATAAATTCTCCGCCACCAACAGAAATATATTTGAAAGAAATCTGCTTTATATCTCAATTTGTAATGTCAGACATACAATCCATACAAGTCTGTTCCGGGCTCGAACAGAACCGAAGGCACTTACAAAGAAGTCCTTGCAATCCGAATAATCTCTAATCACGTTCGGATTTCCCATCACTTATGGAGATCTCTATACCGGGGATCAGCCAGTGCAGAGACAATCAACAAGAAACCCTTATGTTTTCGAAAATATCCGGTCTTCAACACCGGTCTTCGAATGCAATTCATAACGACGTATCACATATTCGGAATGGGTTATACGACCCCAAGGTCCTTTCCCGGTTAACCCGAATAGTGAGCGCTTATTTTTAAAAAAATAAGTGTGGCATTCAATTTCAAACAAATTCACAACAAATACCTATTCAAAGGTAAATATCGATAGTCGATTATTGAACTATCAATAGATATGCACAACATCACCAGAATCCAAATAATTTTCCAAATAATTTATTTCCCAAAAATATCTTTAGAAGATATAAACTTTCCATACTTCAAAAATAAATCAATATTTATTTTTAAACCCATTTCCCAATTTCATTTATAAATTCCATATTGAATTTATATTTCCAAAATATTTATGAATATATGATTTCAAATATTCATTTTCAATTTATCTTCAAAAAGATAAATTCAAAATATTCACTTAATATTGAAAAAAACATTTTCATACTTATTTATTTATAAGTAATTCACAAGCCTTTTTATTTTCTATGCTTAGAAAATATTTAATATACTCTAATCGAAATTAAGTATATATTTCATTCTTTAAGGAAATCATTCACTTAACCATATTTATTTGGGCCAAAACGAATGTTGCGTAAAACATCGTTACGACAACCCCAAAATCACTAGTATAGGGATTCGAAATTTAAAATAGATATATAAATCCCAATACTATACAAAACATTTCCTTTCGAAAATCATCTATTATAACAACAGTGTTATAATCTATCATTTCCTTCTATTTCTTGAAAACATCTATTTCAACAATAAATGTTGAAATCTATGGTTTCGAATCTCAGCACCTTTTAAAACATCTTTAGATCGTTTTAATTCTATTTCAAACATCACTTCCAAAATAATTTCTTTAACAGAATATTCACTATTCAAAAACGTGAATATACCTTGTTAATAAATTTCATCACTTCTATTCATTTTATTTTAAGGAATTATTCACTGTCTAAAACATGAATATAACTCCATTAACAAATTACAACTATTTACTTATCAAAGTAAATCGTTTCGAATTTATAAAACAACGTTTATAAATTCTATTCTATTTATTTTATATCAACTCCTTTTATAAATTCCTTTATTAACCTATATCAATTCATATCACAATGATATACTAAAATTCATATTATAAGTCAAACACTTATAATTTATTTGTTTACAAAATTGTTTCGTTAAACTTCCCAATTTTATAAATCTTATAACTTATAAGATTCATTTATTTATCCAAAATCTATCCTTTTCCATAACTTTATAAATTTTATAAACCTACTGCTTATAAAATTTCATTTATAACTTCACCGTTATAATTCTATAAATTTCATTCATTTATGAAATTCATCCACAATTCTTTCTAACACTTAGAAAAGCTCGTTTTACACTTCTAATATTTTTAATTTATAAATATCAATTTATAAATCTTTTAATATAAAACAATTTATATTACTATTTTTAAAATGTCTTTAAACCCCTTTATAATCTCATCATTTGATTTATAAAAATAATCCAATTTTATAAATCCAATTTTTAAACTTTTTATAATAAATTCAAAAATCCCAGTTTAAACTATTTTATAAAATCATCAATCCCATATTTTCAAAAATCAACTTTTAACTATATTTCTCAAAAATATAATTTTTATAACATTAAGATCATAACGTTTATTTATTTATAATGGATCAATCCCAAAAATATTTTATAAACGTATATTTCCAAAAATCTCTTTAGAAATTAAATCGTTGTTTTTAAACTTCAAAATTGGATCCGATGATGTAACACATCAAATAGTCAATCACGACTTTCAAACATCATATATCATCCACGATAAACAATCAAATATCACAATATATGAAATCAAATAAATATTTGTGAGGAATACAGTTGGATCCCTCCAACCTGTTTCCCTGCATCCACAGACATTAGCACAATACCAATTCCGTTTTAAGATGGAATATCGCGGTATATGGGATTTTATAAATATATATCCGCTTACTAACGGCGCATAGGGTCTCATCCGCTAAAAGAAAATGCGGGAAATCAATCAACTGCAATATATACATATGCCAATATATATATATTGCTATATATATATAATATAATACCAATTCCACTTCAAGGTGGAATATCGCGGTATATGTGTGTAATAAATAACCTCCGCTTACTAACGGCGTATAGGGTCTATTCACATCCAATATATATATATATATATCAATCATCATTCAATCATTCAATCAACACAGTCAATCAATTTTAAATTTAACTATTTAAAATTTAAATAAACAACAGAAATTCCTTTTGAGTGAGAAGTTCTCACCTTTGCTTTTATTAGCAATCCATTTCCTTCTTGACTCGATTTCTTGATTTATACCTTGTATAAATATTTATACACAATTTATTAATATTCGAAATAATCGAATAATAAATTTTCATTAGATAATTTCTATTCATCGGCGATTTCATTTTTATAGTTAAATTAACTGATAGTTTTATTTAAACCAATTTCTTCTTTAAAATTTATTTAACTAAAATTTAAATTTCTTTTAATAAACTTTATTAACTAACCATTTAATTCGAAGCATTCTTTCTTTTTAATAAATTAATCTAAATTTTATCTTTAACAATTTTTCCTTTCACAAAAATTTTCCCATTTGAAACTAAAATTTCAATTCCTTTAATAACATTATAAATTTTTAAACAAAATCCCTTTTATAAAACAAGTTTTCCTTTTTATAACTTATTTAACTAAAATTTAATTTAAACAATTAAACTTCCAAAAATTTATTTTTTTAGTAACTTAAACGAATCAAATAAATATTTGTTAACGAGTTAATCACTTTAATGTAACTATTAAATGTTCTTTCTAGGTTTAAACATGATAACAATATTTAATTTCAATTTATTTTTAAAACTAACTTTTCCTTTATTAAATTATTTTTAATACCTATATGTAAGTATATTTTTTTTTTCTTTCTTCTGCATACAATCTAAATTAAAAAAAAAAATTATTACCTTACTGTCGATACCCAGATCATGTTTGCTCTGCCTCGAGTCGCGACTGCTACGCCCTCTGCATCGACTCGTGCGTGCGCTTCGTCGCCGCGAGCTTGAAGCCATCGCCGCCCACGATCCACTGCCACCCTCGCCTCCTTGCGCGTACACACATGCTACTCGACGATGCCATCACCTCGCGCTCGAAATCCCCAAATTCGCGACATCGCGATTGCCGCCGACCTCCCACGCGTGCGTGCGCCTCGCCGTTGCCTTCGCCCCCCCCTTTGCCATCACGAACGCTGCCGTGCGCCGCCCTTCACGGCATCGTCGCCTCCGAGCATGCGCGCGCCCATCCCACGAATCGCCTCATCGCGCACGTGCGCCAATTCCCCTTTTTTTTTTTTTTTTATGAATCAGTTTGGCTGTTGATTTGGGGGGAAAGAAAGGAAATAGGAGAGGGAGAGTCGTTAGTTTCTGAAGAGGAGATAGCGGCTTCGATTTCACGTACCAAGCTTCGGCCATTATTTTTTTCTTTCTTTCTTTGTTTTGGAACTGAGGGGAGAGGGAGATGATATTTAAAATTGAACAAAGTATGGTTTGCACGACTTCGTGATTTCCTGCGTGATGCTCGGCGTGAGTTTAGGGAAGACGTGTATTTGTTTGACTAAGTTTATATTTAAATTTAAATTTAAATCGTTGAAAATTTTGACGCGTTTACGTGTCGTGTGCTCACATATTAACTTCAAAAAATGCGAAATTTGAAATCCGGCAATAATTTAATATTACGGACCCAATGGAACTGGTTTCGTCGAATTCCGAGACTGTGCCTCGGACGGCTATTTTAAATATCGATTCGAACGATTAAATTTCAAAACTGAACAATTCACTTTCAAATTCAATTCTGAAGCTTCTATTATCTTCAATATTATCAATATGGATTTTACAAGCCTTTGAAATATTTTTAATTGGCTTAAAATTGAAGATTCAAATTTTTATTCAACTCTCAATAGATTAAATTCTATAATTTAATCGTCAAATTCAAAGTTATATTGAAAATTCAATCCAAACCATCATTTAAATATTTAAAATAAATTAAATATTCTCAATTTAAATTATTCAAAATTCAGGGTCGTTACAATTTGAATCGATTTGTGAAATTGTAGGAAATTGACTTTATTATATAAAGTATTTTAATATATATTATTTTAACTTATGAACTATTTTAAGATATAATTTATTTCAATATATAACTATTTTAATTTATAAATATTTTAATATATATACTATTTTCAATATCCAAACAGTTGAAGTTGGAAGTGTCATGCTTTTAATAGTGTTATCATTTCAAAGTGTTATGATCTCAAAAGTGTTATGATTTCAAAGTGTTATGATTTTGAAAGTGTTATAATTTTGAAAGTGTTACGATTCTGAAAATGAATATTATTTAAAGTGAATGATGATATTAAATTTAGATGGTTTTGAAATGAATATGATATTTTGATATGAAGTATGAACTATTTGAAAAATATGACCATGGTGTGAAATAAGCTTTGGTTGTTAAAGAGACCGGGATCGGATATTGTCATACTCTCTGCCAATACCGAAACCACTTTAACAACTGTGTACGTGGTGGAGATTTCAAAACGAAGTAGGATGGTTTGGTGATGATTCTGTATGAGGTATTTATGTAGCCCTGACTCCCGTGAGTCAGCTTGATGTGGTTAAAAAGGAGCCAATCTGGGCCAAGTAAGGTCATTCCTCCGATCAGACACATTTTTTCGATACCATTCTATTACTTTGTGATTTGATTGGGTGTACCTTTTGATTTGGAAGTGTGTCTCGAGGTGGACGGTAGTAGCTGCTATGCGTTACCACCAGTCCGGATCTGCATACGGTATATATACCCTGATATTGCCTCGCGTGCCTTGCCACATTCCCTATCGCGCCTTCTATGAGTTTGGTTTGTACCATACCTATGGAGTGCCCTTTGAGTAAACCTCATAGAGGAGCTTACGGTACTGTATAGACTATGGGAATATAAAAAATGTGTTAAGGGCATATGGGTAACGCCTTAACACTATTTTAATAGTTTACTTTACTATAAACATATTATAATAGCGTATATTACTACATAGTAGATAGTTCCATGGATCCTTAGAGGATGAAAATCCCAAACATCATTTAAGTTACTTGTATTTCTATTGACATTTCACTTGAGTTGAATTTACTGATATAAGAATGTTAATCCTGACTCGAGTGTTTTGTGTTTCGCTTTATGCTGGAGTCAGATTGAGTGTTGCTGGAGTCAGATTGAGTGTTACAGCATTTGTGACTCACCTTTGGAGATTGGAGCATTGCTTGAGATCCATCTCTATCTGTTCAGCCTTCTGTTATTTTCAGATGTTATGTTCAGCCTTGTCAGTTACTTTGTATTCGATGCTACCTTGTATTTGAGATTTCTATTGTACTTTATTTTAAACTCTGTTGTTTTATAGTAGCTTCATGAACTACATTTATCTATTCCGCTGCTTATTGTTGTAATAATCTATTTCTGTGATTCTATGATTGATTTATTTACTATATATGCTGAGTTTTGTCAAATATAAATTAATAATATGTTGTTTTGAGCAAATTCAAGTCTGACATATGTGGATGCGAAAGGTTCAAAATAAAGGGTCATTACAGTTGGTATCAGAGCTGTGGTTTAGGAAAAACTTAGCATATAGAGTAAATTTAATTACGGAATTAACTTCATTTGAGCTTGATTTTTTTTCCTCTTTGATTCAGATTTTCCTTGAATTTTAGAACATTCCTCGTTTCTAAAAATCATTCTTGTCTTTTCCTGTTCATGTTTTTCTTGATACGGGAGCATCCCATAGCTCCATTTCCGTTGATCTCTGTAATAATTTGAGCTTATCTTGCCACCCCAATTTGGCAATTTCATCCTTTTGTGTGACTGGTCTCATCGGCAGTCCCATCAACCTTAGTATGATTTGTAAAGGGGTGAAATTCCTTTACAGCAGGCGTCGATTCACCGGAGATTACTATATCCTCGGTTTGATGATTTTATCTCTTGTGAAAGCCCGAATCATTTCTCTAGGAAACGACCGTGTAACTCTCTCATGAATGAATGTCAAATGCCACTGGATTAAGTAGGCAGTTCTACCTTTTCGCTTGATTTTCAACCTGGCGATCTCGACTCCACCTTTGCTGTCATACTATTTATGGATATCTTTGGTGAAGTCACTTCTCTTCCTCCCAAGTGGGAAATTGAATTTCCGCACTAATCTTATTCTGGGAATCTTGGTTGACTCGGTTAAGGTCACTCGCAATTAATATTAGTCTATCCATCCCTCCTCTTTTGTAATTTAATTATCTTATCTTCCTTTCGAGTTTACCTTCTTGATTAGAATTCTCTTTTATTAAGGTCCCTCTAAATTTAAATCTCTATTCTTGCTCTAGAATCCATTCTTGAATAATCCTGTGAGGGGGTGTATTTGTTATTAATATAAAAATGTTTTATATTGTGTTGTTTGAGTTGTTAAGTTTTATTTGGGGTTTTGATCGATTTGTTTGGCCAACGCTGTCGATAGGAATTCTAAAATACTTGAACAGAGCAAACTGACATAATATTGTTTACGAAATTTGTAATTTTTGTATGGTTATATTTTATATATTAAAGTATAATTTTCTAAAATTGGAGAGTTAATAAAATTGGTTGTTAGGAATGATAATACCAGATTATTATTTATTATTTTTGTCGACACTACTAAATCATTTTCTATTGTTGGGTGTTATAAGGTGTTGAAATTTTATAAATATGGTTTATAAATTTGATTTGAAAATGAAATGAACTTAAATTAAGAATTTGAGAATTTAATTTTCGAAGCCTTCAAAATCTAGCCTTTAAAGTTTTGTAAAATATTATTTGATAGTATTTTTAAATATAAATTGTTTTCAAAGAATTTTAAAATGAAGTAAGTCAGTACTCTTCTCTTTTATCGCTGGAAAATTATTTCGATGATAACCGTAGCATCATCGACATTCATTTTCGAGCCTCAAAGTGGAGAGACCACTTGGTAGGTTTGCTACACTTTTGTTTGGAAAAGGAATTTGATTTAATTTCTCGAGTATGGTTTAATGTTTAAAATATATATATATATATATGTATGTATGTATATATTTCAAAAATAGTTTGATGTGAAATCAGGAAAAATTTAATTCTTAAACTCTGTGTTAAGTTAGGGTTTTCAATCATTGAAATAAATCAAAAAAATTGTGAAATATTTGAAGTGTTTAAAATTTTAAATTGGAATTTAAAATAGCTTGGAATAGTTGAACTAGGAAAAAATTTATCTGTATAATAATAGTTGCATTCTAATATATATAACTTACCTAAATTATTCAAAAAGTTAAAATGTTAAGGTGAATATATAATTGAAGGTTATGTAAGAGAAAACTTAGTAATAAATTATTCAAACTAAAATCTTGCTTAATAAAAATGTTGTGAATAATGGGTAAATTTGTATAGTGTTCGATTATATTCAATGACATTAATAAAACTTACCTGGAAGGCTTGAATTTAATTGAATAATATATAATAACAAATAAGATGTCCAAAATGAATTTTGTAAGGAAATTTATAGATAAAAATTTAGGTGATTATAATAAATTTTATACACTTAACCTATATTTTAAGATATGCCAGTGAAATAAACTGAATAATAAAAGGAAAATGCTATCTAAATAAATAAATAAATATGAACCTAAGAATAGTTGAATGTTGAGGTGGAATTTACTATAGTTTGATCAAATAGATTAATAAGTAATAAAACAAACTTGGTTGTGAAAATTTTGAATAAATGTTAGTAAATTGAAAACAAATCAATTGAATGAAAATATATGGAATTGAACTCAACCAAACGTGAACACAATAAATTTGATTGATTTAAATACAATGAATTGAAATCAATTAGTTGAATATAAACTTATTTAAAAGTAAATGAAATTTATATGATTGGAATTAATATGGTATCTGGTATTTTATATTTCAAATCTATCTTTTCTTCTGGTTGTTTCTATTCTTCTATCTTATTCCTTTTCGGGGATGAAAAGTTTTGAGTGGAGGAGAGGGTTACGGCCCGTAAATATTAAAGGTTTTTATAACGTAATTAATTGAAATTTTGCCCAAAATTTAATAATCAATTTTTGCAATGAAAATTTGGTATTTGGTATGCGTCTATTCAAACATAACAAATGGCAAATTTTCGTTGATAAATATGGAAGTTAGTTTTGTTGTGTAATTTCAAATTTAACATTAGTTAATTTGATGAAAATAAAATATTTTTATATAATTTGTTTTTTGAGTGCGTATTTTATTTCATCAAATTTGATCTGCTCTAGCCCCGTTGGCATTTTAGCAACACTGTGGGAGCGAAATATCGACTTTCGATTTGCTGATCGTATCACCCATATCTGTGTACCATTCTGTTCGTCTCGTCGTGCTGATTTCCATAGTATATTCATTCCTATGGTTCGATGCTCGATACGTGGCGAAATCGATGAAACGATTTGTTCGTATCGGCTCCGTATTTGGGCCGTTGGGATTTCTATGCCCTTTCATCTATTTACGAGTTCAATCAACAACGCCTTCCTTTTTGTATTCCCACCATTCAACATATTTATCCGGTTGTCTGTTCACTTTTTTTATCTTCCCTGCCACTCTACTGCTCGGTTCTAACATTTGATAAGAGAAGAAAAAATATAAATATTTTATAATATAAAGCTATATCTATGACAGTTGTTTCTTCTTCCTAGCACGTCCCCATGTTATATAGCTGTTGTCGCTTATCTCTCTTTTTGAATTATTGCAAAAGAAAATATTTGTTGCTTTCATTTTTGCCTCACACGTCACGCTACCTCACCCAGGCTTTGCTCCATGGCCGAACATCCTAGCAACGAACCACCTAGCCGACCACTGGCCTCTCCTCCTCCGCCTTCCGTCCCCTACGCCTCATTCCACGTGCCAAAGACCCGCCACCATCTTCCTCCCACCATTCCCTCCACAGAACCCGACCCCACCTAACACCCCACACAGCCCATAACTCGGCCTGCGACCTCCATTCTCCGCCTGCACCAATCTTTGCAAATGTGCCGCCTCTCTGCTGTAGCAGTGGCTACCACCAGCCATCATCGCCCACTGCAGCGCCCTTTCCCATGCCCGATTTAACTCCTCCACACCGCTCCACGGCCTCCTATCACCACCATCGATCCCTTTTTCCCGTCCTCCTCACACGCAATGGCCATTCACCCCATCATTTTCCGTGCTTTTCCACGCCTTCAACCGATACACCCGGTCAGTCGTCGCCTCCTCCTTGCTTCCGCTACCCACTGTTCGTCAAGCAACTCCCATAACCCGCTTCACAACCAAGCTCCAACCACTAAATTTCCTTAGCCGAACACGTAGTGCAAAGCAGCCACCGCATCAGCCCTTCCGCCATAGCTGGCCAACTTCAGCCTCCTTGCTTCTGCCACCCACTGTTCGTCAAGCAACTCCCCATAACCCGCTTCACAACAAGTTCCAGCCACTAAATTTCCTTAGCCGAACACGCAGTGCAAAGAATCCACCTTATCAGCCCTTCTTCCACAGCTAGCCCACGTCATCCGACCATCTCCCACCCGTCCTCCACCAAGGTACTACTTGACCCGCCTTTCCTACAGTCCACGCATGCAGCTTCATGACCATAGAGTTGATATTCTCATCCTTGCAATCGACAAGTTGTTGCCTATATATATAAACCTATGTAAATTATATAATATATGATATGTCAGTTTTACATATGTTAGTTTATATATATAAGGTATTTGTTTATATATTAGTTTATAAATATATACGTATATATGAGTTCGTATATTGTTGTTTAGATTTCGCCTACGACAATATTGTTTTTATATTGCCTGTGAAGTAAGTTTGTATATTAGTTTATGTATTAATTTACATTTATATAAAAGGATATATTGAGTTTTTTTCCATGTTTACCTGTAGCATAAATATTAAGTTCGTTCATATATATTTTTGTCTGCATATGTATATAGTGGTCTGCATAGGTTTGTTTGAAGAATCCCAATATGTTTGGTTATATACATACATACATACATACATACATACATATATATATGGCTTTTATATGATTTTGAGTAGCTTACACGCGCGCACACACAGATATATATATATATATATATATATATATATATATATATATATATGCACAGAAAGAATGCTGATTTACAATAAATATCAATACTAAATATATATATACATGGAAATTTTATTTATATGTGTTTAACTAAAATATTGATTTGAAAATGTATAATTTATTTTTGAATATATGTTTTCGAAACTGGTTTTAGAGAAAAATTTATTATCATATATATAATATATATTTTGTTCGGTTTATATCCAGCTAGTTAATTTGTTCTCATCGATTCCTATTTACCAGCTTCGTCGTCAAATCCGTGTTCAGCTACTTCGCTTTGACATTTATTTTTTGGATCGGTCGATTTTAGAATTCGTGGCTCATTCAGTTTGCTTGTCCTGTTCTACTCTAGCCTCTAAAGGTGAGCAATCACTCATGATCAACATTCTTATATTTAATAAATTAAATTCACATTGAAATGACAATTGGAATATGTTGTTAAATTTGAACTGTTAATTATTTAATTGTTATATCTGATATGCTATTATCTGCAATTGTTCACCTATGAAATATGACACCATAACCCTGTTGTATGATTTATATTTTGATTTGTTACTGATGATATATGCCTATTATTGATATGTTATATTATTTGTTCTCACTCTGCAAGTTCCCTGTTAGTTTAAAATTCTCTATGGTTTGAAATAATACATACCCGAAAGATATTCTAGAATAGAGGAACATCGTTATGGTTTGAAATGATAAATCCAATCGATTTTCATTTATTTTGAATTTTTAGGATTGCGGGTTGAAATGATATATACCCGTAAATATTTAAATTGTGGATTAAAATGATAAATATCCATATCACTTGATCTTATGATAGAAAATTTTATACGGACATCATTGGTCTATATTTTTAAAATGATTTCCAAAGTTTGAAAGGCAATATATATTGATTTTATTAAATATTGATTTAAAAAAATATAATATATAAATGATATTTTTATATATCTATTGTTTGCACCAAAATTGGTCATAAACACCCAATTGTGAATGAAAGCACCTATTGACAATCACAGATCATAGATAATAAGTATGTAGAGAATTAAAAATGAAGAACACTCGAAAAATTAAGAAGAAAGCAGTAAAGCACATAGAGTTTATAGTGGTTCGGCAATCCGTCCTACGTCCACTTTGAATTTGATGATTTTGTTGATGTATAACTGCTGGTTATCACAAGTTACAACTGATTACAATAGCAAAATTCGAGTACAATGATGAATCCGGCAGACTCTAGACGTAGAAGAACAAAAGGTCCCTTTTCTTTAGACTCTGGGATGCTATTTATAGTCGTAGGTTGCAAATATCTCGCTTAGATCTCGGGAGACCTCTTCTGGCATGTGTGCGGACCCAAGCATCGATCCCATTTGATTTTGACTCAATCCATGATTGATACGAACGAATTTCGTATCGATCAAGGTTTTGCCCGATCAAGTCGAAATCGAGCATGAACATTCTTTAGTTTGTGCGTAAGCTCTAGTGAAAATTTCGTAGCATTTAGACTTATAGATTGTGAGATATGATCGATGAAAGTTCATGTTTTTCGAAGGTTGTCTCCTTCGTATCGATCACTGTTGCACTGTTCATACTCGATCGCTGCTGCAGTGTTCGTACTCGATCGCTGCTGCACTATTCGCATCAATCGCTGCTGCGCTGTTCGTACTTGATCGCTACTTCACTGTTCGTATCAATCGCTGCTGCACTGTTCGTACTCGATCGCTATTGCACTGTTCATACTCGATGCTGTTGCACTCGATGGATACGAACAAGACCCTTCAGCTGATGGATACGAATAAGACCCTTCACTTGATGGATACGAATAAGACCCTTCACTTGATGGATACGAACAGTTGATTGCTTGAATTGCATCGATCATATCTTGACCATACGAACTTCGATTGACCTAAAATTTGGAACATTGGCTTTTATAGTTAAGCTTGTATTGTCTTATCAATTGCAGCCTGATCCGAACTTGGAAAAAATGTGTCGATATCCATAGTGAAACAGTGTATAACCAATCGTTGGGATGAACTGTTCTTGATTTCCAGTCAACATTTTGGTGTCACGGCCTTGCCAAAAGACGGGATAACACTTGCCCGCCAAAACATGCATTGCGGTAGGAAGGTGTGTTTTGTAGTTTGATAAGTTGGATATTCGTATCCTATTAATGATCTGCAAAGAAATTGATAATCTTGTCCGACTGTGAATAGTGATCGGTCACGATCGGATGCCATTCGAGACGAATGATGACTGCTCAAGGTCGGGTGCCGTTTGCGGCGAATGGTGACCGCTTGCGGTCGGGGTGCCGTTCGAGGCGATTTGTGACCGTTTGTGGTCGGTTATCGTTCTAGATGAATTGTGACCGTTCGCGATCCGGTGTCGTTCTACACGAATTGTGACCGTTTACGCTCGAGTGTCGTTCGAGGCCAGTTATGTGTGCTCGGGGGGGACTTAGTATCATTATTGTCAGATTTCACGTTCGAATGAGTTTTTGAGTTGTTGGTTATGGTGGTTTATCACCATCTTAGAGTGTGCCTGAGGACCGTTCGCGACCCCTTACATGTGTAAGTGGCTTAGCCGTTATGGAATCACAAATAGCATATTTACATTCAAAATAAGTATTTCAACAAAAATATATAACAAAATCAAGTCCAAACATGATAAATAGAAAACAAAAGCAAAACAGGGACGTCAAAGTGCAAACACCTACACTGATACGATTTATAGTCGTATTAGAGCATGCTTGAGGATCGTTCGTGCTCCTGTACATGTGTAAAATGATTTATCATGTCAGTGTGGAGTTTTCCACTTATTCGTCATTATTTCAATCAGCAAATGATAAACTGACGCCTTGATCCTGAGTCATCCCCAGTTGGTGTAGGCGGTGGTCTTTCTTATTCCACCGTCGTGACTCCCCTTCTCACATACCGCGATAGCAGACCATTCCGGATATGACCCTCAACCTCATCCTTTAAGTGCCTGCAATCATTGGTGTTATGACCATTCAGCTCATGGAATAAGAAATACTTGTCGGATCTTCTTTCATTGCTGGTCGGATCCTTTCTCATGGGCTCTCGATAAGGAATCTACCCCTTGGTATCCTGGTAGATTCGGTCCAAACTCTCGTTCAACTCTGAATAAGTAGTGGAACGCGGCTCCCTCGGTGGTCGCTTTGACATATTGTCATTATCTTCCGTTTTCCCTTCCCTTTATCCTTGGTAGAATCCTTCCTCGGTGGGTCTCCACCTTTTATTGCTTAAGCATCAACTCCTTCTCCTTCCCCTCTTTCTGCATTAGCATCCTCCAATCGTAGAAACTTTTCGGCTTCATGACAGAACTCTCCCAGATCCATAGGTGGTTCTCTAGTCAATGAATTCTTGAACTCTGTGCCATCAACGATTCCGGATACAGCTTCCATTATAATCATGGATGGATTTGGTCGATCCACTGATGCTGTCGCTGCGTTGAATCAAGTCGGAAAACTTCTTAAAGATTCTCCTGCCTTCTACTTCAATGTTGTCAAACTCATCACATTCTTGGGCCTTGAAATATGAACTCTGAACTATCTCATAAATTTTTCAATCAAGCCGGTCCATGTTCCAATGGAACCGCTCTCTAACTTCCTGAACCATAGTGCTGCTATGTCTGTCAAATATAATGGGAAACACCAAGCCATGACCTCCTCCGATGTCCCTGTTACCTCAATATACTTCATGCATCTGGTCAGATGAACTGCTGGATCTGTCCTCCCATCATACGTTTCCAATGTTGGTAGTTTGAATTTTGGTAGATTTTGATCCATTTTAATCACAGGAGAGAAAGGACTCATGTTCACATCTTCTAGATCTCTGTTTACTAATCCGCCTCTCATGGCTCGTTTGACCATTTCTGCCAAGCTATCACTATCTCCAAGCTGTAATCCTTGTACATTGCCTCCGATCTGCCCCCCCCCCGAGTTCGTGAGGGTTTGTTGGAATATGCTCTTCTGGACAAGCATCTGCTCCTCTGTTAGCTCCTTGCAGTCTAATCTCAGCCGATATCCTGCCTAAGGTTGGGTCAACACGCTTTTGGGGGGTGTCCCCTAATTCAGGGGCTGCCCTTGATAGTCCCGCTCCATCTGGTTCCCAGCTTAGTCCTTCCAGTCTTGCTTCATTGGTCTGAACTCCAATAGCTCCAGCTAATCCGGCTTGCCCAATTCGTCTGAGAATGTTCTGCATCATCTCTTCTTGCCTTTCGGATAGCTGCTCATGCATGGCTCCCATCATCATCTCCATCTCATCCTTGGTGATGAAAGCTGAAGTCTGATTAGCCCCTGAGGAGGCTTCTTAACTCCCTTCATGATGACTCCTCTCCGTTCTTTGTCTTCTTGCTGATTGCCTTGTCATGGTTGTCTAGATCTAGGTCTTCAAGCCATCAAATTTGGAGTCCAAGTGGTAGAATTCCTGAATGCTAGCCTTCTTAGTGGAAGCACCAAAATGTTTGCACCAAAATTAGTCACAAGCGCCCAATTATCGATGAAAGCACCCGTTTACAATCACAAATCACAGATAATAAGTATGTAGAGAATTAAAAATGAAGAACACTCATAAAATTAAGAAGAAAGCAGTAAAGAACATAGAATTTATAGTGGTTTGGAAATCCGACCTACGTCCACTTTGAATTTGATGATTTTATTGATGTATATCTGATGGTTATGACAAGTCACAACTGATTGCAATAGGAAAATTGAGTACAATGATGAATCCGGTAGACTCTAGACGTAGAAGAACAAAAGGTCCCTTTTCTGTAGACTTTGGGATGCTATTTATAGGCGCAGGCTGCAAATATCTCACTTAGATTTCAACAGACCTCTTCTGGCACGTGTGCGGGCCCACGTGATCGATCCCATGTGATTTTGACTCGATCCAGGACCGATACGAATGAATTTCATATCGATCAAGATTTTGCCTAATCGAGCCGAAATCGGGCATGAACATTCTCTAGGTCGTACGTAAGCTCCAGTGAAAATTTCGTAGCATTTGGACTTGTAGATTGTGAGATACGATCGATGCAAATTCGTGTTTTTCAAAGGCTGTCTCCTTCGTATCGATTGTTGTTGCCCTGTTCGTACTCGATCGCTGCTGCACTGTTCGTACTCAATTGTTGTTGCCCTGTTCGTACTCGATCGCTGCTGCACTGTCCGTACTCGATCGCTGCTGCACTGTTCATATCGATCGCCGCTGCACTGTTCGTAGTCGATCGCTGCTGCAATGTCCATATCGATTGCCGCTGCATTGTTCGTACTCGATCGCTGTTGCACTGTTCATACACGATCGCTGTTGCACTTGATGGATATGAACAAAACCCTTCACTTGATGGATACGAACAGTTGATTGCTTGAATTGCATCGATCATATCTTGAGCACACGAACTCCGATTGACCTAAAATTTGGAATGTTGGCTTTCGTAGTTTTACTTGTCATGTCTTATCAATTGTAGCCTGATCGGGACTCGGACAATATTCGTCGATATCCATAGTGAAACAGTGTATAACCAATCTTTGGGACGAACTGTTCTTGATTTCCAGTCAACTTTTTGGTGTCACAGTCTTGACAGAAGGCGGGATAACATGCATACAATTTAGATATTTAAAAAATTATATGTTTTGGAAACTTTAAATTTATAAGTTAGTTTTAGAAAATACAAATTTTAAGATTTTTTATAATTTTTATTATTTAAAAATATATAAAATGAGATTTAATACAAATACATTTAATAATAAGATTTAATTTAATAAAATTTAAAATATAATATGTTTAAGCATTTGTTTAAATTTATATTAATAATTTTAAAACAAATAGATTTTATAACATTAATGATAAAGGTTGGGAAGATAAATTAATGTTGGCTTGGAATTTAAATTAGTAAATAATTAAATTTAAATAAGAATTTATTTGGACTTATTGATTTTGAGATTTCGAAAATATGATTTATAACTTGATTTGATAAAATGTGATTAAATGAATATTCTCAATTTTAAATAAAACTGAGGCTGAATATTTAATATTGATTTAAATTTATAAATTGAGATTTTATTTAATTGTTATTGAAATGATTAAGTGAATATTTTCCAATTTGAATAGAATTAAAGTTAAATGATGAAATATAAATGAAGTTTATATTGTAAATTTTGAATATTTAAACTTTAATCTTATTGAAATTGAAGAAATAGTTTAAATCTGGATTTGAAATTTATAAAATTGAAATGGTTCATTGAGAATTTGAATTATTAACCTTTTTAATTAAAATTGTGAACTAGGATTGATTAAATTGAATTCTTGATTTTAAATTGATTTGAATCGATTTGTGAAATTGAAGGAAATTAATTTAATTATGTGAAGTATTTTTAATATGTATTATTTTAACTTATGAACTATTTTAGTATGTAGATTATTTTAATATATAAACTATTTTAATTTATAACTATTTTAATATGTTTGCACCAAAATTGGTCACAACACTCTTCGGGAGTCGTTGAAGAGATAACAATCAAGAGTATGAACTGAATATGAATGCTATCTAACAAAAACTCCAAGCAATAGTAGAATAAAGACAAAGGCAAGCAATTTATAGTGGTTCGGCACGTTGCCTACGTCCACTGTGAAGTTTTAGCAATTTTATTGATTCTCTTTCATCGTTTACAAGCGATTACAGCAAGCAACAGCAGGTTACAACTGAAAATTCGAAATCAACAGCTAGTATACGACGTAGGATGATGAAGATCTCAATCCAGCAGAGTCTGGGCGCTTGAGAGTCGAAAGATCCTTTTTCTGTTGGCTGTGGGGCTCTATTTATAGGCGTAGGTTGCTGATATTTCGCTGAAAACTCGGGAGACCACTTCTGGCACGTGAGGGGGCCCACACGTCTAGCCTCAGGAAATTTGGGCCCACTTCGGCATCGGTTCGATCTCCATTCGAACCGATCAAGAATTCATCCAATCAGGGTTAAATTTGGCGTGGTCATTCTTCGACATGAATGCAAGCTTCTGTGAAAATTTCGTGGCATTTGGATTGATGGATTGAGAGATATGATGGATTCGAGATGGGATTCATCGCGTGGCTGTTTGGTTTGAAACTATCCATTCGAACCGATGGTTTCGAACCGATGGTGGCACGCGCCTTCGTGGTGACGTGGAGCGCAAACTTCGAACCGATCCGGTCTTCACTCCGAGTTGACCGCTTCGACTCCATGTATCCGGCGCATTCGAACCGATGGATGACACGTCATCGTGGCTAGTTGACCCAGTGGATTTGAATGAAGCTTCACAGATGGGTTCGAACAAGGCTCCAATAATGGGTTCGAACGAGTGATGCTTAGTGGATTCGAACAAGGATTCTTTGGATGGATACGAGCTTTGCAACCCCTCCATGGACATGTGGCCCACCGATGCGAACTAGATGGGTTCGAGGTTGATGGATTCGAACCGAGGCACACCGATGGGTTCGAAGTCCATCGATTCGAAGGTGATCGGTTCGAATGGTGTTTGACGATGGGTTCGAAGACACCTACCACGATGGGTTTGAAACCAGTGCTTTCCCATTCAAGTCGAATCGATCATAACTTGAGCGTATGAACTCGGATTGACTCGAAATTTGAGATGACGGCTTCTATGATCTCTCTTGTCATGTCCTATCAATTGTAGCACAATTCGGACTCGGACAAAATTCAGTGATATCCATAGCGAAACGAAGTATGACCAATCTCTGAGACGAACCGTTCTCCGTTTCCGATCGATCTTTTGGTATCGCGGCTTTGCCAAAAAGCGGGATAACATTTTGCCCCCCAAAGTACGTCTTGTGGGAACATGACGTACTTTGAATAGCTGCAATTTCTCTCTGAACAATCATTGCTCTCTTTTTTGTTGGGACTCGTATTCCGTATTGCTGTAACCTTGTGTTGATATGATTGATTGCTGTATGATAGCACTTGGCCATTGGTTGTCATATTTGTAACAAGATGAGTATTCGATCCCTGTAAATGTTTAAAATCAAATGTTAACTCGACATTTATGCGCATATGTAGTTTGACCCTTGTTAACGTCGTGCATCCATGAGTCATTGTTAGTTTGGTTTGCTATTGAATTTCTTATCGATTCTCTCCTGAAGCGATTTGGAAATTTAAGTTGAGACAACGAATGATGGTTGTTTCTAAAAGTTCCTTCGTATAGATCCTCTCCTGAATCGATATAGAAGGTTGAAGGAAACGACTTTGGGTTGTGTGAATATAATACTTCAAACCGATGTGTTGGAGCATTGATGGGTTCGAAATCTACATTCGTATGGATGGAGTACGCTTGTCCTATGATGGGTACGAAACTGACATTCGAACCGATGTGAAAGGATGGATAGGAAATAGTAGTTCGTATCGATAGGAAATGATGGATACAAAATTCGTCATTCGTATCGGTAGGTTGTGGATGGAGTTGTGAACAGGGGCTTCGAACTGATGTGCCCACTGTGCGTTTCGCATCAATGCGACTCGATGTTTTGACGTGTGCTTCGTATCGATGAAATATGAGGTTAACTTCGAATCCACAAGGCATTAGGAAAATGGTTTCGAATGGAGACTTCGAAGCGATCCACGCCTTGACTGGTTGCGGCCGGTCACGTTTACCGGAAGGGGAATCGTCTCGGTCGCCCTCAAAGCTCCATATAAATAGCAGTGGGCTTGCCACACTTTTTCACTTTTCACATTTTACTCTCGCCTTGCCTTTACTGTGTTTCGCATCGTTTCTGAGAAGACAACACCGTGTTACATATTCGAACCATTCAAGATCCAAGACTTTAACTCCTCGAATCCATCACTTAAACTAGGTAATTAGCCTCGAATCCAAACGGCAAAGTTACTTCGAACCTATCTCTTCTTCATCGATTGCTCAGTCTCGAGATTGGCAAAACCAGATCTGGTTTGGGAAGGCTTTGAATGGATGCGTGGATTCGAGTTCGAATCAATGATGGCGGCGTCATTCTTCGTTGGATTTCGCATCGATCCCTGGAATGACTTTATGAGGGTGACATAGTTCGCACCGATTGACCATCTTTGATGGGTCCATTCGAATCGATGGTTTCGAATCCATCGGCTATCGGTTCGAAGTTCTCAACTTTGCATCGATACGGAGGGTATCGACTCGAACGTGGTCGATGTTAAGTTGAGGGTTTCCTTATCGGTTCGAACCAGTTAACCAAGGATCGATTCGAAGTCATCCTTCATTGATCGATTCGAACTTGACACCCGATCATCGATTCGAAGTGCGCCTTTCTGCATCGATTCGAAGTGACGGTAGGATGGGTTCGAATGAGTTCCCTTTGTTTGGTTCGAACCCTCTATGATGGATACCAAAGTTTGACATTTTCCAAGCATAATTCCGGCGAGCTTCATCCTTGCATATTTGGACTTGACAATCACACTGCATACTTGACCACCTTTCGAAGCTCGTCGATGGAACCATAACAACTTCTATCCAAATCAAATTCCACCATACAAACGGTTTAGTGATGACGGTCAGCGACGACGGTCATCATAACTGGGGAAATTAGCTCTGTCGTTTGCATATTTCCTTTAACTCTGTAACACTTATTCAAGTAATGCATGGCACTGTACAACATACATTCATACACTTTACACTGGGGAAATGCACGGGTCCTTTGTCGTCTAACGATGGTTTCTCATGAGTTAGCTAGTCATGGAACCTTCAAGTTCGCAACAGCAGAGGTTCAAAGCACAGTTATTCCGAGACTAGAGGTTCCGGATATCGAACCCGAGATCATCGGTCCAGCCCCGGACGAATTCCCCAATGCGTCGTTCATTGCCAATCCATCGGATTCCGTCAAGTCCAATATTTCTGAAGATATGTTGGGGAGAATATGCTTGAGGCACGGCCTGTCACTGGATGACGTGTTACTGCCGGGGCCGAACGATAGACCACACAACCCGCCGGAGGGATACACAGCATTTAATCGCCACGCGTGCGCGGCTAGGACGCTTCCTCCGTTCAACGAGTACATAAGGGAAGTGTTGTCTTTTTTGAGGATCGCTCCATCTCAATTACATCCGAACGGATATGCTTCCGTGAACAGTTTATTCATTGTCTTCATGGATTACCTTCATAGGCCATCGATCCCAACCGAGATCAGATATTTATTTAATTTCAAAACCCAAGGTGATTACCCTTCCTTCACATTTCTGGAAGCAGTGAGGAATTGCCAAGTGGTCACTGGGTCCTGGACCAGATTGAGTTACTACAGGACGGAATGATTCTATGTCAGATGTCCTCCGGGTTTTGCCCGGCGATGGTTATTCAGACGTGAGTGTAGCTGAGTTATCAAACAATTACTAAGGCAATTGCGGTCAAAGTGAAACTTATGTTTTTTCCTTTTTTTACAGCGACGATTCAGCGACCTGAAGGCGAACAATTTAAGGAAATAGTACGGATACTCCGGGGAGTCCCGAGTGAAGATAGGGATATCAAGTCGCTTTTGACCGATAGGAATCTCCGGACTTACGGGTTGATTGAACAGGGGCAGAGCATACAGTTTGACGGGGCACTAAGGACTGTTTCGAAAAAACGAGTCCAGCACAAGAAGCCCAAAGTCATTATAGCTGAGGAGGCTGATTCTGAAAGAACCCATATCGATGATGAGCCGCTGACCGAGCCTACGGATGTAGTTCAGGATGTCGCGGAGCAGATAAAAGGCAAGGCATCCGCCGTTACGTCAACTAAGAGGGGGAGATGGAAATCGGTTGTCACGGCCCGATCCTCTCCCGGAGTTAGAATTTCGAAAATGTCTCCTCCGAGAACCGAAAATCTTTATGAAGGGCTCGCCGATATTCCAATTCCTGATGATGTGTCCCTACAGCACGATGCCGGATTGGAAGAGCTTTCAGAAACTCTAGTTTTGAGAGAGTCTTTTCCCACTGGTGTGGCAGACACATCCGGTTGGTCGGGGGGTTGCACATTCATTCATATTTCACAATACTGCATAACCTTTGACTATAAACCACCTGTACCGAAGAGTGATTAATTCTATTTTGTTTTGCTCTGCAGATACTATGTCTAGGCGAGGTTCGATGTTAGGGAGTTTTCGACATGTCCGCAAGTCTTCATATCATGATTCACGCAGGCGAGAAGGGGACAGAGATTATGACCAGGGACGCTCTGGGTATTCTAGTCAGGAGAGATATGATACAGACAGAGGTTATAAGCGTCGATCTCGATCGCGTACTCCTCCTCCTCCCAGAGATCCCATTCAACCTCCTGCTCATGTCTCTCGTCCCTCTGAATCTTCACACCACATGTCCGCCTCTCAATCTTCTAGGCATGAATCCCGCCATTCTAGGAGCGAAACGATGACTACTGCCATTACAGAACAGCCCCCTATGAAAATTTCAAAGGAGGGAGCAATCAAGCTTGCTCAGCTGAAGAGAGATTTCCCAAACATCTGCTTCGACAACTATATCTTTCCTCCACATTTAAAGAAAATCCCGGAGGAAGCTGAGCAATTGGTACATGATTACGTACACGATTTTTATGCTCAGTACAAAGCGTGGTCGAAAGCAGCTGACAAAGCGTCGGCATTAGCCTTTGAGCGTGGGGCCACCATCGAGAGATTGCAGGCCGAGCTAGCTCAAAAGAGCCGTATTATTGAGGTGCTAAACACCGAGGCTGAATCTTCTCGGAAGTCTGAAATGGAGGCTATGAAAAAAGCCGACGAAGCCCAAGCAACGATGGATAGGATGAAACGTGAGCATTATGCCACGGTAGAGGATATGGGCCATCGAAACACCCTGGTCACTGCCGAGAGGGATGCAGCTCTGAAGAAGTTGAACGAGCTTAAGTCCAAATTTGCCGAAATCGCCAAGGATAGGGATGATGCGAATAACGCAGCCCAGGAGGCGTGTGAATAAGCCGTGATTCTCTGGACTGAATGGGATGCGGCAGTAGCCAAGGTACAGGCGGTCGAGACGGAGGTTGAGGAGAGAGTTCATCAAGCGGAGGCTAGGCTGGAGGCCGATATTGAAGATTTGCTCATCACTTACAATGCCAATGTGTTGAGACACTGAAATTTGGCCTGGCTCCAAGATTACCCGGTACACCTCCGCAGCGCTTGGGGTCGATTGGTTGAGGAAGAAGAGGAAACGCATCCGGATGAATCGGTTGACCGATTTGAACTTGAAAACCGGTTGCTGACAAATGACGAGAAGAAAATCCTCCATGACGCTATTATTGCTCATGAGAAGGAGATGATTGGTGGTCGATCTCTGGAGGTTGGAGAGGGATCAGGTGTTGAGCATCACGCCACTGTTACTGAAATCATCGCTCCACCTCCGTTAGAGCCTGTATCTGTGGTTGGTTCGCAATCCGTTCCTACGTACGACCCAGAACAGCCGCGGTTATCTCCTATTCAGGAGCATACTTCTGAGGCCGCTCAGTCGTCCGCAAGCCAAACTGGGGAAGGTATTCCGAACTTATCTCGAGTGTTTTCCAAATAGAGAGTTTGTTCTGAAGCAGTTACTAATAACTTCTTCTTTTCTTTGCTTAATGACTGGAGTTGCTCCGATTACCGCGACCCAAGAATCAAGCAAAGGGGATAAGGCCATCACCACCGAGACTACTGTCGTAACAACAGTATCAACTGAGGCGGCGCAGGGGAGCGGATTATCTCTTGATGAACAAATGGTGAGCGAGCTGCTCGGTGAGCAGGGTGGCTTCTCCACAGACCTGCCGTTCATCATTAGTGACCTTCCGCCAATCTCTAGCTCTTCAATGCAGACTGCGGATGCCCCTAGCCCGGCCGAAGCGACTCGTGATGAGGAAATCCTGGCCGAGATCAATGCTGAAATAGAGGCTGCGGGGCAAAGTGGTAGTATTGGTGGCAGCACGGCGGCGCAGAGTACAGCACCTGTAAGGGTAGTATCATCAGGTTGCACTATCCCACCTTCCGTTGCGGGTCCAGTCCCTTCAACTCCTCCGGCAGGAAGCCTTCATTTAAGTTCAAGTTCTGAGGAGGACGTGGACATTATGCCCCCGGCCGAAGAGCGGCCACCGGAGAGGAGACCCTCCAAACGAAGGATTTCTGTTTCTAGTGATTCCGACGATGAACTACTGATAAGAAGGTCAAAAAAGAAGAAATAGATCGGCCTCTCAAGCAGATGTTTTGGTAGATAGGAACTTGTTTTCGTTTTTTGTTAGTAGGCCGTGTATAGATGTAGGTTCGGCCCCTGCTAGTAGGGATTCTTTTTTGGGAGAAATTATTTGCATGTAAGTCCTTGTCTTCAGTTAGTTGAAATAAAATTCAGTTTCTTTGTTTCAGTTCTCATTTCTTTTGTGCTTAAGTGCTTGTAGTGTTTTGTTTTCAGTCCGGTGTACTTGTGGTGTTCTTACCGTCAAGTAGAGTTTGTTTCATTTTCCAAGCCTGAAAATCTTGGTCACAAGTTGTGATTGATGAATAAGTTGAACTTCAGACGTTGTATCACTTCTGTTAGTGATTAACACTTAGCTTTCTTGCCCCCCGGTTTTGGGGAACAACACTTGTATTTTTGGTGGTTGATCGCACTTGTTGCAAATCTTAAGCACACGCCCGCATTCTGGGGACTTAGGATAATTTGAGATTGATAACCTGGTTTGCACTCCAGGAATTTGAGAGTTATCGATGTTTTTAATGTGGTTCGCGGTCCGAGAACCTGGAACTGATGTTTATACTCCGCTTCACGCTCTGCGAACTTGAAGTTAGTATTTGTGCTTCGATTCGCACTTAGGGAACTCGTAATCTATGTTTATGTTCCATTCATGCTCTGAGAAGCTGGAGCCCATTCCCGCTCTGGAAACGAGTTATTGAATGTTTATGCTCCAACTCACGCTCTGGGAAGTTGGAGTCCGTTCACGCTCTGGGAACGAGTTATTGAATGTTTATACTCCAATTCACGCTCTGGGAAGTTGGAGTCCGTTCGCGCTCTGGGAACGAGTTATTGAATGTTTATACTCCAAGCCATGCTCTGGGAAGTTGGAGTCCGTTCGCGCTCTAGGAACGAGTTATTGAATGTTTATACTCCAATTCACGCTCTGGGAAGTTGGAGTCCGTTCGCGCTCTGGGAACGAGTTATTGAATGTTTATACTCCAATTCACGCTCTGGGAAGTAGGAGTCCGTTCGCGCTCCGGGAACGAATTATTGAATGTTTATACTCCAATTCACGCTCTGGGAATTTGGAGTCCGTTCGCGCTATGGGAACGAGTTGTTGAATGTTTATACTCCAATTCACGCTCTGGGAAGTTGGAGTCCGTTCGCGCTGTGGGAACGAGTTATTGAATGTTTATACTCCAATTCACGCTTTGGGAAGTTGGATTCCGTTCGCGCTCTGGAAACGAGTTATTGAATGGACTGTCGTGTGTTGGTCCAGTTCTGCCTTTTGATGTGTTGGCTTGCCCCCGAGCTGGGGTTTCACTTAGTGAGTGGCCGGTCGTATCACAGTCACTCGCTATAAATTCCATTGTTTGATGGAACTTAGCTCTTCGTGTATCGTGATTGTTGAACGTTGTATTCGATGAATCACAGCTCTAGCTTGAAGTGATAGTATTTTATTGCTGAAATAAGAAAATATGGCAAAGTCAGTGCCTTATTACAAATTCAAATTTCTGAATGTAAAGGAAATTGCAAAGTATTTATAGATTGAATGAGCCTGTCATGTGTGACAGTGGCGAGGATCTTCGTCGTTCCAGGCTCCTGAGTAATCTGGTCCGCCACTGATGGCGTTTATCACCAATCTTCCACGGGGACAAGTCGAGTCCTCCTGTTTTGGTCGATTGGGTTCATTGTTTTGATTTGATGGGCCCACTTCTCTAGGCTGCGGCGTCCTCACAAATCGTTCCAGCTTCCTTTCTGTGATCAGTTTTTCAACGAGATTCTGTAAGTGACGACACTCGTTCGTATTGTGCCCGTAGCTTTCATGGAACCCGCAAAACTTTCCCATCTAGATTTGTCTGTCTGACGAAGGTCTTGGTGCAGGTTTTTGATATTGAACCGTATCACAGGTTTGTAAGTACAAGTCCTCCAGTGATGTATTCAGAGGAGTGTCACTGTCGAACATGGGGCTCTTGCGCTGCGGGCCAGGATTTTGATCTTGTTTCCTAGTTTGATTCACGCTCTCTCTTCGCCGAGCTTGTTTGTTTCTAACGTTCAACTGAACTTTTCCGGAGCTCTTACCGGACTGTTTGATTGCAACATTGCTTTGGATCCCTTCCGTACCTGGCCCGACATTGTTTTGCTTCCTCGACTGTTTCTCATCTTCTCATCTCAGGAATTGAGCCGCTTTGGCATGGAAACGGTCCAACGATGCGGGTGGTTTTCCAGCGAACCAGTTGCCAAACTCAGAATCGGGGTCGATCCCTTTAGTCAATGCCATAAGGATGGAGTTATCATTTGGATTGCTGATCTCCGCACATGCAGTATGGAATCTCTCCAAGTATTTCTTGATCGTCTCTCCAGGAGCTTGGGTGACGCTGGATAGAGTGTTGACATCTTTTGGCCTTACGACGTGCATGCGGAATTGCTCGACGAATTTTGTGGCTAACTGGTCGAATGAAGAGATGGATCGAGGTGGCAGTCGGGTGAACAACATGGTAGCGATGCCCCCCAAGGATATGGGGAAACTACGACATTTCACTGCATCGTCAGCCCTGGCAGCAGTCATTGACCATTCATATTTTAAAATATGTTGGTTGGGGTCGGAGTTTCCCTTGTACATGGGTAGAGTTGGCATTCGGAATCGCCGTGGGGTTCGGCAGTAAGGATATCGTCCATAAAAGGAGTGTGGCTTCGGGAGACTCCCCAATCGTCATTTTTGAATCCCTGGCTTTCACGGATCATCTGACGTATCATAGTTGAAAGATCCGGCATTTGCGCTGGAGTACGATCACGTTCCATGCTTTGGGTTTGAACCGGATATCGTCGATGGTCCAAGTCTTGCCTCCTTGGCTCATAGTCCTCTGGGACGTACGATTCGGGAGTACATCCGCTATGACGACGGTCCAGGTCTGACTGATCTTGGGCGTCGACCCCTGGTTCAGCCGCAACGTTAGTGGTGCGGTATTCTGCGGTGTAGTGAGGAACGGCACCTCCTCGGGAGGAGGGTCCGGTTTGGAAACTAGCTGACAGACCAACTTTGAGTTGTCCAACGGTCAGTGCCGGTTGATTTCCAACGGGTGGCATACGACTCCCATCTAGCCGGCGTCGTGGAGGCCGGTTATGATAATTAGAGGATGAAGAACTTTCGCTGGAGGAGCGAGAAGCATGGTCTCTCATGGATCTCTTCCGTTTCTGGCGATCCAGCTTGTTGATTAGCTCAGCGTTAGCGCGTAGCTGTTCTTCTAGTTGTTGCCGACTCTGGGTCAGCTCTTGGAGTAGCAACTGCAACTCTTGTCGGGTAACTGGACCTGACGGTTCCGAGTGCCCAGCAACATCTTGATTAGATGAAGGTAGTGGGGCAGGATTCTGTCTATCCTGCTCTTCTTGGTTGACAGCGTTTGAGGTGGTTCTTGTGCTAACCATCTCGAAAGCTGAATTCCTTTCCAAGACTTTGTGCAAATCTGAATAGAAGGGAAGGAAGTTGGATTTGATGACCTGGATCTCTCTCTTAGATTTATTCAATCGGGTATCGATGACAGATCCAAAGAGCAGGAGAAAATCTGGGTTTTCTCAGTGAAAGCACCAAAGTGTTTGCACCAAAATTGGTCACAACACTCTTCGGGAGTCGTTGAAGAGATAACAATCAAGAGTATGAACTGAATATGAATGCTATCTAACAAAAACTCCAAGCAATAGTAGAATAAAGACAAAGGCAAGCGATGTATAGTGGTTCGGCACGTTGCCTACGTCCACTGTGAAGTTTTAGCAATTTTATTGATTTTCTTTCATCGTTTACAAGCGATTACAACAAGCAACAACAGGTTACAACTGAAAATTCGAAATCAACAGCTAGTATACGATGTAGGATGATGAAGATCTCAATCCGGCAGAGTCTGGGCGCTTGAGAGTCGAAAGATCCTTTTTCTGTTGGCTCTGGGGCTCTATTTATAGGCGTAGGTTGCTGATATTTCGCTGAAAACTCGGGAGACCACTTCTGGCACGTGAGGGGGCCCACACATCCAGCCTCAGGAAATTTGGGCCCACTTCGGCATCGGTTTGAACTCCATTAGAACCGATCAAGACTTCATCCAATCGGGGTTAAATTTGGCGTGGTCATTCTTCGACATGAATGCAAGCTTCTGTGAAAATTTCGTGGCATTTGGATCGGTGGATTGATATGATGGATTCGAGATGGGATTCATTGCGTGGCTATTTGGTTCGAAACCATCCATTCGAACCGATGGTTTCGAACCGATGGTGGCATGCGCCTTCGTGGTGACGTGGAGCGCAAACTTTGAACCGATCCGGTCTTCACTCCAAGTTGACCGCTTCGACTTCATGTATCTCGGCGCATTCGAACCGATGGATGACACGTCATCGTGGCTAGTTGACCCGGTGGATTTGAATGAAGCTTCACAGATGGGTTCGAACAAGGCTCCAATAATGGGTTCGAATGACTGATGCTTAGTGGATTCGAACAAGGATTCTTTGGATGGATACGAGCTTTGCAACCCCTCCATGGACATGTGGCCCGCCGATGCGAACTAGATGGGTTCGAGGTTGATTGATTCGAACCAAGGCACTCCGATGGGTTCAAAGTCTATCGATTCGAAGGTGATCGGTTCGAATGGTGTTTAACGATGGGTTCGAAGACACCTACCACGATGGGTTCGAAACCAGTGCTTTCCCCTTCAAGTTGAATCGATCATAACTTAAGCATATGAACTCGGATTGACTCGAAATTTGAGATGATGACTTCTATGATCTCTCTTGTCATGTCCTATCAATTGTAGCACAATTCGGACTCAGACAAAATTCAGTGATATCCATAGCGAAACAAAGTATGACCAATCTCTGAGACGAACTGTTCTCCGTTTCCGATCGATCTTTTGGTATCGCGGCTTTGCCAAAAAGTGGGATAACATAATATATATACTATTTTCAATATCCAAACAGTTTAAGTTGCAAGTATCATGCTTTTAAAAGTGTTATCATTTCAAAGTGTTATGATCTTAAAAGTTTTATGATTTCGAAGTGTTATGATTTCGAAAGTGTTATAATTTTGGAAGTGTTACGATTCTGAAAATGAATATTATTTAAAGTGAATGATGATATCGAATTGATATGGTTTTGAAATAAATATGATATTTTGATATGAAGTATGAACTATTTGAAAAAAAATGACCACAGCGTGAAATAAGCGTTTAGTTGTTAAAGAGACTGGGATCGGATATTATCATACTCTCTGACAATACCGAAACCACCTTAACAACTATGTACGTGGTGGATATTCCAGAATGACGTAGAATGGTATGATGACGATTCTGTATGAGGTATTTACGTAGCCCTAACTCCCATGAGTCAGCTTGATGTGGGTAAAACAGGAGCCATGTTGGGCCAAGTGAGGTCATTCCTCCGATCGGACACATTTCTTCGATACAATTCCATTACTTTGTGATTTGATTGGGCGCACCTTTTGATTTGGGAGTGTGTCTCAAGGTGGGCGGTAGCAGCAGCTGTGCATTACCACCAGTGCAGATCCGCAAACGGTATATCTACCCTGGTATCGCCTCGCGTGCCTTGTCACATGCCCTGTCACTCCTTTTACAAGTTTGGCTTGTACCATACCTATGGAGTGCCCTATGAGTAAACCTCACGGAGAAGCTTACGGTACTGTATAGACCATGGGAATATATAAAATGTGTTAAGGGGCATATGGGTAATGCCTTAACGCTATTTTAATAATTTACTTTACTATAGACATATTATAATAGCGTATAGTACTACATTGTAGATAGTTCCATGGATCCTTAGAGGACGGAAATCCCAAACAACCTTTAAGTTATTTGTATTTCTGTTGACATTTCACTTGATTGAATTTACTGACATAAGAATGTTAATCCTGACTCGAGTTTTTGTGTTTTGCTTTATGCTCAGGTCAGACAGAATGTTACAGAATTTGAGACTCACCTTTGGAGATTGGAGCCTTGCTTGAGATCCATCTCTATCTGTTCAGCCTTCTGTTATTTGCAGATGTTATGTTCAGCCTTGTCAGTTACTTTTGTATTCAATGCTACCTTGTATTTGAGATTTCTGTTGTACTTTGTTTTAAACTCTGATGCTTTATAGTAGATTCAAGAACTATTATTTATCTATTTCGCTGGTTATTGTTGTAATACTCCGTGTCTGTGATTCTGTGATTGATTTATTTACTATATATGCCGAGTTTTGTCAAATTTAAATTAACAATCTGTTGTTTTGAGAAAATTCAAGTCTGAAATGTGCGGATGCGAATGGTTCGAAATAGTAGGTCGTTACATTTGGTATCAGAGCTTTGGTTTAGGCAAAACTTAGCATATAGAGTAAATTTAATTACAGAATCACCTTCGTTCGAGCTTGAATTCCTTCCTCTTTGATTCAGATTTCCCTTGAATTTTGGATCATTCCTCGTTTCTAAATCCATTCGTGACTTTTCTCGTACGTGTTCTTCTTGATACCGGAGCATTCCATAACTCCATTTCCGTTGATCTCTGTAATAATTTGAGCTTATCTTGTTACCCTAGTTTGGCAATTTCATCCTTTTGTGTAATTGGTTCCATCGGCGGTCCTGCTAACCTTAGTATGATTTGTAAAGGGGAGAAACTCCTTTAAAACCGGTGACGATTCATCGAAAATTTCAATATCCTCGGTTTGATGCTTTTGTCTCTTGTCAAAGCCCGAATTGTTTCTCTAGTAAAAGACCAGGGTAACTCTCTCATGATCGAATGTCGAATGCCTCTAGATTAAGTAAGTAGTTCTACCTTTTCGCTTAGTTTGCAGCATTGTGATCTCGACTCCACCCATGTTGTCCAACTATTTCTAGATATCTTTGGTGAAGTCACTTCTCTCCCTCCCAAGCGAGAAATTGAATTTCCTCATTAATCTTATTTTGGGAATCTCGGTTGACCCGGTTAAGGTCACCCGAATATTAGTCTACCCATCCCTCCTCTTTTGTAATTTAATTACCTTATCTTCCTTTCGAGTTTATTTTCTTGATTAGAATTCCCTTTGATTAAGGTCTCTTTAAATTTGAATCTCTATTCTTGCTCTAGAATCAATTCTTGAATCATCCTATGAGGGAGTGTATTTGTTATTAATATAAAAATATTTTATATTGTGTTGTTTGAGTTGTTAAGTTTTATTTGGCGTTTTGATCGATTCGTTTGGTCAACGCTATCGATAGGAATTCCAAAATACTTGAACAGAGCAAAATGACATAATATTGTTTACGAAATTTGTAATTTTTGTATGATTATATTTTATCTATAAAAGTATAATTTTCTAAAATTGGAGATTTAATAAAATTGGTTGTTAGGAATTATAATACTAGATTATCATTTATTATTTTTATCGACATCATTTTCTATTGTTAGGTATTATAAGGTATTGAAATTTTATAAACATGGTTTATAAATTTGATTAGAAAATGAAATAAACTTAGATTAAGAATTTGAGAATTTAATTTCCGGAGCCTTCAAAATCTAGCTTTCATAGTTTTGTAAAATATTATTTGAAAATATTTTTGAATATAAATTATTTTCAAAGAATTTTAAAATGAAGTAAGTTAGTACTCTTCTCTTTTGTCGCTAGAAAATAATTCGGTGATGACTGCCCGACATTCATTTTCGAGTCTCAAAGTGGAGAGACCACTTAGTAGCTTTCTACACTTTTGTTTGGAAAAGGGATTTGAATTAATTTCTCGAGTATGGTTTGATGTATAATATATATATATATATATATATTTAATTAGAAAATAGTCTGATGTGAAACCAGGAAAAATTTAATTCTTAAATCCTGTGTTAGGGCTTTCAATTATTGAAATAAATCAAAAAAAATTGTGAAATATTTGAAATGTTTAAAATTTAAATTGGAATTTAAAATAACTTGGAATAGTTGAACTAGGATAAATTTATTTGTATAATAATCAATTATATTCTAATATATATAACTTACCTAAATTATTCAAAAAGTTAAAACGTTAAGGTAAATATATAATTGAAGGTCATACAAGAGATAACTTAAAGTAATAAATTGTTCAAACTAAAATCTTTCTTAATAAATTTTTCGTAAATAAAGTGTAAATTTGATTAGGTTCAATTATTTTCAAAGACATTAGTAAAACTTACCTGGAAGGGCTTGAATGTAATTGAATAATATACAATAATATATAAGATGTCCAAAATGAATTTTGTTAGGAAATTTATAGATAAAAATTTAGGTGATTATGATAAATTTAATACACTTAACCTATATTTCAAGATATGTCTGTGAAATAAATTGAATAATAAAAGGGAAATGCTATCTAAATAAACAAATATGAACTTAAGAATAGTTGAATGTTGAGATGGAATTTACTATAGTTTGATCAAATAGATTTAGTAAGTAATAAAACAAATTTGGTTGTGAAAATTTTGAATAAATGTTAGTAAATTGAAAACAAATCAATTGAATGAAAATATATGTAATTGAAATCAATCAAATGTGAACACAATAAATTTGATTGATTAAATAAAATGCACTGAAATCAATTAGTTGAATATAAACTAATTTAAAAATAAATGAAATTTATATGATTGGAATTAATTATAGTATCTGGTAATTTATATTTGAAATCCATCTTTTCTTCTAGTTGTTTCTATTCTTCTATCCCGTTTTTTTTTCGGGGACGAAAAGTTTTGTGTGGGGGAGAGTGTAACGACCCGTAAATTTTAAAGTTTTTTATAACGTAATTAACTGAAATTTCGCTTGGAATTTAATAATCAATTTTTGTAATGAAAAATTGGTATTTGTATGCGTCTATTCAAACGCAGCAAATTGCAGATTTTCGTTGATAAATATGGAAGTTAGTTTTGTTGTGTAATTTCAATTTAAAATCAGTTAGTTTGATGAAAATAAAATGGTTTTGAAATCTAAATATTTTTATATAATAAATTAGCAAATCACGTTTCATCAAATTTGGACTGCTCTAGCCCCGTTTATCTTATTTTCGGCGTTTTAGCAGCACTTTGGCAGCGAAATATCGAATTTTGATTTGATGATCGTATATCCCATATCCATATACCATTCTATTCTTCTCGTCGTGCTGATCTCCACAGTATATTCATTTCCGTGGTTCGATTTTCGATATGCGGCGAAATCGACAAAATGATGTGTTCGTATCGGTTTCGTATTTGGGCCGTTGGGATTCCTATGCCCTTTCATCTGTTTACGGGTTCAATCAATAGCGCCAACCTTTTTATATTCCCACCGTTCAACATATTTATCTGGTTGTCTATTCACTTTTATTATCTTCCCTGCCACTCTGCTGCCCAGTTCTTACATTTGATAAGAGAAGAAAAAATATAAATATTTTATAATTTAAAGCTATATCTGTGACAGCTGTTTCTTCTTCCTAGCACGTCACCATGCTACGTAGCTGTAGTCGCCTATCTCTACTTTTAGAATTATTGAAAAATAAAATATTTGCTGCTTTCATTTTTGCCTCACATGTCACGCAACCTCACCCAGGCTTTTCTCCACGGCTGAACACCCGAGCAGCGAACCACCTAGCCGACCACTGGCCTCTCCCCTTCCGCCTTTAGTCCCCTATGCCTCATTCCATGTGCCATGTACCTGCCACCATCTTCCTCCCACCGTTCCTCTCACACAAGCCATAACTCGGCCTGTGACCTCCATTCTCCACCTAATCCTATCTTTGCAACCGCGCCGCCTCTCCCCTTTAGCCATAGCTACTACCAGCCATCACCGCTCACTGCAGGACCCTCTCCCACTCCCGATTTAAACCTTCCCTCTCCCACTCCCGATTTAACCCCTCCACACCACTCCGCGGCCTCGTATCGCCACCACCGAGCCCTTTTTCGCATCCTCCTCACACAGCGCGGCAATTCACCCCATCATTTGCCACACTTTTCGACGTCTTCAACCATACACCCAGTCAGTCATCCCTTCCTTCCTTGCTTCCGCCATCCACTGTTCGTCAAGCAACTCCCCATAACACGCTTCACAACCAAGCTCTAGCAACTAAATTTCCTTAGCTGAACATGTAGTGCAAAGTAGCCACCGCATCAGCCCTTCCACTACAGCTAGCCCACGACAGCCGACCACCTCCCTCCTGTCCTCCACCAAGCTGCTATCGACCCGCCTTTCCTACAGTCCTCGCATGCAGCACCAAGACCATAAAGTTGCTATTCTCATCCTTCAATCGGTAAGTCTGTTGCCTATATAACTTATATATATATATATATATATATAAGTTATATAATATATGATATATTAGTTTTACATATGTTAGTTTTTATATATAAGGCATTTGTTTATATATTAGTTTATAAATATATATGTATGTATGAGTTCATATATTGTTGTTTAGATTTCGCTTACGACAGTATTATTTTTATGTTGCCTGTGAAGTATGTTTTTATATTAGTTTATGTATTAATGGGGTGTGTGTGTATAACAGGATATATTGAGTTTGCTTCCATGTTTACCTGTAGCATACATATTAAATTAGTTCATACATATTTTTGTTTGCATATGTATATAGTGGTCTGCATAAGATTGTTTGAAGAAGCCTACATATGTGGGTTTTATATGATTTTGAGTAGCATACACACACATATATGCATAGAAAGAATACTGATTTATAAGTATTAATATGGAAATTTTATTTATACGTGTTTAACTAAAATATTGATTTGAAAATGTATAATTTATTTTTTAATATATGTTTTTAAATTGATTTAGTGAAAATTTTATTATATATATATAACATATATTTTGTTCGATTTTATTAGCTAGTTGATTTGTTCTCATCGATTCCTACTTATCAGTTTCGTCCGTCAAATCCGTGTTCATCTACTTCGCTTTGAAATTTATTGTTTGGATTGGTCGACTTTCGAATTCATGATTCATTCCATGTGCTTTTCATGTTCTCTCTCTATCCTCGAAAGGTGAGCAATCACTCACGATCAATATTTTTATATTTAATAAATTAAATTCACACTGAAATGACAATTAGAATATGCTATTAAATATGAATTGTTACTTATTTAATTGTTATATCTGATATGTTATTATCTGCAATTGTTCACCTAAGAAATATGACATCATAACCCTATTGTATGTTTTATATTTTGATTTGTTACTGATGATACATGCCTCTTAATGATATGTTATATTATTTGTTCTCACTCTGCAAGTTTTATGTTAGTTTAAAATTCCTTATGGGTTGAAATGATACATACCCGAATGATATTCTAGAATAGGGGAAAATCATTATGGGTTGAAATGATAAATCCAAGCGATTTTCATTGATTTTGAATTTTTGGGATTGCGGGTTGAAATGATATATACCTGTAAATATTTAAATTGCAGATTGAAATGATAAATATCTGTATCACTTGATCATAGGATAGAAAATTTTATATAGACATCGTTGATTTACATTTTTAAAATGATTTCCAAAGTTTGAAAGGAAATATATGGATTTTGTTAAATATTGATTTTTAAAAATATAATATACAAATGCTATTTTTATATATGTATAAAATTTAGATTTTTAAAAAATTATATGTTTTGGAAACTTTAAATTTATGATTTTATTAATTAAAAACATATAAAATAAGATTTAATACAAATACATTTAATAATAAGATTTAATTTAATAAAATATAGTTTAATTGATTTATAATATATTTAAGCATTTATTTGAATTTATATTAATTCTTTTTTTAAAATAGATTTTATAACTTTAATAATAAAGGATGGAAAGATAAATTAATGTTGATATGGAATTTAAATTGATTAATAATTGAATTTAAATAAGAATTTATTTGGACTTATTGATTTTGAGATTTTGAAAATATGATTTATAATTTGATTTGATAAAAAGTGATTAAATGAATATTTTCAATTTTAAATAAAACTGAGACTGAAGATTTAATATTAATTTAAATTTATAAATTGAGATTTCATTTAATTGTTATTAAAATGATTAAGTGAATATTTTCCAATCTGAATAAAATTAAAGTTAAATGTTGAAATATAAATAAAGTTTATACTGTAAATGTTTGAATATTTAAACTTGAATCTTATTGGAATTAAAGAGATAGTTCAAACCTGAATTTGAAATTTATAAAGATTGAAATGGTTCTTTGAGAATTTTAATTGTTAACCTTTTTAATTGAAATTGTTGAATTGGGATTGATTAAATTGAATTCTGGATTTTAAGTTGATTTGAATCGATTTGTGAAATAGGAGGAAATTAATTTTATTATATAAAGTATTTTTAATATATATTATTTTAACTTATGAACTATTCTAATACATAAATTATTTTAATGTATAAACTATTTTAATTTATAACTATTTTAATATATATACTATTTTCAATGTCCAAACAGTTTATGTTGGAAGTGTCATGCTTTTAAAAGTGTTTGTAACAGTCCGCAAATCCGTACCCCTTGAGTCAACACTATTCTACCTAAATCGACTCAAGTTGTACAGAAATACCAACCATTTGGGTTAAAGAAGAAGAGGTAGAAGAAGAAAACAGAAAATCATAACAGAATCTAACCATCGCAGCGGAATAAAATATAATATATAATATATAATCTTTACTCAACATCAAATATATCTGTTTATATATTACATCATTAGAGTATATCAATCACAGCTCAACATCAACACATACAACTGGATACACAGCTACTCAACACAGCGGAATATATATATAAACAAGTACGAAAAGTACATATCGTCATCCAGCTCGTCTCCTGAGCTCCACAGCATCACATCCTGTATCCTATAATACTCGGTCTGACCCGAGCATTACAGTTAAATAACATCCGAGTCAGTCTGGAATACCAGCGTGAGAAAACCATACTCAATTGATTATTAAAGTTTCAAAAATCCTTTGAAAACAAAAGCATCTCGTAAGACCATGCCACAAATAAACATGTCGGGTTTTTACCTTACGATAGCTAAAACAATTTTTATTAAAATCCTCTGATATTATAATAGTGCCTATAGAAAGTAAAATAGAATCTAGCTGAAATGCTTGCATCTCACGTTTCAGCAATAGTTGGGCACAATCAAAACCGTACGGGCGCGTAGGGAAAATGGATTCCAACTAATGGCTAGGCACCAGGGTACCACCTGTCACAGTACCTGGTCTAGATCAGCGTACCGTGGAGCCACCCTAACTCCCCTGCAACACAAGACCGGAACCATCCCTTACTGGACAGTCCTGAGCAAGATCACCCCGCGGTTGGGATCAGCAACCGTCCACTAAGCCGAAATAAAAAGGGACATCTAGACAGGGATGACCTCACCCTGCTTGGGTGCTACCACCTAGCCTTGCTGCATAACCCCTAATTTTCAGTCATTCCCATTTGATGAGGCTTGAGGCTAAGCGTTACCTTTAGAGAACATATTCCTTAGAATGCACATCGTCCACCTGATGATGTTTCGCAAGCATTCATCCATACAAGTCCATCCCGGGTTCGAACGGAACCGAAGGCACTATTCCTACTACATTCATTTTGGAAATATCCTCAGGATTAGTAGCGACTAGCCCTTGCACTTCACTGCTCCATCTTCGAATCCAACAATCGTTTTTCACGAAACGTACAAACCGGATCGAAGTGGTTTTCGAGAAATAAATCTCGATCCCGGTCTCTTCGAAACGATCAAAGCATTGTCCAATATTGATAGTCGGTTATTTAACTATCAATTAATATTCACAACATCCGTCACACAATAAATAATTTCCCAAATTATTTATTAACTTCAAAAATATCTTCACAAGATATATATATTCACTTTTCAAACTCCTTGAAACAGTTTTCAAAACTATCTGCCTTCTCAGAATAAATTTCAAGTATTTTTATTTCTTCTGGAATCACCAAGCACAAAACTAGATTTTTCTAAATTAATTTAAAACGCTTTAATTTTAAAAATATATTTTAAAACATTCAAGTTATAATTACTTTAATAATTTGTTAAAAATACATACTATATGAATATTTGAAAATAAAGTTACTTAATAAAATATAAACTAAATTTCTATTTAAAAAAAATTACAAAATACAAAGTTACTTCTTAATAATTACTGCTAAAATAGATTAAAAGAAAATACTTACTTTAGACTTTAAATATTAGAAATAATAAATTTTACAGAACTTGCTTTCTTTAAAAATAACTTTAAAACATTTAATTTATATTTACAAATTTACTTTTAAAAACGTGTACTTGGCCATCCAGAGAAAATTCCAACTTCAATCACTTAAATCAATTTCCCCAAAATTGATGTCCAATTTATTTTATTTGAAATAAATTCTTTTACTTATCAATTCATTTCCAAATTCAGTAGTCATGGACTTTATTATTATTATTATTATTCCCGTTTGTTTTTAAACCTTTTTAACTGAAATATATGGATTTCAGCTTTGCCCAACTTCTTCTTTATTCTTTTCAATAATTTAAATCTTAAATTTTAAATAAATGTTTTATTCTTTTAATTAATATCATTGAAGATTAAAATTCATTAACTTTCCGTTTATTCAAATTTACAATCTATACCCAAGATTTATTTATTAGACTTTTAAAGTCTCTTTATTTCTTTCCAATTCATTTAAAATTTATTCAAATTTCTATAATCATTTTACTTACAATTTCACTTCTTTTATTATCTTACCAAAATTCAATATATATATTTTTGGTAATTCATCATACCCAATTATATCCAATCTAACCATAGCATTCAATATTCCAATAAAGATCATCATAGGATATCAAATAAATCCCAACAGAGGGTATTAAATAATTTAAATAAATTTTGAGGGGTCCAGTTGGATCCCTCCAACCTGTTTTTCCCTGCATCCACAAACGTCAGCACAATATAATATACCAATTCCAAAATATCATACTATATCACATCAATCAATTCAACCATCCAACAATTATTTAAATTTAATCATTTAAATTTAAATTTAACTGAGTGAGATTAACTCACCTTTTTCTTTTCGTTTGGCAATCCAATTCCATCTTGTCTATTATCTCCCAATTTTGGACCTTGTATAAATATTTATATAATTTTATTAATATACGAGCCAATCGAACAAATAAATAAAATTTCATTGGAAATTTTATTTAACCAATAATTTATCTCGACTAATAATTTGATTATAAGTTAATTTTCTTTAATATTTCCATGGACTAAAATTTGAATAGGTTAATTTAACAAGCTAATCATCATAATATTTTATTCTAAGACAACTAATATCTTTAAAACATATATATGTATTTATTTCCTTTTAAAGCCACACATATATCTATACATATATAGTTTTCATAAGACCCTAACTTATATAAATTCTATCAACATTTAAAATTACTATTTTCTTTTCCAGCTTATCTCTATAATTAATTTTTTTATATATACACCTTAAATTAAAGACAGAAGAAGTTAGCAATACCTCACTCCCCTGTCGTGCCAAGCATCGCGACCACCCTGTTGAGCTCGAGAACAACCCAACGAAAACCCTATTCCCAAATCGAGAAACGCTCGATCCCTACTTCAAACAGTAACCATCCCCTGCCCTAGTAAGCCATCGCGCGCGCACCTTGCTCGACAACTGCGATTGCGCCACCTGTAGGCGGCTCCGTCAACTCCCATTATCACCCTAAATCGCGAAGTCCCCCAACCAGAGCACCTCGAAGCAATCCATCGCGGCGGCGACTTCCCAAAGCGAACCCTAAGTCGCTTCTCCCTCTCTGTCACGACTTCGGTAGGAACCCTACCTCCACGACACGATGCCATCAAGCCACCTTCCTCAAGATCGGTTCGAACAACAAAGCTTGGCCGCCATTTTTTTTGAATGAACGAACAAATTCGTTCGATTTAGAGAAGGAAAGAATTGAAATCGAACTCTGCTTTATTTCTTTCGGTTGATGCTATTATAAAATCAAAGAGGGGATGTGATATTCTGGAAAGGAAGTGGCATGCTTTTGAAGCCAATACTTGATTTTTGTTAAGTTATAATATTATTTAATTTTTATCTCGGCTGATAAGAAATGAGGAGAGACAGGTAAGTGGCGTGTTACAGAAGGGAAAGGCAGGGTCAATTCATAGGGTGGCTGATGGATTTGAAGTATTGACCAAACATATATCTTTAATTAATTACAAATTGTCTCGATAAAATTCCCAGCGTGTTTTTATAACGTATGCTCACTCAGCCACTCCAAATGCTACGAAATTTGAAATTCGGTAATAATTCAATATTACGGGCCCAATGGAACTGTTTTCGTCGAATTCCGAGACTGTGCCTCGGAAGGCTATTTTAAATTCGATTTAAACGATATAAATTTTAAAACTAAACAAACCACTGTTAAATTAAATTTTGACACCTTTATAATTTCCAGTATTATCAATGTAAGTTTCATAAGTCTTCAATTTATTTCCAACAGGCTCAAAACTCCAAATTCAACATTTTACTCAACTTCAAATTATTTAATTTAATAATTAAATCATCGAATAAATTGTGATATTCGTAATTCAAGTTAAAATTACTCCTTTGAATATTTACAATCAATTAAATATTTCGATTTTAAATGCTCGAAAATTCCGGGTCGTCACAGTGTTATGGTTTCAAAATGTCATGATCTTAACAATGTTATGATCCCAAAAGTGTTATGATTTCAAAGTGTTATGATTTCGAAAGTGCTATAATTTTGGAAGTGTTACGATTCTGAAAATGAATATTATTTAAAGTGAATGATGATATCGAATTGATATGGTTTTGAAATGAATATGATATTTTGATATGGAGTGCCCTCTGAGTAAACCTCACGGACGAGCTTACGGTACTGTATAGACTATGGAAACATATAAAATGTTTAAAGGGGGATATGGGTAACGCCTTAATGCTATTTTTATAGTTTACTTTACTATAGACATATTATAATAACGTATATTACTACATAGTAGATAGTTCCACGAATCCTTAGAGGATGGAAATCCCAAACATCCTTTAATTTACTTGTTTTTCTATTGACATTTCACTTGATTTGAATTTACTGATATAAGAATGTTAATCCTGACTCGAGTTTTTTGTGTTTTGCTTTATGCTCGGGTCAAACTGAGTGTTACAACATTTGAGACTCATCTTTGAACATTGGAGCTTTGTTTGGAGATCCATCTCTATCTGTTCAGCCTTCTGTTATTTCCAGATGTTATGTTCTGCCTTGTCAGTTACTTTGTATTCGATGCTGCCTTGTATTTGAGATTTATGTTGTACTTTGTTTTAAACTCTGATGTTTTATAGTAGCTTTTTGAACTATAATTTATGCATTCCGCTGCTTATTGTTGTAATACTCTATGTCTGTGATTCTGTGATTGATTTATTTACTATACATGCTGATTTTTGCCAAATATAAATTAACAATCTGTTGTTTTGAGCAAATTCAAGTCCGACATGTGCGGATGCGAATGGTTCGAAATAGCGGGTCGTTACAATATATACAGTGGAAGTAGGCATTCATTTTGGCCGAACCACTCAAAAATCCGTCTCTCTTTATCACTAGCATTCCATCATTAATTCACGATCATATGCTGCAAAGCTAACAATATCATTAAAACCCTGCTCTCTCACAATTTGTGAGGTTGATTAATCATTTTGTCCCGCTGATGGAAATTTTAGGCAACATTTTGGCACTAGTAGGAGGACCACCTTCGAAACTCTCTAGTTCCCTTCAACCTTGCCTAGACTCCATACTCAACATGATGACAAATGGTCTTAATGTGAACGACAATTCGCACGATCGAGATACCAACGGTAGCACACCCACTGGTATCTCCTACCCTTTCCCCGGAGTTGACAGCAAATTCTACATAGCATATTCTATCATATCGCTAGGATGAGAATCCTGAGACAAGAAGTAAACGACCTAAGGCCGCACTAGAAACTCACTCTATCACAGGTCCAAGGTAGCCATCAACTCAGGCAGACAAACTTCCCAACGTCATCGGTAATCTGAAGCACTTGCATATTGGTGATACCCCAGAGTGCACGACATCTGAAACCACCATCCAGGCGGCCTCGAAGCCAGGAGATAAAACATAGTAGTGGGAGAGCTGAACGGCCATCGGGATGGTGAAATCTGTGAGCCATGTCCTGAGCGCCTAAGCTATCAAGCTCAAACCGTACCTAAGGGGCCAAAGCCGCCTCTATACACTCCTACCTGCAAAAGGAAGTACCTCATCCTATGTCTGGGGGTGAACTTTCCTGACCGTTATTAATATCCCTATCATGCAGAAGATCTCCTCCCCAGGTCGCTATCATGTACCGTATTCCCCTGATCAACCGGTATACTACAAGGATCCTTTACCCGTCGATGCAAGGTCGTTCCCGCAATGGGTGGAAGCCAACCTTAGGGGTAAATGATCTGGTTGCACCAATAGATGAACTGAATATAGGCCCGCGGGGTGATGGGGGCGGCATGTCCAACGACAAGGACGGAGAACCATTCTCCATATAAATCCTCTAAAACCACCTCTACATGCTATCACAAATAGACAATGCTATCACAAATAGACAAATACGAAAGGGAGCACGGACCTATCGGATCACCTTGCCGCTTTTAACTCAATCACTAGAGCCGAGTAGCAAACTGGCAGTGCAAAGTGTTTGCAATTCCCGACCAAACTTATTGGGTCGGCATTTCGTTAGTTCCTACACTTAGCTGCTGGCAGTATCCGGTCTTAGGCACGATTATGCTCCGAATTTAAAATTAGATTTTTTGCATTTAGAACTCATGTCATAATGGAGCTCGCAATATCAAGTAGGGCTCATCGAAAAGTCTTTTGGCCTATGTCAACCGATTCAATCAGGAATCAACCCGAACCCGCGGGAGTCACAAGAACGGTCTGACGGTCACCCTGTGCTCAAGCGTGGGATACAAATCCCAGATGTGGAAAAAACTCCAAAAGAGACTGGCCTCGTCTCTTGCAGATTTCTATCAGTGTGCAAATGGAATCAAAAGAATGGAAGATGAAGATTTGTCAGATAGCGATAACTAGGGACGATGCGCCCTTAAGTTTTGCCATAAAGACGCGATGAAGAGAATGGAATCGACACAAGTAGGCAAAGAGAAACCGTGATGACAATCCTAGGTACCGGGCTCGATATGCAAGCTATACCCCCCTAAATAGAGACATGGAAACCATCTTCCTCACAACTAGGAATCAAGCAACCTTCCAAAGGCCACAGAATGGCTGGGCAAGGGAACCACTCTGTAGCATAAGTATTATCAACGGACATTCTACTAACAACCACCGTGTTCTAAAAGACGAAATCGAGAGATTGAATAGGGAATGATTGCTTGTGGAATATGTTTGAAAACCAATGGATCAGAGGATGGCCGGGGAAAACCATCCGATCCAGCCTTCACCACATCAGTCGAGGGCGCTGTGGCCATGATCGACATTCTTACCATATGCGGAGGGCTACGTAGCAAGGAGAAGTCAGAGGACAACCTGATATCACAAGGAAGTCGCCACCTCCGACCAAGTATATTTGTTGGAATGATACGCCCTTAAAGCTCCAAGAATAGAAAAGGAAGATCCTCCAATCACCTTCACAACATGCGATAAGGGGGAAATGGTGTATCCCCACCATGATCCAATGCTTATAATCATGTTGATGGCTGGAACCGACATCCACTGAGCTTTAGTTGATGGGGGAAATTCGGTTAACGTTACCTTTAAAGAAGCCTATGATGCGCTTAGGCTGCCAGCCTCCCATCTTACGCCTTGTATATTGCCCATTTATGGGCTCGACGGAGTTAGGATAATCCTCATGGGGGTAGCAATGCTCATAACTACCTTCGGTACGGAACCCACCACAACAAAGATTCAAGTCGGTTATGTGATCCTGGACTGCTCATCTGCTTACAACTTGCTCATCGAGCGACCGACCCTGATCGAATTGGATGTCATCGTGTCGTACAACCGCCTGATAATGAATTTCCCAATGCCAAATGGGATAGGTGAGGTTAAAGGTGACCAACAAAAAGCGAGGCAGTGCTATGAGACTCCCCTCCATCAGGTAGAGAAGGGTGTCCTAATGATTCAAGAGGAATCCACCACCGATGTTAATACACCACTGGAACCAAAGAATGCAACTTCCTTAAGTGCAACCCTAAGGATGTGTGACCAAGTCATCAACATAGTAGGAAGTCCCCAGTCTGTTGAAGAAACAGAGGCTTTGGGGCCGATTTCCCTTGCATCCCATCAGAAGACATGGAAACTCATCTCTAGTTGGAACGAGCAAGCAGCCCAATAGTGGCTACCTGGGCTGACCAACAGCACTCTAGAGGGAAAATCAATCAAGGGAGGGCATGCTGCGGCCAGCCTGGTATAAAAATGTTTCTATATCCCAGTTAAAGAAATAATGGAATGCATGGTCTACGCTTTGGATCAGTGTGACGTAGAGGCAAACACATGTATTGAAGATGACTCCCTAGGTCCATGAATGTAGACAATGTGCCCGATGGGGTCCCCGCGACCCCTTGGATAATATCTATCGATGAAAGCGATTCCACCAAAGTCATCTAGATTGGGGTTGAGCTTAATCCGAGGGTCAGGGAAGATTCGATAAAATTTCTCGGAAAAACAAAGATGTCTTCACTTGGTGGCACGCCTATATGACCAAGATCGACCTTTGCATAATCTACCATGTGCTAAACATTAACCTTAAAGTCACCCCCTCTGGCAGAAGCGAAGACCCTTAAACCTCGAAAGATACAAAGTGTTAAAGGATGAAGTAGAGAAGCTGCTCACTAATGGCTTCATAAGGGAGGCGGACAACCCATTTTGGGTCGCGAACCCTATCTTAGTCTGCAAACCAAAGGGTTTGTAGAGAACACGCATTGACTTTTCGGATCTCAACAAAGCGTGTCCAAAAGGCAGCCTTCCACTGCCCTACATCGACCAAATTATGGATGCAACTAGCGGTCACGAACTCCTCACTTTTGTGGATGCCTATTTAGACTGTAACCATATCACCATGCATGGCTCTAATCAAGAACACGCCTCTTTGGTCACCAACACCAGGTTGTATTGTTACCGGATTGTCGATGGAAGTGTACGTCGACCAGATGCTAGTAAAATTAGAGAGGGCCAACGGCCATGTACCCAACCTCGTTGAAACTTTTGGCATCCTAAGAAAGTACATCATGAAGCTGAATCCTAAGAAGTACTCATTTTTGGTTTGGTCCAGCCGATTCTTGGGGTATATTGTGAGCACTAAAGGAATCAAGCCTAACTCGGACAAGATTCCCGCTATTCAAGAAATGCATGTTCCCAAAACGGTGAAGCGGGTACAGAGCCTCAACGCGATGGTCACCACACTAGGCTGTTTTGTTTCAAAGGCTATGGATCCGTGCCTGCCCTTCTTCGACCTGGTAAAGAAGGGTAAGACCTTTGCTTAGGATGACGAATGCACCAAGGCCTTCGAAGACTTAAAGAACCACTTGGCCACCCCTCCAATTCTGTCAAAACTATTGATGTGGAAGATCTTTTCCTATACCTGGCGATCACCAACCATGCAATTGGCACCGCACTCGTTGGGGAAGAGGAAAAGGTGCAGTAGCCAATTTACTATATGAGCAAGCGATTGACCAGACCTGAATAAAGTACACGAGGACCTAAAAATTAGCTTTTCGCCTCATGATGGCGACTCGAAAATTACGACCGTATTTCCAAGCTCATCCTTACAAAGTTCTAAACGAGCAACCACTTAGACAGATCCTGAGTCGCCTCGACACAGAAGAAAGGCTCCTCAAATGGTTCGTCGAGCTGAGCCAACACCGCATCCATTTTCTCCTACGACCATCAATCAATGGATAAAAGGTGGCCGATTTCATAATCGCATGTCTTGACCCGGTTGACGGAGGAGAGAAGGAGAACCCCCCAAAACGAGCATGGCACTTGTATATGAATGGTGCATCCAACGAGAAGGGGCAGGAGTAGGAATAGTTCTAGTTACCCCCCGAGTGGAAAGAGCTCTACTTCACTGTCTGGCTTACCTTTAAGGCCATGGACAATGAGAGCGAATATGAAGCCTCTTAGTTGGCTTAAAGATGGCGAAATAATTTAACGTGAAATCACTACATGCCTATAGTGACTCCACCATCGTCGTTAACTAAATAAAGGACCACTTTCAAATAAAGGGAAAGGTTTTGATACGTCACTGAAGCTCAGAGATATACCATAGCCTTTGAAGACTTTCGATTAGATCAAATCCCCAGGGAGCGAAATGGTAAGGTGGACTAATTTGCAAAAGCAGCAAGCAACCCATAATAAACTCTCCAATGGATACCACTAGACACCTGGAGCACTCTCGGCTTCCAACCAGGTGCAGCCATCATGGAAATTGATCGGCCTTCCAAAGGAAATTGGTTGACTACCATATAAAGGTATATAATGAATAACGAGCTACTAACCAACCGTAAGGAGGCCAGAAAAACTTTGCATCATTCGCCACATTAAACGATCATTGAAGGAAAGATTTACAGGCGATCAACCCTGCTGCAACACTGTATGTACGAAGATGAAGCCCCCTATATTTTAGAAGATTTGCATGAGGGCTTCTATGGAGATCAGGCCGGGAGGAAAAGTCTAGCAAAGAGGGTCGCTCGGCAGAGGTACTACTGGCCTACCATGGTAAAGGATTCTATCGAGTATATAAAGAAATGCGACCGGTGCCAACAATTTTAGAAGGTCCCCAGGGCTTCCCCGGCCCTTCTGGTCTCCATGACGTCCTCCTGGTCGTCTAATACATGGGGGATCGATCTGAACGGGAAGCTCCCTAAGGCTAAAGTCGGATACAACCATACAATCATTGTCGTATAATATTTCATCAAATGGGTTGAAGCTGAACCTCTAACTGGTGTCACAACTCCAAAGGTTCTCAACTTTGTTATAAAGAACATCGTCTATTGCTTCAAGCTTCCAAAGAAAATTGTTACAGATGATAGGACCCAGTTTGAAAGCATGATATTCCAAGAGTTTTGCGATAGAAATTGAATAGAAAAGTGCTTCTCCTTGATCGCACCCACTAGCCAACAGGACGGTCGAGGCAGCCAATAAACCATCAAGTCTACTCTCAAGAAAAGGCTTGCCAAAGCGAAAGGAAATTGGGTAGAGGTGCTGCCTCTTGTACTGTGGTTGTATCGCTCCTCCGTCCTAACTTCGACCTGCCACACACCCTTCTCCTTTACACACGGGCATGAGGCTATGCTGCCTGTCGAGGTGGACATCCCATCGCCTTGTAGGGTGACCTACGCACGCGAGTAAAATGATGAGCTCCTCCGGATCGGTCTAGACACACTCAACAGGCAAAGAATGGAAGCGAAAATTCGCCCTAAGGTTTATAAGAGAAAGTTCGCAAAACATTATGATGCACGGGTGAAGCTCCAACAGTTCACCATCGACGACTTGGTTTTACGTTATGTATTTGCAAACACCAAGGACCCGATCGATGGGTTGATCGGCTCAAATTGGGAAAGACCATATGTTATCAATTCTGTGCTAGCTAATGGTGCATACCTTCTATCTCGTCCCGATGGGACCTATGTGTTGGACCTGGAGCATAGAACAACTATGGGCTTACTTTATATGATGAAAGTACTCCATAAATAAGACCTTGGAATGTAATCGTTTCTTTTTGCAAGGATCAATGGAAGCTCATATCTCTTTGCCAAGATAATGTCAGCCATGCAAGTTTGGGATACCTGGACAGGGATGAGTTCTTACATGCTCATCTACCCGGTCGGTCGATAGCTCACATCCTGTCAAGGGACAGCGCGATCTACCACTCCCCTGCCTGATAGAAAGATGTGCACGACGAGGGTGGATTACCATGCATCCACTCCACCTAGGCATGTCAATGATGCCAGTGACTAGCAGGTCATCCCAGTGTAACCCGACCCACTCCTGCAGGCAAACATGAAATATAACTCTTCCTTTCTACGGTGCATTGATGAGCTGGATAGCAATCACAATCATCTGATTCCCCTCTCTTGTGATGCTCCTTATCCCGGTGAGATGAGACACTGTTGTCGATACTAGCATGTGATAACTTAGCACAGAGCCATGACAATATCTCTGAGGTTTGACATCCATAGTGTGCCCATAAGCAAATAAGCTGGGCTTCGTACCAACCCCCTGGATGTTGGAAAGGGCACCCATAAGAAAATAAGTTGGGTCCTTCCGTGCAAACCCCATGGGACTAAACTCCAACTCTTGGGTGTTGGAAAGGGCGCCCACAAGAAAATAAGCCGGGTCATTCCATGCACACCGAAGGAACTGGGCCAGCCTACAGTGGAAGAAATGAGTGAATTTCAATTTTTTTAGCCATTTTGGATCTTTAATGGACCTATGAAGTCTAAATATGCTTAGAACTTTTCTAAGTTACTTTAAAAAAAATCAATATTTTATTTAATTCTATAAATAAATTTTTACTTTAATTTAATGCTTTTGTAAATTAGAGTATATCACATATATTCTTATTTGTATATTTATATGTAATGGAATGAATGTATCAAATACATTCATGTTGTGAAATATAAGTGTAACATATAAGAAGTGTATATTTGTGTAACTAAGAATGAGAAATTTTAGAGAAGGAAAACATTTGGTTTTCTTTCTCTTGACATGTATAATAAATTGAGAAAAGATATGGCTATAAATGTAGAGAGAGAAACCCTTACGTTTCTCTCTCAATTTAATTACATTGAATGACATATTAAATGGCATTTACAATAGAATTTGCATATGACTTTATTGTCTAAGTTTTTTCTACGTAATAAAATACACATGTATAATAATTGATAAGTTTACACATATACATATTAAAATAAGTTCTCCTATATATATGAGTTTGTCGAAACAAGAATTAACAATTGTAACAAAGGTTGCAATTAAGGAATAGCTTGAAATTAAATTCTACAGTTTCACAAAAGGTCAATTTTGATTTAGGTTAAAATAACATAACCACATGTATATCTATATGCATAAATAATTGAAGGTTATGTATTCATTTTAAAATAACACATACATTTATATATATGTATGAAGATTGCAATTTAAGTAACATATACGTTTAAATTTAATGCTAACAAAATAATTCAATCTTTTAATCTTAGGTATGAAATAAAAGTCTATAACTTTACATAAATGACCACTTATCAATTCTAAAACAAAGGAAAATTTTACTTTTATGACTAAAATATGTAAAATTAAATCATTTCGGAAATTAACTATGCAACATTGGAAATTAATTTTACTGTATTAAACCACCAACAAATATAGTTTATTAATGTTTATGTATGTAGATGTTACAAAAATTTATATACAACATTACAACATAATAAAATATTTTCACATTCCATTTTTTTACAATTCCAAGACATTGACAGAAAAAATACCGGACAACTTTGGCATGTACAAATTTATTGTATGATAAATCAGATCTGACTATACAAAAGGGACGCACAATAAAACAGATAAAGGATTTAAAGCAAACCATAATAAATATATAGTCGATGGATACGTAAATAAGGAGAGATTCAAAAAAAAATTGTCAAAGCCAGCCGGTTTTATAGCGGACCGTCCATTTTTTATTACAACGAGTATTAAATACGATATGATACGGGAGCTAGGCCGATTGCCTAAACTACGAAGCAAGGTTTTTAAAGTGGCCCGACCACTGACATATCACACTTGAGAACATCACACAAACAGTGATTAGCAGGCACTACACAAGATGCAAACTATGACAATCCAAATGTACAAGGCATTCACATAAACACATACCTTACAAAACCACATTTTTCCAATAAACTAATTTCAAGAACAAACAAGTTACCATCTGAATAGAAAACACAATCCCTTAAAGACCAACCAATCATTTCCAAACCAGCAGAATATCAAAATCAATATAACATCAATGAACCAAAAGCTTGCAACTAACAAGCAAAAAGCGAGAGATCAAGTAACAAGGAGCAGGCAAGACCAGAAGCATACCTAAATATGATAGCAGCCAACCAAAAAAACAAGGTAACCAAAGTCGTAAAACAACAACCAAACCAAATGCAGAGACACCCGTTGCAAGAAATCGCCAAGGTCAAGATAGTAGATGAAGATAAAATCAGAAGGAATTGGAGCTGATTAAAACCAGAGAAGGGAGCCGAATATGCCAAAGCCAAAATAGCTACTTGAAAAAAATTGCAAAAGAAAACCAATAAAGAAGTGCTAAGTAACATAGGAGCCATTACACCAAGCCACAGCAATGACATTGCTGACAAAAAAACTAACCCATGAGAAGAAAAAACTCCAAAATCTGCAGAAGCGGTGAGTAACAAACTTCCCTAAGCAGAGAAAATACAATCAGATCCAAGGCAATCAGATCCATTGTAAAAAAACCAACCCGTAGAAGCAAACAAAATGCCCGGAGAAAACCAAGCATCAGGGAGCAATCACAAGACAAGGCGACCATCACAAAAACCCAAAAACAGAACTAACAAGAACACTCCACCAAAGAAAAACAAAAGGCTGCAAATAACGATTAAGACCATACCATTCGAGCTAAGGGCGGAAAAGTAGATAACTGCAACCACAAAGCGCCAAATCAGTTCAATAAGTCGCCACTTCCGCTGTAGACAGTCACCAAGGGCAAAAAGAGTGGTGACACAGCGGGTTGACCAGAAGATGGACCCAAGACAACAACCGAATGGCGGTCAATATCAAAACAGAGTAGCCAATTGCAAAGTGAGAAGAAACGAATCGGATGAGATCTGAGCATGATAAAAGAGAGGTTTTTGGATTGACAAGGTTGCAAGTAACATCGGCAGGGAAATACAGGGTTTAGGGAGAATAGAGCAAATAAATAAGGGAGAAACAAGAAGAGAGCATAAGAAAAAAAATTAGGCGGCAGGAAGAATAACCCTGGTCCCCATTGATGAAAACTTGCAATCTCATATTTTTTGGGGAGAGACTCAAATTAAATCTACATAATGATCATATAATTAAATGAGATGAACAAAAAGGGATCTAAGTTATATTACAAGATGAATACACAAGATACAAGAGATATAATATGAATAAATATAAACCTTTTAAACATGATGAGATAGAAGATATATAATATGAATAAATATGGACCATTTCAACATGTTGAGTATACATATAAATGAAATTGGAATTAGCAAAAATGAAGCCAATGATTTGCACCTTGAATGGTGGATCAAATCTCCTAGAATCAGAAATCAGCCTCCAGATGTTGCAAGGTTCAAGAGGAATAAACCACTTTTCGTGATTGATTTTATTTGTATTTGATTTTAGGAATAATCGAAGCCATGGAAGATCTCATATTTTCATCCATTATCGAAGGAGAGAACCAAAAAAGTTGCAGAAAGAAGAATGAAAAATGAGAAACTCAATTATACGTACAGAATAAATTAAAGAATATGTTATTTGAAAGAAGGAAACCTTTCCCATTCTTTAATTAAAACTTCTCTAATTAATTCTCTTGATTAACTTTTTCATCTTACTCCTATTTCTTTACATGGTATGGCTGAAAATTAGGTGCCATCAAATGACTTGAGATTCCATAAATTAATGCATGTAATTATCTTTTGTTTAATTACAATGATATCATATATCAATACCCGCAAATATAACTTTTATAAATGCATTCAAATAATTATAAATAACTCCCAGACATCAAATAAAATAAATAGTAATTAATATTTATCAAATACCAAGTAATTTAATTATTACAAATTTTACAAACTAATTAAAATCATGTGGTTTTTCGAAGAATTCATCATTACAGTTGTGCGACTCAAAGTTGTAAATTCAGTCAGCGGTTAATATTGAACAATTCAAATATTAATGTTCACACGTCACTTAGCAGGGAGTGTGACATTTTAGATGAATTCATCGCTTACACATCTTTTGGTAAAATTCAATTTTACTTATTATAAGCGGTACCTAATAGTAACAATTATTTACACCAATTCTCTTCGTCAAAATTATATCACTTTTGATTTATGGAATTTGGTAATGGTCCAAATTCTAATACCATCACAATGTCCTTGGTTAAATAATAACAATTATTATTAACAAAAATGCATTGGCCAGAGACTTTGACTTTTAGTTGACTTCAGTTTACCATGATACTAACCTCATATAACCGAGGAGATGAATCCTCTCTTGAATAGTGCTTCACTTCCAATTCTTCCACTCAACCCAACTATAGTTACTTGATGGAACGCTATGCCATGATTTGACTATAATCAAGCAGAGCTTTCATATTGAAGATCTAAAGTATTCTCAAGTCAAGAGAAATCTGTAAATCTGTCAAATCGATATTTTCTGTTTGACCTTTGTTATATTAACCAACAGAAAATTATCAAGTGATTCATTCCATAGTTATTCGATAACTATCAGTACATGACCCCTAGATCCCTTCAACAGTCATGAGTAATATACTAGTCAACATTTAGAGAGCGTTACATAACGCAATCTCAACGGATACATCGATATCCAGTCTCGATGCTTCTTGACTAGAAACATCTAAAATGGTATATTTGTTTTATTATGATAAATTATTCACGGTTACAACACTTTGTAATTTCTATCACAAAATATGCCATCTATGGATTTTCTATTAAATATACTTTTAATTAAATTAATTAATTAATATAACCATATTATATCAAGTATACAATAGAAAGAAACACTTTTATTATGAACAAGATTGTTCAACGAGTTAGATATATGTAACAAATTACATAATTGCCCTTAGGGCATACCCCTAACTCTATCAATCTCCCACTTGCACTTAGGGTCAATTATGGAATCTTATTCCAACTTCTCTACTCAGTTTCTCAAAACTAGTTGGGTCAGTGCCTTGGTGAATGGGTATGCTATTATGTTTCAATTATCTACTATGTCAATCAACTCTCTCCGGTAGTGATATACTGCTTTATCACGTGGAACAATTCGGAGTATGCCTCTCGACCTCTAATGAGCTCTAATTCTATTACAAAACATATCGCGACATTGTTATCATATGAAAATCTTATGAGATTCTCAACATTTGGAATCGGCTCAATTATAAATTTATGCACTTATAACTTTATATACATTATATATGTGTGTGTGTGTGTGTGTGTGTGTGTGTGTGTGTGTGTGTGTGTGTATGTTGCGACAATATTCAAAGCGATGTACGTAGCCTTTTTTTCATTGAATAAGCCACAACCTTTTATTTGGAACATTTCTAACTTAAAAATTCTTAACTTTAATTTATTATTGACATACTACACTCAATATGACTTATGAAGTTTGAGTTTGAACACTCCTTCATAAGGAGTTTTTGTTTCTGTACACAATTCTCTAGTATTTTAGGATACACGAGAACATTTCAAACAACTATTTAGTGATATCAATTTGAATTTGATATTTGCTTCATGTATCAAACACATAAACAAATCATGATATCGTAGAAAACACAACATGTATGATAATTCCTTTTTCCAATGCAAAGGAATCAATCTTACATGTTCCATACTAAATATTTTAGTAAGGTGTACTTGCATATCATTTGAGACATTCCCGACATCTTTTATACTTACTATAAAAGGCATCATTTATTAATCTAATGTTGAGTATTAAAACAACTAGGACTGATTTTAACACAAATACATTGTTAAAATCAACAATGTGTTGTTTACTTATAGTTTAGAAATATCAATATACTTTTAAACGTTCTTTCTTATGAACACAAGCTTCCTCTACACTTTAATTGAAAATCAAACGATTTGACATTTCTGCAAAATACTTATTCAATATTGATGCTTGTAAAATGACACTTTCGTATCATTTCTTGAATCATATCCAAAGACTCACAGACTCAATATCACTCCCACCAACTCTGAGACATTTTTGGTTAATATGTGTAAACAACTTACTCTAAATCGTTATTTAGAATTTTCTGTTTGAGTACGTATATACTAAAACACTAGGACTTATCAAGAGATAAATTTATGAGCAAATCCAAATTGATTTGAACGTATTGAATATTGAATCTATTACGCTAATTTCAACAATTGAAATTTGCAATATTATTCTTATCAATATTGCTCATTTAATTCCAACTGCATTAGTCTTACTCATAAAGACACAGTCACGGTCTATGGATCATATCCCTTCATTTACGACCACCAAAATCTATATTATGATAGCGTACTTGAAATTCTTTTGGATTTGTGCATCATACCATATAGAGTCAACACTCTCAATGGTTCAATTAAATAATCTAGGATTATGTATTTTCGACATTAATAAGAAACTCATAGTTTCTCTTAGATGTGCGAGAATACTTATTAGACATTCTAATGTTATGTGTTCTTTTAGGTTAGTTAATTTCATCTCATCTCATATAATCAGTTCTATCAATGGATCGTATCCAATTCCATTTTACTACCAATAATTCCTCAAAGAAATTTCCACACAAAGAAGTTGATATAACTTGAAACAACAATTTTTTTCAGTGCAATAGAATAGGTATTTGTAAACGTTTTATGAATTTCTTTGTTTATAAAACTGATTTGGTTTTAGTTTAAAAAATTATGTTTCAAATATAAATATGTCATCAAATGACAGTATTTTCAAAATCCTTTTGGGAAGATTCATGCAAGATCCCTCATGAACAATTATTACATGCAATCTTTCGACTTACACAACGTGCCAACTCAGCATAAGATGTGTTTTAGTTTCTTATAAACCCTTATCTTGTAAAATTTTGTAAACTATTATTCATATGAAATAACATCAACCTTGTGTACTAACTCTAAGTACATTACCTTATAGAAAGAAACTTACTCAACTTCATTCACAATTAATCATACATTGTCCAAGAAAGTTCGATTACTCCATATCTGCATCATTATGTATCACATGGAGGAGTAATTTTGTGATTGGATCTTTATTCATTTTAGGTACGTTCGGAACATTTTCCAATATACTCACTCACTCGATCAAATCAAAAGAATCTTATTGCATGTTATTTTATTTACTTCTGTTTTATATTCTACAAGTTTATCATAGACATACTACATGTGTATCAAATACACATGTCCATGACGACGATAACTCATCAGCTAATATGACGAAGTACGTGGAACCATTTTAGCATTTATAGAATTACGATTTCATACATCTATATGTATCAATCCGAAGAGTTCATCAACTCTTATGATACTACACTAAATGGATGCATAGCTATTGTTTGAGATAATTAATATCATATGATTCAAAATCATACAATAAAATTATTTCTCAAAACTACGGCTTGGTCCATGATTTCAAAACAACCGTAAATAATATTAGATATTTTGTATTTTCAAATGCATCACTTTTGTTATATAAAAAATTACCGTATTATAGTTTTATTTCATAAAGAATATTCATATTGAAATATAGCTATGTCTATTTTTTTTAGTTGATACTGAAAAATAATCATTATTTCATAAATAATGTATGGTAAGTTTGCGGAAACAATTTTCATACTATGATGCAATTAATAAGTGCTATATGGCATGCTCCCACTATTTCCACCATTGCTATAATAGCATACTAAATTCGAAGGTCCATCATTCACTTTATACAATTAGTTTATCTCATGCACTTCAATTATTTACAGTGGAGAGTTCGTTGGTCAAAAATCTTGAGCTCAAAGAAATAAATCTCATAGAAAACAATTTTCTATATGAAAATACATTGCGGAATAGAAATCATATTTCTTATTGCAATATTAAGTATCAATTATTATTACAATTCTCGTTTCCAATGTTTCTCCATGAACCAGAAGTGACTATTCATTCTCTTCATCCCAACTGTACCTTAAATTACCTCTATTCTTATACATTCGTTTTCCTTTCAAATGGCCAAACTATTCAAAAGAAAACCAACTAAAATATCATAACAAACTCTTTACAAAAGTGCATTCGATTATCCTTAACATTTAAGGACATCAAATACGTTGCACTTTACGGAAACCGATCAAAATGGTATTTCAACGGTCGAGTTCTTATATCTATCTTGTAGTTTTTGGCTTGTGTTACATTAACACAATAAGATCCCTATTCTAATCCGTCTGATTGAATACTCGATCTAGCATGAAGGTTTGTTTGGTTTTTCCGGTGAAATAATTTCATCGAAATATTGTATATTACAAATTTGACCATTCACCATATAACATTTATATGCAACTGTATATGAATCAAATATCCATAGTCTTGTATTGCTTTTAGAGTTCGAAATTCATAGAATGCAATGAATGGTCTTGACCAAATAAATGCATAGGTGACCAACCACGAATATATTCAGTAGTGGAAAAATCAGGCACTTGCATGGGTGTTAAAGAGTTAATTTGCAATAGGAATTTAATAATGGGCATTATATTTTCATTTGTCAACTTTTAATTCAGTTCATTTGTATATGTTAATTGATAAACATTTTATCAATCTTATCAAATGCACAAATTTATCATTGTAGATAATTATAACATTATTTAACATATATTCTTACAATATTAGTAAGGTTAAATGTTACTATTTCATTTTTCTAATAAGGCTCCCACTAGTCTTTTATGTTTCTCCAAATCCTAAGATGAAACATAGAAGACTTTCGACTTCACTAGTGGGAGTTAGGACTCGTCTGTCTTGGTATTCTGAACTTGAGTTTGCTCAACAAATCATAGCCCCACAATTGATGGATAACTCCTTATCGATTGTATCACGTACACCTCTTGACCCATTTTCCCTTGTCATAATCTCATTTCGACCTTGAATTTGCTCAACAAATTGAAAGAGATTATTCACTCGTACATACCATATCGTGATGGCCTAAGTATAGTATATGTACATTGTGTTTTCTTAACAAATACATATAGTTATCTTACCTCATATGTTCAATATGTTAATAATACTACACATAACATCCCCTGCTTGAGTTTGATCAACAACTAAGGAGTATGGAAGTAATTTATTAATATATATATGGCAGAGGATAACATTATATTAAAGATTCATAATCTTCAATATATTGTATTAAGTAATATCGACTTATGGAATAATGTATTTATTATGAAATACCCTCACAATTCATGTGTTAGACACATCAGAAATCATAGTATACGCACATTTAGGTATGTATTTCCTTAAGTCTATTTGGGTTTCTTTAATGTTTCACTTTTAGTTTATACATTTATATCATATACGTTTTGTTGTTAAATAACATTTATATTTCATATAACTTATATGATAGTCTTATGTATAATATTTCATTAATTAAATCTTATTTAATTAATTTTAATTAATTAACTCCTTAATTAATTTTATATTAGTATTCGAATACAACTTTTATATTGGATACAAATACTATAACCTTTATAGTGTATACTATAATCTGTATACTATAACACATATATCTTATATCTGTGTATTTTTATTTAATTGATTAACCTTTAATTAATTTATTAATTAAATAATTTTAATTAAATTATATTAATTTCAAAAATTTATCATATATACATACATGTATGCTTATGTTATCTTAAACACTTTAAAATAACATAGCATATATCAATATATATAATACATGCATATAAGTATTAATAAATTAACACACCTAATTAATTTATATTATCAGTATTATTAATAATTCTAAATTTCAAAATTAATATTTACATGGTTTCAATCATTTTGAACTTTTTATTACATTTTCAAACATTTTGAAAATTTATGTTATATTATAAACTTTTATAATAAACATGTTTTTATTTTCAATTTAACTTTTAAATTTAAAATCATGTCTTAATTTTCAAAACTATTTAAAATATTAGCCCAAGACTAGTTCAAATTAGGCCTCTTACATTAGAGGCAACCTTTGGGCTCACATCACCTTTCAGGCTTGGTAGGTAACCAAGTAGGGCATGATACTTGATTACCCAATTCCAATCCAAGATATCACCTTTTAAACACCGTACTAAGTGCACAAGCTTAATTAGTTAGCCTTAACATGACTAATTTAGACCGCATAGACTATTGGGCTCTGATACCATTTAAGGAACTGGATTAGCCCGTAGTGGAAGAAATGAGTGATTTTTTTTTGCCATTTTGGTTCTTTAATGGGCCTATGAAGTCTGAATATACTTGGAACTTTTCTAAGTTTCTTTTAAATAAAATTAATATTTTATTTGATTTTATAAATAAAGTTTTACTTTAATTTAATGTTTATGTAAATTTGAGTATGTCAGATATACTCTTATGTATATATTTATGTGCAATGGAATGAACGTATCAAATACATTCATGTTGTGAAATATATGTGTAACATATAAGAAGAGTATATTTGTGTAACTATGCATGAGGAATTTTAAAGAAGGAAAGCCTTTGGTTTTCTTTCTCTTGACATTTATAATAAATAGAGGAAAGATAAGGCTATAAATGTAGAGAGAGAAACCCTTACATTTCTTTCTCTTTTCAATTACGTTGAATGACGTATTATTTACAATATAATTTGCATATGGCTTTGTTGTCCAAGTTTTTTTAAGTAATGAAATATACATGAATAATAATTGATAAGTTTACACATACACATGTTAAAATAAGTTTCCCTACATATATAAGTTTGTCAAAACAAGAATTAACAATTGTAACAAAAGTTTCAATTAAGGAAGAGCTTGAAATTAAATTCTACAGTTTCACAAAAAGGTCCATTTTGATTTATATTAAAATAACATAAACACTTATATAAATAATTGCAAGTTATGCATTCATTTTAAAATAACACACACACACACAGATACATACATACATACATACATACATACATACATACATATATATATATATATATATATATTACAATTTAAGTAACATATATGTCTAAAATTAATGTAACAAAATGATTCAATCTTTTAATCTTAGGTATGAAATAAAAGTCTATAACTTTACATAAATGACCACTTATGAATTCTAAAACAAAAGGAAAATTTTACTTTTATGACTAAAACAAGTAATATTAAATCATTCTTGAAATTAACTATGCAACATTGGAAATTAATTTTATTATTGTATGCAAATGTTACAAAATTTTATATATGACATTGCAACATAATAAAATATTTTCACATTCCTTTTTTTACAATTCCAAAACATTGACTGAAAAAAATATCGGACAACTTGGGCATATGCCAATTTGTTGTATGATAAATCAGATCTTACTATACAAAAGAGACACATAATAAAACAGATAAAGGATTTGAAGTCAACCATAATAAACATATAGTCGATAGATATGTAAATAAGGAGAGATTCAACTTAAATCTACATAATGATCGTATAATTAAATGAGATGAACAAAAGGGGATCTAAGTTATATTACAAGATGAATACACAAGTTAGAAGAGATCTAACAGCTATTAATATTGAACAATTCAAATATTAACGTTTACACGTCACTTAGCAGGCGATGTGACATTTTGTTGAATCCATCATTTATACATCTTTTGATAAAATCAAATTTTACTTATTATAAGCAGTATGTAATAGTGATAATTATTTACATCAATTCTCTTCGTCAAAATTATATCACTTTGGATTTATGGAATTTGGTAATGGTCAAAATTCCAAGATCATCCACATTCGACTTTATAGTCCAAACACAAAGTCTTCGGTTAATAATAACAGTTCTTATTAACTGAAATGCTCTGGCCAGAGACTTTGACTTTGAATTAACTTCAGTTGACCACGAAACTAACCTCATATAACTGAGGAGATGAATCCTCTCTTGAATAGTGCTTCACTTTCCATACTTCCGCTCAACCCAACTATAATCACCTGATGAAATTCCAAGCCATGATTTGACTATAATCAAAGCAGAGCTTTCATATTGAAGATCCACAGTATTCTCAAGTCGAGAGAACTATGTAAATCAGTTACATCAATATTTTTCGTTTGACCTTAGTTATATTAACTAGCAGAACACTATCGGGTGAGTCGTTCCATAGTTATCCAATAACTATCAGTATGTAACCCTAAGGTGTCCCCGGCAGTCATGAGTAATACACTCCCCAACATTTGGAGAGCGTTACATACTCTAGTCTCAATGGGTACATCGATATCAGTCTCAATGCATCTTGAGTAGGAACATTTAAAATGGTATATTTATTTTATTGTGATAAATTACTCACGGTTACAACACTTTGTAACTACTATTATAAAATATGCTATTTATGAATTTTTTATTAAATATATTTTTAATTAAATTAATTAATTAATACAACCACATTGTATGAAGTACATGATAGAAAGAAACACCTTTATTGTGAACAAGACAAACCCCACGGGCCTCAACTCCAACCTCGGGGTGTCGAAAAGGGTGCCCGCAAGAAAATACTTTGGGGCCTTCCGTGCAAACTCCACGGGCCTCAACTCCAACCCCTAGGTGTCAAAAAGGGGGCCCGTAAGCAAATAAGCCGGGTCCTTTCATGCAAACCGAATGGGTCTCATTAAGGCCTCAATCCCCCTAAGGCGAAACATACTCGCCACACGTACCCTGTGCTTTTCTTTTATTTGCAGATACAATAACAGAAATGAGAATCTCAAACACCTTATGATGCCAAAAATAAATTTATAAAAAACAGGGGGCATGGCGCACAACCCCTCGTGCTAGGGGTAATCAACCTATGACAACCGAAAAAAGAGAAAAAAGGGAAGGGAAAAGAAAAAACAAAAACAACTAGGATGCAACCAACAGCACGCAACAACCTCCTTACTCATTTGGTCGGGCCAGAGAGTCAATCTGCTCAGCGGTCAAGATGACTAGCATTGGCTTACCCTTTCTGGTCAATTTGGCCCTTTCCTCCTGTCGAGACCTCTGGACCAAAGTGGGCATCACCCTTGGGGTCACAATAGGAAGATGGAAGTTGTTCATGAAAGTGCCCATCGCCATGTTAGTCAAATGAGCTGACCAGTGAGCATCCTTTTCTGGTGGACTCTCTTTTTCAACTCCTCAACGTCATCCGGTGGCAAGCAAGTCTGATGGGCATCCAAAATCCCTCGAAGTTGCCCAATCTCATGCTCAAATCTCTCCTTTACCCCCTTCAGCCGTGTAACCTCTTCTTCAAGTGTTCTCCAGTCTGAAACAGCTCGGTCTCTGATAGCCTCAGCGTCCGCTCTGCGGCGGTCGGCTTCTGCCACTTCTTTCTCGACTAACTCTCTACTCAAACTATATATGCTCGAAGCACGATCTCTGACTCACGGTCCTTCTTGGCCATACCTTTGGCTATAATAGCCACCTCATGCTCATCAACGGCCAACTCAGCTGCCACTCAGGCTACTTCAACCTCCTCCCTCGCAGCTTTCAACCCTTCCTTCAATTGGGCAACTACATCATCTATACCCAACAGACTAGCTCTGACTGCTTCCAAATTTTCCATTTCATTTGCTGTGCAGGCCCTATTATCCATTGACTCCTCCCTCAGTATTGTCAACCTATCATGACCTACCCCCTCAGTTCGTCCGTAGTCCTCACTATCCATTAAGGACTACCATGAGAAGACTCCCATACTTCTTTTATAGCCTTCCCCTCGGTAGGTCTTGCTTGCAAATTAATAAGCTCATCACAGATCCGCATCGCGTGAGCGCCCGCTTGAAAATAAGGCAGTTCGAATTATTGGCAAAAGGAGACGGAAGAAAAATGAGAAGGTAAACAGGTCTTACCACAACCAGTTCCTTACATAGGCTATCAACAACAGTCTGTAATCGATGACTTGACCAATGAGCAACGACCACTTGGAGGTTCGTAGGATTCTGTCCTAGCCCTCTCTGTTGTATCCCGGATTCGTCCACATGGAAATTGTCCTAGCTTTCTCTTTATCCTCTGCATTAGGCCCACGATATATGAAAACATCAACATTGTCTTCATAAGCTTCACCACGAGCCACTCCCATTTCACCCACCGCTGGCTCCTCTCCTCATACGCCCTCCATCGGTCCCTCCTCCTCTCCCACTTTGGTCCTCGCTCATTTGCTATCCGAGGACTTCTCAGCACTAGTTTATTCGTCAATATGAATCACGGAGCAAGAAGCGTCAGTCGCCACTTTGGGGGATGGCAAAGAAGAGACCATCATGGCTTTCCCCCTGCATCTTGCCTTTGAAGATCGCGTGGGGATTGTTCGTGTCATCCCGCTCCACAAAATTGATCTGGCCCACTGAAACAAGGAAACATAACAAGTTAGAAAGGAACTGGCCGTAGTGAAGATAAACGTAATTAACTACCAAGCGGAGTTTCCCGATTCCGGTTCCTAATCAGAGGTGCACAAGGTTCAGAATCATCCCTTTCAAAGTCTATAGGTCCTGTTCTTCCTATGCCTAACAGTCTAGCATCAGGACCCCTATTTTTAGTAAGACCATCACCAGAGGAAGACCAAGTCACACTTTCTTCAAGGGTTGGGGGCATGGGCTGGTCAGAAGTTCCATCATAATTCTTCGGATCATACTCTTACAATTCCGATAGAACATCAAAAAGGGAGTCCGCATCAACTATGGGATAGCCCTTGGCATCCCTTAGGCCAGCATAATCATCCGTAGCAATGCACCTCTGCCTCGCCCCAGGAAAAAGTGCGGATTCATGTAAAGGTGAAAAAATAAGGTGACTACCTACGGGCTTCTTTGAAACCGCCTTCTTTCGGTTGGTTTATGCTCCTTTATCCATTTTTGCGAAGGCATGAATAGACGGACCCTCCGAATGTAGCCTGACTTTTCAAAGCAGCTCGTCAGTCACTAAGTTGTCCAAATCTCGGAGGGTATCATTGGCCCCTCGAAGGCACAACACTTGCCTCTCCACTAACGTCGCCTCGGCCTGGCTTAACATTGGGGACCTCGCAATTGGAAAATTGTAAGAACGTCAAAAAAGGAACAAGAAAGAGAGGGGGAATAAAAACCACAAAGGCAATCTCACCAAAAGTTCGAAATGACTAGAGACATAACCCCTCATTCACAGTCTGTGGGATAAAAAAATAATGAGATTTCCAACTAGAGACAACTTTCTCTGAAACTCCAGTAAAGATTACTTCTCTCTTTGTCTTCATATGGATGTGGTAGTAGGTCCTGGGGCGATGATTAGGCTCTTTGTTAGTATTAAAGAGGCAGGCGACAAGGCCCGCGAAAGGTTTCCATAACTCTAAGCGATGGCATCTAATGCAAAAGCCCATCAAATAATGATAGTTATTCGGAGTAAGTTGATCCGGAGTGAGGCCGGGTCCATTTAAAAGAGACATGATGGTTGGATGCAGGGGCAAGGCCACTTTGACTTTCAAGAAACTCAAGGAGAATGTGTAGTTGTTTGGTGGGGGCAGTGTCAGCTTGTTCGTGGGCTTTCGAAAATTGGATCAAGCCAAGGGTACAACCAAATAGGTTCAGCTCTCCGACCACACTTATGGTCCACCCACGAAGTCAAAAGGGACCATAGGAGTGAAAATCGAAGCACTATCGGAAGCAGCCATCCTGTGACAAGATCATAGTAAACATTAGGAGCAAGCATGAAGGATGCCTCACCCTCAGGGACTAATCGGCCTCAAAGCAAGGAGAGGCACCATCAAAAAGAGAAGAAAAAGCCAAAAGGGTGCCGCCAAAGGGCACTCCATAGTGAAGAAATGAGCTATCGACGACCTGCTGACAATGATAAATGACAACGGAGAGAGGGACATACCTGTTAATGGAGAATTTTTGAAACTATCAAAAGATTTACAAAATTACAAAAGAAATGAGGAAAAAGTAAAAGAAGAAGAAGAAGAGGTAGCTACATCTATTTATGGATCCTCACCAATCAAATTGTGACCCTTCATTTTGAAAAGACAACCAAATCCGGGTTGTGTGAAGAGATGTCACGTTAGGGTCGATTCAGATGCTTTGACTTAGAAGTTGCAAGAAAAAATGGACCACTAAAGACAACCACAGAAAGACACATGATAACAACATTAATTACACTACAGGCATCCATCAAATCACGTCACTTTGAATCAGCAATCCCGCCCTCACCGGCGATGGCAGGATTAGGGGGCAAAATGTTGCTTAAAATTTTCGTACAAATTTGATAGGGCATAGCGGCCGCCCGCATGGAGATAAACGCATCGGCCAAGCTAATCCGAACTTCCTTGGGAACCGACCAATCCAAAAGCCGACTGATTTATGTGCCCGAGTTCCTCTCATATAAGGTCAGAAAATGGGCCGAAGTGGCTCTAAAAAGGGAGAACAGTCAGATCGGCATAGAAAAGCATACCTACTAAAGTCTTGCCACCCTAAAAAAGCATTAATACAGCTGCTATGCCACCAGCTGCTCCCATCTAACGTGGAAAGTGGTAACAAATTCTGAGTTACACCACCTGACATCCTGTAGAGCAGCCAGGGTACGGAAAGGTAGTTTGTCACTATATGCAGTATCGCTACCAACCCTCCAACCGACAACCATCCCACGGTTCGATATACCCTACGGACTACGAGTATCCTCAGGCAATCTCAACTGCATAAATGGAGGCTAGCTTATATAAATCCCTAAGTATTTCACCAGGCAAGGGGTCGGATTCATAAAACTTAGAAGGATAACACTTCCCACCATACTCTTATCATCACCAAGCATTCTCCATCATCTCAATGTATAAATATATATATGTATATATGTATATGTGTGTATATATATGTATATATATAGTAAGAATAATATGTACAGTGGATGTAGGCATTCATTTTGTCCAACCACTATAAAATCCATATCTTTTTATTGCTAGCATTCCATCGTTTATTCACAACCATACACTACAAAGCCAATAACATCATTAACACTCTGCTCTTTTACAATTTGTGAGGTTGATTAGCCATTCTGTCTTACTGATGGAATTTTTAGTTAACACCTGCTAGCTTGAATAATATAATGTATGTATGTGAATCTGGAAAGTATTGGGTAGTAGTAGTCCTTGAATTTAACTAATTATGTTGCAATTCTAGAATTGTTGATTAATTGATTTATGCAAGCAAATGTAAATTAGAAGTTAGCGAAATAAACTGTTGGGGTTTAAGTAGTATTTTAATTCATTAGAATATAGGGTGTTGCAATTAAATTTCTATAGATTATCAAGTTCAGTTTTGCAACTAAAAATGTGTCGTTTGAAATAACAATGAATACGTTTGAAAGAAAGAGATGTATAAAACAGGGATATTTTGCTGTATTTTGCACCTTCTATTTCAATAACTACAAAATATAATTCCTTGTAGTTCAAGATAACACAAATTTTCCTTTTGGATAGGATATAGAGATTTACAGTGTTAACCTTTTCTTTCAAAGAAGATGTGATTCCAATGTATTAAAATGCAAGAATCTCTAAGTATGAATTAAAGAACTGAAATTGTGATAATAATAACGGTTAAATTTTAATATATATATATATATATATATATATGCAATAGAGAGTAGATGGAAACTTAATAATGAGTGTAACAAGGTGAGAAAGAAATATAGTAATTATAAGCTAGAAAGAAATAAAATAATAACGATGTAAAGGTGGCCAAGTAATAATTTAAAATAAAAAGGTATGGAAAGTCCATAAGCAAGGGAGATAATTAAAAGTTAAAAGGGTAATAGAAATAAAATTAAACGGTAAAAAAGAGAAGTAAACAAGAAAAGATATTTAGATCTTTAAAAAAGAAAGCGGTAAATGAGCTTAAATTGAATAAGAGGGAAACACGTGAAGGAGTAATGATATGTTATTAACAGTTGAACATTGGAGGTGTAATAATCAAACAAGTATGAATGAACACACACATGTGCACACTCACATAGCCTCAAGTGTGCGTTTAGAACGAGTGTGAATTATTAAAATTAGTAAATAAATTAGACGGATAAGAGTGACATAGTCATTAAAATGGATTGGAATGTGAAGTCGGTTGTGTTACACGATAGAACCCCGCCCACTGCAAGGGGCTACTAGCAGTTTGTATACATTATACTGATGTGGCATATATCTCACTATAGAACCCATGGAATTATATATGCTTGTGTATAAATGAAGGAAATCCCCAATAGAGTCTTCTTCAATATTCTAGGAGGGGTATTTCCTTGATTGCATTAGGAAGTCTAAATTGGACGGTGAGCAAGGATCGGTGCTATGTCAATATGTTGGCATCATATTAGGGAGTCGGAGCTGTACATAGGTCAAGAATGTCATCGGTCTTGCGCTATTAGTGGAAAGGTGGGGGTTACAACTAAATGGGCTACACCTTTTACTAGTGTAGGTCACGTTCAGGTCATGAACGGCCATAGTTGTTTGCTAGTTTGTTTGTTAGGAGGCAATGGTAGATAACCCTTAAGAGGGGTCTTTTAAAATGAATGGGGTAGTCTGAGAAGCTGAGTTCTCTATAGTCCGTAGAGTTGAGTCCATAATAGGAAACAAACAAGTAGTAAATCCTCAAGATGAGACAGAATACAGCTAAACTACTATGATGTCATTATTAAGAACTATGGAGGTTCCTTGGTATACACGATGACGATGACATAGTGCTGCATTGATGATGGATTCTGATGGGGTGTTGTGTTATGGACACTAACGGGGATAGTACCTTAGTCCAAAAAGGGATTGTAGAACACACACACACACATATATATGTATTGTAGGATCTAGATTAACCCTAGAGGGGGGGGGTTAAATAGGGTTATAGCAAATTTTCTCGAATTAAACACAGAAATAAACTGCAGAAATAAATATGCTGAAAAGTAAATAATACACAAAATTTACCCAGCTTCGGCAACCCCTACCTACTGCTGCATTCCCAGATTTCTATTAGAATTAAACAGTATCACGCTTACAACACTCTACTAGACTCGCAGACCCTTTTGCTCCCGCTCACAAACACTCTACTAGACTCGCACACCCTGCTCCCGCCTATAGAGTTTCGCTTACTCGCAAACACTGCTTCCGCCTATAGAGTTTTGCAAACTCGCAAACCCTGCTCACTGAACTAATTCTAATTTAGACAATCTGACACTACCTAAACCCTAGGTGGTGATTTACAAATTCTTTGACTCAAAAAGAAAAAAAAACTTCAAAATTAAAACCAGGAGAAAAAATTAAAATACGGACTTGAATGCGTAATTTTTCTCAATTAAAAAATAAGAAAACCCCTTTAATTAAAACCCTAAAGCCCCTTTAACACGCCGGCCCAATTGAATTTTCCCATTCCTTTTTCTTTTGCTTGGCCCGTTCCTTTGCTTGTGAGAATAATGGTGACTTCGTTGTCTTTCTGAAATTAGGGCTTTGGCTCTTTTGAAAATTAGGGCTTTCGGCTCTTGCTCGTCCTCGATTTCTGATGATCGATTGTTGTGTCGCTTGTTCTCTGATAATTGATGCTTGTTGCTAGCTCGTTCTCTGATGATCGAGTTGTTGATGATTTCGGTATGTAATTTCTTTTGTTGCTCGTTTGATTGCTTGCTCTTTAACTCGATGCCGATGATGTAAATTGAGATTCAGTATTTATATGAATTCGTGACTTCATCACTTTCCTAATTTTCTAATGCTTGATGCGCACGATTTTCCTGTTTTACTTTTTAACTTGATAATCACGGTTTCTCGAATCTTCTTGATTCTCACGGCATTTCAAACTTTCCTATTTTTACATCTCTGACCATTTCAAAAACAAAGATACGAATTTGACTTTTTCAAATTGTACAAGCACTTGTTCGTCACGTTGCTGTTTTGATTCCGTGACCATAACTGCTCTGGATGGTTTAACTTGAATTTGTGACTCCATGTATCACTGCACTTCAAGTTTGTGAATTTCTCTGTACTGTTGAACTTTGTTCATTTGTACTTTGTTTCTTTATAATGCTCGAACTTGTTCATGTGATTCATGCTTTATTTTGACCTGATCTTTATTGTTTCTCGGCATTGACTTTGGGCTGGAATTGTTTCTTTGATATTGAAACCTGTACTTGCAGTTGTGTAGTTGTTGACTACATCACCATATATCAATTGCTCGGCCTTTGGTTTCATGTGCATTGAGCTTTGACCCTTTGTTGTTCATCTGCATGTAATTGTTGGCTTAGTTTCTGTTGGTCGTGGCTTGGTTTGTGTGAACACATTTGTGTTGCATTGCATTGATGATTTTGGTTACTCTGTTGCTTCATCATGTATACCCTTGATAATCATGTGTCACTGCATTGCCACTGTTGCAAGTGTTCTTGTTGAGCCACTGTTTTGCTGCCTTCATGTACATGTCGAACTGATCGATTGCATCTGTGGTTTGTATATGTGTAGTCTTCATCTGTTTTGGTTCACATTGTGTACATGCTACACTGTGTTGAATAACAGCTTGACCATATGCATATTACAACTTGTACATGCTTTGTATCTGTTACTTCATTTGCCACTGAGTTGCATTGAGTAGCTGGTCTTTGTAGTTGCTGTGCCTCTCTTGTATTATTGGTGTCTGCAGTGTGTTGCATTACCATCATTGCTGTTTGGTCTGAACTTGACGTTGCAGTTTGTAGCTTGCCACTGACTTTGGTTCTTCGCTTGTGCATATTGTATTCGATACTGTTGTTGTATTCATGTATACTGCTGTGTGGTCTTGTGGCAGTTGCTTTGTCTCCATGTATTTCATGTAGTACGGGCATTTGGTTCATCGTATCTGTTGCACTTGGTCCCTGACCTTTGTTGCCTCTGAGTTTGAGCATTTGCACATTTGTAGCCTTGGTCTTTTCTTAACTTTACTTGAGCATCACTGTCTTTTTGAGTTGTAACTGGACATGTTGCCTTTATTACAGTGGTCTGACTTAAACTTGATGGCTTGACTGGTTCATCTGGTTGCACTTTGGTCTGCTGCCATGTTGCTTGTGCACTTGCTTGAGTTTTACTACCATACTTGTCATTGTGCACTGATTCTTGATGGCTTGCATGTTGATTTTTGAGATTTCTTTGTGGTCTTTGGGATTTGCACTTGCACACTTGCTCTTGTTGGCTGCGCACACGAGTTGGCGAGGCAGTGCACACGTGTATGAATGTACACGTGTGTATTGCAGCCACTTATGATTACCTGTCCCTGATAGCGTTATCAAGTGTATATATCTATATGCACGACTTTGTGATGAATTCAAGTGTGAATGATGACGTACAACCCAAATAACTGAGGCAAATGATATTTTCAAAAACCATATTTTATTTTATATTGCAACAATATTTCTTTTTCAATTTTACCGCGTTAGTGAATATTTTTGCAGATTTTCCAGATGCTGGATTCAAACTGGAATGCAGTTGAAGACAAAATACGAGTGTGAGTGATATGTAGTGAGGTTGTTAATGTAAATTGAAATCGTGATGTATTCTAAATTGTATATGTATAGTGAGAGCATGAATTTGTACTATTCAAGATTGTAATAAATATTTGTTTGAATAAAATTTCTGTTTGAATTCAAATTCTGTGTAATTTATTTTATTCAACAAATATTTATTTAATCTATGAAAAAATAAAATAGTACATTAACAAATACATTCAAATGAATGTATATGTTTATTATCATCAAACAAAAACATATAAGCGCATATTCAACAATCTCCCCCTTTTGATGATAACAAACATATATTTAAGATTTTGACCGTGTTAAATGTATTTGACCAATTATATACTTTAATTGCTCCCCCTATTTAAATGCTTCCTCTCTACATGATGCTCCCCCTACATATATGCATACAAATAGAAATATATGAATGAGCCTAGATGCAAATGGATGAGCCTAGATGCAAATGGAAAATTATTTGACCTTTGCTTGATTCTATTTGACAAAATCTTAACTTTTCTCTCCCACTTTTGTTATCAGCAAAAGAATAATAGTGTGAGAGAAAAATAGAGATAAAGTGATCGATATTAATCCAACATTAAACTCAAATTGAATATAAATATTAAACTCCAATAAGAATCAAACAAAAATCATAACTACTCTTGTTAGGCGCATATTCCATTTTTAGAAATGATGAAAATGATGTTCTAATATAAAATCATACAATTGAATCTTCTTGTGGTACATTTATATCAGGAATTTGAATATCTACTAATCATGCATAACCGTTAGGACTTTTAAATGAGATTAGTAGTATTCCAATTTAATTTTAAAAATGAAATCAAGTATCTTCTAACCACGCATGACCGTGAGGACTTTTAAATGGGATTAGAATCAACTTGTCTATTAAATCAATTAATTTTGATATGCGTTCCATACATGCATAACCATAAGGACTTTTAAATGAGCATGGAAGCACATGATCAAAAATCCAAGTAATTCACCCACGCATAACCGTGAGGACTTTTAAATGAGAGTGAATATTTTGGATATTTATTTATTTTTTAAAAAAATGTGACATGAAAAACAAATGATTCCTGATTATAGTACCACATATCGACAAACTATATTGAATATTTGATAAACCATGGTCGATAGAAATATGATAGATATAGAAATGGTCATGGAATCTTTACCCAACAAAAAGTTTTATAACCCTTGTTTAAATTCGTAAAGAAATTTTCCAAATATATTCTCTTGAGTAATGTATGTTAATTATCAACACTTATCATCTTTTCAATCACTATTTATCTTTTCGATAATCAGCAGGGAGTCGGATTAGTCAGAATTTGTCATTTAAAATCAAATAAGAACGACTAATCTGAAAACATGGTCAAACATGATTTTCTCTGAGGGGTTTTATGGGAAAAAAATTCTGCTATTTGAAAATTATTTCAAGTGAAAATATGCAGATATTTTCTTTGAAAAACGATGCAGCAAATGAATGTTTCAAAAATTAATCACGTTCCACTAGTAATTTTTCTTTCAACTAGATTACCAGTATGATCTGCATCTGAATTTCTTTTTCACTCCAAAATATCACTAACTAAATTTGATAGACCAGATTGTGAAATTTCAACAAACTATCTCAGAATGAAATTTGAAATGATACCAAGATGTAACGCCTCACCCCGAGACCCACCTTAGTAAAGAGAATTAACGAGTAATTCCGTCTACTAAAGAGGAGAATAGGGCTGGTTAAGGGCGACCATCTATAACTTTGTCTTAAACATCTACTGAATACGTCGATAAATGCAATATGATTTTTCTTTTCTATCTCAATGGATCGACATACACAGTAAATGCATAATCCAAAACTATTGGTGGCTAACGGATCTATCAAAACAAAATACAATAACTAAATGTAAAGCACATCACAGAACAGTAATCCATCCAAAGTTTGGAATTCTATTTACTGTAATTTTATTTTGATTGATTTCCTTTCTGCATGCTCCTATTTTGCAATCTACAGGCTCTTGAAGGTCATTTCCTTTCAAAATCCATCATATTGTTGCTGAAACCATTGCTAAATCAAGTGGTAAGCAAGGTAAGAATTATCTTACAGCAAGCTAAATCATCTGAAGTTGTGGAAAAATCTAATTTCTGTATGTCAATTTACTTCGGTTTGTTCATATTGAATCCTGAAAATACCCTAATTTCATTTGCTTGTATCTCCCTCACCCCTTATCGGATTCAGGTGATTTTGGTCTCGTTTCGAAGCTTATTGACTGTAGTATGTTCACGCCAATTTTTATGGCATTTGAATTTCATTTGATGCCTGAAAACTGAGTTAGAAGTTGCTGTGTCGAATGGCTTTTGGCACAGAAATACTCTTTTGCTGAAGTGGTATTTTGAGCATATCTTTTGAACCACAAATCGAAATATTGAAATTTTGGATGTTCTGAAATTCACAGAGAATATTCTATAACTTTTCCTTGAATTAGTTTGCCAAATTTTGATGTTTCCTATGCTAAAATCGTGAATGGTTGTCTCTGGCCTGTAGTTGTTAGCTACTGCACATAAAATTCATAGGATAGTATTTCGACCATAACTTTCACGTTACTGATCGGAATATTGAAATTTTCGATGTTCTGAAATCTCCAGAGAATAAGCTATAACTTTTGTGTTTTAAGTTTTTATGATTTTGATGTTTAAATGGAGAAAAACTATTATTTTTACTGCTGGTCTGTCATTGACAGCAATGATATTCATGTGTTTGTTCCGTTCTGACAATTCCATTAGCATTCTTTTGCAAAAAACTTTACATGAAATTTGATGCTAATATTTGGCCATGATATCCAGCAATGGATTAGCCAAGTTTACATGAGTTTTTGGATTTAAATTTATTTGAATTCAAATTGTTATTTTTTTTGTGCATATTTAAAGGATTTTAAGAAATTATTATTATATTTAAAAAGTTTTTATAAATTGTTTTATGGCCTTAAAAATAGTATTCTCTCTATTAAAAATCCGGGGATTTATTATAAATAGTTTTATAAATCCTGCTTTCGCTATAGAAATATCTTAGTCCTATATAAAAATATTTTATCATTTTGTAGAGTATTCGGACATATGAGAAAGTACATTAAACGATTTAGTAAAAACCACGGGGTATGGGACTCGTGCGCGTTTACTTTATCGCTTAAGTATGAACTTGTATGATCGAAATATTTTGAGGAATCTTTTGATCTCCTCCATGATTAGGGACCACTCCGTGGTACCTCAAGATGAACTTAGAGCATACTTTTCCATATTAGCATGATGAACTTGTATGGAATGTAGTCCAATAATTCCCGAATGGGAATATATAGACGATGTTGGACTATTACAATTTGTTGATTTAGATTGTGTTTTACTTGTCGATGAAATGGGACAAGTTTGAATTTATTTTTGGTTTATCGTAGCGGAATTGCTACGAATTGATTATTTACATTCGCCGATGAAATGAGGCATTATGATTATATTGATTTATGATTTCTCCTAATGTGGAACCAACAAGTGATTAGTAAACCATTAGGTGATAACTCATGGTATGGGACGTGGGTTATACCCTTATGGGTTCCTAGTCTCGATGTTGATACACATTCAAGATTGGACTAGTACTATGAGACCACGAGTTTATTGGGGAATCAAGATTTGAAATTTATACCCCAAATCATGAATTTACTATTACTCGGGTCTTTAACGTCACCGATTGGGATTGATTAAATTATAGGCTATGTAGTCGTCAAGATTGTCAAGGTTTATCTAGATGACATGATCCCGATCATCACGATTGTTGGTACCAAAGTATAGTACTAGTGGAGATTCAAAAGCACGTGCAAAATTATCTTTTGATGCTTTATGATTATCGGAATTTGATGATTTCTATAGCCTTATATATGAATAAGGCGATATTATTTTATGGTCCATGATTATTTGGATCGTTTCATGACTTGTTGGAGATTTATGAGATTTCATGATTTCATGGATGTTTGTTAATAATTTACTTTACTTAATCACATTTCCCCTTACGCATGACATTAGAATATTAGCTTGACACCTTCCTTGATTATCATTGAACCTTTCATTTATTCTGTTGGGTACAACAGAATGAATGTTTCCCTTTACTTATTATCCTAGAGTTCCTTATCTACTGATGAGTTTAGTTGCCTGACCCGTGTGTTTTTTTTCACTCGGGTCAGACCGAGTTGCAGGTTAGCCCGGATTTCTTTTGCCTCCAGTCCAGCTTGATACTTTTGTGGGACACATATATGTATATTTTGGCTAGCTAGTCTTCGTCTTTTGGGACTACTCCTGTATGATCACTTGTATATTTTTGGGATGTATATTTTGACACTTAGCTACCTAGTAGTTACCCTTGTATGATGTATTATATGGATAAGTATGGTGACGGTTATGTATGTATATGACTGATCTGGGTTTGCTTTTCTGTGACTTTGATTATTCCGCATATTATATTACATTATTTCTGAAATGTTATATAGCCACCGTAGTGTGCAATAGTTATGCACTAGACGTGTCAACCACACATGAGGTAATGAAAAAAAAATTGACACATACGTGACATGTTTAGTTCATACCAATTGTATGCTATGTTGGTCGCTCCTATCCAGCCTTATTCTCTGCGTTAGTAGACAGAATTACTCGTTAATTCCCTTTACTAATGTGGGTCTCGGGGTGGGGCGTCTGATTTTGAAGTATGAGAAGAAATTTAGACCGAGTTGTTTCAGGTATCATCTATTGGACTTAGCTTGAAGTTGATGTTGGATATCAGCTCTTCTTTCTCTTGAGTAGTTTTTGTTCTTCCGCATACTCTGATGTAGTTACATTTGATTCGATATTTATGGTGTGGTCGAGTACCACCTTTATTGTATTCATATTGTATTGTACTAAACATGTATCAGTGTATATGTATATATACGATGTTGGTTACTGTTCTGTGATGTGATTTACATCCAGTTATTATATTTTGTTCTGATAGATACGTTAACCACCTATAGTTTTGGATTAAGCATTTACTGGGTATGTCGATCCACTTGAGTTGAAAAAAAATTATATTGCATTTATCGACGTATTCAATAGATGTTTAAGACAAAATTATAGATGGTCGCCCTTAACCAGCCCTATTCTCCGCTTTAGTAGACGGAATTACTTGTTAATTCTCTTTACTAAGGTGGGTCTCGGGGTGGGGCGTTACAGCTTGTTTTGTAACGACCCGCTGTTCTGACCGCCCCCAGTCGGTAATTAAACCAACTTGAGACGTTCAAAATGACGGATTGTTATTCAGTTTATAGAGTTTAAAACAGAATCAACCACAGAATCACAGAATAATCATGTATATCCACACTTATTTTGAACAAATTTAAATTAATTTTTTTAATGTGTATTCAATGTTACTAATATATGTCATGTTCATATATATAAGATTTTAAATCCAAATGACTTTTAACAATCTTTATTATTTCAATATTTTAATCTCAAAATAAAATTGGGATTTAATTCATATATTATTTCCACTTATTTTATTTGTTTTAGAATTTTCTTCCAGTTTATTCTCAAATTAAATCCCAAGAGTTTTAAATATATTATTTATTTAAATTGATACTTTGGGATGTTACTTTTTATCTATAAGATTTTAAATATAGAAATTCAAAACCTCAATTAAATTTTAAAATCAATACTCAAATAAACAAATATCCCATTTAATTTGAAAAATTCAAATTAATTTACAATTTTATCCAAAATTTATTTAACTATCAATTTAATTTTAATTAAAAATCAGGATCGTTACAGATTTCCCCCCTTAAAAAAAATTTCGTCCTCGAAATTTGCAAGGAAGACGACAAGGAATAGATGAAAGATAGAAAAAATATCTTTTCAAATCAAACTGGATAACAATTCTGTATTTGGCTTAACAAATCAGAATATCAACAATATGAGAATAAACTCATACAATTATTTCGCAAGATACTCGGGTTTATCCGGTCTACGAATATGTAAGGGCATTGATTAGTTCGAAGGGATAACTAATCATTCGTAGAATATATCGGATCCCAGAGAATAGATAGATGGATTCAATCTTCTACAATTTCTCAAACACTAGATATGGATTCCAACTTAGGTCGGAATACCCCAAAGTATACATCAACTTGTCCCTCTTCGGACTTCAATCAACATAAGGAATTACAATATAATTTCAAATTTTGTTTTAATCGAAATGATTTTATCGATACAAATTATTTAACTTTATATTTTATCAAGTTAAATTTTTAAACAATTTTATTTTTAAAATCTAAGTTTTAAAATACTTCATTTATCCCGGATAATTATTTTAAAAACAAGTTTTAAATCATGTTTTAAAATTTTCAGAAAAAAGAAAAAAAACTTGAATTTTGCTGTTTTTAAGTTTGACCCGGGGCCTTCCCCGAGTTGCCCCCGATGTAAAAGCCTCCTTGCTTCGAGTTTCCACTCGAATCGACCCGTGAGAAAAAAATTTCACAAATTTGATTAAGTTTTAAATATCGACCCGATACACTATTAAAAGGCACGAGAAATTGAATTCAAATTTAAATCAGATTTCAAAACTAAATTAAGTTATTCAAAAATAACTTTTATCTTTGAAATTCTTTTTCAAAGCTTTTTACTTTAAACCCCATCCATTTCAAAAACCATTTGAATTTAAAAATTCAAATTTAAATATTTTCAAAAGTCTATGACTTAACCGATTTCCACGTGCAATCCATATTTGTGTGTGTATAGTGTAGTCCGGGGGTATTACACGATAGTGCACAACATCAATCATCACAGATATATCGGTAAGGTATAACCCATAACGCTTATCTTCATCAACAGATTCATAGATAAAGTAAATTTATCAATCATAAAGATTCACTGATATGATTCGATGTGGGTTTCGGATAACCAACTGGAGTCCGACTCCCTATCGCATCGAAGTTTAAATGTCGTTTTACGGGCAAAAAGGGGTTTCACAGTCATATGGGAACAAATCATAAATCACAGTCCATCACAAAGCAATCACAACATCACAACAAAAATATCAATCCAATACAGAACAATTGATGATAGTTAATCATCTCTAATTATTAATTTAAATTGTTAACTTTGGGACGTTACTTTTTATCTATGAGATTTTGAATTTCTATATTTAAAATCTTATAGATAAAAAGTAACGTCCCAAAGTTAACAATTCAAATAAATAATTAGAGATGATTAACTATCATCAATTGTTCTGTATTGGATTGATATTTTTGTTGTGATGTTGTGATGGACTGTGATTTATGATTTGTTCCCATATGACTGTGAAACCCCTTTTTCCCCGTAAAACGGCATTTAAACTTCGATGCGACAGGGAGTCGGACTCCAGTTGGTTATCCGAAACCCACATCGAATCATATCAGTGAATCTTTGTGATTGATAAATTTACTTTATCTATGAATCTGTTGATGAAGATAAGCGTTATGGGTTATACCGCTTACCGATATATCTGTGATGATTGATGTTGTGCACTATCGTGTAATACCCCCGGACTACACTATACACACACAAATATGGATTGCACGTGGAAATCGGTTAAGTCATAGACTTTTGAAAATATTTAAATTTGAATTTTTAAATTCAAATGGTTTTTGAAATGGATGGGGTTTAAAGTAAAAAGCTTTGAAAAAGAATTTCAAAGATAAAAGTTATTTTTGAATAACTTAATTTAGTTTTGAAATCTGATTTAAATTTTTCGAGTGGATTAATCCATTTAATCTTTAAATCAAAGATTTAACTCATAGCTTTCAAAAAATCGTTTCCAAAGGTTCAATCATAACTTGGAAAACTGTTTTTCAATTCAAACTTGAAATTCCTATAGTACCAATTTGGAAATTCATTTCTTATATGAAAGCTTTTTGAAAATGAAACTACCATAAGGCCTCCCGCCACACACACAATGCAAACGCAGAATTGGAGGAGATTTCTCCTTATGATAGTCAAAAATGCTTGATACGAGGAAATTTCTTTGATATTATTACTATAAGTGCAAAGTGCATAAAAACCATTTCGAAAGTATAATATAAATCCTAGCCAGCATAGTTCGAAATACTACCAAAACAAAAAAAATTATGTGCCCTGTATCAGCACAGGGCACATAATTTTTTTTGTTTTGGTAGTATTTCGATCATAACTTGAAATCTAAGTTTTAAAATACTTCATTTATCCCGGATAATTATTTTAAAAACAAGTTTTAAATCATGTTTCAAAAATTTTGCTGTCTTTAAGTTTGACCCGAGGCCTTCCCCGAGTTGCCCCCGATGTAAAAGCCTCCTTGCTTCGAGTTTCCACTCGAATCGAGGAGGCTTTTACATCGGGGGCAACTCGGGGAAGGCCTCGGGTCAAACTTAAAGACAGCAAAATTTTTGAAACATGATTTAAAACTTGTTTTTAAAATAATTATCTGGGATAAATGAAGTATTTTAAAACTTAGATTTCAAAAAAAAATTCAAAAATAAAATTGTTTTAACTTTTTTTTGAAATCTATGTTTTAAAATACTTCATTTATCCCGGATAATTATTTTAAAAACAAGTTTTAAATCATGTTTCAAAAATTTTGCTGTCTTCATGACACATTCATGATGTTTACCTAACAAAACTGCTTGGAGAGGTGTCAGCGACCTTGTAATGAGGAAGAACTGCTTTGAGAGGTGTTAGCGACCTTGTTAGGGCTGAAAAAAAGGCTTGAAGAGGTGTCAGCGACCTTGTCATGAGGACGAACTGCTTGGAAGGTGTTAGCGACCTTGTTAAGGCTGACAAAACGGCTTGAAGAGGTGTCAGCGACCTTGTCATGAGGACGAACTGCTTTAGGAGGTGTTAGCGACCTTGTTAGGGCTGACAAAATGGCTTGAAGAGGTGTCAGCGACCTTGTCATGAGGACGAACTGCTTTGGGAGGTGTTAGCGACCATGTCTAAGGCTTCGGCCATCTGAGTTTAGCACATGCAGCATCGCTGCGGCATTATAATTGAGATTTGGCCAATCCGGATTTTCTGAGTTTTCTGTTTTATTGTGATTTCACCTTTTTAGGATGTTTTATTACATTGATAGCCTAGTGCTATATGAGATGTTATATATATGGTGATTTCAATTAGGATGTTTTGAACTCTTATCGAGTTCCTTGAGTTATGAGTTTAGATAATTTCAGGATTTTATAGGATATTCTGTGTTTTGCCATTTTGGCGAGTTGAGATTGAGATTTATATACATTTATACCGATGAGACGAGGTATAATTGAGTTTGGAGATTCTTTTATATTTGAGTTTTGGATCATCCTACTTGATAATATCTTATGTTTTCCTTTTTGGCGAGATTTTATATTAATGTTTCACCTTTTGAGGAGATATGGTTCATGGAAACCATGTAGACATTTTGTGATGTCGCCGATGATATAAGGCGAATGTTTATATTGTTTGAGTATCATTATTGAACTTACCTCTTTTGAGGTCATTGTATACTTAAGTGACATTATTTCACTTAAGTCATGAGTTGTATTCTTTCTGTTGCCTCTTCTCATTCGAAAATAATTATCACTTTGTATCTTATGCTTCATATTGTCATCTATCCTCATTAACTGAATATTTTAGCTAGACTGACCCGTGTACTTTGTACTCGGGTCAGACCGAGTTATTTCAGGATAGCTATCAGTTATGGGACTTTGCTTTGATGCATCTTCTTGGATATCAGCCTAGAACTTTTGTTTAGTTTATATTTCTTTCCGCTTGACTCTGATGTATTTATATTTGATTCGATGTATATAGTGTGGTCGAATACCACCTTTATTGTATTCATATTGTATTGTACTAAACATGTATCAGTGTATATGTATATACATGATGTTTATTACTGTTCTGTGATGTGCTTTACATATAGTTATTGTATTTTGTTCTGATAGATCCATTAGCCACCTATAATTTTGGATTAAGCATTTACTATGTATGTCGATCCATTGAGATAGAAAAGAAAAATCATAATGCATTTATCGACGTATTCAGTAGATGTTTAAGACAAAGTTATAGATGGTCGCCCTTAACCAGCCCTATTCTCCGCTTTAGTAGACGGAATCACTCGTTAATTGTCTTTACTAAGGTGGGTCTTGGGGTGGGGCGTTTACAGCTCCAAGTTGTAAAGCCCCACCCCGAGACCCATCTTAGCAAAGAGAATTAACAAGTAATTCCGTCTACTAAAGCGGAGAATAGGGCTGGTTAAGGGCGACCATCTATAATTTTGTCTTAAACATCTATTAAATACGTCGATAAATGCAATATTATTTTTTTTCAACTCAAGTGGATCGACATGCCCAGTAAATGCTTAATCCAAAACTATAGGTGGTTAACGGATCTATCAGAACAAAATATAATAACTGAATGTAAATCACATCACAGAACAGTAACCAACATCATATATATACATATACATTGATACATGTTTAGTACAATACAATATGAATACAATAAAGGTGGTACTCGACCACACCATAAATATCGAATCAAATGTAACTACATCAGAGTATGCGGAAGAACAAAAACTACTCAAGAGAAAGAAGAGCTAATATCCAACATCAACTTCAAGCTAAGTCCAATAGATGATGCCTGAAACAACTCGGTCTGACCCGAGTGATAAACACACGGGTCAGGCAACTGAATCTTATCGTTAGAAAGGAATACGATAAGGTAAAGAGAAGAGCTTCGCAACGGGATAACATAAGTAGGTATGAACATCTAGGGTTGATATCAAGTAACTTCACTATGTCTCTATGGTGGTTTGCATATACATATACTTGGGTTAATCTGAAGGAATTCATGTATATGGTATAAGGGAAAACATTCAAACATTATCCATGAATAAATAATCTCTCAAGTCGTATATAAATCCCAAGTATAAATCCATAAAATTCGAAGTCACCAAAATCCTCAAAGAAATCATATTTACCTTATTTACATGTATAAGGCTAGGTAAACACATCAAAAATGGTGAAATCGAAATCATCGTAACTCATAAAAGAAATCTCATATTGGCCAATTATTACATGCAAAAGCATGTTGCACGTGCTATTTACATCTTGACTAGTACTTCCATTATTTGGTACCATTCATCGTGATGACTTGGGGTCACATAACATCATAACATCGTGATCATCTTGATTGACTATACTCGGAAACATCTTGATGACACCCAGTCACAAAAACCCGAGTAATAACATCGTGATGATTGGAGTCGAGTAATAACTTCATGAACATCGTGATGACTCCAATCGAGTACTCGGTCGGTAGCACTAGTAACATCTTGAATGTGTCTCAACTATTCGAATAGGAACCCAAAAGTCGAGAATCTTATATCCCATACTATACGTTCTCCCCTAATGTTTTACTAATCGTTAGTTGGTTCCATATTAGAAAACATCATAAAACATCAGAATCATCATAAAAATCACTCTGCCTCATCTCATCGGCGAGTTAATATAATACCATACTCATCACTTCTCATCGACGAGTAGTGGTTCCATCGTGACTTGTCTCATTTCATCGACAAGTGAAAATCATCATAACCATCTTAACTTCATAAATCATCATAAACATCTTAAATCATCATAAACATCTTAACTTCATGAATACTTCATAAATAGACTTACCTCATCTCATCGGCAAGTAAAACAACATCTTTAAGTGGTTCTCATCGATTTTTACTCCTATAATAGGAGATCTCGAACATCTCAACTCACCAAATATTGGCTACTTGGATAATTCCTATAATAGGAATTGAAAATCTAAAATACTAACTCAAGATACAATACTCAAGAGGTTTCGATCGTACAAGTCCATAATTAACCGATTAAGTGAATGCACGAGTCCCATTCCTCGTGGATTTACTAAATCGTTTAATTTATTTTCTTATACGTCCGAAAATATATATATATATAAATAGTAAAAATAAGGAAAATTATACATATAATATTTTTCACGAGAAAACATGATTTTAAAACAATTTCCAGCAATTTTATAGAAAAGATTTTAGAGAGAAAACGGCTTATTTTCAGAGTTTTTAATAAATTATAAAATCTTAGAAAATAAGAACAAATCCTCAAATTCCCAACCATATATGATTTATTTATAGAATGGTTTAATCATCTAAGCTCAAACTATTCGCAAATCAAGTGAAAAGAAAATCATCATCAGAAAACTCATTAACCAAAGCAAATACAACACACAAGGCTACATGCAAGTGCTCAGGACAGCGATCTTGCATCAGCTATTTCGACCCTTTAATCACAAAATTTTAAGAAGTGATACAAATAAAGGTTTTCACATTTTATCAGCAGTTTCCAAAACTTTAAAAATTATTGAATTTGGATAAGAAACGCGAAAGTTATGCACAAAATACTAGCTCGGGTTTGCACAAAACACTGAGTACACTACAACAACAGGACAACGAGTTTGCAAGAGATTTTTCAACATTTTAATCAACGAATTACAAAAAGTGATACAAAGAAAAGTTGTCACAATCTTTCTGCAGTTTTCAAAACTTTATAAATTTTGATATTCTGATGAGTAACGAAGAAGTTATGATAGAAATACTACTAAGAAAGAAATTATTTGCGCTGTCTGTCAACACAGGACAGCGATGAAAATGCCAATTTTCCACTATGTAAACTTCTAAATCAGTCAAAACCGGAAACATGAAATCTTTGTCATATTTCACAAGGATTTCAGATCATCCAAGAAATCAAAATTCCGATAAGAAACACAAAAGTTATGGCGAAAACACTACCAGCCACTAGAATATTCTGGGCTTAATCCCTCTCGGGTTTTCATTTTTGACAGCAACTAAGAAGGTCCAAGCGGACTCAAAACCCAATGAAAGTTAACATGAACAAACTATAATCAGTCCTATACAATTTGAAAAAAGAGTGGCATCAATCCGACACCGAATGAGCCAGATATGAGCAAAACAAGATAGGGCATTTTCAGCATCAATCAATATAAAACAGAGGCAAAATTCAACATATTTAACCAAATATTTCGAGCAAGAGATTATTTGCTGTTGAAATTTGTTTACTTACAGTTGCTATAAGCCTTAGCTTACCAATTAGCAGCAAAAAGATGATGATTTAGGCTTGAAGATGGAAGTCTTCAACTCGAATTCGCCTTTGCCGGACCTATGATTGCTTAAACTTGTGTATTTGCCTTGACTCTTTTTCCCTAGCTTTCTCCAAGTTTTTTTTTCTTCACTTTATCTTCCTTTTGTTTTTATTTTGTGAAAGAAAGAAAAATAAGTGAACATTTCCACCCTTTATATGGTAATTTCCAAGGCTAGTTTGGTAATTTTAGTTTTGCACACTTGTCTACTTCTCTTTGCACAAGCTTTAGAATGTTGACACATGCCTACTTAGGTGTCTTAAGATGTTTCTACACATGGACACCTAATGGGGTTATGTGTCACTATTTTATTTAATCTTGTGACACATGTCCTTCATTTTTTTTATGTAAGCTTTATTTCATGACACATACCTTATTTTATATTGTTCTCCCAAAATTTATTCATATTATATTGTTTATTCCAAATAAACAATATAATTCATCATTTTCTTCCAATTAATTCAATTAATTCTAATATTAAATTATAACATTCATTATAATTTAATATTTACGGTAACCTCCAACCAGGGTTGTTACAGACTCCCCCTCTTATAAAAATTGCGTCCTCGCAATTTCTAGAGGAAATCTGTATTCAACACAATTTATTCAATCGACAAAGGATAAAAGAGAAGCTCGAAACTCAAACCATTCATATTCTCAACATAGAATGGTAGAGAGAAATAAGGAAAAACTTCCTTGGTTAATCCAATGGCCCATCAAATGCTTATATAGCGATTAGCAAACCATCGAATTTTCTAAGTAACTTGAAAGAATTTCGAAGATATCAAGTGGAAACTTTTATATTCCCCTTTTAGAGAGCTGTAACGCCCCACCCCAAGACCCACCTTAGTAAAGAGAATTAACGAGTGATTCCGTCTACTAAAGCGGAGAATAGGGCTGGTTAAGGGCGACCATCTATAACTTTGTCTTAAACATCTACAAAATACGTCGATAAATGCATTATGATTTTTCTTTTCTATCTCAATGGATCGACATACATAGTAAATGCTTAATCCAAAATTATAGGTGGCTAATGGATCTATCAGAACAAAATACAATAACTATATGTAAAGCACATCACAGAACAGTAATAAACATCATATATAAACATATAGCCATGTTCACACTCAAACAAATATCATGGTGTTAATTTCAGAAACCGTAGGATAAACAATTATATTCATGAGTAATCAACAGTCAATCAACATCATAATTATTTCAAAAACAATTTCTTGAAGTTTCAACAATTCCTTAAAATCCTTTTTAACAGCTTTCACATGAAATTTGAAATCATGCAAATTTACAAGCAGTGACCAAAATGTCAAAATATATCTACGTGTAGCATGAGTAATCAAAGATCAATAAAATACCATCATTTGACCGAACAAATTTATATGGATTAGTTCAAAGTTGAAAAACTGATTGGTCATCATTTAAGCACAAATCAAGGTCATAAATAAGAACAAGAAAGATCATATCAATTAAGAATCAGTCAGAATTAAAGACATCACTTCTTTACAACATCTCAATATTGGCTGATTTCATTCAGAATATGGTGCAGATCATCACAATTAATATATCGATCAGATAAGTATTCCTTCACATGTTTTACCTTTACGATAATTTCTCGTGATTGCCCATTGTGATTCTGTCACCTTTGTACTAGGCTAAGGAACTTTGCTTTGTTGCCCGTTGTGTTTCTGGAACAGCCCAAATCCAGAGAACACCGTTGTCGTTCCTTAGTCTGCCACCACACCTACACGATGATAGATTTTTGTGACCTATTTCTAGGTCATGATTGTTAGTGGCAGAAGCATTATGAATAAACAAACCCTTTGGAACCCAAACTTGTTTAGTCTTTTCATTCTTGTTCCAATAGACATGAAATTTGTTTGTAGAATTCTTAGGAACCCAAACTTGTATAAATTTTGTGTTCTTGTTCCTATGACTACAATTTTCAACACGATGTCCAATTATTTCACATCTATCAAAGACACTCTTCCCTTTTGCATTATCCTCAACTTGTGTTTTCCTAAAGCCTAGTCCTTTTCTGTTGTTAGCAAAAATTTGATTTCCCAATAGCATGTTGAAAGATTTTTCGCCTCTTGAAAAGTTATTCAAAGATTTCTCAAGATTTTGGACTTTGGTTTTAAGTGATGTGTTTTCAGTTACAAGTGAGGTGCATCGATTTATGAAATCCTTTTTCCTAGTGTCAATGGTTTCCTTAAGACTCAAGTTATCTTTTTCAAGATTCTCAAAGCTATTCTTAAGTCTTGATACTTCTGAATCTAAAATCTTACAATTTTTACAGTCTAGGTTTTGAATATTTTCAAGTTCAGTTTCTAACCTAAAATTTTCACGAGCAAGTTCTCTCCTATCAGATTTCAGTTTTTCAATTTTAGATTCAAGAGCATCAACTACTTTAGTGAGATCAAGACACATAAAAACAAGATCTCTATAGGAATACTCACCTGCCTCACTAGATTCCTCAGAGCTTGCTTCTGATTCTGATTTTGCCATAAGACACAAGTTAACCTCCTCTGAGCTGCTATCCGAAACTTCCTCTCCTTCTTCATCATCCCAAGTCGCTGCAAAGACCTTCTTCGTCTTTTTCTTTCCTTTGTTGTTTTTGAGAAGTGGGCATTTTTGTATGAAGTGTCCGGGCTTCTTGCAGTTAAAGCACGTCGGTTCATTATCGGAATTGTCGGAATCTTTTGGTCTATTACGACTTGTTTTCTTCTTGCGTGGCTTGAATCTCGACCATCTTCTAAGATTATTGACAGCCATTGCAAGCTCTTCAATTGGATCTTCTTCATCTTCATCGCTCTCTTCTTTGCTCTTTAAGGCAATCGTCTTCTTCTTTGGTTCGGAGTTGTTGCCTTTGCTTTTAGCCCAAGCTCATATGTCATCAAGTTGCCGATCAACTCCTCCATGCTTAGTTTACTCAAATCTTTTGATTCTTGGATTGCCGTGACTTTTGCCTCAAAGTTCATTGGTAAAACTCGTAGCACCTTCCTCACAGGCTCTACCTCAGTGAATACCTTCCCAAGCGCTCTAGTGTTGTATACCAAAGTTGAAAAGCGTCCAAACATGTCTTTTATGCTCTCGCCTTTGTCCATCACAAAGTTTTCGTATTCATTGCTGAATAGGGCTAGACGAGACTCCTTGACTTGAGAAGTTCCTTCGTGTGTCACCTCTAAAGTGTGCCAAATTTCCTGTGTCGTTGTACAATGAGAAATTCTATTAAATTCATTTTTATCAAGAGCACAGATCAAAGCGTTCATTGCTTTGGCATTTGTAGTATTTAATCTCTTATCGTTAGCATCCCACCTATCCTTAGGTTTAGGAATCTCAGTATCACCAACGGTTATAGTAGGAGGTTTATAGCCAGTTTCAATAATATCCCAAACATCATAATCAACGGAACTAAGATAAATACTCATCCTAACTTTCCAATAAGCATAATCATTCCCGTTAAACATGGGTGGCCTAACAATAGATTGCTCCTCAGAAAAAGCATTATTTGATGAATTCATGACTCTAGAGTTAAATAAAAATACCAGGCTTTGATACCACTTGTAGGATCTAGATTAACCCTAGAGGGGGGGGGGTGAATAGGGTTATAGCAAATTTTCTCGAATTAAACACAGAAATAAACTGCAGAAATAAACATGCTGAAAAGTAAATAACACACAAAATTTACCCAGCTTCGGCAACCCTTGCCTACTGCTGCATTCCCAGATTTCTATTAGAATTAAACAGTATCACGCTTACAAACACTCTACTAGACTCGCAGACCCTTTTGCTCCCGCTCACAAACACTCTACTAGACTCGCACACCCTGCTCCCGCCTATAGAGTTTCGCTTACTCGCAAACACTGCTCCCGCCTATAGAGTTTTGCAAACTCGCATACCCTGCTCACTGAACTAATTCTAACTAGACAATCTGACACTACCTAAACCCTAGGTGGTGATTACAAATTCTTTGACTCAAAAAGAAAAAACAACTTCAAAATTAAAACCAGGAGCAAAAATTAAAATACGGACTTGAATGCGTAATTTTTGCTCAATTAAAAAATAAGAAAACCCCTTTAATTAAAACCCTAAAGCCCCTTTAACACGCCGGCCCAATTGAATTTTCCCATTCCTTTTTCTTTTGCTTGGCCCGTTCCTTTGCTTGTGAGAATAATGGTGACTTCGTTGTCTTTCTGAAATTAGGGCTTTGGCTCTTTTGAAAATTAGGGCTTTCGGCTCTTGCTCGTCCTCGATTTCTGATGATCGATTGTTGTGTCGCTTGTTCTCTGATAATTGATGCTTGTTGCTAGCTCGTTCTCTGATGATCGAGTTGTTGATGATTTCGGTATGTAATTTCTTTTGTTGCTCGTTTGATTGCTTGCTCTTTAACTCGATGCCGATGATGTAAATTGGGATTCAGTATTTATATGAATTCATGACTTCATCACTTTCCTAATTTTCTAATGCTTGATGCGCACGATTTTCCTGTTTTACTTTTTAACTTGATAATCACGGTTTCTCGAATCTCCTTGATTCTCACGGCATTTCAAACTTTCCTATTTTTACATCTCTGACCATTTCAAAAACAAAGATACGAATTTGACTTTTTCAAATTGTACACACACTTGTTCGTCACGTCGCTGTTTTGATTCCGTGACCATAACTGCTCTGGATGGTTTAACTTGAATTTGTGACTCCATGTATCACTACACTTCAAGTTTGTGAATTTCTCTGTACTGTTGAACTTTGTTCATTTGTACTTTGTTTCTTTATAATGCTCGAACTTGTTCATGTGATTCATGCTTTATTTTGATCTGATCGTTTATTGTTTCTCGGCATTGACTTTGGGCTGGAATTGTTTCTTTGATATTGAAACCTGTACTTGCAGTTGTGTAGTTGTTGACTACATCACCATATATCAATTTCTCAGCCTTTGGTTTCATGTGCATTGAGCTTTGACCCTTTGTTGTTCATCTGCATGTAATTGTTGGCTTAGTTTCTGTTGGTCGTGGCTTGGTTTGTGTGAACACATTTGTGTTGCATTGCATTGATGATTTTGGTTACTCTGTTGCTTCATCATGTATACCCTTGATAATCATGTGTCACTGCATTGCCACTTTTGCAAGTGTTCTTGTTGAGCCACTGTTTTGCTGCCTTCATGTACATGTCGAACTGATCGATTGCATCTGTGGTTTGTATATGTGTAGTCTTCATCTGTTTTGGTTCACATTGTGTACATGCTACACTGTGTTGAATAACAGCTTGACCATATGCATATTACAACTTGTACATGCTTTGTATCTGTTACTTCATTTGCCACTGAGTTGCATTGAGTAGCTGGTCTTTGTAGTTGCTGTGCCTCTCTTGTATTATTGGTGTCTGTAGTGTGTTGCATTACCATCATTGCTGTTTGGTCTGAACTTGACGTTGCAGTTTGTAGCTTGCCACTGACTTTGGTTCTTCGCTTGTGCATATTGTATTCGATACTGTTGTTGTATTCATGTATACTGCTGTGTGGTCTTGTGGCAGTTGCTTTGTCTCCATGTATTTCATGTAGTACGGGCATTTGGTTCATCGTATCTGTTGCACTTGGTCCCTGACCTTTGTTGCCTCTGAGTTTGAGCATTTGCACATTTGTAGCCTTGGTCTTTTCTTAACTTTACTTGAGCATCACTGTCTTGTTGAAGTTGTAAGTGGACATGTTGCCTTTATTACAGTGGTCTGACTTAAACTTGATGGCTTGACTGGTTCATCTGGTTGCACTTTGGTCCGCTGCCATGTTGCTTGTGCACTTGCTTGAGTTTTACTACCATACTTGTCATTGTGCACTGATTCTTGATGGCTTGCATGTTGATTTTTGAGATTTCTTTGTGGTCTTTGGGATTTGCACTTGCACACTTGCTCTTGTTGGCTGCGCACACGAGTTGGCGAGGCAGTGCACATGTGTATGAATGTACACGTGTGTATTGCAGCCACTTATGATTACCTGTCCCTGATAGCGTTATCAAGTGTATATATCTATATGCACGACTTTGTGATGAATTCAAGTGTGAATGATGACGTACAACCCAAATAACTGAGGCAAATGATATTTTCAAAAACCATATTTTATTTTATATTGCAACAATATTTCTTTTTCAATTTTACTGCGTTAGTGAATATTTTTGCAGATTTTCCAGATGCTGGATTCAAACTGGAATGCAGTTGAAGACAAAATACGAGTGTGAGTGATATGTAGTGAGGTTGTTAATGTAAATTGAAATCGTGATGTATTCTAAATTGTATATGTATAGTGAGAGCATGAATTTGTACTATTCAAGATTGTAATAAATATTTGTTTGAATAAAATTTCTGTTTGAATTCAAATTCTGTGTAATTTATTTTATTCAACAAATATTTATTTAATCTATGAAAAAATAAAATAGTACATTAACAAATACATTCAAATGAATATATATGTTTATTATCATCAAACAAAAACAAATAAGCGCATATTCAACATGTATATCTGTGTGTGTATCTATGGTCTGCTACATGTAGATGCGGCATATCATATGTGTATATAGTGTTGAGATGACTAAGCATAATAAAAGAACATAACATGTGATGGAAAGCAATTGGAATAAACTAGTGTTATGTGTAAAACGTTTAATTTACTAGTCACCACCTCCTCCTCATTACAACCCATATGATAGCTTTAGAGAGACAGATACTGGTGCATGGGGAGAACAATGGAAGTACAGGTTTCCTAATGCATGCTTGACACCGACAAGGACTTTAGATATTGGAAATGTCAATCTTGGCCAGCAACTATATGATTTATTGTACTTTACTATTCTGGTGTGAGTTATATCGATAGTCCTCTGATATGCTTTTATTTGTTTATTTGCAAAATACCATACCAACGATCCATGCTATAGTAGACTTAGGTTTTTGATTTATTGAAAATTCAAGCTCACTAGGGTGCGCGTTGTTACATTTGGTATCAGAGCTTAGGTTAGTCGATGTGAATTTTTTTGGAAATGTTTAGTGAATATATTTGTATTTTTACCTATAAATATAAATATATTATACGTCAGATCCTGTAAATACCGACTATGGAGTATGCAACCATACCCTGAAAGATGGATAACTGGATTATGAGTTAGAACAATGGATGAAGTTGAAAATGTACATCTAACTCGATTACCCCATGGTGAAATAGGCTGTATGGAAAGACGTTGACTTAAGAAGAGCATAAGTGCAGGATATGAAAGGTTCCTAAAGCTGGATAGTACGTGACTCCCTAATTGGGTCATTGTAGCCTAATGGTTGTAGATCTTTACAGGATTGCCAATTGATGACATACATTAGGTCCAAATAAGGGAAAAGTAAGAGTCCATATGTTGCAGACTTCCGAAAGCAAGAATTAATTAAGTTTTCGAGGAATGTTATAGTGATTACTCCAAGATGATGACCAGATTTTAATATTTGGAAAAAAATAAAAAAAGGTCAAAAGAAGGGACAAATTAAAATCCACTCTAAGTCCGACCCCATACGAAATTATTTTAATATAAAAGTTTAAGGAGAAGATATAAATAATATACTTGAAATGATTTTCAAATGAATTATTTGTAGGTTGAAAAACTCTATGTTTGAAAAGTAAGTAGATGGTAAATTTTTAGGGAAAATAAATTATTTAAATTGTATTTAGACCATAATTTTTAGTAGAGATTAAAAGTTAGTTAAATTAGAAATTTCCATAAAAAGGTTTTTATAAAAAGTTATTTGGTTTGAAGACTGTAGAGCATACGTAGCTCATGATTTTTCTAAAAAATAGAAAAAAAATTAAGTTGTAAAATTCTTTTTGGGTGGACAATAGGAAGTGGTACAAGTTTAAATTGGGGTAAATAAAACATGAAAGAAGTTTAGAACTCGAAATAGAAACAATTTAAATAAGAGCAATTTAGGGAGAAGAAGGTTAATTAATAGTTACTTTGTGGAATATAAATAAGAACAATGTTAGAAACTTTTATAATATAATGTTAGTAATTAGAAATAATGTTAGGAGATTATTTTAAGAATAATGCTAGCAATCTAGTTAGAAGTAACATGAGAAATTGAAGGCAAAATAAAGAAAAATGGATATTTTCCATTGTTATGCATATTTATTGTAAGTATCTTTTAAAAAGTCCCCTTCACATGATATTGGAGACTCCACCAAGAATTGGTATTGGAGATAGAATGGATAATAGGAAAATAACAGGATGGAAGTGTCATCGTCTACTCCAGTTTTTATTGCTTAAAATTGTAAAAGATGTTTTGAAAATATTGTAAAGTGTATTTTTAAAGAAATGGTTTAGTATTAGAAATGATTTTTTAAAAGTAAAATTTAATAAATGGTTTGAATTAAAAAATTTAATTTTAAGAAGTAGAAATCCTTATTGTTGAATTAGGGCTTTAAAAGAAAAGGTTGATTTGAAGAAAAAGCAAAAGGAATTTAACAAATAATAATTGTAGTTTTAAAAGTTAAGACACCAAGTTATTTTTGGAGTTTAATAGAAATTTTCTAATTTTATACTTTTAGAGATAAAATTTTTGGGATTAAGTGCTTCAAAATTTTAAGATTTTAATTTTTCGAAAAAAGTGGTGAAAACCAAACCAAAATTTTAATCTGGAATAGATAGAGATGAGTGCACAGGTAAGACGGAGTAAAAGATAAGTGTATGAAGAAAATAGCGGTGGTTGCTCATAGAGTAGCAATAAGTAATCCCCTTGGAGTGAAGGAATATTGGCGAGAACCTAATAATATTTCATTAGACATGTGTGCAAGCCATAAGAAGAACCCACACAGGAATGATGAATGGTATCAAAGTGTACTTCCACAAGTTCTAGAGCATGCTCGTAGGAAAGATCGAGGATAAAGAAAGTAAATACCAAGATTTGAGAATACTTCAAAGTTTGGATTAAGAAAAGATAGCAACAGAGAGTAATAAGGTAGCAAACATAGATAGATAACATTGGTAGACTCAAGGTTAAGGAAGGCAAGATAAAGGATGGAAAAGTTATTCTCCTAAGCCAAGTTGCAAATGAGTTATTGAACATGAACATATTTCTTAGCCCACTACAGTTTGGAAATGCACAGTTCGGCTTATAATCGGTGGTAGTAGTTAAAAGTAACGACTGGACCTTATGTACTAGAGGCTAGGAGCAGATCAAGATATGTGGGTTACAGCATAATAACACATTAGAAAGGTCCATTTAATTTTAGTATGATCGGGCCACAACATCATTGATGATAGTTGATGTTGAAGGACAACTTCCAACAAAGGTTTATTTTAGGTTTGAATTGTAAGAATTAGTTGCTTCTATCAGTATACATCATGTACGATGTTGACGAGAAATGTTCTTTTTTATTTGTTCTCTCTGTGGACTGCAGTATTATTTGAAAAATAATAAAACAAGGAAATTTCGGGAAAAAGGCTTAACTAATGCAAAAAGAAAAGAAAATAGGAAAAGACCAGAATTTTACAAAATAAATTAGTAAAGTTATTATATAGTAAAAGTAAGGTAATGTTAAGTCCCAAAAGCCTTAAAGTTTTGGAAAGATAAATTTTGGCGAGCGAAGGACGGGGAAAGTGTTGCGAAGCAACAGATAGTGTCCATGTGCCTTAAAAGAAGAAATTTATAAATGAACTTGTGAGTTGTTTGTTATTTTAAGCAAAAATAAAAAGCTTTTGAAAATTGAAAATTTACAACATGGTAGGATAGAGTCCACTATGAACGTTAAACTATCGACTAAACCTCGACTGCATAAAATGTGGCATGAATTGTTTTGAAAAAAATATACTTTTTAAAGTTTACTTCAAAATTCATGATTTTAGTGACAAAACATATTTATGGAGAATTTTGAAAAATAAAGGGTGACGGAATTTTAAATTCTTAAAAATTTTCCTAAATATTTCAAAAGTTTTGTATAAAAATATTGTTGAGAAGAAAGAGAAGCAAAAAAACAAATAGTTTTGAAATGTCACATGCTTAATAAGGGAAGAAGTAGACGAGTTAGGAAGTAAAAATTTTATTGTGCAGCAGAAGTAAAGTTAAAATAAGATAAAGTTGGTGACCAGGAAAAAAGTCGTCTCAAATATAGAATCTATTTCTCCATACCTTGTCGGTGGATGAACGAAAACTGATTTTAAAATAAATTTTTTAAAAAAAAATTAAAGATAAAAAATTAATTTACTTGCGTAGATTGTAATAAAAAAGTTTGAAAAAAAAATGGGGGCAACAGAGTAGGTTCCAAGGTACAGTGAAAAGGGTACACTAAAGAAGGATGAAAATATGGAATTCGCCATCTCAACCTTTTTCCAACATAAGAATATAGGTTTAGAAACTGCATTTTTCTAAATTTGAATGTAGAAACAATATGCAGGGATTTTTGGATGGTAGGGATTGGATGCAAATTTGATGAACTATATTTCTATTCGTAGAAGTGTGGGAAATTTTTGGATGTGAAAATAAAGTTTTTGATTTTCAAAACTTGAATGCATATAGAACTGTCAGTATATATAGGTTGTTTGCATCATATTTTCAAATGTTTAAAAAGACACATTCATATAGGAGGTGCGATTTAGAATTGCTTAGTATGCATATCATATATGTTGGGATATCATATATGTTGGGATATACAGTACACTTGTATACGATTGGCTACAAAATTGGTTGTATACTAATTGGTTGGATAGTTTAGAATGATTGTGCATTTTGTTATGTTATTTAGGAATTTCAGAAATGAAATTCTTTTAAATGGGGAGAATATAATATCTCTTAATTTTTATAATAATTAATTAAAAAGAAATTAAGTAATAAATATTAACGCCAAAAAATAGAATTATTCCAAATGGTGGAATTTGACACAAAACTTGCATCGTTGGGTTCGTGGTGTTTTTCTGATCAGTTAATGAGCATATTTCGAATGAAAAGGTTATTAAAGTTTGAATATTTCGAATCTTAAATAATTACATATGTAATTAAGGAAATAAAGTATGATTAATGAAATAAATTGACGTTAATTAACGCCCATTAGAGTTAACTGACACATAACATTTTAGCAAGTTTAATGTTAGTAGATATGTGTAAAATGGTATAAAATAAACTAAAAACGGAAACGAACAAGCAATAACCAAAATAGCATACCGGTCGACCCCTAAATCGTGATGGACGACTGGTCGAGCTTTTAAATTAAGAATTTTGGCACGACAAAATAGCCCAGATTTGAAATAAAAATATCTAACGAATGACATTGATTTGAACCCCTATAAATATAGATATAACTCCTCACTTTTCTTCTTATATTTTATAAAGCAACAACGAAGCTCTACTATTTTCTCTCCTCCATAGATTCTTAAACCTAAGTAAATCTATAACCTATATATGTATATACAAGTCGAGGATAATAGAGAATAATTGAGAAGAAGACCAGGGTCGAATCAAATTGCCAAAGCCAAGGTATATTATCGATCTGGATCTAAAATATAAATTTAATCCAAATCCATTTTCTAATCTAGATTTATGATAAATATGTGTATGCTTGCAGTGTATATATCTAAATAGGGAGAAAAGGGAGTCAAATAGAAATAATAGGAATTAGATCTAAAGATTTGAAAAGCTAAAAGATGAGTGAGAAATTATATTTTTTTTATGTAATATTGGATTTACATCGTTATATATCTATTCTTGTATGCCTAAAATATAAATTGGAGTTGCAGGCTAAAATTGTATACATATAAAGAATTATAAACCTTGCATACATATTCTATGATTGATATTATATATTGTGTGTATATGAATCTGAAAAGTATTGGATAGTAGTAATCCCTAAATTTAATAAATTAAATTGTAATTACAGAATTATTGGTTAATTGATTTATGTAAGTAAATGTAAATTAAAAGTTATCTAAATAAGTTGTTGGGATTTAAGTAGTATTTTAATTCATTGAAATATATGGTGTTACAATGTAAATTTCTATAGATTATCAAGTTCAATTTTAAGTTAAAAGTGATCATTTGCAATAACAAGCAATACGCCTAAAAAAAAGAGATGTATAAAATAGAGAGATTTTATCATATTTTGTACTGTCTATTTTAATAATTACAAAATATAATTTTTTGTAATTCTGAACATAACACAAGTTTCCTTTTTGGATAAGATATAGAGATTTACAGTGTTAACCTTTCATTTAGGGGAAGATGTGATTCCAATGCATTAAAATGCAGGAATTCCTAAGTATGAATTAAAGAATTGAAGTTATGATAATAACAATGGTTAAATTGTAAAATCAACATATATAAATATAAATATATTAATAGTTACAAGATGGAAAAAATAGTAAATAATCATAAGGTAGGAAAGAAATAAAATGAATATAATAGGGAAGAAGTAAAATAATAATAATGAAAAGGTAGGCGAGTAGTGATTTAAAATAAAATGATATGGAAAGTCCACTGTGCAAGGGAGAGAAATAATGGTTAAAAAAGGAATAGAGATAAAAATTAAATGGAAAAAAGGGAAATAAATAGGAAAAGATATCTGGATCTGTAAAAAAGAAAGCAGTAAATGACCTTAAAACGAATAAGAAGTAACCACATGAAGAAGTAAAGAAATGTCATTAAAAGTTGAACATTGGAGGTATAACAATCAAACAAGTATGAATGAATACACACATAGAGATACACACACACACTCACACACACACAGAGACACACACGTAGCCTCAAGTATGCGTTTATGATAGGTGTGAATTATTAATGTTAGTAAATAACTTAGATGGATAAGAATGACATAGTCATTAGAATGGGTTGGAATGCGAAGTGGGTAGTATTATACAACAGAAGTCTACCAATTGGAAGGGGATACCAGTAGTTGTGTATACATTATATTAATATGAGACATATCCAATTGTAGGACCCATGGAAATATATATGCTTGCATATAGGTGAAGGAATACCCAATAGGGTCTGCTTCAATCTTTTAGGAGGGGTATTGCCCTGATTGCATTAGACAATCTAAATAGGACGATGAGCAAGGATCGATGCTATGTCAGTGTGTTAATACCATATTAGGGAGCAGGAGTTGTGTAAGGGTCAAGAATGTCATCGGTCCTGAGTGGTCAGTGGAAAAACGAGTGTTACATCTAAATGGGATACACCTCCTACTAGTGTAGTTCACATTTAGGTCATGTACCTCCACAGCTATTTGCTAGTTTGTTTGTTAGGAGGGAAGGCTAGATAATCCATAAGAGAGGTCTTTCAAAATGAATGGGGTAGTCCGAGGAGCCGAGTCCTCTATAGTCCATGGAGCAGAGTCCACAACAGGAAGCAGACAAGTATTAAATCCCCAAGACGAGATAAATTACGGTTAAACTATGGTGATGCTGTTATTAGGCACTGTGGGGTTCCTTGGTAAGCACGATGACAAGGATGTGATATTGCATTAATGATGGTTCCTATCGGGTGTTGGGTTATGGATACTAGCAGGGATAGTATCTTGGTCCAAAGGAGGGTTGTGGTACATATATATATACAAAGATATATATGTATGTATGTAGTTATGGTCTACTTCAGTAGATGGGGAGTATCGTACACATATATGGAGCCCAGATGACTAAGCAAAATAAAATGACATAACGCGTGATGGAAGGCAATCGACATAAATCGGTGTTATGTGTAAAATGTATAATTTACCAGTCAGCGGAACATTGTTCTAACCCCCTCCTCATTACAAATCACATGATAGCTTTACAGGGATAGGTACTGGTGCAAGAAGAGAATAATGGAAGGATATGCATGCTCGACACTAACAAGGTCATTAGATGTTGGAAGCGTCAATCTTGGTCAATAACTATATGATTTATTATGCTTTATTATCCCGCTGTGAGTTATACCGGTAATGCTATGATATGTATTTATATGTTTATTTGCAGGATACCAAACCAACGATCCGTACTTTGGCGACTTGGGTTTTCGATTTCGTAAAAATTCAGCCCTACTATGGTGCAAGTTGTTACAGGTTAAACTGGATTTACTGAAAAGATGTGTAAGTGATAAATTTAGTAAAAATATCATACCAATAATAAGTCCGCCACATGTGAACGTTAATATTCGAATTATTTGATATTAATCATTGATTGAATTTATATCTTTGAGTCTCACAATCGTAATGATGGATACTTCAATAAACCTTATAATTTAATTAGCTTATAACCATTCTAAATTAATTAATACTTATGAAATATTAACTGATAAATTTTATTTGATATGTTTGAATGCCATTAGTATTTAATAAAGAGTATATATAAAAGTTATAAACACACATATCGATATACGATATCAATATAATATTTAAGTTGGATTTAAATAGATTAAGTGCTAAGTGATTTTGGAAAATTTTTGAGACTCACGTGCCTCTTTTATGGCCGACCATGCATGATGAGGGCAGGAGAGGTTTCAAATGTGATTTTAAAATCCAAATGAGCAATTAAAAGAAGGAAATAATTATTTATCATTTACTCTTTTTTATGACTCACTTAAATCTCATTTATGAAATGATTCTTGTTCTTTTTTCTTTATTTTTACCAAAAATATGAAGAGGATGTGAGAGGATTTATGAGGTTTAATAATGAATTAAATAAGGAAGGTTCTAAATGAGGGAATTGACAATGTTTTCATTAAAATAAAATCCACTTTCATTTGTTTCATGTTTGCTCTTCTTAACAAAAATTCATTTTCTCCATTTCTCCTCTGCTAAACCTATCATGACCAAAAATAGATGCCTCCATGGCTTATAAAATCAAAATCAAATCAAAATAAAATAAAAAACAAAAGTTGGTTATTGTCTCTTGATCCCTGCAAGATCTAGAGATTGATTCTGTTGAATCTATGAGCATCAATTCATCATTCAAGGTGGAACTTTTGACTACATCCCAATGTATTATTCTAATTTGATTTATTTATGTGTTTCTCTTGTTCATATATTTTTAGACTCAATGTGCCTCATTTCATCTATCTGAATGTTCATCTTCCGGTATGTAACTCAAATTTCTTTTATCTATCTCAATTAGTAGATGTTCATTAGGTTGATTTGATTTGGACCCACTTTTATTCTATATCTTAATTTACTATTAGTTCACATGATTGATATAATTTATATCATCTAACTTATTTAATATTTGTTGCTGTTTTTTGTATGATTTAGATCTGAACATTTTTACCACAATTTTACATGTGCCTAAGTTGTATGGTTCTTTTTTCCTTTTGTTTTGGAAACTTTTGCTAATAAAAAGTAAAATTAAACTAATTTTTAGTTAGAAAACCATCTTTTTATTTTATAGCACTTGCATACATAGATATAAATAATCTGTATATGTTAATTGTTTAAACTTGCATTGAAAATTGATTTCTTATGTTATATGGTTAATGTGTTGAATATTGTATACATAATAATAACTTTATTTAGAATTCATGAATTTACTTTTGTATAAAATCCTAAATCTTTTTTTTCCTTCCTATATTCAAAATTTTGTCTAAGTAACTAAATCCTTTGTTCCCTTCCCAAATTAAAGTTCAATTTAAATTGTTAACTTTAATATACATATATAATAAATTATAAAATTTCATACTCAATTTGTTTCTAAATTTAAAACATTACATGAAATTATTTATATAGAGGAAACATATATATGTATGCTAATTATACTTAAATTCTTAAAATGGACTTTAGTTTAAAACTATAGAATTATTCTTTTCCTCTTCTTTAATTGGAATTAAAATAATTACCATTAATTTTAGATTTCAAAACAAATGGTCAAATATAACCTCAGTACAACATATGTACATATGCATATATCTATTTATCTATTACACGCGCGTGCACGTACACTCTTGAACAAAAATTTAAACAACAAAGGCTATATAGGAGAAACAGATCCATTGTGGTGTAAATCTCAACACCTACATACGATTACATTAAATATATACACGTCTTGTCTAGAGCACATGAACCTTACACAAGTGTATTTGATACACTTACAAACTAAAATCTAACAAAACTATTTTTTAACAAATCAAATATAATAAAGATTTTATCTAAAATATTTTTGATAGGATATAAAACTCATTTACACTTCATAATCTCTACAAGGATATAAAATAGAATTCTTTTTTTAAATTGGCTCATTCAACTCGCTTTCGACTAGGTTGGTTCATGTAGTGGTATTAAAGCCTAATAGTTTATTCATTCTAAAATTAGCAATGTGGGCTAATTGATTGAAGCCTACCATTTAACTAGGGTGTCTAGAATGATAGTATTGAAGGTTGGGTTTTAGTAATTAAGTACCCTCCCCTTCATAGCTACTGGCCAAATACAAAGGATGAATTAAGCTTAAATGTTATCCTTAATATAAATTAAATGTTAAGTTCAAAATATAAGAGTAATATTTTATAAAAGATATAAAATGCATCCATTTTTTAATTTTTTTTTGTGAAATTTAGTAATTAATTTCTAAATTTTGAAATCTAAAATTTAATTGATATGATTAATTAAATTAGATAAAATAGTTAATTAAAAATTAGTTGATCAAAACACACACACACACACAGATATATATATATATATTGATATATGTGTGCAACTATGATTATTGCAGCTATTTATTTATTTTAATTTTTTTATGGTAAATTAAATTAAAATTTCAAATTAATCAAAAAAATTAATTAAAAGTTTTAATTAAATAAAATTTATTAATGTATACATATACTAACATGTACGCATAAACAAACTATAAATGTTATAGTTGGTTAATTATCTTAAATAGTTTAAGACGAGCAATATAAAATTTTAGAAATTTTGTATAAATTAAGTTAAATATGATTTAATAAATAAGAATTAAAATTAATTAAATAATACTTAATAATTATATACATGTATATATTATATGAGTGAATTAAATTATAGAACGTTACAAATGAAATGTACTAATATAATAAAAATGTATAAAATTTAAGTGGAACTGGAAAGAAGCACAAATGAGATTTAAGGAATAATTACATACGTATAGTACATATATCGTGATTTCAGATGTGTTTGACATTTAAATCATGAAGGTATTGTTCCTTAAACCGGTATCACTCAAAGAAATATATATATATATATATATATATATATATATATATATATATATATATTATAAATATTTAGATTACCTGCATATTATTTAGTTATGGATATTCCTCAAGCTAGAAATGCTGTGTAGTGGTATTAAATTACTGACTAGACGAGGTAAGAAACATGCACACATTTTTTGATACTCCTCAAGGTACGTGAGTTATACTTAGGCCATTACGTAATGGTGGGTACGAGTGAATAATCCTTTTGATTTATTGATATTCATCAAGGTGGAAATGAGATTAGGATAAAGACCACAGATTAGGAGTTTGTATTTGATACAACTAAGTAAGTGTTATCCATCGCTTGAGGGATTATGATCTATACTATTATATTATTAGTGGATTGAATTTCAAGGGCACACAAGGCTTAGAGAAATTTAGTAAATGAACAGCCGCGTTTAATTTTCTTATCTTCGTACCCTTATCTTTTTGCTTCCCGCATCTCCTTTCTCTGCTCTCTCTCCATCCTAAACCTAACCCTAATCCAACATTTTTTTCTCAAATCTCAGGCACATCGTTGATCATTACAGGTGGGTATCTCAACAGGTTGTTCTTAGATGAAAGCTCGACCGTCCTCCATCTTTCTCCCCTGTTCTTTTTTGGCTAATTCCCCACACTTTCTCAGTTTGATTTCGATAGGTAGCCCCATTTTATGGGTTAATACACATTAAAGATTAGTTAATTTAGATATTCGCATTTTTCCATTCAATTAGTTCTTTGTTGGTACATATCGAATGCCTTTATCTCCTTTAATATGGCACATGTTGGTACATATTGTTTTTTTAAGTAAGGTAGAAAAGCTTTTGTTATAATAGATTGGTTATGCCTTAGAAAAGAATAATACATAACCATTTGCATAATTATATAAATTGTGTATTCACTATCTCACTATGAAATGCTGATGTCTGTATAACGAGTAAATTACTGAATTTTAGACATTGTTTTCTGGTTTCGTAGGAAGTCTTAGAATTACTTTTGCCATTAATAATCAATAAGTTTTATTATTTTTTATTTTATATATAGGAAGAAGTAGTTTAGTATGTCTGTTTTGGTCCTATAGCATGTAGCTGTAAGTATCATTCATTTCTTTTATACTGAAAAATTAAAGGTTTATTAGACTCGGTTTAAAGAAGTTTTAACTGTTTGTTGGTAACTGGATTTTGCAAGAAACTATAACGATTCATAGCTAACTTATTTTTTTACCTCACTTTCTTCACGTGTTGTGGATGGAGTTAGAGAGTTGTGAAACTTTATCAATGTAGCTAACTTATTTTTTTACCTCACTTTCTTCACGTGTTGTGGATGGAGTTAGAGAGTTGTGAAACTTTATCAATGTAGTGCTCTATAAGAAGTAGAATAATTCATTGAAAATGATAACAAACTTCTTCATCTTCCATATTGATTTCATTTAGACTCCAGTATAGTCGATTATTATTATTATTATTAATTTAGTAGCTTAAACAATGATACACATTGAACCCAATAGATGCTTGCTATGTAAATTTGGCAGCCATCTCATTCGAATTAACATAAGTAGCAAACATCGTTATGTATATAGCATGGACAAAACTATATCAATTAGGCTCCATTGAATTGGTTTAGCCAAAATGTTATTTTCTTTCATGGTTGACATAATATGTAAGTAAAACTACATAAAGATAAGTTTTAACTATGAAAAAAAGGCCAATGAGAAATTTCGCACCAAATATTTAACTATGATTTATGAAAAAAAAATTGGTTCTAATTTTGTTATTCCATTGTATATTTACTCCATACGCTTTCATTCTAAACTTTTTCTAATTTAATTAGTTCTGGATTAATTTTATAAGATTACATCTTTATTGTTTTTGGTTATTTCAACATCTTCGAAAACAACATGTAGTGACTTTTATGCTCTTTATACTTTAATATTACATTTCTGAATTACTATTATATAGAAGAAGATTTTGTTTTAAACTATCATTTTCCTATGTCTCGGTAAGATTACTTAAATTCAATGATCATGTTTTATTCGTATTATGTACTAAAATTCCATAGCACCTTCATTCATTAACTTTGGTTTATGAATTCTTTAACTCACAAATGGTAATTTGAAAAAAAATGCTTTGGAATCTTTTCCTAGAGGTAAATTCCTAACCGAATTTAACCATTTTTCTTAGTTTTTATAAACATAAATAACATCATTTGTGAATTTTTTTTATATTTCTTTTGCATCTAATTATTTTTCAATTGACCTTATAAGAACACTGTAGGTATACGTAATCTGCACTAAAATAAGATAATCCATAATGTCATACATACGCATGAACATTATATGACAATTGGCAGGGGAATTTTTGATAATTGTGGTGCATATGAATTTTATGTAGTGTTATTGCACCAATTTCATTATGTTGCTATCTTTATTTGAACATATTTTTAGGTTCTGAAATGATATAGATTGTTTCAAACAAAGCAAGTCTGATCATTTTTATATACTTAGGTCATTTGCTTAACTATAAATAGGATTTTAGGTTCTCAAATGATATAGATTGTTTCAATAGTTCCATTGCACAAAGCGGGTTTGATCATTTTTATTTTCTTAGGTCCTTCTTTGCTTAACTACAAATAGGAAGGCTAAAATATTTTAAAGGATATATGCCAACAAGTTCTAAGTTATTCTGTACCAAGTAATCATATGGTAAGTTGCAACTTAGTGTGTATCACAATCATGTCAGTGTACCCAAAAAGATAGATTAACTGTCTCAGAATCATATCCTATGTCCATTTCCCATTTGAAGCTTGAAGATATGCCTTATATTAAAATAGTTTCAAAGATATTTTTAATTATATAATAGATGTGGTTTAAAGTTATATACTAAAATGCAAAATGGATGACAAAGAAAACAATCTAATTTTTCCCTAAATGATTTGTATGTGTCGTTTACTACAGAATACTCATGCAACCATATTCTACGGTGTGTGTATCTTCCATAAGTGATGAACTATATTGGAGCACTAAAATATTTGAACCCTTGCATAACTGATAAACGTAGAGGTTGGGACATGAGAGTCTATTATTGAAACTTTTGATTTTGTCACGCATCCCAAAATTTGATTTTAAGGCAATATACGTGGAGTTTCTTTAATACTTCAGTTCATTGTAATATATCATATGTTTATGACCAATAAATAATGCTATGTTTTTAGTCACATGAAAAATATTAGACAACTTTTATGGTGGACAAAAACATAAAGAAACATCTTTTGGAGCATTTTGTAATTTATCATGTGTTTTTCCAATGATATAGAGGGAACAACCTAATTTCAAATATATTCCAAAAAAATTAAAGATCGAACTGAACTCTATTAAGATTTCTATGCTAACTAAATTTGAATTCATGCTGGATATTATTTTTTCTTAATAGAGCAATCATGTGTTGTAGTTGGATTGGGGTAATCTAACTAAAGAGTGGTTTTCGCTGTTAATATAATGCATTTGTTTACAATATAACCTTTGTGCTTTGATTTTGATCATCAAATTTTTTTAAGCAATACTTAGCTAGCTGATTATGTCTTTATGATATTAAACATAATGATGCACTTAAAAAAAATATTTGATGTGTTTTTCCCTTAACAAGAATGCATATTTATCAAAAAGATTACGAGAATATAATTACCCTTCTTCTTTAATGGTGTTCTCTATTTCAATATCGTACGTTAAATGCAAGAGTTAAAGATTCAACCGTTGCAATGAGATTTCGGTTATTCCGTTTAGGTTTCAGTAGATCAAGCCGAAATAATGACTTTGGTTTGATAACAATAATTATGGAACTTCAAATAGAAGAACCTCAAAACAAGAAATTAATTTGGGTTTCCAATTTATGAATATTCAAAATATTAAATTTTAACTTAGGAAAACTACTAATTTACGAAATATATAATGGTGCAACTGAATAAAGTTGAAAATAAAGTAACGAATAAACATTTTATAGTGTCTCAAATATGTATAAATAATCGTTTGTTTGTTTATATCTTATTTTTCACTTAATTCTTTCTATAAAATCTTTCACTTACATGTAAATTATACATTTTATTTCAATAAATTAAACAAATATATATATATATATATATATATATAACTATGTGAAAAATAAATAATGAGATCTGAGATCGAAATTAGAATCAAAATTCTCAAAATTTATGAAATAGATCAAAATTCATAAAATCACAAAAGAATGTAATCGAGACTGAAATCGAGATCTCAAACCTTGGTCAACTGTTTCAAGACACAAAAGAAATGGTATTTTATCGTTCTAAGTTTTGTTTTATCAAGCTTGAGATGTATTAAGCTTTTTTTCTACTATGATTTAGAAGATTTAATGAACATCTTCATTGTTATGTAACTAACAGTAATATGCATGTTAATATCCATATAGATATTACACTAAGCTTTTTCTTCATTATAGTTGATCGTGTGAAATCCTAGGATTTTTAGAGGATTTTACTAGCCTTCATGTACATATAACCTTGCTGATTGAAACTTGCATTGATCATACAACCACATACAATGATTTAAATTTTTGCTCGGTTGGAATTTCAATCTTTTACATAACCATTATCATTGGTCTTATGCCCATATTAAACATAACATGATAAATGAGTGCATTCTCATCCTTAAATATTTCGTATTTTCTTTTATGTTACTTATTCTGGTTTTGTGAGAGCTACATAGGTAATTTTAAATATGTTAAATACAGTAAAGGATTTAACTATATTTCTCATAGCATTTTCCAAGCATGCTAATTTGAACAATTTTTGAGTTTGATAAATATGTTACCACCAATTGTACCATATCTACTATAGAAATTTCCAAGTATATGCAAATTCGAAATTTGAACAGAAAATTGTATTTAATTTGATAATGTACTAACCTTAATATATGGGAATGTTGTACAAATTCATTTTAATCTCTTTCCAAAAGATAAAACTTAGCGATATCGCACTAACGACCTGCAAAGAAGAGATTTCTCGGGCTAATAGATGAATTATAAGTAAGATTCTTTATAAACTTTTAATGAATTTAAATCTTTTGCATTATCAATGGTGGGTATTGAAGTAATTTTTATTATTATTTTAATATCTCTTTACCTGATATTGGGGAGTATATCCATGGTTGTATATAGTAGCACCATAAAAAAAGAGTTTGATAAAAGGAGAATTTTGATAAAAGGATAATTTGGAGAATAGCTGGATAATATCTTAACATAATTTTGAGAAGAGTGGGCAGCAACATAATTTTGAGTAGTAACAATATCTTGAATTTCCACTAGAACAGTATAACATGGGAAAACTAAGATTTACATGGTGGTGTTATCAATATTGTAGCCACTGAAAAGTTATATATTTATTTATTTAGAAGTTTATGCTCATATGGGTATTTTTATTAATATATTAATCTGCATGAAAATTCAATTATCTGCTGTCTCTAATAACTACCACACTCAATAAATAGATTACAAGACTATTTCATTTAATTAGCAAATAGAGACTTAGCTAATTTTTTAATTTTCTTTAAAGGAATCTTGCCAAATCATTTAAATCCATCTTCTTTGCTAGGTTAGGGATATTGCAACTGCTGGTTTCCAAGGGAATTAATGATAATTTTCAAAGTTTGAATGATATATTATTTTCCAAATCATTTAAATTCATCTTCTTTGCTAGGTTAGGGATATTGCCACTGCTGGTTTGCAAGGGAATAAATGATAATTTTCAAAGTTTGAATGATACATTATTGGGAAAATTTAGTTTATAGGCCTGACTAAAAACATCTTTCAACTTTAAGCCTCAATTCAAACTTATTACAAAAACATGCTTGGTTTTCCCGAGCCTAGCAATAAATAAAATCTGTCCTATATTGTTACCATCGAAATTGGATGAAAAATTTAAAATACATTAGCATGATAAGGTGCTCTATCTATATTTTTAATTGAGTTTGCACTCATATCTTTTCCTCTATTTTGGAATCAGAATAAACTACAGATGCATAGTTATCAATATTGACCCACATGTTAACTATAGTTGTGACAAATTATCCATCTGCATATTGTGCCTCAAGATGATTGCATACGAATTTATCCTACAAATTAATAGAAACTAATAAATGTACCTTTGTCCAAGTGGTTAATTGATTCGGCTTTGGTGCATGATGTCACAAGTTTGAAACTTGCTGTCGAACGTTTATTTGACATGGGATATGTTATTGTCCCAATGATTTGTTGTATATAAAGTACCAGTTCAAAAAAAAACTATGAAATGTATGTTTATATATGTTTTATGTATTTTTGTACTAACCAATGATTATGTTATTAATATATACAAGTTGCATGTTCTTAGTTTTTCCCCCTTTATGTTCAACGTACACTACACACTTTTATTTGAAGTATCCATGTGACATGTTATGTAGAAAGATTTTCGAAAGAAACTTTAGATAATATAAGATTGAAATAATTATTTATGTTAGCCTATTTCAAATTTGCTTCACACTTTGTGCATCTCTCCATTAATAAAATATAAATAAATAAAGTATTTTCACTAATTATTTGATTTCAAGTATTTAAATATTTCTAACTATTATAAATTCAACAATATTATGTTTGAAAAGAATGAATTATGAGCATGCATTAAACATTGCCTCCTCAAATATTGTATATCATAGTTTAGCAACAAAATGATTTGGAAGGGAATATGAAAGCAACTGACCATTTTAAAGGATAATATACAATCCGTTAGCAGGGAGTTCTTTAAATAGCTAAAGAACAAAATAATCAATTGCTTAATAACTTTCAACAAGAACCTCTTGTGCATAAATAAATGTTCAGCTGATCTTAGTGATCATGAACATGCGGTTGAGCTTTAGGACAGTGTACATGCTGAGTTGAACCTTGATGAGCATGTACTTCGGGTCAATGTACATGCTAAGTGTTGAGCCCAAAATTGGGGATACATTTATGGAGGCAGTTGACATTGCTGTCATGCCTTAAAGAGAAGATAAAACACGAATGCTAAGTTGACCTTCATGAGCATGAGCTTCAGGACATCTTGAAAGAGGCAGTTGAACTGTATTGGTGGTTGCATGGCTTGAATGAGACAGTTTAATGGCGATGTAGATAGTGCGTGATGAATGCTTGAGATCTGAAGTGCAAGTGAATTGGACTGAGACGCTGAAGTGAGCTGAAGATGGAGGTAATATGAGAGAACTAAAATGTAGGTGACGAGCCAGGGTTGAATGAGATAGTTGGTGTTGTTGTAGTGGAGTGCATGGAACCTGGATTACATATGAAGTTGACGGTGTCAATTGAAGTACATGAAAGGCTTCTTGAAGTAAGATTTATTTTTTATGTGATATGTTTGGCTTTATGAATTTGAAAACTTGTGACCATTATTTGGTTATCTGACTACAAAAAAAAAAGGATTTGTTTAGGTGGTGTTTGTAACAATTTTTTTTTTCTATTTGTGGAAATATAAGTTTATGATTATATGGATATTTGCTTTAATATATTAGCCAGAATGAAAAATATTTATCTACTGCCTCGCCAAACTCAATGATCAAATCACATGAATACATCGTCCATTAGGGTTCAAAATGATCAAGGCCTTAACTATTTCGCTGATTTTATTTTAAGGAATCTTACTGCATCCGTGTATCCATGTTCTTTACTAGGTTCGGGACATTGTAACTGTTGGCTTGCAAAGGAAACAGATGAAGATTTTCCAGATAGAAAATTATGTAGTAAGATGATCAAAATTGGAGCCCAAATTGCCATGATAAGATGTATTTATATTTTTTGATTGAATGTTACTTTGCCGCAACTTCTTTGCAATTAGATTTTGATATGCAGCTTGGATTCAGAATAAACAATGATAACCCAAGTATCCATATTGATAGATGTTTTGTCTACCGAATGATAAGTTATTGATGTGGATTGAGGGTAATAGGGTTTCGTATCAGTATATCCTGAATAACGAACATAAATTGTGTAACATATATTTCTGGTTTCCTTTTACTTCAGTGTACTTTTTACACTATTATTTAATGAATTTAAGCAATGTGTTATGTATAATTATATCAAAAACTACTTAGGCGATTATAACTTTGGCATACCTAAATTTATTTAAGTTGATCTACTTAAAATTGCTTTATTTTTAAGCATTTCTCTCATAAATATGTGTCTATACATGTATGCTTATATGTATATATGTGAACAAAAATATGGATACATGCATAAATGCTTATAGTGTGTAATGAAAAAACATATGTAAACAGAAGTATTTTCATTTGCTAACAGTAATACAATAGCCACTAAGATATTTAACGTAACACGTACAATATTCTACGGCTACTCGCACACTCTTCTACAATAATTGAGCATTATGAAATTATTACTATTATAATCAGTTTACACGTAAGTGAAATTATGCATATATAATTGAACGAGCCGTGTGCGTAGCACGGCTTCACACTAGTTTATTAATATTGCTCGAAGTCGGAATCCTAAGGCAAGCGAGTCCTAATGCCCACTGGAGCAACCAAATGATTTCTATGTTTTTCTCATGGTTTTTGGGAACTAAAAATCTACCGGGAGCATTATTAGTAAAATGAAATGACAACATTTAACCTTTCTAATATTATTAGAACGTTTAGCATGAAGTAAAAATAATCTACATCGATAAATTTATGCAACTAATAAAATTGATAAATTGTTTATTAGTTAAGATATACAAATGAACTAAAATAAAGATTGATAAGAAATATAAAATATACTCACATTTAAATCATTTGGCATGTTGTCACTTCAAAACCCACACAAGAGCAAATTTGTGCAATCACTAAAACATTTGTGCTTTCATCGCTTAATTGTTTACTTGTACAAGACTGTGTATTATCATTTAAGTATTGAGATCTAATAGCAATACAATAATATGGATATTTGATATATATTCAATTACATGTAAGTATTTTATCATGAACTGTCATGGTTTGTAATGTCTGAAACTTATGAAATTAGCTCATTCAATAAGCTAATAAACCATAACAACAATAATAATAATAGGGTGATAGGTGGGTGAGATTAAATGGCACGTGGATAGAAAGGATATTTGGGACAAGGATTAGATCTTCATCGCCTGTGTTTGTGCAGAAAAATGCATCAAAAGTGGAATCCATTTTTATTCTTTAGTCCTCACGTGGCTCACGAGCTCAATATATATTTCTTCTCTCAAATACATTACATACCATTTTGACTATTTTTCCCCCAACACTAACCATGCGAATTGATTAACTGCAAAAAAGCACAATTATCTCATCTCATCAATGTGTTGTTTCACAATCCATTTTTCACCATGAACAAAATAACGAGTCATAAATAACTAAAGATTTATGCAGTTGCTGTGCTGTAATCAAATTTTGTTTTACAAAATAAATTAACGAGTTAACGGTACCAACTTTAATAGAAAAAACAACTAAAGGAACAATAAATAAATAAAAAATGAAAAGGAAAGAGAAAATTACATTAGGTAATCTGTTTTATCCCATCCAAAAGTGAGAGCACACAAAGATTACTGCACCAAACTTAACCAACCTGGATTTATTTGACCAGGACTTGTCACCGCCTTTATGTGGCTTTCCTATATTGTTTTTAGTTCATTATTCCTGGTTCAACTAAAAAAATAAAATATCAAAGTCTTCTTCTTCCTCTTTCTAAACAAATTTGAAGAAAGAAAGGGAAAGAGAATGCAAGTGAATCAGAAATACCCACAATCTGAAATTTCACTTCACAGCAACAAGAAAGACTGCTGGCTCGTCATTCATGGAAAAGTAACCATCCTTGCATCTATTTTTGTTTACTATTTATATGTTTGATATAATTCTTGTGTTCGTTATTTGTTAAATAGGTTTACGATGTGACCACCTTTTTAGAGGATCATCCTGGAGGCGACGAAGTTCTCGTGCAAGCTTCAGGTGCATATTTCACTCTCATATTTGGTTTATTCTACAGATCTAATTGTCTCTGAACTCATCTTCATAATTTAACTACCCATGTTAACTTTATACATGCACTGCTTAATATATTGCAGCTAATGGAGATGCAACCCAGTCATTCGAGGATGTGGGACATAGTTCAACTGCAACTTCCATGATGCAAGGTTACTTCATTGGGTACGTCGAGGGGTACTCTGCAGAAAACAGTTCATCTGAAGCCAACAAAGCAAGTAAAACCATCGACAACATTTTACAGAAACAGAAGCAAGAACCGACTTCTAGCTACTCGGATCTCATTCTGCCCTTGTTCATTCTTGCCATTGCATTTGGTGCTTGGTACTACCTCACCTTTATCAATGTCCAGGCTTGAACACTGTTTATTTCATTTTACAGTTATCTTGAATAAGTTGCTCTATGTGTTTGTGATTTGTGATTGTTGTTATCTGAATTGGTCTATTTATATGGGTATGAAATGAATGTTGCTTTGTATTACTTATGCATGTAGGCAAGAAACACAATTCTGATTACAAGTATATGTATTGTATGTTAGGTGATCTCCTTTTTTATTTTCTCTTATCATCTGTAAGAGAGAGCGGGGTTAAACATTTTAAATGATAATGATCAAGGGATAAACTTTCCACAGCAACAAAATGCCTTGTGATAGTGGAACCTGAAGGCGAAAAACTGATTCGGGTTGGATCCATCAAGCCTGCATTCTCTTACGCCCAAAGCCCGTTTCTGCTTGTTCTTACCATGTAGCACGGTTAGGCATTTTCCAGTGCTTCCGTTTTTCCAAAATCGGAGGCCTTGGTGCTCTGAATTAAGTGGTGGGTTTAACGTTTTCCAGTCTGCCTGAGAGTGACTTTTTAAGGAGCTTAATGGTCGAATCCCGACTGTGCCGATATTGTCTACTACGGATAAATAGTTTTGGTTGTTCGAGCACTTGTCCATGTAGTTGCCAAACCTGTAAAAACAAAGGAATTTTTTTTTGAACATCCGTCGTCTAACTATTATCAAAATTTAAACATTCAGGTTATTTTAAAAAAATAAAGTTACACATTCAAATTAGTTTGAAAACAATTTACAAAAAACAAAACTTTCCACATAAGCCGTAACAAGTAACATTTTGTACTGACGCTCTTTGAGCATCGGTATAAATCGATATAACTTTGCTCTTTCTGCAGAAAGAGCAAGTTATAATGTATCTTAAAGAGTTTACACTAACAGCATGACTTATTCTCACAAAATATTTTTCATGTTTGTTTAAGCATTCAATATGTTTAGGAATGTGATATCAAAGAAAAGAGCTATATGTTTCTGTTTTTGACGTTGTTATAAAAAAAGTTTCTGCAGAAATAAATATGTAAACTTGATCCCTATTTTTGAAAAATAAAAAACGCAAAATGTCTTGCATTCTTTGACAAAATATGCAAGATAACTTGCACTTTGTTGATTTTGAATTATTTTTTTGTAAATTTTAAAATTTTTGAAAAACGCAATCTAGTTTGCGATTTCTAATTTTGAAATTTATTTTGAAAATTTGAAATTTTTTGAAAGCACAAGTTAAGCGCAAGCCAATTTGCGTTTCTGATTTTGAAATTATTTTTGAAAATTTTAAAAATCGCAATTTAACTTGCGCTTTCTACCAGGAAAGCGCAAGCTAGTTTGCGCTTCATCATTTAGAAAAACAGAGACCTACTTTATATATTTATTACTACATGGACTTTTCTTGCAACAACCATGGTTTTAAATTTCCTAGATCTCGTCCGAGATCTCGTCCGCGATCTCATTTTCACACTTAAACGAGACGATACATCAAATCTCCTCTATATCTCCCTCGACACTCATCTCGTCCGAGATATTCAAATCTCACCCGATATATGGATCAAAGTCTCAATCCGAGATCTCATCCGAAGTTATACATTTTTCTTATTTTTCATAATAATTTTTATTTTCATATTGATTCAAAAGAAATAACTCAATCAAATTATAATTTACCAACTTTTTGAACATATTCTTTACTTTTTATCTTAATGAGTCATAGCGAAAGGTTTCACTTCTTTATTACGTTCAAATAAAAGGATATTATTCAATTATTACCAAATCAATTAATCTAATCAAGCTACCACTCTTCTAAAAATATTTCTTTTTCCATGTAAATCAAGTATATTACCATTTTTACTTTTACTAAGAAAGTTATAATCGTTAAATAAATTTTTGACATATCAATTTTAAACACATAAGTACATCCGAGATATTCCCGAGATGCATTATAAGACTCGAGATGTCAATCTGAGATGTACACCCGATATGTACTCATCTCGTCCGAGATCTCTCCCGATACGAGATAACTTGTGTAAAAATTCCGAGACGAAATGTGACCGAAATCCGATATTTAAAACCTTGGCAACGACATCGGAATTATGAACCTTCTGTGCAAAACCCCTAGGTGATATGAATGAGCATCTGTCTTCCTAGCAAAAGAAATAGAATAGAAGGGAAAAACAATACGTACCACCCAATGGTTTAATAAAGTTCAATAAGGAGTACTACTTTCACATATTTACTAGCAATAAAGATATACATATCTTACTTGTGATATCCATCAGTTGACCCAGAGGTAGATTGCCATCCAAAATATGCATTATACTCCTTAGATTCACCACCCTTAATATTAGGCACAGCATATACACCTCGATCATGAACAGGCACAAAATCGGACTGCAGAGCCCCAGCAATAATTGAGTCATCATATGCAGTCATATGAGGATAAGCTTCACTTGGTGGACAGGTATTATAATCACATGAAGAACATTGGCTGCAGAGTTTCTTGCTTTCTAAACGTGTAACATTTGTCGATTCAACTGCATTTGCACTTAGTAAAGATACGATGAGAAGTACTAGCATAGCCATTTTGATTGAGTGTGTTAGTTTTAGTTCCCTGTGGTTATATAACGAGTATAGTTTCCTTGTGTTTGACGATGATCGATTTGAATTAGACATTGATAATGACTACTTCCATTGTTTTCCTAGGTTTTAACTTTATTGCTATGTTTGTTTTTGAATAGTTAAGGCCAGCTATATTAGGGTAGTTTTTGTTTCATGGACAATTTTTAGTTATAGATTTGATTCTTTAACAAGAAGAGTGCGGCAGTATTTTTTGTGCTATACATTTATTGTATCCTTTTAATTTTGTGTTATATTACTGTCATAGTGGGATGTAATAGTTTTTCATACATGAGACACAAAAGATCAATGAAACATGACAGAAGTTAACAGATTAAGCAATGCTATTGTGGAAATTTAAAAATCGAACATGACAGAAGAGGACAGATTAAGCCATGCAAATGGGAAAGGAAGGATGCTTATTGAATGTCGATAAGTCTTAGATGTGTTTGTTTAGGATCATAATTTCAGATTTATTAGGCATTGTTCTGATATATAATAAGCATAAAAATGTGCTTAATGCTTGGTATAAATCATCAAAAGAAAAAAAAATTATTACAGTAAGTGCTGGATGATTTTAAATATTATTTAGTGCAAAATAGATAGGCCCTTGGCAAAACTTTGAAACTAGGAGATCATATTGACTAGAAATATATAACATATAAACTAAAAACTGATATGTTTTCAAATTTTCTCGGTTGATCCACCTGGAAGTTAGCAAGATATGCATTCTTTAGAATGTTTGAGCATGGTACCTGTTCAAACCAAATATGACACAAACACCCAAGAGAAAGTAGAAGAAAATAAAAAGCAAAGAACATAAATGAAAACAAGTAAAAAATGAACACACAGAGATTTATGATGATTCAGCAAACTCCGACTTACATACGCTTAATGATTTTATTGTTTAACTTCTAACTTGGGAGCAGAAGTTCTTAGGGGTTAGTACAACTTCTGAAAAGTATCGGAGTTGTACCAATCCACAAGGACTTTGCCCTCAAGTCAGAAGTTAAGCAATAAAATCATTAAGTAGACGTAAGCCGGAATTTAAAAGACCACCATAAATCTCCGTGTGTTCATATCTTACCTGTTTTCATTTATTTTCTACTTTCTATTGGGGGTGTGTGCATTTTTGGTTCAAACATTACCAATTCAATCATGTTATCACCAATCAAGTATTTGTTAGAATAGTGCAAGTATCATTCACATATGTTGCAAGATAAAAATAACTTAATTCTTAATTTGTGAAGTGATGGACATATAGCTTACAATATTTTTCAAACATCAAAATTATAATCAAACATAAAATATTCATAAGTATAAATTTTGTAAATGAGATAGTATAAAAATGCTGCACGCCAATTAAATCACTTTTTGTAGAAAGGTGTCCAATCTGATTCTTCAGAGGATATTAAACCAGCATCAGTGCAAAATGACTCCCTGCACAACTCAAACCTTGTTAGAAAATTCTCTTCATGTCTCTTAACACCAATGTCCCTAACTGGAAATTCAAATGATCCAGAAATATTAACTACGTTTTCATCATCTTCTTCTCCAATTTCCAAATCCATATTTTTGGAGCCATCCAACTCTTCCTTGAGGCAGTTAACATTGTCTTGATCATCACAATCCAGTTCATCTCTCCATGATATTCTCATGCTGGAACTATCTGCATTCATACTTTTTGAATTTTCACTGCCAAATGATAGGTCAAAAAATTTTGAATTTGAGTTTGGATTCATGCCAGTACAGTTAAACTGAAAACTGAGTTCAGGCATTGGTGGCAAAAATTCTGATAAATCTTTCCTTGGAGACAATTTCAGACTTTCGAAAACTTCTGCCATAGAATTTAATTTTAAAGGTGACAAAATACCTTCTTTCATCGACTTTTTAGCTGCATAACCCTGTAACATAGCTGTAAAAGGGCTAATGTTACTATTCAAAGTAGGACTTCTATCAATCTCTCTTTGCAATATGGTGGAAAATGGGCTAAGGCCACTGTTTGAATATAGAGTTTCTTGTATACTTGTTTCCTCCATTGTTGGTGTACTATCAAAATTAGGTGGAGAAAGCCATTGAATGGAAGCTTCTTTGCCTTCACCTACTTTCAGAACTCCTCTTGGTCTACATTTTCGCCTATCTTTGACTCCTGTAACAACATGCCCGGCTGCAAAACATCCTGGTCTCAGGTCCATACTGGACCCATGCCCAATTTCTGGAGAAACCGAAGAGTAAATTGGTGGTGTGGTGTTGGATTTTGGTGTTTTGGACAAACTGTCATCTGTTTTATTATTTTGCCCAGAACATTTCTCAGGTGTAACCGTTTTCTCACATTCTACCGCTTCATCTTTAGAAACGGGCGTGATTTGATTTTTTGATTTCTTCGTCTTTGAATTTCCAAAGCTTGAACTCCATGGTTCTTTGCGGGTTTTGTCCAATTTCGCAGTTGTAGCAATTTTGCCACATTTCACCACTTCAGTATCATTCAAACATTCATTCCTATTCACATGTACATCAAAATTAAACGCTGGATTAGAAATTTTACCTTTCGATGAACACCCATCTCCCAAAATTAATTGTTTAGAAACGGGCACCAGTCGGTTGTTTGAATTCTTTAACTTCGTTTTTTCCAGGCTAGAATTCGACTGTTTTCTGTCGTTTTTCAAAGGTAAAGTTGTCGAATTGGCAGGAGCGGACCTCGATGAATTTGAATTGGAATCCAAGAAGCTGAAGCAGCCTCGCTTTGGAGCAGTTTCATTTTCGTTTGATACTCGCTGATTGATGTATGAGGGGTAGAGATCCTTTAATGGGACTCTTGCATTTGGTTTCTTCTTCTTATTTTTGTGTGGATACGATGACGAAGAAGTGGAGTTATTTTCTGAGCTTTTTCGGTTGAGCTTTGAAGCTTTGTTCATGGCGGCTTCTTCTCTACGTTTTTACCCCTCTTCTTGTCCATTTCTATTTGAATTGAGATAAATAGCCGTTGCATGATTAAAATGGAGGATGAATCTTCATTAAATTACGTTCTAAATTGTGTACATTCGAGAATTCATGAGTTCATTTCTGATTTTTGGAATTAATGTTTTTAGGATTTCCTAAATATATTGACGTAAAATGTTGCAATTTTACCGCGCCCCGTGTGAATTTAGGTTAAAAAGGAAAAGGCGAAGGGAGTTTGAGGTCAAGCGGTGCAGCATAGATACTCCAACGGTGCAGCATAGATACTCCAACGACCCGAAATCCATCCGCATCCGCATCCGAAAAACGGATAAATATTCAATATCTGAAAAAGAATGTGGATACGAATATGAAGACATCCGCATCTGAAAATTATCCTTTCGGTTTTTGTCAAGAATATAGTTCAAATTATGTGTATTTTAATACAGTGAAAGATATTGGTTTATTATTTTATTAAATTAATAGTATACGCTATATGCACTTAATGCTTTTTAACCGTTCGAAACTATTTATTATCATCATATTTGTTAATTTTTAACATTTTTATAATCAATGTAATTGAAAAATATTTATATTAAACTAAAATTTATTTTTATAATTCTTGATTTATCAGTCGTTAGCGGATAAAGTAATTATCCGATATCCATCCGTATCCGCGAATGCAGATATCAGATATTCGAAAATGATTTCGGATGTGGATATGACACTATTCGCATGTGAAAACATCTATTGACAGGCCTACAGCTAGGTTAGCATTTGATTAACTTGGTTGCTAATGAAAATTGTTAAATGAGATTAAAATCAATAAAAATGAAATCAGATCAAATCCATCAAATTAAGTTTTGTTACTACGGTTGGCTGTACGGTTTAACCAGAATAAAAATATTACACGTTTTATGTTCAGAACATTATTGTACTTTAAAATAAAATATAAATTTATGATTTAAGTATTTGTATTTAGTATTCCCATGTTTTTTAGTAGTATTTATGATGTATATATGATGAATAAAATTTATTTAAGCCATTAGACTACTACACAGTTCATTAGTACATTAGTAATTTTGAAAATGTTATAAATGTTCGGTTAATTTGGTTAAATAGATAACCAAACTAAATTTCATCACACACTAATTATAAACTAATCTAGTTTTATATCAACCAAACTGATCAAAATAATATGGTTGGTTGATTTATTTAGTTTTAACCAAAGATTTTGTTGGAATCGACGATACAATATTTCCAAATCAAAGAGGAAGGCATCATGATCACATCAGTGAAGATGGCACGTCGCTTGGAGCAGTGTAAGAGGAATAGCAAAGTTAAGAATGAAGAGATGAGGAGGAGGAAGTGTGTCAAAAGTCAACTGGAAATACCTCTAGTAGATTGTCTGTGGCATTTTCTTGACCCGAGCACACCCATGTGCTCGAAATCGACTGGAACTCTTTCCAGTTGAGTGGTGGCAACCGACTAATGGGATTTCCAATCTCTTGAAATGGCATTGGCCGGAGCAATTTGAATTCGTGATTCCAGGGGCAATTTCATCGTTATTCACAATAGATTTTTATAGATTCTCGATCCCATAACGGAGATTGCATCAGGCCATTATAAATAGGCATGTTTGGGTTTATTATGATACATTATTATTTTGGCGTTTGGTATTGTGATTAGTTCTCAATTGTGGCATTTCTTTGTAAGCTTTTGGTGTATTTAATAATTTTGGATTTAGAGGAATTTGGGTGTGTTCTATATTTTCATCATTTCTTATCTCTTCTTAAGTCTACTTGTGTAGGAATCTTTGGGTGACCTTAACAATTGATATTAGAGTCGACCACATAATTTTTTTTTAAAGATGGTTATGGGGAAGATGCGTGTTGAAAATCTTAATAGAAGAGATTGGAGGTTTTAGAAGACAAAGATAGAAGATTTTATATATTTTAATGGTCTCTACCAACCACTGGAGAATAAATGGGAGATACCTGGTGGTATAATAAAATTTTGATGATTTTTTGATGAATACGGTGTTTCATACTGTTACTTATAAAACATCTGCATAAGTAATTTTGAAGGATTTGAAAGGAATTTACGTGAAGAACTCTGCAATAAAAAAGACTCTTTATATGAGAAGATTGGTGAATTTGACGCTTAAGGAAGGTGGATCAATTGGAGGGTACCTTAATTATTTCAAAGTGATCATGAATCAACTGGCAGACGTGAATCACAAGGTTGACGATGAGACATAAGCCTTGATGTTTATGAATTCATTACAGAATATGTGAGTAACACTCGTGGTTATATTAAGCTACTCAAATCCAGATAGAGTTATTTCAATAGGTTCAGTGGTTAGTAGCCTTCTTAACGAGGAGATGCAGAGAATGAACTTAATGGAAGTGATAGAGTTATTGGTATGCTTTAGGGGGATTTTGTAATTTATTCTAAATTATTAACCTTGTAATAAAATATCACTCATAATAAAAGGTGTTTTCTTTCTGTTATATACTTGCTGTAATGTGTTATAATTAACTAATTATTTAATTTAAGTGTATTTAACTGAAAATCCTTAAATGGTGTGTTTTGTGATAGTAATTACAATTGTTGTATCATGAGTATTTTATCATAAGTAAATAAACACATCATTTTTAATATTCCTAGTCAAAATGCATCAAGACTGGATATTGGTGCATTCATTGAGACTGTAGTACGTAAAGCTTTCCAAATGTTGGGCAGTGTATTAATCATTACTATTGGGGCTCCTAGAGGTTACGTAATTGGATAACTACGGAATGCCCCACTTAATAGTTTTCTTTCAAATAATATAAATAAGGTCAAACAAAAAATACCAATGTGACAATATTATATAGTTTTCTTGACTTGAGAATACTGTTGAACTTCAATGTGGAAGCTCCACTTTGATTATATTTAAACCGTGACATGACGTCCATTAAACGACTACAGTTAGGTCAAGTGGAAACATTGGAACTAAAACACCATTCAATAGAGGCTTCGTCTCATCTCATTGGTTATATGAGGTTTATATCACTATCAACTGAAGTCGACCCAAAGCCAAAATCTCCGGCCAGAGTAGTTCGGTTAATAGTAATTGTGATTATTGAACTAAGGACTTTAGCTTCAGACTATAGAGTTGAATATGGAAGATACTAGAATTTTGACTATTAAATTTCATAATTCTTAATGTGATATTATTTTGACGAAGAAAATTGGTATAACTAACTATCACTATCGGTTAATGCTTAAATAAAGTAAAATTGGATTTTACCAAATCTATGTAAGCGATAAATTTGGCCATAATGTTACACCGCCTACCAAGTGATGTGTTAACATTTGAATTGTTCGATATTAATCTTTAGCTGATTTTACACATAAGAGTCACATAATCGAAATGTTGAACATTTCTACTACCACCTGATTTAATTAATTATAATTGTCATAAATTAATTGGATTAATTAATATTTATAACATATTAGTTATAACAGTTTGTTTAATTTGTGTTTATTAATATTAAACGGTGTGTGTATAATAGTTATTGACACATGTATCAATATACGATATCGATTTGCATTTGAATTGGATTTAACTACACATTCGGCGATTGGACTTGAAGCATTTTGAAGGCCCATTTAGATGGTATTTTCGACTGTCTATGATAAAGTGAAGGAGATCTTGATTTTTTTTGAACAAGGCTTTGACTTAGTAGAGTGAACAGTGGATCTAGATCCACAAGTTGCTTCCATCATTCTCTCTTATTTAAACATTTCTAATCTCTCAATTTTTTGCAACAAAGTCTGGCTTTGTCCTCTATCACCTCTGACCGAACATCATAGCACCCCTTCTCTTTATTTTCAAGCTTCCAAATACAAAAGTTCAATACAAATCGAAGATCGGTGGTTGCAAATTTTAGTTTGGTGGCTCTTTCTTAAGGTTTGGATAGCAATTCCTGGTGCGAATAGTCAACATCTTAAGGTGTTTCATTAAGTCATTGGACAAGGTATTAATCCAATTTATATTATTTATTTATATATATATATATATATATATTTATTTATGTATTATTTATCATGTTATTATGCTACTATTATTTATGTGTTTATTATCATGAATTCATATATGTTTGTGCCGTTAACATAAGATTATGTTTGTGTATGTGTGTCAAAATTAAAAATAAATTCTGAATATACAACTGTATACATATCGTCTGGCAATGATAAAAAAATTATACATTTTAATTTTTGGAAATAATTTAAAACATTTAAAACTATTTTGGTTTTAAAATACATGCACATATTGTATATAAAATATACACATAAATTTAGCAACATATATATACCTAATATGTTTTCAGAAAAAATAAAGTGTATATGTGTATGTATATATCTATATATATATTACATAATTATTTTAAATATAAAATCTATCTTTACAATATTTATATGTGTATATATAATATATGTAATATGTGTGTATGTGTGTGTATTTAATAAATTTTGTAAATGTTTTGCTTCAAAAACAAAATTAGTTTATGTATTCAATGATTTTGTGTGGAAATCAATTTTTTTTTCAAAATCACAATTTTAAACAACAAGATTTAAATAAAAAATATTGTTTTTCTAGGCCGAGTGTGTATATATATATGTATGTATGTATATTGTTATTTATTAAATCATAGCATATATATATATATATATATATATATATATATATATGTATGTATGTATATGTCTTGTTATATATAGAATTCTTAATATTAATTTGATATGGACATATATATATATATACATATATGATTATGTATATAATTTTTTTATAAGTTTACACACACACACACACACATATATATATATATATATATGTAATACTTCAAATTCGTATGCTAATTTGAATTTTTTAGATATATACTATGTAGATCTAGATCTAAAATTTAGAATTTAAATTTAGAATTAGAATTTGAATTTATAGTTAATTATATTAAATTTACAATCACTACATATTATAATATTAATTATTTATATATACACTCATACACACAACATACATACACACATAAACATATACACACACACACACATACATATACTTATATATATTTTACGAATACTATTTTAAAATATATAAGCGCGCACACACACATACATATATATTTACATATTAGACTGCATATTTGTATATGAAGAGGTTAATATGTTTGTTGCAGTTTAAATCCCAACATCTAAACACGGGCATGTTAAAACATGCACACCATTTATATTGCACACGCACATACACACATATATGTATATGATACACATATTATACTGTATATGAAATATAACATCAATATAAAACTTTATATATAAATTAGATCAATATTGATTTTATTTCAAATAAGTTGGAATAAGATCAAAATAAATTTAAACTTCATAGGCCTAATAAGAACAATGGAATATAAAATTTAAAACTCACTCATTTACCTCGCTACATGCTGGTCCAATGCCAATAATGGTATCAGAGCCCAATAACTTATGTAGTATAAATTAGACATCTTACAGTTAGTAGGGTATCGAGAAAAGTAGTGTCAAAGGTCGAGTTTGGGTAATCAGATACCCTACTCTACCTGGCCACTTGTCTTGCCCGAAAGGTGAAGTGAGCCCAAAGGTTACTCATAATAGAAAAGGCTAATTTTCAAAATTATCTTCAAACTAAAATAACCTTTTTAATTTAAAAGTAGTATTTAAAATAAAAATATATAAAAAATATTATAATACTGTTTTCAAATATGTTTTTGAAAGTATAATATATAAGTTTGAAAATTTAATATTCATAATAAAATATTTGATAAATCAAATAGTTAATTAATTAAACACACACATATATATTATGGTATATGTTACATTGACTTGAATTGTTTAAGATAATGTAATTATGTGTGTGTGTGTGTGTGTATATGCTAAGAAAATTCAAAATTAAAAGCATTTAACTAAAATTTTTTAATTAAATAAATTAGTTAAAAATTAATTAATAATTAATGAAGTACATATATATAAGGAAATTTTGCAAAAATAGGTCGATTTTTGAAAAAAAATCATACTTATACTGCTTCTGAACAATATTACAAGTTAGGCATGTTCTGTCCATATCAGTGTGAAGGTGGATAAAGCGTTGAAGGTGCATTTTCAAAAGTTGCATATTGACGAACTTTAAAATATTGCTATTGCTAATGGTCTATTTAACCAATCTTTGACATGGACGATAAGGAGGCTTCAAGGAGCGTGACGTGGTGGTTTGTTCATGTGACAGACTCCTGGTCTTGATGTTATTGGTCTATAACGAGCGATTTCAATGGTGAGCAATGATGTGATGCTTCAACAATGGCTTTGGGACTATGACGATGACGACACGATAGTGATAGAGTTGTGTCCCGATGATGATAGAGTCGTGATGATTTTCCACATGGGCGTGTTCTAGGAAGGGCGACCTATGGATAGAATGGTGATTGACTCTATCGTGGAATGAAGGAACGTGGAATGGTTCCTTATGGGAAATGAAAATTGGATAAAGAAAGGAAAGGGCTTGGATATGCGTGTTGAGGGATTTATTGATACTCAGAGTATTTTCTGATGTACTCAAAGCAAGGGTATTGTAAGGATGCTCATGGGTACTTTTTTTGGCTACGTCGGATCGGTTAATTGGATCCATATACCATGGACCAGTGGATTGGGTCTAGTATCAGCTTCGGGCAGTGTATCGAGTACATGGAAAACCAGGATTTTTCCATTAATCCCTGGCAGAGGAATGGTCATACGAGTTATCATATATCCAAAGCACATTGAGTGACAACGAGGTCTGTTTGATGGATGCTATGTTTTCCATGCTTATTTTCATTTAATTTGTCGCTCTATTGATATCACGCGATGTCGGTACTATGGATAAGGATACCTAGACACCTGACATTGTACTTAGGATGGAATACACCGTTATGACGCTTGCAGAGTAGCATATTATTAATGTTATGTGCTAACTCTTTGAATGGAGGGATAAGTTAGGAATGATTCCTTAAGCCTTTTTTCCTTATACTGTATGGACTTTCGTAGTATTTTGAGATTGTTTATCGCTCGTACCAAACTATTATTTGACTCAAGGTTATATACTTTGCTCCTTATTACCTATGGTACTCTTAAATGAGTAAATTAGATAACAGGTGCAAACGACACATGGAGTTGTGTAGATGGACTAGCTAGAAGCGACACTTCTCATATCTATATTTTTGAGCTTATTATTTCTTATTCCACTGTGTGACACTATGGAGCCTTGACAGCTTTTGACTTTCAATAATTAGAGATGGTTTATTAGTTGAGTTTATGTATCATTGTATAAACTCTATTATTATTTTATATAACTATATGAGCCTGTGTACTCTGATTTTGTGGTTCACATAGTTGTTTGCCTATTTTATATCTATGATGATCATTATATTGCATTGTGAGATATAGGAAAGGTTTTGTGATTGTTTGATGTTTTCTTTCTCTTCTTTATTTCCTTTCTTTCTTTGGACCATCGTCCTATATTGACGGGATGCTCCAATAGCACAGTATTTAGTTATATGAGCATCAGAGGTGTAGGGGGTCATCATACTTGGTATTAGAGCTTATGGTGCGTAGATGACCTAAGTTTATACCATGATTCAGTAGAGATAGGGTTGGAGTTGTCGCCTTAGACTGGATCGAGAGTATACATACATACGAAAGAGAGCGTACTTGTTACATAGCTTGGCTTTCAAAACTATATAATGGTATACATAATATATAAGTTATATTGCACACCAGTACCACTGATGTTGTTTTTCTTCATGAGAGACCGATCATCCATATATGTATCAAGAATGATCTGGCATACGAGAGATGCTGCAATTGACTCCATCTTTAGAGTTAAGGAGTAGGTAGGAATGAGTGCCACTAACCTCGATTTATAGAACTGTTCGCTTGGATGGTGCGAAACATTATCTGGAATGCCCAAGTTGCTCCAAATGATATGGTGATCAAGTGCAAACACCTAGAGTTAACTTTATGAGATGTATAAAGACTACGTGAGTCTAAAAGGCAGACCATTCCTTAAAAAGGAGTTGACGGTTGAGGTGCAAGACTGGATATATACTTGCAAAAGGATCTTTGATGACTTGGAATTAGATGATATCGTGAGGTAGAAGTTGACCTCTAGATAACTCCAGGGATGAGCTTGCATCGATGGAGTTTCCTTATAGCTTCAATTTTCGATGGTCATTTTACTTGAAATCAGTTCATAGTTCACTTTAAAGAGAAATTTATCCCGATTGCTTAGAAATCTGTCTTGTTTATGAAGTTTGCCGACTTGAAGTAAGGAAATATGTCCGTGTTGGAGTATATAACTGAATTTGATGTGTTGTCGAAGTAAGATGTGTCTCTCATTGATATCTGTTTAGAAAGATTGAAAAGTTTATCATTAGGTTGAGTAATCATCTTAAGAAGAGATTAATTGGTCATACTGATGAGATTTTCGAGAAGTTGATCGAGAAGGCTTTATGACATGAGAGCCTGTACCCATTATAGAAGGATTGTCCTGAACCAACTAAGCAACCATAAAGGCATATGCATTGATTGTCATTCCTATTTTGTCAAGTGCTCCATCAACGAAAGAGAAGGGAAATGGCGTTACTGTTTGAGGTATGCTTTCCATTTATGATATTTCCATATATGTTTTATTCAATATCGTTGGTTTATATTCCTTCATATCTAGTGATTTTCTAGATAGATTAGGATTGAGACTCAAGATAGTTGACCAACCATTAAATTATAACAAACCTTGTTAGGGGCTCAACCAGCCTATGCATGGTTTGTCGAGACTTAGCCTTATCGAGTTATGGATGTTTGATATGTTTTTATTGTTTTGTTCAAGGTTTAATTGGGTTCAATATTATAGTCTAGTAATGGACTGGCTAAAGAGGTATGAAATAGTGGGGGATTATGACAGGTTATTGCTGACGATAGGGACTGACGATGAGTGAAAGGTAATGCATGGGTTCCCACTAATGATGAGGTGATGATTAGCTTTTTATATTTGCTCGATATTCCACAAGTTAAGTTATCATCTGTGCCTATAGCTTGAGATTATCTAGACATATTCGATAAGGTGATCTGATTGCTACCACATAGGGAGATAAAATTTCGTATCGATATGGTTAGAGGTGTTGGACCAATAGTTATGACTTTAAGGCGTATAATGCCTGAAAGTAGAGGAAACTAGAGGTGCAATCGAATAACCTATTGAGCAAGGGTCAATTCGTAGGAGCATATTTGAGTGGGATGCACCTATAGTATTCACCACCAAGGTTGATGGCTCTTTGATGTTATGAGTTGATTACCGTAAGCTGAATGAGAGGACAAACAATTATCCACTCCTGGTTATTGATGTCTTATTTGATTAGCTCTATGGCGCGAAGCTGTTCTCTCAGTTGGAACTTGCTACAAGGTTTCATCAACTGAAAGTATCTATAGAGAGCGCGCCAATCATAGCATTTTATATGCTACCTTAATTATTGATCGGTTGGTTATGCTGTTCGGGCTAACCAATGCATCTTCATGCTTTATTGATCTCTTGAACATGTTTTGAGGGATTATTTAAGCATGTTAATGCTTGTGCTTATTAATGATACTTCCGTTTACTCATGGACAAAAGAGGAGCACAAGACATGATTGATGATTGTGTTAGAGGTATTGAGAAAGCACCGATTAATGGTAAGATTTTTGAAGTATCACTTTTGAAAGAGGGAAGTGAAATGCTTGTGTCACATTGTTTTATAGGACATTGCTATGGAACCTGTGAGTCTGTGAGTTAGAACAGTCCAAGATTGGAATAGACCCAATGTAACGACCCGTAAATTTCGATAATTAAAATTGGTTAAATTTATAAGATTTTGTAATTAAATGTAGAAAGAAATGAAAATCTTATAATTTATATTGGAGCGAAATTAGAAATGAAATGTTGCAATGGTAAATAAAATTAATTCTTGACAATTGGAATAAAATTCCAATAAAGAAATAGTGGAAAACATTATAATTTGTTAATTTAATATGATTGTGTAATTAATGCTGAAAGAAATAAAATTGGAAATAATATTAATGAAATAATAACTAAAATGAATTGCAACTATATAAATGTAAGTTAATTGTTAATAACTTGGATGTAATTCCAATAAGTGAAACAATGTAAATGTTATAACTTGGTTACAAAATTTATATACGGAAGTGAATGTAAATATGAAGTTATTAATGAGATAATAGATAGTTAATGGTAATTGAATAAAATCAACTTTATATAAGAATTGTAACATTTGTTTGTGAATAGTAAATTCATATGTGTAATTAAAAGTTATGATAACGATGGTTGTAAGTTACCTGTTTAATTGGTCTATTAAATTTAAATGGGGAATCAATTAGAATTAAATGAACTTTAATGTTACATTAGCAAGTTTAAGACAATAACGGAGACCGTGAATGTAACAAAATGAATAAAAAATGCTAATTTTATTCATAAAGTAATAGTTGATGTAATAAAAGAATGGAACCAAGATGAAATGATTAATTTGATTTAAAATCTTAATTTGTGTGTGCGCATTAATTTATAATGGAATATAAAAGGTAAATTAATAATTTAAAATGTTGACATCATCTTTAAGATGGTAAGTTTATAATTGATTCATAATACGGAAAATTTCAAATGAATGGTAAGAATGTAAATGTAAGCTAATAAATAATTAATTCAATGCAAACCCAATTGATTGAAATAACTATTTGGGTTATAATTGTTTGTAAATGAGAATATTTGGTAATAAATTATTATAGGAAAAATAAATGTAAATATTTAATTAATCAATGAATTATTGAATAAATAGTGATTGAATAAAATCAATGTCCTGTATGTAATTGTTTGGAAATGATAACTTGTATAAATAAGATTAAGGGTTAGTGGCAATAATCATTATAAAGTAATCATTTATTTAGTCTATTAAATTAAAACGGGTAATCAATTGCAATAAATATGAATTAAATGTTACGTTAATGTAATTTAGGGTAATAAGTGGGAATAACGTAAATTTTATTCATAATATGATAATTAGTTGAATTAAAAGAATAGAAGGCAGAATTTATTAATTTATTGGAATTTAAAGTTAAATTATTAGACTAATTGCAAATGAGTGGAATTAAATATTAAAATTATTACATTATTTGAAATTAACATGGAATGTGAGGAATATAATGTAATAGTTTTGAATCCAATGTTAAATACTTTTATTTGACAATAATAAATGGAATAATTATTAATTTATTTAATTAAATGGAACAATTGGAAGTTATATTTATAATTTTTGAATAAAATGAAATTGAAACTTAATGCTGAAATTGAAGGGATGAATCAACGTTAAATCAACATCTAAATTTGTTTAAATTACTGCAATTGTCTAAGAGATAAAAAAAGATAGGATTGGTTAAGTATGGAATTGAAATTTGAAAAGTGATTTAATTTATTAATTATTAAATTATTTAATTAATGTAAAAATAGCCATTTTGGCCACTGACTCGGATTTCGACGAAACTAGTTTCATCGAATCCGCAACGGTGAATTAGTATAGGATTTCGAGTTTCGCAGCGATCGGATTTGTCGTTTGATCGTACGCACTCGAAACTCCTTGAAATCAATGAAATTGAAATCAATTTGAATAATATTGATTTTAGCATGACTTCTTCATACGATGGAATTTGGACTTGAAACCTTTTCCATTGCGTTTAAAATATTTTAAAACATCTCCTTTGATATACAGGTTGACCCAATTTCGTTCCGGAGTCAAAACGGGCTTTTCGGGGCATTCATCGTTCATCGCGTTTATAAATCGAGTCCATCTATTCTATTTCAACCTTGCCTATATATGCAATGTTATAAATCCTAGCCTACCTCTATTTCTCATTTTTCTGTGCGTACAACTCCTCTTCACCTCCTCATTCCAATGGAAGACAATTCCAAATCCAATTGCAATTCAAAAATCAAAGTGAAATTTCAAACGCCTCAAAAAAATTCAGAAAAATTATATATCGAAGCTCTCGAAGATCGCAAGTCAGATCTGCAGTCTGTTTCTCGATTTGAGTTTTTAGATGGCCAGAAATTGAGGTTTAATTCACGACCGTCCATCGCGCGTCGATGAACGTTGTCGGATCGACGAACCATTTCTGGGTTTTGGAGAGTGGACGATGGGGAGTTCATCGGTATGCTTCGTTTCACGAATCGACGGTCAGATCGTCGTGTAAAATTCGGCCTAGGGTTAAATTCGAGCAGCGGCGGCGTGGTTCTGGGGGGAGGCGGTGGTGCTAGTCGAAAGAGGAGTGATGGGGGGTCGTGTCGGCATCGGTGGCCCAGTGTATTGAAGCTCCATGTGGGCGCACGACATGGTCAAAATCAAGTCAACGTGGTTCTTGATGGGTTCGGTTGCTTGCGTTGTTTTCGCGTGCGTATTAGGTTATTGAAGATGATATTTGATGGTGACGAGGCACTAAGGGTGAGATAAAAGTGTTCTTTTTTTTATTTTTAATATTGAAATTCAAACACACTAATCGTCATAACTTGTGCATACGAAATCCGTTTTACGCGCGGTTTCTTTTGTTAGGATCGTATCTGAATTCTGGACATTTTAACGCTGGTTTGGACGAATTTGGAGACTGCAATTTTGGGTTTAAATTGGATTTAAATTCAATTTAAATTCAAAAGATGAGTGTTTTAACCTACTCACAACTTCTAAAATTTCTTATGTTCGTTAAATTTAATTTATGTTATGATGTTGAATTTATTTATGACTGTTTGTATATTTTTAAATCATCATCTCAGTAAATTGCATTTATTTAAATTAAACTGTTATTTAATTTATTTTTGCATATAAACTGTCAGTTAGATAGATTGTTTAATTTATTATTGAATATAACTGTCAGTAATTACCCGTTATTTATTATATGCTCTATATTGATGTTATTGTTTAAATTGGACGAAGATTGTAATAAATGGTTGATGATTGTTATTGGATGAATGGATGTTGTATTTCATATTGTTTTAAACTGAAAATTTGTTGTACACTTTATTTCATTTAGGTTTTGCGGTTTGAAATGACATATAACCATAATTTTTTTATTTGAAATTACGGATTGAAACGATAAATATCCGTATCACTTGACCATAGGGTAGAAAATTATATATACAGACACCGAGGTCTATATATAAAAATACTTTGAAATGATTTTCTATGGTTTTGTAAAGGAATATATGGTTTTATGAGATATTGATTTGGATATTTTATAAATGTTATTTTAGATATAGTTAAATTCTGGGTTTTAAGCTATGTATAAAATTGATTTGAAGTATAAAAGAAGTTAATAATTAAGTTTGATCTTATTAAGATAAAATGTGATTAAGCATTTATTTAAACTAAATTTCTGGGGTTTATAATGACTTAAATGAGAATAAGGTAGGAAGATGAATATGGATTTATTTAGAATTAAATAAAATTTAGAAAGGGTATGATTTTTATGACTGGATTTTTGTTTATAGCGATTCAGATGAATATCAAGTTGATTTAAATGAATATACCAAGTTAAATAAATTGAAAGGATATCCAGTTGTTGAAATTAAAAGTTTTACTTAAATTATATTGGATTTATTAAGTAGACGTTTCAAATCTAAGCAATAGTAATTAAATTTGACATATATGGAATTATCAAAGAATTAGTTTTGAAATGGTGGAATATTTAAAACTTTGAATTATATGGAAATTGAAATAGTTTAATTGGAGGTTCAAATCGGTATTTGGAATTTATTTGTGAAATTTAAAAGCTATTTTACTATATAAAGTAATTTAATATTTAAACCATTTAAGTATTCGAAGGTATATTTCAAAACTATGGGGTTCAAGGTATATAGATTTGAAAGTACTATGATTTTGGAAAAAGGATATATTTTGAAATAAAAATAATATCATATTGATTTGGGTTTTTAAAACTGCATGATATCATATTTATATGGTTTTGAAAGGGATATTATATTCTGTTTTGAAGTATAATTGTTTTAAAATGACCGCGGTGTTATAATAACGTTTGGTTGTTGAAGAGACCGGGATCGGAAGTTGTCATACTCTCTGCCAACTCCGAAAACCACTTTAACAACCGTGTACGCAGTGCAGATTCCAGAATGAAGTAGGATGGAGGCGGCGTTTCCTTTGAGGTAAATACGTGGACCCGACTCCCGTGAGTTGGCATAAGGTGGCTAAAACAGGAGCGATTCTCGGGCCACGCAGGTAGCCCCTGTTATCAGACACATCCCTTCGATATTACACTCTGACTTTTGGATTTATTCGGTAGCCATTTTTGATTTTTGATTTTGGGGGTGTTGTTCGAAGTGGGCGGTAGTAGCTGCTACGCTTTACCACCTGCCCGGATAGCAATTGGTATATCTACTCTGGCATTGCCTAGTTGTGCCGTGTCACCTACCCTAGCGCGCCTTATACGACTTTGTTTTGTACCATACCTAAGGGTGCCCTCTGACGACGCCCAATACGGGGGAGATTACAGTACTGTATAGACTATGGGAATATAAAAGTGTGTTAAGGTGGAAAGTGTAAAGCCTTAACGCTATTTTCAGTATATTATACTTTACTTTAGACACTATTATAATAGCGTATATTATTACATAGTAGATAGTTTAACGGACCCTTAGGAGGTGTGAATCCCGAACATCTCTTAAGTTACTGCACTTACGTTAGACACTGCATAGGAGATGTCAAATCCCGTAAACATCTCTGACCTGTTCCACTCATATTTTTTATTGTTGATTTAATTCACATAAGATCTTTTAGTTCCGACTCGAGTGTTTTGTCTTTTCAATTCGCTCGGGTCAGCCTGAGCATTTCAGATTTGGAAGACCGTATTCTGGAGGACGAAGACGAAGATTTATTATTATTAATCATTATTGTAACGACCTGGAATTTCAGGCAATTTAAAATTAATAAGCTGTATTAATAATTAAATTAGTTTGATAATTTTTCTTTATAAATTTAATTTAAATTGGTATATTTAATCTTTTAAAGGTTAATAAATATTTAATTTGGTAATATTGATCAATATCTTTCTATCAATTTAAAATTGATTAGATTTATTTTTCAAAGCTAATAAAATTTTATTTTGTTTATAATATATATATTTGATATATATTGTGAATATGAGATCTTTTGTTTAAAATTAAAGATGAATTTTCAAATTGTAATATATATGTATGTATATGTTATAATTTGAATTGTTTTGAAATTTAATTTAATCTATTTTATAATTTATATATGTATGAATAAATTGTAATTTAAAGTTTTGTTTTAGAATTAATATTTTTTCAAAAAGTTAATTTAGTTTAATTCAATTGTTTTAAAAATATAAGATAATTGTTTATTTTAAATATGATAGTAAAAAGGATTTAATCAAAGTTTATTTTGTTTTCTTTAAATTTAAAATGGTTATAAGTGTATAAATATAAATGTTTTAGATTTTAAAAATACATGTATAAGGAATTTATTTATATTATAATTAGTTTTAGCATATTTTCTTTTAAAGGTAAACTAATATTTATTAATTTTTCTTTTTTGGCAACCGGGGAAACCTGTTCTATCACCGCCGACATTGCGACTCCTGAACAGTAAACCTGGGGGAAACACAACTGGCCCGCCACAACCGTGCCCCCATTTAGACCAGACCTTTTGGTATACTTGAAGCAGTTGCCAGGAATCGAACTCCTCACCTCATACGGGGGAGGCCGTTGCTCTTGCCAACTGCGCATTTTTTTTTTATATTAATTAAGTAACTTAAAAAGTAAGTTATATTTACATTTAAATTAAATGAAAATTAATTAAAAATACATAATAAACATGTGTAACCATATTAACATCTCATAAACACTTGTAAAGCAATTAAACAATTAAGATGACAAATGTATGTTTTTGAAACAAGTGGCCTTCATTTTTGAAATTTAAAACATATCTTTCTTCTTTCTACAAACTATTTTCTATTTCCAGCTGAGAAAAAAATTAATGGCTACCAGAAAACTTTTCTTCAACCTGAAATTAAACTAAAAGAAAACCTAAAATTTTTCTTCAACCTGAAATTAAAACCTGCAAACAAAGTTCTTCACAACATTTCAAACCTGCAACTTCAATCTGTAATGCAAAGGGATGATCAAGGTTAGTTTCTATACTTTAAAAACAACACTTAAGTCAAAGATTTTTGGAGCATGCAAAGGGATTAACTTCAACAGCAAAGCAAAACTTAAATATGCAATTCCAAGAAACAAAAACATGTCCTCTGTTCTCTGCTCTGCAAATTATATGGTGAGTAAACTTTTTTTTAAAAAAAAACAGTTAGATCTGCTTTTAACTACCATGCATGTGATGTTATAACTTGTATTGAAGTTCATTGCCTTGAATTTATATGAATTGGTATATTTATGTTGTGAGAGCCTGTTTATTCTGTTCTCTGTTGTCCAGTGTGGATGTTCTGCTTTCCAAACTCAATATCTATGAAACAAATCCATATCAGCCTTGGGTATATAAAGGAAATTTGTTTATTGATGTATGATGAAGATTATAAAACAGTTCCAGGATTTTTAACTACCCCAAACAATGTTTAAAATGAAAAATAACAGAGGAATTCATATTTATGATAAAAATCATCCAACTTAATTTCTTCTTTGGATTATATAGTTGGATTAGTGGTTAAAAATGATGACTTTTAACATGTAATACATAATTTTTAATTTGATATTCGATTTGGAATTTGAAGATGAATGTTTTCATCAATTTGATGGATTGCCGTTGATCCACATGGTGGTTGGGGCCGAAATTATGGTCGAAGCTTGCTAGTGGATGGGTGATGATGGGAAAAATATTCAAGAATTTTTCCAATATGTGAATTGTTTGAAATCGAATGAACTAGGGTTTTTACCTTGTTTTTGCTCGGCTTGTCTGTAGAGGGAATTGTGTAATGGAAGTTGGACCGGAGGCGATCGCTTCTGGGGAGGACGAAGTTTGTGACGTGGCGGTTTGGTGGTGGGGACGGCGATGTTCGTCGACGTCAAGTTTATCGGCGGTGATTAGGTTTAGAGGTTGAGTTCTGCAGTTTGTTTCAAGCTAAGAGGTCAAATTTTGATTCGCGAGCATATTGTTGGATCTGGGTTTATATTGTTGCTCGCGTGTGATCGAGAGACCGTCGTCGATGGTCGCGACGACCAAGTTTGGCCGACGGCGTTGGTACATGTGCACGAGTGTACGATGTGTACACTAGAAGTGGAGCTGTTGGGGAAGAAGGTTTTGACCGGGGTGGTTCTCGTGTTTTCATCATGTATGACTCGAAGATGATGGTGCTGGGTTTGCTTCGGGGTGGGCACGAGTGGTTCCTGGGTTCGTACTCGAGTTTTGAGTGATGCTTCCCTGTTAAGTTTTGTAATGATATAAGTTATAAATTTTAACTTAAGTTTGAACAAATATAGATCAAGCATTAAATTATAAACAAGTTTATAAAAGAAAATAAGTTTAGAAGTTAAAAGTTTGATGCTTTGAAATAAAGTTAAACTTTTAATGAGGGGTGTTAATTGAATTTATTTTAAATTCAAATTTGTTTAAAAATGATTTCTTTTTGAAGTAATTAACTTCATTAAATTTTGGATTTTAATTTAAAAAGGGAATGTTTTGAATTTAATTATTAAATCAAAGTTTTGAAGTAAATTTTTAAATAATATTTTAAAAACCAAGTTTTCAATTTATATTGAAAATAAATAAGTTTAAAATTAGATAATTTAAAGTGTTTTAAATTTGGGAATGATTTCTAAATGCTTTATCTTCAAGTAAGGCTATTATTATGATTTGTTAACCAAGTTTAATAATTTGTCTTTAAGTTAACAAGATTTGATTTATTCAAATAATTTATTTATGAAGATAAATATGGTTAATTTATCTATGATATGAACTTGAAAATAATTAATTAAATATGATTTATTAATAAATAAAAGATTAATTAAGATTAAGGTTTTTCTTAATTAATTAATAATTTTTAAATATGAGAAGTTAATTAATTAATTGTTTAATTAATTTTAAATAATTAGGTAATTGTTTATTTAATTTTAAATAATCACTTAAATATGAATTAATTAAGTGTAATTTCTTAATGAAGTAATTAATGGTTAATTATTGAATGTAATTAAGAATGGTAATTACCTATAGAAGTAATTAGTGGAAATTACTCATGGGAGTAATTAAGTTGAAGTGATTAATGGTTAATCACTAGATGCTGTTAATTAAGGAATTAATTAATATAATTGTTTTGAAGTTAATTAATTATGTAGTAATTAATTAATTAAAGAATTAAGAATTATTTAATGATGAAATTAATTACTAGTTAAGGTAATTAAGTGAGTAATCATTTAATGGAGGTAATTATAAGATAATTACTTATGTAAGCAATTAAGGGTTAATTACTTAGTTAATTAATTAATGTGATAAATTAATTAATAAATGAGATTAATTAAAAATGTAATTAATTAATTAAGTAGTGAATTAAGGATTATTTTTTAATTAATTGATAATAATTACTTAATGAAGTAATTAAAGATTAATTAATTAGATTAATTAATCAAGGGTTAATATAATTAATTAAGATGTTAATTAAGATAAGTAATTACAAATTGTTAACTACTGTTTATGATTAATGAGATGATTAATTATAAATTAATTATTTAATTTATTAAAGTAATTATTAATTAATAAGGATCATTAGTTAATGAATGAATTAATCAAGGTTGATTAAATGAAAGTGATTAATTAAGGTATGATTAATTAATTATAATTAACTAAGGTTTAATGTAATTAATTATAGCTGATTAATTAATGAAGTAAATGAAGGATCATTAATTATTGTAATTAATGATAGTAATTAAAGGTTAATTACTGTATATGGTTAAGGATAATTACTTGAAAGTAATTAAAGTATAATTAATCAAAGAAGATTAATTAAGGAAGATCATTAAGAGATGATTAATTTATTTGGAATAAATTAATGAAGAAGGATTTAGGTAATCCAATTGGTTAAGAGTTAATCAATTCTGCCTATGGATGATTGATTGATATTGAATGATTGATATTGGATGTTAATGGATGATTTGGATATCTCTGATATATGTTTTGATGCTTTGTGAGATGAATGCTTGATATGAATTATCTATTGTGATAATGTGATTCATCTATCTGTTTATATCATCCTGAATATAAGTTTAACTGTTTAAACCTTTAATACAACTTGGACATTAAAATGGCATTTGGTTTCGGTGAGACCTGGATCGGGTTTCCATATTTGGATATCCGAAAACCACATCGATTCCAATTAAACGTTAGGTCGTGAATCCAAGTGGAGCTTTGTGAAGACTCGAGGTGTAAGAACTATATGTCAGTATAACTCTGTGTGTGATTCCGTAATGAGTTTGACGGAATAGTACTTATAGGTTCGAGATGGTGATTTAGTGTGCAAGGGCTATGGTCGTTGACTCTGAGGGTGATTCCAAAATGAGTGCAACGAGATAGTGCCTTCGGTTTCCTTCGAACCCAGAACGAACTTGTATGGATTGAATGCTTTCAGAACATCGTCAGGTGGACGATGAGCATTCTAAGATAGATGTGTTCTATAAAGGTAACTGCAACCTCAAGCCTTATCAACCCGGGAATGGCTAAAACATGGGAGGTGCAGCAAGGCTAGGTGGGTAGCGCCCATTTCAGGACAAGATTTTCCCTGTCTAGAAGTCCCTTTTTATTCGGCTGTGTGGGCAGTTGGGTCACGGCCAACTGCGGGGTTGTCTTGTTCGGGACTGTCCAGTAAGGGATGATTCCGGTCTTGTGTGATCGAGAGACCGTCGTCGATGGTCGCGACGACCAAGTTTGGCCGGCGGCGTTGGTACATGTGCACGAGTGTACGATGTGTACACTGGAAGTGGAGCTGTTGGGGAAGAAGGTTTTGACCGGGGTGGTTCTCGTGTTTTCATCATGTATGACTCGAAGATGATGGTGCTGGGTTTGCTTCGGGGTGGGCACGAGTGGTTCCTGGGTTCGTACTCGAGTTTTGAGTGATGCTTCCCTGTTAAGTTTTGTAATGATATAAGTTATAAATTTTAACTTGAGTTTGGACAAATATAGATCAAGCATTAAATTATAAACAAGTTTATAAATGAAAATAAGTTTAGAAGTTAAAAGTTCGATGTTTTGAAATAAAGTTAAACTTTTAATGAGGGGTGTTAATTGAATTTATTTTAAATTCAAATTTGTTTAAAAATGATTTCTTTTTGAAGTAATTAACTTCATTAAATTTTGGATTTTAATTTAAAAAGGGAATGTTTTGAATTTAATTATTAAATCAAAGTTTTGAAGTAAATTTTTAAATAATATTTTAAAAACCAAGTTTCCAATTTATATTGAAAATAAATAAGTTTAAAATTAGATAATTTAAAGTGTTTTAAATTTGGGAATGATTTCTAAATGCTTTATCTTCAAGTAAGGCTATTATTATGATTTGTTAACCAAGTTTAATAATTTGTCTTTAAGTTAATAAGATTTGATTTATTCAAATAATTTATTTATGAAGATAAATATGGTTAATTTATCTTTGATATGAACTTGAAAATACTTAATTAAATATGATTTATTAATAAATAAAAGATTAATTAAGATTAAGGTTTTTCTTAATTAATTAAGAATTTTTAAATATGAGAAGTTAATTAATTAATTGCTTAATTAATTTTAAATAATTAGTTAATTGTTTATTTAATTTTAAATAATCACTTAATTATGAATTAATTAAGTGTAATTTCTTAATGAAGTAATTAATGGTTAATTATTGAATGTAATTAAGAATGGTAATTACCTATAGAAGTAATTAGTGGAAATTACTCATGGGAGTAATTAAGTTGAAGTGATTAATGGTTAATCACTAGATGTTATTAATTAAGGAATTAATTAATATAATTGTTTTGAAGTTAATTAATTATGGAGTAATTAATTAATTAAAGAATTAAGAATTATTTAATGATGAAATTAATTACTAGTTAAGGTAATTAAGTGAGTAATCATTTAATGGAGGTAATTATAAGATAATTACTTATGTAAGTAATTAAGGGTTAATTACTTAGTTAATTAATTAATGTGATAAATTAATTAATAAATGAGATTAATTAAAAATGCAATTAATTAATTAAGTAATTAATTAAGGATTATTTGTTAATTAATTGATAATAATTACTTAATGAAGTAATTAAAGATTAATTAATTAGATTAATTAATCAAGGGTTAATATAATTAATCAAGATGTTAATTAAGATAAGTAATTACAAATTGTTAACTACTGTTTATGATTAATGAGATGATTAATTATAAATTAATTATTTAATTTATTAAAGTAATTATTAATTAATAAGGATCATTAGTTAATGAATGAATTAATCAAGGTTGATTAAATGAAAGTGATTAATTAAGGTATGATTAATTAATTATAATTAATTAAGGTTTAATGTAATTAATTATAGTTGATTAATTAATGAAGTAAATGAAGGATCATTAATTATTGTAATTAATGATAGTAATTAAAGGTTAATTACTGTATATGGTTAAGGATAATTACTTGAAAGTAATTAAAGTATAATTAATCAAAGAAGATTAATTAAGGAAGATCATTAAAAGATGATTAATTTATTTGGAATAAATTAATGAAGAAGGATTTAGGTAATCCAATTGGTTAAGAGTTAATCAATTCTGCCTATGGATGATTGACTGATATTGGGTGATTGATATTGAATGATTGATATTGGATGTTGATGGATGATTTGGATATCTCTGATATATGTTTTGCTGCTTTGTGAGATGAATGCTTGATATGAATTATCTATTGTGATAATGTGATTCATCTATCTGTTTATATCATCCTGAATATAAGTTTAACTGTTTAAACCTTTAATACAACTTGGACATTAAAATGGCATTTGGTTTCGGTGAGACCTGGATCGGGTTTCCATATTTGGATATCCGAAAACCACATCGATTCCAATTAAACGTTAGGTCGTGAATCCAAGTGGAGCTTTGTGAAGACTCGAGGTGTAAGAACTATATGTCAGTATAACTCCGTGTGTGATTCCGTAATGAGTTTGACGGAATAGTACTTATAGGTTCGAGATGGTGATTTAGTGTGCAAGGGCTATGGTCGTTGACTCTGAGGGTGATTCCAAAATGAGTGCAACGAGATAGTGCCTTCGGTTTCGTTCGAACCCAGAACGAACTTGTATGGATTGAATGCTTTCAGAACATCGTCAGGTGGACGATGAGCATTCTAAGATAGATGTGTTCTATAAAGGTAATTGCAACCTCAAGCCTCATCAACCCGGGAATGGCTAAAACATGGGAGGTGCAGCAAGGCTAGGTGGGTAGCGCCCATTTCAGGATAAGATTTTCCCTGTCTAGAAGTCCCTTTTTATTCGGCTGTGTGGGCAGTTGGGTCACGGCCAACTGCGGGGTTGTCTTGTTCGGGACTGTCCAGTAAGGGATGGTCCCGGTCTTGTGTGGCAGGGGAGTTAGGGTGGCTCCTCGGTACGTTGATCTAAGCCACGTACTGTGATCTGCGGTACCCCGGTAGGCCTACCATTGATGGAAACCCATTCTTCCTACAAGACCCTACGGTTTTGTTTGTATTACCCACTTTTGTAGCTAGTAGTTGGAATTTAATCATGTAACAATTTCGGCTATTTCTTATTTACTTGAAAAAACTAGACACTATTATAATATCACTGGATTTCCTATCAAATGTTTTGGTTAGCGTAAGGTAAAAACTTTTCCATGTTTATGTGTGGGAAGTCTTACGTGATACCTTTTCTTTTCAAAGGTTTTTCTAAAGTTAAGCAATTTTAACCCGTTTACTCACACCAGACCCCTGTCTGACCCGAGTGTTTATTTTCTGTTTTATTAAACTCTTGGGTACTCATATTATGTGTAACGATCCTAAATTTTGAACAATTAAATTTGTAAATATTCAATTTATTTTAAATATTTAAATGATAATTTGACTTAAATTTCAAATTATCAGAATGAATTGGTGATTAAAATTTAGAATTTAATCTATTTAAAAGTTGAATAGAAATTTGAATTTTGACTTTGAAGTTGAAATTTAATATTTAACTTATATTTTAAATTTGAATTAATGATTTAGAAAAAATAATTGGATTTGAAATAAGGAAGAAAATATAATATAAAAATAAATAAAAAAATAATAAAAAGAAAATAAAAAAAAAAGAAGTATACATTACCTTACTTACCATACCTTCAACATACCGTGTTCCATGCCGTGACCATGCTTTAAACCACGTCCCCTTTCTATTTTTATAACCCTACCCCTCTCTCCACTATCTTCATTCATTACGAAAGAAAAATAAAAAGAAAAAAATGGCGGCCTCCCCAATCCATCTTCGTTCGACTTCAGATTAGGGTTTCGGCTTCGATTCATTTCTTCGCCGACCTTCAGCAAGTTAGGGCTTTCCAAAAATCGAAAGCGACGGCTTCAATTCGTCATCAATTCTTGCTTCAGCTTCGAATCTCTTGCGTGCCCCAATTCGTGATAAAGGTGAGTCCTTTAGGCTCACGGTTGATTTTTACGCAAGTATTTAAATTTGTTTGGATTGATTTCTTGGTTTTATGCTATGAATGCGTGTTGTTTTGCTTCCATCTGTCGGTTAATTTGCAAGTATAGGAATTGTGGGTTATTCATTATCATTTGCTCGGCTACTTCGAATTTTAAACTAATAGGAACAGATACTACACTTGATGTTGGTTGTTGGTTGTTGTTTTGCTATGAATTGCTCTGTTATTTCGTTATTTAAACTGTTAAGGACAGATACTAGCTACGGTCTCTTGCCTCGATTGTTTTAATTTAAACTAATAAGAACAGATACAAATTTGGAATTTATATTTGTTTTAACTGATTTGATTTTTATTTAAAATTGATAAGAACAGATACTACTTACATTTATTTAAAATTGATAAGAACAAATGCTACTTGATACTTGTTTTTTTTTTACTGACAAGAACAGGTGCTATTTAACATATTTGATATTTTGTTCCAAACTGTTAAGAAAAAAAATTGCTATTTAAATTTTTATTTAACTGATGGGAGCAGATGCTAGTAATATTGCTTTAAATTGATAAAAACAAATGCTTCTGATTTAAGCAATTAAACTGTTAAGAGCAAATGCTATATAAATTCTTATTTAAATTGATAAAAGCAGATACTATCTGCTGTCACTTGCAAATAAAGTTAGCATGAGTACATAGAGGTGAATGTTTGAAATATATGTTAGTATGTTTGCATGAATTTGCATTGTGCATCTGTTTGAGCTTTGTTATGGCCTTTGTGCCTTTGTGCCTTTATGATGACTGCAGTTTGATTTATTGTATCAAATTTGGCAGATGTCTTGATTACTTCTGCTGTTCTCATTTTTTGTTGACCCTGATTTTAGAAACTAAATTTTTAAATGAAAATAAAAACAAGTTTATTATTGGTAGGTGTTTGAACATTTGCTTGCTGTCGAGGAAAAAAAAAATGCTTTTGCATGTCATTTGAGGTCTTGCAATTGGTTTATTGATGCATTCAAGTGTTCACTACTTGTAGCCTCTATTCAACCTGATTTTGTTTTGACTTTGGTCACTGTTGCATTCTTGTATATGCATTTGTTGAGTTGTTCACTGATGCAATACTTGTTGCCCTTCATTTGAAACCCTGTTGCATTTGGGTTAGGGGCTGCATTAAGTTGTTTTCAAGTGCGATGCTTGTGGTGACTGCAGTATTAGTTGCAGCCTGCCCTTGTATCTGTTAGTAACTGCAGTTACGTTTTTATGCAGTCTTTCTCTTGTCGATTTACGTTGCATTGTTGCAATTGGATTTGGTTTTCCCTAAATTCATTTTGGGAATTTTGATTTGTTGAGATTTTTGGAGTAAGCAGAGTAATTTCTGATCTCTCAACAAAATTTGCCATCAACAAGAAATGGTTGTCAGACAATCCTACTTGTTGAACCTGCTTTCGACACAATTTTTTCTTTCCTGTTCTTATTTCATTTTCTGCTCCTCTTCCATGCTTTTTAAAATACATACTGAAAATGCAAAGACACAAAACTTGAAGTCCAAACCAAAAGGGTCTGTGCTATCATGCATGAAGTAATTTTTTGTTTCTACAGGCAAATCATTGTTGCCTCATTTTTTATAAGACTTAACAAATAACTGAAAGATGTAACACAATTTTAGTCAGAACCAAAGTTGCAGGAGCACTGCTGCCTTGCCATATTAATTTTTATATGTTCATCTCCAATGATTTCATTTTGAGATTTAAGTGGCATTCCATCTGCTAATATTTGATGTTTCATGACACTGTTAACTCAGCAGCGAAATTTCCAGTTTTAATGCACGTAGTTGCATTTTGTTTTTTTTTTAAAAAAAAAACTGTAAATATTTGTTTTGTGGATATTTGCATTTATTTGCACCAAAAAAACTGCATATTTTCTGAAAATACTTCTATATGTGTTTCTAGAAGCCATTTGTTACCTCTGTGGCCTCTGTTGCCTGTGTTACTTCTCTATTGCCTGTGTTGTCTCTGTGTTGTCCCTGTGTTGCCTCGGCGTTGCCTTTGTGCTACTGTGTCGGCTACATTGTTTCACTGTACTTGTTGGTCTGCACTTTATGTTGCAGCTGGTCCTGCAGTTGTTATTGTTCATGCCTTCGGTTTTTGGGCATTTCTGAGCCTCTGTCTTGTTTCTTGCTTTGACATTGCTGTTTTGCTTTGTCTGATGTCTTCATGATTCCTTTGTCTATGCCTTGGCTTTGTTCGATCTGATAGCTGTGTGTTTTTGTTTGGTGAACGCGTGTCGGCGAGGCAGTGCACATGTGTGCAAAGTACATGTGTGTACTGCAGCCACACTAAAAAGTTAAAGTTGTTAATATGAAAATCCGTAATAGATTAAATTGATTCATGTGATCCATTTTATTCAGTTCATTTCAAATTTATTTACTTGAGTTAAGATTAATCCTGACTCGAGTGTTTTTGTGTTTTGGAATTAACGCTCGGGTCAGACCGAGTATTTTTACAGCTTGAAGATTTTCAGGCCGCGAAGTTAGAGAGAGGGAGATTAAAGCTCTACTAAAGTTTTCAGTAAAATTTTCTTTGTACTCTAAAAAGATATATATTCCGCTGTGTATAAAAATTTAATGCATTGTGCAAACTCTGATATATGTACGTAAGAAAAAATTCATTTATGAATAATATTATGATTATTCTGTGATTCTGTGGCTGATTCTGTTTAAACTTTATAAACTGACTAACAATTCGTCATTTTGAACGTTTCTAGTTGGTTTAATTACCGACTAGAGACGGTCAGAGCGGCGGGTCGTTACAAAAGTGGTATCGGAGCTTTGGTTTACTCAAAGCTCAGTTTATGATGTTTAATATGAATAGTTACTAGAACCACTATAAAGAAAGTGCTTTTCAAATTTAAAGAAGTATGAAATTGTTTTCTTTAAAATAAAAGGTATTTTAGAAATTAAAATTATTTTGAAAATTCCCCTCTCTAAAATGTGAGTTTGCGATAGTTTATATTCGGTGAGGTCTCGTTAGATTTGAGTTTCGATCGTTCAGAAACTCGTTATCAAATTATAGAGATTTATGAAAAATGAAATATGAGTTAAGTGAACTAATAAATTAGTGAATTGGTTTAAATTGGTTTAAATCGAATAACTTGAATATTTCGAGTAATAATTGTGAAATAAATTGATATGTTAATTTGGTTATAATCAAGTGGATTATTGAACTATAACTTGGAAATTTGATTCTAAATTCTTTTGAGGAATTGTTTTCAAATGTGAAGAACGAATTGGTAAATGAATGGATTATAAGTATTTAACTTATAATATGAACTTTTGGGTATATAACTGAGTTATATAATGAATTGAATTGAATTAATAAAAGATTTATAAATCAAAGTTTTATAAATAGGAAAAGAATTTATGAAGATTGTTTATGAATTCGAAATCAGTTGAAATTGATAAGTAAATTATTATAACTTATTAAAGGAGATATATCCACGATTTTGGACAGTGGGTAATCCTTTAAAATAAAAATAAAAATAAGTTGTAGAAATGATGAAATTGGTTGACAAAGTATATTCACGATTTTGGACAGTGAATATATTAGTGAATAAAACAGATATGTTTTAGGGAAGTGATATTATGAAATGAAGTTTAATTGTTGATTTAACTGTATGAATCAAACTAATTTCGATGTGAAGTTTATATTTTAAGTTTAAAACTATTGTCTAAAATAGTAAATGTGGAGATATGAATTTAATGGAGCTAAATTGATGAACAATTTACTAAAGAACTAGTTGACTATTTTTGAAATAGAAAGTAAATGAAAAGTTCAAATAGAATTTAATTTCAAATTTGAAGTTGTCAACATGATAATCCATTATAGGTTTAAATAAATTCAGTGATGAATTTAAATTTAAACGGGTAGAGAATTAAATTAAGTGAAAAACTTAATGTTGAAAAGTTTGAAATCGATTTAGAACCAATATTGTGAAAAGTATGAGGAATTCAAACTATGAATTAAGTGAAGTTGAAAAAGTTAATAGTTTTAAAAGAGTTTTAAAATGTATTAACTATCGAATACATAGATTTCAACACTCATTGTTGAAATAGACGTTTTCGAGAAATTAAGGAAATGGTGGACTATAACACTATTGTTATAGTAAATGGTTTCCGGAAGGAAATATTGTTGATAGTATTGGGATTTATATATCTATTTTTAAATCCGAATCCCTATACTAGTGATTTTGAGTTGTCGTAACGATGTTTTACGTAACATTCGTTTTAACTCAAATAAATGTGATTAAAAGAATGATTTCCTTAAAGAATGAAATATATACTTAATTTTGATTCAAGTATATTGAATATTTTCAAAGTGTTGAAAATGAAAGAATTTGTGAATTACTTATTTTTGAATAAGTATGGAAATATTTTCCAATGTGAAATGAAAGGTTTGAAATTTTATCTTTTAAAGATAAATTGAAAAATGAATATTTGAAATTAGTTTCAAATGGCTAAGTGTGAAAATTATATATCTTGTAAAGATATTATTTTGAGAAATGTGAACAATTAGTTCAACTTGGAAATTTTTCAAAGGATTGAATCTAGAGTTAAATTGAGTTTAACTTTGACACCAAAAACAATATAAGTTCAGCTTTGAATTTTGGATAGTCGATTGGGTTTGTATGTCTAATGTTGTGAATTGATGACATATCATTTGATCTCTATTAAATATATATCTGTGGTGGCGGAGAATTTATTCTTTTAGCTTAACACCCTTCTCTGAGACGTACGAGCTTAGAGGTTATATATCGATAGACATCAATTATATGTTGAGAATTGACGATGTAACGTGAAATCCAAATCGAATGTGAAATCGATAATGAATTGGATTGTGAATGTGAATTTGGTTTGAGATAACCTTAAATTTTCAAATCGATTGAGAGGAAAATTTTAAACATGATAGAAAATTTTGAATCCTCTATTTGTTGTGAATGTGAAATGAGTTTTCGTAACTTATATATGTGAATACGATCGAAAACTATCAGTTTAGAAAAATCATCCTGTGTAGGTTTACATAGATATGATAAGTACGAAATGTGAATGAAGTACTATATGTATATGACATATGTTTTCTAAAAACTGAGGATATGGAAATGTACCTTCCAATTTATTATGTGTGAAGGTGATTGGAACTCGGTGGAGTGTCCAGTGAAAATCGTAGCTACGTAGAATTCCCTTAGTGGAATGTCCAATGGGACTGATTTGATATCCCATTGTGTTGGGATTATCCCATTGTGTTGGGATTATGTGATTGATGCTGGCGTAATTCGAGGGGTGTGATACCTAAAGTTACAAGCGATTCCATTGAGATAGTGGCGCAACCGCCGAGTAAACTGCGATCTGGGAACCGAAGCGTAATTCGAGGGGCGTGATGCCTAAGGCTACGAGCGATTCTACTGAGATAGTAGCGTAACCGCCGTGTGGACCGCGATCTAAGGCGACAACCATGGCGAAATTCAGGAGTGATGAGAAATCTAAGTTACAAGCGATTCTACTGAGATAGTAGCGGAACCGCCGGGTGACTGTGATCCATGGGGGAACGGACTTTCCATATCCATTTTTAAAAGAATTTTTAAAAGAATTTTAAAAGTATTTTCACTGGGAGTTGAAGCAAGTATGTTTAGTACTTGGAGATTTTTAGTCTTGCGTCTGATCAGCGTATGCCTAAAGTCTGTGAGAATGACGATGGACTTGTTAAACTTTGAGTTATCAAGTATTTTCAAAATTTTGAATAGAAAATCAATAATCTGAAATTAGAATTACATAATTCTAACTTGATGAATTAAGGAAGAAGATCTTTTTAAATATCTTGAAAGTCCACAGTTTTGGATAAGATATATTATGCAAATATTTAGCATGAAAGATTTCAAGTTTAAAAATCTGAGTTTTGTAAGTCAAAAATTTAGAAAAAAACTTTTGTGTCTTGATTATTGAAATCGATAAACAAAACTAGTAAAGTGAAATAAATGGAATAAATCCTATATTTATTTATGAGTTTGAAACTGAGTGAAATTATGTAGGATATAAATATCGGTGAGATTTTAGCAATCGTTTTCCTAACTTATAATTTCGGGACGAAATTCTTTTAAGTAGGGGAGACTGTAACGATCCTAAATTTTGAACAATTAAATTTGTAAATATTCAATTTATTTTAAATATTTAAATGATAATTTGACTTAAATTTCAAATTATCAGAATGAATTGGTGATTAAAATTTAGAATTTAATCTATTTAAAAGTTGAATAGAAATTTGAATTTTGACTTTGAAGTTGAAATTTAATATTTAACTTATATTTTAAATTTGAATTAATGATTTAGAAAAAATAATTGGATTTGAAATAAGGAAGAAAATATAATATAAAAATAAATAAAAAAAATAATAAAAAGAAAATAAAAAAAAAGAAGTATACATTACCTTACTTACCATACCTTCAACATACCGTGTTCCATGCCGTGACCATGCTTTAAACCACGTCCCCTTTCTATTTTTATAACCCTACCCCTCTCTCCACTATCTTCATTCATTACGAAAGAAAAATAAAAAGAAAAAAATGGCGGCCTCCCCAATCCATCTTCGTTCGACTTCAGATTAGGGTTTCGGCTTCGATTCATTTCTTCGCCGACCTTCAGCAAGTTAGGGCTTTCCAAAAATCGAAAGCGACGGCTTCAATTCGTCATCAATTCTTGCTTCAGCTTCGAATCTCTTGCGTGCCCCAATTCGTGATAAAGGTGAGTCCTTTAGGCTCACGGTTGATTTTTACGCAAGTATTTAAATTTGTTTGGATTGATTTCTTGGTTTTATGCTATGAATGCGTGTTGTTTTGCTTCCATCTGTCGGTTAATTTGCAAGTATAGGAATTGTGGGTTATTCATTATCATTTGCTCGGCTACTTCGAATTTTAAACTAATAGGAACAGATACTACACTTGATGTTGGTTGTTGGTTGTTGTTTTGCTATGAATTGCTCTGTTATTTCGTTATTTAAACTGTTAAGGACAGATACTAGCTACGGTCTCTTGCCTCGATTGTTTTAATTTAAACTAATAAGAACAGATACAAATTTGGAATTTATATTTGTTTTAACTGATTTGATTTTTATTTAAAATTGATAAGAACAGATACTACTTACATTTATTTAAAATTGATAAGAACAAATGCTACTTGATACTTGTTTTTTTTTTACTGACAAGAACAGGTGCTATTTAACATATTTGATATTTTGTTCCAAACTGTTAAGAAAAAAAATTGCTATTTAAATTTTTATTTAACTGATGGGAGCAGATGCTAGTAATATTGCTTTAAATTGATAAAAACAAATGCTTCTGATTTAAGCAATTAAACTGTTAAGAGCAAATGCTATATAAATTCTTATTTAAATTGATAAAAGCAGATACTATCTGCTGTCACTTGCAAATAAAGTTAGCATGAGTACATAGAGGTGAATGTTTGAAATATATGTTAGTATGTTTGCATGAATTTGCATTGTGCATCTGTTTGAGCTTTGTTATGGCCTTTGTGCCTTTGTGCCTTTATGATGACTGCAGTTTGATTTATTGTATCAAATTTGGCAGATGTCTTGATTACTTCTGCTGTTCTCATTTTTTGTTGACCCTGATTTTAGAAACTAAATTTTTAAATGAAAATAAAAACAAGTTTATTATTGGTAGGTGTTTGAACATTTGCTTGCTGTCGAGGAAAAAAAAAAAAATGCTTTTGCATGTCATTTGAGGTCTTGCAATTGGTTTATTGATGCATTCAAGTGTTCACTACTTGTAGCCTCTATTCAACCTGATTTTGTTTTGACTTTGGTCACTGTTGCATTCTTGTATATGCATTTGTTGAGTTGTTCACTGATGCAATACTTGTTGCCCTTCATTTGAAACCCTGTTGCATTTGGGTTAGGGGCTGCATTAAGTTGTTTTCAAGTGCGATGCTTGTGGTGACTGCAGTATTAGTTGCAGCCTGCCCTTGTATCTGTTAGTAACTGCAGTTACGTTTTTATGCAGTCTTTCTCTTGTCGATTTACGTTGCATTGTTGCAATTGGATTTGGTTTTCCCTAAATTCATTTTGGGAATTTTGATTTGTTGAGATTTTTGGAGTAAGCAGAGTAATTTCTGATCTCTCAACAAAATTTGCCATCAACAAGAAATGGTTGTCAGACAATCCTACTTGTTGAACCTGCTTTCGACACAATTTTTTCTTTCCTGTTCTTATTTCATTTTCTGCTCCTCTTCCATGCTTTTTAAAATACATACTGAAAATGAAAAGACACAAAACTTGAAGTCCAAACCAAAAGGGTCTGTGCTATCATGCATGAAGTAATTTTTTGTTTCTACAGGCAAATCATTGTTGCCTCATTTTTTATAAGACTTAACAAATAACTGAAAGATGTAACACAATTTTAGTCAGAACCAAAGTTGCAGGAGCACTGCTGCCTTGCCATATTAATTTTTATATGTTCATCTCCAATGATTTCATTTTGAGATTTAAGTGGCATTCCATCTGCTAATATTTGATGTTTCATGACACTGTTAACTCAGCAGCGAAATTTCCAGTTTTAATGCACGTAGTTGCATTTTGTTTTTTTTTTAAAAAAAAAAAACTGTAAATATTTGTTTTGTGGATATTTGCATTTATTTGCACCAAAAAAACTGCATATTTTCTGAAAATACTTCTATATGTGTTTCTAGAAGCCATTTGTTACCTCTGTGGCCTCTGTTGCCTGTGTTACTTCTCTATTGCCTGTGTTGTCTCTGTGTTGTCCCTGTGTTGCCTCGGCGTTGCCTTTGTGCTACTGTGTCGGCTACATTGTTTCACTGTACTTGTTGGTCTGCACTTTATGTTGCAGCTGGTCCTGCAGTTGTTATTGTTCATGCCTTCGGTTTTTGGGCATTTCTGAGCCTCTGTCTTGTTTCTTGCTTTGACATTGCTGTTTTGATTTGTCTGAGGTCTTCATGATTCCTTTGTCTATGCCTTGGCTTTGTTCGATCTGATAGCTGTGTGTTTTTGTTTGGTGAACGCGTGTCGGCGAGGCAGTGCACATGTGTGCAAAGTACATGTGTGTACTGCAGCCACACTAAAAAGTTAAAGTTGTTAATATGAAAATCCGTAATAGATTAAATTGATTCATGTGATCCATTTTATTCAGTTCATTTCAAATTTATTTACTTGAGTTAAGATTAATCCTGACTCGAGTGTTTTTGTGTTTTGGAATTAACGCTCGGGTCAGACCGAGTATTTTTACAGCTTGAAGATTTTCAGGCCGCGAAGTTAGAGAGAGGGAGATTAAAGCTCTACTAAAGTTTTCAGTAAAATTTTCTTTGTACTCTAAAAAGATATATATTCCGCTGTGTATAAAAATTTAATGCATTGTGCAAACTCTGATATATGTACGTAAGAAAAAATTCATTTATGAATAATATTATGATTATTCTGTGATTCTGTGGCTGATTCTGTTTAAACTTTATAAACTGACTAACAATTCGTCATTTTGAACGTTTCTAGTTGGTTTAATTACCGACTAGAGACGGTCATAGCGGCGGGTCGTTACATTATGTATAAGTAGTCAAGTGATTCAGGTTTGCTTGACGAACTCTGGAGGAGATATGGAGCAGGAGGCTTCCACGTGTAGATATATTATGGTTCCGCTGTGTTTGTTTGGTATCTGTATCTTCTTCTTGAGTTGTATAGTTAGACAGATGTTATAACTGTCTAATATGTGTTGTTTAAGTTGTGTACTCTGATGTAATATGATACTATGTAATATTTTATGTGATATATTATATTTCATTCGTTCTGCTGTGAGTTATCTGATGTTGTTGTCTTTCTTCTTTCTTATCTTTTCTTCTTCTATCCCTTTCTTTCTAAATTAGTGACGCGTCTTCCTGGAGATAGGAAGTCGGGTCGCTACAATTATAGTATCCCACTACATTCTCACTGTTTCACTGCATTGTTATAGATATTTTCTGGTAAGTGTAACTCTGATATGTATTGTATAAGAATAATCGAATATTTTGTAAAACAGCTTCATGAACTGTATATTTGATTATTATATTTTATCATTCCTCTGCAAGATTCTGTTTTATTTTATTTCATTCTCTGTTTTTTCTTATTTACCCCATAACAATCCGCCCTTCTGTATGATTTAAGTTTGACGTGTGGGGTTTATCGTCGATTTAAATCATGTGTAAAGGTAGGATGTTACATCTGGTATCAGAGCTTTGGTTTAGCGATAAACCTTAGCTTTGTGGGGTCTGACTCTTTACTAATAGGGTAGTAATACCCTATGATGAGTCGTTGAGTATATATGTGTGTGTGTGTATATATATATAGATATATATGAGAGCGTATTTGTTAGTGTTATAAAAAGGTTTTAATATTGTGCTAATTTGTTCCATTTTGTATTTATAAATTCTGGTTGATGCATGGGACGCTATGGCATCAATATGAATTTCTAAACACTTAATAGGACAGACCGACACAATATTTGTTTTTAATATAGGTTAATGAAATAATTTTGCCTATTATGTTTTCTATCTATAAAATAAATTTTTATAAATAAGATATATATTTGGTTGCAATATATTAGTTGTTAGGTAATGAAATTTATAAATAATAGTTGAAATGAGATTGAAAATAAAAATAAATGAAATTGGGAATTTAGAGCTTAAGTCCTGGGCTTTTTGAAAATTTCTTTCAAATGATTTGGAATATAATAATAATATTATTAGAAGTATTTTCTGATATAAATATTTCAATATAATTTGAAGGAATTGTTTTAAAGAATTTTGGAAAGAAATAAGTTTGTACTCCCCTCTCTGTCGTTGGAAAATAATTTCGGTGATGAGTGCACGCATCATCGACATTCATTTTCGAGTTTCGAAGTGGGAAGGCCACTATAGTATTTTACAACAGACTTATTTTGATAACAAATATAAATTTTAATTGTTTTAAATATAATTAGATATATAAATACGTTTATCTATTATTTTAAAATGATTTGAAATTTAACCCAGTATTTGGTTCTTAAGTTTCTGTTAATTAATAGTTTCAATTATTGTAGTGAATTGGAACGTAGATAATTAATAATTGAAACCTCTAAAGGAAATAAGAGATTTAATGCTAAGTTATAAATTAAATAAAAAGAAAATTTAGATTTGTAAAATATAAAAAACTATATTATTATTGAACAATAAAAATTGTTTTTTGAGAAAAACTTGCATAACTTTCAATTACATTCTTAAAGGCATATATATAACTTACCAAAAGATTTAAAAGTTGAGTCTAATAAGAAAATGTAATAGAAATTGTACAAGTAAATTTATGTAATAAAAGTGTTCAATAAATTGCTTTTATTAATAGGACTTGAAGTTATAGTTGGAATAAACTTGAGTTATAAACTGGAATGCTGCTATAATAAAATATGATAAAGAGTAGGTATCGTAAGTAAGAAATTGTAAACTTAAGTAAATAAGTTGAAGTTATTTCTAAATAAATTTGTAAGAAATAAATGTAAATAAAAAGATAAACCATTATTTGAATGAAAAAGAGAAATCAAACAATAAATGTATGAATGGAATTTAAAAGGATAAACTAAATCTGTTGTTTGAAATTGTAGTTGTTTGTTTTGGTTTATGGTTGTTTGGGTAAGGATACTTTAGAATTGTTTGGATGAATGAAAAATCTATTCAGTTTTTGTAAAATTCGCGATTTTCGATTTCCAAAAATCGACATTAATACGTCCACTGTATCAACTACCGAGCAATCGAAGGCCGAAAAACCGAATTGTTACGGTTAAAGAAGAAGAGGTAGAAGAAGAAAGAAAGAAGAAGCAACAGAAACAATATCAAAATCTCACAATCGCAGCGGAACAACATATAATAGATAAATGAATAATCTTTAAATCAAAAGAACTATATCAGTTATTATATTGCATCACATTACATTATCAGAGTCAACTTACAACACAACACAACTGGACAATTATATGAACTTGTCCTTACAAGTGGATACACAGCGGAAAAGATAATATCATATACAAGTGATACGTTACGCCATCCAGCTCGCCTCTTGAGCTCCACAGCACCTCCTGAATTCTAGAATATCCTGATAACCTGACTCTAGGCTTTCCGTGTGGAAAATGATGGGATTCCAGAGTTTAGGAAGGGAACAATAAACTCCAGGTCAGTCATGAGATTGGTGTGAGAACTTAAAACAGTTTATCTTTAAAAAAAACAAACAAAGAAATATTTTAAAATAGATCCGCAATGCTTTTAGAAAATGTAACTACCATAAGGCCTCCCGCCACACACACCATGCAAACACAGAATTGGAGGAGATTTCTCCTTATGCTAGTCAAACATGCTTGATACGCAAATTTCTTTGATATTATTACTATAAGTGCAAAGTACAGGAAAACATTTCGAAAGTACAGTATTAATCTTAGCCAGCATAGGTACCATTATAGTATGCCTACTATAGCTACCATATTAGATGGCAGGTTCTACAACTAAAACCGTATAGGGCTCGTATTGTTTCTTTGGATTTCCAACAAATGGTCAGGCCAAGGAACTTCCCATTGCCACATGGGTACGCCTCTGGAAGGACACCCCGAGAACCTAACCGGATCTCTGCCAACACTAGGCCTGGTTACCTCTACAAAAGTAGGTAACTACTGACACGAGTATGCCATCCCCCGGTTGCAAACAACCTTTATCCGAGGATCCTCAACCAACAACAATCACAAAGTCATATATATCTACGATATCCACATAAGTTAAGTATCTGGGCTCCATACCATGATACCACTTCTATCCAGAAGGAAATGCACATACCCTAAGGTGCGCTACCCCCTAAAACCTTGCTACATTCTTTCTTTTTCGACCATTCCGGGGTGTGAGGTCCGACGAAGTCTCGTCCACAAAGCAACGCTTTTCACAAAAGCTATGCTTTGTTCAACAAATGATCAGCAGCACTTCGTATGCCACATTACCAAATTGGGAATGTATCACTAGTAACCATCAACTACATAACCTTGAGCTCGTACGTCTCAGAGAAGGGTGTTAAGCTAAGAGAATAAATTCTCCGCCACCAATAGAAATGTATTTGATAGAAACCAGCTTTACATCTCAAAAAAATAAATTTTAATATAAACTATCAGCCTGAATTTTCAAAAATCAAACTTTTATTTATTTCCAGTATCCAACGATACCAAAATTATATTCGGCTAAATTTTAGCCTTCAACGATTTCAATCACAAAGATAATCACATAGAGATTATAAATAATCAACACACAACATTGAAACAAATTCGATTATTTGAGGAATCCAGTTGGATCCCTCCAACCTGTTTCCCTGCATCCACAGATGTTAGCACAATACCAATCCCGTTTCAAGACGGGATATCGCGGTACATGGGTTTATATAAAATATCATCTGCTATTATGCGGCGCAATAGGGTCTCATCAGCTATATAATGCGGGAAATCAACTCCAAGTACATATATAATACCAATTCCACTTCAAGCTGGAATATCGCGGTATATGTGTTTAATAAAATAACCTCCGCTTAATATACGACGTATACGGTCTATTTCAATACAACAGATAGCAATTTATCATCCAATCACACAATCAAGCAATTTTAAATCTAACTATTTAAAATTTAAATCGAATCACAATTCGATTGAGTGAGAAGTTCTTACCTTGCTTCCAATAGCGGTTTCAACGTTTTATTACGAATAAAATTAAACGCGCGTTTAATTTTACCCAAAATTATAAATAGCTCCAATCGACTCCAATCCAGCTCCATCGCGTAGTATTCATGAATACGAACCCAACGCAATTCGTTTCGTGCGAAACAGACCTCGTATCAAAAAGTTATGTTATTTTAAAGTTTATACGATTAAATATACGAATTTCAAATGACAGGAATTCTGGGTCGTTACAAATTTCCCCCTTAAAAGAATTTCGTCCTCGAAATTGCCAAGTAAGAAAAAGTTACAAAATCCATTAATTTTTCAAAACCATTTGTTCAAATTAAATTTCAAATTCATTTAAACATTTTAACTTTTTCAAAATCCATAGTTAAACTTCTTACAATAACTTACTAAGTTTTCAAATCCTACATTTTCATTTCAATTTAGAAATTGACTTTTCGTTAACAAAAAATTTTCAAAATTTTTCAATTTTTTTTTCTAACTCCCAAAATTTACGAATTTTTTTGGCAGAGTCTCCCTTGTACGGAGGAGCTTTTGCAATATCACAATAGATATAAATATATATACATCGACCCACACGGTCGGAAAAACAGAAAAACATTTCATATTTCCTATTTTTATTGCGTAGGCGTACCTTTTTAGCATTTTTAAGCAAAGCAGTTATTTATTAGCATTTTAGCGTGACCAAATCCAGCAACTACAGCCCCGGTACCTGTACTTACTCAATTTAAACATGTAAGTGACATATATAGGAAATTCATTTACATTTCACTAATTTTCAATAGAAAACACATAGTTTTCATAAGCAATGCAATCAAAATAATTCCCATAAGCAATTTATAAGGTTTCGATACAAATTTTAATTGCTTACAACCAATTCACATTAGTTCACTTTCAATTCAAATTCAATTACGTAGCTTTCCATTTATCAATTCAATTTCATTAACACTTAATGAATTATATACAATCAACTAACAATCATATAACAATCAATGTATATCCAATACAACCAAATTTATTAAATTTACATTCAATTTGGTTTAACACATTTAATTAGCTTTAATGAATTAACACTTACATTCATTATTCCATATCAATTCATTTACATTCGATTGATTAATATTCAATCCATTTATTAATTCGATTGCAAATTCATTTAACAAATAAGGTTGAATTTCATTTATATAACTCAAGTCCACATCCATTTAATTCACTTTATTATTTTACTTCGATACCAAAATCAACTTCAACATTTCTTAAGTTATATTCCATTTCAAACATCATTTGTTCAACTTAACTTAATTTTTACCTTATAAATCCAATTCAGATTCCAATTCTAAAGTAAATTCTATTTAACTTTTACCAAAGTAAAATTTCATCACGTATTCAAATTCATATCTCGTTTTTCTTAACAAAATTGTTTAACCATTTTATCATTTGGTTTCACTTAAATTTTCACATTTTACAAGTTATACAACTTACATATTTAAACTTCCAAGTTATTTTATATAATCACTTCAGTTTAATTTCCATTTCGATAGCTTATCTAATCCAAATCAATTTATTTAACCTTCGTTTAGTTAAATTTCAAATCATATGTTTTATTATGCCAACTCAAATTTATTTCAACTTTACCAAAGTAAAATCTTTATTATTTCATATTATAAGTCCAAAACTTGATTACTTATATTCAACAATTACAGCTTGGATTTTAATTTTCAAATTTGTTTATCACAACAAAACTACAATTTTCAATTTACTATGGTAGCAAATCCATCACACAGAAACTCGAAAATGATACTGATGATGCTGCAGTCATCACCCTTATTATTTCCCAGCAACAGTAGTGAATTCAGTGCTTAATATTCTTTCAAAATTTCCCTTTTTATTTATAAATCACATTTACAAATCTTTTTCTTATATAATTTCACTATTTAACTTTTAATTTTGGAAAATAATTTCCAAAATAAACAGGATTCAACATTTTCAATTCATAGTTCAAATTCATTTTCATTTACAACTCATATTTATAAATATATTCATATAGTTTCACTTCTTATATATAAGATTATTTCACAATTGTAAATTACATTAATTATAATTCCATACTTGATAATTCATTTGCTTATACAATTATTCTTTTACAATTATTGTTTTTATTTAGATTATTCAAACATCTTTTAATTAACTTATATATATTCTTACATTTTCAACAACCAAACAATCAATTCATATACACTTTAATAATTTCTGAAAAATTATTCCTTTATATATAAAATAAAATCGAGAAAAAATTATTTAATTTACCCAATCTAAATGATACTATGTCGGTTTATCTCGTTTAAGAGTTTAGAAACCCCTATCGATACGGTTGTACTTCCCGCACCGACCAGAATTCATAAACACTCAACCGATAAGCAAACACAATATAAAACATTTTTATATTCACTAACAAATACGCGCTCATATCTATGATTACACTCACACTCATTCTAGAGTACTACTGACTCTATCTCTAATGAGGAATTCCCAACAGAGCCAAGGTTGTCGCTTAACCAAATGCTCTGATACGAAATGTAAAATTCAGGATTTTCGACTAACAAAAATCGACATTAATATGTCCACTGTATCAACCGCCGAGAAATCGAAGGCCGGAAAACCGAATTGTTAGGGTTAAGAAGAAGAGGTAGAAGAAGAAAGAAAGAAGAAGCAACAGAAACAATACCAGAATCTCATAGTCGCAGCAGAACAACATATAATAGATAAATGAATAATCTTTAAATCAAAAGAACTATATCAGTTATTACATTACATCACATTACATTATCAGAGTCAACTTACAACACAACACAACTGGACAATTATATGAACTTGTCCTTACAAGTGGATACACAGCGGAAAAGATAATATCATATACAAGTGATACGTTACGCCATCCAGCTCGCCTCTTGAGCTCCACAGCACCTCCTGAATTCTAGAATATCCTGATAACCTGACTCTAGGCTTTCCGTGTGGAAAATGATGGGATTCCAGAGTTTAGGAAGGGAACAATAAACTCCAGGTCAGTCATGGGATTGGTGTGAGAACTTAAAACAGTTTATCTTTAAAAAAAACAAACAAAGAAATATTTTAAAATAGATCCGCAATGCTTTTAGAAAATGTAACTACCATAAGGCCTCCCGCCACACACCATGCAAACACAGAATTGGAGGAGATTTCTCCTTATGATAGTCAAACATGCTTTCTTTGATATTATTACTATAAGTGCAAAGTGCAGGAAAACATTTCGAAAGTACAATATTAATCTTAGCCAGCATAGGTACCATTATAGTATGCCTACTATAGCTACTATATTAGATGGCAGGTTCTACAACTAAAACCGTACAGGGCTCGTATTGTTTTTTTGGATTTCCAACAAATGGTCAAGCCAAGGAACTTCCCATTGCGACATGTGTACGCCTCTGGAAGGACGCCCCGAGAACCTAACCGGATCTCTGCCAACACAAGGCCGGGTTACCTCTGCAAAAGTAGGTAACTACTGACACAAGTATGCCATCCCCTGGTTGGAAACAACCTTTCTCCGAGGATCCTCAACCAACAACAATCACAAAGTCATATATATCTGCGATATCCACATAAGTATCTGGGCTCCATACCATGATACCACTTCTATCCAGAAGGAAATGCACATACCCTAAGGGGTGCTACCCCCTAAAACCTTGCTGCATTCTTCCTGTTTCGACCATTCCGGGTGTGAGGTCCGACGAAGTCTCGTCCACAAAGCTACACTTTTCACAAAAGCTATGCTTTGATTAACAAATGATCAGCAGCACTTCGTATGCCACATTAACAAATTGGGAATGTATCACTAGTAACCATCAACTACATAACCTCTGAGCTCGTACGTCTCAAAGAAGGGTGTTAAGCTAAGAGAATAAATTCTCCGCCACGAACAAAAATGTATTTGATAGAAACCAGCTTTGCATCTCAAAAAAATAAATTTTAATATAAACTTTCAACCTGAATTTTCAAAAATCAAATTTTTATTTATTTCCGGTATCTAACGATACCAAAATTATATTCGACTAAATTTTAGCCTTCAACGATTTCAATCACAAAGATAATCACACAGAGATTATAAATAATCAACACACAACATTGAAACAAATTCGATTATTTGAGGAATCCAATTAGATCCCTCCAACATATTTCTCTGCATCCACATATGTTAGTACAATACCAATCCCGTTTCAAGTCGGGATATCGCGGTGCATGGGTTTATATAAAATATCATCCGCTATTATGTGGGAAATCAACTCCAAGTACATATATAATACCAATTCCACTTCAAGGTGGAATATCGCGGTATATGTGTTTAATAAAATAACCTCCGCTTAATATGCAGCATATAGGGTCTATTTCAATACAACAGATAGCAATTTATCATCCAATCACACAATCAAGCAATTTTAAATCTAACTGTTTAAAGTTTAAATCGAAACACAACTCGATTGAGTGAGAAGTTCTCACCTTGCTTCCAATAGCGGTTTCAGCGTTTTATTATGAATAAAATTAAACGCGCATTTAATTTTATCCAAAATTATCACTAGCTCCAATCGACTCCAATCCAGCTCCATCGCATCGTATTCGCGAATACGAACCCAACGCAATTCGTTTCGTGCGAAACGGACCTCGTATCAAAAAGTTATGTTATTTTAAAGTTTATACGATTAAATATACGATTTTCAAATGACAGGAATTCTGTGGCGTTACAGTTTTATCTAAGAATGTTGAGTAAATGGTATAGTTAATAGTTTATTTTTCGTTTTATAAAATTTAAAAGTGTCTAAGCCTGAACTAACATTTGTTTGTTTAATATGAATGAATGATTTATTTGTATTGATTCTATGTGATGGTTGTATACTTTGTTGCTATTGATGGTTGTTTGTATTGAATTATTTGTTAATGGGTGAAACAACTTCAATATTTCAATTTATATAATTATTAACTCTTTTTAGATTATATAAGTAAAATGCAGGTTATGGAATCAATTGCTACTGCTTTTGGTTTCATAATTAAGCGTAATTGCCCGACCAATAGGTACATTTTCGAATTATGGTTTTCTAGCGTTATTATATTATTTCCCGTGTTGGGATATATATATTATTTTGAAAAATAAATATTTTATATTGTTATATTTGATATTATATTTTCTCCCGAGCTTCTCTGTACAAAGGAGACTCTGTAGGAATTTTCCGTAAACTTTGGACTTAGAAAATATTTTGAAAATGTTTTCCAAACTTTATTAATTTGAGTATAAAATGATCTAATGGTTATAAATTGGTATATTTTATTTAAGTTAATTAATTTTGTAAAATTTATTTGTTTATAAATTTAATGTTTTAAGTAAGATATATTGATTACTTAATTCTTCTTTTCCCTTCTTTTCCTTTTCGGTGACGAAAAGTTTTGAGTGGGCGAGAGTGTAACGACCCATAAATTTCGATAATTAAAATCGGTTAAATTTATAAGTTTTTGTAATTAAATGTAGAAAGAAATGAAAATCTTATTATTTATATTGGAGCAAATGTTAGAAATGAAGTGTTGCAATGGTAAATAAAATTAATTCTAGACAATTGGAATGAAATCCCAATAAAGAAATAGTGAAGACATTATAATTTGTTAATTTAATATAATTGTGTAATTAATACTGAAAGAAATAAAATTGGAAATAATATTAATGAAATAATAACTGAAATGTATTGCAACTGTATAAATGTAAGTTAATTGTTAATAGCTTGGATGTAATTCCAATAAGTGAAACAATGTAAATGTTATAACTTGGTTACGAAATTTATATACGGAAGTGGAAGTAAAATGAAGTTATTAATGAGATAATAGATAGTTAATGGTAATTGAATAAAATCAACTTTATGTAAGAATTGTAACATTTGTTTGTGAATAGTGAATTCATATGTGTAATTAAAAGTTATGATAACGATGGTTATAAGTTACCTGCTTAATTGGTCTATTAAATTTAAATGGGGAATCAATTAGAATTAAATGAACTTTAATGTTACATTAGCAAGTTGAAGACAATAACGAAGACCGTGAATGTAACAAAATGAATAAAAAATTCTAATTTTATTCATAAAGTAAAAGTTGATGTAATAAAAGAATGAAACCAAGATGAAATGATTAATTTGATTTAAAATCTTAATTTGTGTGTGTGCATTAATTTATAATGGAATATAAAAGGTAATTTAATAATTTAAAATGTTGACATTACCTTTAAGATGGTAAGTTTATAATTGATTCATAATACGGAAAATTTCAAATGAATGGTAAGAATGTAAATGTAAGCTAATAAATAATTAATTCAATGCAAACCCAATTGATTGAAATAACTATTTGGGTTATAATTGATTGTAAATGAGAATATTTGGTAATAAATTATTATAGGAAAAATAAATGTAAATATTTAATTAATCATGAATTAATAATGAATAAATAGTGATTGAATAAAATCAATGTCCTGTATGTAATTGTTTGGAAATGATAACTTGTATAAATATGATTAAGGGTTAGTGGCAACAATCATTATAAAGTAATCATTTATTTAGTCTATTAAATTTAAACGGGTAATCAATTGCAATAAATATGAATTAAATGTTACGTTAATGTAATTTAGGGTAATAAGTGGGAATAACGTAAATTTTATTCATAATATGATAATTAGTTGAATTAAAAGAATAGAAGGTAGAATTTATTAATTTATTGGAATTTAAAGTTAAATTATTAGATTAATTGCAAATGAGTGGAGTTAAATATTAAAATTATTACATTATTTGAAATTAAGATGGAAGGTGAGGATATTAATGTAATAGTTTTGAATCCAATGTTAAATCCTTTTATTTGACAATAATAAATGGAATAATTATTAATTTATTTAATTAAATGGAACTATTGGAAGTTATATTTATAATTTTTGAATAAAATGAAATTGAAACTTAACGCTGAAATTGAAGGGACGAATCAACGTTAAATTAACATCTAAATTTGTTTAAATTACTATAATTGTTTAAGAGATAAAAAAAGATAGGATTGGTTAAGTATGGAATTGAAATTTGAAAAGTGATTTAATTTATTGATTATTAAATTATTTAATTAATGTAAAAATAGCCATTTTGGCCACTGACTCGGATTTCGACGAAACTAGTTTCATCGGATCCGTAACGGTGAATTATTATAGGGTTTCGAGTTTCGTAGCGATCGGATTTGTCGTTTGATCGTACGGACTCGAAATGCCTTGAAATCAATGAAATTGAAATCAATTTGAATAATATTGATTTTAGCATAACTTCTTCATACGATGGACTTTGGACTTGAAACCTTTTCCATTGCGTTTAAAATATTTTAAAACATCTCCTTTGATATACAGGTTGACCCAATTTCGTTCCGGAGTCAGAACGGGCTTTTCGGGGCATTCATCGTTCATCGCGTTTATAAATCGAGTCCATCTATTCTATTTCAATCTTGCCTATATATACAATGTTATAAACCCTAGCCTACCTCTATTTCTCATTTGTCTGTGCGAACAATTCCTCTTCATCTCCTCATTTCAATGGCAGACAATTCCAAATCCAATTGCAATTCAAAAATCAAAGTGAAATTTCAAACACCTCAAAAAAATTCAGAAAAATTATATATCGAAGCTCTCGAAAATCGCAAGTCAGATCTGCAGTCCATTTCTCGATTTGAGTTTTTAGATGGCCAAAAATTGAGGTTTAATTCACGGCCGTCCATCGCGCGTCGATGAACGTTGTCGGATCGACGAACCATTTCTGGATTTTGGAGAGTGGACGATGGGGAGTTCATCGGTATGCTTCGTTTCACGAATCGACGGTCAGATCGTCGTGTAAAATTCATCCTAGGGTTAAATTCGAGTGGCGGCGGCATGGTTCTGGGGGGAAGCGGTGGTGTTGGTCGAAAGAGGAGTGATGGGGGGTCGTGCCGGCATCGGTGGCCCGGTGTATTGGAGCTCTATGTGGGCGCACGACATGGTCAAAATCAAGTCAACGTGGTTCTTGATGGGTTCGGTTGCTTGCGTTGTTTTCGTGTGCATATTAGGTTACTGGAGATGATATTTGATGGTGATGTGGCACTAAGGGTGAGATAAAAGTGTTCTTTTTATTTTTATTTTTAATATTGAAATTCAAACACACTAATCGTCATAACTTGTGCATACGAAATCCGTTTTACGCGCGGTTTCTTTTGTTAGGATCGTATCTAAATTCTGGACATTTTAACGCTGGTTTGAATGAATTTGGAGACTGCAATTTTTGGTTTAAATTGGATTTAAATCCAATTTAAATTCAAAAGGTGAGTGTTTTAACCTACTCACAACTTCTAAAATTTCTTATGTTCGTTAAATTTAATTTATGTTGTGACGTTGAATTTATTTATGACTGTTTGTATATTTTTAAATCATCATCTCGGTAAATTGCATTTATTTAAATTAAACTGTTATTTAATTTATTTTTGCATATAAACTGTCAGTTAGATTGATTGTTTAATTTGTTATTGAATATAACTGTCAGTAATTACCCGTTATTTATTATATGCTCTATATTGATGTTATTGTTTAAATTGAATGATGATTGTAATAAATGGGAGATACCTGGTGGTATAATAAAATTTTGATGATTTTTTTATGAAACAGTGTTTCATACTGTTACTTATAAAACACTCTGCATAAGTAATTTTGAAGGATTTGAAAGGAATTTACGTGAAGAACTCTGCAATAAAAAAGACTCTTTATATGAGAAGACTGGTGAATTTGACGCTTAAGGAAGGTGGATCAATTGGAGGGTACCTTAATTATTTCAAAGTGATCATGAATCAACTAGCAGACGTGAATCACAAGGTTGACGATGAGACATAAGCCTTGATGTTTATGAATTCATTACAGAATATGTGAGTAACACTCGTGGTTATATTAAGCTACTCAAATTCAGATAGAGTTATTTCAATAGGTTCAGTGGTTAGTAGCCTTCTGAACGAGGAGATGCAGAGAATGAACTTAATGGAAGTGATAGAGTTATTGGTATGCTTTAGAGGGATTTTGTAATTTATTCTAAATTATTAACCTTGTAATAAAATATCACTCATAATAAAAGGTGTTTTCTTTCTGTTATATACTTGCTGTAATGTGTTATAATTAACTAATTATTTAATTTAAGTATATTTAACTGAAAATCCTTAAATGGTGTGTTTTGTGATAGTAATTACAATTGTTGTATCATGAGTATTTTATCATAAGTAAATAAACACATCATTTTTAATATTCCTAGTCAAAATGCATCAAGACTGGATATTGATGCATTCATTGAGACTGTAGTACGTAAAGCTTTCCAAATGTTGGGCAGTGTATTAATCATTACTATTGGGGCTCCTAGAGGTTACGTAATTGGATAACTACGGAATGCCCCACTTAATAGTTTTCTTTAAAATAATATAAATAAGGTCAAACAAAAAATACCGATGTGACAATATTATATAGTTTTCTTGACTTGAGAATACTGTTGAACTTCAATGTGGAAGCTCCACTTTGATTATATTTAAACCGTGACATGACGTCCATTAAACGACTACAGTTAGGTCAAGTGGAAACATTGGAACTGAAACACCATTCAATAGAGGCTTCGTCTCATCTCATTGGTTATATGAGGTTTATATTACTATCAACTGAAGTCGACCCAAAGCCAAAATCTCCGGCCAGAGTAGTTCGGTTGATAGTAATTGTGATTATTGAACTAAGGACTTTGGCTTTAGACTATAGAGTTGAATATGGAAGATACTAGAATTTTGACTATTACCAAATTTCATAAGTCTTAATGTGATATTATTTTGACGAAGAAAATTGGTATAACTAACTATCACTATCGGTTAATGCTTAAATGAAGTAAAATTGGATTTTACCAAATCTATGTAAGCGATAAATTTGGCCATAATGTTACACCGCCTGCCAAGTGATGTGTGAACATTAACATTTGAATTGTTCGATATTAATCTTTGACCGATTTTACACATAAGAATCACATAATCGAAATGTTGAACATTTCTACTACCACCTGATTTAATTAATTATAATTGTCATAAATTAATTGGATTAATTAATATTTATAACATATTAGTTATAACAGTTTGTTTAATTTGTGTTTATTAATATTAAATGGTGTGTGTATAATAGTTATTGACACATGTATCAATATACGATATCGATTTGCATTTGAATTGGATTTAACTACACATTCGGCGATGGGACTTGAAGCATTTTAAAGGCCCATTTAGATGGTATTTTCGACTGTCTATGATAAAGTGAAGGAGGTCTTGATTTTTTTTGAACCAGGCTTTGACTTAGTAGAGTAAATAGTGGATCTAGATCCACAAGTTGCTCCCATCATTCTCTCTTATTTAAACATTTCTAATCTCTCAATTTTTGCAACAAAGTCTGGCTTTGTCCTCTATCACCTCTGACCGAACATCAAAGCACCCCTTCTCTTTACTTTCAAGCTTCCAAATACAAAAGTTCGATACAAATCGAAGATCGGTGGTTGCAAATTTTAGTTTGGTAGCTCTTTCTTAAGGTTTGGATAGCAATTTCTGGAGCGAATAGTCAACATCTTAAGGTGTTTCATTAAGTCATTGGATAAGGTATTAATCCAATTTATATTATTTATATATATATATATTTATGTATTATTTATCATGTTATTATGCTACTATTATTTATGTGTTTATTATCACGAATTCATATATGTTTGTGCCGTTAACATAAGATTATGTTTGTGTATGTGTGTCAAAATTAAAAATAAATTCTGAATATACAACTGTATACATATCGTCTGGCAATGATAAAAAAATTATACATTTTAATTTTTGGAAATAATTTAAAACATTTAAAACTATTTTGGTTTTAAAATACATGTACATATTGTATATAAAATATATACATAAATTTAGCAACATATATATACCTAATATGTTTTCAGAAAAAATAAAGTGTATATGTGTATGTATATATCTATATATATATTACATAATTAATTTAAATATAAAATCTATCTTTACAATATTTATATGTGTACATATAATATATGTAATATGTGTGTATGTGTGTGTATTTAATAAATTTTGTAAATGTTTTGCTTCAAAAACAAAATTAGTTTATGTATTCAATGATTTTGTTTGGAAATCAATTTTTTTTCAAAATCACAATTTTAAACAACAAGATTTAAATAAAAAATATTGTTTTTCTTGGCCGAGTGTGTGTATATATATGTGTATGTATGTATATTGTTATTTCTTAAATCGTAGCATATATATATATATGTATATGTCTTATTATATATAGAATTCTTAATATTAATTTGATATGGACACTTATATATATATATGATTATGTATATAATTTTTTTTATAAGTTTATATATATATATATATATATATGTATGTATGTAATACTTCAAATTAGTATGCTAATTTGAATTTGAATTTTCTAGATATATACTATGTAGATCGAGATCTAAAATTTAGAATTTAAATTTTAAATTTGAATTTGAATTTATAGTTAATTATATTAAATTTACAATCACTACATATTATAATATTAATTATTTATATATACACTCATACACACAACATACATACACACATAAACATATAGACACACACACACACACACACATACATATACTTATATATATATTTTACGAATACTATTTTAAAATATATAAGCACACACACACACACATATATATTTACATATTGGACTGCATATTATTATATGAAGAGGTTATTATGTTTGTTGCAGTTTAAATCCCAACATCTAAACACCGGCATGTTAAACCATGCACACCATTTATATTGCACACGCACATACACACACATATGTATATGATACACATATTATACTGTATATGAAACATAACATCAATATAAAACTTTATATATAAATTAGAACAATATTGATTTTATTTCAAATAAGTTGGGATAAGATCAAAATAAATTTAAACTTCATAGGCCTAATAAGAACAATGGAATATAAAATTTAAAACTCACTCATTTACCTCGCTACATGCTGGTCCAATGCCAATAATGGTATCAGAGCCTAATAACTTATGTAGTATAATTAGACATCTTACAGTTAGTAGGGTATCGAGAAAAGTAGTGTCAAAGGTCGGGTTTGGGTAATCAGGTGCCCTACTCTACCTGGCCACTTGTCTTGCCCGAAAGGTGAAGTGAGCCCAAATGTCACTCCTAATAGAAAATGCTAATTTTCAAAATTATCTTCAAACTAAAATAACCTTTTTAATTTAAAAGTAGTATTTAAAATAAAAAATATATTAAAAATATTATAATATTGTTTTCAAATATGTTTTTGAAAGTGTAATATATAAGTTTGAAAATTTAATATTCATAATAAAATATTTGATAAATCAAATAGTTAATTAATTAAACACACACACACACATATATATTATGGTATATGTTACATTGACTTGAATTGTTTAAGATAATGTAATTATATGTGTGTGTATATTTTAGGGTTTCGAGTTTCATCGGATCCGTAACGGTGAAATATTACAGGGTTTCGAGTTTCGTAGCGATCGGATTTGTCGTTTGATCGTACGGACTTGAAACGCCTTGAAATCAATGAAATTGAAATCAATTTGAATAATATTGATTTTAGCATAACTTCTTCATACTATGGAATTTGGACTTGAAACCTTTTCCATTGCGTTTAAAATATTTTAAAACATCTCCTTTGATATAAAGGTTGACCCAATTTCGTTCCGGAGTCAGAACGGGCTTTTCGGGGCATTCATCGTTCAACGCGTTTATAAATCGGATCCATCTATTCTATTTCAACCTTGCCTATATATACCATGTTATAAACCCTAGCTACCTTTATTTCTCATTTTTCTGTGCGTACGATTCCTCTTTACCTCCTCATTTCAATGGCAGACAATTCCAAATCCAATTGCAATTCAAAAATCAAAGTGAAATTTCAAACTCCTCAAAAAAATTCAGAAAAATTATATATAGAAGCTCTCGAAGAGCGAATTCAGATCTGCAGTCCGTTTCTCGATTTGAGTTTTTGGGTGGCCAGAAATTGAGGTTTAATTCACGGCCGTCCATCGCGCGTCGATGAACGTTGTCGGATCGACGAACCATTTCTGGATTTGGAGAGTGGACGATGGGGAGTTCATCGGTATGCTTCGTTTCGCGAATCGATGGTCAGATCGTCGTGTAAAATTCGGCCTAAGGTTAAATCGAGCGACGGCGGCGTGGTTCTGGGGGGAGGCGGTGGTGCTGGTCGAAAGAGGAGTGATGGGTGGTCGGGTCGGCGTCGGTGGCGCGGTGTATTGAAGCTCCAGGTGGGCGCACGACATGGTCAAAATCAAGTCAACGTGGTTCTTAATGGGTTCGGTTGCTTGCGTTGTTTTCGCGTGCGTGTTAGGTTACTGGAGATGAAATTTGATGGTGACATGGCACTAAGGGTGAGATAAAAGTGTTCTTTTTTTATTTCTAATATTGAAATTCAAACACACTAATCGTCATAACTTGTGCATACGAAATCCGTTTTACGCGCGGTTTCTTTTGTTAGCATCGTATCTTAATTTTGGACATTTTGACGCTGGTTTGGACAAATTTGGAGACTGTGCAATTTTGGTTTTAAATTGGATTTAAATCCAACTTAAATTCAAAAGGTGAGTGTTTTAACCCACTCACAACTTCTAAAATTTGTTATGTTCGTTAAATTTAATTTATGTTTTGATGTTGAATTTATTTATGACTGTTTGTATATTTTTAAATCACTAAATTAAACTGTTATTTAATTTATTATTGCATATAAACTGCCAGTTAGATAGATTGTTTAATTTATTATTGAATATAACTGTCAGTGATTACCCGTCTTTTATTATATGCTCTATATTGATGTTATTGTTTAAATTGGATGATGATTGTAATAAATGGTTGATCATTGTTATTGGATGAATGGATGTTGTATTTCATATTGTTTTAAACTGCAAATTTGTTATGCACTTTATTTCATTTGGGATTTGCGGTTTGAAACGATACATAACCGTAATTTTTTTATTTTAAATTATGAATTGAAATGATAAATATCCGTATCACTTGACCATATGGTAGAAAATTATATATACAGACACCGGGGTCTATATACAAAAATACTTTGAAATGATTTTCTATGGTTTTGTAAAGGAATATATGGTTTTATAAGATAGTGATTTGGATATTTTATAAATGCTATTTTATATATAGTTAAATTCTAGGTTTTAAGCTATGTATAAAGTTGATTTGAAGTATAAAAGAAGTTAATAATTAAGTCTGATCTTGTTAAGATAAAATATGATTAAGCATTTATTTAAATTAAATTTCTGGGGTTTATAATGACTTAAATGAGAATAAGGTTGGAAGATGAATATGGAATTTATTTGGAATTAAATAAAATTTAGAAAGGGTATGATTTTTATAACTGGATTTTTGTTTAGAGTGATTCAGATGAATATCAAGTTGATTTAAATGAATATACCAAGTTAAACAAATTGAAAGGATATCCAGTTGTTGAAGTTAAAAGTTTTTCTTAAATTATATTGGATTTATTAAGTAGACATTTCAAATCTAAATAATAGTAATTAAATTTGATATATATGGAATTATCAAAGAATTAGTTTTGAAATGGTGGAATATTTAAAACTTTGAATTATATGGAAATCGAAATGGATTAATTGGAGGTTCAAATCGGTATTTGGAATTTATTTATGAAATTTAAAAGCTATTTTACTATATAAAGTAATTTATTTAAACCATTTTAGTATTCGAAGGTATATTTCAAAGCTATGGGGTTCAAGGTATATAGATTTGAAAGTACTATGATTTTGGAAAAAGGATATATTTTGAAATAAAAATAATATCATATTGATTTGGGTTTTTAGAAAAGAAATGATATCATATTTATATGGTTTTGAAAGGGATATTATATTCTGTTTTGAAGTATAATTGTTTTAAAATGACCGTCGTGTTATAGTAACGTTTGTGTAACAACCCGCATATTTATCAATTTTATATTTAAATATTTTATCATTCGTCGGATTTTAGTCCGAAAACCTACTTTTTGCATACGGTCGAATTAGGACTCGAGACCACTTCCATTGAGTTTAAAATGCCGTTTGCGACCTTTTTGAGTATAAGCTTCGATATGTTTGGAGAAGGTTGATTTTTGCTACTTTTTCCCGCTTAGGGCTTTGGTTGGGTTGAGCCAATTAACCACTTAACTCAGTTCCAACACTCTCCTCTTCATTCACTTCTCTTCTATTTTCCTAATACTCAAGCTTTTATGTTAATGGAGGGTGGAAGAGGAAATTAAAACTCCAAGCCCTAGCTTCCTTTGCAAATCCAAGTTCTTGCTCCAAACTCAAGAGAACCCATTGGTAAGCTTCTTCTTCTTCTTCTCCAACTCATTCTCTCTTTGATTTCAGAAAATTCCTAAACCTAATTTGGGAAATAATTATCTTTTAAGCTCAGATTCAAGCTTGTTGAGTTGGAATTGAAGAGTGCTTGTTCTTGCCATTGCTTCATAGCTTCCTCTTCATTTGTTTGGGTTCAAAGGTGAGATTTTTATATCACATCTATGACTATAAATATCTTTGGTTGTTGGGTATGAATTCCTAACACTTCTTCATGTGCATTTGCTCTTGATTTGGATTGGTTTTGTGAATATTCCAATTTTTGAGTTTTTAAGTCAATTTGTGTGAAAACCATTTTATGGATGTTTGATCATGCTTTTGGTGATGCATCGAGGAGCATATAGGGCCAGGTTGTCGATTGGCATAAACCCTTAGAGCCAATGTTCGTCCGGTTGCATTTTGGAAGACTTTGCTCTTCATTTGAATAAGGCTGAAAAACAGCCCAGGTATGATTCAGTCGACTGAAAAGTCTGTTCAGTCGACTGAACCTGGAACCCGAAAGTTTCCAGGCATGATTCAGTCGACTGAATCCTCTGTTCAGTCGACTGAACCTGGAAACAGAAAGTTTTCTGAACCTGGAAAATTCCCAGGTACAGGGTCAGTCGACTGAAACTTCTGTTCAGTCGACTGAACCTGCTGTTTTAGTCCAATTTGCCATTTTGGATTGAATTTCCAATTTAAATCGATTCGTGATGATCCTATTTATTGTCATCATTTATTATCATCTTAGATGACTTATTTTCTTTGGAAATTTTAGATATATCCACTTCGATGGATCCTTTATCGATTTCATTGGATTTTTATTCACATCTTCGAATGTGATCTCTGTGATTGATTGTTTCTTCAATCCCCCTTGTGCTTTGTCACTTTAAAAATATAAAGGTTTTCTATACTAGTAGTAAATATCAAAACTCTTTCCTCAAACGATTTCAATATTATTTTAATACCTAATTCGTTTATAAAACCGTTTTCCAATCTATTAGTATATACAAACCTTTACCTCACTCGTATGAGAAATCTAATTAAATGACTTAGTAAAACAAGTGGTATGAAACGCTTGCGTTTACTTCGTTGGTTAATTTTTGGACTTGTTCGATTGAACCACTTGTGACATTTTTCTAGTGGAGATTTACAGTTTGTTCGTAAATGTTTAAGTTAAGCAAGTGGTTATGGGACATGAAGCTAAACTTTTATATTTACTAGCTTAGTGTAATTGACTCTTCTCGTTGATCATGACGATCATCTTTGTGGTTTAGACTAGCAATGTGCGATGTCTCTTTGTTTATGTGGAGGACTGTTCCTCATTTTATTGAGCTTCGTCTCATTTCTCACATGGGTCGTACCTTTTTAGGTGCGTCAATGTTTTATTATGCATGGGGTGTACCTTTCTAGGTGCATCGATGTTTGTTTATACATGGGTCGTACCTTTCTAGGTGCGTCGATGTTTATTTATGCATGGGGTGTATCTTTTTAGGTGCATCGATGTTTATTTACTTCGTGGAGCAATCGACTCAATAAGTCAGGACATGGGGCGTATCTTTCTAGGTGCGTCGATGTTCGTCTATGCATGGGGCGTGTCTTTCTAGGTGCGTCGATGTTCGACTTAGCATGGGGTGTACCTTTCTAGGTGCATCGGTGTTAGACATTACATGGGGTGTATCTTTCTAGGTGCATCGATGTTTATTTGTGCATGGGGCGTATCTTTCTAGGTGCGTCGATGCCAGAGCATGGGGCGTATCTTTCTAGGTGCGTCGATGTTCGACTGTTCATGGAGCATGTCTTTTTAGGTGTGTCGATGTCCAGTTTGTGGGATTGGCCATCCTTTTTATTGTGATTTCTGGATTTCGTGTGTTGATTTCTGGAATTTGTGTTTCACCAACTTTTACGATTGGCATGGATATATATATGTCATTTATTGTGGCTTGGTGAATGAAATCATGAGTATGACATTCCTTTTTATCTTGAGTAGATTATTGTGATATTGATTAATCTCTTGTTGATTTTCAATTACTTATTTATCACAACTTGGCATTGTGATTATTATATGTTTATGTCATATCTCCTATTCTATATCATTTCTTCTGATATTTATAGCTAGACTGATCCATTTATTATTTTCTTCTTAAATAATACTCGGGTCAGACTGAGATTTTACAGGTGCTTCTGCTTGACCCCTTATCGGACTATCATCTCGACTTTTGGCAAACTACTTAGATTAGTAGTTTATTTTGTTGTATACACTTGAGATATAGACTCATAGTTGTATTCTTTTGTATAACACGTGTTGCTATTCTTTTGTATTATTGTGGATCTTTTTAGACCGCTACTCTGATGTACACTTTCATGTGTTATATTCATATCTATTTCCGCCTTTGTGATATGAGTTGTCTGTGACTGATTGTGTTATGTTTTTTTTCTATATTTGTTTCCGAAGTCCTTTATAGCCACTGTGTAGTAGCTTTGAGTTTGTGTCGGTATGTCGGATTTCCTCTTGAGATGAAAACTTATATTTTTATCTGGCATATCGGTGCTCGCACAAAGCAATTATATAGATGGTCGCTCCTCAACAGCCTTATTCTCCGTGCTAGTTGACAGCATTACACCGTAGTGTTCTTGTCTAGTGTGGGTATAGAGGTGGGGCGTCACAGTTTGATTGTTGAAGAGACCGGGATCGGAAGTTGTCATACTCTCTACCAACTCCGAAAACCAGTTTAACAACCGTGTACGCGGTGGAGATTCCAAAATGAAGTAGGATGGTGGCGGCGTTTCCTTTGAGGTAAATACGTGGACCCGACCGCCGTGAGTTGGCATAAGGTGGCTAAAATAGGAGCGATTCTCGGACCAAGGAGGTAGCCCCTCTTATCGGACACATCCCTTCGATATTACTCTCTGACTTTTGGATTTATTCGGTGGCCACTTTTGATTTTTGATTTTGGGGGTGTTGTTCGAGGTGGGCGGTAGTAGTTGCTACGCGTTACCACCAGCCCGGATGGCAATTGGTATATCTACCTTGGCATTGCCTAGTTGTGCCGTGTCACCTACCCTAGCGCACCTTATACGATTTTGTTTTGTACCATACCTATGGAGTGCCCTCTAACGACGCCCAGTACGGGGGAGATTATGGTACTGTATAGACTATGGGAATATAAAAGTGTGTTAAGGTTGAAAATGTAAAGCCTTAGCGCTATTTTCTGTATATTATACTTTACTTTAGACACTATTATAATAGTGTATATTACTACATAGTAGATAGTTTAACAGACCCCTAGGAGGCATGAATCCCAAACATCTCTTAAGTTACTACACTCATGTTAGACACTGGATAGGAGATGTCAAATCCCGTAAACATCTTTGACGTTGTTCCACTCATATTTTTTATTGTTGATTTAACTCACATAAGATCTTTTAGTTCTGACTCAAGTGTTTTGTCTTTTCAATTCGTTCGGGTCAGCCTGAGCATTTCAGATTTAGAAGACTGTATTCTGGAGGACGAAGACGAAGATTTATTATTATTAGTTATTATAGTATCCCACTACATTCTCACCGTTCCGCTGCATTGTTATTGATATTCTCTAGTAAGTGTAACTCTGATATGTATTGTATAAGAATAATCGAATATTTTGTAAAACAGCTTCATGAACTGTATATTTGATTATTATATTTTATTGTTCCACTGCAAGATTCTGTTTTGTTTTATTTCTTTCTCTCCATTTTCTTATTTATCACATAACAATCTGCCCTTCTGTATGGTTTAAATCTGACGTGTGGGATTTATCGTCGATTTAAATCGTGTATAGAGGCGAGACGTTACACCCAAGAGTGCTATAGATATGAGGAGTTTTATTAGATTAGAGTGATATTATAGACATTTTATCAAGGACTTCTCTAAGGCACCAGCACCGTTAACTGATTTGACAAGGAGAATTAGGCTTTTATTTGGGAGGCAAGGTGCGGACACACATTTGTATGTCTACTATAGAGGTTAGAAAGTGCATCAGTGTTAGTCATTTTGAGTAGGAGTGAAGAGTCGATAGTAAACACACATGCCTGTGGTCCTTGAATAGGTGTGGTATTGATACAGAAAGGGGAAGGTTGTCGCGTTAACTAGTCGACAACCGGAACCACACGAGATGGAATATCTGACTCATGGTTTGGAGTTGGCGGCTATAGTGTTCACTTTAAAGATTTTAAGGCATTATCTACTAGGAGAGAGGTTTGATTGTTCATTGATTCTACATTATTGCAGTATCTCTTCTCCGAGAAGGATCTTAACCTTCACCAGTAATGATGGTTAGAGTTCTTCACCTCCTAAGACTTTGACAATTCCTATATGCCTAGTAGGGAAATATAGTCGTTGATACTTTGAGTGGAAGACATGCCAGTTTGGGAGTGATGTTCCAAGTGTGGACACAACTCGAGTTGTTAATTGATTATGACTTTAGAACTTGAAATGAGCTATGGCTAAAGATGTTGTTGTTCGCTAGTGGGTTTTGGGAGAACTTACAAGAGACGTTGGGAAATTTGGAACGAATCGATTGGATGATATCGAGACTGAACAAGAAATTTCAAGACCTCGTAGGCTTATTCATTTCATTTGATTTGATACAAAATAGCTTTGGGGGAAGACAGTGAAGTAGTAAAGGTTTAGTGGAGTGAAGGAAAATGTGACTACAAATGAGAGACCGATGAGAGCACGAGGACTGCCTGTATGGAGCTCTTCACTACGAGTCAGCGGAATAGGGATCTTAAGGCTAAATTAACGCTAGAGGGGGTGAATAATGTTTAATGGATTATAAGTATATTATTTAAATTCTTTAAGTTTTTACTTGAAATGATTGAATTAACAATCACAGAATCAAAGTACAGATAAAGTAAACGTAGTAAAAGTAAAAAGGAAAGAACATGTCAAGATTTAATACAGGTTCAGAGTTACCCTACATCTAGTCCCGCACAATTTCCTATGAGGATGTCTTTCGAACTAGTAAATGCAAATACAATCTCGATTTCAAGGCTACAAGACACACCCCCAGAATCCCATCCTCTGGGTAAAGCTACCTAATTTCCGAACCATAAGCACACCCACTAGATTTATGGGCTACTAAGCACACCCAATTCATTTAACCAGGCTACAATCACAGCTACTTGGATTTTAGGGATACCAAGCATACCAAACCGTATAAGAGTATGATTTAATATAACAGATCTTCGATCTTGACTACAATTGATCCTATAACTCTTGAATAATACTAGATCTTGAGAGAGAAGAGAGAAATCAAAGAGTATATGAAAGAAAATAAAACCCATAATGATTGAATTTGATTCTAGTTGAATTTTTACGGATTTTCGATAGATGTTATTTTAGAATTCAAGAGAATGAAAAGAGGAGAGAAAATAAGAAAGTCTTTAATAAAAATTTGTTTGGAAGTCTGGTATATAGGGAAACAACGGTCATATCCATTTGCAAAAAGAAAGAACGAAAAGACATTTACATTCAAAATTTGAATTTTGAAATTTACGGCTAGTATGTCGACATATGAGATTTGCATATATCGATATATTCTTCAAAAAATTGAAAATACTTTAAAAAATTATTTTGAAATCCATTACTTTGTAAAATATTTGATACTCTATAGAATCATATAAATATAGTTTATATAAATTTTAATCAAAATATAACTTAATATAACTTTATAAAATAATTTTGAATGAATTTAATAAGAATATTCAATATAATGTAAATAATATATATAAGATCAATATAGCTATAACTTATTAAAGTATAAACAAAAATTAAATATATATAAACTTAAAAAAACTAAAATAATATCTTAATAAGTATAAAGGATTTAAAAGTTATTTTGGGAAATATTTTGAAAATTTTCTTTTACAAGCAGAATTGAAAAATAATTTTAAAATAAAATTAAAGAAGACAAGAGAGATCAGGAAAGTGCTATTAAGATTTTAACATAAATTCTATGACTCTATAACTTATCTGGAATATCTTGAAATCTTGAAATCTTCAATACTCAGAGTCTTCATTTTTTAACTCTTGAAACTTTTTATCAGCATCTTGAATCCACTCTTGATATTAGCATCTTGATACTGTACAGTCTTCTTAATCAATTCCTGTCTAATATCCTGCATTATATACTACATATACTTTCAAAGAAATCAATACCTAAGGTACAAACAATCTCCTCATTTTTGATGATGACAGCTCTGTATATAAAATATATGATAATTCCCTTTGAGTTACAAAACTCCTCCTTAATCTATGAGTGGATTTTATATATTTCTCCCCCTTTGTCATCAAAAAAATAACAAACTAACTCTTACTACTATCCTAACTCTAACTTTTCTGAATAAAGCACTAATCAATCCATATAAGAAATTTATATAATGATTATGAGAAAGATTATATATAGACAATAAGTGATATATTAAATGAAATAATAAATCCAAATATTCATCCAATCAAACAAATTTTATGTCATACAGCATCTAAACAAATCCACAGAAATCAAAATCAATCAAATCCAAACCAAACCAAGTATTATTATTAGATATACGATCAAACTTATTTAAACTAGAGATTTCAAGGAACTTCAACCCATCCATCAACACTAAAGATTAGACCCACTTTGATAGCATCCTAATCTTCATCATTTTTGTTGATGGTACACTCTGGATTGGTGGTTGGTTCCTTTTTGTTCAAGGCAGAAATCATCTACCGAATCGTGTCAAAACTCCTTTCTTGCTCCTTGATAATCTATATTTGACTTAACTCTAAGTATCTCTGGTTTCTTTGGATGAAAGTAAGAACGTTCTTGAATGATTCAAGAGTTTATTCAAGGTTTTCGGTTAGTTATTGGATAGAAGAAGCCATCATTTTGGTTTTAGAGTTTAGGAATGCACAGGAAGAAGAAAGAGAGTAGATAATAACGATTCTCCGATTTTAATGGAAAGGGGTGGAAATTTTTTGGATATGAAAAGACATTTGCTATCTGTTCAATTTTCAAAATTTAAAAGTATTGAAAAGTTACCGTTGTATGTCGATATACATACCTAGGATATGTCAACATATATGCATAAATGTTCAAAAACAACCTTTTTTTGATATTCTAATGTTTTTATCTTATACTATTAAACTTTTATGTTTTTCAAAGATGATAAACAATATATAAAGCAAGGAAATAAATTTTCATTAACACTTAGATAGAGATTACATGGAACATAAAGAAATGAAAAGATACATAAGATTCAACATAAATTAAAACTAGAGAATCCAAATACAAGATAGTTTAAACAACTAGAAAGATATGGATGAAGATGATGAAGAACCACCAAGCTTGCAGATGATCTTTTCAAAGAATTTATCTATTTTGTTAGAAATTGAAGTACATTTCTTTGAAAATGGTTTCTTAAGTTTCCTTTGGTTATGAACGATCTTCGCTTCACTTTTGCAAAGATCTTTGTTGGATGGATTTGGAGGTATATTGATATTTTCCAAAGAAGTATCCTCCTACTCTTTATGTTCTTCCTCCTCAACTTCCATCTCATCTCGTTCCTCTTCCTCCTCTTCTCTTATTTCATGCTCTTCTTCACAAGCCAGCCTTTGTTCCTTTTCCACAAGTCTTTTATAAGGCTCGAGAAAAGGTAAAATATGCATAAGTGAAATGCTGGTCTTGTCAAATATTTTTCGAGGAATTGTTTCCTCTCCTTTAAGGTCAACACCAAAATAACTTAAAAAACGAGAAAGATACACACCATGAAATAGTGTGTTTTCATGTTTAGAATGATTCGTAGGAAAAAGTTCATCCAAAATGACTTGAGACCAATTTATGTCATATCGACCATAAATTGTGAAAAGAGCTTTGAAAACTTTTTAGGTCGGGTTATTATAATTATCCGTTCAAGAAGTGATACTTTATTGCAAAAGAAGGCTTAAAATTCTTGCTTTTGGATGTGAGTTTTTATCATCGTCACTTTCAAAAATATCATGAATTACTTCATAAGTGAAAATCAATTTGAAAAGATGAAAGGTCCATTCCACTAGATTTTCATCCAAGAATGTGACCCAGAAGATCACAATTTAAAACAATTTGTGTCCCTTTGACACTACTACAAACTTCCCCTTCTCTACCATCATAAAGCTTTCCTTTCAAATTTGCACAAAACATTTTTACTAACTTTGGATAACCAAAAAATATTTTTGAGAAGCACCGATTAAACCAAGAATTTCATTTTGCAAACTAAGTTTGAAAAGATCATAAATAGGAAAATCCTCAAAAATAGTAAATCTTCCGGGAAAGACATTTTTTGAAAGATAATTACTCTATATAGGCTTGAATGGCTTCTTGATCATTGAAAAGATGTCCTTTTATTTTCTTAGAAAGCATCATGGTTGCCTTAGTATTGCTTGAGGATGCCATTGAAGAATAGTTTGAAGATATAAGAGAGTTTATGATTTTTGAATTTGGAAATGAAAGTGAGAAATGAACGGACGGAGATAGAACAAGTAAATAAAGAATCAAATGATATATTCTATGGTCAATTGGTAAAATTTTAGAATATAGGAGTTGGTGTAAAGGTGGAGGAAAATTCAAAATTTGAAATTGAAATTGAAATTATGCCTACATATGTCGACATATGCTCATGGGATATATCGCCATATTGGTCGAAATTTTCAAAAATGATTTTTGCTTGACTATATCTTATTTTGTTATATAGATCTATTTATAGTTATTCTATTTTCAAAAAAATAATTTTAAATATATTTACATTATTATTTTATTACTTAAAGTATATAAAATATTTATATTTAAAATATAATCATACAATATTCAACCAATATTATTATTAATCTATAGATATTGTTAACAAATAATAAAGCAACCAAAAGAAAAGAAAATTTCATTCAAGAAATAAAAAAACTTTTGATATATTAAATGCATACCTTTTTCTGATCTGTTTTTCCATTTTATTCTGAATTATTTATTGTTGTAAAGCATATGTTAGCAAATTCTGTATCTTATTCATTATCACTTGAGGATCTAACTAAATCGTTTAATGTTGTAGTATAGGCTCTTCTCCATTTTCTGGATGAATCGATTGTTGGTGTAGATTTTAGTTTATTGAGATGTGGACAATCTCATTTTAAATGACCAAGGTCATCGTAGTTATAACATCTAATGCCATTTTCGTTTCCACTTCCGCTTCCCAAATTTTTGTTGTAATTTCTTTTGAAATTGTCCATCTTTCTATATTTTAGAAATTTTTTGAAATTCCTTATGATGAAAGCAATTTCTTCATCTTCATCGCTGTCTGAATCTAGATTATCCGTCATTGCATTAAAATATTATAGATTTCTCCTCTATTTCTTTGCTTTCTCTCTTGCCCTGCATTTGTGCTTCAAAGACATTAAATTGCCATTTAACTCTTCAATTTTTAAAGTGTTAATGTCATTAGCTTCTTCGATTGCAAGAGTGTTTTGATCCCATTCAGGAGTAAGAAATTGAGGAATTTCATAACTTGATTCTCTTTAAATTTTTTTACCCAATGCAATAAGTGAGTGCACTATATCTTGGAATCTACGATACATATCAGATATGGACTCATTTGGAGTCATTTTGAATAATTGAAACTGGTTTATTAACATGGAAATTTTGGTCTGTTTAACCTTACTTGTGCCTTCATATATAACTTGCAAAGTTCTCCAAATTTCAAATGCATATTTACATATAGATACTCGATTAAATTTATTTCTCTTTAGTAGAAAATATTCATGGCCTTAGAGTTACTTTATACAACTGCTTTTTGGTCAGCAGCCCACTATGCAATATTAGTCTCAATTTTAGTGTACTAAGTTTGTGTGGTATTCCAAGTGTCTAAACCAATGACTGTAAATAAATTTTCACTCTACACAACCAATATGTGTAATTACCGCCGTTAAAAAGTGGAGGCCCAGCAGTAGATTGTCCTTTGAGAATGAGTCACTAACAAGTGTAATAATCGTGTTACTAACAGTATTATTACTAGTGTTGGTAGTCATTTAAACTTTTTCAAAAATTAGATGTGACGACCCAGGATTTTTGAGCATTTAGAATCGGAATATTTAATTGATTTTAAATATTCAATAGTGTAATTTTAACTTGAATTACGGATATCACAAATTATTTGATAATTGAATGATTAAATTAAATAATTTGGAGTTGGGTAAATTATTGAATCTGGAGTTTTAAGCCTATTAAAAATAATTTAATGGCTTATAAAATTTATATCGACAATATGGAAAATAGTAAAAGTGTTAAAATTAATTTTGGAAGTGTTTTGTTCGGTTTTGAAATTTATATCGTTTAAATTGAATTTAAAAATAGCTTTCCGAGGCACAGTCTCAGAATTCGATGAAACCAGTTCCATTGGGTCCATAATATTGAATTATTATTGGATTTCAAATTTCGTATTGATCGGAGTTAGTGTGTGAGTGTACGTTATATAAACGCGTCGAAGTTACATCGAAAATTTAATTCAAAATACATATTCTGGTCAAACTATTTTAACAAGCTGTCTACCTTCTCTCAATATCTTTTCCATTTCATTTCAGAGCACTGTAGTTGTTCCTTCCCCAACACGCCTCATTGTCTCCATTTAGTACACTTCCTTTCCGAGTGTTCACATTTTTGGCAGACAAGAAAACAGCGTTGTCCCCTTATCTCTTCCATCATGCCGTCCCTCTTCGTCTATAAAAATAATAGTAAATAAATTTTATGCCGCGATTCCTTCTCTTCTGAATCGAAAATCAACAATGGCCGAAGCCATTAAATTTCAAATCAGTAACCGAAAAAAAAGAGAAAAAGAATGGCGGACGAGCTCCTCTCGAGTATGATGGCTCGCGACTTTCGCATTCTTGTTGATCAAAATCGTTTTCCTCTCGAATTCCTTTCAGTGAAGACAGGAAGAGCTTAGGGGTTAGGGATTCGACTGTTTGGGCTCGTATTTTGCGAGATTCTTGTGAGTTGAAGCTCGATCGTTCAATCGAAGCGAGTGGGAAAATGCTCATGCTCGCGAGATTTGGGGCTCACGTAGGGCAGCTGGGTCGTTCGAGAATTGACGCGATGGTAAGAGGAGTATCGAAGCCTGGGTTGTGAGGGAAAGGCAGCGCAGTGAGGTTTGAGTTAGGGTTTTCGAGGCGAAGCGTGCGTGAGGGCCGCGGCAGCAAGTTGTGATGGTTTTAAGCTAGGCGATAAGGTAATCACTGTTATTATTTTGGATAGTTATTATTTTCAAGTTCATCACTGTTTTAAACAAATCACTGTTTCTATGAACAAATCACTGTTAATTAACATTTAGAATATTTTAGTATACACATTAAGCCTACTGTTTAAACTTTAGAATATATGCTAAGGTGATTAACTTGTTTAACTAGCTTATTTAATTATTTTAGCTTCATAGAAATTATTAAAGGAAAACTAGTTTAAAATTTAATTATTAGTTAAGATTAGAATTCTTTTTAGTTAATAAATTATTAGGTTAAAAACCAAATTATTAACTTAAAGTAAAAATAAAAATAAAAATATTAGTAAAAATAGTAAGTAATTGTTCAGTCAATTTAAATATTAATAGATTATATAATATTTATTTAAGGTCTAAAACGTGAAGAAAACAAGCTGGTTTGGATTGGATTGCAAAGTAAAGGTCAAAGGTGAGTTAATCTCACTCAGTTAAATTTAAATGATTATATTTAAATAATTGTTTCAATGGCTGAATTGATTGATGTGATATAGTATGATATTTTGGAATTGACATATTATATTGTGCTAACATTTGTGGATGCAGGGAAAACAGGTTGGAGGGATCCAACTGGATCCGTCAACATTTATTTAAATTATTTAATTTCCCTGTTATGATGATTTGATATTTTATGATGAATTATGTTGAAATATTGAATGCTATGGTTCGGTTGGTTATGATTGGGCATATTGAATTGTCAAAAATATATATAAATTGGATTTTGGAAAGAAATTAAAAGAAGTGAATTTGGGAATAAAATAATTATAGAAATATAAAAAAAATATGAATTGGAAAAGGAATTAAGAGACCTTAAAATTCTAATAAATAAATCTTGAGTATAGAAAGGAAATTTGAATAAACAGGAAGTTAATGATTTTAAAATTCTGTGTTATTATTTAAAAAGAACAAAACATTTATTTAAAGGTTAAGATTTAAATTATTGAAAGAGTAAAGAAGAATTGGAAAAAAAAATCTGGAATTTGTATATATCGGATAAAAGTTTTAGAATCAAATGAAAAAATATAATAACAACACTAATTAAGCCCATACTTAATGAGTTTTGAAATGAATTAAGTAAGTAAAGAAATTTATTTCAAACGGGATAAGTTTGAAATCAATTTGGGAAAAAATTGATTTAAGCAATTGAAGTTGGATTTTCTCCCTGGATAACCAAGTACGTTTTCAAAGTAAGTTTTAAATATAAGTTAAAAGTTTTTAAGTTGATTTTAAAAGCAAGTTTGGAAAAATCTATTATTTCTAAATATTTGAATTCTAAAGTAAATCTTACCTTTTTATCCTATTATAGTAGTAATAATTTAAAGGATGACTTAGTAGTTTGTTTAGGATTAAAAATTTAGTTATATTTTATAAAGTAACCTTATTTTCAAATATTTATATAGTATGTATTTTTAACAGATTATTGAAATAGTTTTAATTTAAATGTTTTAAAAGTATATATTTCAAAGTAAACAGTTTTAAAATTATTTTAAAAAAAAATCTAGTTTGTGCTTGGTAACTTCAGTGGAGATAGAAAATATTTGGGAAAGTTATTCGGGAAAGAAAGATGGTTTTGAAACTGTTTCAAAGGATTGATAATAGAAATATATCTTATGAAGATATTTTGAGAAATAAATAATTTGGGGAATTATTTATTGTTTAATGATTGTTTCTGAATATTAATTGATAGTTAAATAACCGACTATCAATATTGGACAAATGCGTTGATCGTTTCGAAGAGTCCGGGATCGAGATTTATTTCTCGAAAACCACTTCGATCCGGTTTGTACGTTTCGTGAAAACGATTTTGGATTCGAAGATGGAGCAATGAAGTGCAAGTGCTAGTCGCTACTAATCCTGAGGATATTTCCAAAATGGATGTAGTAGGAATAGTGCCTTCGGTTCCGTTCGAACCCGGGACGGACTTGTATGGATGAATGCTTGCGAAACATCGTCAGGTGGACGATGGACATTCTAAGGAATATATATGTTCTATAAAAGGTAAAGCTTAGCCTCAAGCCTCATCAAATGGGAATGACTGAAAATTAGGGGATATGCAGCAAGGCTAGGTGGGTAGCACCCAAGCATGGTGAGGTCATTCCTGTCTAGATGTCCCTTTTTATTTCGGCTTAGTGGGCGGTTGCTGATCCCAACCGCGGGGTGATCTCACTCGGGACTATCCAGTAAGGGATTGGTTCCGGCCTTGTGTTGCAGGAGAGCGGGCGTACTCCTCGGTACGGTGATCTAGGCCCCGTACTGTGACAGGTGGTACCCCAGTGCCTAGTTATTAGTTGGAAATCCATTCTCCCTACGAGCCTTGTACGAGTTTTGTTTGTATTACCCACTCTGTGGCTAGTAGCTGGAATTTAATGAATGTAACAATTTCGGCTATTTTATAAGTATTTGTATATAGACCCTATTATAACATCAGAGGATTTCTATAAAAATTGTTTTAGCTATCGTAAGGTAAAAACCCGACATGTTTATTTGTGGCGTGGTCTTACGAGATGCTTTTGTTTTCAAAGGATTTTTGAAACTTTAATAATCAATTGAGTGTGATTTTCTCACGCTGGTATTCCAGACTGACTCGGGTGTTATTTAACTATAATGCTCGGGTCAGACCGAGTATTATAAAATACAGGATATGATGTTGTGGAGCTCAGGAGACGTGCTGGATGACGATACGTACTCCCGTACTTGTATATATATATTTTTCCGCTGTATTGAGATGCTATGTATTCAGTTGTATTGTATTGTATTGATGTGAGCTGTGATTGATGTACTTTGATGATGTAATGTATGTAAACAGATATATTTGATTTTGAGTAAAGATTATTTACTATCTATTATATTTTATTCCGCTGCGATGGTTAGATTTTGATGTTGATTTTGTTTTCTCTTCTTCTACTTCTTCTTCTTTAACCCAAATGGTTCGTATTTCTGTACAACTTGAGTTGATTTAGGTAGAATAGTGTTGACTCAAGGGGTACGGATTTGCGGGCTGTTACATTAGATGATGAATATTTTGAAAACTAATGCTTTGATAATTAATGTGAGTCAGTGGAATAGGGTTTTAAGGCTAAATTAACGCTGGGGGGAGGGTTTGAATAGTGTTTAATGGATTATAAGAATATTATTCAAATTCTTAACAATTTTACTTAAAATGGTGGAATTAACAATCATAGAATCAAAGCACAGATAAATTAAAAAGAAAAGAATACACCAGGATTTTGTACTGGTTTGGAGTTACCTTACATCTAGTCCCACACAATTCCTTGTACGTATTTCTTTTCAATTAGTAAATGCAAATACAGTCTTGATTTCAAGGCTACGAGGCACACCCTCCAGAAACCCGGTCTCTGGGTAGAGCCACTTGATTTTCGGGCAACAAGCACACCCACTAAATTTACGGTCAACTAACCACACCCAATTGATTTAACTTACAATTACACCTACTTGGATTTCAGGGATACCGAGCATAACACAAAGTATAAGAGTATGATTTGATAGAGTTTACAAACTCAAATCTTTGATCTTGATTATAATTGATCCAATAACTCTTGAATCGCACTTGATCTTGAGAGAGATGAGAGATCAGAGAGTATATGAAAGAAAATCAAACTAGTAATGATTGAATTTGATTCTAGTTGAATTTTGGCAGAGTTTCGATAGAAATTGTTTTAGAATTCAGGAAAATGAAAAGAGAGGAGAAAAATAAGAAAGTAGTTAATAAAAATTCGTTTGGATGTCTGATATATATATGGAAACAATGGCCATGTCCATTCGCGAAGAGAAATGAAAAAAGACACTTCCATTCAAAATTTGAATTTTGAAATTTACGGCCAGTATGTCGACATATACTTCACAAAATTGAAAAATACTTAATAAAAATTATTTTAAAATCCATTGCTTTGTAAAATAATTTGATACTCTATAGAATCATATAAACATAGTTTATACAAAGTGAATAATATATAAACTTAATAATAATAGTCAATATAATGTAAATAATATATATATATATATATATATATATATATATATATAACCCATATAGTTATAAATTATTAAGTATAAAAATATTGAACATATATAAACTTAAAAACACTAAAATTATATCTTAGTAAGTATAAGAGATTTGAATATCATTTTGATAAATATTTTGAAAAGATTATTTAAAAATAGAATCGTACAAGTAAAGAGATCTATTCATTGATAAGAAAAAGAAAAAATGTGAACGGTGATTGAATTGATGATAAAATGGAATCCTGGGTCGCGAAAAGTGATTCGATTGATGATATTTGAAAATCAATTTTAAAATAAAATTAGAGAAGACGAGAGAGATCAGGAAAGTGCTGGCAAGGTTTTAACATAAATTCTATGACTCTATAACTTATCTAAAATATCTTGAAATCTTAGACTCTTTAATACTCATGAGTCTTCATTCTTGAACTCTTAAAGCTTTATATCAACATCTTGAATCCACTCTTGATATCAGCATCTTAATACTGTACAGTCTTCTTAATCAATACCTGTCTAGTATCCTGCACTATAAACTATGGTATCTTGATAAAACATAGCATCTATATTTTATATAATGTCCTATAATTGTTATCATCGAAACCAATACTTAAATTACTAATAATCACTTGGTGAGATTTCCATTTTTCATCATCTTTCATCCTATATATCATATTTGATGCTTTATACTAGATAATTTAGTATCTTGCATGCTAGGATAGGCATGGATGTTACCTTTTGACGTTTAGTCCTATATGTGCTTGTTTGATGGTTGATTGTTGGCATTCAATATGATTACTTTTGCTTATATGGTTAATAGGCATGCAAGATAGTTATGGTTGTAAAAATCACCAGGCGGAGGCCAGGCGATTAGTATGGACTAGGGATTAATCATTTAGGTGGGGATTAATCAGAGCCACTAATTTTGGTTAACTCATATATTTTGGATAAAGCTTTATTGTTTTTTAGTGTTGATTGATAGAAATTAGAATTTTGGATTTTGAATATACTTATGAGTAGCCAAATAGGCAAAATCGCTTAAAACAAGCATATTGATGCTTATATGTGACATTGAACCTTAAATAATGCTTAACCAAGGCCTAAATACATATTTTGATTCTTACATGAGGCGTCAAACCTTGTCCAAGAAGACCTAGGAGAATCGTAGGCGGTAAGCCAAGCCTAGCGCCTTGGAGGGGACTGGGTGGAGACTTAGAAGGATTTTTACAACACCAGTTATGGTCTGATATAACATATTTATTTAGGATGATTGCTATATATGATTAGCATGCTTAAATCTTGATACAATGTTGAAATTGTGTTTAACCCTCTTTGTTGAGTACATGTTCAGAAACATGGAAGCAAGTGTTAGCTGTTTGGATGCTTACTCGCTTGTATTCGCATATAAATAGTGTACTCTTGCTATAAAAGAAGTACGTAAGATCTGTAGTGTAGATCTAGCTATATATATGCTTGTATGTCCATAGAAATGAGACGCCTCAGATATGAGATGTACATATCCGTGTTGGTTCGGGATTTATTCGGACCTAGTCAAACAAAGGAGGTGATTTTTTCGTAACAAAAGAAGCTTTGAAAGCCTATGGGTTAGGAGACATTCTTCTTACTTTAGGAAGTTCGAGGATGAAATTCTTTTAAGTTGGGGAGAATGTAACAACTCTTATTTTTAACGATAGGATATTTAAATCATTGATCTAAATATTGAATCATTAATTAACTAACTGTTCAAAAATATGACTTTTCACATACGGTCGAATTATGACTCGAGACCACTTCCACTATGTTTGGATCGACTTTTGCGAATTAAAATGAATATAAATATCACTATATTTGAAAATCGGATGATCTTATGGTCAAAATGATCTTGAAATGCATGAATTACTCCGGAGCATTGTCTTGAATATTGACAAAATATATACCATTGAGAAAAAAATGAGGTGATGTGCATTGATGGGTTTCGTTGCCATTGCCATTGGCATTGGATGTGCTATGTGATCGTACGAACTCAAAACATATATGGCAATTTATTTGACAAAATCAAATAAATTATATATAAGAGTAATAAATACACACACTCAAGCATAATTTCCCACTTTCATTTTTCCTCTCTTCCTTCTCCAACAAAAGAAAAATAGCCCCCCCCCCTCTTTCCTCTAATTAAATTGAAGCCATAGTTCACGAAAGTCAAAGAGACTAGATTCGTTGAACTCAAGGTGAAGGGAGCTTCGAATCTATATAGACTATGGATGGTGTGGCAGTGACTAGTGAATGAGCTATATCAACCATCGATCTAGGGTTTAGGTTCATTGGCAAAGGAGGAAGAGGTAGGTGGAGATAATAACACCATCATCTTTCTCTTATCGAGGAGCACCTTCCCATGAAGTTTAGGTGATCCCGATCAATCCAATCGCGTTATTTGTAGCGGGAACGGATTCGAGCAGGTCGCATTTTAAGGTAGGGATTTAGACGTGGAAAAATAAGGATGATTGTGAAGACCGTGTGTAGTATGGCGTGATGGAGGTGATGGTTCAATATTTCATGGTGTGGACATGCAGAAATCAGAGATGAGTGCAAGACATTGATAGGTTCATATGCACCTTTATGCACATCAAAGTGAATCTGGGGGAGAAGGGTTAAGGGTTAATTAAGATAATTAGTGAATTAATTATTTTTATCAATCATTTTTTGTATTAAATTCATATCTTTTGCATATGAGATCCGATTTGGACGTGCTTCCTTATGTTACACTCGTGATGGAGAGCTTTATGACTTGGCATAGGATTAGACAGCTTTTGTTGAGGTGGGTAATATTGTCTCTCACCATACTATGATTGTTAGTTTAGTATAAAAATGACATTTTGAACTGATTTCCAACTTTAAAACATGATTTTTCATATATTTAAACCCATACTTGATTTTATAAAAGAAGTTAAGTGTTCTAAAAATGGTTTTATGCATATTGATCGAATGCACAAATGATGGAAACTCATATAATGAGAGAGTTTAGTGCATGTCGATGGGATGCACAAATGTTAGAAATTCTTACAGATGGGATTTGTTATAGAAGAATATTGGGATGTGTGCCCACTGATATGATGATGGAAAACAATGGACTTAGATAGGCTTCGGACTTCAGGATTGATGCCATGCGTTTTCACTTGGGTTGTACTTAGCAATTTTTGTTAAATACACAACCAAAATGGTCGGTATTGACCATTATAGAATGGTTGGTGTCAATCACTATTAATGATGGTCGATTTGGTAAAGCTTTGACATGGTTGATGAGGAGGCTTCAAGGAGTGTGATTTGGTGGTTTATTCATGCGACTAACTCTTGGGCTTGATGTTATTGCTCAACGATGAGCAATTTCGATGGTGAAGCGATGACATGACGCTTCGATGTGATGGCTTCAGGACTTTGATGACGATGACTTGATAGTGATGGAGTTATGTTCCAATGATGATGGCTCGATGTTGATGGAGTCATGATGATTTTCCACAAGGGTGAGTTCTAGAAAGGGTGATATATGGATATAATGGTGATTGATTCTTTCATGGAATAGCTCCTCAAGGAAAATGGCAATAAGATGAAGCAAGGAAAGGCTTGGATACATGTGCTAAGTGATCATTGATACTCGGAGTCTTTTCTGATGTACTCAAAGTAGGGGTATTGGGAGGATGCTTATAGGTACCTTGTTAAGCAACCTTGGATCGGTTGATTGGATCTGTATACCCTGGACCGATAGATTGTGCCTAGTATTAGCTTTGGGCAGTGTATTTTTTCGTCGACGGAAGTTCTATCGGTTTAGAAAACCATCGAACGAATTTAAATTAAAAATAACCTCAAGCGCACAGTGTACGAATGTAGCACATGGCGAATACGGGTCGATCCGTAGGGAATTGATGATTTTAAAAATCTATTCAATCAAATTAAACCAAGGTTGAAGAAAATGTTAAACTAGAAAAGAAGAAAAACAAGCAAAAGAAAATTGATAAAAATATGAGTGTTAAGACAATTTAGAGGCAATTTCCACTCTCTAGATCACATAAATCAACAAAATGAAGTTATGATCTCTCTTTTCTTATCATTTGTGAACTAGTTGATGTGCTTATCATAAGTATGATATATTTGTGCTATTAATTAGCTCAATATAAACCATCAAACTAGAACACAACCACTAATACATTTTTAAATCTCATAAAATATGACAACAAAATTGAAAGCAAAATCTATTTTAAGCATGGCCTATTAACTATTAATTAGAAATATAAGCCATCAAATTTTAGTTTCAACGATCACTTCTTTGCCATAATCATATGTAGATGAAGAGGCAATTTGTGTTTTGTTTGTTTAAGCATAGCCTATTTGTAATGAACAACATAGACTATCAAATTCAAAGCTAAACAACATCATTAAACCATTTCAATCATTCTCATTAAGCACAAAAAGAGAGCATAAATATCAAATTGAGTTGAAGCTACATGATTAGAGAGCTACACTACCCCTAAATTGAAGGAGTTTAGCCGCTCATATTTGTTATCGTATGAACAAATGTAGCTTGCAACATGAGAGAAAAAGAAAAAGAAAAAGAAAAAGAAAAAGAAAGCAATAAAAAGAAAAACTATTCTACTTGCATGAAAAATAAATCTAAACTACAACATGAAAGTAAATGAGCATGAAAAGGAAAAGAACATTTATTGAAGTTGCATAAAAAAAATTACGTAAAGAGAAATGGCCAAGTAGCCATGAAAGGAAAGAAGAGAGCTTGGTTTTATTTTGAGCCTAAAACTAACTAAAAAGAGACTAAGAGAGAGGAGGGTTACACGAAACATAAGGGGTTATTTATACATGCATGAAACCCTAATCCATAATTTGGGGAATGACCAAACTACCCTTGAGAAAGTGTGGAGCCAAGTAATCATTAGCTTCTACTAATCATTACTTAAGTGTACATGAAGCCATTAATTCCATAAGCATGTGCTCTAGCCTTTAATTTGTACATTAAGGTGGTGGGTAGGTGGGGTCCTCCATGATCTTCACTTTGAATTATTTCCATCTTCATTCCTTTATATTCTTTGTGCATGCATGTTCCTTCATGAAACCACTCCTATTTGAGACCAAATTCCTACAACAATATATATAAATTTCCAATTAATTTTTCTCAAATAAATACATGCACACAAATGACCGTTTTGCCCCTATATGAAGATGGATATGTGACAATTTGGAATTAATATGGATTTTGGTTAAAACAAGTTAAAATACCCAATATGATCATTTATTTAATTCAAAAAGAATAAATATGGTGGTAAAAATATGCACATTTACGTGCACATCAAATACCCCCACACTTATCTTTTTATTCGTCCTCGAATAAAATAAAACTAAGATAAAATCCGTTTTCGTAGGGAGCACGATTGCATTTAGCGTATGCAACAAGCCATTAAACCTCTGGCTGTCCCCAGTAGGACGAGTGTTGTCTCGTGAGGGTTTTCGGCGGATACTACCCACAAAATCCAAACGCGGGATGAAAATATTTACAAAATACGAGATTTATTTACAAAGAGATGAATGCAAGTTTTTGAAAATATTTACAAATGAAGGATTTATTTATAAATTGACATGAATAAGTTAAATATGGGTTTTAGTTATTATCTTGAAAATTTATGTCATTTACTCGTCAAAATTTCCAACAAAAATCAAGTTATCATAACACATAGACTATAGTTTAACTCGTTGTTTTGGTTAATAACACAGTGTAACTATGAAATGGATCCTTAGTTGATTATCAAAGTTTATCAAAGTGGTATTTTCATTTCTTTTCAATAACAAATCAAATCAAATAAGTAAAAATAGTGCTAGGATTTCAATTGCTTGCTCTCTCATTATTTGCAAGAAAAATTACACACAGAGCACAGGTAAACTGAGGCCATATATACCACCCATGCATTGTCTTTCGGGCTTATGTAAGGGGAGTATAGAGCATGGCGATTGCACATACTTTCATGCATACACCTATCGACCGTAGGTGGTTTTTATTAAGTCTGTTCTTTTTTTTACATGCGTTCCATACATGCATAACCGTGAGGACTTTTATCAAAACACATAATCAAAGATTCCAAGTAATTCACCCATGCATAACCGTGAGGACTTTTAAATGAGAGTGAATACTATGGGTGTTGTTATTTTTTAAGAGAGAGAGTTTTGCAAAATCATCTTAACACCATTTGATTTAGAAGACAAAAAAAATGTTATATCTTTACTTTAAATCAACCACTTTTTAAAACAAAGATTTTCAATTAGGATGTATTTCATAATTAACACGTATGAATCTTCCTATATACTAGTTAAACCATTGTTATTTGTAATCAAACTTAATTTTTATTTTTGTTAAGATAAATAAACTTTAAAAAAATTCAATTCAATAAACCAAAACCATATATTTATCCTATAGTGAATAAATAAAAAATGCTTAAATAAAATTGTTTTTTTTTGTTTTTGAGATTTTTTTTTTGCAAAGAAAAAGTAAAAATAAATCATGAAAAATCTAAAATGAAGATGAGCCTCCCCCACACTTGATTTTAACTGTGTCCCCAAAATCAATCCAAGCGGAAGGAGAAAAAAATAAAATAAAAACATAACCTTTATTTCAATAAAAATGAAAAGATGATTATTTACAAGACATCAGAAAGTATGCCGTTAAAGAGTAAATGAACCGGTCTTCCAAGAACCGATTCATTTGTCTCACCAAGTATGTGAGACCCATCTCAAGCGCAGAAAATCAAACCATAAAAGATTTCGAAGTTGAATGTGGATTTGGAAAAAAGAAAGTCATTTTATTGAAAATCATACGAGTTGTTTTATTTTCGATGATTTTTGGGGTAGATAGAAAATTTGGTTGAAGTTCAATTTCTTCCAAAGTATCGATTTCAAAATCAAAATGGTGATCGAAATTTTCCCCTACAGAATTCAACAACTCGTTTTCAAAAAGTCCGTAAAATTTATGTTCGTTAAATTCGACTTCCTTTGTTGGATTATCAACAACTTCATCATGTAAATCGAGTTTAAAATTCAAAGTTGTCGTATTCAAATTTTCGGAAAAAGGAAGATTGAAGTTTAAATCGAGTTTCACACCCTCAAAAGAATTGAAATCCAACTCCGTTACCATGTTTTCAACAACTTCGTTGAGATTTTCGTTTTTAATTTCGAAAGTTATTATTTGAAAATCATCAATTTGGGTAAACGGTGGATTATCACTTGACTTGTCACACGTTTGAATTTGAGTATGTTTACCACGTTGATTCAAATATGTTTTGAACACCAAATCTATGTGATCATTGTACATTTCATTCATTTGTTCAACAAAATACAATTTGTAGTTATTAAATTGAGAATTTTCGATTTGGATTTGTTGAGAACAAAAATTTTCACTCGTAACATGGTTAAGATTATTCTCATTGCCAAATTCATTTGAAAAGTTATTCCCATTCTCATGTTGAGTTTGAAATTCATTTTGGAGTTCGAAATTAAATTAGCATGGGTTATAATGGTAGTCGTTTGAATTTTGAATTGAGTTCAAATTTTGAAATCCTTGACTCGAGTTATTACACAAATAAGAATTACATAAATCATTTATTTCTTGATTTTGTCGTGTAGAAAGTTCGAGTAAAGATGAAATCATTTCAATGCTACTTTTAAGAGTCGAAGGTTGGTCATCGTTTTGAAAATTTTGTTGTTCGAAATTTGAATTATTTATACAATAGTTGTTGTTAAAATATCCATACAATTTGGAGTGAACTCATATGGATTGTATTGATTTTCAAAACTAAATTCAAATGAGTAAGAAAAAGGAAATTCAGACATTTTCAAGATTTTTTTTTTGGTTTTTTTATAAAGAAAAATATTTACATGTAGAATTTATTTTTCAAAATGGAAAATTGATTTTTGTTTTGTTTTCGGGATTTTAAAATTTTTTTGGCTTTTTTTAAAGAAAAAGTTTTATATATTTTTATTGGATTTTTGTTTTTCTAAATTTTTTGGATTTTTGAAATTTCAAAGGAAAAGGATTTAAAAATTTCAAAGAAAAATAAAAGGAATATTTACATTTTTTTTTTAGTTTTGGATTTTTGGATTTTTTTTGTTTTTTTTAAATATGCATGAACTAATGCTGCTAAATGAATGCAGTGGTTAATTGCAAATGATTTATCCTAAGTTGACCCAAAATTGTAAAATCACACATTGTCTTAGATAAACAAGATAGTTCTCATCCAGGTAACGGACATGATTTACCGGTGCACCACAAATCACCGTAGCAATGCAGCCGAAGGTTTAAGTACCTTCAGAGGTACAACCACTATAATATTTACGAATCACCGTAATATTTATAAAGGGTTATTACTCTGCCGTAGCCTAGACACCAAGAAATTAAATTGTTTAAAGAAGGCAATTTGTCAATATACAATTAAGTGTTATCGATTTTTAACCGTTATTATTAATCAAAATCTAGGATGAAATGCAAAGTTGAAACTAAACGTGTATTAACAATGCAACTACGAATGAAATTGTTTTTGTTTTTGAATTTTTTGTTTTGTTTTACATAATACAAGCGAATAACAATGCAAAGCAAATAAAACAGTAGATATAACAAGCAAGCGGTTTTATTTTTATTTTTATTTTTTTGGCAAGCAAGGCGAAGTAAGCTTCTCCTCCAATCTGCTATGGCAACCTAAAATATAAAACAAGATATATATATATATATATATATAGATTTTTTATATGTCAATGAAAAAGCAAAATCAAATAAATCAAAAGCTTTTTTTTATAAATAAAATAAAATCAAAACAAAGAAAACAAATGAAGTCTAAATAAAAGAAAGCAACCTTTTTTTTAAGATTGAACTAAAAACAACTCAAAAAAAAAGTAAAAAAAAAATTCACTCACTAAACTTATAACCCACCCACACCCAACCCGGCCTACCTAATTTTTTTTTTACAATTCTCAGGTAAAAATAAAATCCTTCACATTTCAAATATTCAGTTCCTCAATCCAATAATCAACGTTACTCGAACAAGATTTCACAAGAAAATTCAAACGCTAAAATTTTCTCAATTAAATAATTCCCGCAAGCAATTCGAAATTCGAAAACCCAATTGATGAATTTGTCGCGGTTTCATGGGACATTTGAGGGGTCGCGACCGATGGTTGCAGTTGTAGGGATTTAGGCCTTTGGCTGCTGCGCGAGGTGAAGGAGTTGTTCGAATAGATTTCAGGCTAGCAGTTTTGGCAAGTGGATTGCTAGTTCGTGGAGATGGGGCCGTCATTGGTAATTGTGGAGAGGTTGCTTTTCAGGTGGCTGCTGTTTGCGGTGGTCGTGAGAAGCTATTGTATTGCTGTTTGAAATGGGGGAAGTGAACAGTGAGGCTAAAAGGTTGGTGAACTTGAGTGAAGGGGATGTTAGACTTGTTGAACAGTGTGGGATGATTATGGTATATGACATATGAATGGTTTGTAGGTGGATTGGGGTGTTCGACTTGGTTTGTAGCTGCTGTCAGTGATCGAAGTGTGATCAAGGCAAGTAGATAGAGGTGGTGATCGTTTTTTTAGTGGGGTGTGAACTTGCTGATCTGTTGACAGTAGTTGAAAAATGAGGTGATGAATGTTGGTTGTTGGTGGTCTGGTGGTTGAACTACGGTGAAGTCGGGAGACAGTAATGAGTGTTTGGTCAGTTAAGGGGATGTCGAACGCGGGTGATGACTGGAAAATGAAGTGATGACTGCAAGTTGTAAGGGGAGGAGGCAGAGGAAAATATGGGAGAAATTGTAGGAAATCAATGAAGGGAAGGAACTGCAATGTTGCTACAGTTGTACAAGAGTGATTATGGATGATGAATTGTGATGTCAGGTAGAAGTATGTTGGTGGATGTTTCAGGGTTGAAGGAGGATGAAGTGCAGAGTTGGTTGGGAGGTGTTTGCAGAAGAGTTTACAGGGGATGACTATAGTATGGGAGTCTGTATGCCTTGAACTCTATGAAATTGGTGTGTCAAATGGTGTTTGTGTTTGTGGAAGTGCACTGTGATATGTAATAGTCACAGTTTCAGGTGGGTGGTGATTTTGAACTGCACTATGGTAGTGGTTTGTGCTCTAATGTGTATGTGGTCGGAGTAGGTGGTTCAGGTGACAGTTTGGTATGAAGTTGTGTTGAATGTATTGTCTGGTCGGGATGAATGTATGTGTATATGAGTGGGAGAGTGGTGTTGAATGCAGGCAGCAACTAAAAACAGGCTTTGGTTGAATTATGGGAAGTTGTTGATATTTGAGTAGCACAGTGGAGTTATAGGCAGAGGAATGGTACAAGCAGAGGAGTGTTGTAATAGAGAATGTTCAGTTGAACAAACAGAAATGAAATTGTAACAGAACAATGTAACAGAGAGTGTAATGCAATGAAAGTTGTACAGGTGAGAATTGAAAATGATATGAAAAATGAAATGGCATTTTTGTTTTTGTTTTTGAAATGAACTTCTGTATTTTTTTTATATAGAAACTAGAAATGCAAATGCTAATTGTAAACGAAAAATGCACAAGAACAAAAACACACAACAAACAAACACAATTTTTTTAATCACAAACACACACACAAAATAAAAAACACATAAAAATCAAAGAAAAATAATTCGAAGAATAGAAAATCAAAATCAAAGCAACTCCCCGGCAATGGCGCCAAAAACTTGTTCGTCGACGGAAGTCCTATCAGTGTAGAAACCGTCGAACGAATTTAAATTAAAAATAACCGCAAGCGCACGGTGTACGAATGTAGTACATGGCGAATACGGGTCGATCCGCAGGAAATTGATGATTTTAAAAATCTATTCAATCAAATTAAACCAAGGTTGAAGAAAATGTTAAACTAGAAAAGAAGAAAAACAAGCAAAAGAAAATTGATAAAATATGAGTGTTATGACAATTTAGAGGCAATTTGCACTCTCTAGATCACATAAATCAACAAAATGAAGTTATGATCTCTCTTTTCTTGTCATTAGTGAATTAGTTGATGTGCTTATCATAAGTATGGTATATTTGTGCTATTAATTATCTCAATATAAACCATCAAACTATAACACAACCACTAATGCACTTTTAAATCTCATAAAATATGATAACAAAGTTGAAAGAAAAATCTATTTTAAGCATGTCCTATTAACTATTAATTAGAAATATAAGCCATCAAATTTTAATTTCAACAATCACTTCTTTGCCATAATCATATGTAGATGAAGAGGCAATTTGTGTTTTGTTTTTTTAAGCATAGCCGATTTGTTATGAACAACATAGACTATCAAATTTAAAGCTAAACAACATCATTAAACCACTTCAAACATTCTCATTGAGCACAAAAAGAGAGCATAAACATCAAATTAAGTTGAAGCTACATGATTAGAGAGCTTCATTACCCCTAAATTGAAGGAGTTTAGCCTCTCATATTTGTTATCATCTGAACAAACGTAGCTTGCAACATGAGAGAAATAGAAAAAGAAAAAGAAAGCAATAAAAAGAAAAACTACTCTACTTGCATGAAAAATAAATCTAAACTACAACATGAAAGTAAATAAGCGTGAAAAGGAAAAGAACATGTATTGAAGTTGCATAAAAAAATTACATAAAGAGAAATGGCTAAGTAGCCTTGAAAAGAAAGAAGAGAGCTTGGTTTTATTTTGAGCCTAAAACTAACTAAAAAGAGATTGAGAGAGAGAGAGAGAGAGAGGAGGGTTACATGAAACACAAGGGGTTATTTATACATGCATGAAACCCTAATCCATAATTTGGGGAATGACCAAACTACCATTGAGAAAGTGTGGAGGCCAAATAATCATTAGTTTCTACTAATCATTATTTAAGTGTACATGAAGCCATTAATTCCACAAGCATGTGCACTAGCCTCTAATCTGTACATTAAGGTGGTGGGTAGGTGGGGTTCTCCATGATCTTCACTTTGAATTATTTCCATCTTCATTCCTTTATATTCTTCGTGCATGCATATTCCTTCATGAAACCACTTCTATTTGAGACCAAATTCCTACAACAATATATATAAATTTCCAATTAATTTTTCTCAAATAAATATATGCATACAAATGACTGTTTTGCCCCTATATGAAGATGGATATGTGACAATTTGGAATTAATATGGATTTTGGTTAAAACAAGTTAAAATACCCAATATGATCATTTATTTAATTCAAAAATAATAAATATGGTAGTAAAAATATGCACATTTACGTGCACATCAGTATTGAGTACATGGAAAACTGAGATTTTTACATTAATCCCTGGCGGATGAATTGTAACGATCCCGGTTTTCAGCCAGATATAAACTGATAATTTATATAAAAATCTAGAATAAATTATGAATTAATTTGATATTTTCCAAATTAAATAAGATATGTGATTATTTATTTATATAAATAGATTATAATTTGAAATTCAAGAATAAATATCATAGAAAATGAAATGGATTTAAAACTATATTTTAAATTTAATAAGAATTTGTTTTCTATTATATATATATGTATATATACACACACATTATGATTTGAAAGTTATGATTTGAATTTAATATAATAATTTTCAAAATCTATTTTTAGTTAAATTATATACATATATGTCATATACACGTGTGTATATTTATTTATGTATAATTAAGCTTAAAATCATTTTCTTTAAAAGTCATACAAGTATTAATAATAGAAAATGTATAAAACATAACTAAGTATTATTTGTTTAAATTAATAAAAGGTTTAAAACACCTTTCCTTTATATTTGTAATAAATAATTTGTGTGTATATATATAGTAATAAACATTTAAAAATATATAAAAAAACACACACACACACAGATATATATATAAACCATATGCTAATGTAAAAAGGAAATATATTTAAAACATATTAAAATTATTAATGCATGAAATATTACATGTGTAATCATCTTAACAAGGAATTAAGCAAGTGCAAACATTTTAAATATATTATGACATTTGTAAGAAAATAATTAAAGACTTAAACATTTGTAATTTAAGAAATCATGAAAATGAACAAGTGGCAAGATGTATTTGTTTGTCTTTTCAAATTTATAATGTAAATTAACATCAAGAGTAGAAACCAGGATTCATCAATTTCTCTTCATCTTTCTAAAATTAAAACTAAAATGAAAAAGAAAGAAAAAATATGAATCAAAAACTTGAATCAAACAATTCCCAGCTTTAACCTGAGAAGAAAATAAAATCAAAAGGCAAAGCATTCCAGATTTTCACAACAAACATCTCTTCCCATTTTCAAACTGAAGTTATAAATTCAAATCAACATCATCTCAGCATAGTTTATAGACTTCAATCTTTAACCTGAAGCAAATAATTAAATTCTCATATCAAATAGGCAAACCTGGAAAACAAAAAATAAGGCAAGCTTATGCTTTAAATAAATGCAAGATCAAATCAATATACTTCAGTTTCAAGCTAAAAGTAGATCAGATTCGACAATCAGATCCAAATCAAAGCATCTTCAACCAAACATCAAAATACAGATGAAAGTTGGTTCCAGATTTTAAGTCCAATATCTGTCCTCTGTTCTTCTTTCCAAGGTGAGCAAACTCACTTGAACCTATCTATATGTTTTGATATCTGAATTGATACTTGAAGTATATTGTGAAAAATAATTATTTAGTTGTTAATTATGTCTTCATGCTTGTATATATATGTGTAAATATATGTGGGCATATAGAAAACATGCTTCTGTTGCAAGCTCAACAGGTTTTAAACAAATAAAACAATTCAAATTCTCTTTGCCAAATCTGTTTTAGGCTTAGATCCCTAAAGAAGAAATGATGATAACAATGTAACATTATTTTTGAAAATAATTCCCAGTAAAAATATTTAGTGATTATTTCAAAAACTAGGAATTATAGTAAAAGTCTTTTCAACCCAGAAAATCGAATGTCTGGATTTCAAGTTCAATCATAGGAACATATTCGCATTTCAAAATTATGATTTTTGATAATCAACTCATAATTTTTAAGTTTATATTCGCGGAGAAATTTTGAGATGAACTGAAATTGGGTTTTTGGGAAATAATGGTGATCGGAGTGGTGGGGTTTCTCGGGATCATGGCCATAGCTAGCTCGGAGGTCAAGGGTTTCAGGAAAAATGGTGGATGAATTTGTAATGGATCGAGGTGGCTGGTCGATGGTGATATAGGGTTTAACGACCTAATTTGGTCGATGATAGAAACATGGCGAATTCGCTGTTATGGGTGGATCAGGTGCTGCCGCACCAGGGGGGATCGAAACATTGATGAATGGAGCTGCTGTGGTCAAGGTGGCATGGTTGCAGGTGGTCGAGATCGTCGGTGCGAGGTATTTTAGTTATCAGGTTGGTTTCTACTAGTGACTTGATTGGCTTGAATTTGTTTTCCAGGTCGATTCGCCAACTTTGATGGTCAGGAGGTTAGGATAGTTCATCGACAACATGTGGGTGGTCGTAACGATGGTCGGAGATGACCAGGTTAATCGTGCATGCACACATGTGCACGGTGGTGCCTGGAATGGTTAGAGCTTGGGGAAGAAGTGTGTAACCCGAAGTCGTACTTGGGAATTTAGGGTAGATGTCTCGGGGTGTTCCTCAGGTTATTTGCATATATTCTGTTATCAGATTTAAAAATTTAAATCAAAGTTTTAAAACAAGAAAAAAAATAACTCGAAGAGGGTCTCGGGGAATTGGGTACTTGACTCGGCTGAAGTCCCGAAGTAGTCTCGGATTGATGTTAAAACAGTTTTTGTTTTTAAATTGAGTTTTTCTAAATTTAAATTTAAAACGAATTTAAAATTCTTTTAAAATAATAACTGCTTTATTTTAATTTTGGGGTTAATTAAATTTTTAAAGAAGCTATTTTAAAATTAATTTAGTTTTAAAGTGTTTTATATAGATATATAATCTTTATTTTAAAAGTCTACTTTTAATAAATTTAATATGTAAAATTGATTAAGGAAATGTTTTTAATTATGGATTAACTTAAATGTTTTAGTTAATCCATGTGTTAACAATAATTAGTTTTAAAGGTTTATCAAATAAACTTGAATATAATTAAACTGAGATAAATGGGTTATTTTAATTTGAAATTCAATGATAATTACTTAATTTAAAGGTTAATTAAGTATTAATTAAGGTTTAATTAATCGTGAGTTAAGTTATTAATCGTGAGTAATTAAAGTATATTTACTTAATGAGATAAATTAAGTTTAATTACTTAATGTAATTAATAAAAGATTATTACTTAATGTGATTAAGGTACAATTACTTTGTGTAATTACAACAAAGGATAATTAATTAATTAAGATAAATTAATGAAAGTGTACTGCTTATCTGTATACTATTGTGTTTGTATTAATGATGGTTGTAATATGTTGTTGTTGTATGTAAAACCTCTGGACTACACCACACACATGCAAATATGGATTGCACAGGAAATTGGTTAAGTCACAGGCAATTTGAATTTAATATTATTTTCAAATGATGAAATGGCTTTAAAAGATGAATTTTGAATCCAAATGGTTATGGAATTGGAATTGGATTGAATATGAAAGGCTTTGAAAAGGAAGTTTTGAAATTAAAATTGAGTTCAAATATAATATATCTTATTTAAGTTTTGAAATTGTTTTGGAAATTATAGTTTGAAAGGGTTATACAAGTTATACAATATATATATATATATATATATATATATATATATATATATATGGATTTTTAAACCATTTTAAAGTATTAATTTGGGAATTTAAATTTAACCCAAGTTCATACTTTAAAAGCTATAACTTGTGCATATTTGATCTGATTTTTCTGAAACGAAAAGTATTTGTTTTCAAATAATAATGGCTTTCATATAACGAAAGAACTTCCAGTTTTTGTTAAAAGGATTTCAAGTTTGAAATGTAATTGTTCTGAAAGCTATGAATGAATATTTGTGAAAGATTAGTGAACTTTGTTTTAAAATTGAAGTGGATTTTAAAAGGGTGAATCTTTTGTTTTAAAAGATTAAAGTGGAAATTTTTTAAACCATTCAAAAGAAGGGTTTTTGGCTAAAAGTTATGACTTAACTAAGATCCCAATATATCCATATGGCTTATAAAATTAAGCGCTCATTATTCGTTTATCCGGGAGAGGACTTTGTGTCATATAACCCATTCTGAACAATTATACGACAAAATGGATAGCATTTGAAGATCGGTGGTGAAGACCGAGTATTTTCGAGAACGAAAGGATTACCCGTCGAATGTCTCTACACTGAGTCGCGCCGGTATAGAGATCTCCATATGTGACGGGGAGTCCAATCAAGATTGTGAATACCCGGATTGCAAGGACTTCATTGAAGTGCCTTCGGTTCTGTTCGAATCCAGAATAGACTTGTATGGATGTATGTTTGACATTACGCTTTGAGATGTAAAGCTGATTTCTATCAAATACATTTCTGTTTGGTAGCGGAGAATTTATTCTCTTAGCTTAACACCCTTCTCCGAGACGTACGAGCTCAAAGGTTGTTTAGTTGATATTTACTAGTGATACATTCCCAATTTGGTAATGTGGCATGAGAAGTGCTTCTGATCATTTGTTGATCAAAGCATGGCTTTTTTGAAAAGCGTAGCTTTGTGGACGAGACCTCGTCGAACCTTACACCTTGGAAATGGTCGAAACAGGAATGTTGCAGCAAGGTTATGAGGGTTGCACCCTTTGAGGTATGTCCATTTCCTTCTGGATAAAAGGTGGTATCATGGTATGAAGCCTAGATATTTAACCTATGTGGTTGTTGCTATTTGTTGGTGAATCCCGAGATAAAGGTCGGTAACGACCAAGGGGTGGCATTACTCGTGTCAGTAGTTACCTAGTTATAGGGGTAACCAGGCCTTGTTTTGGAAGAGATCCGGTTAGGTTCTCGGTGGCATCCCTTCAGAGATGTACCCATTCGGTGTAGGAAGTTCCTTAGCCTGACCATTTGTTGGAAATCCAAAGAAACAATACCCGCCCAGTACGGTTTTAGCTGTATAACCTACTATGGAATATGGTGGTAACCTGCTATTCAACATGATAACTATAGTAGGTATACCATAATGGTGGTATGCTGGCAAAGATTTATATTATACTTTCGAAAGGTTTGCTGCACTATGCACTAATAATAATATCACAAAGGATTTTTGTGTATCAAGCATGTTTGACTATCATAAGGAGAAACCCCCTCTAATTGTGTGTGTGGCGGGAGGCCTTATGGTAATTTTATTTTCCAAAAAGCATTGTGGATTTATTTTAAATTCTTTTTGTTTGTTTTTGTTCAAATAAACAGTTTTTGTTTGCTCACACCAATCCCATTGCCGACCTGGAGTTTATTGTTCCCATTCTAAACTCTAAGTGCCCATAATTTTCCACACTAGCAGCCTAGAGTCAGGTAGTCAGATAGTAGATGTAGATTTGATATCTTTGAAGCCTTTGGATTTGGGATCGCATTTGCTTCACTTCAGCATAATGGGTGGTTCGAGCTTTTTTAGTTGGAGTTTTGGAGTTTGGCATTGTGAACGCAATCTTTTGGATTCTCGCTCTTTTTCTCTTTTGGAAGTCAAAGTTGATGTTCAGCTTAATGTTAATCTTTCCGCTGTTGTATCTCTGATAATATTGATGTTCATTTGTATCAGAATATTGTATCCATGTTGTGTATCAATAAAAATTATTCATTGTTTTTTTTTCGCTGTGTTGTTGTACTTAATGTGTTATAAGCTCCGGCAAACCAGATTCGACGTTTGAATCTGCGACATTCGAATATAGACGATGTATTTGGGTGTCGATTTTCGAAGGTCGAGTATGTGTCATTACAAGTGGTATCAGAGCTGAAGGTTGAGTAAGAACTTTAGCTCAGGAGTATAATACATTAGGTGACACATTAGAGATAGGGTTAGAAGTACCCTAGAATGAGTATATCCCTAAGATATCTTGTCCGTATGCCTCAATAAATTATCTTACTATCCACCGATAGTGAGTATGAGTGCAAGAAGAGGATGAGGTAGGGGACAGGGGAGTACCACTACAAATGGTCGATACCCTGCAACAACCACGGGAACAACTTTTTCTATCAACCTCTTTTGATCATCCTTCAATTTTGATTCTTTGATGGCTTAGTGGTAGCTACAAGAAGAAGCTTGGGTGTGATGGTGGCTTTGCGAATCGTAGATAAGTTCCTATTTCCTATTCTATTCATCAGTTTTGTATCAGTTTTTTCTTTCAACTTTAATGAATTTGAAATTTATTTGAAATAAATTGGTTAATTAAATATGAAATTGAATTAAGTTATATCTGTTTGTTTATTCCTTTTGGGTCCAGATATATTCTACGAACGATTAGTTATCCCTTTGGACTAACCAATGCCCCTGCATGTTCATAGACCTGATGACCCGAGTACTTCGTATAGCATTGAATAGATTTGTTCTCGTATCTATTGGTGATATTCCAATTTGGTAAGCCCAATGCAGAATAGATATTCAGTTTGATCTGGAAAGCTATTTCTTTGTATTCTTTGTTCGTCTTCCTGTCTAGCAAATTTCGAGGATGAAATTTTCTTCAGGGGGAATCTTTAACGGTCCCTGTTTTAAGCCAAATACAAATTGAATTTGATAACTTATATAAAAATCTGGATTAAATTGTGAATCAATTTTATATTTTCCAAATAAAATAAGATATGTGATTATATATATATATATTATAATTTGAAATTTGAAATTTGAATTTGAAATTCAAGAATAAATATCCTAGAAAATAAATTGGATTTAAAACTATATTTTAAAATTAATAAGAATTTTTTTCTAATATATATATATATATATGTATATATGTACATTGTGATTTGAAAGTTATGACTTGAATTTAATATAATAATTTTCAAAATCTATTTTTAGTTAAATTATTATATATGTTATATAGATGTGTGTATATTTATTTATGTATAATTAAGTTTAAAATCATTTTCTTTAAAAGTTATACAAATATTAATAATAGAAAATGTATAAAATATAACTAAGTATAATTTTTTAAATTAATAAAAGGTATAAAACACTTTTCCTTTATATTTATAATAAATAATTTGTGTATGTATATAGTAATAAACATTTAAAAATATATAAAAAACGTATATATATATATATATGTATATATATGTAAACCATATGCTAATGTAAAAAGGAAATATATTTAAAACATATTAAAATTATTAATGCATGAAAGATTACATGTGTAATCATCTTAACAAGGAATTGAGCAAGTGCAACCATTATAAATATATTATGACATTTGTAAGAAAATAATTAAAGATTTAAACATTTGTGTGGTCGTAACAATGGTCTGAGATGACCAGGTTGATCGTGCACGTGTGCACGGTGGTGCCTGGAATTGTTTGAGCTTAGGGAAGAAGGGTGTAACCCGAAGTCGTACTCGAGAATTTTGGGTAGATGTCTCGGGGTGTTCCTCGGGTTGTTGGCATATATTCTGTTATCAGATTTAAAAATTTAAATCAGTTATAAAACAAGAAAAAAAATTAACTCGATGAGGTTCTCGGGGGATTGGGTACTTGACTCGGGTGAAGACACGAAATAGTCTCGGGTTGATGTTAAAAAAGTTTTCGTTTTTAAAACAAGTTTTCCCAAATTTAAATTTAAAACAAATTTAAACACCTTCTTATTAATTCTTTTAAAATAATAAATTCTTTATTTTAATTTTTGGATTAGTCAAGTTTTTAAAGAAATTATTTCAAAATTAATTTTGCTTTAAAGTGTTTTTATATACATATATAATTTTATTTTAAAAGTCTATTTTAATAAATTTAATATTGTAAAATTAATTAAGGAAATGTTTTCAATTATGGATTAACTTAAATGTTTAGTTAATCCATGTGTTAATAATAATTAATTTCAAAGGTTTATTAAATAAACTTGAATATAGTTAAGTAATTAATTAAGATAAATGGGTTTTTTAATTTGAAATTCAATGATAATTACTTAATTAAAGGTTAATTAAGTATTAATTAAGGTTTAATTAATCGTGATTTAAGTGATTAATGATGAGTAATTAAAGTATAATTACTTAATGAGATAAATTAAGTTTAATTACTTAATGTAATTAATAAAAGATTTTTACTTAATGTGATTAAGGTATAATTACTTTGTGTAATTGCAATAAAGGATAATTAATTAATTAAGATAAATTAATGAAAGTAATTAAGGGTAATTAATTACTTAAAGATAATTACTTAATTAAAAGTAATTAATTAATGATTTGAGGTTGATTAATCAAGTGATTAAAATTAATTTAAGATTTATTAATATGAATGATTAGGGATAATCACTTATTGTAATTAATTAAATGGTAATTAATTAAAGACTTAATTAATTAGTGTAATTAATTGAGGATAATTAATTTAAGAATAATTAATAACTAAAGGTTAATTATTTAATGATTAAAGGTTAATTAATTTATTACTAAAGGATAATTATTAAAATGGTTTGTAATTAATTAATATTAATTAACCAGTATTTGTAATTTATTTATAAGTAATTAATCTGGTTTAAATTAATTATAATCAGATGTTAATTGATCTTACTTATGAATGTTTGGATTCTATTGAATGGTGAATTGTTTGATATCCCTGATGTGTGATGTTCTGTGTTATGATTAAGCTGTGAACTGTGATTTTTTATTTATATGTGATGAATTTACATATTTATTTGTGAATATGTAAATAAGGATATGCATTATGGAAGTATACCGCTTATCTATACTGTTATGTTTGTATTAATGATGGTTGTAATATGTTGTTGTTGTGTGTAAAACCCATGTACTACACCACACACACACAAATATGGACTACATAGGAAATTGGTTAAGTCACAGATAATTTGATTTTAATATTATTTTCAAATGATGAAATGGTTTTAAAAGATGAATTTTGAATCCAAATGGTTTTGGAATTGGAATTGGATTGAATATGAAAGGCTTTTGAAAAGGAAGTTTTGAAATTAAAATTGAGTTTGAATATAATATATCTTATTTAAGTTTGAAATTGTTTTGGAAATTATAGTTTGAAAGGGTTTTACAAGTTATACAATATATATATATATATATATATATATATATATGGATTTTTAAACCATTTAAAGAGTATTGTTTTGGGAATTTAAATTTAACCCAAGTTTATACTTTAAAAGCTATAACTTGTGCATATTGGATCTGATTTTCCGAAACGAAAAGTATTTGTTTTCAAATAGTAATGACTTTCATATAATGAAAGAACTTCCAGTTTTTGTTAAAAGGATTTCAAGTATGAAATGGAATTGTTTTGAAAGCTATTAATGAAAATTTGTGAAAGATTGGTGAACTTTGTTTTAAAATTGCAGTGGATTTTAAAAGGGTGAATCTTTTGTTTTAAAAGATTAATGTGGAAAATTGTTTAAACCATTCAAAAGAAGGGTTTTGGGCTAAAAGTTGTGACTTAACTAAGACCCTAACATATCCATATGGTTTTTAAAATTAAGTGCTCATTATTCGGTTTAACCGGGAGAGGACTTTGTGTCATATAACCCATTCCAAATAATGATATGACGAAATAGATAGCATTTTAAGACTAGTGGTGAAGACTGGGTATTTTCGAGAATGAAAGGATTACCCATCGAATGTCTCTGCACTAAGTTATGCCAGTATAGAGATCTCCATATGTGATGGGGAGTCCGATCGGGATTGTGAATACCCGGATTGCAAGGACTTATTTGAAGTGCCTTCGGTTCTGTTCGAACCCGAAACAGACTTGTATGGATGTATGTCTGACATTACACTTAGAGATGTAAAGATGGTTTCTATCAAATACATTTCTGTTTGGTGGTGGAGAATTTATTCTCTTTGCTTAACAACCTTCTCTGAGACGTACGAGCTCAGAGGTTATGTAGTTGATATTTACTAGTGATACATTTCCAATTTGGTAATGTGGCGTGCGAAGAACTGCCAATCATTTGTTGATCAAAGCATGGATTTTGTGAAAAGCGTAGCTTTGTGGAAGAGACCTCGTCGAACCCCACACCTTGGAAATGGTCGAAACAAGAAAGTTGCAGCAAGGTTATGAGGGTCGCGCCCTTTAGGGTATGTCCATTTCCTTCTGGATAAAAGGTGGTATCATAGTATGGAGCCCAGATATTTAACCTATGTGGTTATTACTATTTGTTGGTGAATCCTGGGATAAAGGTCGGTAACGACCGGTGGTGGCATTACTCATGTCAGTAGTTACCTAGTTTTAGAGAAAACCCGACCTTGTGTTGGCAGAGATTCGGTTAGGTTCTCGGGGGCTTCCCTCCAGAGACGTACCTATTCGGTGTAGGAAGTTCCTTAGCCTGACCATTTGTTGGAAATCCAAAGAAAAAATACGCGCCTTGTACGATTTTAGTTGTATAACCTGCCATGGAATGCGGTGGTAACCTGCTATTCAACATGGTAGATATAGTAGGTATACCATAATGGTAGTATGCTGGCTAAGATTAATATTATACTTTCGAAAGGTTTGCTGCACTATGCACTAATAATAATATCAAAAAGGTTTTTGCGTATCAAGAATGTTCAACTATCATTAGGAGAAATCTCCTCCAATTATGCATTTGCATTGTGCGTGTGGCTGGAGGCCTTATGGTAGTTTCATTTTCCAAAAAGCATTGCAGATTTCTTTTAAATTCTTTTTGTTTGTTTTTTTTCAAATAAACTGTTTTTGTTTGCTCACACCAGTCCCATGACTGACCTGGAGTGTATTGTTCCATTTCTAAACTCTGGGTGCCTACAATTTTCTACACGGGCAGCCTAGAGTCTGGTGGTCAGATAGTGGAGTAGATTTGATATCTTTGAAGCCTTTGTATTTGGGATCGCATTTGCTTCACTTCAGCATAATGGGTGGTTCGAGCTTGTTCAGTTAGAGTTTTGGATTTTGGCATTGTGAATGCAATCTTTTGGATTCTCGCTCTCTCTCTCTCTCTTGTGGAAGTCAAAGTTGATGTTTAGCTTAATGTTAATCTTTCCGCTATTGTATCTCTGATAACATTGATGTTCATTTGTATCAGTTGTGTATCAATATTCATTTTTTTCTTCCGCTGTGTTGTTATACTTAATGTGTGATAAGCTTCGACGAACCAGATTCGACATTTGAATCTGCGGCATTCGAATACGGGTGATGTATTTGAGTGTCGATTTTCGAAGGTCGAGTCAGGGTCGTTACATGAATGGTTATACAAGTTATCATATATCCAAATCATATTGAGTGACAATGAGGTTTGTTTAATGGATGTTATATTTTCCATTCCTTTTTCATGTAATCTGTCGCTCTATGGATGTCACATGAAGTGGGTATTGTGGATAGGGATATCTCCAACATTGTACTTAGGATGGAGTACACCTTTATGGTGTTTGTTTAATATATTATTGATGTTATATGCTAACTCTTTAGGTGCATGGACATGTCGGTCATGATTTTCCATACCCTTTGTTCCATATACTATATCGACTTTCATAGTATTTTGAGATTGTTTATCATTCAAACTAGACTGTTGTTTGAACTGAGGTTTTATGATTTGCTTCTTATTACCTTGGGTACTCTTAAACGAGTAGACTAGATAGTAGGTGTAAACGACACATGAAGCTATTAGATGGACTAGCAGGAGACAACGTTTTCACATATATATATTTTTGGGCTTATTATTACTTATTCCAGTGCGTCACACCTTGGAGCCTTGTAGTGTTTGACTTTCTACCATTCTAGATAGTTTATTAGTTGAGTTTATGTATCAGTTGTATAAAATCTATTATTGTTTTATATAACTGCATGAGCCTATGTACTCAAATTCTGTGGTTCATGCAGTTACTATTATCTCGCTTGTCTTATATCCATGATGATTATTATATTTTACTCAATGCGCCGTGAGATATACGATAGGTTCTGTAGTTGTATGATGTTTTGTTTCTCTTCTCTTCTTCACTTCCTTTCTTTCCTTAGACCATTGCCCTACATCAGTTAGATGCTTCAATAATGCGCAGTTATTTGAGCACCATAGGTGTATGGTGGTTGTCACAAATTCCCACAGTACTTAAAATATAATGAGATTATCTCCCTGGTTACGCTACCTTATACTGCATAACATAATGGTATTTTACAGTGAAGGAATCAAACTCTATTCGATAAAGTTCATTCCATGACGAGTATGCTGAGTTACCTCTGTTCTATTCGAGATATACACTAGAAACCATAGAGAATATGTTGAATTTGTTGCCTACTAAGTATGTCCCTAGGACATTATATAAGATGTGCCACGGGAAGAAACCCCACCTCAATTATTTGAAGGTGGGGTTTGTCTAGCCAATGTTAATAATATTGGTCCCAATAAGCTTGAGGTAAAATCGGTCTTCTGTAAACTCATAGGATGTCCCAAGAATTCGTTGGGATATATTCTTTACAACGTTAAGGAATAAACGACCATTGTTTCACAACATGCTATCTTTTTGAAAAGGGAATTCTAGTAAAAAGTAATTAATAGTGAAGTTGTAGAATTAGATGAGATCCGAGAGTCGAACACATAGGATGAACCAGTGGGAGAACCACGTTCATCTATATATGAAAATACATAACCAATTAGAAGATCTAGTAGGTAATCTTGCGCACTAGAGAGTTACACGGTTTTCTCGTGGATCGTGAAAAGGAGGACCGTGCCTTAGATGACGACATTCTACTATCATTGGAACAAACATCATAGACTAAAGACTCTGCACTTTGGCTTGGAGCAATGAAATCCGAAATGGATTCCATATATGAAACAAATGTGGACTTTGTATGCAACGACGCATATTTTACATATCAAAGGATCGCAAAATATTTTTATTTCGTTCGTATAAGGTCATATTATTCTATAATTTTGGGATATAACTCTTAGGTATATTTTACACACCTATGATTTTTTATGAATTTCCGTGTGACCATTTTGAACCTAGAAATCTTTTTTGGGATATAACTTTTGATAGTGTCAAGTTATGGTTTCAGACTAAATCCATTGCTTAAGGATGATAGTTTTTCATTCCATAGAGTTGTCATAATGGAAAAATGGACTTACGGTTAGGAAGTTATGCCTATTTCAGATTTTAACAGCTACTGGCCAGAATTAGTATGTATTTAGTTAAGCCCATTAGCCTAATTCAAAAATTACTATAAATAGAGGGCTGGAGAGTCAAATTAAAACTTTTTCCTCTCTCCTAAATCAGATCTAATCCCTCATTAGCTCTAGATTCATCCAAAATCACCTATATTACTATCTAAATCAAGCCGAAATGAAGATTATGGAATAGATCATTGATTAAAAGATCGATATCATCGATTTGGTTGATTTTCATTTTGCTATTGATCGCTGTCCATATTAGATCTGCACTCGAATTGGTTAGATTTGGTAATTGGTGAGTGGTTTATGCCTTTTCACTATCCTATACATGTTTATATGGTGGAATTGCATGATTTAACATTATTTTTAGCCATAAACCTTTTCTAAATTTAATTACATATTAATTTACGCATATATTTTGAATTTGATTAGAAATACCATTATTCATGTTCTTATATTCATGTAAAATGTAGATCTAGATAAGAATTGGCTTGTTTATCATATTCTTATGCTTGGAATTGTTGAATGGATGTAAGTGCACATTATTCTATGTTTATATGTTGTGCTTTGATGTTGTTTGCTAGCATTTTGAATGTTAGGAAGATAGATTGGTGAAATTGTCAAATCGAAGGCAAAGATGGTAAAAATTGGACTAAACTTGGAAGTGAGACTATGAAGTATGGGGGAAGCCAGTAGCTCAACTGCAAGCTATAATTCGTTAAGTGTACAAGTCGGCACCGGCTTGTTTATTCAATGCCGATATGTTTGTGTTAGTCAGGTAGCTCGACAGTTTTAGGGAAACTCAAGAGCAAGGCTAGTAATGTTGGCCCAGCACAAGAGATAGGTGATTGACTAAGGGTTGAAGGCCATATTGACTTGTTTTCTAGAACATTAAGTGGAATTCTTTGGAGTGAGGACCAAGTTGTTCGGATGGATAGGTCGAGGTCAAAACTTCTAGGCATGGAGTACAAAAAGCAAGGAAGGAAGGGAAAGAAACTTGGCCAAAATTGGCTAAAGGGAGAGATTAGCTCCAACATGAAGAGCTCGGTACTGGGTTGTCATGGTTGGTCCATTGAAGGTGAAACTTTGAGGGATGAAGTAGAGGCCATGTAGATCATGTTGGAGGTGTTGGCTCGTTTGCATCAAGGTTGGATGTCAATGTAACAACATGATGCAAGCTTTGTATCCTCGGTCTGTGACTCGTGGTGGGAGTAGGTACCGAAGATAGTGGCTTGATAAAGGATGGAGCCGTACAATGAGGAACGTGGTGGGTTCCTGGATAATGGAAACTGCATTGAGCAAAAAAAGGGCTCAGACTCCAAATAGAGCAAAGAAGGGCTCAGATGTGAATGTGCTAAGGATTCGTTGATACTCGTAATGTTTTCCATTGTACTCAAAGCAGGGGTATTGTAAGTGAGGATGTCCACGGATCATGTAGGGATCAATATACCCTGAACCAATTGCTTCGGGTCTAGTGTCTAACTTTAGGCTACGAGACACATATCGAGCTTTAGGCTACATGATATGAGAGTACAACAAAAACTAGGATTTCCATTAGTCCCTAGCAATAAGGAGACCATATGAGTTATCATATATAGGGATGAGTGATAGTGAGTATTATTTGATGGATGCTATGATTGCTTTCATTAGTATGCTATCACTCAAGGATATCATTAGGAGTGGGTACCAGAGATAGAGATACCTTGACTTCTAGCATTTTTGTGTTGTATAGTACCTTTATGATATTGTAGAGTAGCATATTATAGTGTCATGTGCTAACTCTGTGGTTGCAGGGACATGTTAGGTATGGTTCATGTACTCTTGTTCCTTACCATATTTACCTGTATAGTATTTAAAGATTCATTTACCGCTCACGTTAGACAATTGTCCGACCGAAGGTTTTATGCTTTACTTCTTATTATCTTGGGTACTTTTAAATGAGTATACTAGATAATAAGTCTCAGTGACATAGTAGTTGTTTGGAGTACGAGCTAGATGGAGCTATCTTGTATTATATACATATATGAATTCCTACGCTTTTTTACCAACTAACACTGTGGAGCTCGTGACAGTGCTTTCTTATTTACGTTGGTAGAGACAGTTTATTAAACTGATCCTATTGTATACTTTATGGATATTATGCTCTGATGATTAGTTCATATTGTTATTACTATCTTTTTTTTTTATCTTTGATATTATATTTTGTCCATGTGCTGTAAGATATACGATAGTTTATATGCTGTGTTTGTTACCATTCACCTCGTTGATCGTCCTATATCAAACGAGCACAACTACAGCGCACTATCTGTATACTATTGGTGTCGGTGGTACAGTGTGATCGTCACATTGTATGACTTACCCAAAGGAATAAAAATCATCGGCTGCAGATGGATTTTTAAGAAAAAGATAAATGTAGATGGACAGATGAGAACTTATTACGTTAGGCTAGTTGTGTAAGGATTTTGTCAAATTTAAGATGTTGATTATGACAAGACATTTTTATTCGCAGCTATGCTTAAGTCCATTCGAATTATGCTGGTTATTGCTGCGTCCTATTTCTACGAAATATGGCAAATAGACATAGAGATGTCATTTCTAAATGGTGATATAGAACAAACCATCTATATGTCGTAGTAGGGTTTCGAGGGCAGTAAAAGTAAGGGAAAAGCCTACAAATTGTTAAGGTCTATTTGTGGACTTAACCAAGCTTCAAGAAGTGGTTATAAGTGTTTTGATAAAGTGATCAAATAGTTTGGTTTTTTATCAGAACATAGAGGAAGCGTGCATATAACGAAAGGAACAGGAAAATGCTATTATATTCTTAGTACTATATGTTGATGATCTTCTATTGATTGGAAATGATGTTTCATTATTGCAATCAGTAAAAGTTTGTCTTTCCAAGAACCTCTCCATACAGGATTTGGGAGAAGTAGCTTATATACTGGTTATAAAGATATATCTAAAAGGATGTTGGAATTGTCCTAATCCGTATACATGGATACCATACTGAAAATGCTAAGTATGGAGAATTCCAAGTGAGGAAATGTTGCAACGCAATCTAAAATAGTCCTTCCTAAGAAGGAAACCCCTCATACCGTTGAGGAAAATGAACGTTTGAAGTATAAGAATACATAAGCCGATACTATTCTACCGCTGGAGAAAAGTATTGGACAACAGTAGTGTACAATAAAGTATTTTAGAAATGCTTAGGACCTATGCTTAATATGTGGGAATAGAGACCTCCTAAAGAAGGGGTAAACTAACTCTTGCTTTTAGAGTGATGTCGATAACAGTAAGTTAGTATGACAACTTGTCCTTTCGAACCTCAAAAGTTGACACTAATACATTCACGGTATTCATGTATTGAGCATCCAAGTACCGGAAAGAAGATTGTTGAGGTGAAAAAAAGAAAAGATATAATAGAATCTCACATCATGACAAGTAATATATAATATCCAAATGATCTTTACGAAAGGTGACTTTAACATTCATACATCAATCAGAGTCTAACTTATCATTAGCCTACACAGTTATAATAGCATATCCTTACAAATGCTAATAAATACAAAATAAGAATTACAGTAGAAAATAAAATATGTCAAGTCTAGGAAGCATCCGGCTCATCTCTTGAAGCACTAAACGTCCAAAGCTAACTCTAGAAAATACTCGGTTCTAACCCATTCATTATAAGAAAATAGCATCTGGATCAGTCTGAAAAACAAGCATGAGAAACTTAAATCATATGGATTGTTATATTTATAAAACCTTTTCAAAAGTAAAGATATCTGGTAAGAATACGCAAAACATAAACATGGATGGGTTTTTACCTTACGATAACCAAACCATTTTATAGAAAATCTTGTGATATTATAATATTGTCTAGAGTTTAAAGTAAATATTGAATCATAGTCGGAATGGTTAAATTATTACATTCAACAACATATTTAGTATGCAACTGAGTCCATAAAAGCATATATTGGAAAATGGATTCCATACAATGCCAAGGCATCGAGGTACCACTGTCATAGTACACCTCTAGAAAATGTACCAAGGGTCTCACGTTGACCCCCGCCAACACAGAATTGACCTATTCCTTCCTAAATAATACCAAATATGACATAACCCTGATTTCTTTGCAACCTTTTCCCTGAGAGCTCTCATGCACATACCAAATCCATAAATAGTGATCTAGAAGGGTGACGTCTATACTTAATAAGTGAAGCCCACATAGCCCTGCTAGATTTTCCATGTTTTAGTCATTACCGGGTATGACGATTGAAGCTATGCTTTACCTTATTAGAAAATCCCATTTGGAATGCTAACACTACCCTCCAAGAAACAATGCAATGCCAACATACATCGATACAAGTTGTTCAGTTTATAAACAAATCGAAGGCACTACTTCTATTACATCCTTAGGATTAGCAGCAAGTAGCCCTTGCACTTCAAAGAATTCCGTCTTTGATTACATCAAATTCAAGATGTCTCTAATTTGAATGCTTATGCTGTTTCAAAGTGGTTTTCGAATAACTCATGCTTTATCCGTTCTCGATATCTCCATACCAACAATCGATAGTTTCTAGTTGACTCAATCCCAGTTCTTTCAGAAGTAAGCAGACTATATAAGAGTCCTAATGGGAACTCTATTATACCCTTATAGGAGAAATGTTGCATCAAAACGAGTTCTCTGAAGGGAATCTCAAACCATATGAAATCGCGAAGCTTTTATATACTTCCTAAGTCAAAATAGGTCAAGTTATTAATAGCGGACAAACCACTATCTGGTCTAAGTATATAATTTTCATATGAAAAATCAGACATCATATACTTGTCTGGTCTAAGTATATATAATCCCACGATTAATAAAGAGGTCAGACAAGTTAGTGTACTGCCCTTTCCTTAACGTACATTCTTTAACTCCCACAGATAGAAATGGGCTTCCATACCTTGAAATTTAGTGTCATGTATCAGAAGAAGTACTTATATATACTTAACTAATCATAACCCATTTATCCAAATTAATCCTCTTATATTTATCATGTTTTCGACATTTCATTTCTCTACGAAATCAGATAACTTGGAGCACTGGTTGCTCCAACCTTGCTTTAGTTAAAATACTACGATTCTAGATCTTACAGATAAAAGAAAATTACTCATCGGCTTTTAGTATTAAATATAAGATAACTTACTTTCCATAAACGTATCAACATTTTAGCACTACTTTATCATATTTGTTTTGTGTTACTTAATAGCATCAACAAAGAAATCCCTTGCATAAAACAAAGTCTATTTGAAACAGTTGGAAAAACTAACCCCGAAAACTTAGTCTTCGATTTCAAACTAGCACTTTCCGTCAGTTAGGAATGAAACCATTCAAGTTGGGGTATTAGTACCTATCAAACCTTGACTCAACAATACTTCTAACTTTCAAAATAGAAATAAGTTTCATATCTCAAAGTCTAGGAATTAAAATAGGACCGAGATTTCCAACATACTTGTTCTTAAAAACATATTCCAAAATCACTTATTTAAACCAAATTTTGATTTGAAAGGCAACATCCTTTCTTTATATAAAAGTAAATACTTTTTAATTGATAAATTCCAAACCACTCTAAAACATCTTCCTTTTACATAATCAACTTCTTTAATAATAACAAAGTGTTATAAATCAACATACTATAACAAAAATGTTATAGTCCATAATCTCTTTCCTTTTCTTGAAAACATTTATTACAACAATAGTGTTAAAATCCATGCTTCCTTCTCTTTTAAAATTACATTTTAAAACAAGTTTGAAAGTTGTATTTAGAACATCCCCAAAAAGATGGTCGCTTTTAACAAAACTTAATTTTTAAAACAAATGAGGAAAATTTAAACCTCTTGTTTAAATAACTAAATAAATTCCTAAAATTATATTTAAATCTTCAAACTTCTTTTTAAATACTTTTAAATACATTTGAAAAAACTTTTCAATGTATCTAAAATAGACAACTCTTTTTGTTTACAAAAATCATTGATTTACAATCTGCATCCATAACAACTATCGTTATATGAACCATAACTTTTCAAACTTGTTTTGTAGATCAAAATAGCTTTTAAACCCTTTCTTTATATATTTAAACCACTTTATTAACTTTGCAAAATGATTTGAAAAACAAAAGTTAAGTTTGGAAATCATTTCAAAACATCTAGAAAATAAGCAATAAATCATTTAAAAATGAGCACAGGATTTCAATGTCGCAATAAAACCAATAAGAAGAAAGTTAACTATAACTAAGAAACATTTACTTTCCATATACAGAAGCATTTACATAAACAATAACATATGCAAATAAAAACCAACAAGGTGAGGAATTCCTAATGATCCCTCTACAAATTGAAGGTCATTTATGTCACAAAGGTCATTTATGTACTCTGCAACACAAAGGTCATTTATGTCATCCGTTTCAAGTGGGAATCAACAACAAACAACATATACACATCACAAATATATACATACAACACTATAGGCTAGCACTAAATTAAAATTATAGGCTAGCATCAAAGGATACTATGACCACCCTCGACCTCACACAAGGTCCTTCCTTTCACCTTGAATTCATGGCCAAAGCCCTCCCATTCCTCCTAATTTCTCATGCACATCCCCTTCTCTCTCTATGCTCCCAGGCATTGGTAAAATTAGAGTTTGGCGATATATTTTAAATCTTTGGGGATGGTAGAGAATGTTAACTATATTATTCTAGGCTTTTTTAAGTGTTGTAAGGAGGAAAGAAGGTATTTGATAAGGTTTTGAGTTATGGAACAAGGAGGAAGACATGGAAAAAGAAGGAAAAAAATAAAGTAAAAGATGGAAATGAAATTAAGTGAAGAAAGTGAGAGGAAGGGTTTTTCATAATAGAAATGAAAAGTGGAAAACGACTTCAAGAAACCTTCCTTAAATTAAGCTATTCCTTTTAAAAAGCTATTTCCTTTTATTAACTTATGCAATACACTTTCCTTAAGACACTTGTCATTACCACCTTCTTTTACTTAAGTCTTTTAAGTACTTTACACCTAAAATAAGAAAGAAGTGTTTTTTCTTACTTTATTAACTTAATTAATTACCTCTTTGATTATACTTACCTTTACAAATTCTTCTTACTTTATTAAATCACTTATTATATATGTAAGTGTATATTACAAAAGTGTATATATGCGTGCAACAATATTGCGATAACTTTCATTCGATAAAAAGTCGAAAATCCAAAAGATTTCCAGTCACATTTTCAAATTTTCATCGATCTATTTATTTTTTAAACAAACTTCCAAAACAAGTTTACTATCATTATTAAATAATAAAAATGAGTTATTAAGGCATTTAAATTCAATTATTAAAATATTTAAAGTTAATTAAATATTCCTAGTTAAACGATAAAATTTGGAATCGTTGCATTCTTCTCCCCTTAAAAGAATTTTGATCTTGAAATTTAATCACAACCAACCAACCCAAAAACAATCCATACTAATTCTTTATATTTCCAAAAAAATATTAAATGGCTATAAACTAAGATTTTTATTAAGTTTACAACCTACTCATCACAAATTATTATCCATCATCATGCTCAATTCAAGTTTGCAAAAATAAGCCATAAGGATGAAAAAAATCTACTAAGCATATCTCATACTCAACAGCCAATTGTTATTAACTAATCGGTTATTCACACTACCTCATGGCAATCGAAGAGTCATCTGCCCAACTCCTCATAAACTAGAAACATTAAATGTAAATATACTTAAGCTCGTACATGTAGATATAGATCATATATACACAATATTTGATTCGATCACTTACTCAAATTCATAAGCTTTTCTTCCAAACTATATCACTCACCCGACTTCCTTAGTGCGGACTTCGATCGAGCTCCTTGATTAGAAACCACCTTTCTCCTTACATATTTATATACTATGATAGAAAATCTCGGTACCATATCAAAATCCTCACCAAGTGTTCATCATCAAGAATCGAGTGATAAATCCTAATTCGGACCGGTGTGAATCACCTCAAAGTCATAGACTCGAATCTTGGATCAAGAACCATCCAAAGAAATAATCTACGTAAAACTTACATGCCTATTATTATTGGTTCTTACTTATACCAATTTCTTTTTGCTTCTAAAATTATTCATGAAAATATTTCATAAAAACGTAGCTTCAATTTTAAACTTGCATAATGCCCTATGACATCTTGAGAGTATATACAACTATCTGATTTAATCTTTCATCTTTTCTTTTATTCATATGCAGGCTTAAAATAAATCTGGGTCTTAAAACTAAGTTGACATGTTCAGTCTCTTTACCCATCCGGTCTGGCAAGTAGCTGAAAGAGTAGTATGCTATTAACCAAACTCAGTCTTAGAGTCTACTTTTCCTTAGACATCTCTAAGGTAAAGATGTTTATTAGCCGACGTAATAACATCAATTAGTTTTTACAACTTTGATGTTGAAACAAAAGATATAGTTTTAATAAAACAAATCTGATTAAAACCTTCCCGTTAAATTTAACCCATTTAAAAACTTATGTTGAACTTTTGCTTCTTTACCTAAGAGTGATCTAAATCCATATTAAAATTTCATGCATCAACACATTCTTTTATCGAAATACCCTTTAATTTTGAACCCATTTTCTTTAAGGAAACTTAGGAGCTGGATACCCGGTTTTTATTTCAAAACCCTTTTTTTAAATGATACTACATATTTAAATCCATAGAAAATATACATATAAATCGAGTAACACCAAAATGATACCAAGGCATTGGGTTCTACAAAATAGTATCATACATCACTTTACCAAGAAAGGTAATACTTAAGAGAAGTGCTTATCATCTGAACATATTTCCTTCCCATTTTTAGTCATTTTCGAATCATTCGAACTAGCTAACATAAATATACCTCTTCTCTTTCGAATTCCATTTTGAAACAATACTCTATATATATATATATATATATATATATGAAATAGCTTTAGCACTTTATTTACTAAAACTTGCTTTCGAACTCGTTTTGATCATACAATGACAAAGGGTATAATTTACTAAGTGCTCTACAACATTCACCTAATCGAACATCAATTGTCACTTAAAATATTATTCAACTTACCACAATACTAATCCAAACGTTTTCTCTAAAATATCCAAAGAAAATATATCTAACCTAAAAATTCTTTTTTTTTTGGAAAATACTCTAGCTTATAAATACTTTCAAGTAATACTGTAATAATTTTTTTCAAAAATCCTTTAAAATCTTTTCCAAAGATACCAGGATTTAAATTCTCAGAAATCCTCTTTATTCATAAAACACATTTTACAAATCAATTTATAAAATCCCCTTTATATAAAATCATTCATTCTTATAGTGATCCATTTAACAAAGTAAACTTATTAAACCTATATTATTAATAAACACCTTATAGTCAAATCATGAAACAGAATTCACAAGGTGTTCGCATTTAGCTCAAATCAAACTAAATAATAAATGCTCATAAATTGACCAAACACAAATATTTAACCAAAAATTAATCATAAATAAATATCATCCTTTCTTAACAAACCACATCATAAATAACAATATCAATATTTATAAAACTATTCATTTATAAATAAAATATAAAATCAAGGTAAAATTATTTCATTTACTAATTTCAAAAAAATATAAAATATTTTTATAACACTAAAAAATATGCAATCTCATATATAATACGCCCAAACTCATGTTGTGGTGTCACTTACCATATCTCCATTGAGTTTACCCATCCAAGGCCAAGGTTTTCGCTTAACCTTCAGCTTTGATACCAATTGTGATGACCAGTCTTTTTGACCCTTAAAAGTCAACACTAATACATTCACGGTTTTCACGTACCGAACATCTAAGTGCTAGAAAGACAAATTATTGGGGCGAATGAAAATAAAAGACAGAACCGAATATCACTACGTGATGATTAATATATAATATCTAAATGATATTTATAAAAGGAAACATTAATATTCATACATCCATCAGAGTCTAACTTATCATCAGCCTGGATAGTTATAACAGCATGTCCTTACAAATGCTGATAGATACAAAATAAGAAACACAACAGAAAAAACTACGTCAAGTCTAGGAAGCATTTGGCTCGTCTCCTGAAGCTCCAAGCGTCGAAAGCTAACTCTAGAAAATATCCAGGTTTGACCTGGGCATTATGAGAAAATAATATCTGGATCAATGGTAAACCTGCACGATAAACTTAAATCATATGGATTTTCATATTTATAAAACCTTTTCAAAAGTAAATGTTCGTAATACCACGCCGCACAAAAACACGGATGGAGTTTTACCTTATTATAACCAAACAATTTTATACGAAATCTTATGATATTATAATAATGTTTAACGGTTTAAAATAAATATTGAATCATAGTTGGAATGCTTACTTAATTGCATTCTAAAGCATATTTAGTATACAACTAAGTTCGTAAAGGCATGTATTGGAAGATGAATTCGATGCAATGACAAGGCACTTAGGTATCGCCCGCCATAGTACAGCTCTAGAAAATGTACCAAGGGCCTTATGTGGACCCCCAACAACACAGAACCGGTCTACCCCTTCATGGATAGTACCGAATATGTCATCATCTAGGTTGCTTTGCAACCTTTTCCTTGGATCTCTCATGCACATACAAAATACACAAATAGTGATCTAGAAATGAGACGTTTATACTCTAATGGGTGCAGCCCACATAGCCCTACTGCATATCCCATGTTTTAGTCATTACCGAGTGTGAGGCTTGAGGCTACGTTTTACCTCTTTAGAAAATCCCACTTAGGATGCTAACATTGTTGTCCAAGCAACAATGCAATGTCAGCATTCATTCATACAAGTTGTCCATGTTATAAACAAATAGAAGTCACCGCTTCTACTACATCCTTAGAATTAGTAGAAAGTAGCCCTTGCACTTCAAAGAATTTTAGATAACTCATGCTTTATCCAACTTTGGTCTCTCCGAACCAACAAGCGATAGTTTTTGGTTGACTCAATCCTAATTCTTTCAGAAGTACACATATTTATAAGATTACCAAGGGATCTTTAATATACCCTTTAAAGCGAGAAACGTTTCAAATGGGAATCTAAAACAAACAATATACACACATTACAAATACATACATACAACACTATAAACTAGCATTATATTATTACAGTATTTTGTCAATTTTAAAACTAATTTTAAAGTGAGATATCTCACTTTAAAACAAGCACCAACACAAACCAAAGGCTACTATGATCACTCTTGACCTAGAAGCCACACAAGATAATTCCTTTCGTCTTGCATTCATAGCCAAAGCCCTCGCCTTCCTCCTAATTTCTCATGAACACCCCTCCCTTCTCCCTCTCCTTCTCCATGCTCTCAACCATGGGTCAAAAATGGAGTTGGTGATAAAGTATGAACCTTAGGGTGGTAGAGAGCATTAGCTATATAATTTTAGGCTTTTTTAAGTGTTTTAAGGATGAAAGAAGGTGCTTTGATAAAGTTTGAGTTATGGAAAAAGGAGGACGACGTGGATAGAGAAGACGAAGAAAGAAAGTAAAAGACAGGGATGAAATAAAGTGAAGAAAGTGATGGAAAATGACTTCAAATGCCCTTCGTTAAATTAAGCTGCTCCTTTCCATTTAAAAAGCTACTACCCTTTATTAACTTATGCAACACACTTTACTTATGACACCTGTCACTACCACCTTCTTTTACTTAAGCCGTTTAAGTACTTTACACCTAAAATAAGAAATACGTATATTTTCTTACTTTATTAACTTAATCAATTACTTCTTTAATTATACTTACTTTTACAAATCCTTTTTTACTTTATTAAATCAATTATTGTATGTATAAGTGTATGTTACAAAAGTGTACATATGAATGTAACAATGTTGCGATAATTGTTTATCGATAAAAAGTCAAAAATTCGATAAACGATTTTCCGTCACATTTTCGATTTTTCATCGAACAAATTATTTTTGTAAACAAACTTCCAAAACAAATTTACTATCATTATTAAATAATAAAAATTATTTATTTGAGATTTTAAAATCAATTATTAAAATATTCAAAATTTATCAAATATTACCAGTTAAAAGCAATAAAATTCCAAGTCGTTACAGTCGATGTCGTGTAATACTCGAAATTTTGATAAATATTTTAGTTAAATATTAATAATACAGTAATATGAAAATAATTGAAATTTATGAATTAATTAAATAAATCAAATATAGGGAGAGGAAATATAGTAATTTTAAAACTTTGTAATTTGGTGACGAAACCATGGCCATTGCAATCATCTTATTTTTTGATTCGTGTAGTATCTTGGTTTGTCTCGTTTGATGTTTATATGGAGGAGTTATGTTTGAAAATATCATCGAGTGGAATGGGCATCAAATGGTTTGAATTTGAATTTTGAAAACCGATAGGCATTTGGTTTCCCTCGCACTACTCAAAACTAAATCACATATAATAGTTCAAAAACTAACCACCAGACACATTTCCTTCTTCCTCAATCTTTCTCTAAAACAACTACTAATCAAACTCATGTATCTCACTCCAAACTCCATAGAATTGAACAAAACCAAAAGCATCATGAAGCTAGCGGACATGCTACGTTCCAACAATGATTTGGAGGCAGAAATTCAAAGAGAGGAGATACAACAACCTGCACAATAAGGATCTGGATAGGAATAAGTAGTTTTGTGAGTGATTTGTTATTTTCTCTTCATTTAATACAATTACAACATTATAGTATGAACACCTAAATCTAGAATTGAATAGAATTAGGAGGGATTTGATCGATAATAATGCTTAGAAACTGATTTAGTAATAATTTAGTATATTGGTGACTTTATAGGAAAATTAGTGAAATAAGTGACACAAATACGACTTTGAAACCTAAGGCTTTGGTATGGGAATGTTCTCCAATGTTCAAAGGTGATGTGGTGGAGGTCGAAGGTGGAAATGTCGATGAAATGATGGAAATCCCAAAATCTGAAACCTTTAGGAGTAAACCTATGCACTGATATGTGCCAACCGATCCACTAGTGCACTAATTTCCTATCAATCTGAACCTAGGCCATAAGGGTGTGCTAGTTACCTAGGTCATTTTTCAATAGGTATCCTTGCCATCCGGGACAAAGTCAAAATGTGTGAAGGGTGTTCTTACCATTTGATTTAAAGTCAAGACATGATTAGTGAAATTCTGCATGGGGTACAGAACTGGATATAGAATTGGAAATCCAAACCATTCTAAAATTGTTAGTGTCTTATTTACCTTTACTTTTACTGCATTTACTTGGTATTATCTGATTGTTCTATGATTGTATTATTACCCATGTTTGAATATTCTATGATAATGTTTGAAATTTGCAATCATATTGATAAAAGGTTTAAATATACTATTTGCCTCCCTCTATTGTAAAATAGCCTTAAGAACTATTTTGATGTATTATAGATTAGGTTATCACACCTACCATCACTCCAGTTTTGGTAACGAAGCGCATGGTTTTAAAAAACTCACATCTTCTTTCTGAAAATTTTAACGGCTACTAACACTAGTAACACACTTTTAACACTTTTGTAGAAAACTAATCAATTGCTAGACTCTCACTTTTTAATGGTAGTACTTATGCACATTGGCCATGTAGAATGAAAATTTATTTATGATCTAATTGCTCTGAAATTTGGACTATTACCCAAAGTGAGTATAGAGAACCTGAGACTACATACGCGCAATAGAAAGAAGAGCAAAAGGCACATGAACATGGTAACTCAAAAGCTATGAATATATTTTTCTGTTCACTAGTTATAAAAGAATTTAGTAGAGTTTCGTATGTAAGTCTACATACGAAATATAGAGAACGCTGCGAGTTATACTCAAAGGAAATGGTAAGGTTAAACAAACTAAGATTTCTATATTAACTAACCAATTTTAATTTTTCAAAATAAAACTAAATGAGTCTATTTCTGACATATATCCTAGATTTCAAGACATATTACATGCTTTAGGAAAAGAATGCACAAAAGAGGATTAAGTTTGAAAGATTCTTAGTTCACCTAATGGGATAAGACGAATCTGGCAGTAGAAGAAGCCAATGATACCAGTACAATAAAAGTAGAATAGGTATTTAATGTTATATGAAGTTTAATTGCAAGGCAGAAAGGAAAGCTAGTTGGGTGATAAGAAAACACCGACATTCAACGCTACTCATGGAGATCAAGGATCAGATGACAAATGACAGTGAGAAAATGGAATTTATGGCTAGGAATTTCAGAAAATTCCCAAAGTATCGAAAGGTAAACAAATTCAGAAGGATTGATGGAAACATGAACAAATCAAGGAGCGAAGATAGCGTCAAATGCTTTGGATGCAACAAAAATGGACATTTTCAAAGAGACTATCCAAATCAAAAGAAATCGAAATCTCTCCTAACACCGACTCCTTCAACAAAAAGCAAAAATATGATTACAATGCAATATGGGAGGATTCACACTCCACATCAAGCATTAGTGACTCAGAGACAAAATACAGATATGTGCTTCCTAACAGAAGATGAACAAACACCAGTTAATCGCAAAGCAAAAGCCATAGACTCAAGATGAAACCAGGAGTAACTCAAAATCGGTAATTTTTATTTAAATTATTTATTAGAATTCATTGGTTAAGATAACTAGACTTTTCAAGTAGATAATATATGTTTCTAATTTTATTAATTCTTCCAGAAACTTTGTTTGAAACAACAAAATAGTGTTTCAAAGTTGTGTAAGGATTTCTCCAGCATTGATGGGAAGCCATTTCTCAGGATGAAACCATACTCAATGACTTAGGCATGGCTTAATGATCGTGAAAATATTTTCATCCTATTGGGACTTCGAGATGCGACTAAAAAGCGGTTAGCTACTTGGAATTTGAAAGTTGAAGCAGCATGTTGATGGGAGGTAGTAACAACTGAGGTGGATGAGAACACTATTACATAGAGGATGTTCAAGTTGAGATTTGACACAAAGTTTCTTTTGGTATTGAGAAGGGTTTGTTATTGGAGAAATTTATTCATTTGAAGCATGGAGAATTTACAGTTGGGAAGTATGTAAGTAGATTTAATAAGTTGGCCTAGTTTGGATTTGAGTTAGTCAAAGAAGGCATTAAAGTTTGCGAAAGGTTTGAGTTTACCTCCAAGGGAGTTGGCATTAAATCAGATATCATATGGAGCGACATTCGGGGGATTGGTAGAGGTAGATTATTAAACTCTTTGAATGGAAATATGTCAAAGAACATAATAAGAAAGTGGAAGGACAACAGCAGCAGGGAAAACACAAAGGAAATGGACAGTTAAGAAGGCAGGGTAAAAAGCAGGAGTGTTACGAGGTCAGAAGGTGAGATACTTAATAAAGAATTGCAGGACAAATCTCTTGAAGGGCAGTGCAATCAAGTAGGACATATATCTAAGGATTGTACGGTGGTCCCAGCTTAGAAGTAATTAAAGTGCTATAATTATGATTTGTTCAGACATATGAAGAAGGATTACATAAATTTGAAGTTTAAGTTCAAATTGTGAAAGCATATGCTTTAGATGTCGTTCCAACTTCTAGTATGGCACCACTGTTGGCTCAGGAAAAAGGGAAGAAGGTTGCGATGGAAGATGTGTTGATTCTATCCGATTCTTATGTTTGTACTATGTTTAACATTGGTGGATTCATTTTTTCATATCAAGTGCATTAGTCGATATTTATCTCTTAAACTCGATCTTGTGCACGTGCACAAATATTTTATGGTGTCGAGTCCTATCGGGGGATTGACCTATTATCGATGTTATGTCATATTCTAAATTTGGTTATCTGTAGCATGGAGATTTCATGTGACACATATGTACTAAAAATTTTAAGGCACAAGTTCATTTTGGGAATATTAGATATCTCACTGTAGGGTAGAATTGGATTATGATAGGAGGATAGTTATATTTAGTAAGGACGGTGAGCTTAATTTGATTCCGTGTTATGATCCCAATACTTTTGTTTTGGAGACTTATTTGTATTCACTCAACCTGTCATAGGAAGAGCTATCATGTGTACGCATAGCGAAGGATTATCCCGATGTATTCAAGGATTTTTTTTTGATCTCCCTTCTCGAAGAGAAATCTAATTTTGTATTAATCTTGAGAAATATTCTATGCTAATTATGATGCCTTTAAGGCATATGGCTTCGAAGGAAAGACGGAAGTTGGATAAGCAGGTATTGGAACTATTACAAAAGGGTTTTATTCGAAGAAGTATTTTGAAATGGGGAGCGCCTTTTAATTTTTCTACTAAGGTAGAAGGTTCCTCAGGTTATGTGTTGATTATCGAGAATTAATGAGCTAATGAAGAAGAACCATAATCCATTGCCTCGTATTGATGACCTCTTTGATTAGGTAGTCAGGGCGAAGGTGTTCTCATAGCTTGATCCAGCCATTGGCTTTTAGCACTTGCAGGTAGCTAAGAGACAGTATCCAGAAGACTTTTTTTGTACACTAGATGGATTATTTCTGTTGTTGATCATGCCATTTGGACAGACAAATGCTCCAGTCTATTTCTTGGATTTGATGAGTAGAGTGTTTCAGGAACAGTTAAACAGGTTTGTAGTGGTCTTCGTGGATGATATTCTTATTTATTTCATAAGGGGAAGAGCATAAAGTTCATTTAAGGGAAATGATAGATGTCTTCAGAAGGAATTAGTTGAAAACTAAATTTTCTAAGCGTCACTTTTACGGAGATAAAGTTCGTTTCCTTGGGCATATAGTATCAACAGATGTATTGGCTATAGATTTAGGGAAAGTAGCTGCAGTTGCAGATTGGAAAATGCTGAAGTCATACATATCTTTCTTGGTTTGGATGTATTCTATCGGATGTATACTAAGGATATTGTGAAGATATTGACACCTCTGACTCATTTGACGAAGAAGAATTTGGTTTATTCTGAGAGTCCGGAATGTGAAACAGCGTTTATTAGATTGATCTAATTAACAGCGCTTTAGTTTTATTTCATATGGTATCAAAAAATTTATCTTGTATACCTATGCATGTGATAATGGTCTTAGTGTTGTTCTTATGCAAGAAGGAAGGGTAATAGCATATGCAGGTCGATAGTTAAAGAATTACGAGAAGAATTATCCCACACAACCGAGAGTTAGCCATTATTGTATTTACATTGAAGTCGTGGAGACATTATTTATTGGGCGAGAGATTTGAATTATTTATGAACCACAAACACATTAGATACTTTTTTTGAGAAGGATTTAAATCTAAGGCAGCAGTGTTAGATGGAATTTTTATCATCATATGACTTTGTGATTTCTTACGCTCTAGGGAAAGGGAACATAGTCGCAGACGCTTTGAGTAGGAAGCATGCATAAGTGAATGCTATGTTGTTAGAGTGAAGAAACTTGGAATTCATATCAGAGTTTGATTTCAAACCACGATCGAAGTACACATCTGGATTGTTAATAGTAATGGAGGTTAGGCCCGCATTGATGGACCGTATTGGACTAAGTTAAGGGCAAGGTGCATCGTTGGTTGATATTTTGGAGCAGTTAGGATGAGGCGAACAATTGAGTCATTTAGATCATTATTCCAAAGAACAGAAGGGTTATTTGAGGGAAGATTGAAGGCTATGTGTACCGTAGGTTACAGAATTTACAGTAAAGGTCATAGATGAATGTCATCACTCTAGAATGATTATTCATCTATAAGGGATATGATGTATCAGGATGTAAATAGAGTATTCTATTAGCTAGGAACCGAGAGACGACTATTTGAATATGTGGCGAAGTATATGACATACCAAATGGTGAAAGCGAAACAGAAAAACCAAGTGGGCTATCAATTTTATTACAAGTGTTACAATCAAAGTAGGAGTGCATATCCATGGATTGTAGATGGATTAACCCAGAGTAGAGAAGGAAACAAGAGTATACGGGTTATAGTAGATCATCTTAAAAAGATTGCGCATTTTGTTTTTGTGATGTACTTAAGAACCACAACGACATTAGTAATGCAATTTATTAAAGAAATGGTCAGACCACCTGGAGTTCCAACCAGTATCATGAGCGATCGGGATCGACTTTTCATGAGTGAATTATGGAGAAATTTATAGGAGGAATTAGGGACGAAGTTGAATCTAAGAACCACATATCACCTATAAACCGACGGATAGATAGATAGAGTAAACATAGTGTTGGAGGATTTGTTAAGGGCATGTATATTGGATTTCGAGGGGACTTGGGAGGACCATTGACCTTTGGTGTAGTTTTTGAATAATAATAACTACTAGGCTAATATAGGCATGGCTAAATTTGAAGCTTTATACAGACCGTGTGAGTTACCTTCGTGCCAGTCGGAATCTACGAATAAGATTATTTTGGGTCCAGAGATGATTAAAGATACAATAAAGAACCAAAAACTCATAAAGAAGAGGATGAAGGCTATACATTATCGACATAATTCATATGAAGATAGGGGGAGAAAGATATGGAGTTTAAGGTAGGAGATTTAGTTTTCGTCAAAGTTTCTCTGTTAAAGTGGTTGTAAGATTTAGAAACTCGAGGAAGTTAGCACCCATATTTGTTATCCCGTTTCCAACATTAGAGAGGACATGGAGTTTGGCTTATAGAGTGGAACAACAAGAAAAGATGAAAGGATTCCACAATATGTTTCGTGTGCCAAATTTTTGGGAAGAAATGTATACATGATTCGACGACTTTAATAGCGCCTAGCCAATTGGAAGAAGTGGAGCTATAACTTGATCTGAGTTCAACCCGTGTTCCGACCCGTATTATGGAATGTGGGATAAAACAACTTTTAAATAAGGCAGTGAAATTAGTTAGAGTGGAATGGAGAAATGATCTAATGGATAGTAAGTAGAAGCCTGAAGAAAAGATAAGGGCTACACATCCTCAGCTCTTTTCCGATATGTTTCTCGACATTGAATTGATTTTCTTAGTTACATTATTCTAGGATTACGATCTAGATGTTTTGGATTGATTTATTTTTGAATATATATAGGATTGAATTTCATTCATATAAAAATATATACACTTATATTAGGATGTTATGCATCATGCATAATATGTTATATTATCGCATTCATATAGGATGCATTAGCTGCATTTATGCATTTTAGGTTAGAAACTACAAGTTCACGACATACATACCTATATACTACTCATATCATTATACAAATATATATATGCACGTGCATGTGTATGCTTGTTTGCATTGATTTAGATGCTAAATTTATGACTTGGTTGATGTATGTTGGCGAGTAAAATGTTATATTATGTTTCTCATTCCTTAGGGGTTTTAGGGGCAGTATTATTTTAAAAAGGAGGGGAGAATGCAACACTTGAAAATTTGATAAATATTTTAATTAATATTAATAATATAGTAGTATGAAAATAATTTGGATTTATGAACTAAGCAAATAGATTAAATATAAGAAGGGGCAAAATAGTCATTTTTAAGACTTCGAAATGTGATAAAAAACCATTGCGACCGTCTCATATTTCAGATTCGTGTAGTATCTTGATTTGTCCCATTTGGAGTTCGTATTGAGGAGTTATGGTCAAAAACGTCATCGAGTTGAGTGGGTGCCAAACGATTTGAATTTGAATTTTGAAAGCTGTTTGACATCTGGTTTTTCCTTCCAGTGCTTAAAACTAAATCACATACAGTACTTCAAGAACTAACTACCTGATACGTTTCCTTCTTCCTCTAAAACAAATTCCAATCAAACTCAAATATCTCATACGAAACTCCACCAAATTAAAAGAAACAAAAAACATCATGAAGTTGGAGTACAAGGCAATATACCATAGAAATTTGAAGGTGGAAATCCAAAGAGAGGAGATGCAGTAGCTTGGGAAGAGAGGATCTGAACAAGAAAAGCGGTTTCATGAGTGGTCTATTCTTTCCTCTTTATATAATACAATTATAACACTATAATTATGGTATGTAGACTATAGTATAGTAGAAAAACACTTTATAAATACCAAAATTTATAATTAAAGGGAATTAATGTAACGACTCGTAAATTTTCTTTAATTATAATTGTTAATTTAATAAGATTTTTGAAATTTAATATTGAAGAAACTAAAAATTTGAGAATTATTAATAAGGGTTGTAATAATGTAATAATGAAAATTTACTAAGAGGAAACGTAACAAGGTTAATTAAAGTTGATAATTAATGAACTTGAATGAACATGCCAATTAAATAAAATAATTTAAATGTTATGACTTAGTTATAAATGGAATATAATGAAAACAAATGTAATTATTGTATTAATGTGTGAACTAATATGATATATGGAAATTGTTTGTGAAGAATGAACATACAAGATAATTTAATGTACTTGAATGATAATTAATATAATAACGGAAAGGGTGAATGTAAATTAAAATAGTAACGTGCATTTACTTATAAGGTAGTAATTGGTGTAATAAAAAGCATGGGACCAAGTAAATAAATTTATTGAGAATATTAATTGTAATTGAATGTAGATTTAAAGTAATAACGTTAATGCAAGGTAAGCAATGCTAATTAAAGTCAATAATAGATGAATGGTAAGGATGTAATCTAAGCTAAATTTTCGATAGATTGAATGTGATTACGATAAATTGAAATTATGTAAATGTGTAACTTGGGTCTGTAAATAATAAACCTATAAATGCAGTTAAAAGTAAATGATGGCAATAATAATGTGTTGCCGTTTATTTAGTATATTAATTGAAATGAGAAATCAAATTTTAATAACATTAGAAATCAATCAGAGTTAAATGAACCTTAATGTTATATAAATGAGAATTAATGCAATAACTAATTTAGCGCAAATAAATTTATGGAACCAATGGTAAGATCTTAACTGATTGTAATTAATAATTGGAGATAATGTCAATTCCATTTATAATATGACTATTGGTTGATGTAAAGATAGTAAATCAAGATTTATTAATTTATTTGAATGTAAATTTTAGTGATTGGATTTATTTCAAATAAATGAAATTAAATATCTAGATATTTCATTAATTGAAATTAAGATAAATTTGCGAATAATAATGTAATAAGCCATGAACCGGTGTTAACTTCATCCGTTGGATAATAATGAAATGAATAGTAGAATGAAAAATAATTTAATAGAAATTTTGGAAATTTAATTTATAATTTCTGAATTTAATGAAATTATGGTTAATACTGAAATCAATAAATTTATCAACTCTAATTTGACATTTAAATTTGGGTAAATTAGTGTAAATGATTTCGAAATTTAAAAATGATGAAATTTGTTAATTATAGAGTTGAAATTGTAAATTTGATTTAAATTTGTTAATTTATTTATTTATTTAATTAATGTAAAAATAGCCATTTTGGCCACTGACTCGGATTTCGACGAAACCAGTTTCATCGGATCTATAACGGTGAAGTTTTGTAGGATTTCAAGTTTCTAGCGATTGGACTTGTCGTTTGATCGTACGAACTTGAAATGCCTTGAATATAAATGAAATTGAAAATCAATTGAAATCAATTTGAAAATATTGATTTTAGCAAACTTCTTCATACGATGAAATTTGGACTTGAAACCTTTTCCATTGCGTTTAAAATATTTTAAAACATCTATCTATTACTTAAATAGGAAAGGAGAAACCAGATCAGTCTTCTGCCGCCACGTGTCCTATCTGAACTGCTCGTTTTCCTTTCCCATCTTCTCTTCAGCAACTGTTCCTCTCCCCATCCCCTGCCTCCTCTCCATCCATTTCAATTGTCAACCCGCACACCTGCCTACCGTTTTCCTCCACTATCGCTCTCTCCTATCCTCAACGTCCGCCCTCCTCTTCCCATCCTACATCCATAAATCCACCGTCTCCCTGTTGTTCGCTTTGGGTCATCTGTCGCTCCACTTCCCATCTGCCCGCACTCGGCTTCCCTACTGTACGATCTATAATCCACATCTGCCTGCGTACCTGCCGTCCGCTTCGATCCGGCTACGATTGCGGCCTTCGACGTATTGGGCGCGGGGCCTAACCCTCCACTGCAAAATAGGTCAGTAATTTTTTACTATTTCTTTCTCTGTTTTGGGGCTTCCTAAAACTCTGTCCATGACTTACCCGATCTCCACTGTACGCATGACCCAACTTTTATCATTTTCCTCCACCTGCGTTTCCGATGTTCTGATTTAGTGCACGGTGCCGACGCCATCCTTGAACCACAAACCGTACAGTAGCACAACTGCACAGTATAAAAATGAATCTGCTACTGTAAGCTCAGGGTCAGTTAATGTGGAGTTCTGAGGCAGACTTCTTACCACTTACATTTTGACAATTTTCTGTATTCGCTTCCCTATCGGTTTAACAAACCTAACACCAATTTGTTTCGCTGCTTTCACTCCCATTTTAAATCCAATATCTGTACCAAGATATTCATGTTTTTCGCTGGCAGCCTTACAACCACCTTCCGCTGCTTTGACTACGCAATCTTTCAGACATTGCGAATGCCACTAAGGCATTTACAGTTTTCTTACAATACAGGATGTTACCTTTGACTGTTATGCGTGCTACAAGTTTATGAAACATATATGAAATAATGTAGCGCGATGAGCTGATTTAACTATTTTACAAAAAAGTTGAATTACACCTCTGTTTGCAAATTACCATTACCTGTTTGTTGACCTACAATCACTTACTAATATACTATCACAACTCGATGATTTGATCTGAGCGAGCAAAAAGGTCAACAACTTATTTGATCATTTACCAAAACCTGTACGTTTATGGCATATAATGGTAGCAGCTGCGAGGCAACTAATACACATAACACTGGGAACATGATGCCTTCCACTCCTGTTTACGTTTCACCCTATTGTTTGTACAGTTCTTCTTATTAACCGTGTCATTACAGCCAGGCAACTTATGATATACAGTATGGTCTGCTTTCCAAGATAGCTCATACAGGCCGGTAACTTGCTGTCCACCGTTTTTCTATAGGAAATCAGATGGACTGCTACTGTATGCTGGACAACGAAGACCTTTGACTCCTGGAAAGGTACTTATCTGCTTGACCCATGCTAAAATAAATTAATGACTATTTTACCTTTACGCACATGTCCAACCACATTTTGTTCTTAATTTAACATTATTTTTTTTACACGGCAACGTGCACTGCAATTATAGTACTGTGAATAAAGTTGACTGTACTATTCGACATATACATACATATAAGTTTTATTCACTCGGTATTTCTAGCATGCATAATTTGACGGTGTGATAAGTAATTGAAATATACAATTACTTACACGTAGCAGATTGTAGCACACGGATGTTATATGTTTCTGAGTTTTAACGCTTACTGTGTGCTAACTGTACCACATATGGGTTTACGGACGTCGTTTTGTAAACTCATAAGTACTGAAACAAATATGTAAACATTGTGGACAATGTTTACATATCACCGATAATCAGTATGTACTTTTGCTTAGTCCAAGCAGTAGCGGTCATCATTACCCTACCTGTCCTTTGTGACACTTTGGCAGTAGTCTTTTATTAACCATCGTAGTACGTCTCTTTTTGTTCTCCTTTTTTCCTTTAACAAACTCCGGTGTCGCCCGCTTTTTGGTTTTTAACATCCAGATATGCCCTTTTTTTGTTAATGAGAATGTCGGTTTGTGCACACTTGCTTTTTTACCAACTAACATATGACAGGTTCCTTTTCATCTTCTACCCCACATTATTCCATGATCTATAATCGATGTTTGTAACTTTGATTTCTTTAAATATTTTGTTTTTTCACAATTCATTTTAGTCAAAATCAAAACATGGAAGTTTTAATCCGATGTTATCCATGGAAGTGTTATATAGTGTTATATTAAAAGTTCATAATGTTCAATATGGTATATCGATTGATATCGATTTGATGTATGAACTTGTTATTTCTTATTTACATCATTAACGTATCTCTTATTTATGTTAACCAATCTTATTCTGTTCATGAAGAAATTGTTTATCTATATAAATCTTAAGTTTGTTATGTTGAGGTGGTTAGATGTTACGCTGATCACATGTCTCAGCCATTATGTTAGAAACCACACCCTTATGCAATAAACATTTGTAACAGGAATGAAATGATAGAACAAGATTTTGCTCATGAAGTCAACTGTTAAAGGCAGAAGTGAGGAAAGAAAGGCATTGTAGAGGCTATCAAATACTTTCTGCTCAAGCTAAAAACTTGCAACTGTGAGTGCTTAAATTGAATCATTACGCTTTCTCAATTAACACGGTGCTCTGTCAAAGTTAATAAATTAGGCATGTAAAAGTTTATGGGGACATAGATAACGGAAAGGTTGTCTGAAGTGTTATATATAGCAGAAATAAAATTATGGTCATGGTATGTGATATTTTTATTTGGAAAAGGGTTTTTTTCCTCTGCATACAACAATATGCATGTCAAATAAAGTTACGTGTATGTTTAAATTCTTCAAAGGTGCAAGTTGCTGTTAAAACTAATTTGAAAGTTGCAACTAACAATGGGAAATCAATTTCCTCAATTTAAAAATCTACTTCTTAAACAACTAACAATTGTGATAGTTGCTGTTCTGTCTTAAGGCAGTTATATCCAGTGCTAAAATATTTCCATGTTTGAACAACAAGCAAAGCTTTCTTGCAAGAATTAATATTTGCTTTACATGGCCCCTGAAATCTGTCCATGTATGTATTGACATAACAATGTTACGTACTGCTGTAATCAAATTTTTAGATAACGACTGATGAATAAATCGTTAAATGCTAATAAGGTAATATTATTCATATTCATTTTCTTCTTATCAGTTTCTGTACTACAAGTGTTAAAGTGGTATTACCATATCCACACGCATCTCATCATTTATTAGTCATCAATACCAGCATCTATTCTGAATGTACAAGCAAGCTTTTGCTGTAAATCATTTCCACGCTTTTCCTCTACGTAATCTACATTTTGTGTGCAACTATTACTTTAAGATTGTTTAAAAGGTTCTTTACCAATTGTAAATTACAGGCATATTTATTCTTTTACAACCATATATCTTTGTAATCAAGGTTTAATAACAATGTGCATCCCACTCAAAATTTTCTTTTGTTAAAGTTAACCTTATGTTCATAGGCAACCACATTATGCAGTAACATTTTTGTTCCTTCAAAATGATTCATTTTTACAGTAGGCATTTTGAAAATTAATTTGAATCATTTATGCTATTACTATAAACCAAATCCAAGTTTCTCCTTATTTTGTGTTCCATTTTTGCATTCAGCCCCATTGTTTGTTTGAGTATTCACAAGCCTTTGAGTGTTTAATTTCTTAAATTAATGACAACTGAATATGTCAGCTGGGTACGAACAACTTTTTTTAGTATTTCTTTTTGATATATTTCCTTTTTGTTAATGATTTATAAATTTCAAATTCAGTTCACATTTTCTAGTCAGTTTTATTTGAACAACGTAAGAAGGAATGTGAATTTAAAAATATTGAAATGGTTGTAACAAAAAGGCAGCACATATTGTACTGATCGTCATTCAATATTATGAATTATCCTATGTAAATTTTGTTGTTCCTAACCTTAGTCTGGTACTGGGGAATATAATTTGGCCATTTATGATGTGATTGGGAGTTTTTATGCAGTATATTCAGCAGCATTACTAACTGTACCCAATTACATTCTTTTTCTGTTTTAGAAACCAACCAAGTGGATGATCAATGTATTTTATTTATTTGTTATGTCGTATCGTTTTCCCTCTTCAGATTATTTTTTACTTGGTTTGATTTCATCAAAACATTATTTATGTAGCATTTTGGAGTTTTCTCTCAGAAGAAACCATACTCTCATGCAATAAACATTTGTAACAGGTATCAAATGGTAGAATAAGCTTTTGCTCATCAAATTAACCGTTAAAGGCAGAAGTGAGGAAAGAAAGCCATTGTACATGCTATCAAATTCTTTATCTTCATCCTAAAGACTTGCAACAGTAAGTGCTTACTTTAAATCATCAGCCGTTGTCAACTAGCACGGTGATCTGTCAAAGTTAATAAATTAGGCATCTAAAAGGTTATTGGGACAAAGATAATGGAAAGGTTGTTTGAAATGTTCTACATATTATAAATTAAATCTTGCTCATGGTATCTGATATTTGTATTTTGAAAAGGTTTTTACAGTAGGCATTTTGGAAATTTATTTGAATCATTTATGCTATTACTATAAGATTGAATATTTCTGCAAGCTTGAATGTTCGCAGTACTTTCCACTCTGCAGTATACATCAACGAAAATTATTTCCAGGCAGTCAATGCTTTATGCCTTTATCTCATTTTTTATTCTTCTACTTTTTCTTCCTCTTGATTAGGATGATCGACCAATCAATATGTTTCTACTTTGGTATCTATTCTGTTGTATATGAAACAGAATAAGTGACCGTTTGTATTCTTTCACCTTATTGCATCTCAAACCGAATACAACTTTCTCCTTATTTTGTGTTCCGTTTTTGCATTCAGGCCCATTGTTTCTTTGACTATTCACAAGATTTTCTGCACTTAAAATCTTTAAGTAATGAGAGCTGAATATGGAAGTTGGGTTTGAACAACTGTTTTTAGTTTTTATTTTTGATATATTTCATGTATATAATTGATTTCTTAATTTCAACTTCATTTCACATTTTCTGGTCGAATTTAATCATACAACGTAACAGTGAATGTGAATTTAAGAATATTGAAATGGTTTTAAGGAGAAGGCAGCACATATAGTAGTGGTCATCATTCACTATTCTGAATTAACATATGTACAATTTGTTGATCTTAACCTTAGTTTGTTTCGGACAAATATTTTTTGGACATTTCTGCTGGGATTGGGAGTTTTTATGCAGTATATTCATCAACATTACTAACTGTACCTAATTACATTTTTTTCTGTTTTACAAAGCAACCCGGTGGATGATCACTGTATTTTATTTATTTCTTATGTAGTATACGTTTTACCTCATCAGCTTATTTTTTAGTTAGTTTGATTTCATCAAAACATTATATATTTAACATTTTGGAGTTTTATCTCAGTAGAAACCACACCCTTATGCAATAAACATTTGTAACAGGAATGAATATGGTATAGTAAGCTTTTGGTCATCAAATCAATCGTTAAAGGGAGAAGTGAGGAAAGAAAGGCATTATGGAGGCTATCAAATCCTTTCTCTGCAAGCTATAAAGTTGCAACAGTAAGTGCTTAAATTGAATCACTGTCCTTTGTCAACTACCACGGTGATATGTCAAAGTTAATAAATTAGGCATCTAAAAGGTTATTGGGACATAGATAATGGAGACATTGTCCGAAACGTTATATATAGTAGAAATATAATCATGCACATGGTATACGATATTTTTAATTTGAAAAAACTTTTTTTAAAATGCATATAGTAATATGCACCTCAAATAAAGTTAGCTGTATGTTTATATTTTTCAAAGCTGCAACTTTCTGTCAAAACTAATTTCAACGTTGCAACTAACAGTGAGAAATCTATTCCCTCCAATTTAAAAACTACTGCTTAAATAACTAACTATTTTGATAGATACTGTTTTGTCTTAAGGCAGTTATGTGCAGTAATGAAATATTTTCCTGTTTAAAACAAGAAGGAAAGCTTGCTTTCAAGAATTAATATTTGTTTTACATGGACCCTAAAATCTCTCCCTGTATGTATTAACATAGTAATGTTACTCACCGTTGTAATTATATGTTTAGATAACGACTCATGAATAAATAATTAAATGCTAATAAGGTAATATCACTCATATTAATTTTCTTCTTATCAGTTTTTCTACTACCAGTGTTAAAGTGGTATTACCATATCCACACGCATCTCATCATTTATCAGTCATCAATACCAACGTTAATTCTGAATGTTTAAGCAACCTTTTTCTATAAATCATTCCCACGCTTTGCCTCTTCATACTTTGCATTTTGCTTGCAAATATTCCTCCGACTGCATACTTCTTTTTGCTGTAAATGTCCTCTCCCTCATACTTTGCTACACAAGCATGTCGGCAAAATTGGACGTTTTTTATTGTATGAATGATTGATGGACCACAGTCTGTATGTAAATAACCATGTCGAAATTTGTCGCTCCCTGTTGTGACAAGTTCATCAATTCGTACGGAAGTAGTACCATATTATTTGTAGTCAGTAGGTAATGCTACTTATTGTCCTTGATGCTGGCTGTACATACTCCACACTCTATACCTAGCTGTTGTAACCCCTTTCAGGTCTTTTGCTTAATCAGAAATTATGGATACCGCAGCTGTGGCTAGAAATGCTAGAGCTGAAAGAAGGGGTGCAATCAACGGGAGGAAAAGAAAAAGGTCTAAAGTTTTATAGCAGGAGGGGACATCGATGGGAGATACAAGTGAGTCCCGTGGAGATGTGTCATACAGGGCGAAGATAACTTCAGGACGGAGTCGCCGTAATGGTAGGTTCTGTTGGTGTGCATAATGTTATTTCTTTCACGTATTAACAGACCACAACTATTGCTTTCCACTGTAACAAAAACAGGGAAAAAAGAAAAGGGAGGAAATGCCTCACCGAGTTCACGCATCACTGTGTTTGCAAAAATAGGCACAAGTAATGGTGTACTCTTATTCTTCCTGTCTCTTACATACTACAATATAACGTGGAATAACCCATTTGCCTATTTCGTTTTCAACATATTTACGTTTGCTAATATCCACTTCAGCTACTGTATGGTTTACGCAGTAAACTTTACTTTACTGTTAAACAAACTTACAATGGTTCCTCTACCTCTTTGTTTGCTCTTAGTATGTTTACAGTACGCATGTGTTAAAAACAGTGACTCACAAACTGTTGGAACAGGAGCTGCAGTGCAGCCATGGAATTTTGGTGGTCCTACCTATGTTTGCTCAAGTTGTAATGCAACAGTTTGGTACGAAGAAAGGAACAGGAAGTCAAGAAGACCCGTGAATCCGAAGTTTTCTATTTGCTGTAAGGGCGGTAAAATTAAGTTACCACATTATAAAAAATGCCCTGACTATTTACATAACCTACTTGATTACAATGGTGGCCGTGATAGTTCTAATTTCAGAGAGAACATAAGTATACAACGGGATGTTTGCATTTACATCTTTGGTGGGCGTATTGATAATTTAGTGAACATAGGTCAGGGTCCTTATGTATTTAGAATTAGCGGGCAAAATTATCATAAAATTGTCTCTATGCTACCAACCGATGGGCAAGCTAAATTTGCACAACTATATATCTATGACACGACCAATGAGGTTACAAACAGAGTTAATGCGCCTGGGTTGTCCGCTAGCCAGTCTACGAACCCTCATATTATTAAAAATTTAATATCTATGTTCAATGACTGTAATGAGCTGGCTAAGTTGTTCCGGATGGCTAGAGACAGGTATGAGAGTAGTAGTTTGACCAATGTTTTGCTTCGTTTATTGGAAAGGAGGGATAGAGATGGTAGGCAGTACAATATACCAACAACTTCTGAGATTGCAGCGTTGGTTACAGGGAATGGTAGTCGAAGTGAAGGTTATAGGGACATCATAATCGAGGAGAAAAGCGGACTGCTTAAGAGAATTAACGAGAAACACCCCAGTTTTATGGCCATGCAGTATCCACTGTTATTTCCCTACGCAGAGGATGGTTACAGACTTAACATGCCGTATAAGTCCGTCGAAACTGATGATATTGGTCAGGAGGACATGGTAACCATGTGTGAATATTATGCCTACATACTGCAATACAGAGCGGGAGATGGTAATACCTTGCTTTATGGTGGGAGATTGTTGCAGCAGCTAATAGTTGATGCATACTGTTGCATTGGGGAGGACAGATTGAATTGGATTAGAAATAACCAACATAATATCAGGTCTGAACTTTACAAAGGGCTGAAGGATGCGGTTGCAACGGGTGACACATCAGCATTGTCTATTGGCAGGAGAATGGTTTTGCCATCTTCTTTCACAGGTGGGCCTAGGTATATGGTTCAAAACTACCAAGATGCAATGGTAATTTGTCGATGGGCTGGTTCTCCAGATTACTTTATCACATTCACATGCAACTCTCAATGACCAGAGATTAAGGAGTGCTTAAAAACAATTCCAGGTCAGAGGGCAGAAGATAGACCGGATATAATTTCACGTGTTTGTCACAACAAGTTGCAACAATTAATGCATGACATAAAGGAAAAAGAACATTTTGGAAAACTAAATGCAGGTCTGTCTATCATGTACCAAAAATTTCCTTAAAAATATTTACATACAGTGACAATATTGATTACTTTTGATAAATAATTTTACAACTTTGTACGCTATTGAATTTCAAAAGCGTGGCTTGCCTCATGCACATATCTTACTGTTTGTACGGAGGGAGGACAGACCAAAAACGACAGCCGACGTGGATAAGGTGGTCAGTGCCGAATTATCAGACCGGGAGGAAGATCCTGTTGCATACCAATCAGTCAGTCAGTTTATGGTCCATGGACCGTGTGACGATCTTAATCCTAACTGTCCATGTATGATAAACGGTAAATGCTTAAAACATTACCCAAAACGGGTTAATTATGAAACGATGTATGACAAACATGGTTTTCCAAATTAAAGAAGACGCAATAGTGAAAATTTCGTCACCACATTATCAGGGGTTAATCTAAATAATTGTTGGGTAATACCGCATAATGTCAGTTTAGTTGTGAAGTATCAAGGACACGTTAATGTTGAGATATGCAATCGTGTGAAGTCCGTTAAATATCTGTTCAAGTACATTCACAAAGGCCACGATAGGGCTGCTGTTGTAATAAAGGAAAATAGTGTTACAAACCAGAATTTTGTTCGAGAGGTTGATGAAATAAAGATTTATATAGATTGTCGTTACATATCAGCTTTAGAAGCAAGTTGGAGAATTTTCAAATTTGATATTCACCATCGAAAACCTGCAGTTGAAAGATTACATTTTCATCTACCTGAAGAGCTAAACGTAGTTTTTCACGATGACGATAATTTGGCTGAGTTAGTATGTCAACCTGCTGTTAACAATACTATTTTCATTGAATGGATGGAAACTAATAAAATTAGTGCGGAGGCACGTAAGTTAACATATGTAGATTTTCCTACAAAATGGGTATGGAACAAAAAAATTGGGAAGTGGACAGCACGGAAAAAAGGGATACAATAGGTAGAGTTTACTTTGCTCATCCAACATGTGGCGAACGATTTTATTTACGACTACTGATAAACATTGTCAAAGGACCAACCAGCTATGAAGAAATAAGAACCGTTAATTCCGTTGTTTACGACTCCTTTAAAAATGCATGTGTTGCACGCGGATTACTTGAAGACGATAATGAATGGAACATAGCTTTAACCGAGGCATCACGTTGGGCAATTGCAGCATCTCTACGTGAACTTTTTTTTATGTTGCTGCTTTTCTGCGAAGTATCCAACCCACTACAGTTGTGGAATAGAAATTGGAAAATGTTGGCGGAGGATATTGAATGGCGTTGTCTTCGTACGTACGAACAACAAACTGATTGTTTTGATGACTGTCAACTTAAGTTGGAGACTGTACGGGAAATAGAAAAGATAATGAGCAAAAGTGGTACATCTGTAGCAAAGTTTAACTTCATCCCTCCTTCAGACCTTATCTCTATTTGCACAGGTCATTCTACCTCACTGACAGCCGAAAATGATTATGATATGTAAATGTTGAAAGCTGAGTCACAACCACTTCTGTCGTCCTTAAATTTTGAACAGCAAAAGGTATTTAACAATGTACGTGATTTTGTTGAGCGGAAGGAAGGTGGTTTCTTCTTTATTTACGGAAGCGGGGGTACAGGGAAAACTTTTCTATGGAAAACCATTGTCACTTACTTCAGAGCAGAAGGTAAGATTGTTTTAACCGTCGCTTCTTCCGGTATAGCGTCCTTATTTTTACCTGGTGGTAGAACCGCCCATTCAAAATTCAAGATTCCACTCATTGTGGATGATAATTCAACATGCAATATATCAAAACAATCTCCGTTAGGACAGTTGCTAAAATCAGCTGATTTAATTATTTGGGATGAAGCACCTATGATGCATCGTTATGCCCTTGAGGCATTTGAAAAAAGTTTACAGGATATAATGCAGGTTGGTATTGATAATGGACCTTCCACGCTTTTTGGAGGGAAGACAGTGTTACTAGGAGGTGATTTTCGACAAACTTTGCCGGTAGTTCATAAAGGTACTAGAGACATGGTGGTCTCTGCTTCCATCAGCAATTCATATCTATGGACAAAGTGTAAGGTTTTCATCCTCACAAGAAACATGAGACTACAACGTCCAACATACAACTCCCATGACATGGAGAAAGTTGAGAAGTTTGCACAGTGGGTGCTTGACACTGGAGATGGAAACATGGATGCAGTTTCAATAGACAGTGACGATGATTCTTCTTGGATTACTATACCTTCTGAATATCTTATCGACGTTGGAGATTGTGGTATTAAAAATATGGTTGACATGATATATCCTGATTTGCATAATAGGTTACCAGACAAAGAGTATTTACGTATACATTGCGTGCTCGCTACGACTAACGAATTTGTTGAGGAAATTAACTCCTACACCTTTGTCAAACTAACGGTGAGTTAAGATCCTATTTCAGTGCTGATTCCATTAGTCCATCGTCTGAACAAGTGGACGATCAACATACCCTTTATCCTATCGAATTTCTTAACACTCTAAAAATATTTGGATTACCTAACCACGTTTTGCAGTTGAAGATAGGAGTTTCAATTATGTTGCTACGAAATTTGAACCAGAGGTTAGGCCTTTGCAATGGAACACGGTTAATTGTAACTCAACTTGCTGAAAGGGTTATTGAAGCAGAAGTAATTACTGGCACTAATATCGGTACGAACGTGCTGATTCCTCGCATCATCCTTACGTCCACGGATACAAAATGGCCATTTGTGTTACGTAGGCGAAAATTCCCCGTGAAAGTTTGCTTCTCAACGACGATAAATAAAAGCCAGGGACAAACATTAGAGAATATAGGCATATATTTGCCCCGCCCTGTTTTCAGCCATGGACAGCTGTATGTTGCCGTATCAAGAACGTCTCCGTACCAGGGTATTAAATTTTTAATTGGTCAGTTGGAAGGTGTACGCCGTGGGCTAACCAAAAATATTGTATATAAAGAAGTTTTCAGCAGTTTATTAGGTTCTCATACCTTACATCGTTTACTACATACATTTTACTACTGACTTTCCCAGTCACTTCTGTTAACATTCTTCCTTCCGCTTTCAGGCTGAGGCTACCGACGGGAAAAATGCGGTTACATTACCGGATTCTGTTGTTTCTATTTTTATGGAGTACCATATATTCAAGTACACAATGCAAATTAATTTCTCACTATTTCATGCTCTCTCTACCATCACTACTGCTGTCTGAATTTGTAATGTATGTTTTTATTCCCCTGAACTTGGATATTTGTAATGCAGTGGTACGATGTATTCATTACTAACACAGCTGATTACCTATTTTCTCTGTTTTCACTCCCCCAACTGCATTTTCAAATGTACTCTGTTTGAGGCTCATATCTAACAATTAGTACTAACCGAATGGATGACGGTATGTTTGCACCAGCTGTCATACGTTAAAACCTGATTACTGTCCACCGCACTGTAAAATGTAGTTGGTCAATTACATCCAATATTCACACATTTGTTTCTCGCTAACTATGACTTAATATAATATTCTTTGTTATCAGTCTGACTCCACTGTATTGTTGAACTAATATTCTGTTTCATGCTAACAACACAAACGTCCATCTCTACACTTATGACCCAAACGTGCCATCCGTCACTTATATTATGTGCAGTAATATGCCAACAATATAGATTTCTTAATTGACACCTACTATTCTAATATGGCAGGTTTTGCATATTACTTATACAGTTAAAATAACTGGCTCAGCTTATTGACAAAATAATTGGTGACAAGGGAATTGACGTCATCAGGATTATCATTTGATACTTTGATTTTGATAGTATATAGTTGTTTCACTTACTCTTTTTACACTTTCTTCCTGCTGATAAAGCAACCTGACCACAAATTTTAAAACATATAAATTACAACTAATCAACACAAGCATTAATTAGTTCTTATTTGTCCATTATGACCCATATGTTCAATCAAGTTAGGTCAAACACCAAATTGAATATAGATTATTATTTGAACTATATACTCTACTGTTATGCACAGTTCAATACTTTGAATTTATATTTATGATCCATTTAAGTATTTGAGTGCTTATTTATATCAATTTACTTCAACGTGTTTGTCTGCCACATTACTGAATACCATTACATGTTTTACTATTATTGATTACTCCTTCTTTGCGATGCAATAATTCATCAACCATTTGTCTTCTTTCTTTTTGGGATGCTACATTCCCACTGCTTAAAAAACCATCCACCTTCCTCCTTTGATAATAATTCTGTCTTACAATGTAATTACAAATTTACCATTCATCTCTCTAATTCTCCATCTTGGTTTGATTCTGCTCTTCTTTATTCCTCTAACTATCTTCGGTAGTGCACGATTTCATTTGGCATAACAACATTTACTCTTCATTGCCTAATATACATAGTTAACATTTATGGTCTGTTTTTGCAATGGAAATCATGATTGGATTAGTGATATTGTCTGCTCTTAGCAATAATATCAATCCAATAATCGTAATGTACCTACTGATACTTGCATTGCTGTTCACCCAACATAAGTTGAATTTTAAATATTTAACATGCCATACTCACCAACACTTTGTAAGTTGGGACAAATTATAATACTTTGAGAATATTTGATAACATGGTTTATTCCAATTTATTATCATTGTTCCGTACTATGTATAGTTTCCATTGATATATGTAGTCAGACTTGCTACATATGGATTAGCTGAATTGCAAGTGGAAGGTGATGGGGATTGCCAGGTTTGTTTCTTCAGATAATTTGTCTTTTAACCAAAATTTAACATTGACTCCGTATGTTATTTACTAGTGTAAATTTTCAGACCATTTCTTACACTGATTATTTTTATCAATTTTACTATCTACAAATATGTTTCGATTTCTACCAGATTAGCTCTTCCGCAATCCTGATTACCGAAAACATGTTTCGAAGAGAAGTAGCTAAGCAGGTAAATATATTGTTTAAGCTATTCAATGATACAGTAACAATATTTGAAGCGAAGTACTCCACAAATATATAGTGCCCGATGGCAAAAATTTGGTGCCACTATCAGTTCATGAAAAATATACCTGTTATTTCCCCTTCTTTTCAGCCTAAACAGTTCCACAAGTTATTTGAAAGGTATGTTTTAATGAAATAAAGAAATCAACCGAAAACATGAAATCGTTAGCAATCTCAACTTATTTAGATATCTTTTGCAAACTTCTTCAAAGGGTTGTGTGATCTGCCAATTTTGTACTCAATAATTAGAAATGGTAACATTGGAATCCTTCCCTGTATGGAATTAGTTATGCTGTCAAAAACCAACAACTATTCGGACAAATCCTAATTACTTTACATATGATACATGATTACGTTTTATATGGAAGATTTACATGCATCAATAGCATGCAGTAGGAGGATGTACATGGAGAAAGTAATAAAAATTGTATAGACCAACTTAAGAAGTTTATCTACCACAAATTGGAAAGTGTAGTTTAGTTTCTCGAATATAACATAAAATTTCAGTACCTACCTTTTCTTCTACTTCTTCCTTCTCTTTTTTGATTTATATTCTGGTTGTATTTTAGATCTGGGGAATGGGGAGATCACCACACACTACAGGCAGCTGCATCACCACACACTACAGGAAGCTGCAGATTGGGTATAATTAACTTTGATATTATAATATTTTATCATGTGAATGCAAGAAATAAGAAGATACTTAAGTTACATTTACGCATGTACAATATAGTGCCAAGATCTCTGTGCTTACATCATTTAGAGACACGACGCTCAGTCACATTATGCCGAAGAACGCAAATCCTTCCAGAGGTCAATATTTTCTTTGACCACTAAAAATATAGATATTTCATTCTGTTTTAACACACGTGCTTATCAAATTTTTATTTGTGCCATAATTTTAATTGCCAGGCCAAAATATTGTACGATAGCAACATTTGTTGTTTCAGTTTGCTGTAATGCCAACTCGATGTTGTATAACAACTTCAATGACTCCAGCAAATCGAACTCTTCCTACCATGGTAATTTTCTGGATCACTGATTGTTACAAAAATTTCCTGTCTTCAGTTGGTTGTATGATTTCAGGATAATACACTATTTGATTTGCAACAAATAACAATGACTGAATGATAAAAATGACAACTCAAGCATGTTACTATAAATATGGAGTTGTAATTCCCTATTGCTCACTTAATGGCAGCGAGAAGTTTGCAACAAATATATCTTCCCGTATCTCATATGCCCTTACTACATATGTTTTCCACCCTGTGCCTTTACTCCTCACTCTCACTCATCTTTCCTAAATTCAATTTCGTTCCTTTTACTGTCTTTTTACTTCTGTCTTAATTCTTCGTCATTCCTCAGATCCCTTCTACACAGCCTCAACTTTCATATAACAGTCACTAGATCTAGGGATTTCAAGATGGATGTTGGTTTTGGTTTATCGGACAAGTAAATGTATGAATTTGTTATTGCTTATTTACATCATTTATCTATCTCTTATTTAACTTAACCACTCTTACTCTCTTTATGAAGAAATTGTTTATCCATACAAATCGTAAGTTTATTATGTTGAGATGGTTAGATTTTACACTGATCACATGCCTCCGCCATTGTGTTGACTATTAACTTGTGCAAGTAACTCCGCATTTCTTTTTGACATAATTCATTTTTATTACTCAGTTCTAAATTTCAAATTCAGTTCACAGTTTGCGGTCGATTTTATTTGACCAACGTAAGAATGAATGTCAATTTAAGAATAGTAAATTGGTTTTAAGAAAAAGGCAGCACATACTGTAATGATCATCATTCAATATTCTTAATTGACATATGTAAAATTTGTTGTTCTTAACCTTAGTCCGTTACTGACAAAAATAATTTGGCCATTTATGATGTGATTGGGAGTTTTTATGCAGTATATTCATTCGCAATGCTGCCTGTACTTAATTACAATTTTTTTCCCTGTTTTACAAAACAACCGGGTGGATGATCAATGTGTTTTCTTTCTTTCTTCTGTAGTATACGTTATACGTTTAATCAGCTTATTTTTCGGTTAGTTTTATTTCTTCAAAACATTATTTATTTAACAGTTTGGAGTTTTATCTCAGCCGACAGTACACTCTTATGCAATAAACATTTGTAACATGAATGAAATGGTACAATAAGCTTTTGCTTATGAAATCTACCCTTACAGGCAGAACTGAGGAAAGAAAGGCATTGTAGAGGCTATCAAATTCTTTCTCTTCGACCTAAAAATTTACAACAGTAAGTGCTTTCACCTAAAGTCCACTTTTTATCCTGTTTGTTTGACTTTTCCATTAACTGTCCCGACAGTTTTAAAACATACATATTACAAGCAAACAACACAACCGTTAATCAGTGCTTATTTATCCATTAACACCCATACCTCCACTCAATTTAGTTCAAACTACAAACTGAATATCGATTATTATTCAAACTGTATAACCAAATGTTAGGCACATTTCAATACTATGAATTTAAATTTACGACCTGTTTAAGTATTTAGCTGCTTATTTGCAGCAATTTACTTCAACAGTTTTGTCTGCCATATTACTGACTACTTTTACCAGATTTTACTGTTACCAGTATACAGTCAATATACAATCATCTTTCATAGTTCAAAATACTCAATGATTCTCAATTGCTACTCTTCACGTCTTACGTATACTTAATTTGGATGTTCGTTAGCACTCACATAGTACATAAAAACAATTTTCTGCACATAGGCACATTTTCCTGCGTTGTTAAAAATTATTCTCCAAGTTACTAACTTAACAACATTCTATTTTAACTTTGGAATGCGGATCATGATTGCACTGACATATACACACACACACACACATATATATAGACACAGACACATATATCTGTTCGTCATTCATTTCTCATAAATAAATAGAGTTGAAATTTGTTTCTTCACCTCATTTATCATATACCTGTGTTGCTTCATATTTGCTACCTTTCTGCTTTGATAAGACATTTTCAACAACCAATGATATTTGTTCATTTACTTCTTCTACAAAACAGAGGTATACAGTTTATGTTTACAATTTGTGATTTACACATAGGTATAGTGAAGGTGGAAAACGAAATATTCATTTTGTCCTCAGTGAAACGCAGTAAATTACAGTAACTAAGGAACAAATGTGTAATGTGAATATAAAGCCACGACAATTCTGTTGGAAGAGATGTGGATAGTCAGTGTTCTTCTGTGGTTGACAATTATATACTCTTTTAAAAAAACATCCTCCCATTTGTTCTTGCAAAATATTTTTCTTACCATTTACCGATCCATTTCACTGACATGTTCATTTTGGCTTCTGTTAACATGAGTATCGGAGGCTTGCTTGCAAATTGCTCAATTTGATTATCTCTTTTTCATCAGTTCAGCCTCATCATCTACCCACTGACAGTAACAGTCTGACCAGATTTCAAAAGAAGGTACTGTTTCATAATACAGGACAATTTGTGTCCATCTTGGACTTAAACTAACAAATTTGTTGTGCACTATACAGTTTTACTGAATTGCGCATAAGAGAGACTGATAATGAAATGGATTTGGCAGTGTGCCCAAACCGCAGAGCACAAAAAAAGAACAACTTGATGCCCGCAGAAACGGAAACAAGGCTGGTCCCAAAGTGTTGAACCACAGCTGCACATAACGTGCGAGGTCGGATCCCACATTACCGTCTCATAACATATGGCCAAATGTAATAACATATCACTGTCGTTCCCAGGCTGAATGAAGACGGAGTGAATGTACGCCAGCTACCGTGGAAGCAGTTCAGACAGCAATATGAAGAATAAGGCGTACAGACGTGGACAGACCTAAAATATTTTGTCAGGGTCTTAACTCCTCTGTATGTATGTATTATTATGAGTAAATTGGATGAATAAGTAATTTAAGTACCCATATTTTTCTAATCAGTTGTCCCCTATCTTCGTATGAATAAACTACACACTTTTCCTATGATACAGAGCGAAAGACGAATTGGTACTGATTGTCATTTTCAACTGTCCTCTTTCATTACGTTCTCTGCCACCAATTTGGATAGCAGAGTAAAATGTATGACCATACTGTTGTCTTCAGCTGAATGCTCTGTAAATTAATAACTTTCACTCTACCAAAATCACACGACTCGTATTACCAACCGCATTCTTCTATATTCATCGTTACAGATGAGTGAAGTAATATTTTTATTTATAACTGTTCTCTCTGCTTTATAAATTCAACCTTTGCCTTTTTATCATCTTCAGTTTAATCTAACAGCATACGCATATTTCACTACGTGCTGCTCTATTATTTCCCTGTATTTTTAGGCATCATGCACATACTACCTTATTTTTATCCTCCCTTACCACCAACTGTGTTACCACCTTTTCCATAACTGACCGTACTAACGCACTGTACTGTCACCTGTTCATATTTCATCATTATGTACAATAAAATCCTACCTCACTGTTCACCCACCTGTTCATACATCATCACTACGTACAAAATAAAAAGTATAATTGACTTCAAATATAGTGTATAGGTAGTACACCTGAAATCCATCCACGAACTCCAAATGTTTCACACAGATCCAGCTGTTATCACCAAATACTAAACTGTTCAAAGGCATGTAATTTTTTTTGGTTTGCAACTGTCCTGTACATACAGTTATTTCCCCCCAGTCAACCAATCAAATCCATTTCCTTACGTAACTACAACCACTACGAACAGTTTCAACCCAACGTTGGTAAACGTGGTACAACAATGGTTTTTCTACACTGCGCATCAGTTACACTCTTCAGTATGAAACTACAAATATCTCATCCTGTTCATTTGTTGTCCACCTTACGCCTCAGCAAATTGTTATCTCCCACTGCACACTGCTCCCTGGGTACTTCCCTCTCTCTGAACAAAATTAAAATCCTTCAGCCACTGACCCTTCTACACCACCTACCACAGTACAGATGATAAAATTTCTACCTGTTCTACTACCGGTCTGTTAGCCACTGATGTTAACCTTTCTTTTATTTCTTTCAAAAGATATCACAATGGCAAACCAATATCAACTACTGTCTGAGTTACAACTGGGTCCTAACTGAGATCGCATACATGTACGACTGTCTAGAATGTGGAATTCAATCTCCAAAGCCGCTAAAGAGATTTACTCGACAAATCTTCATCTTCTCGACATAAAGGTAGCTCACAAACAAAGTTAATATCTGCACATTTTATTTACCCCTTAGCTCTGCGCTGCAGTTGAATCACACTTTACCGTACCACATGGCAACCAAAAGCATGCTGTGGTGCCAAAGAGTTTGGTGGACAAATACTCACAGACGTTTGAAGAACAATGCTTATACGAGATTGAAACGTTCAACGTCTACCCTTCGCAGAATACGTATCGTCCTATAGATGAGGAGTTGATGATCATCCTTCGTACTGACACCAAAGTCAAACTGATGCCACCAACACATTACAATATTCCAAGATACAAATTTGGTTTTGTTGATAATGAAACTCTTGGTCAACGCATAGATAAGGTGGCTCAACTTACAGGTAAACTCATTTTTCTTACTCTTACACGCTGTATCCTACCACTCTGCCGTTTCCACTAACACCTCTCTTCCTACTTTTTTCACATTCCTCCATTTTTCGTCTTCTTACCAGATGTTGGTGGGGTACTACGAGGAATTTCAGATGTTGTTCAACTGACAACAAGGACCGGATGTCAAACATCTAAAAGAGAGATTACTGTTTATACTGAAAGGTTTAACATTTATCACTGTATCACATTTACGTCCCCATATTTGCTCACTAACACTCTCCATTTCAAACTTTTTACACAGTTTCAAAAATACAACTATTACTCTGTGGGCTGACAAAACTGAACTCATCGATGTGTCCGTTATTGAATCGGAACAACAACCACCGTCGGTGATATTCACTTCTATGTTAGTCAAACTATTCAAAGGTAAACCAGTTTTACTCCTTTATATTTCATTGCCAAATACCAATCTTATCTCCAAATTATTAATTATAGGAGAGTTTACATTTTCATCCACCAACGCTAAACAAATATACTTCATCACCGACTGTCCAGACGTTGCAAAATTACTTTCTTGGTATACCTCCAACTAATTTCTACCAACTACTGCTGATGCATGCAATTTCTGCTCTACCTCATTGATACTTTATTACATTTCAGTGTCACTGACAGTGAAGGCAGTACCGTTACATCGATTGAGCGTCAACGGCCTACATCTTCAACTCCTTACGAACCAGAAATTAGAAGTACCATCGCTAATATGTTAGACGACATACGACCTAATGACTGCCACGTAATTCAATATCTTCCATTTCTATCATTATGTTACCTTTACTTTTTGATTATCATTTTTCACTTCTCCATCCCATGCGGTCAAAGAAGTATGTCGTAAATGCAACATTAATGAGGATTAACACATCATCAGCTTGGAATTATCTGTCCTGCCCCATTTGTAGGAAGATGGTGACAAAGGAAGCATCCGGTTTTACCTGCTCTAAATGCAATAACGTTATTACCCATCCACTTAACAGGTCTATATAAGTTAGTTTATCGTTCAATTTCAACTCCCTTACATTATGTTATATCATCACAGGTATAGGTTATCTATGGAAGTTTTTGACCACACCGGTACTGCGACTGCGACTGCTATGACAAAGATGCTGCCTACCTCCTCAAACGGAGCGTCGATGAGATGATGGATATATCCAAAATGGTACACATCTTACAACTACAATACTTTATCAACTTACACTGCAAACTTCTAAGAATCTAACCTGACCACACAACTGTTGTCCCACTACTTCCTCCCCTGCCTCAGCCTACCTAACACTACTTTCTCTTTTTCAATAGACCAACTGCGACGAAGTAACTACTAAACTGTTCACCAGCTTGATGGGTAAAGAAGCTAGGTTTGAATTCAAACCATCGAAGTACGACATTATGAATTATGGGAAATCGCTGACTGTTAGTAGAATTTCACATATTCACCAACCTAACAACTCTCTGGCTGATCGACCTGGCCCCATGGAACCAAAGGATACAAAGGAATGTGATGGTACCCAGCTAACTGTTGAATCCAGCACTGTCACAAAAACTGGTGCAACTCTTTCTCCAACCTCAGTCCATTCTTCTCACTATATCTTACATACACTGTACCAACCATCACTTTGCTTTTCTTCTGCAGGTGTGCTAAACACAAAGACAATTAAAGTTAAGAAGGTCTGTGCTCCAACCCACACTCTACCCTTAATTCCACATAACACACAAACTAACTACCATATAAACTGCCCTTACCTGTAGGAGGCTGACGACTATGTACAGGATGGCAGCATACCAGAAAACACCGTTGACCGTCAGAATGATCCTAGCTGTCTGACACTGCCTAATGGTAGGTAGGGAAAACGTGGACGACTGACTGGTAGTAAGAGGAAGAAGAAGGCAGCCATATGAACAATTGCATGACAAACTATCGTACGTCCGCGTCACCATTCGAACTCTGACTTCCCAAGTCCAATCTTCTTTGTTATGTTTGTAACCATCCATCTTTATTTCCTCCTGTACCTATTTCTGCCTTCCGCTACAGACGAAAAAGGCATCTCTGTTTAGTTAGTGCATATGTTTACATACATTTGAAGCTCTGTACTACTACTTGTACCTATTTATTTCTAGGCACTGTTCCATGTAATAAATGTCCCAGTTTTACACTGTCCACTTATGTTTTCCGTATATACATTTCACTTTAGTGCTAACCACTGTTAATACATAACATTCTCCATCACTGCATAGACTCTTCTCCCCCCGTACCTGTCAGCGGTATTTCAAGCATTTTTAGAACGGTAACTCAAACAGACCGTCTTACTCTCCTATTTCGTACACATATGAAAGACAATTTGCAGTCATTAGAAACTTAGCTTTCACCAGCGACAACTTACTTGACACCAACCATTTTCAAACTCAAAATATCGTATGTTCAACTGTTAATCTCATTCTTTACAGTTTGAAGCATATGCACACTTCCATCCTGGCGACGTTTTCACGCGATTTTTTTTACATAAACCTCATATTCCCAACTAAAACCTTCTATTTTACTCCATAACTATAGAATGCACCACCGCTTCATCCCACTTCTCTTCCTTTCGCTCCTACACATACATTTCGACCGCAGGACAGTGCAGTGTACTGTCCTCTATAAAATATTGCACAATGTTTGCTTTTAACTCTTATGATTCGTACTCTTTCTGCACTAACAATCCACCTATACAGATGGTACTACATACCTACATAATATATTTACTCATAATGATGTACATAAGGTAGATGGTGACAACACCCACAGCACATGCGTTCTCTCCACAACTTCGTACTCAGCATTTTCAAACAGGGACTGTCAACGCGATAAACAAGTTACGTTAGTAAACAACTATCAGCGCACCAGTTGAAAAATCATCATTTCAAAAAATAAATGTCTCACTGCCTATCTGACTAGAGTAGTGCACAAATGTACTGCATGAATAATATATGATGTACTGTTAATATACAAGATGTGGTTAACTTCACTCTTCATAATCCTTGACGTGGAAAAAAAGGCATCTTCATCTGCATATCATTTCCTTCTTGGATGACATGCGACAAAACGAATTTTCAGAAAACATTAAATTACTATGAATTCAAAAAACTAAAAGTTTTTTATTTATCTCACAGATAATATGTCAAAATATACGCTTACGAAGTGTACGAAAGTCAAGTGTCTTAAATAATCTGACACTTTGTCCACCTTCGAAACATGCGTCACTTACTGTATCATTTCATTTTTCGTTGTTGTTATCACACTTATATATTATGTGACATTGGCCTGTTTTTAAAACTTCTCTTTATCCACATATAAGCTGTGTAGTGACAATGGACAATGTATTTATTATTGATAACAGTAAAATATCCTCTTTAATTACAACTGAAACGCAACGTTTGTCATATTCTCTACTGCCTTTACCTGACGGTGCACCCTGACTGGGTTTCAACTAACCAATAATTGTTCACACTTCCTTAATGATTTGTTCAACCCATTTCCTAAATTTTACCATCACTTACACAATGTCTACCTACCCATATACAGTTAGTTACAGAACTTACACTTACTAACTTTCAACAACAAACGGGTTTACCTCAAACTAGCAACTAATATGTTGTTTGCATCCACAAAGACTAATCACCTAAAGGACCGACTTATTTCTAAATATTCAGTATGTCTGTGCTTCAAATTTTTAACACTATTTTATTCTCTCACAACACTTTCCAACTACCTCAACACTGCCCATAACACTGCAGCAGTTAAGAACTAGCACTGCATATGATGTGTGCATACTGTTTTAACAAACATTTGGACTACATTCATCTGGACCTATAATTACATGTAAATACCAGCAATGCCCGTGTGCGTAGCACGGGCCACGCACTAGTTTCGATATATGGGTTGACCTAATTTTGTTGCGGAGTCGAAACGGGCTTTTCGGGCCATTTATCGTTCAGCGTGTTTATAAATCGAGTCCATCCATTCTATTTTCAGCTTGCCTTTTTATACCTTGTTATAAATCCTAGCCTACCTCTATTTCTCATTCGTCTGTACGTCCAACTCCTCCTCATCTCCTCATTTCAATGGCAAACTATTCCAAATACAATTGCAATTCAAAAATCAAATTGAAAATTAAAAACCTCAGAAAAATTCGGAAATTTTTATATCGTATATCTCGACAATACGAATCTGCATCTAGTGTTTGTTTTCGGAATTGGTGCTCGAATCAACGGTAAGTCTCGGTCAAAGTTCATAAATCGCGAAACCTAAGTGGGATTTGGGCGTTTCCGATTTGGGCAGCAATCGAGGAATTGCTTTCTGGGTTTTGGAGAGGGAGGCTTATGGAGTCGAGTGGTGGTGGTGTTGTGGCCTAGCTTGACCTGTGGCGGCGCGATTTGGCCATTTAGGGTTTGTATGGGGTGGCGGCCGGTGATGGCTTTGGGCGACCGGATGTGGGGCGTCACGATCGGCCGGAGGTGTGGAGTATGTTGGTGGCAGCGGTTTGGCGAACGGTGGTGGGGGAACGGCGAAATTCATGGTCAAAGGTCGGTTGATCTGCGTTTTCGGTTCCTGGGTACGGTGCGCGTGCTAGTTGATGAAGATAGGTGACATGGACAGGGGTAAAATTTGTTTATTCTAATTTAATTTTAATTTTTAGTCAACTCATTTTAATTTCATAACTTTCTCATATGATCTCCGATTTACGCGCGATTTTCTTCACTAGGTTCGTATTGGAATTTCAGACACTTTGATGCTAGTTTGGATGAATTTGGAGACTGTCCAATTTTTGGGTTTAAATTGGATTTGAATTTAACTTAAATTAAAAAAGTGAGTGTTTTAACCCACTCACAACTTCTAAAATTTCTTATGTTCGTAAAATTTAATTTATGTTGTGATTTTGAATTTATTTATTACTGTTTGTGTATTTTTAAATCATCATCTCAGTAAATTGCATTTATTTAAATTAAACTGTTATTTAATTTATTATTGCATATAAACTGCCAGTTAGATAGATTGTTTAATTTATTATTGAATATAACTGTCAGTAATTACCCATTATTTATTATATGCTCTATATTGATGTTATTGCTTAAATTGGATGATGATTTCAATAAATGGTTGATGATTGTTATTGGATGAATGGATGTTGTATTTCATATCGTTTTAAACTGCAAATTTATCATGCACTTTATTTCATTCGGGATTACGATTTGAAATGATATAACCGTATTTTTATTTTAAATTACGGTTTGAAATGATAAATATCCATATCACTTGACCATAGGGTGAAAAATTATGTACAGACACCGTGGTCTATATATAAAAATATTTTGAAATGATTTTTTTTATGGTTTTGTAAAGAAATATATGGTTTTATGAGATAGTGATTTGGATATTTTATAAATGTTATTTTATATATAGTTAAATTCTGGGTTTTAAGCTATGTATAAAATTGATTTGAAGTATAAAAGAAGTTAATAATTAAGTTTGATTTTATTAAGATAAAATATGATTAAGCATTTATTTAAATTAAATTTCTGGAGTTTGTAATGACTTAATGAGAATAAGGTTGGAAGATGAATATGGAATTTATTTGGAATTTAATAAAATTTAGAATTTTAAAGGGTATGATTTTTATAACTTGATTTTTGTTTAGAGTGATTTAAATGAACATATCAAGTTAAATAAATTAAAAGAATATCCAGTTGTTGAAGTTAAAAGTTCTACTTAAATTATATTGGATTTATTAAGTAGACATTTCAAATCTAACTAATAGCAATTAAATTTGATATATATGGAATTATCAAAGAATTAGTTTTGAAATGGTGGAATATTTAAAGCCTTGAATTATATAGAAATTGAAATGGTTTAATTGGAGGTTCAAATCGGTATTTGGAATTTATTTGTGAAATTTAAAAAGCTATTTTATTATATAAAGTAATTTAATATTTAAACCATTTAAGTATTCGAATTTATATTTCAAAGCTATGGGGTTCAAGGTACATAGATTCGAAAGTACTATGATTTTGGAAAAAGGATATATTTTGAAATAAGATATCATATTGATTTGGGTTTTTGAAACGGAAATGATATCGTATTTATATAGTTTGAAATGGATATTATATTCTGGTTTTGAAGTATAAATTATTTTGAAATGACCACGGTGTTATAAATAACATTTGGTTGTTGAAGAGACTGGGATCGGAAGTTATCATACTCTCTGCCAACTCCGAAAACCACTTTAACAACCGTGTACGCGGTGGAGATTCCAGAATGAAGTATGATGGCGGCGGCGTTTCCTTTGAGGTAAATACGTGGACCCGACTCTCGTGAGTTGGCATAAGGTGGCTAAAACAGGAGTGATTGACGGGATAATGAGGTAACACCTTTGATCGGACACATCCCTTCGATATTATACTTTGACTTTTGGATTTATTCGATGGCCACTTTTGATTTCTTTGATTTGGGGGTGTGGCTCGAGGTGGGCGGTAGCTACGGCTATGCATTACCACCGGCCCGAAGGCGTAATTGGTATATCTACCCTGGCATTACCTAGTTGTGCCGTGTCACCCACCCTAGCGCGTCTTGTACGAGTTTGATTTGTATCGTACCTATGGAGTATCCTCTGGTAGCCTCCCGATCAGGAGGTATTACAGTACTGTATAGACTATTGGCACTATTACGTGTTAAGGGGAATATTGGGTCACTCCTTAACGCTATTTAAAAGTAAGTTCATTTTACTATTAGACATTATTATAATAGCGAAATATTACTACATAGTAAATAGTTTAACGTATCCTTAGGAGATGTGAATCCCGAGCATCTCTTAAGTTACTGCACTCATGTTTGGCACTGGATAGGAGATGTAAAATCCCGTAAACATCTCCGACACCGTTCCACTTATGTTTTATTGTTGATTTAACTTACATAAGATCTTTTAGTTCTGACTCGAGTGTTTTGTCTTTTCAATTCACTCGGGTCAGTCCGAGCATTTCAGGATTTGAAGATTTTATTCTGGAGGACGAAGACGATGATTTGTATTACTATTATCTATTATATTATTCCACTACACTATTGTATTCCGTTGCATTATTAATATTCTCTGGTATGTGTAACTCTGATATGTATTATATAAGTAAATCAAATGTTTTTGTAAAACTGCTTCATGAACTTTGTACTTGATTATTATATTTTATCATTCCGCTGCAAGATTCTATTTTGTTCTTTTTCTTCCTCTGCCTTTTCTTATTCACCCCATAACAATCCGCCCTTCTGTATGGTTTAAGTCAGACGTGTGTGGCTTATCGTTAATTTAAAGCGTACGAAAAGGCGGGACGTTACAATTAAGAGGGACTTGACTAATAATGATGCTTAGAAACTTGGTTTAGTAATTTGATGGATTTATACCAAAATTGGTGAAATAAACGATAAAAATTCGACTTAGAACCTTGGGCTAGGGTATATGCAACGTTCTTCGATGATCAAAGGTGAAGCGGTGGCTGCTGAAAGTGGAAAAATTGACAAAATAATGGAAATCGCAGAACCAGAAACTTTCAAGAATAATGTACAATAGAGCAACGGTCTATGCCAACCAATCGACCGATGCACTAATTTCTTGTTATTATAAACCTAGGCCGTAAAGGCCTATGTACATAACTAAAGAACGATCTAACTCTTGTTTTTTCCTATGTTTTGAAGGTGATCCGAGGTGTAAGGAGAAAAATGATGGTGCTACAAAATGAATGAATGTGTGGAATGATTTTGTTGTTGTTTAAAATGATATGAATATGTGTTGTGATATAGAAATGTGATATGACGATGGAGGTGGGAGTGAGCGAGTTTGGGGAACAAGTAGATGGACCAAAATGTGTATGTAGATATGAATACGGTCCTCTGAAATTAGTAGGTGGTCCATACTTGACTTGCCCCCGTGTAATGATATAAGGGGACAGAGGAGGAGAAGGAGGTAGATGTTAACCGACCCCATTGGCTACGGGTGGATCGAGGCATGAGACCTATTAGGTAGCACGAGGACAACATGCTTTCCTATAGGTTTCGGTAGATCCAAGGAAGTGATTTTTATATTTGGTTTAGATGGTAGAGGGCAGTAGGAAAACTCTGTAGGGCATGAGGATGAATAAGGCGTGAGTCAATATAGATTTAATGCGATACAGTTAGATGTATCAAATAGTCAGATCTGATGTGGTGACGAAATGTAAAGTGGCCGAACGATAAACTCAATCATGTTATAGTATTATTTTTATAGTATATGCAGAGTAGAGTATGGCTTACTCACCCGACTTATGTGTGGCCCACTCCTATTTTTTCTTTTTATACATATATTCAGTTTGGTGGAGTTTAGAGATGAGATAATATCAAGATGGAGATTCATTGATGTATTGTATATATTGTGTAGATGGGTATTGCGACTAGATTTTACTTAATGTATGTGGGTTTGGATTATACTTATTTGTTTAAACTTGTGTATTTGACATTTTAGAGATGTTATGCTGATGTGACTATAACATTGACTATGTATTATATTTATTTCCTAATGCTGCATGACTTTGATAGTGGATAGTGTTAGTTAAAATTGTATTTAATATCTGATATCCATCCTGGTTGGTCCATGTTGTTTATATTATATCTCAACCCCACTGACTCATCCTTTCGATTCTTGGCTTGTCCACGTCAGTTTGGGCGTCAAATCTGAGTGTATCACCCTTAATGAACAGCTAAAGAAGCAATATGGAAGCGTAACTTTTTAAGTAATCTAGGGTGATTCTCGATATATAGAATCTAATGGGATTGTTCTGTGACAATAATTCGGCGATACCAATCATAAAGGATCCCAGTGCACATAAGAAACCACGATATACTTCAAACATTTTACCTCGTTAAGGAATTCATTAAGTATAAAGAAGTCGTAATACAAAGGGTATATAAAGGGGAATATAACATATCCACTCATTAAAGGTCTAGCTTGGTTGGTTCTCATCAAACTGATCAAAGGGATGTGATAGATATTCCATAATCGGCTCCAGGTGCCAGTGAGAGATTTATACAGTTAGGGTTTGCAATAGAGGTGATTCTACTATAATAAAACCTCATTCGAAATAGAAGGTGTTTTATTCCTGTTATATACTTACTGTAATGTGTTATGATTAATTAATTATATAATTTAAGATATTTAAAAGAATATCCATAAGTGGTGCGTTTTTTGATAATAAAACTGCTGTAATCATGGATATTTATCATAATTTAATAAATACCATATTTTAATATTTCTTGTCAAGATGTATCAAGACTAGATACCGATGCATCCATTAAGACTAGAGTACGTAATGCTCTCTAAATGTTAGGTAGTGTATTACCCATAACTGTCGAGGGCACCTAGAAGTTACGTACCAATAGTTATTGTTTAACTATGGAATGATTCACTCGATAGTTTTTTGTTGCTAAATATAGCTAAGGTTAAATAGAAAATACTGATGTGATAATAGTACATAGTTTTCTTGGCTTGAGAGTTAATGTGGAAGTTGTGCTTTGATTATAGTTAAATCAGCACAACGCCCCTCAAATAAATATAGTTGGGTCGAGTGGAAATATTGAAAGTGAAAAGCTATTCAGTAGAGGATTCGTCTCCTTAGTTATACGAGGTCAATATCACGGTCAACCCAAAGTCAAAATCTCTGGCCAGAATATTTGGTCAATAATAATTGTTATTATTGAACCAAGGACTTTGTGTTTGGACTACAAAGTTGAATATGGACGATATTAGAATTTTACCATTACCAAATTTCATAAGTTATAATGTGATATGGTTTTGACGAAGAGAATCGGTGTAAATAATTTTCATTATCGGGTAATATTTAAATAAAGTAAAATTGGATTTTACTAAACCTATGTAAGTGAAAAATTTAGTCATAATGTCATAGTATTTGAATTGTTCGATATTAACTACTAACCGAATTTACACCTAAAAGTCACACAACCAACATGTTGAATACTCCTACCACCACTTGATTTAATTAATTATAATTGTTATAAATTAATTAATATTTATGAATTAATCATAAAAGTTTATTTAATTTGCGTTGATCAATATTAAATAGTGTGTGTATAATAGTTATGGACATACATATCGATACACGATATCGATGTGCATTTGAATTGGAATTAATTACACATTTATTTGATTGAGTTTGAAGCATTTTAGAGGCCTATTTAAGGGTTATTTTTGGCTGACTATGATAGGAGGGAATGAGATCTTGATTTGGTTTGAATTAGTTGGTAGAATAGTGATCTAGATCCACAAGTTGCTCCTACCATTCTTTCTTATTTGAACATTTCTAATCTCTCTTTTTTTGCAATGAAGTTTAGATTTCTCTTTTATCACCTCTTTCTAGAAACCATAGTACCCTCCTCCTCATTTTCAGGCTTCCAAATACATAAATTAAATATAAGCCGAAGATGGATGATTACTTGTTTCAGTTTGGTAGCCCTTCCTAAAGTTTTGGATACTGATTCACTGAGTGAACGGTCCAACATCTCAAGGTATTTCATCTAGGCTTTAACAAGGTATAATCCAAGTTATATTATTTATATATTATTAATCATGTCATTATGTTGCTATTATTTATGTGTATATTATAATGGATCCATATATGTTTATACCGTTAACATGGGATGAATGTGTTAAATTTTTTTTTTGTGTATACGTAATTTGCCAATAATAATAAAAAAATGTATATTTTTTGAAAATAATTTAAAACATCCAATAATATCTAAAGCAAATTTAATTTTAAAATACATGTATTTAATATGCATAAATTATGAATATAAATTTAGCAATGTATATACCTTATGTGTTTTCAGTTGTTTTTTACCGTGTATAAATATATATTATATAATTAGTTTAAATATAAAATCTAATTTTTACAATATTTATATGTATCGATAAAATATATGTAAATGTAAATTTATATATTTAATAAACTTTGTGTATATTTTGCTTTCAATAAAATTATTTTATATATTTGATGATTTTTGTATGGAAATCTAAAATAATAATAAAACATAATTTCTAACCCCAAGATTTAAATAAAAAAATTCATTTTCTAGCCGAATGTGTGTGTGTCTGAGCAGTTAAAGCGCTCGGTAGATTCAATGCGGTGGAGGTGCAAAAAGTCATAACGGGAATACAGCGAGGATATAGCGGGATATAGCGGATGATTCTAAAATAACATGTAAAACTCATACGTAAGGTTTTTACAAATATATAAATGGTAATTAAATGAAAAACTATTGTTCAATTGAATTGTAATTAATACATAAATAATTTTAAATAAAAATATGTGCAAATATAGTTTAAATAAACGTAAAACTGTTATATAACATAATTGAATTTAGTAGAGTATTAGAGTAATTTTATTTCTGAGAATATATTAGAATTAAATCAAATTATGTAACTTCATAATTTTTATAATGTGTAAATGTCATTTTTCAGTTCATTTTTTTTAAAGAAGATATAGCGGAAATAGCGAAATATAGCGGGAATAACGGGATATAACGGAAATAGCGGGGCTTAAAGCGGAAATGCTATATTTGGGGCTATATGGAAATATCGTAGCGGAGAAATCCGCCATGAGATATAGCGGGGATATAGCGGGGTAATAGCTGGACATTAACTACACAGGTGTGTATATCTATATATTGTTATGGGAACTTTCTCCCATATAATGGTGAATGCCAAAAGACGTTAAGGAGCATAGAAACGGTCGAAAGGTACATAATAAAGGAACTATCATGAAATCATAAGGGTAAGGAAAAGTGCTTGGGGAAAATATGGCGTAGTCAAAAAATACAGTCAAAGCGCTTGAAAAATGTCCCTAAGGTCAGGACATGCACCTATGTTGAAAGCCCATCTCAATTCGAGCTACGGATTGGAAGATACGAAAATCTTAAAATTTTTCCACCACCTAACCGACTCGGGCCCCACCTTGGAGAGATACTACCTATTTCTAGAAAATGGAACAATCAAAAGCATCAAAATACTCTACTCAACTACACAAAGCCATTGGTCGAAGTTTTACTCAATTCTGACTTGAAATGAATGAGTTATGGCATAAAAAAATATATGTAGCTCAAGTAGTTGAGCACCAAGCTTCCGACCGAGAGGTCATGAGTTCGATTCATGGAAAGCATATTAATGTTATGGAACACGAGAATGGTCCGGTAAGGAATCTAACTATTGAGTGCATAACCAAACATAAGGAAAAAAAGAGAGAGGCAAAACCCTCTATTTGGTACCCATGGACCGATCTTGTTCAATACCCAAGGTACTACACAGGAAATCCAGTTTGGCACCTCAGGTACCAAACAAGAAATCTTGTATCCTAGGTACCGAACATGATTCCCTATTCGATAGTATGGTGTGGATGTCGAACCAAATGTATGATATGAAGACTGAACCAAGGAAAAAAGGGATGCCGAGCCGACAGAGGAAATGAGAGAACCAAGCCAGTAAGGTGTCCATGTGCATCCACCGAACCAACAGACCCTGAATAGAGCTTCTCCAACCAAACCCAAACAAGATATATATGGAATGGAATCTGAGTACATATGGAAACTTCTTATTATATCGTTTACATATGGAAATATTTGAACGGAGCGAGTTATAGATGGAAATTGTCTAATTTGCCAAAGTGACCACCATACCTCTCCACTTTTATAAATACCAAAGCTTCCAACAATAATGGAGGGACAATTTAGAAGAGCCACGCTTACAACATTAATGGCGAACAAGTCAGAAACAGCCTAGTAGGTTCTACCTCATAGGAAAAACCTAGCAGGATCTGCCTAATAGGAATAGCCAAACAGGAACAGTTGAAAAGGAATAGGTAGGCAAGAATAGCCGGATATGAATGACCAAACAAACTCCCTTGGGCTATATCTTACTATCTTTTGAGCTAAAGATCTTTGGATTTTGTATCTCAGGCATTGTATAAAAGATCTATAAGAAGAATAATGAAAATGGGCAGTTGATGTTACATATTATGATCGAACCACTATAAATTTTTGTGTTCTTAACTTTACTGTAATTTACTTTCTACTTAACTTATATGCAATCATCTCTTTGAAAATTAATCTTGATACAATATTATAGTTTTGTTAAACACCATGTATTCGTAGCTCTACAACAAATCGATTGGAGGCGTTTGCCTATTTTTGCTGCAAACATTTTTGGTGCTTTATTGAGAGTGATTCTCAACACGCCTTTGAGATCAAATAGCAAGGTTGGTGCTATCAGCTGGAATGTAGGGAACACCCATGCACCAAATCAAACAACATCTAATCAGGATGATCACTCAACAAACACTTTGGTTCTAGTAGATGTAATTACCAAAGGTAGCCTGGATAGAGTTGTGGCTAAACTAAATGAATGTTTCACTGCCCAACATCAGACAATAGTGGACCAACTTATGACACACTTAGGGCAGCAAAAACTATTGGTTGCAACACTTGAACACAAGCGCGATCCTTATCTTAGGGATCTAGAAGATGAAGGGCGTCACATTCTGATAAGGAATCCAATCAAGAAAGTCAAAGAGACTGAAGAAGGAACACCGGGGGATGAAAAGAGCAAGAGTTCAGCCTAAAGCTAGAGCGTGAAACGATTCGACACTGAACCAAATGGGGATGACGCCGAACCGGCAGCAGCTGCACAAAATGCATCTCATTCCCTCATTGAAATTGTGGTCAACAAAAGTCAAAATGATCATTGGGACTGATCTAGGAGCTATAAACATGCTCGTAACTGAAGATCAAGTCATCATATGGAAGATGAAAGAAATCACCCCCTTTTCAAACGAAATGGTCAAGATATCATTGCTGTATCATCTCTTATTTAAGGCCCAAAACTAAGTGTTACGGATGTTGCAATCACTTATAGTATTAGTTTCCGGTGAAAAAATGCAGTCATGTTAATGATATCAATAATATCAGAAGCACAAGAATATGAAATAATTTTAAACACAATTTTCACAAAAAAACCTTCACATTTCATTTCAAAGATATATTTCATATTTATTACATAATCTCAAACGTTGCCTAGGTTTAGATAAAATGTAATCATTACAAAATACTTCAAGAGCGACATATGATGATGCCTCCTTGGTTGATCAGAGTTACTAAATAGGCAAGTGCATTTATTGTCAATACATTCATATAACAACTAACATAACACAACAAATAATAGGAATAGATGGACTCCTATAGAGTTAGGGCCTTCTGCACATTTCCGAAAGCTTTATTCGCCAAACCTACTTAACCAGTAAAACCCTTATGTAACAGCCCGCAAATCCGTACCCCTTGAGCTAACACTATTCTACATTAATCAACTCAAGTTGCACACAAATACGAACCATTTGGGTTGAAGAAGAAGAGGTAAAAGAAGAAAATAGGAAACAACAACAGAATCTAACCATCGCAGCGAAATAAAATATAACAAATGATAAATAATCTTTACTCAAAGATCAAATATATCAGTTTATATATCACATCATCAAAGTACATCAATCAACATCTCAACATCAATCTCATACAGATGGATACACAACGACTCAACGCAGCGGAATATACGTATATAAACAAGTACGGGAGTACGTATCGTCATCTTGCTCATCTCCTGAGCTCCACAACATCATACTTCCAGCCCACTCAAATCAAATTTTGAGCACTCAAAATTTTTGGGGAAAACACAAACTTTGAGTTAGACAAAAAGCCTAGTCGAATAATAATATGCCATCACAGTTTATGGATATTAAGCGAGACCATTGCATTGAGCGAAACGGGTTTTCCTATCACTAGTATCCCTTTTTAAAATATATCTTTTACAAATCAATTCATGCAACCAAACTATTTAAAATAAATAATATAAACAATATTGTGCATGCATCCTACATAGGCAATCATGATTATCCGTGAAATCAGTGGAGTATCTATCCTAAGGTTTAGTTTTCATAGGGTAACCACAAACTAAACGGCTGACTTAGGCCTACTAGATATACCAAATGTTCAAACTAACTGCAAGATGAAAACTAGACGGTCTGTCCAAATACACTTATCCTAGTATTTACCTGACTACCTGTCAATCTTATAGTTTTGCTAGGCTTACTATGAACCTTTTTGTAGGCCAACCTATAACCTATCTTATCTTTATGTATTCTCTTCCATGCATAAACCTACTTTTTGTTTTACCTTTAACAAAACCCTACACATTGAAATTTTGGACTTAAATCAGTTATGGACTAACAACTGAAGTATAAGGCACTACCCTACCCTTGTTCCATCTGCTTTTCTAATCTCCGAGTCAAATTTAACTTATCATAATTGTGATATCCCGGAATTTCAAGCAAATAATATGTGATAATCTTCTTTTCTGAATTATTTAAAATTGGAAAAATTATTCTTTTAAAACAAATAATTATGAGTTGTTTTTATGTATATATATAAGTAGATTTTAAATAGAATTATTATTTTTCAAACAAATAAATTATGTGTTATTTATATATGCATATATATATATGAGTTGATTTTAAATAGAATTTGAATTTGAAATTCAATTAGATAAATATCTTAAAATAAATTGGATTTAAAAAATATATATATAATTTTTATTAGCATATGATTAGTTTATATTATTTTCTTTAAAAAGACTTTCTAAATATAAATTAGGAAATGTATTAACTAAATAGAAAATAAATATAAAGATTTATAAAAACATATTAAAAATAATAAACACATGCATAATACAAGTGTAAAATTATTAGCATGTTGTTTAACAAATGTAAGCAAATATTATCATGCAAATTACAAGTGTCATGTAATTTATTTTCTTTTCATTTTTAAATAAAAGATAAATCAAGCTATAAATATATCTATACCATCCTCTTCTTTATTCTTTTTTCTATCTTCATTTCTCAAAACTAAGAAACAAAGCCTGTAAAAATAAACAAACTAGAAAATTTAAAGCAACGACTATCTCAAATCTCAACCTGAATCATCAAGCAAATCAAGAAGATTCATCTCAGTTTTTAAAGCAAGATATCAACTCAAATAAGTTCCCAGTTTCAAGTTTTGTAAGATCATCCATTCCAGTTCAAAGCTCTGCTCAAACATCTTATAACAGTGAGTAAACTTTACTTAAAACCTTAAATCTATTTAAAACTTGAATTGCATATGTCAAATATTTGGTATATGTGGTGAGAAATCATTGTATAGTTGTCAAATTTTGCCTGCATGTCTGTGTATATATCTATAAATGTATATATGCATGTCCAAAACAAGGATATATCCCATGTTCTTATTTGACAGGTTTTCAAACCTTTCAAAAATCAAGATCCCACCCTCTAATTCTTTTTAGACCTTGTTGTTCAAATAAAAAGTGTTTAAAATAGTAAGATCTTAAATTTAACAATAGTTTAAGTATGATTAGTTTATAAATTTTTGGAAAATCAAGGAAATAGTGGAATATTTAAAACATGATAAATTCAAACATCTTGATTCTCTGATTTATGTATATATTCCGAATCATCTTTGAAAACTAGGATTTTTAAAAGAAAAATCACGATTTTAAGTGTTGGTTTGAGTGAGGATTCGAGGGTTGAACGGATTTGGTGTTTTTAGGCTTTTCCGACGATTAGCGAGCTCAGGGTGGTCAAGGTCTCTGTTGGAGTTAGCTAGGAGTTAGGCGGTCTCGGGAAAAATGGGGGTGGTTTTATAGACCGCCGTGGTGACGGCACGACATCAGAATAGGGTTTAGGTCAGGTTTTTGGTCGAGGTTGGAATGTTGGCCGCTGCATCGTCTTTGGAGCATCGAGTTGGGTCAGAGGTGGGGAAATCAGAGTAGGGAACTCTGACGAGGGTCTGGACGTTGTGGTGAAGCTTCAGATCATTAGAGGTGGCGAAGCATGGGGGTTTCAGGTAATCGGGTTTTTTCCAGAAGATAGTCGAGGTTGCTCGAATTCGATTTTTGTGATCGATTCAGGTTTGGGTGGTCGGAATCGGAACAGAAGGTCAAGGTCGACTTGTCGACGGTGGCATGGGTGACCGGATCGTCGCCGTTGATTCATGCATGTGCGTATGTGCTTGTTTGTGTTCGTGTCGTTGTGTTCGTGGAAGGAGAAGATGTCGACTTGGGTGAGAACTCAGAGTAGTTGTCTTGTGTCTCGAGTATGGCCTAAGGTAGGATGCGTGAGAGTGTTTTCAAGTTAAACAGGTTTAAAATTTTAACTAAAACTAAGTTTTTTTAGAAAAAAGAAAAAGTGAATTTTCTCGGGTCTGGGCTCGAGCATATACTGGGTGGAACTCGAAGTAAATTTATACAGCTTAAAATTTAAATATAAGTAAGTTTTTAAAATTTAAAATAAATCAAGTTTAAACCTTTTTCTTAAATAAATTTGTTTTATATAATAAATGTTTTCATTAAACATTTAGTTTAGGGAAGTTGTATGATTTCTTTTACTTAAATTAATTAAGTTGATTCTTAAGTTTATTTTTAAAACTTAAATTAAATGGTTCAGTTAAATAGTTAATTAAAAGATAAAAAGTTTTAAATTTATAATGATAATTAAGTAATTAATAAAGATAAATGTTTTATGTTAAATTTAATTAAGGTTTTAGGTAATTGAAGATTAACCAATTAATTGATTAGTAATTAAAGATTAATTAAATTAATGATGTAATTAAAGAGTAATTAATTAATTAATAATAAAGGTTAATTAATTAACTAATTAATTAATTAATTAATTAAGGATTAATTAATTTGTAATTAAGGATTATTTAATTAAGTAATAAGAGGATAATTAATTTGTAATTAAGGATTTATTAATTAAATAATTAGGGTTAATTAATTAGTAATTAAAGGATAGATTAATTAATAATGAAGGATAAATAATCAGTAATTAGCGATTAATTAATTAATTTGTAAGTAATTAAATAATGATTAATTAATTCAATAATTAATTCAAATGGTTTGTAATTAATTAATTAAATGATTGATTAAGCAGGTTAGGTAATTAATTCGTAAGTAATTAATTTAATTTGAGTTAATTAAATTAATTATAATTATGAGATTAATAAATCTTTCTTGTGGATGATTGATTGTATAAAATGTCTGGATTGATATTTATAGTATGATAATCTGCGATATACTTTGGATATGGCTGTGATAAATGTGTGTTATTTATCTGTGATGAATGCTATGTGTATACAAAGTTCTGGATTGAATTAAATTGTTTAAACCTTAAACAACTCGGCCTTTAAGAAACGTTTGGATTTCGATGAGACCGGGACCAGATACCAAATTTGTTACCTGAAAACCACATCGATCCAAGTTAAACGAAAGGCCGTGAAATCTCAAGTGAAGATCGAGATGAAGTTTAGAGTGCAAGGGCTATTGTCGTTAACTCTGAGGATGATTCCAAAATGAGTGTAGCGAGATTGTACCTTCGGTTTTGTTCGAACCCGGAATGAACTTGTATGGATGAATGCTATCAAACCATCGTCAATGGAGGACGATGAGCATTCCGAGATACGTGTTCTAAAAGGTAACCGTAGCCTCATGCCCCATCAACCGAGAATGGCTAGAACAGGGGAGGTGCACGCAAGGCTAAGTGGGTAGCACCCAAATAGGATAAGATTTTCCTCTGTCTAGAGGTCCTTTTATTCGGCTATATGGGCGGTTGTTGGCACAACAGCAGGGTTGTCTTAGTCGGGCTATCAAGTAATGGGTAGCTCCGATCTTGTATTGCAAGGGATCAGGGTGGATCCTTGGTATAGTGATCTAGACCACGTACTGTGATGAGTTGTACCCCAGTAGCCCTGCCATTGTATGGAATCCAATCTCCAATAAGTGATCTCGGACTTGATTGTATAGCTATATATGCTGGGATTTAATAATGCAACAATTTCGGCTATGTGAATATTTACTTGAAAACCCTATACACTATTATAATATAACTAGATTTCCTATCAAATGTTTTGATTATCATAAGGGAAAAACTTGTCCGTGTTTATTTGCGGAGAGTCTTACGAGATAACTTTTATTTCAAAGGTTTTTCAAGTTAAACAACTTAACCATTTACTCACACAAGACCCATGTCTGATCCCGAGTTTATTCTATTTTTCTTAAACTCTTGGGTACTCAAATTTTTATGAGTAACCAAGTGATCAGGTTTGCTTGACGAATTTTGGAAAAGCTTGGAGCGTGGGTCTTGGCTTATCTATATATATCTATTTCCGCTTTATTGTTATCTTTTGTCTGTTGTATGTAGAATGTAATAGATAAACAGGTCTTCACGACTATCTACTGTGATGTTGTTGTAACTATATGACTCTGATATGTAATGACTATGTAATACTTATGTGATTTATTATACTTTTTTCCATTTCCGCTATGAGATTCTGATATTGTTGTTTCTTTCTTTCTATCTATTCTCTTTTCTACCTATTTCTTTCTTAATGATGATACGTCTTTCTGTGGAATGAAAGGCGGGTCATCATAGTTGGTATCAGAGTGCTAGGCTGAGATAATACCTTGGCTTTGGAGTAATATCTATCTTGAGAGCGCATACTTGTAATTTTTATATATCTATATACCTATCTAAATTATTGGGTTACTTGTCCAGGTTTCCAACATGAGTTCTAGAGGAAGGAGAGGCAGAGTTGTTGGCAGCACGACGACCACTAATGGAAGAGGTCTGACTATAATCAAGGCTGTAAATCCAACGCTGCCTTGAGCAAGTTTTGCTGCTTTGTGTAAGGATTTCACCAATCTGGGAGGAAGGCCTTTTAAAGGATCGGAGTCCATCATTGAGGTTCAGGCTTGGTTACGCTCATGTGAGCAAAATTTTAAGAGTTTGGATCTATCAAATGAGCAAAAGAGAGTGATGACATCATGGAAACTTCATGAAGGAGCTACAGCTTAGTGGGATGCAGTTACAGTGAATATTCCAAAGGATGATATTTCTTCGAGTAAGTTGAAGGAGCTATTTGAGGAATAGTTCATGCCTACAGCTGGGAAGACTCATCTGTATAGAGATTTTCTGGATCTGAAGCAACAGAGTATGTCGGTATCAAAATATGAGACTAAGTTTAACGAATTACCTCGCTACGGACCTGGTCTAATTAAGACACCCCTCAAGAAGAATGAGATGTTCGTGCTGGGAATGAGGCCCGAGTTCCACGAGAAGATGACGGCTTATCTTAAGGGATCATTCGTGGAATTGATCGATATGGCATTGTGGTATGAGGAGCTTATGAACAAGAAACCTTTCGCATCTGCAGCAGCACCGAGTGGAACTTCTTCCAATCCAAACAAAAGGAAATTCAACCCAAATTGAAAGAAGCAAGGCAAAGGAAAACAGGGAGGCAACAACGGAGCTCATAAGTGTTATGGTGTCAGCAAGAGGGTGATTTGCCTAAGCAGTGTCCCAGAGGTAGATCTTAGCTGCAGCAGCGTCAGAGTGGACCCGGTTCTACATTGGTTTAGAAATCTTTATGTTTCAACCGTCAACAACCACGACACATGGTGAAGTCTTGTCCGCTTCTTCAAAGAGCTCAGCCAACCAAGGTGTTTTCTATTCAAGAAGGGCCATCAACTTCTTCGGATATGGAAGGAAAAGGCGTTTTGGAAGATACTTTGCTTTTAGATGGAATTTTTGTTAGAATTTTGTTTGATTCTGGTGCATCCCTCAGTTTTATTTCTTTGGATACGGTAGAGAAGTTTCATCTTACCCCTAGTGTGGTAGACCATCCTATTTTTGTATCTAATCCTATTAGAGGAGTAACCAAGTTAGATAAGATATGTAGAGGCCTAAGAATTTCTTATCTGTCTCATAGTTTTTCTTACGACCCATTTGAATTGGATTTCAAAGGGTTTGACCTTATTCTGGAAATGGATTGGTTGGATATGCATAAGGCTGTTTTGATTTGCGAAAAGAGAACTGTGACTTTGGAAACTGAGTTGGAAAGGATTACAAAAGTGACTTGCGATAATTCTGGAGTTCACTTAAGTAATCTTTTGCATGGAATCAAGGCATCTCCAGGAGGCGTAAAATCCATCGAAGTGGTCAAAGATTTTACAATGTCTTCGAGAAAGTTAAAGGATTACCCCCCCCCCCCATCGGGAGATAGAGTTTCGGATCGACTTAGTTCCGGGAGCAATACCCGTTGTTCAATCCAGTAGAAGGATGGCGCCAAGAGAGAGATAAGAGTTGGTGAAGCAGACCCAAGATTTCTTAGAAAGAGGTCTGATCCGGCCTAGTTATTCTAGTTAGGGTTCTGCTGTAGTCTTTATGGCCAAGTCAGATGGGTCATTAAGATTCTATGTGGATTATCGGGTGTTGAATAAGGTTACTATTAGGAATAATTATCCATTGCCCCATATAGATGATCTTTTTGATCAACTCCATGGAGCTTCTGTTTTCTCCCAATTGGATTTTGCTTCGGGTTTCCATCGGTTAAGTGTAGCTGAGTACAGTATACCCTTGACTGCGTTTAGAGGACCCAATTGTTTTTATGAGTGGCTGGTTATGCCTTTTGGGCTAACCAACGCTCATGCTTATTTTATAGATCTAATGAACCGAGTTTTCTGGGATGTGTTGAACAAGTTCGTGCTCGTGTTCATCGACGACATTCTCGCCTACTCTAAGTCCGAGGAGGAGCATAAGCGACATTTGGAGATAGTGTTGGAGAATTTGAGGAGGCATGTCCCGAAGGCTAAGTTTTCAAAGTGCCATTGTCGAAAGTCGAAAGTGAGATTTTTGGGGCATACTGTTTCTGGTGAGGGTATTTCTATAGATCCAGCCAAGGTAGCAGCTATTCAAGAATGGAAGCAACCGTAGACTCCTACGGAAGTCCGCAGTTTTCTGGGTTTGGCCGGGTACTACAAGAAATTTATCAGGGACTACTCTAAGATTTCTTCGCACTTGACCGAGTTGACAAGGAAAGGAGAAAAGTTTAAGTGGACCCCCAAGTGTGAAGAGGCATTCCTAGATTTGAGGGAAAGGCTGACCAACGCACTTGTTCTAGCTATTCCTGCTGGTAGGAGTAAGCTCAAAGTCTACACGGATGCTTGTGGAGTTGGGCTAGGTGCAGTGCTGATGCAAAATGGGAAAGTTATTGCGTATACAAGCAGGCAATTGAAGCGACATAAAAAGAATTACGCTACATATGATCTGGAATTGTTGGCCATCGTCGTTGCTTTAAAGATCTAGAGGCACTATCTGTTGGTAGAGAAGTTCGAGCTTTTCATGGATCATAAACCTTTGAAGTACCTTTTCTCCCAGAAGGACCTGAATTTGAGGCAGCAGAGGTTGGTAAATTTTTTAGCATCTTATGATTTGGATATCTTTTATACTCCAGGAAAACCGAATGTTGTGGCGGATGCTCTAAGTAGGAATGCAATTCTGTCTTTATTGGAAGTTGTTCCATCTCTTCTTGAAAGGATTGCGAGTAAGCATGGATCAGATAGAAGATTGATAGAAATCATTTAGAGAGTCAAGAATGGTCAGTTTTCCAGTTTTGAGATTGATGACAAGGAAATTTTAAGGATCAACGGGAGAATTTTTGTTTCGAATTTCAAGGATTTGAAGCAAGAAGTTTTATCAGAGAGTCATCGCTCCAGCCTGAGTATCCATCTAAGGATTTCAAAGATATATAAGGATATGAAGAGAGTCTTCTGGTGGAAAGGCATGAAGAATGATATGCTGCTTTTGTCAATGGATGTGCAATCTGTCAACTGGTGAAGGGTGATCAACAGAAGACCGTAGGATTATTGCAGCCTCTGGAAGTCCCTAAGTGGAAGCGGGAAATGATAGCTATGGATTCATCGACGGTTTTCAAGGGACCACAAAAGGAAATGAAGGAATTGGGTAATCATAGACTGGCTGACCAAGAGCACCCATTTTATTATGGTTAAGGCAACCAGAACTGCAACGTCTTTAGTGAAGATTTTCTTGAGAGAGATCATCAGGTTGCACGGAGTTCCAGTCAACATAGTTAGTGACCGTGATCCAATCTTTACTAGTAAATTTTGGGAGGCTCTGCAGACAGATTTGGGTACAAGTTTGACTTTAAGTATAGCCTATCATCCTTAGATTGAAGGACAAACAGAAAGGCTGAATCGTATTTTAGAGGATATGTTGAGGGCTTGTGTTCCTGGATTTCGGTGGATCTTGGGAGGACCATCTACATTTAGTGGAATTCTCGTACAATAATAGTTATCAAGCGACTATTAAGATGGCACCCGATGAAGCTTTGTACGGAAGACCTTGTAGATCACCGTCTTGTTGGGTAGAGTCGGAAGATCGTCATGTTCTTGGTCCAGATTTGATCGGAGAGGCATCTGCGAAGGGGCAGCTTATCAAGAAGAGAATGAAAGTAGTCCAGGATCGTCAGAAGAGTTATGCGGACAAGAGATGAAGGCAATTGGAAGTCGAAGTCGGAGATTTGGTTTTTGTCAAGGTTTCCCCGATTAAAGGAGCAATTTGATTTGGAAAGATGGGAAAGGTTGCCGAGGTATATTGGACCCTTTCGAATGCTCGAGAGAATTGGTGCTTTGGCCTACAGGATTGAATTGCCAGTCCGGATGGCTGGAATTCACAATGATTTTCACGTATCTCATCCGAGGAAGTACGTGTTCGACCCATCTCTAGTTGTGGAACCAGCAATGAAAGAAGATTTAAAGATCGAACCGGACTTAAATGTAGTCAGGCATCCAGCCCAGATAGTTGATCAAGATGAGTAGTAGCTCAAAAACAAAGTGGTGAAGCTGGTCAAGGTTCAGTGGAGCGAGGATCCCAGAGATTGTACCTAGGAAACTCTTGATTGTTTTAGGAAAGCCTATCCGGATAGCTAGTATTGTTTGTTTAAATGAATTGTTTTTTGGTTGTTAGTGTATGGTTGATATGTATGCTTGGATTGTTTGAATTAAAGGCTTTTGGATTATCTTTTGCTTTTAAATTTCGTGGACGAAATTCTTTTAAGGGGGAGGAATGTGATATCCTAAAATTTTAAGCAAATAATATGTGACAATCTTCTTTTATACATTATTTAAAATTGGCAAAATTATTCTTTCAAAACAAATAATTATGGGTTGTTTATATGTGTATATATAAAAGTAGATTTTAAGTAGAATTATTATTTCTCAAACAAATAAATTATGTGTTGTTTATGTGTGTGTATATATATAAGTTGATTTTAAATAGAATTTGAATTTAAATTTGAAATTCAATAAGATAAATATCTTAAAATAAATTGGATTTAAATATATATATATATAATTTATTAGTATATAATTAGTTTATATTATTGTCTTTAAAAAGACTTTATAAATTTAAATTAAGAAATGTATCGACTAAATAGAAAATAAATATAAAGATTTATAAAAACATATTAAAAATAATAAACACATACATAATACAAGTGTAGAGTTATTAGAATGTATTTTAACAAATGTAGGCAAATATTATCATGCAAATTACAAGTGTCATGTAATTTATTTTCTTTTAATTTTTAAATGAAAGATAAATCAAGCTATAAATATATCTATACCATCCTCTTCTCTATTCTTTCTTCTATCTTCATTTCTCAAAACTAAGAAACAAAGCCTATAAAAATAAACAAACCAGAAAATTTAAAGCAACAACTATCTCAAATCTCAACCTGAATCATCAAGCAAATCAAGCAGATTCATCTTAGTTTTTAAAGCAAGATATCAACTCAAGTAAGTTCCCAGTTTCAAGTTTTATAAGATCAGGCATTCCAATTCAAAGCTCTAATCAAACATCTTATAATAGTGAGTAAACATTACTTAAACCTTATATCTATTTAAAACTTGAATTGCATGTGACAAATATTTGGTATATGTGGTGAAAAATTGTTGTATAGTTGTCAAATTTTGCCTGCGTGTCTGTGTATATATCTGTAAATGTATGTGTGCATGTCTGGAACAAGGATATATCCCCTGTTGTTGTTTAACAGGTTTTCAAACCTTACAAAAATCAAGATCCCACCCTCTAATTCTTTTTAGACCTTGTTGTTCAAATAAAAAGTGTTTGAAATAGTAAGATCTTAAATTTAAAAATAGTTTAAGTATGATTAGTTTATAAATGTCTGGAAAATCAAGGAAAAATAGTGGAATATTTAGAACATGATAAATTCAAACATTTTGATTCTCTGATTCATGTATATATTCTGAATCGTCTTTGAAAACTGGGGTATTTGAAACAAAAATCATGATTTTTAGTGTTGGTTTGAGTGAGGATTCGAGGGTTGAAAAAATTTGGTGTTTTAAGGCTTTTCTGATGATCAGCGGGCTTGGAGTGGTCGGGGTCTCTGCTGGAGGTAGTCGGGAGTTGGGCGGTCTCAAAAAAATAAAGGGTGGTTTTATAGACCACCGTGGCGACGGCATAACATCGGAATAGGGCTTATATCAAGTTTTTGGTCGAGGTTGGAATGTTGGCCGCTGCATCGTCTCTAGAGCATCGAGTTGGTTTAGAGGTAGGGAAATTGGAGTAGGGAAGTCTGGTGAGGGTCTAGATGTAGTGGCAAAGCTTCAGATTATCAGAGGCGGCGAAGCATGGGGGTTTCAGGTGATCGGGTTGTTCCAGAAGATAGTCGAGGTTGCTCGAATTCGAATTTTGTGATCGGTTCAGGTTTGAGTGGTTGGAATCGGAAGGGAAGGTCAAGGTCGACTCGTCGGTGGTGGCATGGGTGACTGGATCATTGCCGTTGATTTATGCATGTGCACATGTGCCTATTTGTGTCAGTGTTGTTATGCTCGTGGTAGGAGAAGATGTCGACTTGAGTGAGAACTCAAAGTAGTTGTCTTGTGTCTCGAGTATGGCCTCGGGTAGGATGCGTGAGAGTGTTTTCAAGTTAAACGGGTTTAAATTTTTAACTAAAACTAAGTTTTTATAAAAAAAAGTGAATTTTCTTGGTTCTAGGCTTCAGTATATACTGGGTGGAACTCGAAGTAAATTTATATAGCTTTAAATTTAAATATAACTAAGTTTTTAAAATTTAAAATAAATCAAGTTTAAACCCTTTTCTTAAATAAATTTCTTTCGTATATAATAAATGTTTTTATTAAACATTTGGTTTAGGGAAGTTCTATGATTTATTTTACATAAATTAATTAAGTTGGATTCTTAAGTTTATTTTTAAAACTTAAATTATGGTTCAATTAAATAGTTAATTAAAAGATAAAATGTTTTAAATTTATAATGATAATTAAGCAATTAATAAAGATAAATGTTTTATCTTAAATTTAATTAAGGTTTTGGGTGATTGAAGATTAACCAATTAATTAATTAGTAATTAAAGATTAATTAAATTAATGAAGTAATTAAAGAGTAATTAATTAATCAATAATTTAGGTTTATAAATTAATTAATTAAGGATTAATTAATTTGTAATTAAGGATTAATTAATTAAGTAATTAGAGAATAATTAATTTGTAATTAAGGATTTATTAGTTAAATAATTAGGGTTAATTAATTAGTAATAAAGGATATATTGATTAATACTTAAGGACAATTAATCAGTAATTAAAGATTAATTAATTAATTTGTAAGTAATTAAAGAATGATTAATTAATTCAATAATTAATTCAAATGGTTTGCAATTAATTAATTAAACGATTGATTAAGCAGGTTAGGTAATCAATTCATGAGTAATTAATCTAATTTGAGTTAATTAAATTAATTATAATTGTGGGATTACTAAATCTTGCTTATGGATGATTGATTGTATAGAATGTCCGGATTGATATTTATAATATGATAATCTGTGATATACTTTGGATATGGCTATGATAAATGGGTGTTATATATCTGTGATGAATGCTGTGTGTATACAAAGTTCTAGATTGAATTAAATTGTTTAAACCTTAAACAACTTGGCCTTTAAGAAACGTTTGGATTTCGATGAGACCGAGATCGGATACCAAATTTGTTATCCGAAAACCACATCGATCCAAGTTAAACGAAAGGTCGTGAAATCTCAAGTGAAGATCGAGATGAAGTTTCAGAGTGCAAGGGCTATTGTCGTTGACTCTGAGGGTGATTCCAAAATGAGTGTAGCGAGATAGTGCCTTCGGTTTCGTTCGAACCCGGAATGAACTTGTATGGATGAATGCTATCAGACCATTGTCAATGGAGGATGTTGAGCATTCCAAGATATGTGTTCTAAAAGGTAATCGTAGCCTTAAGCCTCATCAACCGAGAATGGCTAAAATAGAGGAGGTGCACGCAAGGCTAAGTGGGTAACACCCAAGTAGGATAAGATTTTCCCCTATCTAGAGGTCCCTTTATTCGATGATGTGGGCGGTTGTTGGCCACAACCGTGGGTTTGTCTTATTCGGACTATGCAGTAAGGGGTAGCTCCAGTCTTGCATTGCAGGTGATCAGGGTGGATTCTCGGTACAGTGATCTAGACTACGTACTGTGATGGGCGGTACCCCAGTAGCTCGGCCATTGTATGAAATCCAATCTCCAATAAGTGATCTCGGACTTGAATGTATACACATGTATGCTGGAATTTAATAATGTAACAATTTCGGCTATGTGAATATTTATTTGAAACCCTATACACTATTATAATATAACAAGACTTTCTATCAAATGTTTTGATTATTGTAAGGGAAAAACTTGTCTATGTTTATTTGCGGAGAGTATTATGAGATACCTTTTATTTTGAAAGGTTTTTCAAGTTAAACAACTTAACCGTTTACTCACACCGGACCCATGTCTGATCCGGATTTTGTTATGTTTTTCTGAACTCTTGGGTACTTAAATTTTTATGAGTAGCCAAGTAATCTGGTTTGCTTGACGAATTTTGAAAAAGCTTGGAGCATGAGTTTTGGCGTATCTATATATATGTCTATTTCCACTGTGTTGGTATCTTTTGTCTGTTGTATTTAGAATGTAATAGATAGACTGATCTTCACGACTGTCTACTGTGATGTTGTTGTAACTGTGTGACTCTAATATGTAATGACTATGTAAAAGTTATGTGATATATTATATTTTTTCCATTTTCGCTGTGAGATTCTGATATTGTTGTTTCTTTCTTTCTATCTATTCTCTTTTCTACCTACTTCTTTCTTAATGATCATACATCTTTCTGTGGAATGAAAGACGGGTCGTCACAATAATTTATCCATAAGCGATAATAATAATAATCTCGTTAGTAAAATTCTGGGCTAAATACCTTTTTTATTTCCTGAAAACCTACTTCTTTACAAATGATTTACCCTTTGAAATCAGACTTTCAAAACAAGAAAAATGTAGCCCTTTACTTTTGTCTAAATTAATTATGACATGATATATGCTTTTAGAAAATGACATTGATGAAGTTCGAAGTCATTTAAGGTCATCGCCCAACAAAACCATATGCTATAAAGCCAAAACAATACAAAGTCTTTATACTGATAAAGCACGACAACGATATTGTCGACAAGGGTCTTAGCCCCATAAACATTGACCAAAACAATAAAACTTTGTATTGATAAAGCTTGACAACATTGTCGCCATTGGGGTCATCACCCTTCTTCAATATAAAGTATGTTAAGCCTTTAACTTTTAAAACATAGGGCTATAAGGCTGATAACATGGATGTTGCACTTCCTAGAGTGTCGACGTCATAGGGTACATAGTTTGTGTATTGATAAACCTTAAAAAGATAGGGTCGGCAGAGTTAAATCTCGACGTCATTGCTTTAAGGAAAACAAGCGATTAGAGCCAAAGTAATTAGGAGCGGAACCGTATCCATCTTCAAAAACATATAATTTTGAATGATGTTAGCATCATTATCAATGACATTGACACAGCTAAAAGCGGCATAGTTTCGTATATTGTCGAAGTCAATAGGTATAAAAGATGCGACATCATTATCGCCGCTATAAACTACTTCAAAACTAATGGAGTCGGCGTCCTTAATAGATATAAGAGGCATTACTTTCGTCGAAAAAGGACAGAAGCGGCATTGCAAAAGCGTTTAAAGAAAGAAACCGACATCATTCTCTTCGAAGCTCATTATGTCGATGGTATCTATGCCGACGTTGACTTAACCTTCCTAAATTCATTTCATATCATCTAGGATGATATCCTATGCATTCATTAAGGTTGGCAAAGTAACGACCCGTAATTTTATCATTTTGAATAGAAATATTTAATTAAATATAAATGTTCAATTGATTTTTTAAATGATAATAATCCATTTTAATTATTCTATAATGATAATAGGTGACTAATAATGGTTTTATAAATATATATAAACCTATTTTATAAAGATATATAAATTTCGTCACATTCTAGCAGTTTGACATAGTATTTTTATATTATTAAAATAGTTCTATAGTTTAAATAATCTTGTTTTAATTATATAAAGATGATAAGAAATTAATTTTCAAGTTTTTTTTACACAAATAATGGTTTGATTAAAAACTGAAAATATGACCGGGATTCCGATTTTCAACGGTGTAACAGATAAAAGTTATATCTGAATGTTGCAATATTGAAAGTTAAAATGACATATATGCATATATAACAAATTAATAACATATAAGTTAACCATAACTAACTAAAACTAAGTGTTATTAGTAAAAGTAAGCATGGAAGATATTTTTCACAAAAGTTAAAATGAAAAAGCAAATTTAAAATTAACTTACCATCACTTACACATTTAAATATCTAAGATGTCATGAGGTGATGAAAGCCACATGGAGGGGGGAGGGGGTTCGGCCGAAGCATGGGAGGGGAGGGGTCTTTTGGTAATTCCATGCACAAGATTTTTTACCTTATACAGACACATGCATATCCTCTTCCTTTCTTCACAAATTCACTTCTCTTCTTCTTCTTCTTGAGTTCTCTAATACCTCTTCTTCAGTGGCTTCCTAAATGGTAAAAATATTTCAACACTACATCGAAATTTTGCTAAAATTGTTTCCATACACATACAATATCAAATCACTTCAAAATGTTAGCCAAACTCCACCTCTTCCTCACTAAAGTGCATGGCCCACACCATCATCTCAAAGCTGAGCTTCCACACAAGCTTGGCCGAGCATCACTAAGGTTTGGTGCAAGTTACATAAGCTTCTATGAGGAGGAAGGGATCATTTCATCGATTAAAAAAACTTAAAGTTGGATAGCATGAAAGTGAGAACACTACTTCCATCTTATTTAAATTTATCTATGGTTTGTGCTACGCAAGTATGCTTGGTTGATTAGTGTCATTTGGATGCTAAAATGATCGATTGTTGGTTGATTGGTTGATAATATGCTTACTTGATATGGAAATGATTCACGGTAAAATGCACTTCGAATTTACACAATTCCCTTTATAAATTATAATGGTGTATATAGTGTTATAAATGTTATATGAACATTAAAACTCATTTTGACATAGTATAAAATAGACTTGGAAATAGTTTTAAAAAGAAAGAAATTAGAAAAGTGGAGTTTTGAATTATTTTAAAAAATTAGATATGTGGTTTCATTTATGAAAAATAATAGTTTTAAAAGTGGAAAATATTATAGAAATATTATATGGCTTTGTATAAAATAAATTGGAACTAAAAAAGATGGAATTTGAATGTAAAAATAATATAATATCAAAGACATGAAATAAAGTGAAAATGATATTTTAATAAGATAAAATAGTGAAAAATTGGTTTAATATGGTATTAAAATGACTTAAAAGTGTTTTAGACGAGTTTGAAAAGTTTGATAAAAGGTGAAAAACAAGTTGTCGCTTTCAATAGTTCACGATTTTGCGACCCTGATAGGTATGGATTTCAAATGAAAATGAAAATTAAGATTTTGTTTCGCAAAGTTTGAGATATGTCCAAATCAAGTTTTGAAAACCGTCGCGTTTTGGCAGTTCGTAAAATATTATTTTCAACACTTTAAAAATGGATATTTTTAATCTGTAGAAATATGAAATAAATTCCATAAATATGTTAAAAATCTTTAAGAGGAATTTGAGCTATAAAAATGGGAAAATATGTAATGAAATTGGTGTTTTAATTTATAAAGCTTTAAAATCACTATTCACCGACAATTTAGCAATGGAATTTGGTAATCGTTGAATAAATGATTTGAACTTGGGTTTTCTTCTCGAACATTTATGGAATGTTTTTTAAATGATAAATTAAATACTTTTAAATGTTTATAATCGATCAAATAACTTGACTGCCTTATGGGTGACATAGAGATAGTCTCTAGACTGGAGTTTAGGAAATTAATTGTCTGCTCCACCTAGCTATCCGAACTGGCCCGACAGAAGAGATAGTTAATTTAGTTTACTCTGATCGCATTTTCGTTAGGTAAAATATTATAGATTTGGAGTTTTCCAAAAAAGGTTAAGTAAGGTTTAAAATAGGATTTTTATGGTAAAGAGAATATTCTATTTAAACTTTATATTAAATTCCGAGGAGGGAACTTGTACTATCCGCATGAATTTTAAAGGTAATTTCACCGTTATTCGATGAATAGTAAAGGTTGAATACATAAATTAGTATTAAGTATAATTAATTTAAATTCAAATGAATCAATTTTATTCAATACTTGATGATTAGTATTTACACTAAACGATGTCTTAAAAAAACATTGTTAATCGCTTTAAAAATGGATAAAAATGGTTTATAAATGTTTTATAAACACTAAAACTCATTTCGATAAAGTTTAAAATAGATTCGGAATTAGTTTTAAAAAGAAAGAAATTGGAAAAGTGGAATTTTGAAATTTTTGAAAAATAAAATATATGGTTTCATTTATGAAAAATATTAGTTTAGAAGTGGAAAATAATATAGAAATATCATATGGTTTTGTATAAAAGAAATTTTGATTAAGAAAAGATGGAAATTGAACATTAAAATAATATGATGTTAAAGATATGCAACAAAGTGAAAATGAGATTTTAATAAATAAAATAGTGAAAAATTCGTTTAATATTCTATTAAAATGATTTAAAAGTGTTTCAGACAAATTTTGAAAAATTTGACTAAAAGGTGAGAAATAAGCCGTCGCGTTTCGACAGTTTGCAATTTCGCATACTGAAAAGTAAGACGGATGTATAGGATAAAATATAAGTCGAATTCTTTGAAATAAGGATTTTTCAGACCCTGATGGGTATGGTTTTCAAATGAAAAATAAAAATCAAGATTTCATTTAGTAAATTTTGATATATATCAAATCAAGTTTTCAAAATCCTCGCGCTTTGCCTGTTCGTAAAGTATAGTTTACTACCCTTAAAAAATGGGTATTTTTAATCTTTAAAAGTTTGAAATAAACATGTTAAAATGTTTGAAAAGAAATTTGAATTATAAAAATGGGCATATACGTAATGAAATTAGTGTTTAATCTATAAAGATTTAGAATCTCCATTCACCCATAGTTTATCATTGAAATTCGGTAACCGTTGAATAAACGATTTGAACTTGGATTTTCGTCCTAAAGCTGTTTGAAATATTTTTCAAATGATAAGCCAAATACTTTTAAAAGTTTAGAGTCAATCAAATAATTTGATCGCCTTACGGGTGACAGAGAGATGGTCTCTATGTTGGAGTTTGGAAAACCGGTTGCATGCTCCTCCTAGCTATCCAGATGGCCCGACGGAGGGGATAATTAATTTGATTTATTCAGATCACATTTTCTAACATAAAAGAAATGAGATTTGGAGTTTTCTAAAAAAATGTTAAACCCAATTTAAAACAGGGTTTTAAATAGTAAAGAAAACATTCTAGTTAAACTCGATATTAAATTCCGAGGAGGAAACTTGTACTATCCGTGTGAATTTAAAAGGTGATTTCATCGTTATTCGACGAATAGTCCAGGTTGAATATAGAAATTAACATTGAGTGTAATTAATTTAAAATCTATGAATCCTTTTTACTCAATGCTAAGTGATTTGGATTTACACTAAACGATGTCTTAATTTATATTATTTTTGATTAATTTAAAAAATGTTTCGAACAAATGAAATCTTTATTAATTATGCTTATAATGGAATATGGAAATATTTTCCCTAAGTAATTAAAAGGAAATGATTTGGCATTTCCAAAGTTAAAAAGAGGTTTAATAATTCTGTAGATCTCTAAACAAATATGGTATGAAGATACATATCTTTAAAGATATTTTATTGGATAAAAAGATATTTTCAAAGTTAGTTAATATTTTGAGTAAAAGAATAAAATAGGATTTAACGAAAGAGGCTTAACATTTTTTATACACATATACACACCTTTTCATCGTTAATTGATTTGGAGAGACCGAGATTGGATTTGGACGATTCCTATCTGAAAACCACTTCGAATCAACATATATGTTCGAAAATAAAGACATGTTAAAGACAATGATTTGATTAAAATGTTTTAGTTATCATAAGGTAAAAATCCTTTTGTGTTTATGTGCGGTGTGGTCTTATGTGATACTATTCTTTCCAAAGGTTTGTTTGACTTCAAAGTCGATCTATGACATTGTCATATATATATATATATATATATATATATATATTATTTGTGTCTCATGCTACTTTGCCAATCCTGATCCAAGTATTTTTAATACTTTGGTTGGATTTGATTAGTTTCAGGATTAAGTGAAGACGCTTGAATTTTCTAGAGGAGAACTGGCGATCTTCGTCAACATATGGGCATAATTTACGTTTTCGCCGTGTTTGTTATTTTTCAGCATTTGTGACGATGGGTATTTATAACTTTCCAGGCTGAGTTTAGGAAAGACTTTGATATATCTATTTAAAAGTTTTTCTACTATAAAGATTATTGTAATAATATATATATATATTATTCCATTCGTGTGAGATTCTATTCTGTCTTCATTTTCTTTTACCCTTTACCATCCGCCGTTTCGTTTAATTTGGGTTGGATATGTGTGGTTTATTGTCAACCTAAACCATATGAAAGTGTAGGTTGTTCCAGGTAATGTCTAATGGTGGCATCATGGATTTCAGCGACCATGACTTCGAATTGGCAATGTCATAATTAACTTAAAAACTGCAATTTGGCTATTCAAAGTAATTTCTTTCCACCAACTCCTAGTATTTGTCAAAATACTATTAAATAACAAGCTTATTTATCAAAATCATTTTTAGAAAACCACCATAAGGTAGATTTATCATTCCTAGACATATTTGCAAGCCATTAACTTATGTTAACATTTTAATATAAATATTAAGGTTTTCAACCCAATAAATTTATACAAAATCATAAACTCATGGGAAAATCTCCATAAATCGTAATAAATCCAATTTATTATATCCTTTGACAAATAAAATTTATGGGACAAATAACATAATTTAATAATTTTAATAATTAAAATTCGAAATAAACCATTTTCCAACCTTAAGAAATTCACCAAATATTCTCATTGAATCAAAAAATTATGAAATTAAAAACCTACTTCCAAAATAATGTTTCCAACATCACATCAAAATCTCACGTCATTTGGGGTGTCATATGATGGGTTTTCTAACTAAAACATATCAAATAATTTCATAAATAAATTCTATAATTCACCAACAAGCATATAATAATTCCAATTATCATATCATGACATAATATAAGCAAAATAATTGAATTTATGCATGAAACCAAAAATAATACTTAAAACATGAGATGCACAACCATTATTCACCCTGAATGGTTTAAGAATGTTGAGATTTGTATTTGATTTGATTCTCCTAAGCTTTGATCTTGTTTCTCTAGGTTTACTTCCTTTGGAACCCTAGTTAACGGCTGGCCTAACTCTTATCTTTTGTGCAAGAAAATGAAAATAAGAAAGAAATTAGTTCATTAATTAGGCTTGACCTATGCTAGTTATCAAATCTGAATCTTCTTAACACTTTACATTATTTTATTTAATTTGTCCAATTTAATCTCCTAAATAATGTTGATTAAAATTAGGGTTGTTAAAGACTCCTCTGCTTAAAGAATTTCATCCTCGAAATTACGATAAGTTACACACATCAAACATAAAAGCATAGACGTAAAACATATCATCAAAAAAGTCAGGATAGGTGTCCATAATCATGCTCTTTGTTTCCCAGGTACAGTCTTTCTCATCTTACACTCCACTAGACGTTTACCAATCTGGCGTCCTCAGCCTTTTCTCATCCTTAGCCACAATATAAAAATGGATGTCTAACTATTGTCATGTCCGACTCCGTTATAAGTCTTTCAATGCAGTCGGAGTTATAGTAGCCTTTGGATCTCGAAAAAACTTCCCCCCATAAGAAATATAAAAACATTATGGAATCCTACCGAACTGCTCGGTAACTTTATCCTATAAGCAAGTTTCCCTATCCTTTCCGTGATAGGAAACGGTCCAAAGAATCTAGGTGCCATTTCCCTGACTTCTGAATCTTATCACACCTGTCATCGGTAACACTTTGATGAAAATATATTCTCCAACTGAGAGTTCTAAGTCTTTCCATTTCTTATCTACATTACTTTTCTAGTTAGACCGAGCTTCCTTCATTCTAGTTTGAATCAACTCAATCTTTTTTACGACTTCTCTTATTAAATCTAGACCAAGAATCATTCTATCTCCGACCTTTAACCTGTTGAGTCAAGATTTTTATAGAGTTTTGATTTCTGACAAAGGAATAAGCCGTGATCGACAAAAAGAAGTTATTCATTTAAGAAACACAAAGAGCTCCATATATTAGAGGTTGATTATTTGGTATGTTAGTAATTTATGTTAAAATCTATCCTCAAATAATCATATAACTTCAATCTTTCAATATATATACATATGCACATTAACTGTGCAAATTGGACTAAACCGGTCGACCGGTTGAAAATAAGGTGGTCGACCGTTTTTGCCCAGAATGCACAGATAACATGCACACATGCACATAACGTATATATATTTGAATTCCTGTCTACCGGTCCATTTTTGACCTGTCGACCGTTTTTAAACAGAAAGCAACTTTTCCAAAAGACACTTCTCTTCTCCAAAGGTTGCATCTCCTATCTTTCATCAATGATCATAACTCTTAATGGCAACTGTTCACAAAGAGTTACAACTATTTTTCTCTATATATACTCATCTAAATCATTGATTCAAAAACAAGTTTTTACACGATCATATATGCTCTCTAATCTAATCTCTAACACTCCTGCATTCTAAAAATTAATTTAGCTTATTGAATCATTGAAATTATTTCATATCTTTTGATTCAATAAGTAAATACCTTCTTTAATCTTTACAAAACATCATTCATATTCTTTGAGGATAAGATTATAGGAAGGGTGTACTACTAGTGACAAATCCGTGTTTTCAAGAGCACAAGTTGTCAACAACAATTGTATTTGTTCTCTTGTTGAAGTCCTCTGTGTTGTAAGAGGCAAGTGTTGAAGTCCTCTGTGTTGTAAGAGGCAAGTGTTGAAGTCCTCAGTGTATTAGAGGCGTGAAATCCCGTTCGGTTGCTCGGGTGTTGTAAACCTGTTCCTCCAGGTGAAGCGAGGTTGTTAATAGTGAAAATCCAGATAGAAGTCTGGGACTGGACGTAGGACGGTGCTCCGAACCAGTATAAAAATCTCTGGTGTGATTTTTCTATTTTTTATTTACTATGCTATTATCATCTATTTCCGCATTTATATTGTAGTCCATATTACACGATCCGTGTGTACTATATTAGTACGTGCATTAGTATACACACCGCACTTTCATTTGGTATCAGAGCATAGCGACTTTCATTTGGTATCAGAGCATAGCGATTTTCATTTGGTATCAGAGCCTGGTTTTCTAGAGATCGTAACAACATCCTAGAATAAATGGCTACAAAGAGATCTAGTCAAGGCAATAAGAAGAGGAAGAGCAATAAAGAACAATCAAAGGAGCAAACAAACAAATGCTTCATGGCAAAAGATAACGAGGTTAGTGATCTAACTTTTGATGATATGATAGAAATAAATTCAGAACTTCTAGACACTTTAAAAAGTCTCAAAAGAAAATATAAGGAAGCTCTGGAAAATCATAAGAAAGCAGAATTCGAAAGAGATATGCTTAAAGACGAGAAAAGAATATTAGAAGAAGAACTTGAGAAAATTCAAGATTCAGACAATTCTCAACTCGCTCTATTAAGTCAAGAAATAGAAGCTCAAAAAGAAAAGAATAATGCTCTAGCTTCTGAAAATCATGAGTTAAAAACAAAAATTAAAATTGTTGAGTTAGATAACACTAGTCTCAAAACTAAGCTTGATGACATTACTAAAAATATTTCCAATTTTAATAAAGGGAGAGAAAATTTATGCAGGATTATTGAAAATTCTCAACCTGCTTCAAATAAGAAGGGATTAGGTTATGTTAAGAATTCAAAAGCTCACAATGATAGAAGTGGTGTAGGCTATAAACAAGCTAAAAGTAAAAATAGTACTAGATATGCATTCATGTATACTAACTTTAGTGCTAGTACTAGTAATCAAGATAGTTTTAAAACCAGTTATAGTCATAATAGTACTTTGTTTAGAAATGATAGAAATTATTCTTCAAGTACTAAGCTAATGACTAATAGTATTAAGATATGGATTCCAGCTAATATGATTGATCATGATAAACAACTTTATATTAGCAACTATTATAAGAATGTAATTTGTAATGAAAATTATATTTATAAAGGTTCAACCACACCCAAATGGGTATGGTTTCCAAAGACCTAACCCCCCGGACCCTAACATAGTAAGTGGGTACCGAAAATTATTATTATTTTTTACAGGTACTCAGAGAAACAAAAGGAAAAGGATAGATTTTGGAATTTCAAAGAATGTTCCATATGTTTAATAGAATTACGTGCTTACAATAAAATATGGACTTCGGTAAATATGGTAAAATTTATTTTACTTTTCCTTCATAATTAGTAATGAGTTTATCTCGTTATATACAAGATATTTTATAATTTTATATATATTTCCTCATTCTTTTTGATAATGACAAAGGGGGAGAAATTCATATGCATATAAATAGAGGGAGATGTTATACTTAGGTGGAGCTTTAAAGACATTATCTGGCACTTGTGTGAATGTTACTCTTGATCTGTGATAGTGGTTTTATGTTGCCTATAATTTGTTTTACATCTTCCATTTAACAACTCTTTTTTGTCGATGACAAAGGGGGAGAAAGTGCTAACAATTATTTGCAGGAATATATATATATAGAATATATATATATAGAATACAAACAAAATCTCAGGGGGAGATCACATTTTCAGGGGGAGATTCAGAACTTCAGATATATGTTGTCATCAATCAAAAAGGGGGAGAATGTTGAGTCAAGATTTTTATAGAGTTTTGATTTCTGACAAAGGAATAAGCCGTGATCGACAAAAAGAAGTTATTCATTTAAGAAACACAAAGAGCTCCATATATTAGAGGTTGATTATTTGGTATGTTAGTAATTTATGTTAAAATCTATCCTCAAATAATCATATAACTTCAATCTTTCAATATATATACATATGCACATTAACTGTGCAAATTGGACTAAACCGGTCGACCGGTTGAAAATAAGGTGGTCGACCGTTTTTGCCCAGAATGCACAGATAACATGCACACATGCACATAACGTATATATATTTGAATTCCTGTCTACCGGTCCATTTTTGACCTGTCGACCGTTTTTAAACAGAAAGCAACTTTTCCAAAAGACACTTCTCTTCTCCAAAGGTTGCATCTCCTATCTTTCATCAATGATCATAACTCTTAATGGCAACTGTTCACAAAGAGTTACAACTATTTTTCTCTATATATACTCATCTAAATCATTGATTCAAAAACAAGTTTTTACACGATCATATATGCTCTCTAATCTAATCTCTAACACTCCTGCATTCTAAAAATTAATTTAGCTTATTGAATCATTGAAATTATTTCATATCTTTTGATTCAATAAGTAAATACCTTCTTTAATCTTTACAAAACATCATTCATATTCTTTGAGGATAAGATTATAGGAAGGGTGTACTACTAGTGACAAATCCGTGTTTTCAAGAGCACAAGTTGTCAACAACAATTGTATTTGTTCTCTTGTTGAAGTCCTCTGTGTTGTAAGAGGCAAGTGTTGAAGTCCTCTGTGTTGTAAGAGGCAAGTGTTGAAGTCCTCAGTGTATTAGAGGCGTGAAATCCCGTTCGGTTGCTCGGGTGTTGTAAACCTGTTCCTCCAGGTGAAGCGAGGTTGTTAATAGTGAAAATCCAGATAGAAGTCTGGGACTGGACGTAGGACGGTGCTCCGAACCAGTATAAAAATCTCTGGTGTGATTTTTCTATTTTTTATTTACTATGCTATTATCATCTATTTCCGCATTTATATTGTAGTCCATATTACACGATCCGTGTGTACTATATTAGTACGTGCATTAGTATACACACCGCACTTTCATTTGGTATCAGAGCATAGCGACTTTCATTTGGTATCAGAGCATAGCGATTTTCATAACCAACATACGGGTGGTTTACACGACCTTCCATATGAAGATTAAAAAGGCACAATTCTTATACTAGTCTGATATCGATTATTATAAGAAAACTTGACCAAGTGCAAATGATCTTCCCATGACCCATCAGAATCTAGTACACAAGCTCTCAATAAATCTTCAAGTACCTTATTGATTCTCTATCTGCCCATTTATCAGTGGGTGATAGGCGGTACTCATCTTAAGTCCGGTAACTAATATCTCTTGTAGATTCTTCTAGAATTCACTAGTAAATAAAGAATCTCTATCACTGACTATACTACTAGGAATTAGATGCAGTCTAACTATATTCTTCATAAATATCTCAGCCAATATAGGTTTCGTCCTGGTTGACTAAACATGAATGAAATTTGCAGTCTTGGTTAGTCTATCCACTATGATCTATATTCTTTCATTTTCCATGTTTGACCTTGGCAACCCATCAATAAAATCCATGGATATCGAATCCCATTTCCAAATCTATATATGTAAGGCTGGAGCAATCCACTAGGCTTTGTATATTCGACTTCCACATGCTGGCAATTCTGACATTGTTTTATCCATAAGCCTACATCCTTTTTTATACCCTCCTAGAAGAAACTTATCTTCATATTCTCATACATCTTAGTTCCACCAGGATGAATAGTAAACTTTGATTGATGGTATTCTTTAAGAACTTCTTTTCTTTGGTCACCAACATCTGGAACACGCAATCGTCCCTCTTTCTCAACCATTCACTTTGATCAAGATAAAAATCCTTCAAATCATCAATCTCAGTTCCACCTTCCAATCTTCTGATTTTTTCAGCTAGAAATGGGTCATTTCTTTGATTAGAGTCGATTTTGTGTATAAATGTTGGTCGAACTTCAGACCAAAACTGGCAGTTGATCGTAACCACACACTACAAGTAGTCAATGCTTCCAGATCATTCCATTCCTCCAACATAGCTAACTACACATTCTGATGTTTCTTGCTAGGTGCATTGGCCACTTTATTTCCTTCTAGACATGTACTCAATTCCATAGTCATAAGCAGCAATAAATTTTAACCATCTCTACTGTCTCATATTTAACTCTTTTTGAGAGAATAAATATCTCAAAGACTTATGGTCTATGTACAACTCGAATCGTTCTCCCAAAAGGTAACATCTCCACATATTCAAAGAAAATACTACAATAGCCAACTCTAAGTCATGATTTAGATATTTAACTTCGTGCAGGCTGAGCTGTCAAGAAGCGTACGCAATCACTTTACCCCTCTGCATTAACACTGCTCCTAATCCACATACATCAACATACACCACCAAATCTTGATTCCCATACGAAGCAGTCAACACGGGCGCGTTGGTCAGTAAATGTTTCAACTTTTGTAATGCCTCGTTACATTTATCGGGTCCAAACATACTTCACGTCATTCCTTGTTAGTTTAGTCATCGGTGCTTCTATACGAGAGAAATCTTTAATGAATCTCCGGTAGTAGCCAGTAAGACCAAGAAAAATCTTTATCTCAGTCACCATCTCGGGTATCTTTCAACAGTTAACAACTTCTATCTTAGCTAGATCTAATGAAAATCCTTTTTCTAAGAATACATAACCAAGAAACTTCACCTCCTTCTTTCAAAGTGACAATCAAAAACTTCGCTTTCAACTGATGTTGCATCAGCTTCTGAAGCATTATTGTAAGATGAATCTCATGATCTCTTTCATCCTTAGAATATATCAAAATGTCATCTATGAATACCAATACAAACCTATCCAAGGGCCCTTGGAAAATTTGGTTCATTAAATATACGAAGAAAGCAAGCTCATTAGTCAATCCGAATAGCATTACTAACCACTCGTACGAACCATATCTTGTTTTAAATGCCATCAATGGAATACTGTCTTCCGCCACTCTTAATTGATGGAAGCCTATCGCCGAATCCAACTTGGAAATTACTTTGGCTCCACTCAACTGATCAAATAATTCATTGATTTTCGACAGAAGACATCGATTCTTTATTGTCTTTTCATTGAACTTAGGATAATCAACGCACAATCTTAATGACCCATCTAGTTTCTTTAGAACACCAGCCGCTCCCCAAGGTGAACTGCATGGTTTAAAAAAACTCTTTCCTTCTAAGTCCACTAATTACACCTATACTTCCTTCATCTCGGTAGGTGTCATCCGGCTAGGTAGTCAACTTTTGGGTTCAGCTTCAGGTATAAGATCTATTCGAAATTCAGTAGCTCGTTTTAGCTGTAGTCCTGTAATAGGCTCAGAAACCCGATTCAACTCATCTTCCTCCTCAATTACACCCAATAAAGCACAGAGATCAAAACTTGGATTCTCTACTGAGTATGTAACTCGGTCGCTACTATTAGGGTGTTTTTGTCCTATCGTGGCATAATATCCTAGCATCATATTTACTTAACTAGTCCATACCAAAATAATTCCAAAGCCTACCAAATCAAACATATGCAAAATGCAGGAAAATATATGACCTAATAATGCAAACTCTAAATGGTTACATCTCATCCTTAGAGTTGCAGACCCTCTTATTGAACTTACAACCCTTAAAAAATTAATTGGGTATAAGGGTTCTAGGTTAAGCTTATCTACTAAACAAATGAGATATAAAAGAATGTGATGCACCAGTATCAAACAGTACTTTAGCAGGTACACCAGAATCAAAAGCATTCCTCTATCATAGCTTTCCCTTTCTCCTCAGCTGTTGGTCTCGGGTAGTCGGTTCCAAAGCAAATAATTTTCCTTTTTCCACCTTGGCCACTTCCGTATATTTTTTCTTATAATGTCTCACCTGGTTGCAGTTAAAGCACTCAATGTTCTTCTTTCCATTGACTTCCTTTCCCTTGCTAGTTCGACACTCATTAGCATAGTGACCTTTCTTGTCACACTTGTAACACACAACCTCAGACTTCCCTTTCTTGGTAGCTCCACCCTTCAAAGCTCCCTTCTTTTGATAAAACTTCCTCTTCTGATTTTGTCTACTTTGACTTTCTGTTGGCTTGCTATTACTAAATAAAGCAAGCATCATTTTATCTATCAAACCCTTCTCCACGTCTACATCACATGGATCCCGGAGATGTGGTAAAATAACCATAGTAAGCTCATGTCTAATCCATGGATGAACCTCTCATTCCTTTTGATAACTATGTCAACGATGGCAAACTCATATCGGAATAGCCCCTTAAATCTGGTTGCATACTTAAGTTCGTCATGTCACCTTGCACCAATCCTGCAAACTTCCTCAACAGAGTTGACTTAGCGATCTTAGACATAAATCTTTCTTCAAACCTCCTTTTAAATTTAGCCCGAGTCAAAGTCTCCTCTAATACCCGAACAGTCACCCCATTCTACCAATACAATGCTTCTCCTTAGAATTACCTGGATGCCAATCTCCTTTTCTGTTCATCATTTAAACCAAAATTAACGAAGATTCTTTCACAATGAAGCAACTAATTCTCTACTTCAATTGCGTCCTACATTCTAATAAATGGTTTTCATCCAAGTCTTGCATAGTCTTTACTTAACACAACATAATTGTAGACATATGGAACTTCCTGGTTAGCCCCTCCAGCATTTCACCAACTAACCCAGTAGCAGCTCCTGCTTGCATCATGTTGACAAAGAACTGATACATTGCTCCCATATCAACCGGCTGTGTTCCTGCACCTACGTTAGCAGCTGTCCATTAATCTGTATTTCTCTTAGTATTGGGCCTAGTATTTCCATTAGTAGTGGTGCTTCCTCCATCGAGATTCACTCTTCCAATTCATTCCTCCTTATTTTACTCCCTTAAATATGCATTCCAACCTTAATAAGATACGGAAGAACAATCTAAGAGAGAAGGAGAGTAAAGATAAAGCTTCTACTTATATATAGCAAATACAAGGACGTTACTATAGTGTTATCCCATGCCCCAATCTTATTCGTTAACTCATTAGCACTATGTTTTCAAAACTCCTTTTTTTTAGTTCAAAATTCTTTTGGTTTTACATAAACTTACGATATAATACCAAGTTGTAACATACTCCATTTTGAGGCCCAAAACTAAGCGCTACAGATGCTGCAGTCATCTATAGTAATAATTTCCAGTGTCAAAATACAGTCATGTTAATGGTATCATAATATTCGAAGCATAAGAATATGAAATAATTTAAAACATAATTTCGAAAGAAAACCTTTACATTTCATTTCGAAGATATATTTCATATTAATTACATAATCCTAAATGTTGCTCAGATTCAGATAAAATATAATTATTACAAAATACTCCAAGAGAGACAAATGAAGATATTCCCTTGGTTGATCAGAGTTACTAAATAAGAAGTTACATTTAACGTTAATACATTCATATAACAACTGACATAACATAACGTACATAGGAATAGATAGATTCCTTCATAGCTAGCTTTGCCTCCTATACGTCTTTGGAAGCTTTATTCGCTAAAACTCAATTAATCTGTAAATCCTTCACTCCCTACCGACTAAAATCAAATTTTGAGCATCCAAGAGTTTAAGAGAAAAACATAAACTTCGCATCAGACAAAAAGCCCGGTGTGAATAATAATATGCCATCTTGGTTTATAGATATTAAGTGAGACCACACTGCTGAACGGAACGAGTTTTCCCTTCACTGATATTCTTTTTTAAAATATATCTTTTGCAAATCAATTTCGACAATCAAACTGATTAAAATAAACAATATAACAATAATGTGCACGCATGCTACATAGGTGATCATGGCTATTCGTCAAATCAGTGGACTATCCGTTCTAATGTTTACTTTTCGCTGGGTAACTACCAACCTATATGGCTGACTCGGGCCTACCAAATACACCAAATGCTATAACTGACTGTTTGAAGTAAACTGGATAGTCTGTCCAAATGTACTTATCCTAATATTTACTTGACTTCCTGTCAATCTCATAGTTTTGCTAGGCTTACCATGAACCTAAAGGTTTTGCAGGCCAACATATAACCTATCTTATCTTTACGTATTCCCTTATGTGCATAAACTAACTTTTTCTCTTACCATTGACAAAACTGTACACACTAGAATTTTGGTCATATATCAATCAAGGGGTAGTGGCTAAAGTATTGAGGCTACCCTACACCAGTCCCATCTGATTTTTAACTTTTGAGTCAAATTTATCCTATCAGAATCTATCCAAAAGTGATGAGAACCATAATCTCTTTAGTAAAATTCTGGGCTAAGTACTATTTTTATTTTCTTTAAAACATACTTCTTTACAAATGATTTACCCCTTGAAATCATACTTTCAAAACAAGGAAAATATGTCCCGTTACTTTTTCCAAAATAATTATGCCATGACATATGCTTTTATAAAATAGCATTGATGAAGTTTGAAGTCATCTAATGTCATCACTCTACAAAACCATAGGCTATAAAGCCAAAACAATATAATGTCTTTATATTGGTAAAACACGACAATGATATAGTCGACGAGGGTCTTTGCCCCTCAAACATAGGACAAAACAATAAGACTTTTATATCGATAAAGCTCGGAGTCATTATCGGAATTAGGGTCATTACCCACCTTCAGTATAAAATATGTTAAAGCCTTTAACTTTTAGAACATAAGGCCGATAACTGGGATGCCACACTTCATATAGTATCGACGTCATAGGATATAAAACATAGTTTGCATATGTTGATATGCCTTAAAAGGATAGGCTCGGCTTCGGCGTCATTGATTTAAGGAAAATTAGCGCCTTTAATAGAACCGAAGCCATTGGGAGCAGCTCCCTAGCCATCTTTGACAACATATAATTTTGAATATAGGCGGCATCGTCATTAATGACGTCGACATAGCTAAAAGCGACATAGCTGCCTTTATGGTCGAAGTCAATAAGTATAAAAAGCATGGCATCGTTATCACTACTATAAACTACCTTAAAACTAATAAAGGCAGTATCCTTAATAAAAATAAGTAGAATTGCTTTCATCGATGTCGACAAGGATTAAAGCGGCATTATTAAAGTGTTTGAAAGAAACAAGTGACGTCGTTCTCTTCAAAGCTCATTATGTCGATGATATCTATGCCGACGTCGGCTCCAGCCTACCTAAATTCATTCCATATTATCTACGATATTGTCCTATGCATTCATTAGGGTCGACAACATTTAATAGCGGCATCATGGACTTTGACGACCATGTCTTCGATGTGGCAATGTCGTAATTAACTTAAAAATTGCAATTTTGCTATTCAAAGTAATTTGTTTCCATCAACTCCTTATATTTGTCAAAATACTATTGGATAACACACTTCTTTATCAAAATATTTTCCAAAAAACTACCATATGGTAGATTTATCATTCCCAAACATATTGGCAAGCCATTAACTTTATTAATATTTTAAAATAAATATTAAGCTTTTCTAGCCCAATAAGTTTATATAAAATCATAAACTTATGGGAAAAATCTTCAGAAATTATAGTAAATCAAATTTATTATATCCTTTACCATATAAAAATTTTAAGGCCAAAAATATAATTTAATTATTTTTAATAATTAAAACCCAAAATAAACCATTTTTCAACCTAAGCAAATTCACCAAATATTTTCATTAAATCAGAAAATTACGAAATTAAAAACCCAAACATAAAACATATCACTTAATTTCATAAATAAATTCATAAATTCAAACATATCACTTAATTTCATAATAAATTCCATGAACTCACCAATAAGCATATAATCATTCCAACTATCGTAACATGGCATAATATTAGAAATAGAATCAAATTTATGCTTAAAACCAAAAATAATACTTCAAACATGAGATGCATAACTATTATTCACCTTGAATGGTTTAAGAAGGTTGAGATTTGTATTTGATTTGATTCCCCTAAGCATTGATCTTATTTCTCTAGCTTTACTTCCTTCGAAGCCCTTATTAATAGCTGATCTAGCTCTTATCTTTTATTTATATGAATGAAAGCAAGGGAGAAATGAGAATAGGAAGTTTAAGTTAAGGAAATAAGCTCTTTTCCTATTTTTGCCCCTCATATCCTCCTTCTTATTAATGTTTAATATTATTAATTCATTAATTAGGCTTGATCCATACTAATTATCAAATCTCAATCTCCTTATCCTTTTACTTTATTTAATTTATCCAATTAAATCTCCTAAATAATGTTAATCAGAATTAGTGTTGTTACAATTGCTAATCACCTGAATCGGGGGATAGGATGGCCCAAATCATTAGATAACGTATTCAAAGTGGAGTAAGGGATTGGATCTAGATTTAAGAATACCTTCTCATTAGAGATAGGATTATTGGGAACCCTGGAAATTTATCGATACCTAATATGCAACCGTATCAAAGACTAACTAACCTCGTAGTACATTTACAATGGTATATTCAACACATGCGAATAAGTGGAGCTATAGAGGCAGCTTGAGCAAGTGCTTTCCTCTATTTTTGCTAGACTTAGCTACTATGTGGTTTTATGGTTGACTCTTATGATCAATTCATTCTTATGCAATATTGAAGAAGAAGTTTATTAATTGATGACTTGTATAGTGGACTGCACCATAGAATGAAGTTTTCTAAGAGATCAACAATTTAGAAACCTAACACATTAGAGGACTATGTCTATAAGACAGCAAAGTATATAAGGTTGGAATGTGCTTCATCAGGAAGACAACCTGGTATAGCTACTAGAGATGAGTTTAGTAGTGACTACAAATTATGGTGGAAAATATGGTAGATTTTTTCCAAGCTAATTGATTGGAGACAATGGAGCATTCCTTATACTCATAGATCAAGCAACACCAATACAGGTCTAAAGAAACTAAGCTTGTAATTTTGTCCAAAACCCATCAAGAATGGATGCAAGGGAGTAGGTAGGGTGGGAAGGAGCCATGAAAATAATATCTTCTACAAACCGATCTGGCTAGGGCTCTAACCAAATTGTAACGATCGCCCTACACCTACGGTGAAGAATGGTAGTCAAAGGAAAGAAAAAGAAATAAGATAAAGAAATAAAAGAGAAAAGAATAGAAAAGAAGAAAATGGAAGCATCAAATAACCAAATTACCTATTGCATTAGAGTAAATATGATAATAAATATAGGTATAAAACAATAAAGACAGTAACAACAATGTGAAATAATCATTTGAATATATGATCCACAAAGTTATACAACACTGTAGTATGGTTTATTCAACGGGAAAGTAAATTCAACTCGTACACTGTCTCATAATAGTAAATCAACATTGTCAAGGCTCCACAGTGTCACATAGAGAAAATATAATAACTAATGCACATATAAGTATAGATAACTGTCACCTCCTACGGGTCTACCTATAGAACTTTGTAATCATCCACATGCTCTCAATCTACTGATTTACGAGTACCCGAGATTATAAGAAGCAAAGCATAAGACCTTGAGTCAGAAAACATTTTGGCATGAGCGATATTAAATCTCAAAATACTATTAAACTTGATAATATACAGAACATATGGTATATAAACCATACCTGAACTGTCCCTGCAACTACGGAGTCGGCACATAAACATAAGTAATATGCTACTCTGTAACATTGTAAAAAAGGTATACCATATTTATCTCTGTCAGGGTGCTTAGGTATGTCCACCTATAGTCCCTACTCTATACTAAGGAAACTTCATGTATCTAGGTATCTCCATCCATTCCTACTCCGCACTAAGTCAAGTCAAGGTACCTATGTATCCTTATCACAATACCTGCATAGTGTTACACCCCTAAGGCGATGGGTAACAAGTGAGCAGCCATAACAAACATGGCATCCATCAAACAATACCAACTGTCATCTAATGTGCCAGATATATGATGACTCATATGACCCTCTAAGACTATCAAAGACTACTGAATATCCCAGTTCTTTGTTGTATTCACATACAGACAGGTCTGTTATAACCCCAATATGCTGCCACAGCCTGGTAATATCCAGTACTTGCTTGACATAGACCCCTTTGGGGCGGTCAAGGGTACACGGCCACTAGTCCTCGGGTATCCCCCGCATATAGTACCCCTGCTCTGAGCACAACAGAAATTTTTTTGAGTCATCAACGATCCGTAGGAACAAACACATCCATCGAGCCCTACTCACTCAATACAGATTTGAACCCTATTGGCTCCCTACAATTTCTAAGCATGAACCCTATTGGCTCACTACAGCTTCTAGGCACGAACCCCAACAATGTGAAATAATCATCTAAATATAAGATCCACGAAGTTATACGACACCATAGTAGAGTTTATACAATGGGAAAGTAAACTGAAATGGTATAGTGTCTTAAAACAGTAAATCAACATTGTCAAAGTTCCATAGTGTCACACCGTGGAAATATAATAACAAATGCAATATAAGTATAGACAACCACCATCTCCTACCGGTCTACCGATAGAACTCCATAATCATCCACCTGCACTCAATCTACTCATTTAAGAGTAGCCGAGATAATAAGAAGCAAAGCATAAAACCACATGTCAGACAACCGTCTAGTGTGAGTGATATCAAATCTCAAAATACTATCAAACTCGATAATATACGGAACAGGGGTATATTAACAATAACTGACTATCCCGGATAACACTAAGTCGTATATAAACCTAAGTAATATGCTGCTCTACAACATCATAAAAAGGGTATACCATACTAAGTATCTTTCAGGGTGTCTAGGTATCTCCACCCATAGTCCCTATTCCATACTAAGTAAACTTCAGGTATCTAGGTCTCTCCATCCATACCAACTCCACACTAAGTTAAGTCAGGGTATCTAGGTATCCCTACCACAATATCTATCTAATGTGACACCACTAAGGTAACAGGTGGCTAGTGAGAAACCATAACAAACATAACATTCATCAAATGATGCTAATTGCCATCTAATGTACAAGATATATAATGATTCATATGACCATCTATGATAATCAAGGACTAGTGGAAATCCCGGTTCTCTGTCGTACTCGTATACAGATGGGTCTCTTTCAACCTTAGCACGTTGCCATGATCCTGTACTCCGTCGTATCTACTTAACAGTAGATCCACTTGGGGTGGCCCAGGGTACGCGACCATCGCTACTAGCCCTCGGGTATCACCCGCATATAGTAGCCCTGCTCTAAGCACAATTGAAAACACTTTAAGTCATCAAATATCCCTAGGCATAAACAAATCCATCGAACCTTACACACTCGATACAGATTCGAACTCTATTGGCTCACTATAGTTTCTGGACACGATCGCTAACTCTTAACCCAGTCCACCATTCGTAGCCTCACTCTAATCCGAGCTGCCATCCTCAACCCTATCCTCCCTCTGAGCTCTCGATCTAAGAACCCTACTATCTTGCCATATGAAGTTCAAGGTCCAGCATGATCCACACAGTCTTGATACTATCATCTGGGAGCCTACTCCATACATCATCGAGTCACTATCCGTAGTATTAGACTACTAGGTTGAAGCATCACATCATTGCCTCACCATCATTATCACTAGGTCAAAGCATCACAGCCCTACCTTACCATCAATATCAGTCATCATAGGGTAATAACAACCAATCTATAAACAGGTTGAACGGATAAACCATCATGTCACACATTAAGATATCTCATCACGTCCAGACCACATATCGGTCAAATCACCAATCGACAATAGTGATGGACATTGACCACTCTACTATGGTTAATACCATTCATCTTAGTCTTGTACTTAACTAAATGGTTAAGTACAGACCAAAAGGAAACGTCTAATATCCACTCTGAAATCCAGATCCATTGGCACATATCCCAAACTCTCTTCTACAGCTCATCTCGTTCATTAGATTTCCATGTGTGCAGAACTCCAACGTACAAGATGCTACCTAAAATCAAATCATCGCTAATCGGCATTTTCAATGAAAACAGCCAAATGAAAAACAATCCAAACAATCAAACATACATCCAAACATCCATACATCCATCTAAACCAACATACATACAAGATAAACAATCCATCCTATATCAATTAGTGTGGGAAAATAACATCAATAATAGATTTAATCTAATAATTCCCTAACTATGGCACAACGATGGAAAATAAGTGATATTCTTTATAAATCATTTTAAAATAGTTATTTATTCTTATATAAAAACATAGCTATTGCATATACATAGTAATATCACGATTTAAAACCAAAAATCATTCCAGAGCATCAATATAACAATAAATAATAAACCATAGTAAAGTGAGAGACAATATCATTTACCTAAGCCAAATATATCCTAATAAGAGCCAAAAGGTAGATCTCACCATCATGAGCGTAGTGCAAGAAATGGCATCCAAAACAGACCTCGTATGTAAAAGATATGACCAAAATAAGAATCGAGATTATTTAAATAATTAATTCACTAATTATAAATTCTAACTAACCAATTACAAATTCTAATTAAATACTCACCTCTCTAATCATTCTTCCCCAATCATAATCTACTCCTTGCATATGCCATGCACAACCCACTCTTGTACATACCTTCTCTCTCCTCAGTTCTCTCTCATTTCTCGATGAATCACAAACCGCTTACGCCAAAACATCTCTCTATGCGTGCTCTCTGCCTCGGGATCGAAAGAATGCAACTCGATCAAGAAATAGAAGACGTGACCTAACCTCGAGAACCCCACCAGATGGCGTGCCCCATGCAGATGCATTTCACATTTCTCCATCGACAAGATTTTGCAGGCAAGTGCTATTCGCGAAGAGAAATCTAATCCAAAATCCGCCACGGTCATCATGAAGCATTCGTCGATACAATCACAATGGATCCAGTCTCATATTTCTTCGCTTAGTAGATGTGGAGAAATTAATTTCTGAAGATGATTTAAGAAGAGGATGCCATGATTTTCTATTATCTGGATGCTGCAGTAATGGGAATAAGAAAATGGAGGGAAAGATTCAATTTGGGGATATATATAATAATATTTTATTCCATTTATTTAATTCTCAAATAAATGGTCGCGCGTTTCGAGTCCATACGATCATGCGACGCGTTCGATCATCACGAAACTCGTCTACGCATGTCACTTCATTTTCCCGGATCCAACGTCACTAACCGTGCGTCCATCTGAGTCTGCAACCCGAAGGCTGATTTCACATATTTTGAGAACATTTTGATCATTATATCATTAAGAACTAGAAGTATAGCGATCCTTGTACTCATTTTACTTTGCAACATCAATTCAAAATCATCGGAAGTGGTCTCGAGTCCTGATTCATTTGTATACGAAAAATCACATTTTCGAGCCTTCATTTAGTTGACGATTAAATATTTAAATAAATTATTTAAATATATGATCGTTAAAAATACTGTCATGACATTCACCCATCATTAAAAGATTCGTCCTCAAAATCACAAAGCAAAGAGAATGTCCTAACTATCAGCCTTCAAAAATCTGTCAGATTATAGAAAATTCGACTGAAACTCATTTGGACGAATAAGTTCGAAAAACTTTACTACAATAAAGATATGTTTACAACTCATATCTTTAACTACACTAGATCATCTATAGCAATTGTCAAACAAGAATGTTATACCAATTAATAACTATTCTACATGTCTAACAACCATTTAAACATAAGCTATCATCTCAAATGCTAACGATCCAATCAAACATGCATACATGAGACCTAACATCTAAAAATAACATCCATGCCTATCCTAGCATGCGAAATACTAAACCATCTAGTATAAACATCTAATATGATATCCACAATGAAAGCTGACGATACAAACAAAGTCTTATTGTCCAAAAAGCTCCGGACTAGTGGTCCGCGATCTCCCCACAGTCTACTATTCCTTTTCGTCTTTGCTTTCATTCCACTGAACCGTACTACTCCTTCAACCTCCTCCTAACCTGATTGTATCCAATCCACCGACATGAATAGGCTTATGAGGTCTCTAATTTTATGGTTCAGCCTTGATATCATCTAATCCATTTAGTGCCAAATATCCAAACACCTCTTGTAAGTTATCCCAAAATCCATTATCGAACAATGGGTCACGGCTACTTACAATGCTCTTGGCATACAATGGAATCACACCAAACATCCCTTAAACAACACAACAATAGATGTCGTACTACTGGGCTTAAGGAATATAAATCTAGCATAATCAATCAACCAGTCAACTGTGACTCAAATGCTATCTCTCTATCCTTAGTCATCGGCAATCCTTTGATGCAGTCCCCAAACATTTGTTCCTACTATTCGAGAACAAACAATCTCTACGGAACCAAAAGCCTCCATTGGGTCCACACTGCATCATCTCTTAGGACACTACTCACTCTTTTTATTTAGCTACGATCTCTACTATTCGTGTTTAACGCCACCCGCTAGTTCCAATCGGCAAAATCAAAGTAGGTCTGACAGTCAAACTAGCCACCGCTCTAAACCAAAGGTCATCGAGTCCTGGAGTTATAACTAGTGGTAAGCTCGGGCAATACCTACTCTAGCAATATCACACCCAAACTGGTACATCTCCCACTCGAATACCAACCATTACATTCCCCTTCAAACTTCTAGGAAATTTCAAAATCATAAGAGGCTAGGAACTCCAGCCATTGCTATAGGCCAAGGTCGAGATCCTCTTAGAGAAGGGATGTTACAATACATGGAATCACTGAACAGCTCGAACTCCACTTTTAATAGATAGTGCCTCCATATTCCTAAAGTGAACTCTATCGCCTCCAACTCCGAACCAATAGTTGGATATTACCTCTCGACATCACTACCATACCTATTAAGTAACACAGGAAAGTGTGTACTATCATTTCTTTATTCCCGCTCGAAATGAGTAACATCAATGTACTCATCAACCTCTCGATCGGACTTACTAGCATGTGTCTATGGCTCACATCTCAAACAAAAGTCTGATCCCCTCTCATACAATAGGCCAATGATACTGCTCTCTTGGGTTTATCCAAATGCCGGACTACCGTAACAAAAGGATCTACGACGACGTCCTACTTTGAGACAACATGATCCTAGCACCTCACTCCTCTACTTCATGAGTGATACCATCAAAATCTCATCATTTATTATGTCTTATGCTCCTCTTCCATCCATAGGTAGACGAAAGTATCATTAATGAACACGAGCACAACCTACTCAAGTGACTACTTTAATCACGGTCCATAAGTTCCATTACATATGCTGACGCATTAGTTAGCCCAAATGGGATAACTAACCTAGAATCAAGGTAGTGTGTGAAACAATATAATCGGCACACTCACCCAAATTACTCTTAGTTGGTGGAACCTCACCATAGGGCCCAACTAAGAGAACATCCTTATACTATAAAGCTGATCAAACAAGTCATCAACAAATGGGAGTACGAACATGTTCATCATCTCATCCAGCTCACAAAAATCAACAAACAACTCCAAAGAGCCATCCATCCTACTTACGAACACAACAGGTGCATCCTACCCAAAACCTGTACCCATGGATGAACCATCACCTAAACATGTCATATGCTCACACCTCTAATCTCCTAAGCTCTTTTAACACCCTATGCCTTAAAGGCATATCTACTGGTCCAACTCCTCTAACCAAATCAATATGGAACTCTATCCCTATGTAGTGGTAATCTGGTTACCTCCCCGAGTATAGTTGGACGCTCCCCAACTACAGGTATAGATGACATCCTATCATGTGGAATATCAGGCAAATATATATGCTCCTCTACTAGCAGCCAATCACTAACATCCGCTCCTCCACAACCCCAATCGTCATCAATAGCCTCTCTGAGTCCACCACTATTCCATAACACATAAGCAATTCCTTAAGTCAACATAAGGACATGCAGCGATATAATAAGATGGTGGCATAGGGGGAAGTGATATAAGGAGGAGGTAATTGTATATGGGTGATGTAGAGGAGAGGTAGATTTGAAGAAGGTTTACTTTTGAAAAATTCTTAATCTATAATACCAACACAACTAAACCCCAAACAATAAATGCCTAACAAACAGACAACCATGGCTCAAAAGGGCAAGGTCTCGACAAACCACATATAGGCTTGCTGAGCCCCAAACTAGGTCTGTCACGATCAGAGATCGGTAATTATCTCGAGTCTTTATCCCAATATTTAACCATTAGAACTAGATATGAAGGAATGTGAAACCTCGACGTCAAATAAAACACATACGGAACCACCATATGTGGAAAGCATATCTCAAACGGTTAATGAAATCGTCAAAACTGGAACGATGATCAACACATATGCTTTCCAATCTATCTCTACACGACTGGTACAGGGATAACTATTCAATACTATGTACTTTTCGATCATTCAGTCGAAGCCCTCATCAATGTGACGAATCAATTGACCCCTAAGACAACCTCTCTACCTAAGGATAAAATTCAATCGTTTCTATGTGGAGCATCAATGGGAATAGACCCAACCTTAATATCATTTCGAATCTGACCATGTACTCCAACATTGGCATATTACTGCACTTCAAATCGGTAAACTCTCTAAACATTTTTGACTTTGGAAAAGTCGAGACAAATCTTCTTCGAAGGAAACTATGAAATAGTCCCAAGGAAATCAGTCCTCAGTAATCAGAGCTACAGAAACACTCCACTAGTTCATCGTCCATCCTTGGAGTCATCCAGAGGCTAACTTCTAACTCGAAGTCATCGTAGATCCTTCTTCAAGTAACCAACCAAACTTTCCTCCCAGTAGCTGACTCTGTTCCAAGGAATAACCTACCTCCAAGACCCCCATGGTTTATGTATAGCTCAACAAATTTGACTCTAGACGATTACACTTGAGCACCATAACTATCTAAAAGAAATTAGGCATCCAGGAAATGATTTGCACCAATTCTGTGAGCATATCCTATCAATCAGGGATAGTGCCCCTGATCCATTGCAATACTCAACTCTAAAGATAGAGCCAATAGCAGTTTTTCTTCCATGCCAGATCATTCCTATTCTATAATAAGTATGATCCGTTTCTCACAAAGAAAACTGCATCAATAGTGCTCATGTGTGCACCCCATTCATATATTATATATACTACTATATAGTTTTGAAAATCAAAATATATAACAAATACATACTTTCTCGTATATATACACTCTCTAGTCCAGTCTAAGGCAACAACTCATACCCTATCTCTACAGGATCGTGGTATCAACAATGGTTAATCGAGTAACCTTTGCTCTGATACCAAATGTAATGACTGCCCTACACCTATGGTGTAGAATGGTATACAATGCAAAGAAAAAGAAATAAGATGAAGGAATAGAAGAGAAAAGAATGGAAAAGAAGAAAATGGAAGCATCAAATAACCAATTTTCCTGTCACATATCTCACAACGCATCAAAGCAATTGTAATAATCAGTTTCGACCAAAACAGCCAAATAACGAAAAAGCCAAATAATCAAACATACATTCAAACATCCATACATCCTCTAAAACAATGTACATACAATAAACAATCCATCCATATCAATTAGTGTAGGAAAATAACATCAATAATAAATCTAATCTAATAATTCCCTAACTATAGCATGACGATGGAAAATAAATAGTATTCTTTATGAATTATTTTAAAAGAATTATCTACTCTTTTATAAAAATATAGCTACTGCATATACATAGTAATATCAAGATTTAAAACCAAAGATCATTCCAGAGCATCAATATAACTGTTTGTACCAAAATTGGGCACAACACTCTTTGGAAGTATTTGAAGAAGTGAAAATGAAAAATAGAAACGTAGAAAGAGGATTATCCAACAAACACTTCAAAAATAATAATAATGAAAACATACAGAAACACAATGATTTAGAGTGTTTTGGCATATGATCTACGTCCACTATGAAATTGATGATTTTATTGATACTCACTTGCTGATTACAACTCACTACAGCGGATTACAGTGATGAAATTCGAGTACAACAACAGCCTTGAAGTATAAAAATGGTTTCAGCAGAGTCTGGACGTCAAAGAGCCAAAAGACCCTCTTTCTTTAGGCTTTGGGGTTCAATTTGTAGGCGTAGGATGCAAATATCTCGCTCAGATCTCGGGAGATCTCTTATGGCACATGGGTGGGCCTACGCGATCGATCCCATAGGATTTCGACTCGATCTGTGATCGATACGAATGAATTTTGCATCAATCAAGATTTGATCTAATCGAGTCGAAACTTGGCAGCAACATTCTTTAGGTTGTACGTAAGCTCCTGTGAAAATTTCATAGCATTATGACTTGTGGATTGCGAGTTATGATCGATGCAAGACTACGTTTTCCTTAGGCTAACCAGCTCGTGTTCGTACGTTCGTATCAATCAGTTCAAATCAATGCTGAGCACATGCCTGTGATTTGACGTGGCGCTTGAATTTTGGATCGCTCCACTTTCGACGCCGAGTTGACCGAGTCTTATTCATATCCAATATCGAAGCCTTGTTTGTATCATGTTAGCAGTTCTGTTCTATACGTATCGATTGTGTTTTGTGTTGTTCGTATTAATTAACTCTGTTGCTTGGTTCATACCGATCGGCTACATTGTTTTGTGTGTATAGTGTGACTTCGTGTCGATCTGTTGTCAATCGATATGAAACATGTTTGAAGTTCGATCGATACGAAATGCATATTCATGCCATAGTCGATAGTTACGAAGTAAACAATCACAGATGGATACGAAATGGATGTTGGTTGACCGATACGAGCAAGTTGGAATTGATCGATACGAAATCGTGTATGTCTGTGGATACAAACAAGATCGATACGATGCGGCCGCCTTTGGATGGATATAAAGAGTGTAGTTCCTGATGGATTCGAACAGAATTGAGGTGAATGAAGACTTTCTTTGGTTGTTTGATGGATGCCAACAGAGCTACTACAAGGTGATGGATGCGAATAGAGGCTTGCCCCCTTGATTTTGACCGATCCATATCTTGAGCGTACGAACTCCGATTGACTTGAAATTTGGAATGTTGGCTTTCGTAGCTTTTCTTGTCATGTCATATCAATTGGAGCGTGATCCAAACTCGGACAAAATTTATCAACATCCATGGTGAACCTGTGCACACTCAATATTCGGGATAAGCAGTCTTTGGCTTTCAATCAATTCCTTGATATCTCGGTCTTGCCAAAAGGCGAGATAACATTTTCCCTCCAAAGTATGTCTTGTGAGAACATAACGTGCTTTGAAAAGCTACAATCTTCATTTTGAATAGTTCCGTCTGACTTGTTAAATAGTTGTCGTCTTCTCGCCAGAAGTTGTAATCTTTGATTGATCTATAGAGACATAACTTATGAATTGTAGACTGCCAAATGTTGTACAATATGCCATTGTAACTGATTTTTGTATGAACGTGATCAGCTGTTTGTTGTTGTAATTGTTCATCAGGTGGGTACTCGACCTGTGAATTTTGAAAATTGAAAATTAGTCCGACATACATGCATGTATGTTAACTCGACTCTCGTTAACGTTCGCACGTTCATAATTCATTGTCAGTTTTTCATATCGAATACTGTATCGATCCTATCTTGTGAAATCGAGTTGCAACCACATTTGACAGTTGTTTTGGAATGTCCCTTTGTATCGATCCTCTCCTGGATCGATGTAAAAGGTTGAAAGATTGTTCTCACATCGATGTTATTTGCATCGGTGGATACGAATTTAGTATTTCGTGTTGAAGGACTTAAGAGTGATGCGAATTGTGCAGCTGTTTTCTAGGTTCTATTCGTATCGATGCCTATCAGGTAGATTCAAATTTTGCAAGCTTGGAAGTTGCGGATACGAAACATGCGTTTCATATCAGTAGGATCCAGTGATCTAAAAAAGTTTTTGTCGCAAATTTCGTATCGATAGTTCCGAGCAGATGGATACGAATAACCCCTTCGCATCGCTTTGAGGGGAAACCTGCGTCTATCGGTCGAGAAACTGGGAGGCAAATCGTTTCTTTTCTTGTGTTTTTTCTCCCATATAAATATGTTCTGTACTTAGCCGAATTTCTCACTTGCTCTTACTTCCTTTTCTGCCTTTGTATCGATAAAGAATACAAGAATGTCGAACTGTTTTAATCTCAAAATCGAATAGCTCAGCAATCCTTCGACCCGATCGTTTAAGTTAGGTAATTAACCAATTAAAACCCCTCAGAGATGATGAGACTTGAGTTTTAATGCTAGCTCAAGTCGTCATCGATTCCATCATTGTTAATGCTGGAATTTGATCGAAACCAAGGCGAGAAGGAGCAGTGGTGTGCTAATTGCTTGAGGGAGGAGTAAGGAGAGTTGAGATGAAGAAGAGCTTTCAATCGAGATGATGGAGCCATTTGCATCGATACATGGCATGGGCGACAGCCACTTGGTGTCAATCTGAAAGGTGAAAATTCGTATCGATCAGGAACGATCGATGCAAAGTTGCTTGCTTTTGATTGTTATGAAGTGGAGTGGTCCAGGGTGATTGATCCGAAGCCAAGGCTTCGGGATCGATGCAAATGGAGACTTCGAGATCTATTCGAAGGAATGCTTCTGGATCGATACGAAATCCACTGCTCTTGACCGATACGAATGCAAGCTTTGGTGGAACGATCCAAGTTGAACTTTAATAGATACGAGCTGATGGCCGTTCGCATATTTAAACATTCGACTCCGACGAGCATTAGCCTTGCATGACTGAACCTAACTATTAAACTGTATATTTGACCGCTCTTGGAAGCTTGTCGATGGAATTGTAATTTGATCAAAAACTTAACAAACTATAACTAGGATCGGTGTCTAAAGTCTGGATGGGTGACGGTCAGCGATGAAGGCCACTCAATTGAATTTTGAAGTCTCGTCGTCTGAATGTTTTTCTCATATTCTGCTGAATTTCTTAAGTAATTTGTAGCACTGCACTGCACAACACATTCACACACTTCACACTGGTGGGAGGGATACACGGTTTATTATCATCTAATGATGATTTTTCATAAGTTAGTTAGTTATGGAGTCTACAAGCTCACAACAGCAGGAAATTCAGAGTTCACTTCCCCTAACAATCGAGATACTGGCCATCGTGGCCGAAGTTATAGATCCAGCTCTGGATGAGCCACCAAGCGCTACTTTTATTGATAATCTGCCAGACTCTATACCGACCAACGTTTCCGAAGACATGCTGGGACGGATATGCTTAAGGCATGGTTTGTCATTGGACGATGTGCTATTACCAGGACCAAATGATAGGAAGCATTTCCCACCGGAGGGGTTTACTACTTTCAATCAACATGCATGCACAGCTGGAACACTTCTTCCATTTGACCAATACATTAGAGAAGTGCTGTCTTTCTTTGGGATTGCTCCATCACAGCTACATCCAAATGGATATGCTTTGCTGAACAGCCTATTCATTGTATTTATAGAGCATCTCTTCCAGCCACCAATCCTGCTCAAAGTTAGATACTTATTCAATGTTAAGAGCCAAGGAGATAGCCCTTCTTTTACATTTCTCGAAGTGGTTAGAAATTGTCAAATTGTCATCGGCTCCTGGACCAGGCTGAGTTACTTTAAAACGGAATGGTTTTATGTCCGATGCCCCCCAAGATTCGCTAGCCGATGTTTATTCAAACGTAAGAACCATAGTTTTTTCAAGTAGTTAACAAGGTGATCATAACTGATGCCAAACTAATATCTTCTTTCCTTTACAGCTGTAATCCCACGACCCGAAGGTGCACACTTTAGAGAGATAGTCCGTGTACTTCAAGAAATGTCAAACGAAATGAAGGAAATAGAGCCGATGCTAATAGACCGAAAGTTGAAGATAATTGGGATGATCGAGCGAAATCAGAGTATAAGGCTCGAAGGAACATTGAAGGCAGTCTCGACTAGATGGGTGAAGCATAAGACGCCCAGCGTTGTTATAGCTGAAGGAGGTGATGACGAAGATACAACCACTGAGGATGAACCCATTGTCGGGCCTTCCTACGCCTTTCAAGATTCCGAAGGAAGGAGAAAAGGCAAGACCGCAGCCCGTAAGCATTCTAAGTTTGGGAGATGGAAATCTGTGATCGTGTCCCTCCTTGTTCCTGGTATTAGAATTTCAGAGGCTCCTCCTAAAAAAGTGGAGAACCTTTTCGTAGGGCTTGCCGATATCCCAATTTCGGATTATTTGTCACTCCAACACAACGCCAGATTAGAGGAACTTCAGAGTGCCTTAGACTTAAGCGAGTCTCTTCCCACAAGTGTAGCCGACATTTCTGGTTGGTCCAGGGGTTGCACGTACATACACACTTCATGAAACTACATGATTTTTGATCGTAAGCTGTTTGCTTCAAGAGATTACTAACTTTGCTTTTGTTACTTCACAGGCATAATGACTAGGCAAGATTCTATGCTTAGAAGCCTCCGTTCAGCGTGCCAGTCATCAAGTTCGTACTATGAGTCCCGTAGAAGGGAGGATAATAGAAACTACGAAAGCGGTTATTCTAGTCAGGAATACTACGATAGAGATAGGAATAGGGATAGGAACCTAGAACAGAGGTATTGATCTTGATCGCGCTCTCCATCTCCTCGAATCCCTACACAACCTTCTTCTTATGTCACACATCCCCCGAAGCCTCCGCATCACAAACCGCCTTCCCATGCTCAGAGGCCCGATCCTCACCGCCGTAGACATGAGACCGAAACTCCTGTTGCCGCTGAACAGGCTATTACTGATCCCTTCGGGGTAGGGGCTATTAGAATCGCACAACTGAAGAAGGATTTCCCAAACATTTGCTTTGATGGCTACATCTTTCCTCCGCACTTAAAGTGAATTCCAGTGGAGGCAGAGTATACGATGCACGTTTACATTCAAAACATCTATACTCAGTATAAGGAGTGGTCGAAAGCCGTAGAGAAAGCATCGAAGCTGGCCTTTGAGCGGGCAACCGCTATACAGAAATTAGAAAACGGGCTTGCTCAGAAGGATCGAACCATCCAAGTGCTTAACACTTAAGCTTCCTGAAAGTCGGAAATAGAGGCCATCAAAAAGGCCGACGAGGTGAACTTGGCCATGGAGAGGATGAGGCAGACACATTATGCCCTGGTGGAGGAGATGGGCCATCGGAACACCACCGTTACTGCCGAACGGGATGCGGCTCTCAAAAAATTTAATGAGCTTAAGGCCAAATTTACTAAAATCATTAAAAAAAGGGATGACGCCAATACCGCAGCCAAGGAGATATGTGAGCAGGCAGTAGTGCTTCGGGGTGAACGGGATGCAGCAGTGGCGAAAGTCCGTGTAGTGGAGACCACGGTCGAGCGGAGGGTCCGAACGGCGGAGTCCAGGCTAGAGGCTGATATCGAAGACCTCCTCATCACTTATAATGATAATGTGCAGAAGCATAGGAACCTAGCCTGGCTTGAAAATTATTCGGTACATCTTCACAGCGCTTGGGGCCGATCGGTTAAGGAGGATAAGGCGGTGCATCTAGATGAATCAATTGATGAGTTTGAGCTTGAGAATTCTATGCCGAATGAAGATGAAAGAAAGATTCTCCACGAGTCAATGATTTTTCCCAAAAAGAAGAAGCTTGATGCCCAACATTCGGAGGTTGGAGAAAGTTCACATGTTGAGCACAACGGTGCAAGTCTTGAGATTCCTACATCAACCCAACCTGAAACTGCACCAACGGTTGATCCCCAATCCGTCCCTGCTTACAATCCGGAACAGCCGCAGTTATCTCGGGCAAAAGAGCACACTTCTAAAGCCGTTCAGCCGTCCACGAGCATAACTGAGGAATGTACTCTAAACATTCTTCATACATGTCCAAAATAAGGGGCTTGATTTGAAGCGTTTACTAACATTCTGTCTTTTTCTCTATCCAGTGACTGAAGTTACATTGATTGCGCCTTCTGCAACCTAAGAGTCACATCAAGTGTAGGAGGCCATCATTACAGAGGCGACTACTACAATAACGAATACACTGATCGATGGAACACAGGGTGCACACTCTCCTTTGATGAGCATATAATGGAGGAACTTCTTAGTCGCCACAGTGACCTTTTTGTGGACCTACCATTTGTTATGGGTGGAATCGCACCTACTACTAGCTCTTCAATGCCAACCACCGATGTCCCCAGCGAGGCTCAAGAAATTCGTGAAGAAGAGATAATGGCCGAAATCGACGCTGAAATGGAGGCAATGGCTCATGGCGGAAGTTTTGGAGGTGGATGGCGTCACCTGGCCCAGCTTTGTTGAGAATGATATCTCCCAGTGGTACGGTTATCAATACCAGTGTGTCTATCTCGCCTCCTGAAGTGCATCTGACACCTCGGACTCGGCCTGCAGGAAGTATTTCTATTCATTTGAGCTCAGAGGAGGAGGTAGATATAATGCCACCTACTGGAGACCAGCCGCCGAAAGGCAAAGGCTCGAAGCGGAAACTCACTAGCAACTCCAGTAGGTCCACACCGAAGAAGAAGCCGAGGAAGAAGAAAGAGTAGATAGGCCTCTTTGGCACATTTTTGAGTAGATAGAAATTTTCTTTTAGCTTTTGTAGGCCGTGTATAGATGTGGGTTCGGCCCCTGCTAGTAGGAATTTTGGAAATAACTTGTATATGAATCTCTTCCACAGGTAGTTGAAATGAAACTCTATTTTGGCTACAGCTCTATAATTGTTTATTTTTCTTAAGTGTTCCAGTATTTGAATTCTAGTCCAGTGCACTTGTGGAGTTCCAACCTTTGAGTTAAGTTTGTTTTTATTTGCGATGTCCGGAAATCACAAACACAAATCATGACCGGGGATTAAGTTGAACTTTGATGTTGCACTGCTTCAGCCAATGGTTGACACTAAAGTTCTGCCCCCAGTTTCGGGGATGAGTTGTAAAGATTGGCCAGCAATTGCATTTCGCGTACATTTCGTCGAGCTTAACATTGTTGAATCGATGCTAAAAGACGTGAGAGTCGAATGGTCGAATCACATTCACTCACTTATCAATGATCATATCCGCACTCCAGGGATTTGCATTTGTACGACGACGGTCGATCACGCCTATTCAAGTTTTAAGTGTATGTCCATGCTCTAGGGACTTAAGTTAATTTGCAAGTGGTCATTCACACCCAAATTATGTTTATACTCTGACCACACTCTGGGACTCAGATTTATTTGCGGTCGATTCCCTGGTTCGCATTCTAGGAATCCAGAGATAGTTGACCTTTGCACTCCAGTTCGCACTCCGGGAACTTGAAGTTGGTTGATGTTTATGCTCCAACTCACACTCTGGGAGTTTTGAGTCGATGTTTATTCTCCGACTCGCATTCTAGGAATTCGAAGTTGGTGTTTATACTCTAGTTTGCACCCTAGGAACCTAGAGTTGACATTTATACTCCAATACGCACTGGGAATTTGGAGTTGGCCGACAGATGTTCAGTCACATCTGTTTGGGCTTTTAGGATTTCATCCGCACTTCGGGAGCGATGGATTTATCAGGATCGTGGATGTTCGATTCACATCCACCTTGAGTTAACAAGTGAGGTCATTTGTGGCGAGTCTATCCTCCTCGAATTGGTTAGGATATGGTCGAAGTCGTTAGGTGGGCGGATCCACCCTCTTCGAAACCGCATTCATAAGTTTATACTCTAGCTCGCACTCTGGGGGACTAGAGTTAGTTAAAGGATTGCCATGTGTCAATCCTTCTTTGGCTTTAGTGTGATGGCTCGCCCCCGAGCTTGGGTTTCACTTAGTGAGTGGCCGGTCATATCACAGTCACTCCCTATTTGAATAAATTCCACCGTATAATGGAACTTAGCTTTTCGGGCATTGTGATGGTTGTATGTCACATTCAATAAATCACAGCTCTGGCACGTAGAGACGACATTTTATTGATGAAATGAGAAAATACGGCAAAGTCAGTTGCCTTGCTAGAAGTTTAAATTTCGTAATGCAGAAACAAATTGTAGATGAAAAATAGACTAAAATAAATAAAGCCTGTCACGTGCAGTAGCGAAAAAGACTTTCTCTATTCCAAGCTCTCGGAAAAGTAAGACCGTCTGCGGTCGATAACTTAAATGTGCCATCTCCGAGCTTTGGTTCAATCACATACGATTCTTCTCACGTTGGTTTCATGTGTTAAGGAACTGGGTAGATCCTTTTAAGGATGAGATCGCCGAGTTCAAAGATTTGGGGTCGGACCTTGGCATTGTATAATCGGGAACTTGACTTCAGTATGCGGCTACCCTCAAATCAGCCTCTTCGTGCTTCTCATCCAAATATACAAGGATTCACCAAGTAGTATGGCATTTGTCATTGGATCATAATAAGTCACACGATGAGAAGGTGCTTCCATCTTGACTGGAATAACGGCTTCTGAAGCATAGGAAAGAGAAAATGGAATGTGTCCAGTCGCGGACTTGTGGGTTGTCCAGTAAGCCCATAAAGCCATAGGAAGTTCCTCAACCCACTTGCCTCCGGCCTTTTCCAGTCATTTCTTTAGAATAGACTTGATAACCTTATTAATAGCTACACCCTGGCCATTTGCTTGAGGGTGTGCAACTGCAGAGAATTTCTTTTGAATGTGGAATCGTTGGCAGAAATTCTTGAATTCAACGCTGTCGAACTGGGTTCCATTATCAGTGATGATGGTATATGGGAGACCAAATCGATAGATAATGTTGTGGACTATCAAGTTGATCACTTTCTTCGTCGTGATTGTAGAAAGAGGTTCAGCTTTTGCCTATTTGGTAAAGTAATCAACTGCAACGATGGCGTACTTCGCACCACCCTTGGCCAAAGGTAGAGAGCCAATGATATCGATGCCCCATATTGCAAACGGCTATGGGCTGACCATTTGGGTTATCTCAATAGGTGGGGCTCTAGGAATTCGAGCATACTTTTGGCATTTATCACATTTCCTGGCGTAATCTGCTGCATCGCGGTTTACATTCGGCCAATAATATCCATATCTGAGTACTTTCTTAGCGAGAGCTTGCCCCCCGGTATGATCGCCACATTCTCCTTCGTAAGCATCATGTAACACTCGCTTAATTTCATCGTGGGCGATACACCAGAGTAGAGGAACGGAGTACCCTCTTCTATACATGACTCCATACTGAATAGTGAACCATGCAGCTTTACGAAGAATCTGTCTCTTCTCACTTCTGCGCTCAGTTAGCGTTCCATGCTCGAGGTAATTTCGAAAAGGAGCCATCCACAACTATTTATTGGGAGTGATTTCAAATATCCAGTCTATCTCCATCTAATCAATGCTTGAGGAAGATAACGTTTCCACAGGAACGAGTCCCATTTGTTGTGCATCGCCCATACTGGCTAACTTTGCCAACGAATCAGCCTTTTGATTGCGCTCATGGGGTATGTAGAAGATGGCATAATAATCAAATCTATTAAGTATTTCCTAGACTCGAGCTAGATAAGAAGCCAGTCATCGATCCTTTGCCTGATATTCACCCCGAACTTGACATACAACTAATTATGAATCACAATAAATTTCCACAGCAATAATTCTCAAATCTCGGGCGAGTTTCAATCCAGAAAGCAAGGCTTCATATTCAGCTTCATTATTGGTCGCACGAAAATCAAAAGTTAGAGCATAACATATGGACCGACCTTCGGGGGTTTCAAGTACTACTCCAGAACTCGAGCACTGGTCGTTTGATACACCATCATCATGCATCTTCCAGATATACTCGGGAGATTCATTGGTCTTGGGAAAGTCCTCTGGGATGGTAAATTCGGCTATGAAATCCGCTAGGACTTGTCCTTTAATAACTTGCCTCAGAGTGTAAGTAATATTAAACTGGCTCAGTTCAATGTTCCATTTCAGTAATCTACCAGACGTCTCAGGCCGCGTAAGGACCTACCGTAACAGCTGATCGGTGTAAATAGTAATAGGACGAGCTTGGAAATATGGACAGAGCTTCCTTGAGGCAATAACGAGACAATAAGCCAACATCTCTAGCTTCGGATAATTTATCTCGGCTCCGAGTAGTCGTTTACTGACATAGTAGACCAGTTTTTGCACCCGGTCTTCCTCCCGAACTAAGGCAGCACTGATTGCGTTTTATGATATCGCCAAGTAAAGGTACGATTGCTCATGATCGATAGGCTTTGACAATGTCGACAGTGTGGAGAGATGTTGAATTAGTGCTCGGAATGTGTCTTCGCATTGCATGGTCCATTCAAAATTCTGTTTCCCTTTTCGAATCAAATCAAAGAAAGGAATGCATTTGTCGGTGGACTTTGAAATGAACTTGCTCAATGCTGCTACCTTCCTGTTAAGGCTCTAGACTTGTTTTATAGTTATGGAGTTTCAAGATTTCTTATTGCCCAGATCTTTTTGTGATTTTCTTTGATTCCTCGAGCGTTGATGATAAACCCAAGGATTTTTCCGAGTGCGACCACAAAGTGACATTTTAGTAGATTGAGCTTCATCCTGTATTCTCGCAGGGCACTAAACATCGATTTCAAGTCTTTAATATGATCAGTGGAGAATCTTGAATTCACCAACATGGCGTCTACATATACTTCCATGGTCATCGATCTGGTTGGCGAACATTAGATTGACTAATTGTTGGTATGCCCCATCGTTCTTGATTCCTAAAGGGACGACTTTGTAGCAGCAGAGTCCTAGATCGGTTATGAAGCTGGTATGTTCTTGATCGGGTAAGTTCATGGGAATCTGGTTATAACCGGAATAAGCATCCATACAAGATAATAATTCGTGCCCAATTGTTGAATCTACGAGCTAATCAATTCAGGGAAGTGAAAAACTGTCTTTCGGGCAAACTTTATTTAGGTATGAGTAATCAATACGCATCCTCCATTTCCCATTTGGCTTTCGAATAAGTACGGGATTGGATACCCACTCTAGGTATATGGCATCTTGAATAAACCCATTCGATTTCAACTTATCGACCTCTTCTTTAAGGGCGGCAGATCTCTCTGGATCCATACCATGCCTTTTCTGTTTAACCGGGATATACCGTGGGTCAATATTCAAAGTGTGGCTCATGATGTCTAACAAGATCCCACAGATGTCAGAATGCGTCTAAACAAATACATCGAGGTTCGCATGGAGAAATTCAACTAATTCCTTTTGTATCTATTGGCTTAACCGAGATCCAACCTTTACCATCTTTGAATCGTCATCATCGTCGAACGGGACATCGATAGTCAGTTCGGACGGGGAAGCTTGAGTGTCTTTAGTTTCATCTTCACTTTCAATGTCTCTTGGGTCAAGATCCCTTTGGAATTGTTGGGATGTCTAGGCCTGGGCCCAGGCACCGATTGTTAATTATCAGTAAAACGGATGTAGAGAGATTCCTTTACGCCTTTTCCTTTCTCCTTTTGTTGTCCCCTGCACACTCGGCAACATAACAGGCTTGTCCAGCAGCCTGATCTCCTTGAAAGGCTCCAACCCCACGATCGGTGGGGAATTTTAGAGTCAAGCACCATAGGGCAATGGCTGCCCTGAATCCAGCAAGGGCCGGTCGGCCCAAGAAAGCATTGTAAGGGGAGTCTATATTCAACATAGCAAACTGTAGTATCCGGACTCTCCGGCGTTCTCCAACTCTCAATTCCACAGGTAGTTCCACTACTCCAGTGGGTATAGTAGCGCTCCCATTAAAGTCGTGGATTCAAGACTGGCAAGATTTTAGATCTTTAGCTTCCATTTTCATTTGATCATATGCTCGCTTAAACAAAATATTCACAGAGCTTCCAATGTCAACCAAGATCCTCTTCATCCAAGCAGGATCTACCTGAGCTGATATGACCAGTGGATCGATAATGGGGGCTTCGACTTTATCATCATCTCTATTTCGGAACACGATGTCGTCAGTCATCGTCTTCCGTTGTTTGTCCTGAGCCCCATCATCACAACTACTGCAACATTTGAAGTCCGCACGCCTAATAGAGCTGGGATACGACTCCATTTCCCTCCAGCATCGGTCTGCTGGATAAGGACCACCACTTACTCTCTTTATCACCAACCTTCCGCAGGTACGAGCGGATTCCTCCTGTCTTGCCTGAATAGGTACGTTATTTTGACTCGATGGGCCCGCACCTCCAAACTGTGGCGCCCGCACAAATGTTCCTACTTCCTCTCTCTAATCAACTTCTTAGTGAGATCTTGCAAATGAACGACACTCATTTGTATTATGGCCATAACTCTCGTGAAACCTACAGAATTTCCCCATTTGGATCTGCCTCTCCGATGACGGCTTCGGAGCAGGCTTCTTGTATTGGATAGTATTGCAATTTGTAGATCTACATTCTCTAGCGATGTATTCAGAGGAGTGTAAATATCAAACATTGGAGCTCTATGTCGCGGATCACAGTTCTGATCACGCTTTCTATTTTGATTCCCACTGTCTTTCTATTGAGTTTATTTATTCTCAATATTCAATTGAACATTCCCGGAGCTCTCCTTGGACTGTTTAACTACAACATTACTTTGGATTCCTTCCATGCTTGGCCCTACGTCATCCTGCTTCGTTGACTGTTTCGCGTCATCCCTTCTCAAAAACTAGGCTGCTTTGGAATAGAAATGATCCAATAACGCCGGTGGTTTTTCGACCAACCAGTTGCCGAATTCAGCATCGGGTTCAACCCCCTTAGTCAATGCCATAAGAATGGAGTTATCATTTGGGTCGCTGATCTCTACACACGCAGCATGGAATCTTTCTAAATAACATCGGAGTGTCTCTCCAAAAGCTTGAGTGACACTAGAAAGAGTATTAACATCCTTTGGCCTTGGGACATGCATCTGAAACTGCTCAACAAACTTGGTTGCCAGTTGGTCAAAACAAGAAATAGATCGGGGTGGAAAACCATTGAACCATATAGTAGCTATGCCCTCCAGAGAGATCGGGAAGCGTCGAACATTTAAATGCATCGTCAACCCGTGCAACACTCATCAAACATTTATACTTCAGGGTGTGTTGATTGGGATCAGAATTTCTTACATAGAGTGGTAAAGTCGGCATCTTGAATCGCCGAGGTGGTTCATCATAAAGTATTTCATCGGCGAAGGGAGTATGACTCCGAGAGATTCCCCAGTCGTCATTTGTGAGAACCTGACTCTCATAAATCATTTGACGAATCATCATCGGTACATCCAGCATTTGGACATTCTGTGCACGTTGAGCCAAGGTGTGGTGGGGTTCTACAATGTGAGACTGCACCAGATGCGGTCGACAATCCGTGTCTCTTCTCCTTGATTCTAAGTCTTCGGGGATGTAGGGTTCGGGAGTACGTCCATGCTGATGATGGTTTAGATCTGGTTGATTCCGGGCATCAACCTCTGGCTGAACAGCGGTGGCAGTAGCGTGGATGTCTGCGGTATAATAAGGAACAGTACCTCCTTGGCAAGAGGGTCTAATCTGGTAGATGGTTGATGGGCCAACTCTTGGTTGTCCAATGTTCAGAGTAGGTTCATGTCTGGTGGCTTGGGTGTAGCTTACGTCCAGTCATGGGCATGTAGATCTGTGATGGTAGTCAGATGAGGCTGAACTTTCGGCGGATGAGTAGGAGGCCTAATCCCTCTTATATGTCCTACGCCGATGGCGGTTTAGCTGATTAGTCAACTCTACGTTGGCGCGCAACTGTTCAGTAAGTTATTGCCGATTGTATGTTAACTCTTGTAGTAGCATTTGAAACTCTTGTTTGGTAACAGGGCCTGACGGATTTGATGGTCCGGCAACATTTTGATTGAATGGAGGAAGATGCATGGGATTCAGTCTGTCCCGTGCTTCTTGATTTGCAGTTGTGGAAGCTGTCCTTGTGCTAACCATGGTGGATGATGCAGTCCTTTACTAGATTTGATGCAAATCTAATAGGTTGAAAGGATTCTGAACTTGAGATCTGGATCTTCTTCTTAGATTTGTGCAATTCGGTATTGACAGTAGATCCAAGGAGCAGGAGAAAAACTATGTTTTCTCGGTGAAAGCACCAAAGTGTTTGTACTCAAATTGGACACAATACACTTCGGAAGTTTTTGAAGAGATGAAAATGAAGAATAAAAATGTAAAAGAAGGATTATCCAACAAACACTTCAAAAACAATAATGAAAACACGCAGAAACACAATGATTTAGAGTGGTTCGGCGTATGCCCTACGTCCACTATGAAGTTGATGATTTTATTGATATTCCCTTGCTGATTACAACTGACTACAGCGGATTACAGTGATGAAATTCGGAGACAATAGCAGCCTTAAAGTATAAAAATGGTTTCGGTAGTGTCTATACGTCATAGAGCCAAAAGATCCTCTTTCTATAGGCTCTGGCTCTGGGGTGCTATTGATAGACGTAGGATGTAAATATCTCGCTCAGATCTCGGAAGACCTCTTCTAGCATGTGGCTGGGCCCATCCGATTTCGACTTGATCTGTGGTCGATACAAACGAATTTTGTAACGATCAAGATTTGATCCAATTGAGTCGAAACTTGGCAGGAACATTCTTTAGGTTGTATGTAAGCTCCTGCGAAAATTTCATAGCATTTCGACTTTTGGATTGCGAGTTATGATCGATGTAAGATTGCATTTTCCTTAGGCTGACCAGTTCGTATCGATATGTTCGTATTGATCAGTTCGAATCGATGCTGAGCATGTGCCTATGAGTTGACGTGGCGCTTGAATTTTGGATCGCTCCACTTTCGATGCCGAGTTGACCAAGTCTTATTCGTATCCAATATCGAAGCCTTGTTCGTATCGATGTTAGTGGTTCTGTTCTGTTCATATCGATCATGTTTTGTCTTGTTCATATCGATCAGCTATGTTGTTTTGTTCGTATCAATCGATTACATTGTTTTGTGTGTATAGTGTCGACTTCGTATCGATCTGTTGTCGATCGATACGAAATATGTTTGAAGTTCGATCGATATGAAATGCATATTCATGCCACAGTCGATGGTTACGAAGTAAACAATCACAGATGGATATGATTTGGATGTTGGTTGACCGATACGAGCAAGTTTAAATTGATCGATACGAAATCTTGTATGTCTAGTGGATATGAACAGAGCTACTGCATGGTGTTGGATGCGAACATAGGCTTCCCCACTTGATTTTGATCGATCCATATCTTGAGCGTACGAACTCCGATTGGCTTGAAATTTGGAACGTTGACTTTCATAGCTTTGCTTGTCATGTTATATCAATTGTAGCTTGATCCAGACTCGGACAAAATTTACCGACATCCATAGTGAACCTGTGCACACTCGATATTCGGGATGAGAGGTCTTTGGCTTTCAGTCAATTCCTTGATATCTTGGCCTTGCCAAAAGGCAAGATAACAATAACAATAAACAATCAACCATAATAAAATGAGAAACAATATCACTCACCTCATCCATTTGTATCCAAACTAGAGCCAAAAGTTAGATATTTCCATCACGAGTGCAACGTAAGAAACGACGTAGAAAATAGACCTCGTATGCAAAAGATATGGCCAAAGAAGAATCAAGGTTACTTAAATAATTAATTCACTATTTGCCAATTCTAATTAACTAATTACCTCTCTAATCCTTCTTCCCCAATCATAATCCACTCCCGGTACATTCCGTGCACAACCCACTCTTGTATACACCTTCTCTCTCCTCCATTCTCTCTCGTTTGTTAATGAAATCACCATCCGCTTCGCCAAAACATCTAACTACGCATGCTCTCTGCCTTGGGATTGAAAGAATTCAACTCGGTCAAGAAATGGAAGACGTGACTTGATCTCAAGAACCCAACCTGATGGCATGCCTCATACAGATACATTTCACCACCGAATCCGATGAGATTTTGCAGACAAGTTCTATCCGCGAGAGAAGTCCAACGACGATTTTTGTTTCACCTATCATCAACCGTCTCTTCGGCCATCTCAAACCCTAGATTGGCCAAGAAGAGGTCATCGTTGCCAAACATCATCAATCCAAAATCTGGCACTGTCATAGTGAAGCTTTCGTTGATACAGTCTCAACAGATTCAGTCTTATATTTTTTCGTTGAATGGATATGAGGAAATTAATTTTTGAAGATCATTTAAGATGATGAAGCCATGATTTTCTATTCTCTAGATGCTATAGTCATGGAAATAAGAATATGGAGGGAGAGATTCAATTTGAGGATATATATATATATAATAATAATATTTTATTCCATTTATTTAATTTTCAAATAAATGGTTATGAGTTTTGATTCCGTACGAACACACGACATACCCAATCGCCACGAAACTCGTCTGTGTACATCACTTCATTTTTCTGGACCCAACGGCACTAATTGCGTCTCCATCTGAGACTAAATCTCGGAAGGTCGGTTTTGCATATTTCGTGGCCATTTTGGCCATCGGATCATCCAAACTCAAAATATAGCGATCCTTATATTGATATTTACTCGTGAAGTCAATCCACACTCAACAGAAGTGGTGACGAGTCTATTTGAAAAATCACATTTTCAGGCCTTCATTTAATTGACGATTAAATTAAATAAACTATATAAGTATCCGATCGTTAAAAATATGGATCATTACACAAAACGGCTCAATGTAAAGTTGTTCTTTACTAAAACAATGGTATAATCCATGTCGGACCAAGAGAGGATGTTCCAGCAGAAGATAGTACTGATGTAGGAACCACATGCTTGGCTGGCTGCTGAAATAAGACTTTATGAGTTCAAACCGATTGGTACATAGGTGGTTGATCCATTTGCACAGGGGGCACGATGTAGCTCACTAAGCAACCTAAGAAAGCAAAAGGATGGAGAAAACTCATGGAACAATCTTGCATGGTTCAGCTCTATAGCTGCTGCTATGCGAAAACTTAATGAATGGATTGTCCTTGTGGTTGTTACTTCAGGAATTGATTGGAAAATGGAGTTTTATAGGGAACTTAAGAAAAATTCAACTGCCAGTTTGGAGGACCTATTCTATCAAGCTAACAAGTTCATGTGCTTGGAGGTTTCTGATATTAAGGCAGGAGAGATAGATCTCAACTAGGTTAGAGACAAAGAGCTTTAGGATGGGAAACACTTTAGAAGACAAGGCAAGCTTTTGTGATCGTAGCTTACAGAGACTCCAGAAAGAATCTATCTTGCTATTATAGAAACAGTTGATTACCGCGAATTAAAGACAAAGACCTCATTTCCTCTTTCTTTGTAAACTCTTATAACTTCTAAAATTTTATTTTTTGCTTTTATCGTTTTTTTTAGTTCTTTAAAAATGGGTTCAAAGAAAGAAGGTCGTAATGCAATAGAGACGAAAACCAACAAATACCACATGTTCTATGAGGTTAATGGTCATGAGACTAATGAACATTGATAGATTTTGCAGGTATGCTCTAGGGTGAAATACTAAGGTAACTCCACCGAGAATGCTACAAACCCTAGACCGCAGTCCCACGATAGAAATGAGTAAATACAAAGAAAGAGTGCAAAGCACGCTCGGGGGCACAATGTTGGATCCCCTCATAGACAATAGAACATGTCCTCCTACTAGATATCCAATGATAGTAGTGCATGAAAATTGTGAATAAATGAGCAATCAGACAGTGGATCACAATTTTCCTAGTCTTGGAGGCAGGGTTCAACTTCATCAGAGATAACGGGAGACTATGTTCAGTTCTTTAGAGATAGTAAAGTGTAATTAAGACCCATTCCATAGTTGGGCCCAAATATCTCCAGAGATGGTGGGGTATAATCCTTTCAACAAGCCCCAAAGATAAAGTCAACTTCATATGAATATGAAGCATGATACTACAAAGACTAATATCTCTATAGATTGCAGGGACAAAAATGCAAAGGTATGGCCTACTTTAATGAATAAATTCAAATGATATTTAATAAAAATACTTAAGGCATAAATAACACCATGCTACATGACTATGCAACACTCATGGATGTGAGAAAAATACTAATAGCTGGGTAATAAAGAATGTTCTTGACCCTTACTGGCCAGATATACCTCTTACCTTGCATGCTAGACCGAACGACAGTGCACAATGCATTAATAGTAGGATTGGAAATAGAAAAAGAACTAGGAACCAGGACATTATGTATCTATAGAAATTTACATATGGTTTTGAATAAATTACTTTAGGAGTTCTAAGTCAAAGGAGAAAGGTTGGCATACTACTTAAAAAAAGGGGGCGAAGGCTTTACTTGATGTGCGAGAATGCTATGTAGTTAAGCACACCCCATAGGAGAAAAACCGAGATGCTGATGATTTGAAAAAATTGGAGACTTCAGGAAACAGATCACTTTTCATGTTTTTCTCAGTAAAACCTTCACCCTTATACCAAAATTAAGTAAGGAAGGTGATGCGCAAGACGACTCGGTACGTAGTACCGAATTACATCCTATACATAAGAGTTTTTACTATCTCGCTGCTAAGGTGCATGATTGCCAGAGAGGCTAGGGAAATGTTTGACAAATACATCAAGGAAGTTAAAGGGACCACACTTGGGGGTTAGACCTTAAAACAGAAAATCTCACGACTCCTATGTTACCACTAGCCGAACTAACTTACAAGGTTTGCTCTTGGCCCTTTGCAGTCCATGGAATAGATCTGATCGACAAACTTCCCATAGCCAGGGTAGAGCGAAGAACGTGATGTGCGGCATGGAATAACGAAGGGCTTTTCTGTAGTAGCATACCTATAAGCTAATAGACAGGTGGAAGCAGTTAACAAGACTCTGAAGACCCTCATAGAGAAGTGGTTGGAAAATGCAGAAGGAGCGTAGGTGGACATCCTTCCTTTAGCACTATAGGCCTACCACACTTCTTTTAAGATAGAGACATGGCATACTCCCTTATCCTTAGATTATTGATCGAAAAGGATGTCACCAGTGGAGACGGTAATGCCATTATACAGGATGATTCTTTATGACTTGAATGAGAATGAGGAATTGCTAAATATGTCATTGGATTTGATTGATGGAAGGTGTGATGAAGCTGCTTTAAAAGTTGAAGTGCATAAGCGAAGATAGCCAAGCAATACAACTCTAAGGTCAAATACCATCTGCTCAAAGAAGGAGAGTTAGTGCTGAGTCGGATATTTCCTTGGCCCTGGGGCACCTATCCTAATCCAGGAAGGACTATATTTTATCAGCATGGATTTAAGGAATAAAGACTACATTCTCATCATCTTTGACGGAGTTGTATTCAAGAAAACATACAATGATGAAAACCTCTATCTAACTTTTTGTGCACCAGCTATTTTACCTACATGGATTATGGATAGATGTACTATCAATCATCATGGTCAAATAAATTCCTTAATTTCTAGGGCTATATAGATAAGGCCACTACATACTAGGGACACCTAACTCTAGCGCATCATGGAAAGCTTGGACAAACCCTTGGCTAGTAGTAGTGAACCAGATTTATCCATGATCAGGACATGACTACGGAAAAGGGTATCACGACACGTTAATGCTAAGGTTTGAGACGGGACCTTCGAGGTAGGAGATCTCATTCTGAAACAAGTTCTTCCAAGCACGGGGGCAATTGGTCCAAACTAGGAAGGACCTGCGCAATTAATCAAAAGCTTGGAGAAGGAATATTCAAGCTCGCAACTATTGATGGAATCCCGATCCCACGTGCATGGAACAATGACTTGTTGTGGCATTGCTATACTTAGCTCCTTTTGGTTTATTTCGCAAATAAACCATCAAAGGACCTCGAGGGTGGGACAATAAGGTGGAACCAGCCAAGTTTCTCGTTCACAAATAAAGTTATCTTCTTGAACCTGTGGAACCATGTTCTTAAAAGATAGATTCCTCTGCTACTCGATTAGCAGATCGGGTTGATACTCCATTAGCCTTGGATAATGGACAGGAGTATGCACTCGGTGTCGATCGGATCCTTCAACCAAATCTTTCAAGCCGATCGAATAATTTAACCCCTTCCTTTTTGGGTCAACTGGATAATTTGATCTTGTCTTTTAGGATTGATCAGATAACATAGCCCAGTCCTTTCAAGGTCGATCGGATAATTTGACCTAATCTTCCAGGTTGATCGGATAATTCAGCCTCATCCTTTTCAATCTATCGGAAAATTTGAATTAATCTTTTAGGCTTGATCATGTAATTTAGTCCAATCGTTTCAGGGTCGATTGGATAATTCGACGCAATCTTCCATGCTATTCGAATAACTAGTCCCACCCCTTTCAGGATTGATTAGATAATTCGGCCTAATATTTCGGGATGATCAGACAATTCAGCCCCATCCTTTTCAGAGTCAATCGGATGATTCGAGTCAATTTTTCAAAATGATTAGATAATTCAATCTTATCCTTTTAAGGGTCAACTAGATTATTCGATTCAATCTTCCAAACTGATCGAATCACTTAGCCTTATCCTTTTTGGGTAAATCGAATAATTCAGTCCAATCTTTTAGAACTGGTTGGGTAATTTAGTTTAATCCTTGTAGGTTTGATCAGATAACTGAGCCCAATCTTGTAAGATCGATTGATCCAACCCAGTGAATAAGCTAATGGCCAAGCAATGATACCATACAAATGCAACGTAATAACTAACCCTGATCGGGTATGATAGTTTCATTTATAATTTCTATAAGATATATATGCGCTTGTGTAAGTATTCATACATAAAAAACAAAGTATGGGCCGTAGGAAGCCTCAATCACAGAACTTGCTTAGCCTATCGAACTTGTTGGTAATTGATCATACATAAGTATGCATGACAACGACGAGAAAGGTTGCTAATGGAACAAGCCAACCAAGCAATCATGTGGAACAAGCATATCATGATTACTAGCAAGGAAAAGGAGAATACAGACATGAATAAATATCAGACCTACAGCGCATAAACATCAAAAGAAGATTAGCTTCATAGCATAAGCACATGATCAACCCACATTCAAAACTTCAGCAGAAACCACTTTCCTAGCCAAACGTTTTAGTGATTGACCTATGAAAGTATGCATGGTGCTGTTGAAGGAATCACTAATGGAATAACTCGGCAACCATGTAGGGAAAATAGATCGTAATTACTAGTCTTAATTGGTCAACCTATAATCAATGCAACAATATACATGTAGTCAAATCCACACGCCATGAAACTAACATATATTCCTTTCCCTAGGGCACCTCAACATTCTTGGAACATTCATAAGATGAAATGACCCTCAAGACATAAGGATAAGGAGGTTGAACCAGGTAGAGCAAAAGGCTATAGGACAAAGATGAGAACCAATGGAAAATCATGCTAGATGGTTATACAACCAATAAAAAATGAACTTCAAATGTTACACTGATAAAGGATGTCTTGGAATGACCAACAAGCTTTTTCTAAGTGAATAGGGCACTGCAACATATTAACAGTGGAAAACTTATCGAAAGGAGAGGAATGAAGATATACATATTTTAGGTTTGAGATAACCATCGCATGAGAGAGAAAGATGTAGTTTGGATGAAACAAAGCACATTTGTATTCTACGAAAGTATGCTTTGGGGGCACCTACTGTGGGTATATTCTCCCACAACATTGGTGAATACCAAAAGATGTTAAGGAGCATAGAAACGACCAGACAGTGCATAATAAAGGCACTATTATGTAATCACAAGGACAAGGCAAGCACTAGGGGAAAATTCAGCATAATTATAAAATATAGTCAAATCATTTGAAAAATATTCTTAAGGTTATGACATGCACCTACGTCGAAACTACATCATAATATAAGCAACGGATTGGAAGATATGACCATCTTAAAATTTATCTACCACCTAACTAACTCGGTCCCCACTTTAGAGAGCTACTGCATATTCTAGGAAAATGGTATACTCAAAGGCATTGGAATAATTTACTCAATGATACAAAACTATTGGTCCAAGTTTCATTTAATTTTGAATTGAAATGAAGGAGTTATGACACAAAAACGTGTGTACCTCAAGTGGTTGGGCACCAGGCTTCAAATGGAGAGGTCAGGAGTTCAATTTTTGGCAAGCACATTATTTTCACGGAACATGAGGAATGGTCTGGTAAGGGATCCAATTGCGGGTGCATAACCAAATTTAAGGAAGCAAAAGAGAGAGAGGTAAAACCCTATGTTCGATACTTACGAACCAAGCATATTCGATACCCAAGGTACCGAACAAGAAATCCTATTCGGCACCCCATGTACCAAACGGGAAATCCTGCTTGGTACCTATGGTACCAAATATAATTCTCTATTCAGTAATTGGTTACTGGACGTAAGCATGGTGTGGATGCCAAACCAAATGTATGCTATGAAGACCAAACCAGGGAACAAGGGATGTCAAGCCGAGGAAGGAAGTGAGGGAACATTGCCTACAAGGTGTCCATGTGCATCCATTGAACCAACAGACCCTGAACAGAGCTTCTCAAACCAAACCCAAGCAAGTTATATATGGAATGAAATCCAAGTACATATGGAAACTTCTGATTATATCGTGTGTATATTGAAATATCCAAACTTAGTGGGTTATAGATAGAAATTGCTTAATTTACCAGAGTGATCACCATGCCTCTCCAGTCCGATAAATACCAATGTTTCCAACAACAATAGAGGGACAATTTGAGAGAGCGAAGCTTACAAAAATAATGGAAACAAAATCAGGAAAGCCTAGTAGGACTACTAACAGGAACAGCTTAGCTGGAACAGTCAAATAGGAACAATGGATAGGACTAGGCATGTAGGAATAGCCAGGCAATAATAGCCAAATGGACTCCCTTTGGCAATAGCTTACTGTCTTCTAAGCTTCAGATCATTGTATTTTATATCTCAAACCCTATACCAAAGAATTATAAGAAGAAAAATGAAAATGGATAAAGGTTGTAGGCACATTATGGCCAAACCACTATAAATCTTTGCGTTCTTTACTTTACTTTAGTTTACTTTCTGTATAACCTATACGCGATTTGCTCTCTGAAAATTAATCAAGGTATAAATATAAAAGCCATGTTATACACCCTGTATTCACTACTCTACAAAAATCGATAGGAGGTGTTTGCTCATTTTTTATGCAAACATATATATACATACATACATACAATTACTTATTAACATCATAATATATATGTGTGTGTTTTATTATATATATAGTTATTATTTATTAGCATCATAATAAGCTAGAAATAGCGACCACAAACCCTACGAATCCCGGTCCTTCTGCTTCAGCGATCAGGCCGGACAATGATGAAGATGGATGGGTAGAAGTTAAAAGAAAGGAAAAGTAGAAAGAAAAATAGGGCAGAAGATCGACTTTTTCTGAGATACTAAAAATCCAAAAAATCTGTCTAAAACCCTAGATTGATATTATCGGTAATAAGGTTGAAATTAAAGGATCGGTCAACTATGTTGAACCAATAACTGAAGGTGATTAAATCTATCAGCAAATCGATGAAGATGATTATGCAGAAGCATAAAAAATATGGAAAAACTCAATTTATATTTATATGGCAGGAAAACGACCGTATGTTGTTCACTTTAATGCTTATATTAAGCAGGTCTGGAATCCAAAAGGAGCATGGGATATTTTCCCAAGGAATAATGGTTTCTATCTTATAAATTTTGAGCAAGAAGAAGACTACCAAAAGTCTTCATTGGTTGACCATGGTTCATGGATAGTAAACTCATCATCTTGAAAAAATGGGAAGCGGAATTTAATTTCGAATGAGAAATGCTTTCATCCTATCCAATGTGGATCAAACTACACAATTTTAATTTGTTACTTTAGAACATAAGATGCATTAGCAAATTAGCAAGCATGATTGGAAAACCACTGGATATTGATGAAAACACTAGAAAGGTTAAAAGGATAAACTTTGCCAGATTTTTAGTAGAATTAAAAGCAGACGGTGATTTATCTAAAATAGTCAAGGCAATGAATAAACAGGGGCATACATAAATACAGGAAATTAAATATGAATTTATGCCTCTTAGGTGTCATGAGCGCAAGTGTATTGGTCATTCATACACACATTTCAATAATCTAAAAGAGAAACCAAAAGAAGTTTGGGTGGGGAAGAACAAAACTCCCACTTCAACATCTATACAAAATACTTCTCCTACTATCAACCCAAATAATATGGCAGCTATAAAAAGTTACATACAAAAAGCTGCAGTTAGTAACCTAACCCCATCTAACTGCCAATCTGCTTTCAATGCAGATGGCTCTGGATCAGAGCCAGTAGTTCCTCAAATTCCTGATCAAATGGCTGAACTTCAGTATGAATCAGATCCCCCTCCTCCATTTGAGTCTCTTGCTGAGCAGCACCATTGTAATGAGAATGAGAAAATACCCGATTCTCTAGAGGAAATTCAAAAGATGAATATACAGGTGGAATCATCTGAGGAGGAGAATGAAGATGAAGAAGAAGACCTCAGTAAATTCATAAAGGTTATTGAGCAGTATGTCAATCAGTTCAACAAAAAAGGAGAAAGGGTTGCTTCTATGAAAGCAAATGTTGGGTCCACTTCTGTTACAAGGAGTAAAACTAATAAAAATTAAATGAAAATACTTGCTGGAATGTGAGAGGTCTAAATAATGACATTCCTCAATTTGACCTCCACAACCTAAGGGCCTTGCATAGGCCGTCTATTATAGCTTTATTGGAGAATAAATTCAATGAAGAAAGTTTTCAAATGTTCAAGCATCAAATAGGTAACCAATGCAGCTCCGAGTACAACATCACACAACAAATAAAGGGAATAATTCTTGTATTATGGGATAGTAATGTTTGGAATAGATCCTTAATAGACAAGAAAGAACAGCAGATGACAATATTATTTAAAAACATAGGATGGTTGGAGCTATATATCACTTTCATATATGCAAAAATATGGCTATAGAAAGAAATGTGCCGTGGGAACAAATAATTTATCATTCTAAACAAATCAAAATACCATGTTTGGCTATGGGGGATTTTAATGTAGTCATGAAAACAAGGGAAAAGTGAGGAGGACTTACCCTGAAGGTGCCCCGAGTTGCGGAGTTCAACGATTGTGTGACAGCAAGTGGATTACTTGAAACATTCAATATTGGACTGCAATTTACATGGAAAAGTGGTGAGGCAAGGAAAATAACATCTAGAATAGATAGAGCCTTATGCAATTCAGGTCTCATTATAAAAGTCCTACTTTGCAAACAACAGTCTTACCCAGCTCGACCAGTGACCACTGTCCCATATTAATTCAATTCAACAAAGAAAAAAGCATTCAAAAAGGAAAACCATTTAGATACAAAATCGTTGTTATCAAATAGAAGGATAAAATAAGGCCATAAACATGGAGAGTATTCTACCCTTCCTGGGAACCATATGTATAACTTCATTATGGTGCTCAAGACTATGAAAAATAGACTGAAGGAGTGGAACAGGAAAAGGCCCAAAAACAAAGACTTAATTCTCAATATTTAGAATCAATTGGGGGATATCCAAGAGAAGCTTAAGGATCCAACAAATGAAAATCTTAACTCTTTATATTATCAATTACAGGGGAAATTGAAAGAAGAGCTCAATAAAAAAGCCATGGAGATCAAACAAAAAGCAAAAGAAAATTGGCTAACTCAGGGGATGAATGTACAGAATTCTTTTGTACTAAAATGTCTTAAAGAACTCATCATAATAATCTACAAAAATGCTTGAATGAGGAAGGGGATGTTGTGAGAAACTTAAAGGAGATAGAAGACAATGCTTTATCATATTTTATGGACCTATACAATGGAGATGAAACATAAGAATTGCCTGTTGTTCAATATAGAAGGAAGATTTCTCAAGAAGACTGCTCCATGCTCACAGCTCGGATTACTGAAAGGGAATTGTGGAGAGATATACAGTCCATTCATATTGACTCGAGTCCTAGTCCAAACGGAATGGGGGCAGCTTCTTTCAAAATGCACTGGGTACACCTAAAAAGTCTCATGTTGCAAGCATATCGGGAAGCTTTGGACAATGATGAGTTTTTACAAGAAATAAATAGTACGTTCATCTCTCTAATCCCAAAAGTAAAAAACCAGAGAGGGTGGAGTAATACAGACCAATTGCTTGTTGCAATGTCTCTTATAAGATTCTTAGTAAAATAATTTGCATGAGACTAAATAAAGTGCTACCGGATTTAATTTCCCAGACTCAAAGTGCCTTTATTAAAGGTAGATTCATATCTGAAAACTCTCTCTTAGCTCATGAGCTTATCAGATATTTCAACAAACCAGGGGCTGATAAAATGTGTCTAAAAGTAGATTTACACAAGGCATATGATAAAGTGGACAGAAAATTCATTGTACATATGCTCAAATCTATAGGTTTCCCAGATAAGCTGTTGAAGTTGATGGAATATTGTATTTCCACCCCTAACATATTCTATTCTTATTAATGGTGCCCCTAAGGGATACATAACAAGTAATAGGGGAATAAGATGGGGATCCTCTCTCCCTCTATCTTTTTTGCAGTTGCAATGGAATGGTTTTCCCTCCAAATAAAGATAGCAAGTTATCAAAATAATATAATCCCAGTGCACAAAACTGAACCAAAGGTAACACATCTGATTTATGCTGATGATCTGATTATTGTCATGAAAGTTTCCATGCATGTAACTGATACTCTTAAAAATATTTTCTATCTACTTGATCTTTATGGTGGTTTGAAACTCAATGAGGGGAAAATAAAATGTTATTTCAATAAGTATTGCGAAGACAGGTAAAATTTCCTATGTAGAATAGGAGTCTCTGAAGTGGAGTTACCAGTCAAGTATTTGGGGATACCACAGTGAACAAACATTATTACAGATAGAGAATGTGTTAAACTCATAGATAGTATTACAGGGAAATTACAAGGCTGGAGGTCCAAGTTTTTATCATTTGCAGGTAGGATTGAGTTAGTCCACACAGTGATTACATTTAAAGTTAGATTTTGGCTTCAAACCTTTCAAATACGAAATTGCTTACTGGGTATGATTAACTTAGTTTGCGTTGACTTTATATGGAGAGGAAAATTACATAAAATTAGTTACAAAGACCAGTGAAAATCGAAAAAAGAAGGAGGAGTTGGATTAAAAGACCTTTTTGAACTAAAAAAGATTTATGGTATCAGGATGGCCTGGAATATATTAACTTCTGAGAATCTATGGCCTGCGTGGATGGGAGCAAGGTATATTAAAGTCAATTTTTGGACAGATTCCACAGACAATAATGCATCAGACATTTGGAAAAATAAAATTCAGAGAAGACCTAAAGCCTCTCATTGAAAGGAAAATAGATGATGGCCATAAAACTGATCTTTGGAAAGACCCCTGGTTTAATAATCAAAATCTGATTGATAGAGTAGGATGGGAAGGTTTCTCAGACTATGGTAATCCTAATTGTACTGTATCAAGCATTATAAAAGGAGAAAGGTGGAGATGTGACTAGCAGCTTATTACTAGGAACTTTAAAGAAGAGATACAAAGTATTGCCAATATATAGTGGTAGAACAGATGATGCATGGTGTATGGAAAACTTTAATGAAGGTTATTTTTTATTCCATAAGGTATGGGAAGAGACGAGGAACAGACATCAAATTGTAGATTGGTATAAAATTGTTTGGAGCAAATCAGTTAATCCTAAGATGGCTCACACAACCTATAAAGCCATACTAGGCAGACTTCCTACCAAAGATTGTTTGTACAATTGGAGGATAATTGAGGAAACTACATGCAATCTACGCGATGAAGAAAATGAAAGTCATGATCATGTGTTTTTCGAATGTTCTTGTAGTAAAACTTTATGGGGTCTACAAAAAATGAAATGCATTCTCTTGAATGAAGTTAAATCGTTGAAAGATGAGATCATTTACGTGAACAACTGGAGCAATTGATCGTACTTAACGCAAGAAATACTCAAAATTAGCTTAACATCTACCATATAGCATCTTAGGAGAGAAAGGAACCATAAAGCTTTCAACAACAGAAGAAAGGAAGTTCGATTAGTCAATTCCCAAATTAATAGGGATACGAGCATAATAGTTAGTCGAATAAACAAAAGGAAGCTTACCGGCCTAACAGGACTAGAGAGACAATTGCTGGAGAGGATGAAGTGGAAGGAAGACTACTTAGAAAATCAACGAGACTTTTGGGATCCATCATGAAAGCCTCTTTTGGAAAGTTAGAGTCGACGAAAATGGAGTTGTTCGAGTTTAAGCGTATTTGTCTGTATATTTGTTAGTAGCCGCCTTTTCTTTTTGTTTATACGCCCGATTTTGTAATTAGGGGCTTTGAGCCTAAACAATTTCTTCGGCAATGTAATTGTTGACTAACTTTCAAAAAAAGATATAGTTATTAATATTAATTTAATATGCACACATATATGTGGTTGTGCGCTTGGAATTTTTTTTAAGAAGTCTCGTAATATATATATACACTTAAATATAATATACTTATTTAAATTTGAATTTGTTAGATATTTACTATGTTGATCTAAATAAAAAATTTACAATTTGAATTTTAGATTTAAATTTGAATTTATAGTTATTTATATTAAATTTACAATCACTACATATTATAATATTAACTATTTATACGCATACATATGTAAACAAACATAAAGTTATATATTTTAAAAATACTATTTTATAATATATATATATAACTATACACACATAAATATATTTATGTATCAAACGATACATATATATATAAAGGGGCTTATATGTCTGTTGCGGTGTAAATCCCAACACCTATACACGGACATGTTGAACTATGCAAACCATTTGTATTGCACGTGCACAAACACACGTATGTGTATATGATACACATATTATACTTTAAACGTAATATTAATATAAAACTTTATTTACAAATAAAATAAAATATTGATGTTATTTTAAATAAATTGAGATAAGGTCTAAATAAATTTAGAGTTTATAGGCCTAATATAACCCGAATGAAATATTTTTCTAAATTCACCCCTTTACCTTGCTGCATGTTGGCTCTGTTCCAACAAAAAGGAAAGGTTAATGAAGAAAGAGAAAATAAAAACTAAATTAAAGAAATGAATCTTGTAAGAAGAGGTAAGCGACCAAAAATGGAAGTGGACATCATTTGCTATTATTGCATAAAGTAGGTCATTTTTGAAATCTTACTACAAGATAAAGAGAGATAAGGAAAGAAGAAGGCATTGGAAGAATACTAAAAGCGACGATGAATTTAATTATAGTGAGGAAATTGGTGACAATGTCCTATGTGTAGGTAAAGGCAAAAGCAAAGAATGGGGGCTTGAATTAGGTTCATGTTTCCATATATGCAAAAAAGTTGACTATAAATAACAAAAGGACAATGTGGAATCAACTAATGATTATGATATTGAAACTGAAGGAAATGTTCGGTAAGACTAAAGATGTGTAATGAAAAAGTGGTGAAACTCACGGCAGTTAGCATGTTCCAAAATTAAGCATAACCTTATTTCAGTAAAGAAAATGCTGCAACTTTTCAACTCAAAGTGGAGGCACAAGGGTGTAGAAGAAAATAGAGAGATTGTGCAAGCAAAACGGAAACGTGTATAAATGCTTGCACCAAAAGTTGGCACAAACACCCAATAAAGATTTTGTAGGGGAATAAATGAAGAATACTAAATGCAAACAAAGAGATTATAGCAGTATAGTAACATGAAACCAGCTAATAATGAGGCACAACAATTTATAATGGTTCGGCATTATTGCCTACGTCCACTTTGTAGAGATAGCTTTATTAATCACTTTATAAACTGAGTACAATAAGGATCGGATTAGAATCCTTAGTTACAAAAGAGTACAAAGTAACAAGCAGCATAAAAGACCCAAAAATGAACAATCAAGTCTGTAATGATAGAGGGAGACGGTGAAATATCACCCTGAAAATTCGATAAAAGGATCTTCAAAACCATGTGGACCTATAGGAGGGATTGCATAGCCCAAATCCTAAGAAATAGGGATCGGGGCTAATCCCTATTTTGCAGGAATTTACAAGTGCAATCCCTATATGAGCTTCTCCATTTTATATTATTCTTAGCCTTCAAGTTTTATACTAATTGGATTAGTAGAACTTGAGTTATTGATCAATCTTTGTTGCAATATGTAATACTGTCTAATTTGGCCGATCCCTCAAGAGGGAAGAGGGTCGATCCCTCTTTCTTATGCTTTTTAGGGGGCGATCCCTAGGGTGGACTCCCTAGGTTTCCTTCTTCTTGTTCCCAAAGTTTCAAGTGTATTGGACTTCTAGATTTTGAGACATCAATATTTTTTCGTTGAGTTGCATTTTTGGGCTGAATACGATCCGATTCCTTTTAAAGATGCCTTTTATATGATCCCTTTCTTAGGTGGAGTAATTTGCCTATAACTTGAGCATACAGACTCCAAATGAATTGAGATTTAAATGTAGCCTTATGAGACCTTTCTTATCACTCTATATCGATTTCACCTAATTTGGGATAAAAATATGTACCGAGCCCCTAAGGGAAGGGATAGGCACTGATCCCCTAGGGGAAGGGATAGGCACTAATACCTTATCTAAGGAGATACTATTCCGCGTTTAGAATATTCTAAAGAGTCTATCTCTTGGCCTTCGTTGATCATCACTCCATATCATTGCCTGCACTTGATTTGTGGACCTCATACCCATCGCTCTGGGTTATTGGCCTTGATGACAGTCAAGTCTAACTTCTCCAATCAGTTTGAATATATCTGGGTCAAAATGTTAGATAGCACTTGCCCCCCATAGTACATCTTGTGTCGAATATGACGTTCTTTGAATCAAAGCAAGTTAGAGTCATCGGAAAGAAATCCATTCAGTTTTTTGAACAATCTCTATCCTTCTATTGAATTATTTTCCCAAATTTTCGTTTCTCTCTTTGATTTTCATGATGCATGGTCAATTTCCAATAGTATAAATTTAAGATTGTATTCCATAAGTTGATGTCCGTGTCAAGTTCTATATGGCTAATAAGCTTTAGCTATCTGCTTCAATTTCATTTTTGAAAGCTTCGGAATTCAATTTCTTTCGATTTCAAAAATCGATATTTTAGAATATACACATGCACATTCAGGTGCAAGTCTTTGTCGTTGGCTCTTGGATGCGTTCGTATGCTCGCGGGTCCAATTCTTTATAGTTTAATTGAAATTGATTGCAATTCTTTGTTTTTTATAATGAAATAGGGGTCATAATAAGTCATTCGATGAGAAGGAACTTCAAGTTCTATAGGGATGACGGCCTTGGAGCCATGAACAAAGGCGAACGAAATTTTGCCAGTCACGGACTTGTGGGTGGTTCTATATGCCTATAATGCTGATGGGAGTTTGTCGACCTACTTGCCTCTAGCCTTTTCCAAACACTTCTTCAGAGTGGACTTTATGATTTTTTAACTGTTTTGTCTTGTTCATTATCTTGAGGGTGAAAACATGCAACAAATCTTTTCTCAATATAATGTCGGCGACAAAAGTCTTTGAATTCAGCAATGTCGAATTGGGTCCCGCTATCAGCGATGATTGTTCGGGAAAGACCAAAACAACAGATGATGTTTCGAATAACAAAGTTTATTACTTTTTTCATTGTGAATGCGGCTAAAGGTTCATCTTTAGCCTATTTTATAACGTTATCAGTTGCTACGATGGCGTATTTCGCACCACTTTTAGAAATCGGCAAGTTGCCGATTTCTGTTAATACACCAAGGGGAAAATGGCTATGCACTGACCATTTGAGTAATTTCCATCGATGAGACTTTTAGAATTTTTTCAAACATCTAGCACTTGTTGCATTGTCTAGCATGATCAACTGCATTTCAATTGATAGTTGGCCAGTAATACCCATTGCGGAGTATTTTCTTTATTAGAGTTTGCCTCTTCGTGTGATCATCACATTCTCCTTTATGGAACTCTTTCAAGACTTATTTAATTTCATCATGGGTGATACAATGAAGCAAAGGAATGGATAAGCCCTTTCGATACATGACTCCTTCTTGGATGATCCAGGATGAAGCTTTGTGGAGGATCTATCATTTTTCACTCCTCCGCTTAGGAATGATTCCTTGTTATAGATAACCTTTGACAGAGTCATCTATGGCTTCCTTTTCGGCTCTATCTCTAGAACCCAATCTATCTCCATCTGGTCGATGCTTAGAGCATTTAGTACTTTAACCGAGACCAAGCCCATCTACGGCGTATCCTGGCTAGCTTGGCCAGTGAGTCGGCTTTCTCATTTTTCTCTCTAAGGTTGTGCGTAATGGTGTAATACTCAAAGTATACCAGTAGCTCTTAGACCCAGCCGAGATAAGGAGCAAATTTCTGCCCCCTAGCCTAATAGTATCCCCAGACTTAGTATACTACTAGCCAGGAATCACAAAAGATTTGTAAAGATTTTACTCATAGTTCTTTGGCGAGTTTGAGCCCGACGATCAAGGCTTCATACTCAGCTTCGTTATTTGTTATAGGAAAGTCGAGTTTCAAGGTGTCATAGATCGATCATTCCTCAAGAGTCGCTAAAACAACTTTGGCGCCAAAACATTGATCATTGGATTCTCCATTCATGTACATTTTCCATTGGTTGGTCGATTCTCCACTGGTCTTTGAAGAGTCGTCTAGTGCAATGAATTCAGCTATGATGTCTGCCAATGTATGTCCCCGGATAGCTCTCCAAGGGAGAAAGTAATATCGAAATGGCTTAGCCCAATATTCCATTTGAGCAACCTTTCAGACGTCTTAGGTCGTTGTAAGACTCGTCATAATGGCTGGTCAGTGTAGACGTTGATGGGGTGAGTCTGGAAGTAAAGATGACGCTTTCGTTATGCAATCAACAGGCAGTACGCGACCTTTTCCAGCTTCGGTAGTTTCTTTCAACACCTGTCAATTGTTGGCTAACATAATATACTGGCCTTTGGATCTGATCCTTTTCACGTAATAATGTGGCACTTATGGCGTGTACTGACACCGCTAAATAGATGCATAAGTCTTCATGAACCATTGGCTTGAATAGGATGAGAGGTCTCCCTAAGTGATCTACTAGAGCTTGAAATGCATCTATGCAATCCTACATCCATTCAAAATTCTTATTCCCTCTCCTAACAAAATCAAGGAAATACACTTATTGGTGGCCTTTGAGATGAATCTGCTTAAGGCAGCGACCTTCCTATAGAGGTCTATGCCTCCTTAATCATTTTTAGCACTTGGATGTTTCGAATTGCTTGAACCTTCTCTGGATTTGCCTTGATTCCATGATAGTTAACAATGAAACCTGGAAATTTCCCTCACACAACCTCGAAGAGCATTTCAAGGGATTGAGTTCCATTCCATAATTTTAGAGAACACTAAAAATCTCCACCAACCTATCAATGTGGTCATTTGATCGCCGCGACTTCACGAGCATATCATCCACGTATACTTTTATCGATCGCCCGATTTGATCTTTAAACAATCGATTGGCCTGGCATTGATAAGTTGCTCCGGCATTCTTTAGTCCAAATGGCATTACTACATAATAATACAATCCCATATCGGTAATAAAGCTGGTGTGCTCTTGGATGGAGACATCGTCGGGATCTGGTTATATTCAAATTATGCAACCATAAATTAAAGCATTCATATCCAGCGATTGAGTCTATAAGCTGGTCGATCTTCGAAAGTAGGAAGCTGACTTTTGGGCATGCCTTGTTCATGTTTGAGTAATCAAAACATGTCCGCCACTTTCCACTTTCTTTTCTCACAAGCACGGAATTAAATACCCATTTCAGGTAAAGGGCATCATGGAGAAGCTTGTTGCTTTTGTGTTTATCCACCCCCTCTTTTAGTGTAGTAGATCTCTCTGGATCCATACCGCATATTTCTGTTTCTCCAAGACATGCCATATATTGCTTGCGTACTTGAACCAACATATGGCCTCGAACCAGATGTCTACCACTTCATCCTTGAGTAGATTAACATGTCTATACCTATTCGAATTGTAACATGTGCCCTAAACGAACTTAAATACGAACACTACATTCCTATATGCCGAAAGCCGATCTTTGAGTTCTATGTAACCGTTTCACGTAACAATCAACGTGAAATCTGGTTAGGATGGTCAATGATGAGGTCACTACGGTCGAATCCTAGAATCTTGTCATGAGTAGTTTAGTTTGTTAATGACGGGTCCAGGATGCTTTTAGCAATCCGCGATTGTTGAAGGTTAGGCTTAAAGCAGTGTTAAATCAAATACCGAGTAGAGTTTAGCTGGTGTTGCATGTGGATACATATCTAGCTTTTTCTTTAAGTTTGAATCTGCTTGTATATTCAAGTAACACACTTTCCATTCAATGTATTCATGATCTGTTACTCGTCATTCGGAGCAGAGTAATGGATAGTCGCCCATGAGCTTAGGCATTGATTTGATAATTCTATCTTTAGGCATCCTTTCGATCATAGCCTCGAGTGATTATAAACACTAGGCATGAGTCACAATACTGAGATGTTGCAGTCATCTTTTGGATGATCACACTTCTGCCCCAGTCATGGGTTAATAGATGTGCTGCATGGATGGTAGAGTCTCATCCTAGTCATGTTTATACTTCTGCCTATGCTTCGAAGGCTTAGAGTTGATCGATAAAGGGTCGGTCCATATTCATCTTGATTCTCGCTTGTACCCCTCAAGTAAGGGGTAAATGTAAAGAAGTGGATGGGCATGTCACATCTGTTTTAGCTTTACGCTCTTTCCCATCAATTTGTGGGATCAATTTAGTTGATGGAAGGACGAGTCGCACCTATTCTGTATTGTATTCTATCTTTTCCTTCCCAGAGAAGACTCCAATGCGCCATTGGATTTCAAACATGAGCTGGTGGTTAATTATGTCCACTTTTTATGTCGATGATGCTATATTCTAGGAAAGGGCGAAAGAATAGATGATTAAGTCACATCTAATCTATTATTGATGCTTCCTCCATTGAACCAAGGGCAAGGATCAATTATGGACGGTCAAGTCATACCGATTTTGATTTATGTTCTCCTGTCAGACCAAGGGATACAATTATTTCAAGAGTGGTCGAATTCATGCTCATCTGGATTTATACTCCTCCTCATGGATTACAGGAGGGTGATAGAGAATAAATGGTGAAGTCACACTCATTTTTGGTTTAATCTCCAATCCATGCTCTTATGGCCGAAGTTATTCGATGGATATTCGAGTCATATTCATTAGTGGTTGGCGTAGATCGATATTGACCCTCGATCCAATGGTATGATATAGTCGGTCGCCCATAACTTAGATGCCATTCTGACTGGTTTTGTATTAAGGCCTCCTTGCAATTATTGCCTTGAGTCATAAAGAATCATCAAGCCAAAGCTACAGTGAGCCGTTGTATTCAGCTTACAGTAGTTTGTACTCTGCCCATAGTCTTGGGTTAGTGGACTTAGTTTGTGGATGGTGAATTCCATCCATGGTGAGTTTATACCCTTCTTGTCGAGTTTAAGTCAGAGTTTATGGAATAGTGAGTGGTTAAACCGCACTCATCTATTTGTTTATACTCATATCCGCACTCTAGGGATAAGAGTTTGTTGGTGGGTGGTCGAATCACTCCTAATTTGTGCTTATACTCCAATCCACACTGGAAGACCAGAGTTGATCAATTAACAGTCAAACCGTGTCCATCTTATATTTATGTTTATACTCCAATCCATACAAAGGGGCCAGAGTTATTAGAAGGGTGGCATTCATACCCTTTTGATGTTTATACTCTAATCCACGCACCGGGGACCAGAGCTGGTCGATGGATGGTCAAACCATGTCCGTATTTTTATGTTTATACTCTGGTCCATGCCACAGGGAATAAAGTTTTATGATGGATGGACAGTCACACCCGTATGATTTTTATACTCTAGTCCATGCTCCGGGGACCAGTGTTGGTCGACAAACGATTGAACCGTGTCCGTTTTTTGTGTTTATACTTCGGTCCATGCTACGAAGACCAAAGTTTTATGATGGGTGGTAAGTCATACCCGTTTTGGATTTGTACTTCACATGTCAGATTGAGGTAAGAGTTGTCAAATGAAAGCTGAGTCATGTTCATTCATGGGATGGTATTCTACAGCCAGTGTCGAGGACAAAAGTTGGTGAGCAGATGGCTGATTCATGTCCACTTGATGATTAAGCATGGATAGTCGGACCAAATCTATGATGCATGCTTGGGTTAGATGGTTAGGACTCATCCAATTTGCTTTGTACTCCTCCCAACAAGTCAAGGGAGAGAGTTGTTGGGTGGATGGTCAAGTCACATCCACCTCATGTTGTAGTCGTATCCTCGTGTCGAGGGTGGCAGTTGATGAGTAGGCGGTTAAACGTGCCTACTTTAAGTCGAGCTCTCAGATTACCACTATTTCTAGGGCCAGAGTGAATGTGTGGATGGTCAAATCACATCCATTTTAGTTGGACCTCGGTCTTGCTGAGCTTCGGGAGAGGCATAAGTAATTTGACAAACATCAAGTATGAGCTAGGGAGTGGATGGTCGGGTTGCATGCACTCCAAGTGTTTCTCTGGTTGTTAAGTCAAGTGTAGAGGTTGATGAGTGGATGGTCAGTCGTGTCCAATTTGTATTGGATTATGACCTTGTCGGGCTCTATGTATGGTATAGATGTTCTACCTGAATTGAAGCGCAAAGTAGGAAATGGATTGTTGAGTTACGCCCACTTTCCATTTTGAGTCCTTGCCCCCAAGTTAGGGGGATATGGTAGCTGATGAGTGGTTGAATCACGATCGTCTTGATGATCCTCCGAAGGTCCTATCCTGGTCCATGAAGGTTATTTGGTGCCCAACTCTAAGTACTTGGTTACCTGCATCGTTTGGAAGTAGTTCAGTTCAAGTTGGTCGTAGTTCACAACACAACCGAAATTGAAATAAATGTTATTGATAAGTGAAGTAGCATTGTATGCTCGCTATTCCACTTCACCCAGCCCTTCTCAGTTTGTGGGTGGTCCAATCGATGATTAAAGTTCTTTATTGATAAGGGTCGGATGTTCCCTATGTGCCATTTGTGGGGCTCACAAATATTATTGAAGCTTTCCTTTCCAGATCAGCTTTCCAATCACATCTCAGAGGTGTCTGCAATCGTCGATGTTATGATCGTGTGTATCTTAAAATATAAAATACCTCTCGAATTTCTTTTGGGTTTGATGAACTTTCCCGAGGCTGGTTTCTAGTATTGCTCTAAGTCATGAGTCTCCATGTGGATATTTTCGATTGAATCATTCAAAGGAGCATATGAGTCAAATTTTGGATTCTTGGTCGTCTCCTAGGGTCTGAGTTCACATCTAAGGCCTCAACACTGCCCTCGCTTTAAATTCTTTCAGCAACGGGCCTACATCGTTCTTTCTCCTATTCTACTCTACCTCCTTCTTGCTTAGATTCTGGTTCACTTTGTAACAGAAACGATCCAATGTCATATGAGGCTCTCCAACTTGCCAGTTGCCAAAGTCTGTCTTGGGGTTGATTCCCCTTATCAACGCCATCTATATGTTATTCTCGCTAGGATTGCTCTCTTTTGTGATGATTGAATCTTTATATAAAGTCTTTGAGCGGCTAACCTGACGTTTGGAATAAATTGGATAACGACATCATATCCGTGTGAGTCGCATGCATCCTAAATTGCTCGACAAACTTCTGATCCGGTTGATTGGATGAGAAGATAGACTAGGGTAGTAATTTTGTAAACCGCATGATCATTATTCCTTCAAGGAATATGGGAAAACATATGCACTCGATGGCATCCACTTTGGCGGGATCCACATTCCACCCGTACTTCATAAGATGTTGTGAGGGGTCTACATTCATAGAATACACTGGCATGGTGAATGTTGTTCATTTTTTATGAACAGGTTTTCATAGAATACGAGATGTTGTTATGGTCTACATCCTTGGATATTCTGCAGGCCGAATGACTTTGATGAATAGGTTTTGACTGGTGGAGATGCTTCAATCGTCGTCAGTACGGTTCATTTTGAAGTTACGTCTGCTTATAATGCTTGTGAATGTTGTATGCATGATTGTCCAACGTTTGATGGTTGAGAACGCTAATCGAATGGCGATAGGATGAGGTGTGGATCAGTGACGATTCACAAACTTTCATCCAAAAGGGTACGAATCGTAAAAGGTGGTAATCAAGGCCTCTTAAGGCTGCACACTAAGTTTCAAGTCATTTTGTCTGTATGCCCGAGTTATGAGTAAAATAAAATGGGCCAGTATCGAAGGATTGGTGATAATATACTTAGAGTCCGACCCAGGTTCGCTTGGATTCACTGAATTTGAAGTGCTAGGTTGGTAACAAACGGTGCTTGGAGAAAATTTTGGTTTTACCCTAGTTTGATCTTGGGCCAGAATTTCCTAGGTTTGCTTGGGTCGAATAGGTGATTACCCAAGTTTGATTTTGGGTTGTAATATATAGTCTTCTTCGAGTCATATATGTGATTACTTCGGGTCTAACTTCAGGTCGGCCCAGAAAGGATTTTTTTGACAAATGTTTCGACAAATGTTTCGACGATTTTTGATGGTTTTTGACGATTACCACTCGTGGCTCGATGATGGAGGTTCCATAATGATAAGTGATTACTTTGATGAAGGATAGCTATACTTCGTCATGGCATAATAAGCAAAGTAGGGCGGTCCTCACACAAGCCATTATACCATAGTTGCCAAATTAGGCATGTGGAAGTTGGTTAGCTAAGAGCAATCGTAATCTACCCTAGAAGCTTGATCCGGCAACCAATCCCAGTTCATGTCATATCACCTTGGTTCTCCAGCCTTTGGGAGTAGCAGTTTCTTATCCATTCCTTAGCTGCAATTTAGCAGTTGTTGCTTGATGCTCTATGCCCCGGTCAGTCACTGGTCGTAAGGGAAGTGGATACACCATCTTTAAGTTGAGTTCCAAACCCAGAATGCAGGGGCACGTCACCGTGGCATGGGTTTGGGTTCTCAGCACCTAGAAAAAATATTTTAGAATTTTTTTTAGATGAACCGATCCTTTTCTTCTTCTTATTTTATTTAGTTGTCGATCCCCTACTTCATATTCAGTCAAAAAATTTCACCGATCGCTTCCTTCTCATTCTTTCGTTGATCCCTACTATCTACACTTACTTATCACTAATCCTCTCTTACTATCATTTTCCTGGACATAGGATTGGTTGTGTTGGCATAAAGGGATCGTTCATTGAATGGGCGTAGGGATAGGAGAAAACATTGGAGTTGAAGCGTAGAGGGAACGATCATTTTTCATTCATGACATAGGGGTCAATCATTTTTCATTCATGACATAAGGATCAGTTATTTTTTATTCATGACATAGGGATCGGTTTCATGATTGGTCACTTTTCATTCATGACATAAGGATTAGTCATTTTTCATTCATGGCATAGGGATTAGTCATTTTTCATTCATGGCATAGGGATCTATCAAGTTTCTTTTAAGAGGGGGATCGACTTTGTTAAGATAAAGGGATCGGCTAGGGTTCAGTTGTAGGTGATCGATGGAATGATGCTAGTGGAGGATTAGATCGCTTGACATGTGACAAAAAGATGGGATCCCCGTATGGCCGAATTGTCTTGGAAAGGGATTAGATGTGATCCCTCCATCTAAGAATACTTGGCCATTTTTGGCTATGCTAACTTGACTGCAAACTTCGGCATCCAATCCTATGGACTTGCATATATATGTAAAATTGATCCCTACCAAATGAACATGAACACATGAACAACTCCGAACAAGAACACTAGCACCATCATTTCCTTTAGTAACACGGGAAGTATACCTAGTTGCTCCAATCATGGATGATAGTCTCCTTATAGATCTCTTTCAAATCTGAGTAAAATAGAAAACTTGTTGGTAGAAAGCTGGATCTATCTCGCAAATACGAGAATCCACAAGTAGATGATGAGATCCAATCAAGCCGAGTTAAGAATTCAACTTTCAATGAAAGCACTAAAATGTTTACACCAAAAGTTGGCACAAACACCCAATAGAGATTTATAGAGGAATAATTGAAGAATAATAAATGTAAATAAAGATAATATAGCAGTAAAGTAATCGAAAACTAGCTAATAATAGAGGCATAACAATTTATATTGGTTCGGCATTGTTGCCTACGTCCACTTTGAAGAGATGAGTTTATTAATCACTTTGTAAACTGAGTACAATAGAGATAGTATTAGAATCCTTAGTTACAAAAGAGTACAAATCAACAACCAGCGTAAAAGTCTCGAAAATGAACAATCAAGTCTGTATTTATAGAGGAAAACGGTGAAATATCTCCCTAAAAATTCGATAGAAGGATCTCCGAAACCATATGGACCCACAGGAGGGATCGCATAGCCTAAATCCCAAGAAATAGAGATCGAGGCCGATCCCTATTTTGGAGGAATTTAGGGGTGCGATCCCCATGAGGGCTTCTCCATGTTATATTATGCTTAACCTCCAAGTTTCATGCCAATTGGATTAGTAGAACTTGATTTATTGATTAATCTTTGTTGCAACATGTGATATTGTCTGATTTAGGCCGATCCCTCTTTCTTATACTTTTTGGGGTGCGATCCCTCTGGTGGACTCCCTATGGTCCCCTCTTCTTGTTCCTAAAGTTTCATGTGTATTGGACTTCTAGATTTTAAGCTATCGTCGTTTCCTGTGTTGAGTTGCATTGTTGGGCTGAATACGATCCAATCCCTTTTGTACAATCCCTTTCTTAGGTGGAGTAATTTGTCCATAACTTAAGAATACAAACTCCTAATGACTTGAGATTTGGAATGTAACCTTGTAGGGCCTTTCATGTCACCCTATATCGATCTCACCCAGTTTGGGACATAAACTGAGGATATGTACCAATCCCCTAGGGGAAGGATAGGCACCAATCCCTTGCCTGAGGGAGGTATTAATTTGTACTTAGAATATTCTGGAGAGTCTATCCCTAGGCCTTGGTTGATCATTGCTTCATATCATTGCTTGCATTTTATTTCTGGACCTCACAATCATCACTCTAGGCTACTGTTCTTGATCACAGTTGAGTATAACTTGTCTAGTCAATTCAGATATAACCGAGTCAAAATGCCAAATAACAATAAACTACTTGGAAAAATAATGGGAGTGAAGGTACCGAGCCAGTTCTTAGTGGGTAAAATGAGCGACTTTCAAAAAAATTCCATTCTGAATCTTTGTTGTGCCCATGAAGTCTAATTAATTTTAGATCCAATCAAAAATTGTTTTAAATAAAATTTTATTTTATTTAATTATTTTAGTTTGTTTAAAAAGGACTTTTATTTAATTTAAATTAAGTATATTATTAATAGCATATCAAATATACTCATGCATGTATTTTACACGTGCAATATTAAATTGTGCACACGGATAATGTGCATATCTATAGGTTTTTGGATTTACACTATAACGGACACATTTGTCCTTTAAATATGCCTTTTGTTGTTTATAGTATTTTATTTAAATTTGAATTTACATATTTATAATTATAAATAAATTTTGAAATTAAAATAATAACTGTGATTATATTCATTTAATTAAAATTATTTTAGAATTATTTCATATATTTTGAATTTAGAAATAATATCTTAAAATCTAGTTTTGACTTATTAAAATTCCAAATCAAATCATTAGTTTTGAGAAAAAATATACTTTAATAAATTTTGAGTAGAATAAATAATGTACATACATATACAAACGTACATACATATATTCATACACACACACACTCTCTTGAAATTCATTTAATATTCGTAATATATACGATTTTATAAAATTAGATTTATATAAATATGAAAACATTAATATATATATATTATTTTGGCTGTAAGGTTTTAAAAGATATATTTTTTAAATTCCGTACTGATTTTTTTTACATTTACAAAACATATACGTATTTATATAAGTTGTCAAAGTTCCGTACTGATTTTATAAGTTGTCAAAGTTCTTCTTATGGCTGAAAGCATGTATTATGTTAAAAAAATTTAAACAAACTAATATATGAAATATATATATATATATATATGTATGTATTTGTATTCAGTATGATATAAAATTATATCGTTGCAATCGATACGATTTTCTGATCAATTTTCATATATAATATGTTGAAAACGAAGCTCAAACAGAAAAGATACGGACGTTTGAAGTTTTTGGATTCAATTAATATAAATAGAATTCAAATTCAACTAAGTAAATAATTTTCATATTTGAAATTCAAAAAAGCAACAGTAATTAAACTTGGGTTAAGTAATCGTTAAAATTAACGTTAATGTTAAAGGAGTAATAAAGGAATGAAATAAATAAATCAATGGCAATTAAAAACGTTCCCTGAAATAAACGAAGCGGTCGACTGCCTACCTTTGGTCGGTCAACTGCTAGTGGTCGATCGGTAGGGGCGGTCGATCGGTAAGCAAATGACGGCTAGGGTTTTTTTCACAGTGAATGTCCAGATTTTATTATTTTAAACCGACTTAAATCTAAGGGTTCTAGTGCATTCCAACCGCTATAAATAAGGGCCTAACCCCCTCACTTTTAATCACACATTATTTTAAAGAACCTAGCGAAGCGCTATCAGTCTCTCTCTTTAAAGGTTTAGAAAAGTTATTTAGGGTTTTAGGTAATGGATTTAGATGTTTATTATTTTATTTTCTAATTCTATTTCCCTTTGATCCCTCAATTTCTCCATCTAATACACACACATACACACAAATCCCATGTTGTATATATATAAAAGGGGAGATATAATGAGATTATTGAAGGCGTGACAAATGCAAAAACATGAAGAGCTAAGTATTTATTGTAAGTGGAAATCTTAGCATTTCTATTTTAGTAGTTGAATAGTGTGGTTGGATTTAATATATACCTTGAGGAGTTTTGGTTTATGAAAACATCACATGAAAACCCCAAAATTACCTCAAAGTGGAATGTCAATTCTTAGGTTGGAATCTCAACTGTTTAATAATTAAATAATGGAATTTGTGTATTGTTTTGGAATTTCAATGTTTTACCTTCTATTCCACTTCTTATCTTTTTCTTTAGATCTGATTAAGGGTTTTGATTAGGAAATGTTGTGTAAGATATGAATTCTTATTCGTAATTTGAACCGCCTATTTTCACAATTTGGATAGAAATTCCCTTCGATTAATTTCATGTAAAAAGAAATTGAATAGGGCGTAAAGGTACTTAAATTTTAAGTTTCAACTATTAATTTATTCCACTGTTTTAATGTAAAATAAGTGGGTTTGAATTCTATACAAGTTTGTTGATTTGATTTTGGGATATTGGATTATGTGTTAATATGGAAATGAGACTTGTATAATTTCAAAAATTTAACAATTAAATGTTAGTTTAGGGTATAAACTTCTCACATTTAGAAATTTACTAAGGGCATGTATGTGTATGTGTTTGTGTGTGTATACATATACATTAATGTAAATAACATAAGATTATAACATATTAATAGCGTGGTTAATAAGTTATTAATTATTATTGAATTCACCATAGGAAAGTGAGTAGTTATAGAGGTGAAATAAGAAGTTTTCTTATAAGGCCTTAATTATGAATAATGTGAGATGTGTGATAATACGTTAAGAGAGTGTTATAAATTATAACTAAGTTATAGGGATGTGAGGTCAGTCATAAACACTTAGAAATCTGCCCAACTAATCTGGCTACCGGTGGTATGACTTTGGGGCTGATGTGAGACATCACCTATAATAAGTAACTATGGATGATGTGTGGTTAATTATAAATTTTGTTGGGTAAATTTTCCTAGCTAATATGGCTACTAGTAGCTACGAATAGTTGGACTAACGTGACACGTCACTGTGGGGTACATGTCATAATACGAAGGACCTACTTCACGGATTGAAGTTATTAAGTAGCTGCATGAGGGCCTGCCTCTTCCATATGTAGGAAGTAGTAAATGGTCGGGGTTAAGGTTGAGAGTTAGGCGTAGTAGTGGATATCTTAAAAAGGGTGGCTTTAATATGAAGTATCATGTGTCCGAAAAGATTCCATGCAATGTTGGCTAGATAAGTACCAGCGAGGAGTCCACCATGGGATAGGTATTTAAGATGTGGGACCTACCCTAAATAAGGTATTAAATGGTCAGAGTGTGCCTAATTTTCATTTGAAAGGTATCAAGTGTCTTGGATACTATCTCTTACATTAATAGGACATTACTGACGATGGGTATGGATTAGTGGGTTGTAAGAGTGACAATTATGGAATTGGAATTGGGAAAGCCTTAGGGCTTAAAGTTGGAAAGATGTAGAATAAAGTTAATATACGAAAGACATATTCCTATTTAAATTATACTGCCCAAGTACTATTATAGTAAGGTGGTGGATTTTTATTCATCAAACGTATGTTGTTATGACTCCCTCCTTATTACAATAGAGTTAGGAAAGGCAATGTTGAAGGCGAAAGCGAGGAGGAAACTTATGGCAGTTTATCTATTTATCTACTTACGTTATTACATGATGTACCCATTAAAGAATAATGATGTACTTGGAAAATGTTCTACTATGGATATGGGACAAATTTTGTTGGTATTATTTTATAGATTTTATGATATTGGGATTTTAAATAAAATGGGTACTGTTTCTCTTATTATATTTTTTCCTTCTGCTATGAGTTCTGAATGTGTAGACAAATAACTCTGTATTTTTCTTTATACCAACTAAAATCTAGCTTTGAAATAGGCCTAAGTTTCAATAGACCTTTATTGGGTTGGAATTTAGGTCCATTTTAGGGTTGGTTTTTGCATTCGGTCTAGAGCTTAGGTTACTCGATTAATGGGACGGGTATACGTATGAGAAGCGTACTTGTTATTTTTGAATTTTTTTTTCAAAAATCCTACTATATTTATATACTTATTTTAAACGTACGCAAAAACGCTAGGCAAATCTTTACTTCAACATATAATACTATATTAGGAAATGGAGAAGGAAAAGATTGTAACTTCAAAGTTGATAAGGAATTAATGTGCAATAAATAGCAAGTCGCAATAATTTAATAAGCATATAATGGGCCAATTAAAGATATTATTAGGGTAATTATAGAGAGATAAGGACAGCATAATAGGAAAAAATGTGAATGAGTAAATAACTGACTTTAAAAGTTGTTTGTTAGAATAATAATTATTTATTATGAATAATTAACATTTATAGAAATAACAAATAAACATGTTAGATAGTGATTAAATATTATAAGGTAGTATAATTGTAGTTAAGGTAAATTATATAGCCTTAATTATACAGATGAAGGTTAGTAGGCCTAATCTAATACATAAAAATAGATGGGAGATAAGAAACTATTTGTTGTAAATATCTAGAAGTAAGGAAGGATAGGGGTAAAGAAAGATGTAGTAGAGAAATTTCCCTCAAGAAGGTGTACATTAATCACCACAAGGAGATAACAGAATTTTTATAAAGATTGAGTAGGAAAGAAAGGGCAATTAATATCAATTTTTAAATCTAACATCATGAAAAAGAATTTGATAAAAGAAATTCCTTGAAATGTTTTGAATAAGTTTTTTAGGAGGATTTACTAAGAGGTCATTTTTTTGAAAAAGTAAGGAAATTCATAGTTTGAAATTTTGTTGAGTCAAAAGTTTTTGATTAGAAGGTTTTTTGGTAAAAAGGATTTTTCATTTTGAAATACTAGTTTAAAATTGGTTGAGTCAAAAAGCTTTCGATTTTCGGGGAAAGGGATTCTTTATTTTAAAAATAAATGTAAAATAAAGCATATGTTGGACTTGATGATTTTTTTTTTCTATTTCATAAATATGAAAGGTCTTTTCTTTAAATTTGTGACGCCCCACCTCTATACCCACGCTAGCCAAGAACATTACGGTGATTGCTGTCGACTAGCACGGAGAATAAGGCTGTTGAGGAGCGACCATCCGTGTAATTTCTTTGCGTGAGCATCGATATGTCAGATAATATAACATGCATTCTATTTCAAGAGGAAATTCGACATACCGACACAAACTCAAAGCTACTACACGGTGGCTATATAAATCCTTCGGAAAACAAATATAGAAATAAGCATAACACAAATCAGTCACAGACAATTCATATCACAAAGGCGGAAAATAGATATGAATATTACACTAGGAAGTGTACATCAGAGTAGTGGTCTAAAAAGATCCACAATATCACAAAAGAATAGTTACATGAGCTACACAAAAGAATAAGTATACATTATGGAGTCTATATCTCAAATGTATACAACAAAAACTATTAATCTAAGTAGTTAACCAAAAGCAAGAGAAATCAATCCCAAGAGAGAAGTCAAGCAGAAGCACCTGTAACATCTCGGTCTGACCCGAGTATTATTTAAAAAGAAAATAATAAACGGATCAGTCTAGCTATAAATATCAGATGAAACGATATAGAATAAGAGATATGACTAAACACATAATAATCACAATGCCAAGCTGTGATATATATATATATATATATATATATATATATATATATATATACTTAGTTGATAATGATCAAGAGATTAATCAATGTCACCAAATCTACACAAGAATCAAAGAAACGTCATACTCCTTATTTCGTTCACCATACTATAAATATTGACGATAATATCAATGTCAATCACAAAAGTCAATGACGCACAAATTCCAGAAGACTACACAAGAAATCCAGAAATCACTAAAGTCAATGACACACAAATTCACCAATGCCCAAATATTGATAAAACTTATCAATGGAAATCACGAAAATTGGTGAAACACAAATTATAGGAATCTACACAAGAAATCCAGAAATCACAAAGGGGGGGAGGCCTATCACAAACGGGAGCATAAAGCCCACCAACACGTGTATCACAAACGGAACGCTAATTCCATGGTCGCTACCATCACAAATTGAGCCGAAGCTCCACAAACGGCCCGAAGACCATGGGTTGCTACCCCATCACAAATTGAGTCAAAACTCCACAAAATGGGGTTTAGTCTCCCTCGCAGACAAAGAGACATCGCACATTGCTAGTCTAAATCACAAAGATGATCGTCATGATCAGTGAGAAGTGTCGATTACACTAAGCTAGTAAATATATGAGTTTAGCTTCATGTCCCATAACCACTTTCTTAACTTAAATATTTACGAACAAACTGTAAATCTCCACTAGAAAATTGTCACAAGAGGTTCAATCGAACAAGTCCAAGAATTAACCGACAAAGTAAACGCAAGCGTTTCATACCACTTGTTTTACTAAGCCGTTTAATTAGATTTCTCATACGAGTGAGGTAAAGGTTTGTATATACTAATAGATTGGAAAACGGTTTTATAAACGAATTTGGTATTAAAATAGTATTGAAATCGTTTGAGGAAAGAGTTTTGATATTTACTACTAGTATAGAAAACCTTTATATTTTTAAAGTGACAAATCACGAAGAAGATTGTAAGAACAATCAATCACAAAAATTCACATACGTAGACGTGAATAAAATCCAATGAAATCGATAAAGGATCCATCGAAATGGATATTCAAAAATCCCTAAAAAGAGTCATCAAAGTCATAATAGATGATAACAACAAATAGGATTATCATGAATCGATTTAAATTGGAATTTCAATCCAAAAAGGCAAATTGGACTCAAACAGCAGGTTCAGTCGACTGAACAGAGTTTTCAGTCGACTGACCCTGTACCTGGAAATTTTCCAGGTTCAGGAAACTTTCTGTTTCCAGTTTCAGTCGACTGTGCAGAGTTTTTAAGTCGACTGAATCATGCCTAGAAACTCTAGGGTTTCAGGTTCAGTCGACTGAACAGAGTTTTCAGTCGACTGAATCATGCCTGGGCTGTTTTTCAGCCTTATTCAAATGAAGAGCAAACTCTTCCAAAATGCAACCGGACGAACATTGGCTCTAAGGGTTTATGCCAATCGGCAACCCGGCCCTATATGCTCCTCGGTGCATCACCAAAAGCATGATCAAACATCCATAAAAGGATTTCACACAAATTTGACTTAAAAACCCAAAAATTGGAGTATTCACAAAACCAATCCAAATCAAGAGCAAATGCACATGAAGAAGTGTTAGGAATTCATACCTAACAACCAAAGATAATTATAGTCATAGATGTGAGATAAAAATCTCACCTTTTCTCAAAATCAAACAAGAAGAAGCTTGAAAGCAAGTGGAGAATCAACCTCTCTTCAACACAACCCAAATGAGCTTGAATCTATGCTAAAAAAACAAGAACATTCCCAAAATTAGGTTTAGGAATTTCTGAAATTGGTAAGAGAACAAGTTGGAGAAGAAGAAGAGAAGCTTACCAATGGGTTCTTCTTGAGTTTGGAGCTAGGAATTTGATTTGCAAGAGAAACTAGGGTTTTGGAGTTTTAATTTCCAATCTCTCCCACCATTAAAGATAAGAAAACTGAAAAGAGAAAGAAGTGAGGGAGAATGGGGAGAGTGGTTCAGTTTTGGAGTATAAGTTAACATAGGGCTGAGCCTAAAAACCAAACCCAAAGTAAAAAGTGTTGAGTCAAGATTTTTATAGAGTTTTGATTTCTGACAAAGGAATAAGCCGTGATCGACAAAAAGAAGTTATTCATTTAAGAAACACAAAGAGCTCCATATATTAGAGGTTGATTATTTGGTATGTTAGTAATTTATGTTAAAATCTATCCTCAAATAATCATATAACTTCAATCTTTCAATATATATACATATGCACATTAACTGTGCAAATTGGACTAAACCGGTCGACCGGTTGAAAATAAGGTGGTCGACCGTTTTTGCCCAGAATGCACAGATAACATGCACACATGCACATAACGTATATATATTTGAATTCCTGTCTACCGGTCCATTTTTGACCTGTCGACCGTTTTTAAACAGAAAGCAACTTTTCCAAAAGACACTTCTCTTCTCCAAAGGTTGCATCTCCTATCTTTCATCAATGATCATAACTCTTAATGGCAACTGTTCACAAAGAGTTACAACTATTTTTCTCTATATATACTCATCTAAATCATTGATTCAAACAAAAGTTTTTACACGATCATATATGCTCTCTAATCTAATCTCTAACACTCCTGCATTCTAAAAATTAATTTAGCTTATTGAATCATTGAAATTATTTCATATCTTTTGATTCAATAAGTAAATACCTTCTTTAATCTTTACAAAACATCATTCATATTCTTTGAGGATAAGATTATAGGAAGGGTGTACTACTAGTGACAAATCCGTGTTTTCAAGAACACAAGTTGTCAACAACAATTGTATTTGTTTTTGTTGAAGTCCTCGTGTTGTAAGAGGCAAGTGTTGAAGTCCTCGGTGTTGTAAGAGGCAAGTGTTGAAGTCCTCAGTGTATTAGAGGCGTGAAATCCCGTTCGGCTGTTCGGGTATTGTAAACCTGTTCCTCCGGGTGAAGCGAGGTAGTTAATAGTGAAAATCCAGATAGGAGTCTGGGACTGGACGTAGGACGGTGCTCCGAACCAGTATAAAAATCTCTGGTGTGATTTTTCTATTTTTTATTTACTATGCTATTATCATCTATTTCCGCATTTATATTGTAGTCCATATTACACGATCCGTGTGTACTATATTAGCACATATAATTGTATACACACCGCACTTTCAAAAAGTAGCAGAAATCAACTTTCTCCAAACATATCGAAGCTTATACTCAAAAAGGTCGCAAACGGTATTTTAAACTCAATGGGAGTGGTCCCGAGTCCTAATTCGACCGTATGCAAAAAGTAGCTTTTCGGACTAAAATCCGACTAACGATAAAATATTTAAATATAAAATCGATAAATATGCGGGTTGTTACAAAATTCCTTCGAAAAAGGGAGAGTGAATTAATGGAACTTAATTAATTTAAGGAATAAATAATAGATGGATAAGAATAATTAAGATAGAAGGAACGTTTCCCTTCAAGGAAAATACAGAGAACGACAGCTGAAGTATGAGCCAATAAGTTACGAGACATATAAATAGAGGCAATATTGGGAGATTTGGATAGATATAGCATTATGAATTTATATAAAAAGGATCAATGATCCAGTTAGAAATTGACAATATAGAAGTTCTCATTATCAACTTCACTTTTCATTGTTTAAGGATAAAGAAGATGTTTTTGGGAATTTTTTAACAATTGGATGGAAATAAAGGATGATAATTGAAAAATGAGTTAGGATGATTTTATAAGTTATATGGAAAAGCATTTATGTGAGAACGAGAATTTATATATACAATTTCTATTTAAAACTTGTTTGAATAAGAATAAAATTCTATTGAATTTAAAATGGTAATGAAAGAGAAATAAATTAAGATTGATTAGAAAAGGATTGCAAAAGATTATAGGAGTTTAAATTAGACTTAAACAAAGATATAAAAAGTATTTAGTTAAGTGATAATACATTTTGAGTAATAAAGCAATAGATGTTAGTGTATATTTTATGGATAATATAACAATTTGAAATTAGAAATTTGGCATGCATGTTTCTTGTAACTAGAAATATCTTTGAAATAATGAATGTCTAATAAAGGAAAATTGTTATTTTGAAATGCTATTGAAGTTATAAACTTTGACATAGATTTAAAATGAGCGAAATTTGGAGAATAATAATAATATATTCTTAAAATGGCAGTCAATGAACTTTTCATAAGTATAAGCCATAATTTCATGAAATAATAAAAGATAATTTCTAATTTAATGTAATAAATTCATTTGTATGAAAACAATTTACTAAGAATTATTTTGTGTGTTGTAGAAAGTTTTTGAGAAGTGGAATTATTTTGCTTCTTTATGGAATTAAGCGATTTTTTAACTTTTAATCTAATAATAGTTTGGTTTAATAATTGAGTTTTAAATATTTTTAATTAAAAGATCAAATTTTAAAGAAATAAATCCCTATTCTCGAAAGTCCTCAAAAATGAAAAGTTGGTTAGAAAAAGGAAAACTCCTTTCGGGGATTATGAAATTTTTGAAAATTGACAAAAAGGGTCTCTAAATTTATATTTTTAAAGATTAAGGTTTCAGATAAGGTATTTTATAATTGTGAAATTTTAGTTTTAAAAATGGTAAGTTCTAAACCAATTTTTTCTATAGAATGGATAGGGATCACTACCTAGGTAAAATAGGGTAAAAGTTTTAGGATATAAATAAAATGTGGGATGTAGATTAATAGTTCTTAAGGTTAATTTAACACTAGACGAGGGGTGAATAGTGTTTTCTAACTTATGTAAATCCTTTTAAAATTATTTCAAGATTAATATCAAATCATAGATTAACAACACAGATTCATACTAACAATTAGTCATAGATGCAATCACAGATAAATACAGAAGCAATAAAGTAAGAGTTAAAGAGTTAGAGAGAAGACACTAGAGATTTTATAGTGGTTCTGTAACTATGCGATTTTATCGGGATCCGAAGGTCGGCATTATTACGTCCACTGTATCAAATGCCGCATAATCGAATGCAGGAAAACCGAATTATTAGGGTTAAAAAGAAGGGGTAGAAGAAAAGGATAGAAGAAGTAAGGAAACAGAATAGAAACAATATTGGAATCTCACAGTCGCAGCGGAACAACATATAATAGATAAATGAATAATCTTTAAAACAAAGAACTATATCAGTTATTACATTACATCACATCAGAGTGTAAAACAACGATATACAACACAACTAGACAATGGAAAGTTATACAAACATGTCCTTACAAGTGAATTTACAGCGGAAAGATAATATCATATACAAGTATTACGTCTCGCCAACCAGCTCGCCACTTGAGCTCCATAGCACTTCTGAATCCAGAATGACCTGATAACCTGGCTCTAGACTGCCCGTGTGGAAAATTATGGGCACCCAGAGTTTAGAACGAGAACAATAAACTCCAGGTCAGTCATGGGACTGGTGTGAGAACTTAAAACAGTTATTTATCTTTTAAAAAAACAACAACAAGGGAAGTGAAAAATATCCGCAATGCTTTTGGAAAATGAAACTACCATAAGGCCTCCCCGCACACACACAATGCAAACGCATAATTGGAGGAGATTTCTCCTTATGATAGTCAAAGATGCTTACTACGCAAAACAAATCATTTTTGATATTATTATTAGTGCATAGTGACGAAAGCATTTCGAAAATAGAATATAAATCTTAGCCAGCATAGGTATCATTATATTATGCCCGCTATAGCTACCATATTAAATGGCAGGTTCTACAACTAAAACCGTACGAGGCTCGTATTGTTTATTTGGATTTCCAACAAATGGTCAGGCTAAGGAACTTCCTACTGCCACATGGGATCGCCTCTGGCGGGACGTCCCGAGAACTTAACCAGCTCTCTGCCAACACAAGGCCGGGTTACCTCTGTAACTAGGTAACTACTACACGAATATGCCATCCCCGGTCCTTTGGGACCTTTATCCGAGGGCCCTCTATCACCAAGCAACAACCACACAGAAAATGAGATTGGACCAACCACATAGGTTAAGCATCAGGGCTCCATACCTGACACCACCCTTTTCCAGAAGCAAATGACATACCCTAAAGGGCGCGACCCTCATAACCTTGCCGCATATTCCTGTTTCAACCATTTCCGGGGTGTGAGGTCTGATGAAGTCTCATCCACAAAGCTACGCTTTTTACAAAGCCACGCTTTGATCAACAAATGATCAATAAATAATCATCACACAGCAACACTCAGCATGCCACATGACCAAATTGGGAGTATATCGCTGATTACCTTCAACTACAAAACCTCTGAGCTCGTACGTCTCAGAGAAGGGTGTTAAGCTAAGAGAATAAATTCTCCGCCACCAACAGAGATGTATTTGAAAGAAATCTGCTTTATATCTCATAATGTAATGTCAGACACGTAACCATACAAGTCTGCTCCGGGTTCGAACAGAACCGAAGGCACTTCAAAGGAAGCCCTTGCAATCCGGGTATTCGCAATCACGATCGAATTTCCCATCACAAAGGAAATCTCCATACCGTAGATAACGGTGCAGAGACAATCGATAGGTCACTCTATCGTTTTCACAAATATCCGGTCTTCAACATCGGTCTTTAGTGCTATCCATTACGTCGTATCACTATTCGGAATGGGTAATCCGAATAACGAGCGCAATAATTTAAAAATAAATGTAGCATTCAATTTCAACCAATTCACAACAAATAGCCATTTAAGGGTCAATATTGATAGTCGGTTATTTAACTGTCAATCAATATTCACAACATCACCCGATTCCAAATAATCTTTCCAAATTATTTATTTCCATAATATCTTTATAAGATATATTTTCCACACTTCAACCATTTGAAAACAAATTTCAAATTATTTTTCACCTTTACAACTTTCATTTCAAAATGGTTCATTTAAAAAAATCAAATAAATCCTTACCGATTTATTAAATTTACGTTCCAAATCCGTAAATTTATTTCCACACTTTTAAAAATAAATCAATGTTTATTTTTAAAACAAATTGCCTCTATAAATTTCCATTGTGAATTTACATTTCCAAATATCCACCTTTTATACGATTTTTCAAATCGATTTCAATTATTCACTTCCAATTTATCTTTAAAAGATATAATCTCAAAACATTCACTTTATATTGGAAAACATTTCCATACTTATTCAATAATAAGTAATTCACCAATCTATTTGTTTCAATATTTGGAAAATATTCAATATATTTAAATCACAATTAAGTATAAATTTTATTCTTTAAGGAAAACATCCTCTTAAACCCATTTATTTGAGTCAAAACGAATGTCGCATAAAACAACGTTACGACAACCCAAAATCACTAGTATATGGATTTGAAATTTAAGATAGATATATAAACCCCAATACTATACAAAACTTTTCCTTTCGGAAATCATTTACTATAACAACAGTGTAATAGTCCACCATTTCCTTCTATTTCTCGAAACGTTTGTTTCAACAATGAATGTTGAAATCTATAGTTTCTATACTTAACACATTTTAAAACATCTTTAAATCATTTTAAATTCTATTTAAAATATCACTTTCCCAAAATATTTCTTTAATGTATTATTTACCGTCCAAAATCGTGAATATACTTCGTTAACCAAATTCAATTTTTACATATTTTATTTAAAGGATTATCCACTGTCCAAAATCGTGGATATACTTCCTTTAATAAGCTATAATAATGAACTAATCAAAATAAGTCGATTTCGGATTTATAAAACAACGTTTATAAATACCATTTATACTTTATAACAACTTCAACTTATAAAAGCACTTTATTAACAAATTCTATCCATATCCCATTTACTCGCCAAAATCCAATTTATAAGTTAATTACTTATAAATCTTTTATTTTACAAAATCTATTTTTTTTAACTTCACAATTTATAAATCTATAGATTTCACCCACTTATGAAATCCATTTATACTTCATTTTAACACTTATAAAAACTCGTTTTATAATTCCAATATTTTAATTTATAAATATCAATTTTATAAATCTTTTATATAAACCATTTATAATAATTCAAAAATCCCAATTTAAACCATTTTATAAATAAATCAACTACTTATTTCAAAAATAACATTTCGGTTATATTTCACAAAAATCCTAATTTTTATAACATAAAAATTACAACGTTTATTTATTTAAAATGAATCAATTCCAAAATTAAATGTTATTATGAATTCTCAACTTATTTTTTCAAAAATCAAATTTTATTTATTTTCAGCATCTAACGATACCAAAAATATATTCGGCTAAAATTTAGTCTTTAACGATTTCAATCACAAAGATAATCACGCAGATTATAAATAGATCACACAACATTGAAACCAATTCAATCATTTGAGGAATCCAGTTGGATCCCTCCAACCTGTTTCCCTGCATCCAAAGATGTTAGCACAATACCAATGTTGATATACGAAGATTTTGATCAATGACAATGAGCTTCAACAAATAGGAAGAGATATATGCAAAAGCTAGAAGAAGATCGATGAAGACCAAAGTATAAACATTAGTATGATTTTCTATGGGTCTTAGTCTAGATTATTTGTTAAAATCTATCCTCAATAGATTTGCACGAACATTAGAACACATTCATAAAACTTCATTCACATGTTCACTGTGCATACTTTTATACTTCGGTCGACTGAACAGGCATGGCCAGTCGACTGAAACTGTACAAATATACAAAATTGCACAGTTTCAGTCGACTGAATTACCTATGCAGTCGAATGACATTGTTCCTGAAAATTTTTCTTCATATTTTCAGTCGACTGAATCTCCTGCTCAGTCGACTGAATTTAAACCTGCGAATTTTCTCTGAAAAGACACCTTCTTCTTCCCAAGAGTTGCAACCATTCATCAATGGAAGTGGAAGCATCTCTTGTTTGCAACCTTTAACAACAAATGCACCTCTTCTACAAATATATATGTACATGATTCTAACATCATTTAGATTACCGAATTCTCTTGCTTTAATCTTACTATTCTCTTGTTCATATTCTATAAATATTCTCAAAGCAATCACCAACCTATTGCTTGAATCACTGTTTTTGTTTATAACATTCTTTTGATTCATAGCAATTCACATTTCCTAAATCTTCACAAACACATAGCATATTCTCGAGGATAAGATTATAGGAATATTGTACTACATTAGACTCATTAGTGTTGACAAGAACACAACAAGTCGAATATTGTATTTTAGTAATTGAGTTGAAGTCCTCTTCGGTAGTTGAGGCAAGAAATCCCGTTCGGTTGTTCGGGTAAGTTGTAAACCTATTCCTTCGGGTGAAGTGAGGGTGTTAGTTAGTGAAATTCCTAAGAGAAGCTAAGGGACTGGACGTAGGACGAGAGGTCCGAACCAATATAAAAGTCTTGGTGTCTCCTTGCATTTACCTACTTTATCTACCTAGACTATTTCATTATTCCATATTACACGATCCTACTGTATAGCCTCTTTCAATTGGTATCAGAGCAAGGTTGTCCTATAACCATAACACCGTTATTAGACATATTGATAATATAGAAAATAACGCAAGTACAAGCACAACATCTGCCTATAGTTCCACATTTGCGGAAGGACAATCTACCCAAAGACCCCCCTATTCAATGGACTAAATTACAACTACTGGGCTACTAGGATGAGGATTTATATGCAAGCAACAAGTTTCGAAGCCTGGAATGCTACTCAAGCAGAGTTCGTTGTGCCCACAACCGATTATCCTACATGGACACAAATTCAAAAGAATGAAGCTAGTGCAAATGCCAAAGCTATGAATATGCTATTTTACGCCCTGGATAGAAATGAATTCAACCATGTTAGCATATGTACTACTGCATATCAGATATGGGAAACACTCAAAGTCATACATGAAGGCACAAACAAGGTTAAACAAACAAAGATATCCATGCTGAAGAATCAATTCCAAAACTTTAGAATGCGACAAAATGAATCGATCAATGACATGTACTCAAGATTTCAAGACATTCATCATGCTCTAACCGGACTAGGAGAAAGATACACAGATTTTGACATTGTGTCTAAAGTTTTGAATTCACTCACTGATGAATGGGAAAGAAAAGTGCTAGCAATCGAGGAGGCAAATAATCTATCTACAATGAAACCAGAAGAATTGATTAGAAATCTTATGTCGTATGAAGTAAATATGCAAGCTAAAAAGGATCAAGCTCAAGAAAGAAGGAATGTTGCTTTTCATGCGGAAAAGGAAGAATCAGAGTCTGAAGACGAGGATCTAGCATTTATAGCCAAAAATTTCAAGAAATTCTTAAAGTATAGAAAAGGAAACAAAAACGGATTCAAAAAGAATTTCTTGAACAAACCTTCATCCTCAAATACAGAATGCTTCAATTGTCACAAGAAAGCACACATGCAAAAAGATTGTCAAGAACAAATGAAGGAAAATCAGAAAAACTTCAACAACAAAAACAAGAAGGATAAATTCAAAAAGAAGGCATTTTCTGTAACATGGGATGATTCAAATTCATCTTCATCCGAAAATGATAGTGATAGCGACAATGAACAGGCAAATGTATGCTTCATGGCTCAAGAATCTGAGGTAAGTAATTTAACTTTCGACGATTTAATTGAAGTAAACACTGAACTTTTAAGCACAATAAAAACTCTTAAAAAGAAACTCAAAGAAACTCGTGAAAATAAAAACAAAGCTGAATTTGAAAGCTATATGTTAAAAGATGAAAAGAAAATCTTAGAAGAAGAACTTGAAAAAGTTCAAGAATCTCATTCAAATTCGAAAACTCAGTTATCACTCTTAAGTCAAGAAATTGAAACTCAAAAAACAAAGAATGATATAATTCTTTCTGAAAATCATGAGTTAAAAACTAAGATTAGACAAGTTGAGTTAGAAAATAATAGTCTTCAAGCTAGATTAGATGACATCACTAAAAATGTTTCTAACTTTAACAAAGGAAGAGAAAATTTATCTAAGATTTTAGAAAATTCTCAATCTGCTTCAAGTAAACATGAATTAAGATATAAAAAGGATTCAAAAATTCCTAAAAAGAAAAATACAAATTTTAAGAGGAATATGGATTCAAAACAACAAATATTGCTAAAGAAACCTATTAAAACAAAAATAGAAAACAAAGTAGTTAAAATTTGGATACCAAAGACTAACAATGTATTAATAAGAAATAAATATATTAAAACATTTATGGATAATGTTCATCATAATGAAAACTATATTTATAAAAAGGATACTAAACCAAATTGGGTTTGGTTTCCTAAACTCTAACTTTTTAGGACCCTATTAAAAAGTGGGTACCAATAATTTCATATTTATTTTCAGTTCCCACTCAAAAAGAAGAAATGGATATTAGACAGTGGTTGTTCAAAACACATGACCGGAGACAAAGATATGCTTACAAACATCACATACTTTGATGGTGGCTCGGTTACCTTCGGAGACAATTCAAAAGGGTATATCATTGGCAAAGGAGATGTGAACAATTACGGTACATCAAATTTACCATTTATAACAAATGTTTCGTTAGTTGAAAATTTAAAACATAATCTACTTAGCATAAGTCAATTGTGTGACAAAGGTTTTAAAATAACTTTCTCGAATAATAAATGTAGTATTTTTGATCAAAACCAAAATCTTATTTTTGAAGGAAATAGAGACAGAAATATTTATGTTTTAAATATGAATATTAATCATAATTCAAGTATGTGTTTACTTGCCAAAAATAATGATCCTTGGTTATGGCACAAAAGATTTTGTTATATAAACTTTAAAACTATTAGAAAGCTTTCTAAAAATGAATTAGTAAGAGGTTTACCCAAAATAAACTTTAAAATAAATAATCTTTGTGATGATTGTCAAAAAGGAAAATTAACAAAATCATCTTTCAAATCTAAGAAAAATATTTCGACTTTACAACCATTAGAATTACTGCATATGGATTTATTTGGACCAACACAAGTTCAATCCATTAATCATAATCGATACGTATTTGTGATAGTTGATGATTTTTCAAGATATACATAGACTATTTTTATGAAAAATAAAAGTGACACTTTTGAGCATTTTAAAACATTTGTTAGAAGAATTCAAAATACTAAAGATTTGAAAATTAAAAGTATTCGAAGCGATCAAGAAAACGAATTCGAAAATGAAGTTTTTGAAACTTTTTGTAAAAGAAAGGAATAAATCATAATTTTTCTTTTCCTAGAACTCCTCAACAAAATGGAGTTATAGAAAGAAAGAATAGAACATTACAAGAATGCGCAAGACCATTATTAAATGGATGTTCTCTACCAAAACATTTTTGGGCAGAAGCCGTTGCTACTGCATGTTATGTATTAAATAGAATATCAATTAGACCATTAACTAAAAATACTTTTTATGAACTATTTAATAATAAAAAGCCAAATATATCTTATTTTAAAATATTTGGATCAAAATGTTTCATTTTAAATACAAAAGATGAATTAGGAAAATTCGATTCAAAAGCTGATGAAGGAATTTTCGTAGGATACTCAGAACGAAGTAAAGCATATCGAGTTTTTAATAAACGAACGAACTTAATTGAAGAAACTTTGCATATATCTTTTGATGAAAATTCTAATAAAAATTTAAATATAAAAGATGATGAAGAGTTAATAAATATAGAAGAAACAAACCTTGAAAATAATAATAATGAACTAAGATCTCCTCCTAGAATATTACGAGATCATCCAACTCAAAATATAATAGGAGAAATAAATTATCAAGTTAGAACAAGAAATCAACTTAACCAAATGGGTCATGTAGCTTTCATTTCATCAATAGAACCTAAAAATCCAAAAGAAGCATCAACGAATGATTATTGGATTATCGCAATGCAAGAAGAATTAAATCAATTTGAACGTAACGATGTTTGGGAATTAGTTCCCCGTCCTAATAATCAATCAGTAATTGGAACAAAATGGATTTCCAAAAATAAAGTAGACGAACAAGGTAATATAACAAAGAATAAAGCAAGACTAGTAGCACAAGGGTATAATCAAGAAGAAGGTATTGATTTTGAAGAAACATTTGCTCCCGTTGCAAGAATGGAAGCAATACGTATACTATTAGCCTTTGCTTGTTTTCACAATTTTAAACTCTATCAAATGGATGTTAAAAGTGCATTTTAAAATGGTTTTATTAAAGAAAATGTATATGTAGAACAACCTCCTTTATTTATACATGAAAAATATCCAGATCATGTATTTAAATTAAAGAAAGCACTATATGGTCTTAAATAAGCACCTCGTGCTTGGTATGAAAGACTTAAAAGTTATTTATTAAACTCGGGATTTAAAATTGGAAAAGTAGATCAAACACTTTTTATTAAAAATACTGCCAAAGATATTTTAATAATTCAAATATACGTAGACGATATTATTTTTGGTTCAACAAATGAGAATTTATGTAAAGAATTTTAAAATATAATGACTAATGAGTTCGAAATGTCTCATATGGGAGAACTATCATATTTTCTCGGACTTCAAATCAAACAATTAACAAATGGAATTTTTATAAATCAAGAAAAATATTGTGCTAATTTAATTAAACGATTCGGCATGGAAAACACTTCTGCTAAACCTACTCCTATGAGTACCACTACACATCTCGATCAAGATGAAAATGGCAAAAGTGTAGATCAAAAATTGTTTAGAAGTATGATAGGTTCCTTACTTTACTTAACCGCTAGTAGACCTGACATAATGATGAGTGTTTTTTTATGTGCACGTTTTCAATCTAATCCTAAAGAATCACATTTACGAGCAGTAAAACAAATTATATGATATCTTAACAACACTAAAGATTTCGGTCTTCTCTATCCAAAGGAATGTTCATTTGAGTTAGTGTCATTCAATGATGCTGATTTTGGTGGATCTCGAACGGATAGAAAAAGTACAAGTGGTACTTGCCATTTCATTGTAAAATCACTTATATCTTGGTTTAGTAAGAAACAAAATTGTGTCTCGCTTTCGACATGCGAAGCAGAGTATATATCAACTGCTTTAGCTTGCACTCAAGTTATATACATGCAACAAACACTCAAAGATTTTAATATAAATTTAACAAATTCTACAATATACTGTGATAATACAAGTACAATAAACTTATCTAAAAATCCGGTAAATCACTCTTGTACAAAACATATAGATATTCATCACCATTTTCTACGTGACAATATAGAAAAAGGAATTATTAATTTAGAACATATTTCTACCAAAAATCAAATTGCCGATATATTTACTAAACCTCTATTAGAAAACTCCTTTATAAAACTTCGACGTGAATTAGGTATTATATCCTTTAAAAACATTAATTAGATATACATTAGAAACATTTCCATATTTCAGTCGACTAAAACAAACTGTTCAGTCGACTGAATAATAATTTTAAATATTTTCAGTTTTGTTATATGTTACATTATATAATTTATAGACCCCACATTTGTAAAACTGAATTATTAAATAAGAAACATACATTTTAACAAAATCCTCCTTACCACTAAATCTCTATGCGGTTAATAATTCTTATTAAATTATAACCGTTATTTGTTTAGTAAAATTCTATTATAAATAAAATCTTAAAAATATTTTTATTTTCATCTTGATTTTACGAATAAAATCTTAATTCAATATAAAATGTCATCCAACAACTCCTTCTCTCCAATCAATATCACCTCGTCAGTTGATAACACTCCAACGTCGCCAAAACTTCCCACACCAACACCAGCACATGAGCCGGTTTACAAATGGGAAAATTATCGTACTGGTTTCACACCAGAATCCAAAAAGGCGAAACGTGGACTCTTTATTTCACTTGACACAAAAAGAAAGATTGATGAAATTCATTACTTCCAACAACAACAAATATATCTTCAAAGAGAACTATACTTCGAACAAAAAGTTACGGCAAGACGCTTAAGCTTTCTAGAGCAAATTGGTTTACGCTTCTGTGGATCAAAGAAGAACGAAGTGGCTGAACCCCTACCTCGCCCCGTCAGCTCTCTTGATCCATCTTCATCTTATCGTACACCAGTCGATCCTATGAATCCTTGGATGTCTCCTAAGACTCCTCAATATAGTCCGAATTCATGGGATATAAATTACATGAAGAATGAAGGAAAGAAGTCTCCAAGTCCATCTTCAAAGAAATAGTTAAATTTTGAAATATTTGTATGTTGTTACATCAATATTTTTGTAACTATTTCTTTAAATAAATTGTTTAATTTCAAAAATTAACTAAAACAACAAAATTGCATGTTTCAGTCAACTGAATGCCCCTGCTTAGTCGACTGAAAATATTACAGAAAACAATATATACTAAGTTCAGTCGACTGGAATCATCTGCACGGTCGACCAAAAATTCAACAGAAAATTTCAGTAACAAAATTCAGTCGACTAAATGTACTGCTCAGTCGACTAAATCTATCACAGAACACTTCGGCCTTTGATTCAGTCGACTGAACAGAACATTCAGTCGACTGAACGTTGCTTCCGAGGCAAAATTTCCCCTTTTAACCATCAGATTTTACCCTACCAATTCACTTTTACCTCCTACAAACCTTCTTCCCCAAATTAGTTTCGAAACCCTAGCTCCCAAATTCCTCAAAATCAAATCAATTCTCACCCAAATGGCACCAAAAAGAGAAAGAGCTTCATCTTCTTCATCCTCCGAGCCAATTGATACTCAAATAGCACAATGGCTTTACGATGGAACCGCTGTCACTCGATGGAACAAGATGAAGAATTCAAGAATTTTCGAGCATTCTTTTGTTGATTTTCAAAGTTTTCAAACCTACAACATCCAAGCATTAACAGATCCGGCAGGTTTAACTTCTCTTTTAGGTTTGAAACGAAATGACCATGCCATTAATCATGTAAAGGTAAAATTATTTTATGCTAATCTTAATCTTGGACACCAAACTCCAAGAAATCCAAACAATAGTGTTAGGAGTATGGTGTGTTGAAAGAAAGTTTGGTTTTCATTGGATAGAATAGCACACATTTTAGAGTCTCCAAATGTCGGGAGAAAGTTAGAGGACATAGAATTCAATCCACACATTCGTGACAACATCAATCATCGATTCATGGATGATAATATCAATTTTAGGGATTTTAAGTCCACCTCTCTTCGACCTATGGCGAGAATCCTCCATAAAGCCCTAATGAGAACGATTACTCCTCGTACGGGTTCATACGAAATTGTCTACCCAAATAACTATCGAGCTCTATATGCTATTTTTGGCAATATACAAGTTAATTGGGTACAGCTTATTCTTGATGAGTTTCTCACATTCAACAATGGAAAAATGCGCACTATTTACTTTGGAGAGTACATCATGCGACTTCTCCTAAATGTCGATAGGCCATTACCTGAATCAGAGAATACAATGGTCCATCAAATTAACCATCGGACCGTAAGCCTAATGCAACTCCCATCTCGACCTCCTCGCATAATATCACTTGCCGAATGGGAAGCAAGGCATCAAGAACAACAACAACAACAACAACAACCTCCTCAACCTCGCCACGAAGAACATCTCGAGCAAGATGATGAAATTCGTCTTGTTGACCCAAGCTTCACTACCAACCAATCCTTGGGGATATTGTCAAGAAATCAACAAATTCTTGACACTCACCTTAAAAAGGTAGATCATAAGCTTGAAAAAATCAAAGGACTCTTCAACAAGCTTTGGGATGCAATCTCGTGCTCAAGCACCACTACTGCGTCAACATCTCGCGGCAAACGTCCGGCACCTACGTTTACATGGACGACATCCGAAGAGCATACAAGTAGCAGCGCTAGTGGAGCTAGTTGTGGCCAAGGAGGAAGAGAACATAGACCACCAACAGGAGGACCCGTCATACGTGAACCAATAGGAAGAGAAGGTTCGTATGACTGGGATAAGGATGAGTAATTTTGTTGTTTTGATGTGTATTTTTAACTTTCTAATGGCTTGTATAAATAGCCGTTTTATGCTTGTACGTCACAACATTTTTATTTCTCTTAATTCATGCTTATGCAAATATTCTCTATGATTCAGTGATTGTTTTGATATATTATTACTGCTGTTAGTTCTTCCTTTTGTCGATGACAAAGGGGGAGAAAATCTATGGTACTAACTTTGTTTTGTAGGAAAGATAGTGCATACATTCAGGGGGAGAAAATAAGTATATACATCTATATACATCTCTAGAATAGTATTATCATTAATCAAAAAGGGGGAGAATGTTGATACACGAAGATTTTGATCAATGGCAATGAGCTTCAACAAATAGGAAGAGATATATGCAAAAGCTAGAAGAAGATCGATGAAGACCAAAGTATAAACATTAGTATGATTTTCTATGGGTCTTAGTCTAGATTATTTGTTAAAATCTATCCTCAAGAGATTTGCACGAACATTAGAACACATTCATAAAACTTCATTCACATGTTCATTGTGCATACTTTTATACTTCAGTCGACTGAACTTGCATGGCTAGTCGACTGAAACTGTACACATATACAAAATTGCACAGTTTCAGTCGACTGAATTGCCTGTGCAGTCGACTGACATTGTTCCTGAAAATTTTTCTTCATATTTTCAGTCGACTGAATCTACTGCTCAGTCGACTGAATTTAAACCTGCGAATTTTCTCTGAAAAGACACCTTCTTCTTCCCAAGAGTTGCAACCATTCATCAATGGAAATGGAAGCATCTCTTGCTTGCAACCTTTAACAACAAATGCACCTCTTCTACAAATATATATACATGATTCTAACATCATTTAGATTACCGAATTCTCTTGCTTTAATTTTACTATTCTCTTGTTCATATTCTATAAATATTCTCAAAGCAATCACCAACCTATTGCTTGAATCACTGTTTTTGTTTATAACATTCTTTTAATTCATAGCAATTCACATTTCCTAAATCTTCACAAACACATTGCATATTCTCCAGGAAAAGATTATAGGAATATTGTACTACATTAGACTCATTAGTGTTGACAAGAACACAATAAGTCGAATATTGTATTTTTGTAATTGAGTTGAAGTCCTCTTCGGTAGTTGAGGCAAGAAATCCCGTTCGGTTGTTCAGGTAAGTTGTAAACCTATTCCTTCGGGTGGAGTGAGGGTGTTAGTTAGTGAAATTCCTAAGAGAAGCTTAGGGACTGGACGTAGGACGAGAGGTCCGAACCAGTATAAAAGTCTTGGTGTCTCCTCGCATTTACCTACTTTATCTATCTAGACTATTTCATTATTCCAAATTACACGATCCTACCGCATAGCCTCTTTCAACAAATTCCGCTTCGAGACGGAATATCGCGGTATATGGGATTTTTAAAATACTATCCGCTATTATGCGACGCAATGGGGTCTCATCCGCTATATAATGCGGGAAATCAACTCCAAATACATATATAATACCAATCCCATACAAGTTGGAATTATCGCGGTATATGTTTTTAATAAATAACCTTCGCTTAATATACGGCGTACAGGGTCTATTTCAATACAACAGATAACAATTTATCATCCAATCACACAATCAAGCAATTTTAATCTAACTATTTAAAATTTAAATCGAAACAATTCGATTGAGTGAGAAGTTCTCACCTTGAGTTTCTGATTACAGTTGTAGCGTTTTATTTCGAATAAAATTAAACGTGCGTTTAATTTTACCCGAAATTATCACTAGCTCCAAACGACTCCAAACCAGATCCATTACGTAGTGCTCGACAAAACGAACCAGACGCAAGTCGTTTCGTAATTTTCCGACCTCGTATCAAAAAGTTATAAGGTTACAAAGATTACACGATTTAATATAATTCAATTTCACAATTTTATTTTTAATTTTAAAACCTAAATGTCATCACGTCCGCACATTTGCATTCCCAAATCTCGGCCCCTGCTTCCACCTTCTCCCACGTGACAACGTCAGGTCGAACAAACCCAACTATCGTTCAAAACCCTAGCCGGCCGCACCCATTTGATCGACATAGACGACGATCAAGACTCGTCAAATGGAAGAGCATCACGAATACTATCATCTCATGGAAACTCATGCAGCTCGGTTGCGCTATCTATGCAAAATTCATGCCCGAACGTGAGCACTTCCTTGGCCGGTTGCGCCTCCATCAATGCTCCGATGACGATCACAGCCGTTCAAAGGATAGAGCGCAACACGCTCTACAATCTTATAGTTGAAAGTTTTCAGAATTATTGAGTGGATTTCAAGAAAATGGAGGAAGAACAAAAACAATTTTCGGCCATTGTTTTTCTTAGAGGTGGTAGCCGAAACCCTAGGGTTGTGATGTTGCAAATGAAATAAGCCATGTCCTTTTATAGAAATTTCTCAAAATACTATTCATCCGAGATTTTCCGGACTCCAAATCTCGTGCGGTGACCGATATTTCTAGGGTTTACCCCACGTTTCGGACACCATGGAACATGTTTTGGAGGCTAATTCGATCATCTGGGCGAGTTACGGAAATAGACGATAAAATTTAAATTAAATCGATTAAACCAATTTCTGTGCGTTTTGGCTTGTCCCGGACAAACCGTAAATCCGATTGACACGAAATTTGAAAGCATACAATAATATAACATTACAGATCCGATGAAACTAGTTTCGTCGAAATCCGAGACTGTTTGAAAAACGACCATTTTCACTAATCGATTAAATATTAAAATATTCAATTTTCCCAAATTAACTTTTAATTCAATTTTAAAAGTTCACAAACATTGTTCTAACTCCAATATGGTTTAATACAACTGTATAAATCATTTTTAATCACATTAAACCCAATTTTCAATTATTTACGCAATTTCAAATATTAAATTATCAATTTAATTATCCAATTAAATCTAAATATTCAAAAAAAAAAATTATTCGACTTACAAATTTTACTTGTTGATATTTAAAATCAATTAAATATCTGAATTTCAAATGACAGAATTTCTGGGTCGTTACAAACTCCCCCCGTAAAAGAATTTCATCCTCAAAATTGCCAAGTAAGAAAGAGTTTTGAAATCCATTAAATTTTCAAAAAAAACCGTTCAAATTTGATTTACAAATCTCTTAAGTGTTTAATTTTTTCAAAAATTCAATAGTTCAACTTCTTACAACTTCACTAATATTTTCAAACCAATATATAGTTATCTTTTCAAAACCAACTATATCGTTTAACCTTTAACTTCAAATCAAAATTTAGTTTTCACAAATTTTTCCCAAAATTTCCCAAAAATTTTCCAACGCCTTATTTTTCAGAAAATTTCGCCATAACCTTCTTTGTACGGAGGAGCTTTTACAATATCACAATAGATATAAATATATACATCGACCCACACGGTCGGAAAATAGAAAAACAGTTCATATTTTTTATTTTTATTGCGTAGGCGTACCTTTTTAGCATTTTTAAGCAAAGAAGTTATTTATTTAGCGTATTGCGCAACCAAAACCAGCCATACATTAGCCCCGGTACCTGTACTTACTCAATATAAACACGTAAGTGACATATATAAAAAATTATTAACATTTTACTCTTTTAAACAACTACAACACATGCATATTAAAAGAAATGCATACTAAACAAGGTTTAGAAACAAATTATATGATTTCAACATTACTTGTAATTGTTTACAACCAATTCATATACAACGACATTCAATTATTCATTTTCAATTAGTTTACATTCACTAATTTATATTCACATTTGTTCACTTTCAATTCAAACCAATTTCCATTCAATTTAGATTTACTTAACTTCCAATTTGAATTTAATTACTTTAGCTTTCAATTTTATTCATTCAATTGCATATGAATTTCTATTCAATCAATTAACAATAATCTAACAACCAATGTACATCCAATACAACCGAATTTATTCACTTTACATTCAACATTCATATTCACTTTGTTTACCTTCAATTTGGTTTAACATTCAATTAGCCTTAAATGAATTAACACTTATATCCATTATTCTATATCAATTCATCACATTCGATTGATTAATATTCAATTCATTAGTTCAATTATCTATTTATTTTACAAAAAAAGTTGAATCTCCTTTATATAATTCAAATTCTTCATTCAATTCACTTCATTTTTTACCTCGATACCAAAATCAACTTCATTCAACATCACTTAAGTTATATTCCATTTCAACAACATATCTAATCCAGTTAAAATCCAATTCAAATTCCAACTCCAGAGTAAATTCTATTTAACTTTTACCAAAGTCAATTTTATCACTTATTCAGATTCATACCTCGTTTTGCTTAACAAAGTTGTTTAACCATTTTAATAATTGGTTATACTTACATTTTCACATTTTATAAGTTATACAACTTATTATTCAACTTCCAAATCTGATTTAATTTATTTAACTTTCTTTAGTTAAATTTCACATCTTATATTTTATCATACTAATTCAAATTTATTTCAACTTTACTAAAGTTAAATCTTTATTATCTCATATTATAAGTTCAAAACTTGATAACTTATATTCATCAATTTCAACTTGGATTTTAATTTCAAATTTGTTTATCACAACAAAATTCAATTTCAATTTACTATGGTAGCAAATCCATCACACAGAAACTCGAAAATGATACTGATGATGTTGCAGTCATCACCCTTATTATTTCCCAGCAACAGTAGTGAATCCAATGCTTTAAATTCTTCCAAAATTTCCTTTTATTTATAAATCTCATTTATAAATCTTGCATATATAATTTCACTATTTCCCTTTACTTATACAAGATTATTTCACAATTGTAAATCATTTCAATTATAATTCTATACTTATACAATTGTTGCTTTTATATAATTTATTCTTTCACAATTGTTGTTTTAATTCAAATTATTCGAACAACTTTGATTCACTTATATATTTTCTTACATTTTCAACAATCAAACAATTCAATTTTACATACACTTTGATAATCCTGAAAAATTATTCCTTTATATATAAAATATAATCGAGGTAAAATTATTTCATTTACCCAATTTAAAATGATACTATGTCGGTCTATCTCCTTTAAGAGTTTAGAAACCCCTATCGATACAGTTAGCTAGACTGCGCCGACCAGAATTTATAAACAATCAACTGATAAGTCAACACAATACAAAAAAATTTCATATTCACTAACAAATACGCTCTCATATTTATTATTACAATTAAATCATTCTAGAGTACTACCGACTCTATCTCTAATGAGTAATCCCCAACAGAGCCAAGGTTGTCACTTAACCATATGCTCTGATACCAAATGTAACGATGCGGTTTTATCGGGATCCGAAGGTCGGCATTCTTACGTCCACTGTATCAAATGCCGCATAATTGAATGCCAGAAACCGAATTGTTAGGGCTAAAAAGAAGGGGTAGAAGAAAAAGATAGAAGCAGTAAGGAAACAGAACAAAAACAATATCAGAATCTCACAGTCGCAGCGAAACAACATATAATAGATGAATGAATAATCTTTAAAACAAAGAACTATATCAGTTATTACATTACATCACATTAGAGTGTACAACAACAATATACAACACAACTGGACAATGGACAGTTATACAAACATGTCCTTACAAGTGAATTTACAGCGGAAAGATAATATCATATACGAGTAATATGTCTCGCCATCCAGCTCGCCACTTGAGCTGCATAGCACTTCTGAATCCAGAATGACCTGATAACCTGTCTCTAGACTGCCCGTGTGGAAAATTATGGGCACCCAGAGTTAGGAAGAGAACAATAAACTCCGGGTCAGTCATGAGACTGGTGTGAGAACTTAAAACAGTTATTTATCTTTTAAAAAAACAACAACAACAAGGGAAGTGAAAAATATCCGCAATGCTTTTGGAAAATGAAACTACCATAAGGCCTCCGCGCACACACACAATGCAAACGCAGAATTGGAGGAGATTTCTCCTTATGATAGTCAAAGATGCTTATTACGCAAAATAAAACATTTTTGATACTATTATCAGTGCCTAGTGATGAAAGCATTTTGAAAAGAGAATATAAATCTTAGCCAACATAAGTACCATTATATTATGTCTGCTATAACTACCATATTAAATAGCAGGTTCTACAACTAAAACCGTACAAGGCTCGTATTGTTTCTTTGGATTTCCAACAAATGGTCAGGCTAAGGAATTTTCTATTGCCACATGGGATCGCCTTTGGCGGGACGTCCCGAGAACTTAACCAGCTCCCTGCCAACACAAGGCCGGGTTACCTCTGTAACTAGGTAACTACTACACGAATATGCCATCCCCCGGTCCTTTGGAACCTTTATTCGAGGGCCCTCTATCACCAAGCAACAACCACACAGAAAATGAGATTGGAGCAACCACATAGGTTAAGCATCAGGGCTCCATACCTGACACCACCCTTTTCCAAAAGGAAATGACATACCCTAAAGGGCGCAACCCTCATAACCTTGCCGCATATTCCTGTTTCGACCATTTTCGAGGTGTGAGGTCTGACGAAGTCTCGTCCATAAAGCTATGCTTTTTCACAAAGCCACGCTTTGATCAACAAATGATCAATAAATAATCATCACACAGCAACACTCAGCATGCCACATTACCTAATTGGGTGTGTATCGCTGATAACCTTCAACTACAAAACCTCTGAGCTCGTACGTCTTAGAGAAGGGTGTTAAGCTAAGAGAATAAATTCTCCGCCACCAACAGAGATGTATTTGAAAGAAATCTGCTTTATATCTCAAAATGTAATGTCAGACACGTAACCATACAAGTCTGTTTCGGGTTCGAATAGAACCGAAGGCACTTCAAAGGAAGCCCTTGCAATCCAGGTATTCACAATCCCGATCGAATTTCCCATCACAAAGGAAATCTCCATACCATAGCTAACGGTGCAGAGACAATCGATAGGTCATCCTATCGTTTTCACAAATACCCGGTCTTCAACACCGGTCTTCAATGCTATCCATTACGTCATATCACTATTCAGAATAGGTAATCCGAATAATGAACGCAATAATTTAAAAATAAGTGTAGCATTCAATTTCAACCAATTCACAACAAATAGCCATTTAAGGGTCAATAATGATAGTCGGTTATTTAACTATCAATCAATATTCACAACATCACCCAATTCCAAATAATCTTTCCAAATTATTTATTTCCAAAATATCTCTATAAGATATATTTTCCACACTTCAACCATTTGAAAACAAATTTCAAATTATTTTTCACCTTTACAACTTTTATTTCAAAATGGTTCATTTAAACCAATCAAATAAATCCTTACCGATTTATTAAATTTACCTTCCAAATCCGTAAATTTATTTCCACACTTTTAAATATAAATCAATGTTTATTTTTAAAACAAATTGCCTTTATAAATTTCCATTGTGAATTTACATTTCCAAATATTCACCTTTTATACGATTTTTCAAATCGATTTCAATTATTCACTTTCAATTTATCTTTAAAAGATATAATCTTAAAACATTCCCTTCATTATTGGAAAATATATCCATACTTATTCAATAATAAGTAATTCACCAATCTATTTATTTCAATATTTGGAAAATATTCAATATACTTAAATCACAATTAAGTATATATTTTATTCTTTAAGGAAAACATCCTCTTAAACCCATTTATTTGAGTCAAAACGAATGTTGCGTAAAACATCGTTACGACAACCCAAAATCACTAGTATAGGGATTCGAAATTTATGATAGATATATAAACCCCAATACTATACAAAACTTTTCCTTTCGAAAATCATTTACTATAACAGCAGTGTTATAGACCACCATTTCCTTCTATTTCTCGAAACGTTTATTTCAACAATGTATGTTGAAATCTATGGTTTCGATACTTAACACATTTTAAAACATCTTTAAATCATTTTAAATTCTATTTAAAATATCATTTTTCCAAAATATTTCTTTAATATATTATTCACCGTCCAAAATCGTGAATATACTTCGTTAACCAAATTCAATTTCTACATATTTTATTTAAAGGATTATCCACTATCCAAAATCGTGGATATACTTCCTTTAATAAGCTATAATAATGAACTTATCAAAATAAGTCGATTTCGGATTTATAAAACAACGCTTATAAATACCATTTATACTTTATAACAACTTCAACTTATAAAATCACTTTATTAACAAATTCTATCCATATCCCATTTACACGCCAAAATCCAATTTATAAGTTAATTACTTATAAATATTTTATTTTACAAAATCTATTTATTTTATAACTTCACAATTTATAAATCTATAGATTTCATCCACTTATGAAATCCGTTTATACTTCATTTTAACACTTATAAAAACTCGTTTCATAATTCCAATATTTTAATTTATAAATATCAATTTTATAAATCTTTTATATAAGTCATTTATAATAATTCAAAAATCCCAATTTAAACCATTTTATGAATAAATCAACTACTTATTTCAAAAATCACATTTCGGTTATATTTCACAAAAATCCTAATTTTTATAACATAAAAATTACAACATTTATTTATTTAAAATGAATCAATTCCAAAATTAAATTTTATTATGAAATCTCAACTTAATTTTTCAAAAATCAAATTTTATTTATTTTCGGCATCTAACGACACCAAAAATATATTCGGCTAAAATTTAGCCTTTAACGATTTCAATCACAAAGACAATCACGCAGATTACAAATAGATCACACAGCATTGAAACCAATTCAATCATTTGAGGAATCCAGTTGGATCCCTCCAACCTGTTTCCCTGCATCCAAAGATGTTAGCACAATACCAATTCCGCTTCGAGACGGAATATCAAGGTATATGGTATTTATAAAATACTATCCGCTATTATGCGGCGTAATAGGGTCTCATCCGCTATATAATGCGGGAAATCAACTCCAAATACATATATAATACCGATTCCATACAAGTTGGAATTATCGCGGTATATGTTTCTAAAAAATAACCTCCGCTTAATATATGGCGTATAGGGTCTATTTCAATACAATAGATAACAATTTATCATCCAATCACACAATCAAGCAATTTTAAATCTAACTATTTAAAATTTAAATCGAAACAATTCGATTGAGTGAGAAGTTCTCACCTTGAGTTTCCGATAACAGTTGTAGCGTTTTATTCCGAGTTAAATTAAATGTGCGTTTAATTTTACCCGAAATTATCACTAGCTCCAAATGACTCCAAACCAGATCCATTGCGTAGTGCTCGACAAAACGAACCTGACGCAAGTCGTTTCATAATTTTCTGACCTCGTATCAAAAAGTTATAAGGTTACAAAGATTACACGATTTAATATAATTCAATTTCGCAATTTTATTTTTAACTTTAAAACCTAAATGTCATCACGGCCGCACGTTTTCGTTCCTAAATCTCGGCCCCTGCTTCCATCTTCTCCCACGCAACAACGTCAGGCCGAACAAACCCGACTATCGTTCAAAACCCTAGCTGGCCGCACCCATTTCATCGACATAGACGACGATCAAGACTCGTCAAATGGAAGAACATCACGAACACTATCATCTCGTGGAAACTCATGCAGCTCGGTCGCGCTATCTATGTGAAATTCATGCCCGAACGTGAGCACTTCCCTGGCCTGTTGCGCCTCCATTAATGCTCCGGTGACGGTCACAGCCTTTCAAAGGATAGGGCTCAACAAGCTCTACAATCTTATAGTTGAAAGTTTTTAGAATTATTGAGTGGATTTCAAGAAAATAGATGAAGAACGAGAACAATTTTCGGCCATTGTTTTTCTTAGAGGTGGGCCGAAACCCTAGGGCTGTGATGTTGCAAATGAAATAAGACAAGTCCTTTTATAGAAATTTCTCAAAATACTATTCATCCGAGATTTTCCGAACTCCAAATCTCGTGCGGTGACCGGCGTTTCTAGGGTTTAACCCGCGTTCTGGACGCAATGGAACATGTTTCGGAGGTTAATTCGATCATCTGTGCGAGTTACAGAAATAAACGATTAAATTTAAATTAAATCGATTAAACCAATTTCTATGCGTTTTGGCTTGCCCCGGACAAACCGTAAATCCGATTGACACGAAATTTGAAACCATACAATAATATAACATTATGGATCCGATGAAACTTATTTCGTCGAAATCCGAGACTGTTTGAAAAATGACCATTTCACTAGTCGATTAAATATTAAAATATTCAATTTTCGTAAATTAACTTTTAATTCAATTTTAAAAGTTCACAAACATTGTTCTAACTCTAATATAATTTAGTACAACTTTATAAATCATTTTTAATCACATTAGACCCAATTTCCAATTATTTACGCAATTTCAAATATTAAATTATCGATTTAATTATCCAATTAAATCTAAATATTCGAAAAAAATAATTTATTCGACTTACAAATTTCACTTGTTGATATTTAAAATCAATTAAATATCTGAATTTCAAATGACAGAAATTCTGGGTCGTTACAGATTTAGATTTCTCCTACATCCATACTCGTACAATTTCTTGTATAGCTTTCTTTTCAAGTACCTACTTTGTACGGTAGAAAGCAACCAAATTACAATCTTGATTTCAAGGTTATGAGACACACCCTCCTGTATTCCGAGTTTCGGGGAAACTCGCTTGATTTAAAAAGGCTAGAGCGTACACATTAAATTTGAACAGACTACTAAGGACACCCAATTGATTTGAATAGGCTAAAGCACACCCTTGATTCGAATGAGCTACAAGCACACCCATACAAAAAAGAGTAAAGTTGATGTTTTTCCAAATACAAATAGTTGTACTTTGGATACAGTGGATCCTACAGTCTCTTGAATAACACTTTGATCTTTGAAATGAGAGAGATGCTTGCAAAACAGTGAATAAGTAGTAATGAATCAATAAAATGAAGTATGAATTGATCCTATATGATTTTAAGAGCATATTTATCCAAGGAATTTTCAAGAGAGTAAGAAGTGGGAAGAAAGTAAGTGATTAATAAGTTAAAAATTCATTTGCACTCCCCTTTATATAGTAAATGAATAGATGTATCCATCCATGAAAGGTTGTGTCCAAAAGACACTTCCATTCAAAATTAAGAAAATAATTTAGTGGCCTATTTGTCGAAATATAAAAATAAGTATGTCAACATATCCTAGTGAAATTTGAAAAATGTTTTCTTTTAAATTGTTTTGAACTATACCGTGTAAGATAATTTGAATATAGTTTTTTAAATATTTCAAACTTTGAAAACTTTTTGTAGAATATTTTAAAATATATTTTGAAATTTAAATAATTTATATTTATTTAATATATCAAGGATCAGAGATTGTGGATAAGGATTAGAGATTGCCATCAAGGACTTTAACAATATATTCTAATGACTCTAAACACTAAATTATAGTCTTGAGCTCTTTATATCTTTGTCTTTGAACTCATGAGTCTTCAAATCTTTATCTTAAGTCTTATACTATACAATGTTAAATTCATCACATGTGTAATATTTGACACTGTATACTATATAACTAGGAAAACATTAATATTTATATTTTTTATGGTTGTTATCATCAAAATCAATAATTGAGGTCATAAAAATCTTCATTTTTTGGTAATGACAACCACTAAGTATTCCTGTATATAAAATATGATATAACCCCTCCTAAGTTACACAACTCACCCTAAATATATGCATATGTGTATTTTATATTTTCTCCCCTTTTGTCACCACCAGAAAATGGGTGCAAAAAAATTAAAACTGCCCCTAAATGATCTACTTATAAACTATGGAGTCAAAAATCAATAATTTAAGTGATATGACAAGAAATATGATATAACTATTCATGAATAATTCAAATAATTAAAGCACAAATTAGGGAATTAAATGAGACATATTTAGATGCAATATGATATGATCGTAGCATATATTAAGATATATAATAATCAAAAATATTTGAAGACATTCACATAAAAAATACATTCTTTATTTATTCAATCCAAATTATATAAACTAAACTAAAAATCCTAGCACACGTATCTAAAAAGTCAATAAGCAAACTTAACAATAACAATATTAATCCAACCCTAGACAATCCAAACTAGACATATGAATCAATGCTTCTTTTTGATAATGGGAGATTTATGGATGGGGCAATAAGGGAGTGGAGTCAAAAATTTCCTTTTTGTTCCACAAGATTTCCATCATGATCAAAGGAAACTTCTGTTATACACTTGACTTTGTCATCATCTTCAACATCATCCTCCTTTTCCTCTTATTTATCCTCTTCTTCCTCATTCATAGGGTTGTTAATGACAAGACAGGGGTTTTCCTCCTTAATTACTATTGGATTAGCTTCATTATCAAACGATATGTCTGAAGGGTATGAAAGATTTGCCCTTGCTTTTTTTATTCCTTTAAGAGGAGTATTTGAACGACCACTCTTTCTGAAAGCATATTGAGGACATGCTTCAGATCATCATCTATTTTGATAACTTTGGCCACGGTAGTGTTTTGGAAGGGGCCTAAGGTGGAGGAATTGAAGTCTATGGGTTGGCCTCTTCTTTTGTTCTCTTAAATTAGGAGAATACATTAAATTTTGTTTTATTAGGAGTTTACAGAGAGAAGAAGATAGTGAACTGGTAGTAAATTCGAAATTTGTTGGTAATATATATAGATTTCAAATTTTGAATTTAACAGTGAAGATCAATTTTTAAAATACAGACATGTACATCGACATATGCAGGATTTTTTTTTCGTTTTCATTTAAATTTAGAATTTTAAATGCTATTATATTTATATTTCAGGGAAAGAACATATCTGTAACTCTCTTCTAAGTTTAATAAAAGATGTTTAAGGAAAAGATTTCGTTAATATATGGGCTATTTGATTTTTGGTATTTATAAATTCAAGTGAAAAGATTCCTTTATTTACATTATCTCTTAGAAAATGGTGTTTTATCTATATTTGCTTAGTCCTAGCATGATGTGTTGGGTTTTCGGACAAATTTATTACACTAGTATTATCACCATATAATGGTGATTATTTTAAATTCAAACCAAAATCTTCTAGAGTTTGTTGCATATAGATAACCTGTGAACATGCTAAAGTAGCTGAGATATATTATGCCATTGATGTAGATAGAGATACAAATTTTGCTTTTTTCTAAACTAGGAAACAAGAGTGTCCAAAAAAAGGACAAATTCCACTTTTACTTTTACGGTCAGATTTGCATCTAGCATTGTCAGCATCACTATATGAAATTAAGTTGAAGGAGTCTTCTTTTGGATAGAAGAGCCCATAGCCTAGTATGTTGTTTTCATATCTCAAAATACGTTTTACAGCTTTTAGATGAGTTTCCTACGGTTGATATTAATATCTTACAAAAAGACAAATACTATGCATTATACCAGGTCTACTGGCAGTTATATAGAGCAAAGATTCTGTCATTTCTTCATATAGTTTTCAATCTGCATCTTTTGAATTTTCTTCCTTATTTAAATTTTCGTTAGTTTCCATGACTTCCCACTAGCATTGGACATAATGGGTTTCTTTACCACATCCTTAGCATATTTTTCTTGATTTATAAATATACCATTATCTAGTTGTCTTATTTGTAATCCTAAAAAGAAGGTTAATTCTCCTATATGACTGGCTTCAAATTGCTTAGTCATTATATCTGAAAATTATTTATTTAGTTGTTCATTTGTTAACCCAAAAATAATTTCGTCTACATATATTTATGTAAGATGAATACCATTATTATTTCTTTTAATAAATAATGTATTATCTACTTTTCCTATTTCAAAATTAGATTGGATCAAATAAGTTTTAAGTCTTTTATACCAAGCTCTAGGAGCTTGTTTAGTCCATACAAATTTTTCTTTAATTTATAAACATGATTTGGAAGTTTTTCATCTTTGAAATATGGGGTTGTTCTACATAAAAATCTTTTTTAATAAAGCCATTTACAAAGACGCTTTTAGCATCTATTTAAAATAATTTAAAGCTATTATAATTTGTAAAAGCGAGTAAAATTCTAATAGCCTCTAGTCTAATTACGGAGGCAAAGGTTTCATCAAAATCTATTCCTTCTTCTTGACTATAACCTCGAGTGACCTAACGTGCTTTATTTCTTACGAATTCTCCTTGTTTATTTAACTTATTTCTATATACCAATTTGTTCCACTACACCAAAAAGTATTTTTGGGGAGCACAAAAAACGCTGCCACAATTTACAGTAGCGTTATAGAGAATGCCATTAAAAATATGTAACTAAATTCATGATTTTCTATTGCATTTAGGAGACGCCGCCACTTTAAATGCTACTAAAAATATTTATTGTAACATTTGGAAAACGCTACCAAAAATCACTGTCCACTAAAACAAAATATTTTAGCAGCGTTTTTTGTTTTCCACCATATATATTTTGGTGGCGTTTAATAAACGCTGCAAAAAAATGTTGATTTTTTGTGCAAGTATTCCTCACCATGGTGGCTCGTTCAGTTTCCACTTCATTTTGTTCACTGCTAAATTTTCATGATACAAAATCACAAAGAGAAGGAAACAAATATGCAAGAAGGAAAGTAATCATGTTTGTTTATTATGAAAATGCATAAATTATTGGATTGCATTTGAATGAGATGGCAAGAAAATATATGCATACGCACGTTATGGAATAATATATATGCAAAAAGATATGCATATTATCTCTTTCTTCGTAATCACATTGCTTTGGGATTATTTTCTTCCATCTTTGGAATGAGTGAATTACTTGCTATATTTGCACAATTTGTTACCATTGTAATTTGCTTCCATTATCTTCTTATCATATCTTGGTAATTTGATTGATGACTCACATGAATTTACATTGGCTATATTTTAAGGGTAGACATCGTTGTAAACCCATCCTGATATTCAACCAGTGATCCCCAAATGGAGTGTCTCTTTTTGTTAACCCAAATTTAGGTATGTAAACTCTTATCTTGTAATCTTTTGTAATTTTCTCACATGTAATAAAATCTCTCTTCATTGGACTGGACGTGCACTATCTTGATGCTAGTGGAACCAGTATAAATATTGTGCATCTTTTTATAGTAATTTGCTATTTATTTGGAGTAACAGAATAATTTATGCTAGATTAAGTGATGTTTAAATGGGCAAATCTAGATCCTGTTTATTGTTTTTCCGCACTTTGTGCAATTTTTGCACAACCGTTTGGTATCGGAGCAAGGCGATTTATTTAATTTTGTGCATCAATGGCTTTTAGAAAGAGAGGTAGATCCAATGGTAATTATGCTATTACTCATTTGGATGGAAAAAGATATTTTATGCAATATTGAAGATAAAGACGGAGGAGATTATGTTGAGAGAGAAGAGCGTTCCGGTCTTGAAACTTTGGTGGTAAGGAGTTTAGTGTGTTGAAGGGACAGCGGATTTGGGAACCTGCATCAGCTTCATGGCTCAATGTTGATGTGAGAGTCTTATGTTGATTTCCATGGAAAATTTGTTGTTTGGTAGATTAGGTATGTGCAAGGAGAGAGATTAGTCTTGCATACAGATATTTGGATTAGTCTTGTTATGTCCATTGACTTTTTCTAGGCTCTGTATTTGGATTGGTGGTTGAGAGAATTTTTTGGCCTTAGTGGCTTTGAGAATATTTTGGTACCTACCTTCTATTGATTTTGAATATTTGCAACATTTTGTTGGTGGACGGGGACATAGACTGAGCTCTTTAGCAAGGTGTGATGGGGGGTGGCCTTGCCGGAACCCATTGGGTAAATATTCATTTTTGGTCTGCATCTCGTTAAGATATTTTGGTTGAAGGTGGAATTTGACTTTAAGAGTTTTATGTTGAGAAGAGAACTTGAGTCGAAGTAAGATGTTGGGGATATGTGATTTTGCATCAAGGTGGAATGTTAAATTTCGGTGATACAAAATCACAAATAAAATGAAATAAATATGCAAGAAGGAAAGTAATCACGTTTGTTCATTATGGAATGCTTAATTATTGAATTGCATTTGAATGAGATGATAAAGAAATATATGCATGCGCATGTTATGGAATAATATATATGCAGAAAGATATGTATATTATCTCTTTCTTCCTTATCGTATTGTTTTAGGATTATTTTCTTCCATCTTTGGAATGAGTAAATTACTTGATATGTTTGCACGATTTGTTACCATTGTAATTTGCCTCCATTATATTCTTATCATATCTTGGTAATTTGATTGATGACTCAAATGAATTAACATTGGTTATATATTGAGGGTAGACTTCATTGTAAAACCATCATGTTATTCAGCCAGTGATCCCCAAATAATGTGTCTTCTCTTTAACCTTGTAATCTCTTATAATTCTTTCATGTGTAATGAAATCTCTCTCCATTTGACTTGATGTACACTATCTTGATTATAGTGGAACCAGTATAAATATTGTGCGTCATTTTTTCTTATAGTTATTTGCTATTTATAGAATAACTACTGCTTGATTAAGTGATCTTTAAATTAGCAAATCTAGATCATGTTTATTGTCTTTCCGTATTTGTGCAATTTTTGCACAACATTCACAGCATATATATTATATTATATATATAGTGATAATTAACATATTCAGCATGAACCAAACAATCTCTCATATAATTAGTACATTCAAACAACTGAAAATACGTTAATCACATATTGCAATATGATACACAAACATCCGATACAAAATATTTAAACAAAATAACCACGTTTACATAAATTCCATAATCAAATTACAAATCATTGTGCGCTTAGAAAGAGGGACCTGACTCTTCATCCTCCTCAAGGGAGGAAGCGTAGACAAAGTAAAGGGCCTAAATGAGTCCGAACACTCCAAGCAAAATGGTTTTCTGAAACATTCCTAGCAGCAAATTTGAACATTATTATACACGATAAATGACGTTATTTAACATATTGTATGAAATGAGAAGCAAAACCATAATGTTACACCTACAAATTTGAAAGAGGGAAGTCTGCAAGGACATCTATTGTGCTAGTAAACCGATTATTTTGCATGTATATGAATCAAATTGAAACAACTTCTGCTTATAATCCGATTTTAACACATTCAAAGAAGAAACACGCATTTTGCCCAAAACACCATATCAATCATATACAACTACATATGCCCATGTCATATCATTCTCATATTAACCACCATCCAACCTGTCCAAAATAATATCTTCATCAACACTTGGAACATAATACAATTGTCACATTTTGAATTAACATAACTGTAGAAATTATAATATGTTTGATGTTGTTTATTATTATTATTTACAAAATTTAGTTAACTTTTATAAACTTAGTTAATTCATCATCATCATCATTGTTTATAAAACTTTGTTATAAACTTAGTTAACTTAATTATATTATTATTATTATTTTATTATAAACTAAGTTAATTTTTATAAACTTAGTTAATTCTTCATCATCATCATCATCATCATCATCATCATCATTAATTATGAAACTTTGTTAAATTAGTTACATTATAATTTTTATTCATTAAATTTAGTTAACTTAAACTTAGTTAATTTTATATAACTTGTTTAGTTTTAACAAAACTTAGTTAATTTTTATTAACTTGGTTAACTTAGTTAATTTTTATAAACTTAGTTAATTCTTCATCATCATCATTATTTATTAAAATTTATTAATTAGTTAAATAATTATTATTCATAAAATTAGTTAAATTAAACTTAGTTAATTTTACAGAACTTGTTTAATTTTAATAAAACTTAGTTAATTTTTATTAACATGGTTACTTAGTTTTATCATTACTATATGCTAAAATATCATTTGGGGGTGTGTAATTGTGTATCAATATGATAGTATCACAACGTACATCAAAACTTATGGGGCACACATCACATAGGTGACTCAAAATGGGAATATGAATGAAACGAATAACACAATATATGCTAAATAAACAAATTATTTTAGACAATTCCCCTACCTTGCCATGTCCACTAAGACTGCCACGTCCGCTACTTCAGTCAAACACTCTTCATTTCATACAAGTTCAACACATGCTCTGCTTGCACAGTTTGTCAACTTCACCACATATTAGATCTGATAGCATAACAAATTTGCTCAGCATATTCAGTTTGTCATCTTCCTTACTCTTGCACTGTTCTGCATGTGCAAGTCTATATGTAAAGATGGAAATAATTTGTTGATTTATGTAATATATAGATAGTTACAAATAAGCAAAGAAGTGGCATGTACCTATGAATAGGTCAAGAATTCATTGCTCAAACATGGTACCACTGCACAAATAGAACAATAGTTTTGAGGAATAGATGCAAAAATATTACCATGTAGAAGCCAAAGAAGCGATCACTTAGTAGCATTTGAACCTTCTCATTATGAGTTGGAAGTCAACCATGCGGGTTGCTGCTTTTGTCTTTGTTATCATGGAAGATTAACATGGAAGATTCAAAGTTATAAATGTAAAGAACTTAAGAAAGACATCGCATTCAATGGTGTAGAACTTCCAAATATAAAATGAAATGTGAGTATGGTATGAAGCACCGAGACCCAACAGCGGTTGGTCAGTGATGACATAAAATTATACACTAGTTTTGGGATACTGTTTTGTCGTTCAAATTTCAATAGTATAGGGAAACCAATAATTGCAAAGAAAAATGTATATGTGATAGAAATTACCTATTAAAAATGAAAGATAAATCTATACAGTTACCCATGTTGAACAATATGACAGCTAGCTATCTTAAAGAAACAGTATTATACCTGTGAGTGCTTGAGATGCAAATGTTACAATGGATGCGTAGTAACGGTATTATACCTATGATGTTTGGATAGCCATTTGATAGATAGCCATTGAAATTGTCTATTAGTCACCACAACACTGGCTACGGTTCATTGGTCTTGAGATTAATATGTTGAAAAGGTAAATCCCAAAAGCACCAAACACTCAATCATAGACCAAATTATACAAATGACATTTCAAAAAGGTTATGTTCGTGATGAGCTTGGAGGAGGCAAAGAAATATCAATCCCAAAGTAAACAAGTACCATATGACACACTTTTCTACTTTAAAGATGTTGCTAAAAAAATTCGCCGTTATGTTTAGTATCAAACTATCTTAATTTTTCCACATACGCATCGATCACAATTCCCACTTGAAAGTTTAATTTGAAGTACATACAGTAGCATTTATGATTAATAAAGCTCTGTCGCATTATGAAAAAAATGGCTACACATACGTACGTACATGATAACTAAATATACCTAGCTAGATATACAACCACATTGCTCACATGTTCCTTGTTCAGGCATTTTTATGGGTGTAGATACTCTAAATTCTTCACCAGATTTTATAATATCTAGTATTGCCCTTGGTCTAAACATGATATACGGTATAAATATATTCAGTGTTTCAACCTAGAAAGAAATAAAGAGTGAAATAGTGCATCAAGAGAAACGATGGAGTTAAGATTATGACTGTGTAAATACCTAATCCGTTCAAGATCTTCTATGAATTCACGAGCAAAACCCCGATATGCATTGGGAGAATAAATTCCTATGATAAAATGGTAAACAAGTGTGGTGTGTGTGCATGATGCTTTTATAATACACTTAAAAATGCATTATACTGCTAAGGTATCAGCTACTTAAATAAATCATTCTCAATGCATGGCTTTATCATTCTTTGCTTCAGTAATACTTGCTTTAAAAATGAAATTTATTTAAAATTTAACAATGCTAAACAAATATATAATGGAATCTGAGAATAATATAATCCTGTTACGGTCAGATCATCACTTAGATGGCATTATAACTCAACTAATTAGTGCATGCTATGAAACACTTGCGTTAGTGCTGCAACTAAGTCTGAATTACTTGCATGGTCCAAGCATAGTTTTGAATTCACTAAAACTTTCAATTATCATCCCTTGTAATCAAGTAATAATAAAATACACAACATTCTCAATTGAAAAGAATAAGAAAAAGGAAAAAGCCACTATAGTTCATGGTTTAAATGCTACATATGTTAAAGCAAAAAAATGAAATGCAACTGATATATCAACCAAGACATGGAAGCTTACACTCTGTGGAGAAGTATTCCAATAATCCAGCTTCTTGAAATATGCATACGTAAAGTCAAGTTAAGGATCAAAGATTCAAAAATAAAGTCTTGAAGGAATACTATTTGTAAAATAAGATTAGTTATTATCTACTATTTTGATTAGTGAACTAAAGAAGGATATATAACAATCGCTTTCACACAAGGGAGGAAGCGAAGTCTAAGTTTCGGTGAGTAGCCGTTGTTTTCTCTGGAGGAAGAGAAGAGGTGGTATGATGTTTGTAGTCGGCGCAATGTATTTTAGGATTTCTAGAGTTTGTGGTTGTACCGAGTATTTACCTGTTTCTATATGTTATCTTGTATTAGTGGGCTGGCCCGTTTTACTCTTATTCAAAAAAAAGCATCATAGTTCACTATATCGGTAAACAAGCACCATTTCGGTAACAATTTATTAGTGCAAGTTCACCTTGCAATGTCACCACGTAATATATTCAATATAACAGTCTCTGCTATATCATCGGCATTTTGCCCACTAACAACCTTGTCCGCCTCCAACAATGCAGCACCATGGTCTAGTGCCTACAATAGTATACAACATATTACATGGCATTCATAAAATCATTAAATATCTAATGTGTTTGCACAAAAAATGGGCAAACACCTCCAAGTCGTATGAATTAGTTGATTTTATGTTGTTTCTAGTGATTTGGGTGATTTATGCAAGTATATAAAAAACAGGGATTGAACTGTAAAAGACACACAGATTTATAGTGGTTCGGCCAGAACGTGCCTACGTCCACTTTATATGTTATTCTCCTTTTTTATTCAGATTAGAAGTATAAAGCTTTGATTACAAGTAACTGAAAGTTGTTTGAAAGTTCTATCCGTGATTGAGCTCTCAAACTTGTATGCCATTGTTGTACCCCTGCCCCTCTATTTATAGAGTGAGGTTGGGGGCAGGGGTCCTGGATGTATATAGCTGCTGATGGGCCTGGGCTGAAACGATCTGGCCTGGCAATGTTGGTTCGGTGTAGGTTGGATAGGTGGTCCGGTTAGGATGGTTCGGTGGTAGGAGATAAGTGGACCGGTTAGGATGGTTCGGTGGTAGGAGATAAGTGGACCGGTTAGGATGTTCGGCAGGAGCTTGGAGGAGATTGGTTCGGCGGTGGGTTTGGACCGGTGGTAGGTTGGTTCGGTAGTGCGATTCGGCAGTGCTCAGTAGGTGGGTGGTTCGGCAGGAATGATGTGGAGCCGGTCCGGTGGTGCTTCCAAGGCTTTGATTCGGTGATGGGGGCTTGGAGATTGGATCTGGTCCGGTCGTGCCCTTGTTTCAGTGGTGGTGAAAATGCCCCTAACATTTGCCCCCCAAAGTGGGGTATATGTCAGCATATGCCACGCTTTGTTTTCCTGCAGCTGAGATAGCTTCGTTCGGTCCTGGGTATGCCGAACCAGTTGGTCCGGTCGACGAGTTGCGCCTATAAATAGGGGCTTAAGGTTACTGTTATCCTTTATCGTTTTGAGATAGCCGAATCAACTGATTGCCGAATCAGACTCCTATTTGTGCCGAATCAAACGCTTATCTTCGCCGAACCAGATGAGACCCTATTCTGCCGGATGAAACTTCTCATTTTCGAACTGCCGAATGAAACTTATACTTAAATTACCGGATGAACCCTGAGACTCTGAATACCGATGAACTTTCGCCCTTGAATTCTCGAATGTCCATAGGGAGTATGATTTCCGAATGAGATTGGGAGTTTAAATGCCGAATGAACATTATGCCTTTGACCACCGAATGGGTTTGAGGAGCATCAGCGCCGAATGAACTTTCGGTTTTGAACTATTGATTGAACTCTGGGACCCTGAATGCTTAACGAATCTCTAGCCTTTCATGTTTCGACATACGGACGAAACTCTAGATTGTACATACTTGCTTTTTTATATTTTCATACTCCTTGTTCTAACAATATGTTCTTCTGGTGTTGTAGATAAATGTCTCACAAAGCAGAAACTCGATCAGATAAAAGGAAGTCCAAGGACAGAGAAGAGTCCTCCACAGTGGCCCCAGTTCGGGCTGAACGTCATGGGCCTGCTCCGAGATCGCTAGTAGATGGGTATGGCCCCCAGGAGCTCTTGAATTCTCTGCCCGACTGTTTTCCTAGCTCGCTCAAAGAGGAGCAGCTTGATGTTATATCTCGTTCCTTTGGGATCGATAGAGCGCGCATGCTATCGTCGGGGGAAGGAGTGATGCCGTATGACCCCCCTGAAGGCTACTTTGCTTATAGCAGATATCATTGCATGTGTGGTCCTATCCCGCCTCTCAACGCCTGGATAGTTAGCTTCATCACATATCTGAAGGTGGCTCCATTCCAGCTTCAGCCTAACTCCTACGCCATTCTGGTGAGTCTTTTCGTCATCTTTCAGAGGAGATACGGGCGTCCTCCTTCCAACTGGGAGATCCGGTATCTGTATAATCTGAGGGGCTACAAGAAGTGGTCTCCATATATCAGCTTGGAATCGGCCGTATCCTTCAAGCCCGTCCTGGACTTGTATTCGAAGTACAGCATGTTTAAGAAGGAATGGTTTTTCGTCAAGGATGATTCCGTTTCTATCCGTCGCTTCACCTCCGGATGTAAGTCAAGGCTTTATTTATAATTTCTGTTCTGGTTGCAATGCTTTTTCTTATGTTTTTTTATTTCTTGCTAGCGACAGGTGGTTTTGCGGTCGTGGAGAATGATCGCCTGGTTCAGACGGCAGCGGAAATAGAAGCTATTTCGGGAAGAGATAGGTCGGCTGCTTACTTGATCAGGAACGCTACACTTTTGGGGCTCAACCTGATCCTGCCACATCAGTCCGTGGTCAAGCAGAGGGATACGGCGGAAGAGAGGGCTGCTCAAGCTAAAGGAGGAGCCGCGGTGAAGAGTGGCAAGAGGAAGCCTTTCACAAAACCTCCAGTTGTCGGAGGTAAGAAGCTCAATAAGTTCGACGGCCCTTCCCCTAGCACGTGCCCAATTATTCCGGGGGAGGAAGACGTGGAGGAAGATAGAGGTGAGGGCGAAGGAGACGATGTAGGAGGAGAGGCAGAGAGTAGAGACGATAGAGAACGTGATGGTGGTGGTGATGGCGCCGGGGCTTTGCCCCTGGGCAAGCAGGCGAGATTCAAGAGTGGACGGATGATACATTCCGCCAAGCTTTCGAGGGGTTGGGGGAAGGGACGGCCTTGGTGGAGAAATCGAAGAAGTCTGTTGAGGCCGGGACGGGTGCCAATCTATCTTCTGAGGGTATTTCGGCTAAGGCAACCCGGCGGTTCAAGGTGACTTCTTAACTTTCGCAGACTCCCTTTATGATAAGGACTTAGTAATATTTTATGGCCAATTCCCGTCCTGGAATGAGATTCAGGACTTATTGCAGTATCCCACTCCCCCTCAGGGTTTGTAAAATAAGCGCGTTTTCCTACTCCTTTTAACTTAACATATTTCTCGGTTCATAGTTTCATGCATGCTTGTAACACTTGGTTTTTATTCCAAGAACAGGTAAGGTGGCCAAGACATCAGATATTCGGCACCGCCTTGAACAGTACAAGCTACTCAAAGCTTCTGCCAAACCAAAGCCGTCAACTAGCCGTCCCGGAGATGTGGTTAGCTATCGCCCTCTTCTCGGAGTTATTGAAGAAGATATGAAAAAGAGGAAGAGGGGCCGATCTTTGTTTGAACCCTCACCTGGCCCTCAGGCTCCAGTCCAGCCTATCCATGATATTACTGAGGAAGATACTAAGTTTATGCATTCCCCACATCCATCCGAAAATCCAACTGTCACCCCGATAGACCATCCTGGTTTGGTTCGCAACCCATTTGCCGGCCACCTGGATCTGGACCCAAGTTATCAGGACATCTCTTTTGACGAGGCCACGGGTGAGCATCTTCTTCCCCGCAATCCCATGGTACGGGTGCTTGATGAGGCTAAGTCCTTAGACCTCGATTTGCTTACTACTCAGATTGTGACCATGGGAAATGAGGCTAAGGCAAACATCGATCGGGTGGCTGAAGAGACCAAGAGGTTAATGGAGCATCACGCTCGACTGGCCAAGGCTGGGGAGGAAATCAGAAGTGCTAACATTCGGTTGCGGCTAAAGGTTTCTGATCAGGCCAAACAACTTGCCGATCAGGCTATCCAGATATCCCAGCATGAAGCGGCCTCCAGACGACTAAAGAAAACCATGGAAGAGGCTAGCAAGGCTGAGTTGCGAAAAATGGAGGCTGTTTGCAAAGAGCGAATTGACATGGCCATCGCAATGGTGGACGAGGTTCGAAGAGCGGATCTTGAGCAAGTAGAGGAGTTATCTAGGAGGCTTGAGGCCGCAGAGCTTGCTCAGGTTGAGTTGAAGGAGGAGATGGAAGTGATGCGGAAGTCCCTTCAGGCTGACTGCTCGAGACACCGATTGGAGAGAGATGCTGTTGTCGCACGGCTGTCGGCTTTTGAGGCCCGGATGAAAGAGTTTGAGGAGAACGAGGGGATGATGGATGAGATGCTCCAGGACATGTATTTCCGTACTTGGAGGTAAGGCAACCTGTCCTGGATGGACGATTATCCCCGGGTTATGGCTAGGATATATCTCCGGGCTTTGGAGGAAGCCAAGGCTGAAGCGGATAAAGAGGGTGGCACGGCCTTCAGAATGGATGTGGTTACCGCACAGTTCACCAAGGAGGAGAAGGCGGCGGTAAAGGAAGGCATGAGGCTGCTTGCCGCCGAGGAAGTGGGTGTGCAACTGGAGGATGACGACCAGGGAGCAGATGCTGGTAAGTCTTCCCTTTTAATCTTTTCATGATTTGATTGCTTATCTTTCGTGATTATTGATGGATTCTCTTATGAATCGGGCAGGAGGGACCTCTGGAGTACATGCGGGGAGTTCTGACCCTGCAGTTAAGTAGATCCGGATAGCGGGCAGGACAGAGGTGGAGCCCTGATGTAGTTGACTCTTTTATTTGGTCTGTTTGACATTCCTGTATATACTAGTCCAAAACATTATTGTATTTTCAGGCTGTAATTATATCATTACAACGAACGTCTTTATGTAACTTTATAACATAAGCAGATTCTGTTATGTTCGAATGTGTTTGTTATTTTGATATGTTGCATAAGAAATACAGCTGCGTGTTTATGCATGTGATTTGATGCTAAGTTTCTGCTCAAAATATTGCTTCATGTCTTGCAATGCCAATATGATGTGTGAATAAATTAAAGCTACATATTTGTATACAAGAGAAGATAGTACCGCCCTTCGTGTTTTAGTTGTAGAGGGTTGCTCTGAATGTCTTGCGCGACTGAGTATGGAATGTAGCTGAGTGTTCCATCATCCGGATGTGAGTTCGTATTTCCACAAGCGAGAGTTCCCCTATTTTGAGACCTGTACTTTAGGTATTGTTATATAGGATAGGAGAAAAGTTTTTTAATGAAATGGAAATATGAGAAACAGTAAAACTTCCAATCACGGAAGGCCGTCGATATGCTTAAGTTCGTGGCAAACGGGTTTTGTAGTCACTTTCCCTAGCTGTGGGTCTTGAAGACATTTGTCACCCATCTTACGCCTCCGCGGGGAGTTTATCTTTTTTACCACAGCCGCACTTAAGACATATCGGAGCCGAGATCGCGCACAGTAACTACCCGAGCCATTATGGCCCGTAATCGTGGGTATTATTCGATTTACTGTGGCCGGCTAGCGTGGGTTCCGATCGTCAACCGTGAACTACCCCTGGCTGGCCACACCTTATGCTGGGGCTTAAAGTAGGTTCACAGTTGCTGGCGAGCCGAACGCCGTAATGAGTTGCCATCGGCTATAGTCGGCCTTCTTGATGGCTTATAATCGGCTCATTACAGTTGGCTTTGAGGGCAGTCGCGAGCAATGAGTTAACCCGCAGCAGAGGGATGCTGGAGCAAAAGTTTCTCATTGGCGAGTGCATAGATTCGCATAGTACCTGTTGAGTCTTGTCCAGGTGAGGTTGCGCCGTGAAGTGTGCATAGTGGAAATGTCGTTGTACATGATTTTGTTCAACAGTAAAGGATAAAGCTTAACAAGCAGCCAAGATATAAAGGAACAAGTTAAAAAGAGGCAAGATTTTTAAAGTGGTTCGGCACGAAAATGCCTATGTCCACTGATTCTCTTTGTTAATTCACTTCATGTGGGTAGTACAAGTTAAGAAAAATATCGACGGAGGTGTTGGATGTTCCATGCCCTCTGGAACACCTCTTTGTCCACTGTTGACAAAATATAAGCTCCGTTGTGGAGATCTCTATGAATTACATAGGGTCCGTCCCAGATTGGGTCTAGCGCTCCGGGGCGCTGGAAGATCCGCTTGAGGAAAAGATCTCCTTCTAGTAAGCTGCGGTGCTTGACTTTGGAGTTGTATTGTGCTACCACTTTTCGCTTATGAGCTGCTGCTTTGAGTGTTGCATCATTTCTTCTCTCCTCAATTAGATCCAAAGACATGTGGAGGAGTTCTTCGTTCTCTTCTGCGTTGTAGTGGATCCTACGGTGGGAAGGCACTACAGTTTCAACTGGGAGCATGGCCTTCGATCCGTACGCCAAAGAGAAAGGAGTATGCCCTGTTGATGTTCCGTAAGATGTGCGGTAGGCCCAAAGTGCCGTAGGAAGTTCATCCACCCAAGCGCCTTTTGACTTTTCAAGTTTCTTCTTGATTAGGGTTTTGAGGATTTTGTTGACAGCTTCGACTTGTCCGTTTGCCGGGGGTAAGCCACAGATGAGAAGCTTTTGTGAATTCTGTGCTCTTGGCACCAGTCGGCGAATTCCTCGCTGTCAAATTGAAGTCCATTGTCCGATATGATTTTGAGTGGAAACCCGTACCTACATAAAACATTTTTGATCAAGAAGTTAATAACATTTGCCGAAGATATTTTATTTAGAGGCTCCGCTTCCACCCATTTGGTGAAATAGTCAACTGCTAGTATGACATATTTGGCTCCGCCTCGGCCCACTGGCAGTTCGCCAATCAAGTCAATTCCCCATATTGCAAAGGGCCATGGGCTGGTCATTTGAGTAATCTCATTTGTGGGTAGTCGAGGAATCTTAGCAAATTTCTGACATCTGTCGCATTTTTTGACGAAGTCCAAGCATCTTTGTTTAAGGTGGGTCAGTAATACCCGTATCGGAGTGTCTTCTTGGCTAGAGTTTCCCTCCGGTGTGATCTCCGCAACTTCCTTGATGGATGTCGGACAAGACTTCCCTGGCTTCCCTTCCAGCGATACACCTTAATAAGGGATTAGAGAAGCCGCGCCGATAGAGGATGCCTTCTTGTAATGTGTAGCAGGAATCTTTCCTTAAGATTTTCTTAGCTTCGTTACACTCGTCGGGCAGTGTGCCATCTTGTAAATATTTCCGGACAGGAGTCATCCAAGTTTCCTCTTCGATTGCAGCTATCATGTTCATTGTCTCGTAACCCGGGGCTAGTTTCTGTGAGATGGTTATTGGTCGGGAAGCGGCGCCGTCCTTCATGCTAGCTTGCTTTGCCAGTTCGTCGGCCTCCTGATTCTCTTCCTGAGGAATGTGTTTGATTAAATAGTGATCCAACTGATTGAGCAGCAGCTTGGTCTTCTTTAGATATGCTGTGAGTCATTCTCCTCGAGTCTGGAATTCTCCCAGAATTTGATTTACAATAAGTTGAGAATCACTATGGAGACATAAAGAACCGACTCCAATCTCGAGGGCAAGTTCTAATCTGGCTATCATTGCTTCGTATTCTGCGTCATTGTTGGTGGCAGTGAATTCCAGCCTTAGGGCGTAGTGCAGCTTCCTTCCCCTGGGAGTGATTATCACAACACCTGCCCCCGAGCCTTGTTCATTTGATGCTCCATCTACGAAGAGATTCCACTTGATATCTTCTGTTATTTCAGATTGCTCCTTACCTTCGTTAGTAGTGAATTCGACAATGAAATCAGCTATGGCTTGCCCCTTGATAGCGGTGCGAGGATGATAGGTGATATCATATTGACTCAGTTCAATGCACCACTTAAGTAGTCGCCCAGAAGTGTTGGGGCGATGGAGTACTTGCCTTAACGGTTGATCGGTTAAAACTCTGATGGAATGAGATTGGAAATAGTGTCGCAGTTTCTGTGACGTGATTAGCAAACAGTATGCTAGCCTTTCAAGTTTAGGGTATTTGGCTTCTGCCCCAGTAAATCTCTTGCTTCAAGGTATACGGGCCGCTGCGCGCGGTCGTCTTCCCTTACCAAAATGGCGCTTAAAGCATGGGTGTAACAACCCTGTATTTTGTAATTATTTTATTGTATATTTTAATTATTTTTAATGTAAGATTTTGATTTAAAAACTTATTTTACTTATTTGAAATGATTAAATTTATTATTTAAACATAATCTTGATCTTTATATGAGTTATAATTCCAAACTTGTGTAAGTTGAATATTTGCCTGAAATGCTGATTTTGGTCAAAATAGTCAAACTGTGACTTTTAACTTAAAATTTTAAAAGTTTAAAATTTTAATTTTTTTTCTTTTATTATGAAAGTACATAAAATTCTAAGAACACCACTTTTCGTTTCGTTGAAATCGGATGTAAATTGTGAAAGTTATACCCTTTACAATATTGTGCGTATATAGGGTTATTTAACAATGACTATTTTAAATTGTATAAGTTACTTCTTCTTTGTTATATTTTACTTTAATATGTGATAATATGTTATATTATTTATATTTTGACTTTTAAGTATTTTTAAAATGATAATATAATTTTTCTAAAGTTCATTTGAATTTATTTCTAATTTTAAAGCCTAGTCTACAATTTTAACCCATTTTCTTAATTTAATTATATATAATTAAAATTTATTTATTTTATGCACTCACTTTTATTTGCTGTGTTTTACTTTATTTTATTCATTTTGCATGTATTTAAATTAAAGTAAATTTTTCCAAAGTACATTGAAGTTATTTCTAATTCTTAAGTCAAGTTTTCACTTTCTGTGCTATTTTTCTTATTTTAATCATATCTAATTAATATTTAATTATTAATATTTTGTTTAACTGTTATATTTTCGAATTCTAACTGAAATTTATAAGTGTTTTCAGTTATTTAAGATGTATATGAATATATATATATAGGAAGTTTAAAAGGTTTGAAAGCAAAGAAACGTAAAACCGTTTTAACGTTTCTTCTTCCGTTTCTTTTCCAATTAATAGACTTAATTTCCTTTGACCGTCCTTTCTTTTTTGTAGCTGTGCATTTCTTACCTCATTTTCACATGAAAACATTCTTCTCCACTTCATTTTTCACGGCTAGAAAGGTTTGGTAATGGCTCCTCTTTTCCTCTTCTTTTTGTTCTTCTTTTTCCATTGTTTTCTTATATTTTGCCTTGTTTTCTCATGTGTATTGCTTGGCCTCTCCTCCATAGCCACGGCCACCACCTCCTACACCTCTTCCCTTCCATCATCACCAGCTACCCCTCTGGTCTTGACCAAGGCCGAGCCCACCATGGTTCCAAAACTCCAAAAAAATGCAACAATGCCCTTGAACAATGCTAGTTTGACCACCTTTGCCTCATCTCCTTCAACCACCACCTTAACCACCACCATAGCCACCTCCACCACCTCTGACCTGACCTCCACCCTCTGCCACATCACCCAACACCCTCTGGAAATCAGACCATGACCAAGCCGTACCCATCCATTGAAGCTAGCACCACAAAACTTCCACAAAACTCCTTAAAACATTGCCTGGAACACACATATCATCACCTACCCTCCATATCTTGCTTTGGCCACCCCTTAGCCACCACCACCAGCCACTCCACCATCTTTGGCCGCCACTGCACCTACTGTCCAGACCTGTACAAGCATGGTCAAGCCACCACATGCCCATGGCCGATCCAAGAATGTCACAAAAACTCAACTTCTTTAACCTTGACCCTATATATGCTTTATGTTGCACCACTACACCTTCAACTCCACTTGTTGCCTTGCCTATATGATGTTAAACCTGACCTATATGATGTCATACCTGAGCCAAAGCATCATCATAGCCAAGCATAAGTGTCCCTTAGGCCAAGCATTTGAATGGTTAAAGCAAGGTCAAGTAATCTATTCCTTTGTTGCTTCGTATTTTCATTGTTACAACCTTTGTTTTGCGTTGAATATTTATGTGTGTATTGTCTTGTTTTGGTTATTGTTTACAAGACAAATATCAAGGCTCTCCATTCATTCAAATCAAAAGTCATGCTATATCGTGCTTGTCATGCTTTTGGAATCGCACTTGTGTTTGTTGTTTTGGTCTTCAGCTTGAAAAAGTGAGTCTTTCTCACTCTGACATTTATACTTATGAAAAGTGAATTGATGACAAGTGTTTAGTAATAAAAAATGTTTATGCAAGTTAATGATGATCATATGATATGCTATGCCATGTTATTACCATATTCTTACCATGTTAAAACTGTTAATTTTCACCTGACATCTGATATATGACTGTATATTGTGATATTGACCTTGTTTATATTATTTCTACATATGATCACACTGCAAGTTCCCTGTTAAAAAAAAATGTTATGGGCTGAAATGATAGGCCTAAATGGTTTTAAATTTTTCATTTTGACTTGAGATTGCGGGTTTGAAATGATAAAACCTGGATTTTTCTTTGTAAATTACGGGTTGAAATGATATATTACCCGTATCACTTTACATAGCGTAGAAAATTTTATACAGGCCCGTAATTAAAATATGCTTTTCTAAAAAATTTAAAATATTTTAGAAATTTAATTATTATAATATTTTTATTTGAAATTTAATAAAAATAAAAATTTTGAAAAATATTATTGATTTTCTGAATAATTGTAAGTGAAATGAATTAATGAAAAAGTTAGAAATTTTGAACGTAAGTTATTTTGGAAATTTTGATTTAATTTTAATTGGAAATTTAATTGAGTATGAAATTATGATAAATTTATGATAATTTGAATTTAAATGAATTTAAAATGATTTTTTTTCATATTTATGATTTTTTAATAAAGTTGAAATGTGAAATGAATAAATATTTTAAGTTGAAACTTTGAAATATAACTAGAATTGGAAATTTATGAAATTGACGTAAAGTGAACTTTTAGTTAAGCAAATAAAAAAAAACTAAGTTATATTTGAGAATTTGAACTTAAGTGTTAAGTTGAAATTTAATGTAATGGATTTTAAAATTGAACATTGCATTTTAATAAGTGGATTATTATTAAATCTTGATTTTTGAATGGAAATTTAACCCTGTAAAATCATGAACTTGAGCAAAATTAAATGATGTTATAAATGTGAAAATGTATGACTTTATAAGTTAAAAATGTTTTAATAAAAATATAACTGGTTGAGAAATTTTATTGAATATTTGAAGTTAATTGACTGCATTTTTGAAATGATATTAATTACAATGTAAATGATATTACAGCAATTGTAAATATTATAGTTGATGATAATGAACTAAAAAAAAGGCTATTGAAAAAAACTATTATAGAAATTGTTGTAAGTACTATGATTTTTGAATTTAACTAAGTTTATTTGAAATTTAAGAAAACTCTATTACAACATTTTTAAACGTTGTCTTTTGTTAAATTGAACTGTTTTGAGTGTAACTTTCCGTAGAGTTTTCTAAATGATGCGAAAAGTGAATTTTCACTGTTTTGATAAACTTAAGTGAATAAATGAACTTTGGAAGTTGAAATTTTTGGAAATTTAATAATTTAATTATTAAGCATAATAACTTCATTGAAATGAAAAAAAAAGAATTTTTGGAATATAAACTATTTTAAAATATGAATTGAAATGGTATTTTAGATTGAATAAAATGAATAATGATTTGAAATGAATGAAGTTTTGAAAAGATACGATATTTTGATATATTAAAATGATTTGAAAATGAAGTTTTGAAAGGATATGATATTTTGATATATTACAATGATTTGAAACGAAGGTTTGAAAGATATGATATTTTTGATATTAAATGATTTGAAAAATGGAGTTTGAAAGATAGGACATTTTGATATTAACATGATTTAAAAAGACGTTCCGAAAGATATGATATTTTGGAACTGAAAGGTAGTGTTGAAAGGGTATAAAAGTTTAATATATTGAAATGGTTAGAAATGACTTGATATTTATTTTGATAAATATTTGAATTGAAAGATATTTTACGATGATATATTGAAATGGTTTTGGAAATGATTTAATCTTTATTTTGATAAAGATTTGGATTGAAAAGTATATTTTATTTTGAAGTATAAAATATTGTTTTAAAGTTATAACTACGGGTTATAATAACGATTGGTTGTTAAAGAGATCGGGATCGGATATTGTTTTATAGCCGGCCAATACCGAAAACCACTTTAACATCTGTGTACGCGGTGGAGATTCCAGAATGAAGTAGGATGGTGGCGACGTTCTTGAGGTATATTACGTGGACCCAACTCCCGTGAGTTGGCATATATGACTAAAACAGGAGCTATACCGGGCTACACAGAGGGTCGCACCCTTTCATCGAGCATGCTCCATCGGAAACCATTCTATTACTGTTGTGATTCGATTCGGTGGCGCCACTTTGATTCGGGGGTATTGTTCGAGGTGGGCGGAAGCTGCTGGCTTGCCGTCACCACCGGTCCGGGAGTGCAAACGGTGTATCCACCTTGGCATTGCCTCGCGTGCCGTGTCATATCCTTATATCGAGCCCACTACGATTTTGGTTTTAAAGATCCGACCGCGTTAAGGTTCACCATCCCCTTAATGCTATTTTCTATATGATTATACTTTACTGATTAGACACTACCGTATATAGCGTATATTACTACATAGTAAATAGTTTAACGGATCCTTAGAGGATGGGCGGTTCCAAGCATCCTTTAAGTTACTGATGCATTTTGTTACTGTTCACTTGAGTTGATTTACAGTTTATAAGTATTTATGTCCTGACTCGAGGGTTTTGTGTTTTGCTTTACGCTCGGGTCAGATTGATTGAGTTAGCATTCAAGATTCACCTTCGGCGTTGGAGCTTTCCTTGAAGATCCAGCCATCTATTTTGTTTCAGTATCCAGTGGTTCAGTGATGTATCTGATTTGTACTTGATGTATCCTGTTACTCTTCTGTTGTATCTTATTTAACTCTGATGTATCTCATATTTATATAGTAGCTTCATGAACTACTATCTCTTTTTCTTCCGCTGCATTTTATATACTCTGTGTCTGTGATCTGTGATTTTATTTACTGTACATTCTGAGATTTGCCAAATTTTTATTTACAACGCGGTATTTTGAGCAATTCAATTTCGGCATGAGTGTCTACCCATACACTTATAATGGATGCGAATGGTTGAAAATACTTGGTTGTTACAGTTGGTATCAGAGCTTTGGTAGCTCTAGGCAAAACTCAGCATATGGAGTAGATGTAATTACAGAATCACTTTCATTCGAGTTGAATCGTTTTCTTTTGACTCGATTCCTTTGAATTTTGTAACGTTCCCTACAGTTCCAAAATCCATTCGTATCCCTCACTATTCATCTTCTTTTGACTCTGGAGCATTCCATAACTCCGCTTCGAATGATCTATCTAGTGAGTCGGCGGTCACGCCAATTTCAAATTGAATTGAAAAAGGGGAAAACTCCTTTACAATTAGCATGATTCACCAGTGATTCTTATCTATCCTTGGTTTAGATGCTAATATCTTTTGTTATTTCAAACTCTAACTCTTGAGATTGAATGTAGATTTACCCTAGAAAAATCAACATTGATCTTATTCTTTAAGTCACGGTTGACCCGGTTAAGGTTGCCCGTGATTTGTATAAGCGTATCCATCTTCCTATTCTGTTATTTAATCATGTCATCCTTGTTTCCAACTTATTTTTTTAAATCATAATCTCCTTTGATTTGTGTTAATCAAAAAAATTTAAATCTTTATCCTTCTTTGAAAATCTATTCATGTATAGTATATTTGTAAACTAGTATTTAAAATTTAAAATGTTGATATATTGTGTTGTTTGAGTTGTTGATGTTGAGTTAGGTTTCTGATCGATACGTCTGATCAGCGCTATCGATAAGATTTCCAAAACACTTTGACAGAACAAACGGACACAATATATTTACAAAAAAAATTGGTTAATGAAATAAATGTTGATATGTAAGTAAATTTATGGAACTTAATGAAATGAATTTAAAACAAGAATTTGAGGATTTAAATTTCGATTATTTCGAACTTTGGTTTAAAGTTTTAAAAGGTTATATTATTTAAAGTATTTTGAATAGAATTTGTTTTCAAAGAATTTTTAAAGGTTTAAAATTAGTGCTTTTCTCTTTGTCGCTGGAAAATAACTTCGGTGATGATCGCGACATCATCGACGTTCATTTTCGAGTTTCGAAGTTAAGAGACTGTTCTGTAGTCTTGCTACAGCTTTGTTTTGGGAAATTAAATTGATTTGAATTTCTAAATATGACTTGATTTAAAATATATATATATAGATATATGATTGAAATTTGATTTGACATATTATATATGTATATATATTATTTCTTATCTCTAAATGATCTGAAGAAATCGGAAATTTAATTCTTAAATTCTATTTTTAAAGAATAATTTCAATTACAAAAAGAAAATAATTTTTTTTTGAATAAATGATTTAAGCTTGAAATGATTGAATTGGAAGGTTTATTTGTATAATACAATTGCATTCAAATATAACTTACCAAAATTTCAGAAGTTAAAAATGTAATTGGATAATATACAATATAAAAAAGATGTATAAATAAAATTTGAGTGGTTATAATAAATTCTATACACTTAAATTTTAAGTTATAAAACGATTAACTGAGTTAAAGAATAATAAAGGGTAATTGAATAACTTACAATAAAACAATGTTAGAAGAACTAAGAATAAAGGAAAGCAGTTATAATAAGTGTAAGTATATTGAACATGAGTGATAAATATAGTGAGAGGAATATATTTAAGTTTAATTAGGAATAAAGAAGAATAAAATTTATTAAGTACAATGTGAGTGTAATAAATGATTATTTTTCAAACCCATGGTTCTAAAAATTGTTAATTTAAGATGATTGGATAATAAGATAATGAAATTTGAGATAGTTAAGATTTATTTAACTTGTGTAAAGATTTATTCTCTGTTTAAGTTGAAATCTCCATGCTTTCAAATTCATTTTCTTATTTTGTTTTTCAAACTATCTTTTGGTTGTCCTTATCATCCTTATCTTGCTATAGACTGGTATAGGCATCTTTCTATAATATTTCTGTTTTGAAATCTTTCTATAATCTTTGATAGACCTTTGGTAATCATTTTGAATCCACCTTTTTCATGCTTGTGTTCTTGATTCTGGAGGATCTTGGAAAGATCACCTCCACCTTGTAAAACTTACCTATAACAACAGTTATCAGGTATAATTTCAATCTCCTTGCCATCTTTTCTTAATCCTATTTCACTCTATCTTTTCTGTGCCCTTCCATACCTCATTCCTTTTCGAGGACGAAAAGTTTTGAGTGGGGGAGAGTGTAACAACCTTGTATTTTGTAATTATTTTATTGTATATTTTAATTATTTTTAATGTAAGATTTTGATTTAAAAAATTATTTTACTTATTTGAAATGATTAAATTTATTATTTAAATATAATCTTGATCTTTATATGAGTTATAATTCCAAACTTGTGTAAGTTGAATATTTGCCTGAAATGCTGATTTTGGTCAAAATAGTCAAACTGTGACTTTTAACTTAAAATTTTAAAAGTTTAAAAATTTAATTTTTTTCTTTTATTATGAAAGTACATAAAATTCTAAGAACACCACTTTTCGTTTCGTTGAAATCGGATGTAAATTGTGAAAGTTATACACCCTTTACAATATTATGCGTATATAGGGTTATTTAACAATGACTATTTTTTTTGGCAAGGCCGACGGGGTTAAATGAACCCCGACCATTTATTGCTACACCAGACAGAACATCACACATACAACAGAGGAAAGAAAGGAAAACAGGAGGCATTTGGCGTAGCAAGCACAGGGGAAAAAACAAAAAACATCAAAAAGAAAGAAAGACAACAACTAATTGATTAGAAGAAAGGAAGCACGTATCCCTGGCTCAATTGCAAACGTCAGCTGGCCCAAGGAATCTCTAATCTCACTCATAATCCACCTTTTGAAATTAACATCTGTTTTAGCATTTTCAACATCAAATAGCCTAGCATTTCTCTCCCTCCAAACTGTGGTAATAAAGCTTTTTAGTACAACATTGAAGGTTCGTTCACTTTCGTTTTTGAATCCAGCAAGAGCATAAATTCTATCCCATTCAATTCGGTTATCGTGGGAAACATTCCGCCTATGTAGCCTCGCCATCACAGTAATCCAGATTTGTTTTATAAGGGAACACTCAAAGTATAAGTGTTCAACTATTTCAGGCATGTCACTGCAAAACTTACATAAGAGATTGTTGCCCATACCCATGCATGCAAGCTTCGCACTAGTTAGCATCGCATGATTCAGAACTTTCCAAAGCATAAAGTCATGTCTCATACTGCTATCTCTTCCCCACGTATGCTTCCACCATCTCCATTTTGGACGAGTCCTGTTCTTCATCATGAATTCATACGTGTCTCCGATTTTGAAGGTAGCCCTTTTGTCCCCCCATAGTATACACATAGCAGCATTGGAAACCGGAGCGTAAGTACAAATTTTTCTCCAGAAATGTTGAATCCTCGGGTTTGACGAAGTAGTACGTGTAGTTTGTAGGTTGTACAGAGTGTCTCTAAATTTGGCAGCCTTATGTATACCAGCCTGATGCATTTCACAGTGATTAAATTGACGACTAAGGATGAGACCCGCCTCCAACCAAGGGTCATCCCAAAAGTTCACACTATACATTGGATTCGTGTTCATTTGAATGAGGGGAAGTACCTTTTCTTTGAGTTTAAATAAGCACTGCCACGTCCAACTCAAATTTTGAGGCTTGGTCATGCTCCACATACTCCTTCCCTTGATCACATTCTTATCAGACCAGATAGCCCATAGGCTATCAGTGCTATTATAAAATGTATCAATATGCTTAGCAAAGGCATCCATGTTCCAATGCATTAAGTTGAGAATACCCAGCCCCCCCCTTGTCCATTGGCGTTTCAACTAAACTAAATTTGATCGGGGCAATATGTCTACCTGTCATTCTGCCCTTCCATAGGTATCTCATGAAAGCACCTCTGATCATTTTGATCAATTTAAAGGGAAGAATATAGGTTCTTGCCCAGTACACTTGCAATGAGAAGATCACTGATTTAATAAGAGTTAATCTTCCAGCTTGACTAAGCAACTTGGAAGTCCAACAGCTTAACCTGGCAGTAATACTATCGAATAGAGGAAGACATTGGTTTGTAGTGATTCTAGATGTTGTTAATGGGAGACCTAAGTGAGTAATTGTGTCGTAATTTAGAATCAACCCAGTAGTTTGAGAAATAAGTATACATTGTTCAGTACTAACACCAGCAACGGTGATGTCAGATTTTCGAAGATTCACTTTCAACCCCGTCATATCGTAGAATTCGTCAAGAATGTGCATAATATTAGTAAGAGTATAGGTCTCAGGAGTACAAAACACGACAAGATCATCTGCAAACATCAGAGCAGAGATCCTTGGTTCAGAGCATGCAGGGTGAAGCTTGAATTTACCTTGTGTTATTATCCTATTGATCATTCTCGTTAAAAGCTCCATGACAAGAATAAAAATATAAGCTGATAGGGGGTCCCCCTGTCTAATCCCTTGTTTACTGACGAAAAAACCCTCATTCCTGCCGTTCATACTAACTGAAAATGTTGGAGAAGAGATGCATTCGTAAATCGAAGCAATGAAATGAGGTGGGAAGTCCATGTACCCCATGACTCTGACAATACTATTCCATTGCAGCATATCAAAAGCCTTCATAATATCCAGTTTCATCATAGCTCTAGGAGTAACATTCCTGCGCTTATATCCCTTAATGAGTTCATGGGATAGAAGAACATGATCCAAGATGTTCCTACCAGGTAAATAAGCAGCCTGATTTTTAGACACAATGGTAGGAAGCACGTTCTTAAGTCTGGTAGCTATGACCTTGGCGATACATTTATAAATAGTATTACAACAGGAGATGGGATGATATTCATTAACACTGTGAGCATTCTTGATCTTGGGGATTAGTGCTATGTTAGTGTAGTTGAATGATCTGAAGAGTTTACCTTTTTTGAAAAAGAGGAGAATAGCATTTGTAACGTCATCAGAGACGATTGACCAATAGGTAGTATAGAATAGAGCATTTAGTCCATCCGGACCACCACAAGATTCTGTGTTTAAAGAAAACATAGCTTGCTTTATTTCTTCAGGGGTAACTTCATTGCAGAGATAAGCATTATCAGCTGTATTTAGTCTCGGTAGTATGTCACTGGGTATTCGATCAATTTGCGGCAAGAAGTCGTTCACATTGCCGTATAAGTCAGAGAAATGATTGACAACAGCATCCTTGACCTCATCAGGTGTAGTGTGTAGATTTCCATACGTGTCATAAATTGTTGTGAAATTTTGTCTTGTTTGCTTATTCTTTAGGCTAGCGTGGAAGTAAGCACTATTTCTATCCCCCTTTTCTCGCCATTTGATTCTTGACTTCTGCCTAATCATATCACTCTCTTTACTTTAAGCTTGATAGTATTGCAATGAGAGAATACTCTCCTCTTCAGATAGGTTTGCATTATTTACAGAGGCCATCATAGCAGTCTGGACATCAGTTAGTCTTGCCTTAATCATAGCGCTCAACTTGTCGCCTTGACCATACTTAAATTGTATAAGTTACTTCTTCATTGTTATATTTTACTTTAATATGTGATAATATGTTATATTATGTATATTTTGACTTTTAAGTATTTTTAAAATGATAATATAATTTTTCTAAAGTTCATTTGAATTTATTTCTAATTTTAAAGCCTAGTCTACAATTTTAAGCCATTTTCTTAGTTTAATTATATATAATTAAAATTTATTTATTTATTTTATGCACTCACATTTATTTGCTGTGTTTTACTTTATTTTATTCATTTTACATGTATTTAAATTAAAGTAAATTTTTCCAAAGTACATTGAAGTTATTTCTAATTCTTAAGTCAAGTTTTCACTTTCTGTGCTATTTTTCATATTTTAATCATATCTAATTAATATTTAATTATTAATATTTTGTTTATCTGTTATATTTTCGAATTCTAACTGAAATTTATAAGTGTTTTCAGTTATTTAATATGTATATGAATATATATATAGGAAGTTTAAAAGGTTTGAAAGCAAAGAAACGTAAAACCGTTTTAACGTTTCTTCTTCCGTTTCTTTTCCAATTAATAGACTTAATTTCCTTTGACCGTCCTTTCTTTTTTGTAGCTGTGCATTTCTTACCTCATTTTCACGTGAAAACATTCCTCTCCACTTCATTTTTCACGGCTAGAAAGGTTTGGTAATGGCTCATCTTTTCCTCTTCCTTTTGCTCTTCTTTTTCCATTGTTTTCTTATATTTTGCCTTGTTTTCTCATGTGTATTGCTTGGCCTCTCCTCCATAGCCACGGACACCACCTCCTACACCTCTTCCCTTCCATCATCACCAGCTACCCCACTGGTCTTGACCAAGGCCGAGCCCACCATGGTGCCAAAACTCCAAAAAAATGCAACAATTCCCTTGAACAATGCTAGTTTGACCACCTTTGCCTCATCTCCTTCAACCACCACCTTAACCACCACCATAGCCACCTCCACCACCTCTGACCTGACCTCCACCCTCTGCCACATCACCCAACACCCTCTGGAAATCAGACCATGACCAAGCCGTGCCCATCCATTGAAGCTAGCACCACAAAACTCCTTAAAACATTGCCTAGACCACACATATCATCACCTACCCTCCATATCTTGCTTTTGCCACCCCTTAGCCACCACCACCAGCCACTCCACCATCTTTGGCCGCCGCTCTAGCTACTGTCCAGACCTGTACAAGCATGGCCAAGCCACCAGATGCCCATGGCCGATCCAAGAATGTCACAAAAACTCAACTTATTCAACCTTGACCCTATGTATGCTTTATGTTGCACCACTACACCTTCATCTCCACTTGTTGCCTTGCCTATATGATGTTAAACCTGACCTATATGATGTCATACCTGAGCCAAAGCGTCATCATAGCCAAGCATAAGTGTCCCTTAGGCCAAGCATTTGAATGGTTAAAGCGAGGTCAAGTAATCTATTCCTTTGTTGCTTCGTATTTTCATTCTTTCAACATTGTTTTGCGTTGAATATTTATGTGTGTATTGTCTTGTTTTGGTTATTGTTTACAAGACAAATATCAAGGCTCTCCATTCATTCAAATCAAAAGTCATGCTATATCGTGCTTGTCATGCTTGTGGAATCGCACTTGTGTTTGTTGTTTTGGTCTTCAGGTTGAAAAAGTGAGTCTTTCTCACTCTGACATTTATACTTATGAAAAGTGAATTGATGACAAGTGTTTAGTAATAAAAAATGTTTATGCAAGTTAATGATGATCATATGATATGCTATGAAATGTTATTACCATATTATTACCATGTTAAAACTGTTAATTTTCACCTGACATCTGATATATGACTGTATATTGTGATATTGACCTTGTTTATATTATTTCTGCATATGATCACACTGCAAGTTCCCTGTTAAAAAAAAATGTTATGGGCTGAAATGATAGTCCTGAATGGTTTTAAATTTTTCATTTTGACTTGGGATTGCGGGTTTGAAATGATAAAACCCGGATTTTTCTTTGTAAATTACGGGTTGAAATGATATATTACCCGTATCACTTTACCTAGCGTAGAAAATTTTATACAGGCCCGTAGTTAAAATATGCTTTTCTAAAAATTTTAAAATATTTTAGAAATTTAATTATTATAATATTTTGATTTGAAATTTAATAAAAATAAAATTTTTGTAAAATATTATTGATTTTATGAATAATTGTAAGTGAAATGAATTAATGAAAAAGTTAGAAATTTTGAACGTAAGTTATTTTGTTAAATTTTGATTTAATTTTAATTGGAAATTTAATTGAGTATGAAATTATGATAAATTTATGATAATTTGAATTTAAATGAATTTAAAATGATTTTTATCATATTTATGATTTTTTAATAAAGTTGAAATGTGAAATGATATTTTAAGTTGAAACTTTGAAATATAACTAGAATTGGAAATTTATGAAATTGACGTAAAGTGAACTTTTAGTTAAGCAAATAAAAATAAAACTAAGTTATATTTGAGAATTTGAACTTAAGTGTTAATATGAAATTTAATGTAATGGATTTTAAAATTGAACATTGCATTCTAATAAGTGGATTATTATTAAATCTTGATTTTTGAATGGAAATTTAACCCTGTAAAATCATGAACTTGAGGAAAATTAAATGATGTTAAAATTTTGAAAATGTATGACTTTATAAGTTAAAAATGTTTTAATAAAAATATAACTGGTTGAGAAATTTTATGAATATTTGAAGTTAATTGACTGCATTTTTGAAATGATATTAATTACAATGTAAATGATATTACAGTAATTGTAAATATTGTAGTTGATGATAATGAACTAAAAAAAAAGCTATTGAAAAAAACTATTATAGAAATTGTTGTAAGTACTATGATTTTTGAATTTAACTAAGTTTATTTGAAATTTAAGAAAACTCTATTACAACATTTCTAAACGCTGTCTTTTGTTAAATTGAACTGTTTTGAATGTAACTTTCTGTAGAGTTTTCTAAATGTTGCGAAAAGTGAATTTTCACTGTTTTGATAAACTTAAGTGAATAAATGAACTTTGGAAGTTGAAATTATTGGAAATTTAATAATTTAATTATTAAGCATAATAACTTCATTGAAATGAAAAAAAAGAATTTTTGGAATATAAACTGTTTTAAAATATGAATTGAAATGGTATTTTAGATTGAATAAAATGAATAATGATTTGAAATGAATGAAGTTTTGAAAAGATACGATATTTTGATATATTAAAATGATTTGAAAATGAAGTTTTGAAAGGATATGATATTTCGATATATTAAAATGATTTGAAACGAAGTTTTGAAAGATATGATATTTTTGATATTAAATGATTTGAAAAACGGAGTTTGAAAGATAGGACATTTTGATATTAACATGATTTAAAAAGAAGTTCCGAAAGATATGATATTTTGGAACTGAAAGGTAGTGTTGAAAGGGTATGAAAATTTAATATATTGAAATGGTTAGAAATGACTTGATATTTATTTTGATAAATATTTGAATTGAAAGATATTTTACGATGATATATTGAAATGGTTTTGGAAATGATTTAATCTTTATTTTGATAAAGATTTGGATTGAAAAGGATATTTTATTTTGAAGTATAAAATATTGTTTTAAAGTTATAACTACGGGTTATAATAACGATTGGTTGTTAAAGAGACCGGGATCGGATATTGTCTTATAGCCGGCCAATACCGAAAACCACTTTAACAACTGTGTACGCGGTGGAGATTCCAGAATGAAGTAGGATGTTGGAGACGTTCTTGAGGTATATTACGTGGACCCATCTCCCGTGAGTTGGCATATATGACTAAAACAGGAGCTATACCGGGCGACACAAAGGGTCGCACCCTTTCATCGAGCATGCTCCATCGGAAACCATTCTATTACTGTTGTGATTCGATTCGGTGGCGCCACTTTGATTCGGGGGTATTGTTCGAGGTGGGCGGAAGCTGCTGGCTTGCCGTCACCACTGGTCCGGGAGTGCAAACGGTGTATCCACCTTGGCATTGCCTCGCGTGCCGTGTCATATCCTTATATCGAGCCCACTACGATTTTGGTTTTGAAGATCCAACCGCATTAAGGTTCACCATCCCCTTAACGCTATTTTCTATGTGATTATACTTTACTCATTAGACACTACCGTATATTGCGTATATTACTACATAGTAAATAGTTTAACGGATCCTTAGAGGATGGGCGGTCCCAAGCATCCTTTAAGTTACTGATGCATTTTGTTACTGTTCACTTGAGTTGATTTACAGTTTATAAGTATTTATGTCCTGACTCGAGGGTTTTGTGTTTTTCTTTACGCTCGGGTCAGATTGAATGAGTTAGCATTCAAGATTCACCTTCGACGTTGGAGCTTTTCTTGAAGATCCAGCCATCTATTTTGTTTCAGTATCCAGTGGTTCAGTGATGTATCTGATTTGTACCCAATGTATCTTGTTACTCTTCTGTTGTATCTTATTTAACTCTGATGTATCTCATATTTATATAGTAGCTTCATGAACTACTATCTATTTTTCTTCCGCTGCATTTTATATATCTGTGTCTGTGATCTGTAATTTTGTTTACTGTACATTCTGAGATTTGCCAAATTTTTATTTACAACGCGGTATTTTGAGCAATTCAATTTCGGCATGAGTGTCTACCCATACACTTATAATGGATATGAATGGTTGAAAATACCTGGTTGTTACAATGGGACGATACAGCAAGGTATAGGTATGGTTTCTCGCCTTCATTTGGAGTTGAGAGTACTGGTGGTCTCTGGAGGTGTTCGATTAAGTTAAGGAAGGCCGTCGAGCATTGGTCAGTCCATTCGAACTTTCCTTTGTCTTTCTTTAGAGCTTCAAAGAAAGGGATGCATTTGTCGGTTGCTTTAGAGATGAACCTGCTTAGGGCGGCCACTTTTCCGTTTACGCTTTGCATCTCTCTTCGAGTGGATGGCATCTTGATATCATGCAAAGCTCGAACTTGTTCAGGGTTTGCTTCAATCCCCCGGCATGGACGATGAATCCCAAGAACTTTCCCGACGATACTCCGAAGGAGCACTTTAGAGGATTCAACTTCATTCCATATTGGCGAAGTACTTGAAACATCTCGTCCAGGTGATTTATATGATCGTTGGCTTTCCTTGATTTTACCAGCATGTCAACCACATAAACTTCCATAGTTCATCCAATTAATTCCGCAACATCTTGTTGATGAAGCGCTGATAAGTAGCTCCGGCGTTTTTAAGTCCAAAAGGCATTACTTTATAGCAGTACAATCCCCGGTCAGTGATGAAACTAGTGTGGTCTTGATCGGGGGCGTGCATAGGGATCTGGTTATATCCTGAGTATGCGTCCATAAAGGATAAGAGTTCGTGTCCCGCTGTGCTGTCCATGAGTTGGTCGATTCGGGGGAGTGGGAAGCAGTCCTTTGGGCAAGCGTCATTTAAGTTGGAGAAATCGATGCATGTTCGCCACTTCCCATTAGCTTTCTATACCAGTACCGGGTTGGCGATCCATTCTGGGTAGATGGCTTCTCGTACGAATTTATTGGCAAGTAAGTTCTTTACCTCTTCCTCGAGGGCTGCTGATCGTTCTGCCCCCATGCTCCTCTTTTTCTGCTTCACTGGCACCTTGGTGGGATCGATGTTCAGCATGTGGCATGCTACGTCTGGGGAGATTCCTGTCATGTCAGCGTGCGTCCATGCAAATACATCCATGTTGTGGCAAAGAAAATCAATGAGTTGATCCTTTAATTCTTCTTTTAGTTGAGATCCGATTTTCAATAGTCTACTTGAGTCGTGTTTGTCTACAGCTACGAATTCCATAGCCTCTACAGGCTCGGCGGTGGCCTCCTCCTCTTTGTCCCTGGGGTCTAACTCATTGAAAGGATCACTGGTATATCGAAAAGGAGGGGCTTTCTTTAGTTGCTATGCTTCCAAGTTTTTCATGCAGAGAGTAGTCTCTGCATTTTTCCCTTTATCCTTTCTACGGTTATTGCGATGTTCAGTTACATAGCAGTCTGGAGCAGCGTCTTGATCTCCCTCCATTTCTCCTATTCCGTTATCTGTTGGAAATTTCATCTTTAGGCGCCATGGGGCTAGGACAATTTGGAAGTCGGACAAGGCTGGCCTTCCCAAAAAGGCGTTGTAGGCCGAATGGTTCTCTATTAGTACAAACGTTTGTTTTCGCATAGCGGAGCGAGGATGACTTCCTATTTCGACAAAGAGATCCAGTTGCCCGAGGGGCATCTTCGCATCTCCAATGAAACCATGTAGTGGTTTGCTGCAGGGGGACACATCCTTCATTGACAGCTTCATTTTGTCGAAAGTATGCTTGAATAGGATATTTACTGAGCTTCCAGTGTCTATTAAAATTCGGAAAACTTTGGCTGGACCGAACCAGGCAGAGATGACCATAGGATCCATGTGTGGGTACTGTCTTCCCTCTAGATCACGCCTACTGAATGTGATGTCGTCATTCTCTTTCCGTTTCGGGTGGCGTTCTTCCATAATAGAATTAACGTAGCCTTCGTCGTTTCTAAGTGACTTACCATATCTTTCCATCTCTGCCCAGCTTCTGTCGGCAATGTGTGGTCCTCCTGATATGGTATGGACCACTATCTTCTCTTGACTGGAGCCGCTGGTGTTGCAATTTCCTCCGCCTACTTCTGGGAGGGGCAGCCCAGGATTCTCATTGGTAGGAGTCGAAGTCCTATTCTGGCTTTTTACATAGTGTTCCAGTCTCTTCCTTCTGATGTGTTCTTCAATCAAGTCCCGGAGATGGTGGCATTCGTTGGTGTTATGTCCATGGGATTCGTGAAAGCGGCAGAACTTTCCAGACTTGAGTGCGTTATCTGGCTCCTTCTTGTGCGGGGGCGCTTGTACCTAACTTCGTCTTCAGTGCCTAGGAAGATGTTTTTGATTGTTTCATTCAAAGGAGTGTAGGAGTCAAATCTTGGTCCTGGTCGATATAGGCGCTTTTCTCCCTTCTTGCCCCCAGCATTGTCTCTAAGTCACTTCTCCGAACATCCTTTGCTGCAGAGGGAACTCTGTCTGGAGCTGTCTTAGCCTGTTGCCTCGGCTGCTTCTCAGTGGCAGCATCTTCAAGTCTCATATACTTTCCAGCTTCATGGAAGAAATCAGGTAAAGTAGCTGGTTTTTCCTTGGTTAGTCTTCTAACAAATTTAGTATCCGGATGTACACCACTGCAGAGAGCCATTAGGATAAGTTTCTCGTCGGCATCTTGGACAGCGCCGCTGCGGCGTTGAATCGGGTTAGATATTGTTGCACTGTCTCTCCGGGTTTCTGTTTGATATTAGATAAGGAATAAGCGTCCTTAGGTTGTTCCACATGAATGCGGAACTGGCTGATGAACTTTTCTTTCAACATTTCCCATGAGCTGATGGACCCCTGGGGTAGGTGGCAGAACCAGGAGGTAGCTAGATCTGCCAAGAATAGTGGGAAGCATTTACACAACACTCCCTCCGTTGCTCCGCTCATGAGCATATGCTGGGTGTATCTCTGTAAGTGTACGATGGGGTCAGTGGTTCCCTTGTAAGGTTCCATTGTTGGCATTTTCCATTCCCAGGGGGTGATGGCAGTTTTGATATTGCGGGTGAAGGGGCTGGTTACCGTAGCACCGATCCCCCGATCCCTTTGTTCCCATTGGATGCACTCTCTGAACAATCGTGCCATCCTTTCATCAGAATTTGGAGCGGATAGAAATAAGTTTTGTTCTTCCCTGCGGGATTGATTCCGTCCAGACGACTTGTAGGGATGGTATCGTCTGTCACTACTAACATCCTCCAATGGCTGCCTCTGGTCTTCTGAGGGCATGCTGGGGTCAGCCACAGTTGGCCCTTGCCTTGATCTTCCCCTGTTGGGTTCTGTTCTCAGCACTTCCTCGGGTCCAACTTCGGCTGGACTCCTGCTCGGCCCCGTCTACTGGTGTTTCCCTGGTTAGGTAGCATGACAGGCTCAGCTACATCCGCCCCCTTCCTGGTACCTCCTCTGTTGGGTTCGGTTCCAAGTGTTTCCTCGGGTCGGAATTCGGGCTGAGTCCGGGCTCGGCTCCTACCATTGCTATTTCTGTTGTTAGCCTCCTCGAAGAAGAAAGATCTTGTCGCCTCCCAGATCCTCCATACCGGGACTCACCCCATGATTCAGTGTTGCGGTTGGATTCTTCAGCATCCCTTAAGCGTGACATGAGTTGGTCCACCAAGGCTTCTTGTTGAGATGCGAAGCGGTTAGCTACTTCAGCCACAATCCTATCAAGATCCGTCCTTGTAATTGGTTGTTCCGTAGCAGGAGCCGTCGGATTTGCCTGATTTTCGTTTGCTGTTGGAACCGGACGATTTTCTTGATTTCTGACTACTGGATCTGGGATACTGCTAGTTGCAATGTTCTTTCCTTTTTTAGCATCTTTCTTCCGTCCGGGAGGCATGTTTTCCAAGCAATGAACGATGCTAATAGAAAAAGTGTTAAGTGGGAGAAGCTGAAGCTTCGAGCTCCTGAGTTCAGCTCTCAGTGAAAGCACCAAAAATGTTTGCACAAAAAATGGGCAAACACCTCCAAGTCGTATGAATTAGTTGATTTTATGTTGTTTCTACTGATTTGGGTGATTTATGCAAATATATAAAAAACAAGGACTGAACTGTAAAAGATACACAGATTTATAGTGGTTCGGCCAGAATGTGCATACGTCCACTTTATATGTTATTCTCCTTTTTTATTCAGATTACAAGTACAAAGCTTTGATTACAAGTAAATGAAAGTTGTTTGAAAGTTCTATCCGTGATTGAGCTCTCAAACTTGTCTGCCATTGTTGTACCCCTGCCCCTCTATTTATAGAGTGAGGTTGGGGGCAGGGGTCCTGGATGTATATAGCTGTTGATGGGCCTGGGCTAAAACGATCTGGCCTGGCAATGTTGGTTCGGTGTACGTTGGATAGGTGGTCCGGTTAGGATGGTTCGGTGGTAGGAGATAAGTGGACCGGTTAGGTTGGTTCGGTGGTAGGAGATAAGTGGACCGGTTAGGATGGTTCGGCAGGAGCTTAGAGGAGATTGGTTCGGCGGTGGGTTTGGACCGGTGGCAGGTTGGTTCGGTAGTGCGAATCGGCAGTGCTCAGTAGGTGGGTGGTTCGGCAGGAATGATGTGGAGCCGGTCCGGTGGTGCTTCCAGGGCTTTGATTCGGTGATGGGGGCTTGGAGATTGGATCTGGTCCGGTCATGCCCTTGGTTCGGTGGTTGTGAAAAGGCCCCTAACATAATGTTTATTACGTAAAACAGAAATCGCAAATTGCTGAGATGGCACTATGGATTTTTTTGACATCCAACATGTCAGCATGAGACTCCATTGCACGCTAATTCATTTTTATTACCCCTCAACAGATAACCGTTAAACCAATTTTCTTTCAAATTGAACGTGTCAGCAGGAGCCTTGATCGCAGGCTAATTTCGAAGAAGAATGTTTAAACATTTATTAAATTGTGATTATGTTTAATAAATTTGTTATGTTTAAGGCATTGTAGAACATAACAGATATTGAAACAAAAACATATCAATTATCAGTTTGATATAAATTTGTGTAGCAACATAACAGATAGTTTGAGACAAATTCAAAGCAAGCTAATTCTACTGTACAGTTATTAAAAGCAGGAAATCAAGATGGACGTAGTTAATTAATGTGCGATAATAGCATCACTTTGCAAACTAGAAACATTTACTACTTAAAATCTGAATAAAATAGACACCTAAATTAATTTTCGACTTTTGAATTGGGATTTATCCTTGTTGAAACCTAAATTTTAACCAACTAATTGAATTATAGATCATGCAACCAACCAATTTTTAGTTGAAGTATGAAATAATGGTCAGCTTTTTCATCAAATTATTTGATTGTCATTTTCAGAAGGTTAGATAATCTTTTTTGTGACAGCGGAGACTGTACTTGTTGTTGGTATCTTTGTTCTCATTTTTAAGATTGCCTAGAAGAAGACTTTCCCAGGTTTTTCGCTATTTTTTCCTTTTACACCAATATTTTTATGTTCTTTTTTTTCATTTTATTATTTGAATTTGATTAATAAGAAAATGTTCACAACGTACTCGCTCTGATCTACAGGAAAATAACATGATTATCAACTAAATGCGCAAATCTCATTTCATATTTCAATCTCTCTGTTCTTCTGAAAGTACTTTATCAGAAAATCACATTTATAATTGCATAAACACATACTCAAAATATGCTATAAGAAAACACATCTTAACCGTTGAATGAAATCTTCTGCACAACGAACATTTGTTGTAATCAAACATTCATATTTTAATCAACTAAACCTAGCTAAAACAAATTGTTGCCACTGACTAGGTACTAATAGTAATTAGTTTTGTATCCTTATTTAAAAACTAATTCATAATCATCTGTCCAGTCTCCCTAGTATTTTTTAATTTGACTTCAATTTTTACGTGGATTTGAATTTAAATGCAGGGGACTTCAATTTTTGTGTAAAAATTCAATTTATTCAGAAAAGGCATACATACCTCAAACCCAAAGTAAACCCTTCAAATTCGACGAGAGCATCTAAAGTGATAGGTAGTGGCTTCTTTCAAATGGCATGAGTTCCAGGCAAGCACGGCAACAACGACGCACCTCCAATGACTCCCAAATGTTGTGATTTCCAAATTTTGGCGGACAACGACAATCTCTCAGATGTCTTTGATTCTCCAGGTAATGACAATCTCTTAGGTGGCAGAGGCACGCGATATTAGGCGATGGCATCTAAATTCGATGGAAGCAACACGAGCTCATCCATGGTGGCAGCGAACTCATTCTTCAGATCTTTGTGAAAACTCTTTACGGAGGCTCCAGATTTCGGCCGCACTTTGACTTTTGGTGGTGACGACGACTTCATCATGTGGTGTTATCATGGTTGATTGGTTTAGGATAATATGATGGAGGAAACAATTTAGGGTAGGGGAGATAGAAAATAATGTTTAAGAAGTGGATATGATTTTCAAAACATAATTTTTGTGTATAATTCAAGTAGTGCAGCGGAATAAAAAATGGGCGGGCAAGCTAAATTTTTTTTGATGGCGTTGAAGCTTAATAAAATACAACTGAAAATCAAATATAGTTGCACTTAGATTTAAACGCCACCAGTAAATGCTACTAAAAACAAGTGTTCATGTAATGCTCCTATTGTAGTTTTATTCTCAGACCTTGGGATTAATCCACAAACATGATTTTTGGTAAACTGATTCAGTTCTTGTTGTATAACAAGAATCCATGAATCAACTAATGATTCTACTTTTGAATTTTTAGGTTCATTAATTAAGATAAAGGCTACATTACTCATTTTATTTAATTGATTTCTTGTTTTTAAAACTGACTCTATATTTCCTAAGATATTTTCCATAAGATAATCTTTCAAATATTTTGTTCGTTTATTTGGATTTGAGTTTTCTGGGTTATTATTATTTTCATCATTAGTGGTTTATATTATTTTTTTGATTAATTCTTTCTTCTTCATCAAAATAGTATTATTTACTATAAAAGTTTCATCAAATGAAACATGTAATGCTTCTTCAATGGTATTAACTCTGGTGTTAAATTTCTATAAGCTTTAATTTTATTTGAATAGCCAATAAAGATTTCTTTATCTGATTTAGCATCAAATTTCTCTAAATTATCTTTTGTATTTAATATAAAACATTTACTACCAAAAATTATAAAATAAAATACTTTAGTCCTTTTATCATAAAATAATTCATAAGAAGTTTTCTTTTGTCAAAGGTTTTACTAAAATTCAATTCAAAATATAGCATGATGTAGCAACTGCTTTAACCCAAAACTTTTAGGCAAATCACTATCATTTAGCATAGTTCTAGCACATTCTTTTGCAGTTCTTTTTACGTTCTACTACTCTATTTTGTTGCGGTGTTCTTGGAAATAAAAAGTTATGTGTAATTCCTTTCTTATTACAAAAGTTCTCAAAACTTCCATTTTCGAACTCACCTCCATGATCGCTCCGAATATTTTTAATTTTAAGTGACTTTTGATTCTAAATTCTTTTAGTAAAAAATTTAAACATTTCAAAAGCTTCAATTTTAAGTTTTAAGAAAATTGTCCATGTATATCTAGACAAATTGACAATTACAAAAATGTGTTTATTATTATTTACAGATTGTATCTATGAGGGTCCGAAAAGACCTAGGCAAAGAAGTTCAATGAGTTGAGAAGTAGAAATCATATCTTTTAATTTAAAATAGCCATTATGATGTTTTTATATTTGGTAGGCATCACACTAGTTGTTGACATTGAAACTCATTTTAGTGGGACCTCTAACCAATTCATATCTAGTAACTTTTAGATAGATGTTTAAAATTCAAATAACCAAATATTTTATGCTAAATCCAAGAGTTACTTGATTTAGCCAAAGGATGCAAATTGTCATTGGACACTTACATATTTATAATGTTAATGTTGCATTTTCTAATACCTTCAAAGATAACGTTTGACTCATTATCTTCTATTAGGAAAATATCTTTTTCAAACATAGTTTTAAAACCTTTGCCACATAATTGACTAATACTAAGCATATTATATTTCAAATTCCTAATTAGAAAAACATTAGAAATAGTAGGAGTTTTAGAGTTACTGATGTTACCGATGTCAATCACATAGCCTTTAAAGTTGTCTCCGAAGTTAACCGATCCATCGTCTTTGTAAACAATATGTTTCAGGATCTCTGGATTTCCTATCATATGTCCTAAGCAACCACTGTCTTGTATCCATTTGTCCTTCTTGATTTCTGATGTATGAATATCAAGTGTCTATTAGCCATTAGCCATCTAACATACTCGTTCCTGCAATTTAACATTATACATTTCCAATATATCAAGTAAACTTTTCAAAATAATCAGTTCCTAATCTATTTGAAATAACATATTTGTTTTACAAAATTGTTTTTATATAAAATTGTTAAAAAGAGTACTAATAATATTACTTGCCATTTTTAATTTTCAAAAATCAAATTACAAGTTTTTTGAAAACCTATTGCTCTAATACCAAATGTGGATTGTAGAATAATGGATTTCAAGGCTAATTTAATACTAGAGAGCGGTGAATGGTGTTTTCTAACTTATGTTAATCTTTATAAGTTTCTTTTAGCATTAATATCAAATCACAAGTTAATAACATAGATTTATACTAAAAACCAGTCATAAAAGCAATCATCGATAAATATAAAAGTAAAAATTAGAGAGATGGTACCAGGGATTTTATACTGATTTGGATTTCTCCTACATCCATCCCCATTTAATTTATTGTATAGATTTTTTTTCAACAAGACAACTTTTTACTGTAACAAGCAAACTAATTACAATCTCGATTCAGGGCTAAAAGACACACCCTCCCATATTCTAACTCCGGGGCGAACTCATTTGATTTAAATAGGCTACAAACACACGTAGTAGATTTAAACGGGCTACTAAGCAAGCCCACTTGATTTGATCATGCTACAAGCACACCCTCTTGATTTGAATGGGCTACAAGCATACCCACACAAACAAGAATAGAGTTGATGTTTTCCAAAGACAAATAGCTAAACATCAAATACAATTGATTCAATAGCGTCTTAGATAGCACTTTAATCTTTGAAATGAGTGAGAGGTACTTGAAACACAGTGAGTAAGTAGCAATGAACCAATATAATGAAGTATAAATTGATTTTATATGATTTTGACTGGAATAGAGTATATTTTTCAAGAGAATTTTCAAGAAGGTAAGGAGTAGGAAGGAAAAAAGTAATTAATTAGTTAAAAATTCGTTTGCACTCCCCTTGTAACTCCCCATAAAATGAACCATAAATAAATAAAATAAATTGAATTAAATATGATAAGTGTCTTATGATCCGAACCTGGAGACGTTGTAACAGCCCGCAAATCCATACCCCTTGAGTCAACGCTATTCTACATCAATCAACTCAAGTTGAACAGAAATACGAACCATTTGGGTTAAAGAAGAAGAGGTAGAAGAAGAAAATAGAAAACAACATCAGAATCTTACCATCGCAGCGGAATAAAATATAATAGATAATAAATGATCTTTACACAAAATCAAATATATCTGTTTATGTATTACATCATTAGAGTACATCAATCACAGTTCAACATCAATAACATACAATTGGATACAAAGTGGAATAATAATCAAGTACGAAAGTACGTATCGTCATCCAGCTCGTCTCCTGAGCTCCACAGCATCATATCCTGTAACCTATAATACTAGGTCTGACCCGAGCATTATAGTTAAATAACACCCGAGTCAGTCTGGAACACCAACGTGAGAAATCACACTCAAATTGATTATTAAAGTTTCAAAAATCCTTTTGAAACCAAAAGCATCTCGTAAGACCACGCCACAAATAAACATGTCGGCTTTTTACCTTACGACAGCTAAAACACTTTTTATTAAAATCATCCGATATTATAATTGGGTCTATTTATAAATACTTATTAAAATAGCCGAAATTATTACAGGATTAAATTCTAGCTACTAGCCAGAGAGTGGGTAATACAAACAAAACTCGTAAAAGGCGCGTAGGGAAAATGGATTCCAACTAATGACTAGGCACTGGGGTACTACCTGTCACGGTACCTGGTCTAGATCAACATACCGAGGATCACTCCCGACCCCCTGCAACACAAGACCAGGACTACTCCTTACTGGATAATCCCGAGTAAGATCACCCCATGGTTGTGATCAGCAACCGCACCACTAAGCCGAAATAAAAAGGGACATCTAGACAGGGATGACCTCACCCTGAAGTGGGTGCTACCCACCTAGACTTGCTGCATAACCCCTGATTTTCAGTCATTCCCGGTTGATGAGGCTTGAGGCTAAACGTTACCTTTTATATCGTTTCACTTAGAATGCTCATCGTCCACCTAACGATGTTCTGAAAGCTTTCAATCCATACAAGTCCGTCCCGGGTTCGAAAGGAACCGAAGGCACAATTCCTACTACATCTATTTCGAAATATCCTTAGGATTGGTAGCGACTAGCCTTTGCACTTCACTGCTCCATCTTCGACTCCAAACTCATTTTTCCACGAAAACGTATAAACCGAATCGAGGTGGTTTTCGAGAAATAAATCCTAATCTCGGTCTCTTCGAAACGATCAGCGCATTTGACCTATATTGATAGTCGGTTATTTAACTATCAATGAACATTCACAACATCCATCAATAATAAATAATCTCCTAAATTATTTATTTTTCTCTAAATATCTTCGCAAGATATATTTCTATTTTCAACCCTTTTGAAAACAGTTTCAAATCATACCTTTCTAATAAGATAAATTTTCAAATATTCATTTCCATTGAAACAACCAAGCACAAAACTTAAGATTTTTTTTAAAATAATTTAAAACTCTTAATTATAAATTATCCTTTAAAACATTTAAATTAAAATTACTTTAATACTTTATTAAAAATGTATACTACAGGAATATTTAAAATGAGGCTACTTTATAAAATATAAACTAGATTTTCTCTCTTAAAACAAATAGAAAGTCACTTTTAAATAATTACTATTATAATAGATTAAAAGAAAATACTTACTTTAGAATTTAAATATTTTAGAAATAATAAATTTTTCAAAACTTGCTTTTTAAAACAATTTTAAAACTTTTAACTTATATTTAAAAATTTACTTTGAAAACGTACTTGGTTATCTTGGGAGAATTTCCAATTTCAATCACTTAAATCAATTTTCCAAATTGATTCCCAATTTACTCCATTTGAAAGAATTTTTTCACTTACTCAATTCGTTTCAAAATCCATTAATTTGTAGACTTTATTCATTTATTTTTCTTTTGTTTTGATTTTAAATCCTTTAACTGAAACATACCAATTTCAAATTTTCCAAATCTCCACTTATTTCTTAATAATTTAAATCTAAAATTTAAAATAAATGCTTTATTCTTTTAAATAATAACACTGAAGTTTAAAATTCATTATCTACCTGTTTATTTCAAATCCTCTTTTTTTATACGGAATTTATTTATTAGAATTTTAATACCACTATTATTCTTATCCAGTTCATTCTTAATTTATTTAAAATTTTAATAATTATTTTACTTATAAATTCTCTTCCTTTTATTTTCAAAAATCCAATTCTATATATTTTGATGACTCAGTGTACCGAAATATATTCAAGTAAACCATAATATCCAATATCACAACTATCAATAATATTCATTATAGAATATTCATAACAGAGAATATTAAACAATATAAATAGTTTTGAGGGATCCAGTTGGATCCCTCCAACCTGTTTCCCTGCATCCACAGACGTTAGCACAACATAAAATACCAATTCCACTTCGAGGTGGAATATCGCGGTATATGGGATTTAAATAAAATATCATCCACTATTATGCGGTGCATAGGGTCTCATCCGCTATATAATGCGGGAAATCAATCATTTCAAGATGTATTATATACTATAATATAACATATCAAATCAATTCAATCATCCAACCAATTATTTAAATTTAACCATTTAAATATAAATTAAAATTCAACTGAGTAAGATTAACTCACCTTCTATTTGTTGATGTTTGCAATCCATTTCCATTCCGCACTAGTTTTCTTCATGATTCTAGACCTTGTATAAATATTTACGGTTTATTAATATTCGCCATAAATCGAACAAATCAATTTCCATTAAGAAAATTAGTTAACCAATGATTTTATTTTAAACTAACCATTAAATTTTAAACTAATTCCTTTAAATAAAAAAATGTTTTTGGTAACTAAAACAATTAGATAAGTAGGTTAAACAAATAAATCTCTATAACAAATTGCCTTAAAATCCTCTTGTTACAAAACAGTTTATATCCAAATTGTAGGTTCATCACCAATTTTTATAAAATACAAGATTTAACCGTATAACAAAAAAATAGAATCACAAACAGTTTATATTCAATTATTTCTTTTTATACAAGTTTATCTCCTTTTAAAAACAAACTACAGGTTCACTTTCATTTTTTATTTTTATTTTTTTTCCTCTGTATGTGTAGACATCACTTATTTAATCAAATTAAAACAAAAACGATACCTCGACAGCAACATCGGCCACAACTCCTACCCTCACCGACTACCGAGAGGCCGCCACCACTCACTCCACCTCACGCTTGTCCCATCACCAACAGCTGCATCCAAACGCTAGTGCTTTTCCTCTTTCATCGCAAACCCACGTCGCACCTGAAAGATGCGGCCGCCTATGTTGACGCTCGCCGAAACCCCTCGCGCCTTGCCTCAAGATTCCAGATCGAAATCCCTTTCGAACTCGTGAAGCCCGCGCCTTGCCGACCTCCATTTTTTTTGACTTGAATCGATTTCGAATTGGGATGAAACAGAATGAGCAGCCATTATCTTATCCTTTTTTTTGATGTTTTGTTCGAATGGATGAGAAGAAGAAGGGTGAGAGGTTTTAATTAGAAGGCTCGGCTTTAGATTTCAGAAGAAGGAAGACGCGAGCACAAGTTTCTGCCAAGTGTTCAAACAAATAAAATATGTAATTTATCTTTTAAAAATAGTATTATATTAAATACATCTATATGTCTTTTTAAATTCAAATTTAAATTGAAATTGTCACAATTACTCAATTCGAAACCTCGATCGTATGGAGAAGATACTTTTTGAAGCACTAAACATTGAATTTTCGATATAAATTCCAACGCGTTTATATGTCGTACGCTCACACGACAACTCCAAACGCCATGAAAATTGAAATCCGATAATAATTCAATATTACAGATCCAATGACACTGATTTCGTCGAATTCCGAGACTGTGTCTCGGAAGGCAGTTTTTAAATTTAATTTAAACGATAAAATGTCAAAACTGAACAAATCAGTGTTAAATCCAAATTTTAAAACTTTTATTATCCCCAACACTATAATATAAATTTTATAAACCTCCAAATTATTTTTAATCGTCTTAAATCTCCAGATTCAATATTTTACCCAACTTCCAATTATTATATTCAATTATTTAATTATCAAATAAATAGTGATATTTGAATTCAAGTTAAAATTAACTTTTAAATATTTAAAAATCAATTAAATATTTCAATTTCAAATGCTCAAAAATTCCGGGTCGCAACATTCCTCCCCCTTAAAAGAATTCCGTCCCCGAAATTGCTAGTTAGGAAGAATGGTCTAATACCCGTTACTATTTTTCCAAAATCAAGCAGTTTTATCAACTTGTCATAACATATCTTTTATTAAAGACCCACTATTACTTCAACCAACTTCCCTAAACCTTCCATAGTTTTCAAATAACTTTACTTATTCAACCATTCAAAATTAAATTATCAAAAATTTCTCAAAAATTTTCTAACTCTCTAAATTTTCGAAAATTTTCGCCAGCGTCTCCTTTGCGCGGCTATCTCGGTACAACTACAAAAGGCCTCTACGGGCTCCTAAATTCCAAAAGAAAACAAAAATCCAAGTGGCTATATCAAAAACCCAATCAAATTTCATATAGAATTTTGAACACATACCTTTTTGGTGGGCAATTGAAATTTATCATCTGAAATCAAAACCAATTTTCCTTTCCCTTTATAATACCTGCATATCCTACATAGCAATAATATCCAATCACAATATTCCAAAAACATTTTGTAGACTTCCTTATAAAATGTCAACATTTATTCATTCAAATATTAACTTAGAATATATTTGTAATATCAATTTCCAATTAAGAATTCACCATTCCTTTCTTAAGTTTAGTATAAGCATTTTATATGCTTCTTTATTTATTTTCACTTCACCACTTTAGTTTATATCTACTTTTATTCAAATTGGTTCTCCCATTTCTATCCGAATTCAATTTATTCTTAGTTATGAATATAAAATTTTCATCTTCCATTCATAACTAATTCATATTATTATTTTAAATTAGTTTCATTTACTAATTTATTTCAATTTTCAATTTGAAATCGTTTTGTCGCTAACAATTTTTTTTTCATAAATTTTCAAAAAAAATTCTAACTCCCAAAATTTTCAAATTTTTTGGCAGAGTCTCCTTTGTACGGAAGAGCTTTTTCAATTTGACAAAAGATATAAATATATATACATCGACCTACCCGGTCGGAAAAACAAAAACAGTTCATATTTTCTATTTTTATTGCGTAGGCATACCTTATTTAGCATTTATATGCAAGCGGCTTATTTATTTAGCAGTTAGCGTGCCCAAAATCCAGCCAAACGGCTTCCCGGTACCTGGACTTACTCAATTCAAACATTTAAGTGCAATATATATAAAGTTTAACAATATTTCACTTATTTGCAATAGTTAAACACATAAATTCTAACAGCAATGCACGGTAAATTCTTTCCGTAAGCAATTTGTGTAGTTTAATATTAATTCAACTGTTTTCAATCAATTCATATACCATTTTCATTCAACTTGCATGGTTTACATGGTTTACAACCCACTTGCTTACATTCCATTCATTTTTAATTTTAAACTAACCCATATTATTCCAATTGATTTTAAAAATCAATTCTATTCACCTCTGTTAATACATTTACTTTCGTTTACGATAAAGTGACTAATTTTCTATGCAAATTTGATGTTATTCATGCAAATAACAATTACTTAAGCTTAAAACCATTTTAAATTGATTCCAACTCAGTTTATTATTTAATTCCTTCCATTTTAATTCATTCACAACCATTTTATTTAGCTCGACACATTCCATTTCTATTTTATTCACGATCCATTCATTTGCGTTTCATTTCTTATCCGCATTCATTTAAAACCATTCTATTAAACTTGAAAACATTCTATTTTTCTTATTGTCTCTAAGTTATTTTTCTTATTGGAATCAATTCTATTTACCTCTGTTAATACATTTACTTTTATTTACGATAAAGTGACTATTTTCTATGCAAATTTGATGTCATTCATGCAAATAGCAATTACTTAAGCTTAAAACCATTTTAAATTGATTCCAACTCAGTTTATTATTTAATTCCTTCTATTTTCATTCATTCACAACCATTTTATTTAGCTCGACACGTTCCATTTCTATTTTATTCACGATCCATTCATTTGCGTTTCATTTCTTATCCGCATTCATTTAAAACCATTCTATTAAACTTGAAAACATTCTATTTTTCTTATTGTCTCTAAATTATTTCAATTCCTTAACAATTTAAATGGTTTACAATTATTTATTTAATAATTTCATTTCATTAGATATTATCTGTAACTTATCGAATTTTATTTCGATTAGATTTTATTTTCACTTGATTTAAATCCAACCCAATATCATTATACTTGGTTTAAGTTGACTTCAATTCAACCATCCTCCATCTATTTAGCTTAAGTTAATTTACTTTAATTTATTCAAATTTTATATTTAAGCTCATTTTCATTTTACAAGTAAAATTTTCTTTTCTATTCAACTTAATTCTATCTCAGTCAAATCTCATTTTAAATCTACAATTTTATTTGATTAGTAATTATAAAATTTAAATTTTCAGATTCAATTCATTCAATTGATTATAAGGCCATTTTCAATTTTATTCCCACTCATCTGGGTTTTATTTGCAGCCAAAACAATCCCTACTTTAATCTATTTCCAATCATATTTACTTCACTAACAATTCAAGTCGAATTTAATTTATAACTTGAGTTTTATTTCCAAACTACATTATTAACCCACAAATCCAGCTTCTATTTGACTACATTAGGTTCCATTTACACATTTTATTAACTAATTTATTATCTAATTAGTTCTATCCCCTGGTTAAAATTCAATACTTGATTTTTAGTTCCAAATATCACTTCATTTAATTTTCTTAAGTTTAATTTATTTTATAATTCAAGTTTGGATTTTTCGTTTTATTTTCTAATTCATCAGACAATATTTATTTTGGGTTTTCTATCCCACTTTTCAATTTTATAAGTCACAACTTATTATTTTACACATTTCCATTCATTCTAGGCTTGAATATATTCTTCTTTTATTTTTAACTCAAGATTTACGCTTATTTGTAATCCTAGCATATTTTTATTCCATGGATTTAATTCTTTTATAAGTTGTTCTAATTTTTATTCCATCTTATTTCTTATCCAACTTATTTCTTATCCAACTTACTTCCATTTATTAAAGTAAGAATCTAATTCCATTCAATATCACCCATAACTCAACTGAATTTTATTCCAATTCAATTCTATTTTAACTCAGGCTTATATAATTCAATTCGATTCAATTTTCTTCATCAATTCAAGTTAATCTTATTTTTAACTTTTCACTTTAAATTTAAATTCCAACATTCAAAGCTCATATTTCCTTCCTGATTTAAAAATCATCTCAATTTGTAAGCTTACAACCTATCTCATCAAGGATTTTAAACACTCGGCTTTTGGTTTCAAATAATTTTGAAATCTCCAACATCTCAAATCACACTTCTCAAAAATTTAAACCAATCCTGGTTTTTATCCCCAATAAATTTCCTTTGAAATTTTCAAAAACATCTACTTTTCTGAACAAAACAATTTGGCAGCAATCCGTCACTTAGAAATTCGAAAATGAATACTGATGATGCGGCCGTCATCATCAGAATTATTTCCCAATAATCCAAGTGATTTCAATGCTATATCACTTCCAAAATCCATTTAAAACAAATTTCCTTTCAGAAATACCTTTAAAACAATAATGCAATTATTTATCTTCAAAACACTTCGACAAACACTTCCAAAATCTTCGGGATTTTAAATTTTCAAATCCTGCTTAAATCAATTTTAACTATAATTCATTTGTATAAATCCCCATTTGATAATATTTCAATTTATAACTCACGTTGATAATTTATATTTATAAGTTTCTTTTTATGAATTTATTTTCCTTAACCTTTGGTTACATTTTCAATTTCTAGTTAAATTTTCCACTCAACAATGATAATAATTTAATATTATTCTTCTTAACATCCAAGCAACCATATATTAGCTAAAATAGTTTATAAAAAAATTTCTTGATATCAAAATATATTTTTGGGTAAAATTATTTCACTCATCCACATTTAAAACAATACCGTGTCAAACTGTTCAATTCAAGTGTTTAGAAACCTCTTCGATACAGTTGTCCAGGCTGTGCCGACAAAGATTCATATGCCACTCAATAAACTAATAAACAAAATATTAAAATAATTTATATTCAATAACAAATACGCACTCATATCTATTAATATGCTCAAACTCATTCTAGAGTACTACGGACTCTATTTGAGTAATTCCCACCAGAGCCAAGGTTATTACCAACCTGGCCAACTGTAAAAGCCCGTAAATCCGTACCCCTTGAGTCAACGCTATTCTACATCAATCAACTCAAGTTGAACAGAAATACGAACCATTTGGGCTAAAGAAGAAGAGGTAGAAGAAGAAAATAGAAAACAACATCAGAATCTAACCATCGCAGCAAAATAAAATATAATAGATAATAAATGATCTTTACACAAAATCAAATATATCTATTTATATATTATATCATCAGAGTACATCAATCACAGTTCAACATCAATAACATACAACTGGATACACAGCGGAATAATAATCAAGTACGAAAGTACGTATCGTCATCCAGCTCGTCTCCTGAGCTCCACAGCATCATATCCTGTATCCTATAATACTCGGTCTGACCAGAGCATTATAGTTAAATAACATCCGAGTTAGTTTGGAATACCAGCGTGAGAAATCACACTCAAATTGATTATTAAAGTATCAAAAATCCTTTTGAAATCAAAAGCATCTCGTAAGACCATGCCACAAATAAACATGTCGGGTTGTTACCTTACGATAGCTAAAACACTTTTTATTAAAATCCTCTGATATTATAATAGTGTCTATTTACAAATACTTATTAAAATAGCCGAAATTGTTACATGATTAAATTCCAGCTACTAGCCACATAGTGGGTAATACAAACAAAACTCGTAAAAGGCGCGTAGGAAAAATGGATTTCCAACTAATGACTAGGCACTGGGGTACCACCTGTCACGGTACCTGGTCTAGATCAGCATACCGAGGATCACTCCCGACCCCCTGCAACACAAGACCGGGACTACCCCTTACTGGATAATCCCGAGTAAGATCACCCCACGGTTGTGGCAGCAACCGCACTACTAAGCCGAAATAAAAAGTGACATCTAGACAGGGATGACCTCACCCTGAAGTGGGTGCTACCCACCTAGCCTTGCTGCATAACCCCAGATTTTCAATCATTCCCGATTTATGATGCTTGAGGCTAAGCGTTACCTTTTGGATCGTTTCACTTAGAATGCTTATCGTCCACCTGACGATGTTCTAAATGCATTCAATCCATACAAGTCCGTCCCGGATTCGAACGGAACCGAAGGCACTATTCCTACTACATCCATTTTGGAAATATCCTCAGAATTAGTAGCGACTAGCCCTTGCACTTCACTGTTCCATCTTCGACTCCAAACTCGTTTTTCCACAAAAACGTACAAACCGGATCGAAATGGTTTTCGAGAAATAAATCCTGATCCCCGTCTCTTCGAAACGATCAGCGCATTTGGCCAATATTGATAGTCGGTTATTTACTATCAATTAACATTCACAACATCCATCAACAATAAATAATCTCCCAAATTATTTATTTTACTCTAAATATCTTCGCAAGACATATTTCTATTTTGAATCCTTTTGAAAACAGTTTCAAACCATACCTTTCTCATAAGATAAATTTTCAAATATTCAATTGCGCTAAAACAACCAATCACAAAACTTAAAATTTTTAAAAATAATAATTTAAAACTCTTAATTATAAATTATCCTTTAAAACATTTAAATTAAAATTACTTTAATACTTTATCAAAAATATATACTATAGGAATATTTAAAAAACAGGCTACTTCATAAAATATAAACTAGATTTTCTCTCTTAAAACAAATACTAAGTCACTTTTAAATAATTACTACTATAATATATTAAAAGAAAATACTTAATTTAGAATTTAAATATTTTAGAAATAATAAATTTTTTGAAACTTGCTTTTTAAAACAATTTTAAAACTTTTAACTTATATTTAAAAATTTACTTTAAAAACGTACTTGATTATCCAGGGATAATTTCCAATTTCAATCAATTAAATCAATTTTCCAAATTGATTCCCAATTTACTCCATTTGAAATAAATTTCTTTACTTACTCAATTCATTTCAAAATCCATTAATTTGTAGACTTTATTCATTTATTTTTCTTTTGTTTTGATTTTAAATCCTTTAACTGAAACATACCAATTTCAGATTTTCCAAATCACCACTTATTTCTTAATAATTTAAAACATAAATTTAAAATAAATGCTTTATTCTTTTAAATAATAACACCGAAGTTTAAAATTCATTATCTTCCTGTTTATTTCAAATCCCTTTTTTTATACAGAATTTATTTATTAGAATTTTGATACCACTATTATTCTTATCCAGTTCATTCTTAATTTATTTAAATTTTTAATAATTATTTTACTTACAAATTCTCTTCCTTTTATTCTCAAAAATCCAATTCTATATATTTTGCTAACTCAGTTTACCGAAATATATTCAAGTAAACCATAGCATCCAATATCACAACTATCAATAATATTCATTACAGAATATCGAATATTCATAACAGAGAATATTAAACAATATAAATAATTTTGAGGAATCCAGTTGGATCCCTCCAACCTGCTTCCCTGCATCCATAGATGTTAGCACAACATAAAATACCAATTCCACTTCGAGGTGGAATATCGCGGTATATGGGATTTAAATAAAATATCATCCGCTATTATGCGGCGCATAGGGTCTCATCCACTATATAATGCGGGAAATCAATCATTCCAAGATGTATTATATACTATAATATAACATATCAAATCAATTCAATCATCCAACTAATTATTGAAATTTAACCATTTAAATTTGAATTAAAATTCAAATGAGTGAGACTAACTCACCTTCTGTTTGTTGATGTTTGCAATCTGTTTCCATTCTATACTAGTTTTCTTCATGATTCTAGACCTTGTATAAATATTTACGGTTTATTAATATTCGCCATAAATCGAACAAATCAATTTCCATTAAGAAAATTAGTTAACCAATGATTTTATTTTAAACTAACCATTAAATTTTAAACTAATTCCTTTAAATAAAAAGAATGTTTTTGGTAACGAAAACAATTAGATAAGTAGGTTAAACAAATAAATCTCTATAACAAATTGCCTTAAAATCTTCTTGTTACAAAACAGTTTATACCAAATTGTAGGTTCGTCATCAATTTTTATAAAATACAAGATTTAACTGTATAACAAAAAATAGAATCACAAACAGTTTATATTCAATTATTTCTTTTTATACCAATTTATCTCCTTTTAAAAACAAACTACAGGTTCACTTTCATTTTTTTATTTTTTTCCTCTGTATGTGTAGACATCACTTATTTAATTAAATTAAAACAAAAATGATACCTCGACAGCAACATCGGCCACAACCCCTACCCTCACCCACTACCGAGAGGCCGCCACCACTCGGTCCACCTCACGTTCGTCCCATCACCAATAGCCGCATCCAAATGCTAGTGTGTTTCCTCTTTCATCGCAAACCCACGTCGCACCTGAACAACGCGGCCCCCCATGTTGATGCTCGCTGAAACCCCTCACGCCTCGCCTCAAGATTCCAGATCGAAATCCCTTTCGAGCTCGTGAAGCCCCCGCCTTGCCGACCTCCATTTATTTTTTGACTTGAATCGATTTCGAATTGGGATGAAACAGAACGAGCAGCCATTATCTTAACCCTATTTTTCTGGTGTTTCGTTCGAATGGATGAGAAGAAGAAGGGTGCGAGGTTTTAATTAGAAGGCTCGGCTTTGGCTTGCGCGAGTACAAGTTTCTGCCAAGTGTTGAAACAAATAAAATATGTAATTTATCTTTTAAAAATAGTATTATATTAAATACATCTATATATCTTTTTAAATTCAAATTGAAATTGAAATTGTCACAATTACGCAATTCGAAACCTCGATCGTATGGAGGAGATAGCTTTTTGAAGCACTAAACATTGAATTTTTGATATAAATTCCAGCCCGTTTATATGTCGTACGCTCACACGACAACTCCAAGCGCCACGAAGATTAAAATCCAATAATAATTCAATATTACGGATCTAATGGCACTGATTTCGTCGAATTCCGAGACTGTGCCTCGGAAGGCTGTTTTTAAATTCAGTTTAAATGATAAAATTTCAAAACTGAATAAATCAGTGTTAAATCCAAATTTTAAAAATTTTGTTATCCTCAACACTATCAATATAAATTTTATAAACCTTCAAGTTATTTTTAACTGGCTTAAATCTCCAGATTCAATATTTTACCCAACTTCCAATTATTAAATTCAATTATTTAATTATCAAATAAATAGTGATATATGAATTCAAGTTAAAATTAACTTTTAAATATTTAAAAATCAATTAAATATTCCAATTTCAAATGCTCAAAAATTCCGGGTCGTCACAGACGTACTTTTCCACTGTTCAGCATGTTATAGGTCCCGGTACCGATGTTGACATCAGTAATAATAGGGGGATATGTGCCCTTTCGAGTAGTCTAGAATCATTATTTAGCTCCTGATTTTTTTAGTTATTGTACTAAGTGGTTTGGTTTCTATAACCGGTGTTTAATTGTTCAGTACATGTACAGAACACATGTTTCTTATTTATATTCATAGTGATACGGCCCACTATAAAGCCGGCTAGATTTGCTAAAAATATGATAAGGGTTGGATATGGAAATTTCATAAAAGTTGGAATTTGACCACGAATGTTATTCTGTTGCATTCCTGGCGAAATTCTGATATGTTTCGATATATAATGTGCTGAAAACAAAGCTCAAGTAAAGAAGCTACGAGCATTTGAAGTTCTCAGATTTACATTAATTTAGTTTGAATTCAAATTCAAATGAGAAAGCAAATTTAGGGTATAATTTCAAAAATTAGCTTGGGGGTTAAGTAAACATTTAATGTTAAAAAGTTAATTAGGAAATAAAATAATCTTGCGACTGAAATAAATAAACGTTCCTCAAAATAGAGGAGCGGTTGACCTATACAGGTTAACCGGTCGACCGTAGTAGTCGACCAAAGGCGGTCGACCGCTTGGCAACAAAAGTTGCCAGCTGTGGCATGAGTTTGAAGCAATGTTTTATTCAATTGAATGCTTTAAATTTACCGTTTCCTACTTACTTCCATCCTACGGTTCTGGCACGTTTCAACATTATAAATAGAACACCATCCTCTCCACTTTGATTTATATTATTTTAGGGAATACGATGAAATTCTGCCATTGATATCTCTCTCTAATAAGATTCAGAAACTCCATAGAGAATTCATGTAAGAATTCAACTTATTTCCTGTTTTTTCCTTCTTTCTCCAATCTATTCTTATCCTATTCATCTCCAATTATTTGAATCTAATGAATATATATACCTCTTCCTTATTGTGCACATATATATCAAAAGAGAAATATTCCAAAAAAGATCGGATGCCTACAAATCAATTTGAGCGAAGCTAAGGCTATTTATGAGTGAAAACCTTAATATTTCTTTTCAGCAATAGTTTCATATATTTCTTTTTGAATTTGAATATGCCTTAGGGATTCGGAATTTCGAAAATATGATAGATAAAATCTCCTAAAATTTCTATCTCAATATGTCAATTCTATGTTGAGATTCCAAATTATTTACATTAATTTGGTGGAAATTGTTTCGTTTATGCAATTTATGATAATTTCATAGTCTATTCAACTTCTCCTTCTTTTTGCGTCAATTGTGACCCTTCAACAATACAAGGGATTTAGATTACGAATTATATTCATAATCTATTCCACTTATTCTTATCAAGTTCTTTGTAAAAGAGCGGTTGAACAAAATATGAGATTTCGATTGCAATTCTTATTGTTTAAGATATTCCATTGAATTGGTGTAATAAACCGAGTTTCTATTCTATTTACAAGCCCGTCATTACAGTTTTGGTTATGAATATTTGTTACTTTTTTTGGACATTAGAATCCCATGTAACCTTGGGAATTTAAAGAAAAAGGACTTGTGATAATAATAGCTAGGGAATTGACTCTCAGTGCTAGTGTAGAGCGTAAAATCCATGCGTTCATAATTTATTAGGCATGAATATTTATTTATCTTCATTTACATAATTAATACATAGTTATTGAATATATGGCGTAGTTAGTTAGGCATTTATTTACATTTATTTTCCCCATTAGGAAGATAATTGATTGTGAGGCGAAAAATAAGCGGAAACTCTTATATATCCTAATCATTATTTTAAGGTGTAATAAGGAAGATTCTTTATAAGGCCTTATTTATGAAATGGTGAGATCAGTGTGTTTGTATGTATGTATGTGTGTGTATATATGGAGAGTAATTGATTTGTGGCTAAGTCATAGGGATGCGAGGTCTATAGTGTTACATGACGGAAGTCTGCCCTTCACTTTGATGCTATCAGCAGCTGTGTACACTTTTATTGATGTGAGATATCCTTATGTTAAATATTTGTAATGACATAAGGTTAGTACCAAATTCTATAGAGGAAATCTTCCCAACTAATCTGGCTACCAGTTCCTACGAATAATAGACAAATGTGAGACGTCATTAGGAATATGGGCAACAAGACGAAGGGCCTGCTGTGACATCCCACCTCTATACCCACACTAGCCAAGGACAATACGGAGTAATGCCGTCAACTAACACGGAGAAGAAGGCTATTAAGGAGCGACCATCTGTCTAATTGCTTTTGTGCGAGTACCAATATGCCAGATAAAAATATAACTTTTCATCTCAAGAGGAAATCCGACATGCCGACATAAACACAAAGCTACTACACAGTGGCTATATGTAATCTTTGGAAACAAATATAGAAATAAACATAACACAAATCAGTCACAGATATTCATATCACAAAGGCGGAAATAGATATGAATATAACACATAGAAGTGTACATCAGAGTAGTGGTCAAACAAGATCCACAGTATCACAAAAGAATAGATACAAGTGCAAGACAAAAGATTAGTTATACATCATGGAGTCTATATCTCAAATGTATAACAAACAAAAGCTACTAATTTAAAGTAGTTAGCCAAAAATCAGATGATGATCCCAGATAAGGAGTCAAGAAGAAGCACCTGTAACATCTCGGTTTGACCCGAGTATTATTTATTAAGAAAATAATAAATGGATCAGTCTAGCTATAAATATCAGATAAAGTGGGATAGGATAAGAGATAAGACAAAAACAAAGGTATGATAACAAAAATTCCATACTTTGAAAAGTATGCATTAAACATCAACAAAATCATACAATATCTCTAGAAATCTCAAACACTAAAAAGAATGTCATATTCTTTCACATATTCACCATATCAAAATATTGATAAAACATATCAATGCTAATCACAAAAATTATTGAAATAAAAATTCTAGAAATCACAACAAGAAATCCAGAAAACACAAAGGGGGAAAGGCCTATCACAAACAACCGGTCCGAAGATCTATGAGCCGATTGCTCCACGAACGGTCCGAAGACCTATGAGCCGATTGCTCCAAGAACGGTCTGAAGACCTATGAGCCGATTGCTCCACGAACGGTCCGAAGACCTATGAGCCGATTGCTCCACGAACGGTCCGAAGACCTATGAGCCGATTTCTCCACGAACGGTCCGAAGACCTATGAGCCGATTGCTCCACGAACGGTCCGAAGACCTGTGAGCGCTAGCCCGTAAAAGAGACATCGCACATCGCTAGTCTAAACCATAAAATGATCATCATCAATCATCAAGAAGTGTCAATTACACTAAGCTAGTAAATGTATGAGCTTAGCTTCATGTCCTATAACCACTAGCTTAACTTAAATATTTACGAACAAATTATATATTTCCACTAGAAAATTGCCACAAGAGATTCAATCGAACAAGTCTAAGAATTAACCGACGAAGTAAACGCAAGCGTTTCATACCACTTGTTTTACTAAACCGTTTAATTAGATTTCTCATACGAGTGAGGTAAAGGTTTGTATATACTAGTAGGTTGGAAAACGGTTTTATAAACGAGTTTGATGTTGAAAATAGAGTTTTAATAATCTTTGATAAAGAGTTTGAATATTTACTACTAGTATAGAATCCTTTGTATTTTAAAGTGACAAACCATAAAAAGGATTGTAAAAACAATCAATCATTAAATTTCACATACGAAGACGCGAATCAAATCCAAAGAAACCGATACTGAATCCATCAAAGCGGATATACCCAAAAATTCCTAAAATAGAAGTTATCAAAGTCGTAATAAATGATAATAACAAATAGGATCATCACGAATCGATTCAAATTGGAAATTCAATCCCAAAAGGCAAAGTGGGCTGAAACAACAAATTCAGTTGACTAAACAGAGACTTCAGTTGACTAAACAGCAAATTCAGTTAACTAAACAAAGATTTTCAGTTGACTGAATTCTGCCTGGAAACATTCTGTTTCTAGGTTCAGTCGACTAAACAGAGAATTCAATCGACTGAATCTTGCCTGGAAACTTTCTGTTTCTAGGTTCAGTCGACTAAACAGAGAATTCAGTCGACTAAACCATGCCTGGGCTGTTTTTCAGCCTATTCAAATGAAGAGCAAACTCTTCCAAAATGCGGCTGGATAAACATTGGGTCTAAGGGTTTATGCCAATAGGCAACCCGGCCCTATATGCTCCTCGATGCATCACAAAAACATGATCAAAACATCAAAGTTAGGATTTTAAAGATTTGGACCCAAAACACTAAAAATTGGAATATTCGCCAATTCAACCCAAACCAAAAGCAAATGCACATGAATAAGTGTTAGGAATTCATACCTAACAACCAAAGATAATTATAGTCATAGATGTGAGATAAAAATCTCACATTTAAACCCAAAACTATGAAGAAGAAGCTATAGATCAATGGCAAGAACAATCACACTTCAATTCCAACCCCACAAGCTTGAATCTAAGCTTAAAAGAGAAACATTTCCTAAGTTAGGTTTAGGAATTTCTAAAATAGGAAGGAGAATGAGTTGGAGAAGAAGAAGAGAAGGCTTACCAAAGCTTCTTCTATGAATTTGGAGTTGGAGCTTGGATTTGCAATGAAACTAGGGTTTGGAATTTCTAATTTCCACTCTTTTCCCCCATTGTTGCTTAAAGCTTAAAGTGTTAGGAATATGAAATGAAGTAAATGAAGAGTTGGAGTGGAGCTAGGGTCTTAAGATGGAACAATGGTCTGAAACCCAAACTCAAACCCAAAATGAAAAAGTAGCAAAATTTCACTATCTCCAAACATATCAAAGTTTATACTCAAAATGGTCGCAAACGGCATTTTGAACTCAATGGGAGGGGTCTCGAGTCCCAATTCGACTATTTGCTAAAGGTAGGTTTTCGGACTAAGATCCGACGAACGATGACATATTTAAATATACAATCGATAAATATGCGGGTTGTTATAGACTCCCCTCCTTAAAGAAATTGCGTCCTCGCAATACTTAAGAAGAAAATAAAGAGTAACAACCATAGAAGCATATCAATCACAAAAGAAAATTTAGAATAGGAAGTTCACCATTAAGAGTATGAAAGAGTAAGCCTGAACGGGATCGCTCGATGAATTCTCAGGATTCCCAAATGCAATCCTTAGGATCTGAGAACCATTGAACTTTCACAAGAAGAACATCTTCTTTTTTCCAAAGGCGCTCAACCTCCGAAGCAATGATGCGAATGGAATGTTGCTCATAAGTCAAATCTGGTGAAATTTCAATTTCCTCAATAATACCGGGCTCAAGAATAAAAATCAGAATCCCTAAGGCATTTCCGTTGTAGAGAGACGTGAGAAAACGTCATGAATAACAGAAAATTGAGCCGGTAAAACGACGTAGTACAATAATGGTACGCCCGAGAGACTAGAAACTCAAATAATTTGGAACAACGGCGTAGTACAATAACGGTACGCCAAATGAACCAAAGCTTAAATAATTCGGAACATCGACGTAGTACAAAAACGGTACGTCCAATGAACCGAAGCTCAAATAATTCGGAGTACCGACGCAGTACAAAAACGGTACATCCAATGAACCGAAGCTCAAATAATTTGGAACACCGACGCTGTACAAAAACGGTGCGTCTAATGAACCGAACACCATACAAGAACATCAGACGCAAGCCCATAAAAGAAATGAGACGAAGCTCAATAAAACAAGGTACGTCGAAGCGTCCGATGAACTTGGTAAAAGATCATTCCATTCGAACATCATCAAAAAGACAACCATTTGTTGCTTACGACTAAGGGCATTGGCAGCATGATTTCCCTTCCGGGAGTGTACAAAGAATATTATGATTATAAGATGCAAGGAACTCTAGCCAACATTAAGTTCCTTATGAGAAAATAAATACTCCAAAGATTTATCACTGGGGTAGAGAACATATTTCTCATCCAAAAATGATGATGCCAAATTCTAAAAGTGAAATCAATAGCCGCGAGCACTAGATCATGAATGGCATATCTAGTCTCGATAGGCTTTAATGATTTAGAAACATAAATGATAGCACGTTCTCTTTTGCGAGAGAACGACATTCAAACCAATATGATAAGCATCGGTACAAAAGATAAAGTCTCGGTTCCCCTCGGGAATCACAAGAATAAGAGTATCAAAAAAGAGTTCTTTTAAATAATCTTCTTTCCCAAAAAGCTAAAACTTTCAAAATTACAATTATCTCAATGTAAAAATCTTTCAAGAAAAATTTACTATTTACAAGTCAATTTACTGTGTCTGATTGTCTCATCAAAGCATTTAGGAAATTCCTATCGATAACGTTAATCAAGCGCATCGACCATAATTCTTAAAGCACTCGACGGGCAATACAATCACGAAATCATCTTCTATACGATGAAAATATCTCTTAAAAGTTTTGAGAATATTCTTTGCTCGTTTAAGATCAAAATCCAATTGTACTTATAAATAAATCTTATGAAAAAGATTTGCAAAATTTTAAATTTCTATTTTCATCCAAAATCAAAAATACAAGAATGGAATTATCGACATATTCATAGAATACTCGATTTATAAAATGGATGAAACAAGATGGGCAAACTGAATGACATAATTGGTCATTCATAAGAATCATAAAGAGTTTGGAATGTGGTAAGTGGAATGCTAACCTCCGCAACTTGTAGCAAATAAAAAAAAATCGGTGGCAAAGTCGAACTAAAAAGTCCCTAACACCCCTCAAAAGATTGCTTAGGAGATAAATCCTAAGACAAACTCAAAAATACCGGAAAGTTTCACAAACTATTTAAATGAGAGAAATAACACTTTCCTCATGATGAGGGCTTAAAGAATAAAATGATGCCATCAAATTGGAATCAAAATCACAAAGAAAAATAGAAATCTGCTTAACAGATAGAAAATATCGGAGATGAATAGTCCACTCGAAACATATGATATGGCTTTGTAATAATTAAGCCAATCCTTTCACAAAAATCAGTTTCGAAGCCTAAGTAAAAATCAGCTCGGAAAGAAAAATCACGTAAAATAATTTCGACATCAATAGAAAGCAAATTGAGTGTTGCGGATCTACCGTCCAGATTCGCAATCCTCAAAGAAGTCAACAAGCCCAAAAATGATTGAAGAAAAAGAATCGATAAGTTCTTTTGATATAAAAATGATGTTATGAACCTATATCATAAAGGACTCGAAGAAAAGATCACTGAGTAAAACAATGCCATCAAGGATTGAATGAAAAGTACCTTGACCATGAGAAAAGCCACTAGGTGCATTTAGCTTTCCCTCTCTCCTACTTTGAAGTTTGGGACAAGAAGAGATATGGTGACCCGAATTTTTGCAATAGTGACAATATAGGAGTTTCAGACACTCCCTTGCATAGTGGTCCATGGAACCACAATTGTAGCATTTTCCACGACTAGAGGTAGGAGTCTTGGCTACCGGAGTTTCTTGTTTCCCTTTCTTGTTGGGATTGGGGCCTTTGAATTTAATAGGCCTCTTCATATTATTGTTGAAGTTTTGTTTGGCACCGATAACTTCAACATCGCTTTCTTTATCCGCCTCTTCAAGTCGAAGAGCGATATCAATAAGCTGATCAAAAGAAACTTCTAGTTTCAGAAGTAATGACTTCTTGAGGTTCTTATTCAACCCATAGATGAATCTCTGATTTTTCTTCAACGGGGTTTTAATATACTCGACCCCATACTTAGAGAGAGATTCGAAAGATGCGATGGAATCCGTCACAGAAGATTCACCTTGAACAAGGTCAATAAAATGTCGGGCCAAAGTTACTTTTTTAGCCTCCGACACAAATTTCAATTCGAATCTTTCTCGGAATCGCTCCCAAGTAAGATCTGCTTCAATGATTTCAGAAACCAAAAGCTCATACCAATCTAATTCTCTTTCTTGGAGCATACTAGAAGCCACTTGGACTCGATGTAGATCAATAAGGTTCATGCGAGAAAAGATGCAATCGCATGATTTGAGCCAAGCTTGAATTTCTATAACACTCTCGGATCCCTTGAATGGCCTTCCACCCAAATCGGTATAGTCTCTGCACAAGCATGCAAAACCGGATCTAGGATGAGTAGGCTCGGGAATGGGTCCGGCAGACTGAGCGTTCCTTACAAGATCAAGAAGCTGCTGTGCAGACATAAATACTCCATCCTGCGGAGTAGCACTAGATTGTCTGGCACTGGGACGATTTGATCTCACCATTTCTCTTCTTTAAGAAAGAAAGAAGAAGAAAAGTTATTCTCAAAATAAATATCAAGCAATCTTGACAGATAAAACAAGGAATCATAAAGAAAATAGGATGAATCGGCACGAAGACTCGAATTAAATCCTAAAGCACGACTCCTAAGATGGACTTAGGACATGATCCTCGCTAGATTATTCTATATTGTTCCAAAGTTTGGCTCTGATACCAAGCTGTGACGCCCCACCTCTATACCCATGCTAGCCAAGGACACTACGGAGTAATGCCGTCAACTAGCACGGAGAATAAGGTTGTTGAGGAGTGACCATCTGTCTAATTGCTTTGTGCGAGTACCGATATGCCAGATAAAAATATAACTTTTCATCTCAAGAGGAAATCCGACATGCCGACACAAACACAAAGCTACTATACAGTGGCTATATGTAATCTTCGGAAACAAATATAGAAATAAACATAACACAAATCAGTCACAGATATTCACATCACAAAGGCGGAAATAGATATGAATATAACACATAGAAGTGTACATCAGAGTAGTGGTCAAACAAGATCCACAATATCACAAAAGAATGATACAAGTGCAAGACAAAAGATTAGTTATACATCATGGAGTCTATATCTCAAATGTATAACAAACAAAAACTAATAATCTAAAGTAGTTAGCCAAAAATCAGATGATGATCCCAGATAAGGAGTCAAGAAGAAGCACCTGTAACATCTCAGTCTGACCCGAGTATTATTTAATAAGAAAATAATAAACGGATCAGACTAGCTATAAATATCAGATAAAGTGGGATAGGATAAGAGATAAGACAAAAACAAAGGTATGATAACAAAAATGCCATACTTTGAAAAGTATGCATTAAACATCAACAAAATCATACAATATCTCTAGAAATCTCAAACACTAAAAAGAATGTCATATTCCTTCACATATTCGCCATACCAAAAATATTGATAAAACATATCAATGCTAATCACAAAAATTGTTGAAATAAAAATTCTAGAAATCACAACAAGAAATCCAGAAAACACAAAGGGGGAAAGGCCTATCACAAACAACCGGTCCGAAGACCTATGAGCTGATTGCTCCATGAACGGTCCGAAGACGTATGAGGCGATTGCCCCATGAACGGTCCGAAGACCTATGAGCCGATTGCTCCACGAACGGTCCGAAGACCTATGAGCCGATTGCTCCACGAACGGTCCGAAGACCTATGAGCTGATTGCTCCATGAAAGGTCCGAAGACCTATGAGCGCTAGCCCGTAAAAGAGACATCGCACATCACTGGTCTAAACCATAGAATGATCATCATCGATCATCAAGAAGTGTCAATTATACTAAGCTAGTAAATATATGAGCTTAGCTTCATGTCCCATAACCACTAGCTTAACTTAATTATTTACGAACAAATTGTAGATTTCCACTAGAAAATTGCCACAAGATATTCAATCGAACAAGTCCAAGAATTAACCGACGATGTAAACGCAAGCGTTTCATGCCACTTGTTTTACTAAACCGTTTAATTAGATTTCTCATACGAGTGAGGTAAAGGTTTGTACATACTAGTAGGTTGGAAAACAGTTTTATAAACGAGTCTGATATTGAAAATAGAGTTTTAATAAACTTTGAAAAAGAGTTTGAATATTTACTACTAGTATAGAATCCTTTGTATTTTAAAGTGACAAACCATAAAAATGATTGTAAAAACATTCAATCGTTAAATTTCACATACGAAGACGTGAATCAAATCCAAAGAAACCGATACCGAATCCATCAAAGTGGATACCCAAAAATTCCTAAAATAGAAGATATCAAAGTCGTAATAAATGATAATCAAATAGGATTATCACGAATCGATTCAAATGGAAATTCAATCCCAAAAGGCAAAGTGGGCTGAAACAACAAATTCAGTTGACTAAACAGAGATTTCAGTTGACTAAACAGCAAATTCAGTTGACTAAACAGAGATTTTCAGTTGACTGAATTCTGCCAGGAAACATTCTGTTTCCAGGTTCAGTCGACTAAACAGAGAATTCAGTCGACTGAATCTTGCCTGGAAACTTTCTGTTGATAGGTTCAGTCGACTAAACAGAGAATTCAGTCGACTAAACCATGCTTGGGCTGTTTTTTAGCCTATTCAAATGAAGAGCAAACTCTTCCAAAATGCAACCGGTTGAACATTGGCTCTAAGGGTTTATGCCAATTGGCAACCCGGCCCTATATGCTCCTCGATGCATCACCAAAACATGATCAAAACATCAAAGTTAGGATTTTAAAGATTTGGACCCAAAACACTAAAAATTGGAATATTCACCAATTCAACCCAAACCAAAAGCAAATGCACATGAATAAGTGTTAGGAATTTATACTAACAACCAAAGATAATTATAGTCATAGATGTGAGATAAAAATCTCATCTTTAAACACAAAACTATGAAGAAGAAGCTATAGAGAAATGGCAAGAACAATCACACTTCAATTCCAACCCCACAAGCTTGAATCTGAGCTTAAAAGAGAAACATTTCCCAAGTTAGGTTTAGGAATTTCTGAAATTGGAAGGAGAATGAGTTGGAGAAGAAGAAGAGAAGGCATACCAAGGCTTATTCTATGAATTTGGAGTTGGAGCTTGGATTTGCAATGAAACTAGGGCTTGGAATTTCTAATTTCCATTCTTTTCCCCCATTGTTGCTTAAAGCTTAAAGTGTTAGGAATATGAAATGAAGTAAATGAAGCGTTGGAGTGGAGCTAGGGTCTTAAGATGGAACATTGGGATGAAATCCAAACTCAAACGCAAAGTGAAAAAGTAGAAAAATTTCACTATCTCCAAACATATCGAAGTTTATACTCAAAATGGTCGCAAACGGCATTTTGAACTCAACGGGAGGGTCTCGAGTCCCAATTCGACTGTTTGCTAAAAGTAGGTTTTCGGTCTAAGATCCGGTGAACGATGAAATATTTAAATAAAATATTTAAATATACAATCGATAAATATGCGGGTTGTTACACCTGCTTTGGGGTTTTTAGGTATTAATTAGTTGGACCCACCTCTTTTTCCCAGATGAAGTATTAAATGGCCAAGGGAACACGTTAGTTGGTATCTCTTCAGAGGTCCTCTTTTGAAAGTAGATCTTAAATGATGGGGTCTACCTTAATTAAGATATTAAGTGACCAGAGTCTACCTGTTTCACATTTGAAGGTATTAAGTAGCCCATGGATTCCATATGATGTTGGCTAGATAGTAACGTTGAAAACGATGCTTCTAGAAATAGGTCTTAAATGAAGGATCTGCCATAATTAAGATCTCAAATGACCAGAGTCTGCCTATTTTCCACATGGAAATAATAAGTGCCTTGGGTACCATCTCTTGCATTATTATCTATTTAGACGTATGATGGGATATGGGATTTTAGAAATTTGCTTCTATAATGGAAGGTATTAGGTGGTTAGACCCACCTCCTTTCCTTATAAAGAAGTATTAAACGACTTTAATGGTTTTATGTTCGTAGATATATTTTATTTTGAAATATACTACCAAAGTATTGAAAAGGTAAGACTCGAGGTTTTTATTCACCAGACACTTCTTGTTCTGAATCCTTCCTCGTTACAACACAGGTTAAGACCAGAGCGATGGTGGTGACTATGCTTAGAGATGGAGAAGCTTTGCTTATGGCAGTATTTATGATTATTTGCTTTTATGTGTACCCATTGATTTAAACAATTGTTATAACTGATATTATGTTACGATTTTTATGGGATTTTGTGTTATGACATTTTTATGGTTTTGAAATAAATAGGCACACTTTACTATTATATTTTGTTTCATCCGTTATGAGTTCTGAAAGTTTAGTTATGGCTCCGCAATGTTATTTTTTTTACTACTAGCAGCTTGCCTTAAAATGGATCTCAGTTTCGACGGGCCTTCTCTGGGTTGAAATTTAGTCCTGTTTCATGATGGGTTGTTACATTTGGTATCAAAGCCTAAGTTACCCGATCAATGGGGAAAAACTATATGTATGAGAGAAATATTTACTATTTTGAAAAAGGTTTTACAACAATAGTTTTCAAGGAAATCTTAGTGTGTGTGTGTGTGTGTGTGTGTAACATACTCACGTACGTTAGGTAACCTTTTTTCTTTTAGTATGTAAATACTATCTTAGGAAATCGTCCGTAAAGGTTTATGCTATAGATAGCTGATATGGATGATAATCAATCTTCTTCAAAGCAAGGAACCATACTCGTGGAAGGCCTTCCGTTTATGGAATGCTCGAATGATTTAAATAATATCTTAGGACTGTCGAGCAGATTCATATTCCTCTAGCTTCACCACTAGCACCCACTGCCCCATCGGCTAATGTAGAACCCCATCCTGTCGAATTTCCTAAGTTATGTAAGGACTTTCTCAATATAGAAGGGAAGACATACTTTGGAACTGAAGGTCATTTGAAAGCTAAATCTTGGATTAGTGACCGTGAGAAGATATTTAGAGAGCTTGGTTAGGATGAATAGCTAAGAAGAAGAACAACAGCTTGGCACCTCAGGGAAGAAGCCTTGAATTGGTGGAACTTTGTGATTGGTGAGTACGCGGGAAGGATATTATCTTGGGATGATTTCACGGATTGATTGGAGACGAGATTCATCTGTAGAGCAGAGGTTAGCTTGCAATTGGGAAAGTTCGTTCAGCCGAGACAAGGAGATTCTACCCTTTCGAAGTACATAGCTAAGTTTACTAAATTGGATAAATTCGGGATAAGCCGGATAGAAATCTTATGAAAATGGACATGACGATCGTGAAGGGCTTAAGTTCCCCTCTAAGAGAACTGTTGTTGACCTATGTACCTATGGGGACCATGTATGAGATGTTGGTAGAAACAGCAATGTTGCACGTGGCCAATGAGGAAGATAAGGGAAGAGAGAAGAAGAAGTCTACACTGACCCAAAAGCACGGAGGGTCTAAGAAGGGTAGCTTTCGGGCCAACAGGAAGTCGAAGGGGAAGTCTAATAGGGATGTGAACGTATGTGAGAAATGCCTAAGGAAGGATCATGAAGCTAAAAGTTGGAGAGTGAGTATGACAAAGGAAGCCTTTAAAGGAAGGTGCTTTAACTGCTACGAGGAGGTGCATGACATGAATCAATGTCCCAAGATGTCTAAGGGAGGGATCAAGTGGACAGGCCTACGCTATTAAAGCTATCCTATTACTAGTAAGCCACTAAGAAACCAAGGAAAAGCATCTCTAAAAGGTATAACTCTTATTTGTGGGGTTACTATTCATACCCTATTTGATTCAAAGGCATCACATTCTTTTATAGTTAGGGATGTAGTAAATTCCTTAAACCTTATAACCCAGACAGTCAACAGCCTAATAGAGGTTTCTAACTCCATTGGGGGGTTCGACCCATCTTTCTCTTATTTGCAAAGACCTAGTGTTAGACATAGGTGACGTTGATTCATATATATTGCGTATGTTCTCAATTTTAAAGGAGTATGGGATTATGTTGGGTATGGATTGGTTGTCATATTTTGGAGCCATTCTTGACTATGATAAGTGGGTTGTATGATTAAGGAGTTATGGAGGTCGTGAGCTAGAAGTTCTTTGTGCACCCAAAGCTTTAGTTTAGTTAAGCCATCTATACTCACTAAGTCAATCTGTTATTTGAGAGCCATCATCTATACCTATAGTTTGTGAATATCTTGATATCTTCGAGGAGGCTAGGGTCGCCCACCCATAGGGAGATTGAGTTCCAAATCAATTTGGAGAAAGATGCAAGACCTGTCGCTCTACCTTTGAGATATATGGCCTCCAAAGAAAGAAGGGAACTGGTTAAGCAAATCTCTGAGCTATTGAAGAAAGGATTCATTCGTAGGAGTACTCTGAATGGGAAACCATATTGTTTTTACTACTAAGGTAGATGGTTCTTTGAGACTTTTCGTCAATTATAGGGAGTTGAACAAGTTGACAAGGAAGAATAGGTATACTCTACCTAGAATAGATGACTTGTTGGACCAACTCGTAGGGGCTAAATTCTTTTCCCAATTAGGCATAGCAAAGAGATTCCATCAGTTGATGATTGCAGAGCAAAGCAAGCCGAAAACTGCATTCCGTACTCAAAATAGGCTATATGAGTGGGAAGTAATGCCATTTGGACTGCAAATTCCCCGACATACTTTATGGATTTAGTGAGTATATATTTAGAGAGAATCTTAATAAATTTGTCGTTGTTTTTGTTGATGACATCTTCTTTTTTCCCAAAGGCAAGAAGGAGCATGAGGATAACCTTAGGGAGGTAGTAGAGATCTTGAGAAGAAACCAACTCAAAGCCAAGTTTTCTAAATTCCACTTCTGAAAAAGTGAAGTTAGGTTCCTTAGGCATATTGTTTCGGAATAAGGATTAGCGGTGGACCCTGCTAAAGTGGAAGCTTTTCAAGGATGGAAGACTCCTAGTAATGCTTTAGAGGTTAGAAGTTTTCTAGGGTTAGAAAGCTAGCATAGGAAGTTCATCAAGAGATCTGCAGAAATAGCAGCCCCTTTAACACGATTGACTAAGAAGACTCTAGTTTTGTTTGGGATGATAGATGCACCAAGGCATTTGAGAAGCTTAAGGAGTCATTGACTAGTACACATGTGCTCACTATGGAACCAAGCCATCCATGGTTTTCATAGATGCATGTAGCATCGGATCATGGGTAGTTCTTATGCAAGAATTGAAGGTAGTTGCTTATGCTGGTAGATAGTTAAAGGACCATGAGAAGAGGCATCTAGCGCATGATTTATAATTACTTGTCATTTATTTCCTTAAAGATGTGGAGGCATTATCTCTTGGGGAAAGGTTGGAGTTATTCACTGATCATAAATCACTTAAATACCTATTTTCCCAAAAGGATTTGAATCTTAGACAATAGAAGTGGATGAAATATGTAGCATTCTTTGACTTTGGTATTCAATATACATCTGGTAAAGGGAACGCAATTGCCAATGCCCTTAGTCAGAGACACGCTACCCTAGGTGCTATTTACAAATAAAGGCAGTTGAAGTTTCTCTCGAATTTCAACCACCAACCATCAACAGAACCCATCCAAAGTTTTCTATCAGTTATGGAGATTATACCAGCCTTGATGGATCATATAGGGCATGAGCAAGTGAAAGATGAGAAATTAGTGGAGATTTCAAGAAAAATTGAGAAAAGGAGAGCATTTTCCCGATGCTAAGAGGTATTCAGTTGATGAGAAGGGAAGTTTGAGAAGGGATGAACGTTTTTACATCCCAATGATTGATGATTTGATGAGAGATGTACTAATGGAGTGTCACTACTCAAGGATGATCATTCATTCGGAAGGAGATAAGATGTACAAGGACATTAAGAGAATTTTCTTTGGAATCGAATGAAGAGGAGCCTAGTTGAGTTTGTTGCTAGGTGTTTGACATGTCAAAAAAAAAGCTGAGCAAGAGAAGCGTGGTGGATTATTATTTACCTTTGGATATTCTGACTTGGAAGTGGGAACATATCTCGATCGATTTTGTTGGAAAGATTGCTCAACAGTCAGAATGGCAATAAGGCCATTGGGTTGTTGTAACAGACTCACTAAGAGTGCTCATTTTGTTCTGATTAGGCTCGTCTAGATTTTTATTAAGGAGGTAGTTCATCTACGTGGAATTCCTGCAAGCATAGTCAGTAATAGAGACCCTTCATTCATTCGTAAGTTTTGGAGGAGCCTACAAATAGCTTTGGCAACATCTTAGAACCTTAGCACGGCATATCACCCACAAACTGACAGGCAAACAGAGAGGCTGAATAGGTTTTCGAAAGACTTGTTGAGAGCTTATGTCTTGGATTTTGGAGGACATTGGGAGTAGCATCTACCTTTGGTTGAGTTTGCATATAATAATAGCTATTAAATGATGATTGGTATGGCCCCATTTGAAGCACTTTATGGGGGAATAAATACAATAATGATGAATGGAAAAAAGAGAAAATCCTTAGGTAGATATATCGAAACATAGATTCAGTCCGGGTGGTTTCTACATACAGGTAGTTAGTGTATCATCTCATATGGTCATGTTCGTAGTCTCTGAAGGATGAGAACCAACTGGTCGATTCCGTAACAGCTAAATAGGAATTGCTACTAGAGGTTTCTATCAATCAACCCCTGTGTGATTCCTATTGAGCCATGCAAATCGCCTAGTTATTGGTGGGAAACCACTGACAAAGTACTGCCTGGACCTGAATTGATCCATGATACCATGGAGAAAGTAGAGTTGATCAGGCAAAGGATAAAGGTAGCTCAAGACTATCAGAAATCTTATGCGGATAAAAGAAGGAATGAGCTCGAATCTGAGGGTGGAGATATGGTATTTGTTAAAGTCTCCCCTCCTAGAAAAGTTATTAGGTTTGGCAAGTCTAAAAATTAGCACCTAGATTTGTTGGGCCTTTCAGAATTCTGGAAAGAGTAAGAAAATTGGTGTATCTTGTGGAGCTTCCTGATAAGTTGGCAAGAGTCCATAATGTTTTCTGCATTTCTTACCTTAGGAAATACCTTCATGACACCGCTAGAAGAATAGAGCCTGATCAATTGGGGATTTTGAAATGGAGCCAACAGTGGTTTATGCCACAACATGCATTGTGAAACATGGTACTAGCAGACTCTCCAATAAAATAATTAGGTGGTCTGAGTGCATGAGGGGACAATCCGATGGAAAGCACATGGGAGACCGGAGAGTAGATGAAGAGCACTCAACCAGAGCTTTTCACTGATAATTTTCTCTCCAAAATAAGGATTTTTTTTGCATCATTGTTGTTAGATTTGATGGTAGGAGATGGTTATTACTCTTTTTCACAATCACTTTATGCTTAGGTAGAAATTTTATGCATGTTTAGGATATTTACATACATAGTTTCATGACACCATTACATACTCATGCTAGGATTGTGCTTATTTTAGCATGTCTCTATTACATAATCACACTGCACTATTGGTTGAGTAGATGGTTGTATAGAGAACTTGGTCGTATAAAGTGGATGTTATTGCGAGTTACGTTTGTTTTCCCCTTGAAAGATTTTGGGATGAAATCCTTTTTAAGGGGGCAGAAGTAACATCCCGTAAAATGAACCATAAATAAATAAAGTAAATTGAATTAAACATGATAAAGTTTAGATAGAGAAATCTTATAAAATTTGGAATTTGACTATGAAAATTATTCTTTTGTGTTCGTGGTGAAATTCTAATCTATTTCTATATAAAATATGCTGAAAACGGAGTTCAAGCAAAGAAGTTATGAGCATTTGAAGTTCTTGGATTTAAATTAATTTAGTTTGAATTCAAAATCAAATGAGAAATCTAATTTAGGGTTTAAATTCAAAAATTAGCTTAGGTACTAAGTAAACATTTGATGTTAAAAAGTTTAATTGGCAATTAAATAATCTTACAACAGAAATAAATAAACGTTCCCTGAAACAAAAGAGCGTTCGACCTGTATAGGTCAACTAGTCGACCATAGTGGTAAGCTAGTCACACAAATGCGGTCGAGACATGGCAACATAAGTTGTCAGTGGAGGCTAGTTTTGAAGCTATGTTTTATTTAGTTGTACGCTCCAGATTTACCCGTTTCCTACCATCTTCCATCCTACAGTTCTACCACGTTTTAACTCCAATATACAAAACCTTATCCTCCCCACTTTTATTCGTATTATTTTAGGGAATATGAATAAATTCTACCATTACTACCTCTCTTTAATAAGATTCAGAAACTTCATAGAGAATTCAAGTAAGAGATCAACTTATTTCGTATTTGTTTCTTCTTCCTCCAATCTATATTTGTCCTATTATTCTCCAATTATTCTGAATCTAATGAATATATATACCTCTTCCCTATTATGTGTGTATGTCAAAAGAGAGAGATTCTAGAAGAGATTGTAAGACTATAAATCCATTTGAGTGAAGCTAAGGCTAATCTATGAGCAGAAAACCTTTGTATTTCTTTTCAGCAATTGTTTACTGTATTTCTTTTTAGATTTGAATATACCTTAGGGATTTTGGGATCCCAAAAATATGATAGATAATATTCCCCGAAATTCCTTTCTATTTCAATATGTCAATTCTATGACGAGATTCCCAATTATTTATATTAATTTGATAGAATTTGTTTCATTTATGTAATTTTTGATAATTTCATAGTCCATTCCACTTCTCCATCTTCTTTGGGTAAAATGCGACCCTTCAATAAAATAAGAGGTTTAGATTACAAATTCATTTCCTTGTTTACACCACTTATCCTTATCTATATCTTCATAAAAGAGGAGTCCAAGAGAATACGAGGTTTATATTGTAATTTTTATTGTTGAAGATATTCCATTGAATTGGTGTAATAAATTGAGTTTCTATTTTATTTGCAAGTCCGTTATTGCAGTTTTGGTTATGAGTATTTATTTCCTTTTTTGGATATTAGAATCCCGTGAAATCATGGGAGTTCAAAGAAAAAGGACTTATGATAATAATTAGTTAGGTAATTGACATTTAACACAACTTAGAACATAAAATCTGTGTGTTTAGAACTTATTATGCGTGAATATTTATTTATCTCTATTTATGTAATTAACGTATAATTATTGCGTATAGGGCACAGTTAATTAGGCATTTATTTACATTTATTTCTCTTATTATGAAGGTAATTAATTGTGAGGTGGAAAATATAAGGAAACTCTTATATAGCCTAAATATTATTTTAAGGCGCAATAAGGAAAGTTCCTTGTAAAGCATTATTTATGAAACAATGAGATCAGTGTATACATACACACGCACACACACACACACATATATATATATATGTATATATATAGGTGTGTCTATATATATATATGGAGAGAGTGATTGATTTGTGGCTAATTCGTATGGATGCGATGTTAATAGAGTTAAATGATGGAAGTCTGCTCATTAGTTTGAGGCTACCAGCAGTTGTGTACACTTTTATTGATGGAGACATCCTTATGATAAATATTTGTAATGACGCGAGGTTAATCCCAAATTCTATAGGGGAAATCTGCTCAACTGATCTGGCTACCAGTTCCTAGGAATAACGGACAAATGTGAGACGACATTAGGAATATAGGCCACAAGACGAAGGGCCTGCTTTGTGGTTTTGGTATATTAATTGGTTGGACTCGCCTCTTTTCTTTAGATGAAGTATTAAATGGCCAAGGGAACACGTTAGGTGGTATCTCTTCAAAGGTGCGCTTCTGGAAATAGATCTTAAATGATGGGGTCTACCTTAATTTAGATCATAAATGGCAAGAGTCTACCTATTTTCCATTTGGAAGTATTAAGTAGCCCATGAGATTCCATATGATGTTAGCTAGATAGTACCGTTGAGGAGAATGCATCCTAAAATAGGTTTTAAATGATGGATCTGCCTTAATTATGATCTCAAATGACTAGTCTTCCTATTCTCCTCTTGGAAGTATAAGTGCCTTGGGTACCGTCTCTTGCATTATTATATATTTATGACATATGATTGGGATGTAGAATTTTAGAAATCTTCTTCTAGAATGGAAGGTATTAGGTGGTTGGACCCACCTACTATTCTTGTAAAGAAGTATTAAACGACTTTAATGGTTTTATGTTTGTGTATATATATATTTTTATTTTGAAATATACTTCCCAAGTACTAATAAGGTAAGACTAAAGGTTTTTACGCACCGGATACTTGTTGTAACAGATATTATGTTAAGGTTTTTATGGGATTTTGTGTTATGACATTTTTATGGTTCTGAAATAAATGGATACACTTTACTATTGTATTTTGTTCCATCCGTTGTCGGTTCTGAATGTTAATTATGGCTCTGCAATATTATTTCTTTTTACTACCAACAATATGCCTTAGAATGGATCTAAGTTTCGATTGGCCTTTTTTGGATCGAAATTTAGGCCTGTTCCAGGGTATTGTTACACCCCTTTATATAGTGAATAAATAGATGTATTCATTCATGAAGGGTTGTGTTCAAAAGACACTTCCATTCAATATTCTAAAAAAAATTATTGGCCTATATGTCGACATATAGTAATATGTATGTCGACATATCCTCGTGAAATTTGAAAAATATTTTATTTTAAATTGCTTTGAAAATTCTATACTTTGTAAAACAATTTGCATACAGTTTTTAAATTTGAACTCCCAAAAAGTTTTTATAAAATAATTTAAAACATATTTTGAAATTCAAATAATATATTTTATTTGAAATATCAAAGATTAGAAACTGGAGATAAGGGTCAGAGACTGCTGTCAATGACTTTAACAATACATTGTAATGACTCTAAACACTAAATTATATTCTTGAGCTCTTCATTTCTTTATCTTTAAACTCATTAGTTTTCAAATCTTTACCTTGAATCTTTATACTGTACAGTCTTCGATTCGTCACTTGTGTAATATTCTATACTATATACTATATCACTTTGCAAAACATTAGCATATATATTTGTATGGTTGTTGTCATCAAAATCAACAATTGAGATATTAACATAAAAGCGGAATAGTATGTACAAGCTGATTTGGAAATTTAAAATTAGTCTCAGATATTTAATTGTAGATTATTATTAAAGTTGTGGAGATATTCTAGGTTTATAATTAGGTTGTACGTTAGGTTCCCCTATTGTCTTGGAATGTGAATTTCTATGTTTTGATTTATTTGGAGTGGTTTCCATGAAAATTCCATAAATTTTCCAATTTCAAAATATTTATAAAAGTGCGGCATTTGAACTAATAATGAATATACCAAAAAGGCAAAGAGATGTGTAAGGTATGGAATTTTTTTTCCATAGATTCATTAAAAGGAAAGAAATAATTCCTTGTAATTTCAAATGAAGAAAAATCTCCCATTGGTTAATTTATGAAAAATTATAACGGTAATCTTTTTAGAAGGATAGCTTTGATAAATTAAAATGTGGAAAGGAATGTTCTAGTTTATATGCTAATATTTAGAAATTAATGAATATACACATACATAAATATAACCACGCTTAACATATAAATGTAGAAATATATAGATAGCGTAATTTAAAGACTATATACATATTAGTTAGCAATTAAAGGATTAGGGTTTATAGAAATTAATTACAAATTTAACGGCATTAATTTGTAATTAATGAAAGGAATTAAATGAGGATTGATTAGGAAATATAATATGGCATATATAGGGGAATTGGATCGGTATAATGGAGGGATTTTTAAACTTGTAAAAAAGAAAAGTGATTAAATAAGGATTTATTAGAGAAAGTCCCATTTTCACAATAATGATCAATTATTAATGGAATATTAACTGAAGTATCGATTGGACCATATTTATTAGAAACCAAGAGAGAAAATTAAGGACGATGAAAAGTTAAGTAGAATGACATACTAAGAATGTTCATCTTAATTTAGTAAGGAATACTAGGGCCCAAACATCATTAACACCAGTTAATGATAAATGGTAATTTCCAGCAAAATTTTCTTTTGGAGTTTTTAGGATTGTTATCATTAGTTGTCTTCCTTATTTATGGGAAAGCGTATAATATGGTATAAGATATGTTTTTTTTGTTATTGGATTGATTTTGTGGATGGGATTACACTGCCATATATATATATATATATATATATATATATATGGAGGAGTAGCGTAAATAACAAAATTTCACAAGGATGCTTAATTGGCGATAAACTGTAGGTAAGACTGGAAGTTAATGAGGAAATTAGGTTAGTAACTAGGAATAAAGGATTCTCTAATCCCAAAAGATTCAGGATTTTAGGAAAAATAAGATTTATCTTATGGAGAGACACCATTCAAGGATGATCCTTCACCCTAGAGGGGATAAGATGAACAGGGATATGAAGTGAATTTTTTTATTGGACATGGAGGAAGAAGATGGCAGATTTTCCACTAAGCGTTTGACGTAGCAAAAAAGATAGAATTGATTAAATAGTAAATGAAGGTCGTGCAAGGTCACTAGAAATCCTATGCGGACATACAAAGAAAAGAGTTAGAGTTTGTAGTAGGGGATACGGTATTTATCAAAGTTTCCCTTCCAATAAAGGTCGTGAGTTTTGGAAAGTCGGGAACATCGGAACCAAAATTTGTTGGGTCTTTTACAATTTTAGAAAGAATATGAAGACTTTCTTACTGCGTGGAGCTACCGAATTAGTTGGCAAGAGTCCACGACCTTTTTTATGTTTTGCATTTGAAGAAATGCCTTCATAGCACAACTATTGTGGTAGAGCCTAATTAATTAGAGGACATTGAGATGGAGCTATTAGCATCCCATGCCACCACACGTAGCGTAGAGCACAATAAAGAAACTAAGCTAGTTCGAGTACAATGGAGGGAAATCACGGTGGAAAGAATGAGGACTTCTCATTCTAAGATTTTCACTGGCAAACTTTTCTCTCTAAAATTACATTTTGGTTGCATCGTGGTTGCTAGATTGGATGGTAAGAGATGGCTACTACACTTTCACTATCACTTTTGCACTCATATAAAACACTATTTTGCATGTTTAGGATGTTTACCTACTTGCCTATATGCCATGACACTTGCATTCATGCTAGGATTGAGTTCACCTAAAGTATGTCCGCATACATAATCATATTGCACTTTTGTTTAAGTAGATATTTGTGTAGATAACATGTTGATATAACATGAATGTTCATTATGCGTTGCACTGTCCATCCCTTGGAAAGATTTCGGGGATGAAATCCTTTTAAGGAGGGACAATGTAACAACTCATAAGAATTAGTAAGAAATAATTAAGATAAGATAAGGCAAAAAAATTTTTTTTTCAAAAGTTACAATTTGACGATGGAATTTATGTCGTTGCATTCATGGTAATTTTCTGATCCATTTCCATGCATAATATGTTGAAAATGGAGCTCAGACGAAAAAGTTACGGATGATTGAAGTTTTCGAATTCAAAGTAATTTAAATAGAATTCAAATTCAAATAATCAAAATGCTTTTCAAATTTGAAATTAAGAGAGTAAGAGTAATTAGACTTGGGGGTTAAGTAATTATTAAAATTAACGTTAACGTTAAAGGTGTAATAAAGGAATGAAATAAATAAATCAACGGCAATTAAAAACGTTCCTCGAAATAAATGAACCGCTTGACCAATACCCTGGGCTGATCGACGGGTAGGGTAAGGGCGGTAGACCAATGAGCAAGTGACAACTATGGTTAGTTTGCAAAGCAAACGTTCCAGATTTTATTATCTTAAACTGACTTAAATCTGACGGTTCTTCCAACCACTATGAATAAAGGCACAATTCCTCACATTTATTCACACATTGTTTTAAGGAACCTAGCAAAGCTCAATCAGTTTCTCAAAAGTTCTTTAGGGTTTCAGATAACAGATTCTAGATGTTTATTATTTTATTTTCTAATTTTCTTCTCCTCCAATCCCTCAATTTATTAATCTAAACTATATATACAAATGCCTTGTTGTATATTTCTAAAAGGAGAGATCTGAAAGATATTACTGAAGGCGTGACAAATCCAAAAAAAGGAAGAGCGAAGGACCTATTTTGAATGGAAATCTTTGTCTTGCTACTTTAGTAATTAAATAGTGTAGTTTGGATTTGACATATGTCTTTGGGATCTTTGGTTTACAAAAAACATCACATTAAAACCCCCATAATTCCTCTAAAGCGAAATGTGAATCCTTAGGTTGAAATTTCAATTGTTTTACATTAAAACAATGGAATTTGTATATATTATGCAATTTCAATGTTTTACCTTCTATTCCACTTACTATCTTTTTCTTTGGAACTGATTAAGATTTTTGATTACGAAATGGTGTATAAGGAATGAATTCTTATTTGCAATTTGCACCACATATTTCCACAATTGGATAGAAATTCCCTTTATCCAGTTTCATGTAAAAAGGTGTTAGATAGAGTGTAAAGTATGTAAATTGTAAGTTTCTATTATTGATTTATTTCATTATTCTAATGTTAAATATGTGAACTTGGGTCTGTTTTTATGCAAGTCTGTTGATTTGATTTTGGGATATTGGATTTGAGGTATATGTGTTAATATGCAAATGGGACTTGTATAATTCTAAAGATTTGACATTTAAACGTTAGTTTAGCGCATAAAATTCGCATGCATAGAAATTTACTAAGTGTGTGTTTATATATATAAGTGTGAATAACATAATATTATAATGTATTAACAGCGTAGTTAATAGATTATTAATTTTATTGAATTCCCCCTTTGGAAAGTGAGTAATTGTAGAGGTGAAATAAGGAGTTTTCTTATAATGCCTTAATTATTGATAAGGTGAGACATATGATAATATGCTAAGAGCTCTGTAGCTAAAGCCCCGTAAAATCTGTATTATAGCATATAGCGCTCTTTGATTGCTATGCTTTTTCAATGTAGCTATAACGATCCTGAATTTTGAGCAATTTAAATTGAAAATATTTAATTAATTTTACATATTTGAATGATAATTTTAAATTGAATTCCAATAAAACTATGAGTTGGCGATTAAATTTTTGAATTTAATCTATTTAAAGTTGAATAGAAATTTGAATTTAACTTTGAAGTTTGAAATTGAATATTAGAAATTGTATTTTAAATTCAAACAAATGACTTAGAAAAAAAAATAGTTTGGATTTACGAATTATATTTATGTAAACTTATAAATTGATGTTGAACTGTAAAACGTTTATAAGTTTATTTAAAGAAATTTTTTTTTATACAAAACGAATTTGAATTCAAAATAAAAATAAAAATAAAAATATATATAATAAAATAAATAAAGAAATATGTATAGTTAAAAATTCAAACAACATATTTATAAATTTTGTTAAATATAATGTAACTACATTGGAAATTTTTTAACAACATAATTTTAACAAAATAAAAACAAAGCAAACAATTAACAAAAACTAATTGAATTTAAAATTGAAAAAAAAGAGAGAGAAAAATAAAATAAATAAATAAAATAATAAGTTATACACGGCCTTACCTTCATCAGCCAAATTCACGCCTTAAACTACGCTAATACACGTTCCTTTTTCTATTTTATACCCTACCCTTTACCCCTTTTTCATTCGAAACCCTAATCAGCATACGAAAAAAAAATGGCGGCCATGTAATCGTCTTCGTCTTCGTCCTTGGATGCAAATTAGGGCTTTGCAAATTTGGAGCTTCGATTCGAGTCTCGTCTTCCTTCTGTTCTTCTTGCGCTCTGAAGTTTAGGGTTTTTCAAATCGAAGGGCTTTCGTTCGTCTTCGATTGCGTTGCTTCGGCTTGCTTCGACTCGCGTGCTCTTCACTTCGTTTGCAAAGGTGAGTTCTTTGCTCACGATTGATTTTATTTCAAGTTTTTGAATTTGTTTGAATTGGGTTTTGGTCGCATGCTATGTTTTGGGGAGTTATTCGTTATAAATTGCTCGGGTTTTTGTTGGATTTAAACTGATATGAGCAGATTTGTCACTGCCTGTTGTTCGTTGGGTGATATTGCTACCAATTGCTCTGATAATTTGTTTTAAACTGTTAAGAACAAATTCTACCCAATATTTGATATGTGTTTTAAATTGTTAAGAACAGATGCTGTTAAATTTGTTTTAAACTGTTGAGAACAGATGCTACCCAATTTTTGTTTTAAATTGATAAGAACAGATGCTTTGTGAATTTTCGTTTAAAATTGATAAGAACAGATGCTGTTGATTTTATTTTTAAACTGTTGGGAATAGACGCTAATTGATATTGTTTTCTTAAAACTGTTAAGAACAAATGCTATTTAAAATTTTAATTTTAAACTAATAAGAACAGATGCTATTTAAAATTTTAATTTTAAACTAATAAGAACAGATGCTATTTCATATTTGTTTTAAACTGTTAAGAACAGATTCTACCCAATATTTGTTTTAAATTAAAAAGAACAAATGCTATTTGGTTTTGTTTTAAATTGATAAGAACAGATGCTATCAATTTTGTTTTTTTTTTAAACTAATGAGAACAGATGCTATTAAGATTTACCTTTTTACTAGATGAGGAAAATTTTGTTGCATGAACTTTTTTGAACCTCTGTCCATATGTGATGTGTATATGTGCCTATAAAACCCTCTATGGTTTGATGTTTTGCTGTGTATCATGCTTACATGCCTATATATGAATGACCTCAGTTTAAAGGTCTGAGTAACCCAGTTTTGAACCCCTGTAAAATATTCTACATTTGGAAAATAACAAAATTTACAAGCTTGAAACTATTCTTTGATGGATCTGATGTGCTATTATAACCCTTGAATCCATTGTGTGATGCTTGAATGTTGTTTAGGTATGGAATTGAAAGTATACATGTGAATATGTGTTTATGCATCTACATGTTATTGTGAGTAAGCTTCTTATCTTTTAAAAACAGTTTTTTTTTTAGAAATCAAAATCAAACCTAAACAACAGAGCTTATGTTTATTTACAGAAATCAAATGGTTTAAAACAAAACTGTTCTGTTTGTTTTAAAATGAAATGAGTAAACTTAGATGCACAGAATTTGTGACATCTGAGTATATGAAGTGAAAGAAATAAAATGATATGGTGATTGCTTACTCATGAATGTTATGTATGTATGCATGTGAGTAAGTCTGTGTTTATTTGATAAATGCTTATTTATGGTTTCTAACTTCTCTGTTCTTATTTCAGAAACATATGATTTTAGATCAAGTTTAAAAATCTTTGCACGTGAGTAAACTTTTTACTAAAGTTTAATTAAGTTATTAGCTGTTGCTATGAGATTGTGATGATGTTACATACATATACATATGCCACTGAAGTGTTTGCAGTTTCCCCGAGTTTTTGTGCTTCTGACCCGAAGCAGGGGATTGATTGACCCGAAGTGGTACTCGGGTGATTATGTTTTTGACTCGGAGCATAAGGTTTTAAAACCTGAGAATTTTGTGCAGGTTTTTGAGACTGTGATTTTACAGCTTTTAAAATCTTGAATGAAGCTCATATTTTAAAGATTGTAAATTGAATCAAGTGTAAGATTTAAACTGAATTCAAATGTAGTTTTGAAATTCAAAGTTTTTTTTTAATGAAACTTTTAAATTTGAACAAGTTTTAAATTCTGTTTTAAATCAAGTTTTAAAACAAAACAGTTTCAGGTATAAAATCCTATAGCTCTGCAATTTCTAACATTTGAATGAAATTTAAATTGTTCATCTTTGTTGCTTCACCACAGTTTGCATTTGCCACACTTGTGTTCCCTGTTATCAACTGGCCTTGATTATGTTTTGATTCAAACTTCTGTTCACCTGCATGTATTGTTGGTTCATTGTGATATTTGTTCACTTGTGCTTCACTGGTAGTACTTGGGTACTGATCGAGTTCATTTGTACATTTGTTCACCTGCACTCTTCGTTTGGTCTACTTGCATTGTTTCTGGTTTCACCTGTGTCATTGGTCATGTAGCAGTATTCATTGTTGTTGTTCCCATTCACTGCGGCATATTGTTCATCAGTCCATTTTTATATGTTCCCTATGTTGTTTGCAACTGTGTTGCACTTGTATCACTGGAATTTCCATTTGCTGTCTGCATACAGTGGCAGTTCCATATATATATATATATATATATATATATATATATATATATATGTCCATGTCACTTTTTACTTGGTGCTGCACACTTGTGGATTGCCTTGATCACCTCTGCTTGTTGATTGCATTGTTTGTACCTGGGTTATCTCACTGATCATTTGTATACACACAGTTGTGTGCTTCTCGGTTGCACTGTAGTTTGGCCTGCATCCCTTTGTTTGATCATCAGTTGCAGCTTGTTATATTGTATCTTGAAGTTATTGCCGTAAGCTCTGTTGCACTTCAATGTGATCTGGTCTTTGACCTTATATCTGCAGTGGCATTGTACTGTTTATCCATGACATGCTTAACTGTAGCTTGTATCACCTGTTCCCCTGTACTTGTTTGGCTCTGCGATTCATCGCTGTTGCCTCTGTGTTTGTTGTGTCTGCTGCTCCATGCACTTGTTTCACTGTAAATTATACAGGCTTCACTGCCCTGTACACAATCTGGATTGCATGCTTGCCGCTGCATGTTTGTTTGCTTACTGTTTTGTTCGAGTTGGCACTAGTTTTGCCTTGAGCATTTTCTTTGCAGCGATTTGTTCGATTTGCGCTTGCACGCGTGTTGGCGAGGCAGTGCACATGTGTATAAATATACGTGTGTACTGCAGCCACACGGGATTGACAGATTTTAAAATTTTAAGTTGTTAATAATGAAAATCCATAATAGATTTAAATTGATTCATTTGTTTCGTCATCTCTGTCACCATTTTATTCAGTTCATTGCAAATTTATTTACTTGAATTAAGATTAATCCTGACTCGAGTGTTTTGTGTTTTGCAATTAACGCTCGGGTCAGACCGAGTATTTTTACAGCTTGAAGATTTTCAGGCCGCGAAGTTAGAGAGAGGGGATTTCGGCATTCACTTCAGTTTTCAGGATTTTTCTTGTACTTAATGAAATCAAATTATTCCGCTGTATAAAAACTTAATGCATTGTACAAACTCTGTATATAAAAGGAAAAATTCATTTATGAACAATATTATGTTATTCTGTGATTCTGTGGCTGATTCTGTTTAAACTCTATAAACTGACTAACAATCCGTCATTTTGAACGTTTCTAGTTGGTTTAATTACCGACTAGAGGCGGTCAGAGCGGCGGGTCGTTACAAAAGTGGTATCAGAGCTTTGGTTTACACAAAGCTCAGTTTATGATGTTTAATATGAATAGTTACTAGGATCACTTTAAAAGAAAGTGTTTTCAAATTTAAAGAAGTATGAAATTGTTTCTTTAAAATAAAAAGGTATTTTGAAAATTAGAATTATTTTGAAATTTCCCTTCTCTAAATTTAAGTGCGATAGTTTATATTTGGTGAGGTCTTATTAGATTTGAGTTTCAATCGTTCGGAAACTCATTATCGAATTATTGAGATTTATGAAAAATGAAATATGAGTTAAGTGAATTAATGAATTGGTTTAAAATTGGTTTAAATCAAATAACTTGAATATTTCGAGTAATAATTGTGAAATAAAATGACATGTTAATTTGCTTATAATCAAGTGGATTATTGAACTATAACTTGAGAATTTGATTCTGAATTCTTTTGAGAAATTGTTTTCAAATGTGAAGAACGAATTGGTAAATGAATGGATTATAAGTATTTAACTTATAATATGAACTTTTGGGTATAAAACTGAGTTATATAAATTGAATTGAATTGAATCAATAAGAAGATTTATAAATCGAAGTTTTATAAATAGAAAAGGAATTAATGAAGATTGTTTATAAATTCAAAATCAATTGAATTTGATAAGTAAATTGTTATAGCTTATTAAAGGAGATATATCCACGATTTTGGACAGTGGGTAATCCTTTAAAAATAAAAATAAGTTGTAGAAATGATGAAATTGGTTGACAAAGCATATTCACGATTTTTGACAGTGAATATATTATTGAATAAAACAGATATGTTTTAGGGAAGTGATATTATGAAATGAAATTTAATTGTTGATTTAACTGTATGAATCAAACTGAGTTTGATGTAAAGTTTATATTTCAAGTTAAAACTATTGCCTAAAATAGTTAACGTGGAAATATGAATTTAATGGAACTAAATTGATGAATAATTTACTAAAGAACTAGTTGACTATTTTTGAAATAGAAAGTAAATGCAAAGTTCAAATGAAATTTAGATTTCAAATTTGAAGTTGTCAACATGATAATCTATAATAGGTTTAATAGATTCAATGATGAATTTGAATTTAAACATGTGGAAAATTAAATTAAGTGGAAAACTTAATATTGAAAAGTTGGAATCAGTTTAAAACTGATATTGTGAAAAGTATAAGGAATTCAAACTATGAATTAAGTTGAAGTTGAAAAAGTTAATGGTTTTAAAGACGTTTTAAAATGCATTAACTATCGAATACATAGATTTCAACATTCAATTGTTGAAATAGACGTTTTCGAGAAGAATAAGGAAATGGTAGACTATAACACTATTGTTATAGTAAAGGGTTTCCGGAAGGAAATGTTGTTTATAGTATTGGGATTTATATATCTATCTTAAATCCGAATCCCTATGCTAGTGATTTTGAGTTGTCGTAACGATGTTTTACGCAACATTCGTTTTAACTCAAATAAATGTGTTTAAAAGAATGATTTCCTTAAAGAATGAAATATATACTTAATTTTGATTCAAGTATATCGAATATTTTCAAAGTGTTGAAAATAAAAGATTTGTGAGTTACTTATTATTAAATAAGTATGGAAACGTTTTCCAATATGAAATGAAAGGTTTGAAACTTTATCTTTTAAAGATAAATTGAAAAATGAATATTTGAAATTTGTTTCAAATGGCTAAGTGTGAAAATTTTATATCTTGTAAAGATATTATTTTGAGAAATTTGAACGATTAGTTCAACTTGGAAATTTTTCAAAGAATTGAATCTTGAGTTAAATTGAGTTTAACTTTGACACCAAAAACAATATAAGTTCAACTTTGAATTTTGGATAGTCGATTGGGATTGTATGTCTAACATTGTGAATTGATGACATATCATTTGATCTCTATTAAATATATATCTGTGGTGGCGGAGAATTTATTCTTTTAGCTTAACACCCTTCTCTGAGACGTACGAGCTTAGAGGTTATATATCGATAGACATCAATTATGTGTTGAGAATTGACGATGTAACGTGAAATCCAAATCGAATGTGAAGTCGATAATGAATTGGATCGTGAATGTGAATTAGGTTTGAGATAACCTTAAATTTTCAAATCGATTTTGAGGAAAATTTTAAACGTGATGCAAAATTGGAATCCTCAATTTGTTGTGAATGTGAATTGAGTTTTCGTAACTTATATATGTGAATATAATCGAAAACCATCAGTTTGGAAAGTCATTATTATGAAAAGTCCTGTGTAGGTTTACATAGGTATGATATGTACGAAATGTGAAATGAAGTACTATATGTATATGACATATGTTTTCTAAAAAAAAACTGAGGATATGGAAATGTACCTTCCATTTATTATATGTGAAAGTGATTGGAACTCGGTGGAGTGTCCATTGAAAATCGTAGCTACGTAGAATTCCATTAGTGGAATGTCCAATGGGACTGATATGATATCCCCCACGATGGATCATCGTGTTTGGGATTATGTGATTGATGCTGGCGGAATTCGTGGGGTGTGATGCCTACAGTTACAAGCGATTCCACTGAGATAGTGGCGCAACCGCCGAGTAAACTGCGATCTGGAAACCGAAGCGAAATTCGAGGGGCGTGATGCCTGAGGCTACGAGCGATTCTACTGAGATAGTAGCGTAACCGCCGTGTGGACCGCGATCTAAGGCGATAACCATGGCGAAATTCAGGAGTGATGAGAAATCTGAGATTACAAGCGATTCTACTGAGATAGTAGCGTAACCGCCGGGTAAACTGTGATCCATGGGGGAACGGACTTTCCAAATCCATTTTTTAAAAAAAATTTAAAAAGTATTTTCACTGGGAGTTGAAGCAAGTATGTTTAGTACTTGGAGATTTTTAGTCTTGCGCCTGGCCAGCGTATGCCTAAAGTCTGTGAGAACGACGATGAACTTGTTAAACTTCGAGTTATCAAGTTTTTTCAAAACTTTGAATAGAAAATCAATAATCTGAAATTAGAATTACATAATTCTAACTTAATGAATTAAGGAAGAAGATCTTTAAAATATCTTGAAAGTCCACAGTTTTGGATAAGATATATTATGCAAATATTTAGCATGAAAGATTTAAAGTCTAAAAATCTGAGTTTTGTAAGTCAAAAAAAATTTTAGTAAAAGACTTTTGTGTCTTGATTATTGAAATCAATGAACAAAACTAGTGACTGGGTAAAATTGTGTAGGATATAAATTATCGGTGAGGTTTAGCAATTGTTTTTCCTAACTTATAATTTCGGGACGAAATTCTTTTAAGTAGGGGAGATTGTAACGATCCTGAATTTTGAGCAATTTAAATTGAAAATATTTAATTAATTTTAAATATTTGAATGATAATTTTAAATTGAATTCCAATAAAACTATGAGTTGGCGATTAAATTTTTGAATTTAATCTATTTAAAGTTGAATAGAAATTTGAATTTAACTTTGAAGTTTGAAATTGAATATTAGAAATTGTATTTTAAATTCAAACAAATGACTTAGAAAAAAAAATAGTTTGGATTTACGAATTATATTTATGTAAACTTATAAATTGATGTTGAACTGTAAAATGTTTATAAGTTTATTTAAAGAAATTTTTTTTTATACAAAACGAATTTGAATTCAAAATAAAAATAAAAATAAAAATATATATAATAAAATAAATAAAGAAATACGTATAGTTAAAAATTCAAACAACATATTTATAAATTTTGTTAAATATAATGTAACTACATTGGAAAATTTTTAACAACATAATTTTAACAAAATAAAAACAAAGCAAACAATTAACAAAAACTAATTGAATTTAAAATTGAAAAAAAAAAGAGAGAGAAAAATAAAATAAATAAATAAAATAATAAGTTATACACGGCCTTACCTTCATCAGCCAAATTCACGCCTTAAACTACGCTAATACACGTTCCTTTTTCTATTTTATACCCTACCCTTTACCCCCTTTTCATTCGAAACCCTAATCAGCATACGAAAAAAAAATGGCGGCCATGTAATCGTCTTCGTCTTCGTCCTTGGATGCAAATTAGGGCTTTGCAAATTTGGAGCTTCGATTCGAGTCTCGTATTCCTTCTGTTCTTCTTGCGCTCTGAAGTTTAGGGTTTTTCAAATCGAAGGGCTTTCGTTCGTCTTCGATTGCGTTGCTTCGGCTTGCTTCGACTCGCGTGCTCTTCACTTCGTTTGCAAAGGTGAGTTCTTTGCTCACGATTGATTTTATTTCAAGTTTTTGAATTTGTTTGAATTGGGTTTTGGTCGCATGCTATGTTTGGGGAGTTATTCGTTATAAATTGCTCGGGTTTTTGTTGGATTTAAACTGATATGAGCAGATTTGTCACTGCCTGTTGTTCGTTGGGTTATATTGCTACCAATTGCTCCGATAATTTGTTTTAAACTGTTAAGAACAAATTCTACCCAATATTTGATATGTGTTTTAAATTGTTAAGAACAGATGCTGTTAAATTTGTTTTAAACTGTTGAGAACAGATGCTACCCAATTTTTGTTTTAAATTGATAAGAACAGATGCTTTGTGAATTTGCGTTTAAAATTGATAAGAACAGATGCTGTTGATTTTATTTTTAAACTGTTGGGAATAGACGCTAATTGATATTGTTTTCTTAAAACTGTTAAGAACAAATGCTATTTAAAATTTTAATTTTAAACTAATAAGAACAGATGCTATTTCATATTTGTTTTAAACTGTTAAGAACAGATTCTACCCAATATTTGTTTTAAATTAAAAAGAACAAATGCTATTTGGTTTTGTTTTAAATTGATAAGAACAGATGCTATCAATTTTGTTTTTTTTTTAAACTAATGAGAACAGATGCTATTAAGATTTACCTTTTTACTAGATGAGGAAAATTTTGTTGCATGAACTTTTTTGAACCTCTGTCCATATGTGATGTGTATATGTGCCTATAAAACCCTTTATGGTTTGATGTTTTGCTGTGTATCATGCTTACATGCCTATATATGAATGACCTCAGTTTAAAGGTCTGAGTAACCCAGTTTTGAACCCCTGTAAAAATTTTTACATTTGGAAAATAACAAAATTTACAAGCTTGAAACTATTCTTTGATGGATCTGATGTGCTATTATAACCCTTGAATCCATTGTGTGATGCTTGAATGTTGTTTAGGTATGGAATTGAAAGTATACATGTGAATATGTGTTTATGCATCTACATGTTATTGTGAGTAAGCTTCTTATCTTTTAAAAACAGTTTTTTTTTAGAAATCAAAATCAAACCTAAACTACAGAGCTTATGTTTATTTACAGAAATCAAATGGTTTAAAACAAAACTGTTCTGTTTGTTTTAAAATGAAATGAGTAAACTTACATGCACAGAATTTGTGACATCTGAGTATATGAAGTGAAAGAAATAAAATGATATGGTGATTGCTTACTCATGAATGTTATGTATGTATGCATGTGAGTAAGTCTGTGTTTATTTGATAAATGCTTATTTATGGTTTCTAACTTCTCTGTTCTTAGTTCAGAAACATATGATTTTAGATCAAGTTTAAAAATCTTTGCACGTGAGTAAACTTTTTACTAAAGTTTAATTAAGTTATTAGCTGTTGCTATGAGATTGTGATGATGTTACATACATATACATATGCCACTGAAGTGTTTGCAGTTTCCCCGAGTTTTTGTGCTTCTGACCCGAAGCAGGGGATTGATTGACCCGAAGTGGTACTCGGGTGATTATGTTTTTGACTCGGAGCATAAGGTTTTAAAATCTGAGAATTTTGTGCAGGTTTTTGAGACTGTGATTTTACAGCTTTTAAAATCTTGAATGAAGCTCATATTTTAAAGATTGTAAATTGAATCAAGTGTAAGATTTAAACTGAATTCAAATGTAGTTTTGAAATTCAAAGTTTTTTTTTTAATGAAACTTTTAAATTTGAACAAGTTTTAAATTCTGTTTTAAATCAAGTTTTAAAACAAAACAGTTTCAGGTATAAAATCCTGTAGCTCTGCAATTTCTAACATTTGAATGAAATTTAAATTGTTCATCTTTGTTGCTTCACCACAGTTTGCATTTGCCACACTTGTGTTCCCTGTTATCAACTGGCCTTGATTATGTTTTGATTCAAACTTCTGTTCACCTGCATATATTATTGGTTCATTTTGATATTTGTTCACTTGTGCTTCACTGGTAGTACTTGGGTACTGATCGAGTTCATTTGTACATTTGTTCACCTGCACTCTTCGTTTGGTCTACTTGCATTGTTTCTGGTTTCACCTGTGTCATTGGTCATGTAGCAGTATTCATTGTTGTTGTTCCCATTCACTGCTGCATATTGTTCATCAGTCCATTTTTATCTGTTCCCTATGTTGTTTGCAACTGTGTTGCACTTGTATCACTGGAATTTCCATTTGCTGTCTGCATACAGTGGCAGTTCCATATATATATATATATATATATATATATATATATGTCCATGTCACTTTTTACTTGATGTTGCACACTTGTGTTTTGCCTTGATCACCTCTGCTTGTTGATTGCATTGTTTGTACCTGGGTTATCTCACTGATCATTTGTATACACACAGTTGTGTGCTTCTCGGTTGCACTGTAGTTTGGCCTGCATCCCTTTGTTTGATCATCAGTTGCAGCTTGTTATATTGTATCTTGAAGTTATTGCCGTAAGCTCTGTTGCACTTCGATGTGATCTGGTCTTTGACCTTATATCTGCAGTGGCATTGTACTGTTTATCCATGACATGCTTAACTGTAGCTTGTATCACCTGTTCCCCTGTACTTGTTTGGCTCTGCGATTCATCGTTGTTGCCTCTGTGTTTGTTGTGTCTGCTGCTCCATGCACTTGTTTCACTGTAAATTATACAGGCTTCACTGCCCTGTACACAATCTGGATTGCATGCTTGCCGCTGCATGTTTGTTTGCTTACTGTTTTGTTCAAGTTGGCACTAGTTTTGCCTTGAGCATTTTCTTTGCAGCGATTTGTCCGATTTGCGCTTGCACGCTGTTGGCGAGGCAGTGCACATGTGTATAAATATACGTGTGTACTGCAGCCACACGGGATTGACAGATTTTAAAATTTTAAGTTGTTAATAATGAAAATCCATAATAGATTTAAATTGATTCATTTTTTTCGTCATCTCTGTCACCATTTTATTCAGTTCATTGCAAATTTATTTACTTGAATTAAGATTAATCCTGACTCGAGTGTTTTGTGTTTTGCAATTAACGCTCGGGTCAGACCGAGTATTTTTACAGCTTGAAGATTTTCAGGCCGCGAAGTTAGAGAGAGGGGATTTCGGCATTCACTTCAGTTTTCAGGATTTTTCTTGTACTTAATGAAATCAAATTGTTCTGCTGTATAAAAACTTAATGCATTGTACAAACTCTGTATATAAAAGGAAAAATTCATTTATGAACAATATTATGTTATTCTGTGATTCTGTGGCTGATTCTGTTTAAACTCTATAAACTGACTAACAATCCGTCATTTTGAGCGTTTCTAGTTGGTTTAATTACCGACTAGAGGCGGTCAGAGCGGCGGGTCGTTACAGTAGCGCTATTAAATAGTATATCCACTTTAATCTCGCTATTTTCTGCTACACCCATTAAATCAAGACATTTTAACATCCACTTTAGTAGAATAAAAAAAAGATTGATTTGACTAGTTCTTTTTTGAAAAAAATCAAAAAAGTTAGGGTAAGGATCTAATTTTAAGGCATAAATGTTCAATATAAGTTAGAAATTTATTGTAGTCACTAAATCTAGACTACATAAATAATGATATTCTTCGGTTTTGTTGTAACCGTCCACCTTTTCGACCCTCAGAAGTCCACGCTAATACATTCACGGTATCCACGTACTGAACAACCATGTGTCGGAAAGACAGATGGTCAGGGGAAAGAAGAAGAAAGAAGACAAGAAGAAACTAACCAACACAGAATCTCACATCGCAATGAATAATCCATAGTATAACAATAATCTTTACATAAGTAAACTCTTATATACATACATCCATTAAAGGACTAGCCTATCATCTACCTAGATAGTTATAATGCCTATCCATATAATTTGTGATGAATATAACAAACTATGCAGCGGAACATATAGAAATACGTAGATATGTCCTAGCCTCCAGCTCGTCCCCTAAGCTTCAATGCATCCTAAGCTAATCTGGAAAATATGTACGGTCTGACCCAAGCATTAAAATAAAACAACGTCCAGATTAGTCTAGTAAAACCAGTATGAGAAACTCAAATTGTAACGATAGCGATTTTTCGTTGCCGAAAAACCGAACCATTATGGGTTTTAAGAAAGAAAAAGAGGAAGAAAGAAAATTTAGAGAGGGAAAAGAAGATAGAAAATTTTAAAAATAGAAGGAAAAGAGAATTTGAAAATAGAACAGAACAGAACAACTACAGAACAATATCAGAATCTCACAATTCGCAGCGGAACAACATATAATAATAAATGAATAATCTTTAAACAAAGAACTATATCAGTTATTACATTACATACATTTCATTACATCATATCATCAGAGTATACAACAACATACAACAATATACAGTGCATCGGAAAAAGAAATATTATATAAGTAATATGCCATGCCATCCATCTTGCCTCCAGCAACTCCAGAATATCCAGAATATCCTGATAAACCTAACTCTTAACTGCCCGTGTGGAAATTGGTGGGCACCCAGAGTTTAGGAAGGAAAACAATAAACTCCGAGTCAGTCATGTGACTGGTGTGAGAACTCAAAACAGTTTATTTAACTTTAAAATCAAAATAGGAATATAATTTTTTTTTTTTATTCAATTCGCAATGCTTTTAAAAATGAGACTACCATAAGGCCTCCCGCACACACACACAATGCAAACGCAGAATCGGAGGAGATTTCTCCTTATGATAGTCAAAGATGCTTGATACGCATTTAAAATAACATTTGATATTATTACTAGTGCATAGTGTAGAGAAAAATTCATTTCGAAAGTAGAATATAAATCTTAGCCAACATAGACATTTCGAACTATGCCTACTATAGCTACCATCCAAACAGTGGTGACCACCATAAGTGAATGGCAGGTTCTACAACTAATACCGTACAAGTTTCGTATTGGGAATTGGATTTCCAACAAATGGTCAGGCTAAGGAACTTCCTACTGCCACATGGGATCGCCTCTGGCTGGACGTCCCGAGAACTTAACCAGCTCTCTGCCAACACAAGGCCGGGTTACCTTTATCACTAGGTAACTACTACACGAATATGGCATCCCCCGGTCCCATCGGACCTTTAACCGAGCGCTCGTCACCAACAACACCACACAGAAAAAGATATAGTGTATCAACATGAGTAAGTATCTGGGCTCCATACCATGATACCACCCTTTCCAGAAGGAAATGCACATACCCTAAAGGGATCTACCCCTCATAACCTTGCCGCATCATTCCTGTTTTGACCATTACCGGGATGTGAGGCTCGATGAATTCACGTCCACAAAAACACACTTTGTACAAAAAGCCGTGCTTTGGGTCAACAAATGATCAACACAATGATCACCAGGATAGACGATCAAATAAATGATCCTATCACAAATAATCAACACAATGATCATTTCAGCATCACTCAGCATGTCACATTACCAAACTGGGAATATATCGCTGATAACTTCAACTATATAACCTCTGAGCTTGTACGTCTCAGAGAAGGGTGTTAAGCTAAAAGAATAAATTCTCCGCCACCTCAGAAATATATTTGAAAGAAATCGGCTTTATATCTCAAATTGTAATGTCAGGCATACTATCCATACAAGTCTGTTCCGGGATCGAACAGAACCGAAGGCACTTACAAAGAAGTCCTTGCAATCCGAATAATTTCTAATCACGTTCGGATTTCCCATCACTTATGGAGATCTCTATACCGGGGATCAGCCAGTGCAGAGACAATCAACAAGAAACCCTTTCGCTTTCGAAAATATCCGGTCTTCAACACCGATCTTCGAATGCAATTCATAACGACGTATCACATATTCGGAATGGGTTATACGACCCCATGGTCCTTTCCCGGTTAACCCGAATAGTGAGCGCTTATTTTAAAAATAAGTGTGGCATCCAATTCAAGCAATCACAGCAATTACTCATTCAAGGGTAAATATTGATAGTCGGTTATTTAACTATCAATAAAGATGCGCCACATCATCAGATTCCAAATAATTTTCCAAATTATTTATTTTTCCAAAAATATCTATACTAGATATAAAATCTCAATACTTCAAAAATAAACCAATGTTTATTTTGAAACCAATTTCCCTTTTTCATTTATAAATTCTATAGTGAATTTATATTTCATATTTTCTATTGATTTACAGTTTCAATAGATTTTTATTTTTAAATTCCAATTTATCTTCAAAAAGATAAATTCTTAAAAATATTCCATTTCATATTGGAAAAGTAATTCCATACTTATTCTAAAAATAAGTATTCACAAATCTTATTTATTTTCAACAATTGAAAAATATTCAATATACTTAAACCATAGTCAAGTATATATTTCATTCTTTAAGGAAATCATTCTTTTATTATAATTTATTTGGGTCAAAACGAATGTTGCGTAAAACATCGTTACGACAACCCAAAATCACTAGTATAGGGATTCGAAATTAAAATAGATATATAAATCCCAATACTATATAAAACATTTCCTTTCGGAAATCATTTACTATAACAACAGTGTTATAGTCCACCATTTCCTTCTATTTCTCGAAAACGTCTATTTCAACAATAAATGTTGAAATCTATGTTCTCAATACTCAATGCATTTTAAAATATCTTTAAACCGTTTTAATTTCTTTTTAACACATTCTTTCCTCAAAAGATATCCATTCTATTCAATAATATATTACCGTTCAAAAACGTGAATATAACTTCTTTAATATAACTTCTTTATAAACTTCTATATTCAATTCATCAAATTCAATTGGTTTTGGTTATAAATTCCATTTCTATTTAAAAGCTTCGATTTTGTAAATCTCGTTTATTAACCCAATTCAATTGATACAACTCAATTTTAATACCAAAGGTTTATATTATAAGTCAAGTACTTATAATTTATTTATTTACAAATCGTTCCTTTGAACTTCACCAATTATAAATCTTATTACTTATAAGTTTTCTTTATAAATTTCCTATTTCCAGCTCATCAAATTCAATTTGATTTCAGATTTATAAAACGACGTTTATAAATCCCATTTATAATTTCGTAAACTTCTATTTACCAAAAGTCAATTTATTAGCAAATTCCATTTATCTTCCACATAAATGTCAAGGTCCAATTCATAAGAAATTTACTTATAGACTTTTGTTTTACAAATCTATACATTTTCTAACTTCACACTTTATAAATTTATAAATTTTCATTTACTTATAAAAACAATTTATACTTCATTTATAACATTTATAAAAACTCGATTTATAATTCCAATCATTTTAAATTTATAAAAAATCAATTTAAAAATCTTTTATATACATTGTTTTTAATAATTCAAAAATTCCAATTTAAACCAATTTCAATTTACTTAACTATTTATTCCCAAAAATCTCAATTTGATTTTATTTTATAAAAATCTTAAATTCTATAACTTCAAAAATTAAATTTTTAATTTGGTTTAAAATGAATCAATTCAAAATTTTACTAAAAACATATATTTGGAAAATCGATTTAAAAATCCCTTTAAAATCAAAAATCATTATTTTTAACTTTAAAAACGAATCCGATGATGCCACAGCATCAATTGGTCAATCACTACACAAATATCATATATCGATATGATATTCACAATCATCAAAAATATTTATAAACAAATAAATATTTGTGAGGGGTCTAGTTGGATCCCTCCAACCTGTTTTCCTGCATCCAAAGAGTTAGCACAATACCCATTCCACTTCGAGGTGGAATATCGCGGTATATGGGATTTTAAAAAAATATTCCGCTTACTAACGGCGCAATAGGGTCTCATCCGCTATACGAGGCGGGAAATCAATCAACTGCAATATATACATATGCCAATATATATATATTGCTATATATAGATATATCCTAAAATATCTACTATCACAATCAAGCAAACAATCAATCAATCCATCAACAAATTTTAAATATAACTATTTAAAATTTAATAAACCCTTTTTGAGTGAGAAGTTCTCACCTTTGCATTTATTAGCGATCCAATTTCCCTCCTGACTCGATTTTCTTGATTTATACCTAGTATAAATATTTTATACAATTCAATTAATATTCGAATCAATTGAATAAATTAAATTTTCATTTGACAAATTTTAAATTCATCAGTTTTCTCCTTTAAATAGTTTAAATTAACTGATAGTTTTATTTTTAAACCAATTTCTTATTTTAAACAAGTTTATTTACAAATTATTAAATTTCCTTTCTTTTAATAAATTTAATCAACCAGTGGCCTTTATTTTAAATCAATTCCTTTTAGTAAATTAACCTAACATTTAAATTTTATACTAATTTTCTTTTTATATATTTTAAATCAACTAATCTTTCCTTAAATAAATTATTTTCTTTGTTTAATAAATTTATTTTAACTAAAGGTTACAATTTTTAAAATTAAATCCCTTCTTAATAAATTGTTTCAAACAATTCTTTTTAATACTTTGTTTTAACAAAAAAACTTAAATTCAAACTATTTTTATAAATTTATTAAACAAATTTTCTTTAATAAATTTTCTCATTTGGAACTAAATTTATAATTAACTGATATATTTTGTTTTAACAAATAAATTAAGTTTTAAACATATCTCCTTTTATAAATTCCTTTAAATTTCAAATTCCTTTTCAAATATTCATTTTTTTCAATTATAATTTAAAATCTAAAACTAAATTTCCTTTTTAAAAATATCTTTAATAACTAGATAATTTCAAATAAGCTTATTAACCACTTTAATTACCTTAATAAATTATTTATAATATAACTTAGTAAATTAAAACTCATGCTAAAAAAATTCTTTCTGTTTAAACCTAACTATTTATATTTTGTTTATTTATTATTATTATTTTTTCTCTCTGTATATATATATATTTATTAACTAATTTAAAACAAATATAAATTTTAATACCTTACTGTCAAAAATCCCCAAATGTCAGCAGCGTCTATTGCCATCGCGACGCCGCCATCTCGTACGCCATCCCCCTCTGCATCGCGACTTCTTCGCCCATCTGCACGCATCCCCACACCTGCGCACACGCGTCTCAATCTCGCGACCCACAACCCCCACAACGCACGACATACGACCCCCCTATGCGCCTCGCCTCTATACGATCGAACGCCACCGCCAGTTCCACCACGACTTCGTGTCGCTGTCGCCAATCGCTCGCGCACACGCGGCCCCAATTGCAATCGCGACATCTTCCATCGCGACGCCACTGCAGTCGCGTCGCCTTCCCCTCCAAATCCACGCGACTCGAGCTCGCGATTTCGTATATTTTTTTTTTAATTTTTGAATCTGGTAGGGCTTCGGCCATTAACGTTTGATTTTCTTTTTTTTTTTTCGTATGAATGAGATAGTGGGGAGAGAGGAGGTCGGGTATAAAATAGAAAGAGGCGACGTGCAATTACGTGATGAAAGGCATGGAACACGGCATGTTGAAGGTAAGGTAGGTAAGGTAAGGTTTACTTTTTTTTTTTTTTTTTTTATTTATTTATTTACTTTATTTTTTTTTTTCTCTTTTATTTTAAATTCAATTAGTTTTGTTTTTAAAAATTATCTTGTTAAAATTATGTTGTTAAAAATTTCATCTAGTATATTCTTTTTTTATATATATATATATATATATATATATTTATTTATTTATTTTTTTTTATATTATTTTTTCATTCTTATTTCAAATCCAATTTATTTTTCTAAATCATTAATTCGAATTTAAAATATAAGTTCAATATTAAATTTCAACTTCAAAGTAAAAATTCAAATTTCTATTCAACTTTTAAATAGATTAAATTCTAAATTTTAATCACAAATTCATCCTGATAATTTGAAATTCAATCCAAACCATCATTCAAATATTTAAAATTAATTAAATATTCCCAAATTAAATAGTTCAAAATTCAGGGTCGTTACAATCTTTCCCCCTTAAAAGAATTTCGTCCCGAAATTACAAGTTAAGAAGAATACCCTTATCCCGTCTATTATTTTTCACAATTCAAAATAGTTTTATCAACTTACTAGCTTAAATCTTTTTACTAGAGATTCACTTTTATTTCAACTAGCTTTCCAACTTCAATTATAGGTTTCAAACAATATTGTTTTACTAACCATTCAAATTTAAATTCAAATTCAAATTTCAAACTTTCAAAATTTTCTCAAAAATTTTCTAACACCCTAAATTTTCGAAAAATTTCGCCAGCGTTTCCTTTGCGCGGCTAGCTCGGTACGACTACAAAATGGCACCACGGCCCCTCAGAATCAAAAAGAAAAGAGAAAAGCCAAGTGGCTAGAGAAGAAAGTCATCAAATCTCATACTGAAATTGAAATACGTACCTTTTTGTCGAGCAATTCAATTTTTATCTTTGAAATCAAAATCTCAATTTCTTTATACACCTGTATAACCTGCTAGTAGTAGCATTCAAATCCAACATTCAAACCATTTTGCCAATTTTATTACAAAATTTCCAATATATGCTTCTTTATATGTTTTTACTTCAGTATTGAAGTTACATATTAATTTTCATTCAATTTCATAGCTTTTAATTTCATTAACACTTAATGAATTACATACAATCAATCAACAATCATATAACAACCAAAGTATATTAATTATAACCAAATTCCTTTGCTTATATTCATTCTCATTCAATTTATTCAACTTCTAATAACATTTGATTTCAATGAATTAATACTTTCATTCATTATTCCATATCAACTTAAATTACATTCAATTGATTAACATTCAATCCATTCATTCAATTCAATTACAAAGTTGAATTTCATTCATATACTCAAGTTCACATTCATTTAATCCACTTGATTATTTACAACTCATATTCATATAATTTATTCATATAGTTTCACTTCTTAGATATATAAGTTTATTTCACAATTGTAAACACTTTAATAATTCTGAAAAATTATTCCTTTATATATAAAAATATAATCAAGTAAAATTATTTCATTTACCCAATTTAAAACAATATTATGTCGAATTGTTCTATTCAAGTGTTTAGAAACCCCTTCGGCATAGTCTTGCGGACCACGCTGACGAAAGTTCATATGCCACTCAATAAACCAATCATCACAATATAAAACAATTTTATATTCACTAACAAATACGCACTCATAGCTACTATTACACTCAAACTCATTCTAGAGTACTGCTGACTCTATCTCTAATGAATTAATACCCAACAGAACCATGGTTGTCGCTTAACCAACAGCTCTGATACCAACTGTAACGCCCCGAAAGTAGCGGTCACAACCGGTAGGCTTTTCAACCATCCCAGCCCCACCGTGGCTTACACTGGTATCCCAAACTTGCTTTTACGGCCAGCCTTTCGACTGTCACAGCTTACGCCTAACCAACCCCCTAAAAGAGGATGTGTGGGAGTAAGAGTCTCCCGTTCGCCACCAAACCGCGAAGCGAGAATCCCCCATCACATAGCCCAATAGCTTAACAAGACTGGTGTGAGAACTCAAAACAGTTTATTTAACTTTAAAATCAAAATAGGAATATAATTTTTTTTTTATTCAATTCGCAATGCTTTTAAAAATGAGACTACCATAAGGCCTCCCGCACACACACACAATGCAAACGCAGAATCGGAGGAGATTTCTCCTTATGATAGTCAAAGATGCTTGATACGCATTTAAAATAACATTTGATATTATTACTAGTGCATAGTGTAGAGAAAAATTCATTTCGAAAGTAGAATATAAATCTTAGCCAACATAGACATTTCGAACTATGCCTACTATAGCTACCATCCAAACAGTGGTGACCACCATAAGTGAATGGCAGGTTCTACAACTAATACCGTACAAGTTTCGTATTGGGAATTGGATTTCCAACAAATGGTCAGGCTAAGGAACTTCCTACTGCCACATGGGATCGCCTCTGGCTGGACGTCCCGAGAACTTAACCAGCTCTCTGCCAACACAAGGCCGGGTTACCTTTATCACTAGGTAACTACTACACGAATATGGCATCCCCCGGTCCCATCGGACCTTTAACCGAGCGCTCGTCACCAACAACACCACACAGAAAAAGATATAGTGTATCAACATGAGTAAGTATCTGGGCTCCATACCATGATACCACCCTTTCCAGAAGGAAATGCACATACCCTAAAGGGAGCTACCCCTCATAACCTTGCCGCATCATTCCTGTTTTGACCATTACCGGGATGTGAGGCTCGATGAATTCACGTCCACAAAAACACACTTTGTACAAAAAGCCGTGCTTTGGGTCAACAAATGATCAACACAATGATCACCAGGATAGACGATCAAATAAATGATCCTATCACAAATAATCAACACAATGATCATTTCAGCATCACTCAGCATGTCACATTACCAAACTGGGAATATATCGCTGATAACTTCAACTATATAACCTCTGAGCTTGTACGTCTCAGAGAAGGGTGTTAAGCTAAAAGAATAAATTCTCCGCCACCTCAGAAATATATTTGAAAGAAATCGGCTTTATATCTCAAATTGTAATGTCAGGCATACTATCCATACAAGTCTGTTCCGGGATCGAACAGAACCGAAGGCACTTACAAAGAAGTCCTTGCAATCCGAATAATTTCTAATCACGTTCGGATTTCCCATCACTTATGGAGATCTCTATACCGGGGATCAGCCAGTGCAGAGACAATCAACAAGAAACCCTTTCGCTTTCGAAAATATCCGGTCTTCAACACCGATCTTCGAATGCAATTCATAACGACGTATCACATATTCGGAATGGGTTATACGACCCCATGGTCCTTTCCCGGTTAACCCGAATAGTGAGCGCTTATTTTAAAAATAAGTGTGGCATCCAATTCAAGCAATCACAGCAATTACTCATTCAAGGGTAAATATTGATAGTCGGTTATTTAACTATCAATAAAGATGCGCCACATCATCAGATTCCAAATAATTTTCCAAATTATTTATTTTTCCAAAAATATCTATACTAGATATAAAATCTCAATACTTCAAAAATAAACCAATGTTTATTTTGAAACCAATTTCCCTTTTTCATTTATAAATTCTATAGTGAATTTATATTTCATATTTTCTATTGATTTACAGTTTCAATAGATTTTTATTTTTAAATTCCAATTTATCTTCAAAAAGATAAATTCTTAAAAATATTCCATTTCATATTGGAAAAGTAATTCCATACTTATTCTAAAAATAAGTATTCACAAATCTTATTTATTTTCAACAATTGAAAAATATTCAATATACTTAAACCATAGTCAAGTATATATTTCATTCTTTAAGGAAATCATTCTTTTATTATAATTTATTTGGGTCAAAACGAATGTTGCGTAAAACATCGTTACGACAACCCAAAATCACTAGTATAGGGATTCGAAATTAAAATAGATATATAAATCCCAATACTATATAAAACATTTCCTTTCGGAAATCATTTACTATAACAACAGTGTTATAGTCCACCATTTCCTTCTATTTCTCGAAAACGTCTATTTCAACAATAAATGTTGAAATCTATGTTCTCAATACTCAATGCATTTTAAAATATCTTTAAACCGTTTTAATTTCTTTTTAACACATTCTTTCCTCAAAAGATATCCATTCTATTCAATAATATATTACCGTTCAAAAACGTGAATATAACTTCTTTAATATAACTTCTTTATAAACTTCTATATTCAATTCATCAAATTCAATTGGTTTTGGTTATAAATTCCATTTCTATTTAAAAGCTTCGATTTTGTAAATCTCGTTTATTAACCCAATTCAATTGATACAACTCAATTTTAATACCAAAGGTTTATATTATAAGTCAAGTACTTATAATTTATTTATTTACAAATCGTTCCTTTGAACTTCACCAATTATAAATCTTATTACTTATAAGTTTTCTTTATAAATTTCCTATTTCCAGCTCATCAAATTCAATTTGATTTCAGATTTATAAAACGACGTTTATAAATCCCATTTATAATTTCGTAAACTTCTATTTACCAAAAGTCAATTTATTAGCAAATTCCATTTATCTTCCACATAAATGTCAAGGTCCAATTCATAAGATATTTACTTATAGACTTTTGTTTTACAAATCTATACATTTTCTAACTTCACACTTTATAAATTTATAAATTTTCATTTACTTATAAAAACAATTTATACTTCATTTATAACATTTATAAAAACTCGATTTATAATTCCAATCATTTTAAATTTATAAAAAATCAATTTAAAAATCTTTTATATACATTGTTTTTAATAATTCAAAAATTCCAATTTAAACCAATTTCAATTTACTTAACTATTTATTCCCAAAAATCTCAATTTGATTTTATTTTATAAAAATCTTAAATTCTATAACTTCAAAAATTAAATTTTTAATTTGGTTTAAAATGAATCAATTCAAAATTTTACTAAAAACATATATTTGGAAAATCGATTTAAAAATCCCTTTAAAATCAAAAATCATTATTTTTAACTTTAAAAACGAATCCGATGATGCCACAGCATCAATTGGTCAATCACTACACAAATATCATATATCGATATGATATTCACAATCATCAAAAATATTTATAAACAAATAAATATTTGTGAGGGGTCCAGTTGGATCCCTCCAACCTGTTTTCCTGCATCCAAAGAGTTAGCACAATACTCATTCCACTTCGAGGTGGAATATCGCGGTATATGGGATTTTAAAAAGATATTCCGCTTACTAACGGCGCAATAGGGTCTCATCCGCTATACGAGGCGGGAAATCAATCAACTGCAATATATACATATGCCAATATATATATATATATATATATTGCTATATATAGATATATCCTAAAATATCTACTATCACAATCAAGCAAACAATCAATCAATCCATCAACAAATTTTAAATATAACTATTTAAAATTTAATAAACCCTTTTTGAGTGAGAAGTTCTCACCTTTGCATTTATTAGCGATCCAATTTCCCTCCTGACTCGATTTTCTTGATTTATACCTAGTATAAATATTTTATACAATTCAATTAATATTCGAATCAATTGAATAAATTAAATTTTCATTTGACAAATTTTAAATTCATCAGTTTTCTCCTTTAAATAGTTTAAATTAACTGATAGTTTTATTTTTAAACCAATTTCTTGTTTTAAACAAGTTTATTTACAAATTATTAAATTTCCTTTCTTTTAATAAATTTAATCAACCAGTGGCCTTTATTTTAAATCAATTCCTTTTAGTAAATTAACCTAACATTTAAATTTTATACTAATTTTCTTTTTATATATTTTAAATCAACTAATCTTTCCTTAAATAAATTATTTTCTTTGTTTAATAAATTTATTTTAACTAAAGGTTACAATTTTTAAAATTAAATCCCTTCTTAATAAATTGTTTCAAACAATTCTTTTTAATACTTTGTTTTAACAAAAAAACTTAAATTCAAACTATTTTTATAAATTTATTAAACAAATTTTCTTTAATAAATTTTCTCATTTGGAACTAAATTTATAATTAACTGATATATTTTGTTTTAACAAATAAATTAAGTTTTAAACATATCTCCTTTTATAAATTCCTTTAAATTTCAAATTCCTTTTCAAATATTCATTTTTTTTCAATTATAATTTAAAATCTAAAACTAAATTTCCTTTTTAAAAATATCTTTAATAACTAGATAATTTCAAATAAGCTTATTAACCACTTTAATTACCTTAATAAATTATTTATAATATAACTTAGTAAATTAAAACTCATGCTAAAAAAATTCTTTCTGTTTAAACCTAACTATTTATATTTTGTTTATTTATTATTATTTTTTTTTCTCTCTGTATATATATATATTTATTAACTAATTTAAAACAAAGATAAATTTTAATACCTTACTGTCAAAAATCCCCAAATGTCAGCAGCGTCTATTGCCATCGCGACGCCGCCATCTCGTACGCCATCCCCCTCTGCATCGCGACTTCTTCGCCCATCTGCACGCATCCCCACACCTGCGCACACGCGTCTCAATCTCGCGACCCACAACCCCCACAACGCACGACATACGACCCCCCTATGCGCCTCGCCTCTATACGATCGAACGCCACCGCCAGTTCCACCACGACTTCGTGTCGCTGTCGCCAATCGCTCGCGCACACGCGGCCCCAATTGCAATCGCGACATCTTCCATCGCGACGCCACTGCAGTCGCGTCGCCTTCCCCTCCAAATCCACGCGACTCGAGCTCGCGATTTCGTATATTTTTTTTTTTATTTTTGAATCTGGTAGGGCTTCGGCCATTAACGTTTGATTTTTTTTTTTTCGTATGAATGAGATAGTGGGGAGAGAGGAGGTCGGGTATAAAATAGAAAGAGGCGACGTGCAATTACGTGATGAAAGGCATGGAACACGGCATGTTGAAGGTAAGGTAGGTAAGGTAAGGTTTACTTATTTTTTTTTTTTTTTTTTTTTTATTTACTTTATTTTTTTTTTCTCTTTTATTTTAAATTCAATTAGTTTTGTTTTTAAAAATTATCTTGTTAAAATTATGTTGTTAAAAATTTCATCTAGTATATTCTTTTTTTATATATATATATATATATATATATTTTTATTTATTTATTTATTTTTATATTATTTTTTCATTCTTATTTCAAATCCAATTTATTTTTCTAAATCATTAATTCGAATTTAAAATATAAGTTCAATATTAAATTTCAACTTCAAAGTAAAAATTCAAATTTCTATTCAACTTTTAAATAGATTAAATTCTAAATTTTAATCACAAATTCATCCTGATAATTTGAAATTCAATCCAAACCATCATTCAAATATTTAAAATTAATTAAATATTCCCAAATTAAATAGTTCAAAATTCAGGGTCGTTACACAAATCATAAGGAATTTATTATATCTTATAAAATCCTTTAAAGATAAAGGTATCTCAGAAGACTATGCTGCACATAAACACAGACTAGGTTTTACCTTCCAACATAGTTGGGCACAACTAAGTCCATATGGCGTTTATTAGTGAATGTATTCCATACAATGACAAGGTAAGGGAATACCTTCTGAATAGTACACCTCTAGATAAAATGTACCGAGAGCCTCACCCGGACCGCTGTCAACACAGCACCAACCTACACCTTATTGGATACTACTGAATATGTCTTCACCCAAATTGCTTTCCAACCTTTCCCTTGAGAGCCCTCATGCACAACCAGTTTCCATTATAGCGATCTAAAAAGGTGATGATCATACCCTAATGGAAGCGACCTACATAGTCTTATTACACCTTCCATGTTTAGTTATTCCCGGTTGTTGAGGCTTGAGGCTACGTTTTACCTTTCTTTAGCACTTCCCATTTGGAATGCTAACACTGCCTTTCAGAAGATAACACAATGCCAGAATTCATCCAAACAAGTTGTTTCGGGTCTGAACAAACCGAAGGCACTAATTCTATATCCTTTTTGGAATCACCCTCGGGATTGGTAGCAAGTGGCCCTTGAACTTCAAAAGTTCCATCTTCGAGTCCATATTCTTTAAGATGTTTTTTGTTCGAAACACTTGAGTTGAATCAAAGTGGTTTTCGAATAATTTATACTTATATAATCCCAGTCCCTTTGAAATGACATTCGATAATTTCGATAAACTCAACCCTGGTTCTTTTGGAAATAAATAAACAATAGATAAGAGTGGAGATCGCCTCCTACCCATTGAGTGGATGGATTTCCTTATCATTTTTCCTATGAGAACAAAATGAGATTTATACACATAGTACCGCATCTTTGGAGATGACTATGCTATATAACTCATGTGTTTCTCCTAGATATTTCCAAAGTTACATTTTGGTCCAGATATTGATAGTCAGTTGTTCAACTATAAAATAACAAAAATCAATCATTGATTTAATTCCATATAGGATCCACTAAGCCTCCATTAATAATCTTATTTAATTAAATCTCTTTAAAAAAATTAAAGACTCAAAATATCTTTTACAAAGGATATTATTTCACAAACAACTTATAATTTTTCAATACTTGGAAACCTTTATATACTTATGTTAGCAGTATAAGTATATTATCAAAACATTATACTTCTCAATACTCAGAAAACATATGCTTATACTTATCTCATCGGTATAAGTATATTAATAAAAATTAAGGAATATTTTCTCATTTTTCAAAAATTCATATTTATACGGGCCAAACAAAATATCTTTTAACACATTTCTTACTATAAACCAAAATATAATCCTTCAGTGTTAAGTATGGAAGAACATTTCCATACCACCCTAGCGAAGAGGGATAAATAGCTAAAACCAATCTTATTCCTTTATAAATTCTCATTCTATTTATAAAACTCTTTTAAAAATCTCTCTTTATAATTCCTTTATAAAAATTCTTATAAAAATCTTTTACAAGATATCATTTGCAAATCTCCTTTAAATAAATTCTTTATAGAATAAATTTCTTTCATAAAAAATATTATTTATAAATCCCTCTAATAAAATAATTGGATAGCTTACAAAATCATTTAAAACACTTAACTCCAAATTGATAGAATTTAAGTTGATTTAAAACATAACTTTTACAAATTTGGAAAATGGCTTGGCGATCACAATGTTACTAAGCCAAGCTATCATTTATTTAAATTTTGACTTCCAAGTCACATAAAAGTTATTTAAATAAGCCAACATATATGTAAATAAATCCACAACCATATCCCGGAATAACATGTCAATATAAATTAATGGCTAGACAAATGTCAAAATAACATAATAGCTGGATGGAGATTTGTCCTGTTAAATAGACATCCAAAAAATCTACTAAGTTTAGTTATAGCAGAACGAGGATTTATTCTACTAACAATGTCAAAGTTTAGTATAACCTATTAACATTTCCAAGGTCGCTTAAAGTATCGGCAATAGAACCCCTTGTGTTCAAAACTATTCTTTGTAAATCGAAGTTGCTTTTAAACAAATTGATCCTTGAAAAATAAAGTAATTAAAAACTTAAAACCTCTATTTAAATAATTGATTACAAGTTAGATCCCTTATTAAATCATAATTAAATCTTAATTAAGTCTTAACTTAAATTAATTACTAATTAATAAATAATTAAAACTTTAAAAATAATTTATTTATAAAGTGAAACCCTTAATTAATCTATAATTAAAAATAATTAAACACTTACTTAATAATTAATTAATAATTAACCCTATACTTAATTAATAGTTAATAAGAAACTAATCTTATACTTAACTCATAATTAATTAAAATTTAATCTTACTTAATCAATAATCAACTAAAACTAATCTTGCTTTAAAAGATAATTAATTAGTAATTAATCTCCACTTAACTATAATTAATAAACCTTGTTTAATATCTAATTAGTTATTAATTACCAAACTTTATTAATTAATATTTAATAAATAAATACTTAATTAACTCTCTTAATACTTATTATTAAGTTTAGGAAACATTTATAAGGTTTACTTAAGTATAAAAAAGTTTGTAAAAAGTTGAACTATTCCCGAGAACTGCATTCATTGCGACTATCGCTATGGAAGCCATAACTTGAAATTATCACTTTTTCACTAAGTTTTCTTCTGAAACCTTAACCTTTGGAAAACTTACTTACTTCAACAAACATAAAGTAAGTATTTTGAGAACTAAAACAAAGTTTGAGCTTGAAAATGATTTTGATTTAAAAACCAAAAATCCTAGTTTTCACATAAAGGATTCCATGTCGCTTAACCTAGTTATGGTGCTAATTTTCTTAGCATATATCCAACACATACATGAACAAGATCACATATTTACATGCCATAAGCATGATCACAATTTTCGATCATTAAAAAATATTTAGACTTCAAATTCAAGTCTAATTCAATAACACATACAAAGATATATATTCCAAACCAAACAACATAACTAATCCAACAAATCAACCAATATTTCACAACATAATTTACAATTAAATAAGGTTAAAACTTTTCCAAAAAGATGTGATTTTTTACTTACCAAAAGTTAACCAAAACAAGGCAATCTTTCACTAGAACTTTGAAAAGGCTTTAGATCTTGCAAATCTTCAGAAACGAAATGTGATTTTGGACCTAGGAACACGCCTTTTGACATGACCATGATGAACATGGGCTTAGCCCATCGTGGGCTCAGCCATGATCATGATAAGCTTGGATACGGTTGGTTATGCGTACTATGGGCTTGATTTGAAGAGGAAGAGAGGTAGAAGGATGAATAAGTGTTTTAAAATAAGTTTTTAAAAGACTAGAAGTGGAAAAACTTGATTTTAAAATTTTAAAAAAGGCATGGAAGCCATTAAAGGTTTTAGAAAGCTCAAAAAAAAGAATTCAAAATGAAATTAAGAAGTAAAAATGAAAATATTGAAAAAAGAAAATAGCTATTATATAAAATAAATTAGGCAAATTACCAAATTTCCCTTATAGTACCTACCCTCTACTCTTTGCTTGCACATCATCCATTATCCTCGTCATCCCCTTTTACACACCATTAAAGATTTTAGAAAGCTCAATGAAGAAGAAAACAAAATGAAATGAAGAATAAAAATGAAAAGATTGGAAAAACAAAATAACTTTTATATAAAATAGATTAGGCAAATTAAATAAATTGCCCTTAAAGTACCTACCATCTGCTCTTTGCTTGCCACATCATCCATTATCCTCCTCATCCCCTTTTTACATGCTCCCCACATAGCCTCTCCATTTTATCCTCCATGTCATTCACCTTCTCTTTGTACTTTGATGTGATAAAATGAGACATGATATAACCTTTATCTTATTTGAATTTTAAATCCTTGAAAATGTCACATCTTTTCTTTTCTTTACGAACACTTATATTTACACTTTTAACGTCTTTGATTAAGTACTCATTATTTATATAAGTGTATTACAATCTTTTAAACAACTTTTTGATGGTGAAATATGGAATTTTTAGAAATAGCTTTTCGGTCACATTTCTGATTCCCTTTTTACTAAATATTTTTGTAAACACATTTTGAAAATCGTTTCACCATTTCTAGTTATTATTTAAAAAAGGGTATATTTAAGCTATAAAATCCATAAATTAATTATTTAATAATTTTTATTCGAAGTGATAAAATTCCAACCGTCACATTCTCCCTTCTTAAAAGAATTTCGTCCTTGACATTTCGTCACAGGACTTCGATCAGGCTCCTTGATTAGAAATCTCTATTCTCCTTACATAGCCATATACTATGATAGAAAACTTTGGTTCCCTACCCAGAACCCTCACCAAGTTTCGCCATCAAGAATCGAGTGATAGATCCTTATTTGAAATGGTGTGAAAACACCTCAAAGTCATGTACTCAAATCTTAGATCAAACTATATGGAAAAAGAAATGATCTACATTCAACTTATGCACTTAAGTTATTGGTTCTCACTAATACCAATCCTTTTTGTGCTAAATTTATTTATGAAAATATTTCATGAAAACTAAACTTATGTTCAAATTGTATGATACTCTAGTACATCCTAAGAGTATATACCACTATTTAATTCAACTTTTTCATTTAGTATTATTTCCCTAAGAAACTTAAGATCCAAATACCCAATCTTATTTCAAAAACCCTTTGAAATGAAACTATATATTAGCTATAATATGTATGTATATAGCTCGAGTAACAACAAAATAATACTAAGGAACTGGGTATTACCAAATAGTATCATACATTCCCTTACCAAGAAGGGTAATACTCAAGAGAAGTGTTTACCATCTAAACACATATATTTCCCAATTTTTAGTTATTTCCAAGTCAATTGAACTAGTTATAGTAAAAATATTCCTCCTTTTTCAAAATCCCACATTTAGAAATAATACTTTACACATTTCCATATAAATAGTTTAATAAAATATAAATTACCAACTTGGTTTGATTTCGTTCGAATTTGAACTTGTTTCGATCGTACAATAATAAAGAGAATAATTTACTAAGTGTCCTACAATATTTTCCTAAGCAAACATCTGATCGTAACTTAGAAGATTATTCAGATCATCACAAAACAAATCCAAGCTTGTTCCCTAAACTAATCCAGAGAAAACATTTTGCTTATAATTTCCATTCCCAAAATTTCTATACTTAAACCAAAAATAATTTCAAATAATACTATTATTATTTTCCAAAATTTGAAAGCCATTTTCAAAAGCATCGAAATTTAAGTCCTCAAATTTTTATTTAAATTCTTTTTATTTATAAGGCACACCTTATAAATCCATTTTATAAAATCATTTTCTTATATAAAATCGTTTCTTACATATTTATTTCAAAATATCCTAACTTTCAATAAATTCCTTTTGTTAAAACAAATTTTTAACCCAACATTAACATCGAACGCCTTATAATCAAATTGTGAAACTTAATTCACAGTGTGTTAATTTCATTGTTGCCCCAATTTCTATTTACCCAATCCATAATTTAAAAAGGGAAGCTACTTGAAAACACTCACAATAGTCAATGCTCAAACCAGTTGAACATGACTAAACCAAACCCCTAAATGATAATAAAAGAATTTTATCATTCCCTAACAACGAGAACCTCAAAATACTATACTATTTTTGAAAATCATTTTTGTATATATATAAAATATATGTTCCTAGGTAAAATTATTTCATTTACCCATTTTAGAACAACTCTGTGTTGATTGGCCGTTTTAAGTGTTTAGGAATCCTTGTCGATAACATAGGCCAGACGCATCGAACAGAATTCATAAACCACTCAACTGATCGGACAACATAATATAAAACTTTTTTATAACACTAATAAATAGGTGCTCCCATACACACACACTCTTGAACTCACACACGGTGCCACTTGCCCAATCCTATCGAGTTTACCTCACTAGGGCTAAGGTTCTCGCTTAACCTTTGGCTCTGATACCACGTGTCACAACCACCTGCCTTTTCAATCCTCGGAAGTCAACACTAATACATCCATGGTATTGACCTGCCAAACAACAAAGTACCAAAAAGAGAGATGGTTAGGGAAAAGTAGAAGAAAGAAGATAAGAAGAAACTAACCAACATAGAATCTCATATCGTAACAAAAAATCTAAAATATAACAACGATCTTTACAAAAGAATTTTTTTATATACATATATCCATTAGAGTACTAACCTATCATCTGCCAAGATAGTTATAACACCTATCCTTACAATTTTTGGTAAACATAACAAATTTTACAATGGAACACAAGGAAATACATAGACACGTTTTGGCCTTCAGCTCATCTCCTAAGCTCCAATACATCCAAAGCTAATATAGAAAATATGCTCGGTTTGCCCTGAGCATTAAAAGAAAACAACGCCCGGACCAGTCTGGTTAAACCAGCATGAGAAGCTTAAATCACAAGGATTTTATTATATCTTATAGAACCCTTTAAAGATAAAGGTATCTTGTAAGACCATGCCGCACATAAGACATGGACAGGTTTTTACCTTACTATATCAAAAAAAATTTTTTAGAAAATCTAGTGATACTATAATAATGTCCAAGGTTTGAAAATAAATAGATAAAATAGCTAAAATTCCTACATCTCACATTCCAACATAGTTGGACACAAATAAATCCGTACGGTGCTTATTGGAGAATGGATTTCATATAATGACAAGGTAAGGGGCTACCTTTCAAATAGTATGCCTCTAGATAAAATGTACCAAGGGCCTCAACAGGACCTCTACCAACACAGAATCGGCCTATCTCTTACTAGATAGTATCGAACATGTCATCATCCAGATTGCTGTCCAACCTTTCCCTCGAGAGTTCTCATACACAACCAATATCCGTAATAGTAATCTAGAAAGGTGATCATCATACCCAAATAGGAGCGACCTAAATAGCCCTGCTACTTCTTTCCTTTTTTAGTCATTCTCGGTTGATGAGGCTTGAGGCTATGTTTTACCTCTCCCTAACACTCCCCACTTGGAATGCTAACACTGCTTTCCAGAAGACAATACAATGCCAACGTTCATCCAAACAACTTATTTCGGGTCTGAACAAACCAAATGCATTACTTCTACTACATCCTTTTTGAAATCACCCTCGAGGTAAGTAGTAATTAGCCCTTGCACTTCAAAAGTTCCATTTTCGCTTGCATATTTTGCATGACGTCTTCAGTTCGAAATGCTTAAGTTGGATCGAAGTGATTTTCAGATAATTTATACTTATATGACCCCGGTCTCTTCAAAACAGCATTTGATAGTTTTGGTAAACTCAACCATGGTTCTTTTGGAAATAAACTGACAATAGATAAGATGGAGATCACCTCCTAAGCGTTGAGTGAACGGATTTCCTTATCATTTGTCCTAGGAGAATAAAACGAGATTTATACGTATAGTATTGCGTCATCGTAGATGACTGTGCTATATAACTCATGTATTTCCCTTATATATTTCCATAGTCACGTTTTGTTCCAGATTTTGATAGCCAGTTGTTTAATTACAAATAACAAACAATCAATCATTGATTTAATTCCGTGTGGAATACACTAAGCCTCTATTAATTAATCTTATTTAATAAAATCTCTTTTAAGAATTAAAGATTCAAGATACCTTTTACAAAGGATATTATTTCACAAACAACTTATACTTTTTTAATACTTGGAGACCTTTATATACTTATCTTAATAGTATAAGTATATTATCAAAACATTATACTTTTCAATATTCAGAAAAACATATCATATACTTATCTCATCGGTATAAGTATATTAACAAAACTTAAAGAAGATTTTCTCTTTTTTCCTAAAATTCATATTTAAAGAGGCTAAAAAAATCTTTTAAAACATTTCTGACCATTATTCTTCGGTGTTAAGAATGGAAGAACATTTCCATACCACTCTAATTAAGAGGGATAAATAGCCAAAACCAATTTATTCCTTTTTAATGTCTCATTCTATTTATAAAACTCTTTTAAAATTCTTTCTTGATAATTCCTTTATAAAAATGTTTAAAAAATCATTTGTAAATCTCCTTTAAATAAATTCTTTGTAGAATAAATCCCTTTCATAAAAAATATTATTTATAAATCCCTTTAACAAAATAATTGGATAACTTACATAATCATTTTCAACACTTTACCCCAAATTTATAGAACTTAAGTTAATTTAAAACATAACTTTTACAATTTTGGAAAGAGGCTTAATGATCACAATGGTACAAAGCCAAGCTATCATTTACTTAAATTTTGACTTCTAAGTCACATAATAGTTATTTACATAAGCTAACATATATGTAAATAAAATCCAAACCAAATCAGGGAATAACTTGTCAATATAACCAACTGGTATATACATGTCCAAATAACATAATAGTAGGATGGTGATTTGTCCTGCCAAATAAATGTCCATACAATTTATTAAGTTTAATTATAGTAGAATGAGATTTATTTTACTAACCATGTCAAAGTTTAGTAAAACCTACTAACATTTGTAGGGTTACTTAATGGTATCGACAATAGAGCCACTTATGTTCAATACTATTCTTTGTAAAAGAAAGTTGCTTTTAAAAAAAATGATACTTTGAAAAATAAAGTAATTAAAAACTTAAACCTCTCTTTAAATAATTAATTACAAGTTAGACCCCTTATTAAATCATTATTAAATCTTACTTAAGCCTTAACTTACTTAATTACTAATTAAGAAATAATTAAAACTTTAAAAATAATTTATTTATAAACTAAAACCCTTAATCAATTTATAATTAAAATAATTAATCAATTACTTAATAATTAATTAATAATTAACCATACACTTAATTAGTAATTAATGAAAAACTAATCTTATACTTAACTCATAATTAATTAAAAATTAATCTTATTTGATCAATAATTAATTAATATTAATCTTGCTTTACAAGATAATTAATTAGTAATTAATTTCCACTTAATTATAATTAATAAATCTTGTTTAATACTTAATTAATTATTAATTACCAAACTTAACCAATTAATAATTAATAAATAAATACTCAACTAACTCTCTTAATACTTATTATTAAGTTTAGAAAATATTTCTATGGTTTACTTAAGTATGTAAACTCAAGTTTGTAAAAGTTGAACATTTTCCGAAAACTACATCCACAGTCACTATCACTATGGAAGCCATAACTTGAAATTACTTTTTTCCTCTAAGTTTTCTTCTGAAATTTTACCCTTTGGAAAACTTAATTACTTTTACAAACATAAAGTAAGTATTTTGAAAAATAAAACAAGGTTTAAACTTGAAAATGATTTTGATTTAAAAACCAAAAATCCTAGTTTTCACACAAAAGATTCCACGTCGCTTATAATAGTAATGGTGCTAAGTTTATTGGCATATATCCAACATACAAATGAAAATGATCACATTACATGCCACAACCACAAAACATAAGCAAAATCACATTTTTCAACCAATAAAAAATATTTAGACTTCAAATTCAAGTCCAATTCAATAAAAAATACGATGACATATAGCCTAAGCCAAACAACATAACTAACCATCAAATCAACCAATATTTCACAACATAATTTACACATAAATAAGGTTAAAACTTTTCTAAAAAGATGTGTGTTTTTACTCACCCAAAGTTAGACAAAATGAGACAATCTTTCATTAGAACTTTTAAAAGGCTTTATATCTTGCAAATCTTTATAAAAAAATATGATTCTGGACCGAGGAACATGCTTTTTGGCTCAGCCACGATCAACATGGTCTCGACCTTAATAATCATTGGCTCGACTATGGTTGGTTAGGGATAGTGTTGACTTTATTTAGAGATGAAGAGAGGTGTAAGGAAAAATAAGTGTTTTAAAACAATTTTTTAAGGGATTAAAAGTGGAAAAACTTGATTTTTAAAATTTTAAAAATAAGTCAGCCACTGAGTTGCGAATTCTCAAACTACGCCACATAGTTTGTACCCTAGTCACACGACTGTAAATTACAACTGTTTAAAAGAAGAATTTAAATTTGAAAACAAATTAAACAATTAAACCCAAATTATAAGCCCTAATTAAAGATGGCCCAAAAATATCTCCCTCTTTATTTTAATATATGTCAGCCCACTTTCTTCTTTGTTAGTGAGAAACAAAGAATGGCTGCTTCGATCTCTTTCCTCTTTTTCTTTGAAATTAGGGCTTTGGCCTCGCGTTCGGTCCTGTGAGATTTTCTAGTGCTTCGGCCTTGTCTTCGCTCCTGTAAGATTGGCTAGGGCTTCAGCCTTGTGAAATTAGGGCTTCGACTATTGAAGAACCCGATTGATTGTTTATCGATTACAATTGAACTTCTGATTTGTATCGGCAATCGACCGTCTCTTCATTTTGCTCACGGTTCCTACAATTTGCGTCGAGTTTGAATCAAAATTGGTATGTAATTTTCTTTTTGCTTCTATGGTTTTGCTTACTTGAACTCGATGCCTACAATTTGCCGATGATGTTACTTATTTATATAGGATTGAGATCCTTGGATTTCATTTGTATACATCTATTTGAATTCGTTTTTGGCCATTTGATTATTCTTGAATGATGGTGATTTATCTGACTTCTTCAATTCATAAAATTTCGTTGCTTGATACTCACGGCTTTGAATTTGTTCGACTTCTTGGTCATTACGGCTCCGACTTTGAACTGTTCGATTCCTTCTTGTTGACTTGCGGCATTTAAACTTGACTAGTTAGAATTCATGATTACCACAGCTTGATTTTTAGTTGAACCTACATGCTATGTTCTTTTCTCTGTTGGCATCGGCTTCTGCTGTTCCATGGTTTGTAGTTTTCCATTTTCACCATGTCATTGTAGTTGAAACTTTGAGGTGTATATTTCACTGTGCATTACACTTGTATGTTTGTATTATCTGAACACTTCAATCCGGTATGGTTGCTTCATATGCATTGATCTTGAGTTGTTTTCATGTTGCATTTGTTTCATTTTTATTTTGGTCGAGGCTTGTTAACATTACTGGCGCACCGACTTGAGTTGCTTTAAGTATTTGTGTTATGCTCTTGTTTGGTGCACATCCTTGACCTATTGCAGTGTTTATGTATGGTTGTTTATAGCCATTTCATTGTTGAGGCTGTGTCACTGATGTTGGCTTGCATTGTCACTTGTTTTATTTGCTCTTGCACTCTTGTGTGCACTGTTCTAGCTTGTAGTGTGTACCACTGCCTGTTCATGGTGTGTACTAAGTTATGCCTTGCTTCATCACCGTTGAATTTTGAGGCATATCATATTGCATTTATGGTTCATCTCTACCAGTAGGTCTTGCCTTGTATGTGCTTTTCGCTTCCTTGAGTTTGGTTTGCTTTTGTATACTTCATGTAGACATGTTGTAACATACTCGACCTGACACTTGAGTACATGTTTTTATCATAACATTCATGCGTACATTGGAGTTTAGTCGAGGCTGCATATATGTATTGAGCTGGTACATGTTTGTATACATGTGTATATACATATGTGTGTGTGTGTATATATATGTGCATTGTCAAGTGATGCATCGCTTGGCCATATTTATTTGATTGCAGTTTTGTCCCCGTTTAGTTTGTGTTGTACTGATTTGGTTTTTGCTTCAATTTAGTTTGATTCACTTTGAACTTCATGTTGATTTTTGAAATCACACCTGAGTTGAATACAGCTTAAAGCTCGGGTTTGACCTTGTGCTGATATTATGACATTATTTTTATTGCACTTGAGTTGAACCCAACGTTTTGGGTTTGACCTGTGCTCACCTGTCCCTGTAATTTTATCAAGTGTATATATCGGTGTGCACGGCCTTGTGGCATATAACGTGATACGCTGTGTATGTCACAAGTTGTTTGTGTATGATGAATTCGAATTTAAATGATGACGAACAACCCAAATAACTGAGGCAAGTATTATTTTCAAAATCCATATTTTATTTTATACTGCAAAAATATTTTATTTTCAATTTTACCACGTCAATGTATATTTTTGCAGATTACTCAGATGCTGGATTCACGTTGTAATGAAGTTGAAGATAACTACGAGTTGAGTGAATGAGTGACATATAGTGAGGTCAAATGTAAATGTGAATTGTAATGTAATTAAATTTGTATTGTAATTGAAATTGTATATATATAGTGAGAGCTTGAAATTTGTACTATTCAAAAATTGTAATAAATATTTGTTTGAATAAATTTATGTTTGAATTCAAATTCTGTGTTATTTATTTTATTTATCAAATATTTATTTAATCTGTGAAAAATAAAATAGTACATTAACAAATACATTTAAATGAATATATATATATATATATATGTTTATTGTCATCAAACAAAAATCATATAATCGCATATTCAACAATCTCCCCCTTTTGATGATAACAAGCATATATTTAAGATTTTGAATATGTTAAATGTTTTTTGATCATTGATATACACTAATTGCTCCCCCTATTTAAATGCTTCCTCTCTACACAAAGCTCCCCCTTCATATATGCATATAATTAAAAATATGCAAATGAGCCTAGATGCAAATAGAAAATAATTGACCTTTGCTTGATTTTATTTGACAAAATCTTAACTTTTCTCTCCCTCTTTTGTTATCAGCAAAAGAGTAATAGTGTTAGAATAGAGATAAAGTGATCGATATTAATACAACATTAAAACTCAATCGAATATAAATATTAAATTTCAATAAAAATCAAACAAAAATCATAAATACTTTGTTAGGCGCATATTCCGCTTTTAGAATGATGGGAATGATATCATCATATAAAACCATACAATTGAGTCTATTTGTGGTATATTTATATCAGGAATTTGAATATCTACCAACCATGCATAACCATTAGGACTTTTAAATGAGATTAGCAGTATTCAAATTTTATTTTAAAAAGAAAATGAATTCAAGTATCTTCTAACCAAGCATAATCGTGAGGACTTTTAAATGGGATTAGAATCAACTGGTTTATTTAAAAAAATTAATTTTGATATGCGTTCCGTACATGCATAACCGTGAGGACTTTAAATGAGCATGGATGCACATAACAAATTCCAAGTAATTCACCCATGCATAACCATGAGGACTTTTAAATGAGAGTGAATACTTTGGATTTTATTTTATTTTATTTTATTTTATTTTATTATTAAAAAATATAAAATGAAAAACGAATGATTCCTGTTTAAAGTACCACATATCGACAAACTTTATTGAATTTTGATGAGTTATGGTCGTTAGAAATATGATAGAAATAGAGATGGTCATGGAATTTTTACCAACAAAAAGTTTTATAACTCTTGTTTAAATTTCTAAAGAAATTTACTAATTATACCGTCTCGATCCATAACATATGATAAATATCAACACTCATCACTTTTTCAATCACTATTTATCTTCTTTTTTTGATAATTAGTAGGGAGAAGATTAGTCAACGTTATAATTTAAAAATTAAATTCAAAAATAATTATAAAATCAATTTTTCTAAAAACGACCAATCTGAAAACAAGGTCAAAGATGATTTTCTAGAAGGGGTTTTATGAGAAAAATTTCTTCTATTTGAAAAATTATGAAATGAAAGATATGCAGAAATTTTCTTTGAAAAACGATGCAGTTATTAAATGTCTCAACAAAAATCACGTTCAACTAGTAATTTTTCTATCAACTAGATTACCAATGTAATCTGCATCTGAATTTCTCTTTCACTCAAAATTATCATTAATTGAATTTGATAGACCAGACCATGAAGTGTGCATCAAGATATCTCAAAATCAATTTTAACAGCTTTTTAAATGACATTCTCTTGAATTTGAATTGAAGCCGTGTAAATGATCAAGAAACCGTGAATATAGAGTCAGCCGTAAAATAACCAAATGTATTATCATCCAATAAAACACTATTATTAATCCAAACTAATATATATGAAGTAATCCAAAGACTCTACAGATTTTTATAGTCTTCTTGGCATAAGAATATAATTGGCCAACAATTTTGAATAAGTCAGAATCAAAATCATCATTATTTCATCATCACATTATTGGCTAATTTAACTCAGATTACGTGCAGATTATCACATTTAATATATCGTTCAAATAAATATACCATTACCTGTTTTACCTTTATGATATTTTTCGTTGTTGTCCATTGTGATTCTTTCACCTTTATACTAGGCTAAAGAGCTTTGCTTTGTCGCTTGTTGTGTCCTTGGAACAGCCAGAATCCAAGTAACACTATTGTTGTTCCTTAGCCTGCCACCACACCTATAAGATGAAAGATTTTTGTAACCTATTTGTTTTTTGTAGGTCCATGATTGTTAGTGGCAGAATATTTTGAAAAATAATTTTGTGAAGACCTAAAACTATTTACATATGTTCCTTTTGGCACCAGATTTGTTTAACTTTGAGAGATTTTATATTTATGCCTTTTGGAACCCAAATTGGAATGGTTTTTATGTGTTTGGGTCTATACCAACAACTATTTTGATTGTGTCCAAATTTTCTATAAATTGTGCACATAGAATTGACTTGATTAATTTTGCTTTTAACAATTTCAGATTGATTATATCCAAGTCGTTGTCTAACTATATTGACAGTTTGTTTCCCTAAGAGCATATTCAATGATTTTTCACTCTTGGAAAATTTATCTAAAGTCGTTGACGGGTGTTGGACTTGTGTTTTGAGAGATTAATTTTCGTTCAATAATTGTGTGCACTTTTTAATAGAGTTCTCTCTCCTAGTATTTTCACTTTCTTCCAAAATCGGAATTTCATTTTCAAGTGATTTTATATTAATTTTTGATTTTTTAATTTCTTCTTCAAATGTTGGACACTTATCACACTTAGGGATCCTACTTTGATAGGTTTTAACTAATTGGTCAAGTTGTTTATTTAAATTCTATCAAAGTGTCTTTTTGTGATTCAAGTTTAGCATACTTTTCCCTAAGTCGTTCAAAACAGCCATTTACTTCGTGGAAATATATAAGTAATTCTGAGTGAGTGAGTTTTGATACCTCGCTTGGCTCGTCATCGTCGTTATAAGTTATATTTCCTTGAAGGCACATATCTGCTTTCTCACTCTTACTGCTAGTATTTTGATTATCTTCATCACTTGTATTCCATGTGGCTGCAAAACTTCTCCTTTTTGATTTCTTTTCAAAGTCGCGTCAATTTTGAGGACAATTGGGCTTGATGTGTCCGGGTTGGTTGCACTTGTGACGGATGATCTTCTGTTCTTCGAGTAGTCTAATGCTTTGGCTATTCTGCTTTTCAATTTTTGATTTCGAGCTAGATTTTCATATTTGTAATTCCACCTTTTGAATTTCTTTATTATTTGCTCCAATTCTGCTGCTCCATCATCATCACCATCACTTTCTGTTGTTCCTTTAAGAGCTATTGATTTCTTTCGAGTGTCACCTCCTTCACACTCTTACTTGAATTTCATTTCTAGCTCATAAGTAGTGAGATTTCCGATGAGTTCTTCAACTTTCATCTATTTTGAATCTTTTGATTCTTGAATGGCAGTCACTTTGGCTTCAAAACTTCGTGGAAGGACTCTGAGGATTTTTCGGACTATCTCCAACTCTGTATATGATTTTACGAGAGCTTTTGATTTATATAAGATACTGGATCCATACATCTCTTTGACATTTTCTTCCTTCGCCATTGTGAAGTTCTCGTATTCGCTGCATAGCATGGAAAGGCTAGATTCTTTGACTTGAGATGTTCCTTCGTGAGTCACTTCTAGTGTGTGCCATATTTCCTACGCAGCTAGACAATGTGAGACACGATTAAATTCAAATTGATCCAATGAACAGATAATAGAATTCATAGCTTTAGCATTAGCATTTTGTAATTTATTTTCTAGTTCTGTCCATTGATCCTTTTGTTTATCTATTTCTTGATTATCTACAATTATAGTTGGTGCTCTATAACCTGTCTCAACAATATTCCAAGCGTCAATGGTTTTTAGAAAAAAATTCATTCTATTTTTTCAGTAGGTGTATTCACCATTGAACATTGGTGGTCTAACTATGGACTGACCCTCAGCAAAAGCAGTATTAAAAGAAGCCATTTTAAAATTCAACTTTTTAAAACAAAAATTGATTTTTGAAAAAAAAAATCAAATTTAAAAAAAACAAAAGCCGACTTCTAAACCTTGCTCTGATACCACTTGTAGAATCGATTTCACCCTAGAGGGGGGTGAATAGGGTGATGCTATTAATTATAAAAATTATCGCGGAAGCTTATAAAATTATTTCAACACAGATATATCAAAATTTTAACAGCACAGATAATAGCAGAATAATAAATGCGGAAATAGAACGACACAGAATTTACCCAGCTTCGGCAAAACCCTGCCTACGTGCTGCCCCCAAGGTTTCTACTAGAAATTAAGTAGTCACACGCTTACACACATAAACGCGTGACACCCGCTACTGACTAACCTAACTCTACGCTCAAAACCCTGCCACAACTCAGCCACTGAGTTGCGAATTCTCAAACTACGGCACGTATTTTGTACCCTAATCACACGATTAGAAATTACAATTGTTTTAAAGAAGAATTAAAATTTGAAAACAAATTAAACAATAAAACCCTGACTATAAGGCCTAACTAAATATGGCCCAAATATATCTCCCTCTTTATTTTAATATATGCCGCCCACTTTCTTCTTTGTTTGTGAAAAAAAAAAGAATGGCTGCATCGATCTCTTTCCTCTTTTACATTGAAATTAGGGCTTTGGCCTCGCATTTGCTCCTGTGAGATTAGCTAGTGCTTCGGCCTTTTCTTCGCTCCCGTAAGATTGGCTAGGGCTTCGGCCTTGTGAAATTAGGGCTTCGGCTATCGAAGAGCCCAATTGATTGTTGATCGATTACAATTGATCTTCTGATTTGTGTCGGCAATCGACCGTCGCTTCATTTTGCTCACGGTTCCTTCAATTTGCGTCGAGTTCGAATCAAAATTGGTATGTAATTTCTTTTTACTTTTCTGGTTTTGCTTACTTGAACTTGATGCCTATAATTTGCCGATGATGTTACTTATTTATATAGGATTGAGATTCTTTATTTTCGTTTGTATACATCTATTTGAATTCGTCTTTGGCCATTTGATTATTCTTGAACGATGATGATTTATCTGACTTCTTTAATTCATATAATTTCGTTGCTTGATACTCACGGCTTTGAATTTGTTCGAATTCTTGGTCATTACGGCTCCGACTTTGAACTGTTCGATTCCTTCTTGTTGACTTGCGGCAATTAAACTTGACTAGTTCGAATTCATGATTACCACAGCTTGATTTTTAGTTGAACCTGCATGCTATGTTCTTTTCTCAGTTGGCATCGGCTTCTGCTGTTCCATGGTTTATAGTTTTCCATTTTCACCATGTCATTGCAGTTGAAACTTTGAGCTGTATATTTCACTGTGCATTACACTTGTATGTTTGTATTATCTGAACACTTCAATCCGGTATGGTTGCTTCATATGCATTGATCTTGAGTTGTTTTCATGTTGCATTTGTTTCATTTTTATTTTGGTCGAGGCTTGTTAACATTACCGATGCACTGACTTGAGTTGCTTTGAGTATTGTGTTATGCTATTGTTTGGTGCACATCCTTGACCTATTGCAGTGTTCATGTATGGTTGTTTGTAGCCATTTCATTGTTGAGGCTGTGTCACTGATGTTGTCTTGCATTGTCACTTGTTTTATTTGCTCTTGCACTCCTATGTGCACTGTTCTACCTTGTAGTGTGTACCACTGCCTGTTCATGGTGTGTACTAAGTTGTGCCTTGCTTCATCACTGTTGAATTTTGAGGCATATCATATTGTATTTATGGTTCATGTCTACCAGTAGGTCTTGCCTTGTATGTGCTTTTTACTTCCTTGAGTTTGGATTGCTTTTGTATACTTCATGTAGACATGTTGCAACATACTCGACCTGACACTTGAGTACATGTGTTTATCATAACATTCATGTGTACATTGGAGTTTAGTCGAGGCCGCATATATGTATTGAGCTGGTACATGTTTGTATACATGTGTATATACATATGTGTGTGTATATATATATTTATGCATTATCAAGTAATGCATCGCTTGGCCATATGTATTTGATTGTAGTTTTGCCCCTGTTTAGTTTGTGTTGTACTGATTTGGTATTTTCTTCAATTTAGTTTGATTCACTTTGAGCTTCATGTTGATTTTTGAAATCACACCTGAGTTGAATCCATCTTAAAGCTCTGGTTTGACATTGTGCTGATATTATGACATTATTTTTACTGCACTTGAGTTGAACCCGGCGTTTTGGGTTTGACCTGTGCTCACCTGTCCCTGTAATTTTATCAAGTGTATATATCGGTGTGCACGACCTTGTGGCATATATAGTGATAAACTGTGTATGTCACAAGCTGTTCGTGTATGATGAATTTGAATTTAAATGATGACGAACAACCCAAATAATTGAGACAAATATTATTTTCAAAATCCACATTTTATTTTATACTGCAAAAATATTTTATTTTCAATTTTACTGCGTCAATGTGTATTTTTGCAGATTGCTCAGATGCTGGATTCACATTGTAATGAAGTTGAAGATAAATACGAGTTGAGTGAATGATTGACATGTAGTGAGTTCAAATGTAAATGTGAATTGTAATGTAATCAAATTTGTATTGTAATTGAAATTGTATATATGTAGTGAGAGCATGAAATTTGTACTATTCAAAAATTGCAATAAATATTTGTTTGAATAAAATTTCTGTTTGAATTCAAATTCTGTATTATTTATTTTATTCATCAAATATTTATTTAATCTGTGAAAAATAAAATAGTACATTAACAAATACATTTAAATGAATATATATATATATATATATGTTAATTATCATCAAACAAAAATCATATAATCGCATATTCAATAAATTATATATATTTGTATATATTGTAAATAGAAAAGCTTTTGTTTGAATTTAACAAACAAAAATATTTTTTTCGAATTTAATATATATATATATATATATATATATATATATTGTGATTTGGAAAACTATATTTGAATTTAATACAATACCTTTCAAAAGATATTTAAAAATTTAACCATTTATTTCCAAAACATAAGGTAAATGTCTATTTATTTTAAAATATTTTTTTGCTTATGTTTAAATAAGATTTAACTAAGGTTTATTTCTTTTGTTCTAATATACTTTCTTTTTGATTTTAACATTAATTAATATAAATTGAATATATATATATATATATATGAACATAAATTAGTAAGACATAAATATATTAATATTTAACATAAGAAATTAATATAAAAATGGGTTTAAACATTTGTAAAAAATATAAGGCAAGCTTCAGACATTTGTAAATAAATGACTTATGTAAAGTACATTTGTAAGATTTAGAAACATTTGAGTTAACAAGTGGCCAAAATTTCTATTGTAAATGAAATATAAACATAATGCTTTAAAAAGAAAATCTAATTTTCAGTTCAATGTTTTCTCCTCATTCTTCCTCCCTCGTCTTTTCTATAAAAAAAATTGAAAATCAAAGCTAAAACCAAAGGCTTCAAATTCAACAAATCTGCAAACCAGATTCAGGATCAACTTCAACTATTTTCCAAAATTCAATCTGAAGCAAATTCAAACTTAGATATAATCAAACAGCAGGCAATTCATTTCAATAATCAAAAACAAAAATTTCCAGACTAAAAGGCAAGAGCCTATTCTCTGCTTTATAAACCTGTGAGTTGACTTTTACTTTAAAAACAGTTAAAATTAAGTGATTAAACTTGTTGCATGTAATGGAAATTGGTAGAGATATAGTATGCAATGTTTACTTAAATGTCTGGTTGAACATGTGTATATGAACATTAGATTTGTTTGAGATTGTGCCTGTACATGTTTGTATATCTTCTTTGTTGTTGTCCACAGGCTCAAGAACAGCTTTCAAAAATTTATATCTTTCCATAGATTTGATTTCAGGCTTAGCTTCCTAAATGAAAACTGTTCCGAACTATATAACATTAATTATTAAAATGGTTTTAGAATTTTAGAATTAGAAATTAATTCAAATTTGGAAATTTACAGTGAAAATCAAATTTGGTCAAAAATAAATATTTAAGATTTTGAATTTGGATTCCATAATATGATGAGTTATGGGAAAAGATGAATTTAGATAGTTAAATCAGGATTTTTAATGTAATATTCATCGAGCTTTGTGGAGATGATCAGTTGCGGCATTTTCGTCGATTTGAGTTGATCGACGACTAGGATTGTGAAGAAATTTGGGCTGGAGATGGTAGGGATGTCAATGCTCTCGGGAAAAATAGTTTTATATTTTTCTGGTGGCCGTAGTAGCCAGAGCATGACAAACTAAGGTTTTTTTGGGGGAGTCGTTGTTGACGAGAAGATTGCAGCGTCGGTGGCGCGTCATAGGTGACCGCGATAGGGGGAATAGTTGCTGGAGTTCGAGGTGATGTTTTGGTGAGGATGGCGAGGTTCATCGTAGTTCGGTTCGTCGGCGATGGTCGAATTTCCGATAGGGTTAGCTTTAGACTTTGGGACCGAAGTGTTCGATTTTGAGTTTCTCGCGTGTTTGTCGATATGGGTTGTCGTAAAGACTGGGGAGGTCGACGGCGTGATGTTGGAGCTATTGTGGTTGGTCGGGGCGACGTCGAACTGCCGTGCACATGCACGTATTTCATTTGTATTAGGGCTGGTTTGGGCTTTGGGGAAGATGAAGCCTTCTCGTGTGTTGCTTAAGATTTTTGCGGGGTCGACTTGGAGTAGGTGAGTTTGGCAGGCGTTCTTGAGGATAGCTCAGGTATAAGTCATTGTTTTCTCGGGGCAATCGTGTATTGTCTCGGGTCGTTTTTTTTGTGTTCAGCTCTTAAAACTTTAATTAAAACTTATTACTGGTTTTGAATTTTAAATAGAATTATAACCAGTTTTCAAAATGTTAAAGAAAAATGAAAATTTTTAAAGAGCAAAGTTTTAACAATTTTCAAGTTTAAGTAATTTAGTTTTGAAAGAAATGTTTAGTAAATTTAACAGCGTTATTAAATTGATATGTTTATAAAATAAATAATTTAACAAGTTTTAAAAATAAAGGTAATTAAAGTGATTAAGATTTCAAAAAGGAGTTACAACAAGTTTCTAAGTAGGTTTAAAAGATTTAAAATGTTTTAAACAAGTTTTTAAGTTATAGAAATAATTGGTTTCAAAGTAAAGGTTTAACATATCCAAAACATATTTAAAGTAGTTGAGTTTAAAGGATATGATAATTAAGTTTTTAAAATAGCTATATGTTAAAAATTTATTAAATAACTTGGAAAGGATTTCAAAGATTTAAAAGGTTAAACTAGATTATTAAACTGTTTTTAATTATAATTGATTTCTAAATGTTTTATTTTTAAATAAGGTTTAATGATATAATTAAGTAAATCAATTATAATAAAGCGCTTATCTATAAATAATTAAGATGTTTGATTAAATTAAGATAATTAATTTGTGAAGATAATAAAGGTTAATCAATTATTAAAAAATAGTTAGTTAATGTAAATGATTTATTGATAAATAAGAGTTTAATAAAGATAACTGATTTTCTTAAGTAATTAAGGTCATTTAAAGATAAGGAGTTAAGTAATTATTTAATTAATTTTAAATGATTAGTTAATTAGTTTGGTTAATTTAAGATAATCGCTTAATTATGAATTAATTAAGTATAATTACTCAGTGGAGTAATTAATGGATAATTACTGGATGTTATTAATTAAAATGGGATTACCCAATGAAGTAATTAGAGGATAATTACTTAATGGAAGTAATGAAGGGTTAATTACTTGGTGTACTTAGTTTAGTTAATTAAATTAATGTGATTAATTAATTAATGAATGTGATTAATTTAAGATTAATTACTAAATGTAATTAATTAAGTAATTAATTAATGAAGTAACTAATTAAGGATTATTAATTAATGTAATTAATTATAGTTAAGTAATTAAGGATTAATTAATCAGTGTAATTAATCAAAGGATTAATATAATTAATTAAGGAATTAATTAAGGTGAGTAATTACAGGCTAATTAATTACTGTTTATGATTAATTAAGTTTGATTAAAGAAAGTGATTAATTAAAGTATAATTAATTTATGTAATTAATTAAGGATCAATGTAATTAATTATAGTTAGTTAATCGATGGATGTAAATGAAGGGTCATTAATTAATGTAAGTAATGAAAGTAACTAAAGGTTAATTACTGTAAATGGTTAAGAATAATTAATTTGTATAAGTAATTAAAGGTTAATTACTTAATGTAATTAAAGAATAATTAATCAAGGAAGATTAATTAAGGTAGATAATTAAGAGATGGTTGATTAACTAATTTGTAATTAATTAATGTTAGGTAAGCAGGATTAAGGTAATCCAAGTAATTTAAAAATTTAGTAATTAATTTAATTAGAAATTAATTAATTTGATTAACAATGGACCAAACCTGCTTATGGGTGATTGAATGATATTGGATGATTTGGACGTGATATCTCTGATATGTGATATTTGCTGCTTTGTGAGATGTTTGGCTGGTATGAATTATCTAATCATCTATCTGTATATGTTATTCTGAACATAAGTTAAATTGTTTAAAAACCTTAAACAACTTAGACTTTAAAATGGCATTTTGGATTTCGATGATACCGGGATCGGATTTCCAAATCTGGATATCCGAAAACCGCATCGATCCAAATTAAATGTTAGGTCGTAAATCCAAGTGAAGATCAAGGTGAAGACTCGAAGTGCAAGTACTATTCGTCGTTAAAACTCTGAGGGTGATTCCAAGATGAGTTTGACGGAGATAGTACTTTCAGGTTCATGATGGAGATTCAGGGTGCAAGGGCTATGGTCATTAACTCTAAGGGTGATTCCAAAATGAGTGTAACGAGATAGTGCCTTCGGTTTCATTCGAACCCGGAACGAAGTTGTATGGATTGAATGCTTTCGTAACATCGTCAATGAAGGACGATGAGTATTCTATGGTAGATGTGTTCTATAAAGGTAATCGTAGCCTCAAGCCTCATCAAACGAGAATGGTTAATACAGGGGAGGTGCAGCAAGGCTATGTGGGTAGCACCCAAGTAGGATGAGATTTACCCCTGTCTAGAGGTCCCTTTTTATTTCGGCTTAGTGTGTGGTTGGTCATGCCAACCACGGGTTGTCTTGTTTGGGACTATCCAGTAAAGGATGGTTCTGGCCTTGTGTTGCAGGGGATTTAGGGTGGATCCTTGGTACAGTGATCTAGGTCGTGTACTGTGACAAGCGGTACCCCTGTAGCCCTGCCATTGTATGGAATCCAAACTCCAATAAGTGTCGTACGTTTTGATTGTGCCCAACTATGTTGGAACGTGAGATGTAAGCATTCCAGCTATTTTTGTATTTTACTTGAAAACCCTAGACCCTATTATAATATAACTGGATTTCCTATCAAATATTTTGGTTATCGTAAGGTAAAAGCTTTTCCGTGTTTATGTGCGGGAAGTCATACGAGATACCTTTTGTTTTCAAAGGTTTTCAAGGTTAAGCAATTCTAACCCGTTTACTCACACTAGACCTATGTCTGACCCAAGTGTTTATTTTCTATTTTATTAAACTCTTGGATACTCAAATTTTTATGAGCAGCCGAGGGATTCAAGTTAGCTTTGACGAATTCTGGAGGAGATTTGGAGCAGGAGGCTTCAGTGTGTAGATATATTATGGTTCGGTTATGCTAGTGTCGTGTCTATATCTCTGTGATGTACTTAAGTTGTATAATAGACATGTGTTTATAACTATCTAATATGAGATGTGCAAGTTATGCAACTCCGATGTATATGATACTATGTAATATCTTATGTGATATATTATATTTCATTTGTTCCGCTGTGAGTATCTAATGTTGTTGAGTTTCTTCTTTACTATCTTTTCTTCTTTTATCCCTTTCTTTCTTATATCATGATGTGTCTTTCTGAGCCTAGAATGATGGGTCGTGATAGTATTATCTCTTATATTGATAGAATATTACTGTCTATAGATATGAATTATTAGGTTGTAAGAGTAATAGCTATGGAATTGGAATTGGGAAGCCTTAGGGATTAAAGTTAGAAAGACTTAGAATAAATCTAATATGCAAATGACATATTCCTATTTAAATTATACAGGCCAAGTACTACTATAGTAAGGATTGCGATTTGCATTCACCAGACGTGTTGTTTTGACTCCCTTTTCATTACAACATAGGATAGGAAAGACAATGCTGAAGGTGAAGGCCAGAAGGAAACTTGTGACAGTTTATCTATTTATCTACTTATATTATTTTCTTATGTACCCAATAAAGAGTAATATTGTATTTTGAAAACGTTGTACTATAAATATGTGACGGTTGTTATTGGTATTATGTTATGGATTTTATGACATTTGAATGTTAAATGAAATTAGTACTATTTCTTTTATTCTATTTTATCGTTCCGCCATGGGTTCTAAATGTATAAATAAATAGCTATGTATTGTACTTTATACCAACCAATAAACAACTGTAAAATGGGTCTAAGTTTCGACAGGCCTTTTTCTGGGTCGGAATTTAGGTCCGTTTCACGGCAGATTATTTCAGAAAAAGTTTTAAAATTCAACAATTAATGCTTCTCGGTTTAAAATTCCATGGCAATTTTAATATAATGATAATTTTTAAATATCAATTTCTATGTCAATTTATATATGTGTATGAATTAGACAACATAAACATGTATAATTTCATTGTAAAATATAAAGGATCCAATCTACATAATTATCATGACGATATATGATTAAAATTGAGTTAGAACAATTACCTAAAGAAGTTGCTTGTGGTTTACACCTTGAATGAATGAAAGTGTCCTAAATTCAGTTGAACTACCCCCAGAAATTGCAACGATCTTAAGTACCACCTTTGTTTTAATTTTGTTTGAATTGATTGATTTTTGCTCTTTAAAAAAATTCGGCTATGGCACTGTAAGAACTCACGATGAAAAATAAAAAGTGATATGCAAAAGTGATCTATAGTAAGTGGAACAAGTGACATTGAGACAAGGTAAATGTGTAGAAAATATCTCCTTCTCTTACTCATTAGACTTGATTTTAACAAGAAGGGTACCATTGGTCATAAATGAGTGTGGATGCCCTAGCTTGCATAAAAAGGTGTGACAAATACTAACTATTCTAAATAATTCCTCGATTACCACCGAGTTAATTAACATATGTACTTAGCACTTACCTTTTTGATGTATATGGGATTGACTTAACCAGGCCTTTACCAATCTCAAAGGGTGGTACCAAATTTGCGGTTATTACCATTGATTTCTTTACTAAATAGTTAAAAGTTGAAAGATTGCCTAACATAAACACAAGTAGAGTCTTGGAGTATGCCATGAAATAACATAGTAAGTCCCTTTGGCTTACTGAACAAGATTATTTTGGATAGTGAAACACAATTTGGGAGTGAGGAATTCACCCTATTTTATGAAAGAAATTGGATCACAAAAACCTTTCCGTTAATAGTTCATCCTAAGATCAGTGGATCAGTTGAGGCCATAAATAAATCTATCAAAATAACTCTCAAAAATTTGCCTGATCGGGTGAAATGAAACTAGGTTGAAATCCCCCCTAGTTTTTATAGTCATGCAAGGCTTTGGTCAAAACAATTGTCGGGCATACACCATTCTCCATGACATATGGATTTGAATCTATTTCCCTAGTAAAAGTTGAAATTACTTCACGTTAGAGATTTTCTTACACGAATGAGTCAAATTAAGAGTTCAAAAGGAATCTTTAGGTTTAATCAATGAGTTAAGAGATGAAGCCATCTCAAGAGGGATAGAATATCATGGTAGAATCACCAAATACTATGAATTAAGCATAAAGGGAAGGGCATTTTGAAAAAGAGATTCGATGCTTAGAAGAGTAATGGCAAACAACAAGAACCTAAGAGATGGGCTCCTCAGACCAAATTGGTAGGACCCGTCAGTCATCCATGAGGTCATTTCTCTTGGGACCCACCAATTAATTAAACCAAATGGTAATATCTATATAGAACATGGAATATCTAACATTTAAGACCATATTTTACATCATGTGATGAATGGTGAATGAAAAGTCATTACAATAATCCATGTGGTGTCGTAAGGAGTAGATAGAAAGAAGTATGCTCGATAATGTAAAATATACCTAGATGCAAGGGCATAGATAAAAGTCTCCATTTATGTTCTTTTCGAAGAATGACGAAATATATCGGTTACAAAGCCTTTAGAAATAAGTGCAACTCTAGAGCCATTTATGAAGGAGGATTTCAAAACATCAAAGAAATCCCTGACTTTGGAATGTACTGGCAAGTGCAAAAGCTAATTTAAAAAATAATCTCTCTTGATTTATCGACTAAGAACCATGTCAGGAAAGGACCTTTGCAAAAGTCGATTTTCAAAAACCTTCTTTGTTTATCAGCTAAGAATCGTGCTGAGATAGGATCTTTGTATAAATCGGCTTCTAAATACTTTTCTTAGTTTGATAACAGAAAATAATGCCAAGAAATGATTTTTACAAAAATCAATTTCCAAAAACTATTTTTGGTTTATTGGCTAAGAACAGGCTAAGAAATGATCTTTGAATAAATCATTTTCCACAAAACTTTCTTAGTTTATTAGCTAAAAGCTGTACTTAGAATGGATCTTTGAATAAATAGATTTCTAAAAATAATTCTTGGTTCGATAAAGAACAATGCCAAGAAAGAATCTTTACGGGGATTAAGTTATTTCCGTGATCCATGGTTTACACACGATGAGCCCATTTTGGGTTCAGGATACACCGAGTCTAATAAAACTATTAGTTTGACAAAGCCGAAGAGGTTCTTTAGGCAAAGATAACCCTTGCACCCTATAATGTAATGCCTTTGGACCCCAAGGCACCTAAAAGTGGAGTTAGGTAGCCCTTAGAAATTAATGCTAAGGCAACTATTCAAATGCTTGAAGAAGGACATTGAGAGCGGTCTAAGCAAGCCTTTGGCTCCACTACTCATGCCCGATCAAAGAAACCATCTAGAGTAGAGAGTATGGATGGTAGACTATCAAAGAGAGATTGTCAAAATAAAGAAAGTTTCACCAATTAGAGGTTGGTTAGAGTCATTTATCGAAAATGGTCCACCAGGTAATCATGAAAATATTGTCAAAATACATCAACATTTACCAATTAGGTATTAGTCAGATACATGAAAAATTCATGAGGTGTATAGCTTACCGAGTCTGCGAATCAAGCATTAATTTAGTGGCCACTCTTAAGAAGGGTTTATAGTTGGTCTTAAATAGCTAAAGTCAAAATAGAATAAGGCATCTGCCTATATGAAATAGTAATAATTTAATACCTATCATGTAATGACCCAAAATTTTAATCATTCAAATTTCTAATATTTAGTTGATTTTAAATATTGAAATTTTAATTTTATAAGTTATGTAGACTTGAATTTCAAATTTAATGGTTATTTGAATATTTGGAATTTTTGAATAATTGAATCTTTTTTTAATGTGAATAAAAATGATTTCAAAAGTTGATTTAAATTCTATTTGAATAAGAATGAGGATAATAAACTTTTAAATTTGAATTAAAAGTGAATAAACTAGTTTTAATAATAATCGTTTTAATTAACATGTAAAAATATCATTCCAAGCCACTCTCTTGAATTTTGACAAAATCAGTTTCATTGAATCTGTAACAGTGAATCATTATATGCCATCAAGTTTGGTGGCAATTGGATGTATCGTCTGGTCATATGAGTTCGAAACGCATATAAATTAATTTAGAAAATTAATATTATATGAGTAGGTTTGAAAATTTAACTTCTACATATGATCGAACTAGATTTCGAAACTAGTTCCATTATGTTCGGACTACGGGTATTTAGTATAGGACGCCAAGCGGCACGCCTTGATAGGAGTTTGAGATTTTTCGAACATGTAGAGCCGGATATTTTCAATAAAATAATATATTCTATTTTATAACCATACTTCCCCTCACTCAACCCATACCTCTCGCATGTCAACCTATACCATCTTTACCTTATATCAACTGCATCTCCAAATCAGAGAATAGTTCAAAATTTTAAATTCAAAACATAGCCTCATCCAACAGTAGCCGTTCATTGTGGCCACCTAAGGCATTTTCATGCCTCGATTTCAACTAGGAAAACATCGACGATGACGAGACGCAGGCAATCAATGGTTGGATTGGGGTGAAATGATGTGTGGTGGCCGTAGTTCAATGATGAACGGTGAGAGAATTTCCACCAATTGTGGCGTTTTGGTGAACTTTTATTTGATGAGGTCTAAAGGGATGTTGTATAGCATGGGGAGTAGCACCTATGGCCGAAGTTAGAGGTGTCACTGTAGTAATTTGGGGCCTACGATATGTTATATGGCGTGGAATAGATTTTGATGTCGCGATTTCAAAGCGGACATTGGAGGTTGGATGGTGGGGTGCGTCGTGATCGTAGTGGTAGGGAGGAGCCATCGAAGTTCGGCTTGGGTTGGAAATCAAACATAAGGAAGAGAGTGATTAAGGAGGATTATTAATTTGAACAAGGTTAATTAGATTTGATGATTTGGATTAAGAAAGCTGTATATTATTTAATTCGAGAAATTTGTAAATTAAATATCTTGCTTGTTTTAGGTCCAAATCAAATGTGGTTAGTCATGTTAGGATCGTATCAATGAATATTATGTGATGTAGTTGGTTTGGCGACGATTGGAGCTTGTAGGAATTTTAGCTAAATTCGTACGTTGTTTGTATTCAAACGGAACCTGAGTGCGCAAGCGAAAATTGGAATAATTGTGAGTTAAACTCACTTTTTTGGTTTACCGGTACGTTATATAGTTGATAAAAATTGTTGATTGGATGTTTGGATGATTTACTGCTTTATTAGTTAGTTTGGATTTATTCCTGCTTCTAGAGAGAAAGACCTTTTATGTGTGCCCATCTAGTAGCGAATGACCCATATTGTATGATTATATACTATATTTGAAGTGTAACACCACTAATTTTAAATATTATTATTCAGGATATTTAATTAGATAAATTAAATAGAATAATGAAAATGTTAAGTGATAAGGGGATTGATATTTGAATAAATTTAAGTGGCCTGCTTATTAATTTAATTGGATTAAAAGAATAGTTCAAAGATTAATTAAGTTATGTAAGGGGATTGAGACTCATAATAATTTTCACAAAAATAAGAAACGTAAGCGAAAGAAAGAATGTTGGCCGTTAACAATAAAAGAAGAAAAGGAAATTTAAAGAAAAGAAAAATAATTAAAGAAACGGGAATCAAACTCATCTCAATCCACTTACCTTATCAAAGAATAAGGTGAATGATAATTCCTATCTCCATTTGTAAAATATATGTTTTAGATTTAAGTTTAAGTTTTTGTGTATGTGTATATATATGATGTTTAACGATGATATGCTTAAATTTGGTCGGTTTAAATTTAAACAAGATTGTTTAAATAATGGTTCATACGGTTTTAGATTTAAAACCATGTGATATTAATGTTTTAATGCCGTGGAAAAATTATATATCATGCAAAACATGATTTTAGAGTTTGTTTTTTAATTCGATAATTTTCCAAGCTTTGGAAAGATTATTATGATTTTTTGAATGAAATTATAACACGTTGGCTTTATAAATTTATTCTAGAAATCATATCAAGAATTTGGTTTTAAAATTTTGATATGTTAGATGACATGATCAAAGTAAATTTACGTGATTTTGGGATTTTTCTTAAGTGATTTGGTATATAAAATCAATTATTTTGAGAAGAGGATCAAAATGATTTACGTGTAAATTAAAAGGAAGGTTTTATCTATAAAAATTTAAGTTTGAGACTTATCCAAAATAAAAAGGTGGTGAGTTTGGACAAGCATGGAAAAAAGTTAAGGCGACCAATAAGAAATTTACATGTAGGCAGGTTAGTTTATATAAGTTACTTATTTAATATTTAACGTAGAAAAAAAACAGGTTTCACCTCTATTCAGGGCACCTTTCACTCTTACCTTTCGCTTTCGACTATGTCGAAACCCTATTAAGCTAAATTCAATACATAGGGTATCATCTAGGTGATACATAGTGGATTAGAGAAAGGCAAAAGGTATGGATTTGAAAGCATAGCTTCCGATGGGGTCGTTACCTCGATTTTCTTTAAAATGACAAGCGTCTGCCTTTTTTATTACTAAGTTTTCAACTTAATCGATACATATGTTTTCGAAAGGAGTTTTATAGTGGCTTTCGAAGGGGTTTCCATGTTTGTTTTAAAGAAAAAGGGATTTCGAAAGAGTTCCTTTAATTATAAATCAATATTTTTGAAAGAAGAGGTTTCGACCTAGTCTAAGCCCTACTGCCGATTCATTTGCCTTTTGAATGTATTGAAGTCAACAATGGTGTCGAAATGTATTGATTGTTTTAAAGCCATATTAAGCCGCTTTCTAAATGCTTTCAAAAGGTTTATGGGTTTCGAAGGCAATGGTTTCGAAGGGGTTTTGAAGCTATCCCTCAATATTTTAAATGTATGCTTTTGACTCTATCGAAAGGGATGGTTTCGACGCCATCATAAATTCCCCAATATTTCTATATAGTGAAGAATGGTTTCGAAAGAGATACTTTCGTTAATGTTTGCTTTGATCGAAATGATATTTTAAAAGGTAAAGCCAATGATGTCGAAAAGAGGAGCTTTCAATTCTTTAGGAAGAGATACTTCCAATGATTTCGAAGCTATGCTTCTAATAATTAATAAGCAACACTTAATTACATTCAAAAGGTTTCAAAACAACTATTTTAAAATGTTTTTAAAGTCAGAAGCCTAATGTTTTGAAAAAGAGATATATGCTTTCGAAGGAGGCCATCTAGTGAGTTCGAAAGTAAAGTTTTAAAGGTTTCAAAAGTATAATTTAAAAAAAAAAACCAATCTTATTTAAAAGAAAAACCATGGCATATTAATAAACAAAGTACTTTGAAATGAATTTATGAAGAAGTCTAAATGGGTTAAAGGAATTAACCAAGTTATATTGTCTGCTTCTTCATATATGTATATCTTCACATTGCAATGAACCCAAAATGGTATCGTGGGGAAGGGCCGAATAACCAGTTAGGTTGACCTAGTAATGAATATGAATTAGAGATATTGGCCTGGGCCAAAAGGTTCACCGTAAGCCCATGAAAATTGTGTAAGGAAAAGATATTGGCAGGGGCCAATAGGTTTATAGGTAGCCCAAGAAAACTATGTGTAATTAAAGATGTCAACTAGACAGGTTTATAGTTAGACCATGAAAACTCTATCCTGATAAGTAAACGAAATATTGATAGACAGTCAATAGGTTCCTAGTTAGCCCATGAAAACTAGGGTAAAAAGACAGATATGGACAGTAAATAGGTTCCTAGTCAGCCCATGAAATCTAGGATAAAAGAAATGATATTGGAGTAACCAATAGGTTCATAGTGATCCCATGAAAAATGTATAAATGGACAGGGAGTCCATAATTGTTTAACCGACTATTAGTCAGCCTATGAAAACTATTTGGTTCATAGTATTCCTGAAAACTATAACTATGATAGATAGTCAAAATTAATGGTGATGGGGAATCCAGAATTGATTCGATTGTTTTACGTATCATTACATAATAATGTTTTGAATTGATTTATCCATTATGGATGTAGGAGCATAGAAAATGGTTTAAAGATTTTACAATATTAGTGAGGGAAAACCCATTCTGCTAAGCAGCGTGGTCTTATTAAATTTCTATATAAATTGAGATGATAGATTATTATTCATATCAGGCTTTATGTCTGACTTGAAGTTTACGTTTTCCGCTTAAACTCTCGGGTACTCAATTGATTTCGAGTAGCTTGAGATTTGAGGTTTTCAAGTACCTCTTAAGACGAATAAGCTTCCGAAGTCGTGCAAAAGGCATCTAGTTATTTAAATTCTCCCATATGATTTCGCTGTGTTGTTTTGTTAAGAAAAAGTTATTTATTTCCTATTATATACTCTGATCACCAAAGAGGCATTTTCATATGTGGCTCTTGAAGCATATTTTAATAATTATATTTTTCTGAACGTGGTCAACGTTGTGGGATTATGTAAAGAATTTTGAAATGGTTCTGGAATGGAATGTGAAAGTTGTTTTGGAATTTTAAACTTTTCCATATCAATATGTTTCTGGTATGTCAATTTATCTAACATTACAATATTTTATCATCGAGGATTAATAATTATGGATGACTGCAACATCCATAGTCGTTAGTTTTGGGCCTCCAAGTGGGGAATGTTACAAGTTGTATCAGAGCATAGGTTTAAACCTAAAAAGATTTCAAAAACATAATCCAGTGAATCAAAAATATAGTCGAGGTTTGGGTTAACGCGATTGAAACGTACTTGTATGTGATCTATATATATATATATATATATATATATATATATATATATATATATGGACACACACACACACATAATTTCTCTTTCTCTTAGACCGTTCTTCTATATCTTACTAAGGCTCGTATACAGATTTACAAGAAAGAAGATATGGAAGTAGGAAATGGAAGAGGAAATTTAGGTGGAGGAAGCACCACAGTAGATGGTAATGCTCTATCTAACACTCGGAGGAACCAAGGTCGACAAGCTAACACTAATCAAAATGTGAAAGCTAATGTGAGTGCTGGAAATCTGCTAGTAGATACGGGGATGATTTATCAGTTCCTTGCTAATTTGATGCAAGCAGGAACTGCTGGAGTTGCTGGGAATATTGGAGGAGCAAATCCTGTAGTTCTCGTTGGGAAAAAAATTTCCGAGTTAAACCGAGACTACACCAGTTTGCGTGGAAAGCTATTTATGGGAACAGAAGATGCTGTAGAAGTGGAGAATTTGTTGTTACACTGTGAAAGGATTTTCATCTATTTGTATTTAGAAGATGAGCATAATAGAAGGTTGTCCTCTAGGCAGCTGCAAGGGTTAGCACTTCATTCGTGGAATGGTGTGAGTGTCGGAGTTCAGGAAGAAGAGTTGAATTGGGCTGATTTTCGAAGGAGATTCGAATAATGGTTTATTTTTGAAATTGCCAAGTTAGGATTGATGAGAATATTTATGGTTTTGTTTCAGGGAGAAAAGCCAGTTATCGAGTATGTAAATAGATTTGATGAGCTATCTCGATATGGATACGCTATTATAGACACTAACATCAGAAGGCATGAAAGGTTCATTCGAGGACTAAGGCCCGAGCTTGCTAGGGCGACCCAGACTCATAACCGTGATCCCGGTAATGTGGTGGTGGAAATGGCCATTCGCCATGAAGAGATGCTTGCTATTTGTGCTAGAGAGAAGCTAGTTGAATCCTTGGGTCCTTAGGGTAAGAAGAGGAAGTTCTTCAAAAATAAAGGAGCCCGGATGGGAGATTCAGCCAAGAAGTTAGAAGCTGATTTAGTCTGCTACAAATGAGACAAGAAGGGTCATTTTGCAAACGAGTGCTATTCGGGCAAGGGGCAGAAGAAGGCCGTGGATAAGAAGCATATTTAGTGCTACAACTGCAATCAAGTTGGGCATTACATGAACCAGTGTCTGGAGCCAGTTAGGGCAGAAAAAGGAAAGTTTTTTGCTATTGGACCACAATCTTCTTCCAAATCAATTGCAGCAAATAAGGAAAATACTGTGATGGAAGGTACTTTTTGATTCAAAGTATTCCAGCTTGGATACTCTTTGATACCGGTGCATCACATTCAATTATATCTCGGAATTTGGTTAATGAGTTATGTTTAAAACCCACTTACCCAGTTTCTTTCTTAAGGGTTGCAAATCTAATATGAGGGTATGCAACTCTAGGGATTAGATTTGACCAGTTAGAACTGGAATTGCTAGGTTATATGTTTGCATGCAGTTTGTATGTTTGTGATTTCGTAGATTTTGAAATCATTTTAGGTATGGATTGGTTGGGTAGATATGAGACTAGGATATTTTGTCCGGATAGGAAAATGTCATTAAAGCATCTAAATAGTTAGAACCTAATCATCTTCTCAGTAGAGAGTTCTAACCAAAGTGTTTGTGTTGTGTTAAGTGCTTTGGAAGCAGTAGAGGAGTTAAGTCTGGTTTGAGTTGAAAAAGAGCTTTTGGATGTATTTGAGCCAATCAAAAGTCTACCATTGAAACGAGTTATTGAGTTTTGGATAGATCTTTGTTGGGAGCTGAACCTGTCAGTAGAACATCTAGCAGGATGACACCAACTAAGATGAAAGAATTGAAGCTGTAGCTAGTGGATCTAGAAGGAAGAAATTTTATTAGACCAAGCAGTTCACCTTAGGGTGCGGCCGTGGTTTTCGTGAAGAAGGCAGATGGGTCGTTGAGGATGTGCATCGACTATCGCAAGCTGAACGAAAGGATGATCAAGAATAGCTATCCTTTGTCGCGGATTGATGATCTGTTTGATCAGTTAAGTGGATACAAAGTGTTTTTCCAATTGGATTTGGTGACGGGGTTCCATTAGTTGAGAGTGGCACAGAACACTATTCCTTTGACAGCATTTCAAACTGTGTATGGTTTGTATGAGTGGTTGGTGATGCCATTCAGATTGACAAATGCACATGCTTTCTTTATGGACTTGATGAACCGGGTTTTTCGAGAGCACTTGGATATTTTCATGTTGGTATTCATAGATGACATTTCGGTGTGCTCGAAAGATGAGAGAGAGCATGAGGATCATCTAAGATTAGTGCTTGAGACACCGAAGCAGCATCAGCTAAAGGCTAAATTTTACAAAAATCATTTTTGAAAGAAAGAGGTCAAATTTCTTAGTCAAGTAGTTCCAAAGGAAGGTTTGGAAGTAGATCTAATTAAGATCGAAGGTGTCAATAATTGGAAGCGACCAGAGACGGTAACCGAGATTACAAGTTTTCTCGGACTTGTTGGCTATTACCGGAGATTCATTATAGATTTTTCGCGGATAGCAGCACCTTTAACAAAGTTGACTAGAAAAGATGTAAAGTTCATTTGGTCTGACAAACGTGAGGAAGGGTTCCTTAAGTTAAAGAATTTGTTGACCAACGCGCCAGTGTTAGTTATTTCAGATGAAAATCAAGGGTTGGTGGTGTACACCGATGCAAGCGGAATGTGATTGGGAACTATGTTAATGCAGAACGGTAAATTCATTGCCTACGCTTCTCGACAGCTTAGATCGCATGAGGCAAGGTATCTTACTCATGATTTGGGGTTGGCTGCGGTAATCTTCGTCTTGAAGATTTGGAGACATTATCTCTTAGTGGTGAGATTTGAGTTATACACTGATCATAAGTCCTTAAGATATTTATTCTCTTAGAAAGAGTTAAATACGTGACAACAGAGGTAGCTGGAGTTTTTGGTAACTTATAATTTTTGTATACTCCCGGAAAAGGAAATAAAATAGCAGATGCTCTTAGCAGGAAACATCAGAATGTGGTGTTAGCTATGTTAGTAGAATGGAAGGATTTAGAAACTTTGGCTACATGTTGTATAAAATCGAGATCGACTGGTGATTCTAGTCAGAGTACTGCTATGTTGTCCTGCTTAGAGGTTCAACCAGTGTTGATCTAAAGGATAGCTTCTAAATAGGAAGAGGATCCATAATTAGCCGAGAAAATTAGAAAACTCAAGGTAGGATCCGAGATTGATGATCTTAAAGATTTTGGCATCGACCAGAGAGAATGGCTGAGGAAGAAGGGACGCTTATGTGTTCCGAAGGTAGAGAACTTGAGAAGAGAAGTTCAAAATGAGTTTCATTAATCCAAGTTTACGATTCATCCTAGGGGAACCAAGATGTATCAAAATATGAAGAGAAGCATCAATTGGGAAGGCATGAAGGGGGATGTTGGCTTATGGGTTTGGCAGTGTGCCAACAATCAACAAATGAAAGTCGAACACTAGAAGCCGATCGGGTTTCTTCAGCCTTTAGAGATTCCAGTTTGGAAGTGGGATTCTATATCCATGGATTTCATAGACGGGTTGCCAAGGTCGAATAGGGGAAATGAAAGCATATGGGTCATAGTGGACATATTAACCAATAGCACTCATTTCATTCCAGTTAAGTCAACCAGGACAACACCAATTTTGGCGAAGTTGTTTGTGAAGAACATAGTTAGACTTCATGGAATTCCTAATGGCATAGTCAGCGATAGAGATGCATTATTCACTAGTGAGTTTTAGAGAAGTCTACATAAAGTATTAGGTACCAAGCTCAAGATGAGTACAGCATATCACCTATAGACGGATGGGCTGACAAAGAGAGTCAATAAGGTACCCGAACATTTGTTGAGAGCTTGCGTACTAGACTTTGGTGGATGTTGGGAAGATCACATGTATTTGATTGATTTTTCCTTTAATAATAGTTTTCAGACTAGTATAGGAATGGCGCCTTTTGAAGCTTTGTATGGAAGGCCGTGCAAATGGTCAGCATGTTGGTGAGAGACTGGAGACAGATTAGTCTTACGTCCAAATATGGTTAGGGAGGCATCAGAGAAGATTGAGTTGATCCGAGATCGAATGAAGGAAGCTCGGTCCAGACAAAAGAGTTACGCAGATAAAAGGCGTAAATACCTAGAGTTCTCAGTTGGAGACATAGTGTTTGCTAAAGTGTCACCGATGAAAGGAGTGATACGATTTGGAAAGTCAGAGAAGCTGGCACCGAAATACATTTCTCCATTCCAGATTATAGAAAGGATTAGAAAGCTCGCATACAAAATAGAGTTTCTAAGCAATATGACAGGTGTCCATAATTTATTCCATGTGTCTCATCTTTGCAAGTATGTGCATGATCCAGAGACTACCATTCCTTCAACAGAATTTGCAGATCTGGAAATAGAACCTAATTTGACAGTTGTTAGACAACCAGTTCAAATTGTGGTAAGAGATGAGAAACGATTGAGGTCCAAAATAGTCAAGTTGGTAAAATTGCAGTGGAGCGACAACGACAAGAACTATACTTGGAAGACCAAAGATATGATTCAAGATACTTATCCTGATATGTTTTAATGGTATGTCTATATTAGATTTAAATATAATGATTACTAGTCAGACAGACTAGTATGGTTGTTAGGAGTCGTTACAGATATTTGCTATGATTTGTAGTTAGTCCTTATTGAATTTCGAGGACAAAATTCTTTAAGGAGGGGAGCCTATAACACCTCTAATTTCAAACAACATTATTCAGGATATTTAATTAGATAAATTAAATAGAATAATAAAATTGTTAAGTGATAAGAGGATTGAGATTTAAATAAATTTAAGCGGCCATGCTTATTAGTTTAAATGGGCTAAAAGAATGGTTTAAAGATTAATTAAGTTATGTAAGGGTATAATGGGGTTTAGCTATGCCTAACTTTATCCTTACATATATATGTGTGTGTGTGTGTGTGTGTGTTTACTTCATAGGCCATTGAGACTGAAACGTAAGCAAAAGAAAGAAGGTCGACCATTAACAATAAAAGAAGAAGAGGAAATTCAAAGTAAAGAAAATTAAAGAAAGGGGAATCAAACTCATCTCAATCCACTATCCTTATCAAAGATTAAGGTGAATGATAATTTCTATCTCTATTGGTTAAATATATGTTTCAGATTTAAGTTTAAATTCATGTGTGCGTGTGTGTATATGATGTTTGATGTTGATGTGCTTAAATTTTGATTTGTTTAAATTTAAACAAGATTGTTTAAATAACGGTTCATACGGTTTTAGATTTAAAACCGTGCGATATTAATGTATTAATACCATGGAAAAATTATATATCATGCAAAACATGATTTTAGATTGGGATTTTTATTTTGATAATTTTTCAAGCTTTGGAAAGATTATTGTGAATTTTTGAATGAAATTATAACACGTTGGGTTTATAAATTTATTCTAGAAAATGTAATGAGAACTTGGGTTTGAAATTTTGATATATTAGATAACATGATTAAGTAAATTTCTATGATTTTTGGAGATTTTTCTTAAGTGATTTGATATACAAAATAAATTATTTTGAGAAGAGGATCAAAATGATTTACGTTTAAATTAAAAGAAAGGTTTTATCTGAAAGTTTAGTTCGATACTTATCCAAAATAAAAAAGGCGGTTAATTTTGAAAATCATGGGAAAAAGTCAAGGCAACCAATAAGTAATTTACACGTAGGCAGGTTAGTTTATATAAGTTACTTAATTTAGTATTTGACCTAGAAAAAACAGGTTTCGCCTCTATTTAGGGTACCTTTCGCCTTCGACTAGGTTGAAACCCTATTAAGCAAAATTCAATACACAGGGTATCATTTAGGTGATACGTAGAGGATTGGAGAAAGGCGAAAGGTATAGTGTCGAAAGTATAACTTCCGATGGGGTCGTTACCTTGATTTGTTTTACTAAATTTTCAACTTAGTTGATACATACGTTTTCGAAAGGTGTTTTATAATGGCTTACGAAGGGGTTGTCATGTTTGTTTTAAAGAAAAAGTGGTTTCGAAAGAGTTCCTTCAATTATAAATCAATGTTTTTGAAAGAAGGAGTTCTGACCTAGTCTAAGCCCTACTGCCGATTCTTTTGCCTTTTGAATGTATTGAAGTCGTCAATGCTGTCGAAATGTATTGATTGTTTTAAATCATATTAAGCCGCTTTCTAAATTCTTTCAAAAGTGCTATGGGTTTCAAAGTCAATGGTTTCGAAAGGAGTTTCGAAGCTATCCTTCAATATTTTAAATGTATGCTTTCGACTCTATCGAATGGGATGGTTTCGATGCCATCATAAATTCCCTAATATTCCTATATAATGAAAATGGTTTCGAAAGAGATACTTTAGTTAATATTTGCTTTAACCAAAATGATATTTTAAAAGGTAAACCCAATGATGTCGAAAAGGGGAACTTTTAATTCTTTAGGAAGAGATACTTCCAATGGTTTCGAAGCTATGCTTCTGATAATTAATAAGTAACACTTTAATATATTCAAAAGGTTTCAAAAGAAATACTTTAAAGTGTTTTTAAAGGCAGAAGCCTAATGTTTTGAAAAGAGATACATGCTTTCGAAGGAGGCTATCCAGTGAGGTTGAAAGCAAGGTTTCGAAGGTTTTGAAAGTATAGTTTTCAAAAAAAATAACCCAATCTTGTTTAAAAGCAAAACCATGGCATATTAATAAACAAAGTATTTTGAAATGGAACTTATGATGAAGTCTAAATGGGTTAAAGAAATTAACCATGTTATATTGTTTGCTTCTTCATATATGTATATATTCACATTGTAATGAACCCAAAATGGTACCGTGGGGAAGGGCCGAATAACCAGTTAGGTTGATTCGGTAATGAATTTAAATTAAAGATATTGGTAGGGGCCAATAGGTTATCAGTAAGCCCATGAGAATTTTGTAAGGGAAAAGATATTGGTAAGGGCTAATAGGTTCATAGTTAGCCCATGAAAACTATGTATAATTAAAGATGTCAGTTAGACAGGTTTATAGTTAGCCTATGAAAACTATATCCGAATAAGAAAATGAAATATTGACAGATAGTCAATAGGTTCCTTGTTAGCCCATGAAAACTAGGGTAAAAAGAAAGATATGGACAGTTAGTCAATAGGTTCCTATCCATCCCATGAAAACTAGAATAAAAGAAATGATATTGGAGTTACCAATAGGTTCATAGTGATCCCATGAAAACTATATTAATGGGCAGGGAGTCCATAATTGTTAAACCGGTTATTAGTCAGCCTATGAAAACTATTAGGTTCATAGTAATCCAAAAAAACTATAACTATGATAGATAGTCAAAATGAATGGAGATGGGTAATCCAGAATTGATTCAATTGTTTTGCATATCATCACATAATTATGTTTTGAATTGATTTAACCATTATGGATGCAGGAGCACAGAAAATGGTTTATAAAGGTTTTATGATATTAGTGAGGGGAAACCCGTTCCGCTAAGTGGCGTTGTCTCATTAGATATCTATATAAATTGAGTTGATAGATTATTATTCATATCAGGATTTATGTCTGACTCGAAGTTTATGTCTTCCCCTTAAACTCTCGGGTACTCAATTGATTTGAGTAGCTTGAGATTTGAGGTTTTCAAGTACCTCTTAAGACGAATAAGCTTCCGATGTTATGCAGGAGGTATGCAGTTATTTGGGTTCTCTCATGTGATTTCGCTATGTTATTTTGTTTAGGCAAAGTTGTTTATTGCCTATTATATACTCTGATCACCAAATGGGCATCTTCGTATGTTGCTTTTGAAGTATATTGTAATAAATATATTTTTCTGAACGTGGTTAATGTTGTGGGATTATGTAAAGAATGTTGAAATGTTTTTTGAATGGAATGTGAAAATTGTTTTGAAATTTTAAACATTTCCATATATATGTGTTTCTGGTATATCAATTTATCTAACATTACCATTTTTGGTTGTCGAGAATTAATAGCTATGAATGACTACAGCATCCGTGACCGTTAGTTTTAGGCCTCCAAGTGGGGGATGTTACGTGATGCGGGGGAATGGGTTGGAGGGATCCAACAGGAATCCTTACCACTTTTGATATATATATATATATATATATTTATATATATATATATGAGATGTGACGTAGGGAGACATGTTGGAAGGATCCAATAGGATTCCTCACAATGTTGATTTTACTTTTCATATATTGTGTTATATGATGTGTTGGATGCCATATTGTTGACTGTGACATTTTCAAATATTCATAACATAACCTTATAGTGATAGGAAACCAATAACAATATTGGTTAGGCATTGGTGGCTATTGATCTCAAATTAATATTTTAAAAATACTATTAAATTTCCATTTGGGTTGGAGTTGGTTTTTGGGACAGAGAATGATTTGAAATCGGAATTCGGAGTTGTCGAAAATATTTTGTTTTAAAAGCATTTATTTTCTGTTTTACTCTAACCTTATTATCTGTCTTTTCTAATTCATTTAGAAAATTTTAAAATATTATTTATTTATATTTAATAATGTTTTAAAAGATTATTTATTTATACTTAATATTGTTTTAAAGTTATTTATCAATATTTCAATATTTTAAAAGGTTAATTATGTAAATAATTAATATGGTATGAAATAAATAACAATGATTTATTAATAATGTTTTAGAAATAAATTATTACTATTTATAATGATGGTAAGATTAATTATTACTATTCATTTAATGATGTTTTGAAGTTATTAATTTTTGTTTTTATGATGTTTTGAAGTTATTAATTATTATTTAGTTATAATGTTTATTGTTAATAATTACTATTATATGATAATTTTTTGAAGTAAATGTTATTTATTTATTTATAAATGTTTTCGAAACTTATAAATAGAGTTTTGTAAATGGACCTGGGTTTTATAAGAGGAGTTTTATAAAATGGTTTTAAGACTTAAAGGGAGATTATTTGCAAGGTAAAAGAGTTTTATAAATGGTTAAATATTTATAAACGAATTTTAGAAATTGGCTTATAGATTTATAAAAGGAGTTTTATAATTACTTTTATGGATTTATGAAGAGTTTATAAATGATTTGAGAATTTTTTTTAGAGACATCTATAAATGGTTTTTAGAGATTCATAAAATAGTTTATAAACCGGATCAGAAATTTATAAAGGAGTTTATAAATGGTTTTAGAATTGTGTAAAAAGGAATTCTTCCTCCGTTCTGTGAATATACTTATACCATTGAGATAAGGATACAGATATTTTTCTGAATATTGAAAATATAAGGATATGTGTATATATCTTTATAAAAGTATTTTTATACAAGTATTTACAAGATAAATTTAGATTATTTAAGGAGGCTAGTGGTTTCTCATATGCTTAACCAATGTTGGTTTTCCCTATGAAATTAAATCCTCGATTTGGATGTGTGTTTGTGATAGTTAAATAATGGACTATCAAATATGAAACCAAAACGTAACTTTGGAAATATTTAGGAGAAACACATGAGTTATATGGCACAGTTATCACCGCTGATGTTGTACTATGCGTATAAATTTTATTTCATTCTCCAAGGGAAAATGATAAGGAAACCCATCCACTAATGGTTAGGAGGTAACCTTTGTTCTTACCTTTGATAGTTTATTTCCTAAAGAACCAAGGTTGAGTTTATCAGAAACTATCATTGTTCCGAAGAGACCGGGATCAGATATGTTATCCGAAAACCGCTTCGATCCAACTCAAGCGTTTCGAATTGAAGACATCTTGATGATAGTGGAATTGAAGATGGAGCTCTTTGTGATATCCCGGAAATTTTGACAATAACAATTTAATAATTTATGTCAAAATTTAATTGATTTGATCATATTATTAATAATAAATTTGAAATAAATTTAATAATCTTCTTTGAAATAAACATTTAAACTGATAATCTATTTTAAAGGCTGATAAATTGTTTTATATTTGTAATGTATACATATCTGTATATATTATAACTAGATAAATCTTTGTTTTAAATTTAATATATATATAGGCCTGTTTTCTTGTTCTAACATTTTTGATAAATTAAAATTGGATTCAAATTGATATTAAGCTACTAAATAAATAACCATATGATTTTAATACCCAAACTAAAAACTTAACTATTTAAAATTGATTTTTGTCTAAGTTTAAATTTAAATAAAAAGATTTGTTTGTTTTTAATGTAGCTAATAAAATAAGTAATGTATTGAATAAGAAGACAAATTCATTTATTATTTTAATTTAATCATGAGTTATATTTAACAATAATAATGTAATATTCTTACAAATGGATTTTAATATAGATAGAAATTACTATTTCAAAATTTATTTTACATTAACATGAGAAGTAATGATTTGTAAATTAGAAATAACATCTTTCGAACATGTTTAAAATAAAAAAATCTTAAATTATATTAAACACAAACATAAATTAAATGCAGGACATTAAAATGAGTATAAATTCATAAACATTTATGATATTAGCATAAGTATGAAAATAAATTAGAACTCATTAAATTAAGTATTTGATAGTTAAAGTTTAAAAATAAAAGAGTGATAAAAATCAGCATAGAACTAAATACTTAAGTTAGAATTAGAACAAATAACTAAAACAGCTCCACATATGTACATGGAGTTAAAAACAAATCTGGTGAAAATAAGATATGTTCCCTGTAAAGTTAATATGCTAGGCAAGTACAATATGCATGTTACCTACAAAATAGTTTAGACAAGAACAGAATTTAAAAGAAAATATTATATAACCTGTAAGTGAAATGTTTTTAATCTGTGAACAAAATAGGCATGTGAAGAGTAATTATGTGTAGCCTGTAAGATTTTAGGCAGGTACAAGTAAGATACAGGCAAGAACAAAATGTGAAAGGAAATAAAACAAAGTGCAGAGATTTTATCTACATACAAGAATAAGACAAGTATGAAATAGGGAAGTATCTTATGTAGGAAGCTTTGATTATCTGCATAATTAAGCTAGTAGGAAACATAAAGTACTATGTCAATTAATATTAGCACACTATTTGGTCTACTAGAGATACATACTTATCTTTTCAGCCGAAATGTAAAAAGAAAAAAAAAAGAAAATATCTCTGACCTACAGCAAAGCCTAAACCAGAAAACACCTACTTTATACAAACTCTTCTTTATATATATACAAAACCTGTCCTCTTTATATTGCAGTGCTAATTCATTCAACATAGCTAACCTGAAAATAGTAAACTTTTCTTCTTACAAACTACTTCAACTCTCAATAAGCAAGATAAAGTTTTCAAGTTAATCTGTAGCAAGCACTCATGTTTCAAAATCCATGTTTCTGGAATCAAAGCAAAAACCTGCAGGCAAAACTTAATTCAAAAACCTGATGCAATGCAAATTCAACCTGTTATCATAAATCTGCTCTGTTTATTTTCAGGTGAGTAACATAACAAATTAAATAGTTTAAATGTAAACTTCTGTTGCATACTCATCTATAAAGATATGTTAGTGATGCATAGGTATGAATAGGACCCTGTATATTTATGTGTGAAGTACTGTTATTCTGTTGTGCTCTGCAATTGTTTCTCAGGCTCAAGATGTTAACTATTATTCCCTTCCACTTGGCCTTGCTCATGATAAAATCTGTTTAACTAACCAATATTGTTTGATTTAATTTAGATTAAGGTTTAAATCTAAGATTAGTTAAATTTTAAGTTGTTTGTCTCTGGAACTAATAAAACAACTGAGTATACTAATTTCAATTGAAAATTCAAACCTGTAAAAATGTAATTCCAGTATTATAAAGTGAATATTTAAATCAAAATATGATTTTTAAGAACAAAAACTATAAATTTTAGTAAGGGGTTAAGGTGTAATTCTGGATTGAACATTATATGCAAATCTGTGATCTTGGGGTGATCTAGTTGAGTATGGGAATCGAGTCTCCTTCTGGAAGAAGAAGAGTAAGTGGGGATTGGTGGAAAAATCTGTGATGATGATGAATTGCAACAGGGAGGTTGCGGTTATGAGTTTTGTTTTAGAACCCTAAGTTTTGCCTGTGTATAAACAATTGATCGGCATGGTTCATAAGATGGATCGAGTGATGGGGAATTTCTGGTGAGGGAAGCTTGAACGAAGATGAAGTCATGGCCGAAGTGGCCGAACGTCAGGTGGCCAGAATGTTTCATACGTGGCGATGTCAGGTTTCTTTGGCATTGCTCTGTGTTTTTATTCCAGTTTTGGGTCGAAGTCTCAATTTTTGATTTCAAGTTGATGACTGATTTGGTGAGCGTGAGGTGGTTGCTGGGTTGATCTCTGGCAGGGTGCGATCACCGTAGGCGATCAATGGTGGTGGAAACCACCGTGCATATGCACGGTGTTCGTGAATGGGTGCTGCGTTTTCAGGAGCAGGGGGTACTCGGGGCTTTCAGTATTTTGACTCGGGGATTTCTGCATGCGAACTCGAAGCGAAATCAAGCTTGACTCGGAGTAGAGGTAGGGGGGATGCTGGGTAGGTTGTAACAGGGTATTAAACCTGTAGAGTTTAAATTCTTTAAACTGGGGTTTTTAAATGAGAGATAGATGATTAAAATAGGTATTAAATCAAGAATAAGTTTGGATTAAGTGAAGCTTGAATTTCAGATGCATAATAAAATAAAGTTTAAAATTTTAAATTATTTGAAATCGCTTTAAAAAGGATTTCACTCGAGCGATTCGAGTGAAATAATTGAAACTCAGTTTGGATTTGTTGCTCGAGTTTCACTCGAGTGATTCGAGTGTCGGACTCGAAGAAATGCGGGGTTTTGCTCGTAAAAATAATCGTTTAACTCGGGTATTTTTAGCTAAGTTTATTTCAGTTTTTATAACCGGGCTTTTAAATGAAAAATATATACGTATTTTAAACAAAGTTTAAATCAAGATGAGTTTGGATTCAAAACGTAGTTTGGATCTCAGCCTTTAAATAAATAAGATTTTTAAGTTTAAAATTTGTTTTAAACAAATTTGAATGATAAGCGAATTTTTAAAATTTGAACTGAATTCAAAATGGAATCGTGTTTAAGTTCTTTTAATCTTCTATTTAAGATAAATATTCTTTGGAATTGATAAGATAAATTTAATTTCATTTTAAATCTTAAATTTAAAATGAATGTAAAAGTAAATTTAAATTAAATTGATTAAATACCTTATTAATGATAAATGGATCATTAAATAGGAAAGGGTTTAAAAACTTAAGAATTGTAATTATCAAATTAACTAAATGGATAATGAATGACTAGAATTAATAAGCTCCGAAATCAAGAGTAAATTTTATTTTAATAAGATGTAAGCTAAAGGTAAGTTAATTGGTAATTAAGAAATCGTTGGATTAATTTTAAATTTATGATTAGCAACCAATTTATGAATTAAGTAAGGAAAAAAATTAATAAGTTATTAAGACTAACTTAAAATGTAAGTTAATTACTTTAGGAAAGTAATTAAAGGATTATAATTAGTTAATGAGGGTCATTAACTAAAATTATAAAATAATCGATTAATGGGATTATTTTAAATAATTAGTTAAATTATTTATTTAAGATAAGCAATTGTGAATTGTTAAGTATAATTACTTAACGGAAGTAATTGAGGGATTAATTACTCATTGTAATTAATTCGATTTAATATGAATTGTTTAAGTTAGTTAATTAAGTTTAATTAATTTAAATAATCATTTGTTGATGTGATAAGTATAAATTACTTAGGGAAGTAATTAATGATAATTACTGGATGTAATTACCCAGGAATAATTTAATAGTGAAAAAAATTGGAAGATAATTACTTGGTAAAATTAATCAAAGGATTAATTAGAGATAATAAATTATGGAGTAATTTATTTATTTGATAAAGTAATTAAGGGTAGTTAATTACTGAATGGGGTTAATCAAGGGTGATTAACAATTTGGTTTAACTGAAGATTAATTATTTAATGTAATTAATTTAAATAGAAAATATAATTAGAGATCATTAATTATTATAATTAATGATGTAAATTAGAATAGATTATTTGGAAATAATTAATAAATGAGTTGATTTACTAATGCAATTTATTGAGAAATAATGAAATTAATGTAGTAAATTCAAGGTTAATTTCTGTGTTTAGTTAAGGATAACTAATTTGTGGAAATAATTAAAGGATAATTACTTAAATACAATTAAAAGTAAATTAATCAAGGATGATTAATTAAATTGAATAATTGAGTGATAATAAATAAATTGATTGGTAATCGATTAATAGTGATATAAGTAATGAAATGGTTAAGTAATTAATTTAATTCACTTTAAGTTAATTAGAGATGTAGGTGATTAATTTAATTCATTTTAAATTAATTATAGCTGAAATGATTGCTTATATATTGATTGATGATATTGTTTACCCTGAATGGTTTGAGATCTCAATATGAGATTAATGATGCTATGTATGCATTGTTTTAAGTATGATGATAAATGAATTATCTGTTATGATGATAATATGCATTATCTGTTTGAGGTGATAATATTGATTATCTGTTTATGTTGATGTTGACTATCTATTATGATATTGTGAATTATCTGTGTGTTGAATTAAACTGTTAAGACTAAATAGACAACTTGGCCCTAAATGACACATTTTGGATTTCGATGAGTCCGGGATCGGATTTTCCGCATTTGGAAGTCTGAAAACCACATCGATTCCAAATTTACGTTAGGTCGTGAATCTGAAGTGAAGATGAAGATTCAGAGTGCAAGGGTTATCGTCGTTAACTCTGAGGGTGATTCCAAAATGAGTGTAACGAGATAATGCCTTCGGTTTCGTTCGAACCCGGAACGAACTTGTATGGATTGAATGCTTTCAACACATCGTCAGGTGGACGATGAGTATTCTAAGAAATGTGTTCTATAAAGGTAATCGCAGCCTCAAGCCTCATCAACCGGGAATGGCTAAAACAGGGGAGGTGCAGCAAGGTTAGGTGGGTCATGCCCAAGCAGGACAAGATTTTCCCCTGTCTAGATGTCCCTTTTTATTCGGCTGTGTGGACAGTTGTGAGCTCCAACTGTCGGGGTTGTCTTGTTCGGGACTGTTCAGTAAGGAATGGTTCCGGCCTTGTGTTGCAGGGGATGAAGGGAGTAATCCTCGGTACGGTGATCTAGGCCCCGTACTGTGACGGGCGGTATCCCAGTAGCCCTGCCATTGTATGGAATCCACAATCCAATAAGTGCCAACGGTTTTGATTGTATTACCCACTTCGGTGGCTAGTAGCTGGAATTTAATCATGTAACAATTTCGGCTATTTTCTATTTACTTGAAAACCCTAGACCTATTATAATATCACAGAATTTCCTATCAAACGTTTTGGTTAGCGTAAGGTAAAAACTTACCATATTTATTCGTGGGAAGTCTTACGTGATACCTTTTGTTTTCAATGTTTTCAAAGTTAAGCAACTTTAACCTGTTACTCATACCAGACCCATGTCTGACCCGGAGTTTATTTTTGTTTTTCATAAACTCTCGGGTACCCAAATTTTTACGGGTAGCCAAGGGATTCAGGTTAGCTTTGACGAATTCTGGAGAAGCAATGGAGCAGGAGGCTTCAGCGTTATAGATATATATATAGTGTCCCGCTGTGTTGGTATCTTTGGGTTATTTGTTTGAGTTGTGTTGTATTAACTAGACAGGTGTTTATAACTGTCTAGTATGTGATGTATGATATGTATAACTCTGATATATGTAAAATTATGTAATAGTTATGTGATCTATTATATTTTATTCCATTCCGCTGTGAGATTCTGATGTTGTTGTTCTTTCTTCTCTATCTTTTCTATTTTCTCATCCCTTTCTTTCTTCTTGATGATACGTCTTTCTGGGCGTAGAAAGGCGGGTCGTCACAGTTGGTATCAGAGCGCTAGGTTGAGTGAATACCTAGGCTCTTAAGTGATTTCTATCTTGAGAGAGCGTATTTGCAATTTTAATATATATAAATATATATATTTATTTCTACCTATTTGTTGGGTTACCTGTCCGGGTTATCCAATATAAGTTATAAAGGTAGATAGGGTAGTGGTGTGTGTATCACGACTACCAATGGTTGGAGTCTGGATATTTGAGATTGGAAGTATATTTGTCGAGACTGTAGACCTATTACCGTCTTGAGTAAGCTTTGTAGTGATGATGATTTTATTTAACTCTGAAGGAAATCTGTTAAGGTTAGGAGTTCATTTTTGAAGCGTAAATTTGGATGAGCTAGAGTTTGGTTGGGCAGAAGTGAGTCATGAAATCTTACCTCAGGATGTAGTAGCTGTGTGATGAGACACAGTGACTATGGAAGTTTCCGAAGATATTTCTTTGGAATCAGTTAAGGAAATGTAGCTGCTTCGGTGGTTGTGGCTGAGTTCTGCAGGGTGTTTTTGTTGGTTTGAGGTCCGAGTTTTTCGAAGAGCTCTGGGTTAGGAATTTCTTGGCATTGGTGTGTTGGCAAGGAAGTTTTTAACTTCTTCCTCAGCAGTGGAGTTCAGAAACAGCAGGGTGGTTCCGTTTCTTTGATGGATTGGCCAAATAAGCATAGGCTGTTCTGTTCGGTAAAGAGAGAACAGTTTTTCTTTGGTAATGGGCTAGATGGATCGCAAAAGTGACTTGCGATTGTTGAGTTTCTCTTGGACTATCTGATTTTTCTGGATGTGAATTTTGTCCGTATCTGGGGATTGAGTCTGGTATCGACTGGATTCCAGGAGTGGTATCGATGGTTCAGTAAGGTGATTTTTGGAATGAGTTGGTGAAGCAGCTCGAGTCTTGAAGAAACTTCTGAGCTTCTTTTAAGGATCCGTTGAACCATAGTTCTATGATGTGATGTCCAGTTTGTCCTCGAGATCATCATCAGCATTTTCATCTGCTCAGTCAGAGTTGCGCAGTGGAAGCATGATGGCAGCTGATTTAAAGTGGAGACAGCTAGAATTTGCAGTGTTTTGGATTAGAAAATTTCTACTGGAAATTTTTCGGGATCTTAAGGCCAGATTGGAGTACACCTGTTTTTATCCTTCCCAGATGAGAAGCAGTAAGATCAGTTTGCTGATTTTGGAATTCAGTTGTGTTCTGATTTTCGAAGTTAATTTTGGAATATCATTTTTGGATTGTTTTTGGATCAATTTGTTTCTGGGAATATCAGCAAGTGTTGAGCTGATCAGTATGGGTATATGCAGTCCAGGATTGTCAAAAGAGTATTTTGGATATCTGGGGTTCGGAGTGTTTCGCGTATCTCTAAGGGAGTACGTGTAAGAGCTATCTTCGATTATAGAGTCAGCAGTTCAGAGAGTTTTGAGTCAGACTTATCTGTAGTCTGATATCCTGTTTGTTTTGTAAATCCAGATGAGTAGGAGCTTAATAGCTTAGTAATATCGATTGTTTGGATTCTGTAGAGAGAGTATCCCAATATTTACATATGGGGAAACTCGGAAAAATTCTATTTAGAATTATATTTGGACGATTAGATTTGTAGATTGGATGAATTGATTGCTATGATTGTTAGCATAAGATTGATATATGCATGTGTTTTAAAATTTAATCTTTAATTAAATTATTAAATAACCTTTGTTTTAAATTTCGGGGACGAAATTCTTTTAAGGGGGGAAGAATGTGATATCCCGGAAATTTTGACAATAACAATTTAATAATTTATGTCAAAATTTAATTGATTTGATCATATTATTAATAATAAATTTGAAATAAATTTAATAATCTTCTTTGAAATAAACATTTAAACTGATAATCTATTTTAAAGGCTGATAAATTGTTTTATATTTGTAATGTATACATATCTGTATATATTATAACTAGATAAATCTTTGTTTTAAATTTAATATATATATAGGCCTGTTTTCTTGTTCTAACATTTTTGATAAATTAAAATTGGATTCAAATTGATATTAAGCTACTAAATAAATAACCATATGATTTTAATACCCAAACTAAAAACTTAACTATTTAAAATTGATTTTTGTCTAAGTTTAAATTTAAATAAAAAGATTTGTTTGTTTTTAATGTAGCTAATAAAATAAGTAATGTATTGAATAAGAAGACAAATTCATTTATTATTTTAATTTAATCATGAGTTATATTTAACAATAATAATGTAATATTCTTACAAATGGATTTTAATATAGATAGAAATTACTATTTCAAAATTTATTTTACATTAACATGAGAAGTAATGATTTGTAAATTAGAAATAACATCTTTCGAACATGTTTAAAATAAAACAAATCTTAAATTATATTAAACACAAACATAAATTAAATGCAGGACATTAAAATGAGTATAAATTCATAAACATTTATGATATTAGCATAAGTATGAAAATAAATTAGAACTCATTAAATTAAGTATTTGATAGTTAAAGTTTAAAAATAAAAGAGTGATAAAAATCAGCATAGAACTAAATACTTAAGTTAGAATTAGAACAAATAACTAAAACAGCTCCACATATGTACATGGAGTTAAAAACAAATCTGGTGAAAATAAGATATGTTCCCTGTAAAGTTAATATGCTAGGCAAGTACAATATGCATGTTACCTACAAAATAGTTTAGACAAGAACAGAATTTAAAAGAAAATATTATATAACCTGTAAGTGAAATGTTTTTAATCTGTGAACAAAATAGGCATGTGAAGAGTAATTATGTGTAGCCTGTAAGATTTTAGGCAGGTACAAGTAAGATACAGGCAAGAACAAAATGTGAAAGGAAATAAAACAAAGTGCAGAGATTTTATCTACATACAAGAATAAGACAAGTATGAAATAGGGAAGTATCTTATGTAGGAAGCTTTGATTATCTGCATAATTAAGCTAGTAGGAAACATAAAGTACTATGTCAATTAATATTAGCACACTATTTGGTCTACTAGAGATACATACTTATCTTTTCAGCCGAAATGTAAAAAGAAAAAAAAAAAGAAAATATCTCTGACCTACAGCAAAGCCTAAACCAGAAAACACCTACTTTATACAAACTCTTCTTTATATATATACAAAACCTGTCCTCTTTATATTGCAGTGCTAATTCATTCAACATAGCTAACCTGAAAATAGTAAACTTTTCTTATTACAAACTACTTCAACTCTCAATAAGCAAGATAAAGTTTTCAAGTTAATCTGTAGCAAGCACTCATGTTTCAAAATCCATGTTTCTGGAATCAAAGCAAAAACCTGCAGGCAAAACTTAATTCAAAAACCTGATGCAATGCAAATTCAACCTGTTATCATAAATCTGCTCTGTTTATTTTCAGGTGAGTAACATAACAAATTAAATAGTTTAAATGTAAACTTCTGTTGCATACTCATCTATAAAGATATGTTAGTGATGCATAGGTATGAATAGGACCCTGTATATTTATGTGTGAAGTACTGTTATTCTGTTGTGCTCTGCAATTGTTTCTCAGGCTCAAGATGTTAACTATTATTCCCTTCCACTTGGCCTTGCTCATGATAAAATCTGTTTAACTAACCAATATTGTTTGATTTAATTTAGATTAAGGTTTAAATCTAAGATTAGTTAAATTTTAAGTTGTTTGTCTCTGGAACTAATAAAACAACTGAGTATACTAATTTCAATTGAAAATTCAAACCTGTAAAAATGTAATTCCAGTATTATAAAGTGAATATTTAAATCAAAATATGATTTTTAAGAACAAAAACTATAAATTTTAGTAAGGGGTTAAGGTGTAATTCTGGTTTGAACATTATATGCAAATCTGTGATCTTGGGGTGATCTAGTTGAGTATGGGAATCGAGTCTCCTTCTGGAAGAAGAAGAGTAAGTGGGGATTGGTGGAAAAATCTGTGATGATGATGAATTGCAACAGGGAGGTTGCGGTTATGAGTTTTGTTTTAGAACCCTAAGTTTTGCCTGTGTATAAACAATTGATCGGCATGGTTCATAAGATGGATCGAGTGATGGGGAATTTCTGGTGAGGGAAGCTTGAACGAAGATGAAGTCATGGCCGAAGTGGCCGAACGTCAGGTGGCCAGAATGTTTCATACGTGGCGATGTCAGGTTTCTTTGGCATTGCTCTGTGTTTTTATTCCATTTTTGGGTCGAAGTCTCAATTTTTGATTTCAAGTTGATGACTGATTTGGTGAGCGTGAGGTGGTTGCTGGGTTGATCTCTGGCAGGGTGCGATCACCGTAGGCGATCAATGGTGGTGGAAACCACCGTGCATATGCACGGTGTTCGTGAATGGGTGCTGCGTTTTCAGGAGCAGGGGGTACTCGGGGCTTTCAGTATTTTGACTCGGGGATTTCTGCATGCGAACTCGAAGCGAAATCAAGCTTGACTCGGAGTAGAGGTAGGGGGGATGCTGGGTAGGTTGTAACAGGGTATTAAACCTGTAGAGTTTAAATTCTTTAAACTGGGGTTTTTAAATGAGAGATAGATGATTAAAATAGGTATTAAATCAAGAATAAGTTTGGATTAAGTGAAGCTTGAATTTCAGATGCATAATAAAATAAAGTTTAAAATTTTAAATTATTTGAAATCGCTTTAAAAAGGATTTCACTCGAGCGATTCGAGTGAAATAATTGAAACTCAGTTTGGATTTGTTGCTCGAGTTTCACTCGAGTGATTCGAGTGTCGGACTCGAAGAAATGCGGGGTTTTGCTCGTACAAATAATCGTTTAACTCGGGTATTTTTAGCTAAGTTTATTTCAGTTTTTATAACCGGGCTTTTAAATGAAAAATATATACGTATTTTAAACAAAGTTTAAATCAAGATGAGTTTGGATTCAAAACGTAGTTTGGATCTCAGCCTTTAAATAAATAAGATTTTTAAGTTTAAAATTTGTTTTAAACAAATTTGAATGATAAGCGAATTTTTAAAATTTGAACTGAATTCAAAATGGAATCGTGTTTAAGTTCTTTTAATCTTCTATTTAAGATAAATATTCTTTGGAATTGATAAGATAAATTTAATTTCATTTTAAATCTTAAATTTAAAATGAATGTAAAAGTAAATTTAAATTAAATTGATTAAATACCTTATTAATGATAAATGGATCATTAAATAGGAAAGGGTTTAAAAACTTAAGAATTGTAATTATCAAATTAACTAAATGGATAATGAATGACTAGAATTAATAAGCTCCGAAATCAAGAGTAAATTTTATTTTAATAAGATGTAAGCTAAAGGTAAGTTAATTGGTAACTAAGAAATCGTTGGATTAATTTTAAATTTATGATTAGCAACCAATTTATGAATTAAGTAAGGAAAAAAATTAATAAGTTATTAAGACTAACTTAAAATGTAAGTTAATTACTTTAGGAAAGTAATTAAAGGATTATAATTAGTTAATGAGGGTCATTAACTAAAATTATAAAATAATCGATTAATGGGATTATTTTAAATAATTAGTTAAATTATTTATTTAAGATAAGCAATTGTGAATTGTTAAGTATAATTACTTAACGGAAGTAATTGAGGGATTAATTACTCATTGTAATTAATTCGATTTAATATGAATTGTTTAAGTTAGTTAATTAAGTTTAATTAATTTAAATAATCATTTGTTGATGTGATAAGTATAAATTACTTAGGGAAGTAATTAATGATAATTACTGGATGTAATTACCCAGGAATGATTTAATAGTGAAAGAAATTGGAAGATAATTACTTGGTAAAATTAATCAAAGGATTAATTAGAGATAATAAATTATGGAGTAATTTATTTATTTGATAAAGTAATTAAGGGTAGTTAATTACTGAATGGGGTTAATCAAGGGTGATTAACAATTTGGTTTAACTGAAGATTAATTATTTAATGTAATTAATTTAAATAGAAAATATAATTAGAGATCATTAATTATTATAATTAATGATGTAAATTAGAATAGATTATTTGGAAATAATTAATAAATGAGTTGATTTACTAATGCAATTTATTGAGAAATAATGAAATTAATGTAGTAAATTCAAGGTTAATTTCTGTGTTTAGTTAAGGATAACTAATTTGTGGAAATAATTAAAGGATAATTACTTAAATACAATTAAAAGTAAATTAATCAAGGATGATTAATTAAATTGAATAATTGAGTGATAATAAATAAATTGATTGGTAATCGATTAATAGTGATATAAGTAATGAAATGGTTAAGTAATTAATTTAATTCACTTTAAGTTAATTAGAGATGTAGGTGATTAATTTAATTCATTTTAAATTAATTATAGCTGAAATGATTGCTTATATATTGATTGATGATATTGTTTACCCTGAATGGTTTGAGATCTCAATATGAGATTAATGATGCTATGTATGCATTGTTTTAAGTATGATGATAAATGAATTATCTGTTATGATGATAATATGCATTATCTGTTTGAGGTGATAATATTGATTATCTGTTTATGTTGATGTTGACTATCTATTATGATATTGTGAATTATCTGTGTGTTGAATTAAACTGTTAAGACTAAATAGACAACTTGGCCCTAAATGACACGTTTTGGATTTCGATGAGTCCAGGATCGGATTTTCCGCATTTGGAAGTCTGAAAACCACATCGATTCCAAATTTACGTTAGGTCGTGAATCTGAAGTGAAGATGAAGATTCAGAGTGCAAGGGTTATCGTCGTTAACTCTGAGGGTGATTCCAAAATGAGTGTAACGAGATAATGCCTTCGGTTTCGTTCGAACCCGGAACGAACTTGTATGGATTGAATGCTTTCAACACATCGTCAGGTGGACGATGAGCATTCTAAGAAATGTGTTCTATAAAGGTAATCGCAGCCTCAAGCCTCATCAACCGGGAATGGCTAAAACAGGGGAGGTGCAGCAAGGTTAGGTGGGTCATGCCCAAGCAGGACAAGATTTTCCCCTGTCTAGATGTCCCTTTTTATTCGGCTGTGTGGACAGTTGTGAGCTCCAACTGTCGGGGTTGTCTTGTTCGGGACTGTTCAGTAAGGAATGGTTCCGGCCTTGTGTTGCAGGGGATGAAGGGAGTAATCCTCGGTACGGTGATCTAGGCCCCGTACTGTGACGGGCGGTACCCCAGTAGCCCTGCCATTGTATGGAATCCACAATCCAATAAGTGCCAACGGTTTTGATTGTATTACCCACTTCGGTGGCTAGTAGCTGGAATTTAATCATGTAACAATTTCGGCTATTTTCTATTTACTTGAAAACCCTAGACCTATTATAATATCACAGAATTTCCTATCAAACGTTTTGGTTAGCGTAAGGTAAAAACTTACCATATTTATTCGTGGGAAGTCTTACGTGATACCTTTTGTTTTCAATGTTTTCAAAGTTAAGCAACTTTAACCTGTTACTCATACCAGACCCATGTCTGACCCGGAGTTTATTTTTGTTTTTCATAAACTCTCGGGTACCCAAATTTTTACGGGTAGCCAAGGGATTCAGGTTAGCTTTGACGAATTCTGGAGAAGCAATGGAGCAGGAGGCTTCAGCGTTATAGATATATATATAGTGTCCCGCTGTGTTGGTATCTTTGGATTATTTGTTTGAGTTGTGTTGTATTAACTAGACAGGTGTTTATAACTGTCTAGTATGTGATGTATGATATGTATAACTCTGATATATGTAAAATTATGTAATAGTTATGTGATCTATTATATTTTATTCCATTCCGCTGTGAGATTCTGATGTTGTTGTTCTTTCTTCTCTATCTTTTCTATTTTCTCATCCCTTTCTTTCTTCTTGATGATACGTCTTTCTGGGCGTAGAAAGGCGGGTCGTCACACTCTTTGAAGTGCAATGGCTACTTGCTATTAATCTTGAGGGTGATTCCAAAATGGATGCAGTAGAAGTAGTGCTATTGGTTTGTCCATCTCCTGGACAACTTACATGGATGAATGTTGGCATTGCATTACTGCTAAGAGGGAAGTGTTAGCATTCCAAGTGGGAAGTGCTATATAAAAGCTAAAACGTAGCCTCAAGCCCCCATCAACTGGGAATGACTAAAACATGGAAGATGCAGTAGGGCTAAATGGGTCGCTCCCAATTAGGGTATGATCATCATCATCCCTATCTAGAGTTGATATTATCTCTCATTTGTATGCTTCAGGGCCCATTAACTAATGGGTGATCATACTCGATACTACTAGTCAAGTGTTAAGCTGGATCTGTGTTGGCAAGGGATCCTGAAGAGTTCATCAGTGTTATTTTATCTAGAGATGCACCATGATGGACGGTACCCTAGTAGCCCAGTCATCATATGGAATCCATTTCCCAATAAGTGCATGCGGTCTCACTTGTAAACCTATAATGACGAAATTTAATTAATGTAACAGTTTCATCTATGTTAATTATTTATTTGAAAATCCTAGACATTATTATAATATCACTGGATTTTCTATAAAAAATGTTTTGGTTATCGTAGGGTAAAAACACATATGTGTTTATGTGTGGCGTGATCTTACGAGATACCCTTATTTTGAATGGTTTTACATCTTTAAATAAAGTCTCACTGGCTGTGTTTTCTCATGCTGATTTACAAGATTGACTCTGATGTTATTTTATTATAATGCTAAGGTCAGACCGAGCATATTTACAGCTTGCTTTGAATGTATTGGAGCTCAGAATAGGAGCTTGATGCCCAGGATGTTTCTTTGTATTTCTTGGGTTCCACTGTGTTGTTTGTATTTATCAGCAAATTGTAAGGACAGGTTGTTTTAACTATCCAGGCTGAGATAAGTTAGTGTACACTGATTGATGTCTGTATGTATATTATAGTTTTTGTTTCTTTTGTAAAGATCTATTTCATATTATAGATTATTCATTCCGCTATAAGATTCTGTGTTGTTTAGTTTTATCCTTTCTTTCTTTTTCTTTTTCCCTAACTATCTGCTTTTCTGTTTAATTTGAGTAGATAATATGTGGTTGATCGTCCGCTTAAACTGTATGGAAGAGTAGGTCGTTACATATTAGACTCTTACTCAAATAGTATTAAAAATGATCAAGTCAGAAGAAATTATCCAAAAGTGAAAATCGGTTACAATCAAGGAGAAATTATGTTTAGAAATAAATTTTGAAAGCATCGAAGGGTTTCATTATGTTATAGCAATGAACAAATCTTCGAGGGTAAAATTGTGGCGCCCTACCTCTATACTCACACTAAGCAAGGACACTACTGGTAATGTCGTCAATTAGCATGAAAAATAAGGTTGTTGATGAGCGACCTTCTATGTAATGGCTTTATGCAAGTACCGATATGTCAGATGGTATGTCATGCAATTTATTTCAAGAGGAAATCTGACACATTAAATACAAATTCAAAGCTACTGCACAGTGGCTATGTGGTCTTCGAAAACAAATATAAAATAAGCATACCATAAATCAGTCACGAATATTCATATCACTAAGGCAGAAACATATATGAATATAACAAATAGAAGTGTTCATCAAAGTAGTGATCATACAAGATCCACTATATCCCAAAAGAAGATGTATAAGTGCTAGACAAAAGAATATGTATACATCAAGGAGTCTCGATCTCAATTGTATAAAAACAAAAACTACAAAGCTAAAGTAGTTAGCCAAAAGTCAGATGACAGTTCCTGATAAAAAGTCAAGTAGAAGCACCTGAAATATCTCGGTCTAATCCGAGTATTATTTAAGAAGAAAAATAATAAACGGATCAATCTAGCTATAAATATCATATAAGATGAGATAGGATAAGAGATATGACAAATATAAATGATAACAACAAACATCATATCAAATCTCAAATTTTCTCATATACCAAAAAGAATGTCATATTCTTTATTTTTATTCACCAAACCACAAATATTGAAAAAGCTTATCAATGCATATCATCAAAATTGGTGATACACAAATTCTAGAAATCAATAATTAAAAATCCAGAAAACATAAAGGGGGGAGTTCTATCAAAAACGGGAGCATTAAAACTCACCAGCACGTGTATCACAAACGAAACGTATCACATGAGTCGCTAACCCATAGAGCCAGTGCAACGATGTAGTATAACGGTACGCCCAAGGAACCTGAAACTGAAATAAGGCAGAACAACGACGTAGTACAACGGTACCCCCGAGGAACCGAACTCCATAAAACCCATAGATCGCTAGCCTATAAAAATAAGACGAAGCTCCACAGAACGAGGTACAGTCCCCCACGTGGACAAAGAGACATCGCATATCGCTAGTCTAAACCACAAAATGATCATCATTGACAAAAAAAAGTGTAAATTATACTAATTTAGTAAATGAATGAGTTTAGCTTTATGTCTCATAACCACTAGCTTAACTTAAATATTTACGAACAAATTATAGATTTCCACTCAAAAATTGTCACGAGATTTCAGTCGAACAAGTCTAAGAATTAAACAACGAAGTAAACGCGAGCGTTTCATACCACTTGTTATACTAAGTCGCTTAATTGGATTTCTCGAAAGAATGAGGTAAAGGTTTGTATATACTAATAGATTGAAAAACGGTTTTAAAAACGAGTTTTGTATTAAAAGTAATGTTGAAATCATTTTTTTTGAAAGAGTTTGAATATTTACTACTAGTATAGATACCTTTGTATTTTTAAAGAGATAAATCATAAAAATGATTGTAAAAACAATCTAACATCAAAAATTCACATACGACGACGTGAATTAAAACCATGAAAATCGATATCGAATCCATCAAATGGATATTCCTAAAAATCAAGAAAGAAATCAACAAAGTCGATAATAAATGACAATAAATAACCAGGTCAACAAAACAATTAATTCAAACGGAAATCTACTCAAAATAGGCGAATTGGCTGAATTAAACAACGCAGACGTCTGTCGGTTTTCCCAGACTTCTGAGTTGAGAATCTGGAAAATTTTCTTCCAGATCACCGAGACATCTGGAAATAACATCAGACACCTGAGCTGTAAGTCTGGAATTTTTATTCCGATGACACAGTCTGATTTCTTTCCCAGACATCTGAGTTGAAGCTCAGGGAAAAAAAAATCAGCCTAGGCCATTGAAGGCCAAATCGGTTCGGAAGCGATCGGACGAGCAACGGAGGCTAGGGAATTATGCCAAACAATAACCCAGCCCTATAGGCTATTCAATGCACTCCAAACAACATGTCCAAACATCCGTAGTAGGATTTTCATAGATTTTGACTTACAAATACCAAAGATTAGAAAATTCACCAAACCAATTCAATTCAAAAGCACATGAAAATGAAATAGATGTTAGGAATTCATAACTTACAACTATCAAAGGTATAGACATAGATGTGAGATCAAGAACTCATCTTTAAATCCAAATATAGAAATGAGAAGCTCTAAAACAAGCTAAGTTGATTTCTCTTCAACAACACCTCTAGAATCTTCAATCTAAGCTTCTTCTTGATTTTATAACTAAAACTTGAATTTCATAAGAATCTAGGGTATAGAAATTTCAATTTTCTATCTTTTCCCCCATTTTTCTCTTTAGCTTGAGTGTTAGGAAATGAGGAGTATAATGAATGAAGAGTAGAGGAGTTAGGATATTTGGTAGAGGAGTTTGGGTTATTTTGTTGGGTTAGTGGGTTAGAACACAACCCAAAGCCCAAATGAAAATAACAAAATTCTAATCAACTCCAAACATATCGATGTTTATACTCAAACAAGTAGTAAACATCGTTTTGAACTCAATGGAAGTAGTCTCGAGTCCAGATTCCACTGTTGACAAAAAGTCACATTTCAGACTTTAATCTGACTAACGATGCTATATTTAAATAAAACATTTAAATATACAATCGTAAATATGCGGGTTGTTACAAAAATGTTATACCTAATTTTTGCAAAAGATAAAGGAATAGAAAGAGCAAGTGCATGATAAAGTTAACCAAAATATGGTCCGTATTGAGATACAAAGTGAAAGAGTCACTGTCGGAGATATGAAATGTAAAAGCTACCGGAGAATGAAGTGAAAGATGTATCGCGGTTGTGAACTGTAAGCCCTATAGAAGTTAGAAGTGAAAGAGCTAATAGAGATATGCCGTGAAAGAGCTACCAGAGATATGAAGTGTAAGAGCTACCAGAGATATGAAGTGTAAGAGCGACTGAGTTATAAGGAAGGAAAGCTACCAAAGCTATAAAGAAGCAAAGCTATCAGGTTTATGAAGTGTAAAAGTTACCACAGATATGAATTATAAATTTCTATCGCATATGAAGTATAAAGTGCTACCAAAGGTATGAAGTATACAGAGCTGATAGAGATATGAAGTATAAAGTGTTCATGGAGGTATGATGTATAAAGTGCTAACGGAGATATGAAGTACAAAGTGCTAATGGAGATATGAAGTATTAAGTTCTATCTAAATTATGAATTATCCCACGTATTAGTATTTCATTAGGCAACATTTTTCACTTCAACAAATTAAAAAAGCGTCACAACATTTTGGGATGTCATCTCAAAAATGACATGTGTCACCCACCAAATGTGTCACACCGTCATCTTGTCGAGGAATCCTAATCGTTCAAATGACCACAACATGCAATATGTCAAGCATCCAAGAATGTAATTTTACTATGAATACAGATATACCCCCACATAAGAAAATGTCATTTTCTTAGTCTTCTTTTTCTTCAAGTTCATTTGTAATTCCAAAAATGTATAAAAGCTCGGTTGGCGATCTTATGGTCAATTAGATCAAATTGAAATCATCAAGTTGTAATCAAGGATTAATGAAAATAATATTTGCACATTTTTCATGAGAACTTTGTGTATACTTGTCACTTGGTTTCTATTCTACCGTTGAAAGTTTGGTCGAATTTTTAGCTTAACAACCAACTTGTACTAGAAATTATGTTACATTTATATTTTTCGAACCCAGACCATGCATATTTGTTAATGTTAATTGAAAAGATTAAATATAATATATTTGTCATTCAAACTCAATTTAATGGATAATCGACGTACGTAATTAGTTAGAAAGTGGTTTGTTCATTTAAGATCAAATACTGGTACATGACTAACTATTTGGAAAAAAAACATGATATTTGAATTATATATCCGATATATAACATAGATTGAGTGCTGCAATATAATAATTAATTATTTCTTGCTATTTTTTCTATATTTTAAAGTTAAATTTAATTTAAATATTTTCTTGAAAAAAATCTGCTTTGCTAAAATTTTTTTGCATCCATGCAATATTTGTATGACATTGTTTATACGACTTATTTGTAATCATAGGATTTGAAATTGATTAAGAAGCATTTTTTTGCATGTTCAAGTAAATTTGATGTATGAATTAATTTTATAAATTTATATTTTAATCTAATCAAGTTAGGGGACCTCATCTCATTCCTTCGATTTCATCAGGGTTCTGGGTTGAGTTAAAAAAAAAGACAAACAGACTAAAATATTTTGGATTCCTTTCACGAGTTAGTATGTAAAGGAATAATATAGGTAATAAATTTTGGTTAACATATTTAATAGGTTGTGTAAAAAATAGTAATGTTTGAAATATTTATTTATCTTTTAGATAGACTATTTGTGAATTAAAATTTTAGAAAAGTGACGTCGACAAAGTATATGGATTCTCTAAGCTCTGATGATGTAGAAATTCTTTTATTTATTTCTCTATCAAAAAAATGGAGCATCGGGAAAACGTGGGGGAACCCCATGCTCCGTCGACGCAGCATATTTTCTAAAAATGAGAAAAAGGTCAAGTGTGGTCCACGGCTGCAATATTGTATTTGAAAAAAAGTGAAGGAACAAAATTGACATGGAAAAATTATAAGTTATCCTTACATTTTACCAACACCCTTTAGCTACGACCGTCGAAGGGGCGTAAGCTTCCATATGCGTCGATGATGTTCGAAAGATTAACGTACGGAAAAGCCGTAGTTATATTACGTGTTTTCTTGTGGGTTAAGAATGCACATTCACTTAAATGGAAAATGTTTGCCATGTGAAATGTTACGGTGGAAATCATGTCTTTTATTTTCAAATTACTATACAAAACCCTTTTCAAAAATATGTTTTAAATTATTCAATAAAATTGTTTCGAATAGCTTTTTTTTTTCAAAAATAAAATCTGCATTTGGTCAAAGCTTAATATGAACAAAATTAAACTATTTTTATCATTTTGAATTATTTTGCAAAAGAGAAATATTTGTGGTTGCATTTTGTGCTGCAAATATTTGTAACCTAACTCAAATTAAAAAATATTACGTTTTTCTAAACTTGCTTTTAGAATGGACGGTCGACTGTGTAATCTGAAAGTTAAAACAGTGTTTTACAAAGGTTTCCAATGTTATAATTGATTTCTGACGAACTATCCTTCTTTAATAGAAAGAACAGGAAACTTTTGTTGGAAGAAGCAAACTGATTGTTATTTGGGGATGAAAACGAAATTTTAATTTGACGTTTCTATAGAAGGATATTGTTATCCCATTTTTTGGTCAAAACTGGAATATCGACAAGGAATGATGGAGGTCGGGATTTCACTCATGGTTCAAGGATAAAACTCCATTCGGTATCAAGGGTTTAAAGTTACATTCGGTAGTGTAAAGTAAAATCACATCCGGCCTTCCCTTAGTCCATTCGGCACTCCCAAGTGAAGGTCATTCGGCATCCCCCTCTCACCACCGAACCAACTCCACTTCCCCTCCTACCGAACCAAAGCCAGCCTCCACCGGTCCAGAGCCTCACCGGACCGACCAACCATTCTCTCCCACTACCGGTCCACCCACTGCCGGTCCACCATCCATCACCGGACCGGCACTCCTCCTAGCCTACAACTACCGAACCAAGCATAGCCGAACCAGGCTACCACCGAACCAGGCTACCACCGAACCATGCTACCACCGAACCATGCTACCACCATGCTACCACCGATCCAACCTACCACCGAACCCCTATCTCCACTACCTGCCGAATCACCCATGTTACCATTCACCGCCGAACCAGAACGCTGCCAGGTCAGATTGCTTCAGCCCAGGCCCACCAGCAGCTACATACATCCAAGACCTCTGCCCCCAGCCTCACTCTATAAATAGAGGGGCAGGGGTACAACAATGGCAGACAAGTTTGAGAGCTCAAACCTGGAAGGAACTTTCAAACAACTTTCATACACTTGTACTACAAGCTTTGTACTTGTAATCGGATTGAAAAAGGAGAATAACATATAAAGTGGACGTAGGCACACTTTGGCCGAACCACTATAAATCTGTGTGTCTTTTACAGTTTAGCCCCTACTTTTTACGTATTTGCATACACCACCTAAATCAATACGAACAACATAAAATCAACTAATTCACACGACTTGGAGTTGTTTGATCATCTTTTGTGCAAACATATTTGGGTTATTTGCTGAGATCTGTAATTTGTGTTTGAATATCGCTGAATTATATTCATACACTGGTGCTTTCACGACTTTGGGTGTTTGCGGCCATTTTTTACGCAAACATTTTGGTGCTTTCACTGAGAAGAACCAGCTCCCGCTACATCGGATAGAGGTTTAGATTTGGAAGACGATGACTAGGCAAAACAGTAGAAGGCTAAGGGCTGAGAGAAGCCAACAAGGAGGAAGTCAACAAGCATCCTCCGGAGGTGAGGAAGGACCGGCTTCGATCTACATAACCCGGGATGAAATGGAAGCCATAACAAATTCACTGCAAGAGAGGTTGCTGAAAAGTCAACAGGAAATGATGCAAACTTTCTTGGAGCAAATGAGAGCTGCAGGGATGCAGAATTTAGGAGCAGCTACAACGGCTATGGATGCAGGACAAGAAGCTAGGGTTATGGAACCCAACGAAGGACAAGATACGGAGCCAGGTAGCAATCAACAAGGGCTTGGGGGCAGGCCCACGGGATTCAACACAGGAGAACCTTTGGAAGGAGTTCAACAGGCTAGAACCAACGTTGCTGCTAACGAGCCACACGAAGAGTATGTACCGGAGTTCCCTCGGGGGCAACCCCCGACAGACAACGGTGGATTGGTAGATATAATCAGGAAGACTGTGCGAGGTGGTTTGACCAACGGAGACTTGGAAGGAGTAAACAGGAGTCCGTTCACTCGGGAAATAAGGATGGCTCAGAACCCACCTAAGTTCAAGCTACCTAGCGTGGAGGTATACAATGGCAAGGAAGACCCTACGGATCACTTGATGAGATACACTAGACACATGGAGGTGCTGGGGGCATCAGAGGAGGTGATGGCCCGATGCTTCCCTTTGTACTTGACGGACTTAGCTGCGATGTGGTTCAGGCAGCTGGAAGAAGGATCTATCGGGACTTGGAGGGAATTGGTGGAAAGGTTTCTGGGACAGTTTCGGGTTCATGTCAAGAGACCGAAGAACGTGATGACATTGACATCGGTAAGGCAAAGGATGGATGAATCGCTTAGAGCTTTTCTAACTCGATTCAGTGCCGCAGTTGCTTCGGTGGATCGGCCCGATCCATCGATGGTTTTAATGGCAGCAGTATCAGGAGTCAGGGAGAACTCGGATTTCAAGGTATCTCTGATACGAGATCCCCCACGGAATCTCGACGAATTCTTTCATGAGGCAGAAAGGTTCCTTCGACAAGAAGATGCGAGTACGGATTTAAAATTGAAAAAGGTTAATGCAGTTGAAGGGGGAGGACCATCCAGCAATGGTTCGGATAAAAACAAAGGAAAAAGGAAGTTGGACGATGATTCTGGAAATGCTAGGAAGCAATGGAAGGATCCAAAGTTTTCCACATACACAGGATTGAACGAAACGCTGGAACGGATATACCTGGATACTCGAAATCGCCTTCACTACCGGAGGCCGGCTAGGAGAGAACCAACAGAACGGGAAAGGACATCAGGAAGGCACTGCCTCTTCCATGATTTGGATGGACACGACACCAACAGCTGCAGGCACTTAAAGGACATAATTGAGGAACATGTAAGGAATGGACAACTGCCACAATATGTTGGACCTCGGGATGCAACGGCGAGGCAGGAGCAACTGCCGCCTACCTCAAGCTACGATGGTGGGAGGCCCAGGAATGATGGTCGGTTGATCATCCCTTGACCAGGTTAATATGAAATAAGTAGCAAACTATTGGCAAGCAACCAAGTCATTTACACATGTACGGGGACGGAGATAGCCCCTAGGCATGCTCTGAATGATAATAAATTGCGATGCTGTGGTTTGTGAAATTTATCTTTTGCTTTTGGATTGGACACTGCTTTTCTTTTTGGTTTTCGATTTTGGAGCTTCGATTGAGCTCCTGGTTTTTCTTGCTTTTTGATTTGGATTTTCCTTTGGATGATCGTTTTCGGTTTTGGATGCTGGGTTGGATTTCTGGTTTTCTGGTTTTGGATTCGGATTTTGGATTTGGATTTTGGATTTGGATTTTGGATTTGGATGTTGAATTGGATTTTGATTGGATTTTTATCTGACTTTTGATAAACGGTCGTCAGGTATGGATTATGCCTGACAAGGGGTGAGTCGCTTTGCCCGAACGTGGTAAATTGACTCATTCAGGTCGTCGAGTATGGACTATGCTCGGCAAGGGTCCGGAGTGACCAGGATTCGGCCTAGGACTTAGGCCCTATATTATCAATCGTTATTTTCAGGTCGTTGAGTATGGACTATGCTCGGCAAGGGTCCGGAGAGACCAGGATTCGGCTTAGGACTTAAGCCATGGCATTGTACAGCGCCCAGGGACACTGGGCCAAGGTCGTCAAGTGTGGATTGCGCTTGGCAAGAACCCGGAGAGGTTAGCTCAACGTCCAGGGACACTGGACCAAGATCGTCAAGTGCGAATTGCGCTTGGCAAGGACCCGGAGAGGTTAGCTCAACGTCCAGGGACACTGGACCAAGATCGTCAAGTGTGAATTACGCTCGACAAGAACACAAGGAGGCTAGCTTAACGTCCAGGGACACTGGATCACGACCGTCAAGTGTGGATTGCGCTTGGCAAGAGCCCGGAGAGGTTATAAATTTGGATATCGACCCAGAGAGGTCCTGGATTCGGTTGTTGGCTATTGGATAAGGATGGTTTGGGACTCGGTTGTCGAGTTCGGATGGACATGGAATTGGCTCAAGCTTTGGTTGTTGGATTTGGAACTGGATATCGACTCGGAGCAGTCAGGGATGATCTACTCTGGCAATATGGCTATGAACTTTGGATATTGGATTCGGAACTATTCAAAACACGCCTTGTTATCACAAGGCATGTTTTGGGGGGCAAAGTGTTATCCCATTTTTTGGTCAAAACTGGAATATCGACAAGGAATGATGGAGGTCGGGATTTCACTCATGGTTCAAGGATAAAACTCCATTCGGTATCAAGGGTTTAAAGTTACATTCGGTAGTGTAAAGTAAAATCACATCCGGCCTTCCCTTAGTCCATTCGGCACTCCCAAGTGAAGGTCATTCGGCATCCCCCTCTCACCACCGAACCAACTCCACTTCCCCTCCTACCGAACCAAAGCCAGCCTCCACCGGTCCAGAGCCTCACCGGACCGACCAACCATTCTCTCCCACTACCGGTCCACCCACTGCCGGTCCACCATCCATCACCGGACCGGCACTCCTCCTAGCCTACAACTACCGAACCAAGCATAGCCGAACCAGGCTACCACCGAACCAGGCTACCACCGAACCATGCTACCACCGAACCATGCTACCACCATGCTACCACCGATCCAACCTACCACCGAACCCCTATCTCCACTACCTGCCGAATCACCCATGTTACCATTCACCGCCGAACCAGAACGCTGCCAGGTCAGATTGCTTCAGCCCAGGCCCACCAGCAGCTACATACATCCAAGACCTCTGCCCCCAGCCTCACTCTATAAATAGAGGGGCAGGGGTACAACAATGGCAGACAAGTTTGAGAGCTCAAACCTGGAAGGAACTTTCAAACAACTTTCATACACTTGTACTACAAGCTTTGTACTTGTAATCGGATTGAAAAAGGAGAATAACATATAAAGTGGACGTAGGCACACTTTGGCCGAACCACTATAAATCTGTGTGTCTTTTACAGTTTAGCCCCTACTTTTTACGTATTTGCATACACCACCTAAATCAATACGAACAACATAAAATCAACTAATTCACACGACTTGGAGTTGTTTGATCATCTTTTGTGCAAACATATTTGGGTTATTTGCTGAGATCTGTAATTTGTGTTTGAATATCGCTGAATTATATTCATACACTGGTGCTTTCACGACTTTGGGTGTTTGCGGCCATTTTTTACGCAAACAGATATTGACAAAGGAAAACAATAATAGCATGTAATTAACCAAAGTATTTGGAATAAAAAAATTCAAAAACGACAAATATTTAGTGTGTTCAAAGAATGCATATCTTGTAATAAATATAATATACTTTATTAACTTGTTATTATGCGCATTAATTTCTGGATATTGGTAAATAATAATTCAATTGACAATAAAATACACATTCATGTATGATGATAGCATTTACGAATGGTCTAATTTCAGCGCATTAATTAAAATTATGGCCTTTCAAGTCTATATAACCATCAACTTTACTCTTGACATGGCATTCAAAAAATGGCATGTAATTAATAAAAATATTTGGAATAAAGATTCAAAAATGACAAATGTATAGTGTATGCAAAGAATGCATGTCTTGGAAATATAATATTCTTTCTTAACTAATTTGTTATTAAGCACATTAATTTCTGCATATCAGCAAATAATAATTCAATGCACAATAAAATATACATTTATGTATGATGATAGCATTGATGAATCTTCTAATTTCAGCGCATTAATTAAAATCATAGCCTTTCAAGTCTAATCTCCATCATAACTTGTCTATATAACCATCAACTTTACCCTTAACATGGTACTCAAAAAATTAAAAAAGATAATGAAAAGGGTTGGTATTATATTTCTGCTTTGTTTGCTCATTGCTGCTATGTCTACAGACGTAGTTTTATCAAGTCGTCAGCCAGATAAAAAACCACCAAACCCAGGCACTGGACCATGTATTAACGGCTATATTGATGATGCTGACTATCAGGTATGCTCACCGCCTCCTCCGGCTGGCCGGACAATGGCCGATGATCTTCATTCTGATCAAACAGTTCGATCCAGATCTATCAACAATGTCGAATAAAATTGATCAGCGACAGTCATGTATTTGTGTCTGTATCTGTGTCTTCTTATTACATATATATAAATTAATGGGATATTGAAATTTGTACTATTTTCATACTGCAAATATATTGTTTTTTATTTATTATTATTATTATTATTATTATTATTATTATTATTATTATTATTATTATTATTATTATTATTATTATTATTTGCTCAAAATTTGCATGTTATTGATGAATGTTGTACTCGTTTCATATTAGGTTGGTGACTATCCAGGATCAAATAGTTGAGTTTTAGCATATTAGCTGGATTTTCCCAGTAGATGGTTTGGTGGTGTTCGTCCTAAATGTCAAGCACCTTTTTAGTTTCACTTGTATGATTGTGTGAGGTTGGCTTATTATACGAAAAAACCTATAATTGCAAAACATTCAATTCCAGGCTCTTTTATAACATTGTTGTTTGCTGGGTGATCTAAATTTTAGTGAAATTTTTACTTGGGGAGTTCATGAAAAGGGCGGTTCGTTTGGAAAAAGAAACACAAAATAAAGTTATACATGATTGATCAGTGGACATTTAGATGATTTATATGCGTCTGTTCAATCAGAATTTTTCTCCAGTGTCAAGCGTTTTATAGCAAGTGAGAAATTACGTTTGAGGCCAAGTGTTTCCACATGCATATATCAGGAGCTTCCTCATAAAATTACAATCAAATTAATCTAATTATCCTTTACTTTTATTTATCCTAATTTTACTTTAATCATCATTAACATTTAATTCAAAACCATTAATCAAATGATAGAGAATTCAAACTCATCTCCAAATGGAATTAGAAATGAAGAAAAGGCATGTTTGATTCTTACCAAGAAAGCATTCAACGCAATAATTTTAAATCTTAATTTTTACTAGGGTTAAAAAAGCAAAATTTATCTTTTCATCACCTTCTCAACAAAGTTTGAAACTGATAGTGAAGATCGACATGAATTTTTTATTCCCACCTTAATTTCTTTTTCGAAAAATGAAGAAGGAGAAAGTAATTGAAAGTATTTAATGGTTTTATGTTTTAACTAAGGGTAAAAGAGGTAAAAATATGTATTTTATTACCAGAATATGTGTACCTATCATAGTGAATTAATTTTGTATAGTGCTCATAAATTTTGGATTATCAATGACAATACCTTTCTAAATATTAGAGACGCTTCGGACTATGTGAATAATTTTAGGTCTTCATTTTAACATCCAAACAATTATATCATAAAAGGAAATAATTAAATGTAATCAATTACTAGTTAATCCCATTTATTTTGAATTCAATCTAACCCCAGTCGTTTTCCCCTACAGTCGCCCATACTCATGATTTACCTGGTTGAAAATCAAAAGCCCACAATTATGTTGATCAAGAGAAAATTTGCAACCGATCGCATACGCGACTTTTGCATCCTCCTTCAATTTATTTTAAAAGGTAAGGTTGTGTGTGGTTCTTCAAAGAAAAAATGGTTGAACGTTGAATTAAATAAGTGATATGTGATTGTCATCTTGTTTGTTTTCAAATAAATGCTTTCATTAAGCTCTTCTATTCACTTAATTGAATAAGAAATTTTTTCGTGTCTATTGTAACTGGTGATCACTTATTACACCACGCTTTCCAATTATACCCATATGCAACAAAATATGTAATTGTTTTATAAATTTATTTTAATTATATCAAATAATTAGAAATATTCAAACATATTGTCAATTTAGATTTCAATTGTTGATTATTTTTTTGCGTTTTCTTTTGATTTTTATTTTATAGTGCAGTCTTCAATCGCTAGAAACGAATATACTAAAATCAAGCGACCGAAAAATTGTCAACCAACTACAAAATTCGCATGTAATTTAAAGTTAAAATATGATAATTTGTAAATTGCTTAGTGAGAATGGAAATGAAAAAATAAATAAATTGAAATATGTAATGCAGAGTGAAAAAATTATAAATACTTTCGTAAGCTAAACAATACTGATTTATTTAAGGTAAATGAAAACTTAAGCAAAATCTACAATACGTATGCAGAAAATCAATATATTACAAAATTGTGAAAAGTTGGACAAAATCGTCTGGTATTTTTATAATAATTATTTCAACACACTGAATATATATATATATATATATATATATATATTAGTAATGTTGAAAACGTTATAATTCAAACACAAACAAACTTCAATTTTATATGAAATGTTTTCTTCTCGACCAAACCCTTACAAAATATATTTACATCATCAAATTTTTTATCTTCGAAATGTTTTATAGTTTTGATAATATTTGCACATGAGCGTTTGTTGTTTTTTTTTTTGTGTATGAATATAGGACATAAAATAAAATGATTAAGTATGTTTTGTATAGCGGCGTTAGGGCTGTCTCGCATGTTGCAAGGAGGAACGACGATTTGAATTGAAATAGTCCCGCATCACTAAATAACTCGAAGAAGCGGTATATAAATATGGATTGGTAGACATGTAACATTGGGGATTCTGTGATGACCCAGAATTTTGATCGTTAGTTTTTGAACATTTAACTTATTTTATATGTGAATTTGAATTATTAATAGGTTGTGAATACGGAGGATTAGGTTGAATTAGTGAAATAGTTACAATTTCAAATATAACGATTTAATTGGATTTAGATAAATAGTAATTTAATATTTAAAATTGGGATAATATCTGAATCTGAAACGAATGGATACGAAAATGATTTCTAAAATTTACTTAAAGTCTATTCGGATTTGATTTTGTTGTATTGGACTTTTGGATGGAATCAAAAGTCGGTAAGTTAAAAATGGAATTTATATATTAGTTTAACAGTAGAATTTAATATATGATAATAGTGTAAATAATTGAATTTTGATTTAAAACAAATCAGAATGATTTCTAACATGAATATAACTTCTATTTGAATTATAATTAAGTTAGTAAAGTTTTAAAATCGATATTTTAAACAATTTTGACGATTTTATCGATGATTTAAAATAGCCTTCGGGGGTACAATCTCAAGACGAAACAAGTTCCATTGGATCCGTAATAGTGTAGTATTATCAGATTTCAAATTTCATAGCGTTTGGAGTTACCGTTTGGTCGTACGGGGAAGAAACGCATTGAAATAGATATCGAGAATGTAATATTTTAATTCGATTCAAAAAGCTATCTTTCACATACGATCGAGATAGGCCCTAAAACATGATCCATTATGTTCGGAATGCGGGTAAAACATTATAAACGCTAGTCGGCAAGTTTCATTTGGAGTTCGTTTGGAAAGACATGAATTTGTGGAAATATTATTAAGTTAATATATAAATCGTATATATATACACGTTTCTACAGTGAACCCTAGCTATTTTCTATGGCCGCCGTTCTATGGTTTTAATGGCCAAAAAGCAACCTTGTTTCTCCCTCGATTTCTCCCAATCCATCAACATCTAGCAAAAATCACCAACTGGAATATCGTAGGGCACGAAGAGGCGAGCATATCCAACGGTGATGATGGGTTTTCCGACAGCGACGTGGCAGTTAAGGTTGGAAGGCCGCGACTTCGAGTGTGTTCTCCAAAGGCAAGAGATGACCGAGTGTGATGAAGCTCTAGCCGATGGTGGAGCTCGGGAAGCTCAGCGTAGTGACAGTCTTTGATCTTCGCCTAAGGCTACGTTTTGGTCGCGGAAATTGATAGGTCATTGGTGGCTATGGGTTCGAAAACCCTGGAGCGTGCGTTCAAAACGAGGAAGAGAGGGAAGGAAATCTACAGCCCTGATCTACAGTTCAAAATCTATCGGCCATGATTTGTTCAGTGTATATAAAAAGAATTTTTTTATATTAATATAGATTCAAATTTTAAAAATTCATAACTTTTGCATACGTTGTCAGATTCGGACGAAACTGATGGCATCGAAATCGCAGCGACAAGATCTACGTTGCAGTGCAGACCTAGAGGTGTTTGGTGCTTGTCAAAATTTTAGGTTAAATCGAGTGCGCTAGAATTAATTTAAAATTTGAACGTTTGGCGATGAAAACTCAAGGTGGGTTAATCTTACTCAAATTTGGACTATTAGTGATTAGCTTTACATCATTAAGATTAATAAATGATTGATTGGTTAATTTGATGCATTTTTATCAGTTGGATGTGATATTATACTTATTGTAGTGTGTGTGTGTGTGTATTGGAGTGATTGATATTCCTTGTGTGTGTGTGTGTGTGTGTGTGTGTGTGTGTGTGTGTGTGTATATATATCAGACGAGACCCTGTGCGTCCCGCATAATAGCGGATGACCCTATGTGCTAACATCCGTGGGTGCAGGGAAATAGGTTGGAGGGATCCAACGGGATTCCTCAAAATGTTGAATTTAATTGTATATATAGTGATATATGTTTTTGTTGAAATAATACGTGGTGGGTTTTTGACCTAGATTCTGGTATTTTAAATACCTGTAATATATGTTTAAATTGGAAAAGAAAATTAAAAGGGGTATTGAAGCAAAATGTTTTATAAAGAAATTTTGGGTTAACCAATTGGATAAAATAAATGGTTTTGAAATGGGTACTTAGTCAACCCGGAATATTGTGAATAGGATTTTGGAATAAAGTATTAAATAAAGGGTTTTTAAAATATAAATCTGTAAATGTATTTGTTTAAAAACATAAAGGTTTTAAATCGGGAATGTTGGCTTGTTTTGAAAAATGAGGATTTTAATTTATTTTGGAAAAATTGGTTGTTTTAATTATTTTAAATTGTTTAAAAATATTTAATTATTTACTAGTAACCTTATAATGATTTTGAAAGATTTATTATCATTATTTTAGAAATGGTCAACATTTTGTTTTTAAAAAGGATAATTATCAATTTTGAATTTTCAATATGATTTTGTATAATAACTTTTATCTAAGTATAATTTCCTAGATTTAACTTGAAATTTAATTTAGAGCTCATAAGCATTATTTTGGAGATAATTTTTAAAACAAAGTTTTGGGAAGTAATGGCGTACTCGTGTGGCATAATCAAAGGCAGTGAGTGCCTGCAGCTAAGACTTGAATTTCTCTGGGATAGAGACGTAACCATTAAGCTGTGATCCATGGTTTGGTACCACAGTGGTACTTTCCACATTATATTTTAAAAAGGGTTTCAAATATTTTTGAAAGGATACCTTGTGAATATGATGATTATGGTAAGATAAGTATATAGTTTTGGATAAAGAGATTTAACTTATTAGAATTTAGTTTAAATAAGGACTTGGGTTTTCTGTGAAATTGAAGTATTTGGTTGAAATGATCGTTTTATTCGATATTTAAATAACCGACTATAAATCTGGACCCAAATATAACTTTGGGAATATCTAGAAGAGGTACGAGAATTATATGGTACGCTTACCGTTCGAGGTACTATATTATACGTATAAACTCATTCGTTCTTCTAGGACGTTTATAAGAAAATCCATCCAATAACAGTTAGGAGGTGATCTCCAATCATCTGTTTATTTCCTAAAGAACCGAGGTTGAGTTTAACGGGGAATATCGAATGTTGTTTCGAAGAGACCAGGATCGGATTTGTGATTCGAAAACCACTTCGACCCAACGAGTACGTTTTCGTGATGAAGATAAGAGCATGGAGTCGAAGATGGAGCAGTGAAGTGCAAGGACCAATCACTACTAATCTTGAGAGAGATTCCAAAATAGATGTTGTAGGAATAGTGCCTTCGGTTCCGTTCGGACCGGGAATGAACTTGTATGGACGAATACTTTCAGAACATTATCGTTGAAGGACAATGAGCATTCTAAGTGAATTTCCTAAAAAGGTAACGCTTAGCCTCGAGCCTCATCAACCGGGAATGACTGAAAATCAGGAGAGATGTAGCAAGGCTAAGTGGGCCGCATCCAAGTAGGGTATGTCAACCACCTTTCTAGATAACCTCGAATATTATCACTACTTGTGATAGGAGCTCGAAAAGGGTGGGAACACATGGAGTGATATCATATTCGGTCTATTCAGGTTAGGAATAGTCTGGTCTTGTATAGTAGGGGATCGTGGAGTGGTCCTCGATACGGTGTTTGTAGACAGGTACCGTGACAAGTGGTACCCAGTGCCTAGTCATTAGTTGGAATCCATTCTCCAATACATGCCTTTACGGTTTTGATTGTAGAGCCTAGTATTGCTGGAATTTAAATATTGTAACAATTTCAGCTATTTGAATAAGTATTTATACTTAGATGCTATTATAATATTGGAGGATTTTGATATGAAATGTTTTGGTTATCGTAAGGTAAAATCCTGGCATGTTTATTTGTGGTGTGATCTTACGAGATACCTTTGATTTTTTAAGGATTTTGGAACTTTAATAATTCAATTTGAGTGTGATTTCTCACACTGGTTTTCCAGACTGACTCGGATGTTATTTTATTATAATGCTCGGGTCAGACTGAGTATTTCAGGTTCAAGATTGGATATCCTAGTGCTCAGGAGATGAGCTGGAGACTGAGACGTATTCTCGTACTTGTTAATTTCTGCTGAATTATTGTTTGAAATTACCAGCAGTTGTAAGGACAGGATGTTATAACTGTCTAGGCTGGTAATTATTGATTTGTGTACTTTGATGTGGCTTGTATATATTACAGTTTGGATTTTGTGTAAAGAGCTATTGATATTATATATTACTCTGTCTGCTTTGAGATTCTGTTTTTGTTCAGTTTTCTTCTTCTACCTACTTTCTTTCCTTTGAACAATTTGTCTTTCCGACACTTGATCGTTTGGCAGGTAATACGATGGGCGTATTTATGTCGATTTTCAAGGGTCATGAAGGGCGGGTTTTCACATGTGGTATCAGAGCTTAGGTTGGCTATATACCTAGGCTTGGTAGGGGTTACTCATTAGAGATAGAGTCAGAAGTACTCTAGGATGAGTTTGAGTGTATTAATATATATGAGCGCATATTAGTTAGTGAATATTTTTTTTATTGTGTTGACTTATCGGTTGAGCATTTATGAATTCTAGTCGGTACGGAAAGCACAACCGTATCAATAGGGGTTTCTAAACTCTTAAACAAGGTAAACCGACATAGTATTCTTTTAAAGTGGGTAAATGAGATAATTTTATCCAAAGTTATATTTTGATATAAAAGAAATATTTTTTTAAAATTATTATATATATTTGGATGTTTGGTTGTTAACATTATAAACAAATAAGATGATAAAATTTGAGATGGTTATATATATAACCAAATAGAAATTTATAAGTATGATTTATACAAAAGGGGTATAACTAAAATCTGATTTAAACCATAATTTAAATCCCAGAAATTTCGAAAAATATTTAAAATGAATTTGAACCAAGTGTGGGAATTTTTAAATCTTGGAAATTTTTGAAATGTTTTCCAAAGTGTTTGAAGGGAATAATGGAGTATTATTTTGGAAATTTTTGAATAGAAATTTTTTTAAAATAAACTTTTGGAAGTAAAGAAGTAAAGAAGCATTGAGCCCACTTCAGTCGCTGGAAAATAATCCTGGTGATGATGGCCACATCATCAGTATACATTTTTGAGTTTCTGTGTGATGGATTGCTATCATGGTGGCTGGTTAAGATCATTTGTTTTGGACTTGTTTGATAGACAAGTTTTTTATAGAAATTTCCAAAGGGGGGTCTTTTTGGGAAAAACAAGTGGTTTTGAGATTTCTAGGGTATGATTTGATATACCAAAGTGATATATGTATATTTATGATTTCAAAATGGTTTGAAATAAAAACCGGGTAATAAATTCTGAAATTTCCATTTAAATGACTTGTAAGTCAGAGAAATCAGTTATTGAACTTAAAACCGAGGTTAATATAGATAAGAAAGGAAAAGTGAAAATTTTAACCCTGAAATTAAAATTAACTTGAGCAAACTAAAGTGGATAAGATATGTTGGAATTTTACTTAAGATAAGTTAAATAATTTTGAAATAGGATTTGAATTGAAATTAATATAAAGTTGGGATGTAGAATAATTATATAACTATAAGTTATAATGATGGAATGAGATGAATATACTTAAGCTATTAAGTGATGTATATAATCCAGAGTTATGATTATAAAATATAAATAAGACTTAAGTGGAAATGTAAGGAATTGTAAATAAATAGGTGGTATAACTGATTAAACTGGAAAAGTGGCCAAGTGTAACCATGTTAAAATGGTTAAGTGATTGATAACCAAGAAATGAATTCAATGTAAGAGTAAATAAGTTTAAATTTGATTCGGATATGGGTTGGGTAAGATGGGGTATGAACTTAAGTTTTAAAACTGGTTATAACTTAAGTAACAATGTGGAATGTCTATAATAAGACTTGGAAATAACTTATGGAATGTTTATAATAAATCAACTTTAAACAAATTGTTGTTCACTTTAAAATAAAGTGAATAACACTATGTAGATTAAATGGGGAGTGAATTGAAAAATGTGAAATAAGTTGAAAGTAAAGTTAATATGAAATGCAAGGACAGGAACGATGTTACGGTATAATAAATTGTTCGAGAGTCGATTATATGAAATAATACCCCAAAGTGTTATAGTATAAATTGGGTACACTAGGTAAATGGAAACGAGTAAATTGAACGAGATCAATTTAAAATGAATTAGAACTGGGTTGTAATGAAAATTTAACTTAAGTGGTTGTTATGAAACGAATTCATAAATAAAATTAACATGGATTGGAATGTGTCAACGAAGAATAAAGTAAGCAAAGTTGGTGGACAAATTGAATAGGAATCAAATAAGAACTAGACAAATTGATTTAGAGTCAATTTAAAAAGGGAAATAATTTGAAGTTAATAAAAATGGATTGTGCATATGATGGAAGTAAATATAAATGGAATGCAAATAAATTGATTGTGAATCAAATTAAATTTATTAATGGTGAATTTATGCAAGTATAGTACATAGAAACCAATTTGGAATGAATATGAGTTGTTTGTTGCAAATATAAATTTAATGCAATAAATTGGTTGTAAATCGTTTCGAATTGAATGAAATGATATATGAATCTATAGAGGAATTAAATGAGTGTTGGAACCTGTAATTTGCTTGTAAATTATGATCAGCATGTTTGGGTCAAGGAATTTATATCTTCAGCTAATTGAAGTAATGAAATGTTATAAAATTTCATGCTGTTGTTACTTATGTGCTTTTTTGAGCAAGTACAGGTACATGAGGCTATTGGGTAGAGTTTGGGTTGCGTAAACGCATATAGCATAAGCCGCTCGCTTAAAACACTAATATGAGGTATGCCTACATAATAAAATAAAAGAAATGATAATATATTATTATATATTTTGTTTTCCGACCATGTGGGTCGATGTTTATATATTTATCTCTTTTTTAATATTGTAAAAGGCGCTCGTACAAAGGAGACGCTGTCAAAAAAATTCGGAAATTTAGGGAGTTAGAAAATTTTTGAATTTTTTTGGAAAGTTTTGTTAACTAGAGAAGTTAATTTTTAAATTGTATTAAAAGTCAAGGATTTTGGAATTAGAAATGAAATCTAATTGTTTTGGATAAAAACTAAAGGGATTTAAGAAGTGAACATAAGTTTTTAACTAAGTGGGTTTTGGGTATGTTAATGGGTTCGGAAGCATGTTCCTACCTTAGCAAATTTCGAGGGTAAAATTTTTATAAGGGGGATGTAACGACCTGGAATTTTGGTCGTTAGTTTTTAAACATTTAATTTATTTTAAATGTGAATTTGGATTATTAATTGGTTGTGAATACAGAGGATTAGGTTGAATTAGTGAAATAGTTATAATTTCAAATATAACGATTTAATTGGATTTAGATGAATAGTAATTTAATATTTAAAATTGTGATAATATCTGAATCTGAAACGAATGGATATGAAAATGGTTTCTAAAATTTATTTAAAATCTATTTGTATTTGAGTTTGTTATATTGGACTTTTGGATGGAATCAAAAGTCGATAAGTTAAAATTGGAATTTATATATTAGTTTAATAGTGAAATTTAATATATGATAATAGTGTAAATAATTGAATTTTGATTTAAAACGAATCAGAATGATTTCTAATATGAATATAAATTCTATTTGAATTATAGTTAAGTTAGTAAAGTTTTAAAATTGAAATTTTAAATAATTTTGACGATTTTGAAAATTGCTCGATTTAATCGATGAATTAAAATAGCCTTTCGGGGCATAGTCTATGAATTCGAAAAAACCAGTTCCATTGGATCTGTAATAGTGTATTATTATCGGATTTCAAATTTCATAGCGTTTACAGTTACTGTTTGGTCGTACGGGGAAGAAAAGATTGAAATAGATATCGAGAATTTAATATTTTAATTCGATTCAAAAAGCTATCTTCCATATACGATCGAAATAGACCTCGAAACATGTTCCATTGTGTTCAGAATGCGGGTAAAATATTATAAACACTAGTCGGCACGTTTTAAATGAAGTTCGCTTGGAAGGACATGAATTTGTGGAAATATTATTAAATTAATATATAAATCGTATATATATACACGTTTCTACAGTGAACCCTTGCTATTTTCTATAGCCGCCGTTCTATGGTTTCAATGGCCAAAAAGCAACCTCATTTTCCCCTCGATTTCTCCTAATCCATCAACATCTAGGAAAAATCACCAACTAGAATATTGTAGAGCACGAAGGGGCGAGCATATCCAATGGTGATGATTGGTTTTCAGGCGGCGACGTGGCGATAGTTAAGGTTTGAAGGTCGCAACTTCAAGTGTGCACTCCAAATGTAGGAGATGACCGAGTATGATGAAGCTCTAGCTGGTGATGGAGCTCGGGACGCTCAGCGTAGTGGCAGTCTTCGATCGTCGCCTAAGGTTACATTTTGGTCGTGGAAATTGATAGGCCATTGGAGGTTATGGGTTCAAAAACCCTGGAGTATACATTCGAAACGAGGAAGAGAGGGAAGGAAATATGCGCCCTGATCTGTAGTTCAAAAATCTATTGACCATGATTTGTTCAGTGTATATAAAAAAGAAAATTGTTTATATTAACATAGATTCAACCTTTAAAAATTCATAACTTTTGCATATGTTGTCAGAATCGGACGAAACTGGCGGCGTAGGAATCACGGCGACAAGATCAACGCTGCAATGTAGAATTGGAGGTGTTTGGTGCTCGTCAAAATTTTAGGTTAAACCGAACGCGCTCGATTTAATTTAAAATTTGAACTTTTGACGATGAAAACTCAAGGTGGGTTAATCTCACTTAAATTTAGACTAAAACCCACTTAAATTTAGACTAATAGTGATTAGTTTTACAATGTTAGAATTAATAAATGATTGATTGGTCAATTTGATGCATTTTTATCAATTGGATGTGATATTATATATATTGGCGTGATTGATATTCCCGCATACACACACACACACACACACACACACACACACACACACAAGATGAGACCCTATGCGTCCTGCATAATAGCGGATGACCCTATATACCGTGATATTCCACCTCGAAGTGGAATTGGTATTTTTATGTTGTGCTAACATCTGTGGATGTAGGGAAACAAGTTGGAAGATCCAACGGGATTCCTCAAAATGTTGAATTTAATTGTATATATAGTGATATATGTTTTTGATGAAATAATCTATGGCAGGTTTTTGACCTAGATTTTAGAATTTTAAATACTATGAATATTTGTTTAAATTGAAAAAGAAAATTAAAAGGGGTTTTGTAGCAAAATGTTTTATAAAGAAATTTTGGGTTAACAAATTGGATAAAATAAATGGTTTTGAAATGGGTACTTAGCCATCCCAGAATATTGTGAATATGATTTTCAAATTAATTATTAAATAAAGGATTTTTAAAATATAAATCTGTAAACGTGTTTGTTTAAAAATATAAAGGTTTTTAATTCGGGAGTGTGGCTAGTATTGAAAAGAGGATTTTAATTTATTTTGGAAAAACTAGTTGTTTAATTATTTTAAATTACTTAAACATATTTAATTATTTACCAGTAACCTTATAATGATTTTGAAAGATTTATTATTATTATTTTAGAAATGGTTATCATTTTGTTTTTAGAAAGGATAATTATCAATTTTCAATATGGTTTTGTATAATAACTTTTATTTAAGTATAATTTCCTAGATTTAACTTGAAATTTAATTTAGAACTTTTAAGCACTATTTTGAGATAATTTTTAAAACAAAATTTTCGGGAATTAATGGTATACTCACGTGGCGTAATCAGAGACAGTGAGTGCCTGCAGCTAAGACTTGAATTCCTCTGGGATAGAGACATAACCATTGAGCTGTGATCCTTGGTTTGATACCGCAGTGGTACTTTCCACATTATATTTTAAAAAGCATTTTCAAATATTTTTGAAAGGATACCTTATGAATATGCTGATTTCGGTAAGATAAGTATATTGTTTTGGATAAAGAGATTTAATTTATTAGAATTTAATTTAAATAAAGACTAGGGTTTTCGATGAAATTGAAGTATTTGGTTGAAATGATTGTTTTATTTGATAGTTAAATAACCGACTGCCAATCTGGACCCAAATATAACGTTGGGAATATCTAGAAGAGGTACGGGAATTATACGGTACAGTTACCGTTCGAGGTGCTATACTGTACATATAAACTCGTTCGTTCTTCTAGGACGTTTATAAGGAAATCCGTCCACTAACGGTTAGGAGGTGATCTTCAATCTTATTTTCATCCGTTTATTTCCTAAAGAACCGGGGTTGAGTTTACCGGAGAATATCGAATGTTGTTTCGAAGAGACCGGGATCGGATTTGTGATCCGAAAACCACTTCGATCCAACGAGTACATTTTCGTAATGAAGACAAGAGCATGAAATCGAAGATGGAGTTGTGAAGTGCAAGGACTACTCCCTACTAATCCTGGGGGTGATTCCAAAATGGATGTAGTAGAAATAGTATCTTCGGTTCCGTTCGGACCTTGAATGGACTTGTATGGATGAATGCTTTTAGAACATTGTCATTGGAGGACAATGAGCATTCTAAGTGAATTTCCTAAAAAGTTAACGCTTAGCCTCGAGCCTCATCAACCGGGAGTGACTGAAAATCAGGGGAGATGCAGCAAGGCTAAGTGGGTCGCATCCAAGTAGGGTATTTTTATCACCTTTCTAGATAACCTCGGATACTATCACTACTTGTGAAAGAAGCTCGGAAAGGGTAGGAACACCCGAGGTGATAACATATTCGGTCTATTTAGGTTAGGAATAGTCCGGTCTTGTATAGCAGGAGATTGCAGAGTGGTCCTCGGTATGGTGTTTCTAGACAGGTATCGTGACAGGTGGTACCCCAGTGCTTGGCCATTAGTTGGAATCTATTCTCCGATACGTGCCTTTACGGTTTTGATTGTAGAGCTTAGTATTGCTGGAATTTAATTAATGTAATAATTTCAGCTATTTGAATAATTATTTGTACCTAGACACTATTATAATATTAGAGGATTTTGATATGAAATGTTTTGGTTATCGTAATATAAAATTCCCGCATGTTTATTTGTGGCGTGGTCTTACGAGATACCCAAAGGATTTTGGAACTTTAATAATTCAATTTGAATGTGATTTCTCACGTTGGTTTTCCAGACTGACTCGGGTGTTTTTTTATTATAATGCTCAGGTCAGACCGAGTATTTCAGGTTCAGGATTGGATGCCATGGATCTCAGAAGGTGAGCTGGAGACCGAGACGTATTCTCGTACTTGTTTATTTTCGTTGAAGTATTGTTTGAAATTACCAGCAGTTATGAGGATAGGATGTTATTACTGTCAAGGCTGGTAATTATTGATTTGTGTACTCTGACGTGACTTATGTATATTACAGTTTGGATTTTGTGTAAAGAGCTATTGATATTATATATTATTCTATCGCCTATGAGATTCTGTTTTTATTCAATTTTCTTCTTCTACCTACTTTCTTTTCCCTGAACAATCTATCTTTCTGGTACTCGATCGTTCGGTAGGTAATACGATGGGCATATTTATGTCGATTTTTGGGGGTTGTGAAGGGCGGATTATCACAGATTCCTTTTACTAAAATAAAATATTTGCCAACCCATATGCGTATGTCATGTACTAGAGATGGAGAGTTAGGTCCAACCATCATTTCACAAAAAGTGGTATTGGAGCTGAAGGTTGCAAACTTGACCATGCAGATAAATCAATGCTTTCAAAAGTTGCTCTAAGAGGATGCGAGTTAATGGAGAGACTATTGTGGTTATCTCGCATATTACAAGAAGGGACGACGGTTTGGAATTGGAATAGTTCCACATCGCTAAATAACTTGGAGAAGAAGTGTATAAATATGGGTTCGTAGACACGTAACATTGGAGATTTCTTTTGTTATGCCACCCCATAGGTGTACGCCACGTGCTGAGATAGGGAGTTTGGTCCGACCGTTGTTTCATAGCAGGCAATTGCACTGAAGAACAATTAATTTTAACTTTAAGGGGTAATATTGTAAAAAGAAGTAATTTATGTTCACAAAAAGAATTTCTAATTAGAATGTAAAGAAACGGTATTTTATGTACTCAGCAATCACTATTAGCATTCTACATTCAATATTCACCATTCAGCATTTTAAAACAATGATACCTAAGTTTTTTACTCAATTCCTAATAAAGTTTCATTCCCCTAAATGAATATCTAATAATGAGAAAATTCCAAAATAAGGATGACATTAATTATTAATAACCATAATTAATTTTAATTAATGTTAACATAAATTGATTAGTGAGATTGCATCACCATTTATCGTTATAACAAAAATATTTTAAGATTTCAAAAATTTGTCAATTTATGTATATATAAAGATGTAACTCAAGTGGGAAGGACCGTCATCTCTTCATAGCTTCTTTTCAATTAATTTCATAATGGTACCAAGCATAATTTTTTTAACGATAGCTATTATTTTCTTTTCAATTTTGCAAGGTAACTAAGGTTGATTGTTTGTGCCAAAAATGGTTACAAACACCCGATTGCATATGAAAACACCAATTACTAGTCATAGAACACAGATAGAATATATAAGGAGAATATAAATATAAAGAACAATCAAAATTAAGAATAAAGCGGTAATAAAGACGAAATTTAAAGTGGTTCGGCTAACTCTGGCCTATGCTACTCAAGAAATTTCCTTTTTATTATCAGAGAATTGATTACAGTTACAATCCAGAGTTTTTGAAACGAAAAATGGTAGAATAACTTTTGCAGCCTTTATAGAAGAAGTTAAAGAAGAACCGAATCAGAATCCTTTTTCTGAAGCTTCGCCTACTGTATTTATAGGCAAAACCTTGGTTGCTGGGCTTCCTCACTGATATGGGCCCACCAAAACCATAGCCGAGCCTATATCCTTCATCACGGCCAATCCTAAGTTGTTAATATGCCGATCCAGAGTTGCCTCGAAGATGACCCGAAGTAGACTCCTATATGACCCGAAGTAAATTGCATTATGACTCGAAGCAAAATATCGCTGACCCCATGCCATTTCCTATATGCCGATTTGAGTCCCTAATGCGGACATGAGGAGAAATCATAACCGACCCAAAGAAAGACTCCTAGCATCGATCCCATGTTGGTTTTGCTGACCCAAAGAGTTCCCAGCACCAACTCGAAGCAACTTCCATGTTGACCCAAAGTAGAGTGCTCAACGACTTGAACCCGCTCCAACATGTCGATCACATGCTTCCTTTCCTTGTATTGATCCCATTCCAAAGCCATGTCAACCCATAAATCCTTATGCTGACCCGAGCCCTTGCCTATGCGCACCCAGGGTCACCTCTTCATGTCAATCCCTCCAAATGACTTCCACCATATGCCCACCCTAAGATTCATATGCTGATCCGAAGTATCCATGTTGTCGACCCTAAGTTATCCAAGTGCCGACCGGAGGAACCCTTTTATGCCAACCTAACCTTATCCACCTCTTTATCGACCTAAAGTCATTGCTAAGCCAACCTGGAGTTAGGGCTATGCCGACCCGATGCATGCCGATCCCTCCATATTCCAATACTTTCTTTGCCGACCCCAAAACCTGGAATGATGACTCGAAGCAACTTCCCTAGAAACCCGAAGTAAGCCTAAGGATAACTCGAAGCAAACTCCAAGCAACCCGAAGCAACTCGACCTTTATCGAAATCCATATTCCAAGAATCCAGTGTTGTTTTTCCATCGTCCATGCTATATCCTGGCCTCATAATCATGTTTGCTATCCGTGATTGATCGTCAATTCATTCATTCAGATTAGGACCAAGTTCATGAAAATCCAGCTTCGATAATTGTGCACTCGATTGGGTTAAATCTGCCTATATGTTGCCTTGCCAAAAGGCGGGTTAACATTGATTGATCTTCTACAAGTAACAATTATATGCACTTTCTCTAGTAGTTTGTTTCTATTATGTATTTAACATTTCTATATTGCCAACAATTTGTTCCTACATGAATGCGTATATTTGTTCATGTGCTAATTTGTTTACATATAGATGCATATATTTACATAAGATACATGTATTGGATCCTCTTTCCCAACTAAAGATATTTAAATTTAAACTACTTGTTGATTAACTTCAACATCACACTTGGTAGTTAAACTACGGCTTCGCCACCATGATCCTAACATCCAATTGCAATTCTATTGTATAAATTCTTTATCAAAATGAATGATAGTCTAAGTCTAGCAGCCATTGTAGGCATGGCAGATGCAGAGAAATCTGGTGTGATGCCTATATATGTGGAAGAGAACAACATGCATTCCAAGGAGAATGGAAATGTGGATATAGAACGTAGTCCATGCCTTTATCTATTCCTACTAAGAAACCTAAGTTTATGATGATGAAGACTACATTGAAAATCGATACTTTTCCCCCAATTCTATGTAGAGAGCTTCTATTTCTCTTAAATCGATTAGTTCTTGGACCGATTATGTTGACATTATATCTCTGTTTTATTCTAACTTTCTTATTATTGTTGTTTTTGTTATTATTATTTTTGTCGTCGTCGTTGTTGTTCTTATTATTATTTTTTGTTGTTGTTGTTATTGCGATTACCACTACTTATTATTTGCTTATTTTCATTTGGGTATTGTAAGTATCTCTTTGCATTAACATTTTAGAGAGTGATTTTATCTTTTTATATATAGTGATGAAGAAACAATATTTGAGCTATGATAGAACATAGAAGAAAATGAAAGGAAGAGGATATATGAGAAGAATAGGAGATACGAACTATGGTGCAAAATTAAAAATATTAACAATAAATATAAAATGCCAAAGTTAATTGTAGGGGATTTTAACACTGTAATGCATTCATTTGAAAAGCTTGGAGGTAATATTATTCCTCAAAATTAGTGGGCTAAAATAAATGGATTTTTGCTAGAAACTGGTCTAATAGAAACAATCATAAATGGGAATAAATATACTTAAAGATGAGGAATTGGTAACGATATTCATTGTAATTAGATAGAATATTAGTTAATAGTGAATTCTTTAAAAAAACTTCCTAAATTTATATGTTGTACTTTAGAACAGTACACAAACGATCATTAAAGAGAATGACAATGATAAAATTATATTTCACTCGTATATAAAATTGGGTGGACATTTTGACAATGAATATAAAGAGGTTATAAATAAATGTTTAAATTTCTCATGATATGGTACAAATCTGTTTCAATTTAGTACGTTCTTAAAAATATCAAATTTCATCTCAAAAAATGAAAGAGAAAAGTTAAAATAATGGAAACATATAAAGTTAAGACATCAAGGAAATCTCTTGCATGACTTAATTGATAAAGACCCAAAAGATTAGTGAAAGGTTAAGGTATTTTTTTCCAATCAAAGTAATCTATCTAGAGAGCTATATATCACTACAATTAATCTAAAATGAAAGGCAACGGTTGATTAGTTAACACAAGGGGATGACCGTATAATTTTTTTATGCAGAAATGAATAGTAGAAAATTCCTTAATAATATTGGAAATGTGTTTGTCAGTGAAGGTCGTTTAGAAAATGAATATGATAAAATAGAAAAAAGAGGCAGCGAATTATTTTACAATTTTGTATAACTCTGATCAGCCGAAAGTACAATTTCCAAATATAACATGTGAGAATAAATTAAATCCAATAGCCGAGGTGGTATTCTTGGCATCAGTTGAAGAAAAGGAAACTAATCATATCATCTTTAATGTTGGGGATCATAAAAGTCTAGGATTAGATGGTTTTAATGTTAAATTTTATAAAATTTAGTGGGAAAAAGATTAGAAGATCAAAATGTAGTAAAACAGTTTTTCAGTGGAGGTAAAATATTAAAAAGTACAAACCATACTTTTATTACATTAATCCCAAAGAAGAAAATTCCTTGAAGTGTTGGAGACTATAGGCCAATATCATGTTGCAATTTTATTTATAAAATAGCAATAATGCTAAATGATAATAGAATAAATGATTTTTTAACACTCCTAATATCTAAAAATCAAAGCGCTTTTGTTCCAAGAAGGTTAATGCGTGAAAACTCTTTATTAGTACATGATATAGTAAGAAATATTAGTAAAAAAAAAGGGAGATACTGTGTATTTCAAAAAAGATTTGCAAATGACATGATAGAATGAAAATAAAATTCATTCATTATATTATAGAAAGTATTGTGTTTTCCTGATAAATTTTGTGATCGATTATTTGAATGATCGATACCCCAACATTTTCTATTTCAATGCAAGGTAAACCAGAGGGATATATACAAAGTAATAGGGGTATTAGGCACAGAGGCCTATTGTCACCATATTTTTTTTTACTATGGTTGTGAAATATTTGTTAACTCTGATTGAAATAGAAGTAATTAAGAATAATATCAATCCTATCAATAATTTCAACCATGCATAGCATATCTTATTTAAGCCGATGATTTGATGTTATTTTTTAAACTAAATAAGTCTAATGCACCTGCCATCAAAGGTATTTTTGAGTGTTTATATAAGCTTTCAAGGTTATAGGTTAATGTATATAAGAATAAAATATATTTTAGCAAAAATAGTAAATACAGAAAAGAATTGTTGGAAACATTACAAATAGCTGAAGGAATATTACTGATCAAATATTTGGATCTGCCATTATCAGTAATTAGATTGATTAAAGACAAAGACTGTGCAATGCTGATAGAGAAAGTCTAAGAGATAATAGAAACATGGTCAAGTAAATTACTACCTATAGTAGATATAGTAAAACTAATCAAAATATTTATATATGCAATAGTTCTTTACTCGTTACAAACATATCACATTCCTATAGCATCAGTAAAGAAGTCAAAAAAGAGATGTGCTGAATTCATTTGGAGAAATGGATATTATAAAGCGAGTTGGGAAAATCTTTGAGGGCCAAAAAAAGAAGGGTATATTGGAACTGAAAGTATGAAATATATAATCTTAACAAGAAATTTAAAACTCTTTTGGAGATTTGTAAGTAACGAATCAATGTGGGAAAAATGGATGAAAAATAAGTACCCATAGAGAGGTGAATTTTGAAGCATCATGCCAAAAAAATCAGTTAAATACTTGGAAACAAATTCGAAAATGCAGAGATCATGAAAATTGATATAATGAGAAACTTCAAAAATGGTAGTGGGACAAGTCTATGCTTTGATCCTTGATTTAAACATGAATCTTTTATAAATAGGGTAGGATAGAACAATTTATTAATCTTTAGAGGGTCTGAGCCTATAGTGTCTGTGATTATCAAAGAGCGCCAATGACAACCACATCTACATCCAATCACTAATCCATAGAAATAAGTTATATACAAAATGCCAATGAACAACAGTGTAGAATATGATTATTGGGAATGGGTTGCAAGCAACAGAAGAAATTTTTCTTTTAAGAAAACATGGGAACATATTAGAAGAAAGCAACCTACAATAGAGTGGTAAGAATGTATCTAAAAAAATGTTAATTGTCCCAAAATGACATGTTGTACATACTTTGCAATCAATGAAAACCTACCAACAAGATATAAAACTAGAAAATAGGGCATAACAAAGAATTTATAGTGTCCATTATGTGGTATAGAATTTCAATCTACTAAAACACTTGATTTCTAAGTGTAGGTATTCATATTACATATGGAAGTTAGCAAAGGAAAACCTTGGGCTTAAGCATAGCAGTAGCATGAAACTGAAGCAAGAAGTTTAGCAATTCATGATAAATTTCAGATCAAAGTCATTAGAGAGATCTAGCTCACATCATGTTAACAACAACATTGTATCATATTTGGAAAGAGAGAAATGCCAAAATACACAACAATGTAGAAACAAGTAAAGAGTGGAGATGGTTACTAATGTTGGAAAAATCCCTCAAGATCGCCTAAGGAACTAAAAGCCCAATCTTGTGGAAAAACAAATATAATCAAATTGATAGTGAGGCAAAATAAACAACAGATAGTCACTAGCTAAAAGCAATCACAAATCAAGAAATAAAAGAAAATAACACACGTGGTTTAAACTGGTTCCACTACCACGAGGTAGTGTACATCCACTTAGAGAGAAGAGATTTTTTTACTTTCTAAGAGGAGAAAATTTTACGGGATTGATAATGGAGAAGAAAAATAAGAAATACAACCGAGAGAGATAATTCTACTCATGCCTTTATATAGAGATTATTAATAGGGGTTGAAGTAGTTGATTTATAGTCATAAATCAATATCTCATTAATTCTTCTATTCATACATGAAACTTTTATCCATTTGATTTTTCAATTTCCACCAATTTACATGCGCCTGATAAGATTTCTTCTTTAATCAGCTAATTAGAGAACTAATTGATTGCCTCAATCTCCCAAAATAATTCTTATTCTTACATAGGTAATTTATTACTATCTTTAATGCTATAAAAGTGGGAATATATATTTGATTAATAATCTCAACTATCTTTCAAATCTTCTGCAATTGGAAATGTTGTATCACTGAAATCAACAATATCTTTCAAATCTTCTGCAACTAGAAATATTATATCACCAAATCTTACAATCTCCATCTTGATATTATATTTCCCTACAAGCCTATCAACTCCACCTACATCCTCTTACTCGAAGTAGCTGTTGGACAAGACACCACAGATACTTTCTCAATGAGCTTCGGCACAACCATTACCCATTGCACTTTGTCAACGAACTCCAGCAAGGCCACCGCCCGCCAATAAAGTATTGAAAGTACATTCTCCAAATAGGACCTATCAATCTCCAAAATCAAAACAAAGGTCTTCATTACCAACTCACTCTTCCCCAAGCCACCCTGTGGTACCTAGCACTTCATTAACCGAATCAAGTTCGAGCAGTGCTCAAACTTTGCAACGAATAATGACTTAGTAAACATATCTGCTGCATTCTCCTCTGTGTGAACCTTCTAAAGACGTGTAAGCTTCACTTCATCTATAGAGACAAGAAAAGCCTCCTCACCTCAATATGCTTCGTCTTTGAGCTGAAAGCAAGATTTTCAGCTAAGTGAATTGCACTTTGGCTATCACAATTCACTTCTTACCTTCATACATGAAGCCCAAGTCATACAACAAATTCTTAAAGTAAAGCACCTCCTTAGTCGCTTCAACCTCAGCTATAAGCTCGGCCTCTATAGTAGGCAAAGCCACAATCATTTGCAACCTCGCCCTTTAACGTATAGCTGTCCCACTATTGGTGAACACATAATCTGAGATTGACTTCCTTCGATCTCAATCACTGGTATAGTCAGAATCATAAAATTCAACCAAGCTGAAATCTCTATCTCTACCACCAAAGGCATGTCCATGGTCTTGAGACCCACTAAGATATTTGAAAATATACCTCACTGCCTCCCAATGCGTCTTTCCTACATTTGACTTGAATCTACTCACCAACCCAATTGCCTATGAATTGTCAAGCCTAGTGCAAACCATGGCATACATCAGATTACCAACTGCACTCGCATAGGGAACCTTCTCCATATAAGCCTTGTCCTTTTTCAAGATCGGAAAGCCTATACTAGAAAGCTGTATGTGCAAAGACATGGGTGTGCCAATTTCCTTTGCTACTTACAGGCTAAACCTAGCAAGCACTTTTAGAATATGTAACATCCTGCCTTTTTATACGGTTTAAATCGACACACGTGCCAATTCAAACCATACGGAAGGACGGATTGTTATGGGGTAAATAAGGAAAACAGAGAAAAAAAAACTAAACAGAATCTCACAGCAGAAGGATAAAATATAATAATCAATATACAGTTCATAAAACTGTTTACAAAACATTTGATTCTTCTTTATACAATAAATATCAGAGTTCACATACCAATAAATATCAATGCAGTGGAATACAGTGTGTAGTGGAACCATATAATATATAATAATAATAATAATAATAATGAAAACTTCGTCTTCGTCCTCCAAAAATAAAGTCTTCGATCCTGAAATGCTCGGGCTGATCCGAGCGAATTGAAAAAAAACAAAACACTCGAGTCAGAACTAAAAGATCTTATGTAAGTTAATTAACAGGAATAAATATGAGTGTAGTAACTTAAGAGATGCTCGGGATTCACATCTCTTAAGGATCCGTTAAACTATTTACTATGTAGTAATATTTCGCTATTATAATAATGTCTATTAGTAAAATAAACTTACTTTTAAATAGCGTTAAGGCTTTACATTTTCCATCTTAACACATTTATATATTCCCATAGTCTATACCGCACCGTAATCTCCCCTGTACTGGGCATCGTCAGAGGGAACTCCATAGGTATGGTACAAAACCAAATCGTATAAGGCGCGCTAGGGTAGATGATACGGCACAACTAGGCAATGCCAGGGTAGATATACCAATTACGCTTCTGGGTCGGTGGTAACGCGTAGCCGCAGCTACCGCCCACCTCGAGCCACACCCCCAAATAAAAAAAATCAAAAGTGGCCACCGAATCAATCCAAGAGTCAAAGTATAATATCGAAGGGATGTGTCCGATCAAAGGTGCTACCTTAATTAACCCGTCAATCACTCATGTTTTAGCCACCTTATGCCAACTCACGGGAGTTGGGTCCACGTATTTACCTCAAAGGAAACGCCACCACCATCCTACTTCATTCTGGAATCTCCATCGCGTACACGGTTGTTAAAGTGGTTTTCGAGGTTGGCAGAGAGTATGACAACTTCCGATCCCAGTCTCTTCAACAACCAAACGTTATTATAACACCGCGGTTATTTCAAAATAATTTATATTTTAAAAACCAGAATATAATATCCGTTTCAAAACCATATAAATACGATATCATTTCTATTTTAAAAACCAAATCAATATGATATCATTTTAAAGAAAGCCCAAATCGATATAATATCATTTTTATTTCAAAAATATCCTTTTCCCAAAATCATAGCACTTTCAAATCATAATACCTTGAAATTCATAGCTTTGAAACATAACTTCCAATACTTAAATGGTTTACTATTAAATTACTTTATATAATAAATTAGCTTCTTTAATTTCAAAATCAATCCCAATACAGATTTAAATCCTCAAATAAACCATTTCAAATTTCATATCAAAGCTTTAATATTCAAAATTCCTAAACTAAATTTGATAATCTAGATTCAAAAATCAAATCTTCTATTATTTAGTTTTGAAATAATTTACATAATAAATCCATTTTATTTAAAAAAACTCAAATTTCAAATACTAAATATTTTCTTCAATTAATTTATACTTGAAATAATCATTTTATTCACCAAGACCCCAAAATCCAGTTATAATAATTATACCTTTTAAAATTTTCAATTTAATAAATTCCACATCAACCTTTTAGAGTTTAATTCTTAAATAAATTCAATTCCAAATAAATCTCTAATTTATCTCCCAACCTTAATTTATTTAAACCATCATACTCTCCATATTAAAATAAAATTTAAATACTTACTCACGTTTATTTTAATAAAAAATCAAACTCTATTATTAAACTAAATTTTTATTTAACAAACTTATACATAGCTTAAATTCAAGCATTTTAGTAATATTTATATAATATCAAAAATCAATATTCATTAAACCTTATTATATAAAATAATCAAACTTTATTATTAGGCTTATTTTATATTTCAAGCCTATTTATATATAGCTAAAATCAATAATAAATTTGACGTTTATATAACATCTAAAATCAATATTTATATAATCCGTATATTTCTTTAAAAACCATAGAAATCATTTGAACACACACACACACACACACACACACACACACACACACATATATATATATAGACCGCGGTGTCTGTATATAATTTTCTACCCTATGGTCAGGTGATACAGATGTTTATCATTTCAATCCGTAATTAAAAATAAAAATTACGGTTATATATCATTTCAAACCGCAATCTCGAATCAATAAAAATGCATAATAACTTACAGTTTATAAAAATAAAATACAACATCCATTCATCCATCATAAATCATACATCCATCACAATCATCATCCAAAACAATCAATCAATATCAACGGATAACTGATAATATATATAACAGGTATTTAACTGGCAGTTATATTCAAAAATAAATTAAATAATGATTTAATTTAATAAATGAAATTAACTGAGATGATGATTAAAAATATACAAAAAACCCATAAATAAATGCATAATCACAACCAAATTAATTTAACAAACATAAGAAATTTTAGAAGTTGTGAGTGGGTTAAAACACTCACCTTTGGTTTTAGCCCATAAAAATCCAACAAAAGCGCAAAACTCAACAATCTCCAAATTCAACTAAATCAATTTCATGTTGTCTGGAATATAGATTTGAATCCAACAGAAGAAATTGCGCGTGAATCAAAGTTTATATGCAAAAGATATTCATGTTACAAGAAATATTATTAAAATAAAGATTAGTACTCGTTAAAAATATATATATAAAAAAAATTAATACTTACGTTTTCTCAAGATGAGGCTTCAGGAAAAGATTGAAGAACAACTAAGAGAGGACAGGAAGTGTACGAAAAAGGGGAAAAAAGCATTTTTATAAAAGAATGCTTTTGGATTTGCAAGAATAAGAGCTTTTGAATATGAGGTATTAGGAGAAACAAAATGTAAAAGAAGAAATAAGATGTAGGTTATTTATAATTAGGAAATGAATGTGGAGGGACAAAAATAAATGTCACGTTTTATTAGTTTGATGCTAAATTAATTAAGTGCTGGATACAGAAAAGTTTTAATACATTATGTATATTCACACTTTAACTGTATGTCAAAATTGCTAAACATATATCAAGTACGATTAATTGGTGACAATATATAGGAATAAACAAGAATAAATGTAGATGCAATCACATAAGGATCTAATAGGGAAGGAGATAAAAGGTGACGACATTGATTAATTCCACTTTCCCACTTTAGCCAATTTTATTAATACGACATTTAATTATCATGCAAGTTGTATTATGACTAGAAAACATAAACAACGAACAATAAATTAATATGTATATAATATTACCTCACTTGTAAATTGTTTGATAATAATAATAAAAATTAAATTATGCTTTAGCAATTTGAAATTAAAATATTAAATGTTTATTTGTATATACACGCACACAAACACACATACATGTGTGTATAAAGATTAAACCAAAGCTTATTAATTAATTCAAAGCATACTTCCATACCACATTAAATTGTCTAATGCATTTGTAAAATTATGTATACTTGAAGTCGAAAATACATATATACATATAAATTAAACCTTTTTACCTTAATGAAATTTATTTATTTTTTTAACAAAACAAAAGTGGAACACGACAAATTAAGCAATATAGTAACAAACCTTTAAGATCCTTAAATAAGGACATTTGAGATAATAAATTAGGTAACAAATTTAAATATTGTTGTAATCAAAATCAAAGCTTAGATTTATCATCGAAAAATTGTTAAGCATATGTAAACTTCTATTATAATTTATTAGATTTAGAAAAAATAATTTATTCAACAAAGTATTCAAATTTCATGATATTTTCAATTCAAGATAAAGTGACAATATGTGTATATAATATTTCTGTTTCAACACAAATGCAAATTATATGTATATAAACTTTCAGATCTAATAAATTGCAATTTGGTTTAAGAGTTTAAAACATGGATCTATAATTAAAACACTCTTTTAATATATATACAAAAAAATTGTTTTGATTTATCAAATTAATTCATTCAACAAAATATTCAAATAACATAACAATTTCAAAACAATTGAGGAAATAACATATACATACAAACTATGATAATAACATTATACTTAATATAACATTTTAAAATAGAAGACACCTCTTAGATCTAGCCAAAATTCACTCCTTGATTTGTACTTTCTCTTCAGATCGTCAAGACACACACCCAACCCTTGCAAGAGCTGGATGAATCACCTTTATTTTTATTTAATTTGATGTTTGACATTAAATTGTTATTGGTTTTATTTTGTTTAAATGAAGATGATGGCATCCCTTTTTTTTGGAGAGGAGGAAGGATTTTATAAAAATGGAAAGAAAAATGAGGAGATTTTTTTTAATCTTACTGTAATACATGTTGTTAGTAGAAGTTCAAATTAAGATCATGAACATATCTCTTAACATATGTTAACAAAAATAAAATCATAAATTTTTATTATTCTACCACTTATATTCCTCAATTATATCCCTTATTACAATTAGCCTTTGGTATTCCTATCCATTAATTACACAAATAACATAGTTAATATTTGTTTGTCTTTCACTACATTAATACTATCCAATTTTAGTCTTTTATTTATATTAATTACTATATTTCAATTTATATTGAATTTTTTTCAGTTTTGCATATTGATAAAAATTAAAATCCCAATTAATTATTTTATCTTGGTTTCATTCTTCTTATTACATCAATTGTTAACTTATGAAATAAAATTAACATTTCTATTCATTTTGTTACATTTATAAATCTCTGTTATTGTCTAGATCTTATTAGTGTAACATTAAAGTTCATTTAATTGTAATCTTGGAAAAAATTCAGTTATAAATATCACATCTTTTAAAATTTCAAGTTTAATACATTTACATCAACTTATGGGGTTAAATTCTTAAATACCTCTCAATTTTAATTTATTGCCATATAAATATTAAATTGTTTCATCAAATTTCTACATTCGCTCCAATATAAACTTTAAGACTTTTATTTCTTTCTAAATTAATTAGAAATCCTATTAAATTAACTCTTTTAAAATCATCGAATTTTACGGGTCATTACACTCTCCCCAACTCAAAACTTTTCGTCCCCGAAAAGGAAAAGAACGGAAAAGAAGAATTAAGAAATCAATATATCTTATTTAAAATATTAAATTTATGAACAATAAATTTACAAAATTACTTATTTTAAATGAAATATACCAGTTTATAACCATTAAATCTTTTATTACTCAAATTAATAAAGTTTGGAAAACTTTTTCAAAATATTTCTAAGTCCAAAATTTACGAAATTTTTTGGCAGAGTCTCCTTTGTACGGAGAGGCTCGGGAGAAAATAGTAATATCAAATTTAACAATATACAACACATAATTCAAAATAATATATATCCCAACACGGGAAAATAATATAATAACGCTATAAACCGTAATCCAAAAATGTACCTATTTATCGGGCAATTTACGCTTAATTATGAAACCAAAAGTAGTAGCAATTGCTTCCATAACCTGTATTTCACTTATATAATCCAAAAAGGATAACAATTATATAAAATGAAATATTTACTTGTTTCAATCAATATCAAACAAATCAATACAAACAACAACTATCACTTGCAACCACAACATACACATCATATACAAATCAACCATTCAATCAAACAAAACAAATAGCTGTTCAGGTTCAAAACTTCAAACCGTACGAATTGAAAAATAAACTAAGTGTACCCTTCACTCAACAGTCTTAGGTGAAACTAAATAGATTATTCATTCATCCAAACAATTTTAAAGTATCCTTACCCAAACAACCGTAAACCAAAACAAACAACAACTATTTCGAACAATAGATTTAGTTTATCCTTATTAATTCCATTCATACATTTGTTATTTGATTTCTTTTTCATTCATATAATGGTTTATCTTTTTAATTTACACTTATTTGTTACAATTTTATTTAGAAATAACTTCAACTTATTTACTTAAATTTGAAATTTCTTTTTATTGTATTACATTCATTTATCCACTACTTAATATCATTTATTTACAGTATACATCTTTCCATTTATTTTATTATAAATAACTTCAATACTTCTTACATTTATTTTCACTTCTTTATAACTTTTCTATTATATTTAATTAGTGGCATTTCAGTCATAACTTAGGTTTATAACATTAATTTCTTATTTATAACAGCAAATTCATTGAATACTTTCATTGCCTCAAGTTTTACTTGTAAGATTTCCCATTACATTTTCTTATTAACATTGTAACTTTTATTATATGGTAAGTTATATATATGCTTTAAGAATGTAATTGAAAAATTATACAAGTTTTTCTCATTACTTTTAATTAATTTAATGTTTAATAATTATATCCTTTATTTCATAGGCTACCATTTATTAATCAGTTACATTCCATTTTACTACAATAACTGAAACTGTTAATTAATGGAAACTCAGGAACTAAATACCGGGTAAAATTTCAAGTCATTTAAAATAATAGATAAATGTATATATTTACAACTTACAATTATATTTAAAATAATTTGAAATTAACAGAAACTTTTTCTCTTTTCTTCTTTTCAAATAAATCTGTAGTAAAACTACTACAATGACCTTCCCACTTCGAAACTCGAAAATGAATATCAATGATGCGTGCACTCATTACCGAAATTATTTTCCAACGACAGAGAGGGGAGTACAAAACTTATTTCTTTTCCAAATTTTCTTTAAACAATCTTTCAAATTATATTGAAATACTTATATCAAAAAATACTTCTTTTAATAATATTATTATTATATTTCAAAATTATTCAAAAGAAATTTCAAAATCCCGGAATTTAAGTTCTGAAATTTCCAATTTCGATTTATTTTATTTTCAATCTTATTTTAACTATTATTTAAAAATTTCATTACCTAACAACCAAAATATAGCAACCAAATATATATCTTATCATTTAAAAATTAAATTTATATAGAGAAAATATAATAGGCAAAATTATTTCATTCGCCTATCTTAAAAACAAATATTATGTCGGTCTGTCCTATTAAGTGTTTAGAAATCCCTATTGATGTCACAGCGTCCCATGCACCAACCAGAATTTATTAATACAAAACGGAACAGTTTAACACAATATTAATACCTTTTTATAACACCAAACAAATACGCTCTCTTATATATAAATATATATATATATATATGTATGCTCAGTGACTCCCATAGGGTATTACTACTCTATTAGTAAAGAGTCAAACCCCACAAAGCTAAGGTTTATCGTTAAACCAAAGCTCTATATATATATATATATATATATATATATATATATATATATATATATATATGCTCAGTGACTCCCATAGGGTATTACTACCCTATTAGTAAAGAGTCAAACCCCACAAAGCTATGGTTTATCGTTAAACCAAAGCTTTGATACTAGATGTAACATCCCGCCTTTTTATATGGTTTAAATCGACACACGTGCCAATTCAAACCATACGGAAGGGCGGATTGTTATGGAGTAAATAAGAAAAACAGAGAAGAAAAAAAAACTAAACAGAATCTCACAGCGGAAGGATAAAATATAATAATCAATATACAGTTCATAAAACTGTTTACAAAACATTTGATTCTTCTTTATACAATAAATATCAGAGTTTACATACCAATAAATACCAGCGGAATACAGCGTGTAGTGGAGCCATATAATATATAATAATAATAATGAAAACTTCGTCTTCGTTCTCCAGAAATAAAGTCTTCGATCCTGAAATGCTCGGGCTGACCCGAGCGAATTGAAAAAAAAAACAAAATACTCGAGTCAGAACTAAAAGATCTTATGTAAGTAAAATTAACAGGAATAAATATGAGTGCAGTAACTTAAGAGATGCTCGAGATTCACATCTCCTAAGGATCCGTTAAACTATTTACTATGTAGTAATATTTCGCTATTATAATAATGTCTATAAGTAAAATAAACTTACTTTTAAATAGCGTTAAGGCTTTACATTTTCCACCTTAACACATTTATATATTCCCATAGTCTATACAGTACCGTAATCTCTCCCATAATGGGCGTCGTCGGAGGGAACTCCATAGATATGGTACAAAACCAAAATCGTATAAGGCGCGCTACGGTTGGTGACACGACACAACTGGACAATGCCAGGGTAGATATACCAATTACGCTTCCGGGTCGGTGGTCGCGTAGCCGCAGCTACCGCCCACCTCGAGCCACACCCCCAAATAAAAAAAATCAAAAGTGGCCACCGAATCAATCCAAGAGTCAAAGTATAATATCGAAGGGATGTGTCCGATCAAAGGTGCTACCTCAATTAACCCGTTAATCGCTCCTGTTTTAGCCACCTTATGCCAACTCACGGGAGTTGGATCCACGTATTTACCTCAAAGGAAACGCCGCCACCATCCTACTTCATTCTGCAATCTCCACCGCATACACGGTTGTTAAAGTGATTTTTGGGGTTGGCAGAGAGTATGACAACTTTCGATTCCGGTCTCTTCAACAACCAAACGTTATTATAACACCGCGGTTATTTCAAAATAATTTATATTTTAAAACCAGAATACAATATCCGTTTCAAAACCATATAAATATGATATCATTTCTATTTTAAAAACCAAATCAATATGATATCATTTTAAAGAAATCCCAAATCGATATAATATCATTTTTATTTCAAAAATATCCTTTTCCCAAAATCATAGCACTTTCAAATCATAATACCTTGAAATTCGTAGCTTTGAAACAACTTCCAATACTTAAATGGTTTACTATTAAATTATTTTATATAATAAATTAGCTTCTTTAATTTCAAAATCAATCCCAATACAGATTTAAATCCTCAAATAAACCATTTCAAATTTCATATATTTCAAAGCTTTAATATTCAAAATTCCAAAACTAAATTTGATAATCTAGATTCAAAAATCAAATCTTCTATTATTTAGTTTTGAAATAATTTACATAATAAATCCATTTTATTTAAAAAAAACTCAAATTTCAAATACTAAATATTTTCTTCAATTAATTTATACTTGAAATAATCATTTTATTCACCTAGACCCCAAAATCCAGTTATAATAATTATACCTTTTAAAATTTTCAATTTAATAAATTCCACATCAACCTTTTAGAGTTTAATTCTTAAATAAATTCAATTCCAAATAAATCTCCAATTTATCTCCCAACCTTGATTTATTTAAATCATCATACTCTCTATATTAAAATAAAATTTAAATACTTACTCACATTTACTTTAATAAAAAATCAAACTCTATTATAAAACTAAATTTTTATTTAGCAAACTTATACATAGCTTAAATTCAAGCATTTTAATAATATTTATATAATATCAAAAATCAATATTCAGTAAACCTTATTATATAAAATAATCAAACTTTATTATTAGGCTTATTTTATATTTCAAGCCTATTTATATATAGCTAAAATCAATAATAAATTTGACGTTTATATAACATCTAAAATCAATATTTATAAAATCCGTATATTTCTTTAAAAACCATAGAAATCATTTAAACATATTTATATATATATATAGACCCGCGGTGTTTGTATATAATTTTCTACCCTATGGTCAGGTGATACGGATGTTTATCATTTCAATCCGTAATTAAAAATAAAAATTATGGTTATATATCATTTCAAACCGCAATCCCGAATCAATAAAAATGCATAATAACTTGCATTTTATAAAAATAAAATACAACATCCATTCATCCATCATAAACCATACATCCATCATAATCATCATCCAAAACAATCAATCAATATCAACAGATAACTGATAATATATATAACGGGTATTTAACTGGCAGTTATATTCAAAAATATATTAAATAATGATTTAATTTAATAAATGAAATTAACTAAGATGATGATTAAAAATATACAAAAAAATCATAAATAAATGCATAATCACAACCAAATTTAATTTAACAAACATAAGCAATTTTAGAAGTTGTGATTGGGTTAAAACACTCACCTTTGGTTTTAGCCCATAAAAATCCAACAGAAGCGCAAAACTCAACAATCTCCAAATTTAACTAAATCAATTTCATGCTGTCTGGAATATAGATTTGAATCCAACAGAAGAAATTGCACGTGAATCAAAGTTTATATGCAAAAGATATTTATGTTACAAGAAATATTATTAAAATAAAAATTAGTACGCGTTAAAAATATATATATATAAACAAATTTTAATACTTACGTTTTCTCAAGATGAGGCTTCAGGAAAATATTGAAGAACAACTAAGATAGGACGAGAAGTGTACGAAAAAGGAAAAAAAACATTTTTATAAAAGAATGCTTTTGGATTTGCAAGAATAAGAGCTTTTGAATATGAGGTGTTAAGAGAAACAAAATGTAAAAGAAGAAATAAGATGTAGGTTATCTATAATTAGGAAATAAATGAGGAGGGACAAAAATAAATGTCACGTTTTATTAGTTTGATTCTAAATTAATTAAGTGCTAGATACAGAAAAGTTTGAATACATCATATATATTCATACTTTAACTGTGTGTCAAAATTGCTAAACATATATAAGGTACGATTAATTGGTGACAACATATAGGAATAAACAAGAATAAATGTAGATGCAATCACATAAGGATCTAATAGGGAAGGAGATAAAAGGTGACGACATTGATTAATTCCACTTTCCCACTTTAGCCAATTTTATTAATACGACATTTAATTATCATGCAAGTTGTATTGTGACTAGAAAACATAAACAACAAACAATAACTTAATATGTATATAATATTACCTCACTTTTAAATTGTTTGATAATAATAATAAAAAATTAAATCATGCTTTAGCAGTTTGAAATTAAAATATTAAATGTTTATATGTATACACATGCACACAAACACACATACATGTGTGTTTAAAGATTAAACCAAAGCTTATTAATTAATTCAAAGCATACTTCCATACCACATTAAATTGTCTAATGCATTTGTAAACTTATGTATACTTGAAGTCAAAAAATACATCTATACATATAAATTAAACCTTTTTACCTTAATGAATTTTTTTTTAATAAAACAAAAGTGGAACACGACAAATTAAGCAATATAGTAACAAACATTTAAGATCCTTAAATAAGGACATTTGAGATAATAAATTAGGTAACAAATTTAAATATTGTTGTAATCAAAATCAAAGCTTAGATTTATTATCGAAAAATTGTTAAGCATATGTAAACTTCTATTATAATTTATTAGATTAAGAACAAATAATTTATTCAACAAAGTATTCAAATTTCATGATATTTTCAATTCAAGATAAAGTGACAATATGTGTATACAATATTTCTGTTTCAGCACAAATGCAAATTATATGTATATAAACTTTCAGATCTAAAAAATTGCAATTTTGTTTAAGAGTTTAAAACATGGATCTATAATTAAAACATTCTTTTAATATATGTACAAAAAAAATGTTTTGATTTATCAAATTAAAAGTCAAATTAGTTCATTCAACAAAAAATTCAAATAACATAACAACTTCAAAACAAATGAGGAAATAGCATATACATACAAACTATGATAATAACATTATACTTAATATAACATTTTAAAATAGAAGACACCTCTTAGATCTAGCCAAAATTCACTCCTTGATTTGTACTTTCTCCTCAGATTGTCAAGACCCACACCCAACCCTTGCAAGAGTTGGACGAATCACCTTTATTTTTATTTAATTTGATGTTTGACATTAAATTGTTATTGGTTTTATTTTGTTTAAATGAAGATGATGGCAGCCCTTTTTTTTGGAGAGGAGGAAGGATTTTATAAAAAAGGAAAGAAAAATGAGGAGATTTTTTTTTAATCTTACCGTTATACATGTTATTAGTAGAAGTTCAAATTAAGATCATAAATATATCTCTTAACATATGTTAACAAAAATAAAATCATAAATTTTTATTATTCTACCACTTATATTCCTCAATTATATCCCTTATTACAATTAGCCTTTGGTATTCCTATCCATTAATCACACAAATAACATAGTTAATATTTGTTTGTCTTCACTACATTAATACTATCCAATTTTAGTCTTTTATTTATATTAATTACTATATTTCAATTTATATTGAATTTTTTTCAATTTTACATATTAATAAAAATTAAATCCCAATTAATTATTTTATCTTGGTTTCATTCTTTTTATTACATCAATTGTTAACATATGAAATAAAATTAATATTTCTATTCATTTTGTTACAATATTCATAAATTTTAGTTATTGTCTAGATCTTATTAGTGTAACATTAAAGTTCATTTAATTGTAATCTTGGAAAAAATTCAGTTATAAATATCATATCTTTTAAAATTTCAAGTTTAATACATTTACATCAACTTATGAGGTTAAATTCTTAAATACCTCTCAATTTTAATTTATTTCCATGTAAATATTAAATTGTTAACATTTAATTACAGTTGCTTCATCAAATTTCTACATTCGCTCCAATATAAACTTTAAGACTTTCATTTCTTTCTAAATTAAAATAGAAATCCTATTAAATTAACTCTTTTAAAATCATCGAATTTTACGGGTCGTTACAGAATATATTCCTTTTGAGTGAGCCTCAAAAGTCCAAGCTTCCTATCCCTTTGGATTTCCATACCCAAAATCTTTCTTGCTTCTCCAAGGTCTTTCATCTCGAATTCGACCTTAAGCTTCAACTTTAAACTATTAATTTCAGCTTTATCCATAGAAGCAATCAACATATTATCCAGATATAAGAGTAAATACACCCAATAACTATTCTTCAAATGCTTGAAGTACACACAAGCATCTTTGATGCTACGATCAAAATCAAGTGAAGGCATAAAATAATCAAACCTCGTGTACCACTGTCTAGGCGACTGCTTAAGTCCATACAATGACTTCTTCAGCTTGCAAACTCAATTCTATAATCTATCTATGACATATCCATCTGGCTGCTTCATGTAAATGGTCTCATCCAAGTCTCTATGCAAGAAAGCGGTCTTCACATCAAATTACTCCACCTACAAATCATGAGCGACAACTATAGCAAGCAAAATACAGATGGTGGTGTGTCTCACTATAGGATAAAAAATCTCATCATACTCCAATCCCTTCCTCTGTAAAAACCCTTTAGCAACAAGTCTTTCCTTGTATCTTCCATCATTATTCACCTTGAACGCCCATTTGCAATCTATGGCTCAGCTTCCTTGAAGAGGAGGTACCAAATCCCAAGTCTTGTTCTTTTTCAACGACTCTAGCTCCTCTTCCATAACGCACATCCACTTCGTACTATCACATGACTTCAAAGCTTCATCAAAGTCAAGCGGCTCCTCATAATCTATATGTAGGATATAATCAAACTGATCACTAAGGATAAGGTTTGCATACTACCATCACAATACCTCTTAGGCAGCCTAATAGTCCTACGGCTGGCCTGAGTAGTTACAACTTTGTCTAAACTCCTTTTAGCTCCACCTTGAACTGAACTTCCTCCAGTCTCATGAACATCACCAACACTACTAGAAGGCACCTGTGGACTACTCTACGGTGTCGCATCAACTGCATCTATCCTACTCTAAGAAGCTTCAACAAATCTACTGCTAGGTTGTAAAATAGGAACCTTTTCCATCTCTTAGGCCTATTAGAAACATCAGATGTGGTAGGTAAGTCTTTCTTAGGATTGAACATTGCTTACTCTTCAAAAGTAACGTGTCTGGAATGAACAATCTTCCTATCAACAGGGTGCCAAATACGATACCCTTTGATACCATCGGTGTATCCTAGGAGGATGCCCTTGTATGCTCTAGTCTCCAACTTATCATCACCTGTATGGTAAATATGCACAGGACAACCAAAAATACAAAATAACCAAGGTACACTACTTTACCTCTCCACTTGTCTTCTTGAATCTTCCTATCTATGGATGAGCACGTAATCCGATTAATAATATGCACCGCAGTCGATAATGCCTCAACACAAAAGCATCTAGATAAGCTCGCCGTGAATACGAAGCAATGAGCCTTTTCAAGTAAATTCCTATTCATCCTCTCAACTCCATCTCTAGAGAGCTTATCAATTATTGCTAACGAGAGTTGATATGGCTTAGATCACACACCAAGGGTGGTCCATTTATGTTTACCTTAGAGTATATCCCATCTAGAGATATACGTTGCTTGGAAGGTAGTTTTTGATCCTTGTTATAGAGTTTGGATTCGATTAGATCCTAGGAGATCTCCATGGAAAATCCAATTTGCGAACACGACTTAGAAGTATTGATTTTGTACCTATTATTGTGGAATTCATGCGGCAACTAGTTGATATGACTTATGTGCTATACTCTAGACATTATCTATCATATCACTATATTTTAAACCTAATAAATGGTTGGTTTATTTGAGGGAAAAAATGTTATGGAAATCCATACAGTCTCAATGCTATTGTTACTTATCGGTCATGTTTCTTGAGTTTCTAATGCTAGTTTTGTAGACTGAACCGGATGTTATTTTGTTATAATGCTTGGGTCATATGTTTTCAGATTTAGCTTTGGAATTGTAGTATTTATTTCTGCTGCATTACTCTGTACGTATCATCGGCATTTGTTAGGACAGGCTGCTATAACTGTTAGGGCTAATTACTGTAACTCTAAAAAACGTTGTACCTTAAGGTGATAGTTTATACCGTCTTTAGATATTATATATGATCGTTGCGTAGTGAGATTCTGATATTGTGTTCTCTTTTTTTGTTCAATTTCTTTTTCCTTTTATTTTACCTAACAATTCATCTTTCCAACACTTGAGTGCTCGGTACATGAATACCATGGATGTATTAGTGTCAACATTCGAGTGTCGAAAAGGCAAGTCATTACAACGTATCACTTAACAATGCATGGCAGCAAAAGAGTTTATGTCATAATAAGTACAGTTTATGTTAGCAAAGAATGGTGCCCCTTCTACTACTAATTGAAGCATTCGCTCATGATTATTTTTTTTATAAATTAAAATGCTGTGTCCTGATGTTCATCACTCTTATTTTAACTTTCAAACACAAATTTCTTTTTCCAATATAACGCTTAGTATTATTTTATTTTACTTAGTCAAAAATGGTCAAACTACGGTCTTGTATTTAAAGTCAAAAATGGTTTAGATATATTCAAATGAATGAACATGTCACACGATCACATTTGTAATTTGTTTCCTTGCTATCAAATGCAGATTTGTTGTGCATACCATCTTAATTGTGCCACCTACTTAGTTTATTAAGTGTGGGACCGCCTGTTTAACAACTATTTTGATTTATCCCCGACTTTCAAATTTCTTTGGTTAGTTAAATGTTTACTGATTTGGTCAGTAAATTCTAAAGCTTGAATTGGTCCAGTCAAACCAACTAATTTTATTTAGTTCAAAATCTACCTAAGCTTTATCAAAAATATCTACATGCGCTTTAAACTAGGTGAACATCTTTTACCTGGTCCACAATGGATTTTTTTTTAAATTTCCTCAATAAAACGAACCCTTATCCATTTAGAACTACTATAAAACCTAAAATTGCTCATTGTTATTTAGAAGCCCGCGTAGGTATCTTTCTCAACCATTATTATTTTGCTTTTACTTTTATTGTACTATAACACTACTAATATATATATGTAACAAAAACTTATTTTCATTATTCCTTTATTCTTTCCCATGCTATATATTTTTCTTCTGATTTGCTCTTTTCTATAATGAATCAATTTTAATCCTTGTCTTGGATACTTATGATGGAAGGTCTGTTCTGCTGGGCATCAAAATATTTACCATCAAGATCATGTCAACATCTGCCCATTATATGCATTTCAAAACACTATTATTTTCGTATTTATAATTATGTCTATTTAAATTATTTTAGGAGTAAAGAGTTTCATTAGTGTGCTGTGTCTATACGCACATACATGCACACATGTACGTACATATGCATGCACATATGTATGAGCCTCCATTTAATATTTTTAACCATTTTACTTCTGTGCCAAGCATAAAAATGTCACGAGAATAAGTGGATTTGAGGTAGGTGGGTTTCAACTAATTCAGCATGTACCACTACTTACCAATGTTGCGCAAATTATTAACCTGATATTATCGGTTTATGTTTCTATTAGCTATGTCACTTGCATTGATACTCGCATAGTCGCATATAAGCTTTTGTAACAAATTTTATTTTATTTTTTTAGGCGACCACCATATTAATATTAGTATTTACGAGGTCATAAAAATACTTGGCTGGTTAAAAATAAAATAAAATTTATAGTAGCACTTATTGACTATAGCTTCACGGGAAAGTACTTCGTTCATCATACAAGAATAATTTATTCATTTTTCTCATTTACTATTATATTAATCAATATTTATATATCTGCTTTCTAATATTACATTAGCCAGTGTTAGCTTTATCACTCAAATGGATTTAGCTAGAAATGTTCTTCCTCTTGCATTACTAAATCCATACCAGCTAATTGTATCATCTAAGTTCGGGTGACAAATAAATGCAATTTGAGTTCCTATAAAATATTAAAGGAGAAGGTTGCGTGTTTAGTATAAAACTCACCTACAAAGATGTAAGTTTATTTTACCTTACCAATTTCAACAATATTTTCTCTATTTGTGCCATCACTAAGTTATTATTATAATGCTTGCCCTCTTCAAATTAACGACTTGTTTAAATTCAAGCTACAATGTTTAATAAAGTTGCAGACAAGTACTATGTTATATTTGAGTGTGGAAAATTTTATTATATTTCAAAGGAACTCTTAGGCCTGCAAAAAAAGAATATAGTATTATAAAAAAATGAATATGAGATGACTATAGATAAGTACTTATTAGTCGATAGGTAAGGCGATGCGAACTCTTGTATACCTAAGATTGTATACAACTTTGTAAAGATAAACCAACTTCAAAAATATCTTGCGGGAAAGGAATTTATAGGAAATGCATCCATATTAGTAATTTTTTTGTAAATCATTATATGTTTTCTTAACATAATTACCTTTTAGATGTAACCAGCCTTGTTCAAATTATCTCATCAATTAAAGGTGTTTGTAGAAAAATCAACACCGAGAACATTGAAAAATGTGATATAATTACTGCGGATGATTCGTAAATAAATATATAATCGAAATATTTATGCTTGGATTTAAATTACAAAATCAAAACCGTTAATGTGACATTATGGGAAGAACTGATTATGGAAGCAGGTTACAAGCTACTAGAAATGGTTAATGAAGCTCCTACGGTAGCTAATAAATATGTAAAAGTTAGAGATTTTCAAGGTAAAAGACGTTCTATATTTATATCCTTCCCATGGCATCACTTTTTAAGATTTTTTATTGTTACTGCAGGTTTGTCTTTATCGACATTGAGTAAAATCAATTTAGCTATAAACCTGAACATACCAGAATCTAAAAAGCTTAGAACTTGGTAGGATCATGAGGGCAAAAATGCAAACATAATATACATTAATAACTTCATATTAATTGGTTATTTAGTTTTTTTCCATACAGTCTGTATTCTTCGGTGGATTTGACTACAAAACTTACATTAAGAGTCAAATATTATTGTATCGAGCATGTAAGAGTTGCAAGAAAAAGGTAATTGAAGCTGTAGGATCAGACTATTGGTGTGAAGTATGCCAACAGAATGAAAGTGCTTGTTTTTAAGGTAAAAATTTAGAGTTAGTCATGTAGTTTAGTTCGAGGCTGTTGCCTGTTTTGAATCTGTTTGCTCCTACATGTGGCAACCCTTTTTGTTTTTTTTTTGTATTTTTTGTTTTTCTACCCCAAGTTGTTTCGTATGGATGGTTTTGAGTAGTTTCTTCAGTATTTTACTCCTCCGTATATTTGACAACTTGGCTGCTTGGGCTAAACTGATATTGAACTGTTAATATATGGACATGATGTGTACTCTTTTTCCTTGTAAGGTACCCATTTAGGTTAGAAGGATTGCAAGGTTTTAATGGGGCATATCATGGACGTATATGTTCATTATACATTTATAAAAGTACCTCTTTTCAAAAAAATAAAAATAAAAATAATATGTTTGTGTAATGTAGATATATTATAGTGATGAAAATTAACAATTCATCCGTTGAAACTTGGATAACTGCTTCTAATGAGCCAGCAGTGGAAATCATAGATTGCAGTGCTATTATGGGAGCTTTATAAGATTAAGAACGATGAATGCAAAGATATATACCAACAAAAACTAAAGGATCAATTATGGGTCCCTAATCTTCCAGGGTTGATGTTGCCCGGACTGAGTACATGAATGAAAAATACAAAAGGGCATTATTGTGTCTCAATTAGTTATTGATTAATCGATTGATTCAAGCTTCTTGTTGAAGATATATCAACAATGACGGAGCCAATGTTTAGATTCTCTTTTAGTTTTTTTTTACTTGGCAGCGTTATTTTTTTTGGTATTTTTATTTCAGCATTGTGAGTTTTTTGAATAACAATGGTACTTTTAAGTAATTTATTTAATCATTGTAGTTCAATAATATGTGTTTTATTAATTGCATCTATTTTTCAATTTTCATCTTCTTTGCTTAAATATTCACAAATATGATAGTATGTTTTGGGCTGATATTTGTTTGACTTTTCCTTTTATTTTCCAAATTCAATAATGATTTAGAGTTACAGAGAAGCTCAAAATAAAGAGTATATTGATCCTTTTTGATATAATATATATGTATATATGTGCTTGTGAGTGATTCATATTAATACATTGGCAACAGAACCTTAGTATCAAGCTGACTTACATATAAAATTCTTAATGTAATTGGATTTACGCTTATCTAATTGCTTTTATTTTTTTAAATAGCAGTTAATTTTTCATCAAATTCATAATTAAGAAAAAAAATTAACAAATACTTTTTTCTTTTGCTGTTATAAACTAAACGGTCAGTTTTTCCATCGTTACGCGTTTATACTAGCATTGCAAGTTTTAATGTTAAACTATCAAAATTGTGAAGATGTAGTTGTCTTTGAGAAAGCAAAATGTTTACAAATGGTGACCAAATAGAAAAAATTTGATTTAAGCTTCTCCATCAGATGTAATTGTCAATGTAACGACCAAACTGTTGAATAAAATTCTTTCCTTTAAATACCATATATCCTACAATTTCCAAATCCAAAGAAGGAATGGTTTCTGAAAGTTTTGTATATATGACTGCTTTTATAATAGCTTATAAGAGATTGAATACCACTTCATCCATTAACCGCTATCATTTATTAAACTTCTCAAGTTAACTTCTTTCTTCATTGAAACTCCATTAGCTATCTAACTTTCTTATGCCAACCCCAATTTCTAAGAGTTACCAAAGCAGGAACAAGTATATCAATGTACATATAGAATTTGTAACAACCACATATGTGAATACATTATCTGCAGTAAATGCACATGTAATTATCCTCTATATCATAAAATCAATTTATCACCATACCGATCACATAATCAACTATAATGAACAAAATTATGAAATACCATACACCTTGAAAAGCTGGCTATTGCACCGTTATAGTCGGTTTTGGCGAGTCACTTTACACCAAAGGTAACTAATACAAAGGTGGACTTGTGAATCATCCCTACAATTAGGATTTTATTTTAAAACAAAAATTAAACCAAATTGTGTAATTTTTATTTAGCAATATTTAACATGATTAATGTTTCTCCATTATGCTATTGTAGATATTCTTAAAAGTGATAAAACTATTAATAAAAAACTAAACCCTTTAGTTGAATTGCTATGACTTGTTAATTTTAGAGATTATCAGCCCAGAGCAAAAATATGTGACAAGGAGACCCAACTTTTAAGACTAAAACCATCAAACGTCTACCCACAAAGTTTATTCCAAAATAACCGCAGACTGGAAAGGTTGAGGTAATATTTGGTTTAAAAATTAAGTTTTGTGTTTTGCGTTTTCAGCATATACTTCAAATTATATGAAATATCGAAAGTGGGTGGAAAAAGTTGATTTTAAAAATGATTTTTAACATATAAAATTGAAAATGACTTTTTTATATTTTCCGTCTTTTGAAATATATCGAATTAGCTTCAAGAGATATAATAGCAGTCGCATTATAGGACAATGCATGGTTTGGTGTAAATATGCTAATTGGAGTGATAATTAGGGAACTAATTTTTTTATATTAATTGGTAACGTGATTACAAGGAATTATGCACATAAGCATCTAGTGTAATATGTCTGGATATTCCTACAGTAGATTTTTTGGCCTGTTATCTCGAGCAAATCTCACATTTACTTAAAAAGAAATTTCTAATCAAAATGATAACGTGTAGCTAAATGAATTTTATTCTTTTTTATAGGAACTAAAGATTCTTATGGCATGCAATAAGCCAATATCATTAGCCATTTTCATTCCCTCGTTGCTAATAGTTTCATTCAACCATGTCCTAAAAAGGTTATGTTAATTAACAATGTGTCCAATAAATTACAATCATTTACACATAGAAACATAATATGAAATTAATCATCAAAACTGTAACATCCCCTATCTAGAGGACCAAAGCTAAGCGATATAGATGTTGTAGTCATCCATACTATTAACTTTCGACGAACAAATATGGCTATGTTAGTGGTATCCATAATATCAAAAGCACTTGAATATGAAATAAAATCACAGATTTCCAAAAAACATCATTTTACCGATTACATTTCAAAACATATGTTTCATATTCAAATTACATAATCCCATAATCGTTTTCCAAGTTCGGATAAAATATAATTATTACATAAATATGCCAAGAGCGATATATGATGATGCCCCCTTGGATGACAAGAGTACTACATAGACATAACTGTCTTAATTACAACACATCAGAATAAAACAAAACAGCAACACCTAATTAGCTACTTGTCAGCCACATGCTCGTCTTTGGAAGCTTTATTCGTCAACCTACTAAAAACCTGTAAAACCTCAACCCTCAGCCTACTAAAATCAATTTTGAGCACCTGAGAGTTTAAGGGGGAAAACATAAACTTCGAGTCATACATAAAGCAAACACTATACATCTTGGATATATGATATTAAGTAAGACCACGCCGCTTAGTGGAACGGGTTTTCCTTCATTGGTATCCTTTTAAAACATATCTTTTGCAAATCATAGTCTTGCAACCAAATCTGATTAAAACTGTAAAGCATTATTATGTAAACATAAATATTAGGTAATAAATGGACTAACTGTTTGAACACTATAGTTTTGTTTAGTTAACTATTAACCTTTGGCTGACTCAGGCCTACCAGACAATATAATAAAATTATCTAACATCTGTTGGACACTCCTCTTTTGGATAATCTTCCTTAACTATCTGTTAAATGCTTCTCTTCTAGATGGTCTGTCCCTAACTTAACATCTTCCAAGATCACTTGATCCTAATGGCTTTACGGGCTCACCAACAACCTATCTGTGTACAAATATATATATTCCCTTCTATGTGTAATCATAGTTTTAGTCTTACCTATGACAAAGCCCTACACTCTGGAATTTTGGACTAAATTTGCTGGGGCCAATTGCTGATCTATAGGGCGTAACCCTATACCAGTTTCATATGGTATTCTAATATCTTAGTCATTTTACTTAGGGATACCTTCCTAAAATTTTCCTTGAAAACCTTTTCATCTGAAATTGATTTAAAACTTTTTAAATCAATCTTAAACAAGGAAAAAAATATACTCTATGCTTTACAAAAATCACCTTGCCATGTTATATATATATAACTCAAATCTCAGTTGATGAAAACCTTTAAACCTTTGAAAGTACCCCTTTCGAATCCACTGAAAGTACCACTTTCAAAACTAAGAAAAAGCCCTTCATTTATCTAGGCCGAAAGACCAATACCTTCCTTTCAAAACCATACTCAAAACATTTCGAAACCCTTAGAAAGACTTTCTTTCCAAATCCATAAAACATTAGACATCACATGTTAAAACCTTTAAACATTGCCTTTTTAAATCTTTGGAAAAACCTTCCTTTCAACCCTTCCGACACATTTAGAAAAAAAATTCTTTTGACTCCTTCGAAATCGTTAGGGAACCACCCCTTCAAAAGCTTTCTTTAAAACCTTTCGAAAGCATCAGGCCATTATAAACACAAACCCCTCGAAATCATTTGGGTTCAATTTAAAACATGTGGAAAATCTCCTTTCTAAACCATTTAAACCTTCTCTTTTGAAACCTTTGGTCATACCTCAAAAGAACAAAAGGGTCTGTAAAATCATTTAATTCAAAAGCCTACCTTTTGAAAGCATTCCTTAGTAATGAAGTAATGATGTTAAAACTACCCTTCCGAAAGTGTTGGAGAAGTGGCTAAGTTTAAAATCTAAGTATACCTTTCGAAACCATTGACTTCGAAAGGTAGAAAGGCGGCAGCTAGAGGTATCAACCCCTTTGAATGCATTTCTTAAGATAAAAGAGTGCAACCCATACGAAACCTTTCCTTTAAAACATTTGACCCAGTCGAAAAGCCAACCGAGTTGAAAGATATTCTTTCGAAAGCAAAGCAGGCGCCATTTAATTTATAACAAAGGCATACTCTAACCCCTTCAGAATCCAACATTTCTACATGAACCTTTCGCCTTTATCCAATATGCTACGTATCAAGCAACTTGACACCATGTGCATTGGTTTTGAAAGAATGGTGGAGAAACGTCCTAATTAGAACCTCTGATGCCAAAAGTGGCGGAACTTGCTAAAATCATGCAAAAAATTTTTTTTAACTTAAAAGATAACACTAAGTAACTAACTTGCCATTGTTTGTCAAATTTTCATTAGTTACTAAATATCTTTTTCAGAAGTGCAAATTTCGTTTTTTAACTTAAAAGATAACACTAAGTAACTAACTTGCCATTGTTTATAATTTAACCGTATATTACTAATAACCTAATAAGTCATTTTCTTCACTAAGAATTAATATAAAATCCACATTAATTCAAAATTATGAAAATTGATAGCCACCTTTAAAATATCATTTCTAGTCCAAATCTAAATTCGCAAGGCATTTGGATGTCAATAAATACGGTTCACATCAAAACATATCACAAAATCTTTATAAATAAGTATAAATCATCAACAAGCATACTTTCACATTCAATCATTCAAAAACATGCGATGATCATGCAAATAATTCGGATTTACCTTAAAACCGAAAATCATTAAGAAAAATGAGATGTAGTCGTTATTCACCTTAGCTTTGTGATTAAGGATGTGAGATTTGATCTTAATTAATTTATTTGATTCTTCTCTTGAATCCTAGCTTTGTCTTCTCTTGAGATTGCTAATGGTGGTTGGCCTTAGAAATGTTTTTGTTTGAGAAAATAGGAAATGAACGTATGTTTTTGTTTCTTAAGGGTTTAGGACATAAGTTCAGTCATTTTCCTATTTTGCCCTCCCTTATTTCCTAACATCTTAATTCTTTGATTCATTGTTTACTCATTAACATGGAATGGCTACCCCTTAATTAAATTACAATCTTAATCCATTAATCAACCCAAATTATTTAACTTAGTTTAACTATTTAAATTCCTTAAATAATGTCACTAAAAATATTAGGTGTCACAATCTCTCCTCCTTAAATAATTTCATCCTCAAAATTATGATAAGGTGCACATCAAAACAATTAAAGGTAAAACATACCATCAAACAAATCATGATAAGCATCTATAATCCTGCTCTCAGTCTCCTAAGTACAATCTCTAGGATCATCACTCCACTGGACTTTTACTAATCTGATTGTCTTGTTCCTTAACTTCTTCTTATCTCTCGCAACTATCCGGATAGGCTTCCTAAGTATAGTCAAATCTAGTTCTACTACTAAATCTTCTAACACAGTCGGTGCTACAGTAGTGTTTGGATCCCTAACACACTTCCTTAGATGAGATACATGAAAAACATCGTTGACTCATGCCAAACTACTCGGTAGCTCTACTCTATACGCGAGTTTCCGATCCTCTCTAAAATAGGAAATAGCTTTACGAACCTCAGTACTAATTTCCCTGTCTTCTTGAACCTGATAACACCTTTTATCGGTGATGCTTTGATGAAAACATGATCTCCAACGGAGACTTCTAAAATTTTCCCTCTTCTATCTGCATAGATTTCTGCATAGACTGAGCTTCCTTCATTATCGCCCTTATCAGCTCAATTTTTTATGCTGCATCTCTTACCAAATCGAGATTAAGGACCAATCTGTTTCCGGTCTCTAACCAACATGCATTGGATTTGCGTGGTATCCCATAAAAACCTTCAAACGGTGCCATCCCTATACTAGTCTAATAACTGTTGTTATATAAGAATAGTGTAGGTGGTCTTCCCATGATCCTCCATAGTCTAATGCATAAGCTCTTAACAAGTTTTCCAAAATCTTGTTAACCCTTTCTGTTTTCCCATCTGTCTGCGGATGATAAGCAGTACTCACCTTGAGCATGGTTCCTAAACTCTTCTACGGACTCTCCAGAACTCTAGTCAATAAGGAATCTCTATAACTAATAACACTACTGGTAATTTCATGCAGCCTAGCCACATTCTTCATAAAAAATTTAGCCAATACAGGTGCCATCCTATTTTACTTAACTAGAATGCGATGGGTACTCTTGGTCAATCTATCCACTATGACCCATATACTTTCATTCCCTGTATTTGATCTCGTAAACCTGTTTATGAAATCCATAGAAATAGAATCCCACTTCCATACCGGAATATCCAATGGCTAAAGCAACCCACTTGGCTTCTGATGCTCGACTTTCACCCATTGACAGTTCAAACACTATTTACCCATAAGTCAACATCCCTCTTCATTCCTTCCCAGAAGGAACTTCTCTTCATATCCTGATACATCTTCGTTCCTCCTAGATGAATAATGAACTTCGAATGATGGCATTCCTCCAAAACTTCTTTCCTTATGTCTCCTATATATGGACCACATAATCTACCCTTCATTCTTAACCATCCACTTTGGTCAGGACTGAAATCCTTCAATTCATCGTTCTCCATTCCAATCCTTTATTTTCCTGATCCTTTAACCTAATACAGGATCTGCATGCTGTTTGGAAGCAATCTTCTCAATCAATACCGGTTGGACTTTTAAATAAGATAACATAGTAGATTCTCCACTAGACCTAACCTCGGATCTCCACTGCACTCTACAAGTTGCTAATGCTTCTAAGTCTTTCCATTCTGCTACCATAGCTAACACTGCATTCTGATGCTTCCTACTATGTGCATCCGCAACCTTATTTCCTGTCACTGGTGTGTACTCTATTCTAAAATCATAGCAGCTAAAAACTCTAACCACCTCTGCTATCTCATGTTTAGCTCCTTCTGAGAGAACAAATACTTCAACGACTTGTGGTCGGTATAAAGCTCGAACCTCTCCCCCAAAAGGTAATGCTCCACACCTTAAAAGCAAAAATCACTGCAGCTAACTCCAAGTCATGCGTTAGATATCTAACCTCATGCGGTCTAAGCAGTTTAGAAGCATAGGCAATCACTTTACCCTTCTGCAATAGTACTCCTATTCCAATACCACACGCATCTATATAAATTACCAAATCCTGATTCCCCTCTAGGTCTACTAACATAGGTGCATGGGTCAACGAGTGTTTCAAGCTCTGAAATGCTTCCTCACACTTATCGATCCACACAAATTTCACTTCCTTTTGCGTTAGTTGGTCATCGGTGCTGCTATCCGCGAAAAATCTTTTATAAATCTCTGATGATACCCAGCTAATCCAAGGAAACTTCTTATCTCAGTTACCGTTTCTATTCTCTTCCAATTATTAACATCTTCGATCTTATCTAGATCGACTGACAATCCTTTCTTCGAAACCACGTAACCAAGAAACTTCACTTCCTTCTTTCAAAAATGCAACTTCTTAAATTTAGCCTTTAACTGATTCCGCTGTTAGTCCTTAAGATGATGGTTTTGTTGACAATAACCTTAAGACTTGTTATAAAATATAAATACTAATATTATAGTTTAGATATATATGTATATGTAGGATATAAACATGTAGGTACCAAGAATGAAGACTGTACAGTATAGAGATTCAAGACTGAAGATATCAAGTTTGAAGATTCATGAGTATCAAGATATCAAGAGTTCAAGATTTCAACATTATAAAATAAGTATTGAGTCTAGAATTATGTTAAAACTTCTTGCAAGCGCTTACATCATTATTCGAAATTTATTCGTGCAATGGAATCCACTTCGAGCCTTTTAAAGGGATGGAACCCTAGTGGGATGGAACCCACGACGATATCAAATGGAACATATAGTGGTCCTATTTTGATATCCACTTATTTTATAAAAATGATTTTCAAATATATATCTCTTTTTTAAAAAAATATTTTCAAAACTTTCTTTTCAAAAAGACATCTCTCTGGGTTTTAAATATTTTAGCCTCAAAACTATTTTTATCATTTTTAATATTTTGATTTCAAAATTGTCTTTGTTTTCAAACCATCTCTTGTTTTAAATATTTAGCTTTAAAATATTTATGTACTCATATTTTAAATCACTTTATAGATTAAGATTATATATATTAAAAATTACTTTCTAAACTCTTTTATTAGTTTAAACTATATTCAAATATATTTATAACGTTTAGAAATTGTTTTAACAGATTATAGAAACTAACTTTTATAAGTAAATCAAAACATCAATTTTGCCTTGAGCATGTCGACATCCCTCAACCCCCATGTCGACATTGTCCGTTACTTTCAAATTTCAATTTTCAAAAGAAGTGTCTATTCGTCGTATCCTTTCACGAATAGATGTAACTGTTGCTCTACTATAAATACCCGTAGTTCTAAACGAATTTTTACCAGATTTCATTTATTTTCTCTCCTCTTCATATTCCACATTTATTCTAAAGAATTCTAAACTATACTCTATCGAAATACCAAATGAATCAAATTTGATTATCTCTTGTTTGATTCTCTGCCACTCTCTCCATAAGATCTCAATGTTATTCAAGGTTATAGAATCTTTTGTAGATAAAACTGTTGAGTAAAAGGTGCGGTTGAACCTTCGAATCAATTGGGCATTATTGTAGCCTCGAAAATCAATTAGGTGCTCTTATAACCTGGTTAAATCATGAGAGTTTACCCTAGACTCGAATACAGGAGAGTGTACCTCGTAGCCTTAAAACCAAGGGTGTAATCTGGGAGATTATTTTGATAAGAAATCCGTACGATTGTATGGGACTGGAAGTAGGGTAACTCCGAACTAGTATAAAATCCTGGTATGTTCTTTTCTTTACTGCTTTTATTTAATATTTGCATCTCTGTTTGATTCGGTGCTTATATATGTGTCTATGAATCGCATTTGTTAGTGATTAAATTACATAAGTTTCAAAAAGATTTAGAAAATCCACAAAACACTATTCACCCCCTCTAGTGTTATTCCAGTCTTAAGATCCGTAATCTGCATTTCTCACATTTGGTATCAGAGCATTGGTTTTCAAAGTTTTCATGATCTGAATTTTGAAAAGTTTTAAAAAATGGCTACCAACACTGGTTCTGTTAGCACTATCACTAGTTCATTTATATAGGATCGGTCTACTGCAAGACCGCCACTTTTTAATTTTAGTAACTATGCATATTGGGTATGTAGAATGAAAATACATTTACAGTCAATAGGATTAGACACTTGGAATATCACACAAACTGAATATTCTGAACCCACGACTAGTTTTGCATAGTGGACTACTGAGCAAAAGACTATTGCACAAAATAATTCCAAAGCCATGAATATTTTATTTTGTTCACTTGATAGGAATGAATTCAATAGAGTATCTATTTGTAAGTATGCATATGATATATGAAAAACTTTGCAAGTTACTCATGAAGGAACAAGCAAAGTCAAACATACCAAAATATCCATACTCACAAATCAGTTTCAGTTATTCAAAATAAATTCTAATGAGTCGATTTTAGATATGTATAGTAGATTTCAGGATATGGTGCATTCTTCAATATCATTGGGAAAAAAAAAATTCCGAAGAAGATCAAGTCAGAAAAATTCTAAATTCTCTTACTTCGGAATGGGATCAGAAAACTCTTGGAATTGAAGAAAAAAATGATATCAGTACTTTAAAGATTAAAGGATTGATTGAAAATCTGATGTCGTTCGCAGTACAAATGCAAGGGAGAAGAGACAACAAGGAATTCGAAAAGAAGTCAATTGCGGTCAATGTATTAACGGATGGATCAGACTCGGGAAGTGATGATGATGAAGAAATATCTTTCATGAAAAAGAATTTTTGAAAGTTTCTGAGATACAGAAAAAGGAACAACTTCAAAAAGAATGATCACAAGAATTCTGGAAATCATAATGAAGTACCAAATCACGTCAAATGTTTCAACTGTGACGAACCAGGCCATATCAAAAGAGACTGTCCGCATCCTGATAAGCAAAAGTTTCCTGCAAGCAATGATTATAAAAAGAAAAGGAAAAGAGGGTATACCGCTACACTATACGATTCAGACTCAGACTCATCCTCAAACGATGATGATCAGAAGACAAAAAATTCAAATATTTGTTTTACGGCTATTCATGATTTCGATGATCTCGGAGATACGAATCTAGAAAAAAGTACACGTTTACAATATATTGGTTGAAATTGTTTGCTTAAAATTGTTTGATTATTTGATTGTTTTTGAAACTAGGTGTTGATTGAATTTTAAATTTTTTATTATTATATTTATTTTTAGTTTTAATATTATATTTTTCATTAAAATAGTATTATTATATTTAATATTACTACAAAAATATATAGACATTAAAAATAATATATGTATATAAATATTAAAGTATATTGGAAAATATAAATCGCATGAATTCTCTGTCCCATGTCGACATGGCCCTGGCCATGATGTCGACATCCCTATCGGAAATTTGTAATTCAAATTTGAATTCAAATCTTTGACTTTCACTCCACCTTTTCACCAAATCCAATGTTCTGGAAAATTACCTCTTGACCAAAGAACATGTCTATTGAATATCTATTTATTTCCATTATCTTACCATACCTTTTCACTTTCATTTTAAAAGCCAAACTCTCTTCCACTCTTTCAAACTTTCTACTCTCTTCAAAAATGGCTTCTTCAAGCACTCCATCCATAATGAGGCTGTCTAAAACCATTAAAGAGTATCTCTATAACGATCCGGAAGTAATCAAGGCTTATATAAGCTATGCTAATTGTAGAAAAGTTCATACGGGAAAGTTTACTATCTTTAGCGATTTTTTCTACATATGAAGTCAATACTCTTCTTGAAGAGAATCGTATCCTTAGTCTTTTTGATAATTCTGAAAATGATTTTGTTTGTTACTCAAATCTTGTCAAAATGTTTTATGCGAAGTTGAATCGCCGTTTTTATGCAGGAAATAAAGATGAAATTTGAAAGGCACTAAAATTGTTTTAAATTGTGAAATTTTGTGCAACATTCTCAATTGCAAGAATTCGGGAATGGATCTTTCTACTTTTGAAATTGATGAACATGATCGTGAGACATTTCATCACACTTTCGAAGGAGATGACAACTTTGAATTAAAAAATCGTAACTTTCGTCCGAAAGCACATATTATCTATCTTCTTTTGCAACATACTATCACTCCTAGATCAGGAAATTTCAATAACCTGACTTTAAAAGTTTGTAAAGCTCTTTTTTCTATTTTTATGTCATTATGACATTAATTGGACGCAAGTGAATATGGATGAACTTCGTCCTAAGAATTTGAAAATGGGTGAGAATACCTTATATCATGGAATCAATCTCACTTGGATTTTTAATTATTTTGGCGTTGATTACAAAAGCGAAGAATCTGTTTGAAGAAAGGTGTTTAATCATGCCAACATTTCGCTCATGAAAATTCCTTTTAGATTTCAACAATATGAATCTCTTGCCGAAAAGGAAGAAAGATTGGCACATGAAGATATGGAGGAAGAAGATGAAGAAGAAGAAGGAGAGCAAGTGGAAATTGAAGAAGATAATGAAGAAACCTTCTTGGAAAGTATTGAATATCCTACCAATACTAACAATCCTTCCAACAAAATTCTCCTCAAAAATCAAAAGATTATAGTTGAAAATCAACGGATTCTCAAAAGATCCGTTAGTAAGAAATTGGATAAAATGTCCACTAATATGAACAACTTCTTTGTTAAAGTTGGTAGAAAACTTGGCTTATCATAATCCTCCTTATCCTCTAGCACATTCGAAGTACTAGGTTGTGATATAATAGTTTTTTCTGTGTGAGCTTATTTTTTTTTTCATATTATGTAGTATCTTATGTATCATCTCATCTATTTATAATATCATCTATCTTATGTTTTTCTACCTTATCGTGTCTTTGGAATAAATATTAGTATAGTATATAAGTTTATATATATACATATTCACAAAATAAATAAGACACATAAATTGACAGACCCATGTTGACATGCGTCTACCCCCTATGTCGACATATGACTGTTAGAATTAGTTATTTTTAAAATTTTGAAATTAAAATAATTAACTCATGTCTATTCATTTTAAATGAATTTCTGCCTATTTAAACACATGTTTCTTCCAGAAATTTGTAATCTTTTCATTTCTACATATCTCTATTTGCATCTCTTCACTACTTATCAAAAATAGCTTCCTCTTCTCGAACTCTATGTGATAATCTTGAAGAATCTCTCAATTCATTCAAGAATATACTTACTTTTATTCTCCGCAATCAAAGGCGCTTAGAACTAAGTCAAATGCAAATGACAAAAGAACAAGAGAAGCATTTTGATGCCCTCCGTTGGATGATTTCTTCCATAAACAAAGATGATCTTGATGCAAATCCTGTAGGAACTTTGATTCAAGTTAATGAAGATTGGGAAGTTATTAAAAAGGATCCTATCTTTGGAGAAGAAGGATGGGTTGAATTTCCTAGAAATATTTTTTCTCCATATGGTTTGAATTGCTTGTTTTTGAATTGTGTGTTTTGATTTGATTTGATTTGCTTTGATTTGATTAGAATCGATTTGTTTTGAATGGATTGTATAACATTATATAGAATATAGTATATACTTGGTTCAAACTTTCATATTTGTCATGTCTTTATTATTAACTCATGTTTTTTACACATATATATACTTTATCATAATTTTCACAGGTACTCCACTATAAGACTAAGGGTGAGTTATATTAGTTTAGGATTAGTTTTTTTGTTGATGACAAAGGGGAGAAATATATAGTTTGAGTAGTTAGGCTTAGATTAAGGAGGAGGTATTAGTTTTAGGGGAGTTATTGTGAAGGAGAAGTATATTTTATAAACATATGTTGTCATCATCAAAAGGGGGGAGATTGTTAGTCCTTGATATGATGGTTTTGATGACAACAATTTTAGGAATTGTTATACAATATAAATACTAACATTATAGTTTAGATATATATGTACATGCAAGATATAAATATGCAGGTACCAAGAATGAAGACTGTATAGTATAAAGATTCAAGACTGAAGATATCAAGATTGAAGACTCATGAGTATCAAGATATCAAGAGTTCAAGATTTCAATAGTATAAGATAAGTATTGAGTCTAGAATTATGTTAAAACTTCTTGAAAGCACTTACATCTTTATTCGAAATTTATTCGTGGAATGGAATCCACTTCGAGCCTTTTAAAAGGATGGAATCCTAGTGGGATGGAACCCACGACAATATCTAGTGGAACATATAGTGGTCCTATTTTGATATCCACTAATTTTATAAAAATGCTTTTCAAAATTATATCTCTTGTTTTTAAAAGATGTTTTCAAAACTTTCTTTTCAAAAAGACATCACTCTTGGTTTTAAATATTTTAGCCTCAAAACTATCTTTATCAATTTTAATATTTTGATTTCAAAATTGTCTTTGTTTATAAACCATCTCTTGTTTTAAATATTTAGCTTTAAAATATTTATATACTCATATTTTAAATCATTTATAGATTAAGATTATATATATATTAAAAATTACTTTCTAAACTCTTTTATATGTTTAAACTATATTCAAATATATTTATAAAGTTTAGAAATTATTTTGACAAATTATAGAAACCAATTTTTATAAGCAAATCAAATATCAATTTTGCCTTGAGCATGTCGACATCCCTCAACCCCCCATGTCGACATGGTGTCTGTTATTTTCAAATTTCAATTTTCAAAAAACTGTCTATTTGTTGTATCCTTTCATGGATAGATATGACTGTTGCTCTACTATAAATACCAGTAGTTCTAAACGAATTTTTACCAGATTTCATTTATTTTCTCTCCTCTTTATCTTCCACATTTATTCTAAAGAATCCTAAACTATACTCTGTCGAAATACTAAGTGAATCAAACTTGATTATCTCCTGTTTGATTCTCTGCCACTCTCTCCATTAGATCTCAGTGCTATTCAGAGTTATAGAATCTTTTGTAAATCAAACTGCTGAGTAAAAGGGTGGTTGAGCCTTGAAATCAATTGGGTGTGATTGTAGCCTCGAAAATCAATTAGGTGATCCTTTAGCCTGGTTAAATCATGAGAGTTTGCCCTGGACTCGAATACAGGAGGGCGTACCTTGTGGCCTTGAAACCGAGGGTGTAATCTAGGAGATTATTTTGATAAGAAATCCGTACGATTGTACGGGACTCGGTGTAGGGTAACTCCAAACTAGTATAAAATCTTGGCATGTTCTTTCCTTTACTGCTTTTATTTAGTATTTGCATCTGTGTCTGATTCTACGATTATATCTATGAATTGCATTTGTTGGTGATTAAATTACAAAAGTTTCAAAAAGATTTAGAAAATCCACAAAACACTATTCACCCCCCCCCCCCCCCCCGCCTCTAGTGTTATTCCTGCCTTAAGATCCATAATTCGCATTTCTCGCATCGGCCTCAACATCTCAAGCACAACTCTGAGGTGAACTCCATGCTCCATCTCATCTTTAAAGTATATCAAAATATCATCTATAAAATCCAACACGATCCTATCCAAGTGCTCTAGGAAGATCCGGTTCATCAAATCCACAAAGAATGTCGGCGCATTAGTGAGTCCGAACGGTAGAATAACCATTCGTATGACCCATACCTTATTCTGAACGCCGTCAAAGATATACTATTTTCTGCCACTTTAAGCTGATGTAAACCTGTTGCCAAATCCAACTGAGAAAATATCTTTGCTCCACTCAACTATCGAACAACTCGTCAATCCTAAGTAATAGATATCGATTTTTTATCGTTTATTCAATCAACTTACGATAATCGATACATAGCCTTAATGATCCATCCAGCTTCTTAGAAATACCGCGGCTGAAGGTGAACTACTTGGTCTAATAAAACTTTGCCTTCCAAATCCACCAACTGAGCTTTCAATTCTCTCATCTTTGTAGGTGACATCCTGCTTGGCGGTCTACTTACCGATTCTGCTCTAAGCACCAAATCTATTTGAAACTCAAGGGCTCGTTTCGGTGGTAATCCAACTACCGGCTTGGAAATATCTGCGAATTCTATAACTACGAAAACGTGATTCAACTCATCCTCTAACTCCACAACACCCAACAAAGCATACACCTCACAATTAGGGTTTTCTACGGTATAAACTATCCGATCAGTATAGTCTAGATGTCTAAGTGATATTTTCCTATCTTGGCAAAATATCCTAGCATCATACTGACTTAACCAATTCATACCCAATAAAATTCTAAACCCTACAAAATCAAACACATGCAAACAACAAACAATGGTACGACCTAACAAATCAAGCTCTAGGTGGTCATACTTCATCCCAAGTGTCGCATATCCTCCTATAAGGTTTGCAAATCTTAAGGAAGTAACTAAATATGTGGGTTCTAGGTTAAGCTTATCTACCAAACAACGAGAAATAAAAGAATGCGATGCACCAGTATCAAATAAAAGGCTAACAAACATATTATGGATCTGAAGCGCATCTCCCAACACTTATTTATATTTCTCCTAAGCCTTTGGCTTTGAAGTAGCAGGCTCCAATGCAAATACTTGGCCTTTATCTCCTTTAGTTGGATCTTTGCACTGGTTCTTGTAATTCTCAACATAATAATAATTGAAACATCTAAATCCCTTCTTCTCAGCAGCCCTTCTTTCCTTTGCCTGTCCGGCACTCATGAGCATAATGACCTTTCTTATCACAATTGTAACAAACCACTTCATACTTCCCCTTCTTTGCCATTCCACCTTTTTAAGCATCTTTCTTGTGAAAGAACTTTTTCTTTTGACCTTGCCCAACCTGGACCTCCTTCTCCTTCTTCTACAAACAAGCAAGCATCTCTTTATGTCTTAATGCCATCTCCACTACCACATCACAAGGATCTCTGGTATGTGGTAAAGTAGCCTTAGCCAACTCAGGCTTCAATCCTCTGATCAACTTTTCATTCCTTTTTCATTCCTTTTCATCACTGTATCAATAGTGGCATGCCCATATCTAGCCAACTCTTTAAACTGCTAGCATACTGCAAAACAGGCATTTCTCCTTGTTCTAACTTACCAAACTTCCTGATCAAAAAAGACTGTGCCATTACTAACATGAACCTCTCTCGAAACCTTCTTCTAAACTCAGTCCATTTCATCTCCTCTTCATTTACTCTAGCCGTCACACTATTTCACCAAAACAAAGCTGCCTTTGAAGCTGTCTCGAAGCAAGTCTCCTCTTTTGCTCGTCATTGAGCCCTAAGTCATCAAATATCCTTTCTCAGCGCAACAAATAATTTTCTACTTCAATAGAATTTTTGGTTTCGATAAACGACTTTCCTCCACGCCCAGCATAGTCTCTACTCAAGTTAGCATACTGGTTGACAACCGAAGCTTTCTGAACTTCTTCGCGGCATTTCCTCCAACAGCCCCAGCAACGATCTCAGCTTGCATCATGTTTATGAAAAAGGGATACATAGCCCCCATATCTACTTATGGGACTCCAGCACCTACATTCTCAGCTTGAGCCTAACCTTGAGTCCTCCTAGTATTGGGTCGGGCATTTCCATTGGTGGTAGTGTTGTCCCCTCCTAGGTTAACTTTGCCTCTTCTAGCATTCATATCTATATTCAAGCCCAGTGAGATATAAAAGAATAGCCTAATAGAGATAGAAGAATAGAGATACAACGTATACTTATACAGCAAATACAAGTACATTACTATAGTGTTATCCCATGCCCCGATCTTACTCAAATTCCTAAGGATTATGTTTTCAAAAATCAATTTAAGTTTTAAGTATTTCATAAACCTTTGCTCTGATACCAAGTTGTAACATCCCCTATCTAGAGGCCCAAAGCTAAGCACTACAGATGCTATGGTCATCCATAGTATTAACATCCGACGACTAAATACGGCTATGTTAGTGGGATCCATAATATCAAAAGCATTAGAATATGAAACAAGTAGATTTTCAAAAAACATCATTTTACAGATTACATTTCAAAACATATGTTTCACATTCAAATTACATTATCTCATAATCGTTTTCTAAGTTCACATAAAATATAATTGTTACACAAATACGTCAAGAGCGACATATGATGATGCCCCTTGGTTGAACAGAGTACTACGTAGACATAACTGTCTTAATTACATCACAGCGAAATAAAAAAAATAACAACTCCTAATTAGCTATCTGTCAGCCACTTATTCATCTCTGAAAGCTTTATTCGTCAACCTACTAAAACCTATAAAACCTCAACCTCTGCCTACTGAAATCAATTTTGAGCTCCCAAGAGTTTAAGGAGAAACATAAACTCGAGTCAGACATAAAGCTTGGTATGAATAATATTATATCTCTCGGATATACGATATTAAGTGAGACCACGCCACTTAGCGGAACGGGTTTTTCCTCACTAATATCCATTTAAAACATATCTTTTGCAAATCATAGCCTTTCAACCAAAAGTGGTTAAAACTATAACGCATTATTATGTAAACATACATATCAAGTAACGAATGGACTATTTGTCCAAACACTATAGTTTTATTTGGCTAACTATTAACCTTTGGCCGACTTAGGCCTACCAAACAGTATAACAGAATAATCTAACATCTATTACTCCTCTTTTGGATGGTCCATCCTTAACTATATGTTAAATGCTTCTCTTATGGATGGTCTATCCCTAACTTAACATCTCCTAAGGTCACCTGATTCTAATGGTTTTGTGGTCTTACCAATGACCTATATGTATACAAACATATATTCCCATTTTTGTGTAATCATAATTTTAGTCTTACCTGTGACAAAGCCCTACACACTGGAATTTTGGATTAAACTAGCTGGGGCCAATAGCTAATGTATAGGGCATGACCGTACATCAGTCCGATCCGATATTCTAATATCCGAGTCATTTTACTTAGGGATACCTTCCCAAAGTCTTCCTTAAAAACCTTTTCATCTGAAATTGATTTAAAACCTTTTAAATCAAACTTAAACAAGGAAAAATCTTATAACCTATGTTTTACTCAAAATTACCATGCCATTTATATATATATATATATATATATATATGCATACATACTTCACTCGAACCTTTGTTGATGAAAACCTTCTAACCTTTGAAAGTACCCCTTTTGAATCCATTGAAAGTAGCTCTTTCAAAACTAAGTAAAAGCCCTTCATTTATCTAGGCCAAAAGGACAAAACCTTCCTTTCGAAACCATACTCAAAAGCTTTCGAAACCCTTGAATAACCTTTCTTTCGAAAGCCATAAAACATTAGACATAACATCTTGAAACCTTAAACATTGCCTTTTGAAATCTTTGGAAAACCCTTCCCTTTCAACCCTTTCGACACAGTCAGAAAAACATTCCTTTCAACTCCTTCGAAATCATTAGGGAATCACCCCTTCAAATCCTTTCAAAAGCATCTACAAACACAAACCGTCCGAAAGCATTTGGGTTCAATTTAAAATATGTGGAAAAACACCTTTTGAAACCATTTAAACCTTCTCTTTCATAACCTTTGGGTCATACCTCAATAGAACAAAAGCGTCTATGAAATCAGTTAATTCGAAAGCCTACCTTTTGAAAGCATTCCTAAGTAAAGAAGTGATGATGTCGAAACAACCCTTTCAAAAGTGTTGGAGAATTGACTAACTTTAAAAGCTAAGTACACCTTTCGAAACCATTGACTTCGAAGGGTAAAAAGGCGGAAACTAGGAGTTTCAACCCCTTTGAAAGCATTTCTTAAAGTAAAAGGTGCAACTCATACGAAACCTTTCCTTTAGAATATTTGACTCAGTCGAAAGACAACCAAGTCGAAAGCTATTCTTTCGAAACAAAACAAGTGTCACTTTAATTTAAAACAAAGGCATACTTCAACCACTAGGAACCCAATGCTTCGACTATGTACCTTTCGCCTTTATCCAATATGCTACGTACCAAGAAACTTGAACATTGGTTTCGAAAGCATGGTGGCAAAATGTCCTAGTTGGAATCGCTGACACCGAAAGTGGCATAACATGCTGAAATCATGCAAATTTCATTTTTTAATTTAAAAGAGAAACACCTTACAACTAACCTGCTATTATTTGTCAAATTTTCATTTGTTGCTAAATATCTTTTTCAAAAGTGTTGCCAATATTTTTAGAAATAAAAAATAATTTTATTTTACAAAACACCCCTTCTTCTTAAATAAATATATGAAACATTTAAGTCTCATACCTTAAATAATTTTATATATTTATCAAAACACTTAGGAAAATTCTATAAAAATTCTTGAAATTCATTTTCAATATGCTTTCTAACATATATAAATTCCAAATCCAAATTAACTATAATTTAACCGTAGATTATTTATAATCCACTTCACTAGAAAATTAAAATAAAATTCACATTTATTCAAAACATTATGAATACCCATCTCTAAAATATTATGTTTGATCTAAATCTAAATTCGCAAGGTATTTGGATGCCAATAAATATGTTTTTCACATCAAAATATATTATAAAATCTATATGAATAAGCGTAAATAATCAACAAGCTTATATACACATTTAATCCTTCAAAAACATGGCACAATCATGCAAATAATTTAGATTTTACCTTAAAACCAAAAATTACTAAGAAAAATGAGATGTCATCATTATTCACCTTAGTTTTGTGATTAAGGATGTGAGATTTAATCTTAATTAATTGATTTGATTCTTCTCTTGAATCCTAGCTTTATCTTCTCTTGAGATTGCCAATGGTGACCAGCTTTGAAAGTATTTTTGTTTGAGAAAATATGACATAAACATGTGTTTTGGTTACTTAAGGGTTTGTGGTACAAGTTTAATCATTTCTTTATTTTTCCCTCCCTTATTTCCTAACATCTTAATTCTTTAATTTATTATTTACACATTAACATGGCACGACTACCTCTTAAATTAAATCACAAATCTCAGTCCATTAATTAGCCCACCTTATTTAATTTAATTTAACTGATTAAATTCCCTAAATAATGTCACTAAAAATATGGGGTGTTACAAAAGCACAATTAAGTAGAAGCAGAACTGCAATTAGAGCATAAATTAAATATGGCAGACACAAATTTGATAGTTTTAGTGTGGTATGAGACTCTCTAAATGTTTTTAGTTTGGTTATAGGACTATAACACTACTAGAATTACTATATATCGCGACAGATGATAGCGACGGCCGCCGGCTGTAATTTTCGACGGCTCTCCGCGAAAATTCTGTAATGACCTAACATTTACCGTCGCAAACCGTCGAAAGTTTACCATCGTCGGCCGCCGTAAACCGACGCACGTTGTGAATTACCTGAGTCGGCCAAGAGCTAATTTCATTATCTTCTTCCTCCAAATCTTCCTCTAAACCCTCCGTCTTCCCTCAAATTCACCCGCCTTCGGCCGCCACTGGAAACATCTCCAACTTCTCCTCTTCGGCCTCCAACACTTAAATTCAGCAAAAATAGGCATTTTTACTAACTTCATTTCCCTAATATGTTAAATTAGTGTTAGTTTATTGTTGTATTTGGTGATACTACTACTTTGAGTGTTTGCAATTGTATATTGATTGATTGTGATATGTTAATTATAGTTATAAGTGTGTAAATTCGATAATTAAAATATAATTATGGCTAAACTTAGGTTATTAGTTTATGAGTCGATTTAGTGATATAATTTAGTGCTAACTAGTGTGCTAGAATGACAATGTCAATTCAAAATATTACAATTGAAGATTAATTATTGGTTGATAGTTTATGTAACTAATGCAGTTTACTTGGATGTCAAATCTGATAAAATTAATAAATAAATGAGTGTATAATGAAGTTTATTTTTTTAAATATAATATTATATCCATAATTTGTTATGATTGAAAATATATTAGATTTTATAAAAAAAATGAAAAAAAATAATATATTATAGAACTGTCCATAATTTGTTAGAGAATTTTTGGCCCCTTCTGACAAGTATTGTATATGATTGATGTATGGATATTCGTTTTTATCATAGAACGAACATCTATAGTCATCGAATAAAATATTTCTCGGATTTTTCCCTCTATTGGAAAAATTACAAACACAATAAAGTAGTTACATATTGTAAATCATTTCATTTTGAACGATTTACAAAATTTAGATAGCAATTCCTTTTTGTTCCTTGTGTACATGCATTTGTGTACGATACAGGGAACAAAGAGGAAGTGATGCTGAAATTTTATTGAATCGTTTAAGATGAAATGATTTACGAAATGTAATTACCACTGTGTTTGTAATGGGAAGTAAGATGACCGACCATCAAAGTAGAAAACAATAAACTAAAAATATAATATTTTCTTCATAATTTGTGTCATTCTTTAAAATGCATAAATGAATATTAATTAAGAAATGATTTGAAAAATTAAATGTCAATCCATAAAACGATTAATATTTTTTAATCTCTATCATATTTTTTTAAGTAGGAAAAATGGTTGATATTTTGTTGATCTGACTTGGATATATCGTCCTCGAAGGGAAATGAGAGGCTCGATAAGGAAACATTTTGATAATAGTGTGAATGTATTTATTTGATTCGCTTTAAGTAATAATGGAAACGACAGAAAAATTTGTGCTCATGTAGTAGGTGCAAATTGTTAAAGCATTTGTATCGGATATGGTTAAAGTACATTTGTACCAATATGGTTTCGTGTCGAATTATCTTGTGTGGATATGCCACCCTACAATTTGATGTGCGAAGATCATTACGAAGTGAAAAATTTATCTTCTTTTGGTTTGCCGTATCAAAAAATAGATACATGTTTAAATGGTTACATGTTGTTTTGGAAAGAAGACATCAATCTGAGGAATTGTAGAATATGTAACGAGTAAAAATACAAACCAGAAAAAAAGAAGGGAAAGGAAGTCCCGTACAAGCGTATTCATTACTTACCTATAACTCTTAGGCTTCAACGGTTATATGCATCCTCTGTAGCCACGCATTATATGAAATGACACAGTATGAGAGCATAGGAAGAAGATACATCAACACACCCAGCTGATAGAGAAGCATGAAAGCACTTTGATAAGACATATCCTGCTTTTGCAGCGGAGAGCCGTAATTTTAGACTTGGTTTATGTACAGATGGATTTTCACCATTCTCTCAGTTTGGATTTGGTTCTAAATATTTATCTTGGCCTATAATAGTTACAACTTACAATTTACCTTCATGGATGTGTATGAAAACGCCATATATGTTTCTCACTATTGTTGTTGTCCCTGACCCTGATGATCCGACATATGGAATTGATGTTTATTTACAACCGTTGATTGATGAGTTAAAAACATTATGGTATGAAGAAATTGAAACATACGACATTTCAAAAAAAGGAATTTCCGTATGTTTGCTTCTTTGTTATGGACTATTAGCGATTTTCCTGCATATGCAATGCTTTTCGGTTGGAGTATGGCTGGTCGTCTAGCTTATCCTTATTGCATGGAAGAAACACAGTCATGTCTTTAATGCATGGGAAGAAAATATCATGGTTTGATTGTCATCGGTGTTTTCTTCATATTAATCATCTATTTAGAAAAGATAGCAAAAACCTTACAATTAATAGACAAGAGACGTTGTGACAGCCAATGATTTGGTCAAGCGAAGACATATATATGAACCTGTAAAGGATTATCCAAAGATATGTCAAATCGAAGAGCAAATTAAAGTTCAAGATAAATCGAAGGTTCATAATTGGTGCAAACAAAGTATACTTTGGGAGTTGCCTTATTGGAAAAATCTCCTAATTCGTCATACTATTGACGTAATGCACAACAAGAAAAACTTGTTTGATAATGTTTTTAATACAATTTTGAACGTTAAGGGGAAGACTAAGGATGATTTGAAATCAAGACGTGATATCCAAGCAGTATGTAATCGTCCCGAGCTTCATATCAAACGTAATGGCACTAAATACCCAAAGCATGCTATAAGCTAGACATCAACCAAATTAAAGTTCTGTTAAAACGGATGGAAAAATTAAGATTTCCTGATGGGATTTCTTCTAACCTTCGTAGACGTGTTGACGATAAAAATGGTGAACCGAGTGGGATGAAAAGCCATGATTGTCACATAATGATGAAAAATTTATTACTAGTTGCTTTCAAAGAATTATTGCCCATAGAAGTTTGGACGGTTTTAATGGAACTTAATTTGTTTTATAAGGAGCTTTGTTCGACTACGTTAAAAGTTAATTGTCTATGTAAAGTTGAGGAAGAAATTCGTATATGGCTCTGCAAATTGGAGAAAATATTTCCTCCAGGTTTGTTTAATGTAATGAAGCATTTACCTGTTCATCTTCCATTTGAAGCACGACTTTGAGGTCCTGTGCAATATGAATAGATGTATCCATTTCAGAGGTATTATTTATGTTGGGTATGTTAAATATTAGTTTAATTACATATATAAGTAAATTTTAATTTGAAAGAATTTTTAATAGGTACTTAAATCATCTAAGGAAAAAAGTTAGACAAAAAGCACAATTTGAAGGTTTGATTTGCAAATTATATACCCAAGAAGAAGCTTCGTTCTTTCTCTTTCATTATTCAGTAACCATGTGAACTTATCATTTGAAAGTGCTATGCGTAATGATGAAGGCATTGAACAAGAATCTTCTCAAGCAATGTTATATATTTTTAGACAACATGGCTGACCTGTTGGAAAATGTATGGAAGTATGGTTAGACGATAGAGATTACAATGTAGCACACACATATATTCTTCTTAATTATGTTGAAGTTGCACCATTTGTTAGGTATTATTTAATTATAAGTCTGGATATTTTTTTAAATAGCATGTGTGTAAATTTATTATAATACAATATATCATCTATATCTACAGTGTTTACGAATCACAATATCCAAGAGGCGATATCAGTAAAGAATTCACTAATTGTTTTCCGAACTACGTTTTTGATCTGGGAAATTGTGGGGTTGATAAAGGACTGAAACATCTTGCAATGGGACCAAAAAGAAAAGTCAAAATGTACTCAATATTCTTCGTTAATGGATATAAATTAAACGCTAAGAATATGGTGCTGAAAAATTAACCAACAACACCGGTGTATTTGTTAGTGATGATACAAATGATCATATAAATAATTTTTATGGTGTATTAACCCAGGTTTTGCAATTGACATATTTCACAAGATCTGCGAAGGAAGTTTTTCTTTTTAGATGCAACAGGTTCAACAATGTTTTAGGTTCTGAAATTATCATACATCAAAAGTATAATCTTGTTGAAATAAAGCATACATCGCGTTATCATAAGTACGACTCTTTTATACTAGTCAAACAAGCTCCGTAAGTTTATTACGCTTTTTATCCATCTTTGAAAGGAGATAAAATAGTTTGGTCGGCGGTTTTTAAAACGAAGGCAAGATTTTTTTTGAAATGCTACTTAGATACAATATGTCACTGGGACAACAAACCATAAATCATGTGTCAATAAATGTTTGAATCACGCTACGCAAGTTTCGAACTTGTGACCTCTCGCACCAAAGTCGAATCACGAAGGCAAGATTTACGTTTGATGAAAAAAATATTCTAGACGAACAAGCTTATCAAATAGATATCGAGGAAAATAGTGAAACAATAATAACCGACGATCAAATCGATTTTGGATCTCTAAGCGATGAATCAAATGTATTAGTAGAAGCATTTGAGACTAAAGAGGAAAACAATATAGTACGAGACCGAGTCTGAATCAGAAAATGACGTGGACTTATTAATAATGTACATTTTGATAGAAGGTAATCCATGTGATTATTGATGTTACATTTTTTATTATAAAAAATGATATATTTTCTCATAATTAAATGATACGTTCTGGCATAATAAAATGATATATCTGTGACAAGTATTAAGTCTTTTTTTCGACGTCGTGGTTCTTCCTATTCAGGCTCTCCTTCTTCTGCTCGGATTGGGAATGATGCGGGAGGTGATGGCAATGGCCCATCAGGGCAGCGACCATTACTGTAGTAAAGCTACAACCAAAAGCGGATGGGTAATAAGTATTAAATTTATTTCAATGTTATAAATATTTTTATATGATATATTATTCATTATTTATTAAAGGTCTGTATCATATTTAATATATGGGATTCGAGCTGGAGCCGTCAAAGATTGTTGTAAGTATTTCCAAGCAGGCGTATATGAGCAGGATGACTAATTGTTGGCATAGATGGGTTAAGATCACAGCCCCCGTTAGAGCGATTATCTGGTAGGAAATTCTTGTAAGTGTAAATTTATATATCATTATATATTACCACTTTACAATGTGCTGACTAAGTATAATTATATAACTTATACTATTTCAACGTACATGGGATGATAGACTTGCAGGAAGAAGACCCTGACCTTTGCCAGCGCTACTGGACTTCCAAGATGTCTAAGAATTACCGAGACACGGTGTCTGACATAAGAAAACGGGAAAGGAGCCTGACTGGATGTGCATTAGCGTATGTGATGCTTGGGTTGCTTGGTGGAATAGTGGTGAATTCAAGATAAGTTTATCATATATCGTTTTAATTTGTTTCTGTATAGAATACATAATTTAAAGCTAAAATATATAATGTTTAATTTAATTTTGCAGGCAGAGTCAGAGAGGAACTCTGCAAATAGAAACAAGAACCCAGTTATACATCGCGGTGGCTCCAAATCATTCCAACATCATCCTGATGATATGATAAATTTATTAATTGCAATTACAAATAGATATCAACTTATTTAATTTTGTATAAACAACAGTAACGTACTAATTATTTCAGGAAAGAGAGCGCGGCGATCTCATCTCCTATATGGAAGTATTTGCTCATACTCATGCCACCAAGCAAACAAACGAAGATGACTCAATATCGTACACATAGAGTGACGATAAAGCAAGCGAATCCTATATAAGCATATTTTAAACTAAAAATTATTATTGATCAATATATTTAATATTTATAAAGAATAATTAAAATAATATTGTGTGAATTTCAATTATGTTTTATTTTCCATTATAGAAAAATTTGCAAAAGCACGAGCACAGATTTGGAGGGATCGAGACGGGATTCGTTGACCATTGATGAGGAGGATGCGATTTTTGAGTCCATCATGGAATCCACATTGCGAAATAAGCGTTATGGCTGTGAGAATTAAGTGGTAATACCTAAAAATTTACTAATTTATAAGTTTAAGCTAATAATCAGAAAAAGTTTTCATAGAAAAAATATATCATTACTGTTTTAACAAATGATTATGCTCTACTTATTTGTTCCTTCTTAATTTACACTAGCCACTAGAATATATTTCTGATTTTTTGACATATCTCTTGATTATCTACAGGCTATGTCCTCATAGAAAGCATATCAAAAAACTCAGGACAAAGAAGAGATTGTGGAACTTAGAGCTATGATTGTGGAGCTGCAGGAGAAAGACCATCGTCGTGCTGTGGAGATGGCGCAGTTGAACCAGTGCTTGGCTGAGGCGAAACAGCGTGGGTTATTTTTTTCGTTAGGTGGTTCCGAAGCTGATAATGAGTCTTGATGGGTATGTTACTTTACGTTTATGTTTGGAAATTAAAATTGATGTATTTGGATATGGATGATACACTTTGACGCTATATTAGATGATATGTTGGTTTGTTTTAACACAATGGAATGTTGATTGTATATATTGGATGTTGGATGTTGATTATTTAGTGTATTGTTTGTTTTTTTATTTTAAATATTGAATTGGTGGGAAGTGAGTTGTATATTGGATATATGTTGATTTGGTGTTGGTTGAGTTTGGATATTGGATATATGTGAAATTAAGTTTTGATATGTCTGTGTAGTATACAAATCGCATGGCTGCAGGAACAAAAAAATTGCTCAGATTTTCAAAGGTTTCCGACGGCATTTTGGTTGTCAATTTTCGACGACTAGTGATGGTTTTCGACGGTTACTTGGAGGTACGTGTACACGAAGGAGCCTCACAAAACCGTTGGAAAGTACCATGAGTAACCACCTCCAAATAATCATCAATACTGTTGCTAACCGAAGGAATGCATGTATGCTATAGCGACGGCTTTCCGATGGCTAACGACGGTTATTGACGGTTAGCCGCCGTTAGAAATGACTGTTGTTCTAGCAGTGTAAACAATGGGCTTGAAATGAAGGAGCATGTGGATTTCCAAACATACTCCAAAAGTGACTCTCCATAAAACAATGTACTCAATTATATCCAAGTATTTTGATTTCCTTTATTCTATAAATCATTTAAATTTTCAAAATAATTTGTTTCTAACTAAATTCAATTTCATTATTTATTTGTTTGTTTGTTTTCATAGGTATAAAATACTAGTATAACCGCACAACGGTGGAGAAACCGACCGTTCGATTGTATAACTTTGATAAGAAATATACATTTAAAATTTTTGTTAATATTACTTAAACATTAAGTGATAATATGTTGGAAAAGAATAAATTGAGATTTGAATATGAAAATATGAATTTCAAATTTAAATATTAATCAAAGCATTCAAAATTGTCGATTTGAAATTGAAAATTTAGAATTTCAAATCACAATAGATTTGAATTTGGAATATTTGATGCGCGAAATAAAAGGAGAAAGTTTAGAAAAACCGCGATGAGACAAGATCCACGTTTTTAGGGAAACCGCGACGAGACAAGATCTACGTTTTTTTGGCTTCGCAAAAATTGATTTTAGCCAGTGACAAGCAAACCTTCCTAACGGTCGGTTTGATTAAATATTGTTAAGAAAATACTAGAAGAAAGTAATCATTTGTTATTTTCAGTTTACATAATGAATTTAATCCATTTTAAATACCTTATGAAATCTTTGTTGAGTGATCAATCCATTTTTAGTAACCAATCGGAAGCATTTGATGGAAAAAGACTAATGGACATAATCATGTTAATCACCTAACTTTTTTGTGAGAAATGTTAATTACATAAACTTGGATCCCAAAGGAAAACAATTATATGTTCACAAAGGAAAACAATTATATGTTCACAATTGGAGAATAAACAAAAGTAGCTTTATGAGCACTTTTCGGCAATTTAGGAGTATTAAATTATTCTCTTAACAATCAAATGAATGACATTAAGTATTTCAACCATATATTATAGCACCGTATAATAAATAAAATAGGATCAAAAATGATGCAACCTTCATCAATACATGTCCTGTGGGTACAAATTTTTGACGTCTTCCACTATATATGAAATAAAAATTTCTAACAGTAAAGTTTCTAACTTTCAACAGATAAAATAAACATGTTTACTAAAACTTCCTATCATTGTAGATTATCAAAGATCTAATTATGTAAAAACATTAGATATATTACCAAGAGATTAGATCTAAAACTCATACGCATGAAAATATTTCTAACCTGGGAAGAACAATTAGTCAGTATATCTTTCAACACCAAGGTCGTCTTTCCTTTTCCATCAAATGGTCCCTGAATCAGAATTAATAGTACATAAACATACTAAATTGACATAAATATAAAAAGAACACAAATAACATAAGACCCAACAGTGAGGCCACTAATTTAGTACTAGATAAAATAAAGCTTGTATCATCTTAGCTTAGCACCAAACTTCTGATCCGATAAGGGGATGAATGGAGAGCTATGTCATATTTGAAACAGTAAGGGAAACATCATGCAAGGGAAGGTTAAGGCGAGCGATATTTAAGGCACCGGGAGGGATTGGAAGTGGAAATGAAAAAGCGTGCAGAGACAGAGAGAAAACTTATTAATACTCTGGATTGAAAGGGTGAGAGAAGATTAAAAGGCAACTAAAACTTCTAATATGAAATATGATTACATAGGAAAAAAAGGCAAAGCATGGAGGATCAGAATGAAATTCGTCTAGAATTCTAATAGTTCAGTATTTGAATTGAGGATGAACAATATTAAAAAAAAAGGTGATTGCGCTCTATTCACTTTCTAATAATTCAGTATTTAAATTTGAATACATCTACTGTTTACGACTATAGCTAATTTTTTGGAGGTGGATGCCTTCAATAAAATACCAAATTTGAATCATATGCCTTAAATAAAAAACAAAAAACAAAAAAAAACAAAAAAAAAATCTTAAATGCTAGCTAAAATATCGTTAAATTCCAAAAATATCTTATCCTATTTTTTCTAACCAGTGGATAAAGTCAGCAAATACAACAAATCCAAAGATTAAATCTTTACGCTCATGCATTTACTCCTTCATTTCTCCGCATCACTTCTCCTTTCACCCATCAAAAAATGAAAGTCTCAATATTCATCATCCTCTTCAACATCCTATCCATTTCATCTACACATGCAAACATCCACAACGTAATGGATTACGGAGCCAAACCCGATGGCAGATCCGATTCAACCACTTCATTCATGTCTGCATGGAAGGATACCTGCTCTTCACCCAAACCCGCTATGTTATACGTTCCCAACGCTACTTTCCTTCTAGGTCACATAAATTTTACTGGTCCCTGTACGAGTCATCAGATCACGTTTCGTAATAATGGGACTCTGATCGCTGATTCAACGCTCAAAGAGCATTGGATCAAATTTGAAAGGATTACCGGTTTGACCGTTGATGGTGGAGTTTTCAATGGTCAAGGCGAACATATTTGGAAATGCAAAGCTAAATCTAATAAGCCTACCAATTGCCCTATGGGTGGTTACGTAAGTCATTATTGTTTATTACATTTTAATTTTGTTTTCTAATGGTTCATTAACATCAAATTCTATATTGATGCAGATGATGACGGTTTCTCATTCTAGTTGTATAGCTCTGAAATCCATGACTTTGATAAATAGTACAATGTTTCATACGCTGATCAATGACTGTATTAACGTGACCGTCAATAATTTGACGATTACTGCTTCAAATATCAGCCGTAACACGGATGGGATCCATACTATATCTTCCAGCGAGCTTTCCATAGAAAATAGCACAATACGTACAAACGACGACTGCATCTCTATCGGGCCTGGATCCGTTAATTTTAGAATTCGTAACATTTCTTGTGGACCAGGCCATGGCATCAGGTATTTTATTTTAACCACATATAAATAAGTAAATTTGTTTAATCATGTAAATATGTTTACGTCTCCTTTTTTTTTTTTCCTTCAGTATTGGGAGCTTAGGTAACAATGTTAAGGAAGCAGGGGTACAGAACATATCCGTAAGCGAGATTTCCTTTAATGGCACGGATAATGGGCTGAGGATCAAGACCTGGCCCAATAAAAATTCGGGATTCGTTGATGGAGTCTCATATGAAAATATCGCCATGACCAATGTGAGGAATCCAATTATTATCGATCAGTACTACTGTGGGAGGGGTCCGGGTTTTTGCCACTATTACGCCGTAAGCTTTCAATTATTTTTGTATTGATTTTATTGTGCGATATGAGTTATGTGTTAGTTAATGTAATATAGAATTTACTTTTGAAGGAGTCCGGTATCAAGCTTAGCAACATAAGATACAGGAACATATCTGGAACATCGGCTTCGGATGTTGCGATCAAATTCAACTGCAGTGCGGTGAATCCCTGCACTAATATAACACTGGAAAATGTAACGCTTACGCATACTGAATTGATAAAAGAGCCCGGTAACCCAAATGTTTTGGTGCAGCATAACAGAACATTGTCGTATTGTAATCATGCACGAATTCGTTCTCGAGGGTTGGTCGATCCACGAACTTGTCCTTGACAATCAAGGATAGGTTATTGTTCGCATTGATTTTGATCTTAATTGTACAGCATATTCTGACGTTGAAAGTGTGATTAGATTATGACCAAATGCAATCTTTAGTTCGTTTTGTTCTTTATATTGTGCAAAGTACAGTTAGGTGGTTTAAGAATTAGGATGGTTTTTGGATACACTGACAGAAATGGACCTGCTAGATTGAGACCCGCACACGGGCAAATGGGAAGAACTCGTAAGTGTTGATGTTAACACTGCAAATCAGGAACTGATCATAAAACTTGCTATCAATTGTCTACTTTGACACCAGTTTGATAAACAATCAATTCGACCCACCTGTTCCTGTCAATGAAACACACTAAAGTTTGTGGAGAGAGTGGTAGCACACAGTGGTTGTTGTTACTGTAATGAACCAATGAACAGTGATGTGTTGAACCAATTATTTGACTTGTTTTACAAATGCAACACTTATGCATATAGAAAATTATTTTAAGTACATATAGGCCCAGTTTAAAGTTCATGTTGTATAGAAGTTGGTGTTAGTTGAACATAAATGTTACTGAAAGTTTTCTGATACCGTAGTAACTGGTGCAACGCTGTCTTCAGCACTGATCAGCAGGAATGAGACACATAACATCAAGGCACAGAAAGGAACATAACGCACAGGAAGTCGATGGGTACAACAATTTTCAAACCATAAAGATCTGAAATTAAAATCAGCGCAAAACTTTTTTTTTTTCCTTTTTAGAAAGGCATAATGTTTTTCTAGTACTAAGAAGGAAATACCCCCTAACAATATCAATTGCCAAACAGTTAGAATGACTGAAATATGGATAAATAAATGATGAATATAGATCTTGAGTTCATTAAAAAGAACAAACTAAATTATTTCACAGTACCAAAATTAAAGCAACAGAGAATCAATTTCAAAGTAGAAGTACCAAAGTTTTAATTCAAAAATTGAACAATGGATCTTTTTTAAAAAATTATATCTTGCAATAAATTCATCTAAGACTATATTCAAAGTCCGTGTAGTTATATTTGAAGTTAAAGCAATATAGAAAGTAAAGGTTGATATAAATTTGAAGTTAAAGCAATATAAAGTTTATATTTGGTATAGGTAAAAAAATTTCCATTCTGATGTAATATAGTGGCAGGAAAGTATTATAACATATTTTTATTGTAGTAGATACTAGATACTTTGCAACAGTGGTGCTGGAGGCTTCAAAATTGATTCGGCTGTATCAGTAAAAGTTCGCAAATGGTGCGTGTAAGGTGAGAAAAAACAGACTTAACAACTGTTATGTAAATAACTTATTTCATAGATGGCATTTCAGCAGCAATTCCCAGTTGAATTATTGCAAGATCTGCAAATGTAGCGATTGACATCCTCTTCTTACAACCCAATATCTTCCTATGAATTTGGATCATTATCACATATATTAATCAATTAATCATTTACAATTCCTACTGCACAAACTTTTGTGCCAAACTCAAAAATGTAAAATCATTAAAAATGAATGTTTCTTATCTGCAAAAGTTAAATATGCCACTACGTAGAAATTATTAGTGCATGGAATGAAAATTGTTTGGTATGTAGTATATTCCAAGGGAAAGATTGTTGCAAAGCTCTAAAAACATATGCTCATATATACAAATTTAAAGCAAATTAGAAAAAATATATCCCTTTTTTGAGTGATCTTGAATCCTCATAGGTCGATACATTGCTTCCAGGGCCGGTCCTGAGTTATAGGAGGTCTAAGGCGATATTATATCAGAGGCCTATTACATGAAAAATAAAGCCAAGAACAATAAAGATGAAAAGATTCATTAAAACAAATGATTCAACGAAATTATAAAGATAAGTTAAAACAAATCTTTTACATAATATTTAACCTTCTTACATTTTGCCTTACAAAAGTACTAAGCAAATCATTTAAATCTAGTGATTCCAATAAATTTTTCTCGATAGATATTGTTGCTAATCCATTCAATCTTTCTTGCGACATACTCGTTCGAAGAAAAGGTTTGATTAGCTTTAATTTTGAAAAGCTTCTTTCCGCCGTAGCAACGGTAACTGGAATAGTCAATAATATTCTATAAGAAACCCATGCATTTACATAAATACAACCCATCCTTTTAATATAATTTAACATATCAATCGCTTTTTTGACATCTTCCGGTAAAATCCTTTTTAATATTTGCAACTCCACAAATAACTCTGCCCCATCAATATCGGAATTAGCCTCATGCTTTGAGACATTCTCAAGGTGGAGACATGAAGACTTCAAACTATCACATGAACAAGTTTTCAATCTCTCTAAATCATACAAGAAGCCAAATATGTCATCAAATTTCTTAATTTGTTCAAATCTACTTTCAAGTGATGATAACCCTTGATCCACAATGTTTAAAAAGCAATCAACTCTAAATGATTATTTTGGAGATAGAATTGTCTCTTCACTGTTACTTTCATCAAATTGTTTCTTTCTACGTATTATGCGTTTTTCATAAAATGATGGTTCAATTTCCATTTCATTCGCTATAATTTCGGCATCAACCAATGAAGATTCAAACCCACTTTCTCTAAATGTTTTAAAAAAAACAAATTAGCCCTTTTAGATGATCCATGGCAACATCCATGTGCATGTCTTCTACTTGCAACTCTTTGCTCGGTCTATTAACATTATTCAATAAATTATACCATATAACCGTACTAAGTAAGAACTCAAAATTCTCAAGCTCATACTTTGCCAAGGATTCGGCCTCGCTTTTGCACATTGAATCATCATTAAGACTTGCTAATTGAACCAAAGCATTTTTAATTTTTGGAGCTTGAGTCCAAATTGTTTTTACACTTTCAACGTGACTTTCTCAACGTGTTTGTGATAATGGTTTTAATGTAAGACCATCTACATTGTCTTTGAATACTTTCCATCTTTTAGTAGAAGATGAAAATAAAGTGTATATGCGTTGCACTACTCCAAAATAAGAAACGACTTTAGAGCAACATTTAACCATATCACAAAGTGTAAGATTAAGGCTATGACAACCACATGGGGTATAAAATGCTCTAGGATTTACTTGTAGCACTCTATTTTGTACACCTTTATTTTTTCCTTTCATGTTTGAACCATTATCGTATCCTTGTCCTCTTGCATTATCGATATCAAGATCAAGATCATTCAAATTATCAACAATTTCATCAAAAAGTCCCTTGTCGGATGTGTCATCAACCACTAAAAATTCTAAAAAGAACTCTTCCACCTTTGCAATATTCTTTGAAACATCTACACATCGTAAGACTAAAGTCATTTGTTCCTCATGACTAGCACTACAAGGGGAGGGGGGATTTCCGACGGCTGAAAACCGTCGGCGGCCGTCGGAAAAAGCCGTCGGAAATGAAGGCGTCGGAGAGCAGTATTTCCGACGGCTACCGACGGGTGATGCCGTATACATTATCGACGGCTTTCGGCGGTTTCCGGCGGTTTCCGACGGCTTCCGACGGCCGTCGGAAACCGTCGGAAACCGCCGGAAATCAGGCCAATAAGCCGTCGGAAACCGCCGGAAACCGCCGGAAAATTTCGACCAATAAGCCGTCGGGAGCCGTCGGAAGCCGTCGGAAACCTGCTGTTTTTTTTTAAATCTGCTGCAAATAGAGCCTTCCAACCACATTTCTCTTCCAAACACTACAATATCAATACTGCACAATCAAATAAACAATAATCCAACCAAACATGCAAACCAATACTCCAAAATATTCAATAGACACAGAAATAAACAAAATTAGAATAAAAATAAAATACAAAATATACATAACATTCCAACATTAACAATAATACTAACAATAACTATTCTAATCATGCATATCCTGATACAGCTACAGAACCAAGTGTATTATACATAATTATACATATCAACAATTAATTGTTCCTTCTACCAAATCATTGTAAACTAAAACTAAACATACCTGCACGAACGAATTAGAAAGCAATGAATCAATCTGCCCCAGATCCAGAGCCAGCCGATGAAGGGAAGCGGCCACCAAACTGCTGCATTTACTCAAATAACTGTGCCGTCTGCATGGCCTGTTGGCGGTTCTGCTCCTCCAACTGCTGAACTCTAGTCTGCAATTCTTCTATACTTGCTAGCTCGCTCTGAGGTCTACTCCGCCGTCTCCTACTCTGACTACTGGACTGCAATAATTGAAAAATAAATAAAATCAAAGTTTATTGTTTTGAAAAGGTAAGAATATCATATTTTAAGTATTTTAAGAAAAATTAAATTATTTACCGCTAAATTGCCAAATCCGTATCGTCGACCATGCTCTGGTGGACTCATAACGGACTCAAAAATAACGTCCTCTTCATCGGTCGTCAGCTGCTCTCGACCCGTATCAGAAAGGAGTTTCTGTCGATGCTCCATAAACATCTCCTGCATTGACAAATTAATAATATCATATCTTATTTCATAATAATTTGACAACTAAAACAATTACTAATACTGAATAAAATGAAATATGCTTACATGGCTTTTACTGGATTTATCGTCCTGCCATGTGTACGAAACAGTCCCGTCTGGATTAACATGCTCAACAGCATGCGTACGGGTGAACACGTCCATATAGCTGACAGGACCATGTGCCTCGGCTTCCTGAAGTTGATTGTTACATACAATTATTATACATTTAAAATCATATAGCATAAACTATTTACATTTATTATTCAGTAATTAAATTTACCAACTCCTGCCGATAATGCTGAAACGACTTCGATCCTCCGCGATGAGTAACGGGATTCTTATTTCTATTTGCAGAGTTTCTATCTGACTCTGCCTGTACATTCAAAATTTGATACATTATTTTTCAATCACGTTAAATTAATAATTGAAAAAAAATTAGTATACTTGCCTTCGCCTCGTCCGTCTCCCAGTAGCTCAACCAAGCTTGCCACACGCTCTCCCCCATCCACCGTGGTCTCTTCCCGGATTTCTTAACCTCAGATATCGTGTCTCTGTAGTTCTTTCGCATCTTCCTCATCCAGTATGCTCGTGCCAGCTGCATATCATCTGTCTGGATGTCTATCTCAGCCTGTGTTAAAAAAAGATTACACTTTAAACGATAAACGGTAGAAAAACGACAAAAACGAATTAAAAATGGAAAACATAAAAATTACACATACTAGGACATCCTGCCATATGCACTCTATGATGTGCGGAGGGATGGTATCCCACTTCGGCCAGCACGCACTCATCCTACTACGATATGCTGCTCTGGAGACGTCCAACACTACCTTAGTGGGTAGTAGCTCGAACCCCCTGTTTTTAAGTACGATACAGATAAGTACATACGTATAGTATAGAAAAAATAAGATGATGAATAAGATTTAATTTTTACCCATCTGCTTTGGGGACTAACGTAACAACTGGACGGTGTGGCGCTTGCGATGGGCCACTGCCATCGCCTCCTGAAGAACGGGAAGAGCTCCTCCCTCTATGTGACATAATGATAAACCTGTGACGTTTACACATCATTATATAAGAGAATAAAAACATGATAATGAAATATATTTCATATGAACATGACATCAATGGTATAAATTGCTTAATTATAATGACTGAAATGTAAATAGACATGTAAGTTTGTTATACCTGATTCATGATGGGTGTACTCTTCCTACTGTAGGATCTAGATTAACCCTAGAGGGGGGGTGAATAGGGTTAATAACAAATTTTCTCGATTTAAAACAAAGAAACAAACTGCAGAAATAAATATGCTGAAAAGTAAATCACACACAAAATTTACCCAGCTTCGGCAACCCCTGCCTACTGCTGCATTCCCAGATTTCTATTAGAATTAAACAGTATCTCGCTTACAAACACTCTACCAGACTCGCAAACCCTTGCTCCCGCTCACAAACACTCTCACAGACTCGCACACCCTGCTCCGCCTATAGAGCTTTGTTTACTCGCAAACTCTGCTCCGCCTCTAGAGCTTCGCAAACTCGCACACCCTGCTCACTGAACTAATTCTAACTAGACAATCTGACACTACCTAAACCCTAGGTGGTGATTTACAAATTTGTTGACTCGAAAATAAAAACAAGAACAACTTCAAAAATAAAACCCGATGCAAAAATTAAAATATGAATTTGAACCCCTAATTTTTGCTTGAAATAAAATAAAGCAAACCCCTTTTAAAACTTAAACCCCTTTTATCATTAACAAAGCCGGCCCCTTGTTTTCCTTTAACCCGACCCACTTCGTTCTTTTGCTTTGTGAAAAATAATGGCGACCGATCTCCTTCTTTCTGAAACTAGGGTTCGTCTCTTGCGATCCAAATTGGGTTTTCGGCTGGTTTGTGATGCTCTTGTGTTCGTTCTCTGATGATCAATTGCTTGATTCACGTTGCTCTTGCTCACTGCTTCGTTCGTTCTCTGATGATTGATTGTACTTGCAGCTGACCGAGTTCGTTGAATTGTGGTATGTGATTTTCGTATGCTGGTTTGATTATTTGCCTTTTTCTCTGCATAACTCGATGCCGATGATGATTTCTTTTGGGTTTATTTATAGGGTTGAAACCCTCTCACTGTCATACTTGATTTTTCCATGTCGTTGATTTTTTTCTTGAAATCAATTTTGAATTACTGCTATCCATATTTGTATTCGAATTAATTAATTCGAAAATCTCTTTCCATACTTGTTGGTTCGGCCCCTTTATGAATTAACACATACCATATATGAATTTTGAGATATTTGATGCCGAGATATCTTTCTAAAAATAAATTCCTGAATTGAAGCAATTTTTGACTTCGGCCCATATTTGAACACATGCCTCTTTTGGTATGTATTTTTTTATAGATGCTACACTTGATTACAGCTGCTGTTTTTGTTCATTTGCATACTGATGTAATTCACTGGTGGCCTATGTGCATGCTTCACTGTTGTACTTTGCATCTGTATTCATCATGTTGCATACAGTAGCTTCACCATTGCATTTTTGTAATTTCATTTGATGATGATCTCTGCTTTGTGGTCAGTGGAGCTTGTTGTTCATTTGAGCATTGCATCACCTGTAGCTTGCTACTGTGTTGATCTTGCTACTGCACATTTGTGTATTCTTCACTTGTTCATGTACCACCTGAGTGTTGTGGTCTTTGTAGTTTGCATTGATCACATTTGCATTGTCTCTGTTGACATTTGGCATTGTCTTCTGGTTTCAGTCTTCATGTTTGTGTTGCACTTGTATGCTTCATGTATTATTACAGAGACTTTGTTCTCTTGTAATGTTGTACTGTCTTGGTACATGCATTTGATATCGACATTGGACCATCCATCTTGTTGCATGTTTGCTGTCTACATTCATGTTACTTGTATCACTTGCGCACATTTGTTTTGTTCACCCATCATATTACCTGAATTGCTGTTTGGTCATTTTGCACCTGTTCCATTCTTCTTGTGTCTGCATTTGAGAGTTTTGTTGGCATTGGCTATGTCTTCTGTTGCATGCTTGTTTGTATTCTCCTGTATCATGCTTGGCACAGGCTTGCATAGTTGTGGCATGGTCATTTGTGTATGGGTCACTGGTGGTCTTGTTCATCATTGATGCTGCAGCTTGGTCATTTGTCTGCACTTTCACTTGAACTTGTAGTCTGAGCTTGTATGAATTTGTTCATTGTATTATTGTAACTGGACATTTGAGTTTGTTCCACTGTTTCATGTAGTTGTACTGCACTGTTTCTGACTTTAGTTGATATTGCATTCGAACATGATGTTGATATTCGTTTATCACTGTGACTTTCACTTCTGGTCGGCTTCTTCCTGTAGCTCCATCTTCACTTGGCAATTGCACTTCCTATATATGTATATTGTATTACTTGTCTCTGGTGTAGTCTTGTCTTCATGTAACTTGCTATGTGTATTCTTCACTATTGCATTTTGTTGACCATTCTTGTGAGCTTGAGTTGTGTAGTTTCTTCCATTCTGGTATGAGCATTTTAAACATGTTGCATTTGTGCATTGCCTTCATTTACTGTCCACTTGAAACTTGATTCACTTCCATACTTGTAGCTTGGTCATTTGTGCAGTCTTTAAGCATGTTCTCTGATCATTTGTTAGCACTGTATAGTGGTCTTGGTAGTGCTTGCTGTCCACTGCAGTTTGTGTTTGCATTGTATCTTGTGGTTGTTGAATTTGATGGCATCCATTTCTTTGTGATCTTTGGCTTTGTAGTCAGTGGTTTCACTTGGGCTTATTCATTGTTGTAAACTGCATTGCCTTTTCATGTGCACAACTTGTTCACATTGTTTCTCAGCCTGTATCTATATCATGCTTTGGATTTTTCACACTGTATTTGGTCATACCTTGCTGTCGTAGATGTTTTGAACTGCATTTTGCAGTTTTGTACAATGCTCGGCCATGTTGGTTTCATTCCTCTACTTGCTGCCTGGATTTGTTGTACAATGCATAGTGCATCTGTTTTGGACTTGCAGTTTGAATTGCATTGCGTTGTGTCGAATTTGCAGTGATGGCTTGACCTTTGCATTTTCACACTTGCTCTTGTTGGCTGCGCACACGAGTTGGCGAGGCAGTGCACACGTGTATGAATGTACACGTGTGTATTGCAGCCACTTGTGATTACCTGTCCCTGTAATATCTATGTGCACGACTTTGTGATAAATTCAAGTGTGAATGATGACAAACAACCCATATATCTGAGGCAAAATATATTTTCAAAAACATCGTTTATTTTAAATTTCAAAACTATTTCTCGATCAATTTTACTGCGTTAGTGAATATTTTTGCAGATTTGCTCAGATGCTAGATACAAACTGGAATGCAGCTGAAGACCAAATACGAGTGTGAGTGATATGTAGTAAGGATAATGATGTAAATATGAAATGTGATGTAGTTCAAAATTGTATATAGTGAGAGCATGAATTTGTACTTTTCAAGATTTGTAATAAATATTTGTTTGAATAAAATTTCTGTTTGAATTCAAAATCTGTGTAACTTGTTCTGTTTGAATTCAAATTAAAAGCCTGTGTAATTTATTTTATTCAACAAATATTTATTTAATATATGAAAATTAAAATAGTACATTAACAAATACATTTAAACGAACTATATATATGTGTTTGTTATCATCAAACAAAAATCATATAAGCGCAAAGCGCATATTTCACAATCTCCCCCTTTTGATGATAACAAACATATATTTAAGATTTTGACCGTGTTAAATGTATTTGATCCATGGTATACTCTAATTTGCTCCCCCTATTTAAATGCTTTCTCTCTACATGATGCTCCCCCTACATATATGCATACAAATAAAAAATATATACAAATGAGCTTAGATGCATATGGAAAATTATTTGACCTTTGCTTGATTCTATTTGACAAAATCTTAACTTTTCTCTCCCCCTTTTGTTATCAGCAAAAGAATAACAGTGTGAGAGAAAATAGAGATGAAGTGATCAATATTAATCCAACATTAAACTCAAATTGAATATAAATATTAAACTCAAATGAGAATCAAACAAAAATCATAACGACCCTTGTTAGGCGCATATTCCACTTTTAGAAATGACGGAAATAAAATTCTCATACAATATCATACAGTTAAATCTTCTTGTGGTACATTTATATCAGGAATTTGAATATCTACTAATCATGCATAACCGTTAGGACTTTTAAATGAGATTAGTAGTATTCCAATTTAATTTTTTTTTTTAAAAAATGAAATCAAGTATCTTCTAACCACGCATGACCGTGGGGACTTTTAAATGGGATTAAAATCAACTTGTCTATTAAATCAATTAATTTTGATATGCGTTTCATACATGCATAACCATAAGGACTTTTAAATGAGCATGGAAGCACATAATCAAAAATCCAAGTAATTCACCCATGCATAACCGTGAGGACTTTTAAATGAGAGTGGATACTTTGGATATTTATTTATTTTTACAAAAAAAATGTGAAATGAAAAGCAAATGATCCCTGATTATAGTACCACCTATTGACAAACTATCTTGAATATTTGATAAATCATGGTCGATAGAAATAATGGTAGATATAGAAATGGTCATGGAATTTTTACCCAACAAAAAGTTTTATAACTCTTGATTAAATTCCTAAAGAAATTTTCCAAATATACTCTTTTGAGTAATGTATGTTAATTATCAACACTAATCACTTTTTGAATCACAATTTATCTCTTCGATAATCAGCAGGGAGTCGGATTAGTCAAAATTTGTCATTTAAAATCAAATAAACATGACTAATCTGAAAGTATGGTCAAACAATTATTTTTACGAAGGGGTTATATGAGAGAAAAAAAAATCTGCTAAATGAAAATTATTTCAAGTGAAAAATATGCAGATATTTTCTTTGAAAAAACGATGCAGCAAATGTATGTTTCACCATAAATCACGTTCAACTCGTAAATTTTCTATCAACTAGATTACCAGAATGAACTGCATCTGAATTTCTTTTTCACTTCAAAATATCACTAACTTGATAAACAAGACCATGAAAATATGCATAAGAAACTTACACTCAATTTTGAACAGTGAACAAGTCAGAATAAATCATCATCTCAATCTTGGCTGATTTCATTCAGAAAATGGTACAGATTATCACATAAGAATATCTTCACCTGTTTTACCTTTACGATGATTTTACGTGATTGCCCATTGTGATTCTGTCACCTTTATACTAGGCTAAGGAACTTTGCTTTGACACTCATTGTGTTTCTGGAACAGCCAAAATCCAGAAAACACCGTTGATGTTCCTTAGCCTGCCACCATACCTACACGAGAAAAGATTTATGTGACCTATTTATAGGTCCATGGTTGTTAGTGGCAGAAGCATTATGAATAAACAAACCCTTTGGAACCCAAACTTGTTTTGTTCTTTCATTCTTGTTCCAATAGACATGAAATCTGTTTGTAGAATTCTTAGGAACCCAAACTTGTATAAATTTTGTGTTTTTGTTCCTATGTCTACAATTTTCAACATGATGTCCAATTATTTCACATCTACCAAAGACACTCCTACCTTTTGCACTATCCTCAACTTGTGTTTTTCCAAAACCTAGTCCTTTTCTGTTGTTAGCAAAAATTTGATTTCCCAATAACATGTTGAATGATTTTTCTCCTATTGAAAAGTTATTCAATGATTTCTCAAGGTTTTGGACTTTGGTTTTTAGCGTCGTGTTTTCAGTTACAAGTGAGGCGCATCTATTTATGAAATCCTTTTTCCTAGTGTCAATGGTTTTCATAAGACTCAAGTTTTCTTTTTCAAGATTCTCAAAGCTATTCTTGAGTCTTGACAATTCCGAATCTAAAATTCTACATTTTTCACATTCTTGGTCATGAATATTTTCAAATTCAGTTTCTAACCTAAGATTTTCACGAGCAAGTTCTCTCTTATTAGAGTTCAGTTTTTCAATTTTAGATTCAAGAGCATCAACTACTTTAGTAAGATCAGAACACATAAAAACAAGATCTCTATAGGTATATTCACCTTCCTCACTTGATTCCTCCGAGCTTGCTTCTGAATCTGATTTTGCCATAAGACACAAGTTAGCCTCCTCTGAGCTGCTATCCGAAACTTCCACTCCTTCTTCATCATCCCAAGTTGCTGCGAAAACCTTCTTTTCCTTTTTCTTTCCTTTGCTATATTTGAGAAGTGGGCATTCTGGTTTGATGTGGCCAGGTTTGTTGCAATTATAACACGTCAGCTCATTATCGGAATTTTCAGAATCTTTTGACGAATTGCCCTTTGTTTTCTTCTTGCGTGGCTTGAATCTTGACCATCTTCTAAGATTATTGACAGCCATTGCAAGCTCTTCAATTGGATCTTCTCCTTCTTCATCGCTCTCTTGTTTGATTTTTAAGGCAATCGTCTTCTTAGTTGGTTCGGAGTTGTTGCGTTCTTCCTTTGCTTTTAGTTCAAGCTCATACGTCATCAAGTTGCCAATCAACTCCTCCATGCTTAGCTTACTCAGATCTTTCGATTCTTGTATTGCCGTGACTTTTGCCTCAAAGTTCATCGGTAAGACTCGTAGTATCTTCCGCACAAGCTCTACCTCAGTGAAGACCTTCCCAAGTGCTCTAGCGTTGTATACCAAGGTTGAAAAGCGTCCAAACATATCCTTTATGCTCTCGCCTTTGTCCATCACAAAGTTCTCGTATTCGTTGCTGAATAGGGCTAGACGAGACTCCTTGACTTGAGAAGTTCCTTCGTGTGTCACCTCCAAAGTGTGCCAAATTTCCTGTGCTGTTGTACAGTGAGAAATTCTATTAAATTCATTTTTATCAAGAGCACATATCAAAGCATTCATGGCTTTAGCATTTATCGTTTTCAATCTCTTATCGTTTTCATCCCACCTATCCTTAGGTTTAGGAATCTCAGTACCACCAACAGTTATAGTAGGAGGTTTATAGCCAGTTTCAATAATATCCCAAACATCATAATCCACTGAACTAAGATAAATACCCATCCTAACTTTCCAATAAGCATAATCATTCCCGTTAAACATGGGTGGCCTGACAATAGATTGCCCCTCAGAAAAAGCATTATTTGGTAGACTCATGACTCTAGAGTTAAATAAAAAATACCAGGCTCTGATACCACTTGTAGGATCTAGATTAACCCTAGAGGGGGGGTGAATAGGGTTAATAACAAATTTTCTCGATTTAAAACAAAGAAACAAACTGCAGAAATAAATATGCTGAAAAGTAAATCACACACAAAATTTACCCAGCTTCGGCAACCCCTGCCTACTGCTGCATTCCCAGATTTCTATTAGAATTAAACAGTATCTCGCTTACAAACACTCTACCAGACTCGCAAACCCTTGCTCCCGCTCACAAACACTCTCACAGACTCGCACACCCTGCTCCGCCTATAGAGCTTTGTTTACTCGCAAACTCTGCTCCGCCTCTAGAGCTTCGCAAACTCGCACACCCTGCTCACTGAACTAATTCTAACTAGACAATCTGACACTACCTAAACCCTAGGTGGTGATTTACAAATTTGTTGACTCGAAAATAAAAACAAGAACAACTTCAAAAATAAAACCCGATGCAAAAATTAAAATATGAATTTGAACCCCTAATTTTTGCTTGAAATAAAATAAAGCAAACCCCTTTTAAAACTTAAACCCCTTTTATCATTAACAAAGCCGGCCCCTTGTTTTCCTTTAACCCGACCCACTTCGTTCTTTTGCTTTGTGAAAAATAATGGCGACCGATCTCCTTCTTTCTGAAACTAGGGTTCGTCTCTTGCGATCCAAATTGGGTTTTCGGCTGGTTTGTGATGCTCTTGTGTTCGTTCTCTGATGATCAATTGCTTGATTCACGTTGCTCTTGCTCACTGCTTCGTTCGTTCTCTGATGATTGATTGTACTTGCAGCTGACCGAGTTCGTTGAATTGTGGTATGTGATTTTCGTATGCTGGTTTGATTATTTGCCTTTTTCTCTGCATAACTCGATGCCGATGATGATTTCTTTTGGGTTTATTTATAGGGTTGAAACCCTCTCACTGTCATACTTGATTTTTCCATGTCGTTGATTTTTTTCTTGAAATCAATTTTGAATTACTGCTATCCATATTTGTATTCGAATTAATTAATTCGAAAATCTCTTTCCATACTTGTTGGTTCGGCCCCTTTATGAATTAACACATACCATATATGAATTTTGAGATATTTGATGCCGAGATATCTTTCTAAAAATAAATTCCTGAATTGAAGCAATTTTTGACTTCGGCCCATATTTGAACACATGCCTCTTTTGGTATGTATTTTTTTATAGATGCTACACTTGATTACAGCTGCTGTTTTTGTTCATTTGCATACTGATGTAATTCACTGGTGGCCTATGTGCATGCTTCACTGTTGTACTTTGCATCTGTATTCATCATGTTGCATACAGTAGCTTCACCATTGCATTTTTGTAATTTCATTTGATGATGATCTCTGCTTTGTGGTCAGTGGAGCTTGTTGTTCATTTGAGCATTGCATCACCTGTAGCTTGCTACTGTGTTGATCTTGCTACTGCACATTTGTGTATTCTTCACTTGTTCATGTACCACCTGAGTGTTGTGGTCTTTGTAGTTTGCATTGATCACATTTGCATTGTCTCTGTTGACATTTGGCATTGTCTTCTGGTTTCAGTCTTCATGTTTGTGTTGCACTTGTATGCTTCATGTATTATTACAGAGACTTTGTTCTCTTGTAATGTTGTACTGTCTTGGTACATGCATTTGATATCGACATTGGACCATCCATCTTGTTGCATGTTTGCTGTCTACATTCATGTTACTTGTATCACTTGCGCACATTTGTTTTGTTCACCCATCATATTACCTGAATTGCTGTTTGGTCATTTTGCACCTGTTCCATTCTTCTTGTGTCTGCATTTGAGAGTTTTGTTGGCATTGGCTATGTCTTCTGTTGCATGCTTGTTTGTATTCTCCTGTATCATGCTTGGCACAGGCTTGCATAGTTGTGGCATGGTCATTTGTGTATGGGTCACTGGTGGTCTTGTTCATCATTGATGCTGCAGCTTGGTCATTTGTCTGCACTTTCACTTGAACTTGTAGTCTGAGCTTGTATGAATTTGTTCATTGTATTATTGTAACTGGACATTTGAGTTTGTTCCACTGTTTCATGTAGTTGTACTGCACTGTTTCTGACTTTAGTTGATATTGCATTCGAACATGATGTTGATATTCGTTTATCACTGTGACTTTCACTTCTGGTCGGCTTCTTCCTGTAGCTCCATCTTCACTTGGCAATTGCACTTCCTATATATGTATATTGTATTACTTGTCTCTGGTGTAGTCTTGTCTTCATGTAACTTGCTATGTGTATTCTTCACTATTGCATTTTGTTGACCATTCTTGTGAGCTTGAGTTGTGTAGTTTCTTCCATTCTGGTATGAGCATTTTAAACATGTTGCATTTGTGCATTGCCTTCATTTACTGTCCACTTGAAACTTGATTCACTTCCATACTTGTAGCTTGGTCATTTGTGCAGTCTTTAAGCATGTTCTCTGATCATTTGTTAGCACTGTATAGTGGTCTTGGTAGTGCTTGCTGTCCACTGCAGTTTGTGTTTGCATTGTATCTTGTGGTTGTTGAATTTGATGGCATCCATTTCTTTGTGATCTTTGGCTTTGTAGTCAGTGGTTTCACTTGGGCTTATTCATTGTTGTAAACTGCATTGCCTTTTCATGTGCACAACTTGTTCACATTGTTTCTCAGCCTGTATCTATATCATGCTTTGGATTTTTCACACTGTATTTGGTCATACCTTGCTGTCGTAGATGTTTTGAACTGCATTTTGCAGTTTTGTACAATGCTCGGCCATGTTGGTTTCATTCCTCTACTTGCTGCCTGGATTTGTTGTACAATGCATAGTGCATCTGTTTTGGACTTGCAGTTTGAATTGCATTGCGTTGTGTCGAATTTGCAGTGATGGCTTGACCTTTGCATTTTCACACTTGCTCTTGTTGGCTGCGCACACGAGTTGGCGAGGCAGTGCACACGTGTATGAATGTACACGTGTGTATTGCAGCCACTTGTGATTACCTGTCCCTGTAATATCTATGTGCACGACTTTGTGATAAATTCAAGTGTGAATGATGACAAACAACCCATATATCTGAGGCAAAACATATTTTCAAAAACATCGTTTATTTTAAATTTCAAAACTATTTCTCGATCAATTTTACTGCGTTAGTGAATATTTTTGCAGATTTGCTCAGATGCTAGATACAAACTGGAATGCAGCTGAAGACCAAATACGAGTGTGAGTGATATGTAGTGAGGATAATGATGTAAATATGAAATGTGATGTAGTTCAAAATTGTATATAGTGAGAGCATGAATTTGTACTTTTCAAGATTTGTAATAAATATTTGTTTGAATAAAATTTCTGTTTGAATTCAAAATCTGTGTAACTTGTTCTGTTTGAATTCAAATTAAAAGCGTGTGTAATTTATTTTATTCAACAAATATTTATTTAATATATGAAAATTAAAATAGTACATTAACAAATACATTTAAACGAACTATATATATGTGTTTATTATCATCAAACAAAAATCATATAAGCGCAAAGCGCATATTTCACACCTACGATAAGCAGAGTTCATTGCATTTTTAATAAAAATTGCTAAATAAATGACAAATTGAAATAACATAAAACAATAGTAAACGGATTTAGTTTCATAGTTACATCAATTTCATAATACATCAAGAATTCAACATAGTTACATCAATTGCAAAAAAACAGATTCAAATTTATATCAGTCATCATCGTCTTCTGATTCAGATTCGGTCTCGTTTTCGACGATATTTTCCTCTGCACTGTCAAACGCTTCTACCAAAACATTTGATTCATCGATCAAAGGACCAAAATCTGTATGATCGTCTGTAATTATTATTTCGTTATTTTGCTCAAGATCTGCCTGATAAGCTTGTTCGTCCGGAATATTCTTCCCATCGAATGTGAATCTGGCCTTTGTTTTAAAAACTGCAGACCAATCTGCTTTATCTCTTTTTAGAGACGGATAAGGAGCGTAATAAACTTGCAATGCTTGTTTGGCTAGTACAAAAGGATCATACTTGTGATAGTGCGATGTATGCTTTATTTCGATAAGATTATAATCCTTATGCACATTAATTCCAGAACCTGGAACATTGCTAAACCAATTGCATCTAAATAGAAACACCTCCTCCGCGGGTCTTGAGAAATATGTCAGTTGCAAAATTTGTGTTAGAACGCCATAAAAATCATTTAAATGGTTTTCTGGATCGTCACTACCTTTAACAAATACACCAGTATTATTTGTTAATTTTTCTGCACCGTATTCTTTAGTGTTAAATTTGTATCCATTGACGAAATATATTGGATATGTCTTGACCACTCTTTTTGGTCCCATTGCAAGATGTTTCAACCCTTCGTCAACAACACAATTTTTCGACTCATAAACGTAATTTGAAAACCAACGGGAAAATTCTTTACTGAGATCTCCGTTCGGATGTTCCCGTTCATAAACACTGTTTATATAAACAAATTATTACATTAGGTTATACACGCGCATGCATTACAGAAAAGAATAAAACAAAAATTATTATTTCAGATTACCTAACAAACGGTGCAACCTCGGCACAATTTAGAAGAATATAAGTGTGTGCTACACGAAGATCTCTATCGTCTAGCCATATTTCCACACATTTTCCAGAAGGCCGACCATGTTGTCTAAAAATAGATAACATTGCTTGAGAGGACTCTTGTTCGTCGCCTTCATCATTACGAGGAACACTTTGAAATGAAATATTCACATGGTCACTGAAATAGTGAGAGAAAAAGAACGAAGCTTCTTCTTCGATGTAAGATTTACATATCGAACCTTCAACTCGTGCTTTTTGTCTCACTTTTTTCTTCAGATGATTCAAATATCTATGCAACATTAATTTATATTAACTTCATCTTTCAAATGCAATTAAATTACGTTATAACATATTACATACCTCTCAAATGGATACATCCATCCGTATTGGACAGGACCTCGAAGTCGTGCTTCAGATGGAAGATGAACAGGTAAATGTTCCATCACATTAAAAAAACCTGGCGGAAATATTTTCTCTAATTTGCAAAGCAATATAGGAATGTCCACTTCAAGTTTACGTAAACGTTGCACTTTTAAAGTAGTCGAACAAAGCTCTTTGTAAAACATACTAAGCTCCGTTACTACCTTCCAAACTTTTAACGGCAGTAGTTCTTTAAACATAACGGGAAATAAATTTTCCATCATTATGTGACAGTCGTGACTTTTCATTCCGCTCAATCTACCATTTTTAAAGTCAACACATCTACGAAGATTTGATGATATCCCATCAGGAAATCTTAACCCTTCCACCCATTTTAACACAGCTTTAACTTGATTATTATCTAATTCGTAACAAGCTTTTGGTTTTTTACTGTCATTTGGTTTCATATGAAGCTCGGGACGTTTGCATAATTCTTCTATATCACGTCTTGATTTCAAATCATCCTTCGTCTTCCCTTTCACATTCAAAATTGTGTTAAACACATTATCAAATACATTTTTCTCATTGTGCATCACATCTATGTTATGGCGAAGCAGAAGATGTTTCCAATACGGCAACTCCCAAAAAATAGTTTGTTTGCACCAGTTATGAACAACTGATTTGCCTTCAATTTCTGTTTGCTCCCCCGTTTCATATATCTTTGGATAGTCCTTAACAAGTTCATATATGTCTTCGCTTGACCATATCGTCGGTGTTTGTCTGTTTTCTACTCTATTAGCTAAAAAGTTTTTCTTGTCTCCTCTGAAGGGATGATTTACATGGAGAAAATATCGATGACAGTCAAACCATGAAATTTTCTTACCATGCGGTAAAGAAAGCGCTCGTGTTTCATCCATGCAATATGGACATGCTAGACGACCGGCAGTACTCCATCCCGAAAGCATTGCATAGGCAGGAAAATCACTTATAGTCCACAACAAAGAAGCAAACATACGAAAATTTTTCTTCTTTGACACATCGTATGTTTCTACTCCTTCGTTCCACAGTATTTTTAACTCCTCAATCAACGGTTGTAAATATACATCGATTCCTTGTGTCGGATCGTCGGGGCCAGGAACGACAACAGTAAGAAACATATATTGCGTTTTCATGCACATCCATGGAGGTAAATTATACGGTGTGACGATAATGAGCCAGGATGAATATTTAGAACCAAATTGAGAAAATGGAGAAAAACCGTCCGTACATAATCCTAATCTAACATTTCGACTCTCCGCTGCAAAATTTGGATACGTTTTATCGAAATGCTTCCATGCTTCTCCATCGGCCGGATGTGTCAACGTACCCTCTTCCTCCGTTCTCACGCTATGCCACCTCATATTAGACGCAGTTACAGAAGATGCGTATAATCTTTGAAGTTTTGGAGTTATGGGTAAGTAGTGCATACGCTTGTACGGAACTTCCTTACCCTTCTTTTTTCTTGGTTTGTATCTCTCCTGGTTACAAACTTTACAATTTCTAAGGTTTGCGTCTTCTTTCCAAAACAACATGCATCCTTTTAAACATGTATCTATTTTCTGATACGGTAAACCAAAAGCCGACATAAGTTTTTTAACTTCGTAGTGATTTTCACACATTAGATTATCGGGCGGCATATGTCTTTTTGCAGCTTGTACAACAGCCGTAAACCCAGCTTCAGTGATGTTGTATTTTGACTTCATCGCAATGTATTCTGCGATTACTGACAGCTGCGTGCCGCTTTTACAACCATCCCAAATAGGTTTTTTAGCTGCATCTAGTAAATCATAAATTTTCTTAGCTTCAATATTTGGTTCTTCAACATTTACATCATCGTCGTCAACTTCAACCATAGGAAACATTGATCGTGCTGCATCTTCGACCATATTTTCTATACGGGTCGTTGAAACTATTTCGTTAACGACACTTTCAGACTCTACAGAAGTATTTGCTACAACTTCTCCATGCCGATCCCAAACATAATATTCGGGTGTGAAACCGTGTTGGCACAAATGAACTTTCACAATATCTGGTAACAAAAACTTCAAATGTCTACACCTACTACACGGACAACGAATTTCTGGATCGTTTCCGTTATTACTTAAGGCGAATTCAACAAACACGTTTATACCGTTATAAAAATCTTCTTTTATTGAGCCCCTCATTCCTTTTCTTTGGTACATCCATCTCCTTCGATCAACAAAATAATCAATCATTTTTCCTATTTGACAAAATGAGAAGTTCAAAATTTAATATTTATTTTGAAGAATACACATTCGAAAAAGATTATTTTCATGTTCGTATAATATTTTGAATTTAAAGAACAACTTCACAAATTTAAAAATGTTTTCAAATAGGGCACATTTCATTTTTTAACGTACGTAACGATTAAAAATATATAATTTTTTTTCATTGGTCAGACATCCTACTTCCCATTACAAACATAGTAAGCATTTACATTTCGTATATTACTTCGTCCCAAACGATTCAATAAAATTTCGGCAGCATTTCCCTTTTGTTCCCTGCATTGTACACAAATGCGTGTACGCAGGAAACAAAAAAGAAAAGTTAGGGCGAAATTTTATGAACCGTTTGAGACGAAGTAGTATACAAAATGTAAATTCTTACTGTGTTCATAACTTGTCCAATACAGGGACAAATCCGACAAACATTGTACCAGATGAATATAAATGGTCGTTTTTCGAAAAAAACGACTATTTATACAACGATCATGTACAACACTCGTCAGACGGGGCCAAAAACTCTCTAAGGGACATTTGTCGGTTAACATGCACGCATTTTACTCAAAAATACAGTTTTACTCACTGTTCACATTTATATATTAATTTCACACATTTATTCGACGTATTACGCATCAACTTAGGGCTGGTTTAACATTTTGTCATTTTTCAATACACACAATTATAATTTAGAGTAATGCATTTTTTTGTGTCATAAGTAAAAACGTGCACAATATAATACTCCTAGTTCATTCAATCGTTTTATCTTATTCCAAATAACGTATACAATCGTCGAATCAAGGCATACACAACAAAATACATATACATGAACATGCACAAATTATACGTGTTTATCACAATTTCACGATAAAAGATGAAATCGGTATACCATGTGATGCTATAAACCGTTATTACGCTAGTGGAAACAATTGCAATCATTAATTCGCCCTAATTTATCAATTTATGCAAATCTATAATTAGGGTAAAAACTGAATTTTTCATAAAAATAAGAGATTATACCTGAGATTAAGAGTACTGAAGCTTGATTAGAGTGCGTTGGAAGATCCGGAAGCTAAAAATTAGGGATTGGAAGCTTAGGGGTTGAATTTGGGGGGTTTTTTGGGTTTTTTTCGTATGAAATGGAGGAGGAAGAAAGGGCTCGGCTGGCTGGTATAATCGCAAATTTGCGACGGCTTCCGACGGCCGCCGACGGCCCGTCGAAAGCCGTCGGAAAATGGCCGTCGGAAGCCGTCGGTCTTGGCTGTCGGTATTCTGCCTTTTTCTTGTAGTGTAGCATCGGGGGTACAATCAAGTATAATAGAAAAATATTTTGATTCTTTGATTTTTTTTCAATAATTGTTTTTCTAATCTCACCAGCAATTAGAAGTATCAATTAATTTTGAATTTTGTGACTAAGATAATGATAATGTATTTCTTTACTTTGAATTCTACGAATATGTTCTTGCATTATTGGATCAAATTTGGCAATCATTTTTGTCATGCTTAAATTATACCGTTGTTCTCTTGATAAATCTGTTCATTTCCTCCTCGAAATGCCAAATTATTTTGAGCAAGAGTTGTGAGAATGGCTATTATTCTCATTAGCACTTGTCTCCATTGTTCTTTATCCTTCTTTATTTGTTCTTGAATGCTTTTGTCAATTGTTACATCCATTTGAAATCGAGTTTCCAAGTCAATCCATTTCTCCATGGCAACGATGTGGTCAACACTAACTTCATGCATTTTTAGCTTCTCACTAATATTTTTCCAATCTTTCACACCATCATTTGCTAACCGTGTCGTCATTCCATCTTTTTTAAATAACTTGCAACAAAAACATAACACTTTATCTAATGTTTTTGAGTATATTAACCATTTCCTATCGTACTTCTCTCCATTTGATAATTACCGAAAATAGTGTACAATAGAGAAATGTCTGTTTGATTTATCTTTGGGATAATCAATATTGTTCTCTCTTATAGGGCCTTTTTGAAAAATTAAATCTCTCAATGATTGATTCATGTCTTTCCAATTGATCGGATCTCTAATGTCAATATAAACCGGTACAAATTCTTTAGCGGTCTCTTTATTTTGGATGTTTTCATTTATTTCTTCATTAATATCTTCATTTTCTTCCTCATCTATTATAGGAATATTTTCAACTTCGTCTTCATTAGTCTCTCCCTCAACAATAAATTCATCTTGTTTCTTGCTAAAAAACTTATCAAGTGATCCAATTTGCTTTTTATTATCATTTTCAACTTTAAGTTTTCTTTTCCTTTTAGAAGCCCCCGATTCAAATTTTCTACCCAACATGAGAATAATCGTTCAATGTCCTGTAAATATAGTGAATAATTAAAATAAATTGACAAACTTTAATTTGTATGACTCAGACATTTAATTTAATTGACAAACAATAAATTTGTAAATCAACTCCTCGTCACTTTAATTTGTCAAACAATTAATTGACAATCGTTCAATGTCCTGTAAACCAACTCATCATCACTTTGATTTGTAAATATACTTTAATTTGTAAATACAGTATGAGGCAATTAATTTCCAGAACTTTAATTTTCAGAGCATGAATTGGAGAACAAGTGTATTCCAAACTTCCAAAACAATAATATCAATAAACAAATAGACAATTAATTTCTAGAATTCCAATACAAATAGTTAAACAGGCTTGAGGCAACAATCGAAAATTAAGAAATTACCTTTCCGAAAAACAAGCAACAACTCCAAATCCAAAACCAACAATCAAAGTCGATGTCGTCTGTTGCCTTCGAGTTGTAGTCGCCGCTGTCCGCTGCCTTCGAGTTGTAGTCGCCGCTGTCCGCTGCCTTGGAGTTGTAGTCGCGGCCACCGTCTGTCGCTGTTGTAGATAGTCGTAATTTTTTATTTTTTATTTCAAAAAACGGTGCCCTAAATCTCAAATTTACTGTCTGTAGAATGTAGATGTAGAAAGCGTAACTTCTGATAAGTGAGAAACTGAGAACATGAGCAAAAAAAAGGTCAGAGGCCCTTTAATATTTGAGGCCCTAGGCAATGGCCTTAGTGGCCTTATGCCAAGACCGGCCCTGATTGCTTCAAGAGGATGAGCTCTGGTAAGAGCAATCCCACCACCATCAGCCATATCAACAGACTCAGCACACAGTATACTTCATTCAACAGACTCAACACACAGTATACTTCATTTGAAACAATGAAAAATTGTCCCTGCCATAGACCACTACTCTCCTCTTCAGTCTTTTTCCAGGACACCTCCTTCTTCCCACTCCAATCAGAAACTTTTTCCCATTCACGTCTCCATTCATATTAATGTAAAACCTTTATGGAATAATTTCTTCCGGATCACATACCCATTGGATAGGCCTGATAGAAAGAGTGTGAATAATATAGAAAGGTTCGCATAGTATGCAAACTTATTACGAGACCTCGAAGTGTTGAAAATTTTCAAAATTATTTTTGGGTTTGGGTTTGTTTTTGAAGAGGGAAGAAGTGGAAAAATGATGGAAGAAGAAAGGTGGAATGTATAGTCCCAAATCAAGGAAAATAGGGGATTATACTTAGTTAAATATAGGATTATCTAAATAAGGTTGGGCCCCATGAGCATCTACAGCTTTGCTTTGATGTGAGGAGGGAAGTTATGCATCATCACATCATGTCTGCTTAACAAACCGAATCCAGAATTTGAATTTGAACCTTCTTTTTCTTCCTTTTTTTGTTTCAAGGCTTCATTGAATCCTGAAGTCGGTAGTTCGATAACCGTTCTGTACCTATTGGGTTGAACTATTGTCTAAAAAAATCGACGTAGTAGATCCTTGAAATCAGAAGTACAACAGTTATCATCCTCATTTTTCTCAAACCATCGACACAATTATCCAACAATTTTTAGACAACAATCTTCAACCATGGATAGTTCGAGTTCAGTCAATCTCAATGCTCTTCAAGGTACGAATCAGCATTTAATGCGATTGGAGCGGTTTGATTGTGAAAACTTCACTCGTTAGAAAAAGACGATGAAATTCTTTTTGATCACAGTCAAATTATTCTATATTCTTGAAGACAACTTGGAGGAAATACCAGAGGAAACTGATAAAGATACTGACGAGTTGAAAGCAAAACGTGCAAAGCGCAAATAGGATGATTTTCTATGTAGAGGGCACATTCTGAATACATTGTCTACTTTTGTCTACGACCCATATAGGACCTTGGAAACTGCAAAGGCATTTTAGGCTGCACTAGAAAATAAATATTGCATATCCGAGGCAAGTAACAAAAAATTCCTAATTTGCAATTTTATGGATTTCAAAATGGTTGCAAATAAGTCCATAGACGGACAAGAAAGCGAAATTCTATTTTTAGTGAATCAACTTAAAGATGCTGGAATAAATCTACCTGAATCTTTTATTGTTTGAGTTATAATTTCAAGACTTCCTAATTCTTGAAATGATTATAAAAGAAATTAAAGCATGCAGAAACGTATTATGATTTAGACGGTTTACAGCGCCATTTTCATATTGAAGAGGACTCTCGTAAAAGTGAACTAGATGATAATCCACAAACCGAGTCCCATTCTAAGGAAAATAATGTTCAAATTACTGACAAGCTGAAGCATAAGAATGAGACACGCTTTAAGAAGAAAAATTACAACAACAAAAAGAAAGGTACTTGTTACTCTATAACAAGGCCGACTACTATGCCAGAGACTGCCGTTAGCGGAAGAAACAACAAAAGGTGAATGTGGTCGCAGACTCGCTTGTGGCTGTAGTGCAAGAGGCAAACTCCGTTAGAAAAACCGATAATGATTGGTGGTTTGATACTGGAGCAACCATTCACATTTGCAAAGACCGTAATCTGTTTAAGACTTACAAAGAAAATAATGGAGAAGCCGACAAGGTTATTGGAGCAAATAAAGTTCTAAGCAAAGTTTTGAAAAAAGCCACCACAAAACTTACATTTACTTCTGAAAAAGTTCTTACATTAATTAATGTATTTTATGTACCTGATATGTGTAAGAATTTGGTCTATGGATACCTTCTTAACAAAGGAGGATTCAAGATGGTGTATGAGTCTGATAAGTTAGCGTTATCCAAGAACGTCAAATTCATTGGACATGAATACTCTTGTAACGACATGGTTAAGTTGAATCTAATAAAGAAATCTTCTCTTTATATTGTTGATTCTGTTAGTTTATGACATGGTAGACTATGACATGTTAATTATAATTCCCTTAAAAATATGCATAAACTAGGATTAATTTTTGATTGTGATTTTGATACTATCTCTAAATGTGAAATATGTGTTCAAACAAAAATACACCGAAAATCCTTTAAATCTATAGAAAGTAAAACTGGCTTACTTGATTTAGTATATAGTGATGTGGGTGATTTAAAAAAACATACCACCTCTGGTGGTAATCAATACTATATAACATTTATTGATGATTATACAAGATATGCATATGTATATCTAATGAAAATTAAAGATGAGGCCTTTGACAAATTTAAAATTTACAAAGCAGAGGTTGAAACACAATAAGGAGTTAAAATAAAAGTATTACATTCAAATCGAGGTGGTGAATTTCTCAAATGAATTCACCTTATTTTGTAAATAACACGGCTTAGTTCACCAATGCACCGCCCCATATACACCACAACAAAATGATGTTGCTAAAAGGAAAAATTGAACTTTAGTAGAAATGGTTAATGTCATGCTCATAAGTTCAAACTTACCTTATAACCTATGGGTGATGCTATGTCATGTGCATGTTATATCTTAAATAGAGCACCACTTAAAATAAATAATATTTCCCCTTATGAATTATGGTTTAATAGGAAACCTAATCTTACAAGACTTAAAGTTTGGGGTTGTTTAGCATATGTTAGAAAACCAGACCCTAAAAGACCAAAGTTAGAAAACTGGGCATTTAAATGTGTTTTCATATGATATTCACTTAATAGTATAACTTATAGATTCCTAATTCTTGACACCTTAGAAGTTATAAAATCCGTAGATGTAGAATTCTTTGAAAATCAGACCATTGAGATTCCATTGAGATCATCAGGTCTGGAAATTAATACGATTGATGATATCAATGACAATGACTATGCTGCTGCTTAAAACAGCAAGGAAGTATCAGTACTAGATAATAGTACTAAACAAAGGTGAAGTAAAAGAGTAAGAATAGAGAAGGACAATGGTCCTGACTTCATTATATATCTTATAGAAGGCAGTAAGGACGAAGTCCTTAATGTGACTAGATACGCCATGAACGTCGATGATGACCCCAAAACTTATTCTGAGGCTAAGAGTTCCAGAGATTCAATATTCTAGAAAGAAGCTATTAATGGTGAAATGAATTCCCTATTGTTAAACCAAACTTGAGTTCCAACTAATTTACCTCTTGGTGCCAAACCTATAGGATGTAAATGGATATTTAAGAAAAAATTAAATACAAATGGATACATTGATAAGTTTAAAGCCAGATTAGTTTCTAAGGATTATAGGCAAAGACATGGAGTAAATTATTTTGATATATATGCTCCAGTTGCTCGCGTATCTTCTATATGATGTTTAATAGCACCTGCATCAATTCATAAATTGGCCATACATCAAATGGATGTAAAGACTGCGTTTCTAAATGGAAATTTATAAGAAGAGATATATATGGAACAATCTAAAGGTTTCAAAACCCCAGGCCAAGAAAATAAAGTTTTCAAATTAGTAAAGTCTCTTTATGGCCTGAAGCAAGCTCCCATGCTATGGCATGAGAAGTTTGATAAAATAGCATTATCATATGGGTTTATTGTTAATGATGCTGATAAATGTATTTATAGAAAATCTGACAACAACGATTATGATACAATATATGTTTATACGTGATGACATGCTAATATTTGGTTCCAATATATCCTGTGTGAATGAAACTAATAAGTTTCTATCTTCTAAATTTGATATGAAAGATTTAGAAGAAGTTGACGTAATTCTACAAATTAAATTATTAGAAAAGAGGGGGAATTGTTGCTAACACAATCTCATTAAATTGAGAAGTTCCTCCAAAAGTATGGTCATTATAATGACAAAGCACATACACCTTTAGATCATAGTATTAAATTAGAAAAGAATATTGGACGTACCATTTCTCAACTTGAGTACTCCAGTATTATTGGGAGTCTTATGTATGCTATGCATTGCACTAGACCAGACATAGCATAAGCTATAAGCATGTTATGTTGATTTACGAGTAATCTAGGTTTCGAACATTGGAAAGCTATTTTCATATTTTTAGCTTATTTGAAAGGAATTGTTACATATGGTTTATCTTATAAAGGATATTCTGCTATAGTAGAAGGATATAGTGATGCAACCTGGAACAATGTAGAATCAAAATCCAAGTCAACGACTGGATGGATCTTTACATTAGGAGGTGTTGTTGTGTCTTAGGTTTTTAAGAAACAAACCTGTATTTCTGACTCAACAATATTGTAAGAGTTGATTACATTAGCAGATACTTGTAAGGAAGTGGAATGGCTTAGAAATTTATTAACAGAAATCCCATTATGGAAGAAGCCATCTCCAGCAATCTTGATTAACTGTGATAATCAGGCTACAATATACAATTTCTCTAATAAGACATATAATGGAAGTCCAGATATGTGAGTCTAAGACATCAAATGATAAGACAGTTACACAAAAGTGAAGTAATAACTGTTGATTACATAGAAACAAAGAAAAACTTGGCTGACCCACTCACAAAGAGTCTTCCAAAGGCAATAGTTTCTATAAAATCAAAGAAAATGAGACTATGGTCTGTAAATGATGGTTGATCATCCTTAACAGAAACCCAACTATGTTTTGAAAGGGGTAGACAAAGTTCAATAGGTACCAACAAGTTAAGAGAATGATTAAGGAACACTAAATCAATTGTCCATAATTAGTGTTGGATTCTTCATGAAAAAGAATGGATTAAAATCCTTAATAAGTCCAGTTAAAATCACAAGGTGTATCGCAGAAACACCTTACAAAGGAACTTACTTATATGAGTATGGAAATCAGACCGTTTTCTAAGAAAGTAAGACTGATTTCTACAGCAGACTCATGAACTCAGAATTTAAGCACATGACCATTAATGTGCCGAGCATACAAAACACTCTATATACGAAAATCAGTATATGGGACTGTTCCAGTACTATCACTAGGGGTACTTGGTTCAAGATACGTTCAACATAGACATCGATAGAACTTTGAATGGTTTACACTAAGTGAAGGTTCAAATCCAAAAGATACCTATCATTTATGTATTAGTTTCCATGATGATGCAACTTGATCTTGAAACTACATTGACTTGATTGCACTTGGGTATGTAGGTAGTCACTCTAGTGATGCAGCCGTCTATTTTATTTATTTTACTTATTTTGAAAATGGGGAGAAATAGTTGGAAATTTTCAAGTTTTGGGTTTGGGTTTGTTTTTGATGAGGGAAGAAGTGAGAAAAATATGGAAGAAGAGAGGTGGAATATATAGTCCCACATGTAGGAGAATAAGGATCATACTTAGTTAAATATAGGATTCTCTAAGTAAGGTCGGGCTCTTTGGGCACTCAAAGATTTGCTTTGATTTGAGGAGGGAAGTTATGCATCACCATCATAAGCGCGCGCCGCCGTCGCCGTCCGACCAATCGGTCGGACCGGGTCAGTTCGAGTTTGGGTCTAAAATGACGAATGAATTTTTATTAACAGGCCGGATCCAGAATTTGAATTTGAACAGATAGATTTGGCGGGTTATTTGAATGAAGGGATGCAACTGTTTAGCAATAGTTTCAAACTGTTACGAATAAGCACGACTGTTTGTAACGGTTTCGAACTGTTGGAAAGGATGTGATGCTTGACGAATGGACACTTCTTCACTACTATAAATAGTGATGTCCAGGAACCATCAAGTATAATAATCTCTTTTCATTGTATCTTCTTCTTCCTCTAGATCTGCGACGCTCAAAAATTGTTGCAGAACACTGCCTTTTCACCACAGTTTGCGACATCTGTAAAGTATTGCAAATGCAAAAACATTGCAGATCAATTCTCTTCTTCTTCTTCTTCTTTATTTTATTCCCTACTAATTTGCGTCATCAGAGATCAAATTTGATCGTTCTTGGTCGGATCAAAATCGTATAGCTTTTGAATCCAATTACGCTGTTTCAAGGCTTCATTGAATTCTGAAGTCGATAGTTCGATAACCCGTATGTAGCTGTTGGGTTGAACTATTGTCTAAAAGAATCTACGTAGTAAATCCTAGAAATCAAAAGTGCAATATCTATCATCTTCATCGACACAATTGTCTAACAGTAAGAAAGTACACGTGATATGCAAATTCGAAATCCAATCGTCAAACATTAAAATGTAAACATTATATGATCTGTTTTCTACGAAGGGGGAAAAAACACAAAGCTCATAACTTTAAATCTACAGACACAGTGCATGTAGATGGAGATGTTTACTTACTTCCAAAAGGTATAAGACAGTTCGATGGCAACAGAAAGTATAACAGTGAAGCATAATTTTGACGGAGGTCTGAAAATAAAAAAAAAGTAAGATAGGTTCTAGGAGAGGACATACAGCAATAACAATTCCTCTTCTCTGCCTTTTCTCCCTGTTGGAACAGTATTGCGCATATTAACTGCCTCAGTGCTGCGATTACCACTTGTTTCCCTTTCTAATCAGATTTAGTAGGTGAGTTATCATTGTTCTAGGTGGATACATTTTCAACAAAGTTACTTTGGTTGGTCATATTTGTTATCTGACACATCAAAAAAGACTTGGTTGTTAAGTTATAACAGAGTTTATGTTGATTTATAGTGCTTTAGTACCAAATTTTTTTTTGTAAGGGATAAAAGAAAAATATAAACCTGAGCTAAATAACGTTGGACACTTCCGATTGAAGCTTTTTTGGTGGTTCACATCAGAGATTGTACATCATATTCTGATGTTGAAAGCGTGATTAGATTTTGACCGAATGCTTCTTTTGTTCCTTTTGTTTTGGAAATTTTACTAATATAGGCCACTTTCAAAAAGAAATAACAACTATAGACCACTTTCAAACTTATTTACAAATATAGACCTGTTTTTGGTTTTCTAGACTTTAGCGTTGACGATTTTTCAAAAATCGCCAACAGGAGATTTTTCCAAAAATCGCCAAAAGGAAATAACAAATTTCCTGTTGGCGACTTTTTGAAAATCGCCAACGTAATAAAGCAATTTGCTTTGGATGATTTTTGAAAAATCGCTAACGCTAAAGTGCAGAAAACCAAAAACAGGTCTATATTTGTAAATAAGTTTGAAAGTGGTCTACACTTGTTATTTCTTTCTGCAAGTGGCCTTTATTGGTAAAATTTCCTTTGCCTTTTATATTGTGCATGGTAGAGTTACGTGGTTCAAGATGGTTTTTGGGTACGCTGACATAAATGAATCTAGTGAGTAATCAGTATTGGCACACTAGAATTACTGTTGTGTAAAATGAACTACTGTTGTATAAAATGCGCTTTGGGGGATTTGAAAGATTTATATTAACTAGTGCAAACCCATGCTTTGCATATGGACCGCACTCAACCTCTTATCATCATAACATGATTAAATGATTTATATGGTTCATTGATTAAGATATAGTGATCTTTTTTATCAATTTTCAAATAAATTTGCATTTTGCCTAAAACTTGTGTATAAATCTTTGAAAACAGTAATGCAGATAGTACTAATGCTTGATAAAGAATTGCAAAATATCGAGCAAAAATGATTTCAAAGATAAAATTTCCACACAATACATATATAAATTACACACATATAAATTTATTGTTTGCATCAGCTGTTGCTCCATGCATCAGCTGTATTATATGTAACTTCATTTGGTGAGATACCTTTATCAATCATTTCCTTTAATACTTGATGTCGTTGATTCCATTTGCTGCTTCGGTAATAACTATCTATAAGAGCAGTGCAGGTAACAATATTTGGTTTACACTTGACCATTGATCCAAAAATGCCTAAAGCAACGTTGACACGATTCATGAGAACACAAGTGTTATGATGATCCCACTATGTCTAGGAACACATTATACAACATCATATTATTGTAGAATGATAAGATTAGAGGATAAAGAGATTTATTTCTGTTTTGAATAATTCTTGTGAAAAATATGCTAAATCTAAAGCATACATGTTTTACGTCTAAAGTGGAACTAACAACCATTATTCAACAATATTTATTTTAATGTGAAGAATATCATTGTATTTCTTTTATAGTCAAAGCAAATTCAATATAATAAGAAGCATATAATTGTATTTAATGCTTTTGAGTTTTCTGGTTCCATTTCTAATTCCATCTAACATAGTTGCTGTATTTTGATAATGTTGAATTTCACCAGACTTGACTACAATTTGTGAAAGTAGAATCAGAGGCTGGAAATTTTCAAAACAATCAAATATATAGATTAATTAAAAGAAATAAAGCCAAACAGATTTAATAACTTTAATAATATGAATAATCTAAAAAACTATGATTTAAAAAAAAAAAAAATTAGCTATCAACAATGGATATCATTGGAAAGTGTATTAAATTTGATATTTAATAGTGAAATCAATTATTAAATCCAATTATTGTAGAAAAAGTTATCACATTTTAAAGTTTGGAATAGAAAGAAATTTAAAACATGATTGTTCATTTTCCAAAATATGAAGGAGGCGTGTGTGCTCTTGAAATCTAACTCAATAATAATATTATAGTATAGATATCAAATTACTAGACTGTAATCCATGTGTTTACTCACTAACTAATGTTGTAAAAATATAGTATTTATATTTTAAATTAATTATCGAAAGTAAAATTTTATTATGCAATATTATTAACTTTTTTATGATAAATGGATTATAAGTTAAATTCAGCCTCAAACCCACAACCTTTAGAACTTTTTTCTAAAGTGTTATATTTCCGAACACTTGACCTAGAGGTCCTGAGTATATTTGAATAAAAGATGATTATTTTTCCATTTATTTATGAGAATTTGGCGTATATATGAAAATTTTAATATTAATATTTGGTAGAAAAATTAATAAATTAGTTGATTGAATTTTTATAATTATTATCAATTTACTATTATTAAATTAATTCAAATATATTGGGTCAAATGTAATATAATGGAAGAGAATTGACAATAACTTTGCGAATAACTGTACAAATTATAATTTCATATTTGAATGTAAAATAGTGAAAATAGTATTAGTATAAATTTACGAATAATTATAAAAACAATAAATTATAAATATCCGATGATAAAATATTTATTTAAAATCAAGAAGAAGCGACCAGCACCATTGTCTCAGTGATTAGACACTTCAACTTTGTTGCAAGAGTCATAGTTTGAAACTTGTGTAGCGTGATTCAAATATATATTGTTATGTAGTATGTTGTATACTACTTAAAACATATAGTACTAATATATACCACCATCTAAGTACTCAATTTTTCAAAAAAAAAGAAGAAGAAGAAAAGGCAAGGAACTTACTATATTTAATGACACATTCGAAAATTCTTCTATTTTGTCATAAATTTACATGATATGATATATCTAGAATCATTACACACAATTATTTGAGGTTAAGGTTGTACTCTCATGACACAATAATTAACTTTGAGTGAGTTTGTAATAATTTAGTGCCCTTTATAGTTTTCCCCATGTTGGATGCATTCCACACGACAATGATGATTTGCGCATTTCACGTCGTTCCCCCTTATGAGAAAAATGGATAGTTCACTTCCGACGCGGGCCCCTTCCCAATGCGTTCGACCCCACGTCCGATGCCAAATGTTATTTTCAGAAAATTAGATAATTTGATCTTTTATAATTCCCTTTTCGCTGTCCGTTTGTAAAAGAAATGCATTTTCATTTTATTGAATTTTCCCCGATTACACTTTATCCAAAATGTCACTTGTCACTTTCAGCTATCCCGTTCCCTTCTCAAAGAAAGAACCCTAATTGAAGTTAGATAAAAGTAGAAGAAAGAATAAAAGTGTTGAAATTAAACACACAATTGTTTTAAGTTCTCTAGAACTAATCATGTGCTCAAACTTGCCGTGACAAGCGCCCACTTGCTAAAACGGTAAAAAAAATCATCGAAAGGAAGGATTTTCTTTTGGAAAAAAAGACTTAAAATCAGCAATTTTGGAGTGTAGTTTGATACTAATTTGCATCATCAATATAAAAAAATAGTGCATATTTATCATATTGGTTTTTACCTCAATGTTGAATTGTTTCTATATTATTGTGTAGATAATATATTTTTATGGTAGGACAAATTTTTGAAATAAGCCTCTGAAAATAACTTACTGTAAAAATAGGTCCATATTCTAACCTGTTATGAAAATATGCATCCTTTTGTTTTTAGAGATTTATACATGCACATTATCTAAATGGAAATGAGTTATTTATTACATATGCATTTAAAGAATACGCATGTTACAATATTTTTTTTTAAATGACTTTCTACTTGCGCTTTTTGAAAATACACACGTAGGAATTGCGTTTTCATCAATGCAATATGTGTTTTCTTGCTCATTCCCACCTTTTCACTACTTTTAAATAAAAACCAAAGTCCATATTCCTAAATCTCAAACAGTATACCGCACAAAAAAACATTAAATTTCTATCTTTTATAATTTCTTAATCCTAAATAGATGGAAGACTTGTCTACATTTTCTCAGATAAGAGGTAAAAACCTAAAATTTTAACTTTGATTTGCAGAATTAGTTTTTGCTTTGTTACATGTTATTGTAGATGCAGTGTGTTGATTGGAATTTTTGATATTACAATTCAGGTTAGTGTATATACCGATTAGAACTGTGTAATTATCGATTAGAATCAATTTGTTGATCAGAGTGGAACCTGGACGACTGGATCAATTGATATAGGTATTTTTTATCTCCAACATGTGCATATAAGTGAAAACCAATCACATATGGAGGTATATTATTGCACAACCTTAATTCATCATTAATTAAATATGAAAATTCAAATCCATATAATTTTTTTCTACAGTGAATTTTATGGAATATGCAACTTCCACAATTCTTGCTATTGATCATCCAAGCAAGCTTAAACTAACAGATTGTAAAGCTTCCTGTCTCGAAGATAATTTAGGAATTGCACTCGACGATAATTTAGGAATGGATCGCTTTTGGAAATTATTTCGAATCAAACACCTTAGATTAGACCATCCTCTTATTACCATATTGTTTGATAGGTAGAGGTCAAAGACAAATATAATTCATTTTAGAGATAATGGATGACAATATTTGAACTTTTAACATAACCACTTTCATTCCAAAAGAAAATATCGAATCTGTATCTTCATTATCCTCTACATCATCAGTCAAAAAACCAACATCTCTAACATATTTTGTTACTAACTTTACTTCAAATTCACAAGAATTGATTTTAATCGCATCATAAACTGCAATGTTCCGTATTTTACGTGTCGAAGGATTGTAAAATATTTTTATTTTATTATTATGAGGTTGTATGATTCTATAATTTTGGGATATGTCTTTTAGAGACATTTTGCACACTTATGATTTTTTTCTAATTTCTATGTAAGCATTTTGATCTTAAAAATCTTGTTTGGGAAATAACTGTTGATAGGAGTCAAATAAGGGTCTCAAACCGACTCTATTTCTTCAGGATAATCGTTTTCCATTGTCTAGAGTGGTCGTAGTAGAAAAAATGACCTATGGTTTGAAATTTATGCATGTTTTACATTTTTAAATAAGCTAACCTGAATTAGTGCATAAATAGTGAAGCCCATTAGTCTAATTAGAGAATACTATAAATAGAGGGTTGAAGAGTCAAGTTAAAACTTTTCCCTCTCATTCTAAATTAGGTCTAAATCCTAATTATTCCTAGATCCATCCTAATTTCATCTAAAATCACCCAAATCGCTCTCTAAATCAAACTAGATTGTGGATTAGAGATTAGAATTATCGACTAGATATAGAAGATAGAGATCATTGTTTTTTTTCAAAAGTGCATTTCATTGCTGTCTGGATTGGATTTACATTCAAATTGGTTGAATTTGGTAATTGGTGAGTGCTTTATGCCTTCTCACTATACTATGCATGTTCATATGGTAGAATCACAGGATTTAACATGTTTTAAATTGATTTTTGGCCATAAAGAGTTTTCAACTTTAACTACATGTTAAACTGTGCATATGATTTAGATCGATTAGAAATCACCCTTGCTCATGCTCATATATTCGTGTCGTATGTATATCTATGTTAGAAATTGATCTTTTGTCTTATTTTGATGGATTGCATGTTTGATGGGATGAAATTGTTTGTTATTCTATGTTGATGATATGATTTGATGTTGTTCATTGTTGTTGTGATTGCATAGAAAGTTAGGTTGAATAATTGAGCAAATCGGAGGCAAAGTTTGTTGGAATTGAATGAAACTTGAAGGAGAGGCTCTGGAGTATTGGAAGAGTTCGTGGTGCAAGGCGTAAATTCCAATTCATTGACTACACAAGTCAACACTGAGTTGAGAGATCGGCACCGACATCTATAGTTTGGTACACATTGGCGGGGATTTTAGGGAAAGCGAGGATGTTGTTAGTAAAGGTTGCCTGAGGTGATGGATAGGTGATTGACTAAGTGTTGGAGGCTATGACGACTTGTTTCAAGAATATGAAGTAGGGTGCTTTGAAGAGAGGGCTTGTTCTATGATGACTTGATTTGTGTAGAGAAGTCAAGGTCAAAGCATTTAGGTATGTAGTACTAGAAGCAAGGAAAGAGCAGAAAAAAAAACTTAGCCATAAATTGGCTAAGCAGAGAGGTCGGGGCCGAGCAGAGAGGTCGGTACTGACTTTTAGGTTTACGCACAAATAGGTTAAAACTTCTAGAGGGTGAAGTGGAGGTCCTGTATATTGTGTTGGAGGTGTTGGCTCGTTTGTATTAGGTTGGATGATGATATAACAACATGATGAAAATCTTCATCTTCGGATGTTGGCTCGTGTATGGAATAGGATGCGAAGATGGCAGATCACAAAAGGGATGGGCCGTAGGATTAGGGAATGTGGAAGGTTTCCTCGTGCATAATGGAAACTGGATTGATCAAGAAGGGCTCGGTATCAAAATGTAGCAAAAGAGGGCTCGGGTGTATGTGCTAAGGAATCGTTGATGCTCAAAGCATTTTCTGTTGTACTCGAAGTAGGGGCATTGTAAGTGGCGACGCCTATGGGTCAATGAAGGGACCTGTATACCCTAGACCTATGGCTTGGGTCTAGTGTCTAACTTTGGGCTACGAGACACGTATCTAGCTTCGGGTTACAAGATGGAAGAGTACAATGGGGAACCGTGATTTCCATTAGTACCTGGTAGAAAGGAGGCCACATGAGCTATCATATATTTAGAGCATATGGAGTGATAATTAGGATTGTTTGATGGATGCTATGGTTGCTTCGGTTGCTCCCTTTAGTAGGCTATCACTCATAGGTATCAAGGGAAGTAGGTACTAGAGATTGAAATATCTAAAGACTAATATCTTTTATCTGGTTTATGGTATATCTTTATGACATTATAGAGTAGCATATTATAGTGTTGTATACTAACTCTTTGGTTGTAAGGACATGTCAAGTATGGTTCATGCACTCTTGTTTCTTATAATATTTACATATTTAATATTTTGGGTTTTATTTCCCGCTCATACAAGACTGTTTCCTGACCCAAGGTTTGTGCTTTGTCTCTTATTATCTTAGGTACCCCTAAATGAGTAGACTATATAACAAGTTTAGGGGATGCATTCCCTGTTCGAAGGACGAGCTAGATGGAGCTATCTCATATTATATACATATTGTAATGACCCACTTTTCCTTATAGTTTAAGCGGCCAATAAACCACATATGAACCACCCAAATTGAATGAAAATGCAGATTGTCATGAAAAAGAAAGAAGAAAGAAGACAAGAAGAAACTAAACAACACAAATCTCACAGCGGAACGAATGATCTATAATATATAGCAAATCTTTACACAAAAACGAAATTGTAATATATGTATATATAGATATCAATCAGAGTATACTAGCCTATTTCAGCCTGGACAGTTATAGCAATCTGCCCTCACAATATATAAAAAATGCAACCATGAATGCAACAAAAAAATAACCATGTATGTAAATATGTCTCTGGGCCCCTAGTTCTTCTCCTAAAGCTCCAAAAATAACCAACTAACCTAGAAATACGCTCGGTCTAACCCAAGCATTATAGGAAAACAACATCCGGACCAGTCTTGTAAACCACCGTGAGAAACATAATCAAATTGATTCATAAAGTTTAAATAACATTTCAAAATAAAGGTATCTCGTAAGACCACGCCACACATAAGCACAGACATGTTTTTACCTTATGATAACCAAAACCTTTTATATCAAAAAATCCAGGGAAATTATAATAATGTCTAAGGGAAAAAATAATAATAATCAAATAGCTGGTGAGTGTACATCACAACAATACTAGGTATAATTAAAAATTGATAAGGCGCGTAAGCTAATTGTGTAGGATTTCCATGAAGGTGCTCTCAGTACTTCGACGAGCCTCATAAGGATCAGAGATATCCTTCTGAAGCAGCATACATCCCTAGTGATGTACCATAGGAAAAACATAGCCGGTCTTTGTAAGACCGAGTGCACCGCCCTATGCATGCATAACAACTGTAAGTGACATCTAGGAGGAGCCAACTACACCCTATGGGTTTGCCAACCTTAGTGGCCATGTCTCCTATCTATGGTTTTAATCATTTTCATCGATGAGGTTATGTCCGTCATTCCAGCTTACGCACCACCATCAAAATAGATCATGGAATCCCGCATAGATTCCAATATCCCAACTGGTCTCAGAATCTCACACGGATTCCCACATCTCAAATAGATCTTGGAATCACGCATGGATTCCTATATCCCAACGGGCCTCGGAATCACACATGGATCCCAACATCTCAATATATCACAAATCTCCTCCATAGAACCCCATATGGTTTTCGGAGTGGTTATAGTCCAAGTCATCTCTTACAAGTACACTCTTTCACCTCACAGGTGCTCCACAAAACAATCGTCGATTTTCGAAATGCTCATACCGGTTCTTTAGGAAGTAATAATACAATACATAAGAGCAGAGATCACCCCCTAACCGTTGAAGTGGATGAATCTCTTTATCATTTGTCCTAGAAGAATGAAACGAGTTTATACGTATAGTATAGCACCCCCGATGGTAATTGTACCATATAATCCCCGTGTTTCCCCTATATATTTCCAGAGTCAAAATCGTTCGATGTTAAGTAGGAAATATTTCCCTACCACCAAAATTAAGAAGGATTGCATATTTAGGCCAAGATTTGATAGTTGGTTATTTAGTTATCAAATAAACAAGCATTCAAACAAGGATTACCTTCCCATGGAAATCACCAAGCCTATTTAAATATATCTTTTTTAAATTTTAATTCACATTTTAGATACTTGGAAATCACTTCCATATATTTATCTAAATGGGATAAGTATGTTCACAAACCACTATATTTCCAATACATAGAAAATATAACTATATACTTCTCTCAACGACATAAGTATATTCACAAACCATTTCATTTCAAAACTTAAAAGTTTGAAAGCCCATAAAAATAGATATGGAAAGTGCCATTCAATATCGACTATAGATCGTAGCTTACATAATGATTACGTCGTTATCCTAGTAAATCCATAGTAAACTGTAGGCAATCCCTGCCCCTCGAATTATGCCATGAATATCAACCATCTCTTTCCAAATTTCTTTATATTATAAATATTTCCATATTTAGTTACAAAGTTTCTTTATAAATCTCCAAATTTAATTACAAAGTTTCTTTATAAATCTCCAATCCCTTTTATAAAACATTCTTAATAAATCTCAAACCCCATTTACAAAACTTCTCCTTTTCAGATCTTTAAAACTCATTTATAAATTCTTTTAAAAATTTCCAAAGTAATTTATAAATCTCTTCCCCCATTTTAACAAACCACTTTAATAAACTCCTTAAGTCAACAAGGTTTCCTCGATAAACCATACATTATTTAAAATTACTTAAATTAATAAGTTATCATTTAAACATCCCTCTTTTCCATTCAATTTAAATCTTATTTAAAATAATAACTTTAAAATCTCACTAATAATATATTAAATTAGTTTTGAACACTATTATTGTATTAATAAGTTAACTTCAAAACAATATTAAGCTAATAATTAATTAACTTCAAAATATTAGTAAAACAGTAATTAATTAACTTTAAACTAATATCTTATGATAATTTATAAGCTTATAAATATAATTAAATAACTTAAATCAATATAATTAATTAACTTTGATTAAAATTAAAGTATAGATAATCATTTTAAATAAATAATTAAAATATTTTTAAACAATAACTAAATAACTTTAAAATAATATTTAAACATTCTTAAACAACATTTAAGAAATAACCTTTTAGAATCATAATAATAAAATAATTAACTTTAAATCATTATTAAAACAATTATAAATTATCTTTAAAATATTATTATTAATAAGTTATTGCTTTTTTATCTTATTACTAAATAATGATTATCTTTAGACCTTATAATAAAAATATTTATTCTTAAAATAATTTTCAAAACAATAATTGACTTAACAAATTTGAGAGAGGCTTAACGATCACAATGGTACTTAAATAGGCTACCATATCATTCAGTTTCACTTTTCAAGTTAATAAACAATATTTACATAAACAACAACTATGTAAATACATTCAATGCTTAACCATCATGGCTTAACATATCACATATTCTAAGTGGCATATCAGCTAACGACATATAATCAAATATCCAAATCTATAAAATATCAGAACGAGGATTTATTCTGCTAATTATTTTCCAAATTAATTTAATTAGAAGATCGGCATTTTATTCCACTAAACAAATGTCCAATTATCTTATTCAATCTAATTTAACTCAACAGTATTTTATTTGGCCAAATAAACATCAATAGTTAAAGTGTATAAATTTAAACGACGTTATTAATTAAAATAACATAATTTAAATCCTGTCCATTTTCATGTCATAAATTTATACAATACCAAATCTATCAATAGGTTACACAATAATGTTATACTCGTCAATATGAGTACAACACAAAAATCCATGGGTCAAACGAATTTAATATGAACCTGATATGGCATGTTAAAGTTACTAACTTATTATTTATATCAAAACCAATTTAAGAGGTTAAATTTTCTCACCTAGGCTAATGGGCCAAGCCCAACCATCCAAACACAAGTCCAACCTGCTACTCAACCATTGCTATATACCTTTCTTCTCCAAACTTTCAATAGTTTCTAGTACCAAATGCACTGTGCCAGATCACCACCATACCAGAGCTGTCTTGCCTACGCTACTAAGTCCACCTCCACCTGCTCGACCCTCGGGCACCATCCTCGTCACAGTCGAAGCCCAAAATCAACTTCTCCCCATTCAAACCATGTCCAAGTTCGCATATCCATCCCTCGTCGCTGCCTTGATCAACTAAAACCTTTGCCACCTATGTCGTCGCCTCTAGCACCCCGAGCGCCTCCACCACTCCGAGCGCCTCCATCATGCCACATGTGAAGCCACTCGACATCCCCATTTCACCACAGTTCGATGAAATCTAAACACCATCAAAAAATTCCTTAAAAACCTAATTCAATCAATTCCCATCAATTTACAACACTAAAGAAAAATCCGCCATGGCTATGCCCTTCGCTTTGCCCTAAAACTGCTCCCCGACATCTCTGATTAACCCTTAACCACTAGTCTGTCGAAAAAAATTCCTTCTCTACGACAATCGAGCTACTAAAAATGATACGAATGCTTCTAAAAATCTCCAACCTCCACTATGGACTCATCCGTATTCTCCGTTCGACAATCCATGATCGTCGAAAACTAACTTCTCCTCAAACTCTTACTGCTTTTGGATAATACATGCCACAAGTGTTGATGAAAATTCTTGAAATTGTTATCAAAATAAACTAGAGATCTAAACATACATCTTTCTTGTTATAACTCTTTGATAATTGTGGATAAATTTTGGAGGAATGATTTTTGAAGTTATGAAATTTGAATTTTTTGTGTTTCTGAAATTAACAGAGGAAGCAAATAGAAATGAAGAAGAAAAAGGCTTCGCTTCCTAACATACTCATATATATATACATGTTTAGGTGGTCAGATCCAACAAAAATCCATTTCCATGTCAAATCAAGGGAACGGTGTAGGGGGAACAAGTGAATGGCAACTGGTAGGGGAAAAGAAGAACAAGAGGTTGGCTGTGTGGAAGATGGCAGTGTACTGTGTAAAATTTGCCTATGTATATTTATATATTTATTTATTTTAAATTTGATTAGATTAGATTGGGCATTCTGCTATACCATATCACATCCGATCATGAGCCACGATCGACAGAATATGAAATATGACCACGTATAGAATTAGGATACGATCCCAAAAAAAAAAAATTGTCAAGTCATTAAATTTTGTGAAGTTTAAAAATACCAATGTTTGGCGTAAAATACATCAAATAAGAATTTATTCTTTTTCCCAAAAAAAAATTATGGAAAAATTCTAAAATTTAAAAATACGTCAATGGAAATCAACTCTCAGTCTGAAACAGATAAATTATCATATTTTAAATTCAAATCCGAATATTTAAATAAGTTAAATATTCAAATTGGAAGACCCAAAATACAGATTGTTACACATATATGGAGTCTACGCTTATTCTGTTGAGCAGCGCTATAAAGCTCATGATAGTGCTCGCTTATTACTCTCTATTAGAGACGGTTGTTGAGTTTGTTTCCATTGTATAAACTCTATTTTTGATGTATAGCTCCATGGATATTATAGTCTAGTGATGGTCTATTCACATTGTTATTACTATCTCTTTTGTTATACATGCGCTATTATATTTTATCCATGCGCTATGAGACATGATAGGTTATATGCTATATTGGTTCATTCTAAACCCTGATGATTGTCCAATATCGGGTGGGCATGATAGTAGTGCACTATTTATATACTATTAGTTTCGGTGGTATAGGACGGTCGTCATATTTTGTATCAGAGCTTGGTTACACTATTAATTGGAGTTGATTCCGCGGTCTTGTAGAGATAGGGAAGGTGTTATCAACTTAGACTGAATAGAGAGTATATATGTATGCAAGAGAGTGCGTACTTGTTATAAGTTTGGTTTTCAATACTATATAGTAATATATTATGTAGTATAATTCACATGCACATGAGTACCGTAGACATAGTATTTTAATGAGAAACTAATCATTCTTCTTACAGATAAGAATGAGCCAGCATACAAGGAATGTTGTAAGGAATTCTGCTTCAGGAGTAGAGGAAGGAGCGAGATCAAAAGTTGTTATGCCTAATGTACAAGCTATGTTCAATGCTCAAATGGCTAATATGATGAGGAATGCTCCTGGATGATGATGGGAAGATGTGCTCTAGTGCAAGCGCCTAGGGCTAATTTCGCCAAGCTAAGCAAAGATTATTCTACTCTTTGAGGGAAGCCCTTTCATGAGACGGAGTCGGCCATAGAAGTGCAAGATTGGTTGGACACTATTGAGCACATCTTCGGTGATATGGAGGTGGAAGATGCTATGCAAAGAAAGTTAGCTTCGAGACAGCTTCAGTGCCAAGCCATGAATTAGTGGAATGCTGTAACTATTGTTCTCCAGAGGATCTGTTCAGCTAGGATTAATTCAAGGCAAGGTTCGAGGTGAAGTTTATTTTGGCTGCTCAGAAGTCAGTTATGTTCATAAAATTTGTCAATCTTAAGTAGGGAGAGATGATAGTTTCTGAATATGTGGCAAAATTTGATGCTTTGTCTAAGTATAAGATGTTGTTCATTGGTACTCCATTGAGGAAGAATGAGAAATCCATCATTGGTTTGAATGACTACTTGGGTGAAAAGCTAGTGGACCAACTAGATGAGCCGTTTGAGAAGCTTATAGAGAAGGCACTTCGCCACGAAAGTTTATATCCTAAGGCTAATACTATTATTATTGTTTCATTGAGGAAGAGGAGCTAAAGACACATTAAGGCGGTGATGGCAAGAAGAAATGGAATAGGATGAGGAAGCAGCCCCAGGGTAAGTATGGCAAGAAGAAGGGTAAATGGGAACCTATTTGCTTCGGATGCAATGAGAAGGGTCATCTAAATAAAGTCTGTAAGACGAGTGTGAAGAAGAAATGTTACAAGTGTGATAAGCCTGGACATATGAAGAAGAATTGTCTAGAAAAGGATAAGCAAGTGGTATGGACACAGTCTTGACTTCATTGAGTGCTCCTTCATTGAAGGAGAAGGGGAAGGGAGTCTTCATTCAAGGTACGCATTCTATTGGTGATGTTTCGGTTCAAGTTTTGTTTAGTGCCGATGCTTCTCATTTATTCATCTGTAGTTACCTAGTAGAATGAATGGGATTGGAACATAAGATAGTAGACCAACCCTTAATCGTGACAAACCGTATTAAAGGCTCTATTGTCCTTTGCATGGTTTGTCGTGGCCTAGTTTTATCAAGTCATGGATGCCCTTTGGTCTGTGATTGATTTGTTTTGAAGTTTGTTAGGTTTGAGATTATCTTGGGTATGGATTGGGTTAGGAAATATGTGGTCATAGTGGATTATGAGAAGTTGCCGGTGACAGTCGAAGATGTGGTTGCTCGAACGGTACTGATTAGCTTCCTACCAAAGGATGGGGTGATGCTTAGCTTTCTATATTCGCTTGAGGATCTACATTAGGGATTGTCATATGTGCCTGTCTCTGGAGAGTATCCACATTAGATAGATTGAGTTTTCGATATACTTATTGAAGAAAGCAAGACCAATAACTATGCCTTTGCGGCGTATGGAACTTAGAGAGCAGAAGGAGCTGGAGGTGCAAGTGAATGACCTATTGAGGAAAGGGTTCATTCGGAGAAGCATATCTGAGTGGGGCACACCTGTAGTATTTGCAATGAAGGTGAATAACTCTTTGAGATTGTGTATGGATTATCTTGAGATGAGTAAAGTGACGCGGAAGAACAAGTATCCACTCCCATGCACTGATGACTTGTTCGATCAACTGCACGGTGCGAAGGTGTTCTCCCAAATGGATTTGGCAACGGGATTTCACCAATTGAGAGTAGCGAAGGAGAGTGTGCCTATTGATATGTTTTTTATTCCATCAAGTTTATATGATTGGTTTGTGATACCATTTGGATTGACCAATACTCCGACGTACTTTGTGGATATCATGAATCGGGTTTTTAGAGATCAGTTGAACAAATTTGTGCTTGTGTTAATGGATGATATTCTGATCTACTCTGGGGCCGAAGAAGAGCATGAAACGCACTTGAAGATTGTGCTAGAAATATATAGAGGGCACAGACTAAGAGCCAAGTTCTATTAGTGTCTCTTTTGGAGGGAAGAAGTGAGATTGTTGGGTCACGTCATTTCAGTACATGGAATAGCAGTAGATCTTGTGAAGGCAGTAGTGGTCCAGGATTGGAATCGGCTCAAGTTGCTACGAATGTGAGAAGTTTCCCAAGATTGGAAGGGGGTATTATAAATGCTTCATAAACGATTTCTCGAAGATAGCTGCACCATTGACCAATTTGATGAGTGCGCTAGTGTTGACCATTCTAAGTGGAAATGAAGAGTTGACAGTATATACCGATGCTTGTGGTACTGGATTGGGTTTGGTGTTAATGCAAAAGGGAAGGGTTGTCACTTATGCAAGTTAACAGCTAAAGCCGCATAAAAGAAATTATCCAACTCATAATTTAGAATTGGCGGCAATTTTGTTTACTCCGAAGACGCGGAGGCACAATTTGTTGGGAGCAAGTTTTGAGCTATTCGAAGACCATAAATCATTGAAGTACCTTTTCTCTCAAAAGGATCTCAACCTTCAACGTCAATGATGGTTGGATTTTTTTGGCCTCTTATGATGTCAACATTTCCTACACTCTAGGAAAAGGGAATGCAGTCGCTGATGCGTTGAGTAGAAGATATGCTAGATTAGGTGAAATGTTCTTAGAATGGAAGCAGATAGAATATATTACCGGATTTTATTTTAGGCTTCCCTATGGGTCAGAACCTAAAATGTTGCAAATTTTTCGATTGGACCTACTTTAATTAAAAGGACCGGTACTAGTCAGAAGCGAGTTGTTAGGCTAGCGAAGATCATACCAGAGATAGAAGAAGGTGTAGAGTTTGAAGACATAAAATAATATGAATTCTACTGAGAAGGTTTGGCTTTGTAAGGATGGAAGATTATTTGTTCTATATGTTGATGGATTGATAGAAGAAGTGCTAAGAGAGTGTCATCATTCCAGATTGACTATTTATCTAGGCGGCAACAAGATGTATCGATACATGAAGCAAACATATTACTGGGAAGGTATGAAGAGGGACATTGGGGGCATCCATCTTGAAGTATATAAAATGTCAGTTTGTAAAGGCAGAGCAAAAGAAACCTAGTGGATTAGTGGAACCATTAAAGATTCCTGGATGGAATAGGAACAAGTAAATCCATTGATGGATTGCTGAGGTTTCGATCATGGTCGATGGCATTTGGTTCATAGTAGATCAGCTGGACAAGAATGCAAGATTTAAACCCGTCAAGTCAAGTAGAACAGCATCCAAGATGGCAGAGTTGTATGTAAAGTGGATAGTACTATTTCACGATGTGTCAAAGAGCATTATGAGTGACTGAAACCCGTTGTTACAAGAGGCGTTAGGGATCGAGCTGTATCTTCGTACAGCTTATCACCCATAAACGGATGGGAAGACTGAAAGAATAAATTGTTTATTGGAAAATCTCTTGGGAGCATGTATTATAAATTTTTAAGAGTCATAGGATGATCATTTGCATTTGGTAGAGTTTGAATACAATGATAGCTATCAATCGAGTATTGATATGGCTCCGTACGAAGCACTGTATGACCGACCGTATAATTCTCTTTTATGTTAGTAGGAAGAGGGTGAGAGTTTGATACTTGGGCCCGATATGATTAGAGAGACTTTGAAGAAGATCGAGGTCAATCAGCAGTGAATGAAAGCTTCTTAGGATTGACACAGAAGCTACATGGATAAGAAAGGAAGGGAGTTAGAGTTTTCTGTCGGAGATATGGTGTTTGTAATGGTCTCTCATCTAAAGAATGTTGTTCGATACTGTAGAAAGGGGAAGTTGGCACCAAAATTCGTAGGACCTTTTTCGATAGTCGAGAGAATCGAGAAGCTAGCATATAAGGTCGACTTACCTCAGAAGATGTTGGGTGTGCGCAACATTTTTCATGTCTCCTGTCTATGGAAGTATGTGCATGACTCTGGCATGAATGTCACATCATATGAGCTAGATGATGTTGATGTAGAACTAGAAGTTTCTACACCTCATACGCCGCTTTGTATTGTTGGGTACGATACAAAATAGCTTAGGAGAAAGATGGTGAAGCTAGTAAAGGTACAATGGAGTGAAAGTGAGATTGTATGTGGGAGACGAAAGAGGGCATGATGACTTCTTATCTGGAGCTCTTTGGATGGTAAAATCCACTGTTTATCGTATCTTCTTTCACCATCGTATATTATATTTGATAGGTTGGTATTTCAAATACATAGATAGGTCACCTATGCTATTGATTGCTTTGTTGGTTGTGTGAGATGTTTGATGGTTGCGTATGATTGATAGGCATGCGGGATGACTATGTTGCTTATACTTCGGCTTGTTTGAGGTGGAAATCTTATTAGAGCTATAACTTTTGATAGGAGTCAAATTAGGATCTCAAACCAGTTCCATTGCTTCAGGATGATGGTTTCCCATTTCGTAAAGTGTCATAATAGAAAAAGGGACTTACGGTATGAAATTTATGCATGTTTTAAGTTTTTAAAACTACTGGCCAGAATTAGTGTGTAATTAGCGAAGCCTATTAATTGCCCCATTAGTCTAATTAGAGAATATAATAAATAGAGGGCTAAAGAGTCAAGTTAAACCTTTTTCCTCTCATTTTAAATCAAGTCTAAAACCTATTTAGCTCTAGATCCATCCTAATTTAATCAAAAATCACTTAAATTGCTCTCTAAATCAAACTAGATTGTGGATTAGAGATTAAATCATCGACTAGAAGATAGAGATCATCATTTTTCTTGATTTGAAGTGCATTCCATTGTTGTTCGGATTGGATTTACATTAATATTGGTTGAATTTGGTAATTGGTGAGTGGTTTATGTCTTCTCACTACATTATGCATGTTTATATGGTAGAATCATAGGATTTAACATGCTTTAAATTGTTTTTTGGCCATAAAACCTTTTTCAACTTTAATTACATGTTAAACTATACGTATGATTTAGATTGATAAGAAATCATCCCTGCTCATGCTCATCTATTCATGTTTTATGTAGATCTATGTAATTGATCATTTGTCTTATTTTAGTGGATTACATGTTTGATGGGATGAAATTGTTTGTTATTCTATGTTGATGATATAATTTGGTGTTGTTCATTAGTGTTATGATTGCATAAAAAGTTAGGTTGAAGAATTGAGCAAATCAGAGGCAAAGTTTGTCAGAATTGGATGAAATTTATTGAAGAGGCTCTGAAGTAATGGAAGAGCTCGTGGTTCAAAGCCCAAGTTCGAATTCATTAACTACATAAGGCAACATTGAGTAAAGTGGTCGGCATTGACATATGTAGATTGGTCAATGATGGTGGTGATTTTGGGGAGAGCAAAGATGTTTCTGGTAAAGGTTGCCTAGATGAGGGATTGGTGGTTGGCTAAGTGTTGGAGGCTTTGAAGACTTGTTTCTAGAATATGAAGTAGGGTGCTTTGACGAGAGGACTTGTTCTATGATGACTTGATTTGTGTAGAGAAGTTAGGCTCAAAGTATATGGGCATAGAGTACTAGAAGCAAGGAAGGGGAGGAAGAAAACTAAGCCACAAATTGGCTAAGTAGAGAGGTCGGAGCCGGATAGAGAGGTACGTACGGAATTCTAGGGTTAGGCCCAAATAGGATGAAACCACTGGGAGGTGAAGTGGAGGTCACATATATCGTGCGGGAGGTGTTGGCTCATTCATATCAGGTTGGATGATGATATAACAGTATGATGAAAAGCTATTGTCTTCGAATGTTGGCTTATGTTGGGAGTAGATGCTGAAGATGGAAACTCGCAAAGGGGGTGGGCCATAGGATCAAGGAACGTGGCGGGGTTCCTCATGAATAATGGAAATTAGATTAGCCAAGACTGGCTCGATATCCGAATGGGCCAAAGGAGGGTTCGGGTGTATGTGCTGATGAATGATTGATTCTTAGATTGTTTTCTGCTATACTCGAAGTAGGGATTGTTCGTACCTTAGGTATTTGTTTTGATGATAACAACCATAGAACATTATATAAAATATAGATACTAATTTTTCATCAAGATATATATAGTATATAGTGTAGGATATTAGATAGGTATTGATTAAGAAGACTGTATATTATCAAGATGCTGATATCAAGAGAAGACTCAAGATGCTGTTATAAGATTTCAAGCGTTTAAGAATGAAGTCTCATGAGTATTGAAGAGTTTAAGATTTCAAGATATTGCAGGTAAGTTATAGAGTCATTGAATTTATGTTAAAACCTTGATATCACTTTCATGATATCTCTCATCTTCTCTAATTTTTTTTTAAAATTTGTTTTTCAAATATTCTATTTTTAAAATAATCTTTTCAAAATATATCTCAAAATGATTTTCAAATCTCTTATACTTATTAAGATATTATTTTAGTTTTTTTTCAGTTTATCTATATTGAATTTTTGTTTTACTTTAATAATTTATAACTATACTAATTTTATATATGTTATTTACATTATGTTGAATGTTCTTATTAAATCTTTCAAAATTATTTTATAAAGTTTTATTAAGTTGTATTTTAATTAAAAATTGTATAAACTAATTTAAATGATTCTGCAAAGTATCAAATTATTTTAAAAAGCAATGAATTTTCAAAATAATTTTTATAAAGCATTTTTCAATTTTGTGAAGGATATGTCGACATATCCAAATCCTATATGTCGATATAGTAGCCGTAAATTTCAAAATTCAAATTTTAAATGGAAGTGTCTTTTCGTCGTTTCTCTTCGCGAATGGACATGACCATTGTTTCCCTATATATACCAGACTTCCAAATGAATTTTCATTAACTACTTGCTTATTTTCTCTCCTCTTTTAACTCTCTTGATTTCTATATCAGTTTCTATAAAACCTCTGCTAAAATTCAACTAGAATCAAATTCAATCATTATTACTTTGATTCTCTCTTTCATATACTCTCTAATTTCTCTCATATCTCTCTCAAGATCAAGTGCTACTCAAGAGTTATAGGATCGATTCAAAATCGAAGATCTAAGTTTGTAAACTATATGAAATCATACTTTTATACTTCATGATATGCATGATATCCGTGAAATCCAAATAGGTGTGATTGTAGCCTGTTTAAATCAATTGCGTGTGCTTAGTAGCCCATAAATCTAGTGGGCGTGCTTGTGGCCCTGAAATCAAGTAGCTCTACTAGAGGCCAGGATTCTGAAAGGTGTGTCTCATAGCCTTGAAGTCGAGATGTATTGCATTTACTAGTAAAAAGAAATCCGTACAAGGAATTGTGTAGGACTGGTTGTAGGGTAATTTCGAACCAGTATAAAATCCTAGTGTGTTCTTTCCTATTTTACTTTTACTGCATCTTTTACTTATACTTTGATTCTGTGATTGTTAGTTACATCATTTCAAGTAGAATATTAAATAATTTGAAAAATATTCATATAATCCATTAAACGCTATTCACCTCTCCTCTGGTGCTAATTTAGCCATAAGATCCCTATTTAACTAACTCACTTTTGGAATCAGCGCATTGGTTTCAAGAATATTCATAACCTGATTTTTGTTAAAGTTTTATGGCAATTTTTGATAATATTTTTAACACTATTTTCAAAAAGATAATTCGCAAAATCATCATAATGTTGTCGTATAAATTTGCATCCGTTCATTATAAAATGTCATGTGATCTTTTGAAAAGGTATGAATTGCAGGAACAAATGTGTTACATGACTTTTTATGAACAGACACTTGCTGATCAAACACTATAGATCAAGAAGGACAAATAGATATTGGATGCTCAAGGTGCATGGCTGGAAATCCAAAGAATTTGAAGGATGTGTTTTACAAAGATGGTGGATCGATAAATTTTGGAGAAAACTCTAAAAGATATTTGATTGACGTCGGCAATGTTAGTAATTCTAAAACTCCTACTATTTCTAATATTTGATTAGTAATGAATTTAAAAATTAATCTATTGAGCGTTTGTCAATTGTGTAATAAGGGTCTCAAAATTAAATTCGTAAAAGATAAATGTCGTATTGAAGATAATGATTCAAACATTATCTTTAAAGGCATTAGGAAATGAAACATCTATATACTAAGTATGAGAATCTCAAATGATAACTTTTGTCTTTTAGCTGAATCAAGTAACCCTTGGATTTGGAATAAAAGATCTATTCATTTGAATTTCAAACTAATATCTAAAATTGCTAAAAATAATCTAGTTAGAGATATTTCCAAAATAAATTTTAAAGTTAATAATTTATGCGATGCATGTCAATAAGGAAAACCTAAAAATGTTCCTTTAGATAAAAAGATATGATTTATCTTCTCAAACCCTTTGAACTTCTTCAATTATATATTTTCGGTCCCCTATATATACAATCTATAAATCAGGGTAGATACATATTCGTAATCGTAGATGATTACTCTATGTTTACTTGGCCATTTATTAAAACTTAAAAGTGATACTTTTGAAATGTTTAAAATCTTGTTAAACGAATTCAAGATCAAATTGTATGATCGATTTCATCCTAGAAGGGAGTGAATAGGGTGATACTAATAATTATAAAAATTTAATGCGGAAGTATATAAAATAATCTTAGCACTGATAATAGCAGAATAATAGCAACACAGGTAACAACAAAATGCAAAAAGCAGAAATAGAACAACATAGATTTACCCAGCTTCAGCAAAACTCTGCCTATGTGCTGCCCCCAAGATTTCTACTAGAAATTAAGTAGTCAGACACTTACACACGTAAACTCACGACACCCGCTATTGACTAACCTAACTCTACACTCAAAATCCTACTACAATTCAGCCACTGAATTACGCTCGAACTACACCACCATAGTTCATCCCCTAGTCACACGACTACATTTTACAAAAGTTTAAATGACAAATTACAAGATAAAAAACAGTAAAGCCCTAATTTCTATTTTAGCCCAAAAGATATTATAAGCTGGCCCAAATAAAAACGTGATAGTTTTTATTCCCTTTCTCCTTTTTATATTATTTGGCCGGTTCCTTGTACTTCGTTGCTTTGATATTGGCTGTGTCATTCCTCTCCATGATATTAGGGTTTTGAAAATTTGAGACTGCAATCAAGTAGATATCCTCATGATTGTTTTGTCGATTGATCATCTCTCTGATTTGCGATCGGCTGCTTCAAATTACGGCGAGCGCGTATACTTGGTTGAAAATTTGGTACGTGATATTCCTTTTCGATTTTGATTATGCTCGACTTTTGATTCGAGTTATTGATTTGATTTTGATTTTAGAGTATATCCGGAATGTTTCTCTTGAACTCAAATCATTTATTGCCAATGATGTTAAAGGGTTTAAATAGGGTTTGATACCCTATAATCACGTTCGCATGATACTTTTTGAATTCTTCAGCGAATTTTTCTACCGTTCGATTTGTAATTGAGTGTTAGTGATGTTTTCTGACTAGTTCAATTTGTATATTTTCTATTTACCTAATTATCACGGCTTTGAATTTGCTTTGGAATTATGTTTCGTTCTTTTCTCTGTTGACTTCAGTCACTTGATTTTGTGAAAATATTTACTTATTCGATTTGCTATCACCTGACTTTGACTTGTGTTCATGCCTATAGCATTTTTGACTTGATTGTACGATATTAGTCTAGGTTGCATTGAGCTCCGTCCACTGTTTATTCGAGTCTACACTGTGCACTGCACACACACACACATATGTGTGTGTGTGTGTGTTTGCACGTATATATGTATACTTGTGAAACTTTGCTCGACGTGATACTCTGTTGCTTGCTTTCATTGTTCACTGTATTGAGTTATTGTGTGCCTCTGGTCTAGTTGGTGTTGCGGTGTTGAACTATGTCAGGTTTTAATGTGTATGCATATGTACTAGTTTGTAGCCTTGAGCCAGTTTGCATTTGAACCTGACTGTGCAGTCTGCACTTTTATTGTCCACTGCCTTGTTCCCTCTGTCTTTCACTTGGTTGTTGTATATGTCTATTGCAGTTTTGCATTTTTGTGAATCATGTAGTCTGCATGTGATTATTGATTTGAGATACTGCCTTGTATTTGCAGTCTTCATTTCTGGGTTAGTTGTGTTTTGTACATGCAGTGTCTTCATGTTGCATTGCATGCATATTTGTGTGATCTCTGATATATTTCACTGTAGTCTTGTTGGTTCATTGTTTTCTTGTGTCTAATCTTCGAGCTAGTTTTCATATGACTACACTTCTGTTGTAGTTTGCATTTTTGTGAGCTAGTTATTTCCACTTGTTAAACCTACTGTTGCATTGCATCATGTGTGTTCATGTTGTTTGTACTGTGCATTCATGTGCTTGCTGTCCTATTGCGGTCGTGTGCATTTTGTTCATATTGTACCTGTGTCATATTGCTTCGAGGCAGTTTGCATTTGCCTGTTGTCACTGCATATTGCTACTGGTATCAGTCCATGTCATGTTTTGATACATTTTTTTATGTGTGTTCATTTACATTGCTTCGAAACTATTTGTTGTCGATGTGCATGCCTCTAATGCATCTTAATATGATTGTTACTCTGGTCATTGCATTCATACTTCATGTTGTCTGGACTTGAGTCGATTTGCATCGCTGATGATCATCATGTTTAGTTTTTGTGCACCACTTTCTGCCTTTTTGAACCAGTTCATTGTTGAGCTTCTGTTTATTCATGTTCGTGCTTTTGAACTCATATATGTGTATGCATATATATGTGCATATATGTATATATGTTTATGTGGTCATGTTGACGTATATACGTACTCCAGCTTTGTTGTTATTTGATGTTCTGTATTGAATTTTGGTTGATACTCGAGTTTGAGTGATTGAGTCATTTTCATGTGTACTCACTGAAATTTTCGGTCGAGGCTTGCTCCGGTCATTAAAACTTGACCATTCTATTTTTTTTGTAGTGCACCTGAGTTGAACCTAGCTTTGGCTCGGGTTTGACCTTATGCTTGTATCATGACTGTATTTGTATCGCACATGAGTTGAATCCATCCTCGGCTCAGGTCTGACCTTATGCTCACCTGTCCCTGCAGTTTTATCACGTGTATATCGTTGTGCATGGCCTTGTGGCATGTAAAGTGATACATCGTACATGTCTAGGTTGTTTGTGTAAGATGAATTCAAAAACAAATATGATGACGAACAACCCAAATAACTGAGGCAAATAACATTTTCAAAATACACATTTAATTTTACACTACAAAATATTTCTTTTTCATTTTAACTACATAAGCGTTTATTTTGCAGATAGCTCGGATGCTGGATACAAATTGGAATACAATTGAAGAACAATTATGAGTAGACGAGTGATATGTAGTGAGGTGCTGATGTAAATGATAATTGTATAGTGAAAAATTGTGTTGTAATTGAAAATTTTGCATATATAGTGAGAGCTCAGTTTTGTACTATTCAAAATTGTAATAAATTATTTGTTTGAATAAAATATCTGTTTGAATTTAAATTCTGTGTTATTTATTTTATTCAGCAAATATTTATTTACTTATGTGAAAAATAAAATATTACATTAACAAATACATTTAAATGAATATATATATATATATATATGGAAATAAAAAAATAGCAAACATATTTAAATGAATATATGTATATATATATGTTTATTATCATCAAACAAAAATCATATACTAGCATATTCAACAATCTCCCTCTTTTGATGATAACTGTAATATCCCGGAATTTCCAAAAATTTAAAATGTGATAATCTCTTAATTTAAATTATTTGAATTGATAAAAATTGTTATTTTCAAAAATAAATAACCAAGTAATAATAATATAATGTTTTAATTATGGTTATAAATTAGTTTTAGAATAAGAATAATTATTTTGTTTGTATAAATAAATTCTAAATAGATTTATTGTGTTCAAAATTAACAAGTGTGTTTAAAAATATTTATATCTGTGTATTTAAAATTGATTTTAAAATAGGATGGATCATTTGTAAATAAAAATGAGCTTATTAAAAATAGATATTTATGTTTATTTAAATTGATTTTCAGATTTGATTTTTAAATTGACTTTGAATTAAATATAAATTTGAATTCAAGGAATATACATACATCTTAAAATAGAATAATAATATAGTTTGAATTTAAAATATATAGATAATGTTTTTAATTAAAAATAAGATTTGTTTTGTATTATTCTTTTTATAGAAATTTATCTATGGAAATTTGGATTTGTATTTATTTAATAGGAATAAATACAAGGCTTTTGAAATATAATTTTTAAAACGAGTTTGCAATATTGTATATAATTTTATTTAAATTATATTTGATTTCATTTCTTTTTAAAGATTGTATATATATAAATTTAGAAACATTTATAAATGTATTTGTTAATTAGGAATTTAATTAGAAAAGCATTTTTTTAAATTAAGAAAGCATATTAGTAATTAGAAAATTTATTTAAAAAGCTTTTAAATTTCTTTTAGAATTAGAATAAACTCAATTTGATGAGTGTTAAGTTAGGAATCATTTAAATAACCAGTGTTACAACATTTATGAAAATTTAAGACAAGTGTCCATTATTTTTTTTAATTTTCTTTTAATTTAATAAATTTGAAATTTACCTTTATAAACACCACCTTTCTTTATGTTTCTTTTTCTTTAAAATTTTGTGTTCATGCCTAAAAGAAACTTGAATATCCATGCAAATCTTCACTCAACATCCTAAAACCAAAAATCCTCAAAACCATGCTCAAATCAATATCTTGTAAAATCTACAAATTTTGTCCACCTGTAAAACTTTTTCCAAAAGCCTGCATCTACTCCTCAAATTCAAGCACCATCCTGAAAATAAATTTGTAACCCTGTAACCCAATACCATGATCTGAAATCATGCAAAGATTCAAAAAAACTTTCAATCCAGATCTGAATTTCTCATGTCTGCATCACCTTTCACATGCATGCAAGTGTGAATCTGGTTCAAGGGTTTTTCTGTTTCAAAGGGGCTTCATCATCATGTTCAAAGCATTTCTGCAAGTACTCCAGTTTTTAAACGCATCAAGTTCAAATTTATTTTGCAAGCCTTCAAAATGCAAAATCTAGAAAGCAAATTCAGTGAAAAGGCTTCCTGTTCTTTTTTTCAAATCTCTGCACTTCTTTTAAATAGAGATGAGTAAACACCAACTTTTAAATCCTAAGTGATATCTGATCTATTGCTTGTTAAATTTTCTCCAATAATTAATGCCTGTGTGTTTATATATGAATGTAGCATGAATGTATTCTTTGGGTGCATGTCAGGTTATATTCAGGTCTTCTCTGTTTCCATATTACAGAGTTTCAAATTAGTTCAAATTTTCAATTGTCTCATCTTCTCATAACTGAAGTGACTTAGTTGCAAAATAATAAATGTTTGCTTAGTCATAATTTAAAACATAAAAATGTATTTGAGCTAAACAGTTGAAATTTATCTAAAAAAAAAGAAGACAGTGGAAGTCTTTATATCTTGAAAAATTAAACTTTGAAATTTGCTGTTCTAGAACTATAATTTGAATTCATTTAGGAAGTTAGGATTTTTAGGACAAGAATCATAATTTTTAAAATTGAATTGAGTGAGGAAATGGGGGTTTTTTGGAATTTGAGTTTATGTCAAATTCTGATGATCTATGTTTTCGGGGTGTTCGAAATTTTTGATGGAGCTAGAAGCATATTTGGGTAGTGTGGTAAAAATGGTGGCAGCGCGGGAAGATTGCCATGGCGTCGGCGGTGAGGATATTTGGGTTTTAACCCTAAATTCTGTAGGCCTGGGAATAAGGGTCATTTCCACTTACCAGGGTGATCAAGATCAATAGGTCTTCGGTGGTGGCTTCGTGGACGATCAGTGATGAAGTAGCCGGAGTTTCGTGTCATCTGGCGGTCGGAGGTGCGAGATTGAGACGAATTTGGTCATGGTGTATGGAACTAGTTTTCAACTGGTAGTTCGATTTTGATCTGAAGGTATTGCTAGTGTTTGAATGATCCGAGTTTGTTGTAATGGCGATGGATGACGTGCAGGAAGGTTCATCTATGATCGGAGCTATCTCCGGTGATGTGCATGTGCACAGGGAGGAGGAATTGTATCAGTTGATTGGGTTTGATGTTAGTCTCGAGGAGATGCTCGGGTGGAATTGAGTTGTGCTCGGAGTGGATCTCGAGTTACCTCATGTAGCTTGTATTGTATAGCCTGTTAACTGTTTAGATTTATCGGTTTTAAAATTTGAAATTTAAATTAAGCTTTTGAAATTTAAGAAAAGAATTGAACTTAAAGGGTTCAAGTGGTTCTCAGATTCAAACTGAAGCAGTTTGATTTAAAAGAAATCTTCAAAAGTTTCTTTTTAGTTTTATAAAACAAGTTTTAAATTTAATAAAAGGAAGTTTTAAACTTTTGCAATGAAATTTGCTTTTTTTAAAATTCTATCCTTTATATAAAAAAAGATGATTTCTTAAACACTTTGATTAAGAAGTGTGAAGTTTGTTAAATTTAAAATTTGTTAAGAAAATTAAAGTAATTTTAAATTTAAGTTAAGAAATGGAATTTTTAAAGGTTTATATAAAGGTAAGTTTTTAAATTAAAATTTGAATCTAGTTTTTTTAAAAACTATCAACCAATAAATGTTTAAAAAGTTATGTTATGATAACTTTAATTTATCAAATTAAAATGATATTTTGTTTTGAATCTTAATAAATGATTTAATTAAGTAAGTTATGTATAAAGATAAAATGGTTTTAAATTTTCAATGGTAATTAAGATATAAATAAGATAATGTTTTATCTTAAGATAATTAAAATATTTTTAACTTGAAATTAATTAAGTTAATTAAGGAAAATTTAAGCTTAATTAATTAATTTAATTAATGATGATTAAGAAATAATTAAGAGAAATTAATTAAGAGAAATTAATTAATTTAATTTATTTAAAATTATTAAAAATTAAAAATTAATTAATTTGAGGTTAATTAATTAAGTAATTAAGGTTGATTAATTTGTAATTAGATATTAATTAACTTGTAATTGAAAGGGGTACTTAATTTGTAATTAAGTTTTATTAATTTATAATTAAGCTTTATTAATTAATAATTGAGAAATAATTAATTAATAATTCAAGTTAACTAAGGATTAATTAACTATTATTAAAGGGTAATTAATTTTAATTAAGAATTGATTGATTATGATTATGAATTAATTAATTTGTAGTTAAGGTTGTTAATTAATAATTAAGTTTTATTAATTAATGATTAAGAGGTAATTAACTGGTTAATTAAGATTAATTAATTAATTATAAAAGTAATTAGTGATTGATTGCTTTGTATTAAAGAATTGATCAATAATTGAGATTTATTAATTAATAGTTGAAGATAATTAATATGTTAATTTAAGATTAATTTGGTTAAAGAGTAATTAAGGAATGAATTACTCGATTATGATTTATGAGATGAGTGTGATTAAGTGAGTTAATTAATTTGTAAATTAATTAAGAATAGTCACTTGATAAATGATTAAGTATGTTTACTTAATAAATTTGATAAGGGTAATTACTTAAGATAAGTATTGATGAATAAATTACGGAGGGGAAATTGGGATAAGTGAAATTACTGATTGGGAAGTAATTTTAAATGGATAATTACTTGTTAAAGTAATTAAGGGTTTATTACTTGGTGTGATAAATCAAAGAATTTATAAAAGTAATTAAAAGTAATTAAGAAGTAATTAAGAATAATTAATTACTATTAACATTTACTAAAGATGATTAATTGAAAACAATTAATTTAAGCATGATTAAATTAATGTAATTAATTAAGAAATAATGTAATTAATTATAGTTAATTAATTAATGAAAGTAATTAATCAAGGTTCATTAATTTATACGATTAATGAGAATAATTAAGAATTAATTACTTGATTAAGAGTTAATTAATCAAGGTTGATTAATTAGGATGATGATTAATTAATTGGTTTAATTAATGTTTATTTAAGCAAGATTTATTGTGATGAAGGTAATCAATTTAATTAATTTTAAATTAATTAAGAGATGAAGTAATTAATTTAATTCACTTTAAATTAATTAGAGATAGAGATAGTTAATTTAATTCATTTTAGATTAATTATGTTGTGATTAAGTAAATTCATTGTTTATGTATGAATGGATGACATTGATTGTCTTGAATGGATGTAATCTCAGGAATGAGATAAATAATGTTGTGTGGTATGAATGCTTGGTTGCATTGTGATGGTAATATAGATTATCTATTGTGATGATAATATGGATTACCTATTTTGTTATGGATCATCTCTTCATTTTGATAATGTGATTATCAATTGTGATATTGCAAATTATCTATTCTGTGTGCACATAGATAGTTAAATTGAATTGTTTAACTTTAAACAACTTGGACCCAAAAGATACGTTTTGGATTTCGATGAGACCGGGATCAGGTTTCCATATTTGGATATCCGAAAACCACATCGATCCAAATTAACGATAGGTCGTGAATCTCTTATAAAGAGTGAAGACTCGAGGTTTAAGAACGAGTGTTAAGTTAGGAATCATTTAAATAACAAGTGTTGCAACATTTATGAAAATTTAAGATAAGTGTCCATTATTTTTTTTAATTTTCTTTTAATTTAATAAATCTGAAATTTACCTATATAAACACCACCTTTCTTTATTTTTCTTTTTCTTTAAAATTTTGTGTTCATGCCTAAAAGAAACTTGAATATCCATGCAAATCTTCACTCAACATCCTAAAACCAAAAATCCTCAAAACCATGCTCAAATCAATATCGTCTAAAATCTACAAATTTTGTCCACCTGTAAAACTTTTTCCAAAAGCCTGCATCTACTCTTCAAATTCAAGCACTATCCTGAAAATAAATTTGTAACCCTGCAACCCAATACCATGATCTTAAATCATGCAAAGATTCAAAACAACTTTCAATCCAGATCTGAATTTCTCATGTCTGCATCACCTTTCACATGCATGCAAGTGTGAATCTGGTTCAAGGGTTTTTCTGTTTCAAAGGGGCTTCATCATCAAGTTCAAAGCATTTATGCAAGTACTCCAGTTTTTAAAAGCATCAAGTTCAAATTTATTTTGCAAGCCTTCAAAATGCAAAATCTGGAAAGCAAATTCAGTGAAAAGGCTTCCTGTTCTTTTTTTCAAATCTCTGCACTTCTTTTAAATAGAGGTGAGTAAACACCAATTTTTAAATCCTAAGTGATATCTGATCTATTGCTTGTTAAATTTTCTCCAATAATTAATGCCTGTGTGTTTATATATGAATGTAGCGTGAATGTATTCTTTGGGTGCATGTCAGGTTATATTCAGGTCTTCTCTGTTTCCATATTACAGAGTTTCAAATTAGTTCAAATTTTCAATTGTCTCATCTTCTCATAACTGAAGTGACTTAGTTGCAAAATAATAAATGTTTGCTTAGTCATAATTTAAAACATAAAAATGAATTTGAGCTAAACAGTTGAAATTTATCTAAAAAAAAGAAGACAGTGGAATTCTTTATATCTTGAAAAACTAAACTTTGAAATTTGCTGTTCTAGAACTATAATTTGAATTCATTTAGGAAGTTAGGATTTTTAGGACAAGAATCATAATTTTTAAATTTGAATTGAGTGCGGAAATGGGGGTTTTCTGGAATTTGAGTTTATGTCAAATTTTGATGATCTATGTATTCGGGGTGTTTGAAATTTATGATGGAGTTAGAAGCATGTTTGGGTAGTGTGGTAAAAATGGTGGCAGCGCTGGAAGATTGCCGTGGCGTCGGCGGTGAGGATATTTGGGTCTTAACCCTAAATTCTGTAGGCCTGGGAATAAGGGTCATTTCCACTTATCAGGGTGATCAAGATCAATAGGTCTTCGGTGGTGGCTTCGTGGACGATCAGTGATGAAGTAGCTGGTGTTTCGTGTCATCTGGCGGTCGGAGGTGCGAGATTGAGACGAATTTGGTCATGGTGTATGGAACCAGTTTTGAACTAGTAGTTCGATTTTGATCTGAAGGTATTGCTAGTGTTTGAATGATCTGAGTTTGTTGTAATGGCGATGGATGACGTGCAGGAAGGTTCATCTATGATCGGAGCTGTCTTCGGTGATGTGCATATGCACAGGGAGGAGGAATTGTATCAGTTGATTGGGTTTGATGTTAGTCTCGCGGAGATGCTCGGGTGGAATTGAGTTGTGCTCGGAGTGGATCTCGAGTTACCTCATGTAGCTTGTATTGTATAGCCTGTTAACAGTTTATAGTTATAGGTTTTAAAATTTGAAATTTAAATTAAGCTTTTGAAATTTAAGAAAAGAATTGAACTTAAAGGGTTCGAGTGGTTCTCAGATTCAAACTGAAGCAGTTTGATTTAAAAGAAATCTTCAAAAGTTTCTTTTTATTTTTATAAAACAAGTTTTAAATTTAATAAAAGGAAGTTTTAAACTTTTGCAATGAAATTTGCTTTTTTTTGAATTCTATCCTTTATATAAAAAAAGATGATTTCTTAAACACTTTGATCAAGAAGTGTGAAGTTTGTTAAATTTAAAATTTGTTAAGAAAATTAAAGTAATTTTAAATTTAAGTTAAGAAATGGAATTTTTAAAGGTTTATATAAAGGTAAGTTTTTAAATTAAAATTTGAATCTAGTTTTTTTAAAAACTATCAACCAATAAATGTTTAAAAAGTTATGTTATGATAACTTTAATTTATCAAATTAAAATGATATTTTGTTTTGAATCTTAATAAATGATTTAATTAAGTAAGTTATGTATAAAGATAAAATGGTTTTAAATTTTCAATGGTAATTAAGATATAAATAAGATAATGTTTTATCTTAAGATAATTAAAATATTTTTAACTTGAAATTAATTAAGTTAATTAAGGAAAATTTAAGCTTAATTAATTAATTTAATTAATGATGATTAAGAAATAATTAAGAGAAATTAATTAAGAGAAATTAATTAATTTAATTTATTTAAAAATTAAAAATTAATTAATTTGAGGTTAATTAATTAAGTAATTAATGTTGATTAATTTGTAATTAGAGATTAATTAACTTGTAATTGAAAAGGGTACTTAATTTGTAATTAAGTTTTATTAATTTATAATTAAGCTTTATTAATTAATAATTGAGAAATAATTAATTAATAATTCAAGTTAACTAAAGATTAATTAACTATTATTAAAGGGTAATTAATTTTAATTAAGAATTGATTGATTATGATTATGAATTAATTAATTTGTAGTTAAGGTTGTTAATTAATAATTAAGTTTTATTAATTAATGATTAAGAGGTAATTAACTGGTTAGTTAAGATTAATTAATTAATTATAAATTAATTAGTGATTGATTGCTTTGTATTAAAGAATTGATCAATAATTTAGATTTATTAATTAATAGTTGAAGATAATTAATCTGTTAATTTAAGATTAATTTGGTTAAAGAGTAACTAAGGAATGAATTACTCGATTATGATTTATGAGATGAGTGTGATTAAGTGAGTTAATTAATTTGTAAATTAATTAAGAATAGTCACTTGATAAATGATTAAGTATGTTTACTTAATAAATTTGATAAGGGTAATTACTTAAGATAAGTATATATGAATAAATTACGGAGGGAGGGGGGAGGGGAAATTGGGATAAGTGAAATTACTGATTGGGAAGTAATTTTAAATGGATAATTACTTATTAAAGTAATTAAGGGTTTATTACTTGGTGTGATAAATCAAAGAATTTATAAAAGTAATTAAAAGTAATTAAGAAGAAGTAATTAAGAATAATTAATTACTATTAACATTTATTAAAGATGATTAATTGAAAACAATTAATTTAAGCATGATTAAATTAATGTAATTAGTTAAGAAATAATGTAATTAATTAGAGTTAATTAATTAATGAAAGTAATTAATTAAGGTTCATTAATTTATATGATTAATGAGAATAATTAAGAATTAATTACTTGATTAAGAGTTAATTAATCAAGGTTGATTAATTAGGATGATGATTAATTAATTGGTTTAATTAATGTTTATTTAAGCAAGATTTATTGTGATGAAGGTAATTAATTTAATTAATTTTAAATTAATTAAGAGATGAAGTAATTAATTTAATTCACTTTAAATTAATTAGAGATAGAGATAGTTAATTTAATTCATTTTAAATTAATTATGTTGTGATTAAGTAAATTCATTGCTTATGTATGAATGGATGACATTGATTGTCTTGAATGGATGTAATCTCAGGAATGAGATAAATAATGTTGTGTGGTATGAATGCTTGGTTGCATTGTGATGGTAATATAGATTATCTATTGTTATGATAATATGGATTACCTATTTTGTTATGGATCATCTCTTCATTTTGATAATGTGATTATCAATTGTGATATTGCAAATTATCTATTCTATGTGTATATAGATAGTTAAATTGAATTGTTTAACTTTAAACAACTTAGACCTAAAAGATACGTTTTGGATTTCGATGAGACCGGGATCGGGTTTCCATATTTGGATATCCGAAAACCTCATCGATCCAAATTAATGATAGGTCGTGAATCTCTTATGAAGAGTGAAGACTCGAGGTTTAAGAACTATTCATCAGTATAACTCTGAGGTTGATCCGTGATGAGTTTGACGAGTAGTACTTTCAGATTCGAGATGAAGATTTAGAGTGCAAGGGTTATTGTCGTTAACTCTGAGGGTGATTCCAAAATGAGTGTAACGAGATAATGCCTTCGGTTTTGTTCGAACCCGAAACGAACTCGTATGGATTGAATGCTTTCAGAACATCGTCAGGTGGACGATGAGCATTCTAAGTGGTGTGTTCACTAAAGGTAATCGTAGCCTCAAGCCTCATCAACTGGGAATAGCTAAAACAAGGGAGGTGCAGCAAGGCTTCATGGGTAGCCCCCACTTGAGAGTATGATTTACCCCTGTCTAGATGTCCCTTTTATTTCGGCTCTATGGATGGTTGAATAGCTACATCCGCCGGGGTTGTCTTATTCGAAACTGTTCAATAAGGAATGGTTCCGGCTTTGTGTTGCGGGGGAGCGGGCGTACTCCTCGGTACGGTGATCTAGGCCACGTACTGTGACGGGCGGTACCCTAGTAGCCCTGCCATTGTATGGAATCCAAAATCCAATAAGTGCCATCGGATTTGATTTTATTACCCACTTTTGTGGCTAGTAGCTGGAATTTAATAATGTAACAATTTCGGCTATTTCATATTTATTTGAAAACCCTAGACACTATTATAATATCACTGAATTTCTATCAAATAATTTGGTTAGCGTAAGGTAAAAACTTTTCCGTGTTTATGTGTGGGAAGTCTTACGTGATACCTTTTCTTTCAAAAAGTTTTTAAAAGTTAAGAAACTTTAACCATTTACTCACACCAGACCCATGTCTGACCCGGAGTTTATCTTCTGTTTTCTTAAACTCTTGGGTACTCAAATTTTTACGAGTAGCCAGGGGAATTTAGGTTGGCTTGACGAATTCTGGAAGTGCAATGGAGCAGGAGGCTTCTGCGTATAGCTATATAGTATTCCGCTGTGTGTTCTTTGAGTTGTTTGTCTTTAAGTTGTATAACTAGACATGTGTTTATAACTATCTAGCATGTGTTGTTTTAGCTGTGTACCTCTGATGTATATGATACTATGTAATGTATTATGTGATTAATATAATTTATTCGTTCCGCTGTTTAGATTCTGATGTTGTTCCTTTCTTCTTCTTTGTCTTTTCTCTTTTCTATCCCTTTCTTTCTTACAAATGATGCGATTTTCTGTGGTGAGAAAGTTGCGTCGTTTCAATAACAAACATATATTTAAGATTTTGAATTTGTTAAATGTATTTGGTCATTGATGAACTCTATTTGCTTCCTCTATTTGAATGCTTCCTCTCTACAACAAAGCTCTCCCTTCATATATGCATGAGAATAAATAAAAATATGCAAATGAACCTAGATGCAAATAGAAAATACAAAATAAATTATTTGACCTTTATTTACCAAAATCTTAACTCTTCTCTCCCCCTTTTGTTATCAGCAAAAGAGTAGCAGTGTTAGAAAAATAGAGATAAAGTGATAGATATTAATACAACATTAATACCTAATCGAGTATAAATATTAAATTTCAATAAAAAATCAAACAAAAATCATAAATACTCTATTTGGCGCATATTCCACTTTAGAATGATAGGGATGATGTCATCATATAAAAGCATATAGTTGTGTCTATTTGTGGTATATTTATATCAAAAATTTGAATATCTATTAACCATTCATAACCTTTAGGACTTTTAAATGAGATTAGTAGAATTCCTAAGTTTTATATATAAAAAAATGAATTCAAATATCTTCTAACCATGCATAACTTTAAGGAATTTTAAATTGGGATTAGAATCAACTTGTTTATTTAATAATTAATTTTGATATGCATTCCATACATGCATAACCGTGAGGACTTTAAGTGATCCTGAAAGCACGTAATAAAAAATTCCAAGTATTTCACGCAAGCATAACCGTGAGGACTTTTAAATGAGAGCGAATGCTTTGGATTTTTGTATTGCTAAAAGTATAATAAAATGAAAGTAGATAATTTCCTGTTTAAAATACCAAATATTGACATATTATATTAGATTTTTATGAGTGATGGTCGATAGAAATATGATAGAAATAGAAATGGTCATGGAGTTTTTACCAACAAAAAGTTTCTATAACTCTTGTTTAAATTTCTAAAGAAATTTACTAAATATACCGTCTCAGATTATAATATATAATCAATATCAACTCTCATCACTTTTTCAATCACTATTTATCTTTTTGATAATCAGTAGGGAGTCAGATTAGTTGATGTAGTCATTTAAAATCAAATCCAAAAGTAATTATGAAGACAAATTTTCTTAAATGACTAATCTGAAACAAGGTGAACTATTTTCTAAAGGGGTTTTAAAAAAAAAGTCTGACATTTTGAAAATCATTTGAAGTGAAAAATATGCAGATATTTTCTTTGAAAACGATGCAACTACTGAATTTCTCAACATAAATCACGTTCCACTAGTAATATTTCTATCAACTAGATTACCAGTGTTATCTGCATCTGAATTTCCCTTTGACTCAAGATTATTATGTCATAGACCAGACCGTGAAGTGTGCAACTAAATATTTTAAAATCATTCTTAACAGCTTTTAAATGAAATTGAATTGAAGCCGTACAAATAAATAAATAGTGAACATAGTGACAGATCCAGAAAAAAATATATCCACGTGTATCATGAGTAATCATCAACCAACAAAACATCATATTAATCCAAAAAAATCTATATGAAGAGTTCAAAGACTCTAGATGTACATGTAGAGTTCTCGACATAAAAAGTTAATTGGCCAACATGAATAAGTCAGAATCAAGATCAACATTCATTTCTTTATCACATAACTGGCTAATTTAAATTCAGATTATGGTGCACACATTTAATATATCGTTCAAGATAGATGTACCATTACCCATTTTAACTTTACGATAATTTTTTGTTATTGCACATTGTGATTTTATCACCTTTATACTAGGCTAAGGAACTTAGAATTGTCGCTCAATATGTGCCTGGAACAGCCAGGATCCAGGTAACACTATTGTTGTTCCTTAGCCTACCACCACACCTACACGAGAAATGATTTTTGTGACCTATTTGTTTTTGTAGGTCAACGGTTGTTAGTGGCAAATGATTTTGATAAATATGTTTGAGTAGACTCAAAACTATTTATATTTGTTCCTTTTAGCACCCAGATTTGTTTGACTTTAAGGGATTTTATATCCTTGCCTTTTGGAATCCAAATTGGAATAGTTTTCACGTGTTTGGGTCTATACCAACAATTATAATGATTATGTCCAGTTTTTCCATAAATTGCGCACTTGAAATTACTTAACTAATTTCACATCCAGTACGTTCAGATTGATTATACCCAAGTCCTTGTCTAACAGGATTGACAGTTTGTTTCCCTGATAGCATATTTAACGATTTTTATCCTTTGGAAAATTTTCCTAAAGTTGTAGACAATTGTTGGACTTGTGTTTTAAGAGATTAATTTTCTTTCGATTGTCGTGTGCACTTTTTAATAGAATTTTCTCTCCTCGTGTTCTCACTTTCTTCCAAAATCAGTATTTCATTTTCATGTTATTTAATTTTAATTTCTGATTTTTTTAATTTCTTCTTCTAATGTTGGACACTTTTCACACTTAGGGCACTTGGTTTGGTAGTTTTTTATTAATTGATCAAGCTGTTTATTTAAATCTATCTAAGTATCCCTTTGTGATTAAATTTTAGCGTATTTCTCCTTAAGTCATTCGAAATAGCCATTTACTTCGTGAAAATATATAAGTAATCCCGAGTGAGTGAGTTTTGATACCTTGCTTGGCTCGTCATCATCACTATCAGTTATATCACCTTGAAGGCACAAATCTGCTTTTTCACTCTCATTTCTAGTGCTTTTATTATCTTTATTGATTTCATCCCAAGTGGCTGCAAAACTTCTCCTTTTCCATTTCTTTCCATGGCTGAGTAGATTTTGAGGGCAATTGGGCTTGACATGACCGGGCTGTTGCACTTGTGACAAATGATCTCGTGTTCTTCTGAGTTGTCTAGTGCTTTGACTATTCTGCTATTTAGTTTTTGATTTAGAGCTGGATTTCCGTATTTATGATTTCACCTTTTGAATTTCTTTATTAATAGTGCCAGCTCAGCTGCTCCATCGTCGTCGTCATCATCACTTTCTGTTGTTCCTTTGATAACCATCGATTTCTTTCGAGTATCATCTCCTTCATGCTCTTCCTTTAATTTCATTTCTAGCTCGCAAACGGTGAGATTTCCAATGAGTTCTTCAACTTTGACTTGTTTCAAATCCTTTGATTCTTGAATGTCTGTAACTTTTGCTTCTAAACTTCATGGAAGGACTCTGAGGAATTTTCGGACTATTTCAACTCTATGTATGATTTTTCGAGAGCTTTTGATTTGTATACGAGATTGGAAAGTTATCCATACATCTCTTTGAAATTTTCATCTTTGGCCATTGTGAAGTTCTCATATTCGCTACTAAGCATGGCAAGGCAAGATTCTTGAGACGTTCTTTCATAAGTCACTTAAAGCGCGTGCCATATTTCCTATGCAGTTAGACAATGTGAGACATGATTAAATTCAATTTGATCCAATGAACATATAATAGAATTCATAGCTTTAGCATTAGAATTCTACAGTTTATTTTCTAGATCTGTCCGTTGATCCATCAGTTTATCTGTTTCCTAATTATCTACCACTATAGTTGGTGTCCATATACTATCTCAATTATTCCAAGCATCAATCGTTTTCAGAAAAATTTTCATTCTATTTTTCTAGCAAGCATATTCACCATTGAACATTGGTGGTCTAACTATGGGCTAATCCTCAGCAAAAGCATTATTAAAAGAAGCCATTTTAAAAATTCGAACTTTTTTAAAACAAAATTGGTTTTTGAAAAACTAAAATTTTAAAACAAAAATTGGCGTTTTGTTTCTAGCTCTGATACCACTTGTAGGATCGATTTCACCTTGGAATAGGGATGAACAGATAATTATAAAAATTTAATGAGGAAGTATGTAAAATAATTGCAGCACTGATAATAGCAGAATATAAAAAGCAGAAATAGAACAACACAGATTTACCCAGCTTCAGCAAAGCCCTACCTATGTGCTGCCCTAAGGTTTCTACTAGAAATTAAGTAGTCAGACGCTTAGACACGTAAACTCACGACACCCGCTATTGACTAATCTAACTCTATGCTCCTACCACAACTTAGCCACCGAGTTGCGAATTCTCAAACTACACCACCGTAGTTCCTCCACTAGTCACATGACTAGACTTTACAAAAGTTTAAAAACAAAATAAAAAACAATAAAACCCTAATTTTTATTTTAGCCCAAAAGATATTATAAGCCGGCCCAAATAAAAAACGTGATAATTTTTTTCCCTTTCTCCTTTTAATATATTCGGCCGGTTCCTTGTACTTCATTGCTTTGAAAAGGGCTGTGTTCGTTCCTCTTCATGAAATTAGGATTCTGGAAATTTGAGGTCGCCGATTTAAATTGATCAATCAAGTAGATATTCTCGTGATTGTTTTGTCGATTGAACGTCTCTCCGATTTGCGAACGTCTACTTCAAATTGTGTCGAGTGTCTATAGTTGGTTGAAAAATTCGTACGTGATATTCCTTTTCGATGCTCGACTTTTGATTCGAGTTACTAATTGATTTTGGTTTAAGAGTATACCCTGAATGTTTGTCTTAAACTCGAATAAATTGATTGCCGATGAGGTTAAATGGTTTAAATAGCAGTGTTCGATCCCCTATAATCTCGTTCCCATGATATTGCTTGAATTCTTCAGTGAATTTGTTCTGCTGTTCGATTTGTAAGTGAGTGTCGGTGTTGTTTTCTGATTAGTACAATTTGTATATTTTCTGTTTACTTGATTATGATGGCTTTGAATTTTCTTTGGAATTTTGTTCTGTTCTTTTCTTTGTTGACTTTCGTCACTTGATTTTGTGAGAATATTTACTTATTCGATTTGCTATCACCTAACTTTGACTTGTTTTCGTGCCTATAGCATTTTCGACCTGATTGTGCTATATTAGTCTGGGTTGCATTGAGCTCTGTCCACTATTCATTTGAGTCTGCACTATGCACTAAATACACACACACACACACACACACACACACACACACACACACACACACACACACACATGTGTGTGTTTGCGCACGTATATATGTATACTTTTGAAGCTTTGCTCAACTTGACATTTTGTTGCTTGCTTGCATTGTTAACTGCACTGAGCTATTGTATGCCTCTGGTCTAGTTGGTATTGCAGTGTTAAAGTGTGTCTGGTTTCTATGTGCATGCATATATACTGGGTTGTAGCCTTGAGCCAGTTTGCATTTGAACTTGACTGTGCAATCTGCACTTGTATTGTCGACTGTCGTGTTCCCTCTGTCCTTCACTTGGTTGTTGTATACCTCTATTGAAGTTTGTATTTTAGTAAATCATATAGTCTGCATGTGATTATTGATTTGAGATACTGCCTTGTATTTGTAGTCTTCATTTCTGGGTTTAATTGTGTTTTCTACATTCAGTGTCTTCATGTTGCATTGCATTCATATTTGTGTGATCTCTGATATATTTCACCATAGTCTTGTTGCTTCATTGTTTTCTTTTGTATAGTCTTCCGGCTAGTTTTAATGTGACCACACTTCTGTTGTAGTTTGCATTTGTGTGAGCTAGTTATTTCCACTTGTAAAACCTGCTGTTGCATTGCATCATGTGCGAACATGTAGTCGGCATTGTGCATTAATGTGCTTGCTATCTCATTACAGTCTTGTGCATTGAGTTCATATTGTAGCTATGTCATATTGCTTCGAGTCATATTGCATTTTCTTGTTGTCACTACATATTGCTACTTGTATCAGTCCATGTCAGGTTTTGATACATTTTTTTCATGTATGTTCATTTACATTGCTTGGAAACTATTTGTTGTTGTGCATGCCTCTAATGAAGCATGATATGATTGTTACTCTAGTCATTGCATTCATACGTCATGTTTTCTAGATTTGAGTTGAGTTGCATCTCTGATGATCTTCACGTTTAGTTGTTTTGCACCACTTTCTGCCTTTTTGAACTGGTTCATTGTTGAGCTTTTGTTTATTCATGCTGGTGCTTTTGAACTCATATGTGTATACATATATGTGTGCATATATGTATATATGTTTATGTGGTCATGTTGATGTATATGCATGCTCCAACTTTGTTGTTATTTGATGTTCTATTTTGAATTTCGGTTGACACTTGAGTTTGAGTGGTTAAGTAATTTTCATGTGCACTCACTGAAATTTTTGGTCGAGGCTTGCTCCAGTTATTAAAACTTGACCATTCTATTTTTGTTTTTGTAGTGCACCTTGGTTGAACCTAGCTTTGCCTCATGTTTGATCTTGTGCATGTATCGTGAGTTTATTTGTATCGCACTTGAGTTGAATCCAGCGTCGGCTCGAATTTGACCTTGTGCTCACTTGTCCCTGTAGTTTTATCAAGGGTATATCGGTATGCATGGTCTTCTGGCATGCACAGTGATACACTGTGCATGCCATAGGTTGTTCATGTAAAATGAATTCAAAAATGAATGTGATGACGAACAACCCAAATAACTGAGGCAAATAACATTTTCAAAATACACATTTAATTTTACACTACAAAATATTTCTTTTTCAATTTTACCGCGGCAGTGTTTATTTTGCAAATAGCTCAGATGTTGGATACAAATTGGGATACAGTTGAAAAAAAATATGAGTGAACGAGTGACATGTAATGAGGCGCTGATGTAAATGATAATTATATAGTGTAAAATTGTGTTGTAATTGAAAAATGTGTATATATAGTGAGAGCTCAAATTTGTACTATTCGAAATTGTAATTAATTATTTGTTTGAATAAAATATTTGTTTGAATTTAAATTCCGTGTTATTTATTTTATTCAGAAAATATTTATTTAATTATGTGAAAAATAAAATAGTACATTAACAAATACATTTAAATGAACATATATATGAAAAAAAGTACAATAGAAAATATATTTAAATGAATATATATATATATATATATCTGTGTGTGTGTGTGTGTGTTTGTGTTTATTATTATCAAACAAAAATCATATACTAGCATATTCAACACAAATGATTAGTAACTTAAAACTATTCGGAGTGATCATGGTGGGGAATTCGAAAATGAAAATATTGAGAATTTTTGTAATAAGAAAACTATAACTCATAAATTTTCATTTCCAAAAACATCACAACAAAATGGAGTAGTAGAACATGAAAATTGGGCAATTCAAGAGTGCACTGGAACTATGCTAAATGATAATAATTTACCTAATTTTTTTCAGCTGAAGCAGTTGGTACTGCATGTTATATATTAAGTAGAATTTTAATAAGACCATTAACTAAGAAAACATCATATGAATTATTCTGTAAAAAATTCCTAAAGTATCATACTTTAAAAATTTTGATAGTAAAAATTTTATTTGAAATACTAAAGATAATTTGGATAAATTTGATGTTAAACCAGATAAAGTAACCTTTATTGGATATTCAAATAGAAGTAAAGCTTATAGAGTTTTCAATACTAAACTAATACTATTGAAGAAGTATTGCATGTTTCATTTGACAAATATTTTAAATATTATAATGAAGAAGAAAAAATTGATAACCCAAACGAAATTAGTAATAGTGAGATTACCAAAAGCGAAAATAACAATATTTCGAAAAATTCACTTCCAAATTAAAAAAATACTTAAAAGATCATCCGGTAGAAAATATACATGGAAATATTGAATCGTTGTTAAAACTAGAAATCAACTAAATAAAATGAATAACGTTGCCTTTATTTCAACCACTGAACCTAAAAATCCAAAAGAAGCATCAAATGATGATTCATGGATTCTTGCCATGCAAGAGGACTGAATCAATTTAAAAGAAATAATGTATGAGAATTAGTCCTAAGACCTAAGAATAAATCCATAATAGGAACTAAATGGGTATAAATAAACAAAATGAACGAACAAGGAGAAGTTGTGAGAAATAAAGCTCGATTTGTTGCACAAGGTTATTGTCAAGAAGGAATAGATTCCATGAAACCTTTGCGCCCGTAGTAAGTTTAGAAGCTATACGAATTTTACTTGCTTTTGCTAATCGTAATAATTTTAAGTTATATCAAATGGATATTAAAAGTGCATTTTTAAACGGTTTTATCAAAGAAGATGTATATATAGAATAACCCTCACTTTTTCAGGACGAAAAACTACCTAATCATATTTAAAAATTAAAGGCTTTGTATGATCTAAAATAGGCTCCAAGAGCTTAGTATGACAGACTTAAATCCTATCTATTACAATCAAATTTTGAAATAGGCAATGTAGATAGCAAACCTTTTTATTAAAAGAGATAAAAATGATATTCAGACAATACAAATATGTACAGTGATATCATTTTTGAATCTACCAAGAATAAACTAAATAAAGAGTTTTCAGAAATAACGACTATGGAATTTGAAATGAGTCATACAAGAGAAATAAATTATTTTCTAGGATTACAAATAAAAAAATTGAGTAATGGAATTTTTATTTGTCAAGATAAATATACTAAAGATTTAGTTAAAAAATTTGGTATGTCCAATACCACTGGTAAACTAACTCCCACAACGACTAATGAAAATTTTAATAAAGAAGATAATTTAAAAGATGTATATTAAAAATTATACAGATGAATGATTGGATCACTATTCTAACTGCTAGTGGACCTAATACCTAATATAATACAGTCTTCAACTCTGCACAAAATATCAGTCTCAACCTAAAGAAACTCATTTAAAATTCGTGAAAACGAATTTTGAGATATGTAAACAACACATTGGACTCTTTTACCAAAAAAAGATTCCTTTGAATGAATTTCATATAGTGATGCTGACTATGCTGGTTGCTAATCAGACCAAAAAAATACAAGCATAACTTGTCACTTTTTGGGACATTCTCTTGTTTTCCGTTGTTGTATGAAGCAAAACTCTACATCTCTATCTACAACAGAAGAAGAATATGTTTCAGCAGCATTAGTCTGTTCATGGGTTATCTGTGTGCAACAAACTTTAAAAGATTTTGGTATAAATTTTACTAAATCACCAATACATTGTTATAATACAAGTGCGATCAATCTAGTAAAAATCCAACTCATCATGCTAGAACTGAACATATTGATATAAGACACCATTTATTAAATGATAATGTAAACAAAGAAATAATGTCACTTCAGTTTATAAACACTGAAAATCATATAAGTGATATATTAACAAAACTATCCAATCAAACATCATTTGCTAAATTAAGAAGAGAGGTAGAAATTTGTTCTCTATCAGAAATATAAAAATAATGAAGTAAAAATTAAAAATATAAAGAAAAACAAAATTATTTAAATAAGACTATGTATGTTGACATACCCTACCCTCATATGTTGACATATAATGATAAATTCTGTTTTTTATTTTCCCTCCATAATTTATGTTGTTGGTTATATAATAACCAAAATTTGACTTTCTTCTTCATTTTTCTATATTCTTTCTATTTTAAACTTCTAAAATAAATAAACCATGGCCTTCGTTAATTTCAAATGTTCTAGAGAAAAAAATCTATCATTTTCCTTTTCTTCTCCTACTCAAGGCCCCTTCCAAAGCATTACTATGGCCAAGATCACTAAAATGAAGGGTGAAATGAAGAATATTCTGCAAATGCTCATCGAATTTCAAGTGGTACAACTTGTACGACCAAGGAACAAGAGAAGCAAACAAGAATTCTTCGCACTTTGCAAAAATATCTATTGGATAATCCTATAAATCCAATAGTTATTGAAGATGAGTCTGCAAATTTGGCTATTCATAACCCTATTCAAGGAAGCGTTGATGAGGAAAAAGATGAGGAAGAAGAAGAGGATGAAGAATGCATAGAGGAAGATAATGAGGTTCGATACGTTGGTATGTTTCGATCGAGATGGAAATCTCATCGAACAAAATGGGAACTTCTGCCTTCATTATCCTCACCGCCTTATTCACAAACCCCCAATCGTTAGAAAATCATGTTAGGATAATAATTGATTTTCCTTGATTGTTTCATTGTGTGGTATGTATATTTGATTTGATTTAACCGTTTTACTTTATTGATATATGTATAGTATAGGTTTGATTGAATTGTGATTACTTTGTATTGTGATATTGGATGAATATATAGTTTGGTATGGTTACTATTGATGATTTGTGTTATCACTCATCATTTCTTATATATCATTCTTATCATTATTATTATAGTATCTTAGTTAAGGGGAGTTATAATTTTAGTTAGTTATTTTTGTCGAGGACAAAGCGAGAGAAATATATAAAATCTAAGCATAGATTAAAGGGTGTTTTTGTAACTCAAAGGATGTTATATTATATTTTATATACAAAGTGGTCAACATCAAAAAGGGGGAGGTTGTTAGTACCTTAGATATTTTTATTGATGATAACAACTACATGCCATTATGTAAAATATAGATACTAATGTTTTATTAAGATGTATATAATATATAGTGTAGGATATTAGACATGTATTGATTAAGAAGACTGTACAGTATCAAGATGTTGATATCAAGAGTAGATCATGATGCTGATATAAAGCCTCAAGAGTTCAAAAATGAAGACTCATGAGCATTGAAGAGTTCAAGATTTCAAGATATTCTAGATAATTTATAAAGTCATAGAATTTATGCTAAAACCTTGATAGCACATTCCCGATATTCCTCGTCTTCTCTAATTTTGTTTTTAAAATGGTTTTACAGATATTCTATTTTTAAAATAATTATTTTGAAATATTTCTCAAAATTATTTTCAAATCTCTTATGCTTATTAAGGTATTATTTTAGTGTTCTTAAGTTTATATATATTGAATTTTTCTTTATACTTTAATAATATATAACTACATTGGTTTTTTATACGTTATTTATATTATATTGAATATTCTTATTAAATTATTCAAAATTATTTTATAAAGTCCTATTAAGTTATATTTTGATTAGAATTTGTATAAACTATACTTATATTATTCTACAAAGTATTAAATTAATTTACAAAGCAACAGATTTTCAAGATAATTTTCATAAAATATTTTTCAGTTTTGTGAAAGATATGTCAACATATCCAAATCTTATATGTAGACATAGTAGCCGTAAGTTTAAAAATTCAAATTTTGAATAGAAGTGTCTTTTCGTCGTTTCTCTTCGCCAATGGACATGACAATTATTTTCCTATATATGCCAGACATCCAAATGAATTTTCATTAACTACTTTCTTATTTTTCTCTCCTCTTTTCACTCTATTGATTTCCAAGTCAATTTCTATAAAAACTCTACCAGAATTTGACCAGGATCAAATTCAATCATTGCTAGTTTGGTTTTCTTTCATATACTCTCTGATTTCTCTCATCTCTCTCATTATCAAGTGTTATTCAAGAGTTATAGGATCGATTGTAATCAAAATCGAAGATCTTAGTCTATAAACTGAATATCTTAGTCTATAAACTTTATAAAATCATACTCATATAGTCTATGGTGTGCTTGATATCCCTGAAATCCAAATAGGTGTGACTGTAGCCTTTTGAATCAATTAGGTGTGCTTAGTAACTTGTAAATCTTATGGGTGTGCTTGTGGCCCGAAAACCAAGTGGCTCTACCTAGAGGCCAGGATTCTGAGGGGAGGGGTGTCTTGTAGCCTTGAAATCAATATTAAATTGGAATTTACTAGTTGAAAAGAAACCCGTACAAGGAATTATGCGGGACTGGATGTAGGGTAACTCTGAACCAGTATAAAATCCTGATATGTTCTTTCCTATTTTACTGTTAATGCATTTACTTTTATCAATACTTTGATTCTGTGATTGTTAACTACACCATTCCAAGTATAATCTTAAAGAATTTGAAAAATATTCATACAATCCATTAAACACTACTCACCACCCTCTAGTTCTAATTTAGCATTAAAATCTTTATTCCGCTAACTCACATGGGTTTTGTAAGTGGGGACACCCATAGGTCAATGAAAGGACCTCTATATCCTGGACCTGTGGCTTTGGGTCTAGTAACCAACTTTAGGCTGCAAGACATGTATCTAGGGTTGTGAGATACGAGAGTACAATGGAGAACCAAGATTTTGATTAGTCCCTATTAGAAAGGAGGCCATACAAGCTATCATATATTCAGAGCACATAGAGTGATAGCTAGGATTGTTTAATGGATGCAATTGTTGCTTTGGTTGCTCTCTTTAGTAGGCTATCACTTATTGGTATTAGGGAAGTAGGTATTGGAGATAGGAATACCCGAAAGACTGATATCCTTTATCTGGTTTGTGGTATATCTTTATGATAGTAGAGTAACATATTATGGTGTTGTATGCCAACTCTTTGGTTATAGGGATAGGTCTGGTATGGTTCGTGTACTCTTGGTCCTGACCATATTTACTTGTTTATTATTTTGAGACTCATTCACTACTTGCGCCAAACTGTTTTCTGACCTAAGGTTTTGTATTTTTTCTCTTATTATCTTGGGTGCTCTTAAATTAGTTGAATAGATAATAGGTCTAGGTGATGCAGTAGCTATTTAGAAGAGGAGCTGGATGGAGCTATCTCGTATTATATACATATATGAAGTCTACACTTATTCCACTAAGCAATGTTGTGGTGCCCATGACAATTCTTGCTTATTACTATTTGTGTTAAAAGCAGTTGTTGAGTTTGCATCCATTGTATGAAATCTACTATTGATGTGTAACTTTGTGGATATTATATTGTGATGATGATGATGGTCTGTTCACATTCTTAATACTATCTCTTCTGTTATATTTGTGATATTATATTTTCGACATGCGCTGTGAGATATGATAGGTTATATGCTATATTGGTCCATTCAAAACCACGATGATCGTCCTATATCGGCCGGGCACGAAAGCAGTGTCCTATTTATATGCTATTGGTGCTGATGGTGCAAGGCAGTCATCACATAAACGCTTTTCTTAATGTAAAAACTTGTATTTAAGAAGAAATTAAAATAAATATTTAATTAATTAAAAGGAATTTTAATATTATAAATATGGGAAAATAGAAATAATTGGTAAGTTATATAGGAAAAATATTTATAAAGCAATAAAATGATTTATTTGACCAAATTTTTTTTAAAATGATTTTAGACATGTAAATTCAAATACTAAAAGTAAATAAGGTATTAATTTTCAAGAAAGCGAAATTTTATTTCAATGTTAAAAGGAGGTTACAAACCTATTATTGAAGTTGGGCTTTAATAGGAAAATAAATAAATGATTATTTGGTTAGAGAAATTATAGAAAATAATTATGCAAAATTATGAGATGATAGCAAAGTATTTATCGAGAATGAGTATGAATTTTTTTGGAACATTCGGCTAACTTGTCATAGTAGAAAAATAGTTTAGCAAAGAGAGAATGAAAGGAAAAGAATTAGAACAAATGAAAAGCCATTTGGCCCATCCCACACTTATAAAAATCCTCAACCCTTTATCTTATCATAAGGAATCTAGAACCCTCCTTTCTTACTTCATATTTCCAACCCGTAAGGTCATTTCTATCATCATCTCCCAAACATACAATTACGAAACACTGATCGTCTTCATCTAAAATTCAAAAATAAAATAAAAATAAATCCCTCAAAATTTTGAATTAAATATATATCCTTCTAAACTCCACACTACACCTATTAGTAAGAAGAATTTGAAGTCCTGATAGAGTTTGGTCTTCTTTAGGTTTTGTAGGGAGAAGAAAGAGAGGAGGTAGAAAGAATAATTCTATAGTACATGCTTTACTACTTCAAGGCGAGTGTTTCTTCACTCACATCTATGTCTAAATGCATGTATTTCTTCTTGAATGCAAGAGTACTGGAATTATAAGTTGCACACTTCCCTTGACCCCATGGCTTGCTTTACTTTTAAATTGAATTTGAATGGTATCGAAATGCTATGTGTTATGGAGGGTAGAGTAGGGTTTAGAGATGAAATGTGGCTCGTAGTAGGAGGAGTCGGTAGTCGGAGTCGCCAAAATCCATGGCAACACAACTTGGAATTTTTTATTCCACGTAGTGATTGATCCGTCGGTCATGTAGACTGTGAACGGGTATGTGGCCTGAATTTGTTCCAAGCTTGTATGTTGCATATGTCCAAGTTTAAAAATAAAATAAAAATAAAATAATTTCTTTTAATATTTAAAAATAAATAAATTTATGAAGTTTAATAACGAAAGTTGAGTGCTTATAATATTATATTTGATGAATACTAATTATTTAAAGCAGCATATAATAAATTGATTTTGAGCCTTAAGAACTATCTAAAACTCAAAGTGTGTTTAAAAATAATTTTGAGTGCTTGTAAACAAATGAACATACATGATTATATATATATAAATTAATAAAGAATGTGGAAAATGTGAAATTTCAATTATAAAAGAATAAAAAGATTTTACTTTTGTTAAGTCAAAGTAGGTGAAGACTAAAGAATAAAGTAGGTCAAGACTTGTTATATAGAATAATGTGTAGAGAGAAGTGTGAGTTTACAAGCTTAAGGAAAACGAATGTGTATTGTCAGGTGGTATGGGGTGCCTATGATGATATTTTTTGGTTGATTTTTGTAACTGAGCATCACTCCTATGAAGTTTAAATCAAGACTATGTGAGTGAGCTAATAGCTAAGGGTGTGTCTACATATTGTGTGTACTCCTATTATTCGATAAGGAGTAAGCTAGATTAAGCTAGTATCCATCATAGTAGCCTGATTACGAGGTTGCTCCCGGAACCTATGACATACCTTATATCATATAGATAAGAGCCAAAGCCGGGAATCACTACCCCTTTATCATAAAGACCAATAGTCTGTTATCGTTAGTGGTAATTGTAGGGCCGTGACCATTGCACAGTGTTGTCTTGCACCCAATGGATATGGGATCATAATAGCCATTGAGATAACTAAGACTGTAGGTGTAGCGCTGAGAGCATGTAAAGAAGGCTCTTAGAGCAGGCTGAGAGTTGTTATTTTCCCATGTAGTTATTGATATTATGGAATAAACACACACCATATGATATTTGTTATAGGAGGTTGAGAACCGAAGTGATAATCTCCATGAACAAGAGTCTATGGGATAATCAACCTATGCATGCGTTGCTTGATTGATCATAGATAAGACGGTCTTTGAGACTATTGAGAGTGGTGCGTTGAGTATATGTAACCCCATATTGATCCCTTGGTTGAGAGCTAGCATAGCATTACATAGTGCTTACCATGACCTTTCTTGATTGACTTGGGTCATGGTTGCTTGATAGATGTAGGGTTGTTATACGTTGTAAGTATTTATTATATGTTGCTATGTGTATGTGTAACTCTTGACTTAGGGTATTTTACTATGGATGGGATTTCTTCTCACTTATAAACCATGTATATTATAATACCACCATTACATATTAACATCTATAATATAGACATAGTTTGATCCGTGTGTTATATTATAATACTCGAATTAGTTCGAGGTAATTCAGATCCAATTACGAAGTAACAACTTGACTTATGGGATAATTTGGAGGCTAGTATACACTTTAAGGTAATAGTTGCCCAAAGTATTAATGTAGGCTCATCTACTTATGATGATGTATTTATTTAACTATGATATGTATATTCGATGATGGTGAGCACTAGACTAGCATTTTATTGCTCACCTTGGACATGTATTATTGACGCATTATATTTTATTGTTGCGTTCCAATTCTATGATCTCATCTTATGATATTTGTGTTGTATATCAATCTTTCCTAGAAACTACCTATTTTTATTTCATTGTGTTGGTTCTATGTACATAATGGTTAGTGTTGGATAATCTGAGATATGTATCAGTGTTAGCCCAAGGGAATGTTCACATTATAAGCTATCTATAGCCTTGTTCTCCATATCACTAAACAATATTACTTAGTAATACTCTTTGGTACTATGGGTATAGAGATGATGTGTTACAGTTTGTATTAGAGGAAGGTTCAAATCAATAGATGATACAAAGAGACACAAATCAGTGGCCTTAGATGGACTTGGGTACCCTTGTCTCGTACGTGTTGGGTAGATTACCTAGGTATAAGCTTAGTGTTTAGTGATTATTAGGACAGTGACTATTTATTTCTATCTTGATGTACCCACTGATAAGTATTATATGACATGCTCCTACTATTTCCATCATTACTGTAATAGTGCACAAAATATGAAGCATCATTTAAATACTTATTACGAACTATTTATTTCTTTTAATTCAACTAGTTTATAGTCGAGAGTTCTAGATCGAATATTTTATAAACTCATAAAAGTAACCTTCATAGAAAATAAATTTTTATATTATGACACGATTGGAATAGAAACCGCATTTTCCATTCCATGTCAAGTATCTTTAAGTATTTTGTACAGTTTTCATTTTTGTTGTCCCTTTGTGAAGCAGTAGTGACAATTCACCCTCTTCATCCCAACGATGCCTAAGTTACATCGCGCTCTCTTACATTCGCTTTCCTTTCCAAAATGATTGAACCATTCAAAGGAGATCCTTACTGCAATCAATTGTATTGAATACACGCTTTTGCATTATGTGGGACCGCTGCATCACATGGAATGGATGATTTGCTGATCAATGGCTGATATAAAGTAGGCACATGGCCATGTGATGCCTAAACAACTTGAGTTTGGATCACATTCCGCATGATCTATTTTTAATTTTTAACGCGTTTGCTCTATCCATGCAAAATAACTCCTAACTAATAACTCATGTTCATTCATGTTTTCCTTAATTATTTATGTGACTGCACAGTCTGCACACCATCACTGTCGAGTTTAATGCCCACACAATACTCTGTACTGATGTAGCCGAATTCAATCCATGTATTCATCTATTAAGACTTATATATATATATATATATATGATTTGGTGAAAGCATTCTAACAAAAGAATCTCCTATGTTGAATCGCAATCAACTCATATTTATATAGCACACTATTAAATTTATATTCGAAGTGAGATTATTTTTAATCTCAATCGTTTCCGCTTCATATGTATGAGACAGTTTTTAACAATCTTCATCTAGATTGGCAATCAGGTTCTTCTTTAAACTTGTGCCATAACTAAACTTTAGCAATAACAATGATCTCAATTCCTAAACACACAAACCATCACAAACAAAATTACAACCAACCGCCATATTTATTGATTCACTAATGATTGTCAATAGTTTATCTAACAAGTCAAGTAAACAAGATACAAATTGAAATCTATATTGAGAACAAAATCAAGATCCATATAGTGAAATCTTCTTTATGTTTGGAGAAGAAAAACAAAACTTCAAAAGGAGAGAAACCATAAATTTTCTACATTCTAATTAATAAAGATAACGGGTCTATCAAAATAAAATTAACTCTAGCAATTTTTATCGCTATTAGTTACTTAATGCTCAAGCAATATGAGATCTAGGAATATGTCTTAGGTGCAATTATATAATTTGTACATATATCTAACTTTGTAATCAATCTTGTTTGTAATTAAGGTGTTTAATTTCTATTGTATGCTTTGTTATATAATAATATAATCAATTATGTAATTACGTTTAAGTATATAAATAAGAAAATCCATAAATAAAATGTTGTAAGATTTTAATTGCAAATAGTTGCAATCATGAGTAATTAATCACAATATTAAATAACATTTTGTTTTAAAAATTCCCGATCGAGAAAGAATATCAATATATCCTTTGAGGCCAGTAATGCTCTCCATATGTTAGGCAGTGTATTAGTCATGGTTGCTAGGGGAACCAAGAGGTTACGTACTTGTAGTTATTGGAAAACTATGAAATGACTTGTCCGAGAATTTCTTGTTAGTTAATAACAATTAGGCCAAACATGAAATCTTAATGTGACGATGTTACACAGTTCTCTCGACCTAGGAATACTGTGGAACTTCAATGTAGATACTCTACTTTGATTATAGTTAAATCATGACTTAACAACCATCGAGCGACTATAATTGGGTCTGAGTTAAAGCATTGAAAGTGAAACATTATTAGATAGAGAATTTTTCTCCTCAACTTCATGAGGTCAACATCACGGTCAACCATAGTCAACTCTAGGTCAAAATCTCTAGCAAGAGTACAACAATTAATGACAAATGTTATTATTCAACCAAGGACTCTATTTATGCACTAATAGAGTGTAATGTGGATATTGTTAGACTTTTGATCAATACCAAACTCCATATAACCAAGTGATATAGCATTGATGAAGAAAACGTGTGTAAATTATTATCACTAAAAGGTACCACTTAATAAAATATAAAACTAGATTTTAACAATGAGATCTTTAAGCAATGAATTCGACCAAACTATCACACCACTAGCTAAAGTGACGTGTGAACATTAAAATTTAAAATTTTCAATATTAATCGTTGATTGAATACACGCCTCAAAGTCACATAACTTTGTCTGTAAATTCTCTAAAGTACCACACAGTTCACTACATAAACAAAGCACTTTATCGATGCCAAAGTTGCGTCGGTGGGGCATCGGTAAATGACTTATCGATGCAATGGTGACGCCATATACGGCATCGATAAATTTAAGGTTGGAATTTTTTTTAGATGCTATGTAGACATTTTGCATGGGGCATTTAAGGATGCCTTTTTTCGATGACTTATCGATGCCATATTTTCAACTCCATTGCGATGCCCTACTGACTACAATTGAAATTGTGTAACTTGGATTTTCCAACGAATTACCGACACCCTATCGACGCTTTGTCGACGACTCGCTGAATCTGTAATTCCAGATTTTTCTATGCTCTATTGATGTCTTACCGATGCCATAGCTAAAACAAATTTACAGCATTTTTTCTGCATTTCTATCCTCAATCACATATTCAAATATGTAGAATATATATTCATCTCACTATCATCACAATGCCAACCAAATATCCTCACAATATCATCTCAATACCATCATAATACAACACATATTACCCAACATAATAATATCATAAACAATATCCAACATCATATTATCCAAATAATATCACTAAAATACAAACAAAATATCAAACTAATGCTATCAAAGTATGAACCAAATATCCATACAATATAATCACAATATATGCAAACCAAACATCCAAACAATAACAACACAAATACTCCCAACTCCACTGAACCATGTCCACCATCACCAGAAGTGTCCTCATCCTGAAAGCGTCGCAAAAATGCATCCGTAAGCAATTCGAGCTTCTTCTCTAGCTTTCCAACGTGTGACTTCAACCGGCGATTTTCTTCATCTACAACATTAGTGAATGTAGCAGCTCTATCTAATGATTATCTCTACATTTTAACCAAATTTGTTTGCTAATAACGAGTAATTTTCAACTATTGTATTTATTGAAACAAAAATTCTTAAATTTGCAATAATTATATATTTATAATTAATCGAGTGATTTAACTTATATCTTTTTAATTTATTGTGTGATTTAAATAAATCTATATCTCCTATTTAATTTATTGAAACAAAATCTATAGTTTAACACAATTATACATACATTTGTTTAATTAATTGGCTGGTTTAACTTATATTTTTTAATTATTATTATGTAATTAAAAAAATCAATAATTTAACTTGAATAAACTCTTGTATAATTTATCGAATTTTTTTTTATAATTTAACCTAATTATATATATATATATATAATTTATTGAGTGATTTAACTTATACAAACATACTCTTGTTTAATTTATTGAAATAAAATTTATAATTTAACTCAATTAGACATACATTTGTTTAATTAATTGAGTGATTTAAATTATTTTTTTGTTTAATTTATTGTATGATTTTAAAATAATCTATATTTCTTGTTTAATTTATTGAAACAAAATCTATAATTTAAGTTGATTATAAGTTTATTTAATTTATTGAGTGACTTAACTTATATATTTTAACTCAAACTCAATTTATTTTTAAAATGATGATTTTTTGGATACATACAACATACATGTGGTTCTTGGAATTTAAAATAACTCAAACTTAGTTATACTAAGCATTCGTATAAAATACATATATGTGCGTGTGGTTCTTGGAATTTAGAACCAATGTATACATACATATATGTATACATACATACATACATACATACATACATACATACATACATATATATATATGATTTCGTATAAACATGTAATTATTATCATATTACGTATATAACGAATGTTTAAGCAATTATGTACCTTGGAAATATTACCATAGTTGGGCTCACATCTGCCCTATTTTCAATAGCACTAGTGAATGTGTGGAATACCTTTTCATCCACTTCTCTTGTTATCTCCACACCTTGGCTCTGAAGCTCCTCAATCTAGCCCTGTATTTCACCTATTTTCCATTTTATGTATTCTTTGAATTTTTTACATGTATATAGATGTAAATATTATGTAAGCGCATGTATACATACCAAAAACTTGATGGAAGCGTTATCTACCCAACTGTTGATGGTGGACCCATCATATGAATCAATCCTTTGAGTACTTTAAAAGAGCTATCAAGATGAAGGCTCACTGTGCTATACTTCATATTGAAATTTGAATTAAGTACATAATCATATAAGTATATTTTAATTTATTTAAAATATTAAATAAATTTAACAAATAAATACATACTAGATCGTTACGATGATCTGGGTATGATCTAGAGTCACTGGTATACAATCTAGGATTTCTGTTCCTATTTTTAGAATTCTGTTTACGGTCTCCTCTTGTACAACGTGATATTTTTCTCCACGATATACCAATACAAGATAATCGGCCATAATATCATATTGGTGTAAATGTAATATCATAGGATAATAGTCTCTAAGTTTTAAGCAATAAAATTTCAAACATGAACATCAGACTTCTTTAATATTACTTTTATTACCAGATGCCACTTTTATGAATGCATTCATGTGCATTCCTAAAGTGCAGTGGAATTGTTCCTTTAATTTTACCTCCCATGTACATCCAAGTTTGAACTTTCAAATAATCCATCTTCTATACTCTACACATAAACATAGTTTACATTTTATTTCACACGGTAGTATTTTATTCTTAATTTAAACAACTCTATTATTTTTATGAAAAGTTTAAATAACATTATTAACTTAGTTCTTAATTTAAATAACATTATTAATTTTATTCTTAATTTAAATAACATTATTAATTTTATTATTACTTTAAATAATATTAATAATTTTATTACTACATAATTTCAATAATTTTATTAATACATTCAATACCATTATTAATTTTGCAACACCCCATAAAATGAACTGTAAATAAGTACAATAAATTAAATTAAATATGATAAGGGTTGGATGTGAAATTTTTATAAAATTTGGAATCTGACCACGAAAGTTATTCCGTTGCATTCTGGTGAAATTTTGATATGTTTCCATATATAATATGCTGAAAACGGAGCTCAAACAAAGAAGTTATGAGCATTTGAAGTTTTCAAATTTTAATTAATTTAGTTTGAATTCAAATTCAAATGAGAAATCAAATTTAGGATTTAAATTTCAAAAATTAGCTTAGAGGACAAGTAAATGATTAATTAACATTTTATGTTAAAAAGTTAATTAGGGAATAAAATTATACAACAACGGAAACAAAAAATAGATGCCCATGAATAATAGAGCGGTCGACCTGAATAGGTTAATCGGTCGACCGGTCGACCGCTTGGCAATGACAGTTGCCAGTGGCAAGTAGGGTTTTATGTTATGTTCTATTTGATTGTGCCCTCCAGAATTACCCGTTTCCTACCTACTTCCATCCTATGGTTCTAGTGCATTTCAACTCCTATAAATAGAACTTTATCCTCTCCACTTTTATTCATGTTATTCCAGGGAATATAAAGAAATTCTACCATTACTATCTCTCTCTAATAAGATTCAAAAACTTCATAGAGAATTCAGCTAAGAATCAACTTATTTCGTATCTGGTTCATCTTCCTCCAATCTATTTTTATCCTACTCTTCTCCAATTATTCTAAATCTAAGGAATATATATACCTCTTCCCTATTGTGTGTGTGTGTGTCTATATCAAAAGAGAGAGATTATAGAAGAGATCGGAAGGCTACAAATCCATTTGAGTAAAGCTAAGGCTAATTTATGAGTGGAAAACTTAGTATTTATTTTTAGCAATTATTTAGTGTGTTTCTTTGGATTTTATATGCCTTAGGGATTTTAGGATTTCAAAAATATGATAGATAAAATTCCCCAAAATTCCTTTTTAATTTGATATTTCAATTCTGTGCTAGGATTCCCAATTATTTACATTATTTGATAGAATTTGTTTCGTTATGCAATTTTTGATAATTCTGTAGTTTATTCCACTTCTCCTTTTTCTTTCAGTCAAATTGCGATCCTTCAATAAAATAATGGGTTTAGATTACTAATTCTATACGTAGTTTACACCACCTATTCTTATCTACTTCTTCGTAAAAAGAGGAGTTAAATAGAATATGAGGTTTAGATTGCAATTCTTACTGTTTAAGATATTCCATTGAATTATTGTAATAAATCGAGTTTCTATTTTATTTACAAGTCCGTTATTGTAGTTTTGATTATGAATATTTATTCCTTATTTTGGACATTTGAATTCCATGAAATCTTAGGAAATTGATGATAAAGGACTTGTAATAATAATTGATTAGCGAATTGACATTCAATGCTAGTTTAGAGCATAAAATCCATGCATTTAGAACATATTAAGCGCGAATATTTATTTATTTCTATTTACGTAATTAACGTATAACTATTGCATATTCTTGTGTATTTATAATACCCTGCTTTAAGTACACAAGAAAATACTCTGAGTACCAACGATTCCTTAACACAAACATCCATTCGAGCCCTGCTTTGCTCCATTTGGATTCCAAGCCCTTCTTACTTAATCCAATTTCCATTATTCATGAGGAACCCTTCCACATTCCTCAATCCTACGGCTCCCTCTCCATTACCGAGCCACCACCTTAGGAACTTACTCCCATCACAAGCCGATATCCAAAGATTCTAGTTTTTCATCATGGTTTTAGATCGCCATCCTACCTGATACGAACAATCTACCACCTCCAGCACAACCTACAGAACCTCAGCGATAGTCCTTGGAAATTCTACTGTCATCGAACGTCCTACCATAACTCGAGGCCGAGACATCATGATCTCTCAGGTCCGAGTCATCATTTAGTTATTTCTCAGTCCATTTTTTCTTTTTCCTTCCAGCACTCTCTCTCTCCCCAGATGCCTTAAACCCAAACCTATAGATCCGAGATAACCATCATCAATCCATAGCTTCATCACTAAGTTCTAGAGACAACTCGGTAGTGTCCCCTACCCTTAGTCAAATCTCTTGCATCCTGGTTATAGAACAACTCATTTAACTGTACTTTATCTAACCATGCCGACCACCAAGTTATACCCCTCACCCTTATAACTTGTCATCGAGTCATCACCATGAGTCATCATTGAGTCTTCTCCTTAACTATACTTGAGCTTCGAGTTTCCATGTTGGTTCCTAATATGCCCCGAACTCCTCCTCCAAGTTTCATCCGATTTCGACCAACTTTGCCTCTATTTTGTTCAATTCACCAACCTATCTTCCTACGCATCCAAAACACTAACAAAAACATCAAAGCATAGCATACAATAATAGAATAACATGCATTAACATCCGATCGCATAGGCTATACATGAATTTACAGTAATTAAACATTTTCCAATCCAATTCAAAGAAATCAATGAACATATGGGTATAAATAAGATGAACCATAAGGAAATTTCTAAAGAATCATGTTATATGTCGTTGACTTAGGCCCTATTATATGTTAACATTTTATCTGAAGTTACAAAAGGATTCTTAAATGAAAAGCCATGTTAAAAGCTATAATTCTACCATATAAACAAGCATAGGATAATAAGAACTCATAAACCACTCATAATTACCAAATTCAATCAATTCGAATATAGATCCGATCATAACTAGAATAAAAAGCACTTTTAATCAACAATTGATGATCTCCACCTTCTAATCAAGGATATACTATATAATCCACAATCTAGTTTGATGTAAAGAGCAATTTGGATGAATTATGATGAATCTTGGATTAATGGGGTTTAGACCTGACCCGGGAGAGATGGAAAAGTTCTAATTTGACTCCCTAGCCCTCTATTATAGTTGTACTTCAATTAGACAGATGGGTTTACTAATGGGCTTAATTATTCACACAATAATTTTGGCCATTAGCTTCTAATATTTTAAAACACGCATAACTTTCTAACCATAAGTCTATTTTTCTATTCTGACCACTCTATGGAATGAGAAACCATCATCTTAAAACAATAAAATTGTTTTGAGACCTAGTTCACCTCATATCAAAAGTTATAGCCCAAAAATGTTTTCAAGATCAAAATGGTCACATAGAAATTCAAAAAAAAATCATAGGTATGTAAAATATTCCTAAGAGTCATGTCGTAAAATTAGAGTCATATGACCTCATACAAATAAAATAAAAATATATTTTACGATCCTCCGGTACATAAAATACGGATCATTACATTCTCCCCTTTTAGGAATTTTGTCCTCGAAATCCCTATACAAACCAAAGTATAAGCATCCGTAGTCATCCCACATGCCTACTAATCATAGACCATCAAATATCTCAAACAAGCAACAATATGCAATCAATAGTATAATGAGCTTATTGTAGCATATAAAATACTAACTTATTAAATATAATATACAACGGTGAAAGTAGATACGATAAACGATGGGTATTACTATTCAAAGAAATCTGGACACGTGGTCCTCATGCTCTCCTCTGTCTCCTATATACAATCGTCGTCACCACCGCTCCATTGTACCTTAACTAGTTTCATCGTCTTTCTTCTAATCGTATTGTACCCAATAAAAGCGACCTATGAGAAATACAAACTTTTAGTTCTATCTCAATATCTTCTAGCTGACCCGATGTAATCCTCATGCTTGAGCCTTGTACAAACTTCCAAAGATAAGAGACATGAAAAATGTAGTGCATGCCTACCATATTCTAAGGTATTTCGACCCTATATGCTATCTTCCCAATCTTCTCGATTCCGAAAAATGACCTACGAATCATAGTGCCAACTTCCCCTTTCTACCAAATTAAACTACATTCTTTAGAGAAGAAACCTTCACGAATACCATATCTCTAAAAAAACTCTAAATCTCTTCTTTTTTTATTTGCATAGCTTTTCTATCAATCCTGCACAGCTTACATTCGTTATCAAATGATCTCAATCTTCTCCGATTTCTCTCTAATCATTTCTAGCCCAAGTATCGATTCCTCATCCGCTTCCCACCAACATGAAGGACTGTTACACAGTCTTCCATACAATGCTTCATATGGAGCCATACCAATACTCGACTAATAACAGTTGTTGTATGCAAACTCCACCAAATGCATATGATCATCCTAATCCTCTAAAGTCTATAATGCATGCTCACAAGAGATCTTCCAATATACGATTTACTCTTTAGGTTTGCCCATCCATTTGCACGTGATAAGATGTACTAAGATGCAGGTTGATTCCTAACACCTCTTGTAAACTCTTACAAAACCCATTAGTGAACAATGGGCCTTGGTCGCTTACTCTTTCGCACATTGTCGTACTACCCATTTTACATACAACTCTAGTAGTTTGGATGCCATTCTATTTGACTTGATGGATATAACTCTTGCAATCTTCGTCAATCGATCTACTATTTCGCAAATGCCATCGTATCTTGCTCCAGTCCTCGGTAGTCCATCTATAAAATCCATTGATACTTGCTCCCATTTCCACTCTAGAATCTCTAATGGTTGCAACAATCCACTGGGTTTCTTCTGTTCTGCCTTTACCAATTGGCAGTTTATGCACTTAGAGATGAATGTCCCAACATCTCTTTTCATGTCTTCCCCGTAGTAAGTTTGGTTCATATCTCGATACGTATTGTTACCACCAGGATAATAGTCAATCTGAAATGCTGACCCTCTCTTAGCACTTCATCTCACAATCCATCAACATTGCGAACAATCAACCTCCCGTCTTTACGAAGCCAACCTTCTCGGTCAAGTTCATATTGTTTCATATAATCAGATTCTACTCCTTCCTCTATCTTCATTATAATCTCAGCTAGCCTAGCGTCTCACTTATGACTAGTACCAATCCTTTCAAATATAGTAGCTCTAATTGATAAGCATGCCAGCATTTTAGTTTCTAGTTCGCAGTGAGGCTTAAAATCAAATCTAGCATTATACTCTATCTGCTTCCATTCCAAGAATATTACTCCTAACCCAGCATGTCTTCTACTCAAATGCATCTACGATTACATTTACTTTTCCTGGAGTATAGAAAATACTGAAATCATAAGAGGCCAAGAACTTTGACCACTGTGGCTGATGAAGGTTGAGATCCTTTCCGAGGAAAGGTACTTCAAGGATTTATGATCCGTAAATAGCTCGAACCTTTCACCCAACAAATAGTCTCTCCATATCTTCAAAGCAAAAATAATTGCCACCGATTCCAAATCATGAGTCAGGTAATTCTTTTCGTACGGCTTTAGTTATTGAATAGCATAAGCAACAACCCTTATGTTCTGCATTAACACCACACTCAATTCAATACCATAGGCATTGATGTATACCATTAACTCTTCACTTCCAATTGGAATGGTCAACACTAGTGCACTCATCAACCTCCCTTTCAGACTCACAAATGCATGCTCACACTTCACATCCAATACAAAACCTCGATTCTTCTTTGTCAAATTGGTCAATGATGCCGCCATCTTCGAGAAGTCTTTAATAAAGCGTCTATAGTATCTTTCCAATCCTAGGAAACTCCTCACATCCATAGCATTCTTCGGCCGATTTCAATCTTGAACAATTGCCCCCTTCGTTGGATCCACCGTTATACCCTATCCCAAAATGACATGACCCAAGAATCTCACTTATTCCCTCTAGAAGTGGCATTTAGAGAACTTCTCTCTCAGCTTATGTTTCCTCAATATCTCTAGCGCAATCTTCAAGTGTGTCTTGTGATCCACTTCAGTTCTGGAGTAGATCAGAATATCATCCACGAATACAAGAACTTATTCACATGGTCTCTGGAAACCTAATTCATGAGATTCACAAAGTATGCCAGAGCATCAGTCAATCCGAATGGCATTACCAACCACTCATAAAAACCGCCGGCGAACGAAAAACAGTAACATGCACACTTTCCTTCGCTACAATAAGCTTGTGAAATCCTGTTGCCAAATCCATTTAAGAGAACACCTTCACACCATGCAGCTAATTAAATAAGTCATCAATGCTTGGGAGTGGATACTTCTTCTTCATCACTTTACTCAACTCATGATAGTCCACACACAACCTCAAAGAGCCATCTGCCTTAGTCGTGAATACAATAGGTGCTCCCCACTCAGATGTCCCACTTCAAATGAACCCTTTCCTCAATAGGTCATTCACTTGCACTTCTAACTCCTTTTGCTCTCTGGGCACCATACACCTCAAAGGCATAACTATAGGTCTGGCTTCCTTCACTAAGTCAATCTAAAACTCGATCTCTCTAAGCGGCGGCCATCCGATCAATTCCTCAAAGACATCCGATAACTCTCTAGCGATCGAAAAAGATGACAACCCTTCTCGTGGAACCTTAAGTGAATATAGAAAGCTAACAATCATCCCATCCTCTAATATTAAAACAGCCCGTAAATCCGTACCCCTTGAGTCAACACTATTCTACCTCAATTAAATCAAGTGGAACAGAAACACGAGCCATTAAGGTTTAAGAAGAAGAGATAGAAGAAGAAGAAACTAAACAATATCAGAATCTCACAATAGCAGTGGAATAAAATATAATAGTAAATAATAGATCACTACACAAAATGAAACTATATCTGTTTTATACATCATATCATCAGAGTATCTCATACAAACAATATTTACCAGTCAGACAACCATACAATCGTAGCAACAGATATGTATGTACTAGTACGAATAATACGTCACAGACTCCAGCTCCTCTCCTGCTCCATAGCATCCTGTCCTGAACATATAATACTCGGTCTGACCCGAGCATTATAATGAAATAACACCCGAGTCAGTCTGGAATACCAGCTGATAATAATGCATCCAAATTGATTATTAAAGTTTCAAAAAATCCTTTGAAAGCAAAAGCATCTCATAAGACCACGCCACAAATAAACATGTCGGGTTTTTACCTTACGGTAGCTAAACACATTTTATAGAAATCCTCTGATATTATAATAAGGTCAATATAAAAATACTTATAAAATAGCCAAAATTGTTACATGATTAAATTCCAGCTACTAGCCATAGAGTGGGTAATACAAACAAAACACGCAAAAGGCTCGTAGGATAAAATGGATTTCCAACTAATGACTAGGCACTGGGGTACCACCTGTCACAGTACATGGTCTAGATCACAGTACCGAGGAGTTCGCCCGCTCCCCTACAACACAAGACCGGAACCATCCCTTACTGGGCAGTTTCGAATAAGATCACACCGCAGTTGGGATCAACAACCACACCACTAAGCCGAAATAAAAAGGGACATCTAGACAGGGATGACCTTACTCTCAAGTGGGGGCTACCCACAAAGTCTTGCTGCATAACCTCTTATTTTCAGTCATTCCCAGTTGATGAGGCTTGAGGCTAAGCGTTACCTTTTAGAACGTTTCACTTGGAATGCCCATCGCCCATCTGAAGATGTTCCGAAAGCATTCGTCCATACAAGTCCGTCCCGGGTTCGAACGGAACCGAATGCACTATTTCTACTACATCCATTTTGGAAATATCCTCAGGATTAATAGTGACTAGCCCTTGCACTTCACTGCTCCATCTTCGACTCCGAACACGTTTTTCCATGAAACGTACAAACCAGATTGAAGTGGTTTTCGAAAATAAATCTCGATCCCGGTCTCTTCGAAATGATCAACGCATTTGTCCAAGATTGATAGTCGGTGATTTAACTATCAATTAACACTCACAAGCATCTATCACACAATAAATAATTTCCACATTATTTATTTCCCAAAAAATATCTTTACGAGATATAATTCCAATTTCAAAATTCTTTTGAAACACTTTTCAAACCCAATTTTCTCATGGAATAGATTCTCAAATCTTTATGTCCTCTGAAACATCCAAGTACCCATATTTATGGTATAAAATATTTTAAATATTTTATCCCTCAAAATACATTAAAACCATTTATATCAAATCTACTTACATACTTAATTTAAAATATACATATACTTTTAAAAATATTTTGAATAAAACTGCTTTATAAAATATAAACAATTAATTTTAAAATAAGTTAAATCATACTAGTTTTAAAAATAATGTTATGAATCCTTATACAATTTCAAATAAAGCTTTAATTGATTTTCTTTATAATAGAACCATTTATAAAGTATAAATGATAATAATATTCTTTAAAACATGATTCTAATTACCCTTTAAAAATAATTACTTCTATAACTACTTTAATATATGTGCACTTTTAAAATTCTTACAATTAAAATAATTTTCCTGAAACCATTCTTTAATATACTTCAATCTCTAACGTTTCAAAAATCTATTTTAAAAACGTACTTGGCTTTCAGGGAAATACACTTCCATCTTAGAATAACCAAATAATTCTTTTTATCTCCAACATGTTTTATCCCAATACAATTTTACGTTCATGCCGTAAAATTCTTTCCATACTTTAAAAATAGCTCCTTTTAATTTAAACACGTAGCTATTTTCTAGAAATCACTATCAAACATACGTTTAAAATATTTAGAATAAGCTCTAGAAATTATTTAATTGAAAATAATACTTGAGGAAATATATAGGTGTTTCCTAAGTATTTTAAACAAAATTTAACTTTTAAAATAAGGTTATTAAATCAAATATTCATATAAAAATTCCTCTTGAAAACTTAATATTGTTTTACCTTTTTGAAAATAATTAAATACCATAATTACTAAATCAATGTTGGCTTCCACTTAAAATCATTTTAAAATAATATTTCTTTCTAAAAAATATTCTAAATATATTTGAACTACAAATTTATGTTTTGAAAGCTTTCTTTAAACAAAACAAAATTTCTAGGAGAAAGCACACTTCTCATTCTTTAAAATAAATCTCGCTATTAATTTAAGCAATTCTCAGTTCCCTTTGAAATAAATTTCAAACACTTAAAATTTTTCAATCCATTCCTTGGATTTAATCTCTTTTAAAATTCTTTACTTAAGAATTTCTTTTATATTCTTTAAACCCAATTCATCTATTTATATTTAAAATTTTCAGGTTATATTCACTCATTCACGGCACAACACAATTTAAGTTGTCAACTTAATTCATCACTGTATATAAATAAAACACAGCATAACAAGATTTAAACAAATCATCACAGAATAATAAATAAGATATATCACAGAATATAAATTAATTTCTATTTGTGAGGGATCCAGTTGGATCCCTCCAATCTATTTCCCTGCATCCACTGATATTAGCACAACAATTTGTATCGATTCAATTTGATAATAATTATCATACTCAACCAATCAAGCAATCATTCCATTAATGACTATTTGAATTAACTAATATCCAGATGTGAGTGAGTTAAACTCACCTTGGGTTTTCGACGAGCGTTTGAATTTTAAATTAAATCAAACCGCGTTCGATTTAACCTAAAATTCTCACTAGTCCCAATTGCTATCGGAGCTGCGCTGTAGTGTTGAGCGCGTCGCTGCAATTCCGGCGTCGCCAGCTTCGTCGAAATCCGACAATGTATGAAACATTTATGAATTTTTAAAGATTGTATATACAAAACGTTATAAAAATTTACTTATAAACATTAACCTATCAGATCGCCATTCATTCACGCAACAAATCGAGGTCGCACAATTGCTCTTCTCCCTCTTGCGAAAAAGCAGGTCACACGTGCCCATTCCTCCGCCTTAGGGTTTAAAATCGCACCTTCTACGATTGACCGGAGATCGATCGGGTACCACCATCGCGAAGCCCTTTATTAACTCTACCTCTACCCAGAACACGGCCAAGCTCGGTCGTGCCTAGGTCTCGCAATTCGTGTGCAACCGGTGGTACTGTCGGCATCAATATCCCCTTCATCATTGCACGAAACACGATCATGACTGCTCACTTCAAAGATCTCGGAGTCCTTTACGATCCTCTAGTTGGAAAAATTTGCTATAAACTCACGGATATGAAGAAAAATGAAGGAGAAGACAAGCTATTTTCAGCCATTAGAACGTTGGATAGCGGCTGAGAAAAAAAGGGCTAGGGTTTTGGCCCTTATATGTATATACATACGTATATACCCATTAATTTAATATTAAATTCAATTTTAACGAGCATTTACAAACGAACTCCAAAACACACGTGTTTCAAACATTCCCAAGATTTCAAACATTATTTCCTTCAAACACCTTAGCAAACATTTCAAACATTCCCAAGATTTTAAATTTCCCAAACCTTTGTTTTCAATATATTTAAAATCTTTTTCAAAATCTCCAGGATTTAAATTCTGGTTCAGTTCAAATTAAGTTATTCCTCTTTTGTATAATTTATACTCATATAATTTTATTTGATTATAACCAATTCAAACTTTAGATTAAATTTTAGATTCTTATTTGATTAAGATATCCACATCCAAGAAATCAAATATATAAGTATATATAATAATTTTATAAAATTATTCCTTTTATATCAAAATATAATTTTGGGTAAAATTATTTCATTTACCCTCCGTAAAAAACAATACTATGTTGGTGTATCTTGTTTAAGAGTTTAGAAACCCCTATCGATACGGTTGTACTTCCCGTACCCACCAGAATTCATAAACACTCAACCGATAAGTCAACACAGTATAAAATCAATTTTATATTCACTAACAAGTACGCTCTCATATCTATTATTATATTCAACTCATTATAGAGTCTATTGACTCTGTTTATTGAGTAATTTCCCCACCAAAGCCTAGGTTGTCGCCAACCTAAGCTCTGATACCAAGTGAAACAGCCTGTAAATCCGTACCCCTTGATTCAACACTATTCTACCTCAATTAACTCAAGTGGAACAGAAAAACGAACCATTAAGGTTTAAGAAGAAGAGGTAAAAGAAGAAGAAACTAAACAATATCAGAATCTCACAATTGCAGCGGAATAAAATATAATAGTAAATAATAGATCTTTACACAAAATGAAACTATATCTGTTTTATACATCATATCATCAGAGTATCTCATACAAACAATATTTACCAGTCAGACAATCATACAATCATAGCAGCGGATATGTATATACTAGTACAGATAATACGTCATGGACTCCAGCTCCTCTCTTACTCCATAGCATCCTGTCCTGAACATATAATACTCGGTCTGGCCCAAGCATTATAATGAAATAACACCCGAGTCAGTCTGGAATACCAGCTGATAATAATGCATCCAAATTGATTATTAAAGTTTCAAAAATCCTTTGAAAACAAAAGCATCTCGTAAGACCACGCCACAAATAAACATGTCGGGTTTTTACCTTACGATAGCTAAAACACTTTTTATAGAAATCCTATGATATTATAATAGGGTCTATATTCAAATACTTATAAAATAGCCGAAATTGTTACATGATTAAATTCCAGTAACTAGCCACAGAGTGGGTAATACAAACAAAACTCGTAAAAGGCTCGTAGGAAAAAAATGGATTTCCAACTAATGACTAGGCACCGGGGTACCACCTGTCACAGTACGTGGTCTAGATCACAGTACCGAGGAGTACGCCCGCTCCCCTACAACACAAGACCGGAACCATCCCTTACTAGACAGTTCCGAATAAGATCACACCACGGTTGGGATCAGCAACCGCATCATTAAGCCGAAATAAAAAGGGACATCTAGACAGGGATGACCTTACTCTCAAGTGGGGGCTACGCACGAAGCCTTGCTTCATAACCCCTGATTTTCAGTCATTCCCGGTTGATGAGGCTTGAGGCTAAGCGTTACCTTTTAGAACGTTTCACTTAGAACTTCCCGTCACCCACCTGACGATGTTCCGAAAGCATTCGTCCATACAAGTCCGTCCCGGGTTCGAACGGAACCGAAGGCACTATTCCTACTACATCCATTTTGGAAATATCCTTAGGATTAGTAGCGACTAGCCCTTGCTCTTCACTTCTCCATCTTCGACTCCGAACATGTTTATCCACGAAACGTACAAACCGGATCGAAGTGGTTTTCGAGAAATAAATCTATTTCCCGGTCTCTTCGAAACGATCAACGCATTTGTCCAATATTGATAGTCGGTGATTTAACTGTCAATTAACATTCACAAGCATCCATCACACAATAAACAATTTCCACATTATTTATTTCCCAAAAAATATCTTTACGAGATATAATTCCAATTTCAAAATTCCTCTTGAAACACTTTTCAAACCCAATTTTCTCATGGAATAGATTCTCAAATCTTTATTTCCTCTGAAACATCCAAGTACCCATATTTAAGTTTTAAAATAATTTAAATACTTTATCCCTCAAAATACATTAAAACCATTTATATTAAATCTACTTACATACTTAATTTAAAATATACATATACTTATAAAAATATTTCAAATAAAACTGCTGTATAAAATATAAACAATTAACTTTAAAATAAGTTAAGTCATACTAGTTTTAAAAATAAAGTTATGAATCCTTATACAATTTCAAATAAAGCTTTAATTGATTTTCTTTAAAATAGAACCATTTATAAAGTATAAATGATAATAATATTCTTTAAAACATGATTCTAATTACCCTTTAAAAATAATTACTTCTATAACTACTTTAATATATGTTCACTTTTAAAATTCTTACAATTAAAATAATTTTCCTGAAACCATTCTTTTATATAACTTCAAACTCTAACTTTTCAAAAATCTATTTTAAAAACGTACTTTCCTTTCAGGGAAATACACTTCCATCTTAGAATAACCAAAGAATTCTTTTTATCTCCAACACATTTTAGCCAAATTCACTTTTACGTTCATCCCGTAAAATTCTTTCCATACTTTAAAAATAGCTCCTTTTATTTTAAACACGTTGCTATTTCCTGGAAATCACTTTCAAACATACGTTTAAAATATTTAAAATTAGCTCTAGAGATTATTTAATTGAAAATAATACTTGAGGAAATATATAGGGGTTTTCTAAGTATTTTAAATAAAATTTAACTTTTAAAATAAGGTTATTAAATCAAATATTCATATTAAAATTCTTTTTGAAAACTTAATACTGCTTTACCATTTTGAAAATAATTAAATACCATAATTACTAAATTAATGTTATCTTCAACTTAAAAACATTTTAAAATAATATTTCTTTCTAAAAGATATTCTAATATATTTAAACTACAAATTTATATTTTTAAAGCTTTCTTTAAATAAAACAAAATTTCCAGGAGAAAGCACACTTCTTATTCTTTAAAATAAATCTCGCTATTAATTTAAACAATTCTCAGTTCGCTTTGAAATTAAATTTCAAACACTTAAAATTTTTCAATCCATTCCTTGGATTTAATCTCTTTTAAAATTCTTTACTTAAGAATTTCTTTTATATTCTTTAAACCCAATTCATCTATTTATATTTAAAATTTTCAGGTTGTATTCACCCATTCACAGCACAACACAATTTAAGTTTTCAATTTAATTCATCACTGTATATAAATAAAACACAGCATAACAAGAACTAAACAAATCATCACAGAATAATAAATAAGATATATCACAGAATATAAATTAATTTCTATTTGTGAGGGATCCGGTTGGATCCCTCCAACCTGTTTCCCTGCATCCACAGACTTTAGCACAACAATAAATATCGATTCAATTTGATAATAATTATCATACTCAACCAATCAAGCAATCATTCATTAATGACTATTTAAATTAACTAATATTCCAGATGTGAGTGAGTTAAACTCACCTTGGGTTTTCGGCGAGCGTTTGAATTTTAAATTAAATTAAACCGCGTTCGATTTAACCTAAAATTCTCGCTAGTCCCAATCGCTTATGGATCTGCGCTGTAGTGTAGAGCGCGCAGCTGCGATTTCGGCGTCGCCAGTTTCGTCGAAATCTGACAACGTGTGGAACATTTATGAATTTTTAAAGATTGTATATACAAAATGTTATAAAAATTTCACTTATAAACATTAACCTATCAGATCGCCATTCATTCACGCAACAAATCGAGGCCGCACGATTGCTCTTCTCCCTCATGCGAAAAAGCAGGTCGCACGCACCCATTCCTCCGCCTTAGGGTTTAAAATCGCTCCTTCTACGATTGACCGAAGATCGATCGGGTACCACCATCGCTAAGCCCTTTATCAACTCCACCTCCACCCCAAACACGGCCAAGCTCGGTCATGCCTAGTTCTCGCAATTCGTGCGCAACTGGTGGTATTGTCGGCAGCAATATCCCCTTCATCGTTGCACGAAACACGATCATGACCGCTCACTTCGAAGATCTCGGAGTCCTCTACGATCCTCCAGTTGGAAAAATTTGCTATACACTCACGGATATGAAGAAAAATGGAGGAGAAGACAAGCTATTTTCAGCCATTAGGACGTTGGATAGCGGCTGAGCAAAAAAAGAGGGCTAGGGTTTCGGCCCTTATGTGTATATATATACGTGTATACCCATTAATTTAATATTAAATTCAATTTTAACGAGCATTTACAAACGAACTCCAAAACACACGTGCCGCCAGGCATTTCTAAGGTTTTACCCATATTTCGAACATAATGGAATGTGTTTTGGAAGCTAATTTGGTCGTATGCGCGAGTTATGGAAATAAACGATCAGTTTTAATTTAAATCGATTAAAATATTTTCTAAGCGTTTTGAGCTACCACGGTCAAACGACTACTCCAATTGCTACGAAATTTCGATAAGTACTAACTATTACGGATCTAATGGAACTGGTTTTCGTCGAATTTTGAGACTGTGCCCCGGAAGGTATTTTGATTCGTCGATTAAATCGTGCGATTTCTGAAATTGTCGAACTCTCTTAAAATTTCACTTTTAAAATTTTACTAACTAAATAATAAATCATATAAAATTTATAATCACATTAAAAATTATTTTGACCCATTCCAGACCAAAACTGATTATTTGCATTATTATAATATTAAATTTATTATTAAATTAATATAAAATTCCAAATTCAATCTATCGACTATTAATTCCATCCAACGGTCCAATATTATTATTTAAATCAAAATAAACTTAAATAAATTTTGATAAACCAGTTTTATATTTATTTACACTCGGATTCACCAATTATCCCAATTCTAATCTTAAATTATTATTATTCAAATTTCAATTTCATTCCCGTATTTAAAATTTAACTAATTCTATTAACTTAACCAAAATATTTTTATTTCAAAATCAAATTATAATCCATATTCGACATTTAAAATGAATTAAATGTTCAAATTTGGCGACCCAAAGTTCCGGGTCGTTACAGATATGAAGCTAATCACCATTTTTCGCCTATATACATCTCGGATTGTCACCAACAGCTTCTCGCAATCCACTATTGCTATATACCTCTTCTGCTAGTTTATTCCCAAGATAATCCTAAACCCAACAAAATTCAAAAATAAACAATCTTGAAAAAAAAGCATCCATGACTCGACAACACCAAAGCATTACAAACTATGCACAGGCTAGTAGAGCCTCCAACATGATTTGTTACAATCGAGGACCGATCTACTATTTCGGGTCTCAGTCCTAATCTGTATATATGAATGAATGCGAATCGCTGGTATCAATCAAAACTTGAAAAGGAACATCACCAATAGAAAGCATACCTTTAATGATGACTTCCTTTCCTCTCTCCATCACCAAGGGAGTAATCGATGAAGTCAGGACTACATCCAAAGCATATGCTTCACTATTTGCTTATCTCACACCGGTTCTGGACAATATTTCTTCAAATGCCCTAGCTTATCGTAGTTATTACATTTCTTCCTATCACTCCTTTGCAATCCTTTAACCAAGTGACCCTTCTCCTTGCATCCGTAACATGTGGGTTCTCATTTACACTTCTTATTACCACCCTTTCCTTGGGAATGTTCCCTCTTTACATTCCGCTTCTTCTTTCCCTCATTGCATTGTTGCGGTTTTGGCTCCTCCTTCTCGGTAAAAATAATAATAGCAGCCCTAACCTTAGGGTACAGATTCTTATGGCGAAGCGCCTTCTCTCTCAAATTTTAAAATGGCTCATCAATATGGTCCACTAGCTTCTACCCTAGAAAGTCATTCAATTCTGTGATGAACTTCTCATACATCCTCAAGGGAATGTCGATGAATGACATCCCATACTTAGACAAAGCATCAAATTCTGCCACATTTTTGGAAACTGTCATCTCTCCTTGCTAGATCAGCAAATTTTTTGGACAACACCAACTTCTTATCAGGGGAAATGAACTTCTCCTCAAACCTTGTCTTAAACGAATTCCAAGATAACTGGTCTTCTAGAGTAGCAATAGTGACAATATTTCTCCAATTCATAGCTTGGCCTTGAAGCTGCCTCGAAGCCAACTTTCTCTTTATAGCATCTTCCACCTCCATATCACCAAAGATGCACTCACAAGTATCTAACCAATCTTGCACTTCTATGGCTAACTCCGTCCCATGGAATGGGTTTCCTTCTAGAGTAGAGTGATCCATTCTCAACTTAGCAAAATCATCCCTAGGCATTTCATTGGAGCACCTCCTCCAACCACCCCACCAAAATCATTCCTCGTTATTGCCATCGTAACATTAAACATAGACTGAAATCCTAGCGTAGCAGCTCCTTATCTTTCTCCCTCTTCTACTCTTGAAGCAGATCTCACAGTATTCCTTATATGCCGGCTTATTTTTATCTGTAACAAAAACGACCAGTCTCTCATAAAGCGAACCATGTCTACGGTGCTCATATGCATGTGACCTATATTACATATAACTATATAGTTTGTAAAACTAAAATATATAACAAGTATGCATTCTCTCATATACACACACTTTAGATCCAGTCTAACGCAATAACTCCTTCCTTACTTTACTAGATCACGGTATCATCTTTGATTACTCATGTAACAAAAGCCCTAATACGAAATGTGACGATCACCTTATACCACCGACATAGGTAATATCTAAATAGCGCACTCCGGTCATGTCAGGTCGATATAGGATGATCAACTAGATGAATAATAACAAACAAAACATATAACGTATCATATCTCACAAGGCATGGATAAAATATAATATTACGGTTGTAAAAGAAGAGATAGCAATAACAATATGAACCAATCATCAGAGTACGAATCCAAAGAGTTATACATCAAATGTCATAGAGTTTATAAAATGAAGACAAACTCAATAACTGTCTCAAATACAAGTATAAGAAGTCATTGCTAATGCTCAGTGCTGCAAAGTGGAATAAATGTAGAACCCATGTAAGTATATAATATGAGATAACTCCATCCAGCTCATCCTCCAAATAGCTACTACGTCACTTAGGCCTGTTATCTACTGTACTTATTTAAGAATATCCGAGATAATAAGAAGCGAAGCACAAAACCTTGAGTTAGATAGTAGTCTAACGTGAGAAGTAAATAAATCTCAAAATACTATACAGTTAAGTATGGTAAAGAACAAGAGTACACGAACCATACCTAACCGGTCCCTGCAACTAAAGAGTTAACACATAACACTATAATATGTTAGTCTACAATATCATAAAGGTAATATGTAGGAAATAATAGCGGATGTCCAAACATTCCCATCTTTAGGTGCTACTCCTAATGATATCCTCAAGTGATAGCCCACTAAAGAAAATAGCCAAAGCAACTATAGCATCTACCAAACAATACCCACTATCACTCACCTTTATGCCTTGAACATATGATAACTCGTATGGTCTCCTTACTGCCAAGAACTAATGGAAATTTAGCGTTTCTATGTACTCTCATATCACGTAGCCCAAAGCTCGGTATGTGTCTTTTAGCCCAAAGCTAGACACCAGACCCAAAGCTACTGGTCCAGGGTACTCGGATCCTCACTACCAATTCATAGGCATCCCTACTTATAATACCCCTGCTTTAAGTACACAAGAAAAAATTCCGAGTACCAATGATTTCCTAGCACATACATCCATTTGAGCCCTGTGCTTTGCTCCATTCAGATTTCGAGCAATTCTTGCTCAATCCAATTTTCATTATTCACGGGGAACCCTTCCACAATTCTCGGTTCCTCACTCCCTCCATTACCAAGCCACCATCTTCGAAACCTATTCCCAATATGAACCAACATCCGAAGTTTCTAGCTTTTATCATGTTGTTACACCATGCTACCTGATACGAACAAGCCACCACCTCTAGCATGATCTACAGAACCTCAACAAAAGTCCTAGAAGTTCCACTGTCATCAGACCTCCTACCATAACTTAGGGCCTAGTCATTATGATAACTCAGGTCCAAGTCATCACTTAGCTATTTCTTAGCTAGCCTAGTCTTCCTTTCTCCTTCTAGTACTCTCTCTCCAGATGCCTTAGACCCTGATCTATCCATCCTTGATAACTCGTCATCAATCCAAAGCTTCGTCACTAAGTTCTAGAGATAACTCGGTGGTGTTCCCAATTAGTCAAATCTCTTATATCCTTGATATAGAACATCTCATTTAACAATGCTCTACCCAACCATGCTGATCACCAAGTTTACCCTTTACCTTCATAACTTGTCACCGAGTCATCACCATGAGTTAGCACCAAATCTTTCCCTTAACTCCTATTGAGGAACGAGTTTTCATGTAGACTTGTAATACGGTCCAGAACACCTCCAAGTTTAGTCCAATTCCGACCAATTTTGCCTCATTTTTCCCAATTCACCGACCTATCTTCCCATGCATCAAAAACACTAACAAACAACATCAAATCATAACATACAAACATAGAATAACATTCATTCACATCCAATCACATTAGAAATACATGAAATTATAGCAATCAAACAATTTCCAATCCGATTCTGAGAAATCAATTAACATATGTGTATAAATAATATGAATCACACGACAATTTCTAAAGAATAATGTTATATGTCGTTGATTTACACCTAACATATGTCAATATGTTTAAAGTTAGAAAAGGATTCCTAGATAAAATACTATGTTAAAAACTATAATTGTACCATATAGACATGCATAGGATGGTGAGGTCATAAACCACTCATCAATTACCAAATTCAACCAATTCAAATATTGAATTGAACAATATGAAAATCACTTCTAACCGGTCAATTTCATGATCACTAGCTTCTAATTAAGGATCTAATTTCTAATCCACAATCTAGTTTTATTTAGAGAGCAATTTAGATGAATTAGGATGAATCTAAGGTTAATGAGGATTAGATCTGATTTGGGGAGGGAGGAAATTTTTTTAATCCAACTCTCTAGCCTTTTATTTATAGTGGTTCTTTATTTAGACTAATGGGCTTACTAACATGCTTAATTAATTAAACATTAATTCTAGCCAACAGCTTTTAAAACTTTAAAACAGGCATAACTTCCTAACCATAAATCCATTTTTCCATTATGTCCAATTTATGGAATGGGAAATGATCATTTTGAAACAACGAAACTGATTTGAGACCCTAATTAGACTCTTTGTGATGACTCGGAACTTTCTAGATATTTGAAATTGGAATATTTAGTCGATTTTAAATATTCGAAAGTTAGTTTGACTTGAATTTAAAATATCATTTGGCAATTAAATTATTGAATTCAATAATTAGAAATTGGGTAAAATATTAAATCTTGAGTTTTAAGCTAGTTAAAAACATTTCAATGGCTTACAAAATTTATATTGATTTTACTGATGATAGTAGAAGTGTTAAATTTGAGTTTGAGGGTGTTTTGTTCAGTTTTGAATTTAAATCGTTTAAATCGATATTTAAAATAGCCTTCCGGGCCACCGTCTTGGAATTCGACGAAACTGATTCCATTGGATCCGTAATAGTATATTATTATCAAATTTCAATTTTTGTAGTGTTTGGAGTTGTCGTGTGATCATACGGTAGATAAACGCACTGAAGTCTATATTGAAAATTTAATAAAGTAACTGGTCCAAAAAGATATCTTCTCCATACAATCGAATTAGGCCTCGAAACCTTTTCCATCGTGTTCGTAATAGGGGTTTAACATTTTAAACGTCTAGCGGCATGCCTCAATAGGGGTGCGGATTTTTTGAGTGTGTAAATCGAGATGATTTGAATTTGAATTTGAATTATATATATATATATATTAACATACAACACACAAATTTAACAAGTATCTTGCCTCTTCGAGCATGTGTTCTCCCCGAAGGCACGTGTCTTCGTTAAAAAATTATGATACTTCATCTCTTATCAAATTCATTTGCAAAAATAAGGGAAATACAATTTCATTTAGAACAAAATCAAGTATAGCCGAATCGAAATTACGCCGCCTCATTCAAATCAATCCAGCTTTCCCCTCTCTATATCAATGCTGTTGTCTTTGTCCCCTCCCCTCCCTCTAACAAAATCATTCGTTCGGCAACGAATTCGATTCAAATGAGTAGGATGCCGTGCGCGTGCACGATAGGGCCGGTGACGCGGCTTCAAGCGTGGAGCGCACGCGAGGTGCGTTGCTAGCAGTTAGGATGGAGGCTTTTGGAACGAGCAAGCTCACGTGATCGACTGGTTTTGGTTGGCGATCGCGATGGTAGACGAGGAGATCGAGACTGCGAGGCTCGCGTTTGGGGATTTCGCGGCTCTGGTTCGTGGGAGTCGTTACTGTAGGAGGCAGAGCTAGGGTTTGGCATCTTGGGTTTAGGATTAAGCAGTAAGGTATTAATTAATTTAGTTTTTAATTTGGTAAATATGTATATCCACATGCATGTTCTAATTTAAAACAGAAAATAATACATATGTATATATATTCATATACATACCAATTTTTAGTACATATATACAAGGAAGAATTTATAAAGGTTAAAATTTTGAAATCTATAAATTATTTTAATAAGGGTATATGTAGCTTCAAAAGGAAAATAAGTATGCATACCTATATTTTAAATTTATTAATTTATTTTAAAACAAGGTACTGATGTAATTAATTTGTTTATTTGGTTCATTTAGCCACCAAAAATAATTTATTAAAGGAGAATTAGTTTAATTAAATTATTATATGCTAATAGATTGTTCGATTAGCCAAAATATTAATAAACCAAATAAATGTTGATGCAAGGTTAAAATCTGAAAGGAAGCTAGCCGGATTGAAAATGGGTTGCATGCATAGTCAAATTTGAGTTAATTTCACTCATCTGGGTTTTATTTAAATTTGGATAGTTAAATTTAAATTTTCGTTAAATGATTGAATTGATTGGATGTGGTATACTATATATAGTAGTATATATATTTGATTGATTTTCCACATTTTATAGCGGATGAGACCCTATGTGTCGGATAATAGCGGATGAGATAATATGATCCCATATACCGCGATATTCGACATCGAAGTGGAATTGGTATTTTTATATTGTGATAACATCTGTGGATGCAGGGAAAAACAGGTTGGAGTGATCCAACTTGATTCCTTAAAACTTTTGAATTTATTTTATATATTCAGCGATATGATTATGTGATGATTTGTGATGAATTATATTGATCATATTAGGAATTGGAATTTGTTGAATACTCTGGCTTGGTTAAATATATATTGAGATTTTCAGAATATATATATATATATATATATATATATATTCATACATACATACATATATATATATATATGTATGAGATTTGGATTTTTAAAGTAAATAAAAAGGCAATTTTAAATAAAATAAATATAAGGAGTTTGGATAATTAAATGATTTGGAAGAAATAAAGATGATTTTTAAATTGTAATAAATACATCCAAAATATGGGAAGAGGTATTTGAATAAATAAATTCAAGTGATAATATTTAAGAGGAGGAAAGAGTTTTTTTAATTCAATTTTTAAATTTATTGGAAAGGATAAAGAAGGAATTTGAAATAGACCAAAGAAAAAAATAAATACGAAATTGGTATTTTCAGTTAAATAAGATTTTAAATTAGGATAAAGAAGATAAATATGAAATTAATGAGTTTTGAAATAAATTTGGATAAGGGAATAAGTTTACTTTTAAAATGGAATTAATTTTGAAAATCAATTTGAAAACTTATTAAGTGTTTGAAACTGTATTTTGAAAAGGAAGATGAGACTATGAAATTTATAAACTGGGTTTATAAAGTGAAATGGATATCAGTGGATATTTGAAAGTGTAAATTCACGATGAGAATTTATAAAGGAATGGGAATTTGTTTTAAAAATAAATAGTGGTTTATGTTTAAAGATATGGAAATGGGAAATGTATTTCCCTGGAAAGCCAAGTGTATTTTAAATGAGACTTTTATGTGTATGCTAAAGGCTTTTAAAATTTGTTTAAGGAAATGTTTTAGAAAATTTATTATTTTTAAATGTTTTAAATTTTAAAGTAAATATTTTAAAATTTATTTTAGTAGTAATTATTTAAAGGATAATTGGTATTATGTTTTAAAAAGATAATTATTAATATTTATATTTTATAAAATAATTTTATTTTAAAGATAGTCTGGGTAAAGTTTATTTGAAAACTTGTATAAATTTTTTTAACTCTTATTTTAAATTTAGCTTGGCTTAACTTTTATTTTAAAAATCAGTTTTATGTTTTATAAAGTAGTTTTATTTAAATATTTTTAGATATATATATTTTGGATAAAGTGTTTAAGTAGTTTAATTTAAATGTTTTAAAGTATAATTTAGAATAAAGTGATTTAAATTGTTTTAAAATCTAAAGTATTTGGACTTGGTTGTTTCAGTGGAAATAAATAAATATTTGGGAAATTTATTTCGTATGAGATGGGTGGTTTGAAACGGTTTTCAAAGGGTTGAAAAGTGGAAATATATCTTTTAATGATATTTGAGATTAATAAATAATTTGAGAAATTATTAATGTTTGATGGATTGCTTGTAAATGTTATTTGATAGTTAAATAACCGACTATCAATATTGGCCAATGCGTTGATCGTTTCGAAGAGACCAGGATCGGGATTTATTTCTCGAAAACCACTTCGATTCGGTTTGAACATTTTTGTGAAGAAGACAAGAGCTGAGAGTCAAAGATGGAGCAGTGAAGTGCAAGGTCTAATCGCTACTAATCCTGAGCGTGATTCCAAAATGGATGCAGTAGGAGTAGTGCCTTCGGTTCCGTTTGAACCCGGAAGGGACTTGTATGGATGAATGCTTTCAGAACATCGTTAGGGGGACAATGAACATTCTAAGTGATTGTGTACTAAAAGGTAAAGCTTACCCTCGAGCCTCATCAATCAGGAATGGCTAAAACAGGGGAGGTGCACACAGGGCTAAGTGGCTAGCAACCAATTAGGGTAAGGTCGCTCCTATCTAGATGTCACTTTTTATTTCGGTGTGTGGCGGTTGCTGATCCCAACCACGGGGTAAACTTATTCGAGCTATCCAGTAAGGGGTAGTCTGGTCTTATGTTGCAGGGGATTTAGGGTGGATCCTCGATACGGTGATTTAAACCACGTACTATGACGGGCTGTACCCTAGTAGCCCTGCCATTGTGTGGAATCTAATCTCTAATAAGCGCCTGTACGGTTTTGATTGTGCCCAACTATTGCTGAAACGTGAGATGCAAGCATTTCAGATAGATTCTATTTTACTTTCCATAGACACTATTATAATATCAGACGGATTTGATAAAAATGTTTTGGTTATCGTAAGGTAAAAACTCGGCATGTTTATTTATGGCGCGGTCTTATGAGATACCTTTCATTTTAAAAATGATTTTGAAACTTTAATAATACAATTGAGTATGTTTCCTCACGCTGGTTTTCTAGACTGACTCGAGTGCTATTTAACTATAATGCTCGGGTCAGACCGAGTATTATAGAGTACAAGAAAGGATATTGTGAAGCTCAGGAGACAAGCGGGATAGCAGACATAGCATACGTACTTCATGTATAATTCCACTGTGTCGTATTGTCATTTTGGTGAGGACAAGTTAATATAACTATCCAATTGTGTGTTTTACATGTTGTTGAACTCTGATGTTGTATTCAAATGTCGTATGTATAAACGGATATAGTTTTCTTCTGTGTAAAGATCTGTTATTATCTATTATAATTTATTCCGCTGCGTTGGTAAGATTCCGGTATTGTTTTCTATTTCTTGTTCTACCTCCTTCTTCTTTAACCCTAATGGTTCGGTTTTCTGGCATTTGATTTAGTGAACGTATTAAATGTCGATTTTCGGGCGTCGAAAAATCAGGCCATTACATTTGGTATCAGAGCTGAAGGTTAAGCGAGAACCTTGGCTCTGGTGGGGATTACTCAATAGAGTCCGTAAGTACTCTAGAATGAGTTTGAGAGTATTAGTAGTATGAGTGCGTATTTATTAGTGAATATAAAAATTGTTTTTATATTGTGTTGACTTATCGGTTAAGTGTTTATGGATTTTGGTCGATGTGTGGGACGCAACGTCATCGATAGGGGTTTCTAAACACTTGAACAAGATAAACCGACATAGTATGGTTTTAAAAATAGGGTAAGTGAAATAATTTTTCCCAAAATATTTTTGTATATGAAGGAAATAATTTTCCGTAAGTTATTAGATATATATGGTTGCTTGGTTGTTAGGAGATGATAATATTAAATTATTATCATTGTTAAGTGAAAGTTGAATAAAGGATTAAAATTTAAACCAAAGGTTAAGAAATAAATTTATATAACAAAATGAAATTTATAAATGTGAATTATAAATGAAATTATAAAAGTGAATTACAAATGAAATTTATAATTGGAAATGAAATAAAAATTCCAAATTAATATTTGAATATGAATTGAAAGGAATTGAAATTTGAAAATTTGGAAAGTTAAATTTCTATGGGTTTGAAAATGGTTTTCAAAGGTTTTGGAAAAATAATAGTGAAATTATTAAGAAATATTTTGAATTGGATTTGAAATCTGGTGAGATTTGGAATTTAAAAATATTTGAAGGGGTTTTAAAGAAATGAAAGCATTGAACTCTTTTCGGTCACTGGAAAATAACTTCGGTAATTACAACAGCATCATCGATGTTCTTTTTTGAGTCTCCAAGAGAGGAATTGCTGCTCGAATGATTTAATTTTGAATTGTTTGAAAAACTGGGTTAGTTTTAAAAATTCAAGTAATAATTGGATATGCAATTGAATTATGGATTTCAAAAATGATTTTTGAAATATTGAAGTTTTAGTTTGGTAAAACCTTTTTGATTTTAAAATACAAAGGAATATTTTGGTTTAGATATAATTGATTTCAAAAATAATTTTGAAATATGGTTAATTGATTGAAAGAGACTCTGGAATTTTATTAAAAAGGAAATTGGAATAATAAGCTGGAAAACTTGTAGAAGTTAAAAATGCAAATTAAAATGGAATGTAATTGAACTAGTAAATCAAAGTAAAAATTTATTTTATTGGAAGTAAATTTGTGGGAGAACAAATTTATTTAAATTTGTAAGTAATAAAACTAGAATTAAAGTTGAATAGTGGAAATAAAATTGTGGATAAACAAATGAATTTGCATTTGTAGGAAAATATAATTTAAACTGAATATTGGGAATTAATTTAAAATGTGTGTAATGAAAGTTAGTTAAGTTTTGACTAAATAAAATTAAGAACTGAAATAAAATTAGTAAGTAAACGAATTGATTTAAATTGGTAAGCAAACGAATTTGATTGAATATTGGGATGATATTTAATTTAAATTGTGTGAAGTAAAGTGAAGTTAAAGGATTAATTCTAAGTGGACTAAGAATAATTAGGGTTTGAAAATAAAAATGGTTTGAGATAGGGTGAATAGAATTCAGCATTTTAAAAATAAATTTTATTCAAATGGAATTGAGAATATAAGTTAAATGAAATTGGATGTGGAAGCTTAAGTAGTAAAGAAAAAAAAATATAAAGGCTTAGGAGATAAAGTGAAAAAGAAATAAGAAGTATATAAAATGGTTATATTATACTTAAGAAGGAATGGTGAAATTCTTAAGTAAATTTGGTATTGGGAAAAATTATTCTAATAGAATAATTGAATGAAGATTAAAACTGAAAGTTGTGAAATGGGAAAATTGTGAATAAGTGAATAAAATCAAAGTAAAGGTGAATAAAATTAGAAATTGATATAGCTAATGATCAATTTAAGCAAATACGTAGGATGTACGTATATTATTTATTTGCATAATGATTTGATCCAGATTCGAGCACAGAATTTCGAGATAGTTATATCGATCCGAGTTAGGATTTTTAACTCGATTTTTTACGGCAAACCCTGGATATGGATTTTGATGGATTCTGAAAATTCTCTATCATAGTTATGGCTATGCGAGGAGAATGATGGTTTCTGATCAAAAACCAGATCTGAGTCTGCACTAGGAAATCGGGTCAACGATACTAGTTTGGAAGTGAAATTTTGCGATCGAGCGAGTGATCGAATTGGGTATTGCGTACGGATGATATATGTGCATCGTACGAATGTGAATGAAATAGTATGAAAACTTTTGTGAAGAAATGTATAAAATGATTTTGAAAGCTATGATTGGATGTTATTGCTAAGTAGGATATTCAGGCGTTAAAAAGCAATAGGGGATTGGGATTTTTGATTTTTGAAGGTAAATTGAAATTTGCTAGACAAAGGTATGTATTTAAATTTTTGTATCAGATTTGATGATTTTCTGGTCTAGCCACTTGGCGTTTTGTTTTCTTTTTAAATCTGGGGGCCCGTAGAGGCATTTTGTAATTGTACAGAGCTTGCCGCGCAAAGGAGACGCTGGCAAATTTTTTTAAAAATTTAGGGAGTTAGAAATTTTTTGAGAAAATTTGATAATTTAAAATTTAGATTTAAATTTTAATTTGAATTGTTGAGTAAATAATGTGGTTTGAAAAATATAGGAAGAGTTTGGAAAGTTAATAAGAATGATTGTGTCTTTAACTAATAATTTCAGGGACGAAATTCTTTTAAGGGGGAGGAATGTGACGGCTCGAAAATTTCTAGATATTTGAAATTGGAATATTTAATTGGTTTTAAATATTCGAAAGTTAGTTTGACTTGAATTTCAAATATCATTTGGCAATTAAATTATTGAATTCAATAATTAGAAATTGGGTGAAATATTAAATCTTAAGTTTTAAGCTGGTTAAAAATATTTCAATGGCTTACAAAATTGATATTGATTTTACTAGAGATAGAAGAAGTGTTAAATTTGAGTTTGAGGGTGTTTTGTTCAGTTTTGAATTTAAATCGTTCAAATCGATATTTAAAATAGTCTTCCGGGGCACAGTCTCGGAATTTGATGAAACCAGTTCCATTGGATCCGTAATAGTGTATTATTATCGAATTTTAATTTTCGTAGTGTTTGGAGTTGTCATGTGATCGTACGCTAGATAAACGCGTTGAAATCTATATTGGAAATCTAATAAAGTAACTGGTCCAAATAGCTATCTTCTCCGTACGATCGAGTTAGGCCTCGAAACCTTTTCTATCGTGTTCGTAATAGGGGTTTAACATTGTAAATGCCTAGCGGCACGCCTCGATAGGGGGTCGGGATTTTTGAGCGTGTAAATCGAGATGATTTGAATTTGAATTATATATATATACATACAACACACAAATTTAACACGTATCTTGCCTCTTCGAGCACGTTCTCCCTGAAGACACGCATCTTCGTTAAAAATAATTATAATACTTCATCTCGTATCAAATTCATTTGCAAAAATAAGGGAAATACTATTTCGTTTAGAAGAAAATTAAGTATGGCCGAATCGAAATTACGCTACCTCGTTCAAATCAATCCAGCTTTCCCCTCTCTATATCAATGCTCCTGTCTTTGTCCCCTACCTCTTCCTCTAACAAAATCATTCGTTTGACAACGAACTCGATTCAGATGAGTAGGATGCCGTGGGCGAGCGCGCGCGGGATGAGACCGGTGACGCGACTGCAAGGGTGGAGCGCACGCAAGGCGCGTTGCTAGCAGTTAGGATGGAGGCTTCTGGATCGAGCAAGCTCACATGAGCGATTGGTTTTGGCTGGCGATCGCGATAGTAGACGATGAGATCGAGACTGGGAGGCTTGCGTTTGGGGATTTGGCGGCTCTAGTTCGTGGGAGTCGTTAGGAGGTCGAGCCAGGGTTTGGGCATCTCGGGTTTAGGATAAAGTAGTAAGGTACTAATTAATTTAGTTTTTAATTTGTTAAATATGTATATCCACATGCATGTTCTAATTTAAACAGAAAATAATAATATATATATTCATATACATGCCTATTTTTAATACATATACAAGGAAGAATTTATGAAGGTTAAAATTTTGAAATCTATAAATTATTTTTACAAGGTTATATGTTGTTTCAAAAGGAAAATAAATATACATACCTACATTTTAAATTTATTAATTTATTTTAAAACAAGGTACCAATGTAATTAATTTGTTTATTTGGTTCACTTAACTTTTTTAGCCACCAAATAATTTATCAAAGAAGAATTACTTTAAACTAAATTATTAAATGCCAATAAATTGTTCTATTAGCCAAAAGTATAAATAAACCGAATAAATGTTTATACAAGGTCAAATCTGAAAGGAAGCTAGCCGGATTGAAAATGGGTTGCATGCATAGTCAAAGGTGAGTTAATCTCACTCATCTGGGTTTTATTTAAATTTAATTAGTTAAATTTAAATTTTGTTTGAATGATTGAATTGATTAGATGTGGTATATTATATATAGTAGTATATATATTGGAGTAATTGATTTCCCATATTTTATAGCGGATGAGACCCTATGCGCCTCATAATAGCGGATGAGATAATATGATCTCATATACCGCGATATTCCACCTTGAAGTGGACTTGGTATTTTTATATTGTGCTAACATCTATTGATGAAGGGAAAAACAGGTTGGAGGAATCCAACTAGATTCCTCAAAACATTTGAATTTATTTTATATATTCAGCGATATAATTATGTGATGATCTGTGATGAATTATATTGATCATATTGGGAATTGGAATTTGTTGAATACTCTGGTTTGGTTACATATATATATTGGAATTTTGAGAATTGATATATATATATATATATATATATGAAATTTTAATTTTTAAAGTAAATAAAAAGGCAATTTTAAATAAAATAAATATAAGGAGTTTGTATAATTAAATGATTTGGAAGAAATAAAGTTGATTTTCAAATTATAATAAATAAATCCAAAATATGGGAAGAGGTATTTTGAATAAATAAATTCAATTGATAATATTTGAGAGGAGGAAAGAATTTATTTTAATTCAAGGTTTAAATTTATTGGAAAGGATAAAGAAGGAATTTGAAAAAGAGAAAAGAAAAATAAATAAATATGAAATTGGCATTTTTAGTTAAATAAGATTTTAAATCAGGATAAAGAAGTTAAATTTAAAATTAATGAGTTTGGAAATAAATTTGGATAAGAGAAGAAATTTATTTTTAAAATGGAACTAATTTTGAAAATCAATTTGAAAATTTATTAAGTGTTTGGAACTGTGTTTTTAAAAGGAAGATGAGACTATGAAATTTATAAACTGGGTTTATAAAGTGAAATGGATATCAGTGGATATTTGGAAATATAAATTCACAGTGAGAATTTGCTTTAAAAATAAATAGTGCTTTATTTTTAAAGGTATGGAAATGGGAAGTGCATTTCCTTGGAAAGCAAAGTGTATTTTAAGGAGACTTTTATGTATAAGCTAAAGGCTTTAAAAATTTGTTTTAAGGAAATGTTTTATAAAATTTATTATTTTTAAATGTTTTAAATTTTACAATAAATATTTTAAATTATTTTAGTAGTAATTATTTAAAGGTTAATTGGTATTATGTTTTAAAAAGATAATTATTAATATTTATATTTTATAAATAATTTTATTTTAAAGATAGTTTGGGTTAAGTTTATTTGAAAACCTGTATAAAATTTTGTAACTCTTATTATAAATTTTGTTTGGATTAACTTTTATTTTAAAAATTAGTTTTATATTTTATAAAGTAATTTTATTTAAATATTTTTGAAAATATATATATATTTTGGACAAAGTGTTTAAGTAGTTTAATTTAAATGTTTTTAAGTATAATTTAGAATAAAGTGATTTGAATTGTTTTAAAATCTAAAGTATTTAGACTTGGTTGTTTCAGTAGAAATAAATAAATATTTGGGAAATTTATTTTGTGTGAAAAGGGTGGTTTGAAATTGTTTTCAAAGGGTTAAAAGTGAAAATATATCTTGCAAAGATATTTTGAGGTTAATAAATAATTTGAGAAATTATTAATGTCTGATGGATTGCTTGTAATTGTTATTTGATTGTTAAATAATCGACTATCAATATTGGCCAATGCGTTGACTGTTTCGAAGAGACCAGGATCAGAATTTATTTCCCGAAAACCACTTCGATTTGGTTTGAACGTTTTTGTGAAGAAGACAAGAGCTAGGAGTCGAAGATGGAGCAGTGAAGTGCAAGGGCTAATCACTACTAATCTCGAGGGTGATTCCAAAATGGATGCAGTAGGAGTAGTGCCTTCAGTTCCGTTCGAACCTGGAACGGATTTGTATGGATGAATGCTTTCAGAACATCATCAAGGGGATGATGAGCATTCTAAGTGATTGTGTGCTAAAAGGTAACGCTTAACCTCGAGCCTCATCAACCAGGTATGGATAAAACGGGGAATGTGCTCACAAGACTAAGTGGCTAGCAACCAATTAGGGTAAGGTCACCCCTGTCTAGATGTCCCTTTTTATTTCAGCTGTGTGGCGGTTGCTGATTCCAACCGCGGGGTGAACTTATTCAATCTATCTAGTAAGGGGTAGTCCGGTGTTGTGTTGCAGGGGATTTATGGTGGATCCTTGGTACGGTGATCCAGACCACGTACTGTGACGGGTGGTACCCCAGGAGCCCTACCATTGTATGGAATCCAATCTCCAATATGCGCCTGTACGGTTTTGATTGTGCCCAGCTATTGCTGAAACATGAGATGCAAGTATTTCAGCTAGATTTTATTTTACTTTCTATAGACACTATTATAATATCAGATGGTTTGATAAAAATGTTTTGTTTATTGTAAGGTAAAAACTCGGCATGTTTATTTGTTGCGCGGTCTTACGAGATACCATTGATTTTGAAAATGATTTTGAAAATTTAATAATCCAATTGAGTGTGTTTTCTTACGCTGGTTTTCCAGACTGACTCGGGTGTTATTTAACTATAATGCTAGGGTCAGACCGAGTATTATAGAGTACAGGAAAGGATGATTGAAGCTCAGGAGATGAGCTGGATGGCGAGGCGTAGCATATGTACTTGATGTATAATTCCGCTGTGTTGTATTGTCATTTTGGTGAGGACAAGTTAATATAGCTGTCCAGTTGTGTGTTTGAGATGTTGTTGATCTATGATGTTTTACTCTGATATTGTACTCTGATGTTGTATTCTAATGTTGTATGTATAAACAGATATAGTTTTCTTTTGTGTAAAGATCTGTTATTATCTATTATAATTTATTCCGCTGCGTTGGTAAGATTATGATACTATTTTCTATTTCTTCTTCTTTAACCCTAATGGTTTAATTTTCTGGCATTTGATTTAGTGAACGTATTAAATGTCGATTTTCGGGTGTCGAAAAATCGGGCCGTTGCACTCCTATCAAAAGTTATAGCCTAAATAATGTTTTTAGGGTCAAAATGGTCATATAGATATTTGAGAAAAATCATAAGTGTGTAAAATGTCCCTAGAGGTCATATCCTTAAATTATAGAGTCATGTGACTTCATACAAAAAAAAAATATTTTATGATTCTCTAATGTGAAAAATACGGTTTATTACATAATGCTTCCACTCGATCCAATTATAGTCATTCTATGGAAGCTGTGCCATGATTTAACTATAATCAAAGCAGAGTTTCAACACTGAAGCTCCATAGTATTCTCAAGTCGAGAGAATTGTGTAATATTGTCACATCGAAATTTTCTGTTTTACCTTAGTTATATTAACCAACTGAAAACTTAAGGGCGGGTCATTCCGTAATTATCCAATAAGAATCAGTACGTAACTCCTTAGTTCCCTAAGTAGCCATGAGTAATTCACTGTCCAATATTTAGAGAGCGTTACGTATTTCGTCCCAGTGGATATATCGATATCCAATCTCGATACGCTTGACAAGGAATATTTAAAATGATATTTTTATTTTCATTGTGATAAACAACAAATGGTTACAACACTTTGTAACTACTATCACTAAGCATACCATTTATGGATTTTATATTAAATATTTACTTAAGTTAATTGATTAATATAACACATTGTATCAAGTATATGATAGAAAGAAAACGCCTTTTTTTGAACAAGATTGATTATCGAGTTAGATATATGTAACAAATTGCATAATTTCCTCAAGGCATACTCCTAACTCTTTCTTTAATATATTTAATACGTAGGTAGATTAGGTGAACTAATTACTAAACGTGTGTAGAAATATTCCTATTCTAAGATTTGTGCCTTCTATAATTGTTAATACATCAAAACTCCCATATCCATACAAGCCTAAGTTCCATACATCAATTTACAAAATAGCTAATATCATTAACTAGCCAAAATAGACTTGTATAAATACAAAATGGAATAATACTAAACTTATTCTAAATTAATATAATAGAATTACTGCCTCTATTTCAAGGAAACAGAACTTACAATTTAAACCCTTTATATTCCATTCAACTTTTGCATTTACAACTTTGAAGCAGAAAAAGGAATGTATATTTATTTATATCACGAAAATAGGCAGTACAAACTACAAATAAGAAAATCTATACTTTGCAGACCATTTCCTAACAATTTTCTCTTTGATCCCCTTTGTCACGACAACATAAATTAGAAGAGAAATTTGAATAGAACGTAAATTATTCAAGTTGCAACAAGAAACTTAATTCTGCTATAATAATTGAAATTTCAATGAATCCAAGAATTGACATTTAATTTGAGAGAATTTTAGGTTTTAGAGTTTAGGGTTTTTAATATCAAATTCCCAAAGGCATAAAACCAATCCAAACTTCTACTACACAAACTACTAAAATATGAAAAACCAAGATTTCACTCATAAATAGTTTGTCCGTCTTCCTTTGGATTCAATTCAAGCCTTCTCCTAATTTCTCCTTCAGACTTCTTTTTGGAATGTACAATAATTTAATTGTACATAGATTAGAATTAGAGATTACGGAAGAATAGAATTAGAAAGCTTATACATAAATATTTAAAACCCATTACCTTTAAATCTAATTGATTTATAATTGTAGAGTTGAAGAAGAAGACCAAAAGAGTTTTGCTGGCGCTCTAACTATTTTGTGAACAAGTTAGGTGGCCGGCATTCTACTTATAATAGCTAGAACGCACCATAACTATAGGATTTAGGTTGGTTTAAAATAATAAAATCTAGGCCATCCCTAGCCTAAATTATAGCCGCCATTGACTAACTGGTTGACCGCTAGCAATCGACTGGTCAGGGTAAAGGGGTCGAGTGATCCCCCATTTTGGGACGTGAATTAAAAGTTGCCATTTAATTTTTATTTTTCCCATTTTCATCCTCTAACATTAAAATTTTCATTAATGTTAAATTACTATAATGTTAAATTATTTATTACCATTTTAATTGCAAATGTTAGTGTTATTTAATGTTTAAATTTTAAGTTCATTCGAATCATTTTAAAATCAAAAACTTCAAATGTTGATAACATTTCCATTAGAACCTCGATTACAAAATTTTATATACGAAACAAATGGTATAATTTTCATAGTCAAATTCCAATGTTTTCAATATCTCTAATTTTAGCCTTATTTTAACTAATATTTCTCTTATTAATTTTTGTGAAGTGTTACTTTCTCCACCTCTTAAAAAGGATTTTGCCCCCAAAATCCCCAAAGGAGTGATAGTATAAGGTGCACTCTATAACCATGTTATATAACCAAGTTATTTATACAAGCATCCACTCAGTCAAAAATGCAATGTGATTACATGCTATAGGTGGGCTCAACCCTAGCGTAAATACAAAATCGTGACATATAAGCATGTATGCAAGCATCCTAAATATGCATAAGATTCAACAGCGCAAAAATAATAGTAAAAAGTGTGATAACGATCTCCTACCATTCAAGCTAGCAACCACGATGCAACCAAAACCTATACAATCCTAAATATGCGTAAAATTCATCACTTTGTAACTATTATTGTATGCTAACTTCGTTAAGGGTAATTGCTGCTATCAACGCCCTACAAAATCTATGACTCAAGCTATCAACAAGTCTTCCAAAATCCTATTCATCCTTTTAGTCTGATTGGTCTGCTGGTGTTAACTGATGCTAAGATTAAATGTCGTTCTTAAATGTTGACTACAAATTCCTTCAAAATTCGCTAGTGAACAAGGCATATCTATCACTGCAATGCTGATTGAAATTCCTTGCAATCGTACTACTTATTAATATAAATTTGTGCTAGAGATCCTACAGTCCTATTACTCCTAAAGAGAATTAAATGGATGATTTTAGTGAGTCTATCTATTATAACCCAAATAGCTTCATTACCTTATTGACTTCTAGGAAACCCATCTATAAAATCCATCTATATATGTTCCCATTTCCAAGTTGGTATATCCAATGGAAACAAAAGTCCCTCAGGCTTCTCTTGTTCTGCCTTTATCTTTTGGCACGTCAAGCACCAAGAAACATACCATTCTACCCTCTTCTTCATCCCTGGCTAATAAAAAACCCGCTTCGTATCCCTATACATTTTATCTATAGTAGGGTGAATTGTCCCCTTTGTTCTATTACATATATACCGACATGGGGTAAGTTCTCCTCTACTTATCTAGTCCAAAATACCTACTATTTTTACATCTTTCTTTTGTTCTAGTCCAATATGGTCCATCAATGCCGACCTAACTTCCGTTGCTGCCAATAGCCTAGAGTATGTTCCGATGGTAGTTGGAAATGGAAATTCGAGAGGAACTCCTACCGCCTCCACTCATGTATAGCACCAAGAGCAACATGCCTCCGACTAAAGGCATCCACAACGACGTTCCATTTTCCCAAGGTATACTATATCTCAAAGTCATATGATGTTATAAACTTCATTCATCTCCACTGCCTAGGATTTAAATATTTTTGAAAAAACAGGTATTTAAGGTATTTGTGGTCGGTGAATAACTCAAACCTTTCTCCCAAAATACCGTGCCTCCGTATCTTCAATGAAAAGATGATTGCTCCTAACTCTAAGTTATGAGTGTAGTACCTCTTCTCTTATCCTTCTTCAGCTTACTTGCGTAGGATATCACTATACCTTCTTACATAAGAACAACTCCTATCCTCATATCACATGCGTCGATGTAAACATTAAAGGGCAACATCCCGTTTGGAATGGTAAATACCGATGCATTAGTCAACATGTAACATCCCATAATTTTAATGACCAAATATTTAAACGATTTATTTAAATATTTAATCGCTAATTGTAACGACCCGTAATTTTTCTACTTCGAAAATGAGAGATTTCGTTCAATTTAAATTTTAAAGGAGTTTAAATCTTAAACAAATATGTTATATATAATAACAATTAACTATTCTTATATTTATTAAATTAAAAAAGTATAAATTTGAATTTTGAAACAAATCGATAAAAGTTAAGTTTTGTTAATAATAAATAAAGGCTTAAATAAAGGGATTTAAATATTTATTTAAAAAGGTAAATCTTATTTAAAACATCTAATAAAGATAATAAAAGTATGTTAAAAGATTTGAAAGTATGTTAATAATCGTTTTACAAAAATAACCAAAATTTGTCGCATTTTGTCAGTTTTACATAAACTGTAAAATTAGAGATTTTGATATTAATTAAATATGATTTTAAAATATAAAGAGACTCGTTTTAATTTATTTAAATAAGTAAAAAGTTGATTTTTAAATTCGGTTTACATAAATAAATAGTTTAACTAAAACGTCAAAATGTGACCCTAAAACATTTTGTCGAAAAACGATGTTTTGTCGATTAAAAGTTGTCGAACGTCGTCGCACCTTTATTTTCTTATATAGGAACATATATTCTAATAGCGTAAGTGTTAATTAATTAACTAATCAAGTTTACTTTTACTAAACAAGGTTAGAAACTTCTACGAAACAATTATGAAAAAGTAAGCACAAAAAGACAAAAATGTCATTTCAAAGCAAAAAGTAAAACATCAAATCAAACCAAACATAATTATTACTTTACTTTTCTTACTTCTTAAGTGAAAGTGACATAAAGCATGATTTGAAATGTGATGTTAAGTTAAGTAGTAAGCAAAAGGCATTTTGATCATTTTACATAATAATATTTTTATTCCAAACTTTTTCCTATAAATAGCCATGCATACCTCTTTCATTTTCACACAAATCTTTCTTTTCTTCTTCTTCCTTTAAGCTATTTTAATGGCTTCTCTCTTTAAGAGAGGTAGGAGGGTTAAAATAGTGGAGTGCTTAAGCACTAATCCACTTGTTACTCTCTAACCTCTTCTTAATTCACTTCTTCTTCTTCTCTTCTTAAAAAGGGTCTTAGGCCGTGAGTTTGGGAGTGGATAAGGGGAGGGCACGAGCAAAGCAAGTAGAGATGGAGATGGTCGAGCACTTGGAAGATGGTTATGATTAGGTTTAGAAAGGTTTAGTGAAGCGTTGAATTAAATGAAAGTTGGTAGGAAGTTAAACGTTTTGGTTAAAGGTGAGAAATTCTCATTGCCTTTGAATTTATATTTTGATTATGTTATAAATCATATTTACACCCTTATGACATATGAATGTTTATACCAAATTGATTGTTAATATGGATGATTTGATAGTTTAATAAATTAAGTGAATTGTGATAATATATCCCGTTATGATATTAATAGTGAATGTTAGATTTGAAATCATATGCATATGATTGGTTGAATGGATGTTATGTTAGTGACAAATATGAATATTGGATATGTTCATTTTGATTGAGTAATCCCTTTATCTAAAAAGCCATATTTTAGTAATATGAGATATTGTGGAAAAATAAGTCTCTTTTCATTTAGAAGTGAGATTAAAGTTAAAATGAAAGAGAATTTGAAATTTGAAGTGAAACAGATTTAAAAAGGATAGTTAATTAGAAATAGAAATTAATATGAATAGTGAAACTGAAATTGAAGTCGATTTTGAAAAAAGTGAAGCTTAGTTTGAAACTGAATTGAAGTTTAAATTGAAATTAGATTTCAAATCTAAGTTTTAAATGTGTTTAATTTGATATAAGAATTGAAATTAAGTTGAAATTGGCATTTAAAATTTAATATTAAAATAATGGGAATATAATAATATTATAATATGGTAATAGTGAAAATATATTTTAAATACTTTTAAAAAGTGAAAATATTGATTTAAAATAGTTTCTAATAATTTTATAAGTGTTGAAATCAAATTTGAATAGATTATTTCAAAATTGAAAAATAAGTTAAAACTAGTCGCGCAACGGTAGTTCGCGATTTCGCGCCGAAAAGTTTAAATGAATGTGTAGAGTGAAATATAGCTCGCAATTCTTCGAGATAAGAAAATTCCAGACTATTATATACATATATTCTAAATGAAAAAAGAAAATTAAAGTTTTGATAAGTAGATTTTGAATTAAGTCCAAATCAATTTTCTAGAAAAATCGCGCTAGTGCAGTTTAGTGACCATAATAGGAAATCTGTTTAAATGAATGTTTTTAATTTTGAAAAAATATGGAATAAATTTGATAAATCTATTTAAATGATTTAAAATAGATTTGGATTGGAAAATATGAATTATCGAATGTTTAAAAGTGGTTTAATTCAAATAAGCTTATATAGCACTTTCCGCAGGACTTTTATGTGCGAATTGTATAACTTTTGGAATATGAGTTTAAATGTAACGACTTTTCCCAGAATAAAATGTGAATGTTTTAAAAAAGGGTAATTAAGCGTTTTGAAAGATAATTTGGGATATTTATAAGCAATTCCAAAATAAAGTTGAAAATCTGAGTATGTGGAAACGACTAGTACATTTGTCCCGCCTGTGAGATCCGGGAAGATAAAACAAGGTGTTTAACTAAGGTTAGGGATGGAGCAACCAGTGCCCTGAACTTACCTGGCCTATGTTTTCTTTTCTTAGGCGAGGGGTGGAACAGATCGAAAGGAAAGCCTGGATGCTCTTAAATAAAAAGATTCTGTATTAAGTTTTTCGAATTAAAAGAAGATTGGTATAATCCAAAAGTTAAGCAAAATCCAAAAGTGAATGATTTCTATGATCCTATTTACTCAAAAATATTTGTTAAGATTGATTTAGGGTTTATCGTAAACGATGTCTTAAATAACATTGTTTTTGACCCGCTTAAAAGTTAAGGAATTTGGATCAAGAATTAAGTAAGGAAACCTGAGATATTTCCAAAATAAAAGAATGAATTACTTAGAATTATCCTAAGTTAAAAGAAAGAGATTTCGAAATCATCCGAAAAGAATTAAAGTGAAAAGAGACATAATAAATCCTATATACTCGTGTTCACTTTTTATCGATGATTGGATTTCGAAGGAACCGGAGACAGATTTGGTTAATTCCTATCCGAAAACCATTTCGAACCGATGTATACTTTCGAACATGAAGACATGTGGAAGATGGTGATTGAAGACCGTGGATCTTCTTGGCGTGAGGACTTCTTGTTGACTTGCTCTGGGTAGCTCCCGAGTTACATATAGCAGTGGTCTCCTCGTGATGGAGATTTCGCGGATTGCAAGGGCTTCTCGCCTAGTAATGGCCGAGGAATGTGCCTTCGGTTTGTCCTGTTCCTGGACAACTTGTATGGACGTTTGTCTGACATTGCATTTCTAATGATTACGTACATTGGTTTTTACAAACGTACATCAGTGGTGGCGGAGAAGACAACTTCTCTTAGCTTAACACCCTCCTTGAGACTTACGAGCTCAAGGGTTGTATTTTTGTGGAAGGAAATTAGTAGTTAAATGGAAATGGCAATGTGACATTCAAAGATGTGATATGTGCTTTGTGAAAAGGTAATCGTGACCTCAAGCCTCATCAAAACGGAAATGACCGAAACAGAATTAGATGCAGCAGGGCTAAGTGGGTCATTCCCAATTAGGGTATGATCATCACCTTCTAGATATATTTCATCCCGCTATGACGTTCGGGATGTTAATTAACGTGGTGTATGGAAAGATAGCTCTCGATTAAAGGTCGGTAACGACCGGGGGATGACATATTCGGTACCATCTAGTTAAGATGTGGGCCGATCTTGTGTTGGTAGAGGAGCTTTGTGATGGTTTCTCGGGACGTCCATCTAGAGATGTACCCATTTCAGAAGGTAGATCCTACGCCAGGTCATTTGTATGGAAATCCATTCTCCAATAAGAACCTACGGTTTTATTTGTAGAGCCTAGTATGCTGGAATTTAATAATGGTAACAATTTCAGCTAAGATTAATAAGTTTATTTGCAAATGTTTTAAAAGGGATGTCATTAGAAATAATATCAAATGTTTTGATACAAAAGTGTTTTAGTTATCATAAGGTAAAAACCCGTCCGTGTTTATGTGTGGGCGTGGTCTTATGAGATACTCTTTATTTTCAAAGGATTTTATCCAAAGGCTGATATATGACACTGTCATTTATTATTGAGTTTTTCTCACGCTGGTTTATCAAGCCTGATCCGGGTATTTTCAATACTCAGTGAGATCCGAGTAGTTTCAGGATAATCGAAGACAGTTGGAGTTTCCCGAGGAGAGCTGGAGATATTTATCGACGTATGGAGATATTCTTTAATCACCTTTGCTTAGTGAGGTTCGTACATGATAGGGGGTTCTCGCTTCTTGTTAGGTAGCGAACGGACGACTCTTACTCCAACATGTCCCTGAGATCGAGTATCAAGGGGTTGGTTTGGTAGTTTGCCTTACAGTCGAGAGGCTGGCCGTAAAAGCAAAGCGTGAGGTACCGGTGTAAGCTACGGTGGTTATATCCACTGTCGATGGTTGAAAAGCCTAGATCTTTACATTTGGTATAAGAGCTGAAGGTTAAGAGAGAAGCTTGGCTCTGTTATGGGTAAAATCTCATCAAAGATAGGGTTAGTAATATCCTAGGATGAGTAACTTATTAGAGTAGGGTTAGTAACACCCTAGAATGAGTTATGAGAGTATTATATATATGAGCGCGTATTTGTTAATTTTATAAGAATGATTTTGTTTTAAAGAAATTGGTAAATGAAATAATTTTACCTTGGGTTCATATTATAAATATTAAAGGGGATATTATTATCTTTTGGGTTAGAAATTAAGGATTGATTGTAATTTAGCTTAGTAAAACTAAAATATGAAGATGTTGTGATTAGAATTGCACAATTTGGATATAAGATATTCTATATAGAATCAATTAGTTGGAAGATAGAATTTAAAACTTTAATCATATACACTTAGATACTTAGTATAAAGAAATAATAGTGATTAACTGATTATCATAATAGATGGGTTTAAAAGCTAAGTACAAATACCTTGTGAAGTAAAATTCACAATTTGAATATAAGATATTTGATGATAATACTGAAGCTAGAAGTGTAATTGGAGAAAAAAAAGAATGCATACTTACAAAAAGAAAATTCTTATCAATAAGATAGAAAAAGATAAACCTAAATTGAGACTTTTTACTAAATATAATATAAAAAGATAAGTTGTATAACTTATAAAGGAGTTAAGTCGATTTGAAATTTAGATACTTTGATTATGTTAAAAATTAAAGTAAAATTTAGGATTAAGAGATATAAGAAATATCATTCTAATATAAAAAAAATTGAATTAGTGATACAATTAGGGTAACATTTGTAATTCAAAATGAAGTAAGATTAGAAGAAGATAATTTTGAAAAATATGGTTAGTAGTTTGATTGTTGGATGAAAATGTTTAAGTAACAAATACCATGTGAATTAAGTTTCACAATTTGACTATAAAGTATTTGATGGATTTAAGATTAAGAAATTTGATTTAGAAAATGGATAGGTAAATAAGTTAAGTTGTTAATCATAGAATCAGTAAGAAAAAGAGTGTACACTTAGTAAAATTGTCTTATTAATATATGGATTAGATAAATAATTTTAGTTAAATTGAAACCATAGGTAAAGAAAACTAAGGATTGAGTTTTATAACTTATTTATTTGGAATAATAGAATTCCAAATTTGTTGAAGACCCTAATTGAAGTAATGATGGTTTGAAGATTAAGGATATGTATGTATACTCTTAGGAAGTAAAGGTATATTATACAAGTTTAAGTCATATTTGTACGCTTAAGTAATAATGGATTTAGTAGATGGTAAATGGTTGTGAAATAAAGTTGGATTAAAAGAAGTTTTGAAGGAATGTATTAGGTAAAGATGAATGTGACTATGCACACAAGTTAAACGTAGATCATTTTGGCACATAAATTTTGATCTAAGATTTGAGTACAGAACTTTGAGGTGTTTACACCAATCCAAAAAACGATTTATCATCTGATTTTTGATGGCGAACGTTGATGAGAGTTTATGATTATGTACACAAGTTTTCTATCATAGTTGAGAGCTATGCAAGGAAAGCAAGGGTTTGTGATTAAGAAGTCTAATCAAAGTCCTCACTAGAAAATCGGAGGATCGATACTAGTTCGGAGGTAAAGTTGTGGATTTGAATAATAGGTCGAATCAAATATCACATATAGTATGATGTTTTGAGTCTGTCTACTTAGTAGTTGGATAGTTATCTCAAATAGTAGGCACTAAGATATAGTGGTTAGACTTATGTTTTGATATATTTATCTTTATATAGACCTCGGATATAGTACATGCTCGGGACAGAGGATGAGTTATGTGGATGTATGCATTAGTATCATTATGGTTATTTTTGGATGTATAGTATTGTTTGGTTGTTGTATATATTATCTTAAGTGTGCAGTATGCACTAGGATGTGTAAGATAGAAGTTTGAGTTGATATATGTATATATAATCGTAAGTACGTGATAAGTACTCAGGTTGGTGTGGGAATCTCTATATGCATGTTTGGCATCATCTTTTTTAGTGTTGTTATGATATCGGTCTTCTTCTTTTCTATCACAAGTAGAAACAAGTCAAATTATTTGAGGAGATGAGTATGAGATAGATTCTTTTGTCTTTGATTTCATTTCGAGGACGCAATGCTTTTAAGTAGGGGAGAATGTAACGATCCGTAATTTTGCTACTTCAAAAATGAGAGATTTCGTTCAATTTAAATTTTAAAGGAGTTTAAATCTTAAATAAATATGTTATATATAATAATAATTATCTATTCTTTAGTTAATAAATTAAAAAAGTATAAATTTGAATTTTGAAACAAATCGACAGAAGTTAAGTTTTGTTAATAACAAATAAATGCATAAATAAAGGGATTTAAATATTTATTTAAAAGGGCAAATCTTATTTAAAACATCTAATAAAGATAATAAAAGTATGTTAAAAGATTTGAAAGTATGTTAATAATCGTTTTACAAAAATAACCAAAATTTATCGCATTTTGTTAGTTTTACATACACTGTAAAATTAGAGATTTTGATATTAATTAAATATGATTTTAAATCTAAAGAGACTTGTTTAAATTTATTTAAAGAAGTAAAAAATTAATTTTTAAATTTGGTTTACATAAATAAATAGTTCAACTAAAACGTCAAAATGTGACTGTAACAACCCGTAAGTTTAACCGGTTTTTAATAACGTTATTAATTGGAATTTTTGTAGGAATTTTAAACGACAGAATTTTGAAATATAAATTATATATTTGGAATGCGTCTAGTTAAACATAGCAACTGGTAAATTTTCGTCCGAAAATATGAAAGTTTATTTCGCGCGTAAATTTACTTCAATTCAATCAGTTAAAAAGCGATGAAAATAAAACATTTTCAAAACCAAAATATTTTTATATAGCAAAATTCTAAACCATCTTCTGAGCAAGATGTCAGTTGGTCGTTTTTCCAAATTCGGACATCTTTGGCTCCGTCGATCTTATTTTCTACGTTTTTCGCGCATTTTCCGCTATTATAAAATTTCGAATTTTTATAATTCAATCGTATCACTAATATCCGTGTACCGTTTTGATCGTCTTGTCATGCTGATCTTCACGGTATAATTATTTCTGTGTTACGGTGTCCGGTTTACGGTGGAAATCGCGAAACGATTATCCGTATTGGTTACGAAATTTCAACTCTTGATTTTCTCTGCCTTTTATTTGTCTACTATGAGAAGTCTAAAGAACAACAATCGTTTGCCTTTAATGTGTTCATAAACCAACGCACAAATTCACTGTTCCCAACGTTAACTTTGTAATGTCCATTCACTTCTCACTTCTTCCAATTCATTTCCCACCTTCTCTGCTTCTTCTCATTCCTGTAACCTTTAATATTGGATCCACTCTTCCTTCCCCTCCTCTCTTTTGCTTGCTAGCAAACCTATCCAAAAAAAAAAATTTCGCCTGAAGTACTCAACCTCCCTCCAACTACACGTCTCCAAATCACCTTTGCCACCATGTTACTTCTCTCCCCACCAAGATCTCCCCTACCTCCCCACGTCGCAGCAACCATTGACTGTAACCGACGCAAATCCCATGCATGACTAGCCAAAACCCTTCCCATTGCCGAGACTTTGGCCACTTCTCACCACCACTAGAAGCATCTCCGCCTCCTGGCCCATCGCTACACCCGAGCTCAGCTCCCTCTCACCCATTTTTGCGTCCGCATCCACTTCCCTTCGGCCTCGACCCATGCATCATCAATGAGAAGCCCTCCTTCTTCGAGCCTGCACCACCGCCTTCTGGCCGAACCCATCCAACTCCCTCCTTTTCTCCTTCGACCGCTGCCCAGCACCTCTGTTTTTCTTGCGTGGCCGAACTTCGCCGTCTCCTCCTTGCTCGAGCCACATCGCTGTCATTAGCATAAATCTTTTCGTATATGTATAAGGTATAAGCTTCTATATATGAGTTGAATGCATTTGTTTTTATATACATGTGCATGCTTTTGGGTTCTCTGTCCTATAAGTTATATTAGCCTATAAGTATAAACTGTTTGGATATATCGTTTTATAAAATACTGATTTTATTTCAAGGCTATATTATATAATATGTATACATTTATCTATATTCTATATGACATTTTATACAATAAGTTTACGGCAAATGTAGTTTACATATCAGCTTGTTTGTTTAATATAAAGTTTATATTCTATAAGTTATATATATAAGTATTATACTGTATGTAGTTTGTATGTTTTTCTTAGCTTGTATTTATGTTGTTTGTGTGTGTGTGTGTGTATATATATATATAGTATTTTCAATAGTTTGCTTACAACTCTAATATATTTTGGCCCCAACCATGTTGTTCAAGTTTATAAACACTGAAACTTAGTTGCCTGTTGATTATATGGTATAGTTAAGCTATATAAATAAAATTAGTATATGTTGGTTTGCTGTTTGTATAGCAGTAGGTATACTAATTAGTACATATAATATATTTATAGTGTAATAGATCTGCAACTTTTAAATTTGTTACAAAGATGTATCTGTGCCAAAACTTTAAAACGTGTATTTATAGATATGTGTATTAGTTGTATAATCTTTGTGGTTGTTTTATATACTGATATATTATGAAATTATGTTAAGTACATACGTATATTTAGGTGTAAGTTTAAATATATGTATATATATCTAGCTTATATATATGACAGTTTCTTAATTATAAATGTTATATACAATATATACAAGTTTACGTCCATTATTCAGGAACGTTAATTTTACACATGACAACTGTCATTTTGTAAGTATGTTCTGGGTATATAAGTTTGTATACTAGTGATGTTAGTTATAGATTTTATATGACTTTGTACATATGTACAAGCTTAACTGTATTATATTATCTGTGAAAAAAAGTCTTATTTGATGTGTATACAACACATATTAGTTTGTATATTATACATTATATGTTGTATAAGTTTTAGTATTTTATATATATCTACTGTACATAAGCATGCTTGTGTTTAATTTTAAAATATACTATATATGTGTTTTATTTAAACATGATTTTGAAATGTATATGTATATTTGATTTAAAATGGATTTGAGTATATGATATGATCTTATAAATATATATAGTATCCATCTATCGAGCTAAGTCGTTTGATTTCGTCAATTTCTCTGTATCAGCTTTGTCCGTCGTGACTGATTTCATCATCAAAAATCTTGATCATCAAGCATTGTGGTGGATTTGTAACACAATGACAGTGTCCGTATCAGTGTGCGTAACCGTGCCATCTCCGTTTTTTTTCTAGCCTCGAAAGGTGAGCAATCACTCACGATTAATGTTCTTTTATTTATTAAATTGATTTCAATTGAAACGACAATTGAAATATGCTGCAGTTAGTTAATTACACTGTTATATCTGCTATCACCTGTATCTGTTCACCTATGACATCTGACACCATTATCTGTAAATTATTTATGCGATGATAATCCAGTTTGGTTGATAATTGATTGATTGCTTGTTGTTTATATTGGATGTTAAATTGTAATGTATAGAGTGATAAATATTATGCAATTGAATTTGACGTAGAATAGTTATAAAATTTGAATTGACATATGTGTTGAATTTGATTAGTTAATTTGAGTAATATGACCCCTTTTAATTGTAAGTTAATTGACACGTAGAATTTGAAAAATTAGACTTTGAACCTTTGAACGTATATTAGATTAACTGGTGTAGTATAAAAAAATGGAAGTGAACGACAAGTGGAAAAACCGTAATGTAATAATCTTTAGTCTACATGAAATGATAGTGTAGATTCTAGAGATAATTATATTAATTCGCACAAATAACAATGCGAATTAACACGATTATTTCGGGAATATTTGAATTGATTATTGGATTGTTATTGATTGTTGTTATTGCTTGTTTATTTACTTTGACACCATCCCAGTTATCACACTGCAAGTTCCCTTTGTTATGTTTGTATTTTGAATTGAAATTGGAATCGGGTTGAAATGATAAATACCCAAATGAACTTGATTTAGGATAGAAAATTAAATAAAAATCCGATTGGTCAATAATTTGATTTAAAAATAAAATAATGATTTTATTCGAATAAAGAATAAGTTTTGAAATAAGGTTAGAATTTGGATCTTTATGAAAGGAAAATGTAAATATTGAAATTTGAAACAAATACTAACGTAGTAATTGATGCAAGAACGTTATTTGAAATTTAATTATTTAATAATTAAATTTGGAATCATTAGTGAATAATTTGGAATTGGTAATAATTGAGTTTTGAAATTATTAAGTTTGAAATGATTTGATAATTAAGTTTGGATTCATAATTAAGTGGAAATGATTTAATAATTATGTTTAAAATTTTTAACCAAGTTTGTAATTATTAGATTTTGAAATTATTAATAATTAAGATTGAAATTATTTAATAATTGAATAAGATTTAATTATTTGATGATTGAATAAAAATTGAATTCTTTGATAAGATAAATTGAACCTTTGAATAAGTGGTTTTGAACTTCGTTAATAAATGAAATTGAGTTGCTTTACTTATTAATTAAGCTTTGGAAAATTTAAGTAAGTTAACAAGTGAAATTAAACTTCTTGAATATATGAAATTTAGTTCATTATTAATTGAGTTTGAAATTTGTAACGAAGTCAATAAATAAATGAAAATTTGAATTTCTTTAACAAGAAATAAAATGTGATTTATTGAAATGAATGGGATTTATTGAAATTAACGTAAGAATTATAATTCAAAGAATCGATTTGACGAATTTATTTTATTTCAATTTGAAGTTTTGATATAATGAAGTTAAACGTAAGTAATTGATTTAAATGAATTGGAATTTAAATAGAAGTTGTTTTAAAGGATAAATTCACTTAGCGAATATTGAATGAAATCGATAAATGAATTTAAATTGATTTGAATGAAAATTTAACCATTTTAAATGATTTCGGAATGAAACTTATATACGAACTTGAATCAATATTTGAATTGTTTAAATAAAAAGTTGAAATTGAATTGTAAGATTTTGAAATGGTTATTTGGAAGTTTGTAACGTAAATTTTTGAAATCGATAGTGAAAGACAATTGAAATGTTGATTTATAAATTCGAATTGAAATTGAAATTGAATTGATTTGGTTTTCGAAATTTATTAAACGACCAATCGGTGTTATAATTACGAAAGTTATTAAAGTAACCGGAATCGGTTATGGATATACTCTCTATCTAAACCGAAAACCACTTTAATAACTATACGCGGAGTGATGATCCAGAATGAAGTGGTTGGAATGATGTACGTGTTGACTGAAGAAAGAGAACGATAATGGATAGCCTTGACACTTGTGTCAAATTGGAAATGACTAAAATCAGGAGCCGTGCCGGGCCAAATGGGGTTAGCCACCTCGAGCGGACACACTTCTTCGTAACTACTACTCATCACTTGTGACTGATTGGTGCACCCTCGAAATTTCAGGAGTGTTGTTTCGCGGTGTTGCGATCGCTGCGGCGATGCGTTCTCACCAGTCCGGATCAGGCAAACGGTAGTTTCACTACCTTGGGTATTGCCTCATGTGCCTTGTCATACTTGTATCCCTATATACGCGACCACTACGAATTTGTTTTGTGTTATACCTATGGAGTACTCCCTGATATCCCACTAGTTTACGGTGGAGTTTACAGTGCTGTATAGACTATGATGCTTGTATAAAAATGTGTTAAGGGGGATAATGGTAACGCCTTAACACTATTTTGATACTTTATATTACCGATAGACATTATCTATTTAGCGTATACTACTACATAGTAGATAGTTTAACGGATCCTTAAAGGATGGTGATTCCAACATCCTTTGAGTTACTTGTATTTCGATTGCTATTTCACTTGAGTTGGATTTATTGATATGAGAATATTAATCCTGACTCGAGTGTTTTGTGTTTTGCTTTACACTCGGGTCAGACTGAGTGTACCAGTATTCAAGACTCACCTTTGGAGTTGGAGCTTTGCTTGAAGATCCAGCCATCTATCCTGCTTTCAGTATTCGATGATTCCAGTGATGTATTCTGATTTGTACTTGATGTATCGTATTTCTCTTTTGTTGTAAACTCTGATGTATCTTATATATTTATATAGTAGCTTCATGAACTACTATTTTTCTTTTACTTCCGCTGCATATTATTACTCTGTGTCTGTGATTCTGTGATTATTTATTTACTGTATATCTGAGTTTTGCCAAATTTTAAATTAACAATTCGGTATTTTGAATTATTCAAGTCCGACGTGTGTGGATGCGAATAGTCCAAAATAGCGGGTCGTTACAGTTGGTATCAGAGCTTTTGGTAGCTCTAGGCAAAACTCAGCATATATGGTAAATGTATTTACAGCATTACTCCCACTCGAGTTTCAATCTCTTCCTTTTAACTCAATTCCTTTGAATTTTGGAACGTTCCCTCGGTTCCGAAATTCATTCTTGTCCCTCACTATTCGAATTCGCCTGAATTCTGGAGAATGCCATAACTCCACTTCGAATGATCTCTGTAGGGAATAGGCGGTCTCGCCAATCTTCAAATTATTTGTAAATAGGTGAAACTCCTTATAATGGACATCGATTTACCAAAGATTTCTGTATCCTCGGTTTACGATGCTATCTATCTACTACTATACCTGAATTCTATCCCTTGAGATCTGATGTAGATTCGCCTCGAAATTCTGCATCGGTCTTATTCCTTGATTCATAGACGACCCGGTTAAGGTTGCCCGCGATTTGATAAACTTATTCATCTTCCTATTTTGATTATGTAATTATCTTATCTTCTGTTTCGAACTTGTTATCGAACCAAAATTCTTTTTGATTTGATTTTCATCAAATTTGAATCTCTGTCCTTGCCTTGAAATCCATCCTCGTATCGTCGAGCGAGGAAGTATATTTGTAAATTAATGTTAAAATGTTTTATATATTGTGTTGTTTGAGTTGTTGATGTTGATTTGGGTTTTCGATCGATTCGTCCGATCAACACTATCGATAGGATTTCCAAAACACTTGAACAGAGCAAACTGACACAATACTGTTTTCAAATTAGTAAATAAAATAATTCTGAATGATTATATTATATATAAGTAAAAATTTTCTGAAATTTAAATGTTAATGAATCTGTTGTCTGAAATGTGAAAATTAAAATTTTCATTTATTGTTCTATAAATCATTGACTATTTCATAAAATAAATGAATGAATTTATAAAACTTGGATATAATTTGATTTAGAATTTAAATGAATTTAAAACAAGAATTTGGGAGTTTAATTTCCGATAGATTTCAAACCTTGTATTTAAGTTTTAAAAGGTATATTATTTAAAGTATTTTCGAATGGAAATCATTTGAAAGAAATTTTAGATGTTTAGATTAGTGCTCTTCTCTTTGTCGCTGGAAAATAATTTCGGTGATGACGGCCGCATCATCGACATTTATTTTCGAGTTTCGAAGTGGAGAGACCAATTCGTAGCTTTGCTACTGTTTTGATTTGGAAATTTAATCGATTTAAATTTCTTAAGTATGATTTGATTTATATGTATATAGATATAGTATTTTAAACTTAATTTGATTTGATATATGTAGTATATACATAATTATCTCCAAATTGTTTAAATTTAATCGGAAATTTAATTCTTAAAAATTTGGGTAAAAAGATGATTTCAATTATAAATGAAACCAAATTTCGAATTGATATTTAAATTTGAGAGAATTGAATTAGAAATTCATTTGCGTAATATTTAATTGCACTCAATATAACTTACCTAAATTTTCAAAAGTCAACTATGTAATTGAATATTATACAATATAAATGATAACAAAGGAATTTTTAAATAAATTGGAGTATTTATATTAAATGTAAATATACTTAATATGAATGTGATAAGATATATTAAATAGAATCAATTTAATAATAATTTGAATAAAGAAAATTTAATTTGTGGAATAAACTATGATTTTAATGAATGACTATTCAAATTTATGATCTTTGAAATTATAAATTTAAGATAACTAGATAATATACAATATAAATTGTTGTCTGAAATAAATTTTGAAATAAACAATGATAAATTGAAAATAAACCAATTTAATGAAATTCCTTAAAGTTCAAAAAGTCAATGGTTGAATATAAATTAGTTTAAATTGAAATTTATATGTTTAAAATTAATTGTTTTATCTTATTTTTTTCAAATCTACTATCTTTCTAGTTATTCTATTCTCCTACCTCCTTTCTTTTCGAGGACGAAAAGTTTTGAGTGGGGGAGAGTGTAACAACCCGTAAGTTTAACCGGTTTTTAATAACGTTATTAATTGGAATTTTTGTAGGAATTTTAAACGACAGAATTTTGAAATATAAATTATATATTTGGAATGCGTCTAGTTAAACATAGCAACTGGTAAATTTTCGTCCGAAAATATGAAAGTTTATTTCGCGCGTAAATTTACTTCAATTCAATCAGTTAAAAAGCGATGAAAATAAAACATTTTCAAAACCAAAATATTTTTATATAGCAAAATTCTAAACCATCTTCTGAGCAAGATGTCAGTTGGTCGTTTTTCCAAATTCGGACATCTTTGGCTCCGTCGATCTTATTTTCTACGTTTTTCGCGCATTTTCCGCTATTATAAAATTTCGAATTTTTATAATTCAATCGTATCACTAATATCCGTGTACCGTTTTGATCGTCTTGTCATGCTGATCTTCACGGTATAATTATTTCTGTGTTACGGTGTCCGGTTTACGGTGGAAATCGCGAAACGATTATCCGTATTGGTTACGAAATTTCAACTCTTGATTTTCTCTGCCTTTTATTTGTCTACTATGAGAAGTCTAAAGAACAACAATCGTTTGCCTTTAATGTGTTCATAAACCAACGCACAAATTCACTGTTCCCAACGTTAACTTTGTAATGTCCATTCACTTCTCACTTCTTCCAATTCATTTCCCACCTTCTCTGCTTCTTCTCATTCCTGTAACCTTTAATATTGGATCCACTCTTCCTTCCCCTCCTCTCTTTTGCTTGCTAGCAAACCTATCCAAAAAAAAAAATTTCGCCTGAAGTACTCAACCTCCCTCCAACTACACGTCTCCAAATCACCTTTGCCACCATGTTACTTCTCTCCCCACCAAGATCTCCCCTACCTCCCCACGTCGCAGCAACCATTGACTGTAACCGACGCAAATCCCATGCATGACTAGCCAAAACCCTTCCCATTGCCGAGACTTTGGCCACTTCTCACCACCACTAGAAGCATCTCCGCCTCCTGGCCCATCGCTACACCCGAGCTCAGCTCCCTCTCACCCATTTTTGCGTCCGCATCCACTTCCCTTCGGCCTCGACCCATGCATCATCAATGAGAAGCCCTCCTTCTTCGAGCCTGCACCACCGCCTTCTGGCCGAACCCATCCAACTCCCTCCTTTTCTCCTTCGACCGCTGCCCAGCACCTCTGTTTTTCTTGCGTGGCCGAACTTCGCCGTCTCCTCCTTGCTCGAGCCACATCGCTGTCATTAGCATAAATCTTTTCGTATATGTATAAGGTATAAGCTTCTATATATGAGTTGAATGCATTTGTTTTTATATACATGTGCATGCTTTTGGGTTCTCTGTCCTATAAGTTATATTAGCCTATAAGTATAAACTGTTTGGATATATCGTTTTATAAAATACTGATTTTATTTCAAGGCTATATTATATAATATGTATACATTTATCTATATTCTATATGACATTTTATACAATAAGTTTACGGCAAATGTAGTTTACATATCAGCTTGTTTGTTTAATATAAAGTTTATATTCTATAAGTTATATATATAAGTATTATACTGTATGTAGTTTGTATGTTTTTCTTAGCTTGTATTTATGTTGTTTGTGTGTGTGTGTGTGTATATATATATATAGTATTTTCAATAGTTTGCTTACAACTCTAATATATTTTGGCCCCAACCATGTTGTTCAAGTTTATAAACACTGAAACTTAGTTGCCTGTTGATTATATGGTATAGTTAAGCTATATAAATAAAATTAGTATATGTTGGTTTGCTGTTTGTATAGCAGTAGGTATACTAATTAGTACATATAATATATTTATAGTGTAATAGATCTGCAACTTTTAAATTTGTTACAAAGATGTATCTGTGCCAAAACTTTAAAACGTGTATTTATAGATATGTGTATTAGTTGTATAATCTTTGTGGTTGTTTTATATACTGATATATTATGAAATTATGTTAAGTACATACGTATATTTAGGTGTAAGTTTAAATATATGTATATATATCTAGCTTATATATATGACAGTTTCTTAATTATAAATGTTATATACAATATATACAAGTTTACGTCCATTATTCAGGAACGTTAATTTTACACATGACAACTGTCATTTTGTAAGTATGTTCTGGGTATATAAGTTTGTATACTAGTGATGTTAGTTATAGATTTTATATGACTTTGTACATATGTACAAGCTTAACTGTATTATATTATCTGTGAAAAAAAGTCTTATTTGATGTGTATACAACACATATTAGTTTGTATATTATACATTATATGTTGTATAAGTTTTAGTATTTTATATATATCTACTGTACATAAGCATGCTTGTGTTTAATTTTAAAATATACTATATATGTGTTTTATTTAAACATGATTTTGAAATGTATATGTATATTTGATTTAAAATGGATTTGAGTATATGATATGATCTTATAAATATATATAGTATCCATCTATCGAGCTAAGTCGTTTGATTTCGTCAATTTCTCTGTATCAGCTTTGTCCGTCGTGACTGATTTCATCATCAAAAATCTTGATCATCAAGCATTGTGGTGGATTTGTAACACAATGACAGTGTCCGTATCAGTGTGCGTAACCGTGCCATCTCCGTTTTTTTTCTAGCCTCGAAAGGTGAGCAATCACTCACGATTAATGTTCTTTTATTTATTAAATTGATTTCAATTGAAACGACAATTGAAATATGCTGCAGTTAGTTAATTACACTGTTATATCTGCTATCACCTGTATCTGTTCACCTATGACATCTGACACCATTATCTGTAAATTATTTATGCGATGATAATCCAGTTTGGTTGATAATTGATTGATTGCTTGTTGTTTATATTGGATGTTAAATTGTAATGTATAGAGTGATAAATATTATGCAATTGAATTTGACGTAGAATAGTTATAAAATTTGAATTGACATATGTGTTGAATTTGATTAGTTAATTTGAGTAATATGACCCCTTTTAATTGTAAGTTAATTGACACGTAGAATTTGAAAAATTAGACTTTGAACCTTTGAACGTATATTAGATTAACTGGTGTAGTATAAAAAAATGGAAGTGAACGACAAGTGGAAAAACCGTAATGTAATAATCTTTAGTCTACATGAAATGATAGTGTAGATTCTAGAGATAATTATATTAATTCGCACAAATAACAATGCGAATTAACACGATTATTTCGGGAATATTTGAATTGATTATTGGATTGTTATTGATTGTTGTTATTGCTTGTTTATTTACTTTGACACCATCCCAGTTATCACACTGCAAGTTCCCTTTGTTATGTTTGTATTTTGAATTGAAATTGGAATCGGGTTGAAATGATAAATACCCAAATGAACTTGATTTAGGATAGAAAATTAAATAAAAATCCGATTGGTCAATAATTTGATTTAAAAATAAAATAATGATTTTATTCGAATAAAGAATAAGTTTTGAAATAAGGTTAGAATTTGGATCTTTATGAAAGGAAAATGTAAATATTGAAATTTGAAACAAATACTAACGTAGTAATTGATGCAAGAACGTTATTTGAAATTTAATTATTTAATAATTAAATTTGGAATCATTAGTGAATAATTTGGAATTGGTAATAATTGAGTTTTGAAATTATTAAGTTTGAAATGATTTGATAATTAAGTTTGGATTCATAATTAAGTGGAAATGATTTAATAATTATGTTTAAAATTTTTAACCAAGTTTGTAATTATTAGATTTTGAAATTATTAATAATTAAGATTGAAATTATTTAATAATTGAATAAGATTTAATTATTTGATGATTGAATAAAAATTGAATTCTTTGATAAGATAAATTGAACCTTTGAATAAGTGGTTTTGAACTTCGTTAATAAATGAAATTGAGTTGCTTTACTTATTAATTAAGCTTTGGAAAATTTAAGTAAGTTAACAAGTGAAATTAAACTTCTTGAATATATGAAATTTAGTTCTTTATTAATTGAGTTTGAAATTTGTAACGAAGTCAATAAATAAATGAAAATTTGAATTTCTTTAACAAGAAATAAAATGTGATTTATTGAAATGAATGGGATTTATTGAAATTAACGTAAGAATTATAATTCAAAGAATCGATTTGACGAATTTATTTTATTTCAATTTGAAGTTTTGATATAATGAAGTTAAACGTAAGTAATTGATTTAAATGAATTGGAATTTAAATAGAAGTTGTTTTAAAGGATAAATTCACTTAGCGAATATTGAATGAAATCGATAAATGAATTTAAATTGATTTGAATGAAAATTTAACCATTTTAAATGATTTCGGAATGAAACTTATATACGAACTTGAATCAATATTTGAATTGTTTAAATAAAAAGTTGAAATTGAATTGTAAGATTTTGAAATGGTTATTTGGAAGTTTGTAACGTAAATTTTTGAAATCGATAGTGAAAGACAATTGAAATGTTGATTTATAAATTCGAATTGAAATTGAAATTGAATTGATTTGGTTTTCGAAATTTATTAAACGACCAATCGGTGTTATAATTACGAAAGTTATTAAAGTAACCGGAATCGGTTATGGATATACTCTCTATCTAAACCGAAAACCACTTTAATAACTATACGCGGAGTGATGATCCAGAATGAAGTGGTTGGAATGATGTACGTGTTGACTGAAGAAAGAGAACGATAATGGATAGCCTTGACACTTGTGTCAAATTGGAAATGACTAAAATCAGGAGCCGTGCCGGGCCAAATGGGGTTAGCCACCTCGAGCGGACACACTTCTTCGTAACTACTACTCATCACTTGTGACTGATTGGTGCACCCTCGAAATTTCAGGAGTGTTGTTTCGCGGTGTTGCGATCGTTGCGGCGATGCGTTCTCACCAGTCCGGATCAGGCAAACGGTAGTTTCACTACCTTGGGTATTGCCTCATGTGCCTTGTCATACTTGTATCCCTATATACGCGACCACTACGAATTTGTTTTGTGTTATACCTATGGAGTACTCCCTGATATCCCACTAGTTTACGGTGGAGTTTACAGTGCTGTATAGACTATGATGCTTGTATAAAAATGTGTTAAGGGGGATAATGGTAACGCCTTAACACTATTTTGATACTTTATATTACCGATAGACATTATCTATTTAGCGTATACTACTACATAGTAGATAGTTTAACGGATCCTTAAAGGATGGTGATTCCAACATCCTTTGAGTTACTTGTATTTCGATTGCTATTTCACTTGAGTTGGATTTATTGATATGAGAATATTAATCCTGACTCGAGTGTTTTGTGTTTTGCTTTACACTCGGGTCAGACTGAGTGTACCAGTATTCAAGACTCACCTTTGGAGTTGGAGCTTTGCTTGAAGATCCAGCCATCTATCCTGCTTTCAGTATTCGATGATTCCAGTGATGTATTCTGATTTGTACTTGATGTATCGTATTTCTCTTTTGTTGTAAACTCTGATGTATCTTATATATTTATATAGTAGCTTCATGAACTACTATTTTTCTTTTACTTCCGCTGCATATTATTACTCTGTGTCTGTGATTCTGTGATTATTTATTTACTGTATATCTGAGTTTTGCCAAATTTTAAATTAACAATTCGGTATTTTGAATTATTCAAGTCCGACGTGTGTGGATGCGAATAGTCCAAAATAGCGGGTCGTTACAGTGACCCTAAAACATTTTGTCGAAAAACGATGTTTTGTCGATTAAAAGTTGTCGCAACGTCGTCGCACCTTTATTTTCTTATATAGGAACATAGATTCTAATAGTGCAAATGTTAATTAATTAACTAATCAAGTTTACTTTTACTAAACAAGGTTAGAAACTTCTAGAAAACAATTAAGAAAAAGTAAGCACAAAACGACAAAAATGTCATTTCAAAGCAAAAAGTAAAACATCAAATCAAACCAAACATAATTATTACTTTACTTTTCTTACATCTTAAGTGAAAGTGACATAAAGCATGATTTGAAATGTGATGTTAAGTTAAAAAGTGAGTAAAGGGCATTTTGGTCATTTTACATGATAATATTTTATTCCAAACTTTTTCCTATAAATAGCCATGCATACCTCTTTCATTTTCACACAAATCTTTCTTTTCTTCTTCTTCCTTTAAGCTATTTTAATGGCTTATCTCTTTAGGTAGGAGGGTTGAAAATAGTCGAGTGCTTAAGCACTAATCCACTTGTTACTCTCTAACCTCTTCTTAATTCACTTCTTCTTCTTCTCTTCTTAAAAAGGGTCTTAGGCCGTGAGTTTGGGAGTGGACAAGGGGAGGGCGTGAGCAAAGCAAGTAGAGATGGAGATGGTCGAGCACTTGAAAGCATGGTTATGATTAGGTTTAGAAAGGTTTAGTGAAGCGTTGAAGTAAATGAATGTTGGTAGGAAGTTAAACGTTTTGGTTAAAGGTGAGAAATTCTCATTGCCTTTGAATTTATATTTTGATTATGTTATAAATCATATTTACACCCTTATGACATATGAATGTTTATACCAAATTGATTGTTAATATGGATGATTTGATAGTTAGTAAATTAAGCGAATAGTGATAATATATCCCGTTATGATATTAATAGTGAATGTTAGATTTGAAATCATATGCATGGGATTGGTTGAATGGATGTTATGTTAGTGACAAATATGAATATTGGATATGTTCATTTTGATTAAGTAATCCCTTTATCAAAAGCCATATTTTATTAATATGAGATATGTGGAAAAATAAGTCTCTTTTCATTTAGAAGTGAGATTAAAGTTAAAATGAAAGAGAATTTGAAATTTGAAGTGAAACGGATTTAAAAAGGATAGTTAATTAGAAATAGAAATTAATATGAATCGTGAAACTGAAACTGAAATCGATTTTGAAAAAAGTGAAGTTTAGTTTGAAACTGAATTGAAGTTTAAATTGAAATTAGATTTGAAATCTAAGTTTTAAATGTGTTTAATTTGAGATTAGAATTGAAATTAAGTTGAAACTGGAATTTAAAATTTAATATTAAAATAATGGGAATATAATAATATTATAATACGGTAATAGTAAAAAAAATATTTTAAATATTTTTAAAAAAAGCAAAAATATTTATTTAAAATAGTTTCTACTAATTTGATAAGTGTTGAAATCAAATTTGAATAGATTATTTCAAATATTGAAAAATAAGTTAAAACTAGACGCGTCGCGCAAAGGTAGTTAGCGATTTAACGCCGAAAAGTTTAAATGAATGTGTAGAGTGAAATATAGCTCGGAATTCTTCGAGATTAGAAAATTCCGGACTATTATATCCATATATTCTAAACGAAGAAAGAAAATTAAAGTTTTGATAAGTAGATTTTGAATTAAGTCCAAATCGATTTTCTAGAAAAATCGCGCTAGTGCAGTTTAGTGAGTATAATAGGAAATCTGTTTAAATGAATGTTTTATAATTATGGAAAAATATGGAATAAATTTGATAAATCTATTTAAATGATTTAAAAGAGGTTTGGATTGGAAAATATGAATTATCGAATGTTTAAAAGTGGTTTAATTCAAATAATCTTATATAGCCCTTCCGCAGCACTTTAATGTGCGAATTGTATATCTTTTGGAATATGAGTTTAAATGTAACGACGTTTCTCAGAATAAAATGTGAATGTCTTAAAAAAGGGTAATTAAGCATTTTGAAAGATAATTCGGGATATTTATAAGCATTTCCAGAATAAAGTTGAAAATCTGAGTATGCGGAAACGACTAGTATATTCGTCCTGCCTGTGAGATCTGGGAAGATAAAACAAGGTGTTTAACTAAGATTAGGGATGGAGCAACCAGTGCCCTGAACTTACCTGGCTTTTGTTTTCTTTTCTTAGGCGAGGGGTGAAACAGATCGAAAGGAAAGCCCGGATGCTCTTAAATAAAAAGATTCTGTATTAAGTTTTTTGAATTAAAAGAAGATTGGTATTATCCAAAAGTTAAGCAATATCCAAAAGTGAATGATTTCTATGATCCTATTTACTCAAAAATATTTGTTAAGATTGATTTAGGGTTTATCGTAAATGATGTCTTAAATAACATTGTTTTTGACCCGCTTAAAAGTTAAGGAATTTGGATCAAGAATTAAGTAAGGAAATCTGAGATATTTTCCAAAATAAAAGAATGAATTACCTAGAATTATCCTAATTTAAAAGAAAGAGATTTCGAAATCATCCGAAAAGAATTAAAGTGAAAAGAGACTTAATAAATCCTATATACTCGTATTCACTTTTTATCGATGATTGGAATTCGAAGGAACCGGAATCGGATTTGGTTAATTCCTATCCGAAAACCACTTCGAACCGATGTATACGTTCGAACGTGAAGACATGTAGAAGATGGTGATTGAAGACCGTGGATCTTCTTAGCGTGAGGACTGCTTGTTGACTTGCTCTGGGTAGCTCCCGAGTTATATATAGCAGTGGTCTCCTCGTGATGGAGATTTCGCGGATTGCAAGGGCTTCTCGCCTAGTAATGGCCGAGGAAAGTGCCTTCGGTTTGTCCTGTTCCTGGACAACTTGTATGGACATTTGTCTGACATTGCATTTCTAACGATTACGTACATTGGTTTTTACAAACGTACATCAGTGGTGGCGGAGAAGGCAACTTCTGTTAGCTTAACACCCTCCTTGAGACTTACAAGCTCAAGGGTTGTATTTTTGTGGAAGGAAATTAGTAGTTAACTGGAAATGGCAATGTGGAATTCAAAGATGTTATATGTGCTTTGTGAAAAGGTAATCGTGACCTCAAGCCTCATCAAAACGGAAATGACAGAAACAGGATTAGATGCAGCAGGGCTAAGTGGGTCATTCCCAATTAGGATATGATCATCCCCTTCTAGATATATTTCATCCCGCTATGACGTTCGAGATGTTAATTAATGTGGTGTATGGAAAGAGAGCTCTCGATTAAAGGTCGGTAATGACCAGGGGATGACATATTCGGTACCATCTAGTTAAGAGGTGGGCTGGTCTTGTGTTGGTAGAGGAGCTTTGTGATGGTTTCTCGGGACATCCATCTAGAGGTGTACCCATTTCGGAAGGTAGATCCTGCGCCTGGTCATTTGTATGGAAATCCATTCTCCAATAAGAACCTACGGCTTTATTTGTAGAGCCTTGTATGCTGGAATTTAATAATGGTAACAATTTCAGCTAAGATTAATAAGTTTATTTGCAAATGTTTTAAAAGAGATGTCATTAGAAATAATATCAAGTGTTTTGATATAAAAGTGTTTTAGTTATCATAAGGTAAAAATCCGTCCGTGTTTATGTGTGGGCATGGTCTTATGAGATACTCTTTATTTGCAAAGGATTTTATCCAAAGGCTGATATATGGTACTGTCATTTATTATTGAGTTTTTCTCACGCTGGTTTATCAAGCCTGATCCGGGTATTTTCAATACTCGGGTCAGATCCGAGTAGTTTTAGGATAATCGAAGACAGTTGGAGTTTCCAGAGGAGAGCTGGAGATATTCATCGACGTATGGAGATATTCGTTTATCAGCTTTGCTTAGTGTATTTTGTTTGACGTTTGTCAGTAATTGTAAGGGCAGGTTTTATAACTGTCCAAGCTGAATTTAGGTTAGACTCTGATATATGTATTTAAAAGTTTTCCGCTGTAAAAATATTTCTTCAATATTATATGTTATTCCATTCGTGTGAGATTCTGTTCTGTCTACTTTTCTTAATCACCCTTAAAGATCCGTCTTTTCGTGCAATTTGAGTTAGACATGTGTAGTTTATTGTCGATTCAAAGGGTACGGAAAAACGGGCCTTTACATTAATCAACGAAACGCTTGTTATACTCGACTTTTACAAATGATAAAATTGGGACTCGAAACCCCCGTAGTTGAGTCTGCATTTTTGACATAAGTAAAATGAGTATAAACTTGACTATATTTGGAATCGATGAATTTTTGGAGTGAATAGTGATTTCTAGAAAGGAATGAAAATTGACTGTAGAGCTAAGGCCCATAAGTAAGCTTATAAGTGGCCAACCGCTTCATTATTTTCATCACATTTTTTATTAATGTAACTCTCCTTTTCCTCTTCTCTAATTACATTCTAATCACTCCTTAATCCCTTAACCCTAAATCTCTTAATCCAAGCCAAATAATTTCTAACAAATCCTAATAAAATCAATACAAGTCCTTTCCACCTATTCTTCACATAATCCATCAAGGAATAAGCTTGATTTGAAGTATGGAGCTTCATCCAAGATTTCAAGAGAGCTAAGATATGAGATTTGATGATTTAAGCTTGATCTAGGGAAAGATAAGGTGAGTGGGATGGTTCTCTTTACTAATTTACATGTTGTACTTCATATATTTGATTATTGATAATTATGGAGCTATATGTAATGATTTAGGGGATGCTATGATATGATTTAGGCATACATTAGTGTAGTAATCATGATTATATGAGCAATTTATTTGTTTGAACCCTTGATTACTATTTTTGAAATAGGTAGTAAGCCTAAAAATGGATTTTGGGATATTAATTGATTATAAGTGATATTGTAATGAATTAGAGACTAATTAGATGACATAATTAAGCGCATGTCATTTGTTAGTAATAAAAAAATTAATTTAAATGGTTTTATAAGTGAATGGTTTATTTATAAATATTATTCTTTTAAAGAATAAATTTATAAAATAAAACTGATATTTTATAATTAAGTGACTTTATAAAATGGTATAAAATGTAATATTTTAAAAAATAAGTGATTTTATAAATGTGATGACCCGAATTTCGGTGCTCGAAAATCGAAATCCATACTTCACTCGTATTCAAATGCCGTAGATTCAAACGTCGAATCTGGTTCGCCGGAGCTTATAACACATTAAGTACAACAACACAGCAGAAGAAAACAATATATATCATTGATATACAATAGTGAATGCAACATCTGATACAATATGATACAATAGATGCTCAATAATATCAAAGACAAAAATATACGTCAGTGGAACAAATAGCAGCGGAAAGATAGCACCAAAAGACAGAAGAGTTCCCAAAAGAATCCAACTCCATATTGCAACTGCAACTCCATCTCCAAACCAAAGATAACTTGAACCCCCGATCACGTTGCATTACGCAAAATACGTAACTCCAAAATAAAGCAAATGTGATCGCAAGGATCCACAGGCTTTAAAGATATCGAATTTACATCTACTATTTGACTATATGAAAATCTAACTCTAGACCGCTCGTGTGGAAAATTGTGGGCATCCAGAGTTTAGAAAGGGAACAATAAACTCCAGATCAGTCATGAGACTGGTACGAGCAAACAAAAATAGTTTATCTTTAACAAAAGCAAAACAAAAGAATTTAAAAGAAATCCGCAATGATTTTTTTTGAAAATGAAACTACTATAAGGCCTCCCGCCACACACACAATGCAAACGCACAATTGGGGGAGATTTCTCCTTATGATAGTCCAACAAGCTTGATACGCGAATTTTTTTGATATTATTATTTGTGCATAGTGTAGAAAACATTTCGAAATATAATATCGATCTTAGCCAGCATACAAATTTCGTAGTACACCTACTATAGCTACCATCTACACAGTGGTGAGCACCATAAGTAAATGGCAGGTTATACAACTAAAACTGTACAAGGCTCGTATTGAATGATTGAATTTCCAATTATGGTTAGGCTGAGGAACTTCCTTATCAAATGGGACGACTCTGGAGGGATGCCCCCAAGAACCAAACTGGATCTCTGCCAACACAAGGCCAGGTTACCTCTGTAACCAGGTAACACCTACAAGTATGCCATCCCCGGTCGTTACCGACCTTTATATCGGGATTTACCAACAAGTAGCAACAACCACATAGTTAAATATCTAGGCTCCATACCATGATATCACTTTTTATCCAGAAGGATATGGACATACCCTAGGGGAGCGACCCCTTAAAACCATGCCGCGACAGTTCGACCATTTCTGGGTTGTGAGGTTCGACGAAGTCTCGTCCACAAAGCTACGCTTTTCACAAAATCCATGCTTTGATCAACAAATGATCAGCAGCACTTCGTATGCCACATTACCAAATTGGAAATATACCACTAGTAAATATCAACTACATAACCTCTGACCTCGTACATCTCAGAGAAGGGTGTTAAGCCAAGAGAATAAATTATCCACCACCAAACATAAATGTATTTGATAGAGACCAGCTTTACATCTCAAAGTGTAACGTCAGACATACATCCATACAAGTCTGAACAGAACCAAAGGCACTTCCAAAGAAGCCCTTGCAATTCAAAAATTCTCAATCCCGATCGGACTCTCCATCATATATGGAGATCTCTATACCGGCGCAACTCAATGCAGAGACATTCGACGGGTAATCCTTTCGTTCTCGAAAATACCCATTCCTCACCACTAGTCTTCAAATGCTATCCATATCGTCGTATCACTATTCGGAATGGGTTATATGATATAAAGTCCTCTCCCGGCTAAACCAAATAATAAGCGCTTATTTCAAAAACATATGGAACTGGGATCTTAGTTAAGTCACACTTTTAGCCCAAAACCTTTCTTTTGAGCGGTTTAAACAAATTACCATTTTTCAATCTTTTAAACGAAAAGATTCACTTCACAATGTTCACCGAAAGTCATAAAGATTAATTTATAGCTTTCAAAACTATTTGAATTCCAAATCTTTTATACAAAAAAAACCTTCAAGATCCTCTTCAAAATTCACTAATCTTTATCAAAGATTCATTCATAGCTTTCAAAACAATTCTATTTCAAATTCGAAATCCTTTCAACAAAAACTGGAAGTCCTTTCTTTATTTGAAAGCCATTATCATTTAAAAACAAACGCTTTTCATTTCGAAATAATCCGATCAAATATGCACAAGTTATATCCTTTAAAGTATAAACTTGGGTTAATTTTAAATTCCCAAAATAATACTTTAATATACTTCAAAAGTGGTTTAAAATCCATATATTATTATATATCTTATATAAACCTTTCAAACCAAATTTTCAAAGCAATTTCAAATAATATTTTCAAACTAAACTTTAATTTCAAAACTTCCCTCTCAAAAGTTTTTCGTATCCAATTCCATTTCCAAAACCATTTAGATTCAAAATTCAACTTTAAAACCATTTCATTAAATTCAAATATCTGTACCTTAACCAATTTCCTCGTGTAGTCCATATTTGTGTGTGTATGGTGTTGTCCAGGGGTTTTACACAATAGTGCAACATCATCAATCAGTACAGATTCAAGCACAACAATATCGATAAGCGGTATAATCTTATGACGTTTAGCTTCATTCACAGATTCATAAATAAATAATGTAAATTTATCGCAAATAAATAAATTACATTCATCACAACTCAAATCAAAACAGAGCGTCACACTTCAGGGATATCAAACAATTCAACATCCAATAGAATCCAAACATCCAAAAGTAAGATTAATTAATCATCTAATTAATTTAAACCAGATTTATTACTTATGAATACTTCACAATTCCTGGTTAATTAACATTAATTAATTACAAGTCATTTTGATTGATTATTCTTTAATCATTTATTAGTTAACCATTAATAATAAATTAATTAACTTTTAATTATTAATTAATCAACCTTTAATCATTAAATGATTATCCTTTAATTAATTTATTATCCTTTAATTAATTATCCTTAATTAATTGCATTAATTTATTAACTATTAATTATTTACATAATTAAATAAATCATCCTGAATAATTATCCTTTAATTAATCATATTAATTAAATTAACCTTTAAGTTAATTATGTAATTAATTGATCTTCAATTAATTACATTAAGTAATTATAAATTAATCCAACCTTTAATCAATAATAAATTAACCATTAATTTATCAATTTACTTTAATTAATTATATTAATTAACTACTTAATTAACCTTTAGTTAGTTACATTAATTTGTTAATCACGTTAATTAATTATCCCTAAATAAATCAAGTAATTAGCCTCTAAATCACTTTTATTAAGTAATTATTCCTTTAATTAATTGCATTAATTATCCTCTAATCACTTTCAGTAAGTAATTACACTTAATTACTTTCTTTAGTTAATAAATTACTAATTACTTAAGATCTTAATTTATTTAAAAGATAAACCATTTTATCGTTATTAATTACTTTGATTATCTTTTAAATCTTATTAATAACCTTTGGATTTAAATATTCATTACCAATTAACTTTAAAACTTTTAAGTTAAATTAATTTTTAAAACATTTAATTTCTTAATTGTCCATTCAACTATAATATAAGTTTATTTAAAAACTCTTAAAATAAAAGTTATATAAAATTAAAACACTTTAATTTAATAAGTTTGAAATAATTTATTTTTAAACTTTTTTAGTACTCTCGAGCTTAATCAACCATTTATTATTTAAGAATGAAAATTGTTTTAGAAGAATTCTTTAAGTAAAAAAATTAATTTGTTTAAAATTTTAAAGCTTGGATATATAACTTTTCTTTCTTTAAACCTGGTAACTAAAAACCCAAGCTGAATCTTCTTTTACCCGAACCCAGCCCCGAGAAAATAAGCAAACTCGATTACTTCGAGAATTTCCATCAACTGCTTCGAGTCGAACCCCGAGATGAAACCTTCTTCCCCAATCAAACAGATACAAGCCCATATGCATGAACGTGTACATCACTTTGCCAACGATCCGATCAACTCCGTCGCCGCCAACACATCGTCGACGGTTCACCTAAGCCTCTCAAGCACCCATATTCCACGATTCATCGAAAATCGAAATTTGGGCTTCTCGATCAACTTCTGGCTCAAACCCATCACCAGGAATTTGCCTTTCACCATCGATTCCATCCACCTAATGGCTCAACAATTTATACCTAACTTTGCCATGAAGCAATGAATCAATTCCATTAGGTTCGATCGACCCAAGTGTCTTGACGACAACGCAGCGGCCAATGAACTCAGCCAACCCCAAAGCTGAACTTAAACCATAAAAAGGGTTTGCGGCACCTCCACGTCAAACCAAAAAATTGCGTAACATTTTTCCTTGACTCGTCAACCTCTAAGCTTACTCTGACATGAACCCCGAAACTCGATTCTTCATTGATCATTAGAAATCGGCAGGTTAACCCTTTCCGTTCAACATAATGATTCTCCACGTTTTCGATCTTAGAAATCCTAATTCCTACACTCAAAATTCATCATATTCAAGTGTGAATCCGATTATTAAATCAAAACATGAATTTAAGAACATCGATTTTTCAGTTTTAAAATGGGTTCACTGTAATTTCTTTTTCTTTCAGCAATCTATTTGTTGATTATACCTAGCTATATTATTATAAATAGGTTTTTGTAATTACAAAAAATTTCTTTTAGATTCCACCACCTAAAATTGAACGTATACATAAGTATTGAATTTTTTTTACTCGATTTAGATGCCTGAAACAAAGAAAGGAGGCTTATTTTCTAGTTTCTAGACATGCACACACACACACACACACACACATATATATATATATATATCTCATTGCAAGCATAAACAATATTTTTCACAGCAACATTCAAGTATTTTTCATAATCATCAGATATAAAACAACTTTAAACTTTTTAGGGTGTCAGTTTGCTCACTGAGAATGTTTTAAACAGAGACATGCTTTAAAACTGAAACTTGTATTTTGTTTTTGAAATCTGCTCTGATCTTTTGATTTGTTTGAAACTTGATTTTGAATTGTTTACAGGCTTGCAAGTAGATCTACTTTCAAGTTTGTACTTGAGATGATGAGATAATATGGTTTGCAGGTTAAAGCTGAAACTTTTAAATTTTCTTTTCCAGGTTTTGATCTTCATTTCTTTTCTTTGATTTAAAATTTTGTTTCATTTTTGAGAAATGAATGGAAGAAATTGAGAGCCATGTCATTTCTTTTAATTATATGTTATTTGTAAATTTAAAACAAATGTGCCACTTGTTATCCAAATTAACACTTGTTCATTTGCTTGCATAACCATTTTACAAATGTCTTTTGTTATTCAAATTGTGTTTAAGTCCTTACTTAATTTAATTTATAAATTATGTTTTATCCCTTGTTTAATTAAGTATTTATGTTTTATATATTAACCTCAAATCATATCTTCCTAATATTAATATTAATATATATATATATATATATATATATATATATATTAGAAAACAAATTCTTATTAATTTTAACATATAGTTTTAGAACCAATTTATTTTCAATACATCTTGAATTTCCAAATTAGAATTTCATTTATAATCCAATTCTATTTAAAATATTTATTTTGAGTTTCAAATTCAAATTTTAAAATTTATTTATAAATAAACAAGTGTATATCTTATTAAATTTGAAAAATTCAAATTAATCCACAATTTAATCCGAAAATTTATATAAATTATTAATTTTAATTTGACTCAAAAATCGGGATCGTTACAATAAATTAGTATAGAGGCAATATTTTATAAATAGAGATTTTATAAAATAACATAAAGAAGATGTTTCGTAAAATAGTTCTAAGGTTTTTTAGAATATACATAAATGGATCTATAAACTAGTATTATAATTTATAAAATGATATGAGATTTTATAAATTAGTATAAAAAATATTTTACTTTATTTGAAAAGATATTGTTAATAAAGTAGCATTGTACATAGTAGTGATTGAATAGCTTATTCAACGATGTATGTGTGTATACCTACACGAGCGGGTATATGTATATGTATGTTTGAAATTATATTTATATATATAGGTGTGTATATATATTAGTCGAAGTAATTAATGCATTGTAGTTAGAATTGTTGTATTGTAGTTAGAATTTTTGCATTGTTTGGATGAATGTGTGTGTTTGTATGTATGTAAGTATATATGGTTGTGTGTAAATACATGTGCATATAAGTGCGTTATGGGTATTTTGCATAGCCATAGCGACTATCGTATGCAGTAAGTTGCATGAGAGCATACTGGGTCGAGTAACTGCTTTGGTAAAGTCTGGAACGTGATATTCACGTGTAGTGCATTTGTGTGCATGCACGCATGCAATTATTAATGTACGCAAATAAGTGTATTAGCACATGCATAGGTATCACATGAAGCAAGTTGATCGGTTGAGTTTAATTTGGCTTGTCAGAGGAGCCCGAGTCGAAAGAATTGTCCTGTGGAATTCTAAACATAAAGGGGTGGTTTTTGTATTGAAATAGATTTTTGAATACTTAAGAAGCTACTCCTAAATATCAACCAAAGGACTTCGAAAGAGGCTCAACGTGGCGAAGGCAGGCTATAGGAGCTAGGTGACATGTCAGGCCAAGTAACTGAGAAGATGGAGCTTGTATCGACGATCAATGGCATGTCTTTTACCAGATATGGGCTTTACTGCCTAGGACTTGCCACCACCGATTGATCGATGGTGAACTAACCTATGCTATAAAGCCTAGGTTAGATGCAATTCCAAGCGGTTCCTCGGTTTTGGATGCGGTCTTGCATGTGGCTTTGACTTGACTTTGGGGGGACATTTGCCTACTCAAGGAAGTCGAAGACACAACGAAGTTCAGGATCTGGACACTGATACAATTTGGTTATATATGATTAGTATGATCTACACGATCAGGCACAAGTCCGAAACTACGATTGGTCATACGATCACATCTGTCGAGCATGTATAATCGGACGAAATAATTTCATACCTTCATCCTTTGTCCTTCGGATATGCATAGTTCGATGAACTGTATCAGTTTTATATTGGTGACCATACATAGTATTGGTCTTATATTAGTGACCATACATGAGGTTACATTTGATGTATACATATGTCTATATGACATCAGGGTTCCTTAGTGGTCCCTTTTTGATATTACATTAGTAACGTTGTTCTCTTTTTGATAGAGACGTATAGGAGTTACTTGAGAAACACTTCATGTCCTAGAGAGGGATGATGAATATCATCTACTACGATATCCTAGAACACTATGCTCATTATAAGGGTGTGGTGAGATCCGCAAAGGTCCTAGGTATTTAAAATAGAATTAATATTACTTCTGCTTATTATAGGGCTACGGTGATTTTATTTACTATTAGGAATAGGTTTCAAGTGGACGAAGTAGATCGTAACATATGCCCATTACAGGGGTAGGGTGAGATCCACAAGACGTTGAGACTTGATTTTGATTCATGATACGAAGCTATTACTGCAACATACAGATTCGACGACTGCTACGAAAAAAAGAGAATATATACTACATGGAGACAAGACATAAAAATCGATGCATCAACTTTTATATTATCTTATTTAGAGTCCTAGGTCAATATTGTTAAGATCACTCCTCTTTCACGTATATATTAGCTTATATATAGTCTTCCTAATGATTTATACATATAAGCATAATATATATATATATATATTATTAAAGTTTTTCTATAAAATCATATAATATATATATATATAACAAGTGAAAACTGTGCAAATTGCACAGAAATCAACAGGTCAGTCGACTGACCTGACAATTTCTGTGCAACATGCACAAGTGCACAAATAAACAAATAATACGTTTGAATATCCAGTCAACTGACCCAGAAGTTCAGTGGACTGAATTTCTACAATAGCTATTTTCTTAAAACACATGACTATTTGTGAAGAGTTGCGAATCTCTATGAAAAGATTTGGACGCAAACACTTCAACCGGAACTCTTCGTAAACATTCGCTGCTTTTTGACATCTATAAATACAAACTCTAACTTGATTCCCAACGACCGATTTTTCTTATCTTTCTAATCCGACGCTCTTGACTTTACTTGCAAATATACTTTCAAATATTCTGCATTAAAGCAATATTATACCTTTCTATTCTTCATAAACTTTAAATATATATGTTTATACTCGAGGAGAAGATCATAAGAAGGGTGTACTATTAACAGACTTATCCGTGTTATCAGAACACAACAAAGTCAAACAATATTTTGTATTTGTTGAAGTCCTGTTCTACTGCTTAGGCGTGTGAAGACCTCTTCGACTGCTGAGTCAAAATCCTGTTCCACTGCTCAGGTCCTTGTTGGACTGCTCAAGGGTTGTATACACCTTCTCCTGCAGGTTAATTGAGGGTTATTATTTTAGTGAAATTCCAAAAAGAGTCTGGGTCTGGACGTAGGACGGAGCTCCGAACCAGTATAAAAATCTCTAGTGTCATTTTATTATACTGCTTTTATATTACGCACTATTTATTGTATAGCTATCATCACTACACTTTGAATTATCGTATATCCATATTACACAATCCATAGCACACTTTCATTTGGTATCAAGCCTAGAATTCTATCGATCGTCATAACATCATAGAATAATAACCAGAAAACAATCCAATCGAAATACTATAGGCAAAATCCCTGTCAAAGCCACCAATGAGGACTACGAAAAGGTACTTTTTGATTTACAAATTTCAGTAAAAGATAATAATGAATTAGTTAGTATGAGCAATAAAATTTCAAAGATTAATCAATTATTTTAGAAAAGATGAAATCTATTGAACTTGAAAATGAGAAATTGAAAAATGAGAAATTAGATTTAGAAAATCAACAGGGTGTTTTAAAAAATAATTTTGAGGCTCTTAAAGATTTTCTAAATGAAAAAAATACCATGTTTGAAAAAGAAAAAGAAAAATTTTCAAAAGAAATTATGGATTTGAAAAGACAAAATGATTTATTACAATCATCTTTAGATAATTCACAATCTCACATTTTCCTTCTCGAAAATGTGAACTGCAAGTTTAAAATAGAGAATTATGAATTAAACAAGCAAATTGATATTTTGAAAAACAGTAATATTTCTTTTGAAAATAATATTTGTGACTTTAAAGCTAAATTTGATAAACTTATCACTAAAGTCACAAAATTTAATAAAGGTCAGAACAATTTAAATATGATCTTATCTATTTCTAGACCTTTACATGATAAAAGTGGTTTAGGATATAATAAAATAGAACATAGAAATAGCATTAGACATGCTTTCATGTATAGTAAATATGTTAGTGCTAGCACTAGATTACGGGTAAAGTCTAAATCCAATTTTTATAGAAATTCAAATACTGCCATGACCAATAATGTTTATAGTTTCTTCTTTAGAAGTACAAAATCATTGACGGAAAATATGAATAAAAGTATCTAAGTATTTGGGTTCCTGTTATTTGAAAAAATGGAGAAAAATACATTGATGATTATTTTGATATGGTAGTTAATAATGAAAATTATATTTTTAAAGGTTCAACCGCACCCAAATTGGTATGGTTTCCTAAAAGTTAGGAAATTATAAGAACCTTTGGGTATCGCATGTTTTAAATGTTAATTTTTTATGATACCTTACTTTATAAGTAGTAGTTATTTATATTGTTTACGTTCTTTATTCCTTTTTGTTGATGACAAAGGGGGATAAAATTATCAAGAACATTAAGAATGCAGGATATATATCGCCAAAATTTTAGGGGGAGTAAGTATTCATATTATATTATATACAGTCGAAATCTATATCTATTTATAGGATGTCATCAATCAAAAAGGGGAGAATGTTGAGACTTGGTTTTGATTCATGACAGAAAGCTATCACTGCAACATACTAATTCGACGACTGTTACGACAAAAAGAGAATATACTACATGGAGACAAGACATTGAAATCGGTGCATCAACTTTTATATTTTCTTGTTTTGAGTCTTAGGTCAATATTGCCAAGATCTCTCCTCGCTTACGTATATATTAGCTTATATATAATCTTCCTAATGATTTATACATATAAGCATAGAAGATATATATATATATATATATTATCAAAGTTTTTCTTTAAAATCATATATATATATATATATATATGTATTTAAAACCTGTGAAAACTATGCAAATCACACAGAAATCATCAGGTCAGTCGACTGACCTGGTAGTTCAGTCGGCTGACCTGATAATTTCTGTGCAACGTGCACAGGTGCATAAGTAAACAAATAATTCATTTGAATATGCAGTCGACTGACCCAAATGTTCAATTGACTGAATTTCTACAACGACTATTTTCTGAAAAGACACGACTATTTATGAAAAATTGCGAATCTCTACGAAAAGATTTGTACGCAACACTTCGACCGGAACGCTTCATCAATGGTCGGTGCTTTTTAACATCTATAAATACATACTCTAACTTGATTCCAAACGACCGAATTTTCTTATCTTTCTAATCTAACACTCTTGAATCTACTTGCAAATATACTTTCAAATATTCTGCATTAAAGCAATATTATACCTTTCTACTCTTCATAAACTTCAAATATATATATATATATATATATATATATATATATATATGTATACTCGAGGAGAAGATCAAAGGAAGGTTGTACTATAAAAAGACTTATCCATGTTATGAGAACACAACAAAGTCAAACAATACTTTGTATTTGTCAAAGTTCTGTTCTTCTGCTCAGGTGTGTGAAGTCCTCTTCGGCTACTGAGGCGAAATCCTGTTCTGCCGCTCTGGTCCTTGTTCAGCTGTTCAAGAGTTGTGTAGATCTGTTCCTCCGGGTTAAGTAAGGGTCATTATTTTAGTGAAATTCCAGAAAGGAGTCTGGGATTGGACGTAGGACGGAGCTCCAAATCAGTATAAAAATCTTTGGTGTCATTTTATTATACTACTTTTATATTCTGCACTATTTAATGTACAACTATCATCACTACACTCTGAATTATCGTATATCTATATTACTGATCTATAGCACACTTTCAAAGAGACTTATCACATGGGATCTATGGTATATTCATATATTGACTATATTTATCTTGAACTCTCAAATGGAATCATTGGAGCACAATAGATGTCCATTGTGGACTTCACCCATCAGTAATAATGGGTATTGATTTGTATTCTTTGTTATTTTCTTACCGTTATATTTTGTGTTATATTAGTTGGTTGACAATATGGTTGTGTGTTCTAGGATATGTTATATTATGATATTAATAGTTTCTTTGCATGTATATATTGAATCATCGTATCATGGTATACTATTACGTATTAGTCATATTATATTAGTTGTGTTGACTCGTTGATTAGAGGAGAAGAGCAGGTTATGATATGATTTCTAATCTTTCGGATAGGTTTACTTTACTTTTTTATAGATAGTTTGAACTATTCTTAAGCCACGTTTGTGGAGAGGGCCGACTGTATTTTTGTACTTTTCTATTTGTTTGAATATAGTTTTGATATACATTATATTGAGATAGTTCTCCTCACAACATCTTTATGTCTGACCTGCATTTTGTCATTGTATGTTTATGTCATGACAAATCTCAAGTACTTGAACGAGTAGTTTGGAAGTCAGTTGCTTTTGGGGATCCACTTCAGGATAATTAGAGCATTTTATGGAGGTGAGTTGATACATTGTATATATATATATTGTTGTATTAGAAATTTATTTAGAATTTCATCTTATTAGGAGTTGATGTATTCCGATTCTCTATATTGATATTATTTATTAGTTGCTTCCGCTTGTGTAGTCTCTTTTATTTATATTGTTCATTCCATCCATGTATATTTATAACATCCTGGTATTTTCAACCATTCGCATCTGCACATGTCGGACTTGAATTGCTCAAAATGGCAGATTGTTAATTTATATTTGGCAAAACTCAACTTATACGATAAATAAATAAATCATAGAATCGCATACACAGAGTAATAATAAGCAGCAAAACAAAAGAATAGTAGTTTATGAAGCTACTATATATATAACAGAGTTAAATAAGATACAATAGAAGTCTCAAATACAATAGTTAAATAAAAGATCATAATACATCACTGGAATCAACTGAATTACTGCAAGCTGAAAAGATGTAGATGGATCTCCAAACGAAGCTCCAACTACAAAGGCGAGTCTCAAAAGATGAATCACTCAGTCTGACCCGAGCGTAAAGAAAAACACAAAATACTCGAGTCAGGAATAACATTCTTATATCAATAAATCCAACTCAAGTGAAATATCAACTGAAATACAAGTAACTCAAGGGATGTTTGGGATAACCATCCTCTAAGGATCCGTCAAACTGTCTACTATGTAGCAATATACGCTATTATAATAATGTCTAAAGTAAAGTAAACTATTAACCTATTGTTAAGGCGTTACCCATATCCCCCTTAACACAATTTATAGTGCCAATAGTCTATACAGTACCGTAATACCTCTAGATCGGAAGGCTACTAGAGGACACTCCATAGGTACGACGCAAATCAAACTCGTAGAAGGCACGCTTGGGTAGGTGACATAACACAACTAAGCAATGCCAGGGTAGATATACCAATTACGCATCCCGGCTGGTGGTAACACATAGCTGCTACTATCGCCCACCTCGAATCACACTCCTAAATCAAAATCAAGGGTGGCCACCAAATCAATCACAAAGTTAGAATATAATATCGAAAGAATGTGCCTGATCGGAGGAATGACCTCACTTGGCCCGAGAATCGCTTCTGTTTTAGCCACCTTATGCCAACTCACGGGAGCCGGGTCCACGCATATACCTCAATATAACGTCGCCACCATCCTACTTCATTCGAAAATCTCCACCGCGTACACGATTGTTAAAGTGGTTTTCGGTATTGGTAGAGAGTATGACAATATCCGATCCCGGTCTCCTTAACAACCAATTGTTATTATAACACCGCGGTCATTTCCAAATAGTTTATACTTCAAAACAAAAATATCATTGCCATTCCAAAACCATATCAATACGATATCAACTCAATTTCAAAACCAAATATTATATCATTTCCATTCCAAATATATCAATTTCCAAAACTTTCAAAGTTATAACACTTTCGAAACCAAACACTTGAAATTATATCACTTTCAAACATAATACTTTGAAATTCATAACTTTGAAAACATAACTTCCACCACTTAAACAGTTTACATATTTAAAATAGTATATATAATAAAATATTTTATAGAATAAAATTGTTTATATAAAAATAATTATAAAGTAAAATAATTTATATTAAAAGGATTAGTATATTAAAAATAGTTTATATTAAAATGATTAGTAAATAAACATAGTTTATAAAGTAAAATATATAAATAGTTTTAAATAAAATTTAAAAATACTTTATTTAATAAATAGCTTCCTCAAATTTCACAAATCAATTCCAAATCAACTCCAATTCAAAAATTCAAATTTAATCAAATCTCAAATCATCAATTTCAATTCCATTCAGTTCTCAATAAACCATTTCAAATTATATTGATTTCAAATATAGATATAAACTACAAATAAACAATTTAAATTTCAGTACATTTCAAAGCTTTTAATATTCCACATTTCAAAACTAAATTTGATAATTTCATATATACCTCAATTTAACTTCATTATTATTTAGTTTTGAAACCTTCACTTAATAAATCCAATATTATTTAAATAAAAACCCAAATTACAAACAAACTAAATATTTCCTTAAATTTATTTAAACTTGAAATATTCATTTAAATCACCTTAACCAAAATCAAGTTATAAAATCAAATCCTTTAAAAATCTCAAATTCAATAAGTTTCAAATCGATTTTGTTTAAATATAATTCCTAAAGAATATTATTTCAAATCAACTTAAATTTATCTTCCCAACCTTACTTATAAAATCATTATAAAATCTATTTTAAAATAAAATTTTAGATAAATTCTTAAACATAATATATATTAGTTAAATCAAACTTTATTATTAAACTTATTTTACATATGCTTTGAAATAGTAAAATTGTAAGTAAAATCTTAAAATTTATAATTCCAAAACTAACGTTTAATTTTAAAATTTTCAAAACATATAATTTTAAGAAATCAAAATTTAAAACCTTTATAAAATAACAATTATATATATATATATATATATATATCTTAAAATCAATATTTATCAAAACAAAAACATTCATTTCAAAACCTTGGAAATCATTTCAATATATGTTTCAATATTATCTTAAAACATAATATAGGAGATAATTTCTATCCTATGGTCAAGTGATACGGATTTTTATCATTTCAATCCATAATTTAAATATATACAGGTATATATCATTTCAAACTGCAATCCCAAATTCAATTCAATAAAAATCGCTTGGGTGTATCATTTCAACCCATAATGATTTTCTCCTATTCTACAGATCGTTCGGGTATGTATCATTTCAACCCATAGGGAATTCTATACTAATAGAGAATTTGCAGAGTGATAACAAATATGATAATAATATAATAGGCATACATCATCAATATAAATAACAGATAATGGTTTCAGATTTCACAGGTGAACAGATACAGAGAACATCATATATATAACAATGCATGTAACTAACAGCAGCATATTTCAATTGTCATTTCAATCGAAATCAAATTTAATAAATATAAAAACGTTAATCTTGAGTGATAGCTTACCTCTCGAGGCTAGAGAGAATGAGAATGAGATGATTTACAAATCCAAGCACGAGTTCCAAAGCAGAGTAATATTGGCATGAATTCAACTGATAGAGCCGATAAATAGAATTGACGAAATCAAATCAGAACTGGATCGATGACGATAAATGGTGTAAGTGAATTTATATATGACTATATTTACATAAATAAATCATATTTTAAATTCCAAACACATATTAAATTAAATGTGTATGTATTTCAAAAATCATTGTTTTAAATAAGCACATAGAACAAACATATATTTAACTGCTATATCCATATTAAATGGTGAAAGTGTATATACTTTTGTACACATGATGTACGTACGTATATTTAACTTATATAATATATTATTATAACTAATCATATAATATAATACAGTCATAAAAGAAAGTACATCCCATCACTTCCTATAATTATATAAATAATATGATATATATATATATATATATATATATATATATATATATATATATATGAACATACATATCTTATAACTTTTATAAACAGGCAACAAGAATCAAAAGCTTTTCACATATGCATAACCTCCAAAAAGTATACTTTCCTTGTAATAAAATATAATTGACATAGGCTTACAATTAAAATAATAGGTGATCTACAAACATAATAATATATATAATGTAAAATTTTAGTACAGCTAGTATAAAAATATACTTACAATTTTAAGCACATTATTTGGTAAATACGAGACTGCAACATCAGATTTTGTACTACATATAACTAACTTTATATACAAGTAAGCAATTAAAAATACATGTACATACAAACTACATATATAAGAAAAGTTTATAAGTTTATATATACATATCAACTCCCAAATTAGTCATGAATGTAAATAATTAATATACAAAACTTGTATAATATGACCTTTAGACAAAACAGATTAGTATAAAATCAATCTAATATAACAAACTTAGTATAAACTATTTATATATACATATTTATATATTAAAACAGAATATAGCTTATGTATACGTACCGGATGTAGATTATACATGCAACTAACATATAAATAACTTACACCAACATATAGGTCTAACTGACATATAAAACAACTTAAATATTTAAACTTTAAGTACTAAATAGCTGCATATGTAATACTTATATATATAATAATGCAATCATTATTTAATATACATACCTTAATAAAGAAAATTGGTTGTTGTGTAAAATGATGAGGGTATGGCTGCGTGGCCGATGTTTGGCGGAAAACGATGCAGAGGAGGAGAAGTTACGGCTGAGAGGGGAGAGGCAAGGCAGGTCAAGGCTCGGTGGTTGTTCAGGCGAGGTGGTGAAGGAGATGGAAGCTGGAACATGGGTGGTGGAAGCTCACGTATGGAGTTTGTGGAGTTTGTGGTGGGATGCGCGCAAGGTGGTGGCGGAGGTGAACCTCAGTAATGAAGTCAGAGGTTGTAAGTAGGAAGCGGCTATGGGAGCGAGGGGTGGAGTATGGTGGAGCAGGTGTAGCTACAAGGTGAAGAGAAGAAGTAATGCTCTGGCCAGTTTGTTTTTTCTATTAACATTGCAGACCAAAAGAAATAATAAGAGAGTAAGAAAAAGAAAACAATTGAATCAGAATATGAAAATGAAACATCAGTTCAATTAAAATAATAGAATGGAAAGGTTGGTAATTTAATTCTGGGAATATCAAAACGTCAGTGACCATATATATTTACAAGGAGTACAAACGAACCGACACCAAAATTTAGTAAGTTCAAACGGTACCGATATGGATCACTACTTCACAGATTCTGCTACGTCGCAGACTTCAAAACATAGAATTGGATATACCGTAAAAATTAGCATGGTGAGACGATCAAAATCGTATGCTGATATCAGTGGTACGATCATCCTATCAAAAATCGATAATCGGTACCGAAAATGCTGCTAATTTGTCGAAAATAAGATAAACGGAGCAATAGAAGTCAAAATTTGACGAAATGAAGGATGACGTCTCACTCAAAAGATGATTTACAAATTTATTGTATAAAAATATATAGGTTTGGAAAACATTTTATTATCATCAAATATTAATTGATTTAAATATAAATAAAATTACACAAGAAAATAAACATCAATATTATCAGATAAAAATTTACCAATTGCTATGTTTAATTAGACGTATTCTAAGTATCAAATTTTTATTTCAAAATTTAATTATTGAAAATTTCACAAAATTTTCAGCTAATTACGTTATTAGAACCTTCAAAATTTTACGGGTCCATTACAATATTTAATATATTATATGTTATCATTCCATTGTGAGAACTTATAAATGTCTTAGCGTAGTGTTTTGTTCTAATTTTACCTCAACAATCTATCTTTTATGGTATTCGTAAGTCAAGCGATGTTGTAAGACTCTAATTTTTGGGTATTTAGATGGGTGGGTTGTCAAAAAACAAATCTTTCGGCTTCTCAAATGCTTCCATGCATTTCTCATCCCATGTAAAACTAAAATTTTCTTGGTCAAGCGGGTTAGTAGGATCGCTATCTTTGCAAAGTCCTTGATGAATTTCCTATAGTAACTCACCAAATCAAGGAAACTCCTAACTTCCTTGGCGTTCTTCGGAGTCTTCCAATCTTGAATAGCTTCACTATTGTAGAGCAATTGACAATCTGTACTCAAAAACAATATGACCGAGGAACCTCACCTTTTTATACCAAAAAAGACAATTTGAGAATTCGGCTTTTAGTTGTTGTCTTCTCCAGGTCGCTAGTGCCTCCCTTAAGTGATTTTCATGCTCATACTCACTTTTAGAGGATAATAGGGTTTCATCGATAAACACTATGATGAACTTACTTAGCTTCCCCTTAAGGATTCTACTCATCAAATACAAAGTATGCAAGGACATTCGTGAACTCGATAGGCATTACTTCTCATTTAAAAAGTCCGTCTAGAGTGTGAGAAGTGGTTTTCTGCTTGCTACCCTTAACTATCCTCAATTGGAAAATTCCAATCGCTAAGCCTAACTAGAAAAAGATTTTGGGTTCAAAATGTTTGTCAAAAAAGTCATCAATTTTAGGTAAGGGATACTATTTTTCTTGATCAGCTTGTTAAGCTCCCTATAATCAATGCACAGTTTCACCTCAAAGGGCCATCTTCCTTAAGTACAAAGATAACTAGTTCTTCCTATTCTGAAGTGCTTCGATGAATAAATTGCTTATGAAATAGCTTTGAAATCTGCTTGTCTAATTCTCGCCTTTCTTTGGGTGCCATATGCCTTAATGGAAGTGGACAGGTTTAACATCCTTCTCTAAATAAATCCTAAACTCAATCTCCCTTTAGGGAGAGAGACCAGAGACTTCTTCAAAAATGTTAGTATATTAACAAACTATGGGCATAGAGGAGAACTCATCTTGTGATAGGCTATGAGAATAATAGTTGAGCATCCAAGTGCCGAAAAGAAAGATTAAGGAAAAATGAAAGAAAAGATAGAATAGAATCTCACTGCATGAAAGTAATATATAATATTTAATAGATCTTTACAAAAGAAATATTTTTATACATACCATAATTAGAATAATAATAACTTATCATCAGCCTGGACAGTTATAACAACCTGGCCTTACAAATGCTGATAAATAAAACACAATAAACGCAGAGGAAATAAAAATATGTTAATACATCTTAAAGGCATCCAGTTCATCTCCTGAAGCTCCAAAGCATCCATAACAAGATCTAGAAATATGCTTGGGTTGACCCAAGAATTACAAGAAAATAACAGCTGGATCGGTATGGTAAACTAGCATGAGAAACACAATCAAATGGATTGTTAATATTATAAAACGTTTCAAAAATAAAGGTATCTCGTAAGACCACACTGCATATAAAAACAGACGAGCTTTTACCTTACGATAACCAAACCATTTTATATGAAATCTTCTGATATTAAAGTAGTATCCAGGGTTTAAAATAAATATTAATCATAACCGAAATAGTTACATTAGTTATATTTCAACATATTATGTATACAACTAAATCAGTAAAGGCACATATTAGAGATTGGATTTTCATCAATGACAAGGCTACTAGGGTACCGCCTGTTATAGTACATCCGTAGACAATGTACTGAGGTTGAAAATCTTTCAACTCCTATAAATCAGAGACGGCCTGCCCCTCTAACATGACAGGCCGAAGTACATTATCCCTCGGGTATCAAGGCTATAAATAGATGCACCAGGTCATGGCCTCACTCTTTTCCATGCGCATGCATACCAAATCCATAGATATCGATTCTAGATCGAGGAATAATGCTCCTAATAGTAGCGAAACATATAGCTCTGAAGCATATCATCTGTTTTAGTCATTACCGGGTTATGAGCTTGTGAGGTCACAATTACCTTTTCCTCTCTTAGCAAATCCCACTTGAAATGCTAATACTTCCTTCCAAGAAACAGTTCAATGGCAACATTCATCCATACAATTTGTTCAAGATATGAACAAACCGAAGGCACTACTTCTACTACATCCGTTTTTGTAATCACCCTTAAGATTAGTAGTAAGTAGCCTTGCACTTCAAAGAATCCTGTCTTTGATTCCATCTTCTCAAACTAGTCTCGAACCTCTTCCAAAGTGTAGATCGCACATATTGTTTTGGGGTGGTTATAGTTTCAAGTCATCTCATATAAGTACACTCTTCCACTTACCGATCGCTCCAAAACCAAGTCGATAGTTTCGATAAACTCAACTCTTGTTCTTTTGAAAATAATCAGACAATACATAAGAGCGAAGATCACCTCCTAACCGTTTAATTGGACAGATATTCTTATCATTTGTCCTCAGAGAACAAAATGATATTTGTACGCACAATATAGTCTTATCGAAGATAACTGTGTCATATACCCCCGTGTTTCTCCTAGATATTTCCAAAGTTATATTTTGGCCAATATTTGATAGTCGGTTATTTAACCATCAAATAAAGAAACAATCAAACATAGACTTAATTCCATATGGGATCCACTGAGCCTAAATTGATTAATCTTTCATTAGTTAAATCTCTTTTCAATTTTTGATTCAAAATACCTTCACAAAAGTATTTTCACAAACCCCTTGTACTCTTTACGATACTTGGAAAAACATTCATATACTTATCCCATTAGTATAAATATATTAACAAAATAGTATACGCCCAATACTTTAAAAATATTTCCATATACTTATCTCAACAGTACAAGTATATTAACAATACTTAAGGGAGTTCCTCTTTTCCAAATTCATATTTAAATAGGCTAAAACAATTATTATTTAAAACATGACTTACTCTAAACTCAAACCACTTTTCCTTCGGTGTTAAGTATGGAATGAATGTTTTCATATCACCATAATTAAGAAAGATTATTTATAAAAATCGAATCTCATTCCTTTTATAAAATTTTCTTTCAATAAACTCATTCCAAATTTACAAATCTTTTATAAATCTCTAAATTAATTTGTATAACTTCTTTTATAAATCTCTGAAATTATTTATAAAGCCCTTTTTACAAATCTCCAAATAAATTATAAAACTCCTTTTAAAAAATCATTTTTAAAAATCCTTTATAAAAAATATTCTATAAAAATCCATTATAAATATCCTTTTATAAAAATCCTTTGATAAATCCAAACTCATTTTTATAAATCTTATACATATTGGACACCAACCCTCGTTGTTATAAAAACATCACTTATCAATCCATTCTTTTATTCATAAATTACCATTTATTAATCTCTCTTAATTTATAACGTACCATTTATAAATCCCTCTTATAAAATATAATTTGTAAAACAATTTATTATTTACAAACACATTTATTAAATTAATTAATTGCCTTTAAATATCATAAATAAATAAATAATTAACTTTAAACACCATTAATAAAGTAATTAGATATCTTTAAAACATTATTAATAAAATAATTAATTAACTTTAAAACAACTTTCATAAATAATTAATTAACTTCAAAATATCATTAATAAAATAATTATTTACTTCAAAATATCATCAATAAAATATTGATACACTTTCCTTCAAATTGAAGTTAATTAAAATCCATAACTTTTCAAATTCTAAAGGAGGTTTAGCGACCACGGTGTTACTGAGATAAGAAACCATTAATTCAATACTTTCCAAGTCGTATCACTGGTATTTACATAGGCGATCATATACATGATAAAATCAATAATTAACGATCACCAACCCATCCATCACTTATCCAATATTAATTAATCCATATATTAATCAACTAGCATATGAATAAATGTCCAATTTAATATAATAGGAGAATGGGGATTTATTCTGCTAAACAGATGTTATCAAAAATCTATTCAATTTAATTATAGCAGAACGACATTTTATTCTGTTAAATATATGTCCAAAATAATCTATTCCATTTATAATAGATGTGTTTTTGTTTGGCCAAATAGATAAAAACAATAAAGTATAATTAATTTAACCATGTTATTATTTAAATCAACGTAATTAAATTCCATCATTATTATTATATCATAAAATTATACTTCATGTTAACTTTCAAGAGGTTATACTACAACGTTCTAGATGTCATTTTGAGTCAAATGCAAAATCCATGGGTCAAACGGATTTATGATGAATGAGATATGACAATTTCAATCTAATATACTTAATTAACAAATTAAAACAATTAATCTAAAATGTTCGTCACCAACAAACCGACCCAGCCTACTTTACCCTACCTACTCCATACCCGAAAGCTATAGGAACCATTCTTGAAAGAAACTACGTTCCAACTATCGAAAAAATTCACTCCAGAGAAGAACCATTCTGACCAGAAAAAATCACAGGACCAACTCCAAAAATCTTGACTAGACCGTACGAATCCAATCATGCACTCCTTTCACCATTCCCTGATCATCGAAAAAATGACCCTCATCCAACCACCACGGTTTCCGACCGATTTTGGCCACCCCACTCGACGAAATGACGAGCGGTTATTTAAAAAACTAAAGGTGATAACATATAACTTTTATTTTGGATGATTTGGTTGAAAGTGAATGGATTGGAAGGAAATGATTTTCGAAGGGGAAGATGAACTTCATTTTATTACTTACAGGAAAGAAAAAGGGAAAAGGAAAAAGAAGAAAAGGAAATAAGAAAGGGTGATGCAAAGTGAAGAAGTGAAGTAGGAAGTGGAATGAAAGGATGAAGATGTACACTTATAATCAAACACATTACTTAAAGCTTAAACAATTATCAAAAATCCAAATCAACCATCGTATCAATATCAAATACATTTAAAGCTTTATTAAAACTTTGGTTTTGATTTGATTTTGAAAAGTTTCGAAAAGAATATTTTCAGTACTCATCTAAACAATATTCTATTCGTGTTTAGATCGCAATGATAAAAATAAAAGTACGATCATGCATAGAAATGCGACATGATCCCAAGACGATAAAAAATACACTAGTTATGTCAAACGAAAATTTAAATACTTTCCAGATTAAAAATTTGGAAGAACCTTATAAATCCATTTAAAAATAAGTTATTAAAAATTAAGTTGTAATTGGTTTTCTTATTATTTATTATATTCGAATCAAATTTGAATATTTAAATAAATTAAATATTTCATTCGAAACGTTAAAAAATTTGGATCGTTAGATCACTTCTTATAACTCCTTCACCAAACAATCCGCCTATCACAATCTAAGACCACCCCATAGTAAGTTAACCAATCCATCCTAAGGATAAGTCTATGCCTGTCAAAGCTAAGAACACATGGTTTACATGTAAAATCGACGTTACATATATCCACAACTAGGTCTTTACAAATTAAAGAAAGGTGTGAGGACCCCTTAATTGGATGTGACATGACTATTGATTTGTGATAACCAAGTTTTTTGGCTTAAGGATTTGACTACATTTCTAGCTACGAACGAATTGATGCTCCCGAGTCAAATAAGGTACAAATAGTAGTTTTAAAGATAATAGCTGTACCTACTAATGCAGATTTTCCTTGATCTCTAATAGAAGGTGTACTTGAGACGATACAAATTCAATGGCACAAGTGTAACACTCCTAATTTTAAATAGCTTTATTCAGGTGATTTAATTATATGTAACAGCCATAGATTTTTGAAAATATTTTTGAATTAGATTTTATTTCATTTTGAAAATATTTTTAAAAATGATTTTATTTCAAGATTTTACTTTTGAAACATTTTTAAAAGTGTAGTTGTAATTTTTCAATGTTAATTGTATTTTGTTTACAGTTTTAAATTCTAGTTTCAATTTAATAAACTATTTTCTTATTTATTTTCTATTTTTCCTAAAAATATTTATTTATTTTCATTTCTACTTTATTTTGTTTTCATTTTCTAATTTATTTACTTAAGTTTTATTTGTTCATCTTAAATTAAAAGAATTAGAAATTTGAAGAGGCAAAGCCATTTTAACTTGTGACTTTTGAATAGCCTTGCCTTTTCAGTTCCTTTGACTTTTCATTTTTTTGTTTTGGCCGTACGCAATGGCCATGTATTTCTCATTGTATTTCACGTGAGAAACTTTCTCACCACTTCAACTCTCGGCCATTCTCATTTCTGAAATTTTGTTGTAAGTAATGGCTTCTCTTTTTTCTTACTTTTCTTTCTTATTTTCAATGATTTTGCCTTTCTCCTCTTCAAGCTTTGCTCGGCCACTACCACCATCACCATCCATGGCAGCGACTGCCTCCTTTTCCCTTGTCCAGATCTGGCCATCCCACTATATGAAGCCATCACCCCAAAATTTGCAAAAACTCCACCATCACATGCCTAACCGACCACATATTTCACCATCCCCTCCATATTCACTTCGGCCATCACCCCTAGAACCACCATGACCTAATGACTTCACCTCTGGTCATCACTTGACTACTGACCTGACCTGAACCATGCATGGCCGAGCCCAAATGATGACATGGTCGAGCCTAGTGGTGCACCAAACCCTTCCTATTTTTCCTTGTCCCTTTATATTCTTCATGTTGTAACTCCTACCCCTTCACTCCTAGCCTATCCATGTGTTTTGACCCATACCCATGCCTATAACTTCACTATGGTCGAGCATATGTTTCACCTAGGCCGAGCACTTGAGTGGTTAAGGCATGGTCAAGTCGTCCTATTCCTGTTGCTTTTTATTTTTAGTTGTTTCAATGTATTTTGTGTTGTTTATATTGTCTTGTTTTATTTGTTGTTTACAAGATCAACATCTTGGCTCTCTACTCACTTGAATCAAAAGTAGTGCTGTATCATGCTTTCTAGATTTATCTATGTGTTTTGATTTGCTATCTCCAGCTTGAAAAGGTGAGTATTCACGCTTGACATTCATACTTATAGAACTGTGAAGTGATAATAAGTGAATGTGTAGAATTGTTATACCATGTTATACCTGCCTGTGATATGAATCATATGATGTTAACCCTTGTTTATAAACCTGTCACATCATCTGATACTGCTATATGTTGCTATATTGTTTATTTTATTCTATTCTCACACTACAAGTTCCTTGTAGAATAAAATCACTATGGGTTAAAATGATACATACCCGAAAAGACTTTAGAATAGGGAAAAATCGTTATGGGATGAAATGACAGGCCTGAGCGATTTTTATTTATTTTATTTAACTTGGGATTGCGGGTTAGAAATGATAGAATCCGGATTTTTCTTTGTAAATTGCGGATCGAAATGATATATTATCCATATCACTTGACTTAGGTTAGAAAATTTTATACAGACCCGTGGTTATTTTATATAGTTTTTCTGGAATTTTTTAAAGTATTTTTAAAATGTAAATTTATGATATTTTGATTTAAATTGAATTAAAAATGATTTTTATAAAGTGTTAGTGATTTTTCTACAAATTAAATATGTTAAATAAATGAATGGTTAAGTTGAAATATGAAATATAACTTAAAATTGAAATTTGAGATTTTGTTTAAAAATGAAGTTTAATTTAAGTAAATAAAATGGAAATTAAGTTTATATTTTGAAATGGTAATTAAAACTTAAGTGTTAAGTTAATTTTTTAAAATGCAAAGAATAGAAAACTGTACGCTAGAATTTAATAAGTGAATTATTAAAAATTTGATTGTATGTATAAAATTTTACTTTATAAAAATCATAAGTTAAAGAATATTTAAATGAACATTTTTGAGTGGAAAAATATGATTTTTATAAGTTAAAAGGGTTGAAATCAAAGTTTAATTGTTTTTGAAATTTTATTGAAAATCTGGAAATTGAATTAGTAGCACTTCAGAAATGCTATCATTTCTGAAGTTAACTTAAAATCTATAGTAAATGATACTACAACACTTTGTAAGTGCTGTGGTTGATGCAAATAAACTATGGCTGAAATTTTACTAAGAGATATTACAGCACTTGGTAAGTGTTGTGGTTGCAGAATGAAAACTTAAATCTGAAACAAATAAAAGGGCTACAGTAGCACTTGATAAGTGCTACAGTTTGCTGAAATGAGATTTTTCAAGTGTAACTGAGCTACTACAGCAGTTATAAATGCTATCTTTGCTGAAATGAGTTGTTTTCAAATATAACTTACCGCAGCATTTTCTATGTGCTGTGAAAAGCTGAAATTTCAATGTTTTATAGTTTTTTACTGAATAAATGAACTCTGAAAATGCTAAATTTTTGGGAATTGAATATTTGATTAGTAAGTATAATAAATTCACTTTTAAATAATTTAAATGGAGCATTTTTATTTGAAATGTAAACCGTTTTGAAATGTGGTTTGGAATGTTATTTAAAAAAAAGAATGAGGTTTTGAAAGAATATGCTATTTTGATATTTTGAAATGGATTGGAAGTGATTTGATCTTTATTCTAATAAAGATTTGAATTTTAAATGATATTTGATTTTTTAAAGTATAAAATATTATTTTGAAATGTATGACCACAGGTTATAATAATGATTGGTTGTTAAAGAGACCGGGACCGGATAGAGACATACTCTCTGTCGATACCGAAAACCACTTTAACAACTATGTACGTGGTGGAGTTTCTAGAATGAAGTAGAATGGTGGCGACGATCCTATTATGTTATGAACGTGGACCCGACTCCCATGAGTTGGCATAAGTTAGTTAAAACAGGAGCGATCTCGGGCCAGGTGAGGTCATTCCTCCTATCGGACACATTTCTTCGATACTATACTCTTACTTGTGATTGATTTGATGGCCATCCTCCGATTTTGATTGGGAGTGTGTTCCAAGGTGGGCGTAGTGGCTGTTATGTTACCACCAGCCCGTGTGCGTAATTGGTATATTTACCTGGCATTGCCTTATGTGTCGTGTCACCTACCATAGCGAGCTTTACTACGGTTTGATTTGTGCCGTACCTATGGAGTATCTTCTCATAGTCCCCCGATCAGGAGATATGCAGGTACTGTGTATTCTACTGGCACTATTACGTGTTAAGGGCTATATAGGTAACCCCTTGACGCCATTTTAAAGTGTGTTTATTTTACTATTAGATATTATTATAATAGTGAATATTATTACATAGTAAATAGTTTAACGGATCCTTAGAGGATGGGTGGTCCCAAGCATCCATTAAGTTACTTATACATTTATTGCAGTTCACTTGAGTTGGTTTATATTGTATAAGTATGTATGTCCTGACTTGAGTGTTTGTGTTCTATTTGCGCTCTGGTCAACCTGAGTATTCATAGCTTTGGATTTCTCTTTTTGGAGCTAGGAATCACTGGACATTCTGCTTATCTAGTTATCTATATATTTCGGTTTCAGTTGTTCTATTTCAGCTCTTGTATTAGTGGACTGCTATGTATTTGGGATTTCTACTGTGTTTGTTTTCAGACTGATATTATGTATTTTTTTGAGACTTTGTTATAGTAGCTTCATGAACTACTATGGTATTTTACTTTCCGCTGTGACTTATTCTGATATATCTGTGTCTCTGATTCTGTGATTGATTTTATTTACTTCAAATTTTATTACAATCTATTATTTAGAATTATTCAAGTCTGACATGTGTGGATTATTGTCGGTTTGAATGGTCCAAAATAGTGGGTCGTTACATTAGATAAATTAAATAAAACAATGTAAAGATTAGAGTGATAAAGGAATTGAGATTTGAAAATTAAATAGAGCTATGCTTAATCAAATAAAATTAAAAGAATGAGTTTATGGGCATAGTTTTATAAGTCAACTAATGAGAGAATAAGGCAAGGGTATTATGAGGAATAGCTGTCCACCATAACCTTTTACCCTTAAACTCCTATTCTCAATTTCATTTTACAAGTTCATAATTTAAAAACATAAGAAGAGGGGAGTTCAAAGTCGGCCACAACCTAGGGAAATAGAAGATTAAAAACTTACTAAAGCTTAGGATTTAAGCAAAGGAGGATTAAGCAAGATCAAATCTTAAGTTCCTTATCCAAAGCAAGGTGAATAATAAGCAAAACCATCTCATTTTCGTTTTAAATAGCATTTGATTTCGAGTTTTAAGTTTAAAACCTTTATGATGATTTTAATGATGATATGCTTAGATTACATGATATGTTTGATTAATGTTTTATTTGATTTTAAGGCTAAGATCGTATATATTGGGTTTCAAATGCCATAAGGATTTAATAAGTTATATATAACATTACTTTGGAGATGGGTTTAAATTTTCATAATTATCCAAGCTATGGATAATTTATTATGAATTTTTGAAGGAAGAAATAAATAATTGAGTGTAAAAATTTATTTCGGCAATTGTATAAGGATTTTGGGTCTGTAATTTGTATATGTTAGATAACATATTAAAAGTAAATTATAATGTTTTTTGGAGATTTTTTATAAGTGGTTTAATATGGAAATTAAATTAATTAAGTTGAATGACTTAAATGTCTTAATTGTTTTGCTAAAGGAAAGGGCTTCTTTGTTAATTAAGTTTAACTAATTCTGGAATAGTTAGGCAGTCTTTTAGAAAAGATTTTTTTAAAGGTTATGCCAGCCAATTATATTTATAAAAATAGGCTGGTTATTTGAAAAGCATTTTCTTAAAAGGGCAACAAAACATTTTTATAAAGATTTATTATTTTTCCACTTCCAAGAGCAACCTTTGGACCCCATACCTCCACCCCCAACCAAGTTTAAACCAATAACATGATATCAATGCTTTGTTACATAGTGGATTGGGGAAAGATTGAAGGTATAGAGTCAAAATCATGCTTTCGAAGGGGTCAGGGCCATTTTAAATATAGCTTTCAAAGAGGTTGTCGCCTTCTTGTTTTGAAAGGATAACTTTCGAATGAGCTGCCACGTTGTATGTTTTAAATGGAGCTTTCGAAAGGGTAGTTTGAACCTAGTCGAAACTGTGCTTCCATCTTCATGCCTTTCGAATTGGTTCAAGTTTTCAATGAGTTTGAAAGGTAAGCTTTTGTTTTATAAATATAACAAGCCGCTTCCCAATGCTTTCGAAAGGGCTCCAATAACCATTTAAACTAAAGGTTTCAAAGGCAATGGATTGAAAGGTGTTTTGAAACTATCCTTTCAATTATTTTACTTAAAAGAATAAAGCTTTCGAAAGGATGGTTCCGAAGCCATCTATTTTCCCCAAACTCTTTTACTTGAAGGTTAATGGTTTCGAAAGGGGTACTTTTGCTTATGTTCACTTTGACCTAAAACATATATTTAAGATTGAACCCAATGGTTTCGAAAGAGGCACTTTCAAAAGGTTTCGAAGCTATGCTTCTATAAGTTGGAAAATGATGCTTTAATACTTTCGAGAGGAATGCCTTGATGGTTTTGAAAGGATACGTTTTAAAATGTTTCGAAAGGCATATGCTTAGTGTTTTGAAAAGAAGATTTGAATGCTTTCGAAAGATATACTCGAATGGTTTCAAAGGTAAAGGCCTAAGGTTTCGAAAGCCTCCATTTTTAAAGGAAAGAACCCAATCTCATTTTTAAAGGAAAACTCATAGCAATATAAAAGAGCTTTGAAAAGGCTTATAATTTTGGAGTTTTTGAAGAAGCTTTCCTTGATAAAAATAATGTGTTAAAGGGATTAACTATGTTTCATGTGAAAATGATTTCAAGAATATTAAACCCTAATGTTGGTATCATTATTTTATGATCAGTTATTCTACATGCTTCTTTTATAAACATATTCATTGTATAATTGACCCATGACTGTATTTTGGGGAGAAAAGGAAAAATAGCCAGCTATGTTAGCCTGGTAGTGAATATAAATTAACTCCTATATGAGTAGATTTGTATCCAGGAGGTTAGGTAGACCAGAACATAGGATGTCCAAAGACTGAGCAAGAACTTATCAGTTTAGACAGCTTCATAGTAAACCCATGAAAACTATGTTTGGAAAGAGTTGTTGGCATGGGCCAAGAGGTTCGTACCGATCCTATGAAAACTATATCCGGATAAAGTTATTGACAAAGATAATTAGGTTCATAGTCAGCCCATGAAAACTATGATATATGTGATGTCCCGGAAATTTGGGCAATAATTATTTAATAATTTCATTATTAATTATTTTAAAAATGTGAAATATTGATTTAATAATTTAATTCAAACAGGGATTTTCTTTTGAAAATTAATAATTATTTAGTTTGATAAATGATATTCTTTTCAAATGTTAAAAATATTTAAGTGATAAATTTATCTCTCTAAGCTTATTTAAAAATATTTTCTTTATAATGTATAAATGTTTATACATTGTGAATAGAAGATTTCGTTTTAATTTATATTAAATAAAGGATATTTTCTAATTTTATATATAATTGTATAATGTGCAAATTGATTAAATTGATTTAAATTAGTACTGTAACTTTTCAAAAAGTTTGTTTTAAAAAGATCTATCTTATAATTTTCATAGGAATGAAAGTAAGTATTTGTTTGTTTATAAGAATAAATATAGTTTAGATTTTATTTTATGATAAAAGTTTGTTTTGTTTTGTTTTAAAATTTTTGTTCTTTTGAAATAAATCATTCTTGTTTAAGTATAACATTTGATCTAAACCTTTTGAAATAAAATTGAATTCAACCCTTCTTTTCTTTTAAAATCTTTTCTTTTGAAATGTAGTATCATAAAGGATATTATTTTAAAAATAATTAAGTAAACATTAAAATGTAAGTGCATAGTTTTATAAATAAGTTTATATGTATTTAATTAAAGACTTATGTTAATAAACATTTGTAACAAAACATTTATAAATTAAGAAATCTCTTTTAATATGAAATTGTATATGTGTTAAGCATTTAACACATGAAGAAGACACTTGTACTTAATCTATAACATTAGTTAACAAGTGGCATTGTTTTAAAAAAAAAATTTATTTAAAATATATTGATAAGAAAACATAGCAATGCATTTTGTTTAAAAAAAAAACCATTCTCTTCAATGAATCTGAAATCAGATTTTACAAAAGGAAATTGAAAACCAAATTCAATATAAAAATCTGCAAAACAAAATACAATTCTATCAAAATCTGCAGACCAAATCTGCAAACTGATTTACCAGAAATCAAGTTCCAACATCAATTTGAGATCAACTTCAAAACTTTAGCAATAGAAAATGAAAATTCAACAATCTGCTCAAATTTTCAACTCTGTAATCTTTATGAAGATCAGCAACAAATCTAAAACCAAAGAAGATATGGGTCAGCTGCTAAAATTCAACTCAACTGCAAGCTATTAATTTAGTATTCAAAATTGGAAGTAAACTCATCAGATTCAACAGCAATTTCAACAAGAAAATTAAATTCAAAAAGAAAGATTGAAAACTCCAGATTCAAATCCAGAGGAAAACTGTTACAGGAAGAACATTGTTCTCTGCCTCTTCAAATAAGGTGAGTAAACATCTATTTTAAAAACAGAGCTTTCTTTTAGAATTAATACTTAAGCAATGTGCTAAAACTCAAATTTAAACAAAACTGTCATTTGAAGAAAAAAAATCAAACTGCTATAGATAAAAAAAGAAAAAAAAATGCTCTGTCTTCTTTTAAGTAAGTAACCTCACAAATGCAAAAGGGTTTGAGTTATATGTTGTATGTTTATTGATAAAAATAATCAGGTTGGTATGATTTTTTGTTGTTGTGATAATAATCTGTGTATATATGTATAAGTACACCTATGAATGTTGCCTGATACTTGTTTCTGTTTTTTAAAAAAAAACTAGGAATCTTTAAATAAAACCCATTTCCTCTTGATTGATTCTCAGTTAGGATTTATTTTGTGAACAAAATGTGTTTGTTTAATATAGATTTAGGATTATAAATTATATTTTAGTTTAATTATAATCTGTTTCCTCTGAAAAACCCCAAATCAGTCATCATTGAAAATAAAACAAATATCAAACATCTTAAATCATTAAAACAGTTTTGTGACCTGAATGCATGATTGAAGTTGTGAATTTTAAAACAAATATCACATTTTATAAATAATTGTTGAGTGTGCTTGCCTGTATTGAACAAAATTGGGTTATTGTCGATTCTTGGGCGATCAAGTGGACTGGGATGTTCGGGGTTCCTTGTGGTGATGGAGGAGTGATCAGAGGGGCGAGGAAAAATAGTGTAAGGCGGTGCAGTTGGACGTGGTGGAAACGGCGATGAATTCTTTTGTGTTAACCTAGTTTGGGGGTGGTCGGTTAATTGTTGCTTTTTGATTGCTATGGAGCATAGAGTGATATAGAACTTTGGAATTGGAAGAAGAGACATAGGCGAAGGGATGGCCGGTGTCGTAGGTGATAAGATGGTCGGAGGAGGGTTTGTAAGCCGTTGACAGGTTTGGGTGTATGTTGCTGTGATGTTTCTAGGTGTGGTTGGATTCCTTGATTTCAAATTACGGGCTGCAGTGGGGATTATGGCAGTCGTGATCAAGTGGGATGATTGTCGGCGACATGGGGAGGTTGCCTAGGGTGGTTGGTGATGATCTGAGTGCCGGTGCATATGCACCGTGCATATGTAATTCTGGTGAACCATTTGGGATTGTGCAGAATTTTTGACTCGAGTACTACTCGGGTGAAATGGGTTGTTGACTCGGAGCAAGGGTCTTGAGAACTCAAAGTATTTTTCTTAGGTCTCGGGTTAGTATTTGGTTCAGGTTGTAAAACCTGAAGAATTTGCAGTTTTATAAATTTAAGTTGGAATTCAAAATTTTGAATTAGAATTCAATATGGATTTTTAAAATGCAAAGTTTAAAATGTTAGTTCAGATGAGCTTTTGAATTTCAAAGTTTTAAATTGAAATTTTAAATTTTTAAAGCAAAATTTACATTAAGTATTTGTTCAGGTTGTAAAACCTGCAATTGTGCAGTTTTTAGAATTTGATGTATTTAAATTTTTAAAATAGGATTTTGGCAAGAATTTAAATACCAAGTTAGGATCAATTTGAATTCAGATGAACTTTTAAATTCAAAGTTTTAAAATGAAAATATTTAAATTTGAACAAGATTTATATTAAGTTGAAAATCAGGTTTAATTAAAAGAAATTTCAGGTTATTTAAATCTAGTTTAAATTTAAACAGTTTATAAATTCTTCTTAAAAATATTGATCAAATTCAATGTTTAAGTAAATTTTAAAGATGAATTGATTTCAGATAAATGTTTTAACTTGAAACTTCTTTCTTAAATATTTGAAAAAGTTTGAAATGTTTAACTTGAAAACTTGAGAAGTTTAAATAATCAGTTTATTTTAAAAAAAATTGTTTCCTTTAATAAATTTAAGTAAATTTGAATTTAAAATTTGCTTACATAAGTATGCATGTTTTCACTTTCATTTTAAAGTTATAATTTAATTAAATTTGGATAATGTTTAAATAGTTAAACATTTTGAAATCTTAAATTTTAAAATGAAATTTTGAATTTAATCTAGAAATATATTGTTTTAAATACATATTAAATGTTAATGAAATCATTTATAATTAAGTTAATAAAGAATTTAATTAAGGAATTTGTTTATTTGATTTTAAATAATGATTTAGAATTAATTTAATTAGAAATGATTCATGATGATTAATTAAAGAAAATTTTCTTAAGGAAATAATTTAAGGAAATATTATTAATTAACAATGATAAGTATCTAAGGATAATTAAGTAATTAATCAATATGATTAAAATTTTGATAATTAATTAGATTAATTAATTTAAGGTAATTAGTTTTAAATTGTTAAGTCTAATTACTTGATAGAAGTAATTAAAGAATTAATTACTTATTGTAATTAATGTTGATAATGTGATTTGTTAAGTTAATTAATTTAGTTTAATTAATTTAAGTAAATCATTTAATGATTTAATAAGAATAATTACTTAAGGTAATTAATGGAGCAGGATTACTTAGAGAAGTAATAAGTGGTAATTACTGGAATGTAATTAATTAAAATGATTTTTAATTAAGTAATTTTGGTAATTACTTTGAAATTAATCAAGGGATTAATTAATGGAGATAATTAATTGTGAAGATCATTAATTTGTTAATGAGTAATTAAGGACAGTTAGTTACTGGTTTAATATTAATCAAAGGTGATTAATAATTGTATTTTAATTTTGGATTAATTACTAAATATAATTAATAAAGTTATTAATTTGAATTATAAATCATTAATTAATAAAATTAATGGTGTAATTAAGGATTGTTTAAGTAAGAAATAATTAATTATTAAGTGATTAATTAATTGTAATTAATTAAGGATAAATGTAATTAATTATAGTTAATTAATGAAGTAATTAAATATTAATTACTTATGATTTAGGTTAATTAATTTTATAAAATTAATTAAGGACTAATTACTTATTGTAATTATAGGAGGATTAATCAAAAGTTGTTTAATCAAGATATATACTTAGTGAATAATTAATTAACTGGGTTAATTAATTAATGGATGTTAAGCAGGATTTAAATGAGTAATTAATTTAATTTAATTTAAATTAATTAGAGATGGTTGTAATTAATTTAATTCATCTTAAATTAATTATAATTGATGGTTGATAAATCATTGCTTATGGATGTTAATGATTGAATGGTTGTGATCTCAGTAATGAGATGAGTTGTATTTGTATGATATGGATGTTTGGTTAAAGTATGATGGTTTGTGATGGATTATCTGAGTGTGATGATTATCTGTTTGTGATATTGATACAGATTATCTGTTTATGATAAGGATATGATTATCTATTGTGATAAGTAGTTTATCTAACTTGTGAAATAGATAATAATGAAATGAGTTAATTATTTAAAACCCTTAAGTACAACTTGGACATTAAAATGGCGTTTGGTTTCGGTGAGACCGTGATCGGATTTCCATATTTGGATATCCGAAAACCACATCGATTCCAATTAAACGTTAGGTCGTTAATCCAAGTGGAGCAAGTGAAGACTCGAGGTGTAAGGGCTATACGTTAGTATAACTCTGTGGGTGATTCCGTAATGAGTTTGAAGGAATAGTGCTTATAGGTTCGAGATGGAGATTTAGAGTGCAAGGGCTATGGTCGTTGACTCTGAGGGTGATTCCAAAATGAGTGCAACGAGATAGTGCCTTCGGTTTCGTTCGAACCCGGAACGAACTTGTATGGATTGAATGCTTTCAGAACATCGTCAGGAGGACGATGAGCATTCTAAGATTTGATGTCCTATTAAGGCAATCGTAGCCTCAAGCCTCATCAACCAGGAATGGCTAAAACATGGGAGGTGCAGAAAGGCTTCGTGGGTAGCTCCCACTGGAGAGCAAGATACATCCCTGTCTAGATGTCCCTTTATATTTCGGCTGTGTAGAGCGATTACTAGCTAGAATCGCCGGGGTAGTCTTGTTCGGAACTATTCAGTAAGGAATGGGTCCGGCTTTGTGTTGCAGGGGAGTGGGAGTACTCCTCGGTACGGTGATCTAGACCACGTACTGTGATGGGCGGTACCCCAGTAGCCCTGCCATTGATGGAGTCCAAAATCCAATAAGTTCCTGTACGGTTTTGATTGTGCCCAACTATGTTGGAACGTGAGATGTAAGCATTCCAGCTATTTCTGTATTTTATTTTGAAAACCCTAGACACTATCATAATATCACTGGATTTCCTATCAAATGTTTTGGTTAGCGTAAGGTAAAAACTTTTCCATGTTTATGTGTGGGAAGTCTTACGTGATACCATTTGTTTCAAAGGATTTTCTAAAAGTTAAGCAATTTTAACCCCGTTTACTCACACCAGACCCCTGTCTGACCCGAGTGTTTATTTTCTGTTTTATTAAACTCTTGGGTACTCATATTACGTATGAGTAGTCAAGTGTTTTAGGATTGCTTTGACGAGTTCTGGAGGAGATAATGGAGCAGGAGGCTTCAGCGTGTAGATATATATGGTGGTTCCGCTGTGTTTGAATTGTTTATGTTTCTCTGATGTACTTGAATTGTAATTGCTAGATAGAAGTTTATAACTATCTAGTTTGTGTTATATTAGCTGTAAAACTCTGATGTATATGATACTATGTAAAGTTTTATGTGATATATTATAATTTATTCGATTCCGCTGTGAGATTCTGATGTTGTCTGTTCTTTCTTTCCTTTCTTTTCTCTTTTCTATCCCTTTCTTTCTACTTAGCGATGCGACTTCTTGGAGTATGGAAGTTGGGTCGTTACATTGTGGTATCAAAGCTCTAGGTTGAGCGAATACCTAGACTCTGGAGTGGTGTCCTTCTTGAGAGAGCGTATTTGTAATTTTGAATATACATATATTTATTTATTTATTTATTTATTTCTACCTATTAGATTGGGTTACCCATTCAGGTTTTCCAGCATAAGTAATAAAGGTAGATAGGGTAGTGGTGTGTGTAACACAACTACCAGTGGTTGGAGTTCTAGTGTTTGAGATTGGTAATGAATCTGCTAGGGCAGCATTGGGCATCTTGATTAGTTCTGCAGTTTGGTGCGAAGGATTTTATTGGTCTATGAAGGAAATCTTTCCAAGATTCGGAGTTTATCTTTGGATTTTAAGCTTGGTTGCACTCGTGTGGGTGGATTTTCTTGAGTTTGGATTAGTTGGGGGTGCTGAAGCCAGCAAGGATATTTTGGCAACCTCAGGAGGGAGTTCTGTCTGTATTTGAGTTTGAAACTCAGTTTGGCAGAGTGTTTGAGTTTGGTTTGGGAGCGAGTTTCCCGAGAGATATCTGTCTTTTGGAAGACTCTGTTGTGAAGAGGCTGGTGTAGCTTTGGGATTCGATGAGCTTTTAAATAAGGAAGTTTTTGGCAGCAGTAGCAGCAGTGAGTGTCCTATTTCTTCGTTGGTTCAGGAGTCTCTGTGATTCTTCTGTTAGTAGCCCGAGCAGATGGTGGAGCTTGTCCATTTCTTCTGAAAGCTCAGTTGGGTGTGGTGTTAGTGGTTAAGAGGTGGACCACTAGTTTCTTCTGTTGAAGGCTTTAGCTGATCTGATTGTTGTAGTGAGAACGATTTCTTGGAATCTGAACTGAGTAGAATCGCAAAAAGTGACTTGCGATGGTTCGGAAGTTCTATAAGTGATCTTTGTTTGGATTGAAGCATCTCTAGAGGATGTTTGAGTTATCGAAGGGATATTTTCTGGATATCTTCAAAGTAATTAAGATTTGCGTCCATCGAGAGTTTGAGTTTTGTTTCGAATTGGCTCTGGAAGCTTTTCAGGTGGATCAGCATAGTAGGAAGTTCTTTGAGAGGAGATCTGTTTCAGCTAGTAGGATTCATCGGATCTAGTTTTCTGGTTGATTTTTTGCTGTGGTGTTTGTGACTGAATCGGATAGGTCACTGAAATTTTATGGAATTTGATGAACAATGTTCCGAGATAAGTTGATCAAGTTTATACTTGTGCTCATCAATAGTATTTTCAAATCAGAGTTGCGCAGTGGAAGCATGGTGGCAGCTATTCCAGAATTTAAGCAACGCTTGATTCTTTGGGAATTTGTGTTTTAACTTGGATCAGAAGATTTCTACAGGAAATATATTTTGGAGTCTTTTGATGTTGTGTAGTAGAGTTTGTGTGAAGGATTTTGCTGGGTCTTGAGAAAACCATTTTGTTGAGTATAATCTGGAGATCGATTATTTCTTTGTCCAAATTTGTTCTGTGTAGCATCTGCAAAGATTGGATTGATCTAGAAGGTTGGAGGCAGCCCAGAATCGTCAAGAGAGATTTGTGGATAAGAGTATTGGATCTTTCTGTGTTCTCTTGAGAGTTAAGTGTTTGATCTACATGATTGAATTTCCAGTTTGGATGTCTGGAATTTGTTATGTATTTCACGTATCTCTGAGGGAATACGTGTTTGGTTTATTACTGGTCTTGGAATCAGTAGTTCTGAGAGATTTGGAAGTTGATCAGGACTTGTCTGTAGTCCTGTATCTTGTTTAGATTTGTAGATCTAGATATATAGGAGCTCTAGATCTGTGTGGTGTAGTTAGTTTATATGTAAAGCGAGTATCCCGGTGTGTGTATATATATGCTTGGGGAAACTCGATGGAATTTTATCCAGAATTTGTCTGGATAATTAGAATTGTTTAATTGGTTGAATTGGTTGCTATGGTTGTTAGCATAGGTTTGATTTATGCTTGTGTTTAAAATTTAAATTCAATGAGATTATTAAATTACCTTTGCTTTTAAATTTCGGGGACGAAATTCTTTTAAGGGGGGAGGAATGTGATGTCCCGGAAATTTGGGCAATAATTATTTAATAATTTCATTATTAATTATTTTAAAAATGTGAAATATTGATTTAATAATTTAATTCAAACAGGGATTTTCTTTTGAAAATTAATAATTATTTAGTTTGATAAATGATATTCTTTTCAAATGTTAAAAATATTTAAGTGATAAATTTATCTCTCTAAGCTTATTTAAAAATATTTTATTTATAATGTATAAATGTTTATACATTGTGAATAGAAGATTTTGTTTTAATTTATATTAAATAAAGGATATTTTCTAATTTTATATATAATTGTATAATGCGCAAATTGATTAAATTGATTCAAATTAGTACTGTAACTTTTCAAAAAGTTTGTTTTAAAAAGATCTATCTTATAATTTTCATAGGAATGAAAGTAAGTATTTATTTGTTTGTAAGAATAAATATAGTTTAGATTTTATTTTATAATAAAAGTTTGTTTTGTTTTATTTTAAAAATTTTGTTCTTTTGAAATAAATCATTCTTGTTTAAGTATAACATTTGATTTAAACCTTTTGAAATAAAATTGAATTCAACCCTTCTTTTCTTTTAAAATCTTTTCTTTTGAAATGTAGTTTCATAAAGGATATTATTTTAAAAATAATTAAGTAAACATTAAAATGTAAGTGCATAGTTTTATAAATAAGTTTATATGTATTTAATTAAAGACTTATGTTAATAAACATTTGTAACAAAACATTTATAAATTAAGAAATCTCTTTTAATATGAAATTGTATATGTGTTAAGCATTTAACACATGAAGAAGACACTTGTACTTAATCTATAACATTAGTTAACAAGTGGCATTGTTTTAAAAAAAAAAATTTATTTAAAATATATTGATAAGAAAACATAGCAATGCATTTTGTTTAAAAAAAAACCATTCTCTTCAATGAATCTGAAATCAGATTTTAGAAAAGGAAATTGAAAACCAAATTCAATATAAAAATCTGCAAAACAAAATACAATTCTATCAAAATCTGCAAACCAAATCTGCAAATTGTTTTACCAGAAATCAAGTCCAACATCAATTTGAGATCAACTTCAAAACTCTAGCAATAGAAAATGAAAATTCAACAATCTGCTCAAATTTTCAACTCTGTAATCTTTATGAAGATCAGCTACAAATCTAAAACCAAAGTAGATATGGGTCAGCTGCTAAAATTCAACTCAACTGCAAGCTAGTAATTTAGTATTCAAAATTGGAAGTAAACTCATTAGATTCAACAGCAAGTTCAACAAGAAAATTAAATTCAAAAAGCAAGATTGAAAACTCCAGAGGAAAACTGTTACAGGAAGACCATTGTTCTCTGCCTCTTCAATTAAGGCGAGTAAACATCTATTTTAAAAACAGAGCTTTCTTTTAGAATTAATACTTAAGCAATGTGCTAAAACTCAAGTTTAAACAAAACTGTCATTTGAAAAAAAAATCAAACTACTATAGATAAAAAAAGAAATAAAAATGCTCTGTCTTCTCTATAGTAAGTAACCTCACAAATGCAAAAGGGTTTGAGTTATATGTTGTATGTTTATTGATAAAAATAATCAGGTTGGTATGATTTTTTTTGTTGTGATAATAATCTGTGTATATATGTATAAGTACACCTATGAATGTTGCCTGATACTTGTTTCTGTTTTAAAAAAAAAACTAAGAATCTTTAAATAAAACCCATTTCCTCTTGATTGATTCTCAGTTAGGATTTATTTTGAATGCATGATTGAAGTTGTGAATTTTAAAACAAATATCACATTTTATAAATAATTATTGAGTGTGCTTGCCTGTATTGAACAAAATTGGGTTATTGTCGATTCCTGGGCGATCAAGTGGACTGGGATGTTCGGGGTTCCTTGTGGTGATGGAGGAGTGATCAGAGGGGCGAGGAAAAATAGTGTAAGGCGGTGCAGTTGGACGTGGTGGCAACGGCGATGAATTCTTTTGTGTTAACCTAGTTTGGGGGTGGTCGGTTAATTGTTTCGTTTTGATTGCTATGGAGCATCGAGTGATACAGAACTTTGGGAATTGGAAGAGGAGACATAGGCGAAGGGATGGCCGGTGTCGTAGGTGATAAGATGGTCAGAGGAGGGTTTGTAAGCCGTTGAGAGGTTTGGGTGTATGTTGCTGTGATGTTTCCAGGTGTGGTTGGATTCCTTGATTTCAAATTACGGGCTGCAGTGGGGATTATGGAAGTCGTGATCAAGTGGGATGATTGTCGGCGACATGGGGAGGTTGCCTAGGGTGGCTGGTGATGATCTGAGCACCGGTGCATATGCACCGTGCATATGTAATTCTGGTGAATCATTTGGGATTGTGCAGAATTTTTGACTCGAGTACTACTCGGGTGAAATGGGTTGTTGACTCGGAGCAAGGGTCTTGAGAACTCGAAGTATTTTTCTTAGGTCTCGGGTTAGTATTTGGTTCAGGTTGTAAAACCTGAAGAATTTGCAGTTTTATAAATTTAAGTTGGAATTCAAAATTTTGAATTAGAATTTCAATTGGGATTTTTAAAATGCAAAGTTTAAAATGTTAGTTCTGATGAGCTTTTGAATTTCAAAGTTTTAAATTGAAATTTTAAATTTTTAAAGCAAAATTTACATTAAGTATTTGTTCAGGTTGTAAAACCTGCAATTGTGCAGTTTTTAGAATTTGATGTATTTAAATTTTTAAAATAGGATTTTGGCAAGAATTTAAATACCAAGTTAGGATCAATTTGAATTCAGATGAACTTTTAAATTCAAAGTTTTAAAATGAAAATATTTAAATTTGAACATGATTTATATTAAGTTGAAAATCAGGTTTAATTAAAAGAAATTTCAGGTTATTTAAATCTAGTTTAAATTTAAACAGTTTATAAATTCTTCTTAAAAATATTGATCAAATTCAATGTTTAAGTAAATTTTAAAGATGAATTGATTTCAGATAAATGTTTTAACTTGAAACTTCTTTCTTAAATATTTTAAAAAGTTTGAAATGTTTAACTTGAAAACTTGAGAAGTTTAAATAATCAGTTTATTTTAAAAAAAAATTGTTTCCTTTAATAAATTTAGGTAAATTTTAATTTAAAATTTTCTTACATAAGTATGATGTTTTCACTTTCATTTTAAAGTTATAATTTAATTAAATTTGGATAATGTTTAAATAGTTAAACATTTCGAAATCTTAAATTTTAAAATGAAATTTTGAATTTAATCTAGAAATATATTGTTTTAAATACATATTAAATGTTAATGAAATCATTTATAATTAAGTTAATAAAGGAATTTAATTAAGGAATTTATTTATTTGATTTTAAATAATGATTTAGAATTAATTTAATTAGAAATGATTCATGATGATTACTTAAAGAAAATTTTCTTAAGGAAATAATTTAAGGAAATATTATTAATTAATAATGATAAGTATCTAAGGATAATTAAGTAATTAATCAATACGATTAAAATTTTGATAATTAATTAGATTAATTAATTTAAGGTAATTAGTTTTAAATTGTTAAGTCTAATTACTTGATAGAAATAATTAAAGAATTAATTACTTATTGTAATTAATGTTGATAATGTGATTTGTTAAGTTAATTAATTTAGTTTAATTAATTTAAGTAAATCATTTAATGATTTAATAAGAATAATTACTTAAGGTAGTTAATGGAGCAGGATTACTTAGAGAAGTAATAAGTGATAATTACTGGAATGTAATTAATTAAGATGATTTTTAATTAAGTAATTTTGGTAATTACTTTGAAATTAATCAAGGGATTAATTAATGGAGATAATTAATTGTGAAGATAATTAATTTGTTAATGAGTAACTAAGGACAGTTAATTACTGGTTTAATATTAATCAAAGGTGATTAATAATTGTATTTTAATTTTAGATTAATTACTAAATGTAATTAATAAAGTTATTAATTTGAATTATAAATCATTAATTAATAAAATCAATGATGTAATTAAGGATTGTTTAAGTAAGAAATAATTAATTATTAAGTGATTAATTAATTGTAATTAATTAAGGATAAATGTAATTAATTATAGTTAATTAATGAAGTAATTAAATATTAATTACTTATGATTTAGGTTAATTAATTTTATAAAATTAATTAAGGACTGATTACTTATTGTAATTAGAGGAGGATTAATCAAAAGTTGTTTAATCAAGATATATACTTAGTGAATAATTAATTAACTGGGTTAATTAATTAATGGATGTTAAGCAGGATTTAAATGAGTAATTAATTTAATTTAATTTAAATTAATTAGAGATGGTTGTAATTAATTTAATTCACTTTAAATTAATTATAATTTATGGTTGATAAATCATTGCTTATGGATGTTATTGATTGAATGGTTGTGATCTCAGCAATGAGATGAGTTGTATTTGTATGATATGGATGTTTGGTTAAAGTATGATGGTTTGTGATGGATTATCTGAGTGTGATGATTATCTGTTTGTGATATTGATACAGATTATCTGTTTATGATAAGGATATGATTATCTATTGTGATAAGTAGTTTATCTAACTTGTGAAATAGATAATAATGAAATGAGTTAATTATTTAAAACCCTTAAGTACAACTTGGACATTAAAATGGCGTTTGGTTTCGGTGAGACCGGGATCGGATTTCCATATTTGGATATCCGAAAACCACATCGATTCCAATTAAACATTAGGTCGTTAATTCAAGTGGAGCAAGTGAAGACTCGAGGTGTAAGGGCTATACGTCAGTATAACTCTGTGGGTGATTCCGTAATGAGTTTGACGGAATAGTGCTTATAGGTTCGAGATGGAGATTTAGAGTGCAAGGGCTATGGTCGTTGACTATGAGGGTGATTCCAAAATGAGTGCAATGAGATAGTGCCTTCGGTTTCGTTCGAACCCGAAGCGAACTTGTATGGATTGAATGCTTTCAGAACATCGTCAGGAGGATGATGAGCATTCTAAGATTTGATGTCCTATTAAGGTAATCGTAGCCTCAAGCCACATCAACCGAGAATGGCTAAAACAGGGGAGGTGCAGCAAGGCTTCGTGGGTAGCTCCCACTGGAGAGCAAGATACATCCCTGTCTAGATGTCCCTTTATATTTCGGCTGTGTGGGGCGATTACTAGCTAGAATCGCCGGGGTGGTCTTGTTCGGAACTATTCAGTAAGGAATGGGTCCGGCTTTGTGTTGCAGGGGAGTGGGAGTACTCCTCGGTACGGTGATCTAGGCCACGTACTGTGACGGGCGGTACCCCAGTAGCCCTGCCATTGATGGAGTCCAAAATCCAATAAGTGCCTGTACGGTTTTGATTGTGCCCAACTATGTTGGAACGTGAGATGTAAGCATTCCAGCTATTTCTGTATTTTATTTTGAAAACCCTAGACACTATCATAATATCACTGGATTTCCTATCAAATGTTTTGGTTAGCGTAAGGTAAAAACTTTTCCATGTTTATATGTGGGAAGTCTTACGTGATACCTTTTGTTTCAAAGGATTTTCTAAAAGTTAAGCAATTTTAACCCCGTTTACTCACACCAGACCCCTGTCTGACCCGAGTGTTTATTTTCTGTTTTATTAAACTCTTGGGTACTCATATTACGTATGAGTAGTCAAGTGTTTTAGGATTGCTTTGACGAGTTCTGGAGGAGATAATGGAGAAGGAGGCTTCAGCGTGTAGATATATATGGTGGTTCCGCTGTGTTTGAATTGTTTATGTTTCTCTGATGTACTTGAATTGTAATTGCTAGATAGAATTTTATAACTATCTAGTTTGTGTTATATTAGCTGTAAAACTCTGATGTATATGATACTATGTAAAGTTTTATGTGATATATTATAATTTATTCGATTCCGCTGTGAGATTCTGATGTTGTCTGTTCTTTCTTTCCTTTCTTTTCTCTTTTCTATCCCTTTCTTTCTTCTTAGCGATGCGACTTCTTGGAGTATGGAAGTTGGGTCGTTACAATATAAGATAAGTTATTGGAGATACCAGTAGGTTCAAAGAAAACCCGTTAAATACTAAAGTTATTGGCATGGGCCAATAGGTTCTTAGTGATCCCATGAAAACTGTGAAACCAAACAGATAGTTTATAAGCTTTGAACTAGTAATTAGTCAGCCCATGAAAACTAATAAGTTTATAATGACCCTAGAAACTATAACTGTTAAAGGTAGTCAAATGAATGGGAATGGGAAATCCATGATATTTTATTTGTTTGCATATCCTTATGATATTCTAAATTGCTATGTTTTTAACCATTGTGGATGCAGGAGCACGATATATGTTATTATAAATTTTAGGGTAAGATACCAGTGAGGGGAAAACCCATCCGCTATGTGACGTGGTCTCACTAGATATCTAAATGGTTCGAGATGGTATGTTATTATTCATGCCAGTTTTTATGTCTGACCCGAAGTTTATATTTCTCTTTAAACTCTCGGGTGCTCAATTGATTTTGAGTAGTTTAAGAGTTGAGGTTTTAAGGTTCTCCTTTAGATGAATAAGCTTATGGAGACGTGCATGGGGCAAGCTAGGAGTTCTTTTCTATTTGAGTCCACTGTGTTTTGATGTAAAGGCAAAGTTGTTTAACTGCCTATGTTCAAAATCTGATCATCCAAGGGGGAATCTTCATATGTCACTCTTGGCATAGTTTATAATAGTTATATTTTCTTTGAACGTGGTTCTTGAATTTGGGATTATGTAATGAATTTTAAATATAACTGAAATGGAATGACAATTTTTTTTAATGATTTAATTTTTTTTCTTATCCATGTGTTTCTGTTATATCAATGCATTTAACATTACTGCATTTAGTCACCGAGAATTAATAAGTATGGATGATTGCAGCATCTGTAGCTAGTTTTGGGTCTCCAAGTAGGGCATGTTACAATAATCATTCCCACCTTGTCCTTCGTTTGCTAGCTTTAGACACTAATTCTTGTAGTGTCCCTCCTCATGGCAGTGATAACATCACCCCTTGAACTCCTCCTTCATCAAATTTGTTACTCACGTATTTTCTAACTACTACACCGAAAGAGTTACTAGAGGAAAGAGAAGAAAAAAAATCAATAAGAGGATATGGGTGCATTCAAAGATAGATATTGAACTCGTAAATGCGTGACGATATGACTAGCCAAAAGTTTCATGTTGATATGCTAATATCCCAAATCAGTGATATACCAAACCTCTAAAGAAGACACATCGAATTTATAATACATAAGGATGAAAAAAATACATAGGGACTACGAACTGTCAAATTAGTGTACTGTACATCCAGCAAGCTATTAAGACAAGAGTAAACATATTTATGCTATCGGGTGACACAAGCACATGAACAATGGAGCCCTATATTCAAAGACTACATGAAATATAAAGCTTATGCAAGCATAATATCAAAGTTGCCAAATCTTCAAAAATCATTAATATTGGATCTCAAAAAGTGGTGTATAAAAAGTATCAAGCCCATGAACATAAAAATGGTATCGAATTGACATAGAAGTTGCCAAATTTACAAAAAGAAGACATCTCGAGCTTGTAAAGCATTGAAGGTGGCAAGTTTGTAAAGTAATCAGATATGTCAAGCATATAATTTTGGACATAACGAACCTTTAGATAATTAGTTATAACGAGCTTCTACAATGGAAGAAGGGTGTCGAACCACTATAACAAGGAATGTTGCCAAATATGTGACAAAGGGGATACTGAGAATCTAACATTAATATCGAGTCTTCAAATGAGTAAACATGTCACACATATAACTAATAAGCATGCTAAGCATGAAGATATTAAGCTTATATTCAAACGGGGTATCGAACATCGAATAACCAAGAGAAGTCGAATTTTTAAAGGATACCTCCCCGTTAAAGTGTATTGAGCATCTAACCAGAAGAGGAGGATGGCAAATCTCTTTTGGAAAAAAAGCTTTGGATAGAATAACTATCATCAAGCCTTTATGATGTTTACTATTGTAAAGCATCTCTAAGTGGTAAAGCATGTTAAGCATTTACTCACGAAGATAGGATGTCAAGTCTTTACAACATTAATTGCTGCAAAGCATACAAATTTTGGCAAGATATCGATTATTAGCCATATAGGAGGATGTCGAATATGGATAATGTAAGAAGATGCCGAATATCAATAATGCAAAGGGGGATGTCGAATGTCATCATTGCAGGGGAGATATCAAATGTCATTAGTGAAGGGGAGGTAACGAATGTCATTAATGCACAAGAGATATTGAACATCTAGCTGGATGGACATGTGGCACCCATGCCACTTGCCATAACCTTTATAAACAGACCTCCTCTGCTACTTAAGAAGGGGCGAATTTTTCTTTCTTGGTTCCCAAATTACAAAGCTACAAGCCCTGAATTGATTTAGTAATTTCTTGATACAATTATAACTTTTTGCACATAAGGACTTGGACGATAAACTTTGCATCGCATAATGCCTTCGATATATGTATTTTTGACTATTATCGAGAGATTGGACTTGCATATTGCTTACCTTTGGACTTAGACTTTAATTTGAATTTGCATGACTATTTGAACAAGGCCATTCAAACCCTTGCCTAAATTAAAGTTTACTTAACATAATTACTAAAATTGCCATTAGCATATGAACGATGGATTGTACCATATGTAAATCACCTATTTAGTCCATTACAGGAGTTATGGACTATTACACAATTATGAGACTTTCCTATTTTACCCTTGAACATATGACATGAACATTTGAATAGCCTCATGACAATATTGAAGCTCATGAGCATTATTGGGACCATTTCGAATAATACTATCTATTGCAACATCTTGGATGTTGAACAATTTTTGGTTTAACATTTGTTGCTAGAGAAAGGCTCAAACACCAGACTCATTATTTCCTTATTATTAACTAATTATGTAAAGCTTTGTTGTAGGAAAATTGTGTGCTCCAAGAGAGCCAATGTTCTGAACTAACAAATAATACAAGTGACCTTGGAAGAAAATTTCACTCCAAGCTTCAATCCAGAACATGAAAGTTGGACAATCTTCAGTTCCAAGAAAGCCAACAAATAGCGAAGCTAAAATCCATGATTTAACATGACAGCTTACAATAATGCAGGAGCTAACAATACTGATGATGATGCCTACTTGAGGGATATAGCTAATAAAATGGTAAAAGACACGCTTGATCTTAATGGGAAAAGGACCCTTAGCCCAAGAGTTATTAACAAATTCCATGGGGATCCTTTTACAGTGGAGAAAATGTCCATTAGAATTCTAACACATGTCAAAATCCCATCATCGAAGTATAACGAAAACACTGATCCTGATGATCATATTTTGGCTTTTGAAAGCCAAAACGGATTTGCACAATGCTTCTGCAGCAATACGTTACAGACGCTTTCCAATAACTTTTCAAGGAGCAGCTGCCAAATGGTATTGGCACTACCGAGGGAGATCCATTTACTCTTAGTAATGATTTTCTTATGAGTTCTCAGCACAATTCTGCATATGCAAAAATCCTTCCATTGATTATAGTGTACTAGCAAATTTCAAGCAAAGACCAAGGGTGCTGCTCGGCAAATATCTGAAGAAGTTTAATGATGAGGCACTAAATGCAGAATACATGATCGATAGAGAAAAAATAATGGCGATGCGCTCAAGGTTAATCGAATAGACCCCTTTTTAGAAGGAACTCTGCATCCGTAAGCATAGGGATTTAAAATATTTTTATTTCCAGGCTGATAAGTTTATCCATATGGATGAAATGTGCCTTGATAAAAAGAAGTCGCAACCAAAGAAAGAAGGAGGAAAATTTGGCTATGACCATCCTAATAAAAAGCCAAGATGAGATGAAAATAAAAGAGGAAGATGCGTGGAATTCCCTAAATTTAACTTTGTGGCTTTGAATAAACCCAAGTCCTATATATTTTTTCCATGGCTAAGGATGGAGGAAACTTTCTTGCTTTCTACAAGGCAAGGAATAATCCTGAACGGAAGAAGGAGGAGACTATTGCGCTTACCATAAAGCAAACGAACACAAAACTGACGAATGCTGTGTTTTAGCCGGAACAATCCGGAATTGATTAAATTTTGATTTTTGAAGGAATTCGTTAAGGAGAATAAAAAAACCTCTCATCCTGAAGGGAATAATCAGAAGCCCTCAAGCAACACTGCAAATTTCATAGAGAATGATTCTCAATCGGATTTTATTCCTCCAATCAACCGCATAGATATCATCCATGGAGGTCCCATCTCACTGGAAGTAGTAAAGGGGTTAAGAGCAGATATAGAAGAGAAGCGAGAGATGGAGCCTTTCCTATTCAGGAGGAGCCACTGCTCAAAAACCATAAATATCAGCTTCAAATGCCCCACCTAACAATAACCCTACATGAGCCAGGGTGGTTCCATCAACTGCATAATGATCCGTTGATGATAAATTCAAAAATTAGGCTCTTTATGGAACAAAGATCTTAGTGGATACCAAAAGTGCATTAAATGTTATCTTTAAGCACGTGTTCAATCAAATACGTATTCCAGAGGAGAAGTTGGAGCCAAGCTTGAAGTCAATCTTTAGGTTCAACAAAAAAGGGTCTACTCCAATAGGGCAGATTAGGCTACTGGTGTAGATGGAAATTCCGCCACATTATAGGACTTTTGAAACCCTGTTCATAATAATGGACCAACCTTGTTATTATAACGCTTTTTTTGGGAGGCCTACGCTAGATGAAGTGGACGCATTCATATCACTGAAGTATCTAATTATAAAGCTGCTAACCAAAAATGGTTGGGGAACAATAAGGAGAGAGAATTCAGCTCTTGAGAATTATACTTTACTACAATCGAGCAATTCAAAAGAGATGTTGTTTCCTGTTATGATTCAAAGGAAAGTAAATCAACTAAAACTGAAATTGAGAAGCCCTTGGATGATAGTCCTTCAAGCCAACTATCCAAGGCAAATAAGAAGACAAGAACAACTGAAAAGCCCGAGAATGTAGTGTGAAGATTCAACTTTTCTAAGAGGAAAAGCAAATGAAAAGAGGCACACCAAGTAGACAACAAAATAGATGGTGAAGAGTTCGTTACTGTATTTGATTATAGAAATAAGGAAGAAAGAATAAAGTCCACCAAAGACTAGAAGAGGTAACCTTAGACTCACTTGATCCAAAAAGGGTAAAGATCGGAAAGGAGTTGGGCAACAAGCTCAGAGAAAATCTTATCCAATTTCTCCATTCAAGCAAGGATGTGTTTTCCTGGACCCTTCCAGACATGGTCGGAATATTCACGATGAACATGAGCCATGCTCTAAACATAGATCAAATATTGTCCCCTTCAGCAAAAGAAAAGGCAATTTGACAAAGTTCACGCTAATGCATTGAAAGAAGAAATTAAAACATTATTTGAGAATGGATTTATCAGAGAAGTGTTTTATCCCGAATGGTTAGCCAATTCCATGTTAGTTAAAAATTCCAACGGAAAATGGGGAATGTGTGTCGATTACACTGACATAAACAAAGCATGCCCTAAGGATTGTTATCCTTTGACCCGAATACACCAGTTGGTTGATGCTACAACTGGACATAAACTGTTATCTTTTATAAATGCGTATCAAATTCTAATGTTCAAACCAGATGAAGAGCACACAATTTTTATAAAAGATTAGGGAATTTGCTTCTAAAAGTTATGCCTTTCGGGCTGAATAGCAGGGGCTACATATCGAAGGGTGGTGAATAGAATGTTTAAAGAACAAACTGGATGAAACATGAAAGTATGTGTAGATGATATGCTAATGAAATCTCAAGAGGAAACCGACCACTTAAAGGATCTAGAAGAAATGTTTGAAGTACTAAGGAAGTATAAAATGAAACTAAATCTACATAAGTACTGCTTCAAGATACGATCTAGGAAGTTTCTAGGAAACATTATCAGTGCCCGAGGAATTAAGGCTAATCCTGATCAAATCAAAGCCATTAAGGATATGGCAGAACTAAAAACAAGCAAATTTGTGATGAGCCTAAATGGAAGAGTGGCCGCTCTGAACATGTTAATCATTAAAGCCAATGATAAATGCATCCCTTTCTTTGATGTGATCAAGAAAAAGAAGAACATTTGAATGGGATTGGATTGCCAAAGGGCCTACAAAGAATTGAAGGACCATCTTGAAAAAGCTCTAATCCTATCTAACCCTATAGAAGGGAGAATTTATTTCTCTATATGGCGGTTTTCAAACATGCAGTAAGTTTAGTTTTATTAAGAGAGGGGAATAAAATTCAACTTCCAATATATTATACTAGTAAAAGGCTTAAAGACGCATATGTTAGATATCCAGTTATAGAGAAGTTGGCATACTATTTAATTCTTACCACTTGAAAGTTATGGCCCAACTTTTAAACATGCTCAATGAAGGTTTTAACCAATTTTCCACTTAATCAAGTTTTAGTAAACTTGAGGCATTGTGAAGACTAGTAAAGTGGGGAATAGAGCTTAGCCAGTATGATATTTAGTTCAAACCCCGAGTGGTGATTAAAGAGTAGGCCCTGGCCGATTTTGTTAATGAAGGTACAGGGTTCATTCAAGAACAATCAGCAAAGGAGAAGGATTTATAACCTAAGTGGCAAATATTTATTGACAGGGCCTCAAATGAACAAGGTGCTGGCACAAGATACGTAATTATTACCCCTAATGTACATCTATTGCATTATGCAATAAAATTTGATTTTCTCGCTACCAATGAATCAATGGTGGCAAGACTTACCTTAGCCCTTCAGTTGAAGATCTCGAGAATAGAAATTTTTAGAGAATCTCAATTATTAGTTAGCCAGCTAACTTAGATATATTAAATGAAAGATGCCAAATATGTAATGTTAACTCAATTTGAAGATTTTTCAATACACCAAGTCCCAAGAGGGAAAAATTCCAAAGCCGATATTTTGGCCAAATTGGATACTTCATAAGGAGTGCTGGAGACACAAACTATGCTTGTACAACTAAGTCCCGGTATTGAAGAAAAATCCCCAAGCCGTAAAGAGGCAATGATGTTGACTAGATTCCAAGCTTCACGCACGTGGAAAAAGAAAAGAACTGGGAAATGAAAATGATGAAATTCAATAAGGAAACTACTAGAAGATAAAAGGGAAGCCAAAAGACAACACATCGAGCTTCAACTTTTATTATGACGGATGGAACACTTATAAAAAGAGATATTCGTACCCTTACTTGAGATGTGTTATTCCAGAAAGTGGCACAAAATTGTTGAGAGATCCCATAAAGGGTTCCATGGAGATTATTCTAACGGCATAAAATTAGCTAAAAAGGACATGTGCAAAGTTTCCATTGGCCCTGTATGAATAAGATGTAGTAAATTATGTAAAGAGATGTGAATACTGACAGAGATTCTCAAAAATTCCCTATGTCCCCCAAGTGAGTTAACCACAGTCTCAAGTATATGGCCCTTTGATGTGTGGGAAATCAACTTAATTGGACCGCTGCCTATATTTAAGGGTGGAGCAAAGTTTGCGACCGTAGCTATCAACTACTTTACCAAATAGGTAGAAATAGAACATTAGCAAATCTAACATCGGGGAAAGTACTAGAATTCTTATTAATAACATAGTCACCCAGTTTTGAATACTGCATATGATTCGATAATGAAACTCAATTTGAATGTGAGGAATTCACCAAATTCTGCAAAAAGAATGGAATAATCAAAAGTTTTTTGTCTATAGCTCATCCTAAAGCTAATGGAGCCGTTGAAGTTGCCAATAAAACTATTAAGACCGTCCTTAAGAAATAATTGGATAAAGAAAAATAAAATTGGATAGAAGAATTGCCACTTATGCTTTGCGCATACCGAACTTCTGATAAAACTACAACAGGACATACTCCATTTTCTTTGATATATAGATGTGAAGCAATGCTTCTAATCGAAGTTGAGATACCGTCTAATTAAAGAATCACTTATGCTTTTGACCTTAAGCAAGAGGTAAGAAAAGAATCCTTGGACCTGAATAATGAATTAAGGGATGAAATAGCCATACAAACAACTAAATATCAGCAAAGGGTATCGAAATACTATAATTCCAAGATTAAGGAAAGATTATTCCACAAAGGAAACTTGGTGCTCCAAAAGGTCATGGAATATACCAAAAATCCGACGGTTAGGTTGCTTAGATCAAGCTGGTAAGGACCCTTTTTTATCTACAAAGTAATCCCACCAAGGACCTATAAACTATGCCGACCCGATGGCAATGTAATAGCAAGGACATGGAATGGCGAACATTTGAGACCATATTTTCCTATGATGGATGAATAAAAATTAAGACAAGTATATCTAAGGAATCGATGATCAAGTGAAAGAAAGGAACAATAAGGAAATCAAAAACTAAATCATCACCTATATGGTAATAAGGGGTGAAGGAAAACTCTTTGATCACGCCACAAGGGCCTGGTCAAAGAACCTTCTAAAATGAGATCAGAGTAGGCCTTTGGTCCCACCTAAGTTGGCCTAGCCAAAACACTACAAACCTTCGGTCCTGCCTATGTGGCTTGACTGGAGCGCCTCTAGAGGGAAGGATGGAGTAAGCCTTTGGTCCTACCTTAGATGACCTGGCCAAAGCACTGACCACCCTTCAGTTCCATTTATAAATCCTAACCAGAGTGCCTCCTACAGGGAGGATGGGCAAGACTTTGGTTCTTCCTAAAATGGCTAACCAAATGCACTGACCAGCCTAAATCACTACTTAAAATGGTAGTAAGGGGTGAAAAAGTTCAATGCATAAATCATTACCAAAGATGTTAGTAAGGGGCGTAAAGGTTAAAGCCTAAATCATTACCTAAGATAGTGGTAAGGGAAAAATAGTTTAAAGCTTAAATCACTACCTAACATGGTAGAAAGGGCCAAAAATTTCAAGGCTTAAATCACTACCTAAGACGGTAGTAAGGGGGAAAAAGGTTCAAAACCTAAATCAGTAGCTAAGATGGTAGTACGAAGCTCAATCAAAGCCTAAATTATCGCCTATAAGGTGATAAGGGGCGAAAGAGACCAATTAAAGCTTAAATCATTACCTAAGTAATAAGGAGCAAAGGAAATCGGTCAAATGAATGTGACTTCATCCTAAAAATGGACCAAAGCAATCTCCTAAAAGGAAGTGTTATTAAGCATTACTAATCTAACATTAAGCTAAGAATAAGGCAACCTAAAGGAAGGGACAAGAACTATCTATTAAATATGGACATTTGAGAAGTTGAAAATCTCTTGGTCAGAAATATTCTAGTAATAACGAGAATCTCTGTTATTACTCAAATTTCCAATCTCCTATTAGTTGAGACGTAAAATTACCAGATGGATTTCCGGCCTTCAATTTAAATGAAATCATAGTATTATACCAGATGGATTTTTGGTCTTCAATTCTAATGAAATTATGGTATTATTAGCAGATGAATTTATGGTTTTCAATTCAAATGAAATTGTATCGTTATACCAGATGCATTTCTGGTCTTCGATTCTAATGAAATTATGTTATTATTATCAGATGGATTTCTAGTCTTCAATTCAAAAGAAACTATGGTATTATATCAGAAGGATTTATGGCCTTTAATTCTAATGAAATTATGGTATTATTACCAGATAGATACTGATCTTTAATTCAAATGAAATTACAGAATCATCACAAGAAGGATTTCTGGTCTTCTATTCTAATCAAGTTACACTATAACAAAATATATGTTTCGCCACACCAATTCACAGAGTTTTAATGAAAAAGCTGCGATTATTGGGGGATTACTAATTTAGGAAAGAAAAAATGTTAAAACGCTGGTGCTTAGCGTGGAAATGTATGAAGTGGGAAAATAAGAAAGATCCCGCCTTTCTCACGAGACATTGAGACATCGAATCCCTCTCTCTCACAAATCCTTAAAGCCAAAATTTCACTAAAAACGAAATCTTCTAATCTCTATCTAAATCTTCTCAACTCCACAGTCAATCATAAGCTTCAACAATCCTCCAGGTCTCCAAGCTTTGGAAATTTTCCAGTATTCTACATCTCCAAAAATCGTCGATCTGAAATAGGAGGAGAACCGAACATGATACAATCTCCAAATGTTTTTTTTTTCTTTTTTAACTTCCCTCTTTTATTGCCCAACTGCTTATATTTAGTCAATTTTGATGGAATTTAGTGGATATATTTGCATTTAAATCAACTTTATGAAGTCTAGATGAAATTTTCCCAATATCTAATTTTCTTGATATCATTTGTTTAAAACCCTGGAATTCTGCAAATGGTAACCTAAAATCCTAAATTAATCTTATTATTTGAATTAGGAAATGGAAAAGAGACGATTTTAGAAGTGGATGATGCAACAAAAGAAAATGGTATAGCTATAACTTTCCATACTGTATCTTGATTCTGAACTTTGAATTTTTTTGAATAGTTCTATTTGTGCTTGATGAATTGGGGCTTAAATCGTACGATTTAGAAGCTATTGACGAGAACATGGATACCTTATAGGTGATTTTTTTTCTTTTTTAGGTCAGTTTTTTCTTCAGTACTAGTCCAAATTGGTGGGATAGAAGAGTAATTCAAATTTCAAAGCATGGAAGTTTATCCTCCTTTTAAGTATTATCAGGGATTAAAAGACGGTGAATGTAGAGTTATACTATCTTCTGTGCTGAAGGTTGAGTCGTTAACATCATACTCTACACCTGATCTAGCCTCTGCAATTCAAATCGTCAGTAGTATACTATCTCTATTTATTTATTTATTTTTTCTTTTTATTATTTTTTATTTATGATATGTATGATTAGTTAGACTACAAGCATTTGAAAGAATGATACGACCAGTAAACTGAAGACAGAATTTGAAGTTCTGAGTAATAAATGTGCAAATACTGTAAGTAGAGGTATGAGGAATTAGAGATTAAGTATACTCGAGAATGCTCTAAAAGAATGTTCCTGTACAATGAGATAATTGAACTCATGGGTAATACAAGAGTATTTTGTAGATGTAGGCTATTAAGTTTTGAAGAGTTGTCTAAAGGGTTTACTTATGTTGTCGAGTTTGATCCTTCTCATGAGTCTGAGCTTCAAGTTGTCTTGGCTGATGGTACTAAGTAGCAATTTAGGTTTGATCATGTTTTCAATCCAAAAGATGATTAAGTTACAAATTTACAATGCGTGGAAACATACAAATTTACAATGAAATGTCGTTAATAACTATAAGTGAGATTTATTGAATTAATTTTATGACATCCCTATATATCGTAACTCCTTTTTAATTAAGTTAGCTAGCAAAATTAGGTTTTATAACTGGCTAATCGTATTTAAACCTCCAACATTAATTTTTATAATGTGCTAGAATATTGTTTTTCAAATGATCACATCACCGTCTAGTTAATTCATTTTTTAACATAATCAAGATTCAAATGTTAGAAATCATAGACAAAAATTGTTTAGAAATGATTAACAAAAAAAATTTAGACTGATTCATTATCTTAATCTCATTATGTAGGCATAAGATTCAAAGTGTCCTATTAAAAAAAATTCCTTTTCCAAATTTATTCAATTTTTGCTTAAAAAAGCTATGAATTCTTTTACTTAAAGTAAACAACTAACGAAATAATCATCATACTAATAATAATCTAACTGAATGCATGATAAAATTATTAGGCATATAAAATTTAAGTGATTTAACATGATCGATTTCTTCTCTGATACTTCATAACATGGTTTGTAAGGAACAATTAAATATATAGATGAGTTTGCTGCCTTTAATTAACATTGCAAAATTAATTTACTACAGTGTTTTTTAAATTTATCGATAGCCATTTATTTAGCAACATTTCAAAATCGCTGCAAATTTCCTAACTCTATTGCAGCATGATATTAGGCCGCATTCTTTGAAATGCTGCTAATGATTATGGCAGCACTTAAAACGCTTTGAAAGGTCCTTTTTGTTGTAGAATTATAATGCATTTATAGCCTTCTTATTGAAAGAATTTATGTATTTATAGCCATATAGATTTCTAGACTTCTAACCAGATGAGTTTCTAGTCAACTTGTTAATTGAGTTTTTGGAGTTAGGTCCAAAATTGGTCACTAACACCCAAATCCAGATGAAAGTACCAAACAACAGTCACAACTCACAAACAGAGTGTAAGTAGAGAATATAAATATGAAGAACAGTAAAAATTAAAATGAAAGTAGTAAAGAACAACAGATTTTATAGTGGTTCGGCTAACTGCGGCCTACGTCCAATCCAGAAGTTTCCTTTTTATTGATGTTAGAATCAATTACAGTTACAAACTGGTAGAGAAAAACCTTTGCCTTAGGAAATAGAAAGCTCGAGAGCCAAAAAGCCAATCCCTTATCTGAACTCCCATATGATGTATTTATAAGCGAAGACAGGCCGGACATCCCTCACAGGCCTTGGAACAAGGCACTTTGGCCCATAGCAAGTAACTCCTATGCACCGAGCCAGAGATGCCGAACGACAACTGCCGAGCGAGAATTGCCGGTCGAGAATTATCTGGTCGATCATCTACTGACTCGAAGTAAACCCTTAGGAATCGAAGCAAGTAGTGAGTTGACTTGAAGTGAAATATGCCGAGCTGCATATGTTGAGTGAAGTATGCCGAGCGATAGTGCTAAGTGAGGTATACCGAGCGGCATATGCTGAGTGAAGTATGTCGAGTGGCCTATGCTGAGTGAGGTATGCCGAGCGACATTTGACAAGTGAAGTATGCCAAGCGGCATGTGCTGAATGAAGTATGCCGAGCGGCATATGCTGAGTGGGGTATGCCGAGTGACATTTGATGAGTGAAGTATGTCGAGTGGCATATGCTAAGTGAAGTATGCCGAGCGGCAAATGCTGAGTGAGGTATGCCGAGCGACACCTCTGACGAGCGACAATGCCGATCGACCTTACTTCCAAATCGAGCCGTCCATGCGGAATGAGCCACAACTTCCAGACCTCATTAATCGTGAAGTTGGTTCAGTTGAATCCGCCTGTTTATGGCCTTGTAAAAGGCAGGTTAACATTTGCCATCCAAAACATGCCTTACATTTGGAAGGTGTGTTTGAGTAGTCTCCATCCCGATATCCAAAGTCCATACTAAATTCGTTATCAAACGATTCCATTCGAATTTGATAGTTTATTCTACGACGTTCCAAGTCATTATCCAATTCTGAATTTTCCCCTTGGAAGTCAGTGACTGAATCCTACGATCTTTCCAGACCATTGACGGCCTCTTCGAACCCTTGCTAAGCTCAATCCAAACTTAACGATTGAATAGGCAGATCATGTTGTCAGTCGACGAAGCAACCTATCCCTTGCACTCTGGTTCAGCGTCCCTGATCATTAAGCGATGCCCTGATCCTCCAGGACCGATGTCAGCCTCTCCAGGCTCTTACTGGATTCCATCTTATCAGTCTCTGGTGAAGGGGAAACAGCGTTGAGTGAGCCGATCCTGTCGCTCTCCGGCAAAGCAGCGTCACTCCCTGCACTATTCAGTGTCCCTGAACATTAAGTGATGTCATGATCTTCCTGGACCGACGTCAGCCTCTCCGGGCTCTTACTGGATCCCATTCTGACACTCTTCAATGAAGGGGAGACAACGTTGAGTGAGCCGATCCTGTCGCTCTCCGGCGAAGCAGTGTCACTCCCTACACTATGGTTCAGTGTCCCCGAACATTAAGCAATGTCATGGCCTAAATCCTAGGCCGATTACAACCACTCTGGGCTCTTATCGAACCCCGATCCAATCACTCACTGGTGAACTGGGAACGATGTTAAGTGAGTTGATCTTGTCGCTCTCCGACGAAGCAACTCACTTCTCGCACTCTGGACCCCATCTCTCTGGATAGGGTCATAAAGCGATTAATTTCTAATTGACTTCCAATATTCATCTGTTAACTCTCTGCTCAAAAGTTTATTTTATGAAATTCAATTTCATTTATTAATTTAAAATTCCAAGTGTTCAATCACAATGAAAGGAAAAATCTAGGTACTACCACTATGGGCAGAGCGGTCTATTACCATCTCAGAGCATGCCTGGGGATCTCTCCGGTTCCCTTACATATGTAAGTGGAGTAGCCATTTATTTTGAAATGAAACCTAAGAATTTTAGGTAGTCGACCAAAGTTCAAGTCCTAAACTTGGCCTGTGCTATCACAATCAATTGATGACAAGTAGTGATCCTGATCTAGGATTTGTCCTATTGAGTGCAAGCAGTAGCTGCTCAGGTCCTATGGCCACTGTTCGATTTCTCACGTACTGCGGCAATATACCACTTCTAATATGCTCTTCCACCTCATCTTTCAAATGGCGGCATTCATCAGTACCATGCCCTTCCAGCTCATGGAATAGGCAATACTTTCCACTTCTACATTCCCGTTCCATGGGATCTCTCCTGGGTGGTTTCCGATAAGGGAGCTGCCCTCGAGTCTCCATGTAAATCCATCCTAGGTTTGTCATCAAGTCAACGCATTGCTTGAATCTGGGTTCTTGGAATTTCTTCCATTTGTCAGGACCATCGTATCTGTCATCCTGCTTCTACTTTCCTTTGTCTGTTCCAGACTGTTCCTTGGGGGTTCCTTCGCTCTACACGGCATTTATTTCCTGCCTCTCGGCATGTGAATCTTTCCAACCGAATGAATCTTTCAGCCTCATGATAGAATTCTCCAAGATCCTGAGGATGATCCCATGCTAATTAAACCTTGAGTTCTATGCCTTCCGCAATCCCTGTTACAGCCGCCATTAAAATCATTGATGGATCCGGGCGATCTACCGAAGCCATAGCTGCATCAAATCGCATAAGAAAACCTCTCGCGGACTCTCCTATCCTCTGCTTCATCGATGCTAGTGTCATTACACTCTTGAGTCGCGTCACGTGGACCCTGAACTATCTCATGAAGCATTCCACTTGCTCGCCCCATGTCTTGATCAATCCATTCTCCAGCTGCCGGAACCAAAGCGTAGCCAAATCCGTCAAGTATAAAGGGAAACACCTAGCCATCACCTCCTTAGATGCCCTTAGCATTTCCATATGTCTGTTTTATCTGGTTACATGCATAGTTGGATCTGATTTCCCATCATAAGCCTACATTGTTGGCAGTTTGAATTCTGGAGGGTTCCTTGCATCCTAATTTACAGAACGAATGGACTTCGACCGACCTCCTCGAAGCTTCTAATCGATAGTACTCCTCTCATACTCCTTATTAATCCAACCATCCGCTCGTCTCCATCCGTGGGTAGTCCCCTGTTTGCATCTCTACCTTGCCTCCCATGTCCTAGGGGGTACTCTGGGTAGTACTCTTCATGTTGGTCATTTACATTCATGTTGGTCCCTGATTGCCGAGCTCCATTCATTGCTCTCCCAGTATCCAATTTTGGAGGTCTGTCCCCAGGCCTTGGCTTATTTCCACCAGCCTCTCCAGTCTGGTTCTGGTTTTGACCTTTAGAAACTTCTATAGCTCCGGTTCCTGGATTGGCATTGCTAGCAGCCGTGGTAGGTCCATTGCCATGTCTTTTTGTTCCAACTTCTCCAACCTGTCGAAGTAGGTTCTGTATTATATCCTCCTACCTTTTCAGCATCATCTCCATCACTTCTCTAATGATATAGATTGAGGCCTGATTAGTTCTATAGGAAGCCTCTTGACTTCCTTCATGCTGACTTCTTTCTATCACTTGCTTCCTTGCTGATGGCCTAGCCATTGCTTCGTAGAATCCAAGTTCCTACCTCCAAAATTCCTGAGTGCTTGCCTTCTCGGTGAAAGCACCAAAATGTTAGGGCCAAAATTGGTCACTAACACCCAAATCCGGATGAAAGCAGCAAACAACAGTCATAGCTCACAGACAGAGTGTATGTTGAGAGTATAAATATGAAGAACCGTAAAAAAATTAAAATGAAAGAAATAAAAAACAAAAATTTTATAGTGATTCGGCTAACTCCGGTCTACGTGCACTCCAGAAGTTTCCTTTTCATTGATGTTAGAATCAATTACAGTTACAGTCTAGTATAGAAAGCCTTTGCTCTAGGAAATAGAAAGCTTGAGAGCCAAAAAGCCAATCCCTTTTCTGAACTCCCACACGCTGTATTCATAGGCGAAGATAGGCCGGACTTCCCTCGTGAGCCTTGGAACAAGGCACTTTGGCCCATAGCAAGTGACTCCTATGCACCGAGCCAGGTATGCCGAATGGCAGTTGCCGAGCAAGAATTGATGATTGAGAATTATCTGGTCGATCATCTAGTTACTCTAAGTAAACCCTCATGAGAATCGAAGCAAGTAGTGAGTTGACTCGAAGTGAAATATGCCGAGCGGCATATGCTGAGTAAAGTATGCCAAGCAATAGTGCTGAGTGAGGTATGCCGAGTGGCATATTCTGAGTGAAGTATGCCGAGCGGCATATGCTGAGTGAGGTATGCCGAGCGACATTTGACAAGTGAAGTATGTCGAGCGGCATATGCTAAGTGAAGTACACCGAGCGACATATGTTGAGTGAGGTATGCCGAGCGACATTTGATGAGTGAAGTATGCCGAGCGGCATATGCTAAATGAAGTATGCCGAGCGGCATATGCTGAGTGAGGTATGCCGAGCGACACCTATGACGAGCGACAATGTCGATCGCCCTTACTTCCAAACCGGGCCGTCCATGCCGAATGACCCACAACTTCCAGACTGAATGACATATCCAAGTGGACTTCATCCTTTTAAACTAAATCCATTATATTCCAGCCTCGTTAATCGTGAAGTTGGTTAGGTTGAATCCGCCTTCTTATGGCTTTGTAAAAAGGCGGGTTAACATTGGACTTCTTATCTAACGAATCTATGGGATTCTTTTTAGAAGGATTTCTACTTTTCTTACCTAGTGAACTTATGGATTTCTAATCAAGAAGATTTTTGGTCTCCTTAATTAAACTAGGCTTTAAGTTGAAATGAAAAAATGTCCTTTATATAAAAAAGAAGACAAATTAATCCATGTCTTTACCAAATCCAAAAGATTTTGTCAAAAATTCAATTTAAAGTAAATAGTGAAAGTCATCATCATTTGCTTTGTGTTTTCCAAAGGAATTAGATTGATGCAACAACTGAGAATTTCATTCATTCAAATTATGAATATTTAATTGATTTTAGATATTAAAAGTTAATTGTATAAGTTAAATAAATTGAATTCCAAATATAGCGATTTATTTGGTAACTAAATTGTTGAATTTAATTTTTGGAATTGTTTAAATAATTGAATCTTGAATTTAAGGCAGACAAAATTGATTTTGAAAGCCGATTTAAATTCCTTTTGAATAATAATGGAGATAGTCAACTTTTATATTGGATTTAGAAGTGATTAAACCGATTATGGAAAAAACTCGTTTTAATTAACGTGGGAAAATAGCCTTCTGTGGCACTGTCTCAGATTTAATGAATCAGTTTCATTGGATTCGTTATAGTGTATTATAGTATGCCATCCAATTTCGTGATGATTGGACGTATCGCTAGGTCATTCGAGTTTGAAACGCGTAGAAATTCAATCAACAATCAACGGGGCCTTAGGCTGAATTGGCCAACAACTTCAACTGCAAACTTGGAGAGCTCGGCGAGGTGAATCTATTCTATGGTTGGGTCGTCATTTGGAGAGGCATGAAGGCCTAGAATGGACCGCATTCTTAGAGCAGTTTTAGGAAAAATTCACGACGATAGTGCGGGTCGCTCGAATGGCAGCAAGGCAGAGAGGCGGCGGCATAGCACACGCGCGATCAGGCGGTGGCAAATTAAGGATCGTGATCGAGAATACACAAGCACAAACACATATGCGAGCCTGGAAAATGTGCAAGAGCAAGAGGGAGAAGGAGAAAGGGTAAATTAAAAATTAAAAATTTATTGAATTAAAGTTAATGATGATTTAATCATTTGAATCGTTATAAATTCATAACTTTTTCGTATGAAATCCAAATTGAGCATGACAAGTTGTGTTACATTCGTATCAACTAAGTTGGATTGGATGGATTTGGAGCTAGTAAAAATTTTGGTTATGAAAGTCTATTCAGTTTTAATTCAATCCAGAGCATTTTGGCGATTACTGTAATTTGTGTGAGTTAACTCACCTCCCTAGCCCACTTATATCTTTGTATAAGTGTGGATAATCTTATTTATGCTGTTTATTGCTTGTTTGGATGATTTACTATTTTATTAGTTGGTTTGGATATATTCCCGCCCCCGGAGCGAATGAGACCCTGTTACATTCTCGTGTATGAGTGGATAACCCTTTGTATACAATCCAGCCTTGGCACATTTGATTTATATTATTTGATTATATACTGTATGTTAACTGGGTTTTTAACCCATCAAAATTCAATAAGAAATAGAACACTCGGATTACGCCAAATAACCCAAGAATCAATCAAAAGGACCAGAAAAAGAAGAAGAGAAAGACCTAAAAGGAAAGATGTCAAAACAAGCTAAGCTGATGGATCGCTAGCGATCCATAAGGCTTGCTTTTGGACCCACCAAACCTCTTGCATCATGATTCATTACCATTTCTAAGCACGCTTTCCAAGTTACATAGCATGCCAAACAATTTAGCTCGAGAAATGAAGACTCATCTGGTTTAAGACGTTTGACCAAAAATAGCTAACTCAAAATGGACCTACAGAATTCATACAAAGTTGGATTGACTATAAATTTTGGGAGAACATTTATAAAACATAGGAGAAGGCTCATAAAAAAAGTCATTTAGAGTTGATTTGATGGATCGTTATCGACCCAATTAGATTGGGCCCACCGCCTCAAATTTTTATGGTGGGTCCCTAACACCCTCTAGAGTGATCTTGCAAAGTTTCATTCAATTTTATTGCTATTTGGGTGAGTTATGGATGATTCTGCTGGACCAGATGACCCATGAAGAGGGATGATCAAACTAACTCCAAATAACTTGATATTTGGACAAGGCACTTAAATAGAAGGTAGAAAGACAACCAAACAAAGATCACTTAAAAATATGCTAAGTGGATGGATAGCTAGCGATCCATCCCTCATGGATAGTTAGCTATCCATCCCCCATGAATAGCTAGCGATCCATCAAGATAGGTCGGATTGCCCTCAAACTTTGTAAGCTCCTTAGTACTAAGTAGAGGCTTCTAGTAGAAAAATATGCTTAGTTGATGGATAGCTAGCGATCCATCCCATATGGATAGCTAGTGATCCATCCCCTATGTATAGCTAGCGATCCATAGAAATGACTACACCTGGACTTCTGGCCCAACACTCACTGATTTCCCTTATAAATACTCACATACCTACAACTAGAGATGGATCTTCGGAGAGAGCTACCATTACTCTACTGGAATTCCTTCACTTCTCCAATTTTCTTCTCCCTCACAACAGTCATCAATGGAGTTACTTTGATTTGTAGGATCTAGATTAACCCTAGAGGAGGGGGGTGAATAGGGTTATAGCAAATTTTCTCGAGCTAAACACAAAAACAAACTGCAGAGAAATAAATATACTGAAAAGTAAATCACACACAAAATTTACCCAGCTTCGGCAACCCCTGCCTACTGCTGCATTCCCGGATTTCTATTAGAATTAAACAGTCTCCCGCTTACAAACACTCTAACAGACTCGCACACCCTGCTACCGCCTATAGAGTTTTGCAAACTCGCACACCCTGCTCACTGAACTAATTCTAACTAGACAATCTGACACCACCTACAACCTAGGTGGTGATTTACCAAGATTTGAACCTTACAAGAAAAATTAAAACAAACTTAAAAACAATTTTAAACTTAAAACCCTACTTGAATATAAACTAAAAACCCCTTTATAAAACAAAGCCTTTTAAAAACAACAAGGCCGGCCTAATTTTTATTTCTCTAGCCCGTTCTCTTTTCTCTGGCTTGTGAAAAAATGGCGGCTTTGTTAATCTTCGTTCGTCCAAATTAGGGCTTTCAGAAAATATAGTTGATCGCGGCTATTAATCCTCGATTGAACTTGGTTCTCTTGCTTTATTTGTTGATCGTCTCTCGAGATGATGTCGGCCGCTCTCGTTCCTCTGCTTTGCTTGCAATTAGGGTTTGTGAAATTTAGGGCTTCTAGAAACTTTGATCTCTGGTATGTCGCTTGTACTTTTGATTTTCGATTGATAGCTTGATTTTCGACTTTGTTCGCTCATAGCCAATGATGATAATTGGGTGTATATTTATATGGATTCTGAGACCCTATAATTCGTTCGTATCAATTCGATACTTTCCTAATTTTCGCTTTCCTGATATAGTTTCAACTTGATATACTCGGTTTTGATTTTCAAACGTTTGATTTTCCTTGATTAATATGGCAGAGACTTTCCTCTTTTAGTTTGCTTTGACTTTTACAAAAACTGCACACACTTGATTATTTGACTTGGTCATCTCTGCACTTTTAATCTTTGTCAACTTCGACTTCACTGGTTGTTGCATTCATGAATTATTCTGACATGACTCCGGTATGCTTCCTTGTTTGACTTCTGTATGCTTCCATGATCTCGACTTGAACTTATGTATTGCTTTCGACTTCGAACATGTTATTCACTGTTTACATCACTGGACATTGCATAGTGGTCGAGACTTGTTTTTTGATGTTGTTTATGTATATAAGTTCTATTCTACATCACTTGTATACATTTGCCACTGTTTTTTCACTTTGATTCTGCTGTGTCTAACTTGTACTACTCTGGTCTTGCTTTGTACTTGACTCTGAAATATTCTGACCTGATGTATTTGGACTTGATCATACTTGATGCACTTTACTTGAATCTGGTCATTGTTGGCATTTTGCTTGAGTCAGGATTCAGATTGCACTTTATTTTGTCTATCGAGTCTGTTGGCACTGGTCATTTGAGGCACTGGGTCTGCATACATGTGCTTTGATGCTGTGTTGCATTGAGCTCTATTGTTGTCTGTTGCATTGAGTTGGTCTGGCCTGAACTTGATTTTAGTGTAGTTGGTGTTGTGCACTGATTTGAGCTTCTGGCTTGTTTCAGTTTTCATTTGTGGTTTGTGTTCTTGAAAATGCTTTTATTGCCGAGTTGGATTTACTTTGTCTCTGATCTTTTGTTGCTCATCTGTGCACATTGTAGCCTTGGTCGACAACTGGTCTATGCATTGCATCACTGGTCTTTGCATTTACCAGTTTCATTTAGTTGACACTGTTTCACTTCCACACTATTGCACTTGTGTACTTGGTCGAGATGTTTCGTCTGACCTGAACTTTTGATATTGTAGTCTTCTGTTCACCTGCATGTCACCTGGTCATGTTTATATTGAACTAGTCTTTAAGCGCAGCACTTGTCTCTGGTTCTTCATTCTGGTTGGTCTGCATTCATGTTGTTGTTCTGGCCTTGTACCTGTAGTTGTATTCACGTACACTACTGCCTTTGTGTTCTGGTCATTGCTTGAGTTGTTGATTTTTGAAATTTCACTTGAGTTGAATCCAGTTTCAAAACTCAGGTTTGACCTTGTGCTCGTGACGTGATTTTAAATATATTGCACGTGAGTTGAACCCGGCTTTTCATTTGGGTTTGACCTGTGCTCACCTATCCCTGTAGCATTATCAAGTGTATATCGATGTGCACGGCCTTGTGGCATGCACAGTGATACACTGTACATGTCACATTGTTCGTGTGTGATAAATTCAAATGTACATGATGATGACGAACAACCCAAATAACCGAGGCAAATAATATTTTCAAAAATCATATTTCATTTTTTATTGCAAAATATTTCTTTTTCAATTTTACTGCATTAGTGAATATTTTTGCAGATTTCTCAGATGCTGGACTATAACTGGAATGTAGTTGAAGATAAACTACGAGTGTGAGTGATATGTAGTGAGAAATTTATGTAAATTGAATTGTGATGTAATTAGAATCAAAATTGCATATGTATAGTGAGAGCTTGAATTTGTACTATTCAAAATTGTAATAAATATTTGTTTGAATAAAATTTCTATTTGAATTCAAATTCTGTGTAATTTATTTTATTCAACAAATATTTATTTAATCTATGAAAAATAAAGTAGTACATTAACAAATACATTTAAACGAATGTATATATGTTTATATCATCAAACAAAAATCATATAAGCGCATATTCAACATGATTCTCCAGTCAATCCTTGAACTTTGACTTATTCTAACTCATTGTTACTTAGATCTAAGGATTGACTAGTTGATATCCAAAGAGATTCAATTAGTATAATCATAATAAAGATTGATCAAAGTGGAGGTAGGCCAGAGTCAGCCTAACCACTGTAAAAATTCTACGTCTCTTTTCTTACTTATGCTCTTTATTTGTTGTTTATCTGAGATTTATACTATTGATTATCTACACTGGTGCTTTCACACTTGATCAGCGTGTTGGTCCATTTTTTGGGTTAACATTGTATGTGATGTTGCGGCATGTTGGAGGGGTCCAACAGGATTCCTCACACCGTTGATTTTACTTTTCATATATTTTGACATATGATGTGTTGGATGCCATATTTGATGACATGGATATGTTTTTGCTTATTTAATGCTACAGTAGCACTGGGCCATATTTTTAGTATTTTGAAGTACTATAAAATAGTGATTTTAAGTTGAAAATGATTTTCAAATTGATTATGGAAATATATATGTTTTAATAATTATTATCAAATTATTAAAAGGAATGAATTTATTTTCAAACAAATGAAAAGTATGATTTTTGATGTTATAAAACTATGGTTTTGTGAAATATTTTTAAATAGAGATTTCTGAGTGGTTTATAAAAAGGATTTACAAAAGTGATATTTTATAAAAAAAAAGAAATAGATTTATAATAGGAATTTGTAAATTTTGTAAATCGATTTAAAATTCATTTGGTAAATGGATTGTATAAACAAATTAGATTTATAAAGAAAGAGATTTAAAACTGGATTTTGACAGTAAAATGAGTTTTTATACAAGAATGATTATAAATAGAATTTTGTAAGCAAAGAGATTTTAAAAAATAGAAGTTTTATAAAGTAGAATGGAGATTTATAAACATAGTTTTATAAATATGCAAAATGATTTATGTTAAGATTCAAATATATATTTTTATATAAAGGAAATAGATTCAAGTTTTTAAGAGTTAAATATTCTTTTAAAAGAATGTTTTGAAAGTAATATTTTTGATGAAGTTAATGGTTTTTAAATATAATCATTAAAAGTAATGATTTGAAAGTAATAATTTCAAATGGAGTTTAAATGGTTTCGAAAGGTGATTTAAAATGTGTTAAGTATCAAAAACATGGATTTCAACATTTATTGTTGGAGTAGGCATTTTCAAGAATGTATGGAAGGCATGAACTATAGCACTGTTGTTATATTAAATGATTTCTGAAAGGATATGTTTTATATAGTATACAACACACACACACACACACACACACACACATATATATGTATGTATGTATGCACATACATACATACATACATACTTACATATATATATATATAATGTTTAATCAGATTCCTATACTAGTGTTTGGGTTGTCGTAACGATGTTTTACGCAACATTCGTTTTGACCCTATAAATTATGTTTTGACCTTCCGTTGTGAAATGCACGAATTGGTTCTTATGATCGTACTAAAGGCTAAGTGGTATAGGAAGCATTGATCCTTGTACTTAACACCCGTTCGTAGGCATATGAACTCTGGAGTTGTACAGTTATAGAAATTTATTCGGCACGTCTCTAAAATGGTAGTGTTATTAAATGTACTCATACCGTTCATATGAGTATATGGAAATATTTTACAACATCGAGAGATCAAAGTGGTTTTGTGGTTATATCTTTTTAAAGATAATATGAAGTAAATATTTGGAAATTGTTTTGATTAATAAAAGATTAATCCAATGGGCCTAATGACTACTTATGGGCTAGATTTTGTTTGTTTCTTTGATAGTTAAAACCGACTACCAATTTTTCCATTTTTGGTTCCTTGACTCGGTATAGAAACTGATTAGTCGTGCACTTAGCACGAAGCTAACTAGGTAGGCTTGATTATTTTTGGATTATGAATGTTGATTGGAGTAGTGCGGAGTTTCTATGGTACTCCAATCCATGAGGCATCCTTCTTGGCCGAAGGATAGCAAGTTGGAGGTTGGAAATACGAGACTTGGTTTTCATATCCTATTGAGGGCCTCTTTATCATTGTTGGTCCGGAGAGACCGGGTCGGATTATCCAAGAGCAACTTTGGACCAATGTATGCATTCAAAAGTGTAGTTTATAGTGATGATTTTGAAGACAGAGATCTTCATGATCCAAGGCTACTTGCCACCGGACCCATGGTGTAGATTATATATATATATCTGTGTGTGTGTGTGTGTGTATGTATGTATGTATGGTGGCAGTAGTGCTTCATTATGAAAATCTACGTATGTAAGGACTTCTCGTTTCTAATCATGGGGGTAATTCCTGATAAGATGTGGTAGGAGATTGCCTTTGGTTTGTCCTATTCCTGGATAACTTGTATGGACAAATGTCTGACATTGTATTTCTAATTACATCGATTGATCTCTATGAATGTATAATCTATTTGGTGGTGGAGAAGGCAACTTCTCTTAGTTTACCATCCTTTTTTCAGACATACGAGCTCAGGAGTTATATGTTTGTAGAAATCAGTTGTGTGATTATGAAAATGGGAATATGGAATTCAAAGTGGAATGTGCTATGTGAAAGGTAAAGGTTACCTTAAGTCTGACCACTCGGTAATGGCTTAAAAAAAGTATGTCGTATGGCTATGTGATTCGCATCCATTAGTGTATGATCATCTCTTTTCTCGATAACCCTATATGTGTCGGGTATGTGGTGTATGCTATGAGACATCTCGGATAGGTTGGTAACGATCGGGGTGATGACAAATTCAGTTTCTATCCAGGCTATGTATGAATGCTAAATAGGGATAGACCGATCTAGCCAGATGCGGATGATTGTTTGCGTATCCTCTGTACATTCCTCTAGAGATGTACTGTATGGAAGGTAGTCCCTTACCTGCCATTTTATGGAAATCCATTCTCCAATACATGCCTGCTATTTTGTTTGTAAACCATTGTGCGTGAAATTTAACCAATGTAACAATTTCAGCTATTTTAATATTATTTGTACATTAGACACTAGTATAATATAATAATATTTTATATGAAATTTTTTGGTTATCGTAAGGTAAAAACCCATCCATGTTTATGAGCGGCATGGTCTTACAAGATACCTTTGTTTTGATATCGAATTTTTTTTTTATAACTTTGAAATTCAGTTGAGATATGTTCTCTCACGTTGGTTTACAAGACTGATCTAGATGTTCTTCCCTTTCAATGCTCGGGTCAGACCTAGCATATTTATAGATCTAGATTTGGATGCTTTGGAGCTTTGGCAGATGAGTTGGTGGTCTTCAATTCGTATTCACAAATATGTTTATGTTTCGCTACATTGTTGTTTAAATTATTAGCATTTGTAAGGACAGGTTATTATAACTGTCCAGGCTGATGACCAGTGATTTGTTGTTGTACTCTGATGGATGTATGTTTTTATAACTTTGAAATTCAGTTGAGATATGTTCTCTCACTCTGGTTTACCAGATTGATATAGATGTTCTTCCCTTTCAGTGCTCGGGTCAGACCTAGCATATTTACTGATCTAAATTTGGATGCTTTGGAGCTTTGGCAGATGAGTTGGTGGTCTTCAATTCGTATTCAAAAATATGTTTATGTTTCGCTACATTGTTATTTAAATTATTAGCATTTGTAAGGACAGGTTATTATAACAGTCCAAGCTGATGACTAGTGATTTGTTGTTGTACTCTTGTGGATGTATGTATATTACAGTTTCTCTTTTGTAAAGCTCATAGATATTATATTATATGTTGTTTTGTTATGATTGTGAGATTCTATTTTATTTTACTTTCTCTTTCTTTTAATCTTCTCTTCTTCTTTCTTATTCCTTTCCATAACTATCTGTCTTTCCGTATAATTTGGGTTGGATATGTGTGGTTTATTGTTAGCTTGAACTGTGCGGTTTGCGGCACAATTGATGAGAAAATCTCATAGAATTCGAAAAGGTAGGAAGATACTCAGTTTCCAATAAAGTATAAATAGATTCTTTTATGAAAGGGGGGACAAATTCCATCCACATATTTTCGTACTGGTATATCGAAAGAGTTACCAAAGGAAAGAGAACCAACTAAATCAATAAGAAGATATGAGCACTTAAAGATAAATATCAAACTTGTAAATGCATGGCAATATGACAAGCCAAAAAGTTCTTAGTGATGTATTAAAATCCAAATAAATGATATACGAACCTCTAAAAGAATACATATTGAATCTGTAATGCATAAGGATGACACAGTTACATAGCGACTTCCAACTGTTAAATGAGTGTGCTTTACATCCAGCAAGTTACCAAGACAAGAGTATGCATACTTATGCTTCTGGGTGGCCCAAGCATACAAAGAATAATAAAGCTCTTTAACCAAGTACTACATACAATATAAAGCCCATGCAAGCATAATATCAAACTTGTCGAATCTCTAAAAATTATTAATACCGGATCTCTAATGGTGGTGCATAAAAATGGTATCGAGCCCATGAACATAAAAGTGGTATCCAACTTATACAGAAGTTGCCGAATTTATAAATAGAAGACATCTCGAGCTGTTAAAGCAATGAAGGTGGCATGTTTATAAAGTGATCGGACATGCCAAGCATATAATTTGGATATAATGAGCCTCTAGACAATTAGTGATAAAGAGATTATACAACGGCAGAAGGGAGTCGTGCCATTACAACAAGGAATGTTGCCAAACATGTAATGAAAAGGGAATACTGAGCATCTAATATTATAAGAAAAGATCGACTCTCTAAATGAGTAAGCATGTCGAACATATAAGTAATAAGCATGCCATGCACGAAGATGTAAAGTCAATATTCAAATGGTCATCAAACATCGAATAACGAAGAGATGTCGAATTTCTAAAGGATATCGCCTTGTTAAAAAGTATCAAGTATCTAACTACAAAAGGAGGATGTAAAATCTCTTTGGGAAAACAAGCTTTGGATACAATAATTATCATCTAGCCTTTACAACGTTAGTTATTGTTAAGTATCTTTAAGCGATAAAACATGTTAAGCATTTACTTATGAAGACAGGTTACCGAGTATTTACAGCATTAACTATTGCAAAGCAGCTCTAAGTAGACAATGATACCAAGTTTCTAAAAAAAGAAGGGATAACAAATGTTGACAAGATATCGAATATTAGCAATTAGGAGGGCAAATATGGACAATATAAGAAGACGCCGAAAATCAATAATGCAAAGGGGGATGTTGAATGTCATCAATGCAGGAGATGTTGAATATCTAGTTGGATTGACATGTGGAAACCATGACACCTGCCATAACCTCTATAAATACACCCCATCTACTACTTAAGAAAGGGAGAATATTTTTATTCCCTAATTTTCAAATTACAAAGTTGTAACTCTGAATTGATTTGGGGATTCCTTGATACAACTGTAACTTTTTACACATAAGGACTTGGACAATAAGCTTTACACTACATAATGCCTTCGATATATGTATCTTTGACTGTTATTTTGAGAATAGACTTGCATATAGCTTACCTTTGGACTTGGACTTAAATTTGAACTTGCAAATCGACTATTTGAATAAGGTTATTTAAGCCCTTGCCTAAATTAACGTTTATTTCGCATAATGACTGTGATGCCCATTAACATATAATGAAGGATTGTACTATATGTAAATCGCCTATTTAGTCCATTACACGAGTTATGTACTATTGCACAATTATGTGACTTACCTATTTTACCCTTGTGACATAAACTTTTGAATAGCCTCACATAATCATTTTTCAGTTTAACAAAACTCACCTTGAAGTCCTACGCAATGTGTCCCTTCTTTTGACATCTAATGCATGTTACACCTCTTGACTTGAATTCTGCCTTAGCCTTCTTGTCCGCCCAAATTCCTCCCTTCTTCACTCCACCTTGGCTTTGTGTCTATCCTACCTTCTCTTTCTCCTCAATTCCAATAGTCGGAATCAAGGCCGTTTCAACTATCGTCTCACAAGTTGCACCTACGGGAATTTGGGTTAAAAGTAGCTCTCCAAGTGGAGAGTTTAGGCCTTTAACCATAATGACCTGTATTTTACATATCAAAGGATCGTAAAACATTTTATTTTGTTCATATAAAGCCATATGACTTTAATATTTTGAGAGATGACTTTTTGGGACATTTTTCACATATTTGTCGAATTTTTATGTGATCATTTTGACCTTAAAAATCTTATTTGGATTGTAACATTTGATAGGAGCCCAATTAGGATCTCAAACCACTTACACTGCTTTAAGATGATGGTTTTCCATTTTTTAGAGTAGTCATAATAGAAAAGTACACCCGTCGTTTGAAAGTTATGACAGTATTAAGTTTTGGCTGCTACTGGCCAGTTTTAGTGGGTAAATAACTATGCACGTGCTTAGGCCCACAAACCCACTTTGAAATTGTTCTAATAGGAGGCCGGAGAAACTGAGCTAAATCATTTCCTTCTTCTCCAAAATAGATCTAAACCTCTAGTAGCCCTAATTTAATCAAAAATCACATATTTTCCCTATTAATCTTAGCCAAATCATTGATTAAAGAGGGGATTAACATATAAAAGCTAGAGACTATCATTTTTGCTGGTTTAGGTTCTTCTCTTTCTTGTCTGCTGTTGATTTGAGGAGGAAAATTTGTATTTTAGGTATTTAGTGAGTGATTCTTAGTTTCTCACTCTACTATGCATGCTTATATAGTTAAAAATGATGTTTTTGATATGATTTTGACCTTAAAATGATTTCTAACTCTAATCACATTTTTATACATGTTTATTAGCACATTTTGAAAGGTTTAAGTGCTTTCTAAAATGATTTTGCAATCCCGTGTATTTCATATGCAAAAACTAGTGCAAAAGTTAGATCTAGGTTATGATTTGCTTGATTCTTATATTCTCATAAGTTGTATAGATGCATGAATGCATATGCATGATTATTTATGATTGTGTATTGTGCTTAGATGCTATTTGTTAGTGGATGTTAGGTAGATAGGTTGAAAGACTAGGAAATTAAAGGAAAATTTGGTCTGAATTAGATGAAACTTGGAAGGTAGTACTTGGAGCAAACCGCATGCTCCAATTTGCTAAGTACTGAAGTCGGCACCGACATTAGAGGTTGGTACCGACATTTGAGACTTTGTCCATGTTGATGAAGACTTGGGTGGGAGGGAGGCTAAAGCTAGTAGAGGTTGCCCAGGGTGTTGGATTGGAGGTTGGCTATGTATAGAATGCATCATCAACTTGTTTCTAGGAATAAGATCGGGTGTGTCCTATGACGACTTGACTTGGAGCAGAGAAGTCAGGATCAAGACATATAGGTATAGAGTACTAGAAGCAAGGAATGAGATGGGAAGGAACTTGGCCATTAGTTCGCAAAGTATAGAGATAGGGGCCAACATCATAAGTCAATGTTGCATTCTCTTTGCTAATTATGTGTAGTTGGAACTTTTGGAAGTGGATACACGGGTTCTATAGATTATGCTAGAGGTTTTGGCTCATTTGCATGATGACTGACAGAGATGTAACAACATAATGAAAGTTAGAGTCTTCGGATGGTAACTTGATGTTGAATGGAGTTAGGTATTGAAGAAGACGGCTCGATGTAGAAGAAGTCATTAATGGGGAATGTAGAATGGTTCCTTGAAGATGACGGCTCGACGTAGAAAGAAGTCATAGAATGGGGAATGTAGAATGGTTCCTCGAAAGTGACGGATTGATGTTGAAAGGAGTCACTAAGTGGGGAGATGTAAAATGGTTCCTCTAAGATAATGAAAGCTTTTTGGAGCAAAGGAAAGGGCTCGGATATGCATACAAAGAATTGTTGATACTCGGAGTGTTTTATGTTGTACTCTAAGCAAGGGTATCATGAGGACGGTCATGGGTATGTGGAAAGCTATATTAGATTAGTTGAATGGATCCATGTACGTTGGATTGGTCACACGGATCTAGTATCGGCTTCTGGCTAAAGAGAGTACATTGAAAATCAGGCTTTCCATTAGACCCTGGCAGTAGAAAGGTCATACAAATTATCATATATCCAGAGTACATTAAGTGATAGTGGAATTATTTGATGGATGATATGGTTTCTTTGATCATAGTCTACCACTCTAGGGTAATCATTAGAGATAGGGGTACCTGTACACCCGTTATCATACTTTGTTGTATTATGCCTTTATGACACTTAAAGTAGCATATTATGTTATTATGTGCTAACTCTTTAGATGCACGGACGTGTCGGGTATGATTTATGTACCTTGTTCGTTACTATATCGACTTGTATAGTATTTTAAGATTCATTTACCGCTCACACCACCAGGCTGTTGTCTGAATCGAGGTTTTATGCCTCGCTTCTTATTACCTAGGACGCTCTTAAGTGAGTAGACTAGAAAGCAGGTTTACGTGCGACGCGGTGGCTATATAGAGGACGAGCTATAGGGAGCTATCTCGTATTATATATGTATGGATTTCTATGATTATTCCGTTATGCAACACTGTTAAGCCTTGGCAGAGATGCTTATTAGTATTATCATGGGATAGTCATGTAAGCTTACTTTTGTTGTATAAAGTCTCTTTCATGATGTATAACTTTGTGTATCTATACTTTGATATTTGGATCACTTAGTGAATACTCTCTTTTCTATTTTATATCCGTGATATTATATTTTATTCCACGCTCTATGAGAGATACTAAAAATTGTGTAATGTTTTGTTTCATGTTAAACCTTGACTATTGCTCTACATCGATGGCACAACGGTGGCACATTATCTTATTTATATTGGGTGCTAGTGGTCTAGGGCGGTCATCTCATTTGGTATCATAGCTAAGGTTGCTCGATTATCTTGAGTTGATACTATGGTCTAGTAGAAATAGAAAAGGTGTTACCACCCTAGACTGCGTTGAGAGTGTGTATATATACGAGAGAGTGCGTACTTATTATATATTTTTGATAACCCAAAAAATGGATCAACAACCTAGATTGAGCGTGAAAGCGCCAACCTTTTTTATCAAGGAAAATAAGACAGAAAAAGCAAGAGTAAATTACCAAAAAAGTAAATGAACAATAGATTTTTATAATGGTCCGGTTGTTAACGAAGCCTCAATCCACTCTAGAGATTTTATTGATGTATTGACTGTTGATCACAGGTACAAGTTGATTATAATTTTTATGTATGAAATCAAGGAAATCATGCTGTCATTGAAGGAGATAAAAGAAAGGATCTTAATTGTCCCCTGGCAGGCATCATGAGGAAGAAGAAGGTTGAAGAATCTTCGTAGCAGAGTTTCACCAGTGACCAAAGAAGACAGCCCCTTCCTATTGGAGATAGATTGATATTTATAGAACTTTGGTAGCACTTTGGTCCAAATTATTACACCAAAGGCCTATAGTCATTGATAGGAAGAAGCATGTAAAGTTTGGAGCTATCCGAGCTGACTATTTGGATCAGTACTGATTCAAATAGATCAGATCGGTACTGATCCAAATTATTGCATGATTTTTTGTGCTACTCCCATCCTATGGGCTTCCTTATCAGCTTGCAAGGCTTCTCTTGTAATTTCATGACTTGTTAGGTTGTTTTGAAGATGATTCACCAGTAGGTTGGATTGAACTATAAACCGAATCAGATAAGTCTTTATTTCTTCAATTCGGATGCTAGGAATGTTATCAAACTTGGTCAATAGGCTTAGGAGAGATGTAGGAACACAACGCATATGGATTGGAACATCCACAAGACAATAACTTGGATCGGTGCCGATCCAAATACTTGGCATATTTTAACTTCAAACTTGGGTTTTGTTGTCATGTGCTTCTAGGTCTTCCGGTCGATTTTTGAGTCACTCTGACTTAGCTTGAATGTTCTAACTCTTTCTTAATTCTATGGGGTTAAAAACTCAGTTAACATTTTCTCCCAAAGCATGCCTTATTTGGGAACAAGGCATGCTCTGGAATTATTCATCTTACGGGTTCCATTTCAAGGTGGTTTATTTGTTATACCTAACTTCCTTGAGTGGCTGCCTATGACATTTCGGCCTGCTATTTACTCCTTAGGAAAAATCTCCATTATTCGTTACTATGGAGCAATCTTAACTGGATAACGTCTAGAATAAATACCATCATCAAGTTGAGCAAAGCTAGAAAGTTTGATGCGTATAAGGGAAATAATTTGGATTAGTACCGATCCAATTGGATCTAATCGATTCCGATCCAAGTACTTAACGAATTTTCTCGACTTTGCTTTTCCCTTTTTTATATAGGATCGGATCGTTACTCCCCCACTATCCATTTTCGAGCCGAGCCAATGAAAATAGCACAAAACCCTAGTCAATCTAACCGCTACTGCCACCATAACACCGCCGTCAACCTCCGCCTTCGAGCACCACTAACCATCATCTTGAGGAACTTTTGCCATGACTTCACCTACCCCAAACCATCATCGATCCATCATTTGCGTTCCAAAGAGCCGTGGTTCGAGCTATCTTAGACTGAGGACCTTATCATCACTCTTCTTCGTCTTGAAGGTCGGTGAAGTTGGTTTTGCAGTATCATGATTGATTTATGATGGAGTCACATTGGTGAAGGACCCAGTTGAAGATTCAGGTTGATCATGATTTTAAAAGGGTATAGTAAATCGAATTTTAGATTTTCACAGAACGAAACTAGGAATTTGCTCCGGTGGTTGACATGTCTTTCCATTTCCATCCACAAAACAAGAATTAACTTGGATCAAGTCATGCAATTGATCTCGGCATTGGATCTTGCAGATTGATTTTGGTTTTTCTAGAAGGTGATAATAACCCAAAATGGCATCTTGTATGCAGCTTAGGTTTTTATCTTCCAAGAAACTAAAATCGATTTATGCTGATAATTTCCTTTCTAATTCAGATCCATTAACTTACAGTTGCTTGATTTGGACCGATCTTGTTATTGCACAGTTAGTGTTCCTAGAATAGGAAAAGCATTCTGTGTCGCTTTGGATAATGAATATGTTATCAATCGTTGATCAATAATAGGTAAGTGTAGAAGAAATGATATTAATAGCTGATATGGATTGCTTTTCCTAGTGTGAGTGAGCCATCTACATGGAATATCTGCTTGTAGCGTTCAGGATACTACACTCATTCTTGCATAGATTACATATTGCACACACTCACCGTTAATGCTTCGAATCTGATCGATGATTGATACACGTCGATCATCTTCCCAATTCCAAATATCATCCATGTTAAGGGTTAATAGTTTAGAAATTATGCGCACCTGATTATTTTGAACACAAGCTTTCTTATATAGAATGGAGCGTAAATCTTCCTATTGTAAGTCAATCGAGGGGAGTTCACCTGCTTCCGAAGTGGAGTCCTCGTCGATCTATGCTGGACCTGCTAATCTATAACTTCAAGACAATATGTCTGCCTAATTCTAGTTGGCCCTATTGTCGATGAACTCCCCCCAACTTTGGGGTATTGTTGGATCCCCTGGAGAAAGCCTCCTGGATTATTCCATATAGGGCTTTGCCAAGCATTTGCTCGCAATACGGCATTCTGGAGAAAGATGTACTTCTGCCTTCAACAGGTGAATTCGCTCATCGGCAACCTTTTGGATATATGGCTTGTCATATCTACATGTGCATGCATGGTGTAATGCCACCATTTAATCATTTTTTGATGGAGACCCCTCGGAACATGGACTTAGCCTCATGTCCAGTTTGTGCAAATGCTCAACCACGCTCCAAACTTTGCCGAGCTGTAGTATCTTCTGCTATTTAAAAAGAGGGAGGATAACCAATCTCTTGTTTACACTACAGCACAACGTGGCCGAAATCTCATACTCGATCTTCTTAGCAACATCCCATCTATCAAAAATCAATTTTTCTTCGTCAAATGTCCTGAGGGGTTCACTCATCTATGGACCATGGGGGGTAAGTTTCTCTCACTGGGCATAGAATTTCCTTTAGCTGCTAAAAAGTCTTCTGAGTGATCATCTATTATTTTGCAGTCCTCATGAGGAGTAACAAAGATCCTGTACTCAGGCCCATTTTCAGTGCCTTTAAAGCGGTCAATGCTCGAGAGCGCATGATCAGATTTCTGCTCACTGACGAGAATTTTTGCCGATGTGGGCTTTTACATCCTAGGAGAACAGTTGAGTTTGTTAGTGCGCCTTCTCACTCCAAAGCTCGGGCTAGCCCAGTCTCTACCTTTTGCGATTCTGAAGAAGAAGATGAGAAAGATAGCGACTCGTCTAGCGAGCTTCGGTTATTGTGGGAAGGAGAAATCGATGGGGGGCTCCCTTCAATCGACGAGGAAATAGACTGCGATACCGATATTGATGAAGGCGATTTCGATTTTGGTGACAAGGCCTGGGAGTTGAGTCCCGAGCACACTCCATCGCCCCTTCAAAAAGAATGCTTTGAAGAAGTCCCTCCTAAAGATGAACCTGCTCCTAGCCATTCGCTAGGGGATGCCGAATTTGACATCGGAAATGGGAGTGACATCTATGTAGAGGTAAAGGATCTGATGGGTGATTTTAGAAGGGTCACCTTCCCATCCTACCCAAATCATTCCCACCAAAATAAACATTTCAACATTAATTGGCGATGGATTCAGTTTGTGTTATTTTACCGGGGTCGTTAAATGGTAGCACATGCTTCACTTGGACTACACAATTCATTGTTATTCACCTAGAATTTTTTTAATACATCAAATGTCTTTTTTCCTGAAGTTGTTTAGTTATTTGACGCAGGGATCATGTCTCGAGGCTTCTAAAGTGATCTTAACCAAGCGCTCGAGTCTCAGCATTCGTAAAGACATCCATCCCGATATTACTCCTCCTGTGAAATTGATTAAAAGAGGAGGAGAACAGATAAAGAGGCAGAGGAGTGCGGATGGGCTAAGGAGGATCAAGACCGCGACAGAGGAAGCGGCCGAGAAAAAAGGAAAAACCCGATTAAGTGGGGAGACTCGCCTAAGAAGTTTATGAAAGATCAAGAACGTTTTCTCGCTTCCACTTCTGGAGCTGTGACCTCCTTCACTCACGTTGCTACTGCACCTTTTTTAATTTCAAGGCGATATCCTTACATTCTCCCTACCGATCCTCCTCTTCCGTAGGCCGCATTTCCCCACTTATTCTTAAGGGGTTTGTTTTTGATAAGTCCAACCTGAAGTCAGTTTCTTACCCACCCATCTTTATGCGATCCACAGCGGCTTGGAGAAAGCCGAGGGGTAGGAGAAACCGTGCATGGAAATTTCTAACATTAGTCGAAATAATTAGTAGGAGATGGTCTCATTTGAGTCTAAAAAGACGAGTTTGAGAAGCAGCTTGCGGACCATGACTTGAAAATTGAAAGGTTGAATAAGGAAAGGGATGATGCCTTAAAAAGGGAAAGAAAGACTGCTTCTTTGTTCAAGGAGCTAAAGCAATCTACGGACCGAGCCGCTCTCATATTCAAAGATGAAATAAAAAATAAAGGCAACTGAGGTAATGATCGATGTGGAAAAGAAAGTTGTTGTTGAATAATCCCAAGAAATCGCCTCTTTACGTGCTCAAATTTTGGCTTTGGAAGCGGAGAAAAATCAATTAGCTATAGAGAAAGCTAGCATGGAGACAAGCTTTTTAGAGCTCCAAAACACTTTTGCAAGAAAAATGGAAGGCTTGGATTCCACTATTCTTGGTTTCTATGTTAGTCCATGCTTCATCAAGGAGCTTCAATTATTTTGACCCATCGTTCCCTTGCATGCTAGCAGTGGTTTGTAAAGAAGTTCTGGCCCATCTTGATGACATGGGTAGTGGTATTCCAAGGAGGAGCTGGTTCAATCCTATATAAATAAGGAATCCTGCCAAGCTATAGCGGAAGGCTAGAGAGTCTTAAAGCTGGAAAGGGAGCGTGAATCCATCGCTGTCATGGTCACTATCGAGGCTACTTTCGAACACTTTCCTATAGGGCTGGGCGAATCATCATCGCATTTTCATTCCGGTGAGGGGATCGATGCCACTTCTCCCATGATCATGCAGCAATCGAAGGAAGGAAATGAAGAAGGCTTCGAAGTTGTTGCACACAACCAAACCCTCGCTATAGGTAACTTTCTCCTCTTTCCCATGCATGAAGATTTTAAATTCATGCCTAAGAAATTGCTGAGATAACTGCACTTTATTCTGATATAGTAGATCAACCTCCTCTTCCCGCTGGATTACCTTCTCATCACAATGCTGGGTCTACTGCTATTTTAACTGCGTCAACCATTGTCTCTGCTTTTGGCTCGCATCGTAGTCCGCATTCCTAGCAAATTGAGGCTCTATATGGTTTAGATAACCCCTCTGTTTCACAAGAGTAGAGCTTGGTAGCTACGGGTGCATAAGAGCTGGCAGACCAAGGCAACCAACCGGAAAAAGCAAAAACAGAGTGTCCGATGACTGAGGAATAGATGTTTGCGATGAAAAAGAAGAAGGTTGAAGCATAGAGGAAGTCATCTAAGAGCTCTCACCAACCTCGCATGCATAAGGGGAAAGGGGTTTCCACTAGCGGTCATGCTTCAAAGAGTAAGGGTGACTCAGGTAAGGATAGGCCCGAGAAACTGCAGATTAGAGGCGGGAAAGGAGACCGGGGCAGTAGTGAGCAGACGTCTTGATTTGACCTGTTCTCCTCTTTTTTTTATATCTGATTACCTTTTGTACGAGTGCAAAGTCTATGCTTATTATTCTTTTTGTTGTTCTCATAGCGAAACTTCTTATTTTGTTATCTTCTGGCTGATATTGTGCGGGCATGACGTACACTATTTACTATTATATATTGAATAAGTTATAAGAAATAGAGTGTTGATATTTTGATTATACCTTTATTTGCCCACTTTTTCATGTACTCACATCAATTTTTTTTATCCCTTATTTTATTTAGTCATGTAATTGTTACCAAAGTTTATTGTTTGGAGTAACAGAACTGTGAAGTATTTTTTTCGGTTGAGTATTGGTGTGTGCGCCACCCAATTTACGGGGCTGTTTACTTCAAACACTAGATAAACTTCCAGTTGTTCTACGTGATTCCTTGGATGTTTGCAACTGAATCTATTTTTAGTTTCTATCTTTAAGAACTTGAGTTTCGATTCAAGTGCTATCGTCAGTCAATGCTCAGAATTTTTGTCGGCTTATTAGTGTGCGGCATTACGGGATTCATTTGAATTACTTCTGATGATGGGAGTGGGTTCCAATTAACCTACAAAGGATGAGTTTCCTGACATTTCTGGGGCAATTTCGGTACTTAAGAATGTGCACGGCTTATGAAATGCGTCACTTTTAAGATCGATATGGCCTATTAATCTGAAACAGTTTAGAATTTCTTGACGCTACCAATCATTGGGTAACATGAGGGGTTCATGCTTCGAAAGCGTGGTTTCACGGGTCAAGAAATGATGTGCGACTTATGGGGATCCGCGACTTAGAGAGTTGTGCTTGCTTGGATGTGATTCCACAATCCAAGAAGCAATGTGTGGCTTACGAGACACAAGGCTTTGATTTGGACCTTCCTAGTATTGCCGAAGCATATTAGTTTTCAAAAGGCAGAGATCGGGTTCCGTCGATCCAACGGTTTGAGTCGATTTGCTTCCATCGACTCGGCGGGTAGGCGAGGCATACTTGAGCACGATTTTGCTATCCTAAGCAGCAATTGGATGGTTTCAAGCTGATTTGACCCCGCTGACTCAATAGGTTAATTTTGTGAACACAGTTTTATTGGTTTAGAAAGCAAAGCATTTTTTTTAAGAAAAGTTGGGCAAGTTTTGCCTATTTACAATGCCCCCAATATCCCTGGATGGCTTATTTGTTGAAAATAAGAAGTACATAAGATAGTTTCAGATAAAGTAACCGCATTGCAATTTGCTATTCCATGCTTGTGGAACTTGGATTCGGTCAACGGTTGCTAGTTTAAATATTCCATTTCCTAGCTTTAGACCGATCATGTACGGCCCTTTCTAGTTTGGTCCAAACATTCCTTGTACAGGATAGACCGATCTGAGGATAAGGCCTCCCACTTTGAAGGTTCGGTTGTGAATTCTGGAGTTGTAGTATTGTGCGACCTTTTATTGGTGGGCGGCGGTTGTAACGACTCGCAAATTTATCACTTGGATAAATTTTATTTATTTTTTAAATATTTAGGTATAGGTTTAACAGTATGAAATAATCATGTTTTAAATGGTAAATAATAATAGTTATTTGGTTTGGGAAAAATATTTGCGAACAAACTACAGAGGTAAATATTGATAATCTGTAAATATCGTCCTAAGTAAAATATCGATAAACAAATAAAAATTGTTTTATCCATAAAACTGATTTTAAACAATAACGACCATGCACAGCTCTAGATTCATAAACTAATATATGTATTCAAACAAGAGTATGAAATAAAATATTTTATTTTATTTTTCAAAAATAAAATGCATTTATGACATCGACTATTTATATCATCGGTTTTATATATTTCTTCAGGAATTCAAGTAAAGTTTAAATAATAAAGAAATAGGCTTTTATTAACAAATAAACCTATTTTAATTATTTAATAATGATGGTAAAATAGTTTTCAATATTTGTTTACCAGCATAGATAGTTTGTAGAAAAATATAAAATGTGACCGAAGAATGTTTTCCGGAATTTCGACTTTTCGACACTGGAAAGTTATCTGAAACGTTGTTCTTCTTTATGCACTATACACACACATATATAGTAGATAATTAACCATATAATGATACACTTAATAATATATTATCTTATGTTAATTATGTTCAGGAAGTGATGTGACGAGTTATGGTTTTAAAAATAATAACATACATATACATATACGTATACGTAAACGTATACGTATATGTATACGTATACGTAAACGTTAAGTATATATCATTATCTCTTGTCATATCTTAGCCTTATCATCATTTTCCATCATGGCCTAGAGGATGTGACTAAAAAGGAGGGATGTGACTTATAAGGGGGAGGAAGACAGGGGAGGAAGGTGGTGATGTGACTTGTCAAAATAATGACATGTTAGGATATTTAATCTAAGATTAGATTGGTAATTTTCCTACTTTCTTTTGTCTATAATACACATCCCCTTCACCACATTGTCATTTACTTCTCCATTTCCATTTCCCTACAGCTTTCTTCATATTTCATGGCTTCTTATGTTAGTTTAAGTTTTTTTAAAAATCAAAAGATTTAAATTGTTTTAAAGATGCAAACTTGTTTTTAAAACTCTCCATAACTTCTTTTATTTTACACAAAGCTAAGATTTTCTTTTTTCAAATCTTAAAATATTTTAGTAGCTAGAACTTTCTTTTTTTACCACTTTTATTAATTTCAAGCTTAGGTTTGTCAAAATCTCATTTCTTTGCAGTGTGCTTTTAAACTCAAAAATTCAGGTCCGAAAATTGCACTCCTTCTTTTGACCACATATACCTCAAAATTTTTGATTTGAGTGATTATTTTTTTTAAACTGTAGAGAAAAGGCATTTCTTATGATCACCTTTTCAAAATCCAAGAGTAATATGTCAAAAATCAAGTGGAAGATGACATATTTTTAGGGTGATTTTAGGTGCATCTAAGGCATTTTTGGTTTCAAAGATATTCGATGAGTAAAACTACTTATTTTGGAAAAGTTTTTGACTTTATTATGATGTGTTGTTGTGGTAATAATATAACGAGAAAATTGAATGGTTATTATGTTGGTCGATGGTGATTTGATGGATGTAAAGTTTGGTATTGAATTTAAGATTTGAATGTGATGTTGTCGAGCTAGTAAGCATATAACCATACATTTATATGTGTGTTTCATTTTGATGTTAAATTTATGGTAGTATGGATCTAAGTTTGTGATTTAAGAATCAAAGTATGTTGAGTTGAAACAAAGTTAACGACTTTGTATGTTGCGACGGACGTGAGATCCGATTTGAAATTAAAACTATGATTTCTAGTCTCAAATTTTGGAAATGGTTTCAAGTTTTTGGTTTAAGGTTTCAAAAACTTTCTAAATATTATTTCAAAACATGCAAGAGCAAGAAATTAAGTGAAGTATTTCACTTCAAATAAGATAGAGCGAACTACGCTAATAGCGATAGTCTTTATGGATGCAATTCGACAAAAAATCACGATTTTTATCATTAAGTGATTAATTTTGGAATTATTTTGCAAAAGTTTTTCCAAACTTAATTAGTAGCATAAAAGAGCTTAAGTTTAGATTATTTAATAAAATAATTAGAGGTAATTAGCACTTAATTAGTAATTAAGTAAGTGATTAGGGTTAAGTGACACTTATGGAAGGTTAATGATTAATTAGTGATTAATAAAGTTTTTAATTAGTCATTAATGAAGATAAGAAGTAATTAAATGGTTAATTATTATTTAATTAAGTTAAGTTGGTTAATTAATTATTATTTAATTAAGTGATTATTAACATAATTTTTAATTAATTAGGATTTAACTAATAATGAATTATTTAAACCTTAACCAAGATACGTTAGGAAGTTAATTAGGACTTCACCAAGTTCATAAATTTAATTAAAGTTTAATTATGAATTAATCTTGATTTAATTAAGATATAATTAGGTTTTAAGTTAACTGAATGTACTTTAATCTTTTTAAAGCTATTTTAAACTTAATCGGTTATATTTTAAATCATTTTCTTTTTAAGGTTAATTGATTTCAAATCAAAGGATCTCTCATATGGACAATTAAGTAACCAAATGAATTAAAGTAGTGATTATAAAACGTTGACATGTTTTTTGGAAAGTAAGTTGACTTGTGTTTAGCATAAATGTCGAATATCGGTTACATGATAGGCACATGATGTTAATTTCAATAAGTGGGTCATGATAACTTAAGCATATAGATATACCTTTTTATGTACTTTTTTTTTACTCGATCATGGATTTACCTATATTTATAACTTTGACATCTACCTATCGTTGATGTATGTCATGTGTGAATCCCTTACATATCTCATGTTTGGCAGTATCTATGATATAACTTGGATAAGTAAACCTAAATTTAATGATCCATTATAGTCATTAGCCTGCGTTTTGTTTTGGAAAGTTAATATTTCATTTTCTTTTAAAATGGTCTTTAAGGTTATTCTATTTTAAACAAGATATTTGAAGAATGATTTGACAATTGTTTTGAATATTATATAAAAAAGTTTATGAATAATTTTAGGGTATTCATAAAAGGAGTTTTAGAAATGGTTCTGAATGGTTATAAATAGGATTTTATAAATGGGTTCGAACGTCCATATAGGGAAGTTTTATACAAGGTTTGAAAGTTTAAAAAGAAGTTATATAACCATGTTTGAATAATTATAAAGTGTCTCATAAATTAGTATGGAGGTTGATAAATGTTTTGTAAATGGGTTTGGGTTAAACCAAAAAAGATTTCGTGGGTAAAGGAAATTTATAAAAGGATTCATTGAAGATAATTACAACAGGAATTCGAGGTTTGGGTTTTTCGAGGTTGACCTTTTTAAAAAATGGTGGCATGGAACATCCGTTCCACACTTTACACCGAAGGAATAATGCTTAGAGTTATCCTTTACTCCAATTTAAATAATGTAGTCAAATGCATTTTAGAGATTTGGTAATGGAAAATCTTACAAATGTTTTGTGAATATACTTATGTCAGAAAGATAAGTATATGAATGTTTTTGAAAGAGATTTATTAAGAAATGGTTTTGAGGCTTAGTGATTGCTTTGGATAATAAAATATCAAATGGAATTAGTTATTGTATGTCAACCAGAAATTATTGGTCGTTGATATAGAGAGATCGAAATCGAATCTATATCGGAAAACCACTCTAAACCAACATATATGTTTGAGTGGAAGGCGTCTTGAAGATGATTGAAGATGGTGCTCTTTGAAGTGCAAGGGCCACTTCTACTAATTCTGAGGGTGATTCGAAAATGGTTGTAGTATAGTTAGTGCCTTCGGTTTTGTTCAGACCTGGAACGAACTTGTATGGATGAAAGCTGGCTTTGCACTAATGCCTGGAGGGCGGTGTTAGCATTCCAAGATGGATTTCTATTCCGAAAGGCAAAATGTAGCTTCAAGCCTCATCAATCGGGAATAACTAAAAAAGGGGATATGCAGCAGGGCTATATGGGTCGCACCCATTAGGCAATATCATCACACTTTTAGATATATACACAATCATCAATGAATTCGTGTACGTGGGAGTGCACGGTTAAAGGTTGCAAAGCAACCAGGTGATGATATTCGATACTATCCAGCAAAGGGTAGGTCGGTCCTGTGTTGGCAGGGGTCATTAGGTACGACCTCGGTACATTTTTCTAAAGGCGTACTATGGCAAGCGGTACCCTAGTAGCTCAGTTATTAAGTGGAATCCATTCTCCAATACGTGCCTTACGTTTTCGATTGTACAGCCTAGTATGATGGAACGTGAGATGCAAGCATTTCACCTATTTTATCTATTTACTTTAAACTTAGACACTATGATAATATCACTGGATTTTTATATAAAATGTGTTGGTTATCATAAGGTAAAAACTCGTCCGTTTTTATGTGTAATGCGGTCTTACAAGATACCCTTTGTTTGAAAAGTTTACAAACATAGAACTTAGTTTGGCTGTTACTTATTATCGAGTTTTACAAATGCTGGTTTACTAGATTGACTCGAGCATAATTCTATGTAATGCTCGGGTTAGACCGAGCAAGTTTTTCCAAGTTTAGCTGGATACTTTGGAGTTAGTTGGATGGTCAAGACGTATTCATGTATATTTCCTCTGTATAATAGAGTCTATATGTATGTTAACGTAAGGGCAGGTTTCTATAACTCTCTAAATTTAAGATAAGTCTAGTGTATTCTGATGATGTATATATCAATAAAGATGTTTCCTTTTTGTAAAAATCATTGTCGTATTATACATTATTCGATGCGTTGTGAGATTCTGTGTTGTTTAGTTTTCTTCTATTTTCCACCTTCTTTTTTCATCCTAACAAATCAGTATTTTTAGCGTTTAAATGTTCTACATGTGATATAGTGGACATATTAGTGTCAATTTTTGAGAGTTGAAAATATAGTTCATTACACCTTTTCTTAGTTCGGCTTCTTCTCTCTTTTCATCGACCATGTTGAGCGACTCAAGTAGGAGCTACTTGTTTTGCCTTTTGTTAAAGTTTCTTCATCAATGAGAGAAGATTTCTAGTTCAACTGGGTTCATTGCTTCTGAACCATATGCCAGGGCAAAAGGAGAGTGCCCAGTTGTAGATTTGTGCGTTATCCTATAAGCCGATAGTGTGAGTGGAAGTTCATCAACCTAATTTCCTTTAGCTTTAGTTTGCCGCTTTTCTATGTGGATTTGATGATTTTATTTACTTCTTCCACTTTCCCGTTTTCCTATGGATGAGTGACAACAAAAAAAGTTTTTCTTGATTCAGAAGCGTTTACAGAAGTCTTTGAACTCGATGCTTTCGAATTGGGTACCTTATCCATGACGATTTTCTATTTGCACCCCGAACCTTCAAATAATGTTTTTAGTGACAAAATTAATAACTTTCTTTGTGGTAATATTGGCCAGTGCTTCTGCTTCGGCCAATTTAGTGAAATAGTCAACGATAACTATAGCTTATTTAGCCCCTCCTTTAGCTATTCGCAATATGCCAATCAAATCAATTCCACATATTGCTAACGACCGTGGGGTGACCATATGTGTTTGCTCTATTAAGGGAGTTCTTTTGATCTTGATAAATCTTTGGCATCGATCATACCATCTAGCGTAATCTGCTACATCGCGGTTTACTGCTGGTAAAAAAATATTCGTATCGGAGAATTTTCTCCACAAGGTTTTTCCCCAGGTATGATCTCCATAGTTGCCTTTGTGAATTTCGCTTAGGATCCTTCGAGCTTCGTCGTTGGTCACATATCTAAGCAAGGGGGAGAGAATCCTCTTCTGTAGAGTATCCCGTCCTGCATTATGAATCATTGTGCCTTTGGGTGAATCTTCTTTAATTGATTCCTATCTACGGGGAGTGCTCCTAGGAGCAGGTAGTCTTTAATTGGCGTCATCCATTTTTCTAGTTCTTCGATTGCTTCAAAAATCTAATCTACTTCCATCTCGCTTATGCATGGAGCAGTCATAGTTTTAACCAGAACTAGCCCCAATGACTAAGCTTCCCCAATACTAGCAAGTTTGGATAGATAATCTGCCTTCGTGTTCTATTCTCTCGGGATGTGAGTTATGGTATAATACTCGACGTCATTTAACAACTCCAGTACTTTAGATAGGTATTGGGAAAGTTTCTCCTCCCGAGCCAAATATTTACCTTTTACTTGATAGAAAAATAGTTGAGGTCGCAATAGATGTGAATAGATTTCATCCTGAGTTCCCTCATGACTTTAAGTCTATGTACTTCGCTTCATTATTTGTTACAAGGAATTCCAAGCACTACCCTTACTTCTGAGCAGAATTTGTTGGAAGCACCATCGACGAACAGCTTCAGAGTGTTTCCACCTCTGGAGTAATTTCTTCTTCGTTATCCCATACAGTAAACTCGGCAATGAAATATACCAAAGCTTGCCTATTGATCACCCTTCAGGATGATATGTGATTTCGTCTTAGCTCAACTCGATGTTCTATTTGATAAGTCATCCAAAGGTCTCGAGGCGCTACAGTACCTGCTTCATAGGTTGATCTATCAAGACTTTGATCGGGTGTGCTTGGAAGCATGGTCATAATTTTTAGATGCGATCAAAGGGCAATATGCTAATTTTTCGAATTTCGGGTAGTTCTTCTTGGCTCTTATGAACCTTTTACAGACATAGTATACGGGTCGATGGATCCTAACTTCTCAATGTATAAGGGCTTCACTTAATGCATGAGGTGAGACTGCTAAGTAGATGAACAAGTCCTCTCCGTATAATGGCGTTGATAGGAATGGCGAGGTTTTCATATGTTGTAGCAACTCTTCAAAGGTTCTTTGACAAGCCTTATAAAATTCGAAGTTCTTCTTTTCTTTCTTGAGTGCATCAAAGAATGGAATACATTTTTCTGTGGCTTTTGAGATGAACCAACTTAGCGCTGCAACTTTCCCATTCAGGCTTTGTAACTCCTTTTTGTTCCTTGGGGCCTTGACCTCTCATAGAGCTGTAATTTGCTCTGGATTTGCCTTGATGCCTCTTGCACTTATGATGAACTCCAAGAAATTTCTTGAGATCGTTTCGAAGTGGCACTTAAAGGGAATTAATTTCATTCCATATTTGTGGAGTATCTCAAACATTTCGGCTAGATTATCTAAGTGTTTTGCAGCTAAATGTGACTTAACTAACATGTTATCTACATATACTTCCATTGTGTTCTCGATCCAATGCTTGAACATGGAATTTACTATTCTTTGTTAGGTTTCTCAAGCATTCTTTAAACCAAATGGCATTACTTTATAGTACTATAATCCAAGATCGGTGATGAAGCTGGTGTTTTCCTAATCAGTTTCGTGCATCAGGATCTGGTTGTATTTCGAGTATGCATCCATAAATGATAGTAATTCATGTCCAGCAGTCCCCTCTACAAGCTAGTCAATTCTGGGCATAGGAAAGCTATCTTTTGGGTAGGATTTTTTTAAGTCTGAGTAGTCGATACAATTTTGCCATTTCTCATTGGACTTCTTAACCAAAACCAGGTTCGATACCTATTCAGGGTAGGTCGCATCACATATAAAACCATTAGCCATTAGCTTGTCTACTTCTTCTCTCAATGCCTTGGACCATTCGTGGCCAAGGCTATGCCTCTTTTGCTTTATTGATGTATACTTAGGATCAGTGTTGAGCGCATGACATGCAATTTTCGGTGATACCCCGCACATATCGAAATGTGTCCAAGTGAACACATCCAAGTTGGCGTAAAGAAATTGAGTGAGTTCTAATCGCATCTTGTTTCCAAGGTGCGATCCATTTTTTAAGACCTATGTCGGGTTATCCATATCGACTGGGACAGACACGTCAATTCTACTGATGCTGCTCAATCCTTCCTTGAACTCTTCTGTCTAGGGTTCAAAACCTTGTCGAATCAGCTATGGTCCCTGTTTGCGATAAAAATGGTCACTATGATATCCTGGAAATTTTGCAATATAAATTTAATAATCTGTGTTAAAAATTAAATTGATTCGATGATTTTTGATAATAGAATTTGAATTGATTTAATATTCTTCTTTTAATAAAGATTTAAATTGGCAGATTATATCTTTTTAAAGCTAATAAATTGTTTCTATTTATAATATATATTATTGTATATATTGTAAATAGATAAGCTTTGATTTGGAATTTAGTAAATGAAGTAATTTTCTAATTCTATTTTATTTTTGGTAAATTGGAAAATTTGATTTAAATTTAAACATTTAAGCAATTTAATAAATAACCATATGGTTTGTAAATACTCAAGGTAAATCTTATTTGTTTAAATTTTATTTAATTAGCTTAAAATATGAATCTAAATTAGATTAACACAAAAGCTTTGTTTTATTTTCTTTTTAAAATATTGGTTGAAATTATATATAAGAGTTTAAATTACAAATTACGTATGATCTTAATATATTGAGTAATAGAAGTGATTTATAATCTCTTTTATAAATCATTTAAAATTGTTTAATTTTTTATTTTCAAATGATAATTATAATACCTAGTTTTTATGAACATAAATATATTTTATAAGAAATAGGATTTGTTATTTTCAAAATTTAATGGTAGTTATATATGCATATATATATATATATATATATTTATATATATATATAACTTGATTTTTAAATTAGGTTGTATAATTTAATTTAAATTTGAATTTAATGTTTTGAAATTCAAAAGAATAGATACTTAAAAATATTAGGATAAGCTTTTATTTATAATTTGTTTTGTTTCTTTTTTCTTTAAGAATAAAATAAAAACAGGGAAATTTATATTTACATATACATAAGAAATAATAAATTAAGATAAAAGCTTTTATAAACAATTTCAAATTAAAATAAAATACTTAAATTACATGTGTAAATCTCTTAACACCTAATGACATGTGTTAAGGCATAAAGTAAACATTGTGATAAATGTTAAGATTAAAAACAAGTGTCCTCTTAAATTTTCTTTTTCTTTTATTTTAATTAATTAAAAAAATTTCTTAAATAAAAACATTTCTTCTCACCTCATTTTCTTTTTCTATTCTTCTTCAAAACTTAAGAAATCTTCAGCTAGAAATTAGAAAATCATCTTCTTCAAATCAAAATCTAAAATCTGAAAATCCGTTTGAGAATCAGAAACCTGTTTTCTAAATTAAAATCCATACTCAAAATTTCTCTTCAAAGACAGAAAAAATTGCTCAAAACAACTTCTGTAAATTCCCCTCAAAAACAAATCTGAAACTAATATTTTCCTCTAACTAAATCAGACTACAACGATCTGAAATCACTCCACATACCAGAGTCAATTACCTGCAGCCTCTTCAAAACATTAACCTGAAATTCAATTTGCAACTATATAGCCTGCATGCAACTGCAATTTCAATCCATGCCAGCATTTTCTTTTTTCTGGAAGCATGCATATAGTTGTAAATCAGGGAGCAAACTGTAGTTTCAAACCAAGCCTACATTCATCTTCAATTTGAAGTTTTTAAAAGCAAACATGCAACTGAATTTTTAAGACCATAAGAACTTCAGCAACTCAAAGTTTTGAAATTGAAGCACATTCCAGTTCAAGCTTTTCATAAACAAGGTGCTCTTCTCATCAATTTTTTGGTGAGTAACATTTTTATATTAAATAAACTTAAGTAAATATAGTTGCTTGATTTATTCCTGTGATAATCATGTTTGGAGTGGATGAATGTGATGGAATTCTTTGTAATATGTATGGTTTATGAATGCGTGCTTGTGTTGTAAACTTGTTTTTGCCTGTTCTAGATTCCAGGTTCTAGTTATGTTTAAAAATCATGAAATCATGATCTAATCCATGTTTAGGTTCAAATTTCAAACAAAACGTGTTAGTGTATCATAAATTAAAGTCTTAAATTTTATTTAATATAAAAATTTCTATATTGTCTCTGGAATTCAAACATAACGGAGCAAACTTTATGAAAGTCGAATTTTGATTTTCCAGATTCATTGATTAAAGATTATAAACCGATTACATAAACTAAAACTTGAATTTTAAAACAAAAATCAATTTTTTTTAGTTTAAAATTGATTGAACATTTCTATTTTGACCAGAAATGATGTTTTGGTAAGTTTCTATCGATCTAAATGGTCAGGGCGGTCGGCATCTTCTTTGGTGATGGAGTGGTGATAAGAGATTCAGGGAAAATTATTGGGTAGTGGATCAAAGCATTGTGGCGATGGTGATTAAGCTTTGAAAATTTTAACCCTAGTTTTTCCTGTTGATCAGAAAATTGATCGTCGCGATCCCTATAGATGACCAAGCTTTCCCAGATTCAAGTAGTTGAAGTTGGAGTGTGGAAAAGGTCGTGGCCAAAGGTGAAGCTACTTTTTTGGTCGGAGTCTGGTCATTGAGGTGTTTCCAGGTTTCGACATTGTTCCAGTTTTTGAGCCGATTAGGTCGTTTTTTTATTTTGGGCTTCTGTAAATGGTTTGATGGTCGGAATTAGGTTGGGGATGATCATCGACTTGCATGTGTCGTCACGAGTGGTCGGAGTTGGTCGCAGCGTAGGTGCAGGTGCACGGAGGACATGGGTATCTACTGTTGATTTGGAAGAAGATGGTACGTGAGTGTCATACGAGTAGATTCATGTTTTTGCTCGAAGCTTTGGGGTATTGAACTTGAAGTCACTGATATGTGGGCTCGATGTGTTGATTTTTTACAGGTTTATGTATTAAACCTGTCAGTACTTAGGTTTTAACGTTTTTAAATGAAATGTCACTCGAAGTTTTACTCGAGTTATTTAGAATTTTGCTCAGGCTAGGTTAAGTTAGGCTCGAGTGTTTTATGTGTGGCTCGGGTTAGATTTGTTACAGGTTAGAAATTTGTTCTGTTTTCAAAATTTAAACTGAAAATTTAAAGTATTAAGCAAGGATTTAAATTAAGTTTTAAATCAAATTTTAAATAATGGATTCAATATTAATTTGAATCTTAGCTGGAAATGAATAAAGTTTTTAAATTCAAATTTGTTTAAATAACCTTAAGGGGTTAAGTGTTTAAAAGTGTTTATAAAAGAATTTGAATTTAAATTAGAATTTGAAATGTAAAGAAATGTTTAAACATAGTTTAAATCTGATTCAAATCTGAATTTGAATCTTTTTTTAAAATAAATTTAAGTTTTATAAATTTAAGTGTTTTAACAATTTTGAATGGTAAAGTAAAATTTAAATGTTTTGAATTTTAGAAGGAATTTGGTTTAAACTTTTGTAAAATTCTTTTATAAGAGAAAATATTAATACTTATATATGAATGGATGATATTGGTTGCCTTAAATGGTTTTAGATCTCAGATGTGAGATAAATAATGCTGTGTGTTATGGATGCATTGGTTGCATTAGGATGATAATAAGAATTATCTATTTGTGATTGATAATATGGATTATCTGTTGTGATGATGGTGTTGATTATCTATTGTGATTTGTGAATTATCTATATGTGTGTATTTAGATAATGAAATTGAATTGTTTTAAACTTTAGAACAACTTGGCCTTAAAAGATACACTTTGGATTTTGATGAGACCGAGATCGGGTTTCCAGGTTTGGATATCCGAAAACCACATCGATCCAAATTAACGATAGGTCGTGAATCTCATGTGAAGAGCGAAGACTCGAGGTGTAAGAATTATTCATCAGTATAACTCCGAGGGTGATTCCGAGATGAGTTTGACGGGGTAGTACTTTCAGATTTGAGATGAAGATTCAGAGTGCAAGGGTTATCGTCGTTAACTCTGAGGGTGATTCCAAAATGAGTGTAATGAGATAATGCCTTCGTTTTCGTTCAAACCCGGAACGAACTTGTATGGATTGAATGCTTTCAGAATAACGTCTGGTGGACGATGAGCATTCTAAGAGATGTGTTCTCTAAAGGTAATCGTAGCCTCAAGCCTCATCAACCGGGAATGGCTAAAATAGGGTATATATGCATGTGTTTTAAATAAAATCTTAAGATAGATTATTAAATTATCTTTGCTTTTAAATTTCGGGGACGAAATTCTTTTAAGTGGGGAGGAATGTGATATCCCGAAAATTTGGCAATATAAATTTAATAAAGTGTGTTAAAAATTAAATTGATTTGATGATTTTAGATAATAAAATTTGAATTGATTTAATAATCTTCTTTTAATAAAGATTTAAATTGGTAGATTATATCTTTTTAAAGATAATAAATTGTTTTCTATTTATAATATATATAATTGTATATATTGTAAATAGATAAGCTTTCGTTTGGAATTTAGTAAATGAATTAATTTTCCAATTCTAATTTATTTTTGGTAAATTGGAAAATTTGATTTAAATTTAAACATTTAAGCAATTTAATAAATAACCATATGGTTTGTAAATACTCAAGGTAAATCTTAATTGTTTAAATTTTATTTAATTAGCTTAAAATATGAATCTAAATTAGATTAACATAAAAGCTTTATTTTATTTTCTGTTTAAAATATTGCTTGAAATTATATATAAGAGTTTAAATTACAAATTACGTATGATCTTAATATATTGAGTAATAGAAGTGATTTATAATCTCTTTTATAAATCATTTAAAATTGTTTAATTTGTTATTTTCAAATGATAATTATAATACCTAGTTTTTATGAACATAAATAAATTTTATAAGAAATAGGATTTGTTATTTTCAAAATTTAATGGTAGTTATATATGCATATATATATAACTTGATTTTTAAATTAGGTTTTATAATTTAATTTAAATTTGAATTTAATGTTTTGAAATTCAAAGGAATAGATACTTAAAAATATTAGGATAAGCTTTTATTTATAAATTATTTTGTTTCATTCTTCTTTAAGAATAAAATAAAAATAGGGAATTTATATTTACATATACATAAGAAATAATAAATTAAGATAAAAGCTTTTATGAACAATTTCAAATTAAAATAAAATACTTAAATTACATGTGTAAATCTCTTAACACCTAAATGACATGTGTTAAGGCATAAAGTAAACATTGTGACAAATATTAAGATTGAAAACAAGTGTCCTCTTAAATTTTCTTTTTCTTTTATTTTGATTAAATCAAAAAATTTCTTATATAAAAACATTTCTTATCACCTCATTTTCTTTTTCTATTCTTCTTCAAAACTTAAGAAATCTTCAGTTGGAAATCTGAAAATCATCTTCTTTAAATCAAAGCCTAAAATCTGAAAATCCATTTGAGAATCAGAAATCTATTTTCTAAATTAAAATCTATACTCAAAATTTCTCTTCAAAACAGAAAAAAAATTTGCTCAAAACAAATTCTGTAAATTCCCCTCAAAAAAATCTGAAACTAATATTTTCCTCTAACCAAATCAGACTAAAACAATCTAAAATCACACCACATACTAGAATTAATTACCTGTAGCCTCTTCAAAAAATTAACCTGAAATTCAATTTGCAACTCTAAAGCCTGCATGTAACTGCAATTTCAATCCATGCCTGCATTTTCTTTTTTCTAGCATGCATATAGTTGTAAATCAGGTAGCAAACTGTAGTTTCAAACCAGGCCTACATTCATCTTCATTTTGAAGTTTTTAAAAGCAAACATGCACTGAATTTTTAAGACCATAAGAACTTCAGCAACTCAAAGTTTTGAAATTGAAGCACATTCCAGTTCAAGCTTTTCATAAACAAGGTGCTTCGCTCATCAATTTTTTGGTGTGTAACATTTTTATATTAAATAAACTTAAGTAAATATAGTTGCTTGATTTATTCCTTTGACAATCATGTTTGGAGTGGATGAATGTGATGGAATTCTTTGTAATGTGTATGGTTTCTGAATGCATGCTTGTGTTGTAAACTTGTTTTTGCCTGTTCTAGATTCCAGGTTCTAGTTATGTTCAAAAATCATGAACTCCGATATAATCCATGTTTAGGTTCAAATTTCAAACAAAACGTGTTAGTGTATCATAAATTAAAGTCTTAAATTTTATTTAATATAAAAATTTCTGTATTGTCTCTGGAATTCAAACATAACAGAACAAACTTTATGAAAGTAGAATTTTAATTTTCCAGATTCATTGATTAAAGATTATAAACCGATTACATAAACTAAAACTTGAATTTTAAAACAAAAATCAAATTTTTTTAGTTTAAAATTGATTGAACATTTCTGGTTTGACCAGAAATGATGTTTTGGGAAGTTTCTGTCGATCTAGATGGTTGGGGTGGTCAGCATCTTCTTTGGTGATGGAGTGATGATAGGAGATTCAGGGAAAATTATTGGGTAGTGGATCAAAGCATTGTGGCGATGGTGATTAAGCTTTGAAATTTTTAACCCTAGTTTTTCCTGTTGATCAGAAAATTGATCGTCGCGATCCCTATAGATGACCGAGCTTTCCCAGATTCAAGTAGGTGATAGTTGGAGTGTGGAAGAGGTCTTGGCCGGAGGTGAAGCTACTCTGGTGGTCGGAGTCTGGTGATTGAGGTGTTTCCAGGTTTCGACATTGTTCCAGTTTTTTAGCTCATAAGCTCGTTTTTGATTTTGGGCTTTTGTAAATGGTTTGATGGTCGGAATTAGGTTGGGGGATGATCGTCGACTTGCGTGTGTCGTCGCGAGTGGTCGGAGTTGGTTGTAGCGTAGGTGCAGGTGCACGGAGGACATGGGTATCTGCTGTTGATTTGGGGGAAGATGGTACTCGAGTGTTATACGTGTAGATTCATGTTTTTGCTCGAAGTTTTGGGGTATTGGACTCGAAGTCACTGATATGTGGGCTCGTGTGTTGATTGTTACAGGTTTATGTATTAAACCTGTCAGTACTTAGGTTTTAATGTTTTCAAATGAAATGTTACTCAAAGTTTTACTCGAGTTATTTAGTATTTTGCTCAGGCTAGGTTAAGTTAGGCTCGAGTGTTTTATGTGTGGCTCGGGTTAGATTTGTTACGGATTAGATTTGTTACGGGTTAGAAGCTTCTTCTGTTTTCAAAATTTTATACTGAAAATTTAGAGTATTAAGCAAGGATTTAAATTAAGTTTTAAATCAAATTTTAAATAATGGATTCAAGTTTAATTTAAATCTTAGCTGGAAATGAATAAAGTTTTTAAATTCAAATTTGTTTAAATAACCTTAAGGGGTTAAACGTTTAAAAGTGTTTTTAAAGGAATTTAAATTTAAATTGGAATTTGAAATGTAAAGAAATGTTTTGAACAAAGTTTAAATCTGAATTTGAATCTTTGTTTCAAAATAAATTTAAGTTTTATAAATTTAAGTGCTTTAACAATTTTGAATGGTAAAGTAAAATTTAAATGTTTTGAATTTTAGAAGGAATTTGGTTTAAACTTTTGTAAAATTCTTTTATAAGAGAAAGTATTCTTTATCATGTAAATTTAAAGGTTTTAAATTGATTTTAAATTTTGGTTGAAGATAAATTGAATTTCATTTTTAAACTTGAATTTAAAATGAAATTTGAGATTAAATTTGGAAATGTATGTTTCAAATATATTTGTGAATGATAATTTAACTATAGATAAGAAAAAGGTTTTATCTTAAAGTTAAATTAGAATTTAACGATTTTTAATTCATTTAATTATTGAGGTAATTAAATGGATAATTAATTTATTTAATAAATTAATGAAATGAATAATTACTTAAAGTAATTAAGGGTTTTAAATTTAAAAGTTTAAGATTAATTATTCTTAGAATAATTAACTTGTAATTTAAGAATCACTAATTAAATAAGATTAGATTTTAATTAATGATTAGTAATTAATTAATCAAATAATAAAGGATTAATTAAGTTACAGTTGACACTTAATTAATTAAATAATTAGGGGTTAATTAATGGGCTATTAATGGTTAATTAATTAGTAATCAATAATGATTAAAATAAGTTAATTACTTTAGAAAAATAATTAATGAACTGTTAATAGTTAATGAAAGTTATTAACTAAGGATTATTTATTAATTAATTAATGTGATTAATTTTTAATAATTAATTAGATTAATAAATTTAAAGATAATCATTTGTGTAAATTGTTAAGTATAATTACTTATGGAAGTAATTAAGGAAATTAATTACCCATTGTAATTAATTGAGTTTAATTTGATTAGATTAAGTTAATTAATTCAGTTTAATTAATTTGGAATAATCATTTGATGATTTGTGACGTATAATTACTTAATGTAAATTTATGAAGAGAAATTACTTAGGAAAGTAATGAATGGGTAATTGCTGGATATAATTAATTGAAGGTGATTTGATGATGGAAGTAATTTGAGTATAATTACTTTGTGAAATTAATCAAGGGATTAATTAGAGATAATTAATTAAGGAGCAATTAATTCGGTGAAGTAATTAAGGGTAGTTAATTACTGAATGAAGTTAATCAAGGGTGATTAACAATTATGTTTTAAATAATATTTATTATTTAATGTATTTAATTTAAATAGAAAATATAATTAGAGATCATTAATTATTATAATTAATGAAGTAATTAAGAATGGATTTATTTGGAAATAACTAATAAATGAAGGAATTTATTAATGTAATTAATTAAGAATTAATGTAATTAATTATAGTTAATTAATAAATAAAGTAATTTAAAGGTTAATTACCGTATTTGGTTAAGTATAAATAATTTGTGAAATTAATTAATGTATAATTACTTGAATGCAACTAAAGGTTAATTAATCAGAGATGATTAATTAAAATGAATAATTAGTTGATGATTAATTAATTGATTGATAATTAATCAATAGTGATTTAAGCAAATTTGGTAATGATGAAGTAATTAATTTAATTCACTTTAAATTAATAAGAAATGATGTAATTAATTTAATTCATTTTAAATTAATTATATCTGGTGTGATTATTAATCATTGCTTATATATGACTGGATGATATTGGTTGCCTTGAATGGTTTGAGATCTCAGATATGAGATAAATAATGATGTGTGATATGGATGCATTAGTTGCATTGGGATGATAATAAGAATTATTTATTTGTGATTGATAATATGGATTATCTGTTGTGATGATGGTGATGATTATCTATAGTGATTTGTGAATTATCTATCTGTGTGTATTTAGATAATGAAATTGAATTGTTTTAAACTTTTAAACAACTTGGCCTTAAAAGATACGCTTTGGATTTCGATGAGACCGGGATCGGGTTTCCAGATTTGGATATCCGAAAACCACATCGATCCAAATTAATGATAGGTCGTGAATCTCATGTGAAGAGTGAAGACTCGAGGTGTAAGAAATATTCGTCAATATAGCTCCGAGGGTGATTCCGAGAGGAGTTTGATGGGGTAGTACTTTCAGATTCGAGATGAAGATTCAGAATGTAAGGATTATCGTCATTAACTCTGAGGGTGATTCCAAAATGAGTGTAATGAGATAATGCCTTCGGTTTCGTTTGAACCCGGAACGAACTTGTATGGACTGAATGCTTTCAGAACATCGTCAGGTGGACGATGAGCATTCTAAGAGATGTGATCTCTAAAGGTAATCGTAGCCTCAAGCCTCATCAACCGAGAATGGCAAAAACAGGAGAGGTGCAGCAAGGCTAAGTGGGTCATGCCCAAGTAGGACGATATTTTCCCCAGTCTATAAGTCCCTTTTTATTTCGGCTGTGCGGGCGGTTGGAACGTACGCCAACTGCGGGGTCGTTTTTGTTCGAGACTGTCCAGTAAGGGATGGTTCTGGCCTTGTGTTGCAGGGGATTGGGAGTGATCCTCGATACGGTGATCTAGGCTCCGTACTGTGATGGGCGATACCCGGGTAGCCCTGCCATTGTATGGAATCCAAAATCCAATAAGTGCCAATAGTTTTGATTGTATTGCCCACTTTTGTGGCCAGTAGCTGGAATTTAATGAATGTAACAATTTCGGGTATTTCATATTTACTTGAAAACCCTAGACCTATCATAATATCACTGGATTTCCTATCAAATGTTTTGGTTAGCGTAAGGTAAAAACTTTTCCATGTTTATGTGTGGGAAATCTTACGTGATACCTTTCTTTTCAAAGGTTTTTCAAAGTTAAGCAACCTTAACCTGTTACTCACACCAGACCCATGTCTGACCCGGAGTTTATCTTCTGTTTTCTTAAACTCTTGGGTACTTAAATTTTTACGAGTAGCCAAGGGATTCATGTTAGCTTTGACGAATTGTGGAGGAGCAATGGAGCAGGAGGCTTCTGCGATATATTTATTGTAGGATCTAGATTAACCCTAGAGGGGGGGTGAATAGGGTTATAGCAAATTTTCTTGATTTAAACGTAAAAACAAACTGCAGAAATAAATATGCTGAAAAGTAAATCACACACAAAATTTACCCAGCTTCGGCAACCCCTGCCTACTGCTGCATTCCCATATTTCTATTAGAATTAAATAGTATCCCGCTTACAAACACTCTACTAGACTCGCAAACCCTTTTGCTCCCGCTCACAAACACTCTTATAGACTCGCACACCCTGCTCCGCCTATAGAGTTTCGCTCATCCGCAAACTCTGCTCCGCCTATAGAGTTTTGCAAACTCGCACACCCTGCTCACTGAACTAATTCTAACTAGACAATCTGACACTACCTACAACCTAGGTGGTGATTTACAAATTTTTTGACTCGAAAAGAAAAAAAATAGACTTCAAAATTGAAAGCAGGAGCAAAAATTAAAATATAAACTTGAAACCCTAATTTTTGCTCAAAATAAGAAAACCCCTTTTTAATAAAACCCTAAATAAAAAAAAATCCCCTTTTAACAAATAAGGCCGGCCCCTTATTCTTTAACCCGATCCACTGTCTTTTGCTTTGAGAAAATGATGGCGGTCGTTCCTCTTTCTGAAATTAGGGCATCGTTCCCTTTTCCTTTGCTACTGTAAAATTGCGGCTTTGTATCTTCGATCCAAGTTGGGGCTTTTCTGGAGCACGCTTATGTTGATTCTCTAGTTTGCTTTGCTCCTCTGTTGATCGAGTTCGTTGTTGCTTGGCTTGCTCGTTCTCTGATGATCGAGTTTGTTGTTGATTCGGTATGTAATTTCTTTGTTTGTGCTATTGTGATTTTCGTACTCAAACTCGATGCTGATGATGATTACTTGGGTTCTGTATTTATATGAATTCGTGACACTTGTATTTGCTTCGTTTCAATTCGATACTTTCCAAAACTTCAATCCTTGATGCGCACGGCTTTCCTGATTTCTTTCGACTTGTTACTCACGGCTTTGATTTTCATGCGTTCGATTTTTCTTGAATAAAAAGGCAGAAACTTTCTGGTTTTACTTCGTGACTTCTTCAAAGATACGTATTTGATTTTCTTGACTTGGCTATCTCTAATCTTTTGTCAACTTCGGTCACTTGACTTTGTCTATGCGGTTGCATGTCCACGGCCATCACCGTTGCACCGATATTGTTTCTGATTATTGCAATACTTCATGTATACTTCTAGTTGTGCTTACCTTGGAGTTTCAGTTAGAGTCCGCACTTGCTTGTAGTTATGTACTCAGTTACTTGACATTTTTCATCTGACCTGTTCTTGAAGTCTGTAGCTTGGTTGCCCTGTTTCCTGTAGCATATACATGTTTACTTTGCAGATTTGAGAACTTTTGTGTTGTAGCTGTCTTGTAAAACTTGAACATCAACTGGTCTCTGATCTTTTGTTCAATGTATTCATATCTTGCGCTCGTGCTCTTTACACACTGATGCATTTCATATGTATGTTTTGTATCATTCATGCAGTCTTGTCTTGGTTGAGTTTGTTGTGTATACTTATGCCTGGTCATTGTGGTTCCCACTATGTTGCATTGAGTAGCTGAACTTGTTTCAGTAGTTAGTTCGAATTGTTGTTGCTCTGACTTGTATCACTGCATCCATTCTGGTTGGTGCAGTATTTATGTTGTTGTTCCCTGGACTTGAACTTGACTGTTACACATCTTCAAATCTGCCTGTTTCATTAAGCTTGATCTCTGATTTGTTCACCTGTAGTCTTAGTACTGTTTTGCATTGAGTTGCTGTCGTCTGCACTTGCACACTCCATACTTTGGTTTTGTTCCATGCTGTTACCTAGTCGAGCTGTGGTCTTCAAGCATATTGCCGTGATTGTAGTTTGCATTATGTTGCTTGTATCACTGGTTGGTCTGAATTTTTGCTGCAATCTTCATTGAGCCTGTATTGTCCACTGCCCTTGTGTACATGGTGATGAACTGTGTACATTTGCCTGAGTTTGTTTACTTGGTGGCATTTCTTTGTGATTTGCCTTGTGTTGAACCCTGTTTTAAAAAAACATGGGTTTGACTTTGTGCTCGTGTCGTGATTTTCAATGTATTGCACGTGAGTTGAACCCGGTTTTTCATTTGGGTTTGACCTTTGCTCACCTGTCCTTGTAAATTATCAAGTGTATATCGATGTGCACGGCCTTGTGGCATGTACAGTGATACACTGTGCATGTCACACTGTTCGTCTGTGATGAATTCAAATATGAATAATGACGAACAACACAAATAACTGAGGCAAATCATATTTTCAAAAATCATATTTCATTTTATATTGCAAAAATATTTCTTTTTCAATTTTACTGCGTTAATGAATTTTTTTTTTTGCAGATTGCTCAGATGCTGGATTCAAACTGGAATGCAGTTGAAGACAAAATACGAGTGTGAGTGATATGTAGTAAGGTTATTAATGTAAAAACAAAACAATTGTGATGTAATTGTGATGTAATTAAAAATGTATATGTATAGTGAGAGCTTGAATTTGTACTATTCAAGACTGTAATAAATATTTGTTTGAATAAAATTTCTGTTTGAATTCAAATTCTGTGTAATTTATTTTATTCAACAAATATTTATTTAATCTATGAAAAACAAAATAGTACATTACCAAATACATTTAAATGAATATATATGTTTATTATCATCAAACAAAAACATATAAGCGCATATTCATACAATCTCCCCCTTTTGATGATAACAAATATATATTTAAGATTTTGACCGTGTTAAATGTATTTGATTAATGATACACTCTAATTGCTCCCCCTATTTGAATGCTTCCTCTCTACATGATGCTCCCCCTACATATATGCACGCAAATAGAAATATTCAAATAAGCCTAGATGCAAATGGAAAATTATTTGACCTTTGCTTGATTCTATTTGACAAAATCTTAACTTTTCTCTCCCCCTTTTGTTATCAGCAAAAGAATAATAGTGTTAGAGAAAAATAGAGATAAAGTGATCAATATTAATCCAACATTAAAATCAAATTGAATATAAATATTATACTTCAATAAGAATCAAACAAAAACCATAACTACCCTTGTTAGGCGCATATTCCACTTTTAGAAATGATGGATAATGATGTTCTCATATAAAATCATTCAGTTGTATCTACTTGTGGTACATTTACATCAGGAATTTGAATATCTACTAATCATACATAACCGTTAGGACTTTTAAATGAGATTAGTAGTATTCCAATTTAATTTTAAAAATGAAATCAAGTATCTTCTAACCACGCATGACCGTAAGGACTTTCAAATGGGATTAGAATCAACTTGTCTATTTAATCAATTAATTTTGATATGCGTTCCATACATGCATAACCGTAAGGACTTTTAAATGAGCATGGAAGCACATAATCAAAAATCCAAGTAATTCACCCATGCATAACCGTGAGGACTTTTAAATGAGAGTGAATACTTTGGATATTTATTTATTTTTACAAAAAAATGTGACATGAAAAACAAATGATCACTGATTATAGTACCACATATCGACTAACTATATTTAAGATTTGATAAATCATGGTCGATAGAAATATGATAGATAAAGAAATGGTCATGGAATCTTTACCCAACAAAAAGTTTTATAACTCTTGTTTGAATTGCTAAAGAAATTTTCCAAATATACTCTTTTGAATAATGTATGTTAAATATCAACACTTATCACCTTTTCAATCACTGTTTATCTTTTTGATAATTAGTAGGGAGTCGGATTAGTCAAAATTTGTCATTTAAAATCAAATAAAAATGACTAATCTGAAAATATGGTCAAACAATTATTTTCTCGAAGGGGTTATATGAAAAAAATTCTGCTAAATGAAAATTATTTAGAATGAAAAATATGTAGATATATTCTATGAAAAACGATGCAGTTACTAAATGTCTCAAAAATCACGTTCAACTAGTAATTTTTCTATCAACTAGATTACCAGTGTAATCTGCATCTGAGTTTCTCTTTTAATCCAAAATATCACTAACTAAAATTGATAAACCAGACGATGAAGTGCATCAAAAATTTCAAACTCAATTTTAACAACAATTTAAATGACTTTCTTTGAATATGAATTGAAGCCGAGGAAATAATCATAAAACCGTGAATATAGAGTTAGCCGAATTATGACCAAATGTATCCAACAAAACACAATGTTTAATCCAAACAAATATGTATGAAGTAATTCAAAGAATAGTGTTTTTTGGCATAAAGATAATTAGCCAGCTATGTTGAACAAGTCAGAATCAAAAAACATCATCTTTACAACATCTCAATATTGGCTGATTTTATTCAGAATTTGGTGCAGATGATCACATTTAATTTATCGATCAAAAAAATATACCTTCACCTTTTTTACCTTTACGATAATTTTTCATGGTTGCTCATTGTGATTCTGTCACCTTTGTACTAGGCTAAGGAACTTTGCTTTGTTGTCCGTTGTGTTTCTGGAACAGCCAAAATCCAGAGAACACTGTTATTGTTCCTTAGCCTGCCACCATACCTACACGGAGAAAGATTTTTTGTGACCTACTTGTTTTTATAGGTCCATGATTGTTAGTGGCAGAAGATTTAGAAAAATAACTTTGTGCAGACCCAAAACTGTTTATATATGTTCCTTTTGGCACCCAAATTTGTTTAACTTTGAGAGATTTTATATTCGTGCCTTTTGGAACCCAAATTGGTATGGTTTTCACATGTTCGGGTCTATACCAACAATTATTTTGATTGTGTCCAAATGTTCTACAAATTTTGCACACTGAATTTTCTTGATTAATCTTGCTTTCAACATTTTCAGATTTATCATATCCAAGTCCTTGTCTAACCATATTAACAGTTTGCTTTCCTAATAGCATATTCAACAATTTTTCACTTTTTGAGAATTTATCTAAAGTCATTGACAATTGTTGAACTTGTGTTTTGAGAGATTCATTTTCATTTATCAATTGTGTGCACTTTTTAATAGAATTCTCTCTCCTAGTATTTTCATTCTCTTTTAAAATCATAATTTCATTTTCAAGTGATTTTATATTGATTTTTATTTTTTAATTTCTTTTTCGAATGTTGGACACTTATCACATTTAGGGATCTTACTTTGATAGGTTTTAACTAATTGGTCGAGTTGATCATTTAATTCTATCAGAGTATCTTTTGTGATTCAAGTTTGGCATACTTCTCCCTAAGTCGTTCAAAACAGCCATTCACTTCGTGGAAATAAATTAGTAATTCAGGGTGAGTGAGTTTTGATACCTCGCTTGGCTTCATATTGTGCTCTCTGTTTTTTAATTTTTGATTTAGAGCTAGATTTCCGTATTTTCCGTTCCTCCTTTTGAATTTCTTCATTAGTAATGCCAGCTCGGCTGCTCCATCATCATCATCCTCATCACAACTGCTATTTACCAATCCTGTTAAGCACATTTCTTTAGCTGAGTCGGTTGTGGAGGACATCTCATTACTGTTGACTTTTGCACCATATATTACATCGAGAGTATTCCAGATTTTCTGTGCATTTTCACAATGAGAGACGAAATAAAAATTATCACGATTAATATGAGAACATAATATATGCATAGCAAGAGCATTAATCGAGAGAATTTCCTTATTTGTTATATCACACTCATTTTCAATAATATCCCAACATTTAATATTAACAGATTTTAAGCAAAATTCCATTTTCAATTTCCAGTCCAAAAAATCTGTTCCAACGAAAATAGAAGGAATAATATTGGAATGACCCTCAACAAAAGTATTATCTGGTGGATTCATGACTCTAGAGTTAAAGAAAAATACCGTGCTTTGATACCACTTGTAGGATCTAGATTAACCCTAGAGGGGGGGTGAATAGGGTTATAGCAAATTTTCTTGATTTAAACGTAAAAACAAACTGCAGAAATAAATATGCTGAAAAGTAAATCACACACAAAATTTATCCAGCTTCGGCAACCCTTGCCTACTGCTGCATTCCTAGATTTCTATTAGAATTAAACAGTATCCCGCTTAAAAATAATCTACTAGACTCGCAAACCCTTTTGCTCCCATTCACAAACACTCTCTTAGACTCGCACACCCTACTCCGCCTATAGAGTTTCGCTCACTCGCAAACTCTGCTCCGCCTATAGAGTTTTGCAAATTCGCACACCCTGCTCGCTGAACTAATTCTAACTAGACAATCTGACACTACCTACAACCTAGGTGGTGATTTACAAATTCTTTGACTCGAAAAGAAAAAAAACAGACTTCAAAATTGAAAGCAGGAGCAAAAATTAAAATATAAACTTGAATCCCTAATTTTTGCTCAAAATAAAAAAATCCCTTTTTAATAAAACCCTAAATAAAACAAAATAATCCCCTTTTAACAAATAAGGCCGGCCCCTTATTCTTTAACCCGATCCGCTTTCTTTTGCTTTGAGAAAATGATGGTGGTCGTTCCTCTTTCTGAAATTAGGGCATCGTTCCCTTTTCCTTTGCTACTGTAAAATTGCGGCTTTGTATCTTCGATCTGAATTGGGGCTTTTCTGGAGCATGCTTATATTGATTCTCTGGTTTGCTTTGCTCCTCGGTTGATCGAGTTCATTGTTGCTTGGCTTGCTCGTTCTCTGATGATCGAGTTTGTTGTTGATTCGGTATGTAATTTCTCTGTTTGTACTATTGTGATTTTCATACTCAAACTCGATGCTGATGATGATTACTTGGGTTCTGTATTTATATGAATTCGTGACACTTGTATTTGCTTCATTTCAATTCGATACTTTCCAAAACTTCAATCCTTGATGCGCACGGCTTTCCTGATTTCTTTCGACTTGTTACTCACGGCTTTGATTTTCATGCGTTCGATTTTTCTTGAATAAAAAGGCAGAAACTTTCTGGTTTTACTTCGTGACTTCTTCAAAGATACGTATTTGATTTTCTTGACTTGGTCATCTCTAATCTTTTGTCATCTCTGACTTCGGTCACTTGACTTTGTTTATGCGATTGCATGTCCACGGCCATCACCGTTGCACTGATATTGTTTCTGGTTATTTCAATACTTCATGTATACTTCCAGTTGTGCTTACCTTGGAGTTTTAGTTAGAGTCTGCACTTGCTTGTAGTTATGTACTCAGTTACTTGACATTTTTCATTTGACCTGTTCTTGAGATCTGTAGCTTGGTTGCCCTGTTTTCTGTAGCATATACATGTTTACTTTGCAGATTTGAGAACTTTTGTGTTGTAGCTGTCTTGTAAAACTTGAACATCAACTGTCTCTGATCTTTTGTTCAGTGTAGTCATATCTTGTGCTCGAGCTCTTTGCACACTGATGCATTTCATATGTATGTTTTGTATCATTCATGCAGTCTTGTCTTGGTTGAGTTTGTTGTGTATACTTGTGGCTGGTCATTGTGGTTCCCACTGTGTTGCATTGAGTAGCTGAACTTGTTTCAGTAGTTAGTTCGAATTGTTGTTTCTATGACTTGTATCACTGCATCCACTCTGGTTGGTGCAGTATTTATGTTGTTGTTCCCTGGACTTGAACTTGATTGTTACACATCTTCAAATCTGCCTGTTTCATTAAGCTTGATCTCCGATCTGTTCACCTGTAGTCTTACTACTGTGTTGCATTGAGTTGCTGTCGTCTACACTTGCACACTCCATACATTGGTATTGTTCCATGTTGTTACCTAGTCGAGCTGTGGTCTTCAAGTATATTGCCGTGATTGTAGTTTGCATTATGTTGCTTGTATCACTGGTTGGTCTGAATTTTTGCTGCAATCTTCATTGAGCCTGTATTGTCCACTGCCCTTGTGTACATGGTGATGAACTGTGTACATTTGCCTGAGTTTGTTTACTTGGTGGCATTTCTTTGTGATCTGCCTTGTGTTGAACCCAGTTTTAAAAAAACATGGGTTTGACTCTGTGCTCGTGTCGTGATTTTCAATGTATTGCACGTGAGTTGAACCCGGTTTTTCATTTGGGTTTGACCTTTGCTCACCTGTCCTTGTAAATTATCAAGTGTATATCGATGTGCACGGCCTTGTGGCATGTACAGTGATACACTGTGCATGTCACACTGTTCGTCTGTGATGAATTCAAATATGAATAATGACGAACAACCCAAATAACTGAGGCAAATCATATTTTCAAAAATCATATTTCATTTTATATTGCAAAAATATTTCTTTTTCAATTTTACCGCGTTAGTGAATATTTTTGCAGATTGCTCAGATGCTGGATTCAAACTGGAATGCAGTTGAAGACAAAATACGAGTATGAGTGATATGTAGTGAGGTTATTAATGTAAAAACAAAACAATTTTGATGTAATTGTGATGTAATTAAAAATGTATACGTATAGTGAGAGCTTGAATTTGTACTATTCAAGATTGTAATAAATATTTGTTTGAATAAAATTTCTATTTGAATTCAAATTCTGTGTAATTTATTTTATTCAACAAATATTTATTTGATCTATGAAAAAAAAAATAGTACATTACCTAATACATTTAAATGAATATATATGTTTATTATCATCAAACAAAAACATATAAGCGCATATTCATACAGTTATATATAGTGTTCCACTGTGCTGGTTTCTATGAGTAGTTTCCTTGTATTGTATTGAGTTGTATAACTAGACAGGTATTTATAACTGTCTAGTATATGATGTATATGCTGTGTAACTCCGATTAGTGTTGTATACCATGTAATACTTATGTTATTAATATAATTTATTCGTTCCGCTGTTGAGATTCTGATGTTATTTCTTCTTCTTCGCTTTCTTTTCTTCTTTTCTATCCCTTTCTTTCTTCAAGATGATGCGATTTTCTATGGTGAGAAAGTCGGGTCGTCACAGTTGGTATCAGAGCGCTAGGTTGAGTGAATACCTAGGCTTTGAAGTGATTTCTTTCTTGAGAGAGCGTATTTGTAATTTTGAATATATATATATATACACACACACATATATTTACTTCTACCTATTTGTTGGGTTACCTGTTCGGGTTTTCCAATATAAGTTATAAAGGTAGATAAGGTAGTGGGGTGTGTAACATGACTACTACCATTGGTTGGAGTTTGAGTGTTGAGGTTGGAAGTGTATTTATCAAGACTGTAGACCCAATACCGTCTCGAGTGAGCTTTGCAGCTGGATGTAAGGATTTCATCGATCTCCGAAGGAAACTTTTAAAGGTTCGGAGTCTATCTTTGAAGTTGGATGAGCGGAGGTTGGATCTATTGGTTAGGCAAAAGCGAATAATGGTATCCTGATACCTCAGGAATTAATAGCTGTGTGATGAGACGCAGTGATTATGGACGTCCCTAAAGATTTTTCTTTGGAACAAGCTTAGGAAGTATGTCTGCTTCCATGATGTGGCTGGGTTCAACATGATGTTTTTGTCTGGTTTGAGGTCCGAGTTTCTTGAAGAGCTTTGGATTAGAAAGTCTTTGGGGTCAGTGTCAACAGGGCAGCTCGGAATATTCAGTGTGCCAGCAAGCGGGTCTTCTGGTTAGTAGTTTTTCTGGAGATGGAGTTCAGAAGCAGCAGTGTGGATCCATTTCTTCGATGAATTGGCTAGATAAGCGTAAGCTGTTCTGATTGGTAAAGAGAGAGAGCAGTTTTCTTTGGAAGTTAGTCTGGATTGATCGCAAAAGTTACTTGCGATAGTTTGAGTGTTCTCTTGGGTCATCAGGGGTTTGTCCATTTCTGGAGGTTGAGTTTTCTTATCGACTGGATTCTAGTTGTGCATTCGGTGGTTCAGTTTAGTAGAAGGATGACTTCTAGAGCAAAGGTTTGGTGAAGCAGCTTAGGAATCAGGTGGGACATTTGAGTTTTCTTTTATGGATCTATTGAACCATATTTCTGAGATGTGTTGTCCAGTTTGTGTTCGTGTTCATCATCAGCATTCTTATCTACTTCAGATCAGAGTTGTGCAGTGAAAGCAGTTTGGGAGTGCTTTTGTTTGTCTATTCCGGATAAGGAGAAGTAAGTTAGTCTTCTGATGTTAGTGGAGTGGAATTGGTGATCTTAGTTTTGGATTGATCTTGAGGAGATCATTCTGTTGGGTTGTTTTGGTCCAGTTTGTTTCTAGAGACATCAGCGAAGGTTGAGCTGATCAAGAGAGATGAAGGCAGCCCAGGATCGCCAGGAGTGTTTTGTGGATAAGAGATGAAGGAATTTGGGATTCCGGAGTCGGAGATTTGATTTTGGGTAAGTTTTCTCCGATCTAAGGAGCTATAAGATTGGGTAAGACTGGGTAAGTCAGCTCCGAGGTATTTTGGATCTTTTCTGTGTTCTTGTGAGGATTAGTGGTTGATTTTCAAGGTTGAATTGCCAGTTTGGATAACTGGGATTCGATGTGTTGCACATATCTCTGAGGGAGTACGTGTATGATCTATCTCTGGTTGTGGAGCCAGCAATTCAGGAGGATGTGATTGTTGAGTCGGACTTGTCTGTTGTCTGATATCCTGTTTAGTTTTGTAGATCTAGTTTGATAGGAGCTCTTTAGCTTAGTAGTATAGATTGTTTGGATTCTGTAGAGTGAGTGTAACGACCCTAGATTTTAATTTAATTTAAATTGATAATTAAATGAATTTTTGAATTTAAAATTATAAAATTAAATATAAATGGGTGTGAGTTTCCCCGAGTTCAAATATATTCTATATAGATCATTTAAAATTTTAAATATTGTATATATATGTATATATGTGAATATATATATATATGTATATTTGAGTATATATGAGTCAATTTGAAATTATAAAATCTTGTGTGTGTGTATATATATATATATATTTTGATTTGAATTTAAATCTTAGATGAATGGTTTAATAAATATTTGAGTTATAAAATAAATTAAGAAATATATATATATATATATATATATATATATATAGTAACTCATAAATAAATTTTAACAACATGTTAAAATAGAAGTTATTCATACTATAAAGTAATAAGACAAAGCAGTGGAACAAAACATATATATGAATTAACTTGCAAAACAAACCAGCTATATTTAAACATTAAAACAAAATGTGTGAGCAGATAAAATAATATAAGACAATAAATATTAAAGTAAGATAACAATAAATATTTAAACTAGAAATAGAAAAATAATATGAGATAAATTTTAATAAAAATAGGAAGTAGAACATTTGCTAAATTCTAACAACAAAATAAAATAGAAATTTATTTGTATTACAAAACAAGAAGATTTAAAGAAAATAAAATACAAAGGACTAAAACAAAAAAAAAAATATGTTTTTATGAACACTTAAAACAAACATAGATGCAAAAGCTTGCAAAAGAAAGAAACCAAAATATGAAGTGTAGTATTAACAATAGTATACAAGAAGACAGTAAGCATGTAGATATGCAGGCAAGAAGACAATGAACACAAAGAAAATGAAAGAGTCAAATAGGCAGCCTGTAGAGTAAAGTATGCAAGGCAAGTAGAAGAATCAATAAGTATAAACAAATAAAGCAAAGTACACTCATATAATTAATGCAAGCACACCCAGATAAAGTCTGCAGCCACCAAGTATTACAGATGAACAAAGCTAAAGTAATATACTTTAACCTGGAAAACAACACAACAAGTACTGAAGTAGAGACCAGCAAGTATGGGAGGAAGTAAGATAATTAATGCAACATGCTTCATGCATTTAATACAAGAATCACTCTAGCCATGTCTATTATACTAAATGAGATAATCAACCTGTACAAAGTTAGTACATCACACAGTAAAACATTTTTCTTTATATCAACCTCCCACCTCAGTTCTTTCATCAAACAAACAAATAAATAAATAAAACTAAGCAAAGAAAAACTGAAGCTCACCATCTTTAAAAAAAATTCAAACAATAAATTCAACTGAAAACAATAGCAAGCTCTAACTTGATCAATGATTGAAGTCTGGATCATTCAAAGTTGGAAGTCTGGAAAGCAAAACATCAAACTGTGTTCATTTCAAACTCTCTGTTAATTGATTCAATGTGAGTAAATTCAACCCAGTTTTCTATGTTAATTGAAATGCTTGTAAGTAAACAAGTGATTTAAAACTCAAGTTATTTTAATATATATATCTATCTGGATGTTGTTTTGTATGTTGATTCCTGTATTCAATGTTCTGTAAATTATCATCCTCTGTTAATTCACAGGGTATGTGACAACCAAGAAATCAAATTTCTCACCATCTACTTAGAGTTAGGATATGATGTCAAAAGCAAAGTTGTGTATTTAAATAAGAACTATGATCTAAAAATAATTTCATGACGTATAAATGTATACAAGAGGGAAGATTTAGTTTTTACAGATGAAACTCTAAATTTGGGAAATTTCGAATTTCATAAAACATTGATCCAAGCATGTAGCTTGAATCCTTACCTAAAACAATGATTTTTAAGATATGTTTGGTAATTTTTAGTGTCGAGTTTTCCGAGCAGTTCAATAATGAACGAAATTTGCATTTTTGCCGATTTCCGACGACGCGATGAACTAGAGGTGCTAGGGTTGTTCGGGGAGGTGGGGGAGTGATCGATGGTGTCGGGAAAAATATCAGGAAGGCAAACAAGTGGTGGCGGCGAGGGTGGTTAACCATGGAAGATTTTAACCCTAGTTTTTGCTGGGTCGAATGGAGTGACCGCCATGGCGCGTGTGGTCGACCGAGTGCAACCGGGCGTGGGTGGTTGATAGAGGGGAGATAAACGAGTTCGCGGCCGGGGTAGTTGACGTTCTGGTGGTCGGTGATGTGTGCGCGGCGCCGTGACAGGTTTTGAAGAATACATGTTCTTGTTCCAGGTTGCTCGAATTTCCAAATTCGATTTTTGGGTGAGGGTTGTCGAACTGGGTGGTCAAGCTCGTTTATGGGGTCGAGAGTGAGTGGTGGGTGGTCGAAATGTGGGTCGACGTTGATCGATTCAGATGTGCACGTGCACATGTTGAAGTCGTGCATCAGAGCATTTGAGATAGGGAGAAGAAGAAGCGGCATGGAGGCAGACTCGAAGTATTTCTCGGGGAAGTACGCGTGCGTTTCGAATTTTAGCTCGAAGCAAGTTGCTTCTGGGCTCGGGTCGAATTCGTGTTCCAGGCTTCTAACCTGAAACTGTTTTGGTTTGAAAATTTTAAAACCCGAATTTAATTTTAAACCAAGATTTTTTAAAAGCTAAGTTCAAATTTAAAAGTTAATATAAATTCAAGTTGAATGTAGAATTTAGTTGAACATAAATAAGTTTTAAATTTAAATTGTTTTAATAACTTAAAAACAATTCAAAATATATTAAAGAAATTGGAAATGGAGTTGAAATTTTAAATGAAAAATTTAAGCAAGTTGAAACTAAAAGTTTAAATTTAATTTTAATCTGAATTAAAGAAAATTTGAATCCAAATTCAGAAATCAAAGAAGTTTTAATATTTAAATTATGTAAATTTGCTTTGTGATGATAATTCAAAACATTAGTTAGAAAATGTTTTAAAATTGAATTAGTAAAGATAAAACGATATGCACTCATTAAATTAGTTCAAGTGAATAATTGATTAATTTATTTAATCAAGAAATTAGGATTTGAGTTAAATTAATAAAGGTAAATAAATTTGTAAATAAGATTCATTAATTTAATAAAGAGTTGTCTCTTAAACAAACGATTAAGGTTATTAAATCAAGTAATTAAGATTTATTAAATTACAGTTTAGAACTTAATTAATAAAATAAAAGGTAATTACTTAATTAATTTGGATTAATTAAATAAGTAATTAAAAGTTTAAATTAAGTAAGGAATAATTAATTTATAAACTAAGGATTATTAATTTGATATAAATTAATGATTAAAGTTGATTGATCAAGCGATTAAGAAATAAATTAAATTTTGAGGATAATGTGATAGATTAACCCAGGTAATTAATTTGAGAATAATTAATTTATTAAAGGTTAATTAACTAATGAAAGTGATTAAGGAAAAATTATCAATTAAGGAGTAATTAATTAATTAATTAAGAAAAATTAATTAAGAATGATTAATTAAGAGTTAATTATTAATTTAGTATAAATTGATGATTAATTAATAGATAGTTTACTAAATGTTTTGAAATTAATTGATTATTAATTTTCCATAACTAGCAGATCTATTCATAGAAATTTAATCTGATATAAATTTAATCAGATAATTGAATTAATCCTATCTATGGATGCTTGGATTATATTGGATGTTGAATTGTTGATACCCCTGATATATGATGCTTTATGATTATCCTGATTTGTGTTGTGATCTGTGATATATTTTATTATTTGTGATATATATATCTGCGAATATGTGTATGAGAGATAAGCGTTATAGTTAGATCGCTTATCGAATATATTGTTGTATTTGAATCTGTGATGATTGAAATGATGTTGCACTATTGTGTTGAAACCCTGGACCACACCATACACACACAAATATGGGTTTCACGAGGAAATCGATTAAGTCACAGATGTTTGAAATAGTTAAATTTGAATTTTTAAATTCAAATGTTTTCGAAATGGAATCGGAATAAATGTAAAAAGCTTTTGGAATGGAATTTCAAAATAAAATTTATTATTTTTAAATTACTTGATTAAGTTTTGGAATTTAAATAATTTGATTTAAATTTAAATTCAGTACTTGAAATTGAATTCTATGATTTGAAATTAGGGATTAAAGAGATTATAAATATGTTGTATGAACCAAGGATTTCAACTCGTATAAATGAATCAAATTTCCAAAATGAAAACTGTTGTTTTCAAATGATAAACACTTTTAGATAAGAACTGAGATTCCAGTTAATTAGGGGAATTTCAAGATTGAATAGGGAAATGATTTTCCTAAGTTATGAATGAATTCTTTTTGAAAGCTATGAATTTAAATCTGTTTATTTTTAACAGATTTAAATTGATGATTTGTTTAAATCAATTAAAATGAAATTGTTTTGAAAGCTATAAGTTAAATCTTTGATTTGAAGATTTAACGAGTTAATAAAATTGAAATGAAAATTTATTTGGAAAATCTGTGAATGAATCTTTTGTTTAAAAGATTAAAATGTGAAAATTGTTTAAAACCGTTAAAGGTTGTGAAAATGAATCTTTTTGTTTAAAGATTGAAATGGTAATTGGATTAAACCATTTGAAATAAAGTTTTGAATTATTAAGTTGTGACTTAATTAAAATCCCATTATCCATTTGTTTTTGAAACATCATGCTCACTATTCGGTTTAGCCGGGAAAGGACCTTTGTGTCATATAACCCATTCCGAATAAGTGATTCGACGTTATGGATAGCTTTTGAAGACCGATGATGAAGACCGGGTATTTGCGAGAGCGATAGGATGACCTATCGATTGTTTCTGCACCGAGTCGCGCCGGTATAGAAACTCCCTAAGTGATGGGAAATCCGATCAGGATTGTGAATATCCGGATTACAAGGACTTCTTTGTAAGTGCCTTCGGTTCTGTTCGATCCCGGAACAGACTTGTATGGATTGTATGCCTGACATTACAATTTGAGATATAAAGCCGATTTCATTCAAATATATTTCTGTTGGTGGCGGAGGATTTATTCTTTGCTTAACACCCTTCTTTGAGACGTACGAGCTCAAAGGTTATATAGTTGAAGTTATCAGCAATATATCCCATTTTGGTAATGTGACATGCTGAGTGTTGCTGTGAAATGATCATTGTGTTGATTATTTATGATAGGATCATTCGTTTGATCGTCTATCTTGGTGATCATTTCTATGATCATTTGTTGACCCAAAGCATGGCTTTTGTATAAAGTATGTTTTTGTGGACGTGAATTCGTCGAGCCTCACATCCCGGAAATGGTCAAAACAGGAAAGATGCGGCAAGGTTATTAGGGGTTGCTGTAGCTCCCCTTAGGGTATGTGCATTTCCTTCTGGAAAGGGGTGGTATCATGGTATGGAGCCCAGATACTTACTCATGTTGAAAACACTCTATTTATTATGGTGTGATGTTGGATATCGAGCGCTCGGTTGAAAAGGTCCTAAAGGACCGGGGAATGGCGTGCTCGTGTCAGTAGTTACCCAGTTAGGGGTAACCCGGCCTTGTGTTGGCAGAGTTCCGGTTTGGTTCTCGGGGGTGTCTTTCCAGAGGCATTCTCAGTGGCAATGGGAAGTTCCTTGGCCTGACCATTTGTTGGAAATCCAATTCCCAATACGAAACTTGTACGGTATTAGTTGTAGAACCTGCTATTCACTTATGGTGGTCACCACTGTTTGGATGGTAGCTATAGTAGGCATAGTTCGAAATGTCTATGCTGGCTAAGATTTATATTCTACTTTCGAAATGATTTTTCCTACACTATGCACTAGTAATAATATCAAATGTTATTTTAAATGCGTATCAAGCATCTTTGACTATCATAAGGAGAAATCTCCTCCGATTCTGCGTTTGCATGTGTGTGTGTGCGGGAGGCCTTATGGTAGTCTCATTTTTCAAAAGCATTGCGAATTGACTTTGAAAATCTTTTGTTGAATGTTTTTAAAAGATAAACTGTTTTTGTTGCTCACACCAGTCCCACGACTGATCCGGAGTTTATTGTTTTCTTTCCTAAACTCTGGGTGCTCATTATTTCCTACACGAGCAGTCTAGAGTTGGGTTTTTTTTCAGATAGCTAGATTTAACAGATTATCTGGAGTTAGTTCAGTCTTTGGATCGCACCAGTCTTGGTTATCTTGGTGCATCGTTATTGGGAGTTCGAGCTATTGCTGGATTGATTCTTGGAAATGGAGTTGCAGTTCTGGAGTTCTTCCTTGAAGACTATCTTAGAGTTATTTGTTTCGCTGCTAGATGTTATCTATTTTTCTTTTCCGCTGCTATTTTATTGTATCATATCTCTGATGTATATTGATATCTATTGGATCATCTGTTGTATCAGATATTGTATCAAAGCTGTATATCAATGTATTATTCTTTTATTCCGCTGTGTTATTTACTTAATGTTGTTATAAGCTCCGGCGAATCGGATTTGAACAATCGAATCTATGGCATTCGAGTACGATTTGAAGTATGGATGTCGATTTTCGAGCGGGCAAAATCCGTCTCGTTACATTTGGTATCAGAGCTAAGGTGAAACTTTAGCTCAGGAGTGTAACACATTAAGTAGCTCATTAGAGATAGGGTGAAGTATCCCTAGAATGAGTGTATCCCTAAGATATCCGTTTGAATGCCTTAGTAAATTCTCTTACTATCCGCTGATAGTGAGTATGAGTGCAAGAAGAGAATGAGATAGGGGACAGGGAAATACAACTATAATTAGTCAAAACTCTGTAACAACAGTGGAAACAACTTTCTTATCAATTTCCTTTGATTCGTTTCCAAAATTCTTTTGATTGCTTTGAGACGGCCCTAGAAAGTAGTTCGGTGCGTTGATGCCCTACGAATCGTAATAGGAAAATTCTTACTTCGTATTTCATCGATTTCTTATCAGCTTTTTGATTTAAACCTTAGTGAATTTGAAATTGGAAATTTTAAATGAATTGAAAATTTTAAAATTGAGTTAAAATTGATTAATAAAATATGAAGCTGAATTTGAATAGTATCGATAAAGCGATTTCGTTTAAAATCAAAATTTTAAATTCTATTGTAATTTCTTATGAATACCGAAGTCCGAAGAGGGACAAATTGGTATGTATTCTGAGATATTCCGACTTGAGTTTGGAATTCATCTTGTGTTTGAGGAATTATAAGAGATCGAATCTGTCTATCTATGTGTTGTTTGGTGCCTGCGAATTTCGAGGACGAAATTCTTTTAAGGGGGGAAGTTTGTAACGACCCTAGATTTTAATTTAATTTAAATTGATAATTAAATGAATTTTTGAATTTAAAATTATAAAATTAAATATAAATGGGTGTGAGTTTCCCCGAGTTCAAATATATTCTATATAGATCATTTAAAATTTTAAATATTGTATATATATGTATATATGTGAATATATATATATATGTATATTTGAGTATATATGAGTCAATTTGAAATTATAAAATCTTGTGTGTGTGTATATATATATATTTTGATTTGAATTTAAATCTTAGATGAATGGTTTAATAAATATTTGAGTTATAAAATAAATTAAGAAATATATATATATATATATATATATAGTAACTCATAAATAAATTTTAACAACATGTTAAAATAGAAGTTATTCATACTATAAAGTAATAAGACAAAGCAGTGGAACAAAACATATATATGAATTAACTTGCAAAACAAACCAGCTATATTTAAACATTAAAACAAAATGTGTGAGCAGATAAAATAATATAAGACAATAAATATTAAAGTAAGATAACAATAAATATTTAAACTAGAAATAGAAAAATAATATGAGATAAATTTTAATAAAAATAGGAAGTAGAACATTTGCTAAATTCTAACAACAAAATAAAATAGAAATTTATTTGTATTACAAAACAAGAAGATTTAAAGAAAATAAAATACAAAGGACTAAAACAAAAAAAAAAAAATATGTTTTTATGAACACTTAAAACAAACATAGATGCAAAAGCTTGCAAAAGAAAGAAACCAAAATATGAAGTGTAGTATTAACAATAGTATACAAGAAGACAGTAAGCATGTAGATATGCAGGCAAGAAGACAATGAACACAAAGAAAATGAAAGAGTCAAATAGGCAGCCTGTAGAGTAAAGTATGCAAGGCAAGTAGAAGAATCAATAAGTATAAACAAATAAAGCAAAGTACACTCATATAATTAATGCAAGCACACCCAGATAAAGTCTGCAGCCACCAAGTATTACAGATGAACAAAGCTAAAGTAATATACTTTAACCTGGAAAACAACACAACAAGTACTGAAGTAGAGACCAGCAAGTATGGGAGGAAGTAAGATAATTAATGCAACATGCTTCATGCATTTAATACAAGAATCACTCTAGCCATGTCTATTATACTAAATGAGATAATCAACCTGTACAAAGTTAGTACATCACACAGTAAAACATTTTTCTTTATATCAACCTCCCACCTCAGTTCTTTCATCAAACAAACAAATAAATAAATAAAACTAAGCAAAGAAAAACTGAAGCTCACCATCTTTAAAAAAAATTCAAACAATAAATTCAACTGAAAACAATAGCAAGCTCTAACTTGATCAATGATTGAAGTCTGGATCATTCAAAGTTGGAAGTCTGGAAAGCAAAACATCAAACTGTGTTCATTTCAAACTCTCTGTTAATTGATTCAACGTGAGTAAATTCAACCCAGTTTTCTATGTTAATTGAAATGCTTGTAAGTAAACAAGTGATTTAAAACTCAAGTTATTTTAATATATATATCTATCTGGATGTTGTTTTGTATGTTGATTCCTGTATTCAATGTTCTGTAAATTATCATCCTCTGTTAATTCACAGGGTATGTGACAACCAAGAAATCAAATTTCTCACCATCTACTTAGAGTTAGGATATGATGTCAAAAGCAAAGTTGTGTATTTAAATAAGAACTATGATCTAAAAATAATTTCATGAAGTATAAATGTATACAAGAGGGAAGATTTAGTTTTTACAGATGAAACTCTAAATTTGGGAAATTTCGAATTTCATAAAACATTGATCCAAGCATGTAGCTTGAATCCTTACCTAAAACAATGATTTTTAAGATATGTTTGGTAATTTTTAGTGTCGAGTTTTCCGAGCAGTTCAATAATGAACGAAATTTGCATTTTTGCCGATTTCCGACGACGCGATGAACTAGAGGTGCTAGGGTTGTTCGGGGAGGTGGGGGAGTGATCGATGGTGTCGGGAAAAATATCAGGAAGGCAAACAAGTGGTGGCGGCGAGGGTGGTTAACCGTGGAAGATTTTAACCCTAGTTTTTGCTGGGTCGAATGGAGTGACCGCCATGGCGCGTGTGGTCGACCGAGTGCAACCGGGCGTGGGTAGTTGATAGAGGGGAGATAAACGAGTTCGCGGCCGGGGTAGTTGACGTTCTGGTGGTCGGTGATGTGTGCGCGGCGCCGTGACAGGTTTTGAAGAATACATGTTCTTGTTCCAGGTTGCTCGAATTTCCAAATTCGATTTTTGGGTGAGGGTTGTCGAACTGGGTGGTCAAGCTCGTTTATGGGGTCGAGAGTGAGTGGTGGGTGGTCGAAATGTGGGTCGACGTTGATCGATTCAGATGTGCACGTGCACATGTTGAAGTCGTGCATCAGAGCATTTGAGATAGGGAGAAGAAGAAGCGGCATGGAGGCAGACTCGAAGTATTTCTCGGGGAAGTACGCGTGCGTTTCGAATTTTAGCTCGAAGCAAGTTGCTTCTGGGCTCGGGTCGAATTCGTGTTCCAGGCTTCTAACCTGAAACTGTTTTGGTTTGAAAATTTTAAAACCCGAATTTAATTTTAAACCAAGATTTTTTAAAAGCTAAGTTCAAATTTAAAAGTTAATATAAATTCAAGTTGAATGTAGAATTTAGTTGAACATAAATAAGTTTTAAATTTAAATTGTTTTAATAACTTAAAAACAATTCAAAATATATTAAAGAAATTGGAAATGGAGTTGAAATTTTAAATGAAAAATTTAAGCAAGTTGAAACTAAAAGTTTAAATTTAAGTTTAATCTGAATTAAAGAAAATTTGAATCCAAATTCAGAAATCAAAGAAGTTTTAATATTTAAATTATGTAAATTTGCTTTGTGATGATAATTCAAAACATTAGTTAGAAAATGTTTTAAAATTGAATTAGTAAAGATAAAACGATATGCACTCATTAAATTAGTTCAAGTGAATAATTGATTAATTTATTTAATCAAGAAATTAGGATTTGAGTTAAATTAATAAAGGTAAATAAATTTGTAAATAAGATTCATTAATTTAATAAAGAGTTGTCTCTTAAACAAATGATTAAGGTTATTAAATCAAGTAATTAAGATTTATTAAATTACAGTTTAGAACTTAATTAATAAAATAAAAGGTAATTACTTAATTAATTTGGATTAATTAAATAAGTAATTAAAAGTTTAAATTAAGTAAGGAATAATTAATTTATAAACTAAGGATTATTAATTTGATATAAATTAATGATTAAAGTTGATTGATCAAGCGATTAAGAAATAAATTAAATTTTGAGGATAATGTGATAGATTAACCCAGGTAATTAATTTGAGAATAATTAATTTATTAAAGGTTAATTAACTAATGAAAGTGATTAAGGAAAAATTATCAATTAAGGAGTAATTAATTAATTAATTAAGAAAAATTAATTAAGAATGATTAATTAAGAGTTAATTATTAATTTAGTATAAATTGATGATTAATTAATAGATAGTTTACTAAATGTTTTGAAATTAATTGATTATTAATTTTCCATAACTAGCAGATCTATTCATAGAAATTTAATCTGATTTAAATTTAATCAGATAATTGAATTAATCCTATCTATGGATGCTTGGATTATATTGGATGTTGAATTGTTGATACCCCTGATATATGATGCTTTATGATTATCCTGATTTGTGTTGTGATCTGTGATATATTTTATTATTTGTGATATATATATCTGCGAATATGTGTATGAGAGATAAGCGTTATAGTTAGATCGCTTATCGAATATATTGTTGTATTTGAATCTGTGATGATTGAAATGATGTTGCACTATTGTGTTGAACCCCTGGACCACACCATACACACACAAATATGGGTTTCACGAGGAAATCGATTAAGTCACAGATGTTTGAAATAGTTAAATTTGAATTTTTAAATTCAAATGTTTTCGAAATGGAATCGGAATAAATGTAAAAAGCTTTTGGAATGGAATTTCAAAATAAAATTTATTATTTTTAAATTACTTGATTAAGTTTTGGAATTTAAATAATTTGATTTAAATTTAAATTCAGTACTTGAAATTGAATTCTATGATTTGAAATTAGGGATTAAAGATATTATAAATATGTTGTATGAACCAAGGATTTCAACTCGTATAAATGAATCAGATTTCCAAAATGAAAACTGTTGTTTTCAAATGATAAACACTTTTAGATAAGAACTGAGATTCCAGTTAATTAGGGGAATTTCAAGATTGAATAGGGAAATGATTTTCCTAAGTTATGAATGAATTCTTTTTGAAAGCTATGAATTTAAATCTGTTTATTTTTAACAGATTTAAATTGATGATTTGTTTAAATCAATTAAAATGAAATTGTTTTGAAAGCTATAAGTTAAATCTTTGATTTGAAGATTTAACGAGTTAATAAAATTGAAATGAAAATTTATTTGGAAAATCTGTGAATGAATCTTTTGTTTAAAAGATTAAAATGTGAAAATTGTTTAAAACCGTTAAAGGTTGTGAAAATGAATCTTTTTGTTTAAAGATTGAAATGGTAATTGGATTAAACCATTTGAAATAAAGTTTTGAATTATTAAGTTGTGACTTAATTAAAATCCCATTATCCATTTGTTTTTGAAACATCATGCTCACTATTCGGTTTAGCCGGGAAAGGACCTTTGTGTCATATAACCCATTCCGAATAAGTGATTCGACGTTATGGATAGCTTTTGAAGACCGATGATGAAGACCGGGTATTTGCGAGAGCGATAGGATGACCTATCGATTGTTTCTGCACCGAGTCGCGCCGGTATAGAAACTCCCTAAGTGATGGGAAATCCGATCAGGATTGTGAATATCCGGATTACAAGGACTTCTTTGTAAGTGCCTTCGGTTCTGTTCGATCCCGGAACAGACTTGTATGGATTGTATGCCTGACATTACAATTTGAGATATAAAGCCGATTTCATTCAAATATATTTCTGTTGGTGGCGGAGGATTTATTCTTTGCTTAACACCCTTCTTTGAGACGTACGAGCTCAAAGGTTATATAGTTGAAGTTATCAGCAATATATCCCATTTTGGTAATGTGACATGCTGAGTGTTGCTGTGAAATGATCATTGTGTTGATTATTTATGATAGGATCATTCGTTTGATCGTCTATCTTGGTGATCATTTCTATGATCATTTGTTGACCCAAAGCATGGCTTTTGTATAAAGTATGTTTTTGTGGACGTGAATTCGTCGAGCCTCACATCCCGGAAATGGTCAAAACAGGAAAGATGCGGCAAGGTTATTAGGGGTTGCTGTAGCTCCCCTTAGGGTATGTGCATTTCCTTCTGGAAAGGGGTGGTATCATGGTATGGAGCCCAGATACTTACTCATGTTGAAAACACTCTATTTATTATGGTGTGATGTTGGATATCGAGCGCTCGGTTGAAAAGGTCCTAAAGGACCGGGGAATGGCGTGCTCGTGTCAGTAGTTACCCAGTTAGGGGTAACCCGGCCTTGTGTTGGCAGAGTTCCGGTTTGGTTCTCGGGGGTGTCTTTCCAGAGGCATTCTCAGTGGCAATGGGAAGTTCCTTGGCCTGACCATTTGTTGGAAATCCAATTCCCAATACGAAACTTGTACGGTATTAGTTGTAGAACCTGCTATTCACTTATGGTGGTCACCACTGTTTGGATGGTAGCTATAGTAGGCATAGTTCGAAATGTCTATGCTGGCTAAGATTTATATTCTACTTTCGAAATGATTTTTCCTACACTATGCACTAGTAATAATATCAAATGTTATTTTAAATGCGTATCAAGCATCTTTGACTATCATAAGGAGAAATCTCCTCCGATTCTGCGTTTGCATGTGTGTGTGTGCGGGAGGCCTTATGGTAGTCTCATTTTTCAAAAGCATTGCGAATTGACTTTGAAAATCTTTTGTTGAATGTTTTTAAAAGATAAACTGTTTTTGTTGCTCACACCAGTCCCACGACTGATCCGGAGTTTATTGTTTTCTTTCCTAAACTCTGGGTGCTCATTATTTCCTACACGAGCAGTCTAGAGTTGGGTTTTTTTTCAGATAGCTAGATTTAACAGATTATCTGGAGTTAGTTCAGTCTTTGGATCGCACCAGTCTTGGTTATCTTGGTGCATCGTTATTGGGAGTTCGAGCTATTGCTGGATTGATTCTTGGAAATGGAGTTGCAGTTCTGGAGTTCTTCCTTGAAGACTATCTTAGAGTTATTTGTTTCGCTGCTAGATGTTATCTATTTTTCTTTTCCGCTGCTATTTTATTGTATCATATCTCTGATGTATATTGATATCTATTGGATCATCTGTTGTATCAGATATTGTATCAAAGCTGTATATCAATGTATTATTCTTTTATTCCGCTGTGTTATTTACTTAATGTTGTTATAAGCTCCGGCGAATCGGATTTGAACAATCGAATCTATGGCATTCGAGTACGATTTGAAGTATGGATGTCGATTTTCGAGCGGGCAAAATCCGTCTCGTTACAGTGAGTGTCCCGGCATTTATATTTGGGAAACTCTAGGAAATCATATCCAAAATTTTGTCTGGATAGTTAGATTTGTTTGTCTGAGTGAATTGGTTGCTATGATTGTTAGCATATGTTTGATAATATATGCATGTGTTTTAAAATAAAATTTTAAGATAGATTATTAAATTACCTTTGCTTTTAAATTTCAGGGACGAAATTCTTTTAAGGGGGGAGGAATGTGATATCCCGAAAATTTGGCAATATAAATATAATAATCTTTGTTAAAAATTAAATTGATTTGATGATTTTTGATAATAAAATTTGAATTGATTTAATAATCTTCTTTTAATAAAGATTTAAATTGGTAGATTATATCTTTTTAAAGCTAATAAATTGTTTTCTATTTATAATATATATAATTGTATGTACTGTAAATAGATAAGCTTTGGTTCGGAATTTACTAAATGAAGTAATTTTCTAATTCAAATTTATTTTTGGTAAATTGGAAAATTTGATTTAAATTTAAACATTTAAGAAATTTAATAAATAACCATATAGTTTGTAAATACTTAAGGTAAATCTTATTTGTTTAAATTTTGTTTAATTAGCTTAAAATATGAATCTAAATTAGATTAACATAAAAGCTTTGTTTTATTTTCTTTTTAAAATATTGCTTGAAATTATATATAAGAGTTTAAATTACAAATTACATATGATCTTAATATATTGAGTAATAGAAGTGATTTATAATCTCTTTTATAAATCATTTAAAATTGTTTAATTTGTTATTTTCAAATGATAATTATAATACCAAGTTTTATGAACATAAATAAATTTTATAAGAAATAGGATTTGTTATTTTCAAAATTAAATGGTAGTTGTATATATGCATATATATAACTTGATTTTTAAATTAGGTTTTATAATTTAATTTAAATTTCAATTTAAAGTTTTGAAATTCAAAAGATAGATACTTAAAAATATTAGGATAAGCTTTTATTTATAATTTATTGTGTTTCATTCTTCTTTAAGAATAAAATAAAAATAGGGAAATTTATATTTACATATACATAAGAAATAATAAATTAAGGCAAAAGCTTTTATAAACAATTTCAAATTAAAATAAAATACTTAAATTACATGTGTAAATCTCTTAACACCTAAATGACATGTGTTAAGGAATAAAGTAAACATTGTGACAAATGTTAAGATTAAAAACAAGTGTCCTCTTAAATTTTCTTTTTCTTTTATTTTAGTTAAATCAAAAAATTTCTTATATAAAAACATTTTTTTTCACCTCATTTTCGTTTTCTATTCTTCTTCAAAACTTAAGAAATCTTAGCTGGAAATATGAAAATCATCTTCTTCAAATCAAAGCCTAAAATCTGAAAATCCATTTGAGAATCAGAAACCTGTTTTCTAAATTAAAATTTGTACTCAAAATTTCTCTTCAAAACAGAAAAAAATTTGCTCAAAACAACTTCTGTAAATTCCCCTCAAAAACAAATCTGAAACTAATATTTTCCTCTAACCAAATCAGACTACAACAATATGAAATCACTCCACATACCAGAATCAATTGCCTGTAGCCTCTTCAAAACATTAACCTAAAATTCAATTTACAACTCTAAAGCCTGCATGCAACTGCGATTTCAATCCATGCCTGCATTTTCTTTTTTCTGGAAGCACGCATATAGTTGTAAATCAGGGAGCAAACTGCAGTTTCAAACCAGGCCTACATTCATCTTCGATTTGAAGTTTTTAAAAGAAAACATGCAACTGAAATTTTAAGACCATAAGAACTTTAGCAACTCAAAGTTTTGAAATTGAAGCACACTCCAGTTCAAGATTTTCGTAAACAAGGTGCTCTGCTCATCAATTTTTTGGTGAGTAACATTTTTATATTAAATAAACTTAAGTAAATATAGTTGCTTGATTTATTCCTGTGATAATCATGTTTGGAGTGGATGAATGTGATGGAATTCTCTGTAATATGTATGGTTTCTGAATGCATGCTTGTATTGTAAACTTTTTTTTGCCTATTCTAGATTCCAGGTTCTAATTATGTTCAAAAATCATGAACTCATGATCTAATCCATGTTTAGGTTCAAATTTCAAACAAAACGTGTTAGTGTATCATAAATTAAAGTCTTAAATTTTATTTAATATCAAAATTTCTATATTGTCTCTGGAATTCAAACATAACAGAACAAACTTTATGAAAATAGAATTTTAATTTTCCAGATTCATTGACTAAAGATTATAAACCGATTACATAAACTAAAACTTGAATTTTAAAACAAAAATCAAATTTTTTTAGTTTAAAATTGATTGAACATTTCTGGTTTGACCAGAAATTATGTTTTGGGAAGTTTCTGTCGATTTAGATGGTCGAGATGGTCAACATCTTCTTTGGTGATGGAGTGATGATAGGAGAATCAGGGAAAATTATTGGGTAGTGGATCAAAGCATTGTGGCGATGGTGATTAAGCTTTGAAATTTTTAACCCTAGTTTTTCCTGTTGATCAGAAAATTGATCGTTGCGATCCGTATAGATGACCGAGCTTTCCCAGATTCAAGTAGGCGATAGTTGGAGTGTGGAAGAGGTCATGGCCGGAGATGAAGCTACTCTGGTGGTCAGAGTCTAGTGATTGAGGTGTTTCCAGGTTTCGACATTGTTCCAGTTTTTGAGCTCATAAGCTCATTTTCGATTTTGGGCTACTGTAAATGGTTTGATGGTCAAAATTAGGATAGGGGATGATCGTCGACTTGCATGTGTCGTCGCGAGTGGTCGGAGTTGGTTGCAGCGTAGGTGTAGGTGAACGGAGGACATGGTTATCTGCTGTTGATTTGGGGGAAGATGGTACTCGAGTGTTATACGAGTAGATTCATGTTTTTACTCAAAGCTTTGGGTTATTGGTCTTGAAGTCACTGATATGTGGGCTCGGTGTGTTGATTGTTACAGGTTTATGTATTAAACCTGTCAGTACCTAGGTTTTAATGTTTTCAAATGAAATGTTACTCGAAGTTTTACTCAAGTTATTTAGAATTTTGCTTAGGCTAGGTTAAGTTAGGCTCGAGTGTTTTATGTGTGGCTCGGGTTAGATTTATTACAGGTTAGAAACTTATTCTGTTTTCAAAATTTTAAACTGAAAATTTAAAGTATTAAGCAAGGATTTAAATTAAGTTTTAAATTAAATTTTAAATAATGGATTCAATTTTAATTTGAATCTTAGCTGGAAATGAATAAAGTTTTTAAATTCAAATTTGTTTAAATAACCTTAAGGGGTTAAGTGTTTAAAAGTGTTATAAAGGAATTTGAATTTAAATTGGAATTTGAAATGTAAAGAAATGTTTTAAACAAAGTTTAAATCTGATTCAAATCTGAATTGAATCTTTGCTTTAAAATAAATTTAAGTTTTATAAATTTAAGCGTTTTAACAATTTTGAATGGTAAAGTAAAATTTAAATGTTTTAAATTTTAGAAGGAATTTGGTTTAAACTTTTGTAAAATTCTTTTATAAGAAAAAGTATTCATGCTTATATATGAATGGATGATATTGGTTGCCTTGAATGGTTTGAGATTTCAGATGTGAGATAAATAATGCTGTGTGATATGGATGCATTGGTTGCATTGGGATGATTATAAGAATTATCTATTTGTGATTGATAATATGGATTATCTATTGTGATGATGGTGATTATCTATTGTGATTTGTGAATTATCTATCTGTGCGTATTTAGATAATGAAATTGAATTGTTTTAAACTTTAAAACAACTTGGCCTTAAAAGATACGCTTTGGATTTCGGTGAGACCGGGATAGGGTTTCTAGATTTGGATATCCGAAAACCACATCTATCCAAATTAACGATAGGTCGTGAATCTCATGTGAAGAGTGAAGACTCGAGGTGTAAGAACTATTCGTCAGTGTAACTCTGAGGGTGATTCCGAGATGAGTTTGACGGGGTAGTACTTTCAGATTCGAGATGAAGATTCAGATTGCAAGGGTTATCGTCGTTAACTCTGAGGGGGATTCCAAAATGAGTGTAACGAGATAATGCCTTCGGTTTCGTTCGAACCCGGAATGAACTTGTATGGATTGAACATCGTCAGGTGGATGATGAGCATTCTAAGAGATATGTTCTCTAAAGGTAATCATAGCCTCAAGCCTCATCAATCGGGAATGGCTAAAACAGGGGAGGTGCAGCAAGGCTAAGTGGGTCTTGCCCAAGTAGGAAGAGATTTTCCCCTGTCTAGACGTCCCTTTTTATTTCGGCTGTGTAAGCGGTTGGAACGTACGCCAACTGTGGGGTTGTCTTGTTCGGGACTGTCCAGTAAGGGATGGTTCCTGCCTTGTGTTGCAGGGGATTTGGAGTGATCCTCGGTACGATGATCTATGCCCTGTACTGTGACGGGCAGTACCCCGGTAGCCCTGCCATTGTATGGAATCCAAAATCCAATAAGTGCCAACGGTTTTTATTGTATTACCCACTTTTGTGGCTAGTAGCTGGAATTTAATGAATGTAACAATTTCGGGTGTTTCATATTTACTTGAAAACCCTAGACCTATTATAATATCACTGGATTTCCTATCAAATGTTTTGGTTAGCGTAAGGTAAAAGCTTTTCCCTCTTTATGTGTGGGAAGTCTTACGTGATACCTTTCTTTTCAAAGGTTTTTCAAAGTTAAGCAACCTTGACCTGTTACTCACACAAGACCCATGTCTGACCTGGAGTTTATCTTCTGTTTTCTTGAACTCTTGGGTACTTAAATTTTTACGAGTAGCCAAGGGATTCAGGTTAGCTTTGACGAATTGTGGAGGAGCAATGGAGCAGGAGGCTTCTGCGATATAGTTATATATAGTGTTCCGCTGTGTTGGTTTCTCTAAGTAGTTTCCTTTTATTGTATTGAGTTGTATAACTAGACAGGTGTTTATAACTGTCTAGTATGTGATGTATATGCTAGTTAACTCTGGTTAGTGTTGTATACTATGTAATATTTATGTTATTAATATAATTTATTCGTTCCGCTGATGAGATTCTGATGTTGTTTCTTTTTCTTCTCTTTCTTTTCTTCTTTTCTATCTCTTTCTTTCTTCAAGATGATGCGATTTTATGTGGTGAGAAAGTCGGGTCGTCACAGTCACAAACACCCAATTATCGATGGAAGCACCCGTTCATAATCACAAATCATAGATAACAAATATGTGTAGAAAATAAATGTAAGAACACTCAGTACGAAGGGTTTCCTATTAAGAAAACAAATATGTCCTTCCATCATATGTCTCCAATGTCGGTAGCGTGAATTCTGGTGGATTGGCCTGCCTGATTGCGGGAGCGAAGGGTTTCCTATTAACATCTTCCAAATCTCTATTCACCAGTTCCCCTCTCATGGCTCGTCTGACCATCTCTGCCAATCTATCACCACCGCCAAGCTGTAGTCCTTGTTCGTTGCCTCCGATCTACCCTCCGAGTTCATGATGGAATTCTAGAATCTAGTGTCCTGGATGGGCAGCCGTTCGTTTGTTAATCCCATGTTGAACAACTACGTCTGGTATGCTGCCTGAGGTTAGATTAACATGCTTATGTGGATTGCCCCCAGTTCATGGGCTACTCCTAATAGTCCTGCTCTATTCTGGATCCTGGTCGTTCCATGTTCTTGATTCCTATTTCCAACACCCCTTGTAGTGATGTTCTCTTGACTCTACGCTCTAGCTTGTCCAATTTGCTGGTGTAGGTTCTGCGTCATCTCTTCTTGCCTTTTCAGCATTCCCTCCTGCATAGCTTCCATCATCTCCATCTCGCCTCTAGAGATGAAAACTAAGGCCTGATTTCCTCCTGAAGAAGCCTCCTGACTTCCTTCATGCTGACTCCTCTCTGCTCTTTGTCTTCTTCCTGATTGTTTCACCATGGTTCCTTTTAGATCTGATCCTTTAGCTTTCCAAATCTTAGTCTTCAAGCTTTAAAATCCTTGAGTTCAGTTCTTAATGATAGCACAAAATGTTTGCAATAAAAATGGTCATAAACACCCAATTGTCAATGAAAGCACCCGTTCACAATCAAAGATCACAGATAATAAATATATGTAGAAAATAAATGGATGAACACTCAAAATTTAAAAAGAAACACATAGGGACACACAGATTTACAGTGGCCTACGTCCACTATGAAATGGTTACTTTTATTGATCTTTGTTCACCAGTTAGAATGAGTTACAATTGTAGAATTGTAGTACAAAAGTAATCTCGGTGGATTCTGGACGTAGGAGAGCCAAAAGGATCCTTTTTCTGTAGGTCCTAGGCTGCTATTTGTAGGCATAGACTGCAAATATCCTGCTTATATCTCGAAAGACCACTTCTCTCACATGGATGGGCCCACATGATCGACCCCATGACATTTGCACTCAATCCGTGATCAATATGAACGAATTTCATATCGATCAATATTTTGTCCAATCGAGTCGAGATCAATCATGAACATCCTTTAGGTTACATGCCAGCTTCTGTGAAAATTTGGTGGCATTTGGACTTGTAGATTGTGAGTTATGATCAATGCAAGTCTATACTTTTCGATGGATGGCGAGTTCGTATCGATGCTGTTCGCATCGATCTCGTTTTTAATGATCATACGATGCTGAGACGGAGTGATAAACTAGGGTAGATCCACCTTTCATGCCGCATTGACTACTTCCTCCTTTGTACCCATTGAGTACTATGTTTTTGTATCGATGTCGGTGCATGTTCTTCATATCGATCACCTCGCACCGGCTTCGTGTCAATGGAAAGCAACGGTTTCGTATCGATCATCTGGTTTATCGATGCGAGTATGAATCAACATGATCGATACAAAGTAAAAAAATGTGGGCTACTTTGTATTGATACCAAAAACCTTCCCTTCATACGATGATGTGATGTGCTCTTCGTATTGATCAAGCGAATAATCAATACGAAGTGTGTCGTAGTTGCATGGATAAGAATTGGAAGATTTGATGGATGGATACGAACGAAATAGGGATCGGTATAAAGTGGTAGGTGAAGTTTGATGGGTATGAATCGATGTGGTTGGCGGTCGATACGAACCAAGATATCCTTGTTTGATGGATACGAAGGAGGCTGGTGATGGATATGAACGAGTTAATTCTTTTAGCTTGCATCGATCATATCTTAAGCATATAAACTTGGATTGACCTGAAATTTGAAAATTCGGCTTTCATGGCTTTGCTTGTTGTGTCATATCAATTGTAGCTTAATCCGGACTCGGTCAAAATTTACCGACATCCATAGCTGACCTGTACATAACTGGCAATCGAGGAGAACTGTTTTTGGTTTTCAGTTAATCTTTTGGTATCACAGCCTTGCTAAAGGGCGGGATAACAGTCCCAAAGCCAAGGGCGGCTCTGTAGTTATTATTTGGCAGGTTCGCGAACATGGAGAGCTCTTCCCACATTCTTCCGCTTTTCCTTTCTTTTAGATTCGCGTAGTTCTGCGATATACCATTCCTTGGTGGCAATTTAGCATCCTTTGATCACTCCATCTCCGTACTCCATTGGGAATTTCATGGCATGGCACCACCGGGCTAACGCGGTTCTGAAATCTGATAGTGCAGGCCATCCAAGAAGGCATTGTATGTAGAAATTTCATCTGCGATCATGAAAGTTTGGATGAGAGTGACTCTTCGATCGCTTTACCAAAGTTCGACAGGAAAGTAAATTGTTCCGATGGGCTGTTTAGGTTTGCCATTGAATTCCTGGATCTTTGTTTGGCAAGCTGATATATTTTTCATACCAATCTTCATCTGATCGAAGGTACATTCGAAAAGGATGTTTATAGAACTACCGCTGTCCGCCGATACACGTCGGACCAAAGCGGGTTCGATTCCTACTGTTACGACCATATGATCGACAGTTGGAGCTTTTATCCCTATGTGTCTCGATTTGGGAATACTATATCATCATTCAAGGTTCTCTACTGCTTGGCAGGGTTTCGAACTTTGATTGCAAGGCACGAATCCTTTAAAGCGTGTTTTAATGAGCTCTAATACCACTCTATTCCTCCTCAACTCTTCTAAGTAGGATGGGGTCCTCTAGATATTATTCTATGTTAGTCCTTGAGATGATAGTTTTGATGACAACAACCTTAGAATAAGATTACAAAATATAAATACTAACATTATAGTTTAGATATATATGTAGATGCAGGATTTAACCATGCAGGTACCAAGAATGAAGACTGTACAGTATAGAGATTCAAGATATCAAGATTGAAGACTCATGAGTATCAAGATTATCAAGAGTCCAAGATAAGTAATTTAATTAGGAATTTTGTTAGAACTCCTAGAATTATTCATGGAATGGAATCCACTTCGCGCCTATTAAAGCGATGGAACCCTAAGTAGGATGGACCTACGAAAAATCTAGTGGAACATTGTTTTGTATCCACTAAATTTTATTCAAAATGTTTTACAAAATTATATATTTTTTTCAAAATGATTTCAAAACTTTCCTTTTAAAAGAATCAAAAACATCTATCCTGGTTTTAATACTTTTAGCCTCAAAATAATCTTTATTTTCAAAATCAAAATTATCCTTGGTTTTAAACTATTTTAAAAAATATATTTATACTTAGATTTAAATATAAAATTATAGAAAATTTTTATATATATACCAAAATATTATTCTCTATATTTACTTATATATTTTAACTATAGTAAATATATTTATAAAGTTTAAATTAGTTTTAATATAAAACAGAAGTTATTTTCAAAGAAAAACAAATCACCAAAATTTCCTTTGGCATGTCGACATCCTCAAGTACCCCATGTCGACATGGTAGTAGTTTATTTCAAAATTTTGAATTTCAAAGGAAGTGTCTATTCGTCATATCCTTTCACGAATAGACATGGCTGTTGTTCTACTATAAATAGGGGTAGTTTTGAAAAAATTTATATTCATATTTTTCTGGTCTTCACTCCTCTTCTTCTTCCACATTTCTTTATACACATTCTTACCATTACTCTACCGAAATCAACATTGAATCTAACCAGATCATTCTGTTTCATCCTCTATCACTATCTCAACAAAATCTCAGTGCTATTCGGAGTTATGACTTCTTTGTAATCAATCAACTGAGAAAATGTGTGATTGTAGCCTTGGAAATCAATCAAGTGAGAAAAAGTGTGATTATAGCCTTGGAAATCAATCAAGTAAGAAAAGGTGTGATTGTAGCCTTGGAAATCAATTGGGTGGACTTGTTTCCCCTGAAATCAAGTATTTCTACCTAGAGGATCGTGAATCTGGAGTGGTGTACCTCATGGCCTTGAAATCGAGGGTGTAATTGTATGATTTCTTTTGAAAGGAAATCCGTACTTGTGTGCGGGACTGGATGTACGGTAACTCCAAAGTAGTATAAAATCCTGTTTGTTCTTTCCTTTATTGCTTTTATTTTATTTCTGCATCTGTGTTTGATTCCATGTTCATATCTATGTCTGTATGTTGCATACATTTGTGTTCAAATCAATAAAAACTCAAAAAGATTTAGTAATTCCTTTAAACACTATTCACCCCCCTCATGTGTTAATCCTAGCCTTAAGATCCGTATTACGCATTTCTCACATTTAGTATCAGAGTAAGGTTTTTAAAGTTTGTAATATGATTTTTGAAAAACTTTTTAAAATGGCTATGTTTAAAAAATTTGTTAATACTAGTTTAGAAATATTCAGATCATCATTGTCTCATGAGTCTGCATATAATCAATATTCAAATTCATGTCGTCTACTAAGATTGTTTGATGTGCAGGAAACATGCTTTATGGGGGTTGAGGAATCAATCCACAACGGAAAAATTGTGTAGATCAGAAGAAATAAATGAATACTCGATAGTGGATGCTCTACACACATGACTAGCAATCCAGATATGCTGAATGATATAATATACAAAGACGGAGGACTGGTTTACTTTGGAGACAATTCAAAAGGATATGTGATTGGCATTGGCAAAGTTGGTAACTCTGAAACTCCTATTATTACTAATGTTTTGCTAGTTAAGAATCTGAAACATAATCAACTAAGTAAAGTCAACTTTGTGATAAAGGATATAAAATTAAATTTGAAAAAGATAAGTGTCACTTTGAAGATAATAATTCAACCATAATTTTTGAGGGAATTAGGAAAAAGAATATTTATATTCTTAGTATGAATGTTTCAAATGATAACCTGTGTCTTTTGGCAAATACAAGTGACCCTTGGATTTGGCATAAGAGATTTGGACATTTGAATTTCAAACTCTTATCTAGATTGTCAAAACATGATCTAGTAAGAGGTCTCCCTAAAATGAATTTTAAAGTAAATAGTCTATGTGATGCTTGTCAATTAGGAAAACTTAGAAAAAGTTTCTTTAAATTAAAAGATATGATTTCAACCTCAAAACCTCTTGAATTACTTCACCTTGATTTATTTGGTCCATCTCAAATTCTATAAATAAATCATAGCAAATATGTTTTTATAATATAGATGATTATTCTAGATTTAATGGACAATATTTTTGAAACATAAAAGTGATACTTTTGAATGTTTTAAGAACTTTACAAAAAGGATTCAAAATCAACTTTCTCTAAAAATTATAGCCATCTGTAGTGATCACGATGGTGAATTTGAAATGAAAAGTTTGAGGAATCCTACAATAAAAAGGGAATAACTCACAATTTTTCATTTCCATGAACTCCACAACAAAAAGGGGTAGTAGAACGTAAAAATAGGAAAATTCAAGAGTGTGCGAGAACTATGCTTTCAGATAGTAAATTACCAAAGTATTTTTAGGCCAAAGCAGTTGCTACCGCCTATTTTATTTTAAATAGAATTTTAATTAGATCTTTAACTGATATGACATCTTTTGAACTTCTGTATAGAAAGAAACCTAAGTTATCTTATTTTAGAATTTTTGGAAGCAATTGTTTTATTTATAAAAAAGATAACTTAGATAAATTTGATTCTAAATCCGACAAAGGTATCTTTATCGAATAATCTAATAGAAGTAAAGCGTACAGAGTGTTAATTTAAGAACTAACGTCATCGAAGAAACAATGCATGTTTCATTCGATGAAAATCTCAAAAATTTTGAAGAAACAAATGATGAAGAGGATTTAATCACTCAAGATCAAGAGTTAACTGAAACTAATAATGAAATTAATCATCCTAATAAAAGGACTAAACTTTTAAAAGATCATCCTGTAGAAAATATACTAGGAGATATGCAATCTATTGTTAAAACTAGAAATCAACTAAGTAAAATAAGCAATGTAGCCTTTATATCAACCATTAAACCCAAAAATCCAAAAGAAGCATCAAATGATGATTCATGAATTTTGGCAATGCAAGATGAACTAAATCAATTCATTAGAAATGATGTTTGGGAACTTATTCCTAGACCAGAAAATAAAACTATACTTGGAACTAAATGGGTTTATAAAAATAAAATGAATGAACAAGGAGACGTTGTTAGAAATAAAGCCTGATTAGTCGCTCAAGGTTATTGTCAAGAAGAAGGAATAAATTTTGATGAAACCTTCGCTCCCGTAGCAAGATTAGAAGCCATTAGGATTCTACTTGCTTTCGCAAATCATAATAATTTTAAATTATTTCAAATGGATGTTAAAAGTGCCTTTTTAAATGGATTTGTAAAAGAGGAAGTATATGTTGAACAACCACCATTTTTTGAAAATGAAAAATTACCAAATCATGTCTACAAACTTAAGAAAGCTCTATAAGGTCTAAAACAAGCTCCTAGAGGCTGGTATGATAGACTAAGATCTTACATATTACAAACAAATTTTGAAATTAGTGCAGTAGATAATATTCTTTTTATTAAAAAGAATAAAAATGATATTCAACTATTACAAGTATATGTAGATGATATCATTTTTGGATAAACTAATTTTGAAATGAATAAAGGATTTTCTGAAATAATGATAAAAGAGTTTGAGAAGAGTCATATGGGTGAATTAAACTTCTTTCTAGGATTACAAATAAAACAATTAGATAATGGTATCTTTATTAGTCAAGAAAAATATGCTAAAGACCTAGTTAGTAAATTTGGTTTGACTACTGCAAGTGGAAAACGCACTCCCATGGCAACCAATGAGTACCTAAGTAAAGAAGATCTCTCGAAAGATGTTGATCAAAAATTATATAGAGGAATGATTGGATCACTACTAATAGACCTGATATCATGCATAGTGTTTGTCTCTGTGAAAGATATCAATCCCAACCTAAAGAGACCCACATAAAAGTTGTAAAACCTATCATAAGATATGTTAAACACACCTCTGATTATGGCTTATTTTACCCTAAAAATGATTCTTTAGACTTAATATCTTACTGTGATGGTGATTATGCTGGTTGTAAATCAAACCTAAAAAGTACAAGTATAGCTTGTCACTTTTGGGGCATTCTCTGATTTCCTGGTTTAGTAAAAAGCAAAACACAGTTTATTTGTTAACAACTGAAGCAGAGTATATTTCTGCTGCTTTGCCTTGTTCTCAAGTAATATATATGCAACAAATTTTAAAAGATTTTGGTTTAAATATCTTAAAATAACCAATTTATTGCGATAATACTAGTGCAATAAATTTATCCAAAAATACTATTCATCATGCTCGAACTAAACATGTTGATATCAGACATCATTTTCTCAGAGATAATATAAGTAAGGAAGTAATTACTCTCGATTATATCAATTCTGAGAATCAAATTACCATTATATCAACAAAATCCTTAAATGAATCTATATTTACTAAATTAAGAAGAGAATTAGGTATTTGTTCAATAACTGAAATATAAAATATAAATAACAAAGTATAATTAAAAATTAAATCAAAATAAATCAAACAGTAAAAATATCAAGCACCATGTCGACATCCCCTCTCTACCCATGTCGACATCTAATGATTTTTTATTTTTGAAATTTTTCCCACCAAAATTCAAATAAGTGGTTATATATTCTTCCTACTTCGAAATTTTTACCATTCTCTATGTTCTCTCTCTGTTCTAACTTCTGAAATCAATTAAACAATGGCCTCCTTTTCCAAATCAAACAAAAATTCAACCTTTTCGTTCCCTTCTCCTACTTTTGGACTGTTTCAACGAACTACGCTTGCATAAGTGACGAAAATGGAGGATTCTTTGAAGGATGCGCTGCAACTAATGACTGAAATTCAAGTGGTGCAACTTAGAATGGCCAAAGAACAAGAACGGCAAGGCAAAATCCTTAGAAATTTGCAAAAATTTCTAATGGACAATCACGCTAATTTTTATCTTGATTGATGAAGAGTCTTCAGGAGATCGAGTGCAAGAGGACAGCGAGGAAGAAGAAGAAGAAGCATTCATGGAAGAAGAGCACGCTGAAGATGACGATAAAGTCGTTTGCATTGGCGAAGTGTGCTTTGATAAGGATGGAAATCTTGTCGAACGACGTGGAAATTTCTATTTCCACTATCCAAATTGTTCGGCTCATTGATCTTCCATTTTCAAGGACACGCATTAGTTTCTTTTTTCTCTCTTTTCTATTATTGTATATTTTTACTTACATTCTCTACGCAATGTAAATATAACAATATAATTAATAAATGATTGTGTTCTTATATTTTATCACTATTATAAATATTATCTTGTATGGATTCTTAGTTAGGGAAGTTATTAGTTTAGGACTAAGTTTTAGTTTTAGAATTAAGTGTTTATTATTTATGATAACACTATGATTATAATAACATAGTATTAGATTAAGGAGGAGTTATATAGTTTGAAGTTATATAGTTTCGAGTTAGTTTTTGTTGATGACAAACGGGGAGAAGTATAAAATAGGGCAGTTAGGCATAGATTAAGGGGGAGATTGTTAGTTTTCGTAAGGCCCCACCTCGAGACCCATCTTAGTAAAGAGAATTAATGAGTAATTCGTCTGCTAAAGTGGAGAATAGGGCTGGTTAAGGGCGACCATCTATAATTTTGTCTTAAACATCTACTGAATACGTCGATAAATGCAATATGATTTTTCTTTTCTATCTCAACTGGATCGACATACCCAGTAAATGCTTAATCCAAAACTATAGGTGGCTTACGGATCTATCAGAAAAAAACACAATAACTAAATGGAAAGCACGTCACAGAATAGTAATCAACATCATATATGCACATATACACTGATACATGCTTAGTACAATACAATATGAATATAATAACGTTGGTACTCGACCACACTATATACATCGAATCAAATATAAATATATCAGAGTATGCGAAAGAAAAGAAACTACTCAAGAGAAAGAAGAACTGATATCCAACATCAACTTCAAGCTAGTCCAATAAATGATACCTGAAACAACTCGGTCTGACCCGAGTGAAAACACACGGGACAGGCTAGCTAAAATCATCAGTTAAATAGAATAATCGATAAGGATAAGTAGGTGAAAGATATGGTATCCTTTTTCTTAAAGGATGCCATGCCCTAAACAGGGTTTCAACATCATAAGAAAGGACAACATCTCTTCTTGGCAAGCAGAAGAGATAATGGTGATAAAGTCATACTTAAGTGGCATAACTGACACTTAAGAAAATGGAACATTAGCGAGCAAAGATTCAAAGATAAGACTCAATAAACATCGCTTTTGCCTCATATCATCGGCGTTATAAAAGAATACGGATAATTACTTCAAATGATTCAAATATCTTCTTAGAAGTGGTCGTCAATATAGCAATACATCAAAGGTACATATCCTTCATACATAGAATAAAACGCATATGGATGTGCCTCATCTAATTGGCACATCCTAAGGATCATTCAAGGAAATATAAAATCCAATCATAAAAGAAGCATTATACGTATTCATACCTCAACCCATCGATATGAATATAGATACATCTCAAATCCATTACTAAAACTCATCATAAAAGATTCTTCATAATTATTTATACCTCATCTTATCTGTATAAACACACACACACATCTCAACTACATCTTAATATCAAGTAGTATATAAAATCATCAATCCATAATGCAAATAACTCAATCAAAGAGTAACATCGTAAATGATTTCATATGTATACATCTCATCTCGCACTAGGCTATCAATGTAATAATCATCTAAAGATGGTGAGGTCTAAAACATCAAAACTTAAGAAATCCAAGATTGGCCAGATCCTCGATTGCATGCCGAAGCAATGCTACGCGTGCTACATCGTGACTAGTACTACTATTTGGTACCGTAAACATGGTGATGACTGGAGTCAAATAACATCTTAACTTGGTAAAAATCTTGAATGTTATAGTCTATAACATCATAATGACTCCCAGTCACAAAGACCTGAGTTAATAACATCATGATGATCGGAGTAGCAACTACATCGTGATGACTCCAATCGAGTACTCGTGGTCTGTAGTACTAGTAAACATCATGAATGTGCCTCAACTTCTCGGATAGGAGTCCAATAGGTGTTAACGTATGTCCCATACCATCCGTTCGCACCTAACGATTTACTAGCCATTAGTTGGTACCACACTAGTAAAACATCATAAACGTCATGAAAATATACTCAGCCTTATCTCATTGACGAGTAAATACAATACCCTACTCGTCTCGTCTCGTTGACGAGTATTAGTGGCATCGTGACTTGTCTCATCTCATCGAAAAGTAAAAACTATCATAATACATCTCAACATCGTAAAATCATCATAAAGAAGCTTACCTTGTATCATCGGCAAATGCAAATAAATCTCATAATGGTTTCTCATAAACCATAATCCCCGAAAAGGGAAATCTCATCTCAAGACTCACCTCATCTCATCGGCAAGTAAAACAACATCTTTAAGTGGTTCTCATCATTTTTTACTCCTATAATAGGAGATCTCGAACATCTCGACTCGCCAAATATTGGCTACTCGGATAATTCCTATAATAGGAATTGAAAATCTTAAATATTAACTCAAGATATAATACTCAAGAGGTTTCGATCGTACTAGTCCGGAATTAACCGATAAAGCAAACTCATGTGTCACATACCACATGTTTTACTAAATCGTTTAATTCTCTTTCTCATACGTCCGAAAAGTGCAAAAACATGTATCTTTATATAGAAAATATATTTTTGCTAAATCGGGTTTTGAAGTAAATTTCAGAAAATATTGAAGAAATCAATTTTGAAAATCTATTTATAATTTAGAAATATTAATTGTATCATTTTTTATATGAAATCACTTTGTAAAATATATTTCTTAGAATAATAGCTAGAATATGAACACTATTGGAAAAATAGTTTGAAAATACGTACACATGCGCTTGGAATCACAATGAAAACATTACATAATGAATCATTAAAATCCATTAAAATCCCAACGAAGGATTCGTGAAAATCTGTGCTTCTATATAGTAGAAGCAACCCAAAAATAATCACAAGAAGCATGGTTTATCCTTGAATAAGGTAATACAACACTCAAGATCTATATTAAAATTTATTATCAAAGACTTCCTCGAACAATCTAAGAAAATACATGATTCAATACCAGAGCATATGTGATATAAAGCTCTCAATATTTGTACTAAAAAGAGCATCAAAACCATGTTCGGAAAACATAAGAAAAAGCACCAAAAGCCGGTGCAACAATTCAAGATACACAGGAATAAACTTTGGCGTTTGCCCAGGTCTATGTTTTGTTTGTTCAGTTTGCCTCTTTTAAGCACATAATTTGAGAAAACACAAAACATAAAAGTTGTAGGCGACATCCTAAGATTTCCAGAACATCAAAATTACCGAATTCCAATAAGAAATGTAAAAATCTCACAACTTCTATCATTTTGTCTCGGGATAGCAAAAATCAAACACGTTTTTGACCAAACTAACATCAAAATTTAAGAAAACTCAAAACATTAAACAAGTAGTACATCATTTATGCTTTCCAGAATATTCAAAATTATCAAATTCTGATCAAAAACGAGAAAGTTATGGATAATTTTAGTTTTAGGTTTCAATTCTGAAAATCGACAGAGCGGACCATGTATCTCAGTTTCAAACCCAATTTAAACCCTTTAAATAATAGAATCTGCAGAAACTTAAAACATGAAAGTTGTAGCACAAAGTTTATGCTTTTCAGAATCATAAATTTTATCAAAATCCGATAAGAAATTAGAAAGTTATGATTTAATTACTAACAATATCTAGCGTAGAAATTTGACAGGACAGAGACTATTACTCTGTAAAAAAGCCGAATTCTGACCAAGAAATCTTCAAAATATGAGAAAGTAATTAAAACAAAAGTTCTTCCTTAAAAAATTATCTTTCTACTGCAAAAAGATTCAACACAATTGGATTAATCAATCAAAAGTTATGTCCATTTTATTTTCAGATATTAACTCAGAAAATTCTTATATGGCTGTGCTATAACAATAGTTTCAAACTCAATTTCAACCAATTTAACAGCAGAATTTCGAAATATGATTAAAAGAAAACTTGTAGCTAATTGAAAGACCTTTCTACCACAAAAATAATGAGTCAATTAGAATTATTCTACCATATATTATCATTGTTTCACTGCAAATACTTTTTTTTATCAAATTTCCAGATAACAATAACACAATAATCACACAAGTTTTCAACCAAATTGCATACAATTAAATCAAAAATCATTCAGACAATAATATGCATCAAATAAAGATTTATAAATAAGCATGTGAGTGATTAAATCACCTCTATCCTTTAATTCAACAATCGATATTATCACTTCAGCCCAAATTTCCAAACTAGCAAACCCTAAACAAAAATGAATCCAAAATATACCCAGAAGCCCTAATTTAATTTACTGTATTTGAGATGTATTTAATCTAGAGATGATTACCCACACAAATAAGCTCCTAAAGATGTTTAATTTACCACGAATTGAAGAAGAGATTTGATTTTTTTTCTCTCTAGGTTTTGAAAAGAGGAATTGAGTTCTCTGGTTTTTCAAGCTTTTTGAAAAGAGCGTACTCTTTTCATCAAATGAGAAGGAAGCTTCTCTTAAATGGGCTAAGTGGTTTGAGGTATGGACCCAATTGCCAAGTGTTACAAAAATCCTAAGTGTTAATAATTTATAAAGCATTATTTTACATTTTGACTAAGGTTTTATTTAACATTGTTTTAACCATTCATAATTTATCAAACCCATTCACAAGATAAAATTATTCTTATCATTTTTAATTAAAATAAATAAATTATAATTACAATTTCTCATTTTAAAATAATAAATCACAATATTAACGCTTAACAACATTTACAACATTTTCTAAAGTTATCTTAAAATTAATTAAGATAAACAATTCAATTATTCACAAAACTAGATTTAATTTCATAGTTAAATTTCACAAACCCCAGTTTAGAATTAATTATCCCTAACTAGGTCTAATTAATCAGGTAACCAACAATAGGGTTGTTAAAGTTTTAAGAGGAGTTATTAGGATAGAAGTGATACTTTATAAACAAAGGTTGTCATCATTAAAAGGGGGAGATTTTTAGTCCTTGTGATGATAGTTTTGATGACACAACCGTAAAATAAGATTATAAAATATAAATACTAACATTATAGTTTAGATATATATGTATATGCATGATCTAACCATGCAAGTACCAAGAATGAAGACTATACAGTATAGAGATTCAAGATATTAAAATTAAAGACTCATGAGTATCAAGATTATCAAGAGTTCAAGATAAGTAATTTAGTTAGGAATTTTGTTAACACTCCTAGAAAAGCACTGGCATCATAAAATCCAATTTATTCATATAATGGAATCCACTTCGAGCAAGTTAAAGGGATGGAACCCTAAGTAGAATATAACATACTAAAAATCTAGTGGAACATTGTTTTGTATCCACTAACTTTTATTCAAAATGTTTTACAAAATTATATCTTGTTTTCAAAATGATTTCAAAACTTTCCTTTTAAAAGAATCAGAAACAACTATCTTGGTTTTAATGCTTTTAGCCTCAAAATAATCTTTATTTTCAAAATCAAAATTATCCTTGGTTTTAAACTATTTAAAAAAAATTATACTTAGATTTAAATATAAAATTATAGTAAAATTTTATATATATACCAAAATATTATTCTCTATATTTACTTATGTATTTTAACTACAGTTAAGTATATTTATAAAGTTTAAAATAGTTTTAATATAAGATAGAAGTTATTTTCAAAGGAAAAAAATCACCAAAACTTCCTTTGGCATGTCGACATCCTCAAGTACTCCATGTCGACGTGGTAGTAGTTTATTTCAAAATTTTGAATTTCAAAGGAAGTGTTTATTCGTCATATCCTTTCATGAACGAACATGGCTGTTGTTCTACTATAAATAGGGGTGGTTTTGAATGAATTTATATTCATATTTTTCTGGTTTTCACTCCTCTTCTTCTTCCACATTTCTTTATACACATTCTTACCATTACTTTATCGAAATCAACATGAATCTAACTAGATCATTTCCGGTTTGATTCTCTATCACTATCTCAACAAGATCTCAGTGCTATTCAGAGTTATAGACTTCTATGTAATCATCAAGTGAGAAAAGGTGTGATTGTAGCCTTGGAAATCAATCAAGTGAGAAAAGGTGTGATTGTAGCCTTGGAAATCAATCAAGTAAGAAAAGGTGTGATTGTAGCCTTGGAAATCAATTGGGTGAACTTGTTGCCCCTGAAATCAATTATCTCTACCCAGAGGATTGTGAATCTGGAGTGGTGTACCTCGTGGCCTTGAAATCGAGGGTGCAATTGTACAATTTCTTTTGAAAGGAAATCCGCACTTATGTGAAGGACTGGATGTAGGGTAACTCCGAACCAGTATAAAATCCGGCGTGTTCTTTCCTTTATTACTTTTATTTTATTTCTGCATCTGTGTTTGATTCTGTGATCATATATGTGTCTGTATATTGCATACATTTGTGTTCAAATTAACAAAAACTCAAAAAGGTTTAGTAATTCCATTAAACACTATTCACCATTCTCTAGCGTTAATCCTAGTATTAAGATCCGTATTCCGCATTTCTCACATTCTAATGACGAGTCTTTGGTCAATTCATCTATATCCCTCTTTACTGGTGTCAGCTTGGTTTCCTTAATCTCTAGGAGCTTGGGGAGTCGCTGGTTTGTTAGGATTTTGTGATTTTCTTACGTATTAATGAAATGTTTTCTTGAATCAGCTTCTCAATCAAGTTCTTCATGTGATGGCACTCACTCGTGTTGTGGCCATGTGTTCCGTGGAAGCGACGATACTTTCTCTAACGCTTTTGATGCAAATTGCTTTCATTTTACAAGGTTTCTTGTACTCCTCTGTCCCTTATGTTGCGGGATAGATGTTTTCTGGAGTAGCTTTGAGTGGAGTGCAATCTTCGGGCTTGAAGCCTTTAAGCTGCTTATTACTTCGTTCCGCTTGTTGGAATTTTGATTTTCCTTTTCTGAATTCCATCTTTTCCCGCGTTTCCTTTAGTGATCCTAGAGGTATTTATATCTTGGTTCACCGCCACACCACTTTGTCTAATATTTGCCCGTTGTAAATTAGCAGATTTCCTTTCAAGTTCTTATGTCTCTTCCAACCTCAAGTATTGGCTCGCTTTTCGGTTGAAGTCCTTCCTAATAGTGGGTTGTTTCATTTTGATCCACCTTCCAACTTCAGTGTCAGGATGGATAGCGCAGACCAGAGCCATGAAAACCATACCTTCATTTGATTACTTACTTCCATGATCGCGGTGTTGAATCAGTTTATGAAAGATTTAAATTCGTTCCATCCTTGGAATAAACTAGACCGACATCACATCTTTAGGCTGTGCCATATGAAGTCTGAATTGATCAAGGAACTTTGTTGCCAGTTGATTGAAAGTGAAGATGGATCATGGCGGAAGCCTAGTGAACCATATCGAAGCAATTCCCTCTTGAAAAATTGGGACACATCTACATCGAACGACATCCAAAGCATTTGCTCCATCCAAATGCAAACTATGCTTATATAAGTGGGGTTTCCGGTCTCTTATTCCGTCATAAGATGGAATAGTTGAAATAGTGAATTTTTTTGGGTATCACTCATTTTAAATCTCATTAGTAAAAGGAGTCCGACTTGGAGTGGATCTCATTCATCATCTCTTCTATCCTTATTCTCACCCATCAGCCGCTTGACCATGTCCACGATATATGCCTTAGATGTAAGGTAATCCAAGGGTTGGATGTCAGCAATTACACCGAGTGTTTGGCTTTGCAAACAATCTTAGTGAGTGGGTTGAAGCCTTGGCTCTCCTATCTTCGAGAGATCCACTCCCTCAGAGTTACATTAGCTTACAGTTGGTCGGGTAGGGGTAATTTGGACCTCCCTGCTATTATTGAATGTATTAGTGTTTCCTTACAACTTGCCATCATCAAGTTGCTCACCATCTTACGAATCGGAGAGATCCATTGTTACATCTTCCCATGGGGATTTTTGCTCCTAGATTCAAGTTCGTAGCAGGTTGCTTCATGGTTGGTAGACTGTTGGCATCTCCCTCCGTAGTGAATCCGGCGGCTCCACCTACTACTTTTTTTTGCTGCTACTTTCTGTTTTTCCTGTTTTGGCCAGAAATAGAAGAGTTTTCTTACTTCATGGAAGCCGCGGGGTTAGGATGATATTTAACTTGTCCATAAGATCTTTTTGATTGTTCTCCACCTTCAGGTTAATCTCGTTAACCATCTTATTCAATTCATCCCTAGTGACCGTTTCATGTCGGGTAGAAGTTCCTAGCATTTGATCTCTTGTATTTGCTCTAGAATTTTCTCTGATTGGTGGGTTGTTGATGTTAGTAAATTTAGTTTGTTGAGGATTGGTTTCTTCTTTAGTAATTACTGCTCCTATCGATCTTTTGAAGTAATTCTCCTTCTTCTTGGTGCCGTTGATTCTCAGTAGCAAATAATCTAAGCAGAAGTTGAGAATCTAACTTCTGAACTTGTTTGATTCAAAGTAGTTGGCAAGATCTAATCCCTGAGTTCAACTCTCAGTGAAAGCACCAAAATGTTAACCAAAAAAATGGATCAACATCCTCGATTGAGTGTGAAAGCACCAGCCCTATTTATAAAGGCAAATAAGATAGGAAAAACAATAATAAGTCATAGAAAATGTAGATGAACAATAGATTTTTATAGTGGTTTGGATGTCAATGAAGCCTATGTCCATATTATAGATTTTATGGATGTATTGAATTTTAATCACATGTATATGTTGATTATAATTTATATGTTTGAATTTAAGGAAATCAAGCTGCCATTGAAGAAGACAAACGAAGTATCTCAATTGTCCCATGACAACTATCGTAAGGAAGAAGAAAGTATAAGATTATTTGTAGTAGAGTTTCTCCAGTGATCAAAGTAGCCAGACCCTTTCTATTGGATATAGATTGGTATTTATAGAATTTAAAGAGCACTTGGGTCCAAACTATTGCACCAGAGGTCAGTAGTCACTGGTAGGAGGAAGCATGTAAAGCTTGGGAGCTATCCGAGCTAATTATTTGAATCAGTACCAATCCAATTGGATTGGATCAATATTGATCCAAACAGTTGTGTGATTTTTGTGCAACTCCAATCCTATGGCCGAGCTTCCTTATATGTGTGAGGCTTCTCTTGTAATTTTATGACTTGTTAGGTTGTTTTGACGATGATTCACTAGTAGGTTAGCTTAAACTATAACCCGAATCAGATAAGTCTTCATTTCCTCAACTCGGATGCTAGGAATGTTGTCAAGCTTGGTCGATTGGCTTAGGAGAGATGTAGGAACACAACACATGTGGATTAGAACATCTATAAGCCGATAATTTGGATCGGTGCTGATCCAATTGGATCGGGTCGGTGCCTATCCAATCGGATCGGTGCCTATCCAAATACTTGGCATATTTTAACTTCAAACTCCTTGGGTTCCCTTTACATGTGCTTTTGGGTCTTTTGGTTAAGTTCGGAGTCATTGGGGCTTAGCTTGAATGTTCTAACTCCTTCTGACTTCTATTGGGTTAAAAAACCAGTTAATAATTTTGATTTTCAAAACTGTATAGTAGTATATATAATCTATAAGTCACATGCACATTAGAGTACCATTGGCATAGTTTTATTTCTAGGAGATTGATCATCCTTGTTGTAGATCGAGAATGAGCCAACAGAGAAAAAACACTGTTAGGAACTCCATCTTTGGAGTTGAGCAAGGAGTGGGTTCGAGGGCTTCAAATCCCGACTTCCAAGCTATATTCAATGCGATGATGGTGAACATGCTTCAAAATGCCCAAGCGATCGCTCTGAATGTTGTTGTTGGTGGTGGTGCTAAAGTGAAGGCTTCGAGGGCTGACTTCATCAAGCTATGCACGGATTTGGGAGGCAAATCTTGGAACGGAGTCTACCATCAAAGTGCAGGATTGATTGGACACTTGCAAACATATTTTTGGTGATATAGAGATCGATGATGCCATGAAGAGGAAGCTGGCCTCTAGATAGCTTCAAGGGCAGGCCATGAACTGGTGGAATGCCATCGACGTTCCTACACCCAAGGATCAGTTCACTTGGGACCAGTTCAAAGCCATGTTTGAGGAGAAGTTCATTCCGGCTGCTAAAATGTCGGTGCTATTTAGTTGATTTGCCGATTCAAAGCAAGGAGATATGTTTGTTTTTGAATACGTGGCTGAGTTTGATGCTTTGTCGAAGCATGGGATGTCTTTTGATACTCTATCTTTACTAGGAGAGTTTATACCCCAATTCCAAATTAGCTGCTGTTGTTAAAAAAGAGCGAAAACTGCAATAAAGCCATAAAGGTAAGAAGAAGAAGTCATTTTGAGAGAGGAAGATATCTCAGGAGAAGGATACTCAGAAGAAGGTTAAGTAGGATCTTATTGCTATCATCATGGGGATAAGGGTCACTTGATCAAAGATTGCAAATTCATGAGAAGGGGAAGTGTTGCAATTGTGGAAAGCCTGGGTACAAACTGAAGATTTTTCCGAAACCACTATAGTAGAAACAAGTTGTGAAGACATATGTTTTACCCGTTGTTCCTCCATTATCGAGTGCTCCCTCGGTGAAAGGAAAAAGGAAGGGCATTGCCATTCAAGGTATGCTTTTCCTTTATGATGTTCTCATACGTGTTTTATTTGATACCTAGGCTTTCCATTCCTTTATATCTAGTGACCTAGTAGATAGAGTAGGATTGGAACCCAAAGTAGTTAATCGATGTTGATTATGACGAACCTTGTCGAGGGTTCCACTGGCCTGTGTATGATTTGTTGTAGTTTGGTTTTATCGAGTCATGGATGCTCTTTTGTTTGCTATTTTTTGTTTTGAATTTCGTTGGGTTTGGGATTATCTTGGGAATGAACTAGCTAAGGAAGTATGCAATAGTAGTGGATTGCGAGAAACTGTTAGTGGCAATTGGGACTGTGGAAGGGTGGATGGTAGTGATTGGCTACCTACCGATGAATGGGGTTATGGTTAGCTTTTAATATTCTCTTGAGATTCCACGGGATGAGTTGTCATCTGTGCCTATCGTTATAAAGTATCCGGACATATTCGAGGAAGTGAACGAATTACGACCGCATAGGAAGATCGAGTTCCGTATCGACTTGATGAAGGATGCCAGACCTATAGTTGTGCCTTTGAGGCGTATGGCACCTAATGAGCAGTAGGAGTTAGAGGTGCAAGTGAATGACCTATTGAAAAGTGGGTTCTTTTGTAGGAGCATATCTGAGGGTAGTGCACCTGTAGTATTCACCACTAAGGTTGTGTGTGGATTATCGTGAGTTGGATAAAGCGACGAACAAGAACAAGTATCCACTCCCATATATTGATGATTTGTTAGATCAGCTCCGTGGTGCGAAGATGTTCTTCCAATTAGATTTGGCTACCAGATTTCACCAGTTGAGGGTAGCAAAGGAGAGTGTGTCGATCACCGCATTTCGTACACCATCTAGTTACTATGAGTAGTTTGTTACGACATTCGAGATAATTAATGCTCCGACATACTTTAAAGAATTTCTTCAAGGATCAGCTAAACAAGTATGTACTTGTTTTCGTGGGTGATATTTCGATATATTCTAGGATAGATGAGGAACACAATGCACATTTGAGGATTATGTTCAAAGTATTACAGAAGCACAAGTTGAAAGAAAAGTTTTCAAAATGTCACTTCTGGAGGAGGGAAATGAGATTCTTGGGACATGTCGTCTTCGAGCATGGCATCACATAGACACTACCAAGGTGGCAGCGGTTCAGGATTGGAGCTAATCCAAGAATGCCACTAACATGAGGAGCTGGCGGGATATTATAGATGCTTAGCCACACCCTTAACCAATTTGATAAAGAAAAATAAACTTTTACTTGGGTTGTGAGTTGGCATTTATGAGTCTGAAGGAGTGGTTGATGAGCGCACATATGCGGACCATTCCAAGTGGAAATGAGGAGCTGATAGTTTTCATAGACGCATGCGGTCCTAGATTAGGTGCGGTATAGATGCAAAAGGGAAAAGTTATCACCTATTCTAGTCGATAGCCGAAGCTGCACAAAATGAAGCAGCCAACCCATGATTTGGATTTGGCAGTGATAACGTTTGCTTTGAAGATTTGGAGGCACTGTTTATTGGGGGAAAGGTTCGAGCTATTCACGAACCACAAATCCTTAAAGTGCCTTTTCTACCAAAAGGATCTCAAGCTTCAACAACAGCGACAGTTGGAATTCTTAGCCTCCTACGACTCAAGCATTTTCTACATGCCCGGTAAGGGGAATGCAGTCACTGACACATTAAGTAGAAGGCATGCCAGTTTAGGGGTGATTTTCCTAGAGTGGAAACAACTAGATTATATTACTGGTTATGGCTTTAGACTTCATTTCAAGTTAAAGCAAGAGATGTTGAAAAGTTTGACAATCGGACCTACTTTGATGGAGCAGATCGATGCCAGTCAGAAGTGAGAAGCTAGATTGGCTGTGGTCAGGTTGAAATTGATGAAGGAGTAAAGTCTGAGGATATGAAGCAATACAGGGTCGACTGAGAAGATTGGCTCCGTAAGGATGGTAGATTGTTTGTTCCCAATGTTGACGGATTGCAAGACGAGATGCTATGAGAGTGCCACCATTCTAGGTTTATCATATATCTCGGTGGAAACAAGATGTACCGTGATATGAGACGGACATACTATTGGGGGGATAAAGAAGGACGTCAGTACATTCATCTTGAAGTGTATGAACTATCAATTGGTGAAGGCAAAGCAAAAGAAACCAAGTGGCTACTGCAACTGTTCGATGTTCTTAAGTGGAAGTAGGAGCAGATATTGATGGATTTCATTGACGAACTGTCAAGGCCTCCAGCAAAGTAATACAACATATGGGTCATAGTCAATCGAGTGACTAAGAGCACCGGATTTATACCCATCAGTCGACCAAAACATCATACAAACTAGTCGAGTGGTATGTGAAAGGGATTATACGATTTCATGGTGTACCAAAGAGCAATGTGAACGATCGATACCTGTTATTCGCTAATGGGTTTTGGAAGAGTTTACAGGAGGCATTTGGAAAGAATTGCATCTTAGTACGGCTTATCATCCATAAATGGATGGGCATATCGAGAGAGTGAATCGTATACTAGAGAACCTCTTATGAGCTTACACTCTCGAGTTTGAAGGCTCACGAGATGATCACTTGCATTTAATAGAGTTTGCATACAATAACAGTTATCAGACTACTATATGTATGGCACTATATGAAGCATTGTATGGTCGACCATGCAATGTCCCTTCATGATGGTGGAAAGCAAGCGAGAAAACGATATTTGGAACAGATATGATTAGACAAACCTTGAAAAAGATAGAGATCATTTAGCAACGGATGAAAGCTGCATAGGATATGCAGAAGAGTTTCGCTGATAGAAGGGATAGAGGTATACAATTTTCTATTGGAGATATGATATTCATGAAATTTCTCCTTTGAAGAATGTTACTTTATTCGGTCACAATGGGAAGTTGGCATCGAGATTACTACGTCCTTTTTCGATAGCAGAGAGGATTGAGAACCTAGCATATAGGATCGACTTACCTTAGAAGATGGCGAGTATGCACAATATATTTCATGTTTTCCATCTGTAGAAGTTTGTGCACCACTCAGGCATAACAATTGCACCGAATCAGCTTGATGACATCGAGATTGAACCAGAAGCTTCTAGATCTCATAGGCCTAACGAACATGATATGAAACATCTTAGGAGGAAGACGGTAGATTTAGTGAAGGTTTGATGGGGTCAAAGTGAAGGTGATTGTATATGAGAAACCAAAGAAAGCATGAGGGCCACATATCCAGAGCTCTTTACGTTGCAAGGCCTACTGTTTATCGTATTTACTTTCACTTACGACATCCTATAGTGTAGTTTAGTATTCCTTATGCTTGATAGGTTTACATATGTCGTTGATTTCATGGTTGCCTGCCTGATGGTTACACAAGGTTGATAGGAATATGGAGTGACTATGATGGATTATCTATGTTTGTTTAGGGATTTCAAGAGCGAGCTTCCTAAAGGGGAATAGTGCAACGTCCTATATTTTACATATTGAAGGATTGTCAAATACTTTTAATTTATTCATATGAAGTTGTATGATTCTTAGATTTTATGAGATGGCTCCTTGAGATATTTCTCACATCTATGATTTTTGTCGAATTTCTATATAAACATTTGACCCTAGTGTTAGGAAATCAAATCTACAGTTTCAATGACAACAACTATACAATGGAAATCGAATATGCATATATATATATATATATAGTACTTGCTAGAGCAACATCACTCGAAGGACAAGAACAAGGCTTAAAGAACACTACAAGAGACTACAAGTCGATAGGATCAAAGAAACACAAGAAAAAGAGCATAAAAACTGATATGCACAATATCAGACGTCTGGGTGCACAAGCTAAATGTTTGAAACTATTCTGTGAAACAATAGACAGACTGAACCAGACGTCTGGCAACTGCACTCAGACGTCTGATCTGCTACTATATTCAAAAATATATATAGTATCTGACTTCTAAAACATATTCCAGACTTCTGATTTCAAACTCGGATTTTAAAAATAAACTTCAACTGCCACATTTGAATAGACATCTCCGCTTCTCTTTGCTGCAACTCTTCATCATCAACAGAAGAAACTGTAGAGTACTAGTTAGTGAATGCAACTACTCGGGGAACCTCTCTACAACTATATATATCATCAAGAATCAAGAGAACAAATCACCTTACTTACTTACGTTCTCTAATTACATACTATCATATATTCTTGATCTCTAACAATCTATACTTGTATTTCACTCTTCCATATATTCTGTTCTTCACATACAATACTCTCTAGATATATAGTGGAAGCATGTGTACTGATTAGTCAACATCTGTATTATAGAACACACATTTGACAAGAACAACTTATTGTAATCAAGCCTATTCCTCCGGGTGAAGTGAGGGTGTTTGATAGTCGAATTTCGAAGGAGAGCTTTAGGACTGGACGTATGACGAAAGGTTTGAACCAATATAAAATCATGGTGTGCTTATTCTATATTTACTTAGATTAATATTGTTTTAGTTGCATCATATATTTTGCCACATATACTTGCATATACACTACACGATCCACCCTGTAGACTTTCAATTGGTACGAGAGTAAGGTTTGATCAAAGTACGATAACACATTTTTGGATCACCTTAATATGGCAAGTATTTTTCAAGAAGGTCAATCCACAGCACGACCCCCACTTTTTAATGGTTCAAACTATGCATATTAATCAACACATATGAGAATTTTTATAGAATCTAATGGATTAGAAATTTGGTCAGCCACTCAAAATAAATATGAAGCACCTGGCACTGCTATGAACACATGGAATGATGCACAAAAAACAGCAGCTTCTAATAATGCCAAAGCTATGAATGTTCTATTTTGTTCATTAGATAAGAATGAATTTTCACGTATCATGTTATGTAACACTGCATATGATATTTGGCGTACCTTACAAGTTACACACGAAGGCACAAACAAAGTTAAACAAACTAAGATTTCACTTTACAAAATCAATTTTCATTATTTAAAAAAAATGAATCTATAGTAAACATGTACTCTAGATTCTAAACCATTCAACATGATTTAATGGAACTTGTAGTCAAATTCACAGATTTTAACCTAGTATCTAGAATACTCAATTCTTTAACTCTAGAGTAGGAAAGAAAAGTATTGGCTATCGAAGAAGCTAATGATCTCTCAACACTCTTAGTTGAAGAATTGATAGGAAATTTAATGTCTTATGAAGCTAATTTGCAGGCACAAAAAGAACAAAATTCGAAGAAGAAAAACATAGCATTCCTAACAACAAATGAAGACTCTGACTTAGACAAAGAAGAAATAGTATTTATTGCTAAAAATAACAACAAATTCAAGAAATGTAGGAAGATGACCATATTTCAGAAAGGAAAATCAAGCTCTACAAATCAAACACCAATCAAATGTTATGAATGTGACCAATTTGGACATATGAAGAAAGATTGTCCCAAGCACAACAATGATAAAAAGAAGAACAAATTTGAACATCTAAAAAAGAAGAAAGCTTTCAAAGTAACATGGGATGACTCATATTCTTCATCATCATTAGACAGTGACATCGATAGTGACGGAGAACAAGCTAATGTATGCTTTATGGCATAAACTGATGAGGTATGACCCGAACTTAGCTATGATGAATTATTAGAAATTAGCATGGAATTAGATAATAAATTTAGACAAATTAAAAAATTGAATAAAGAACATATAGCCAAAATAAATAGATTAAAACTTGAAGTAGGAATGTTAAAATATGAAAAAAATTATTTTAGAGGAGGAACTAGAATTATCACAAGAAAAAATTAAATATATTTTAGTTGAAAATGAGACTAAGGCTATTGATTTTGGTAAAAATGGACTAGAAAATGATAACTTGTTAAAAGAAAATACCAACTTGAAGAGTAATATAGAAACATTGAAAATTGAAAATTTAGAATTAAAAGAAAAATTAGGTAAAATTACAAATAATTTTTCAAAATTTATAAAGGAAAACAAGATTTGGAAAATCTTATCAAAATTTCAAAACCATCAGGTAATAGAAATGGAATAGGATTTAAAAATATTCCTAAATAAAAAGGGAATAATATTAAGAAATATAATTGTATTTATCAAAAGACTTAAAGATCACCTAAGTCTAATACGAATACAAAAAATATAAAAATTTAGATTCCTAAGACAAATAATAATTTAATTAGACAAAAACATATGAATAATTTTATAGATAATGTAGTCTATAATAAAAACTATGTTCATAAAGGTACCAAACCTTCTTGGGTATGGCTACCTACTCCTCCTAACATGTGGGACCCTAACAAAGTATATGGGTACCGATTAAATCATCTTTTATTTTGCAGGTACCCAAAATAAAAAATAAGGAAAAATGGATACTTGATAGTGGAATCTCCAAGCATACAACCAAAAATTCAATAATGTTACCAAATATAACATACATCAATGGTGGAACGGTAACTTTTGGAGATAACTCAAAAGGATACGTCGTTGGCATTGGAGAAGTCATCTACTCTTGTATTTCTAACTCACCTATTGTTACAAATGTTTTGCTAGTAGAGAATTTAAAACACAACCTACTTAGTATTAGTCAATTATGCGATATTTTCAAATCAATTTCGAAAAAGATAGATGTAATATTTTCGACAATAACAAACAACTTATCTTTGAGGGTTTTAGAAACAAAAATATTTATATCTTAAATATGAATACAAATCGAAAATCAAATTTATGTTTAACCGCCAAACATGACGATCCATGGTTTTGGCATAAACGATTTTGTCATGTTAATTTTAAATATATTAATAAATTATCAAAATTTGAGCTATTTAGAGGTTTACCTAAAATAAGTTACAAGGTAGAAAATTTATGCAATGATTGTCAAATTGGAAAACTAAAGAAAAACTCTTTTAAATCCAATAGTATTTCTACAAAACAACCATTAGAATTATTACGTTTAGATTTATTTGGTCCAACTCAACTACGATCTATAAATCACAACAAATATGCTTTCGTAATAGTAGATGATTTTTCAAGATATACATGGACTTTATTTTTAAAACATAAAAGTAACACCTTTGGTATGTTTAAAATATTTGCTAAAAAATTAAAACTCAAATGGATTTGAAAATTAATAATATTCGAAGTGATCATAGTGGAGAATTTGAAAATGATATTCTTATTAATTTTTGTCATAAAAAAGGTATAAGTCATAATTTTTCTTTCCCCCAGACACCTCAACAAAATGGTGTAGTAGAAAGAAAAAATTGTATGTTACAAGTATGTGCACGAACACTATTATATAGTAGTGGTCTACCAAAACACTTTTGGTCTGAAGCAACTGCCACGGCTTGTTATGTTTTGAATCGAGCAACCATACGACCTATGACTAAACATACTTGTTTTTAAATATTTTTTGGAAGAAAACCTAAAGTATCATACTTTAAACTTTCATATCAAAATGTTTTATACTTAACGCAAAAGATAATTTTGGAAAATTCGACCCGAAGGCCGATGAAGGAATCTTTGTAGAATATTCGGATCGTAGTAAGGCATATAAAATTTTTAATAAGCGAAATAACACAATTGAAGAAAGTTTACATGTTTCGTTTGATGAAAATCTTTTTAGCCATCATACTAATGACGATGAAGTGATAATTCTAATAACAAATACAACAAATGCTTTTAACAATGAGACAAATGCACAAAATAATACTTTAGTATCATCTCCTAGAATTCAAAAAGATCATTCAAAAGATAATATCATTAAAGATCTCAATTCCAGAGTAACTAGAAATCAACTTAACCAAATAAGTCATATTGCATTTGTGTCAAATTTTGAACCAAAAATTATAAAGAAGCTTCAAATGATAATTTTTGGATAACAGCTATGCAAGAAAAATTAAATCAATTTGAACGTAATAATGTTTGGGAATTAGTACCAAGACCAGAAAATCAATCGGTTATGGAACAAAATGGTATTTAAAACAAAGTTGATGAAAACGGAAATATAGTTAGAAATAAAGCACGTCAAATTGCTCAAAGTTATAATCAAGAAGAAGGTATAGACTACGACGAAACCTTTGCTCCAGTAGAAAGACTCGAGGCCATACGTACATTACTCGCTTTTGCAAACCATCACAATTTTAAACTATTTCAAATGGATGTCAAAAGTGCTTTTTTAGATGGTTTCATTAAAGAAAACATATATGTTGAACAACCTCCATTGTTTGTTCATGAAAAATACCTCGACAATGTTTTTAAATTACAAAAAGCCTTATATGGTTTGTAACAAAACCCCTGTGCCTAGTACGGACGTCTCAAAAATCATTTAATTTCATCTGGTTTCTAAATAGGTAAAATCAATACGACTTTATTTATTAAACGAGAAAATAACGATATTTTATTTGTACAAATTTACATAGATGATATTATTTTTGGTTCAACTAACGAAAATCTTCGTAATCAATTTTCAAATATTATGAAAAATTTGAAATTTCTTACATAGGAGAATTAAATTTCATTTTAGGTTTACAAATTAAACAACTTGAAAATGGTATCTTTATTCATCAAGAAAAATGGTGTAATATTACGTCGTTTTGAAATGGATAAAACTTCAAGCAAACCAACACCGATGAGTACTAGTGTTCGCTTGGAAAAGGATGATAACGAAAAAGATTTGGATGAAAAATTATATCGTAGTATGATTGGCTCCTTACTTTATTTGACGGCTAGTCGACCCGATATTTTGATGAATGTATGTCTTTGTGCTCGATTTCAAGCAAAACCAAAGGAATCTCACCAAAGAGCTATTAAACGTATCTTACGATATCTATCTAGTAATAGAGATTACGGTTTGTTTTACCCTAAGGGATCATCATTTGAGCTAATTTCATATAGGAATGCGGATTTCAGTGGATGTAAAACAGATCGTAAGAGTACTAGCGGAACATGTCACTTTATCGGACAATCATTAGTTTCATGATTTAGCAAAAAGCAAAATTGTGTCTCCTTACCTACTTGCGAAGCCGAACATATTTCAGCAGCTCTAGCATGTGCGCAAGTGATATACATGCAACAAACACTTAAAGATTTCGGTAAAAATACTAGTAAATCACCAAGATATTGCGATAATACAAGTGTAATAAATTTATCAAAAAACCCTGTAAATCACTCTCGTACTAAACATATAGATATACGTCGTCATTTTTTACGTGACAATGTAGAAAAAGGGCTTATTACACTAGAATATGTAAATACCGAGAATCAAATAGCGGATATTTTCACAAAATCACTAAATGAACAAACATTTGTTAAACTGCGACGTGATTTAGGAATATGCTCTCTTAATTATCTTCTAAACTAATACTACATTTTCATTGATTCTATTTTTGGCTAGAAATTTTTATCCACAAATTGAAATTGTTAACTCCTTTACCTTAAATTTTTTAGGTGGTTGTTTTCTGAAATTACCTATAATTAATCTTTAAAATTATGTACAAATAACTTTGAACAAAACAAATATGTATAATAAAGATCACTATAAATAATGGAAAACACATATTCAGGGGGAGATTTATAAAATTATATATAAGTACATTGTATAGTTGTCATCATCAAAAAGGGGGAGATTGTTAGGAAATCAAATCATGGTTTCAATGACAACAACTATACAATAGAAATCCAATATGCATATATATATATATGTATATATATATATATATATATATATACATGTACTTGCTAGAGCAACATCATTAGAAAGACAAGAACAAGGCTCAAAGAACACTACAAGAGACTACAAGTCAATAGGATCAAAGAAACACAAGAAAAAGAGCACAAAAACTAATATGCACAATATCTGACGTCTGGATGCACAAGGCAGACGTCTAAAACAGTTCTTTGGAACAACAGACAGATTGAACCAAATGTCTGGCAATTGTACTCAGACGTCTAATCTGCTACTATATTCAAAAAAAAAAAATATAGTATCAGATGTCTGAAACATATTCCAAACGTCTGATTTCAAACACGAATTTTAAAAATAAAGTTCAACTGCCTCATTCGAATAGACATCTCCGCTTCTCTTTGCTGCAACTCTTCATCATCAACAGAAGCAACTGTAGAGCACTAGTTAATGAATGCAAGTACTCAAGGAATCTATCTACAACTATATATATATATATATATATATATATCATCAAGAATCAAGGGAACAAATCATCTTACTTACTTTGCTCTCTAATTACATACTATATCGTATATTCTTGATCTCTACCAATCTATACTTGTATTTCACTCTTTCATATATTCAGTTCTTCACATATAATACTCTCTAGATATATAGTGGAAGAATTTGTACTAATTAGTCAATATCCGTGTTATAGAGCATACCTTTGACAAGAACAACTTATTGTGACCAAGCCTATTCCTCCAGGCGAAGTGAGGGTGTTTGATAGTCGAATTCCGAAGGGGAGCTTCTTGACTGAACGTGGGACGGGAGGTCCGAACCAGTATAAAATCCTAGTGTGCTTATTTTATATTTAATTAGATTAATATTGTTTTAGTTGCATCATATATTTTGCCACATATACTTGAATATACACTACAAGATCCACCTTGCAGACTTTCACCTATAAATCTTGTTTGGACTATAACCTTTGATAAGAGGTGAATATGCTCTCAAACCACTTCCATTACTTCAGGACTATGGTTTCCCATTCCGTAGAATGGTCGTAATAAAAAATGGATCCGTCGTTTGAAAGTTATGGGGGTTTTACATTTTTTATTGTTGTTGACTAGTTTTAATGGCTAATTAACTAAGCTCGTGCTTAGGCCCACTAACCAACTTTGAAATTTCTACTAATAGGAGGCTAAGGCTATCGGCCTAATTCATTTTATTCTTTTCCAAAGTAGATCTAAAGCACCGTTAGCCTTTATTTCATTAAAAATCATACTCTTTCATTGCTAGTTTAGCCAAATCATTGATTAAAGTGGGGATTAGCATATAGAGGCTAGAGATTATCATTTTTACTGATTTGGGTTCTTCTCCTTTGTTGTCTACTTTTTATTTGAGGAGAAAAATTGGTATTTTAGGTATTTGATGAGTGGTTCTTGGCCTCTCACCTTACTATGCATGCTTATATAGTTAAAAATGATGCTATGAATTTGTCCTTAAAATGATTTCTAACCCAATCACACGTTTATACATGTTTATAAATGAATTTTGAAAGGTTTAAGTGCTTTCTAAAACGGTTTCGCAATCCTTGTATTTCATATGCATAAACTAGTATAACAGTTAAATCAAGGTTATGCTTGCTTGATTCTCATATTCACATATGTTGTATAGATGAATGGATGCATATGCAAGATTATCTATAATTGTATGTTGTGCTTTGATGTTATTTGTTAGAATTTTGGATATTAGGTAGATAGGTCAAGAAATTAGACAAATCGAAGTCAAATTTGGTCTGAATTGGACAAAACTTGGAAGGTAGAACCTGGAGCGTAGGAGGAGCTCGCAATTCAAATCGCAAGCTCCAATTTTCTAAGTACAGAAGTTAATATCGATGTCAAAGGTCGGTACCAATATCTATGACTTAGTCCACGTTGATGGAAACTTGGGTGAGAGAGAGGCTATGGCTAGTTGAGGTTACCCAAGGTATTGGATTAGAGATTAGTGAGGTATAGAAGGCATAACCAACTTATTTCTAGGATATGAGATCGGGTGAGGCTTGTCTTATGATGACTTAATTTAGAATAGAGAGGTCTGGGCCAAGACATATGGGCATAAAGTACTAGAAGCAAGGAATAGGATGGAAAGAAACTTGGCCATCAGCTGGCCAAGTACAAAGACCAGGGCCAACATTAGAAGTCGATATCGACTTCTCTTGGTTGATCATGGGAGTTGGAACTTCTAGAGGTGGATACAGGGGTTCTATAGATTGTGCTGGAGGTGTTGGCTCATTCGGATGATGAATGATGGCAATGTAATAGCAGGATGAAAGTTAGAGTCTTCCAATGGTAACTCGACGTTGAATGAAGTTAGGTTTCTAAATGAAACGGCTCAATATAGAAAGGTGTCGTAGAATGGGAATGTAGAATGGTTCCTTAATGGTGACGGCTCAATGTAGAAAGGAGTCATAGAATAAGGAATGTAGAATGGTTCCTCGAAGGTGATGGCTCGACGTTGGAAGGAGTCATTGAGTGGTGGAATGTAGAATGTTCCTCATAATGGAAGCTAGTTGGAGCAAAAGGAAAGTGCTCAAATACGCATACTAAGGGATCATTGACACTCGAAATTTTTTCTATTGTATTGAAAGTAAGGGTATCATAAGAATGCTCATGGGTGTGTTGATTACCCTAGATAGGTTGAATGGATCCATGTACCCTGGGCCGATTGAATAGGCCTAGTATCAGCTTCAGGCTAAAGAGAGTAAACTAAAAAATGGAATTTCCATTAGTCCCCCGTAGTAGAAAAGTCATACGAGTTACCGTAGATTTAGAGTACATTGATTGATAGTAGGAATTGTTTGATGGATGCTATGGTTAGTTTGATTGCTTTCCCCATAGTCCATCACTCAAGAGTAATCATTGGAGATAAGGATATCTGGACTCCCATTATCATACTTTGTTGTATTATTTCCTTATAACACTTAGAGTAGCATATTATATTATTATGCGCCAACTCTTTGGATTTAGGGACATGTCAGGTATGATTTATGAAACTTTTTCCTTACTATTTTACTTGTATGGTATTTTGAGATTCATTTACTGCTCACACTAGACAATTGTTTGACTCGAGATTTTATGCTTTGCTTCTTATTATCTCGGGCGCTCTTAAATAAGTAGACTAGATAGCAGGTCCAGGTGTGATGTAGTAGCTGTGCAGAGGATGAGCTGGAGCGGGCTATTTCATATTATATATACGAATTTCTATGCTTATTTTGCTATGCAACACTATGGAGCCTTGAATGTACTGCTTATTAATATTATTATGAGACAATCATATGAGTTTACTTCTGTTGTATAAACTCTTTCTCATGATGTATAATTTTGTGTATCAGTACTTTGATATTTGGATCATTTGGTTAATAATCTCTCTTATGTTTTACATCTATGATATTATTTTTTATTCCAGCGCTATGAGATATACTTTAGACTCTAGGATGTTTTATTTCATTTTAAACCTTAATGATTTCTCTACATCGATCGGCATGACTGTAGTGCACTATCTTATGTATATTGGATGTCGTGGTATAGGGTGGTTATCAGATTAACAAACTTCATAATCTTCTTTATAAGGGTGTCAATCAGATTCAGTCCAAACTTAGTGAATTTGGTGAACTTATTGATGCACTCATTCAATGTAACGACCCGTAATTTTCGATAATTAAATTTGTTAATTTAATAAATTTTGGTAATTTAATTCGAAAAGAAAATAAAAATCTGCAATTTAATAATGAAATCACTAAAATAAAGTTAATAATGCTAATGCAAGTTAATAAATAACTAATTTAGTGAAAACTCAATTAATTGAAATAATTGCAAGGTCCTGATTGATTGTAAATAGCAAATTGGGAAATAATATTCAAAGTTATATTAATTGACGAAATAATACGTAATAAGATGTAATTTGGAAAAATAAATATTAGATAATTAATTGTAATAATTGTTGGTTGATAATAAATGATGAATAGGATAATGATTGATTGAATAATAAGAATGGGAATCAAGATTTATTAATTTAAATTTAATTATTGGATTAGTTGGAATTAAATGAAAATTAATATTTAAATATTACGAAAATAGAAATTAAGAGGAAATTGGGAAATATTAAGTACCAAGATTTAGAACAATGTTAGTTATATCCTTATTGTAATAACAGATGTGAACAACAAAGTTTAAAAATTTAATAACTCGATTTTGGGAATGTTGGGCACGTTTTTACCTACTACCGAACCATCCCTCTCCATGCAGTGCCGAGCCAACTTCCTTCCCTGCCTACCGAATCAACCTCCTTTCCATGCCCACCGAACCAGAGCCAATTCCACTCGCCCACCGAACCAACTCTCTTAAGCTACCACCGGTTCCACCTACTACCGATACAAACAACATACCACCTCCTACCAAACCAACCTACTCCACCCATTGCTGAGCCAAATTCCACCGGACCAAGGCATACCAGACCAACACTCCTAGGCCAGATTGCATCAGCCCAGGCCCACCAGCCGCTATATACATCCAAGACCCCTACCCCCAACCTCACTCTATAAATAGAGGGGCTGGGGGTACAACAATGGCAGACAAGTTTGAGAGCTCAAGCACGGATAGAACTTTCAAACAACTTTCAGTCACTTGTAATCAAAGCTTTGTACTTGTAATCTGAATAGAAGAGGAGAATAACATATAAAGTGGACGTAGGCACGTTCTGGCCAAATCACTATAAATCCGTGTGTCTTTTACAATTTAGTCCATACTTTTTATATATTTGCATAAATCACCCAAATCACTAAGAACAACATATAATCAACTAAATCATACGACTTGGAGGTGTTTGCCCATTTTTTTTGCAAACATTTTTGGTGCTTTCACCGAGAGCGGGAGCTCGAAGATTCAGCTTGTCCCACTTAACCCTTTTTCTATAAATCTCATCGTTCATTGCTTGGAAAACATGCCTCCCGGACGGAAGAAAGATGCTAACAAAGGAAAGAACATCGCAACTGGCAGTATCCCAGATCCAGTGATCAGAGACCAAGACAATCGTCCGGTTCCAACAGCAAATGTAAATCAGGCAAATCTGACAGCCCCTGCTACGGAACAACCAATTACAGGGGCGGATCTGGACAGGGTTGTGGCTGAAGTAACTAAACGCTTCGTATCTCAACAAGCGTTGGTGGATCAACTCATGTCACGCTTAAGTGATGTTGAAGAAACCAACCGCAACACTGAATCATGGGGTGAGTCCCAATCTGGAGGATCTAGGAGACGAAAAAGTTCTTTCTTCTTCGAAGAGGCTAACAACAGAAACAGTTATGGTAGGAGCCGAGCCCGGACTCAGCCCGAATTCCAACCCGAGGAAACGCTTGGAACCGAACCCATTGAGGGAGGTACCAGGCAAGATCGGATGTAGCTGAGCCCGCCATGCTACCTAACCATGGAAACACCAAGGGACGGGGCCGACCTGGAGTCCAGCCCGAAGTTGGACCCGAGGAAGTGCTGAGAAAAGAACCCAGCAGGGAAAGATCAAGGCAAGGGCCAACTGTGGCTGACCCCATCATGCCCCCGGAAGACCAGAGGCAGCCGTTGGAGAATGTTAGGAGTGATAGACGATACCATGCCTACAGGTCATATGGACGGAATCAATCCCGCAGGGAAGAATCAAACTCATTTCTATCCGCTCCAAGTTCTGATGAAAGGATGGCGCGATTGTTCAGAGAGTGCGTCCAACGGGAACAAAGGGATCGGGGGATCGGTGCTAGGGTAACCAGCCCCTTCACCCGCAATATCGAAACTTCCATCACCCCCCGGGAATGGAAAATGCCAACAATGGAACCTTACAAGGGAACCTCTGACCCCGTTGTACACTTGCAGAGATACACACAGCATATGCTAATGAGCGGAGCAACAGAGGGAGTGTTGTGTAAATGCTTTCCACTATTCTTGGCAGATCTAGCTACCTCCTGGTTCTGCCATCTGCCCCAAGGATCCATCATCTCATGGGAAATGTTGAAAGAAAAGTTCATCAGCCAGTTCCGCATTCATGTGGAACAACCCAAGGACGCTTATTCCCTATCTAATATCAAACAGAAGCCCGGGGAGACAGTGCAACAATATCTAACCCGATTCAACGCCACAGCAGCCGCAGTCTAAGATGCCGATGAGAAACTTATCCGAATGGCCCTCTGCAGTGGTGTGCATCTGGATACTAAGTTTGCTAGGAGACTAACGAAAGAAAAGCCAGCTACCTTACCCGATTTCTTCCACGAAGCCGGAAAATATATGAGACTTGAAGACGCTGCCATTGAAAGGCAGACAGGGCAATAAACCAAGGCAGCTCATGGAAACACATCCGCAGTAGCAAAGGACGTTCGACGAAATGACTCCAGAGATAGTGCTGGGGGCAAGAAGGGGGAAAAGCGCTATAGGCCAGGACCGAGATTTGACTCTTACACTCCTTTAAATGAAACAATCGAAAACATCTTCTTGGCCACCCAAGACGAAGTTAGATACAAGCGCCCCCCGCACAAGAAAGAATCAGATAATGCAATTAAGTCTGGAAAGTTCTGCCGATTCCACGAATCTCATGGGCATGACACCAATGAATGTCATCATCTTCAGGACTTGATTGAAGAACACATCAGAAGGAAGAGACTGGAGCGTTATGTGAAAGGTCAGAATAGGACTTCAACTCCTGTCAATGAGAACCCAGGGATGCCCCTCCCAAAAGTAGGCGGAGGAAATCGCAACACCAACGGCTCCAGTCAAGAGGAGATAGTGGTCCTTACCATATCAGGAGGACCACATATCGCTGACGGAAGCTGGGTGGAGATGGAGAGATACGGTAAGTCACTTAGAAATAATGAAGGCTACGTTAGTTCTGTTACAGAAGAACGCCACCCGAAACGGAAAGAGAATGATGACATCACATTCAGTAGGCATGATCTAGAGGGAAGGCAGTACCCTCACATGGATCCTATGGTCATCTCTGCCTGGTACGGTCCAGCCAAGATTTTCCGAATTATAGTAGACACTGAAAGCTCAATAAATACCCTATTCAAGCATGCTTTCGACAAATTGAAGCTGTCAATGAAGGATGTGTCTCCCTGCAGCAAACCACTACATGGCTTCATTGGAGATGCGAAGATGCCTCTCGGGCAACTGGACCTCTTTGTCGAAATAGGAAGTCATCCCCGCTCCATTGTGCGAAAACAAACATTTGTGCTAATAGAGAACCACTTGGCCTACAACGCCTTTTTGGGAAGGCCAGCCTTGTCTGACTTCCAAATTGTCCTAGCCCCGTGGCGCCTGAAGATGAAATTTCCAACGAACAACGGAATAGGAGAAATAGAGGGAGATCAAGACGCCGCTCGAGATTGCTATGTGACTGAACTTCGCAATAACCGCAGGAAGGATAAAGGGAAGGATGCAGAGACTTCTCTCTGCAAGAAAAACTTGGAAGCATAGCAATTAAAGAAAGCCCCTCCTCTTTGATATACCAGCGACCCTTTCAACGAATTAGACCCCAGGGACAAGGAGAGGAGGTCACCACCGAGCCTGCAGAGGCTATGGAATTTGTATATGTAGACAAACACGATCCAAGTAAACTGCTAAGAGTTGGGTCTCAGTTAAGAGCGGAATTGAAGGATCAACTCGTCGATTTTCTTCGCCACAACATGGATGTATTTGCATGGATGCACGCTGACATGAATGGAATCTCCCCAGACGTAGCATGCCACGTACTGAACATCGTCCCACCAAGGTGCCAGTAAAACAGAAAAAGAGAAGCATGGGGGTAGAATGATCAGCAGCCCTCGAGAAAGAAGTAAAGAATCTACTTGCCAATAACTTCATACGAGAAGCCATCTACCCAGAATGGATCGCCAACCCGGTACTGGTAAAGAAGGCTAATGGGAGGTGGCGAACATGCATCGACTTCTCCAACTTAAATGACGCTTGCCCGAAGGACTGCTTCCTACTCCCTCGAATAGACCAACTCGTGGACAGCACAGCCGGACACGAACTCTTATCCTTTATGGACGCATACTCAGGATATAATCAGATCCCTATGCATGCCCCCGATCAAGACCACACTAGTTTCATCACTGACTGGGGATTGTACTGCTACAGAGTAATGCCTTATGGACTTAAAAACGCCGGAGCTACTTATCATCTCCTCGTCAACAAGATGTTTGCAGAATTAATAGGACGAACTATGGAAGTTTATGTGGATGACATGCTGGTAAAATCGAGAAAAGCCAACGATCATATAAACCACCTGGACGAGATGTTTCAAGTACTTCGCCAATATGGAATGAAGCTGAACCTCTAAAATGCTCCTTCGGAGTATCATCGGGAAAGTTCTTGGGATTCATCGTCCATGCTCGGGGGATTGAAGCAAACCCCGAACAAGTCCAGGCTTTGCAAGATATCAAGATACCATCCACTCGAAGAGAGATACAAAGCCTAAATGGGAAAGTGGCCGCCCTAATCAGGTTCATCTCTAAAGCAACCGACAAATGCATACCTTTCTTTGAAGCTCTAAAGAAAGACAAAGGAAAGTTCGAATGGACTGACGAATGCTCGACAACCTTCCTTAACTTAATCGAACACCTCCAGAGACCACCAGTACTCTCAACTCCAAATGAAGGCGAGGAACTATACCTATACCTTGTTGTATTGTCCCATGCTTTAAGCGTCGCTTTGGTGAGAGAAGACAATCGCGCACAGCGGCCCATATACTTTGTAAGCAAGAGATTTACAGGGGCAGAAGCCAGGTACCCTAAACTTGAGAAGTAGCATACTGCCTTCTAATCACGTCACGGAAGTTGCAACACTATTTCCAATCTCATCCCATCAGAGTTTTAACTGATCAACCGCTAAGGCAGGTACTCCATCGCCCCGACACTTCTGGGCGACTACTTAAGTGGTGTATTGAACTGAGTCAATACGATATCACCTACCATCCTCGCACCGCCATCAAAGGATAAGCTATGGCCGATTTCATTGCCGAATTCACTACCAACGAAGGTAAGGATCAATCTAAAATAGTGAAAGATATCAAGTGGAATCTCTTTGTAGATGGAGCATCGAACGAACAGGGCCCGGGGGCAGGTATTGTGATAATCACCCCCAAGGGAAGGAAGCTGCACTATGCCCTAAAGTTGGAATTCACTGCCACCAACAACGATGCAGAATATGAAGCAGTACTAGCAGGACTGGAACTTGCCTTACAAATTGGTGTTAGTTCTTTATGTCTTCATAGCGATTCTTAACTTATTGTAAATCAAATACTGGGAGAATTCCAGACTCGAGGAGAACGACTCACAGCATATCTAAAGAAGACCAATCTGCTGCTCAATCAATTGGATCACTATTTAATCAAACACGTTCCTCGAGAAGAGAACCGAGAGGCCGACGAACTAGCAAAGCAAGCTAGCATGAAGAACAACACCATTTCTGGAACGGTAGCCATCTCAAAACAACTAGCCCCAAGTTTCGAACAAGAGGATCTGATAGCTGCAATCAAAGAAGAAACTTGGATGACTCCTATCCGGAAATACTTGCAAGATGGCACACTATCCAACGAGCGTAACAAAGTCAGGAAAATCTTGAGGAGTGCTTCCCGTACACGATACAAGAAGGCATCCTCTATCGACGCGGCTTCTCTAACCCCTTATTAAGATGTGTCGTCGGAAGGGAAGCCAAGGAAATCTTATCCCACATCCATCGAGGAAGTTGGGGAGACCACACTGGAGGCAGAATCTGGCAAAGAAGATACTTCGATATGGATATTTCTGGCCCACCCTAAATAGAGACGCCTTGGACTTCATCAAAAAATGCGACAGATGTAAGAAATTTGCTAAAATCCCTCGATTACCAACCAATGAGATTACTCAGATGACCAGTCCTTAGCCCTTTGCGGTATGAGGAATTGACCTGATTGGCGAACTGCCAATGGGCCGAGGAGGAGCCAAATATGCTATAGTGGTAGTCGACTATTTCACCAAATGGGTGGAAGTGGAACCTTTAAATAAAATATCTTCGGAAAAAGTTATTAACTTCTTGATCAAAAATATTTTATGCAGGCACAGGTCTCCACTCAAAATCATATCGGACAATGGACTTCAATTTGACAGCGAGGAATTCACCGACTGGTGCCGAGAGCACGGAATTCACAAAAGCTTCTCATCTGTAGCTTATCCCCAAACAAACGGACAAGTCGAAGTTGTCAACAAAATTCTCAAAACTCTAATCAAGAAGAAACTTGAAAAGTCAAAAGGCGCATGGGTGGATGAACTTCCTACGGCACTTTGGGCCTACCGCACATCTTACAGAACATCAACAGGACTTACTCCTTTTTCTTTGGCATACGGATCGGAGGCCATGCTCCTAGTTGAAACTGTATTGCCCTCCCATCGTAGGATCCACTACAACCGAGAAGAGAACGAAGAACTCCTCCACATGTATTTGGATCTAATTGAAGAGAGAAGAAATGATGCAGCACTCAAAGCGGCAGCTCACAAGCAAAAAGTGGCAGCATAATACAACTCCAAAGTCAAACACCGCAGCTTACAGGAAGGAGATCTTGTCCTCAAACGGATCTTTCCACGCCCCGGAGCGCTAGATCCAATCTGGGACGGACCCTATGTAATTCACAAAGATCTCCACAACGGAGCTTATATTTTGTCAACAGTGGACGGAGAGGTGTTCCAGAGGGCATGGAACATCAAACACCTTCGTCGATACTTTTTTTAACTTGTACTGCCCATATGAAGTGAATTAATAAGTAGAATCAGTGGACGTAGGCATTTTCGTGCTGAACCACTCTAAAAACCTTGTCTCTTTTTTAACTTGTTCCTTTATATCTTGGCTGCTTGTTAAGCTTTATCCTTTTCTGTTGAACAAAATCCTGTATAACAACATTTTCGTTCTGGACACTTCACAACACAAGCTCACCTGGACAAGACCTAACAGGTACTATACGAATCTATGCCCTCGTCAATGAGACAATTTTGCTCCAGCATCCCTTTGCTGCGAGTTAACTCATTGCTCACGACGGCCCTCAAAGCCAACTATAATGAGCCGATCATAAGCCACCGAGAAGGCCGACTATAGCCAAGGCAGCTCATTACGGCGTTGGGCTCGCCGGCGACTGTGAACCGACTATAAGCCCCAACATAAGGTGTGGCCAGCCAGGGGCAGTTCACAGTTGACGATCGGCACCCGCGCTAGCCGGACACAGTAAATCGAATAATACCCACGATTACGGGCCATAATGGCCCGGGTAGTTACTGTGCACGATCTTGGCTCCGATGTGTCTTAAGTACGGCTGTGGTAAAAAAGAAAACTCCCCACGGAGGCGTAAGATAGGTGACGAATGTCTTCAAGACCCACAGCTAGGGAAAGTGACTATAAAACCCGTTTGCCACCAACTTAAGCGCATCGATGGCCTTCCGTGATTGGAAGTTTTACTATTTCTTATATTACCATTTTATTTATAAAAACTTTCCTCCTATCCTCTATAACGATCACTAAAGTACAGGACACAAAATGGGAGACACTCGCTAGTGGAAATGAGAACTCACAACTGGATAACAGGTCACTCAACTGCATTCCATCTTCAGTCACACAAGACATTCAAAGCTACCGTCTACAACTAAAACATGAAGGGCGGTACTTCCTTTTCTTATACATAAACATGTAGCCATAGCCTATTCACACATCACACTAACATTGTGAGACGTGAAATTATATTTTAAGCAAGAGCTTAGCATCAAACACGATTAAAGCACATGCATATACACAGCTATATTTCTCATGCAACACATCAAAATAACGACAGCATTCAAATATAACAGAATCAGCTTATGTTACAAAATTGTATAAGAATGAAATCATTCGCTACAATGAAATAATTATAGCCTAAAAGTACATTAATGTTTTGGACTAGTATATTCAGGAATGCCAAGTAAACCAAAAAAGTAGTCAGCTGCAGCAGGGCTCCGCCTCTATCCTGCTAGCCCTCCGGGACCTACTTGACCGCTGGATCAGAGCCCCCAGCATGCTGGCCAGAGGTCCCACCTGTCCGATTCAGAAGAAGAATCCATCAGATAAATGATACGCAATCAGGTTAAGAAAAGATTGAGAGGGAAGACTTACCAGCATCTGCTCCCTGATCATCATTTCCCAACTGCATACCCACTTCCTCGGCGGTGAGCAGCCGCATGCCTTCCTTCACTGCCACTTTCTCCTCCTCAGTAAACTGGGTCGTGACCACATCCATTCTGAAAGCTACACCACCCTCCTTATCTGCCTCAACCTTGGCCTCCTCCAAAGCCCGAAGATATATCCTAGCCATGACCCGGGGATAATCGTCCATCCAGGACAGGTTGCCCTGCTTCCAAGTACGGAAGTACATGTCCTGAAGCATCTCATCCATCATCCCCTCGTTCTCCTCAAACTCCCTCATCCGGCCTCGGAAGCCGACAGCCTTGCAACGGCAACATCTCTTTCCAATCGGTATCTCGAGCAGTCAAGATGAAGGGATTTCCGCATCGCCTCCATCTCCTCCTTCAGCTTGGCTTGAGCAAGCTCTGCGGCCTCAAGCCTCCCAGATAACTCCTCTACCTGCTCAAGATCCGCTCTCCGAACCTCTTCCACCGTGGAAATGGCCATATTGATTCGTTCCTTGCATCTGGCCTCCATTTTTCGCAGCTCGGCTCTGCTAGCCTCCTCCATAGTTTTCTTTAGCCGTCTGGAGGCCGTCTCCTGTTGGGAGATCTGAATGGCCTGATCGGCAAGCTGTTTGGCCTGATCGGAAACCATTAGCCGCAGCCGAATGTTAGCACTTCCGATTTCCTCTCCAGCCTTGACTAGTCGGGCGTGATGCTCCATCAACTTCTTGGTCTCTTCAGCCACCCGATCGATGTTTGCCTTGGCCGCATCCCCCATAGTCACAATCTGAGTGGTCAACAAGTCGAGATCCAAAGACTTAGCCTCATCAAGCACCCTTACCATAGGATTACGGGGTAGGAGGTGCTCACCGGTAACCTCATCGAAGGAAATATCGTGAGAACTCGGGTTCAGATCTGGATGACCCGCAAATGGGTTACGAGCCAAGCCAGGACGATCAACATAAGTAACAGAAGGATTCTCTAATGGATGCAGAGATGGTATGGACTTAGTATCCTCCCCCGTGATGTCATGAATAGTCTGGGTTGGGGGCTGAGGTCCAAGTGAAGGTTCGAACATGGAATGCCTCCTCTTTCTCTTTTGAATATCCTCTTCAATGACTCCGAGAAGAGGACGGTAGCCGACTACGCCCCCGGAACGGTCAGTCGAGGGCTTCGGTTTAGCAGAAGCTTTGAAGAGTTTGAATTGCTCGAGACAATGCTGAATGTCTGATGTCTTGGCCGCCGTACCCGTTCCTGGAATAAAAACCAAGTGTTACAAGCGTGCATGAGACTATAATCCAAGAAATATGTGAAGTTAAAAGAGTAGTCAAAAATTCACCTTGAACTGCCAGAGTTTCCCTAGCCGAAATGCTCTCAGAAGATGGACTGGCACCAGTCCCGACCTTATCAGATTTCTTCGGTTTCTCCACCAGGGCCGACCCTTCCTCCAACTTCTCAAAGGCTTGGCGGAAAGCATCATCCGTCCACTCTTGAATCTCACTTGCTTGCCCAGAGGTCAAGGCACCAACTCCACTACCACTCTCTCCTTCGCCACCGTTACCACCATCACCTTCTCCATCACCTCCGCTCTCCTCCTCGCCTCTTTCCTCCTATCCACTTTCCTCCTCCGGAACATCTGGGCATGTGCTGGGAGAGGGTCTTTCCCCCGACGACTGAAGGTATCGAGAAGGGTCTCCTCTTGCTGCTCTTTGTCGTGGCCCCTCCTTTGGCTTTGGTAGCTCTTTCCTCAGCCGTATCCCTCTGCTTGACCAAAGACTGATGTGGTAGAATCAAGTTGTGTTCTAGGAGAGTGGCATTCCATTTATGTAAGAAGCTGACCTATCCCTTCCCGAAATGGCCTCTATCTCCGCGACTATCTGAACCAGGTGATCATTCTCCACGACCGCAAAGCCACATGTTGCTAGCAAGAAATAAAAACACATAAGAAGAAGCATCCCAGTGAGAACGGAAATTATAAATAAGCTGCAACTTACAGCCAGAAGTGAAGCGGTGGATCGAAACGGTGTCATCCTGGACGAAGAATCATTCCTTCTTAAACATGGTGAACTTTTAATACAAGTCCAAGACCGGCTTGAAGGACACGGCCGATTCCAAGCTGATGTATGGGGACCCCTTCTTATAACCTCTCAAGTTATATAGATATCGAATCTCCCGGTTAGAGGGAGGTGCCCATACTTTCTCTGGAAAATCACGAATAGGCACACCAAGATAGCGTAGGAGTTGGGCTGGAGCTGGAAAGGGGCCACCTTCAAATAGGTGACGAAGCTAATTATCCAAGCATTTATTGGAGGAATGGCCCCACACATGCAGTGGTACCTACTATAAGCGAAGTATCCTTCGGGGGGATTATATGGCATGACCCCCTTCCTTGGCAACAGCATGCGTGCTCTGTCAATCCCAAAGGAGAGGGAGATAACATCAAGCTGCTCCTCCCTGAGAGAGCTAGGAAAGCAGTCAGGCGGAGAAATCAGAAGCTCTTGGGGACCATACCCATCTACTAGCAATCTCGGGGCGGGTCCACGACTTTCCGGTCCTGGCTGAGCTGGGGGCACTAAAGCAGACTCTCCTTCGTCCTTGGATTTCCTTTTATCTGATCGAGTTTCCACTTTGTGAGACATTATCTGCGATACCAGAAAAACATACTGTTAAAACAAGGAATATAGAGACATAAACATGCAAGTATATGTAGTCCGGAATTTCACTCGTAATTCAAAACATAAAAACTCAAGTATATAAGGCTCATTCGGCACTTATACAGTGTAGTCTCATTCGATGGTCAAGACACACACTCCATTCGACAATTCAAATATGAGAGTGTTGTTCGGTACTTGCAACCCCTCAAGTTCGTTCGGTAAATCGAAGTTATCAAGCTCATTCGGTATGAGTTCATTCGGTGGTTCAATCATAAAAGTCGTTCGGCAGAGGAACACTCACCTGGTCTGGCAGTTGAGTTGATTCGGTAGCTGATTGGTTCGGCTGTTCTAAGCAATCAAGTTGGTTCGGTATTCAGTTGATTCGGCTGATAAGGAAAAACGAAGGTGTTAGGCCCCTATTTATAAGCAAAAACAATGACTGGACCAGTTGGTACGGCATTAGAGACCGGATGATAGCAAAACAAAGCACGCCATATACAGGCATATGCCCTACTTTGGGGGGCAAATGTTGGGCACGTTTTTACCTACTACCGAACCATCCCTCTCCATGCAGTGCCGAGCCAACCTCCTTCCCTGCCTACCGAATCAACCTCCTTTCCATGCCCACCGAACCAGAGCCAATTCCACTCACCCACCGAACCAACTCTCCCAAGCTACCACCGGTTCCACCTACTACCGATCCAAACAACATACCACCTCCTACCAAACCAACCTACTCCACCCATTGCCGAGCCAAATTCCACCGGACCAAGGCATACCGGACCAACACTCCTAGGCCAGATTGCATCAGCCCAGGCCCACCAGCCGCTATATACATCCAAGACCCCTACCCCCAACCTCACTCTATAAATAGAGGGGCAGGGGTACAACAATGGTAGACAAGTTTGAGAGCTCAAGCACGGATAGAACTTTCAAACAACTTTCAGTTACTTGTAATCAAATCTTTGTACTTGTAATCTGAATAGAAGAGAAGAATAACTTATAAAGTGGACGTAGGCACGTTCTGGCCGAACCACTATAAATCCGTGTGTCTTTTACAATTTAGTCCCTGCTTTTTATATATTTGCATAAATCACCCAAATCACTAAGAACAACGTATAATCAACTAAATCATACGACTTGGAGGTGTTTGCCCGTTTTTTGTGCAAACAGGGAATTTTAATTTATAATTTCTGAATTTAATTAAATTGAAATTAAACACTGAAATTGATGGATTAATCAACTTTACATTAACATCTAAATTTTTTTAAGTTATTATAAATGATTAAGAAATCAAAAATGACAGAAAGGGTAAATAATTAAATTTAAATTGGAAAAGTGATTTAATTAATTAATTATTAATTTAATTTAATAACTAGAAAGTAGCCGTTTTGGCCACTGACTCGCATTTCGATGAAACTAGTTTCATCGGATCCGTAACGGTGGATTATTGAAGGATTTTAAGTTTCGTAACGATCATACTTATCGTTCGAAATCAAATGAAATCGATTTAATCGAAATCAATTGAAATCAATTTGAAATAAGCTAATTTTAACGTAACTTCTCCATATGATGGAATTAGGACTTGAAAGATGTTCCATTGAATTTAAAATATTTAAAATCATCTATTTTGATATATAGGTTGATCCATTTTTGTTCTGGAGGCAGAACAGGCTTTTCGGGTCGTTTATCATTCAATCAAATCTTGTCCGTTCATTCTATTTTCAGCTTTGCCTATAAATAACCCATTATAAACCCTAGCCACTCCTTATTTTTATTTGTCTATATGTACATCTCCTTCTCAACTCCTCATTCCAATGGAAGATAAAACCTAATTCCAAAATTCAAAAATTTAATTTCAATTTAGAAAAAAGCAAATTTTTTTTACAGATCTGCAGCAACTTCGGGTCACGCTTTGGGTTTTGGAGGTAAAAACCCTACAGCAAATTTGGTTCAGAAAGAAAATGACTCGGGTCACTCCGCGTCGTTTTGGAAAAAACTCATAGCAAGCACCAGGGATTTGAGGCGGCAGACCGATGTTGAACCCGAAGTCGACCGAGGACCAGAATTTTCCAATCTTCTAATTTTCATAACTTTTTCATATGAGCTCGGATTCACGTAGGGTTTATTTTGATGGGATCGTATCGGAATTACGGATATTTTGGCGTAGGTTTGGATGAATTCTGAGACCATTCAAATTTTGGGTCTTTTTTGAATTAAATTCGATTTAAATTCAAAGGTGAGTGTTTTAACCGACTCACAACTTCTAAAGTTTCTTATGTTTAAAAAATTGATTTGTGATGTGATTAGAAATTTATTTAAAACTATTTGGCATAGTTTGAATCATCATCTCTGTTTGTTTGAATTTATTTGGATAAATAGTCATTTAATTTATTATCGAATATAAACTGCCGGTAAATACCTCTTATTTATTATCTATTCTATAGTGATGTTATTGATTGAATTGGATGATGATTGTGATATATGTTTGATGATTGATATTGGATGAATGGATGTTGTATTCAATATTGTTATAAACTACAAGTTGTTATGGATTTTTATTTCATTCGGGATTGCGGTTTGGAATGATATATAACTGTATTTACATATTAAATTTGCGGATTGAAATGTTAAATATCCGTTTAGCTTGACCATAGGATAGAAAATTTTATGCAGACACCATGGTCTATATATAAAAATATTTTGAAATGATTCCTATGGTTTTGTAACGAAATATACGGTTTTATAGAAATATAGATTTCAGTTATTATATAAATGTTACTTTATATACATAGTAAAATTCTTGATTTTTGGCTATGTATAAATTTGTTTGGTATAAAACAAGTTTAAAAATAAAGATTGATTTTATTAAAAATGCAAAATGGTTAAGTATTTATATAAATTATATTTTATATAGAGTTTATAATGATTTTCAATAAAATTAAGGCTGAGAAGATAGATTTGAAGTCGATTTGAAATTGTATTTAATTAGAAACTTATTAAATGAAACCGATTTGGAACTTATGGAATTTGAGATTTGTACTGGATATGAGCCAGAAGTTGATCTTATTTAAGGTGAATTAAATAAATATTTCAAGTATAAATAAATTGAAGGAAACATTTAGTTATTTGTAATTTGGGTTTTATTTAAATGATAATGGATTTATTAAGTAAATATATTGGAACTAAATAATAGAAAATTGAATTTGATATATATATAAGAAATTATCAAACTTAGTTTTAAAAGTGTTGAATGCTTAAAGTTTGAAATATGTTGAATTTGGGATGGTTTATTCTATGGACCAAATCTATTTTGAAATCGATTTAATTTGAAATAGTTTACTTGGAAACTGAATTGAATTGAATTTTATGATTTGGGATTTGGTTAAATATAAAATGTAGAAATTGAGTGGTTTTGGAATTGATTTGGGAAACTGAAGAAGTTACTTTATTTTATAAAGTATTTTAATATTTAAACCATTTAAGTGGCGGAAGTTATGTTTCAAAATTATGAGTTTCAAAGTATTATGATTTGAAAGTGTTATATTTCAAGTGGTTTGATTTCGAAGTGTTGTAACTTTGAAAGTGCTATGATTTTGAAAATGGATATATTTGAAGTGAAATTGATATCGTATTGATTTGGTTTTGAAAAGGCAATAATATTTTGGTTTTAAAGTATAAACTATTTTGAAAACAACCGTGGTGTTATAATAACGATTGGTTATTGAAGAGACTGGGATTAGATATGGACATACTCTCTGTCGATACTGAAAACCACTTTAACAACCATGTACATGGTGGAGATTCCAGAATGAAGTAGGATGGTGGTGACATTCTATTAAGGTATATACGTGGACCCGACTCCCGTGAGTTCGCATGAGGTGGCTAAAACAGGAGCGATCTTGGGCCAAGGAGGTAGCCCCTCTTATCGGACAAACTTCTTCGATATTATATTCTGACTTTGAGGTTTATTTGGTGGCCAATTTTTATTTTTGATTTGGGGGTGAGGCTCGAGGTGGGCGGTAGTAGCTGCTACGCGTTACCATTAGCCCGTGTGTATAATTGGTATATCTACCCTGGCATTGCGTTATGTGCCGTGTCACCTACCCTAGCGCGTCTTGTACGAGTTTGATTTTTGTCGTACCTATGGAGTATCCTCTGGTAGCCTCCCGATCAGGAGGTATTGCGGTACTATATAGACAATTGGCACTATTACGTGTTAAGGGCTATATGGGCAACCCCATAACGCTATTTAAAAGTAAGTTTATTTTACTATAGACATTATTATAATAGTGAAATATTACTACATAGTAAATAGTTTAACGGATCCTTTGGAGATGTGAATCCCGAACATCTCTTAAGTTACTGCACTCACGTTAGACACTGGATAGGAGATGTCAAATCCCATTAACATCTTTGATGCCGTTCCACTCATATGATTTACCATTGATTTAACTTACATAAGATCTTTTAGTTTTGATTTGAGTGTTTTGTCTTTTCAATTCGCTCGGGTCAACCTGAGCATTTCAGGGTTTGAAGGCCTTACTTTTGAAGGATGAAGACGAAGATTTTATTACTATTATTTACTATATTCTTCCACTGCATTACATTGTTCCGCTGCATTGTATTTATTATTTTTGGTATGCGTAACTCTGATTCTGTGTTATAAAGTATAATCAAATGTTTTGTAAAATAGCTTCATGAACTGTTATTTGATTATTATATTTTATCATTCCGCTGCAAGATTCTATTTTTTTCTTTCGTCCTTCCTTTTTCTTACTCACCCCAATAACAATTCGCCCTTTTGTATGGTTTGAGTTTGATATGTGTGGTTTATCGTCGATTTAAAGCGTAAAAAAAGGCAGGATGTTACATTTGGTATTAGAGCTTTGGTTTAGCGAAAACCTTAGCTTTGTGGGGTCTGACTCTTTGTTAATAGGGTAGTAATACCCTATGATGAGTCGTTGTGTGTGTGTGTGAGAGAGAGCGTATTTGTTAGTGTTATGAAAGGTGTTGATATTGTGTTAATTTGTTCCGCTTTGTATTTATAAATTCCGGTTGGTGCATAGGATGCTATGACATCAGTAGGGATTTCTAAACACTTAATAGGACAGACCGACGCAATATTTGTTTTGAAATATAGGTAAATGAAATAATTCTGCCTATTATATTTTCTGCATATAGAATAATAAATTTTTATAAAGGTTATATTTGGGTGTAATATATTGGTTGTTAAGTAGTGTAATTTATAAATATTAGTAAGTCAGGATTTAAAAAGTAAAATAAATGAGAATAAACTGAAAATTTAAAACTTAACGTTCTGGGGTTTTAAAAATTCCTTTCGAATGATTTTGGAATACAATAATATTATTTAGAAGTATTTTCTGATACAAATATTTCAATATGATTTGAAAGAAATGTTTTAAAAGAAACTATGGAAAAGAAATAAGCTCTGAACTCCCTCTATGTCGCTAGGAAATATTTCGGTGATGAGTGCATGTATCATCGAAATTCATTTTCGAATTTCTAAGCGTGAAGGCCACTGTACTAGTTTTACTGCAGATTTATTTTGATAAATCAATATAAATTTTAAATTGTTTTAAATATAATTGGATATATAAGTTGTAAGTATATATAGCTATCTATTATTTTAAATGATTTGAAACGGAACCCAGTATTTCATTCTTAAGTTTCCATTAATTAATAGTTTCAATTTATTGTAGTGAAAGGGGTTGTAACTAATTAATAATTGGAACCTCTAATTAAATTAAGAGATTAAATACTAGGTTATAAATGAAATTTCAAGAAAGTTGTAATGGTAACCTATAAAACAAAGATATGATTATTGAATGTTTAATTTATTAAAAGAAATAAGATAAACTTGTATAATTTTCAATTACATTCTTGAAAAGCATATATATAACTTACCAAATATTTAAAGTTGTAATGTTTAACAAGGAGATATAATATGATATTATACAAGTAAAAATTTGAAATAATGAAAGTATTCAATGAAATTCTTTAATAAATAAGAATTTGATGTTGTATTTGTTATAAACTTATGTTATAATTGAAATATTGCGATAATAAATTGTGATAGAAAGTAAGTATTATAAGAAAGTAATTAAAAACTTAAGTAGATGAATTGATATGATAATAAGTTGAATTGAACATAAATACTATAAACAAATGAATGTAAATAAATGAAGTTATGAAATAATGAATGATATAATGCAATAAAAAGAAACTGTCATGACCTGAGTAAATGAAAATGAATAATTGCAAGTAATAAACGAAAGTAAATGAAATAAACACTAAATGAATGAATGGAAATAAAAGTTTGTAAGAAATAAATGTAAATTAAAGGATGAATCATTATATGAATGAAAAGGAGTTTAAACAATAAATGCTATGAAATGGAATTAATAAGAATGAACTTAATCTATTGTTTGAAATTGTTGTTTGTTTGGTTTATGAGTTGTTTGGGTAAAAGATACTTTTAATTGCTTAGATGTATGAATAATCTATTGAGTTTATCTAAGGCTGTTGAGTAAATGGAATGCTTCATAGTTATTTGTCACTCTATGTGATTTAAAGTGTCTTAATCCGAACAAACAAATTGTCTGTATTGCTTGAATGGTTGATTTTTTTGTGATGGTTGTACGCTTTGTTGCAAGTGATTGTTGTTTATATTGATTTGTTTGTTAGTTTTTGAAACAACTTTAAATATTTCTTTTTATATAATTATTAACTCTTTTTGGATTATATAAGCGAAATACAGGTTATAGAAGCAATTGCTACTGCTTTTGGTGTCATAAATAAGCGTTATTTGACCGACAAATAGGTATGTTTCGGATTACGGTTTATAGCATTATTATATTGTTTTTCCCGTGTTGGGATATATATTATTTTGGAGAATATATGTTGTATATTGTTATATTTGATATTATATTTTCTTCCGAGCCTCTCCGTACAAAGGAGACTCTGCCAAAAATTTTCGTAAATTTTGGACTTAGAATTTTTTTGAAATTGTTTTCCAAACTTTATTAATTTAAGTAGTCAAAGATTTAATGGTTGTAAATTGGTATATTTTATTTAAATTAATTAATTTTGTAAATTTATGTGTTTATAAATTTAATATCTTAAGTAAGATATATATATATATATATATATATATATTGATTTCTTAATTCTTCTTTTCCCTTCTTTTCCTTTTTAGGGACGAAACGTTTTGAGTGGGGGAGAGTGTAACGACCCGTAATTTTTGATAATTAAATTTTGTTAATTTAATAAGTTTTGGTAATAAAATTAAGAAAGAAAATAAAAATCTTTAATTTAATAAGGAAATCACTGAAATAAAGGTAATAATGTTAATGCAAGTTAACAAATAACTAATTTAGTGCAAACCCAATTAATTGAAATAATTGCAAGGTCATAATTGATTGTAAATAGTACATAGGGAAATAATATTCAAAGTTATATTAATTGACGAAATAATACGTAATAAGCTGTAACTTGAAAAAATCAATATTAGATAATTAATTGTAATAATTGCTGGTTGATAATAAAGTATGAATAGGATAATGAATGATTGAATAATAAGAATGGGTATCAAGATTTATTAATTTAAATTTAATAATTGGATTAGTTGGAATTAAATAAAGATTAATATTTAAATATTACGAAAATAGAAATTAAGAGGAAATTGGTAAATATTAAGTACCAAGATTTAGAACAATGTTAGTTATATCCTTATTCTAATAAAAGACATGAATAACAAAGTTTAAAATTTTAATAAATGGATTTTGGGAATTTTAATTTATAATTTCTGACTTTACTTAAATTGAAACTAAACACTGAATTTGATGGATTAATTAACTTTAAATTGACATCTAATTTTTTAAGTTATTATAAATGATTAAGAAATCAAAAATGATAGAAAGGGTAAATAATTAAATTTAAACTGGAAAAGTGATTTAATTAATTAATTATTAATTTAATTTTATAACTGGAAAATAACCTTTTTGGCCACTGACTCGGATTTGGATGAAACTAGTTTCATTGGACCCATAACGGCTGATTATTGTAGGATTTTAAGTTTTCTAACGATCGGACTTATCGTTTGATCGTACAGACTCAAAACATCTATAAATCAATTTAATTGAAATCAACTGAAATCAATTTGAAATAAGCTGATTTTAACATAATTTCTTCATATGATGGAATTAGGACTTGAAATCCGTTCCATTGAATTTAAAATATTTAAAACATCTATTTTGATATATAGGTTGACCCATTTTCGTTCCAGAGGCAGAACGGCTTTTCGGGTCGTTTATCATTCAATCAAATCTTGTCCGTTCATTCTATTTTCAGCTTTGCCTATAAATAACCCATTATAAAACCTAGCCACTCCTTATTTTCATTTGTCTATACGTACCTCTCCTTCTTAACTCCTCATTCCAATGGCAGACAAAACCTAATTTCCAAATTCAAAAAATTAATTTCGATTATAAATAAAAACAAAATTTTTTTATGGATCTGCATCAACTTCGGGTCGTGCTATGGGTTTCAGAGGCAAAACCCTGCAGCAACTTTGGGTCAGGAAGAAAATGACTCAGGTCGCTCCGGCTCGTTTTGGCAAAAACTCAGAGCAAGCACTAGGGATTTGAGGCGGCAAGCCGAAGTTGAACCCGAAGTCGACCCAGGACCAGAATTTTCTAATCTTCTAATTTTCATAACTTTTTCATACGAGCTCGAATTCAGATGCAGTTTATTTTCCTGAGATTATATTGAAATTCTGGACATTTTGGCGCTGGTTTGGTTGAATTCTGAAACCGTTTAAAGTTTGGGCTTATTTGAATTTAAATTGATTAAATTCAATTTAAATTCAAAGGTGAGTGTTTTCACCCAACTTCTAAAATTTCTTATGTTTGTTAAATTTATTTATGATGTGGTTAGAAATTTATTTATAATTGTTGACATATTTTGAATCATCATCTCAGTTTATTGGAATTTATTTGGATAAATAGTCATTTAATTTATTATTGAATATAAACAGCCCGTAAATACCTGTTATTTATTATCTATTGCATAGTGACGTTGTTGACTTAATTGGATGATGATTGTGATAAATGTTTGATGATTGATATTGGATGAATGGATGTTGTTTTCTATGTTGTTATAAACTACAAGTTTTTATGGATTTTTATTTCATTTGGGATTGCGGTTTGAAATGATATATAACCGTATTTATATATTAAATTTGAGGATTGAAATGATAAATATATATATCACTTAACCATAGGATAGAAAATTTTATGCAGACACCGTGGTCTATATATAAAAATATTTTGAAATGATTCCTATGGTTTTTTAAAGAAATATATGGTTTTATAGAAATATTGATCTCAGATATTATATAAATGTTACTTTATATATATAGTTAAATTCTTGATTTTTGGCTATGTATAAATTTGTTTGGTATAAATGAAGTTTAAAAATAAAGATTGATTTTATTAAAAATGCAATATGGTTAAGTATTTATATAAATTATATTTTTATTTAGAGTTTGTAATGATTTTTAATAAAATTAAGGTTGAGAAGATAGATTTGAAGTTGATTTGAAATTGTATTTAATGTAGAAATTTATCAAATGAAACCGATTTGGAACTTATGGAATTTGAGATTTGTAAAGGATATGAGTTATAACTTGATCTTATTTAAGGTGAATTAAATAAACATTTCAAGTATAAATAAATTGGACGAAACATTTAGTTATTTGTAATTTGGTTTTTGTTTAAGTGATAATGGATTTATTAAATAAATATTTCGAAACTAAATAATAGAAAATTGAATTTGATATATATACGAAATTATCAAACTTAGTTTTAAAAGTGTTGAATACTTAAACTTTGAAATATATTGAATTTGGGATGGTTTATCATGTAGACCAAATCTGTTTTGAAATCGATTTGATTTGGAATAGTTTATTTGGGAACTGAATTGAATTGAAGTTTATGATTTGGGATTTGGTTAAATATAAAATGTAGAAATTCGAGTTGTTTTGGAATTGATTTGGGAAAATGATACTTAATTATATAAAGTATTTTAATATTTAAACCATTTAAGTGGTGGAAATTATGTTTCAAAGTTATGAGTTTCAAAGTATTATGATTTGAAAGTGTTATATTTCAAGTGGTTTGATTTCGAAGTGTTGTAACTTTGAAAGTGCTATGATTTTGGAAAAGGATATATTTGAAGTGAAATTGATATCGTATTGATTTGGTTTTAAAAAGGCGATGATATTTTGGTTTTAAAGTATAAACTATTTCGAAAACGACTGTGGTGTGATAATAACGATTGATTGTTGAAGAGACCGGGATCGGATATGGGAATACTCTCTGTCAATACCGAAAACCACTTTAACAACCGTGTATGCGGTGGAGATTCCAGAATGAAATAAGATGGTGGCGACGTTCTATTAAGGTATATACATGGACCTGACTTCCGTGAGTTGGCATAAGGTGGCTAAAACAGGAGCGATCTCGGGCCAAAGAGGTAGCCCCTCTTATCGGACACACTCCTTTGATATTATATTTTGACTTTGAGGTTTATTTGGTGGCCACTTTTGATTTTTGATTTGGGATTGTGGCTCGAGGTGGGCGGTTGTAGCTGCTACGCGTTACCACCAGCCCATGTGCGTAATTGGTATATCTACCCTGGCATTGCCTTGTTTGCCGTGTCACCTACCCTAGCGCGCTTTGTACGAGTTTGATTTGTATCGTACCTATGGAGTATCCTCTGGTAGTCTCCCGATTAGGAGGTATTAAGGTACTATATAGACTATTGGCACTATTATGTGATAAGGGCTATATGGGTAACCCCTTAACGTTATTTAAAAGTAAGTTTCTTTTACTATAGACATTATTATAATAGCGAAATATTACTACATAATAAATAGTTTAATGTATCCTTAGGAGATATGAATCTCGAACATCACTTAAGTTACCGCACTCACGTTAGACACTGGATAGGAGATGTCAAATTTCGTAAACATCTCTGACGCCGTTCCACTCATATGATTTACCATTGATTTATCTTACATATGATCTTTTAGTTCTGATTCGAGTGTTTTGTCTTTTCAATTCGCTTGAGTCAGCCTGAGCGTTTCAAGGTTTGAAGGCCTTACTTTTGGAGGACGAAGACGAAGATTTTATTACTATTATTTACTATATACTTCCACTGCATTACATTGTTCCGCTGCATTGTATTTATTATTTTTGGTATGTGTAACTCTGATTCTGTGTTGTAAAGTATAATCAAATTGTTTTGTAAAACAGCTTCATAAACTGTTATTTGATTATTATATTTTTGTTATTCCGCTGTGAGATTCTATTTGTTTTCTTTCTTCCTTTTTCTTATTCACCCCAATAACAATTCACCCTTTTGGATGGTTTGAGTTTGATGTGTGTGGTTTATCGTCGGTTTAAAGCGTACAGAAAGGCGGGATGTTACATTCAACATGGAGTCTCTATGCCTCGGTTGTATCAAACTTATCCTACTGCAAACTTATTTCAGCTTTGGACATGATTCATAACTCAAAGCTAGCCCTAAATCAGTCCAAGTAATTCCTTCCTTCGTATTCTCTTCAACTACAATGGTCCAACAATCCAATGCCTCCCCTTTTAATTACAAGCAGCCATCCTCAAGTAATTCCTTCCTCTGCATTCTCTTCAACTACAATGGTCCACCAATCCAGCACCTCCCCTTTTAAATGCCAAGCCACCCTCCTCTTGATATGGACTTCCTATACAAGCTCCCAAAATATATGTTCATAGTCGTTAATCCAAGCCTTTTTTCCCATAAAATATCCAGCTCATGCATATGCCCGTCCTTCCATATTATGAAAGTCTTTACACATTTTTGGAAAGTCTAGTAGGCGGGGTGTTGCATCAGTAGGCGGGGCAGCTACTGTCGCTGGTGCACATGTTAAGGAACGAGAACTTGCCCCCACATGCGTTAGGTAATTCTTGAACCATTCTAGCGTACCTTGAATGGTGGGTGTCTCTTAAGCGAAGGGATTCCTAGCCTCCGAGCTATTGTTTCAACATAGTCTACTATCTATAGGATTGAGCTTTTTGTTACAACTTCCTAAGATAGTATTATTTGTTGAAATTAATATTTTCCTAGTATGTTTGCATATGTTTATAAAAGTATGTGTATATATCAGGGTATTGAAAAAAAAATTCAAAAATAACAGATACGCACTCTTACGTATACCTATTCCCATTGATCGAGTAACCTAAGATCTGGTAGAAAATGTGATATCGCTCTTTGAAACTGACCTAATTTTCAACCCAATAAAAGCCTATTGAAATTTAGGCCCACTCCCAAGCTAGCATTTGGTTGATAAAATTGATACAATGAACAATATACAGAGCGATCAATGCTTTCAGAATCTCACAGTAGAGTGGATACAATATAATAACAAAAATAAGTACCAATTACATAAATACCATATCTCAGAAACATAATATATATCATCCTAAAATCTCCATAATACAAGATCTCAAGATAACATCAACTGGTCTAAAACTAGATGTATCAAAATATATCAAAAACATCGATAAATAATGCAAATGCCACAAATCTTCGCCACCACCTCTGTCTTCTCCATCGACATCCTTTCCCTCTGACCAGTGGGTTGTAATGAGGAGGGAGTCTTAAAAACAATGTATGGTGAATGAAAATCTCAACTCTTACCATAATAGTATTTGTGTGACATTATTTGGGTAAGTAATTTGTCCTATGCATCTTATACTATATTCCACCGAGTATACCTCCAACTGTAAGCCAAAGGCTCTTCCAGTCTAACTCCATAACTCTAATATGGGTGCAATGCAACTTCTGTCAATAATGTCCTAACGATGCGGTAGAAAGAACCCAAGCCACTTAGTACCTCTTTAATTGGAATTAGGCGGATGCTGACCATTTAATAATTATACCTTCGGTAGATACACGTCATTTAATACTTAAACCCATAGCGGGCCCCTCTTTGTTACTCCTTACCAGGCATCACAAGAAATCACACCAGGCCACTTAATACTTTTTTTATGAAAAGAGGTGGATCTTGCAATAGTGTGAAAACCCAAACCTTAATGGGTTCGAATTTTTGCTAAATTGAAATCCCAAGTCCATCAAAGTATGGATCGTTGGTTTTGGTGTCTTACAAAAAATGCATATAGAGTACTATCGATATAAACTCACAACAGAATAGTAAAGTGTAATAAAACGTATAGTCAGTGACCAATGTTGTCACCTGATATCATGTGTAATGATCTGCCTTTTCGACCTCCAAATGTCGATTCCACGGTATTATTGTGTTGAGCATCCAAGAACTGGAATGATAGACTATTAGGGTAAAACAAAAAAAAACTAACAAAACAAGAAAGAAGGAGCACAATCTCAGAATCTCACAGCGGAACGATAACATATACTATCAAAGACAGCACAAACAGTCACTCTAAAATACAAAGAAATTTAGAAATACAATTTTAAGTACAATCACTAGCTCGAACAGTTATGACAACCTATCCTCACAAATTCTAATGTATACAATAATTTTAAAGCACTAGAAATAAGAATAATACAGTAGGTGAATCATCTAGCTCGTTACCTCGAGCTCCACCGAACATTAACGAAAACATTCTATCTCAAACTACTCGAAAGAGCATATGAGGAATTTAGGGAAAAATACCACCGTCAAACATAACTCTTGTATGAGAAACTCAAGAAATATATGGCCACATATAACGGCACTTTTAAGACTACAAGGAATGTTATAATAGTTATCCCTTAAAAGAACCCATGTCTAGTGAGTACATAAGGTTATATAACAGGTAATATTTAGGGTGAGAATATGAATTAAAAATAGCTGTGATGCTTACATTGATCACACCACAACAATACTGAAGTATAATAAAACCACTAAGGTACGAATGCATATGGATTTTCCACGGTGATCTCTTCGGTCGACACTGAATCTGAATTCCATGCACAAGGATCAAAAACCATCTTCCAAGCGTTGTACATCTCTAGATAAAATATACCATAAGATAAACACAACTGGCCCACGCCCGAAAACATAGAACCATGCACCATCAACTACCATGTGCAATATCAATAAGCCTACTTTAGATATAGAGTTGATATACCCTAGTGCAGTTTTAGCTGATCCTTAAGTTATGCATCCTATTCTGTCTTTAGCCATTTGCAATGTCGATGTCAACTTTGGCATCTTTCATACAAGTCTTCATCACTTGAATAGAAGACGAACCCTAAAATGGATTCCCACATCTCAGATAGATCATAAATCTCTACATGGATCCAGGCATCTTGAACAGATCTTAAATCTCCACATAGACACCAACATAAGTCCTTCGATGAATGCTAGCCCTGACCACTCTCTTGGACTTAACCTTAGGATAGACAGTTTAAATCTATAGCATTCCACTTCACAACCCTTCCAAAACATAGAACCCGTATATAATTTTTGAAGTGGCATTCAGTAAATTAAACATTTGATCCCAATCTATTCAAAACCGAAACGATGAATTTCTAGTTAACTCAGTTTCGATTCTTTTAGAACTAAGCAAACAATTCAAAAAGAGAAGTCCCCCTAGAGGATCTCATATATACAAGATCCTAAAGCTAGAGACATTTCATACCAATTCTCCGCCCTAGAGGTTCTCTAATCATATGAAACCATGAAGCTTTTAGATACTCCCCATGTTAATTTTGTCAAGTTCAATAGCCGACTAATCAACTATCACGTTCAAAATAAACGTTGACATATGGAATCCATGTCTCGTATACTTATCATGTTTTTGATATTTTCAACTTACATTATCCCTCAGTCAAGAGTGAAGCTAGGTAAGTTAGAACACTGGTTGCATTAAAGTCTTGCATAGACACTTCATTCTCAACTCTCTAGATAGACAAGCATACTTCATTGGCTTTTAATGCTAAGTACACGACTAAATGTTTCCTATGAACGAGTGAGTAAACAACATGATTAACACATTTCTAACATTCCAACTTAATTATTCCTTAATTAAGAGGGAAGTCGGTAGGTTAGAGCACTATTTCTTTTATCTCTACTCGAACATCAATATTAACTCTCACAAATAGAGAAGTCTACCTCGTCGGTTTTTAGTGTTAAGTATAGCTAATTACTTTTTATAATAAATAACACACAAAACAAGATTAATTCACGTAAGCGACTTCTAATCCCTTTTGATCTAATCAATCATTTTATTAATTAAACCTTATTTTTTAAATATTTGTATATATATATATCTAATATATTTACAAAAGATATACATATGTATGTATACTACTTTTTAACTATTCATTTCTACTCTTTCCATACATAGAAATGTATCCATATTCTTATTCCATATGGTACAAGAATATTCACAAATCTTAAACAACATTTCACATTTGCACAAGTATTCTTTAATGGGTTGAAAAATTGTCATTAAAACATTTTTACTACAAACCCAAATCCATTTCACTTATAATTTTCTTTAAAACATTCTTTTAAAGATTTGATTACCTTACCAAGTATAATAAAAAAGGTTTAATGATAAATGCTGTTAACACGTCGTCACAACAAACCCAGATCATTCCATACTTGTCATTATCTTTAAAACATTTATTTTAATGCTCTAAATTTATCTACACTTATTAAACAAGGTAATATACTTGTTAATAACTTTGCAAAACCATTTATTATAACATAAGTGTTATAATCCAAAACTTCCTTCCATTATATTTTTTAAATACTTAACATGCTTTTCCAAACTTATATATATACTTTAAAAATACTTGTAAATGGGTTTTAAATATTTATGTAAAATATTACATAAAAACAATTAATGTGTAATCTAATAAAAAAATTAAAAAGCATGTTTTATAATTTAAAACCCTTTACTTTTGAAATACATAAATAATTATTAGAAATATATAAATATTCTAAACCACTTTAAAAATACTAAAAACCATGTTAAGAAACATCACTAAAAAGATTATGGAATAAAACCAAATTTAAATTTCAGTTTGAAACACTAAAAACCTTAAGCAACTTACTACAGCATTTATAACTGCTGTTAAAAGTCCTTGTTAAAACAACATAGAAATGTACAATCTTTGCGACCAGTTCTAAACTATTAAACAAATGAGCTAAGACTTTAAATTTTTGAAGTAAGTAATAATCAAAGGGTGCTTTAAAAAAATGGAAATAAAAACCTTAAGGATATCTTTTAATTTATTTATAAAAGTTTCTGAAAACAAGCTATATTTTAAAAGTGTATTTATTTTTACTCTAATTTAACCACTTTTTTACTAGTTCCAAAATCTTTTGAACTTTAATGTTTCCGTTAAAAATTAAAATAGTAGTACTTATTAAAAATGCAAGGAAATCCCTAAGAATGTCTATCAAATTAATTACTTAATTCCTAAAAATAGTGTATTTCAAAGTGCTCATATAGCGACCTTCTTCACGATATAACATTTTGCATCTTTGTTTCACAAGTTAATGAATGAATTAATATCCATAATTTTCCAATAATAAGTGCACTTATATGAATTATCAAAAACACAAAGAAGCCCCTAGGATGTCTCTTAAAGTTGACTTTGAAAATCGCTAAACATGATGCATTTTCAAAGTGCATCCATAGAGACCTTTTCGCTTATAACTTTCACAACTTTGGTTCACAATTTATATAACCCTCCAAATCATTAATTTATTATCCCATGCACCAAATAAGTGTGTAGAATAACCAAAACAAGTTATACCAGGTTAAGATCATAGATCTCTAATTTGCACAAATTAAAGTTAAGGGATGTCGAAGTGCACTTATAGCGACTATTTTCGCTTCAAACACTTTCAAACATACTTCAATTCAACACACAGGTTATCCAATCATATAAAAATCAATTCAAGGCCATGCCACATGTTATAGAAGATAATAGAAGTGAGGTTATATAATATAACATTGTCATTTGCTTTCAAAAGCAAGAGGGGTCCAAAACTATACCGTTAATTAGTTAATGTCACTTTAACTTTATATTTCAACCACTAAACACATATACACATACAAGATAATGAGAAAACTCGGTTAGATTCAAGCCAAACACATGCTCAAGCACTCCCAAAGACAACAAAACTTCCTACCATCTTCAACTACATAAAGGTCCAACCATTTGCACCAAAACCACAAAACCAAGCTCCCATCTCCTCCTTTGCTCATAGTCGCACCAAGATCCTCCATTTTTCTCATCTGCCTTCCACTTTGACTTTAGATTTATGCTTCCTAAGGTGTTCTAAGGTGTTGGTCAAATTTTGGTTTAGTTTGAAATATATTTAAACTAATTAGTGAAAGATTAGTGAAGAACAAAGTGGATTAGTGCTGATCCACTTCCACTATTTCGATCTATTGTTCCATTTTAAACTTTGCAAAGTTATGAAATGTTTAACACACCAAATCCCCTTCTTTACATGGACAAGATCATCCCAAATGATTCCGCAATGTACCTTGCATGCTTTTCACTTTAATGAAAATATCTCTTAGCAAATTACCCTTTACCCTTACACACAAAATATCTTCTATGACATCACCAATGACATCATCAAAAACTTTATTTTCCATAAATGATAAAATCTTTGTTTCATATTAATGATTATCTTGGCAAATATGTGTATGCAGAAAATGTTGAACAACTTATAACAAGTAAAACGTTGTTCATCAACAAAATAATTTTCGGTCACATTATCGATATTTTTTTAAAGTATATATTTTTGTAAAAAAATCCATAAAAAGTTTACCATTATTACTGTTGATTTAAGAGGGGGTTAACAAGGTTAGTAAATCATTTCAATAACATTTAATCGCATATTCAAAGATTTAAACAATTCAGATATTTAAACACGAAGTGTTCGAAATTCTAGGTCGTTACATTCTCCCCCACTTAGAATATTTCGTTCTCAAAATTCCAACATGAGCAAAAAATGCAACAAAATAAACAACCACTTAAAAATACTCAACAACATTCAGTCACTAGCAAATGTAACTTATGGATTGTCCAGGTTCAAAAACCCTCTAGTCAAACAAGGATGATAAACAACCTACTAAGCATATCGTATGCTTAATGGCATCAGGTCATTACTTAGTCGATTATTCATACTACTTCATAACAAATTGAAGAGTCATCTCATAAACTCTCCATAAGGCAGCAAAGTATAATATGCGTATACTAAAGCCCATACGATGCACATGGACCATTTGTATGCAATATTTGTTCTTATCACTTGCTCTATCAAATAAATTTTACTTCCAAACTAGCATAGATCACTTGATCTCTCTAGTGCAGACTCTGATTAGGTTCTTTGGCTCAAAAACTCCATTCTCCTTACATAGTCATATACTATATAGAAAACATTGGGATCGCATCAAGAATGTGTATCTAGTGTTCGCCGTCAAGAATCGGGTGCGAAATCCTTGTTTGGACCATGTGAACCACCATGAAACCAAGCGCTGGATCAAGAACAATCATGTGAATATAACAATCTATGTATAACTTATGTATTTATCCTATTGGCTTGTTAGCTTGCACCAATTACTTTCTAGTCACATTCATTTATACAAATAGTATGTCTAATTAGATATTAAAATCATTTATGGACCATTTCATAAAACATTACTTCAAGTTTATAAACATTTTTAACTTAATTTCATACTCGTATAATACTCCATCATCCAAAGAGTACGTACTAAACATCAAATTTATTTTACTTATCGAGGACGTTCAACACATTTATAGCTTGTTTTTAACTTACTACCTCCTCTATTCAAGAGTTTCAAAAATTCAACTGTTATATTTTCGAAAACACTTAATTACAATTTCTATAGCGATTTGGAATCTTTGACTATCCAAAATCACCGAAATATCCATTTCATTTTAACAAATGAAAACTACCAAACAATGTATTATCGCATGGTGCACATACCAAACCGTCCTAATGCATAGGCTACATGCATCTATAAATTAATTTAATGAAGCCTTGGTTATTTTACTAAACTCTCTTTTCTCCATAGAGAAAACAGAAAAAGATTTCACAATTATTTGGGTCATGCCACTACCACTCGGGCACCCTACGTAGCATACATACTAATCTTTTCTACATAAAAAGTTCATATCAAATTTCTTTTAAAGAAATCGTTTAGGGCTAAACACCCGGGTTTTATTTTAAATCATTTTGAAATAATAATATATACATATATCTTTTGTATATCAAATCATATTTTCAGGATTAAATCAAAATCTATTATTATCAAAAAAAACTTTGTAGCAAAACTATTATAGTAGCATCCCAACATAGAAACTCAAAAATGAACGCTAACGATGCTACGGTCATCAACACATTTATTTTCAAGTGGCAGGATTGAGTTCAGCATGTTGAAATCATACCTTATGGACTAAATTAAATCATTTAAAGCTGTATCAAATACTTCGTAAATATTACTAAGTACCATAATATCAATTTCCTAAACCAATTTTTTTAATATTTATTTTCAAATAATACAATTATTATTTTCTAAAACCTTGAAAAACATTTTCAAGGACACCAACATTTATGTTCTCAAAACATCAATTTAAATCTTCTTTCATTTATAAACATTATTTTATAAATCAAAATTTTATAAAATCATTTTCTTATATAAAATCTTTTAATAAATGTTTGTTTACAAAATATCTCATATTCCTTTTAGATTATAACAAACAAATTTTGCTAAAATTAACTTTTAACCCAACATAATCACTGAATGCCTTATAGTCAAACTATGAAACTTGATTCATACGGTGTTCATTTCAATGAACCGACAAATACTATCTACCTATCTCATGTAATAGAAAGGTAAACTGCTTCTAAACTGGTCGAGCATAAACCAACAATCAATAAACAATATTCAATGCTCGTAAACTGGCCGACCACGACTAAGTTAATAAAGCTATAAATGATAATAATTCCTAAAAACTAGTCAATTATATCAAATCATTCTAGAAATGTTAGCGATGCTCATAAACTGGCAGAGCATGGCTAAATAAATCATTGAGAGATAATAGATAAACGTCATTAATCCCTACATTAATTAAAGTACATTTCAACTTATATTTCTATAAGTTACCTTATATAAGATCTTTAATTTTCGTTACCGAAATCAGGGCTATTATGTTATTGGTTATCGTTACCATTTGACAAATAGCGTTACTTGGAATTACCTTCAAGGCATACGTTTATAACAAATGCAAATGCACTCTAATATATGCAATACACTAAACTCACACTTGGGCGTTCCATTACCTATCTCTTAATGAGTCATATCCTACCAAAGAAAAGGTTCTTGCTTAACCATCAGATTTGATACAAGATGCAATGATCCGTCTTTTCGACCTCCAAAGGTTGGCACAAATACATTCACGATGTTCTTATGCCAAGGATCCAAGTGCCAAAAGACAAATTGTAAGGGTAAAACTAAAAGAAAAAAATAGAACAAGAAAGAAGGAACACATTATCTGAATCTCATAGTGGAATGATAACATATAATATCAAAGTATAGCACAAACTTTCACTCTAAGATATAAAGTGGAACGACCCATAATTTTGAACGTTTTATAATTAAATATCAAAATTATTTAAATATTTAAATCATAGATTTGATGTAAATAAAATGATTTCGAATGCTTATTTGAATTCTATTTAAATAATAGTGATAATGATAAACTTTTAATCTATAATTAAAGTGATTAAATTGGTTTTAATAATAATTTTATTTGATTAACTTGTGAAATTATCATCCCGGGACATTGTCTTGGATTTTGACGGAACTAGTACCATTAGGACTAGAATAATAAGGTGATCTGTGTAGACGAGTTTCGTGATGATCGGATGTACTGCATGATCGAGCAAACTCGAAGCTCATAATGAAAATAAAAGAGAATATAATATAATTTCTCATATAAAGACAACTTAACTTCTAAGATCTACTTTCATTATTCTTTCTTCCTTCTCCAATAAACTTAGCCGCCTCCATTTTTATCCTTAATCAATTAATTCAAGTGCTTGGGTTAATGAAAATCAACGTCGTTTGTTTCGTTGAATCTGTGCAGTTAAAAGCTTCATTTTGGTACGCGTGAAGTTAAGAGAGATTAAGTTTGGGTGTGCTCGACTAGGAACAACCAAAGTTAGGGTTGAAGATAGCTAAATATTGAGGCATCGATTGGTGAATAGGAGGATAGTGTTGGTTTATTCAAGCGAAGCCGAGGAGGTTGGAGGTGGTTAAAGGTGACACAATTACCTATTGCAAATTGTGACATGTTGATTGTTGCCTACTAGGTCACATTCACGCTTTTATTTATTCGACTAGAGGTGAAATTGGTTGCATGGTTGGACCCGGGATGTGACGATGAGTAGAATAGAGGTAGTAGGAGGTGCTTTGGTGGTTGAAGAAGGCGCACGACTTGTACAAGTTGTGGGTTTAGGGCTACAGGCGGATTTCATGTAACATCCCGCCTTTTCGCACACTTTAAACCGACACACGTGTCAATTCAAAGCATACGCAAGGGCGGATTGTTATGGGGTAAATAAGAAAAACAGAGAAGAAATAAAAACAAAACAGAATCTCACAGCGGAAGGATAAAATATAATAATAAATATACAGTTCATAAATGGTTTACAAACACTTGTTATTCTTTACACAATAAATATCAGAGTTACACATACCAATACAATCAATGCAGCGGAACAGTATGAGTGTGGTGCGATACTATAAATAATAATAATACAAATCTTCGTCTTCGTCCTCCAAAGCTAAATCTTCAAATCCTGAAACGCTCGGACTGACCCGAGCGAATTTGAAAAGACAAAAACACCCGAGTCAGACTAGAATATCTTATGTGAGTTAAATAAACAGAAATAAATATGAGTACAGTAACTCAAGAGATGTTCGGGATTTACATCTCCTAAGGATCCGTTAAACTATTTACTATGTAGTATATTGCGCTATTATAATAGTGTCTATTTATAAAATAAACTTACTTTTAAATAGCGTTAAGGGGTTACCCATATAGCCCTTAACACAAATAATGCCAATAGTCTATACAGTACCGTAATACCTCCTGATCGGGAGGCTACCAGAGGATACTCCATAGGTACGACACAAATAGAAACTCGTAGTAAAGGCTCGGTATGGTAGGTGACACGGCACAACTAGGCAATGCCAGGGTAGATATACCAATTGCTATCGAGGATGGTGGAAACGCGTAGCCGCAGTTACCGCCCACCTCGGACTAACTCCCCAAAATCAAAATATAGAAGTGGCCACTGAATCAATCCAAGTCAAAGTATAATATCGAAGAGGAGCGTCCGATCAGAGGAATGACCTCATTGGCCTGAGAATCGCTCCTATTTTAGCCACCTTATGCCAACTCACGGGAGTTGGGTCCACGTATTTACCTTACAGGAAACGTCGCCACCACCTACTTCATTCTGGAATCTCCACCGCGTACACGGTTAGTCAAAGTGATTTTCGGTATCGACAGAGAGTATGTCCATATCCGATCCCGGTCTCTTTGCCAACCCATCGTTATTATAACACCGCGGTCATTTAAAAATAGTTTATACTTTAAAACCAGAATATAATCCATTTCAAAACCATAATATTACGATATCATTTCTTCTTTAAAACCCAAAAAGATTCATTTTGATATTATTTTTATAAAACCCAAATCAATGATATCATTTCCCAAATATAAATCTTTTCCAAAAATTATTCCACTTTTAAAATTTATAATCCCTTGTAACTAAATATTTGAATATTAACTTTCAACATAATACTTCGAAATCCATAGTTTTTAAAACCATTACTTTCAAAACTAAATGGTTTGGATATTCAACCGTATATAAAATAAGTGGTTTAACTTAAATGTTGCTTTGAAAAGAAATATTTCTCGTGGCTTTACAATACATTTCTTTATTTAAAGTTAAAACCAAAATTTAATATCGCTTCAAGTTCCAAAGCCATTTCAATAAATTCATATATATACGTATATCCATTTTGAGTATAAATATTTCAACTAAAGTTGGATTTTATTCTTTCAAATCAAATGTTCTATTAATTAGCCTTGAATATTCACATAGAATCCATAATTAATAAGACTTCAATTTCTAGTAAAATATATATATATATTTCCAAATTCAAATTTTACTAGAATATTCATTTCAAAATATTTTGGGAAAAATCCAATTATAAATATCATATCTTTAAAATTTCCAACTTAATATTTAAACATAGGATATAAATCATCAAACTCCATTTTCTTAATTTTCTTCCATTTTTAATAAAGAGATTTATACACCTTTTAATTTCAAAAATTTCAACTTCATATGCATATATATGGAAGAATAATATTTATACCATATAAAATTTAAGATTATCATAAACCGTATTCTATCCAAACCTTAGAAATCACATAAAAATAGTTATATATAGACCGCGGTGCCTGTATATAGTTTTCTATCCTCTGGTCAAGTGATACGGATATTTATCATTTCAATCCGCAATTTAAAAAAATAAAACTGCGGTTGTATATCATTTCAAACCGCAATCCCGAATGAAATGAAGAATGCATACTAACTTGCAGTTTAATGATATCAAATAAAACATCCATTCAATAACACATCCATCATCCAATCGCAAACATCAAGCAATATCAATCAATAACAATATATGTTTGGTAATATACAACAGGTAATAATTGGCAGTTTTATTTCAAATTATATTTATCAACTATTAATCTAACAATTTATATTCAGTGATAATTTGACATAACTGTTAACTAGCAGTTCATATGCAAACAATAATTTCTAACAGCCAATTAACACGCAATAAATCAATTAAATTAACAGTTAAATTCAATAAAATGCAATTCTACAGATATGAATGAAATAACATGCCAAAAGCTCATAAATAAATTTCTATTCGTTTCTAAAATTTATTTAACAAACATAAAAGCTTCTAGTAGTTGTGAGTGGGTTAAAACACTCACCTTTTGAATTTAAATCGAATTTAAATTCGATTTAAACCCAAAAATTCGCCCGTCTCGGAATTCGTCCAAACCAGCGTCATCAAGTCCGGAATTAAATTACGATCCTAACAAAAGAAATTTCGTTTGAATCCGAGGTCGTATGAGAAAGTTATGATATGAGAAAGTTATGACGAAAAATGGTGATTGTATTCAAAATTAAAAATAAACAAAATGACACACATTAAAATATAAACTTGCCACGTCATTCTGAAAGATGCGCAACATCAGCTCACTCGCACGAATCATTTTCCGAGGCCACCACATATACTTGCAACCCTAAACGAATAAATCTCCCAATCCAACCACTGATTCGATGCAAAAACCACATAGATGCACTCCCCTACGTTCCCTCGTCAAAACCCAGAAATCGTTTCTCCATCCGACGAAGTTTTGTGCGACGATGATGAACGGTTTTGGGGCTGTTTGAATTTATTCTGGATGAACGACAGCTCCAATTGAAAAACGAATTGCACCAGTAGATTACGCGTATCGAAAACATCAACATATATTTTTTTGAGAATTTTCTGAGGTGTTTGAATTTTCACTGAATTTTGCAATTTGAAATTTGATCTGAGATGTATACATTGAGGAAGAAAGAAGGTTGAAGAAAATGAACGTACAGCAGATGAAAAAAAAAGGAGCTAGGGTTTATAACTGTATATTTATAGATAGGCTAGAGGTAGGGTAGCTAGACTGGATACGCGAACGTACGGAATAAACTATGGCCCAAAAAGCCTGCTATGCCTCCGGAACCGAATTTGTTAAAACTATATATCCAGATAGGTATTTTAAAATATTCTGAACGCGATGGAAAAAGTTTCGCGACCAAATTCGATCGTATGAAGAAGTTATGCTGAAAACAAGATTTCCAAATTGATTTTAAATTGATTTTAATAAAATTGATTTCAAGGCGTTTCGCGTCCGTACGATCAAACGACAAGTCCGATCGATACGAAATTTGAAATCCTATAATAATTCACCGATACGGATCCGATGAAACTAGTTTCGTCGAAATCCAAGTCCGTGACAAAAATGGCTATTTTTAATATTTATTAAATAAATTAAAATAAATCATAAAATCCAAATTTTCTTTCAACTTTAAATATTGGCCAAATTTCATTACTTATATAATCCAATCAATTCCAAATGATTTAGCAAGCTTGGATGTGAATTAAAATTTATAAGTATATCAATTTGCAGTGTTAATCTCTGCACTTCTTATTATTTGGGAATTATAAATTTTATTCTCAAAACCCAATTATTTAATCTTATACTTTTATACTCTCATCTTAATCTAATTAAATAAATAACTTGATTTCCATTTCAACTCATTTTTAATTGCAATTAACCTTTTTACCATAAATTAAATCCCAAATTATAAATAAACTTTTATTTCCATTCCCTTTTTCTCAACTGTTTATTAATTCCCATCCAAATGAATTCAACATTATAAATTTGATAAATTTATTAGATTTACTTCCTTTCTATATTTCTAAGTTATTGTTGTCAATATGAACATTAGTTTAAGATTTCACTCAAATGTTTACCAATTCCAATCTAAACTCAATAACGTCATAATTAACGTTAGAATCCGTTTTATTATGCATAAATTCTAAATTTTACTGACCCAAATTTTCTTCTTTTCATTCCATATTAATTGTCAATCCCATAGAAAAATTAACATTAGGTTCATACCTTTTTACAAATGACTCCAATTTCTTCCAAATAATAATTACATAAACTATTAAATATTAAATCCATTAAATTGCAATAAATTCAATTGATTGCAATTTATTTCCAAATAAATTTGGATTTCTATTTGGTTATACACAAAATTCCGTTATCACTTGCCTAACAAGGTTACTATCACTTAAGATCTCACTGCATCCACATTTTCACATTTTCATTTCCTAGTTTCTTTACTTTATTCTACATAATTTATTACAAATGGGATTTTCTTTGGTTTACATCTTATTTGTATTTAACATTTCTCAATCACCAATTCATTTCACTTTAACTGCGGTAAATTGGCGGATAAATTGAATTTGATTCCCAAAATCTAAATTAACAAGAAACAAGGGTAGGTAACATACAATAGTCATTACTCCAAATTCTAGTCACCTAAATAGGCTTTTATTCCTTGCAAATAAATGTTACTATTTATTTTCATAGTACAAATCTCAATGATTATTCCATTTTATATTGCTTAGGTCATTTATAGTCCACTATACATATCTACATAAATGGGTAATTTATTCAATTCATTAAGTGTCAATTCTATTAAGCCCTGTTTATATCTTTATGCATTCTTCTATTACTTTACAAAAGGGAATAACTTTTAAACTCATACACTTAATAACAAAACCGTTATAAATCCAATAAACTTCCAAATCCAAGTTTGTACACATTTTACACAACTATTATGATTTCTCACAAACGTTGAATTTATTAAATGACCATTTATTATAATTTAATTCCCTTAATTGAATCAAATGCTTATTATTATATATATTCTTTTCATTCTACCATTCCTTCCCATTTTAAATTCATTAACGTATTTACACATCTCTATCTTTCAAATATAAAATAACCAAACTGATTACAAACACTATTTCTATCAATTTTCATAAGTTTGTTCAAAACTATACTTTTGTTTACATAAAATAAATTTTATGTTTCTATTAGTTTTCTTTTCCTTTCACTATAGGCATAAATTATTACTATCTACACTAATTACATCTTTGTATTAATGAATACCATTTAAGTTAATATTTATACTAACATTCACAAATTCAACATTTATTTGTTTCTTCAAAATTACTTTAAATCAAGTTGTGAAAATTTACATTATCCACATCTATTATCATAAAATTATATAGTTACACTAAATTGCAACCACTATCAAATTTCTACATTTATTCTTAACCAAATTAGAAATTATATTAATTCATTTTATTAAATATCATAAATTTAACGGGTCGTTACATTTCAGTAGGGAGATGTGGCCATGTCATAGTGGGAGTCAACGTGTCAAGCACGCAAAGAGATGATCAATGGAAATGACGGCGGTGGATTTTTCAAACGATGCTCCATATCATCGAGTGTATATGCACTGTGTGGTTGGGTGGGATTTGGAGCGTGCACAGTAGGGGATAGAAGGAAGGAAGAAAGGTTAGTGGAAATTATTATTTTTCTTAAAGTATCATCTTAAATAATTTAATTATTTCATTCAAAATCTTATAAAACATATAACTTTTACATACAAGGTTCAATCAAGAGTCATCTTCGCCGTTGCACTCGTATTAGGATTCTCCACTTTTAAGATTTGTTTAGGCTTCGGATAATTTACTCACCAGTTGACTGTGTAATGTTGTGTATATAATTATTGTTGTGTTAAAATATAAATAGTATAATAAACAATGCAAGTTATTACTTTTGGACCACTTCTTATTTTGTAAAAAAAAGACAAAAGTACTATGTCGTATAATCTCTCTTTTAATCATTTATAGCTTGTATCATGGCCCAGACTACTTGTTTACATGTTTGCATTGTTATTTGATTAAATTGGAAATTATGTGTCAATGGTTGAAGCGAAAATTGTTGCTACAAATGCACTTGAAATCCCCTATATTTAACACTTGTTAAATTGGTTAAAAGTGAATATGTTATGAAATATATGTCGGATGATTCAATATACATGCTTGGTTGTGTTTTACATAAAGGGATTGGTTTGGAAAGTTATAGAAATTATGATTGGAAGTTGTGATAGTTAAAGAAAAAAGTTGCTACGGATGCACATTGAAATCACTTTTTGTTCAGTGGCTTTAAAGTTAATTTTGAAAGACATCTTAGGGCTTCTTTGTATTTACTATAAGTGAACTTATTTATAGGAAAAAAAACAAGGTTTAATATATTACTAAAGTGAATTATGTATTTTAAATAAATGGGTTTAAATTATAAACTAGCTTTTTATGGTTCTATTAAAGTATAGAATAAGTAATCTTAAGTGGATTTTTAAATAAATGTTTTAAACTATAGTATAAGTATATTAAAATATAAATAGTTTTAAGAAAATTAGTTAAATATTTTATTAAAGTATTTTAAAGTTTATATAACAAATTGTCCTTTGGATTGTTTTCTACATTATAAAGTGTTTATAAAAGCTTGGAAAGGTAAGTTAAGTCTTGAATGAAGAGACAAAGGAAGAACTGGATTATAAAATTTAAGTTATAATGAATAATTTTTTAAAGTTAAGTAAAGTTATTAACTTGTTAAATTTGAGATATTATTTGATCTTTTAAGGGAGAATGTTTTAAGTGATAATTATAAAGGGAATGATTTGGTTTGTTGTGACATTGTTTGAGTAACAATTGTTTTAAACCCGTATAGATGCAATTTAATCATTAAATAGAGTTTTAGAGATAATGATTAAGTGGAATGTGGTTTGGGTTTATTGTAAACAATGTTTTAGAAACATTTATTTTCAAACCTTGGAATAATATTTTATAGTGTTAAAATACTGTTAAATGATTTTGGGAAGTACTTAGATCTTTAATAATGGTATTTTAAAGATAATAATAAGTATGGAATCTTTTGATAAAAGATAGAAAATTATAAGTTTAAAGTATAAAAGAGCAAAGGGGTTTATAGTAACTGTGTTTGATTTATATTTGTTTTTAAACTCTTTGACTGTGTTTTAAGTGAGTAAAACTTTTTATTGATTTGAGAATATATTTATACCATTGAGAAAAGTATATGAATACTTTTGAGGGTATTGAAATGTGTAGAAATGGATGGTGAAGTATTAATTAAATAGTGAAGTTTAATTAACAAGTGAAGTTTCATTTATAAAGAAGTTTACTAAGAAATAAAACGAGTTTTACTAATAAAAGAGGTTTTTAATTAATAAAGGAAGATTAATTAAAGAGTGGATTTGAGTCATTTGTATGATTTGATCGTGCTTGTGTGTATTGATCATGTTTTATGTGTTACTAGCGTATGGATGGTATACGGGACTTAGTTTCCCTTATATGTTCATTGTCACTTTTTTTGAAATAGGCCAAATATAACTCTGGAAATATATAGAAGAAACAAGAGAATTATACATTATAGTTATCTTTGGTGATGCTATACTGTACGTATAAAATCATTTTACTCTTCTATGAAAAATGATTAGGAAATCTGTCCAATCAAGCGGTTAGGAGGTGATCTCCACACTTATGTATCGTCTGTTTATTTCCTCTAGAACCGAAGTTGAGTTTACTAGAAATATATCGATTGGCTTTGGAGTGTCTGCTAAGCAGGGGAGTGTACTTATATCAGATGACTCAAAATTGTAACCACTTTAAAACTATATACGTCATCTATACTTTGGAAGAGATTCGTGATCTGTTCAGTATGCTATAATCTATATGAAGATTCATCATTGGTTTGAGATGTTGAAATTATGTGGAGATTCGAGATTTGTTTGAGATGCTCAAAAACAAGTAGTTGTTCATAATCTATTCAGGATATGTGAATCCATGTGTGATTTCGAGATCTATTGAGATATAGGAATCCATGAATGGTTCTAAGATCTTTTTGAGTGTTGGATCGTGTATAGTGACCTCTTCGAGTAATGGCTCATGTGTTAAGGTGTTTGTGACGACTCGAATTCGATGTCCGACAAACAATATTGAATCCGTATCGCCGCAGCTTACAACAACATAAGATGATAAACAACACAGCAGAAACAAAAGATGATATCATCGATACAACATGAATACAAATCCGATACATCAATTTGATACAATGATAATCATCAATATCAGAGAATATATACAACACAAAATACAGCGGAACTGACACAATATGAGATGAGTCTTCAACAGAATCAAATACTGCAACCTCAAACCAAAACTCCAAACTACAAGCTTGAACCCCCATCAAGTTGCACAAAGCTAAGAAAGTCCAGTCCATGAATCCGAAGACTCCAAAGAATTCCAAAGAGAAAGCTGAAGGGTATCAAGTCGATATCTACTATCCGACTATCTGAAAAACCCAACTCTAGACTGCCCGTGTAGAAAATTTGTGGGCAGCCAGAGTTTAGAAAGGGAACAATAAACTCCAGTTCAATCATGGGACTAGTATGAGCAAACAAAAACAGTTTATCTTTAAAACAAACAACAAAAGATTCTAAAACATTGAAATCCACAATGTTTTTGGGAAAATGAAACTACCATAAGGCCTCCCGCCACACACACCATGAAAACGCAGAATTGGAGGAAATTTCTCCTTATGATAGTAAAAAATGCTTCATACGCGAAAACCATTTTGATATTATTATTAGTGCATAGTTGAAAAACATTTGCAAGTATAATATTAATCTTAGCCAGCATAGACATTTCGAACAATGCCTACTATAACTACCATCCAAACAGTGGGGCGCCACCATAAGTAGATGGCAAGTTATACAACTAAAACCGTACAAGGCGCGTATTGGAGATTGGATTTTCCAACAAATGGTCAGGCTAAGAAACTTCCTATTGCCACATAGGAACGCCTCTCGAGGGACGCCCCAAGAACCTACCCGGCTCTCTGCCAAAACAAGGCCAGTTACCCCCTTCCCGGGAAGTAAAACCTAAGATAAGCCACCCCCGCTCGTTTGCGACCTTTATCCGAGGATCCTCTACACCAACAACATCACACAGTAACAAATATACAGTGTCCACATGAGTTAAGTTTCATGGCTCCATACCGTAATACCACACTTTTCCAGAAGGATTGTACATACCCTAGGGGCGCTACCCATGAAGCCTTGCCGCATCTTTCCTGTTTCGACTATTATTGTATTGTGAGGTCCTGATGTAGTCTTGTCCACAAAGCTACGGTTTTTCACAAAGCCATGCTTTGATCAACAAATGACCGGTAGCACTTCGTATGCCACAATACCAAATTGGGAATGTATCACCAGTAACATCAACTACATAACCTCTGAGCTCGTACGTCTCAGAGAAGGGTGTTAAGCTAAAAGAATAAATCTCCGCCACCAAATAGAAAGGTATTTGAAAACCAGCTTTACATCTCAAAGTGTAACTTCAGACACACATCCATACAAGTCTATTCCGGGTTCGAACAGAACCGAAGGCACTTCCGAAGAAGCCCTTGCAATCCGGGTATTCACAATCCCGATCGGACTTACCATCACTTTGGGAATCTCTATACCGTAGCTACTCAGTGCAGAGACAATCGATAAGTTATCCTATCGTTTCTCGCAAATACCCGGTCTTCACCACTGATCTTCAAATGCTATCCATAACGTCGTATCATTATTCGGAATGGGTTATATGACACAAGGTCCTCTCCCGGCTAAGCCGAATAATGAGCGCAATATTTTAAAACATATGGATATGGGATTTCGGTTAAGTCACAACTTTAAAATCCAAAACTTTCTTTCAAATGGTTTATACCAATTATCATTTCAAATCTTTAAACAAAAAGATTTATTTCACAAAGTTCACCCAGCTTCATAAAGATCCATTCATGGATTTCAAAATAATTTCCATTTCAATTAGATTAACTCATTTAATCTTTAAATCAAAGATTTAACTCATAGCTTGCAAACCCGTTTCCAATTCAAATCTTTTATATAAAAGATATACCATTTAAAATCCTTTTTGATTCCAAAACAAGGCTTAATAATCTTTCACAAAGGTTCATTCATAGCTTTCAAAACAATTCACAGTTTCATTTCAAACTTGAAACCTTTAATACAAATTGGAAAGTCATTTCTTATATGAAAGCTTTTATCATTTGAAAACAAATAGTTTTCATTTCGGAAAAATCCGATTTCATTTATACAAGTTAAAATCTTTGGGTTAATTCAAATTCCTAAAACCATACTTTTAAAATGGTTTAAATTCATGTAAATTGTATAACCTATTTACATCATAAATTCGCAACATATAATTCAATTTCAATTATTTTTTGAATTCAAATTTAAATCGAATTTTAAAACTGAATCAAGTTATTCAAAAATAACTTTTATCCTTGAAATTCCTTTTCAAAAGCTTTTCACTTTTAACCCGATCCATTTCCAAAACCATTTGGATTTAAAATTCAAATTCAAAACTATTTTAAAAATCTGTGACTTAACCGATTTCCACGTGCAATCCATATTTGTATGTGTATAGTGTAGTCCAGGGGTTTATCCAATAATGCAACGTCGTCAATCATCACAGATACAATCACAGTAATATCGATAAGCGGTATATCCTATAACGCTTATTTATATACACAGAATCACAGATAAATAATATAAATGCATTATAAATAAATAAATTACATTCGTCATAGCTTGAATTAAAACAATTTACATCACAAAGCATCACACAGTAGAGAATATCAAACAATTCACAGCGTTTAATAGAATATAGTCATCCATGAGTGAAACCAATTAAGATATCTGATTAATCTAAACTAGAATCATTTGCCTTTAAATAATTTTTTTTAATAATGGTAAATTAATAATCAATTAATCAAAAAATATTTAATTAATTATCCTTTAATTAATCATTAATTAACCTTTAATTAATAATTAATCCTTAATTAATTATGCTTAATTAATTACAAAAATTAATTAATTACTTCTTAATTAATAATTATTTCTTTATCACTTTAATTAATATTTAATTAATTATTCTTAAATTAATTACGTTAACTAATTTATCACATTAATTAATTTTTCTTTAAATTAATTAATCTTTAACATTTGATTAATCAATCTTTAATCATTAAGTATCTACCCTTAATTACTTTCACTAAGTAATTATTATTTTTAATTAATCATTCATTAATTACTTGATTAATTAACTTGAATTATTAATTAATTTACTTTAATTACTTTCATTAAGTAATTAACTTCAAGTAATTAATTTCCTTTAACGAATAAATTTAACTTAACCTTTAAAAATTAATTAACAATTTTAAACATCTTTATATTAATTAACTAACCTTTAATTATTATTAAGTTAAATTACTTTTCAAAATAAAGGTTATATTTATTTTAAACCATTTTTAAAACTTGGTAAATTTAAAACAATTTGTTTAAATACTTCCTTAACTAATTTAAAATTGGGTTAACATTTATTACTTACAAAAAAATCTGTTTTAACAAAATTGTTTCAAAGTAAACTTGATTTTTCTTTTAAAATTTGAAACTGTCTCTGCCTCAAATCAAATGAACCAAGTATTTTCAAAATCTTCCCGAGTATTGCTTCGGGTTTCCCTCGCATTACTGCTGCTTCGAGAAAATCATGCTCGTCTTCGAGCTATAACCCGAGTCTCCCTTCATCTTCCTTCCAAATTGAAACCACTAGATACATTGATACGCTCGTGCACGTACACGATCATGTCGATCATCTCCGATCACCATAGCAATACTCGGCAAGTCGACGATCGTCACGTCGACGCACACAACCACTCAGATTCATCAATCGCGATGTAAAGTAAAATTGAGCACTCCAGTACCATTTGTAACCAAACCCAGCTCCACAAACCCACTCGGCACCGCGATTCCGACCTCCAATCAACTCCACCTGCGATCAAAGCTTCGCCACACAGCGACGATCCCATTCCCCCAGGTGCAATCTCCTTAAACGTCTCGATGACGTTGCGACAATCATCAAAACTCGGCCAACTCTAACTTCCATTCGAACCCTAATTTGATGAAATCACGCCGCTTCACGCATCAAATTTTTTTTTACCATTTTTTCCACGAATCCACATCCATCCACCTACCTTCGCCCTGAAGCACGGCCCCCGAAACTTCGGCATTCGTCTGTTATCGACAAAAACATGCTTTCTGTTCAACTCGAGAAATCTCCACCAACCCAATCTTTAAAAATCATAATTTCTTTTTCTAAATTCACTATTTATAAGCACAAATCAGATTATAGAATCAAAATATGAATTTAAATTGTTTGATTTTCTGACAAATATTGATTATTACTGTGATATCTAATTTTTGAATTATTTTCTTAATATAATTGTTTGGAATCATTGTTAAAAATAAATTCTGATAAATACTAACCCTTTTCATTTAGAAAACAAATCTTAAGAGAGATTGGAAGAAGAGGAGTTTATTTTTTGAAGTTAGTGAGAGCGTGTAGGTTCTAACAGAGGTATACACATACCTATATACAGACATGCATAATATTTTTATAGATTCAGGCATGCAATTACAATCCATATGACCCATTTTTCAATCATATTTCAATAATAAATCCAAGCATAAAGATATAGGGACAATACTAAGTCAGTTTGCTCACTTGAGTGGGAACAGAGGAGTTTAATTTGTTTTTTTGCTTTAGCCTGTTGATGATTACTTCCGAGCTTTGCTTGATCCAGACTTTAGTTTTCCAGTTCTTATTTTTTCTTTGAACTTAATCTACTTGTTGATTGAGATGCACCAGAGCTTTGAATTCTTTTGTTTTCCAAGTTGAAAATACTTTGATCCCAGGCTTGTAGTTGTATTTGTTTGGATCTAAATCTAATCCACTACTTCTCTTTTTCTTTGATTTTTAAATTATAGGCTCTGATGATTTTGTTTTTGAGATAATCCACAGGCTTCAGGTTGAAGCATGATCTGATTTCCTTTGTATTTGAACTCGATCTTGAACTTTGCTTGATTTTTTTTTTGTATCAGGTTTTAATGTTTTCCTGAGTTTGAGATAATATTGTTTGTTTTTCCCTTCTTTTTTTTCCCATTTCAGATTTGAGAATGAAGTTTGAGAAGCCTAATTTTTTTTCTTTCCTTTTATATACTTTGTATGTTTTTTAATTTTTTTTTGTTTGCCACTTGTTTATTTCATAACACAATTACTTAACAAGTGTTATTCATGCTAACATTTTATGTACAAGCGTTACAAGTTTGTATTTTTATGTTTAAATCCCTAATGCAATTCATTTTGTAAATTTTGTTTTGATCCCACTTGTTATCATATATACACTTATATTCCTATAGTTATTGCAACACATATGTTTTCATATATATGTTTCTATTGTTTATATGGATTATCTATTTACATACAAACTATACTTTTAGCCCTTGTTTACTTAAATCTCATTTTATAACTTTACATAAGTTTATGTAGTACATTTTCTACTTAGTTCAAATATATACTTACAAACTATATTTTTTTAAAAGAAAATCTTCAAATTTAACCTTTAGAAAATTATTATATTAATTTCAAAATATAATTTCCAAATAATCATATTATGATTAGAAAACAAATTCTATAAATTTTAAACATAGTATTTTCAAATCCCATTTATTTTTAAAATATTCGTTCTTGAATTTCAAATTCCGAATTCAATTTAAGAAGCCATTTATATACATATATATAAACATACATCTTACTAATTTGGAAAATTCAAATAATTATACAACCTTATAAAATACTTATTTTTGAATTTCAATCCAAAATTCTATTTTCAAAATCTATTTATAAAAACACATATTTTAATTGTTTTTGGAGAGACTTAAATTAATTTACCAATTAATCTCACAATTTAATTCAAAATTTTATGTAAATTTCCAATTATTTCAAATTTTAATCCAAAAGATTAAATTACTTATCAAATTAATCTTAGCTAAATTCCAGGAATGTTACAGATTCCCCCCTTAGAAAATTTCGTCCTCGAAATTTGCAAGGGAGATAACAAGAATATATGAACACAAGGTAGAGAAACGATTGATCAGATAAAATCGGATTTTTATTCTGCATTCGGTTTACCAAATCAGAATATTAAAAATAGATATGAGAACAAACTCAATCAACTACGAAACAATTGGGTTATCTGATCTACAAAATATGTAGGGGCACTGGTTAGTTCGAAGGTACAACTAACCGTTTGTAGATTATAACGAAACCCAATGAACAGACAAAAATAGATTCAACTATGATTTCAGATTCAAGATTTAGCTCATTTATGATTTTCTAAGAAATAAAACAATGTATAGCTCCTGTGTCAAACAACTTGAAAAATTTAATCCTAAACGAGAAGGTTACCTTCTAAAATCTCTTTTCCTTTATCAGCTTTTGAGGTTGAAGAGTCATCTTTGATTGCATACACCCTCACTACTAGAGCTTGCTTCTTTGCTGGACAATCCTCGATCCTATGTCCCGGCTTGCGGCAATAATAGCATCCCTTAGATTCCTGATCTGGCCTCATAAATGGCTCTCTCATTGCTAGCTTCCAAGGGTTCTTACATTTATCCGAGTAATGACCTTTCTCCAAGCAATTGAGACAAGTAACATCTTTCACTTTTTTCTTCTTTCCTTTATCTTTCCTCGGTTTCTTCCCACCAAACTTCTTTTTCCTCCAATTTAGATTGCTTGTATCCCCTTTTTCCTCCGGAACTCCCTGCTTATCCAGAGTATCGTATCTATAACCCACATCAATTAATTCAGAAAAAGATTATTTTACATGAGTAGTCGTCCTCTCCCGGAATTCCTTGTTCATTCCCCGAATAAACTTTTCATTCTTCTTTAATGGTGTATTCACCAATTCTGGACCAAACCGGGGTAATTCATTGAATTTGTTCAAGTATTCCTCAAATGATAAACTTCCTTGCTTCAAATCCGTGAACTCCTGGTACATTCTAGAGATACCAGCAGACGTCATATATTGCTGCTGGAACACTTCCTTGAAACGACTCCAAGTAAATTCATCCGCCGGCTTATCCAATGTAACTGTTTCCCACCAAGCTAAAGCCTCTTCCTAGAGTTTCCAGGAAGCTATCAATCGCATCTGATCATCTTCCAACTTTAATCCTTTAAAAATTCTTTCGCACGATCGAATCCAGGCTTGTGCTTCGATAATGGTTTCCTTGCTTATGAATGTCTTTCCATCAAGTTTAGAAAAGCTTCGATATAAATCAGCCAATTTGGTTGAGATTGAGTGGGGATATCTGTTGTTGCAGGGCCTTGACCAGTTGAAGTGGTACTTTCCCGTCCTCTATATCGTCCTCTTCTTCCAATCATTCTTACTATCTGTAAATAGTAAGAAAACCGATTTAGGCATTCGAACGAGATATCTTAGGGAATAACAACAGTTAAGGAAAATAGATTGAGAAATTTGGGTTTCGGTTTCATGGTTGTACTCATTCTATGGTATACTTCACCAAATCTCTAATGAGCCATCTATTGTGTTACACTCCGTAGCTAAAGTTATTACTCAACCTTTAGCTCTGATACCACTTGTGACGACCCAAAGTCGATGTCCGACAAACAACATCGAATCCACATCGTCGGAGCTTGCAACAACATTAGATGATAAACAACACAGCGGAAACAAAAGATGATATCATTGATACAACATAAATACAAATCCGATACATCAATTTTATACAATGATAATCATCAACATCAGAGAATATATACAACACAAATACAGCGGAACACGACACAATATGAGATGTGTCTTCAATAGAATCAAATACTGCAACCTCAAACCAAAGCTCCAAGCCAAAACTCCAAACCACAAGCTTGAACCACCATCAAGTTGCACAAAGCTAAGCAAGTCCAGTCCATGAATCTGAAGACTCCAAAGAATTCCAAAGAGAAAGTTGAAGGGTATCAAATCGATATCTACTGTCCGACTATTTGAAAAACCCAACTTTAGACAGCCCGTGTGGAAAATTTGTGGGCATCCAGAGTTTAGGAAGGAAACAATAAACTCCGGGTCAGTCATGGGACTGGTATGAGAAAACAAAAACAATTTATCTTTAAAACAAACAACAAAAGATTCTAAAACATTGAAATCCGTAATGTTTTTTAAAAAATGAAACTATCATAAGGCCTCCCGCCACACACACCATGCAAACGCAGAATTGGAGGAGATTTCTCCTTATGATAGTCAAAAATGCTTGATACGCGAAATCATTTTGATATTATTATTAGTGCATAGTTGAAAAACATTTGCAAGTATAATATTAATCTTAGCTAGCGTAGACATTTCGAACTATGCCTACTACAGCTATTATCCAAACAGTGGGGAGCTACCATAAGTAGATGGCAGGTTATACAACTAAAACCGTACAAGGCGCGTATTGGAGATTGGATTTTCAATCAAATGGTCAGGCTAAGGAACTTCCTATTGCCACATGGGAACGCCTCTAAAGGGATGCCCGGAGAACCTTCCCGGCTCTCTACCAACACAAGGCCGGTTACCCCCTTCTCGGGAAGTAAAACCTAAGATATGCCACCCCCGGTCTTTTGCGACCTTTACCCGAGGATCCACTACGCCAACAACATCACACAGTAATAAATTTACAGTGTCCACATGAGTTAAGTATCAGGGTCCATACCGTAATACCACCCTTTTCCAGAAGGAATGGACATACCATAGGGGCGTTACCCCTGAAAACTTGCTGCGTCTTTCCTGTTTCGACCATTACCGGGTTGTGAGGTCCTAATGCAGTCTCATCCACAAAGCAACGCTTCTTCATAAAGCCATGCTTTATCAACAAATGATTGGTAGCACTTTGTATGCCACATTACCAAATTGGGAATGTATCACTAGTAACCATCAACCACATAACCTCTGAGCTCGTACGTCTCATAGAAGGGTGTTAAGCTAAGAAAATAAATCTCCCCCACCAAATAGAAAGGTATTTGATAGAAACCAGCTTTACATCTCAAAGTGTAACGTCAGACACACATCCATACAAGTCTATTCCGGGTTTGAACAAAACCGAAGGCACTTCCGAAGTAGCCCTTGCAATCCGGATATTCACAATCCCGATCGGACTTACCATCACTTAGGGAATCTCTATACCGTAGCTACTCAGTGCAGAGACAATCGATAGGTTATCCTATCGTTTCTCGCAAATACCTGGTCTTCACCACTGGTCTTCAAATGCTATCCATAACGTCGTATCATTATTCGGAATGGGTTATATGACACAAGGTCCTCTCCTGGCTAAGCCGAATAATGAGCGCAATATTTTAAAACATATGGGTATTGGATTTCGGTTATGTCACAACTTTAAAATCCAAAACTTTCCTTCAAATGGTTTAAACCAATTACCATTTCAAATCTTTAAACAAAAAGATTTATTTCACAAAGTTCACCCAGCTTCACAAAGACCCATTCACGAATTTCAAAACAGTTTCCATTTCAATTGGATTAACTCATTTAATCTTTAAATCAAAGTTTAACTCATAGCTTTCAAACTCATTTCCAATTCAAATCTTTTATATAAATGATACACCATTTAAAATCCTTTTCGATTTCAAAATAAGGTTTAATAATCTTTCACAAAGGTTCACTCATAGCTTTCAAAAAAATTAACAATTTCATTTCAAACTTGAAACCTTTAATACAAATTGGAAAGTCATTTCTTATATGAAAGCTTTTATCATTTGAAAACAAACATTTTTCATTTCGGAAAAATCCAATTTCATTTATACAAGTTAAAATCTTTGGGTTAATTCAAATTCCCAAAACCTTACTTTTAAAATGGTTTAAATTCATGTAAACTTGTATAACCTATTTACATCATAAATTCTCAACATAGAATTCAATTTCAATTTTTTTTGAATTCAATTTTAAATCGAATTTCAAAACTGAATCGAGTTATTCAAAAATAAATTTTATCCTTGAAATTCCTTTTCAAAAGCTTTTCACTTTAAACCCGATCCATTTCCAAAACCATTTGGATTTAAAATTCAAATTAAAAACTATTTCAAAAATCTGTGACTTAACCGATTTACACGTGCAATCCATATTTGTGTGTGTATAGTGTAGTCCAGGGGTTTTACCCAATAGTGCAACATCGTCAATCATCACAGGTACAATCACAGCAATATTGATAAGCGGTATATCCTATAATGCTTATTTATATACACAGAATCACAGATAGATAATATAAATGCATTATAAATAAATAAATTACGCTCATCATAGCTTGAATTAAAACAATTTACGTCACAATGCATTGCACGGTAGAGAATATCAAACAATTCACAGCATTCAATAGAATATAGTCATCCATAAGTGAAACCAATTAAGATATCTGATTAATCTAAACCAGAATCATTTGCCTTTAAATAATTTTTTAATAATGGTTAATTAATAATCAATTAATCACAAAATATTTAATTAATTATCCTTTAATTAATCATTAATTAACCTTTAATTAGTAATTAATCCTTAATTAATTATCCTTAATTAATTACAAAAATTAATTATTTACTTCTTAATTAATAATTATTTCTTTATCACTTTAATTAATTAATCATTAATTAATTATTCTTAAATTAATTACCTTAACTAATTTATCACATTACTTAATTTTACTTTAAATTAATTAACCTTTAACATTTTATTAATCAGTCTTTAATCATTAAGTGTTTACTCTTAATTACTTTCACTAAGTAATTATTATTTTTAATTAATCATTCATTAATTACTTGATTAATTAACTTGAATTATCAATTAATTTACTTTAATTACTTTCATTAAGTAATTAACTTCAAGTAATTAATTTCCTTTAACGAATAAATTTAACTTAACCTTTAAAAGTTAATTAACAATTTTAAACATCTTTATATTAATTAACTAACCTTTAAATATTATTAAGTTAAATAACTTTTCAAAATAAAGGTTATATTTATTTTAAAACATTTTTAAAACTTGGTAAATTTAAAACAATTTGTTTAAAAACTTCCTTAACTAATTTAAAACTGGGTTAACATTTATTACTTACAAAAAAATTTGTTTTAACAAAACTGTTTCAAAGTAAACTTGAATTTTCTTTTAAAATTCGAAACTGTCTCTGCCCCAAATCAAATGACCCGAGTATTTTCAAAATCTTCCCAAGTATTACTTTGGGTTTCCCTCGCGTTACTGCTGCTTCGAGAAAATCATCCTCGTCTTCGAGCTATGACCCGAGTCTCCCTTTATTTTCCTTCCAATCGAAACCACCAGATACATTGATACGTGCGTGCACGTACACGATCGTGTCGATCATCTCCGATCACCATAGCAATACACGGCATGTCGAAGATCATCACGTCGACGCACACAACCACTCAGATTCATCAATTTCGATGTAAAGTAAAATTGAGCACTCCAGTACCATCTGTAACCAAACCCAGCTCCACAAAAACATGCTTTCTGTTCAACTCGAGAAATCTCGACCAACCCAATCTTTAAAAATCATAATTTCTTTTTCTAAATTCACTATTTACAAGCACAAATCAGATTATAGAATCAAAATTTGAATTTAAATTGTTTGATTTTCTGACAAATATTGATTATTACTGTGATATCTAATTTCTGAATTATTTGCTTAATATAATTGTTTGGAATTATTTTTAAAAATAAATTCTGACAAATACTAACCCTTTTCATTTAGAAAATAAATCTTAAGAGAGATTGGAAGAAGAGGAGTTTATTTTTTGAAGTTATTGAGAGCCTGTAGGTTCTAACAGAGGTATACACATACCTACATACAGACATGCATAATATTTTTTATAAATTCAGGCATGCAATTACAATCCATATGACCCATTTTTCAATCACATTTCAATAATAAATCCAAGCATAAAGATATAGGGACAAAATCTAAGTCGGTTTGCTCACCTGAGTAGGAACAGAGGAGCTTAATTTGTTTTTTTTGCTTTAGCCTGTTGATGATTACTTCCAAGCTTTGCTTGATCCAAACTTTAGTTTTCCAGATCTTAGTTTTGCTTTGAACATAATCTACTTGTTGATTAAGATGCACCTGAGCTTTGAATTCTTTTGTCTTCCAGGTTGAAAATACTTTGATCCCAGGCTTGTAGTTGTATTTGTTTGGATCTAAATCTGATCCACTGCTTCTCTTTTTCTCTGTTTTTAAATTTCAAGCTTTGATGATTTTGTTTTTGAGATAATCCACAAGCTTTAGGTTGAAGCTTGATCTGATTTCCTTTGTATTTGAACTCGATTTTGAACTTTGCTTGATTTTAATTTTTTTTTTGTAACAGGTTTTAATGTTTTCCTGAGTTTGAGATAATATTGTTTGTTTTTTTTTCCTTCTGTTTTTGCCCGTTTCAGATTTGAGAATGAAGTTTGAGAAGCCTGGTTTTTTTTCTTTCCTTTCATATATTTTGTATGTTTTTTAATTCTTTTTTTGGTTTGCCACTTGTTTTTTTCATAACACAATTACTTAACAAGTGTCATTCATGCTAACATTTTGTGTACAAGTGTTACAAGTTTGTATTTTTATGTTTAAATCCGTAATGCAATTCATTTTGTAAATTTTGTTTTAAACCCACTTTTTATTATATTTACACTTATATTCCTATAGTTATTACAACACATATGTTTTCATATATATGGTTCTATTGTTTATATGGATTATCTATTTACATACAAACTATATTTTAAGCCCTTGTTTACTTAAATCTCATTTTACAACTTTACATAAGTTTATGTAGTACATTTTCTACTTAGTTTAAATATATACTTACAAACTATATTTTTTTTAAAGAAAATCTTCAAATTTAACCTTTAGAAAATTATTTTATTAATTTCAAAATATAATTTCCAAATGATCATATTATGATTAGAAAAAAATTTCTATTAATTTTAAACATAGTATTTTCAAATCCCATTTATTTTTAAAATATTCGTTCTTGAATTTCAAATTCAATTTAAGAAGCCATTTATATACATACATACATACATACATACATACATACATATATATATATATATATATATATAAACATGCATCTTATTAATTTGGAAAATTCAAATAATTACACAACGTTATAAAATACTTATTTTTGAATTTCAATCCAAAATTCTATTTTCAAACTCTATTTATAAAAAACATATTTTAATTGTTTTTGGAGAAACTCAAATTAATTTACCAATTAATCTCACAATTTTATATAAATTACCAATTATTTAAAAATTTTAATCCCAAAGATTAAATTACTTATCAAATTAATCTTAGCTAAATTCCAGGAATGTTACAGCATTGAACTTATCTTACCATCAGTAATGACGAAAACCAAAGATAGGGGACATAGCCTATGGGGTTTAGCTAATTTAAATGGAGCAGGCACTCCATTTTAGTGTTGCTTACAAATATGCATGTGGGAGTAATGCGAATTAGTGACAGGTGCTCAGGCATGGGCCAACTAAGTTTTTCCAATGGACATTCCCTAGAGATGTACACTATTCAGAAGGATATCTCTAATTCTTGTGTTGGAGGACCGTTCTCGATATACCTAAGCACCTCTATGGAATCCTACACAATTATGCTGACATGCCTTAGCGGTCATTGATTGTGTGCCTATTAATGTTGTGGTGCACACTCACATACAGCACAGATATTTGATATGACTAATATTCTTTATCCTAGACATATTTATCATATCACTTTATTTATTAGATGGTGGTTCTTTTGAGGTAATACCGTAATGACATTCTGTGCGGTCACTGTTATATGCTAATCGTATATTCCTTGAGTTTCTCACATTAGTTTACCAGACTGATCCGGATGTTATTTTCTTATAATGCTTGGTCAGCCCCATGAATTTTTCCAGATTTAGCTATGGACGCTTTGGAGCTCAAGGAGACGAGCAAGATGTTTCACCTATCTTAGTATTCTTATTTTCATTGCATTACTATTGTACATATCAGCATTTGTGAGGACAGGTTGTTATAACTGCCTAGGCTGGTGAAAGTATTTAGAATTTTAACTCTGAAATTCTTTGTATCTTAGAGTAATAGTCTTGTACCGTCTTTTGATATTATATGTTATCGTTCCATTGTGAGATTCCGATACCATGTTCTCTTCTTTCTTGTTATATTTTCTTCTTCTTCTATTTTATCTGACAATATGTCTTCCCAACACTTGGATGTTCGGCATACAGATACCGTGATGTATCAGTGTCGACTTTTGGTGGTTGATAAGATAGGTCATTACACTTAGTATCAGAGTTGAAGTTTAAGCATGAAACATGGCTTTAGTTAGGTATGACTCTTAAGAGATAGGCTAAGCGACACCCTAGAATGAGTTGAGTGTATTATACATATGACGGCGTATGTGAAATTTTTTAATATATAAGTATAGGTCAATTATGTAGCCTAATTATTATAGGAATTAGTGATGTTTATCTATTATCCCTCATTGATTAGCTTAGTCCTACTCTGCCAGTTTGGTAGCATTGACTATGGTTTGTCGATGGTCGATTGTGCTTAACCAGTTTACGAGCAGTTTTACCTTTTCAATCATAGGTTAGGTAGGTAGTATTTGTGGGTGCACTGGAATGAACACCTTGTGAATTTAGTTTAGTAGTTTGACTATAAGGCGTTCAGTGGCAGGGTTGGGTTAGAAATTGAACTTAGTAAAATTTGTGTGTTTTAACCTAAAGGGAAGAAATATATTTGGAATAAATATTTGTGAAGTGATTTCATATAAATATGCTTTATAAAGTATAGTTAGGATTCAAATTGAGAATTTAAGAACTTAAATCCTAGTGTTTTATAAATTGGTTTTCTACGATTTTGGGAAATAATAGTTGTATTATTTGAAAGTAAACATTAGGAAATTGGTTTATGAAATTGATATCACGGTAAATAGTAATATTCATGAAGTATTTGATATCGCTTTGGATATGATTTTGGTGAAGTCCAAAAGTTATGATTTGGATGTAATGAATGCACTCTTGTCGTGCTTGAAAATAATTCTGGTGATGACTATAACATCAGTTCCGTTAATTTTTAGGTTTTTAAGTGGTGGATGCTACAAAGTTGTTTTGGTAAAATAAATTTTGATTTATATCCTTAAAGTATGATTTGATATATAAAGGTTGTAAGTAAATATTATTTCAAAATGATTTGAAACAAAACCCGGTGTTTAATTCTTAACTTTTCTGTTAAGTTATAGTATGGACTCATATATCTTATGCATTATGGTAGTTTGGTTTATGCATCATATTTGATATGTTGGTTGGATAATTTTCATTTATTAAAATAAATGGGATTTTCAACAATTTTGGATAGGCGAGAGCTTCTAAATGTTATAGAATTTGATGTTAAGTATTTTGTAAAAATATAAAATGGATGAGTTTATATAACACTTGAACTTAGAAGATAAAAGAAATTGAACCATTTTTAAATTCGATGCTATGTATATACTCTTAGGAGTTGGTGGAATATTATACGAGTAATAAAATGAAGTAGGTTTTTATGAAATGTTTTAGAATGAAGTTATAATGTTGATAAACTTAAAGTTACTGTTTTTATAAAATGGTTCAAGTGATTTTAGTATTAAATAAGAAATAGTAATAAGTGATAATGTGTGTGAATTGAAATGAAAAGTAATTGGTGTAGTTCAAAAACCAATTGGAATAATGTACGTAAGTTGTACGTTAATCGTTTTGTTTGCATGACTGTTCTTCATCCAACGTTCGAATATATGATTTCAAGGTGATTTACACCAGTCCAAGTTAGGATTTTTCACTCGATTCTTGACAACAAACACTTGATATGGATTTTTGACACGACCAACAATTTTCTATCATAATTATGGCTATGTAAGGAAAAAAAATTTCTAATCAAGGAACCTGATCGGAGTCTGCACTAGAGATGTCAAGTTATCTATACTAGTTCGGATGTTAAATTTATGCGATTGAGCTAGTGATCAGATTGATATTGTGTATGGATGATATATGTATATTGCACGAGCATTAGAAAAAAAAGTGATATACTATTATTGCTCGTGGAGAGTTGGTAAATGACTCTTCGATTTGTTTGGGGTAACATGAGTGGTCGACCAAGTATTAACCTGAGGCTGTTGAGTGCAGGGTAATGCTTAGTAGATTGTTTGTCACCCTTATGCGAAGCAGATGTTTTTGAACCTGGAAAAACCATGAGCTTTGGTTGATAGTGATTACAGTACTATGTACTATTGTTATGTGATTGTTTCTTTGGTTGCTCGTGATTGCAATGCCATCGGATATTGATATGTGATTTTTGCTTTTGTTGCTCGTGTCAGTATTTTGAGGACAAAATATTCTAATAGGGGAAAACGTAACGACTTGGAATTTGAAAGCAATATGATTAAATATTAGAATTATTTAAATATTTAAATCGTAGATTTAATGTGAATAAAAATGATTATGAAAGCTAATTAAAATTCTATTTAAATAATAATGATAATCGTAAACTTTTAATTTATAATTAAAGTAATTAACCTGGTTTTAATAATAACTGTATTTAATTAACTTATGAAATTATCATCCCAGAGTATTATCTCGAATTCCAGTACCATTAGGATCAGAATAGCAAGACGTATATAGACGAGTTTCGTGATGATCAAACATGTTGTGTGATCGTGCGAGTTCAAAACGCTCAACGAAAATAAAAGAGAATTTAATATGATATAATTTCTCCTATAAATACACCTTAACTTTTGAGACCTATTTTCATTTTTCTTTCTTCTTCCTTTAGTAAACTCATCAAGCTCTAATTTTATCTTCGATCAATTAAATCGTGATCTTGGGTCAAAGAAAATTAACGCTGTTTGATTTGTCGAACTCATCTAGTTGAGAGCTTCATTTAATTATGCATTTGAAGTTGGGTGCGAACGAGTTTGGGTATCCTCAACTAGGAACAACCGGATTTAGGGTTGAAGATAGCAAGAGATTGGAGCATTGATTAGGGAATTGAAGGACGGGGTTGGATTACTCAAGCGAAGCAGAGGGGTTAGAGGTGGTTGGAGGTGGCACGACTGCATATTTCAAATCGAGACATATTGATTGTTGCATACTGGGTCACAGTCGCGATTTGATTTGACTGGTCGAAGGTAAAATTGGTTGCATGGTTGGAGTCGGGGTGCAACAAGGAGTAGAATGTAGGCGCTTTAGTTGTCGGAATTGGGGTACGACTTGTGCAGGCCACGTATTTTGGGCTATAGGCGAATTTCGGTCAGGAGGTGTGGACATATTATGGTGGGGATTGATGCGTTGTGCACATAGACAGAAGATTAACTGAATCGACAGCATTGGATTTCATCAGGTGATCCTTCGTATCGCTATGGTTTCTCGCATGATATGGTTGGGTTAGATTTGGAGCATGCATAGTAGTGGGTAGAGGGAAGGAAGAAAATTTCATGGAAATTATTGGTTTGATTAAAGGATTAGCTTGATTAATTTAATTATTTCTTATATCACTCGTAAATTTTGCATGCGAGGTCCAATCGAGACGTTGTCTTCACCATCGCATTCGTATTGGCATTCTTTACATTTAGGATTAGTTTAGGCTTGGATGATTCACATGTTATTGTATAATGTTGTGTATATAATTATTGTTGTATTAAAATATAAATAATATAACAAATAATGAAGTTATTACTTTTGGACCCCTCCTTGTTTTGTAAAACAAATGACAACATTTTTATGAAGTATAATCTCTCATTTAATCATCTATAACATGTATCATGGCCCAAAATACTTGACTACATTTTTGGTATCGTTATTTGATTAAATTGGAACTCATGTGAATGGTTGAAGCAAAATTGTCACTATAAACACGCTTGAAATCCCCTATGTTTAAAATTTGTTAAATTGATTAAATTTTAATATTGTGAAATATATATTAGACGATTCTATAAACATTTTTGGTTGTGTTTGACATAAAAGGGTTGGTTTGAAAAGTTATAGAAATTGCGAATGGCAATCGTGATAGTTGAAGCGAAAATGTCACTATGGATGCACTTTGAAATCGCTTTGTTCAGCGATTTTAAAGTTAACTTTGAAAGAGGGCTTCTTCACATTTTTAATAAGTACTATAATTGTACTTATTTCCTAGAAAACACTAAGGTTTAATATATTGCTGAAGTTAATTGTGGATTTTTAATAAATGGTTTTAAATTGTAAAACTGGCTTTTTATGGTTTTTATTAAAGTACAAAATAAGTAATTTTAAGTGGACTTTTAGATAAATGTTTTAAACCATAGTATAACTAGTTTAGAAGTATTTTTTAATATAAAAAGTTTTTAGAAAATTAGTTATATACTTTAACAAGATTTCAAGTTTATATAATAAATTGTCCTTTGAATTGATTTCTATATTCTAAAGTGTTCATATACGCTTGAGAGGTAAGTTAAATCTCGAATGAAGTGATAAAGGAAGAATTGGATTATAATACTTAAGTTATAATGGATAATTTTTTAAAGCTAAGTAAAGGTATTAACTTGTTAAATTTGGGATTGTTATCCCGCTTTTTGGAAAAGCCGTGATACCAAAAGATTGGTCGAAAACAAGAGATAGTTCGCCTCAGAGATTGGTTATACACTACTTTACTATGGATATCGATGAATTTTTTCCAAGCCCGGATCCGGCTACAATTGATAGGACATGGCTAGCAAATCCATGAGAGCCAACGTTTCAAGTTTCAAGTGAATCCGAGTTCGTATGCTCAAGATATGATGAATTCAGTTTGAGAGAGATAGCCCTTGTTCGGTTCGAATCCATGGGATACCCCATAGTTTGAATCGATGGCCGTAAATCATGTTCGCATCCATCGGTTCGACTCCATCTACTTCGAATCCATCAAGCTTGGAAGTCCTTCGAATCCATCGAGTTCCTCTTACTTCGAATCCATGGACTTCGCATCGACACCTTCGTATCCATCCCATGGCCTTCGTTCGAATCCATCAGGGCAAAGTACCTCGAGTCCGTGAAGCAACTATACTTCGAACCCATCCTGTGCCTGGCCTCGGATCCATACGGTTGAGACGGCTTCGTATCGATCAACTATTATAGGCCACGATCGATACGAATGCACCTTGCCTCGAATTCATTCCCTCGAATCCACCAAGTCAAAGTAGAGAAAATGATGGAGTCAACCCAGTCAAACCGGAGTGATAAGCGGATCGACACGAAGAACGCGCACCACGTCATTGCGAAAGCACGTGAAGCCATCGAGTCGACCCTATCGATTTGAACAGGATCGAGTCGAAGCAATCAACCTGCCGAAGAACCTCACTTCGAATCGATGATATCTCGAGATTCATAAGTCCAAATGCAATGAAATTTTTACAGGAGTTTACATACGTGCTGAAGAATGTCCACGCCAAATTTCATCTCGATTGGATGATTTCTTGATCGATTCGAATGGAGGTCGAATCGATCCAAAGTGGGCCCACATTTCCTGAGGCCGGGCATGTGGGCCCCCTTCATGGGCCAGAAGTGGTCTACCGGATTTTTAGGAGAAATATCAGCCTCCTACAGCAATAAATAGAGCCCTAGGTCATTCAGAAAAGGGGATCGGGGATCGGGATTCTGAAGCACAAAGACTCTACCGGATTCAATTCTGCACCTTATCATCACGGTTGCATTCAAGTTTCAGAGCTATAATCCATTGTAACTTGTTGTAACCAATTGTAATCATCAAGAGAATATCAATAAAGATATAAACTTCAGAGTGGACGTAGGCAAGATCGCCGAACCATTATAAATCCTGTGTTTGGGATTGTTATTTGAGAATTATTGTGATTGTGATTGCTTAGATCTGAGTTCTATATTGATAGTTGCTGATCTGTGTTCATAAACGGGTGCTTTCACGATATCGGGTGTTTGTGGTCAATTTTGACGCAAATATTTTGGTGCTTTCACTGAGAAAAGCTAATTCAGGATAAGTTGAATTTGAAGACTTAAGAATTTAGATCTAAGAACCATGATGAGACAAACAAGTAAGGAACAAAGGCAAGAGAGAAGTGAACACCAAGGAAGTCAAGAGGCTTCGTCAGGAGTGAATCAAGCGTCGATCTTCATCACTAGAGATGAGATGGAGATAATGATGAAAAAACAGGAGGAGTTGATCCAGAGTTTATTTCAGCAGATAGGAGAACTTAGAGCATAGAATAGAGAAGCTGATGGAGTTCAAAACGGAGCAGGACCATCCGGCGTAGCACCTGGATTAGGAGGCCCGTACATGGAGAACGTTGATCCAATTTCAGAGAGAGAGAGAGAGAGGAGCATCTGCGCAACCCGGGAGTAGCAGAAGAATGAACGCTCAGTCAAGGGGGCAGATCCCAGAATTCACTCATGAACTCGGGGGGTAGGTTGAAAGTGATGAACGAAGATTGCATCTCGGAGACAACGATAGGTTGGCGGAGATGGTTAGAAGAGCTATGAGAGGCGGTTTGGTAAATAAAGATTTGGAGGATGTTAATAGGAGTCCTTTTGCTCCAGCAATCAGACGAGCTAGGAACCCACCGGATTTCAAATTACCATCGTTGGACATGTATAACAGGAGAACGTACCCCACGGTTCATCTGACAAAGTATATGAGGCATATGGAAGTGCTGAGGGTATCAGAGGAGGTTATGGCCCGGTGCTTTCGCTTGTACTTGGCAAATATTGCAGCGTTATGGTTCAGACAACTAGAGAGTGGATCTATCGGAACATGGAATGATTTAACTGAGAAATTTATGAGGCAATTCAGGGTTCAAATTGCAAGACCCAAGAATGTGATGACTTTGGCAACTCTAAAGCAGAAAGCCGGAGAGACTTTGAGGAGTTATCTAACGCGATTCAACGCAGCAGCAGCTTCGGTGGATCGAGCATATCCATCTATGGTGGTGATGGCAGCTGTGTCCAGGGTAGCTGACGGCACAGAATTCAAAAATTCATTAACTAAAGATCCGCTTATGGATCTAGGGGAATTCTATGACGAGGCAGAAAAGTTTTTACGATTAGAGGATGCGAATGCAGAAAGAGAAGAAGGAGAAGGGCTTGATATTTATGCAATCAAAGGAGGAAATCCCCTTGAGAAAGGCGTGGAAACTAGTAGAGGAAAACGAAAGACTGAGAATGACGGGGACATGTCAAAATAGCAACGGAGGGAGCCGCGATTCACCACTTACACCGAGCTGAATGAGAGTCTGGAACGAATTTATCAGAATACCAAGGAGCGGGTTCCATATCGTAGACCAATGCGAAGGGATCCAACTTCCGATGAAAGAAGATCAGATAAGTTTTGTGTATTTCTTGAATTAAACAGTCATAACACTAATGATTGTAGGCATTTGAAGGACGAGGTAGAAGGACATATCAGGAACGGTATGCTCCTTCAGTATGTGAGGAGGCAAACTCCAGTAGTGGAACCAGAGCGACCACCGTCTACATCAGCTAGAGGCGACCCCGAATCAAGGCACGTTTGATTATCAATTGATTGAAATAACGATGGAGAAGTCGTAAGCTACCTACTAACACAATTAAATCATTTACACATGTATGAGATCGCGAACGATCCCCAGGCATGCTTTGAATGATCATTAACCATTTCGTAGTGGGAACTTACACTTTGACATCCTTGCTTTGCTTTTGTTTAATTTTGATTTGGACATTTGGACTTTGTTTGTTTGGATATTTCTATTTTAAAACTCGTCTATTGAATAGATATTTGATTCTGATAATTCTGAAATGGCTAAGCTACTTACACATGTACGGGGTCGCGAACGGTCCTTACGCATGCTCTGAGATGGCGATAAACCACCCTGACAAATGATCCAGGGACCCACTCAAACGTGAACCTGGTATCAACAATACCAAGCCCTCCCGGGCACACTTTCTCGCCTCGAACGGCACCCGACCGCGAACGGTCACAATTCACCACGAACGGCACCCGACCTCGAACGGTCACAAAATCGCCTCGAACGGCACACGATCGCGAATGATCACAACTTGCCTCGAACGGCACCCGACCACGAACGGTCACAACTCGCCCTGAATGGCATAACTCACCTCACCTCAAATGGCTCGATCGCGAACGGTCGTCATTTGGGGTCCGCCACATGACCGCGCACGGTCGCACTTCACCTCAAATGGCTCGATCCCGAACGATCGTCATTTGAAGTCAGGCGCTTGACCATGAACGGTCGCACTTCATCTCAAATATCTCGATCCCGAACGATCGTTATTTGAGGTCGCATAAAACTATAAATTCCTTTGCAGGACATCAACAGGATATGAACATCCAGCTCATGGCATTACAAAACACGCCTTCCTACCGCAAGGCATATTTTGGGGGGCAAATGTTATCCCGCTTTTTGGAAAAGCCGTGATACCAAAAGATTGGTCGAAAACAAGAGACAGTTCGCCTCAGAGATTGGTTATACACTACTTCACTATGGATATCGATGAATTTTGTCCAAGCCCGGATCCGGCTACAATTGATAGGACATGGCTAGCAAATCCACGACAGCCAACGTTTCAAGTTTCAAGTCAATCCGAGTTCGTATGCTCAAGATATGATGAATTCAGTTTGAGAGAGATAGCCCTTGTTCGATTCGAATCCATAGGATACCCCATAGTTCGAATCGATGGCCAGAAATCATGTTCCCATCCATCGGTTCGACTCCATCTACTTCGAATCCATCAAGCTTGGAAGTCCTTCGAATCCATCGAGTTCCTCCTACTTCGAATCCATGGACTTCGCATCGACACCTTCGTATCCATCCCATGGCCTTCCTTCGAATCCATCAGGGCAAAGTACCTTGAGTCCGTGAAGCAACTATACTTCGAACCCATCCTGTGCCTGGCCTCGAATCCATACGGTTGAGACGGCTTCGTATCGATCAACTGTTATAGGCCATGATCGATACGAATGCACCTTGCCTCGAATTCATTCCCTCGAATCCACCAAGTCAAAGTAGCGAAAATGATGTAGTCGACCAAGTCAAACCGGAGTGATAAGCGGATCGACACGAAGAACGCGCACCACGTCATCGCGAAAGCACGTGAAGCCATCGAGTCGACCCTATCGATTCAAACAGGATCGAGTCGAAGCAATCAACCTGCCGAAGAACCTCACTTCGAATCGATGATATCTCGAGATTCATAAGTCCAAATGCAATGAAATTTTTACAGGAGTTTACATACTTGTTGAAGAATGTCCACGCAAAATCTCATCTCGATTGGATGATTTCTTGATCGATTCGAATGGAGGTCGAATCGATCCAAAGTGGGCCCAAATTTCCTGAGGCTGGGCCTGTGGGCCCCCCCTCACGGGCCAGAAGTGGTCTACCGGATTTTTAGGAGAAATATCAGCCTCCTACAGCTATAAACAGAGCCCCAGGCCATTCAGAAAAGGGGGTCGGGGGTCGGGATTCTGAAGCGCAAAGAGTCTACCGGATTCAATTATGCACCTTATCATCACGGTTGCATTCAAGTTTCAGAGCTATAATCCATTATAACTTGCTGTAACCAACTATAATCATCAAGAGAATATCAATAAAGATATAAACTTCAGAGTGGACGTAGGCAAGATCGCCGAACCACTATAAATCTTGTGTTTGGGATTGTTATTTGTGAAATATTGTGATTGTGATTGCTTAGATCTGAGTTCTATATTGATAGTTGCTGATTTGTGTTCATAAACGGGTGCTTTCATGATATCAGGTGTTTGTGGTCAATTTTGACGCAAACAGGGATATAATTAGATCTTTTAAAGGAGAATATTTAATAGATATTTATAAAGGGAACAATTTGGGGGTTGGTGTGACATTGTTTGAGTAATAATTATCTTAAACACGTATACATAAAATTTAATCTTTAAATAGATTTTTAAAGATAATGATTAAGTGGGAAGTGCTTTGGGTTTGTTGTAAACAATGTTTTAGCAACATTTGTTTTTAAACCTTTGAATAATTTTTAAAATGGTAAAATATTGTTAAATGATTTTGGAAAATACTTAGATCTTTAATATTGGGATTTTAAAGATAATAACAAATATGAAATCATTTAGAAAAAGATATAAAAATATAAGTTCTAAGGTATAAAAGAGAAAAGGGGTTTACAGTAATAATGCTTGAGTGATCTTTGTTTTTAACCTTTTTGACTATGTTTTAAGTAAGTAAAACGTGCTATTGATTTATGAATATACTTATACTATTGAAATAAGTATATGAATACTTTTGAGAGCATTAAAATGTGCAGAAATGTTGATTTTTTAATTAAATAATGAAGTTTAATTAATAGGTGAAGTTTTATTTATAAAGAAGTTTATTAAAAAAAATGAGTTTTACAAATAAAAGAGGTTTTTAATTAATAAAGGGAGATTAATTAAAAAGAGGATTTGAAGTCGTTTATATTACGTGGTTGTGCTTGTGTATGTCGATCATATTTTATTAGTTACATGCTTATGGATAGTATATGTGACTTGGTTTCCTTTTCGTGATCATTCTTACTTCTGTTGAAATATAGACAAATATAACTCTGGAAATATGTAGAAGAAACACGGGAGTTATACTGTATAGTTATCTTTGATGATGCTATATTATATGTATAGACTCATTTTTCTCTTCAAGGACAAATTATAATAAAATCCATCTATTTAAATGGTTAGGAGGCGATCTACACTCTTATGTATTGTTTGTTTATTTCCTATAGAATCGAAGTTGAGTTTACTAGAAATCTATCAATTGGCTTTGGAGCGTTTGGTAAGTAGGGGAGTTTATTTATATGAGATGTCTCAAAATTGTAACCACTTTAAAACTGTATACGTCATCTATACTTTGGAAAAGGTTCGTGATCTGTTCAATATGCTAGAATCTATATAAAGATTTTTGATTGGTTTGAGATGTTGGAATCTATGAGGAGATTCAAAATTTGTTTGAGATGCTCAAACACATGTAGTTGTTCATGATCTATTCAGGATATGGGAATCCATGTGTGATTCTGAGATCCATTTAGGATATTTATTTCCTAAAGAATAGGAGTTGAGTTTATCAAACCTATATCGATTGGTTTTGGAGCGCATGGTAAGGAGGTAGTGTACTTATATGACTTGAAAACGTAACCACTTACAAACCAAGATCATTATCTATACTTTGGAAGAGGTTCGTGATCTTTTTGATATGTTGGAATCTATATGAAGATCCATGATTGGTTCGAAATGCTGGAATCTCTATGGAGTTTGAGATATGTTTGAGATGCTCGAACACATGTATTTGTTTGTGATCTATTCAGGATAAGGGAATCCATGTATGTTTCCAAAATATTTTGAGATATGGAAATCCATGTGTGGTTCCAAGATTTGTTCGAGTGATGACTCGAGTTGTGATCTTTTCGAGTGATGGCTTATGTGTTGAGGTGCTTGACGTGACTTCACTATTGGTAATGAAAAAAATATTGATACGAGACATAGCCTATGGGGTTTAGCCAACTTAAAGGGTGCAGGAAATCCATTTATTGTTGCTTATGGATATGCATGCGGGAGTGATGTGACCCGGTGCCACTTGCTTGGGCATGGACCATCTATGTTTTTCCTATGGTACATTCCTTAGAGATGTATGATGTTCATAAGGATATCTCTAATCCTTTTGCATCAGTCTCCAATCAAGACAAATCGAGCACTACAGTGAGATGTAAAAAGACCCGATCTCATTTCGACCATGATATATGGAACCATCTAACACCATATGTACCGAAATTGTTTGGGAGATGTAATCAAAGCTCGATGGAGGCATTGACACGACTGCTTCCATGAGTGGTATTGCATTAATTTACTGGCAAAGTCTTTACTCTAAAAGCCTTAACTAATTTAGGGGGGTTGACTGGCCTAGTCATGACTGTTGTCAATGTCAACGACAACTAACAAGGGAGGTTGACATTCACATAAACAGGTTCTTGCAGAACGAATGTTCAAATATTTATTACATCTTTTAGAAAAATATTTCCAACTCAATGGCAAAGAAGCAATACTTTTCTAATAATAATAATAATATTACTTGCAGCTGCTTGGGCGTGGAGCATCTATGTTTTTCCTAGAATATTCCCTAGAGATGTATTACGTTCTGAAGGATATCTCTGATCCTTGTGCATAAGGACCATTCTCGATATACCGAGAGCACCTCCGTGAAATCCTATACAATTATGCTAATGTGCCTTAGAGGTTATTGATTGTATATCTATTAATGTTCTTGTGTACACTCATATACAATATGGCTATTTGAAAAGATTTATATTCTTCACCCTAGACATTATCTATCATATGACTTTATGTACTTTTTATATGGTGATTCTTTTTGAGGGAATATCGTTATCGCATTTTGTGCGATCTGGAAAGACTGTCATATGTCGATCGCTTATTCCTTGTGGTTCTCGCATTCGTTTGCCAGACTGAATCGTATGTTATTTTCATATAATGCTCAAGTCAGCCCCGTGTATGTTTCCATATTTAGCTATGGACGCTTTGGAGCTCGAGGAGATGAGCTGGATGTTTCACCTACCATAGTTTTCTTATTTACGCTGCATTACTATTTTTTATATTAGCATTTGTAAGGACATATTGTTATAACTGCCTAGGCTGGTGATAGTATTTAGAATTGTAACTCTGAAATGCTTTGTATCTTAGAGTAACAGGTTTGTATTGTCTTTTAATAATATATGTTATCGTCCATTGTGAGATTCTAGTGTTCTGTTCTCTTCTTTCTTGTTCTGCTTTCTTCTTCTTTTATTTAGCATAACAATCTATCTTTCCAGCACTTGAATGTTCGACGCATGAATACCATGATGTATTAGTGTTGACATCTAGGGTTGAAAAGAGGGTTATTAAATTTGGTATCATGGTTGAAGTTTATGCAAAAACCTAGGCTTTGGTTCGGTATGGCTCATTAGAGACTGGGTAACTGACCCCCTAGAATGGGTTAAGTGTATTATACATATGACGACGTATGTGTAATTTTTTAATATATAAGTATAAGTCAATTGTGTAGCCTAATCACTATAGTAATTAACGATGTTTATGTATTATCCCTCGTTGATTAGCTTAGTCCTGCTCTACCAGTTTATGATGTGGTGTACACTCGCATGTAACACAACTATTTAATATAGTTTATATTCTTCACCCTAGACATTATATATCATATCACCTTATGTATTTAGTAGATGGTGGTTCTTTTGAGTGGATACCATTATGGCATTCCATGTGGTCTCAAAATTACTATTATATGCTGATGGCATATTCCTTAAGTTTCTCACAATGGTTTACCAGACTGATTCGGATGTTATTGTCTTACGATGCTTGGGTCAGCCCTGTGTATATTTCCAGATTTAGTTATGGATGCTTTGAAGCTCGAGGAGACGAGCTAGATTTTCACTTATCATAGTATTCTTATTTTGCTACATTACTAATATATATATTTGCATTTGTAAGGATATGTTGTTATAACTACCCAGGCTGATGATAGTATTTAGAATTGTAACTCTGAAATGCTTTGTGACTTAGAGTGACAATTTTTTACTATCTTTTGATAATATATGTTAATGTTCTACTATGAGACTCTAATATTTTGTTCTCTTCTTTCTTGTTATGTTTTCTTCTTCTTTTATTTTACACAAACAACTTGTCTTTCTGGCACTTGGATGTTCAGCACACAAATATCGTGGATATATTAGTGTTGACATTTGGAGATCGAAAAGGTAGGTCATTGCATAAAGCATTTCAGAGTTATAGCTCTGAGTACTATAATCAGCTTGGACAGTTATAATTACCTATTCCCTCAAATACCGATGTATACAATAATTGTAATGCAATGAAAATAAGAATACCGCAATAGGTGAAACATCCAGCTTGTCTCCCCGAAGTCCAATGAATGTCGACCAAAACCTTCCTTACTCAAAATATTCGAAAGAGCACATGAAGAATTTAAGGAAAACAAAATCCATGAGTTAGACATTAGTCCAGTATGAGAAACCCAAGAAATATATGGCCATATATAACTGTACTTTTGAGAATGCATGGATTGCCATAATGGTTATCCCCACAAAAGAACCACCATCTAACAAGTACATAGGGTGATATATAGACAATGTCTTGGATGATGAATATAAATCAGAAAATAGCTTTGATGCTTAAATTGATCACACTAAACAATATTAAAGTATAATGAAAACTCCTAAGTTACAAATGCATATGAATTTTCCATGGAGATCTATTTGGTCAATGCCGAATCTGAACTCCATGCACAAGGATTAGAAACTACCTTTTGAGCATCATATGTCTCTAGATAAAATATACCATTAAGGTAAAAACAATTGGTCCACGCTCGAACATGTAAAACCAAGTACCATCAACTCCCACGTGCAACATCGATAAGCATACTCTAGATATAGAGTTTATATACACTGTTGCGAGTTAGATAAACCCTAGCTCGTGCATCCTGCTACGTTTTTTGAATTTATGATATTGAGGTTACGTTCAACATATTTTAATCAAGTCTTCATCACTCAGACGGAATGCAAATAGCCAAATGGATTCCCACATCTCGAATAGATTATGAATCTCTACAAGGATTCAAACATACTGACCAGATCTCGAATCTTCATATAGATTCCAACATAAGTCCTTCGATGTATGCTAACATTGACCTCTCCTTTGGACTTAACCTTAGGATAGATAGTTCAATTCTATAGCATTCCACTTCACAACCGCTTCCAAAAATTGAACCGATATATCAGTTTTGAAGTGGTATTTGATAAGCAAAACACTTATAATTCGATCTCTTTAAAACTAAATCAATGAATTTCAGGTTAACTCAATTCTGGTTCTTTTAAAAGTGAGAAAACATATAAAGAAGAGTCCTCCTCGGGGAATCTCATATACACAAGTTCTTAAAGCTAGAGATGTTTCATACATGCTCTTCCCTAGGGGTTCTTAAATCGTATGAAACTGTCATGCTTTTTTATACTCTTCAAGTTAATTTGTTTAAGTTCGATAGTCGACTAACTGACTATTAAGTTAAAAATAAATGATCACATATGGAATCCAAGTCTCATATACTTATCATATTTTTGATATATTTAACTTACATTATCCCTCGGTCAAGAGTGAAGCTAGGTAAGTTAGAGCACCGAACGCATCGAAGACGTACCTAATAATTTCATTCTCAACTCTCATAGATAAAAAAGACAACTTCATTGGCTTTTAGTGCTAAGTACATGACTAAATGATTCCTATAAACAAGTCAGTAAATAACACGATTAACTCATTTTCGACATTCCAACTTAACTATTCCTCGGTCAAGAAGGAAGTCAATAGGTTAGAGAAATATTTGTTTTATCCCTACTTGAATATTAATCTTAACTTCCACAAATAGAGAAGCCTGCCTCTTTAGCTTTTAGTGTTAAGTATAGTTAATTACTTTTCATAGCAAATAACACAAAAAACACGATAACATAAATGACTTTTAACCCATTTTGATCTAATTAATCATTTTATTAACTAAAACTTACTTTTAAATACTAGTATATATATTTAATATTTGTTACAAAAGATATATGCATGTTTACAACTTTTTCACTAATCATTTCTACTCTTTTCAATAGGAAGAAATGTACCTGTATTCTTATTCCAAATGGTATAAGAATATCCACAAATCATAAACACGATTTCACATTTTCACAAGTATACTTTAGTGGGTTAAAAACAATTTCCATTAAAACATTTTTACTACAAACCTGAAACCATTTCACATATAATTATCTTTAAAAATTTCTTTTAAAGATCTGATTAATTTACTAGGTATAATAAAAAAGGTTAAATACAAATGTTATTAACACATCATCACAACAAATCTAGACCATTCCATACTTTTAGTTATCTTTTAAACATTCATTTTAAAGCTATAAGTATATTTACACTTATTAAACAAGGTTATATACATGTTAATAACTTTGCAAAATCATTTATTATAACATTAGTGTTGTAATCCAAAACATCCTTTCATTCTTTATAAAATACTCAACATACTTTTCCAAATACATACATACATACATCCATACATACATATATATATATATATATGTATATAACTACTTTAAAAATACTTATAAATAGGTTTTAAATATTTATTCACAATATTAGTAAAAAATAACTAATTTACAACTTGAGGAAAATAACTAAAAAAGCAAGTTTTGTAATTTAATACCTTTTAATTTGAAAATACATAAATAATTATTAAAAATATATTATAATACCAAACCACTTTAAAATACTTCAAAACATGTTAATAAACAACCCTAAAAATATTGGGGAAAATTACCAAATTTAAATATCATTTTTAAACAATTAAAACCTAAAACAGCTTACTACAACATTTATAAATGCCGTTAAAAGTCCTTGTTAAAAACAACATAGAGATGTATGATCTTTACAATCAATTTTAACCCCCTAAAAAAATGATTTAAGAATTGAAAATTTTACAATAAATACTACCTTTAGGGTACTTAAAAATCATGGAAGTGAACTTTAAGTATATCTTTTATTTTACTTGTAAAAATTCCCAAAAACAAGTTATACTTTCAAAGTGTATTTATAACCACATTTTTACTCTACTTTAACTACTTTCCATAATCTTTTAAAATTTGATTTTTTTTTTTCTTAGTAATAATACACTTATAGTTCTTATTAAAAATGCAAAGAAACTTCTAAGGGTGTCTTTCAAATCAATTACAAAATTTCCCAAAAAATTGTATTTCATAGTGCTTATAACGACCTTCTTCTCGCTTTAACATTTTGCAACTTTGTTTCACAAGTTAATGAATGAAATAAACTTTAATTTTTTTCCAGTAATAAGTACACTTATATTACTTATAAAAAATGCAAAGAAGCCCCAAGGATGTCCATCAACGTTTAACTTTGAAAATCGTCGAACACAAGGCATTTTCAAAGTGCATCCATAGCGACCTTTTCGTTTCTAACTTTAACGACTTTGGTTCACAATTTTTATAACTTTACAAATAAATTATTTACTATCCCATACACCAAATAATGTGTAGGGAACGATAAAAATAAGTTATACCAAGTTAAGATCATAAAACTTCAATTTACGCAAGTTAAAATTAAGGGATGTCGAAGTGCACTTATAATGACTATTCTCGATGTAAGCACTTTCAAACATACTTTAGTCCAACACTCATGTTATCCAAAACATTAAGGTAAGGCTATGCCACATGATATAGATGGTTTTATAAGTGATGTTACATAATATAAAGTTGTCATTTGCTTTCAAAAGCAAGATGGGTCCAAATTTATAACTTTAATTAGTTAATGTCACTTTACTTTATATTTCAACTACACAATATATACACATACAAAATAGTGAGATAACTCACTTAGATGCAAGAAAACACATGCTTAAACACTCACAATGCCAAGAACACTCCCTACCATCTTCATCCAACCTTTAGCACCAAAACCACAAAACCAAGCTCACCTCTCCTCCTTTGCTCATGACCTCACCAAGTTCAACCATTTTTCTCATCTTTCTTCCACTTTGACTTTAGATCCATGATTACTAAGGTATTCAAAGGTGTTACTTTAAGTTTGGTTGAGTATGGAAGAGATTTGGACTAATTAGAGAAAGATTAGTGAAGAACAAAGTGGATTAGTGCTAATCCACTTTACCATTTTTGATCTTTTGTTTCTTTTTAGGCCTTGCAAAATTTTGAAGTGTTTAACACAATAAAACCCCTCCTTTACATGTCCAAGACCATTCCAAAAAATCCCTCCATGTGCCTTGCATGATTTTTCCTTTATATGAAAATATCTCTAAGCAAATCAGCCTTTTACCAGTGTAAACAAAATATCTTCTATAATATCAACCTTCACATCATCAAGAACTTTATTTTCCATAAATAGTAGAGGCAAACAGTCGAGAAAATCAATAAAATTATTTATAGCCGTGCCTTCTTTTCGTACTATTATGGAAAAATTCTTTTTCTTAGGGACACATACAAGAAAAATAATAATGGTAACACCACCTTTAACTACTTCATTTTTCATTTATGAATTTCATAGTAGTAGAAAATACATGTCCCGCTGAGATAGAATTTGTAACTTGCTGCCCTCTTGCCTAGTGGGCAAAGATTGCCCTTTGTGGAAAGACTGATTCAGTTGGATCGACATGAGAGCTCAACTCCATTGCATTGCCAGAATCCATGTTGTATATTTGAAGAAGTTGTCCCCTTGCTTCGTTCATGGTACAACCTTCTTCCTGTCGAGCCACCTTTCTCCTGGGTCCATAGAAGCAAAATGTAGGGCTAGTGCTAATAGTTCATCATGGAGGAAGGGATCATATCAATGATTTCCAAAGAAAATGGGTGTATGTAGAAAAGTTTGAACAACTTCTGACGAGTAAAAATCTGTTTATCGATATTTCTTCAAAGTATATATTTTCATAAACATTTTTCCAAATCAAATTTACCATTATTACTTATGATTTAAAAGAGGGTTAACATGGTTATTAAGTCATTTTAACAACATTTAACCTAAGATTCAAATATTTACATAATTTAGATATTTAAATACGAAGTAGTGTCTGAATTCCTAGGTCGTTACGATAAGTGTCTTTGTCAATGCAAGCATGCATAAAGAAATCCATCCTTCCACCATTATCACCACCAGTAGCTATCACTCTAAGCTATCATGTAGGTCGTAACGACGAGGGGGTCAAAATAATGTTCTAATGACTGGTAAATTACAGACTTTATGCATAACAGTAGTTTATGTTGATTGCCTTTTGTTATTTGTTATGTCTTTTATTTTACTTAGTTATTTCAACTCCACATATAGGTACAATATGCCCCATCTGCCCAAAATAGACCATGACCATATACATACACACACACACATGTATATATATATAAGTACCAGTCCCCCTTTGTACCAAGATACTATCCCTATTAGTATTCATAACCCAGCACCTCGTCAGGATCCATCATCAATGCAATATCATGCCCTCATCATCTTGCATATGTGCCTAATAATAGTGTTACAATAGTTTAGCCGCATTCTATCTCGCCTTGGGGATTTATCCGTCTACTTCTTATTATGGAATCAGTTCCATAGACTATGTAGGATTCAGCTCCTCAGACTACCCCACTCATTTTAACCTCCATCAAGGGTTATCTAGCATTCCTTCTAACAAACAAATTAGCAAACAACTTTGGGGGTGCATGCCCTAAACGTGATCTTAGTAGGAGGTGTAGCCCATTTTAGTGTAACGCTCATCTTTCTGCTGACCGCTCAGGACCGATGATGTTCCCGACCTATATGCAGCTCCTACTCCCAAATAGAGTACTAAATACACTGAGAAAGTGTCGAGTTTTGCTCACCGTCTCATTTCAATTGCTTCCAATTAAGGCAATACCCATCCTAAAAAATTAAAGTAGACCCCACTGGGGTATTCCTTTCCCTATACGCGACCATATATAATTCCATGAGTCTTACAGTTTGATATGTCCCACATCAATATAATATATACACAACTACTGATATCCCCTTGTAGTGGGCAAACTTCTGTTCTGTAACACTACTGACCTTGCATTCTAAACCATTTTAATGACTATAGTACATAAAGCTCTCCAAATGTTGGGTAGTGTATTACTCCATTTGTAATATCCCGGAATTTCCAGGAATTTAAAATGTGATAATCTCTTAATTTAAATTATTTGAAGTGATAAAATTGTTATTTTCAAAAATAAATAACCAAGCAATATAACACAATGTTTTAATTACGGTTATAAATTGGTTTTATAATAATAATTATTTTGTTTATATAAATAAATTCTAAATAGACTTATTGTTTTCATAATTAATAAGTGTATTTAAATCTGTGTATTTTAAATTGATTTTTAAATTTGGATTTTTAAATTGACTTTGAATTGAATATAAATTTAAATTCAAGGAATATACATACATCTTAAAACAGAATAATAATATATTTTGGTTTTAAAATATATTGATAATATTTTTAATTAAAAATAAGATTTTGTTTTATATTCTTTTTATAGAAATTTATTGATAGAAATTTGGAATTGTATTTATTTAATACGAATAAATACAAGGTTTTTGAAATAGCATTTAAAATGAGTTTGTAATATTATATATAATTTTATTTAAATTATATTTGGTTTCATTTTTTTAAAAAGATTGTATTTTATATAAATTTAGCAAACATTTATAAATGTATAAATGTATTTGTTAATTAGGAATTTAATTAGAAAAGTATTTTTAAATTAAGAAAACATATTAGTTAATTTGAAAATTTATTTAAAAGCTTTTAAATTTCTTTTAGAATAAAATTAAATAAAAATCGACAAGTGTTTAGTTTTAAAACACTTTGTCAACAAGTGTTAAACATTAATGCAAATTTAAGACAAGTGTCCATTATTTTTTTCTAATTTTCTTTTTAACTTATTAAATCTGAAATTGATTATATAAGCACCATCTTCCTCCATCTTCCTTTTCTTTAAAATTTTTGTTCATTCCTAAAAGAAGAAACTAGACTATCAATACAACTTTTACTTATTCCAAAATCAGAAAATCTTCAAACAAATGCTCAAAATAAAGCCTGGAACTTCCTCAACATCGAAATCTGCAATATGTTTCAAAAACTCAATGAAAGTTACCAATCCAGTTCTGCATTTTCCTATGTCTGCATCAATATTCAAATGCATGCAAGTTTTTTTTAAAGAGGCAATCTGAAGCAAAAAGTTAAGCTAGCAAGTATTCAAAAAGTAAACCTGAAGCTTTTCTGTTTCAAAAGGGGTTCATCTTCAAATTCAAAGCATTTTACAAATTTCCAGCTTATCATCAAGATTTAAACTTCTGCTCTTCATCTTAAAAAGGTGAGTAAACATTTGACAAAAATTAAAGCAGTATTATCTGTTGCATATAAGTTTGTGATGATGTTTATTATATATATAAGTTTATATCTGTGTAGACAAATCTGCAAATTGTGTTGTAAGGCTTTGAGTCTGTGCATGTTATATTTCATGTTTCACCTTACTGAAAATTTAAGATATAGTCAGAAACTTCAAGCTATTATTTTTAAACAATTGTTAAGTCTTAGAATTTAAACAAGATAAATTAGTTTAAGTATTGACTAAGAACTAAAGATAGAACAGAGCTTTTGGCATTTGAAGTTTTCTGGTAAACCAACAAAGCAGTGATACTTAATCACCAATGTGTGAAATCAAATATTGAAATTTGATTAAATAACTATATAATCTGGATTGTCATTGGAAAGCATGAAATTTGGAAAGAAAATTACAATTTTTAAAATTGTATTAAGTGTATATTTGGGGTTTAGCTAGAAGCTGAATTTTGGTCAAAATCAGTTGATCCTTGTATCTGAAGTGCACGAGATTCACGATGGAGTTAGTGGAAGGATTGGGGAGTGTGGAAATTTTTTTGGAAGAGTTTGTAATCCGTTGTGGAATTTGATTTTGCTCGTGATTTGTTTTTAAACCTAGTTTTGGTCCTTGCTGTAAATTGAAATACTGCATCTTCTTCTTTGCATCGAGTTGTATGAAATTTTGGGTGAATGATGCATGGTGGGTCGGGGATCCATGGCCGGAGTTGTGGCGTTTATCATTGATCGGAGGCGAGGGTTTAATGGAATTTCCTGATGATGGTATTTTGGTTCAGTTCATCCAGGGATACTCGATTTTGAATCGAGATAGGTGTTGATGATCTGTTGGTCGTAGGAGCTTGTAGGATGGAAGAGTGACTTGTCGGTGGGTTCGGCGTTGACCGGAGGTGATTCTGGCGTCAAGCACTTGCACAGGGGAATATGGTGTCAACGGGTTATTTGTTTTGGGTTTGCATGTTTTTCTCGAAGTAGGACTCGGGACATATAGAGGATGGCTCGGGGAATAACTCGTGTGGGTTCTGGGTTTTGCTTGTGGGTTTAAACTGTTATGTTTTAACAGTTTTTAAATTTTAATTAGTTTAATCAATGAATAAGTAAGCAAGATTTATTATGATTAAGGTAATTATTTTAATTAATTTTAAATTAATTAACAGAAGAAGTAATTAGTTTAATTTACTTTAAATTAATTAGAGATAGAAATAGTTAATTTAATTCATTTTAAATTAATTATGTTGCGATTAAGTAAATCATTGCTTATGTATGAATGGGTGACATTGATTTTCTTGAATGGATGTAATCTCAGAAATGAGATAAGTAATGTTGTGTGGTATGAATGTTTGGTTGCATTGTGATGGTAATATAGACTACCTATTGTGATGTTGATATGGACTACCTATTTTATGGATCATCTGTTTATTTTGATAATGTGGCTGTCAATTGTGACTTGTAAATTATCTATCTGTGTGTATATAGATAATTAAATTTAATTGTTTAACCTTAAATCAACTTGGACATAAAAGATAGGTTTTGGATTTCGATGAGACCAGGATCGGGTTTTCATAGTTGGATATCCAAAAAACACACCGATCCAAATTAACGATAGGTCGTGAATCTCTTATGAAGAGTGAAGACTCGAGGTGTAAGAACTATTCATCAGTATAACTCTGGGGGTGATTCCGTGATGAGTTTGACGAGTAGTACTTTCAGATTCGAGAGGAATGTTCAGAGTGCAAGGGTTATTGCCGTTAACTCTAAGGGTGATTCCAAAATGAGGGTAACGAGATAATGCCTTCGGTTTCGTTCAAACCCGGAACGAACTTGTATGGATTGAATGCTTTCAGAACATCGTCAGGTGGAGATGAGCATTCTAAGTGATGTGTTCACTAAAGGTAATCGTAGCCTCAAGCCTCATCAACTGGGAATGGCTAAAACAGGGGAGGTGCAGCAAGGCTTCATGGGTAGCCCCCACTTAAGAGTAAGATTTACCCCTGTCTAGAGGTCCCTTTTATTTCGGCTGTGTGGGCGGTAGAATAGCTACATCCGTCAGAGTTGTCTTATTTGGAACTGTTCATAAGGAATGGTTTCGGCTTTGTGTTGCAAAGGAGTGGGCGTACTCCTCGGTACGGTGATCTAGGCCACGTACTGTGACGGGCGGTACCCCAGTAGCCCTGCCATTGTATGGAATTCAAAATCCAATAAGTGCCATCGGATTTGATTGTATTACCCACTTTTGTGGCTAGTAGATGGAATTTAATAAATGTAACAATTTCGGCTATTTCATACTTATTTGAAAACCCTAGACCTATTATAATATCACTGAATTTCCTATCAAAAATTTTGGTTAGCGTAAGGTAAAAACTTTTCCATGTTTATGTGTAGGAAGTCTTACGTGATACCTTTCTTTTCAAAAGGTTTTGAAAGTTAAGCAACTTTAACCGTTTACTCTTACCAGATCCATGTCTGACCCGGAGTTTATTCTGTTTTTCTTAAACTCTTGGGCACTTGATTTTTTACGAGTAGTCAGGGGATTTTAGGTTGGCTTGACAAATTCTGGGGGAGCAAATAGAGCAGGAGGCTTCTGCGTATAGCTATATAGTTTTCCGCTGTGTGTTCTCTGAGTTGTTGTCTTTGAGTTGTATAATTAGACAGGTGTTTATAACTATTTAGTATGTGTTGTTTTAGCTGTGTATCTCTGATGTATATGATACTATGTAATGTATTATGTGATTAATATAATTTATTCATTCTAGATTCTGATGTTGTTCCTTTCTTCTTCTCTGTCTTTTCTCTTTTCTATCCCTTTCTTTCTTAAAAATGATGCAATTTTCTATGGTTAGAAAGTCGGTTCGTTTTAGTTGGTATCAGAGTAATAGGTTGAGTGAATACCTAGGCTCTGTAGTGGTGTTTTTCTTGAGAGACCGTACTTGTAATATATATATATATATATATATATATATTTCTACCTATCTGTTGGGTTACCTGTTCGGCTTTTCCAATATAAGTTATAAAGGTAGATGAGGTAGTGGTGTGTGTAACACAACTACCAATGGTTGGAGTTTGAATGTTTGAGGTTAGAAGTGTATTTGTCGAGACTGTAGACCTAATACTGTCTCGAGTAATCTTTGCAGTTTGGTGTAAGATTTCATTGATCTCTGAAGGAAACCTGTTAAGGTTCGAAGTTCATCTTTGAAGTATAAGTTTGATCGCGCTCATGTGAGCGGATTTTTGAGAATATGGATCTGTCGGGTAGACAGAAGCGAGTGATGGTATCTTGGCAACCTCAGGAAGTAGTAGCTGCATGATGAGATGCAGTGACTATGGATGTCTCTGAAGATGTTTTCTTTCGAAGCAAGTTTAAAGAAGTGTTTCTGTTTCGGAGTTGTAGCTGAGTTCAGCAGGATGTATGTGTTTAGTTGGAGGTTCGAGTTTCTCAAAGAGCTTTGGATAAGAAGTCTTTGGCATCTGTGTTAGCGGTGCAGCTCGGGAGTGTTCTGTGTTCCAACAGGAAGATCTTTTTGGCTTAACATTTCCTTGAGGTGGAATTCAAAAGCAGCAGTGAGGATCTGTTTCTTCGATGGATTAGTTGGTCAAGGATAAACTGTTCTGATTAGTGGAGAGAGAACATTATCTTGGATATTGGATTGGGTTGATCGTAAAAGTGACTTGCGATGGTTTGGTGATTATCTTAGATAGTCTTTTGCTTGGGTTTGTAGCATTTCTAGAAGATGTAGAAGTTATGGAATTATCGAAGATTTTTCTTATATATCTTCAGGAAAGTTAGAGATTTGCCTGCATTGGAGATTGCTGAATCGGCTTGATGTCAAGAGTGATACCGGTGATTCAGCTGGGTAGAAGGTTGTTTCCTAGGTTGGTTGTTTGGTGTAGCAGCTCTATATTTATTGGAATTTCTGTTGAACCTTATTTCCAAGATGTGATGTTTAGTCTGTGCTTGTGTCCTTTCGAGGCATTTTCATCTGCTCCAGATCAGAGTTGTGCAGCGGAAGCAAGGTGGCTGTTGTTCTTGAATAGAAGCAACTGGAAGTTGCAGTATTTTGGATTAGAGAGTTTTCTACTGATTTTTTTCTTCAGAATCTGAGGCAAGTTGGCGAGTGATTCTGTTCTATCTTTTCCAGATAGGAGAAGTGGTTTTCTACTGTTGACAGTAAAATTTGGTTTTGATTTTGGATTGATCTTGCGAGGATCAATTTGTTGAGTTGTTTTGATCCAGTTTTTTTGTAGAGGCATCAGGGAAGGTTGAGCTGATCAGGAAGGATCTGTAGGCAGCCCGGATCATCCGAAAAGTTTTTGAGGTTAAGTAATGGAAGAATTTGGAATTCGAAGTTGGAGGCTTCAATATTGTTAAGATTTTCTCTGGTAAAGGAGCAATGAGATTTGGTATGCTCCAAGGTGTATTGGATTCTTCTGAGTTTTTGTAAAGATCGGTGCTTTGGTTTGTAGAGTTGAATTGCCAGTTTGAAAGACTGGAATTCAAAATATTTCACATGTCTCTGATGGAGTACGTGTTTGGTCCATCACTGGTTTTGAGACCAGCGGTTCTGTGAAGGTTCTAGTTGTTGATCAGTCTTGTTTGTGGTTAGATATCTTGGGTTGATTATAGATCTAGCTGAGTAGGAACTCAGTAGCTTAGTAGTATAGCAGGTTTGGATTTAGTAGAGCGAGTATCCCTGTGTCTGTACCTGGGAAACTTGAGATAATTTTAGGAAATTTATCCTGATCTGTGTCCAAATAGCTAGTGTTATTTATTTGATTGAATTATTTGTTTGGATGAAATTGTATGTTTGATTAATAGTATATGGCTGATATGAATGTTTGAATTGGTTGAAATAAAATAAAACTTTGGATTATCCTTGTTTCAAATTTCGAGGACGAAATTTTTTTAAGTGGGGAGGAATGTAATATCTCGGAATTTCCAGGAATTTAAAATGTGATAATCTCTTAATTTAAATTATTTAAAGTGATAAAATTGTTATTTTCAAAAATAAATAACCAAGTAATAAAATACAATGTTTTAATTATGGTTATAAATTGGTTTTATAATAATAATTTTTTTGTTTGTACAAATAAATTCTAAATAGACTTATTGTTTTCATAATTGAGAAGTGTATTTAAATCTGTGTATTTTAAATTGATTTTTAAATTTGTATTTTGAAATTGACTTTGAATTGAATATAAACTTAAATTCAAGGAATATACGTACAACTGAAAATAAAATAATAATATAGTTTGATTTTAAAATATATAGATAATATTTTTAATTAAAAATAAGATTTTGTTTTATAGAAATTTATTGATAGAAATTTGGAATTGTATTTCTTTAATAAGAATAAGTACAAGGTTTTTGAAATAGCATTTAAAATGAGTTTGTAATATTGTATATACTTTTATTTAAATTAAATTTGGTTTCATTTTTTTAAAAGATTGTATTTTATATAAATTTAGCAAACATTTATAAATGTATAAATGTATTTGTTAATTAGGAATTTAACTAGAAAAGTATTTTTAAATTAAGAAAACATATTAGTTAATTTGAAAATTTATTTAAAAAGCTTTTAAATTTCTTTTAGAATAAAATTAAATAAAAATTGACAAGTGTTTAGTTTTAAAACACTTTGTCAACAAGTGTTAAACATTAATGCAAATTTAAGACAAGTGTCCATTTTTTTTTTAATTTTCTTTTTAACTTATTAAATATGAAATTCATTATATAAGCACCATCTTCCTCCATCTTCTTTTTCTTTAAAATTTTTGTTCATTCCTAAAAGAAGAAACTAAACTATCAATACAACTTTTACTCATTCCAAAATTAGAAAATCTTCAAACAAATGCTCAAAATAAAACCTGGAACTTCCTCAACATCAAAATCTGCAATATGTTTCAAAAACTCAATGAAAGGTACCAATCAAGTTCTGCATTTTCCTATGTCTGCATCAATCTTCAAATGCATGCAAGTTTTTTTTAAAGAGGCAATCTAAAGCAAAAGGTTAAGCTAGAAAGTATTCAAAAAGTAAACCTGAAGCTTTTCTAGTTTCAAAAGGGGTTCATCTTCAAATTCAAAGCATTTTACAAATTTCCGGCTTATCATCAAGATTTAAACTTCTGCTCTTCATCTTAAAAAGGTGAGTAAACATTTGAAAAAAATTAAAGTAGTAATTATCTGTTGCATATAAGTTTGTGATGATGTTTATTATATATATAAGTTTATATCTGTGTAGACAAATCTGCAAATTGTGTTGTAAGGCTTTGAATCATGCATGTTACATTTCATGTTTCACCTTACTGAAAATTTAAGATATAGTCAGAAACTTCAAGCTATTATATTTAAACAATTGTTAAGTCTTAGAATTTAAACAAGATAAATTAGCTTAAGTATTAACTAAGAACTAAAGATAGAAAAGAGCTTTTGGTATTTGAAGTTTTCTGGTAAACCAACAAAGCAGTGATACTTAATCACCAATGTGTGAAATCAAACATTGAAATTTGATGAAATAACTATATAATCTGGATTGTCATTGCAAAGTATGAAATTTGGAAAGAAAATTACAATTTTTAAAATTGTATTAAGTGTATATTTGGGGTTTAGCTGGAAACTGAATTTTGGTCAAAATTAGTTGATCCTTGTATCTGAAGTGCACAGGATTTACGATGGAGTTAGTGGAAGGATTGGGGAGTGTGGAAAAATTTGTGGTAGAGTTTGTAATCCATTGTGGAATTTGATTTTCCTCGAGATTTGTTTTTAAACCTAGTTTTGGTCCTTGCTGTAAATTGAACTACTGCATCTTCTTCTTTGCATCGAGTCGTATGAAATTTTGGGTGAATGATGCATGGTGGGTCGGCGATCCATAGCCGGAGTTGTGGCGTTTATCATTGATTGGAGGCAAGGGTTTATTGGAATTTCCTGATGATGGTATTTTGGTTCAGTTCGTCCAGGGATACTCGATTTTGAATCGAGATAGGTGTTGATGATCTGTTGGTCGTAGGAGCTTGTAGGATGGAAGAGTGACTTGTCGGTGGGTTCGGCGTTGACCGGAGGTGATTCCGGTGCCGGTGCACTTGCACAGGGGAATGTAGTGTCAGTGGGTTGTTTGTTTTGGGTTTGCATGTTTTTCTCGAAGTAGGACTCGGGACATATGGAGGATGGCTCGGGGAATAACTCGTGTGGGTTCTGGGTTTTGCTTGTGGGTTTAAACTGTTATGTTTTAACAGTTTTTAAAATTTTAAACTGAAACAGCTTTTAAAATTTTAAACTGAAACAGCTTTTAAATTTTAAAATCAAACTGTTTTAAAAAGAAGAAGATGTAATTTGTATTTAAATTCCAGTATTCATGGATTGGAGCCAAACTAAAATGTTCAACCAAATTTTCAAATTTAAAATAAAGTAAGTTTTAAACTTTAAATGACTTAAGTTAAATTAAATACTTGTAATTCATTTCTACGAATTAATGTGTTTACACAAATGAATTTGTATGAATGGTTTAAATGTTTTAAGTTAATGTTATTTTCAAACTTATTTTGGAAATATTAAAAGGAAATTTATAAGAAAATGTTTTTATTGGTTAACGGAAAAAGATTTGAAATTAATTATTAAAGGTTTAAGTAATTTATGAGCATGAAACTAATGATTGTTAATTGAAAATTAAAGATAGGTAATTAATGATTTCTTTAATTAATAAATTAAGTTAAGTAAAGATTTCAAGTTTAATTTAAGATAATGTTTTATATTAAATAATAATTAAATGTTAATGAATAATAATTAATTAAGTTGAAAAAGAATTTTAAGTTTAGTTAATTAATTTAATTAATTATTTTAAAGAATTAATTTAGTAATTAATTAAGGATAATTATTAAATTAATTAACTAATAATTATGATGATTTAAATTAATGATTAATGATTAACTAAATTTAATTACTTATTAATTAAGTAATTAAGGGTTAATTAAAATGGTAATTAATTAATACTTAATAAAGGTTTTATTGAGTAATTAAATTTTAATTAGGTTTTCTTAATTAATAATTAAAAGAATTATTAATCTGTAATGCAAGTTAATTAAGAATTAACTAACTATTATTAGAGGTTAATTAATTGTAATTAAGAATTAATTAATTATAATTATGGATTAATTAATTTATAAGTAAGGTTGTTAATTAATAATTATGTTTTATTAATTAATGATTAAGAGATGATTAATTAGTTAATTAAGGTTAATTAATTAATTATAAAAGTAATTAGTGGTTGATTACTTTGTAATAATAGGATTGATTAATAATTAAGGTTTATTAATTAATAGTTGATGATAATTAATCTGTTAATTGAAGATTAATTTAGATAAAGAGTAATTAATGGATGAATTACTCGACTATAATTGATGAGATAAGTGTGATCAAGTAAGTTAATTAATTTGTTAAGAATAGTCACTTGATAAATGATTAAGTATGCTATTTAATAAGTTTTGATAAGATTAATTACTTAAGATAAGTAATTGATAGATAAATTACAAGGGTAATTGGGATAAGTAAAATTACTTATTGGGAAGTAAATATTAAATTGATAATTACTTGGTAAAATAATTTAGGGGTTATTACTTAGTGTAATAAATCAAAGAATTTATAAAGTAATTAAAAGTAATTAAGAAGTAATTAAGAATAATTAATTACTGTTTATATTTGGTTAATTGAAAGTAAATAATTTAAGCATGATTAATTAATGTAATTAATTAATTTAGAAATAATGTAATTAATTTTAGTTAATTAGTTAATGGAAGTAATTAATTAAGGTTCATTAATTAATATGATTAATGAGAATAAGTAAGGATTAATTACTTGATTAAGAGCTAATTAATCAAGGTTGATTAACTAAGATGATGATAAATTAATTGGTTTAATCAATGAATAAGTAAGCAAGATTTATTGTGATTAAGGTAATTATTTTAATTAATTTTAAATTAATTAAGAGATGAAGTCATTAATTTAATTTACTTTAAATTAATTAGAGATAGAAATAGTTAATTTAATTCATTTTAAATTAATTATGTTGTGATTAAGTAAATCATTGCTTATGTATGAATGGGTGACATTGATTTTCTTGAATGGATGTAATCTCAGAAATGAGATAAGTAATGTTGTGTGGTATGAATGTTTGGTTGTATTGTGATGGTAATATAGATTATCTATTGTGATGATGATATGGATTACCTATTTTATGGATCATCTGTTTATTTTGATAATGTGGTTATCAATTGTGACTTGTAAATTATCTATCTGTGTATATATAGATAATTAAATTTAATTGTTTAACCTTAAAACAACTTGGGCCTAAAAGATACGTTTTGAATTTCGATGAGACCGGGATCGGGTTTCCATATTTGGATATCCGAAAACCACACCGATCCAAATTAACGATAGGTTGTGAATCACTTGTGAAGAGTGAAGACTCGAGGTGTAAGAACTATTCGTTAGTATAACTCTGGGGGTGATTCCGTGATGAGTTTGACGAGTAGTACTTTCAGATTCGAGAGGAAGGTTCAAAGTGCAAGGGTTATTGTCGTTAACTTTGAGGGTGATTCCAAAATGAGGGTAACGAGATAATGCCTTCGTTTTAGTTCGAACCCGGAACGAACTTCTATGGATTGAATGCTTTCAGAACATCGTCAGGTGGACGATGAGCATTCTAAGTGATGTGTTCACTAAAGGTAATCGTAGCCTTAAGCCTCATCAACCGGGAATGGCTAAAACAGGGGAGGTGCAGCAAGGCTTCGTTGGTAGCCTCCACTTGAGAGTAAGATTTACCCCTGTCTAGAGGTCACTTTTATTTTGGCTATATGGGCGGTTGAATAGCTACATCCGCCGGGGTTGTCTTATTTGGAACTATTCAGTAAGGAATGGTTCCGGCTTTGTGTTGCAGGGGAGCAGGTGTACTCCTCGTTACGGTGATCTAGGCCACGTACTGTGACGGGTGGTACCCTAGTAGCCCTGCCATTGTATGGAATCCAAAATCCAATAAGTGCCGTCGGATTTGATTGTATTACACACTTTTGTGGCTAGTAGCTGGAATTTAATAAATGTAACAATTTCGGCTATTTCATATTTATTTGAAAACCCTAGACCTATTATAATGTCACTGAATTTCCTATTAAAGGTTTTGGTTACTGTAAGGTAAAACTTTTCCATGTTTATGTGTGGGAAGTCTTACGTGATACCTTTCTTTTCAAAAGGTTTTAAAAGTTAAGCAACTTTAACTGTTTACTCATACCAGACCCATGTCTGACCCGGAGTTTATTCTGTTTTCCTTAAACTCTTAGATACTCAAATTTTTACGAGTAGCCAGGGGATTTTAGGTTGGCTTGACAAATTCTGGAGGAGCAAATGGATCAGGAGGCTTCTGCGTATAGCTATATAGTTTTCCGCTGTGTGTTCTCTGGGTTGTTGTCTTTGAGTTGTATTGAGTTGTATAACTAGACAGGTGTTTATAACTGTCTAGTATGCGTTGTTTTAGCAGTGTATCTCTGATGTATATGATACTATGTAGTGTATTATGTGATTAATATAATTTATTCATTCCGTTGTTTAGATTCTGATGTTGTTCCTTTCTTCTTCTCTATCTTTTCTCTTTTCTATCCCTTTCTTTCTTAAAAATGATGCGATTTTCTGTGGTTAGAAAGTCGGGTCGTTTCACCATTTTAATGTACTCCATTTTAAAGCTCTAGTGTATTACTCCATTTTAATGTTGGGTAGTGTATTACTCCATTTTAATGTACTCCATTTCAAAATGGAGTACATAAAGCTCTACTGTATTACTCATAAACCATACATTCTGGATATCAGTGTATTGGTTGAGACTAGAGTACATAAAGCTCTCCAAATGTTGGGTAGTGTATTACTCATGATTGATGGGGGCGTCAACGGTTACGTACTGATATTTATTGGATAACTATGGAACGACTCAGTTGATAGTTTTCTGTTAGTTAATATAACTAAGGCAAATAGAAAATATCGATGTGATTAATTTGAACAGCTCTTTTTACTTGATAATACTGTAGATGTTCAATATGGAAGCTTTGCTTTAATTATAGTCAAATTATGGCACGACGCCCATCAAGTGACTATAGTTGGGTCTAGTGGAAGTATGGAAGTGAAACTCTATTCAAGAGACGATTCGTCTCCTCGGTTATATGGGGTTAGTATCACGGTCAACTTAAGTCAACACAAAGTGAAAATATCTTGCCAGAGTAGTTTGGTTAATAATAATTGTTACTATTGAACCAAGTTCTTTGTGTTTGGATTATAGAGTTGAATATGGATGATCTTGGAATTTTGACCATAACCAAATTCAATAAGTCTAAAGTGATATAGTTTTGATGAAGAGAGTTGGTGTAAATAATTATCACAAAAGGGTAATGCTTAATAAAGTGAAATTGGATTTTACCAAAGTTTAGTAAGCGATAATTTGGTCATAATGTCACACCGCCTGCTAAGTGACGTGTGAACGTTGACATTCGCATAGTTCAATGTTGATTGCTGACCAAATTTACACCCAAGTGTCACACATCCGAAATAATTAATTCTCTTTAGACCAAATGATTTAATTGATTATAGTTCTTATAAATTAATTAAATTAATTAATATTTATGAAATATTAGTTATGAAATTTGAACATGATATGAGAAATAAATTTATTGCATATATTTATAATAGTTTTAAATATATTGGTCGATATAAGATATCGATAAGAAATTGATTTAAATATGATTGTACATATTTAATTTGCGTTAAATAGGCCAATAACCCATGAAATTATGGAGTTGTAGGTGTTGGTTATGGCCAGGGTTAGAGGTGGCTTGAATAAATGGTTAAGGTTGGGAGATGTATGGTTAAGATCTAGTGCTTTGCTCTCTTATCTTGCCATATAAATAAACGGCCTCAAAACCCTAATCAGTTAGAAATATTTTTGTTCATTTTTGAGTCGCCACCCTCTTTCCTCTTTCATTATTTATATCCTCCTCTAAATAAATCCTAAAATTCTCATATCAAATTGAAATCAAAACTAAAAGCTATTTGATAGCAATTAGTCGTATATTACCGATCAACAATCTGAAGAATCAAAAAATTTCAAAAGAAGGGAATTGAATATTCAAGATGGACTTTAGGGCATCTAATTTGGGTAACTTTGACTTTATTTTTATCAAATTACTGTGCTTTCAAATTTGTTAATCATGTGAATATATGTGTATAATTAGATTGTTGTTTTGCTAGTTAGGTGAGAATTTTGTACGTATTTATGTTGTCACAATGGAGATTGGATATGTGTATAGTAATTAAAGGTCTATTCCATGATTATGTTTTAGATATGAGATTAAACATTAAAATTAAATTTAAGTTTGAAATTATTTATGTTTATGCATATTGATCATATGTGTAAATCTTATATGTTAATCTTTTGTGTTAAATCTTCACATACAATTTGAATTAAGAAATATGTTTTATTATATGTTGTATATATAGATCTGAATATTTTAAAATGTTTTTTGTGTTTATTATGAATTATAAGTGCTGATTTTTTTATATATTTTATTAATTTAAATATTTAATGATTATCTGAACTAATAAATTCATATATAATAATAAACGTTTCTTAACTTCAGTTTAATATTTCCTAAAATTCATCCTTCATGTCAGAAGCCTTCGGGAAAGATTTCAAATCTTTTGAACTTAAAATAATAATTTTAAAATTAATTTTATTTCGGACCCGAAACAATTAATCGAATAAAAATATCATTTTAGTTTAAAAAATCCTGGAAATTTTTCTTAACCCCAATTATTTTATAGAAATATCAAATAAAGTTTTAGAATTTTATAACTAAGTTTTATAATTTTAATAATTAGTTTGGTTTCGGGTCAACAGTAAATTATATATTTAAAATATATTTTTAATCGATAATATTTAAAAAAATTCCTGAGGCCAAAATGTGTTTCTAGATTTTCTAAAATTGTAAATTTTATAATTTTATCATATGGTTATTTTATGATAATTTATTATGGCTAAATCTATTTTATTTAATATATTAAATATATATGTATATTAAATAATAAAATCTTTGAAATTCCAAAGCTATTATATTTTCTAACCGGTAATTGTAAATGAAAGTAATTTTTAATTTATTATTATATATATATTGTTATTATGGTTTAATATATTGTCATATAAATAAATAAATATTTTCTACAATATTTTAATGATAAATGTAAATTTTATGCATAAATAAAATAGATATATGTAATTTTAAAAAATACACGAAATTCATAGTTATATATTTACGCACATATTTGACAGCATGCAGTACATACGAAATAAGCTAATATGTCTGTTGCGATGCAAATCCCAACATTTATATATGGGCACGTCATATCCTGCATAGATTGCTATGTTGCACATGCACACACGTAAACATATGTATATGATACATATATACACACACACAGATATACATATACATTCATACATACATACTTACATATACATATACATACATACATACATACATACATACATACATATATATATATATATATGTTTACGCCCAAATCGGTCACAAACACCCAACTGCCAATGAGGGCACCGTTTCACAATCATATGTCACAGATAGAAGGTGTATAGAGAATTAAAAATGAAGAACACTCAGTAAAGAAAGAGGAAAGTAGTAAAAAACACAGAGTTTATAGTTGTTCGGCAATCCGGCCTATGTCCACTTCTAATTTGATGATTTTATTGATGTATGCTTGCTGATTACAATGAGTTACAACCGGTTATGACAGCAAATATCGAGTGCAATTTTGATTCCGGTAAAGTCTGGACGTGGGAGAATCCAAAGGACCTTTTTTGTTGTCTCTAGGATGCTGTTTATAGGCGTAGGCTACAAATATCTCGCTCAGATCTCGGGAGACCTCTTCTGGTATGTGAGTGGGCCCACACGATCGAACCCATGTGGTTTGCACACGGTCCATGATCGATATGAACCAATTTCGTATCGATCAAGATTTGGCCTAATCAAGTTGAAATTGAGCAGGAACATTCTTGACGTTGTACGTGAGCTCTTGTGAAAATTCGGTAGCATTTGGACTTGTAGATTGTGAGTTATGATTGATGCAAGTTTGGGTTTCATGTAGGCTGTCTGGTTCGAATCGATACCTTCATAACGATCGGTTTGACTCGCTTTTGAGCATGTGCCTACAGGTTAACGTGGCGCTAGCTTCTCGAATCGATCCACTTTTTGTGTCGTGTTGACTTCTTCCTTATTCGTATCCATAATCTAAGCCTTGTTCGTATCGATCTCCTCGCTCTATTCGTATCGATCGGTTTTTCTGTTATATTCATACCAATCGAGTGTCGGGGCTTGTTCGTATCAATGGGAAGCGTCAACTTCATATCGATCTGTTGTTGATGGACACAAAGTATGTACGATGTTTGATCGACATGAACTAGACTTGTAGTTGATGGATACGAAATGGGCAACAGGCGACCGATTCGAAGTGGACCTGCCTCCAGATGGACACGAAGAGGCTATCCTCGATGGATACGAAAAAGACAACTGCTGATCGATACGAAGTAGAGTTGTTTAATGATGGAGTCGAATAGATCGATATGAACAAAGCGTATTCCCTCGATGGATATGAATTTATGGAGACGGCCTAGCCGATACGAAATGATGGATGCGGTTGAGATGATTTCTTTGGCTTGTGTCAATCATATCTTGAGCATACGAACTCGGATTGACTTGAAATTTGGAATATTGGATTTCATAGCTTTTCTTTTCATGTTTTGTCAATTATAGTTTGATCTGGACTAAGACAATATTTACTGACATCCATAGTGGACCTATACATAACTGGCAATCAAGGAGAACTGTCTTTGGTTTCCAGTCAATCTTTTGGTGTCGTGTCCTTGCCAAAAGGCGGGATAACATTTACTCTCCGAATATGCCTTGCGGTAGGAAGGTGTATTTTGTAATGCCATAAGCTGGATGTTCATATCCTGTTGATGACCTGTAAAAGAGATTGACAGTCTTACCTGACTATGAATGATGATCGTTCGAGATCGTATGTTATTTGAGGTGGTATGTGACCGTTCGAGGTTGGATGCCATTCTCGGTGAATGGTGACCATTCACGGTCAGGGTGCCATTTGAGGCGATTTGTGATCGTTCGTGATCGGGTGCTATCCATGGCGAATTGTGACCGTTCATGGGCGGGTGCCGTTCGAGGCGAATTGTGAACGTTCGCGGTCGGATGCTTTCGAGGCGAGTTGTGACCGTTCGCGGTCGAATGTCGTTCAAGGCGAATTGTAACCGTTCGTGGTCGAAAGCCGTTCGAGCCAAATTGTGTGTGCCTAGGGGGACTTAGTAATATTAACATTAGTTTTCACGTTCGAGTGAGTTTCTGAATTGTTTGTGGTGGTGATTTATCGCCATCTCAGAGCATGTCTGAGGACCGTTCGCGATCCCATACATGTATAAGTGGCTTAGCCGTTATGGAACTACAATAGCAGATTTACATTCAAAATGAGTCTTTCAACAAAATTGTCCAACAAAACCAAATCCAAACATGGAAATAGAAAACTAAAGCAACATAGAGACGTCAAAATGTAAACACCTATACCGATGTGATTAGTAGTCTTATCAGAGCATGCTTGAGGATCGTTCGTGGTCCTGTACATGTGTGACTGACTTAATCGCATTGGTGTGGAGTTTTCTACTTATTCGTCGTTATTATGATCAGTTGATGACAAGTTGACGCCTCGATCCGGAGCCACCTTCATTTAGTGTAGGGGGTGGTTACTCTAGCTCCCCTGCTGTTGCTCGCCTTCTCATATTTTGCGATAGGAGACCATTTCTGACATGTCCCTCAACCGCATCCTTCAGGTGCTTGTAATCATTCATGATATGACCGTTCAGCTCGTGGAATAAGCAATACTTGTCTGATCTTCTTTCATTACTGGTCGGATCCCTCTTCATTGGCTTTCGATAAGGAATATGCCCCCTTGTATTATGGTAAATCCGTTCCAAAGTTTCATTCATTTCCAAATAGGAGGTGAATCTCGGTTCCTTTCGTAGTCGCTTTGGTCCATCATCATTATCCTTGGCCTTCTTTTTTCCTTCATCAATTCTTGAATCTTTTTCGGGAGAATTTCCGCCATTGACTACATAAACATCGACTCCTTTTCCTTGCTCTCTTTCAGCATTTGCATCCTCTAATCGTAAAAATCCTTCAGCCTCATGATAAAATTCTCTTAGATCCATAGGGGATCCCTTGTCAATGAATTCTTTAATCCTATGCCATCAGCTATGCCAGAGACAACTGCCATCAAAACCATGGATGGATTTGGTCGATCCACCGATGCTACCGCTATATTGAATCATGTCAAGCTCCTCAAAGATTCCCCAGTTCCTTGCTTTAATGTTTCCAAACTCATCACATTCTTGGGTCTTGAAATGTGAACTCTAAATTGCCTTATAAACTTCTCAGTCAAATCGACCGATGTTCCAATGGAGCCGCTCTCCAGTTGTCTGAACCATAGCGCTGCAATGTCTGTCAAACAAAATGGGAAACACCGGGCCATGACCTCCTCCGATGCCCCCAATACCTCTATATGCCTCATGTATCATGTTAGATGAAATGCAGGATCCATCCTCCCATCGTACGTCTCCAGTGTCGGTACCTTGAATTTTGGTGGATTCCTAGCTTGTCTAATTGCAGGAGCGAAGGGGCTCATGTTCACGTCTTCCTGATCTCTATTCACTAGTCCACCTCTCATGGCTCGTCTGACCATTTTCGCCAGTCTTTTGCTTTTGCCAAGCAGTGTTCCTTGTCCGTTGCCTCTGACCTGCCCCTCGATTTAACGAGGAAATCCTCAAACCTGGTCTTCGAGACAGGCGTCCATTCCTCTATCAATGCCATGTTGAACATCTCCACCCGGTATCCTGTCTGAGGTTGGATCAACAAACTCCTGGTGAGTGCCCCTAACTCTGGGGCCGCTCCTGATGGTCCCGCTCTGTTCTGGGTCCTGATTGCTCCATGCTTCTGACTCCTATCTCTAGCATCTCCCGTAGCTGCGTTAGTTTGATTATGCACTCCAGTTTGTCCATTTTGTCGAAGCAAATTTTGCATCATCTCCTCATGTCCTTTAAGAAGCTCTTCATGCATAGCCCCCATCATCATCACCATCTCGTCACGAGTGATGAAGACTGAATCCTAATTCACTCCTGAGGAAGCCTTCTGACTTCCTTCATGCTGACTTCTTTCAGTCCTCTGTCTTCTAGCTGATTTCCTTGCCATTGCTTTCCAGATCCAAGTCTTCAAATTCAAAGTCCAAGTTGTAGAATCCTTGAGTTCAATTCTCAGTGAAAGCACCAATATTTTTGTGCCAAAATTGGTCACAAACACAAAATTGCCAATGAAAGCACCAGTTCACAATCACAAATCACGGATAACAAGTCTGTAGAGAATTAAAAAATAAGAACACACAGAAAAGAAAGAGGAAAGCAGTAAAATACACAGAGTTCATAGTGGTTCGACAATCCGACCAACGTCCACTTTTAGTTTGATGATTTTATTGATGTATGCTTGCTAATTACAATGAGTTACAACTGATTACAACAGCAAATTTCAAGTGCAATTTTGATTTCGGCAGAGTCTGGACGTGGGAGAATCCAAAGGTCCTCTTTTTTTGGCTCTAAGATGCTATTTATAGGCATAGGGAGTAAATATCTTGCTCAGATCTCGAGAGACCTCTTCTGCCCCGTGAGTGGGCCCACGTGGTCGATCCAATGTGGTTTGTACTCGATCCGTGATCTATACAAACCAATTTCGTATCGATCAAGATCTGTCCCAATTGGGTCGAAATTGAGCAGGAACATTCTTGAGGTTGAACATAAGCTACTATGAAAATTTGGTAGCATTTGGACTTGTAGATTGTGAGTTATGATCGATGCAAGTTAGCGTTTCATGTAGGCTGTTTGGTTCGAATCGATACCTTCGTATCGATCGGTTTGACTCGCTTTTGAGCATGTGCCTACAGGATGACGTGGCAGCTAGCTCCTTGGATCGATCCTCTTTTCATGTCGTGTTGACTGCTTCCTTATTCGTATCAATCGCCTCGCACTATTCGTATCGATCGGTTGTTCTGTTATATTCGTACCAATCGAGTGTTGGGCTTGTTCGTATCGATGGGAAGCATCTACTTTTGTCGATCTGTTGTTGATGGATACGAAGTATGTATGATGTTTGATCAACACGAACTAGACATTGCAGTCGATGGTTACGAAATGGGCAACAGTCGACCGATTCGAAGTGGACCTACCTCCAAATGGACACGAAGAAGGGCATCCTCGATGGATATGAAAAAGATAACCATCGATCGATACGAAGTAGAGTTGCTTGATGATGGAGTCAAATAGATCGATACGAAAAAAGCATATTCCCCTGATGGATATGAATTGATGGAGACAGCCTAACTAATACGAAAATTGATGAATGCGATTGAGATGATTTCTTTGGCTTGCATCGATCATATCTTGAGCATACGAACTCGAGTTAACTTGAAATTTGGAATGTTGGCTTTCACAGCTTTGCTTGTCATGTCTTGTCAATTGTAGCTTGATCTAGACTAGGCCAAAATTTATCGACATCCATAACCGACCTGTACATAACTGGAAATCGAGAAGAACTGTCTTTGGTTTCCAGTCAATCTTTTGGTGTCACGTCCTTGCCAAAAGGCAGGATAACAATATATATAAGCAAAACCATCATTAAATGAATCTCAAACTACTATTTGTAAACTTAAACAAAATAAATGATTTTATTTAAATCAAATTTAGAAAATCTCTAAACAAATTTGGACTTCATAGGCCCATTAAATATTCAGAACGGCAAAAAAGAATTGAAATTCACCCATTTCTTCCACTACAATCTGGCCCAGTTCCAACAATGATATTAGAGCATCATAGCTTATGCGGTCTAAATTACTCATGTTAGGGCTAACTAATTAAGCTTGCCCACTTAGTATGGTGTCTGGAAAGGTAATGTCTAAAATTGGAATTGGGTAATCAAGTACCCTACCCTAACTGGTTACCGACCTGGCCTGAAAGGTGAAGTGAGCCAAAAGGTTGCCCCTAATAAGAAAGTTCCAAGTCGAATCGGGCATTGGGCTAATTTTCAAAATTGTTTTGAAAATTAAGGTTAAATATTTTAAATTTAATAGTCAAATTTAAAAGAAAACGTGTTTATTATAAAAGTTATAATATAACATAATTTTTCAAAATGTTTCAAAATAGGTCCTGTTAATTTCAAAATTTTAAATTTATTAATAAGATTAATAAAATAAATTAATTAAATTAGTTACTTAATTAACAAAAATATAAAAGTATTATATACTTAGGTATATATTATGTTATTTTAAATTGCTTAAAATAGCATAAGTATACGTGTATGTTTACGAATTGAATTTTGAAATTAATATTATTTATGGTTAATTAATTAAATAATATGTAAATGTAAACGATACATGTGTTAATTATTATAATGTGTAATAGTCAATCGATATAAATGTTATATGAATAATAAATTGATTAAATAAGATTTAATTAATAAAATGTTATGCATATGACTATTCTATAATTAATATGATATATAAAAGTTATATTATCATAAAACTTGTATTATATTAATGTATAAATTTAAAGGCGGTATTTTAAAAGAAACCCTAATTAGACTTAAGAAATGAATATATACGTAACTGTACGTATATTGTGATTTTCTATGTGTCTGACACTTGAATCACAAGAGTAATTCATATAAAGTATATTATTCCATAAGTCGATATCACTCAACATAATATATTGAATGTTATGAATATTCAGTAAATGGTGTCCTCTACCATATACATTTATAAATTACTTATATACTCCTTGGTTGTTGAGTAAACTCTAGCTTGGGTTGTTATGCTTAGTGTTGTTAATATATTTTTAATTGATGAGGTAAGATACTATATGTATTTGTTCAGCAAACTCAAGATACATATACTATACTTAGGTCGTCGCGATATGGTAGGTACGAGTGAATAATTTCTTTCGATTTGTTGAGCAAACTCAAGGCCAAAATGTGACTAGGGAAGGTACCAAGGGTTAGGAGTTGTATATGATAAAATTGATAAGGCGTTATCCATCATCTGTGGAGCTCTGACTTGTTGAGAAAACTCAAGGTTAGAATTCCAAGGCGGATAAGTCCTAACACCCACTAATAAGGTCAAAAGACCATTATGTTTCAACTTAGGGTTTGGTGAAACATGAAAGATTAGTGGGAGCTTATTAGTAAAATGAAACAATAAGTTTAACCTTAATAATATCATAATAACATCTACTATGACTTGTCCTAATAATCTACCATTAAAATTTGCAGAAAATGACTACTCCAAAACTATTTTTTGAAATCGACAAACTCGCTGGACCAAATTATAATGAATGACTAAAGGCAATCAAGATGACATTAATTTATGAGCATCTTTGGACCTCTATTACATATGAACATCAAGAAGAACCTGTTGATGATGCGGACCTTGAACTAAAACTTGCTTAATCAAAATGGAAATCATACCTAGAAATTGCCCATGTTTTCATGCTATATACATTAGATAAGTCGTTGCAAAGGAAGCATGAAAATATGTTTATCCATGAGATATTTGATAGTCTCAAGGTAATTTTGGTGAACAGTCCCGTTCCGCAAGGTACGAACTTTCAAAGAAGCCGTTCAACAACAGAATGACCAAAGGGGAGAAAGTGGACGTGTATGTTCTTATGGTGAAGGACTATATTGATAGACTTTCATAATTGGACATAGAAATAAGCAATGAAATGCAAGTAGACTTGATTCTTGGATCTCTTACTACCTAGTATAAGTATTCATATTAAACTATAATATGAACCAACTGAATGTGAATCACGTGGGGCTCCTCAATGTGTTGAGGTCAGCCGAGTCACAATCCAAGGATCAAGGGCCGCACTTTTTGTAAACGATAATGCATCATCTTCAGAAAATTCAAAGAAGTGGAAGAGGGTAAAAAAGAAAGGCAAAAGGACTACTACTGCTGACAAGGGTGAATGTCATCATTGTCAATGGAAAGGTCATTGGAAACGGAACTATCCAGAGTACTTAAAGATTGTTAAAGAGTAGAAACAGAATAGTTATGCTACTCCATCAGGTACATTTATGATTCCAAATTGTTTTTCAATCAATAAATTATCATAGGTTTTGAATAAAGGATCTGGAACTCACATCCGTAATTCATTACAAGGACTTAGGAGCAGACATTATTTAGAAAAAGGAAAAATGAGGCTTCAAGTTGCTGATGGATCTTTGGTTGATGCAACGGTAGTTGGAGACTATCATCTACTTTTTCCAAATGGATTAGTTTTAATATTAAATAAGTGCTATTATGTAAAAGACTTTATCTGTGGTATCATTTTTGTGTCTAGATTGCCAGAGACTGGTTATGCATTTCACTGTGCTGATAATGTTACGAAAAATCTGCTAAATGGTACTAAAGTTTGTGATGGTAATTTGTATAATGGCAATTACGTGATTAATACTAATTTCGTTTGTGATGTGAGCAACTCTTTTGAAATTAACATAAATGAAAGTTATCTATAGCATTGTAGGTTGGGTTATATCAATGGGAAACGACTACACAAACTGAAAACTAAAGGTTTTCTCTCATTGATTCTGAATCATTTGACACATGTGAGTTGTGCTTCAAAGGTAAAATGACCAAGCACCCTTCAGTGGGAGCAATGAAAGAGTTAATGAACTCTTAGGGTTAATACATAGTGATGTATGTGGCTCAATGCCAATAATGAGCAAGGATAATAGTTCTTACTTTGTTACCTTCATTGATTATTTCTCAAGACTAGGATATGTGTATCTTATGAACAACAAATATAATGTATATGAGAAATTCATTGAATACGAGAATGTAGTAGAAAATCAAACTGGCAATAAGATTAAGATTCTTTGATCAGATCGACGAGGTGACTATGTTGGATAGGATTTCCAACAATACTTAAAAGATATTAGGACGATCTCTTAGGTTAATCCTCCGTATACTTCACAACATAATGGTGTGTCAGAGCGAAGGAATTGAACTCTATTAGATATGGTTCGTTACATGATGAATAAAGTTGAGTTACCTCTGTCCTATTGGGATATGCATTGGAAACCACAGTGCATATGTCGAACTTATTACCTACTAAATCTATGCCTAAAACACCATATGAGATGTCGTGTGGTAAGAAACCCCAACTCAAATATTTAAAACATGGAGTTACCCACATAAGTGAAGAACGTTAGTCCAAATAAATTAGAGGCAAGATGGATATTATGCAATTTTATAGAATATCACAAAAACTCGATGGGATATATATTCTATAACATCGAAGAAGAAAAGGTCAATGTTTCTCGACAAGCTGTCTTTTTAGAAAAGGAATTTCTATCAAAGGAAATTAACAACAAAGTTATAGACTTGGATGAGATCTAAGAGACTAACACTGAGACCGAAATAGTGGGAGGACCAAGTTTACTCATACACGAAAGCATGCAACCTATTAAAATGTCTGGTAGGGAATCTCACGCACAGAGATATACTATGGTTTTCTTGTGGATGGCAAGAAGGAGGACTGTGTCGTAGATGATGGCACCCCTTTATCCTTCCAAAAAGAACTGCAGAGTAAAGACTCTGCACTTTGGCTTGGAGCAATGAAATCTGAGATGGATTCCATGTACAAAAAATAAAGTATGGACTTTACCAAACGTACCCGAAGGGATAAAACCGATTGGCTGCAAATGGATTTTTAAGAAAAACTAAATGCAGATGGAAAAGTAGAGACTTAAAAAGCAAGGCTAGTTGGAAAAGGATTTCGTCAAATTTAAGGTGTTGATTATGACAAAACCTTTTCACCTGTACCCATGCTTAAGTCCATTCGGATTATGCTGGCTATTCCTGCATTCTACGACTATGAAATATGGTAGATGGATGTGAAAACAAAATTTCTAAATGGTGATTTAGGAAAAAACTGTTCATATGCCACAGTCTGAGGGTTTTCTAGTCAGTGGGGGTGAAGGAAAGGCTTGCAAGTTGTTAATTATGGACTCAAACAAGCTTCAAGAAGTTGGAATAAGTGTTTTTATAAGGTAATCAAATAGGTTGTTTTTCATCAAAACATAGAGGAAGCGTGCGTGTATAGAAAGGAACAAGGCAAAGCTACCGTACTCCTAGTGTTATATGTTAGTGATCTACTATTGACTGCAATGACATTTTGCTGTTGCAATCAGTGAAGGTTTGGCTTTCCGTGAACTTCCCCATGAAGGATTTGGGAGAGGTAGCCTATATACTTAGTATAAAGTTCTATAAAGATAGGTCTAAAAGTCTATTGGGATTATCCCAATCCTAGTACATAGATATTATACTAAAATGGTTTGGTATGAAAAATTCCAACAGTGGAATGTTCCAACGCAATCTAGAATCATTCTTTCCAAGAAGGATGCTCCTTATACCGATGATGAAAAAGAGCGTATGAAGAGGATACCCTATGCTTTAGCCATAGGATCCATAATGGAAGCTATGCTATGTACTAGACCAGATGTGTCATACGCATTAGGATGCGTCAGCTGGTATCAATCTAATCTGAGAGAAAAACATTAGACCGCTGTAAAATGTATAATAAAGTATTTAAGAAATACTAAGGACTTGTTCCTAATATATGGGAATGGAGACCTTCTTATGAAGGGGTATACATACAGACTCCAGCTTTCAAAACGATACAGATGATAGCAAATCAGTGTTCGGTTATGTCTTTACTTTTAACAATGGAGCCGTTAGTTGGAAAAGTTGCAAATAAGAAAAAGTTGCCGATTCCACAATGGAGGCAAAATATATTGCCCTTAATGAAGCAGCAAAGGAAGCAGTTTGGATGCGCAAGTTTTTGAGTGAGCTCGGAATGATTACCGATATTGAGAATCCTATGGCATTGTTTTGTGATAACAATGCAGCGATACGGATCGCAAAGGAACCCAGAGGACACAAAAAGTCATGCCATATTCTTCGAAAATGACACATTAGAGAATTTGTTGAAAAGAAGGAAATCGTGATAACCAAGGACAACATAGCAGATCCATTGACTATGGGTCTACCTCGGTCATCTCTCGAGAAGCTGATCGAAGAGATGGGAATGAGATTCCACAATTGGCCCCAAGTGCAAGTGGAAGATTGATAGAGTTAGGGATGTGTCCTAGGGGCGATTCTAGAATTTATTATAAATTGTTAACTCAGGTAATCAATTCTCGTTCGTAATAAAAGGTGTTTTCTCTTTCTATTATATACTTAATATAATGTGTTATATTAATTAACTAATTAGAAGTATATTTAATAGAAAATCCATAAGTATTGTATTTTTTGTGACAATAGTTGTAAGGTGTCTTAACCATGAGTTCTTTATCAAAATGGAAAGAAATATATTATTTTAAAAAAGATTCCTAGTCAAGATACATTTAGAATGGATATCAATGTAACTGTTGAGACTAGAGTACATAAAGCGCTCCAAATGTTGGGTAGTGTATTACTCATGACTTCTGGGTCCACCAATGGGTTACGTACTAAATGTTATTGGATAACTATGAAACGTCTCACTTGATAGTTTTCTGTTTGTTAGTATAGCTAAAATCAAATAGAAAATATTGATGTGGTTAATTTAAACAGTTATTTTGACTTGATAATACTGTAGATCTTCCACGTGGAAGCTCTTCTTTAATTGTAGTCAAATTATGGCACGACGTTCATCAAGTGACTATAGTCAGGTCGAGTGGAAGTATTGGAAGTGAAACACTACTCAAGAGGGGATTCGTCTCCTCAGTTATATGGGGTTAGTATCACGGTCAACTTAAGTCAACACAAAGTCAAAATGTCTGGGAAGAGTAGTTTGGTTAATAATAATTGTTATTGTTGAACCAAGGTCTTTATGTTTGGATTATAGAGTTGAATATGGATGATATTGGAATTTTGGCCATAACCAAATTCAATAAGTCCAAAGTGATATAGTTTTGATGAAGAAAATTGGCGTAAATAATTGTCACAAAAGGCTAACGCTTAATAAAGTGAAATTGTATTTTACCAAAGTTTAATAAGCAATAAATTTGGCCATAATGTCACATCACCTGCTAAGTGACGTGTGAACGTTGGCATTCGAATAGTTCAATGTTGATCGCTGACCGAATTTACACCCAAGAGTCACACAACCAAAATAATTAATTCTCTCTAAGCCAAACAATTTAATTGAATTATAATTTTTATAAATTAATTAACATTTATGAAATACTAATTATGATATATGAATATGATATGAGAAATAATTTTGTAGCATATATTTATAATAGTTGTAAATATATTGGTCGATATAAGATATCAATAAGAAATTGAGTTAAATATGATTGTACAAATTTAATTTGGGTTAAATGGGCTAATAACCCGTAAAATGATGAAGTTATAGGCGTTGGTTATGGCTAGGGTTAGAGGTGGCTTGAACAAATAGTTAGTGTTTGGGGATGTGTGGTTAAGATCTAGTGATTTTCTCTCTTATCTTACCATATAAATAAACGGTCTCAAAACCCTAATCAGTCAGAAATCTTTCTGTTCATTCTTGACCAACCACCATCTTTCCTCTTTCATGGTTGAAACCCTCCTCTAAATCAATCCTAAAATTCTCATATCAAATTCGAATGAAAACTAAAAGCTATTTGACAGTAATTGGTCATAGATTCCAGATCAGCAATCCGCAGAATCAAAACATTTCAAAAGAAGGGAATTGATTATTCTAGGTGGACTTTAGGGCATCCAATTTGGGTAACTTTGATTTTATTTTTATCATATTATCGTGCTTTCATAATTTGTTAACCATATGAACATATGTGTATAATTATATTGTTGTTTTGTTAGCTAGGTGAGATTATTGTACGTATTTATGTTGTCGTAATGGAGATTGGATATGTGTATAGTAATTAAAGATCTATTCCACGATTATGTTTCAGATCTGAAATTAAACATTAAAATTAATTATAAGTTTGAAATTATTTATGTTTATACATATTGGTCATATGTGTAAATTTTATATGTTAATCTTTTGTACTAAATCTTCACATACAATTCGAATTAAAAGAAATGTTTTATTATTTATTGTAAATATAGATCTAAATATTTGCAAATGTTTTCTTTTGTGTTTTTTATAAATTATAAGTGCTGGATTTTTTATATTCATATATTTTATAGATTTTAATATTTAATGATTATCTAAACCAATAAATTCTTATTTAATAATAAACGTTTCTTATCTTTAATTTAATATTTTCTAAAATTCATCCTTTATGTCAGATGCCTTCAGGAAAACTTTTAGATTTTTTGGAATTAAAATAATAATTTTAAAAATTAATTTTATTTTTGAGCGTAAAAAAAATTAATTGAATAGAAATATCATTTTAATTTACAGAATTCTAGAAATTTTTCTTAAGACCCGAAATATGTTATAGAAACCTCAGAAAAAGTTTTAGATTTTTATAACTTAATTTTATAACTTTAATAATTAATTTGATTTTGGGTCTATAATGTATTATATATTCAAAATATAATTCTAATTGAGAAAATTTCAAAAAAAATTCCTGAGGCCAAAAATGTGTTTCTAGATTTTCTATAATTTATAATTTTATCATATTATTATTTTATGATAATTTAATATGGCTAAAGCTGTTTTATTAAATATATTAAATATATATGTATATTAAATAATAAAATCTGATCTAGTTTATTTTCTAACTGGTAATTGTAAATGAAAGGAATTTTTGATTTTTATATATATACATATATAGTCATTTATGGTTCAATATATTGTCATATAAATAAATAAATATTTTCTATAATATTCTAATGATAAAAGTAAATTTTATGCATACGTAAAATAGATATATATATAATTTTCAAAGAATAATCACATGAAATTCATTGTTATATATTTGCGCATATATTTGACAACATACGATATATACAAAATGAGCTAATGTGTCCGTTTTGTTGCAAATCCTAACATCTATATACATGCATGTTATACCCTACATAGATTGCAATGTTACATATGCACACACGTATATATATATATATATATATATATGTGTGTGTGTGTGTGTGTGTGTGTGTGTGTGTGTGTGTGTGTGTGTGTGTGTATGTATGTGATACATGTATATAAACAAAACTAAAATTAAACGAATCTCAAACTACCATTTATAAATTTAAATAAAATACATGATTTTATTTAAATCAAATTTATAAAAGTTCTAAATAATTTAGACTCCATAGGCCCACTAAAGATTCATAATGGAATTTTTTTTTGAAATTCACCAATTTCTTTCGCTACGGGCTAGCCCAGTTCCAACATGCGATTATAACGACCTATAATTTTATCATTTTTAAATGGAATATTTATTTAACTTTAAATATTCAAATATAGAATTTTCAAACTTAAAAAATCATGTTTTATGTAATAAATAAGAATGATAATCTTAATTTTAGAATGGAATCACAAAATCATAAAGTTTGGATTTTCATCGTGGAAGTGATAAAAGTCGGTTTTTGATAAAATTGGATATATATTCAATTTTTATTTTAAATGATAAATAATTCTTTTTACAATTTTTTTTATAATGATAGTAATTGGTTGATAAAAGTTTTGTGTATATACACACACACACACACACTTGTTTTATAATGATTGACAAATTTCGTCGCACATCGACAAATCAACGTCGTATTTTACAATTGGATTTTAATATTATTTAATACGGTTTTATTACTAAAATAGGCTTTTTTTTAATTAACTAAAAATGATAGGAAACTTATTTTCAAGTTTTGTTTACATAAATAAATAGTTAAATAATAACGTCAAAACGTGACCGTAAAATATTTTGTCGAAAATCAACGTTTTGTTCAATATAAGTTGTCGCAACAATGTTGCACCTTTGTTATTAACACACACACATATATACACACATTTTATAAATAATCAAGTTCACATTTACTAAGTATCATTCGAAAATTCTAGAACGTCATTAGTAAAAGTAAGTAAGGTAATTAAAAAAGCCAAAAAGCAAACATGAAATCAAATCTCACCAAAACCAAGGCAAATCTGCACTTTAATCCACTTTTCCATCGAAATGCATTCCTTAAGTATTAAGTGAAAATGACGTAAAGTAATGAAATGATGGATAATGGTAAATGCTGAAAAAATTAAGTTTACTTTAAAGTAAAGGAAGGGTATTTTGGTAATTTGGTAAAGGGTTAATTTGGTAACTTATCACTTCTTTCTTTTTCTACAAATATATAAGATTTTCTCTCATTTTTTCACACAAATCCATCTCTTCTTCTTCTTCCTTTAATCAATTTTAGTGACTTCTTCTTCTTTTCTTTTTCCTTACTAACTTTCTTAAAATCATGTCAAACGAACTCCAAACTCCATCAAACTTTTCCAAAAACCTTAGAATACCATTAGAACATGGTTTAGCATCTAAAAAGTTTAAGAATGATGAAGGAAAGAGTAGAGCATGGTGAGGCTGAACCTGTTAACCCAAAAAATGGTCAACACCCTAGATTGGGTGCGAAAGAACCAGCCCTGTACTTACAGAGCAATAATTGTAAAAAAGAGCAGAAATGGTAAAAAGACAAGAAGATTTCTATAGTGGTCCAGCTATTAATGAAGCCTACATCCACTTTATTACTTTCTGTTAACTGACTGCCGTTACAAGTTGAATTGGATTACAATATGATTGAATCTTCTAAGTTTGGTCAAGTCACAAATATAAGAGATCGCTAGAGAATCACAGCGAACTCCTAGATGGATGTTGTATGGGAGAAGAAGAGTGAAGAATTACAGTGAAGAACAATCTCTGCAGAGGTCCAACAGCTAGTTTAGAAGATCATCTTTATATTGTAGATAGTTGAGTATTTATAGGAGAATTTAGTGAGTATTGGGCCAAAAGTCCAAGTGCAGAAGAGTCCATTTGTTATGCCAAGTCATTACTGAAAATCTCAAATCAATCTTAGTCATTTCTATGGATAGCTAGTTGTCCATAAGGAATGGATCGCTAGCTATCCTTTACCTTAGCATATTTTTCTACCAGAAGTCTTTACTTAGTACTATGAAGGGGCAAGAAAAGTTTGAGGGAAATCCGACCTATCTTGATGGATAGCTAGCTATCATAGGGAATGGATCACTAGCTATCCATAGGGGATGGATAGCTAGCTAAAGACCTTTGAACACCATTATAACATGCTTTAGCTTCTAAAAAGTTGAAGAATGATGGAGGAAAGGGTAGAGCATGGTGGGGCCTAACCTTTTTAAAAGGAATGAGCAAGTTTGGAAAGCTCCCATGCAAGAAAAAGAGAAGAAAGTGCCGTCGGAATTGATTCAATAAGCCAAGGAAAAGATTCGAGGAGTGGAACTAACGTGAGTAATTAATCTTAGTTTCATTTAAATAAAACTTAAAGTGATAATGTACATTTTAAATTTGAGATTAATACGTTGATATCGGTTGATATTGGATGATAACTTGGTTGATATTATGATTAGTTATATGGTTATGATATGGTTGATAACTTGGTTTGATAAATGATAATAGCAATGGTTAGTAATTAATCATATTTAGTTAAATGAGAATTAAACTCATATAAAGATATGTATGGAAATTGTTTAGTCTCTTAATGATTTTAAAATCTAAAAGGTTTAAAATGAATATTATTATAATTTAATATTATAATATGAAATAAAATGGAAAGAGAGTTTGAAATATGAAATGTATTTTTTTTAAATGAGTTTAAAATGATTTATAAATTTTTTATAAACATTTAAAAGTATTTCCATGAAGTTTGAAAAGAAAATTGAAAAATAAGCCAAAACTAAGCGCGTTGCGTAACAGTGTTCGCAGTATCGCGCTGAATAATTCAAATGAGTATACGAAATGGAATACAACTCGAAATTGTTTGAGATAAGAATTTTTAGGAATGCTATATCCATAATGTTTAAATGAAGAAAGAAAATCAAGATTACATCTTGTAAATTTTCAAATAAGTCCACAACAAATTTTCATAAAATCACGGTTTTGCAGTTTAAAACCCAAATTTGAAATTAACTTAAAATGAATGTTTTAAAAGATTTAAAAATATGGGATAAATTTTATAAAACTTTTAAACATTTTAAAAGATATTTTAGTTATATAAATCGATTACCCAAAGATAGACTTTGATCGATATAGCTTTTAAAACACTTTTTGCAACATTTTTCATAGTTGTTTTAAATACTTTATGAAATATGATTTTAAACTTAACCATTATTTTTCATATCTTTTATAAATGGTTTTTAAAAGAATAATTAAGTGTTATAAATAATGATTTAAAAGTTTAATAGATCATTTTTAAAATAAAGATTAATAACCGAGTATGCAGAAACGACTAGTACATTTGTCCCGCTTATTAGATCTTGAAAGGTAAAACCAGGTGTGTAACTAAGATTAGGGATGGAGCAACCAATGCCCTAACCTTATCCTGCCTCTATTTCTCTTTCTAGGTGAGGGATGGAACAGATCGAAGGGAAAGCCCAGATGCTCTAAAAAGATCTCATTTAAGGTTTTCCAAAAGTAAGGAATTTTCAAAGGAGTTAGTTAAACCGGAATTTTTAATAATATAAGGAATACTCTGGCCAAACTCTATATTAAGGTCCGAGGAGCGAACTTATACTATCCATATGAATTCAAAAATGGATTCCACCGTTATTCCAATAGTACGAGTTAAATATGGAAATTAATCTTGGTATGATTAGTTTAATCTTTTGCTCAATATAAACTGTTTGGGGTTTACCGTAAACAATGTCATAAATAACACTATTTTTGACTCTTTTATAATTTATTTGATTAAGATTAAAGAAATGGTTTGGAAATAATTTCCTAAATAAGAGGTGAAGTGATTTGTAATCATTCCTTAATTCAAAAAGGTTTTATTAACCAAATAATTTAATAAATGAGACTTAATGATTCCATATACTATGAAAAAGATAAAGGAATGATTTAATGAATATATCCTTAAGAGATATTTATGAAGGAGTAAAAAGATGAATTAAATTGATTGATGATTGATAATCACATATGAACTTAACATCTTTTTAATCAATGATTGGTTTGAAGAAACCGGGGTCGGAATAAGATAACTCCTATCCGAAAACCACTTCAAACAAATGTATATGTTCGAAAGTGAAGATATGATGAAGATGATGAGTTTTGAAGATGGAGATCTTCATGATGAAGGGTTGTTTGCCACTAGTCGCTAGGGGTGATATTTTCCATATCATGTATCTATGTTGGCAGTAGTGCTATGTTATAAAAATCTTCTATAGCAAGGACTAATCGCTACTAATCCAAGGGATAATTCCCAATTGGATGTCATAGTAGGAGGGCCTTCGATTCCGTTTAGTCCCAGAACGAACTTGTACGGATGAATGTCGAACATTGCATTTCTAAGATCACAAGGTTTAGAAACGTACGTCTGTTTGGTGGTAGTGAATGCAACTTCTCTTAGTTTAACACCCTTCTCTAAGACGTACGAGCTCAGAGGTTGTAAGTTCGTGGAAGTCAATAGTGATCGAAGGAATGACAATGTGGAATTCAAAGCGAAACCCGTTATGATCAAAGCGTGGCTTTGTGGAACGTAACCTCATGAGCCTTACATTTCAAGAATTCTATGGGATACCATGTGGTATGCAGGACAAATTTCGGGATATCGATTATGAGCAATGAAAAGCATATGTTGCCTTAAGATGGTGAAAAGGATAAATATAGAGGCTGGTGAAGATCTTGTAAAGCCATCGAGTAAGTTCCGTGGTAGTGTAGCAGTATAGTTCGAGGTTGACGGAGATCGTGTAAAGCCACCGGGAGTGAACTAGTATTGTTATACATAGATTTTTGGATCTGAATGGTCACTAGTTCCCTATCATGTTGGAAATCCCATTCCAATACATTACCTTTACAGTTTTGATTGTAGAACCTACTTTTAAAAAAGTAGCAGTATGCCATCAAATTTAATAATGGTAACAATTTTGGCTATTTTGGTAAATTATTTGAAAGGTGTTTTCAAAGGAATGTCATTAGAAATAATATTAAATTATTTTGGTGTAAAAGTGATTTGGTTATAATAAGGTAAAAACCTATCCGTATTTATGTATGGGCATGGTCTTATAAGATAACATTCTTTTCAAAGGTTTTGATTGACATTAGAATTTAAAATTTTGAGTATCCCATGATAGTTTATCAAGCGTGATGTGGGTATTTTTAATACTCAAATCAGATCCGAGTACTTCGGGTTTAGTTAAAAACACTTGAAGTTTCCAAAAGAGAGCTGGAGATCTCATCTACGTATGGACGTATTCTATTATTCGTTATATCTATTGCATTTTTTTCATTTATAAGGACAGAGGTTTAAAACTGTCCAGGTTAAATCCAGATTAGACTTTGATATGGTATTCCTATTTTCCGCTGTAAAAATTATATATTGAAATAAAATATGATATTCCATTCATGTGAAGTTCTATTCTCTCTTTATTTTCTTTTCCCCTAACAATCGGGCTTTCGAGCACATGGATTTGCGGCATGAGGATGTATTAGTGTCGATTTTCGATGGTCGAAAACTCCGGCTGTTACATTTGGTATTAGACCTTAGGTTGAGCGAACACTTAGGCTTTGGTGGGGTAAAACTCATTATGGATAGTGTTTGTAATACCCTAAAATGAGTAACTCATTTGAGCTAGGCTTAGTAACACCATAGAATGAGTTTGAGAGTATTATATATATGAGCTCATATTTGTTATTTGATATAAAAGTGTATTGTGGTGATCAATCTGTTGAGTGATTTATGAATTATGGTCGGTGCATGACGAGCTCCATGTAATCGATAGGGATTCCTAAATACTTAAATAATGCAAATCGACATACCGTTGTAAAAGGACTGTATTTTATATATACAGAAGTATAAATATTTTTGGTTATATGTAAAGTTCATAAGATGTTATCCCTTTGGAAATTTCCAAGAATAAGGTCTTAATCTGTTTGGTGATGGTGGGAATAATCTTCTAAGTATCGATCATATGATGGCTTGGGAGAATGGTAATCGAACACTTGGTAAATTATTCTTCTTATCATTATACAATCAAGGCATGTTCAAAGCCAAACAAGTTAAATCAAGTTATTTGGATAAAAGGATTATAAGTCAAGAAATTACTGGTATGAAACTTCTGATAATAACTTAGTATATCATTTAGATTAGGATGTCTTATTTTATGTCAGGTGTTGAGTTATGGGCTAATCCAAAGAAAGCATGAAGAGTACGTGGATAAAAAGAGGCAAAAGACAAATTGAAACGGGCATCATATGCCGGCATCTTCATTACAGATGCGGTAAAGAAAGGCATTATGCAGTTCTGTGTAAGGATAGGAAAGAAAAGGAAAAGGATAAAAGAAAAGCAAAGAAGGTGAAGAAAGAAAATTCTTTTAGGGTTTATATATTCTGTTTCAAGTGCAAAAGGCAAGGACATTTTCTATATGACTGCCCTAAAACCAAGAAGAAACCCAAAATTCAGTCAGGAAAGGCAAAGGGTTGCTACTATTGTAAAGCACTAGGATATATAACCAAAGAATGTCTTCGAACTTGCATTTGGTGCTACCAAGGGAAACAATTAATGAAGGAGTGTCAAAAAATGAGGGCGCCTGACTTAGGCCACAAAGATAAAGCACTGTCTACCTCAACAGGGATCCAAGAATATTATATATTGCAATTCAAGTATATATATATAAGATGGTGATGTATGATAGGCAGTATTCCATAGGGGTTCTCTCTAAAAGTTTGTTAGGGTTTGTAATGAATGTATAAATATAATGTTAATTAATAAAGTTCTTTTGTCATTCTCTCTGTGCATTTCTTCTATCTTTCATCAAATCAATTCAATAAGAAATTTAGAAATAAAAGGTTTAAAGGAATATTAGGAATGGCTTATTAAAATGTATTTAAATCACAGAATTATTCAAGAATATATTTTACAAAAGTATATTTTATAAAATAAAGTGTAATTAGCAAAAATAAAATGATGTCTGAGAAAGATGGATTTAAGAATTCATATCCTAATGTTTTGAAAAAGTATCAAAGGGATCGTATAAATAAGTTTGGAATTAAAATAATAATGAGACATATTAACAAAGAAAATTCAATTAAGTAAGAAAATCTCAGATGGTAACTAGTTGAGTGGCTCAAAAATAACTAAAAATGGATAAAAGATATGTTCGAACGGTAAACACTTTTCTTAATTATTACCCTTCTTATTAAGGGAATACAGGATACTACTGCTAGTACCCAGTTCCTTGGTATTATTTTGGAGTTACTCGATCTAAATGATTTTCTTTAAGTTAAAAGGATAGTTTTGAAATATTATGCAATATGTTAATATCAAGGTTGGTTAAAAGGAATATATTATAATAAGAGTAGTTGATTATAATTTTGGAAAACAAAAGGTAAATTATTTTAAAAATTGAAATGATTCCTTTGAGATGAAATTGTTTTCCTTTAAGTAAAATATTTGAAAATAAATATTTAAAATATTTATATATAAAGAAGCATTTTTAAAAGAGAAATTTTTTATGAAAAGCTTTCGTAAAGGTTTTTGAATGTTAATAAGTACATATGAGACACGTAGATCATTCCTTCACATGATTTTTGATTTAAGATATGAGTATAGAACTTTAAGGTATTCTCGCCGGTTCGAAAGAGGATTTATCACCCAATTCTTGACGACGAACATTGATGGAGGTTTAAGATTGAGTGCTTATGTTTTCTATCGTAGTTGAGAGATATGTAAGGGAAAAGGAAGGTTTCTGATCAAAGAGCTCGGTCAAAGTCCGCACTAGATGATTGGGAGATCAATACTAGTTCGAAAGTAAAGTTATGGATCCAAATAAAAGATCGCATCAAATATCGTGTATGGATGATTTATGTATCTCATACCAAATTGAGTTTAAAGATTGTTTTGAGCAAGTATTATCCAGTTTTGGGTTTTGGTTTAAATTTTAGGATGAAATTCCTTTAAGGGGGAAGTATGTAACGACCCATGATTTTATCACCTTTAAATAGAATATTTAATTAACTTCAAATATTCAAATATAGAATTTTCAAACTTGAAAATTCATGTTTTATGTAATAAATAATGATGATAAACTTATTTTTAGAATGGAATTACAAAATCAAGAAGTTTGTATTTTCATTGTGATAATGACAAAATCCGTTTTTCGATAAGAACAGATATACATTCAATTTTTGTTTTAAATGATAAATAATTCTTTTTAAAATTTGTTATATAATGATAGTAATTAGTTGATAAAAGTTTTGTAAATATATGTATAGTTGTTTTATAATGATTGACAAACTTCTTCGCACTTCGACAAATCAACTTCATATTTTACAATTAGATTTAGATATTACTAAATATGGTTTATAACTAAAATAAACTTGTTTTAATTAATTAAAGATGATTAGAACCTTATTTTCAAGTTTTGTTGGCAGAAATTAATCGTTTAAAAACGTCAAAATGTGACCATAAAACGTTTTATCAAAAATCAACATTTGGTTCAATATAATTTGTCGCAACAATGTTGCACCTTTGTTAACATGTTTTAACACACACACACATACATATACATTTTAAAAATAATCAAGTTTACTTTTACTAAGTATCATTAGAAAATTCTAGAATGTCATTAGTAAAAGTAAGTAATGTAATTAAAAGTCAAAAAGCAAACGTCTTATCAAATCTCACAAAAACCAAGGCAAATCTTCACTTTAATACACTTTCCATCCAAATACGTTCCTTAAGTATTAAGTAAAAATGACATAAAGTATTGAAGTGATGGATGATGATAAATGTTGAAGAAGGTAAGTTTACTATAAAGTTAAGGAATGATATTTTGGTAATTTGGTAAGGGGTTAATTTGGTAACTTACCACTTCTTTCTTTTCCTATAAATACACAAGCTTTTCTCTTGTTTTCTCACACAATTCCATCTCTTTTTCTTCTTCCTTTGAGTAGTGGTAATGGCTTTTTCTTCCCTTCTCCTTCCTTGCTAACTTTCTGAAAATCATATCAAACCAACTCCAAACTCCATCAAACTTTGCCAAAGACCTTAGAATTGGATTAAAACATGGTTTAGCATCTAAAAAGTAAAAGAATGATGGACGAAAGGGTATAACATGGTGTGGCTGAACCTAGTTAGGAGGAAGGAGAAAGTTTGGAAAGCTCTGGTATAAGAAAAGGAAAAGAAAATGCTGTCGGAATCGATTCGATAAGCTGCATATAAGATTATAGGAGTGGAATTAATTGTAAGAACTTAATCTTAGTTTTATTTAAATAAAACTTAAAGTGATAATATACATGTTAAATTTGAGATTAATATGTTGAATATTGGTTGATATTGGATGATAACTTTGTTGATATTATGATTGGTTATATGTTTGTGATATGGTTGATAACTTAATTTGATAAATGATAAGGGCAATGGTTAGTAATTAACCATAGTTAATTAAATAAGAATTAAATTCATATAAGGATATATATGAAAATTGTTTAGCCTCTTAATAATTTTAAATATCTAAAATGGTTTAAAATGAATATTATAATAATATAATATTATAATATGAAATGAAATAGAAAATGAGTTTGAAATATGAAAAGAATTTGCTTAAACGAGTTTAACATGATATAGAAAACTTTTTAAACATTTAAAAGAGTTTCCATGAAGTTTGAAAAGAAATTGAAATACAAGTCAAAAACAGGCACATCGCGTATTAGTCATTGGCTCGCGTCGAAGAATTCAAATGAGTATACGAAATGGAATATAGCTCAAAATTGTTCGAGATATGAATTTTTCAGACTATTATATCCATAGTTTCGAAGAAAGAAAATCAAGATTTTATATTATAGATTTTTAAATAAGTCCAAAAAAGTTTTCGAAAAAATCGCGGTTTTGCAATTTAAAACCCGAATTTGAAATTAATTTAAAATGAATGTTTTATGATGATTTAATTATATGGCATAAATTTTATAAATCTTTTAAAAAAAATTAAAAGATATTTGAGTTATATAAATCAATTTCCAAAAGATAGAAAAATCATTTTGATCAATATAGCTTTTAAGCACTTTTCGTAACACTTTTCACGGCAGTTTTAAATAACTTGTGAAATAAGATTTTAAACTTAACTATTATTTTTTATATCTTTTATAAATGTTTTTTAAAAGGATAACTAAGTGTTTTAAATAATGATTTAGAAGTTTAATAAATCATTTCTGAAATGAAGACTAATAACAGAGTATGCGAAACGACTAGTACATTTGCCCTGCCTATGAGATCTTGAAAGGTAAAACGAAGCGTGTAACTAAGGTTAGGGATGGAGCAACCAATGCCCTGAACTTACCTGGGCTCTGTTTTATCTTTTTAGGTGAGGGGTGGAACAGATTGGAGGGAATGCCCAAATGCTCTAAAAAGATTTCATTTAAGTTTTTCCAAAAGTAAGGAATTTTCAAAGGAGTTAGTTTACCAGATTTTTCAATAATATAAGGAATAATCTGGCCAAACTTTATATTAAGGTCCGAGGAGGGAACTTGTACTATCTCCCTGAATTTAAAAGGTGATTCCATCGTTATTCCACGAATAGTATGAGTTGAATATGGAAATTAATCTTGGTATAATTAGTTTAATCTTTTGCTCAATACAAATTGGTTTGGGGTTTATAGCAAATGATGTCTTAAATAACTTTGTTTTTTACCAGTTTAAAAGTTATTTGATTGAGAATAAAGAAATGGTTTCCTAAACAAAAGGTAAAGTTATTTGAAATTATTCCAAGATTGAAAAAGGTTTTATTAACCAAATGATTTAATAAATGAGGAATAATGATTCCATATACTATGAAAAATATAAAGTAATGATTTAATGAATATAAGATATTACTTATGAATGAATAAAAGGATGAGTTAAATTAATTGATCGTTGATAATCACCTATGAACTTAACATCTTTTTAATCGATGACCGGTTTGAAGAAATCGGGGTCGGGATATGGTAAATCCTAGTTGAAAACCACTTCATACCAATGTATACATCCGAAAGTGAAGGGCTGTTTGCCACTAATCCCTTTGGCTGAAGTTTACCATATTATATATTTATGGTGGCAGTAGTACTCAGTTATGAAAATTTTCGATTACATGGATTAATCGCTACTAATCCTAGGGTTAATTCTCGACATGATATGGTAGGAGGGGTGCCTTCAGTTTCATTCAGTCCCAAAATGAACTTGTATGGACGAAGTTTTGACATTGCATTTCTAAGATCACAACATTAACTTTTAAAATGTACATCTGTTTAGTGGTGGAGAAGACAACTTCTCTTAGCTTGATGCCTTTCTATGGGACATACGAGCTTAGAGTTTGTACATTTGTCGAAGTCAATAGTGATTGAAGGAATGGCAGTTTGGCATTCTAAGTGGAACCTGCTATGATCAAAGCATGGCTTTGTCAAAAAAGCGTATCTTTGTGAAATGTAACCTCACGAGCCCACATCCGAGGAAAGATACTACGTGGTCGGTAGGACAAATTTCGAGATATCAGTTATGAGAAATGAAAGGCATCTATTGCCTTAAGATGATGAAATGGAAAAGTATCGAGGCTGGCGGAGATCATGTAAAGCCATCGAGTAGTTCGTTGTTCAATTGTGGTGTAGAAATATAAGTGATTTTTAAAGTCACTGGAGTGAACTAGTATTGTTATACGTGGATTTTCAGGTCCGAACGGTTACTGGTTCCATATCATGTGGGAAATTTGATTCCAATACATTGCCTTTACGATTTTAATTGTAGAACCTACTTTTAAAAAAAGTAGGTATTATGCCGTCAAATTTAATAATGGTAACAATTTCGGCTATTTTGATAGATTATTTGAAAAGTGTTTTCAAAGGAATGAACTTAGAAATAATATCAAGCTATTTTGGTATAAATATGATTTGGTTATCATAAGATAAAAACCCACCGTATTTATGTGTGGGTGTGGTCTTATGAGATACCCTTCTTTTCAAAGGTTTTGATTGACAACAGCATTTAAAATTTTGAGTATCTCACGCTTGTTTATCAAGCCTGATCTGGGTATTTTTAGATCTGAGTAGTTCGTGTTTAGTTGAAGATGCTTAGAGTTTCTAGAGGAGAGGTGGAGATCTTTATCTACGTATTCTACTATTTATTGTATCTATTCCATTTGTTTTTTCATTTATGAGGATAGAGGGTTTATAACTATCCATGCTAAATCCAGGTTGTCCTCTGATATTGTATTCAAAATTCTCCGCTGTAAAGACTAAATTGAATAATATATGTTATTCCATTAAGTGTGAGATTCTATTCTATCTTTATTTTATTTTTCCCCTATAATCGGGCTTTCTGGCGCTTGGATTTGCGACACGAGGATATATTAGTGTCGATTTTCGAGGGTCGAAAACCCCAGTCGTTGCAGCGATGGTGGTTAATTGTGCTCAACATAGCCTGCCAAAGCTAGGGTTGAAGTTTCTTTGTGATTGAGATGGCGATAAGTTATAGCGATGGGGACATTGGGTTTCTCAAGTGAAGGCGAGTGGGTTGTTACTGGTTGAGGGTGGTGAAATCATGGTTGGTGAAAAGTGACATTTCTTTTATCATTTGTTGTGCTAGGCCGCAAATTGAGGCAAGGTACCGAAAGGGAAATCGGAGGGTGCCTTGTACTTACGGCGTAAAGAGTTTAATGGTGGTGGTCGGAGGTGCTTAGGTGGTCAAAGGTGAGTAGTGACACCTTTACAGCCATGGATGAGCTTAAGGTCATGATAGAAAAGGTGGGGCCGAGCTTGTTAAGGTTGGGGACAACGCGTCGAGCTTGCAAAGGGAAGTCCATTGGCGCAAGCGGTGTTGGATTTCGTGAAGCGTGAATCCATGTCACTGGTTGTGTGTGCATAGCTTGGTGGGTGTCTTTGTGGGCGTGTACAAGGAGAGGAAGGAATGTGGGGGAGAAGAATTAGTGGTTGATTAAAGTAATGATAATTTTAATTTACATTAATTAATTGAAGTTCTAAATTTGATTTCTTATGAAATCTATAACTTTTGCATACGAGGTCCAATCGAGACGTCGTCTTCATCGTTGCATTTGTAGAGGGATATTCTTCGGCTTACATTAGATTAGGCTTGAGTTTGTTTACTCACCATTTAATGTGCATATTCTTGTGATATATCAGTTCATTGCGTTAAGATATAAACAGTATAAAGAACAACGCAAGTTATTACTTTTGGACCCCTCTTTGCTTTGGAAAGCAAGTGACAACATTATACAAAATATAATCTATCTTTTAACCTCTATAACATATATTGTGGCCTAAACTACTTGTTTACTATTTGATATTATTGTATAAAAAGTTGAAAAGTGTGTATGGATGGTTGAAACGAAATGTTCACTATGAACACACTTTGAAATCCCCTGTATTTGATACCTGTTAAATTGATAAAAATGTGAGTATATTAGGGAAATATATATTGAGTTACTCTATACACATGTATTGAGTGTGTTTAACCAAAAGGAATCGGTTTGGAAAGTTATTGGAATTGTGAAACAAAGTTATGTTAAAAATCTCGTTTTTTAATAAAGTATAATGAGCTTTTACTTCAGATATTTTTCCCATTATTTTTAAAAGAAGTTTATAAATGGTATTAAAGTATTGTAAAAGAGGAAGTTGAAGTTTAAATGTGTTTTCAGAATTATTTTTTATAATTTTAAAAGTAAAGAGTTTTAAATTATGAAACAAGTTTTATATAGTTTTTAAATAAATTATAAAATAAGCATTTGTTAACCTAAAAAATGGATCGACACCCTGGATCGAATGTGGAAGCACCAGTGCAGATAATCAACAGCACAAATCTCAGATGAACAATAAAAAAATAAAGCATAAGAAAAGAGACATAGAATTTTTATATTGGTTCAATTGATTCTGGCCTACGTTAATCAATCTTTGTTATGATTATACTAGTTGAATCTCATTGAATATCAACTAGTTAGTCCTTAGATCTAAGTTACAATGAGTTAGAATAAGTCACAATTACAAAGGTTGATTGGAGAATAACAGTAACCCCCTTGATGACTGTTGTGAGGGAGAAAAAGTTGAAGAACTGAAGGAATTCCGGTAGAGTAATGGCGGCTCTCTCCCCGGAAAAAATCCATCTCTAGTTGCAGGTCGGATTATATTTACGGGGTAAGAAAGCAATAGGGCCAAATCCGACTTGTCAGAACCTCTACTAAGTGCTAGGAAGAAGTCTAGAAAAACTCAAGGCAACCCGAGCTAGCATGATGCATCGCTAGTGACCCATGCCCTTATACTATTTTTAAGTCTAACCTTTTGGGTTACGTCCCTTTCATCTATTTGAATGCTTAGTCGAATGTCAAGTCGTTTGGTGTTTGTTTGATCATCCATCTTCATGGGTGATCTAGTTTAGAAGAATCATCTATAACTTGCTCAAAACTTAAGAAAATAAAACGAAACTTTTCATGTATACTCTAGAGAGTGTCTGGAGCCTACCGTAAAAATTTCAGGTGGTCGGGCCCAATCTACAAGGATCGTTAGCAATCCATCTACTTAGGTCGCTAGAGGTCCATCAAACAACCTCCAAATGATCCTATTTTTTATATAAGCCTTCTTTTATGTCTTCTAAGTGTTTTTCCCAAATTTCAAGTCAACCTGACTTCGTTGAGTTCTCTAGGTGCATTTTAAATTAGCTTCTTTTGGTCAAACAACTTGAATCAGTTGAGTCTTTACTTCTCGAGCTAGATTGTTTGGCATGCTTTGAAACTTGGCAAACAAGCTTAGAAATGGTAATGAACCATGATGCAAGAGGTTGGGTGACTCATGATGCTTCTCTATGAATCGCTAGCAATCCATGGGTGATGGATCGCTAGCTATCATCTACTTACTATTTCATTGGCTGTTTTTCTTTGAGTCCTATTGATTTGTTCACTTAGTTGTTTTAGTTAAGTCTCGAGTTATTCTAGGATAGCCTGAATGTTCTAACTCTTATTTAATTCTGATGGGTAAAAAAACTCGGTTAACACTTACCCCTCAAAGTACGCCATTTGAATAAAAGATGTTCTTTGCTTAAGAAAAAGTCATATCTCCTTTTTTCGATAATTGAGCTTCCCAGCTGCTCTAGCCTAGGTGAATCGTCCAGCTCCTTCGGATTTCCTTACCAATCACAAGTCGTTCCAAACCTGTTACATCCTAAGACTCTAGACTCTACCTAAGTGTAATCTATACATCACAATCATTCTGATTTTATTCAGGGTTGCTATATCACGTATCCCATTTAAATCACATGTTTTCAATTACATCACATTTCTCCAATTACATCACCTATCTCTAGTTGTCCCGTGTTCATTCGAGATTTACATCACCATCAATTTTTCTTTGCATTAGGAGTTGTCACATCATATATCAAAATCACATTATATATCAAAATCACATTATATGTCAGAATCACATCATATATCGGAATCATCCTGTGTTCATCAAGGGTTTATCGGTTTTTTTCTATTTATAAGGCATTCAAATCCTTTTATTAAATCAAATTTTTTATAAGGCTCGATCTCTCCTGATCATTGAAGTTTAATGTGTGATCTCTTCGATTCATTTAATGTTTAGTTTAATGTGCAATCTTTGTGGATCTTTTAATGTTTTAAGTTAAGGGGACGATCTCTCCAGATCATTTTTTGTTGAGTTAAGGGAAAGTAAGCCTATCCACTCACTCTTCGGTGATGGTACATACTTCTTACACTTCTATCCCATCTCTCTGGTCGGTACTCTAAGGAAATCAATATCATATAAGTCCATCCACTTGCTCACTGGCAAGAGGACTTGCACCCTACACTCTGGTCCCATGGCGAGACTCTAAGGCGATCAATATCAATCATCATCATAATCAATGTGGAATTTTCAAAATTCGAATATTCAAATCAAGACAGACAAGAAAAAAAATCAAACAAGCAAAATCAAAACAAGTAGAAATCCAAAATGTTAACCTCAGAGACCTGACTCAAAGCATGCCTAGAGACCAATCTGGCTCTCGTACACGTGTAAGCGATTCGAGGTTATTATTTTCCTAAATAGTCATCTCAGGCATCCGACTCAGACGTGCCTAGGGATCATTCAAGATCTCGTACACGTGTAAGCGGCCTGAGGTTATTATTGTCTAAATACCAAAAGAAAAGCATAGAAAAAGAAATGAAAAAGCAAATAATGGGATCTAGATTCGACTCCTATCTACCCCGATCATAGAATAATTTGTCTTGGCTCAACTCCCTAGGGGTTTCTTTATACATTTGCTGTAGATGGTGGTTGTTCTTGCAATTTTACCACAGTTCTCTTCCTCACGTACTGTGGCAGTTGGTTGTTTCGAAACAATTCTTCTATCAGATCATGAAGGTGTGACACTCATTCGTTTCATGCCCATTCAGCTTATGGAAGATGCAACACTTTTAAGGTATTTTCTCTCGATCAACGGCTCCCTCCTAGGTGGCCTCCGGTAGAGGTTCTGCCCCATAGTATCCAAGTAAATTCTCTCCGGGGTTTCAGTTAGGTCAGTGTACGAAGAAAATCTCAGCTCCTTACTTTGTCATTTCGGCTCCTCGAAGTCGTCATCGGTTTTCCTTTCCCCTTTGTCTTTTCCAATTCCTGCTCTCGATGGTCTCCTGTCCTCCACAACATTTATTTCAGCATCCACATCTTCATCCTCAGCTTCAGCGTCTTCCTGAAGCAAATATCTCTCAGTTTCGTAGTAGAGTATCAAAAGATCCATCGATGGATCCCTTTTCAATACAGCTTTGTAATCAATCTTAGTCGCGACCCTAGTTACTACTGCCGTTAGGATAAATGATTGATCCGACTTATCGATCGTAGCTGCCACCGCATTGAATCTTGTTAAATAACTTCTTAATGATTCTCTAGGTCTTTGTTTTACGTTTGGTAGCGTAAGTACATTCCTCAGTTGTGAGACATAAACTCTAAACTACTTTAAGAACTTGCTCACCAAGTGGTCCATGTGCTTATAGACCCATTTTTCCACTGTCTGAACCACATTGCAGCCAAATCTACTAAGTATAATGGGAAGCACTGTATTACCTTCTTAGAAGCACCCAACACCTCTATATGTTGGATGTATATAATCACATGAACCGTTGGACCTGTTTTCTCGTCGTACATTTCAAGCGTCAGAAGCTTGAAATTTGAAGGATTTCTCGCATTTCGGATATTAGCAGTAAACAGATTCTTGTTCAGGTCTTCCAGACCCTAGTCTGGGGTCCTCCTTTACTGAAGCTACGTACTAATTTAGCAATTCAGTTCTCACCATCCAATGAAGGTCTCCATCCTAAATCAATACTTTGCTCCCTTTTTGGTAGGGGTGTCGCTAGACGGACTCTTTCAGCCGCATGCATGTGTACTTAATTATAACTCTAGCTTCATTTGGACATGCATTTTTTCGAGGATGTTCTGGTACATATTCTTTTATAGGTTTTATCCTAGTATTTGGATTAGCTCCCATACCACCAGTTCCTAGTCTTTCAACAGGCACTCTGGTATTAGGATTCATTCCCATGTCGAATCCAGCATTGCCTCCAAGTGTCTGTTGCTTTGGGCATGGAGGCAAGATTCCATCTTATTCCATTCCAATTACGACAACTCATGTGCTGTTCCTTGGAGTTTGATTCCTATTCCCTACAAATCTAGCCATCCCTTGCTCCACCATCCTTTGGAAGAAGCCATCCATCATCTCCTATTGTCTAGCTAAGATTCCATCCTGCATCTCATCATCCTTTCCATATCCTCTCTAATCTCGTAGTTGGGTTGATGAGAATTTGAGGACACCTCCCGGCTGCCCCTAGGTACTGGTTGTCTTGCTACAACTCTAGATCTAGTATTAAGCCTACTTATCTTCTCTAAATCTTAGATTCAAACTTCAATTCTTCAAATCTCATTCAAGACTTTTAGTGAAAGCACTAAAAATTTAACCTAAAAGCTAGATCAATACCCTAGTTTGGCTAACTCTGGCATATGTCCACTTTAATCAATATTTATTATGATTATACTAGTTGAATATCTTTAAATATAAACTAGTTAGTCCTTAAATCTAAGTTACAATGAGTTAGAATAAGTCACAAGAGTTGACTGAAAAATCACAGTAACCCCTTAATGATTGTTGTAAGGGACAAGAAAGTTGAAGACGTGAAGGAATCCTAATAGAGTAATGGCGGGTCTCTCCTCAGAGAAGATCCATCTCTAATTGCAGCTAGGATTTTATTTATAAGGGTAAGAAATAGTTAGGCCAAAACCGACTTGTCAGAAGCCTCTATTCAGTGCTAGGAAGGAGTCTATAAAAACTCAAGGAGACCTGAGCTAACAAGATGGAACGCTAGCGATCCATGGATGATGGATCACTAGCGATCCATTACCTTAGACTATTTTTGACTCTACCCTTTTGGGTTTCCTTTCTTTCATCTATTGAATGCCTAGTCCAAATATCAAGTCGTTGGTGTTTATTTGATCGTCTGTCTTCATGAGTCATCTAGTCTAGGAGAATCATCCATAACTCGCTCAAAACATAATAAAATTAGATGAGACTTTGCAAGTACACTCAAGAAGGCGTCAAGGACCAACCTAAAAAAATTCCAAGTGCTGGGGTCCAATCCGCATGGATTGTTAGTGATCCATCACGTTGGGTCACTAGAGATCCATCAAATACCTCCAAATGATCCTATTTTTTCGTGAGCCTTCTTTTATGTCTTCTAAGTATTCTTCCAAAATATCAAGTCATTCCATCCTTGTATGAGTCATGTAGGTCCATTTTCAGTTAGCTATATTTAGTCAAACATCTTGAATTGGATAAGTTTTAACTTCTCGAGCTAGATTGTTTGGCATGCTATAAATCTTGGCAAGTGTGCTTAGAAATTGTAACGACCTAGAATTTCAGTCATTCAAATTTGGAATATTCAATCCATTTTAAGTATTGAAAAGTTAATTCTATAGTTTAAATAACTTGAATTTCAAATATAGCGTTTATTTAATAATTAAATTGTTAAATTAAATATATGGAATTGTTTAAAATGATTAAATCGTGAATTTAATTGAAATAAAAATGATTTTGAAAGTCAAATTAATTTCTATTTGAACAAGAATGAAGATAGTAAACTTTTAAATTAGATCTAAAAGTGATTTAACCGATTTTGGAAATTACACATTTTGATTAACGTGTAAAAAATATTCTTTTGGGACACCATCTTGGATTTTGACGAAACTAGTTTCATTAGATACGTAATAGTATGTTATGGTATGCCGTCAAATTTCGTGGCGATTAGACGTATCATTTGGTCATGCGAGTTTGAAACTCGTAGAAATTAATTAAATGAATTTTGATTAATATAATTCGATTTTGAAATAGTTATCTTCTGAATATGATGGAACAAGCTCCCGATATATATTTCATTATGTTTGGAATATGGGTATAACATATAGAATAGCAGGTGACACACTTCGTTTGTAGTTCGAAACTTCATGGATGAATAGTACTTTGGAAAATTTTCTATATAAAGGACATCAATTATCTTCAATTGCAAAACCCTTACCCAAAAATAAATTTTCAACCGCCATTAAAATTCCATCACCCAACGGCTAATATCGATTGGAGGCCCCACGTTCATCATCAAGCTTCAACCCAACAGCAAAGTTGTTTGGCTCAATGAGAGGAAGCTATCTACCGGTTGGCTCGAGTAGAGGGGGAGCAAGGTAGTGGTAAAATAGCCATGTGCGCATGTAGCAATTGGGGTTCGGCGCGATTTCGTGCGCACGTGCATGGAGCAGGCCCTGGCGTGGAGGCAAGGGTAGGCAATGGTGACGCGCGCAACGCCCGTGGTGGTGGCTGCACAAGCGGTCGACGATGGTTTAAAAAAATGAACGAGGCAGCCTGGAACATTTATGCAAACAAGGGAGATGAAGAGAGAATAGGTTTTAGTTTTAAAATTTTAATTTAATTAAGTTAATTTCAAAATTTGATTTATCGTATGTTATAATTTCATAACTTTCTCGTTTGAGATCCAAATCAAGTGTGATAAGTGCGTTACGTTCGTATCCGCAAGTACTACGTGATAGAATTAGATTGGATGAATTCGAAACTAGTTGGAATTTTGGGTTAAAATTGAATGACCGTTCAATATTAATCCAAAGCAGAATGTTTGGCGACTATTAAAAATCAAAATGAGTTAATCTCACCTTTTTGATTGATCTAGAAAGTTTAAATAGTCAATAAAAGTTATTTATTAGAGGTTTGGATATTTATTTTTGATAGTTTTGACTGCTTGGATGAACTACTAGTATATGTTGTTGGTTTGGATATATTCCCGCCTATTGGAGCGGATAAGACACTATTACGCTCCCGTGTAAGAGCGGATGAACCTTTGTATACAAATCCCGCCTCGAAGCGGTCAATTTTTATACTATGTGTGATGTAGGGGGACAAGTTGAAGGGATCCAACAGGATTCCTCAAAATATTGATTTTACCTTTTATATGTATAGTCATATATGACTTGTTGAATGCCATATTGATGACAGTGATATGATTTGCTCAATTAGTGCTTTAGTAGCACCAGGCCTCATTTTTAATATTTCAATATTGATTTGATTTAAAAAGGATTTCAAAGTGATTTTGAAATTATATATGTTTTAACAATTAGTCTTGAATTATTTGAAGGAGTAAATTATTTAAAAATCAAAGGTATGATTTTTGGATATTATAAATTGATAGATTTATAAAGTATTTTAAATAGATATTTTCAAACTGTAAAATAAAGATTTTTTAAAATCTTAAAATAAGTCTGTCTTTTATAATGAAGGGATATGGTTAAAAGGAAACTAAAATTATTTTGATATTAATATTTATTAACCATTATATAAAGTAATATATATATATATATATGTATCTTTGTGTGTATCTGTATATATACACATATATAAAAGATTATATACAAATGTGAGATTAGTAAGTGTGATGATTTATGAAAGTGATATTTTACAAATAAAGCGAAAATTTGCAAAATTGTATTTTTTTAATCAAAGTATAGTTTATAAATGGGGTAAAGAAAACTATTATTGTTTAATAAATTAGAGAAAGAAATCAAATGGTGTATTTATTATAAGATACAAAATGATAATTTAGAAATAGTTGGCTTTATTTTTGAAATTGAAGGCGAGGGTCAAATTTGGAATGATAAACGATATTTTATAAACAGAAAGGGATTTATAAAAGGAATTTATCCATATGGATGTAACGTAAAAACGGATAGCGATCGACGTTTTAAATGAGATTTATGAATAAGCGAGATTCATAAAGAAAATAAAGTTATAAATGAAATTCATAAATAAATGAGTTTTGTGAAAGGAAGCTTTTAAAAAATGGAAAGATATTCTTAAATATAGTTTTATAAATATGGAAATGATTGGGCTGAAGATTTAAGTATGGATTTTTACCAAGGAAATATATTATGTTCCAAAAGTTGATTACGAATATTAATACTGTTTAAAGTTTGTTGTTTAATATTTAAATATTTTGAAAGGTTAGTTATTTAAATTGTTAATATGGTTTGAAATTTATAATAATGATTTCTAATAATATTTTGGTAATTTATTATTATTATTTAGATGGTAAAAATTAACGATTATTTTATTCGTAACGTTTTGAATTATTAACTTTTATATTTAAAGAGGTTAAAAGTTAATAATTATTACTTATTTATGATGGTTATATGAATAAACACTATTAAATAATAATAATGTTTTAAAGAAAGTGATTAGAACTTGTTTATGATGTTTCGAGATACATGAATATAGTTTTGTAAACGGACTTGGATTTTTAAGAGGAACTTATAAAATGGTTTGAAGATTTAAAGGAAGATTATTTATAAATATAATTAGATGGATATTCTTAATGAGTTTTAGAATTAGGTTGATAGATTTATAAAAAAAATTATAAATAATTGCATGGCTTTATAAGGGTTCAGAAATGACTTGATCAATAATATATAAATGGTTTTAGAAATTGATAATGGACTTTATAAATGATTTTAGAATTTGGTTAAAAGGAGATCTTCCTCGGTGTTTGGTAAATATACTTGTACCGTTGAGATAAGTATATGGATATTTTCTAAGTGTTGGAAAAAGAAGCCTCCTTGATTAATCTTTTCATTGATTAAGGAAATGTTGGGTTTTCCTATGGAATTAAATCCCCATTTGAATGTTTGCTAATTCGATGGTTAAACAACCAACTATCGAATTCGGACCTAAGCGTAACTTCGAAAATATCTACGGGAAACACGTGAGTTATATGATATAGCCATCTTCGATGAATTTGTACTGTGCATATAAATCTTGCTTTGTCCTTCTAGGACAATGATAAGGAAAGCCATCCACTAACGGTTACGAGGCGATCTCCAATCTTATCTTTGATTATTTATTTTCTAAAGAACCAGGGTTAAGTTAGCAGAAACTGCTGAATGTTATTTCAAAGAGATCGGGATCAAATATGTTATCTAAAACCCATTTCGATCCAACTTAAGCGTTGAAGTCATCTTGAGGATGGTGGAATTGGAGATCGAGCTCTCAATCATTTCATTCAGCCCTAGAATGAACTTGTATGGATGAATGCTGATATTGCATTATTGCCAGAAGTGCAGTGTTAGAATTCCAAGTGGGAAGTGTTATATAAATGGTAAGAGTGTGACCTCTTCGAGCCTCACATCTGGGAAATGACTAAAGCAGGGACATGAGGGAGGGCTAGTGGGACGCACCCAGGTAGGGTATGATCATCCAAATCTAGAGTGATATTTATGTATGCTTCGGGATCCCGTTGTGTGCTTGTTGATTGCAATCAAGGGATGATCATATTTGGTGCTACTTGAGAAGGGGGTAGTGTCGGTCCTGAGTAGCAAAGGTGCAACATGTTGTAGCCTCTCGTACATTTTATCTAAAGGTGTACGGATTCGGTAGGTAGACCCTTACCCTTTCATATTTGGAATCCATTATCCGCTACGAGCCTTCGGTTTTGGCATCTTGAAGATGATGGAATTGGAGACTGATATTTTAATCATTTCGTTCAGCCCTAAAATGAACTTGCGTGGATGGATGCTGATATTGCATTGTTGCCAGAATGATAGTGTTAGCATTCCAAGTGGGAAGTTCTATATAAATAGTAAGAGTGTGGCCTCTTTGAGCCTCACATATGGGAAATGAATAAAGAAGGGACATGCGGTAGGGCTAAGTGGGTCGGACCTAAGTAGGGTATGATCATTCCAAACTTAGAGTGATATTCACGTATGCTTCAGGATACATTGTATGGTTGTTGATTGCTACCAAAGGGTGTTCATATTCGGTGCTACTTGAGAAGGAGGTAGTGCTGGTCCTGAATAGTAGAGGTGCAACATGTTGTAGACTCCCATATATTTTATCTAAAGGTGTGTTGATTCGGTGGGTAGAACTTACCCTTTGATAGTTGGAATCTATTACTCACCACGAGCCTTCGAATTTGGTTGTAGTACCTAATATACTGGAATTTAACTAATGTAATTTTTTTGGCTTTGATTAATAAGTACTTGTATATTAGACACTATCATAATATCAGAGAATTTTGTATGAAATGGTTTTGTTATTGTAAGGCAAAACCCATCTGTGTTTATGTGCGGAGTGGTCTTATGAGATACTTTTGATTTTCGGAAGGTTCCTATAACTTTAAAAGTTTAGTTGGGTATGTTTTTCTCACGCTGGTTTTCCAGACTGACTCACGTGTTATTTTATTATAATGCTCGTGTCGGACCGAGCATATTTACAAAAAAAATTGGATGCATTGCAGCAGAGGAGACGAGTTGGAGGTCTTCAGGGAGTATACATGTATATATTTATTTTTCACTACTTTGTTGTTGAAATTATCAACAACTATGGGGATTGGTTGTTATAACTATCCAAGCTGGTGATTGTAATTTATCGTAGTACTCTCCTTGATGTATGTATATAATAGTTCCTCATTTGTAAAGATCATTGATATTATATCATATATTGTTCTGTTTATGTTGTTTCAATTTCTTTCTTCTTTGCTTCTCTTCTCTTCTTCTTTCTTCTTTCCTTTCCTTAACTATCCAACATTCGTTCAATTTGGGTTGGACATGTGTGGTTTATTGTCAGCTTGAGTTGTATGGAAAAAAGGTTGTTACACGTGGCATCAGAGCTTAGGTTGAGCGAACACCTAGTCTTTATTGGGAATTTACCCATTTGAGATAGGGTAAGCGAGACCTCTAGGATGAGTTTAAGTGTGTGTGTATATATAAGCACGTATTTGTAGTGATTATTAAAATGTTTTATACTATGTTAATTAATCTATTGAGTGGCATATGAATTCTGGTCGATACGTGGGACGCCACGAATTGATAGGAGTTTCTAAATATTTAAACAAGGTAAACATATACAGTATTGTTTTGAAAAATGGGTACATGAAATAATTTTACCTAAATTATATTTTATATATAAAGAAATAATTTTCAAAAATTATTATAGTTATATAAGGAGTATTTGGTTGTTGGCGAATGAGAATATTTGATTATAATCTTTTTTGCTCTAACAAAAGTTGTTGGTTTTTTAATTTAAACAAAGATAAACATCTATAAATTGAGTTATATATGGAAGTGAAATTATAAGTATGAATTATAGAGTATTGATTATAACTAGAATAATCAAACTTTGTGAAACGAATTACATAAGAAGTGATATTTTACAAATATGATTTATAAACGTGATTTATAAAAGGAAAGGAAATAGAATTGCCTAAATATATTTATAACTATGATTTGTTAATAAAATTGAATTTAAAACAAGAAGTTGGAGAATTTTAAACCTGTGATTTTGAAAATTGTTTTTCATAAAGTTTTAGAAAAAAAATAGTATAATTTTGAAAACATTTTGGGTTAGGAATAATTAAAATGGAATTTAGAAAGATAGGAAGCACATAACTCACTTCAATTGCTGGAAAATATTCTGGTGATGGCTCCAGCATCATCGGTGTTCATTTTCGAGTTTCTAAGTGAGAAATTTCTACTACTGAAATTTTGTTTTAATAAAATAAATTTGTTTGAGATTGCAGAGGTGTAATTTGATATATAAAGGAGTTATGTATAAATATGATTTCAAAATGATTTGGATTAAAAAGGGGCATTTAAAATCCTGAATATTTCTATCTAAATGTTTTGAGAAACGTATGATAATAAGTTTTTGAATTTTGAAGATGGTGTAGGTAAGAAATAAGTTTACAACTTATGAATTAGAAAGTGATTAGTTAAAAAAATTTCTAAATTTGTTGGATATGAATGTTAAGGAATGAAAGTCATAAATTGAGATAGGTAATTAAATTTAACTTAGGTTAAGTTAAATAAGTTAAGTAAAGGGTTAAATGAAACTCAAATGGGATTTGAATTGAATTGGATAAAACAATGAAATGAATATACATCTAAGTCATAAAGTGATTACATAACCATGAATTTTAGATATAATATGTGAGTAAACTTGAGTCAAATAAATTTCATAAAATTTTAAGTAAATAAGTTTGGATAACTCATATATTTGAGGAATATTAAGCTAAAACAAAATTTAAATTTGTTGAATGTGAATATTAAGAAAAGAAAATTTGAATTTGAATTATAAAATGAAATTTAACTCAAAGTTTAGTAAAGTAGGATGAAATGAATTAAATGAAGTTGAATTCGATGTGTAGTGAATTAATAATAAACTAATGGAATAAATTAGTAAAATAGATATGAATTTGAGTTGCAAATTGAATTGAATATGGTTGGAATGTTGTTTAATTGAATTTGAACTTAACTTGTAAGGTGAAAATAAATAGTAGAATTGTTATATAAAAATGTTTACAATAAAACTTAAGTAAATTGTTGTATGGAATTGTTCTTAAGGGATATTGTATTGAAAGAAAAATAATAAGTGATAGTGAAAAAGTACTTAACTTAGGAAAGTTAAAATGAAATGATTTTATGAAATGATCCATAAATGTATTAAATATGGAATGAAATGTTATTAAACATAATGTGAACAGTTGGATGTGAACCAATGAATGTAAATGGATAGAGCGATCAGGTATGGTTTTGCATACAGATGATGTATATACATCGTATGGGTTTTAATAAATTAAATTTTGACATTGGAAGATGCAAACTGATATTGTTATGAATTAATTGGATGAGTATTAATTGTTTGATGGTTTCACTTATTGCATTTGCTACATTTGAGTATGGATATTGTATAGTCTATGTTATATATTAATATTACTTTCCATATACATGTTCTTATTGGTTGTTGAGTGTTTAGTAGGTGCGGATGGCGTATGCTTCGCTTTGGAGCTCGCTTTCGTGCTGTATTGATCGTATATGCTTGCTAATACTAAAATAAGGTACACATCTCAGATTACATACCGTATTTTTATATTTTTCCAGACGGGATGCCTCATCCTCGAAGTTGAGATGTATATTTGTGATTACATATATATAGTAAATTTTTACGATCGAGCCATGCAAAAGAGACGTTGGCGAAATTTTCCTTAAATTTATAAATTTTTTGAGAATTTTGGGAAATTTTTTGTTAATTAAAATTTGGATTTTGGTTTTATATCTTAGAATGGTATTAGTTAGTAATTAGGAATTTATTTGAAAGACTTAGAAGAGTTATTATAAGAAATTAAAGGACTTATAAGAATTTGGTAATCTGTTTCAACTAATTGTTTTTGAAAAGCTAATGGGTTTGTGACATTTTTCTTAGTTGGTAATTTCAGAGACGAAATTCTTTTAGGGAGGAAGAACATAACGGTCTAGAATTTCTATCATTTAAATTTGTAATGATTAGTTGATTTTAAATATTGAAAAGTTAATTTTATAGGTTAAATTACTTGAATTTTAAATATAGCGATTACTTGATAATTAAATTGTTAAATTTAATACTTGGAATTGTTTAAAATTATTAAATCCTGAATTTAATTGAAATAAAAATGATTTCAGAAGTTGAATTAATTTCTGTTTGAATAAGAATGAAGATAGTATACTTTCAAATTGGATTCAAAAGTGATTTAACTGATTTTGGAAATTTCTCATTTTAATTAATGTGTAAAAATAGACTAATGGGGCACGGTCTTAGATTTCGATGAAACCAGTTTCATTGGATCCGTAATAGCATGTTATAGCACTACAAGAAAAATACCTTTTTATAGCGTTTAAAAAACGCTGTAAAAGGATACGATGGCGTTTTTAGAAACGCTGTATATCAACAAGTTGTAATATGTCAGGGATCTATAATAGCAACCTCGGAATCGCTATAAAAAACATGCTATAATTGACATTACTTATAGCGTTTCTAAATTGCTATTAAATGGATGGTTCATGACATACAAGTACCTTTCTATAGCAATTGTAAACGCTGTAGATATATCATTACCTGATTATTATAGCAATTATAAATGCTATAGAAATATCATTGCCTGATTATTATAGCAACTATAAATGCTTAAAAAACGCTATAGAATGTTTACTTTAGTCTTTCATGGCATTATTTACTTGCTATGAAAACTGTTTAATCGTTGCAGAATATTTTTATTGCACTAGCATAATGCTATAATATGTATAACCATGACAATTTTTATTCCTAGCATTAATATAAAAAGGATGTAATATATGGTATCTCACACAGTATTAACAATTAAGCATAAAAAAAAATATGAATAAAAGCATTTCGTGCACAATATTAATCATTTAAATATTAGTAATAATTCATACAATCGTAGCTAACCAAAACAATACATAATCAAAGTAACAATCCATACAACCATAGCTAACCAAAACAATACATAGTAAAAGTAAAGATGTAAGAACATCGACACAAAATACATTTGAAGGAGAATGAGTGCGGCAACATATTTTTTCATGCCTTCCACCATAGCGTAAACCCAGAGCATCATACACCACCTGTCAAAAAGCACATACGTCTATTAGTCATAAAAAGTAAACATAAATTATCATGAATACCGAAATATGGAAAAAAATATGTGCGGCAAACAAAGAAAATACTCAAAATTAACAGCTAAATCATTATATGCACTGATTCTATGTACTGGTAATTATTTAGTTTATTATTGAATGAAAATCTGGTTAATGTAAACAATAAAGTACAAACTAGAGTTGTTTAATTGTTTATTATATTACTAAATACGCTTCCAATCATTCCAACCTCTACACTGCCACCACCCTCCTTCTAAAATGCAACCGAACACCTTTTACCAGACCCTGCATCGTGTGCCCGCGTTCCTCTCTCTTCATTTGATGCAACTAGCTCTGTTTGGTGCAATTTGTTTCAGCAGCAAATAACTTGGGAAAGCATCACATAATCATTTGCTGCCAGTCAAGCTTTACTTTATTTTTACAATCTTTACTTTGTTTTTACAAATCTCCATCATCATTTTATTGTTTACATTGATTTCACCCATACATCATTTTATTGTTTACAAGTTTCATTTGCACAGCCACTCCACTTTCAAATACCACTGACCACTGCAAGCCACAAATAAACTCCAATACCCATCACAAATACCACTGCCACTGACCACTTTCAAATACCCATCACAAATAAACTCCAAGCCATCCCACTGACCATTGCAGTTACATCACCAATACAGCAGTCAACCTCCTCACCACATACATCATCAGCAAACACAACTGCCTCTTGCCTACTTTACTTTAGAACACATACAGCACAAACCATTACTTCACTACAAAACTGCTGCTCTTTCAAACAATTCACCATCAAACTATCTACAACATATCAACCACCCAACATTTCACCATCCATTCATACTTCAACTAATCCTCTCTGCCCAAACTCCAATATCCCCCCTCTGACATCACACATACCACATCGTTGCCATTTCAACAATTATAGATTGCAACTGCTATCAGTTATAGTGCAGTTCAACCCTTGTCGCCTCTCCCTATACATTGCAACTACTATTAGTTAACACCAGCAACCAGTACAACTCCCTCCTCTGTCTAATATCAACCAAAACAAAACTCTCCATTGCCACATACCAAACACGCTCGGCCATTCAAACAACCACTGTCACTACCTTGCTCAAATCTCCCCTATCAACAGTTCCGCCATCAAGCTCATCCAACAGCACTTCACCTTCCCTCTTCACTGCGGCAACACTGCTGCACAACCTGCAAACAACACTACTGGCAATACTGTTGACCAACCCGTAAACATCTCACTACCTTCAGACAACCCGCAAACAACACTGTCACTTTGCCTTCAGACATCTCACTACCTTCTCTGACCAACCCGAAAACAACACTGCTGCACTGCTTTGGCCTCATCTTCCCACTACCAACATCAACTACCCTACACAACTACAGCCACATACATCAACCTGCCAACACCCTCCACCTCCCCTACAATAATCCACAACTGCCTCATTGTTCACTGTCATTACATTCTCTTTACCATTTCCTTCATATCATACCATACATCTGCCTTCAGCTCATCCCCACCACCACTGCATTCATTGTTGTTCCAAACAACTTCACCCCACTTCATCAAATACCACCCCAAAATTTCCTTCTGCCCCTACCATGTCATCCTTCACCAACAACTCCACATTACTCGTATGATTATCCGATAATGCAATGTTAACCATTTCAATAACTATTTTTGATTCAGGCCATGCGACTTTGATGCCAATGGCATCTCCAACTAGTGTCAAACCTTTAGTGGGCCTCCATAGAAAAGCATCTTTAATTTTTGGCTTACCTATCCAAACTGCAACGGCACTCGGTCCAAAAGGGAGATCATTAACAAGTTGTTTTGGATCACTTGAAAGTAGTCGTCCTTCTGCAACTAATTCTTCACTCCCTGTCCAATCAATTAATTTGCACTTATGATCCATGCTGCTACTTTTACTCTATACAAAAAGAACATGTTGATTTTTATTTTTAAACATTCAAAATGACAAATTAATAAGTATAAAGATCGAAGATTACCGCATTATCTTCTTTTTCAAAGTTATCGAAGTTGTGCAATTCAACATTTGCCACTTGAGATTCATTCGCTTCATCCAAGTTTTCTTTTCTCTATCAAACAAATAATAAAAGAAAATTTTAGGCTAGGTGCTTGTAACACTTTCATAACATTGGAGTAATAATTTACTTAGTAGTATCACTACATCCTGTTTTATGACATTTAAAAGAAGCAATTTAGTTATATTCATTTTTGTGCTATTTTATCTTCAATAGTCAAGTCATTCATGAGCAAACTAAAATAAGATTGTATTTTCTTGTGTCTCGGCCTCGTAGCTTGATTCTACCATTGAGGTACATTTTTCATACCTGATTTTTCAGAAGCATGCGGACCATCGCATCTAATTCTGAAATTTTGTTATGCATGTCAGCCGGCTATTTATCCTTTATGTGTGACCATACTGCCTTTGTGTAAGTTATACCCCTTCCCATGCCTCTTAATCGTCCGGGTCTGTCTTGTCCCAAAACTTTTGCAAGCGTATCTTCTTTGTAATTAGATGTTGAGCTAGGATTTGATTCGTTCTCGATTTGTTTAATTTTTTCCTATACATGTTGTCATATATGCATATTATACACAACTGAAATATCACAATAGCAAACAAATTGTTATATAATAAAATATCAAAGTACTTATGATAACATCCGCAGCAGTCGCATTTACCGGTTCGCCATTTTTTCGAGTATGGGATTTGATCCAAACGTGAGTTCGTGAGACGGAAGATGGATGAGGACTCGTATTTTTCTATGTTTGAAGAATATTTATTACAGCACAACACATTAACTAACTAGTTAATAAATATTATGGTAAATAAATTGGCAATTCTTACCAAATCATCAGCTACTCGAGCCATTCCTTTACGGCTACATGTGTGTGGTATCTGGTTTTCTCTAATAGCTTTGAATTTCTGACTCAATTCCTAAGAATAAAAAATATATTATTTATGCTCGTTCACTAATTCAAACTTCACAACTTTCAACAATAATAAATACCTTAAACTCTGGCGTTGTTTTGGACTTGACAAACTTCTTCCACCCATTCATACTTAGGTTATCGGGTTTCAACCGAATTCTTTCTTCTTCGTTCTTTGCATCTGCTATTTTGCGAACAAATCTAGCTTTTGAACCTCTAAAAATGCACCCCATTTGCTGAAATATGGACGATTTTTGCCATTCCTCGTCCAATTTAAATCTAGCCTGCAATATCTGCGTTAGCTAAGAAGAAAACTTTTATAAACCAACACTAATACCAATTAATTAACAGTTGTTTACATTATGTTGTATAGTCAAATGGTAGCAAAACTAAAAATAAATGACATGGATCATACTACTGAATCATACTGTTTTATAGTCATAATGCACAAAATCATTCTGGGCAAAATCATACTATTGAAGAATGGAATGGTATCTGATCCTCTAAATAAATGACATGGTATCTGATTCTCTCTAAAAATGACATGGATCATTCTGTTTTATAGTCATAATGCACAAAATCATACTACTGAAGAATGGCATTTGCTAGTTACAAACGAAACAAATGCATATAATTCAAAGATGGCAGGTTCTAAATACAAATCAAACAAAAATAATGGATCAATCAGAGATAATGTTTAACTATGGGGCTTTTTAACTCAACATTGAAAGCTAAGTATTGAAGAGGGTAGCATGCAAAGAATTGTTCAAGTTAAAAGGCAGGGACTGTTCAAGTTTAATTGACAATTTTTTAAATTCCTAAAGGCCAATATTAATAAATTAATTTGTAGTGGAATTTGTAATAGTCTGTAATTTGAAATTTGTAATAGTCTGCAATCTTTGAATTTGTAATTACAGACTATTACAAACTTTATAAAACATTTTAAATAAAATAAAGACAAGTGTTAAACCAGGTTTTCATTTTCTTGCCACTTCCAAAAACCTGGAGATAAAAAAGAATTGTAGCATCTGCCTGAAATCAAACAAATCATCAAGCAATTTCAGATCAGTTTTGAAAACCTTAAATCATCTCAGCAATTCACTGATTCCTGTAATAACAAGATCGAGTTTTCCAGTTAAAAACTAATCGGGCTTCAACAATTCAAGTTTTCAAAGTTTCCCAGTAGAAAAAAAATCAAGTCCTCTGCCTCTTTAATTTGTGAGTAATTTATTATCTGTTTAAACTTTGATTCATGTGATTAATATTTGAAATAATGTTGTGGTAAATGATTTCATAAAAGTAAAAAATGTTTGCATGTCTGTTAATATGTATGGGTTGATTATGCATGTCTGTATATTGATATAAATGTCTCTGTTCTTAATGCAACAGGCTTAATGAATTACAAAAATTAAAATCCCTTCACCTGATCACTTATAACATATGATGTTCAGAGGAAACTTGTCTGCATTGATGAAATGCAAATTTTAAAAATATTTGCAAATAAAATTATTAGATAATTAGCTGGTAAATAAGTAATTACTGTAAAAAGAAATCGATTGCAGACTATTACAAATTTCAAATTACAGACTACTACAAAATTTGTAATAGTCTGTAATTACAAATTTCAAATTGCAGACTATTACAAAAATGTTTAAAAACTTACCCATACCCGAAACCACATCTCAAACATTCTTGATGTCATCTAGTGGAATAATGCATCACTCATGTCTATAAAACACCCAGCACAACAAAGTTACAGTATCAAATGAACTCTTGTATTTTCAAAACACAACTCCTCTTTCAGCATCATAATACTTCAACAAACATGCAATCCCTTACTTCCTCCAACTCAGTCCTAACAGTTATAGAATTTACTTCATATAGTTTTGTGTAACAGTTATTGTAACAGACAACAAAGCAACTAGTTTCAGGATATTGAGACATTGTTAAAACTGGTAATATAAAATGCATCATTTTCATATATACTTTAATTAAATTTAGAAAAATAAATAAGACATATATGACATAAAAATGGTATATACCCGAATGCATCCCCACAAAGCAACTTGTAATCTGTCACTTAGTTCCTTCCACTTATCAAGTGTAACAGGAACATGTTCTCTTACTAGCGGGCCTAAATATGAAGATAATTTGACAGACCCACTTCCTGTTGGTTTGCCATCCGCATTAAATTCGACTTCAATGCGACTCAATCGATTTACTAGAAGTCTTTTCACTTTAGTTGGACCTCTACGTTTGCGCTTCACTACCGGATTTGCGGTGGCATCTCGAGTGGTTCTCTCATTCATGTCAGCTTCAAAATCTTCTTCAACTTGCATTGTATCTTCGTCAACTGCTTCAGCGATGTCTTGAATTCGAGCTTCATTGTTCTCAGAATTTCCAATTTCTTGCGAGTTGTCTTCAATACCAACGTCGCTACTGACCCTATTGTCCTTGTGTTTTGCATTAGCCGTGGATTTATCAATTGTTTTTAGCCATTTTAAAGCAGCCGTCTTCTTTTTACCCATTTACTGCATGTAAAAGAAAAAAATGGATGTTAAAATGCATTCAAGGTTGAGAACTGCATTTAAGAACTGCATATATTGTTTCTAAAAGTAAGTGTTTTCACTGTATATTTTAATTTTCTAGAAAAACTCAAACATATTATACATAAAAATATTTTTTAAACTTAGATCATGTTAATTCAAACATATCTTGTTTAAATATCAAAGCCTATAAGAGAACAAGTGAAAAGATTTTGATTTTTGAATTTGTTTTAAAACCTTAAACTTAGAACAGAGCAAGCACAGACATGCACACCAATATCATCATAAATATATACATGCAATCATATTTACACACTTATAATTGATCTTTTAACTTTGAACAGAGAAGCCTGGAACTTAATAATTGATCTTTTAACTTTGAAAACTGGAGATTGCTTTGACTTTGATCTGATCTATTTCTTTGATTTTGATTTGCTTGATTAAACCAAGTTGAGTTGAACTTTGCTTGATTCAGGTTTTAGATTGAAAGAGGTTATTTGTTTGATTTTCTTTTCTGGTTTTAGCTTTCAGGTTTTTGTTTTGAATATAATTATGAATTAAAATATACAGTGAAAACTCTAAAATATACAGTGAACTGCATTTAAGAACTGCATTAAGAAATTTGAAGTCACCGAAACAACTTCATGAATTATTAAACTGGATGTCAAAATATTTTCAAAATAAATTTCTTACTAAAACAAACAACTTGCATTTTATTGGGTTTTATCACAAAACCATTTACATATATTTTGAAATACCGATATGTCAAATCACCTTATTCAAGTATTTTAAACTTTTCTCAAATATGCCTTCACAATCTTCTCTAACATAGCTACCATCCTCCACATAATCCACATCCATCATGTTTTCTTTGCAATCTTGAATAACATGGCTTGTGTCCTCAATATAATCATCTGTCTCTAATTCATGATAACCTCTTGGTGGTGCCTTCATTACAACATACCAATTAGAAGAATCATTCTCTCTTGAATAAAAAATTTGTTTCGCTTGAGATGCAAGAATATACGGATCCCTCGAAAATGAAGCTTGATTTTGATGCAAATTAACAAGAGGAAATCCATCTTCAACCTTCACCCCATTTCCAATGTTTGCCCAATGACACTTAAAAATTGGAACATAAAATTTATGATAGTCTAATAAGATTATGTCAGTCAAAATCCCATAGTACGTGACCACATCAACTACTTGAGCGACATCTTTTGCACTTGCTCTACACATGGTAGTAGCATCATAAGTCACTCCAGAATTCTGAGTTTCTCTCTCAACATCTTTTGTATGAAAACGTAACCCATTAATTATATATCCTTTGCAGGACGAAGCATTACTACTTGGACCATAGGCAATCCATTTTAATAATTCATCATGTTCGCTTAAGTTAATAGGTATATGGAAAAACCATATTTTCAAATATAGATTCAATATAGATTCAAAATCAATATTTTCAAACTTATACACAAAATTTTAAAGAGCTGATTAACCTTCTTTTTAATCCAATCAGCAAAGTTTTTTGTGTGAATTTTTCATAGCAATGTAGCATTTCTTTCCATGCGCTTGCCCGAACTTTGTAACTCTTCCAAATGCATACTACCATAATATAAAAGATATTAAGTTACATTTATAATTACGCATATTACGATAAATCTGATAAAGAATACAATATGTGCTTACTCTAAAAATGGCTCGGTTATAGCCATATTCATTAGCACAGCAAGGTGAGCAGCTTCCTTCTCATGAGTTGTCAATGTAATTGTCTTGTATGTTGATATCGGACGTCCTTCGAGTATTGCATCATCATTCTCATAATCTCTGTTTCTACCCTCTTTCTCCTCAAATTGTGATGATTTCTTTAGAAATTCGCCAAAAAATCTTACGGATTCTTCTGCAAGATAGTTTTCTGCAATGCATCCTTCAGGACGTGCATAGTTCCTAACATAATCTTTAAGCGTTTTCATATACCTTTCGAAGGGGTACATCCAACGAAAATGAACCGGTCCACACAATCGAACTTCTTTTCCAAGATGAATTGTTAGATGTATCATTATGTCAAAAAATGAAGGTGGAAAATATCTTTCGAGATCACATAAAATTGTAGCGATCTCATCATCGATTTGTTGCAGCTTCTCTGTGTCAAGAACACGCTGACATAGTTTATTAAAAAATAAACACAAACGAGTTATTACTTTCCTTGGTTTTTTTGGAAGCAGTCCTTTCATTGCAACCGATAACATTTGTTGCATTAAAACATGGTAATCATGCGACTTCAATCCACTAACTTTGCAATCCTCCAATGACACACATCTTTTGAAATTTCAGCAATAACCATCAGGTCCCTTGAAGTCATACAATCTTTTGCAAAATATTCTTTTTTCAAAACTAGACATAGTATATGGAGCCGGTGGAAGATATGTTTACTTCCCACGAGGTTGTGCATATAGAGCAGGTCGGATTCCCCAATCCTCTAAATCCTTTCTAGAATTAATACCATCTTTCGATTTGCTATCATGCAATATTGTGCTGAGTAAACTTTCGCCCACGTTTTTCTCAACATCATCACGTCTAAATTGTGGCGTAGTGGAAGTTCCTATAAACATCAACAATATGACCGCTTTAACATTATATAATTTTATAATTAGATTATTGTGAATAAAATATAATTTGAACACTAACCTCCCAATATGGTAAGTCAAAGAAAATTGATTTTTTTTCCACCTTGATTGCTCTATTTTTGCAGGACTGTTTTCATCTTCTTGGTTGTCAGTACACTTCCTCTTCCTACACGTAATCTTTATAATTTGCTTCTTATTTATCTTCTTATTCTTTCTCTTCTTGGCTGTTGCTATTTATTTATTTTTAGCTTTTCCAAAATCATTTGAAAATCTTTCAAAATAACAGAAATATCTCTACCTGTAAGAATCCTGGGTTTGCTACCTTCCTCCATGGTGTTATCAAACCAAGCCTTTTGTTTTCTTTGTGGATCTGACAAAGGTAAGAATCTTCTATGTCCCATATAGACATTTTTCCGACTATGATTTGGCCATCGATGATGAGTATTCACGCCACATAATGGACAACCTTTTTTTCCTTTTACACAACATCCAGCAAGATTTCCATAAGCTGGAAAATCGTTTATAGTCCATAACAAGATTGCTTTCAAGTTAAAAAGTGTCTTGCTAAATGCATCATAAATCTCCACCCCGTTACTCCATAACTGCTGCAAATCTTATACCAAAGGAGCTAAATATACATCAATATCATTCCCAGGTTGCTTTGGACTAGGAATCAATAATGTTAACATAATATTTTCCTTTTTCATACACAATATAGGCGAAAAATTATATGTCACAAGCATCACTGGCCAGCAACTATACTTGGTACCCTTAATGTCAAATGGGGTAAAACCATCGCTAGCAAGACCAAGCCGAAGGTTACGTGGATCACTTGAAAATGATTCCTATTTATCATCCACCATGGTCCATGTCAAAGTATCCACAGGATGACGCATTTTATCATCATTACTTTTATTACTAAAATGCCATCTTAAATCTTCTGCCGTCTGTGGGGACCTAAACATTCTTCTGAATCTTGGAATAATTGGAAAATATCTCAACACTTTGACCGGAATACCTTGCATTATCTCTTTCGTCCGCTCATTTATCTTCCATCTCGAAGAACCACATTTCGGACAGTTATTCAAATCATTGTACTCTTTTCTTAAAAGACAACAATCATTCTTGCATGCATGAATCTTGTCGAATCCCATGTCAAATACTTTGAGGAACTTCTTTATTTCATATAAAGTTTTCGGAAGGACGTTATTTTTGGGTAATAACATTTGTTGCACATTTAGGAGCTTATCAAGACTAGTATCAGATAATCCAGTTTCGCATTTAAGATTATACAATGCAGTGATAGCAGATAATTTTGTTTGATCTACGCAACCAGGATACAGTGGAGTTTTTGCATCTTCCAAATTTTTAAGAAAATCATCCATTCGCTTTTGTGCATCATCATTATTTTTATCATCGGAGAAAAAAGTTTGGTTGACAAACGCTTCATCTTCAAAGTGAACGGCTTGAAGTAATTCATACGTGTCATCCACCTCCACCTTTTCAGTTATATTCATTTGCTCACCATGACTGTACCACTTACTGCACTTGTATAAAGGATCCATTCCTCTTATAATCAAATGCTCGACAACAATATCACCATTTTGATGAGTGAGATTTCGACAATCTAAGCAAGGACATAAAAAATTTTCCAGGCTTCCTAAGTTTCTCTTTACGGCATGCACAAAATTCCATGCTCCTTGCTCGTACTCTCTACTAGTTCTAAGGTAAAATTAAAAACAAAGTTTTCGACATAAAAAATCGAGTTATTATTTTAATTTTCAGGTTAAATTTTAAGCTAAATATTGTATTATTACCTGTGTAAATGCACCCAATCTATTTCCATCGCAAATTATCTGCAAATTATGTATAGGCTCCCTTGAATTCACTATCTGCAAATTTGATTTATAGCAGGCTATTGAAAATAGAGAAGAGTTGCCTACTTTGCTTGGTATTCATGTGTAGACAAATTTGATTCTCATCAAGTTATAAAAACATCCTACTATCCTATATCCAATAGGATCATAGGCAGATCCTATATCCATTTAACTTCAAATAAAATGAGCAATTTCTACTCCTTTTTTAAGAGGTAAATGTTTGATTAAATTCAACAACTAACGGGCTGATTTCAAATTGTTATTATAATTGTGATACATTATTTAGTACCCCTACATTAATGGCCATGGAGTCGCTTTCTGTCTCCTACTATAATTTTTTTTGAAGTCTCCGGTACATTCATTTGTTCAAGTAATTAACTTAGTGTATTAATTACAAAACAAATGTATCACCAAACCTATAATGGTTTTTTTTAATCACAAGATTATAGTCTTATCATCGCCTTAGCTAATATAATTTTATTTAATAATTTATCCTATTTCTAAGCATTTTGTTTTTTCTCAGTTTGTTTGTTTTCTCCACTTTTTTTTCTTTTATGGTTTTTTATTAGCAACATCATGTCCATCTCCTTCAGTAAACAAATCGGTCTTGAAAATAATAATAAGATAGAGACAGTAGAGGTTTGAAGTGAACAAACAGTAAGTGAACAAACCTATAATGGCAACAGTAGTTTTAATACTAAACAAACAGTAATTAAATAGCATTGATAGTTAGTGGCATCCTAATTTTCCAATTGTTACTAACACTTAGCATTAGGAAATATTTGCAGCAGAGGAATTCATATTGTAGAAATATTTACTTAATTTTCCAATTGGCACTAACACTTAACATTTGCAGTAGAGGAATTCATATTGTAGAAATATTTACATTCTTAAAAATGTCACCGTGAGAATTAAAAAATATTGTAAACAAAGAATTAACATTCTTAAAAGAATTAACAGAATTAACAAATATTGTAAACAAAGAGAATTCCCAAATAAGAAAATCCATCAGCTCTATTGAATTCTTTTCAAAAAAAGCAACAGCATTGACAGAGAGAGGCAAAAGTAACAAGAAATAATTATACCGCAACCTGTATATAAACAATGACATAAAAATATACCTAATCCTCGCACTTGAAGAATTAAACTTCGGACCAAATCGCGCTTCAACGATGAAGAATTGAGTTTGAGGAATTGGCAATTGCGTCTGGACCAAATCACTTTAACTTCGGACCAACTTCGGATCGACTGAGTTTGAGGATTCAACGATGAAGAATTGAGAGGACCGATGTTAAATATAATTGCAGAAGAGGAATTGAGCTTGAAGAATAGATTGAACGATGTTAAAAAGAGTGTGAAGAGGGTGAAGATGGGAAGCCTAAGGGGGAGAAAACGAAAATGAAAATGAAATTTTGGTGGCCAAAAAAAAATTAGAGGGAAACGAGAGAGTGGAACGCAAATTCACCATGAACAGCATTAATATAATTGCATACATTTTAATATAATTGCACTTGAAGTTGTTGTCTTTTTGAGTTCAATAAAGAATAGCCACTTAACTATAGCAAATCAAGTTTTCGTACAATCCACGCTTGCTATTGATATAATATTTTCTTATAGTGTAGTGCCGTAGAATTTCGTGGCGATTGGGCGTATCGTTTAGTAGTGCGAGTTCAAGACGTGTAGTATTTTGATTAATATCATTCAATTTTGAAATAAGCTATCTTCTGAATATGATTGAATTGGCTTTTAATATATATTCCATTGTGTTCGAAATAGGGGTATAACATATAGAAAGCCAGGTGGCACGCTTTGTTTGGAGTTCGAAATTTTTACGGATGAATAGTTTTTTGGAATTTTTTTATATAGGCCATCAACTATCTACAATTACAACTGTAACCCTAAATAAATTTTCAGCTGCCATTAAAACTCCACCATCCAATGGCTAACATCGATCGGAGGCACCATGTTCATTTTTAAGCTTTGACCACCACAGTAATGTTGTTCAGCTCGATGAGAGGAAGCTATCTACCGGTTGGATCGAGTCATGGGGGAGAGAGGCGGCGACAAAATCCCCAGGTTTTGCGTGCAGCAATTTGGATTAAGCGCGATTTCTTGCGCGATCACTGGCGTGGAGGCAAGGGCAGGCTGCGGTGACGCGAGCGACTCATGTGGTGGTGGTCGGGCGAGTGATCGGGGATTTTTTTTAAAAAAGAAGAAGAACAAAGGTAGCCTGGAACATTTACGCTAATGAGGGAGATGAAGAGGGAATAGGTTTTAGTTTTAAAATTTTAATTTAATTAAGTTAATTTCAAATTTATTTTATCGTATGTTCAAAAATTCATAACTTTTTCTTACGAGATCCAAATCGAGTGCAACAAGTTGCGCTGTATTCGTATCAGCGAGTACTATACGATGGAATTGAGTTAGATGAATTCGTAACTAGTTGGAATATTGGGTTAAAATCAAACGACCATTCAATTTAATCTAGAATGTTTGGTGACTATTAAAAATCAAAGTGAGTTAATCTCATCTTTTTGGTTAAACCGAAAATTTATATAGTCAACAAAAATTATCTACTGGATTTTAGATATTTATTCTTGATAATTATTGAATGTTTGGATGAATTACTAGTTTATATTGTTGGTTTGGATATATTTCCGCCTATTATAGTGGATGAGACCCTATTACGTTCCCATGTAAGAGCGGATGACCCATTGTATATGAATCCCGCCTCGAAGCGGTTGATTTTTATATTATTGATTATAACTGTGTATGATGCAGGGGATAGGTTGGAGGGATCCAACAAGATTCCTCACACTGTTGATTTTACCTTTCATGTATATAATGATATATGACTTGTTGAATGTCATATTGATGACATTGATACGATGTGCTTAATTAGTGCTTTAGCAGCACAGGGCCTCATTTTTTGTATTTTAAAACACTATAATAGTGATTTGATTTAAAAGGAAATTCAAAGCGATTTTGGAAATTATATATGTTTTGAATAATTAGTCTTGAATAATTCGAAGGAGTAATTTATTTAAAAATCAAAGGTATGATTATTGGATATTATAAATTGACAGATTTATAAAATATTTTAAATAGAGACTTTCAAACTGTAAAAATAAAGATTTTTGAAAATCTTAATATAAGTCCGTCTTTTATAATGAAGGGATATGGTTAAAAAGAAATTATAAATATGTTGATATTAATATTTATTAACCATTTTATATAGAGTAATATATATGTAATGACCCATTTTTCTATACAGCTTAAGTGGCCAATGAACCACACATGACACACCTAAATTAAACGGAAAGGCGGATAATTAAAGGAAAAGAAAATGAAAGAAGACCAGAAGAAACTAAAAAAACAGAATCTCACAGTGGAACAAATAATCTATAATATATAACAAATCTTTACACAAAAAACAGAACCATAATATATGTATATACAAACATCAATCAGAGTATACTAACCTATTCCAGCCAGACAGTTATAACAACCTGCCCTCACAATTGCTGACAAATACAACAATGAATGCAACGAGGAAAAATAACCATCTAAGTGAATATGTCTTTGGACTTCTAGCTCGTCTCCTGAAGCTCCCAAAGCGTCCAACTAAACCTAGAAATATGCTTGGTCTGACCCAAGCATTATAGAAAAACAATGGTTGTGTTAGTCTGGTAAAACCAACGTGAGAAACATAATCAAATGAATTTTATTTATTATAACTTGTAAAATCCTTTTAAAATCAAAGACAACTTATAAGACCACGCCACACATAAACATGGATGAGTCTTTTATCTTACGATAACCAAAAGCTTTACATCAATAAATCCAGTTATATTATTATAATGTCTAGAGGTCAAAGTAAAATATGAAAATAGCTGAAATGCTTCCATGTCACATTTCGATATAGTTAGGCACAGTCAAAACCGTATGGTGCTGATTAGAGAATGGATTCTATACAATGACATGGCGGCATAGTACCACCTATCACGGTACACGTCTAGAAAATGTACTTAGGACCTCGCGTAGATCCCCTGCCAACACAAGATCGACCTACCCTTGACTGGATAGTATTGAATATACTATCATCTCGGTTTCTTTGCAACCCTTTTCATTTGAGATCTCATACAAACTACTCCATAAATATGTAGATGCATCTATAAAGGTGATGATACTCCCTAATTGAAGCGACCCACTTAGCCTTGCTGTATCTCTCTAGAATTTAGTCATTCCCAGTTGATGAGGCTTGATGTGACGACCCAAAAATTTTAGATATTTGAAACTAAAATATGCAATTGATTTTAAATATTTGAAAGTTATTTTAACTTGAATTTCAAATATCACTGTTTATTTGGCAATTAAATTTTTGAATTTAATAGTTTGAAATTGGGTAAATATTGCATCTTCAGTTTTAAGTTTATTAAAAATAATTTGAAGGCTTGTAAAATCTAGATTAATAATACTGAAGATAAAGAAGTGTTAAAATTGAATTTGGAAGAGTTTTGTTAAGTTTTGAAAATATATTGTTCAAATCGATATTTAAAAATAGTCCTCCGAGGCACAGTCTCGAAATTCGACGAAACCAGTTCCATTGGATCCGTAGTAGTGTATTATTATCGGATTTCAAAATTCCATAGTGTTTGAGGTTGTCGTGTGATTGTACGATGTAGAAACGCGCTAAAATTTATATCAAAAATTTAATATAATTAGGGGTCCAAAAAGCTATCTTCTCCATAAGATCGAATTAGGACTTGGAACCTTTTCCATTGCGTTCAAAATAGGGGTATAACATTATAAATGCCTAGCGGTACGCCTCGATAGGAGGTCGATATTTTTAGCTCGATTTAGAGACGTATGAATTCAATTTAAGTTAAAATTTTATATTATGACTAGTCAAAAACAAATCATTTCAAAACATGTCTTCTGGTACAACACGTGTTTGCCATGGTTAGACACACGTCTCGTTTATAAAAAATAATAATATATATATATATATTAACAAACGAAACTCTCCTCTTCTTCGATTCATTTTCAATATCAAACATCCCTTCTTCATTCTCTGTAGAAAATGAAACCATGGCCAATGCTAGTTCAAACATATATATATGTAATAATAAACGAATTCAATTTAAAACCACTCTCTCCCACTCTCATTTTGAACTGCAATCGATCGAAATTCCTTCTCACTCATTTCTGTTAAATTGAGCTGCGAAAAAAGGGGGGTTTCGAGCGCAGATAAAAAATCAAATCGAATGAATCAAATCGAGAGGTAGTGGCAGGAGCAATCGCGTTCGATCACGACTGCGGGAGGGGGAGAGGGAGGGTCTGTCTTCGTGAAGCGCTCTGGCATACCCGAGCAGGTCGATGGTAGCGACGTCTGTATGAGAGGGGATTGGCTCGCATTTCTGTGAAGTGAGGATCGGCAACATGGAAATGGAGGTAGCATGTGAGGCAACAGCTAGGGCTTTAGGTCGGAGTTTGGGTGTTCGAGCGATCTTGAGGGGCTGTTTTCTGCGAGGCAAGGTATTAATTTTTTGGTTTAAATTTAATTCAAATATACACACACACACACATGCATGGATTGAAATCAGATAACATACATACACACATTCTTAACATAAATATATTTGGGGAAACAGTAGAATATAACTACAGGTAGGATTTTGAAAAAAATAGAAAATTTAAAAATTTTGGTTTATATAAAATCTGATTTTTATCTATATATATATATATATATTTGCAGTTTCAAAGGAAATAATAATAATAATATATATTCATGCATGTTTTAATATGTAGGTGAAACAGAATACATACATACATACACACACACACACACATATATATATATATATATATATATATATATATGATTTTGGAAAAAAATATACAATTGGTATAAGGATTGGATTTTTAAGTCTATGCATTTATTTTTATAAGTACATATGTTTTCAAAAATAAAAATAACAATAAAAATGCACATGTACATTTTAAACTTAACAGTTTATTTTAAATAACATAGTATAGTGATAAATTTGTTTAATAAACTTATTTAATTATTTTTGTTGCTAAAAATATTAAAAGGGAATTAGTTTAAAATCTAATCATTAGTTTAGAACTAAGTCTCTAGTTAATTTAATTATTAATTAATTTAATTTATTAAATGGAAATTTGATTGTTCAATTATTTCGAATATTAATAAAGTGTATTAGTATTTATATAAGATCTAAAATCATGGAGAATCAAGTCAAGATGAATCGGGTTGAAAACAATAAAATCAAAAGGTAAGTTAATCTCGCACATTTGGACTACCCTTTAAATTTAAATAGTTAAATTTAAATTATTGGTTGTTTGCTTGAATTGATAATTTATTATCAATTTGGATATGTTATGTTATATATAGTGTGTGTATATATATTGGAGTGATTAATTTTCCGCATTATATAGCGGATGAGACCCTATGCACCCCGCATAATAGCGGATGACCCAATATACCGCGATATTCCATCTCGAAGTGGGATAGATATTTTATATTGTGCTAACATCGGTTGATGCAGGGAAACAGGTTGGAGGGATCCAACTGAATTCCTCAAAACGTTGAATTTATTTTATATTCAGCGATGTTATTTATATGATAATCTGTGATGATTTTATTCATTGAATTATTGAATGCTATGGCTTGGTTGAATATATATTGGTATTTGAGAGAATGAAAAATATATAAGTTTAGATTTTTAAAGGAATAAAAAGGAAATTTTTAAGTAAAATAATGTAGTGAATTTGGGTAAATTAAAGATTGAATTGGGAAAAATATATAAAAGTTGGATTTTTAAATTCTATTAAATAAATTCTGAGTATGGAAACAAAGATGGAGATTTTAAATAAATAAAAATGAAAGGGTTTTGGAGACTTAAGTGATATTGGCAAAAAATTTAAAGGATTTCATTTTCAAAATTTAAGATTTAAATGTTTGGGATGAAATAAAAGGGTAGAATTTTGAATGAAGTACAAAGTGGATATTTTAGTTTAAAATAAGATTTTAAATCATAAATATTGAAGTAAATATGGAATTAATGGGTTTTAAAATAAATTTGAATAAGTAAAGGAATTTATTTTAAAATGGTGTAGTTTTGAAAATCGATTTGAAAACTGATTAAGTGTGTGATACTGGGATTAAAGGAGAATGAGATTATGGAATTTATAAACGGGATTTAAAAATAAAGCGAAATATTTATCAGAGGATAATTTGGAAGTACAAATTCAGGATGGGAATTTATAAGGGAAGGGTGATCGGTTTAAAAATAAATAGTGGTTTATTTTTAAAGGTGTGGAATGGAAGGTATATTTCCTTGAAAAGCCAAGTATATTTTCAAAGAAGATTTCAAAGTATCAGTTAGAAGTTTTAAGTGGTTTTAAAAGAATGTTTAGAAAGAAATTATTATTTAGTGGTTTAAAATTTTAGAAGAAAATATTTATTAAGATATTTATATAAGTAAAGTATCTTAAAGGTTTATCTAGTATTATGATTTAAAGATAATTATTTAATATTTATACCTTATAGAATAACTTTTATTTTAAAATTAGTTTTGGCTTAAGTTTTACATGAGAAATTATTATAAAATTTACAACTAGTATTTTAAATAAAGTTTTTTAAGTAGTTTTATAATTTAAATGTTTTTAAGTGTATATTTTGGATAAAGTAGTTTAACTTCTTTGAGAATCTAATTTTAAAGGATTTGGTGCTTCTCGGTGGAAATAAAATAATAGATTGGAAATTTATTTCGCGAGAGAAAAAGTTATTTGAAAATTATTTTTCCAAGGGCTTAAGAGTGGAAATATGTCTTGCGAAGTTGTTTTGAAATAAATAAATAAATTGGGAAATTATTAAGGCTTGATGATTGCTTATGGATGTTAGATGATAGTTAAATAACCGACTATCAATATTGGCCAATGCGCTGATCGTTTCGAAGAGATCGGGATCGGGATTAATTTCACGAAAACCAATTCGATCCGGTTTGAACGATTTCGTGAGGAAGACAAGAGCTTGGAGTCGAAAATGGAGCAGTGAAGTGCAAGGGCTAATCGCTACTAATCCTGAGGGTGATTCCAAAATGGATGTAGTAGGAATAGTGCCTTCGGTTCCGTTCGAACCTGGAACGGACTTGTATGGATGAATGCTATCAGAATATCGTAAGGATGATGATGAGCATTCTAAGTGAATGTGTGCTAAAAAGGTAACGCATGGACTCAAGCCTCATCAATAGGGAATGGCTAAAACATAAGAGGTGCACGCAAGGCTAAGTGGCTAGCAACTAATTAGGGTAAGGTCATCCTTGTCTAGATGTCCCTTCATTCGGCTATGTGGGCAGTTGCTGATTCCAACCGTAGGTAATCTTATTCGGACTATCTAGTAAGATGTAGCTCCAATCTTGTGTAGCAGGGGATCAAGGTGGATCCTCGGTACGATGATCTAGGCTATGTACTATGATGGGTGGTACCCCAGTAGCCCTGCCATTGTATGGAATCCAATCTCTAATAAGCGCCTGTACGGTTTTGATTGTGCCCAACTATTGCTGAATAATGAGATGCAAGCATTTCAGCTAGATTCTATTTTACTTTCTATAGACACTATATATTATCAGATGAATTTGATAAAAAAAAATTGGTTATCGTAAGGTAAAAGCCTGGCATGTTTATATATGGCATGGTCTTACAAGATACCTTTGATTTCAAAGGATTTTGAAAACTTTAGTAATCCAATTGAGTGTGTTTTCTTACTCTGGTTTTCTAGACTGACTCAGGTGTTATTTCGCTATAATGCTGGGTCAGACCGAGTATTATAGGATACAGAAAAGGATGCTGTGGAGCTCAGAAGATGAGTTGGACGGCGAGACGTATCACACGTATTCGATGTATTATCCGCTGTGTATGGTTTGATGCATATTCAGTTTCTATGGGAACAAGTTAATATAACTGTCTAGTATTGTGTTTTGTTTGACGTTGTACTCTGATGATGCATTATATAATACAATTACAGTTTCTTTGTATAAAACTCTGTTGTTATCTATTATATATAATTCCGCTACGATTGTGAGATTCTGATATTGTTTTCTATTTTCTTCTTCTACCTCCTTCTTCTTTCTCCTACGGTTTTGTTTCCCGGCATTCGATTGTACGATATTTAATACAATTGGCGTATTGATGCCAATTTTCGAGCGTTGAAAAATTGGCTTGTTACAGTTGGTATCAGAGCGAGGTTAAGCGAGAACCTTGGCTCTGGTGGAGATTACTCATTAGAAATAGAGTCCATAAGTACTCTAAAATGAGTTTGAGTGTATTATTAGATATGAGCGCATATTTATTAGTGAATATAAAATTGTTTTTATATTGTGTTGACTTATCGGTCGAGTATTTATGGATTCTGGTCGATATGTGGGATGCCACGTCATCGATAGGGGTTTTTAAACTCTTAAACAAGATAAACCGACACAATATTGTTTTAAAATAGGGTAAATGAAATAATTTACCCAAATTATTTTTGTATGTAAAAGAAATAATTTTCCGTAAATTATTATAGTTATATATGGTTGCTTGGTTGTTAGGAAGTGATAATATTAAATCATTACCATTGTTGTATGGAAATTGAATAAGAAATTAAGGTAATAACCACAGGATAAGGAAATAAATTCATTAATAGAATGAAATTTGAAATGTGAATTATAAATGGGATTTATAACTTGAACTTCCACAGAAATATTTGAATAAAAGTTAGAAGGTTTTGAAGTTCGAAAATTTGGGAAAATTAATTCCTTTGATTTGAAAATGAATTTCAAATGTTTTAGAGAAATAATGGTGATATTATTTCGGAAATATTTTTGAATTACATATGAAATCTGGTAAGATTTGGATTTAAAAATATTTGCAAGTTTTTTAAAGAGATAAAAGCATTGAACTCTTTTCAGTCGTTGGAAATAACTTCGATGATGGTTGCAACATCATCGATGTTCATTTTCGAGTACCAAGAGAGGAATTGTTACCAAAATGTTTTAAATTGGAGTTGTTTGCAAAACTAGGTTTGGTTTTTAAATGCTTAAGTGATTGTTGAAAACTCTAGAATAAATCTTGAAGTTTAATTAAAAATGTTTATGGATTATAAACAGGTTTGGAAACTTATAAAGCTTGGAAATTGCCTGAAATGAAACTAACTTGAAAAAAATTAATAAAAGTAAGTGTGACTAGAGAATAAAGTTAGAAAGGTAAGCTAATTAAATGAAATAAACTAAAGAAGGTTAGTAAATGGAATGAAAATAAATTGGAAAACTTATGGAAGTTTAAAATTTTGAATAGAATGGAATGTAACTGAATTAGCTTAAAGGGAATGAATCTAAGTAAGCAGAATGGAATGGCTATTGAAACAAAATTTATTAAATTGAAATAAATTTGTGAATGAACAAGCTAATTTAAATTCGTAAATGAAAAATTAGTCAAGTTGGACTAAATAAAACGAAGGATTGAAAATAAAATTAGTAAGCAAACAAATTGATTCAAGTGGGTAAGCAAATGAATCGGAATTGTATATTAAGATGATATTTAATTTAAAAGTAAAGTGATGTTGTAAAATTAATTTGAAGAGGACTGAAATAATTTAAGTTTGGAATAAAGTCCATTTGGATTTAAAATAAGTTAGTAAGTGGAACTAACTAAAGAAATGATTAATTAAATATGGTTTGAAATAAGATTAAAAAATGAAAGGTAAATTGACAATGGATTGGAAATTTAAGATTAAATAAAATAGATATGGAAGCTTAAGTGGCGAAGTGAAAATAAAAGTAGGAAGCATATGAAATTTTGTATTGAGAATATAATGGGTATTTGAATGAAGATTAATAAAAGTGGTGAATAGGAAAACTGTGAATAAGTGAATGGAAACCAAAATAAGTGTGAATAAAAAGAGAATTGATATAGCTAGTAATCAATTGGGGCTAAATACATAGGATGTATGTATATTATTTTATTCGCATGAGGATTTGATCCATAATTCGAGCATAGAATTTCGAGATTGTCATATCGATCTGAGTTGGGATTTTTCACTCGATTTCGATCGCGAACCCTGGATATGGATTTTTGATTTATTGTGTAAATTCTCTATCATAGTTTAGGACTATGCAAGGAGAATGATAGTTTTTGATCAAGAAACCAAATCTGAGTCCGCACTAGGGAGTCGGGTGGACGGTACTAGTTCGGAAGTGAAATTATGTGATCGAGTGAGTGATCAGATTTGGTATTGCGTACGAATGATATGTGTACATCGTACGCACTTGAATGAAATAAATATTGCAACTTTTGTAAAGAAATGTGTAAAATGAATTTGAATCTTTAAGATTGGATATTATTACTAAGTAGGATATACAGATGTTTTAAAAGAAAAGGGAAATTGGTGTTTTGATTTCAGAAGATAAATTAAATTGCTCAACAAAAGGTATGTAATTATATTTCTGTATGAAATTTATTTGTTTTCTGATCTAGCCACTTGGCCTTTTGTTTTCTTTTGAAATCTGGGGGCCCGTAGAGCCATTTTGTAGTTGTACTGAGCTAGCCGCCAAAGGAGACGCTGGCGAAATTTTTCCAAAATTTAGGGAGTTAGAAAAATTCTAAGAAACTTTGATAATTTTAAATTTGATTTTAAACTTAAATTTGAATTGTTGAGTAAATAATATTGTTTGGAAGTTATGAATGAGTTTAGGAAGTTAGTAGGGGAGTTAGTGTGTTCATATTATAAAGATGGTTTTGGGAGGTTGTTAAAAACTATTTGGATTGGGAAATAGTTAGCGGGTTATGGATCATTCTTCTTAAATAGTAATTTCGATGATGAAATTCTTTTAAAGGGGGAGGAATGTGACGACTTGGAAATTTTAGATATTTGAAATTAAAATATGTAGTTGATTTTAAATATTTAAAAGTTAGTTTAACTTGAATTTCAAATATCATTGTTTATTTGGAAATTAAATTATTGAATTTAATAATTTGAAATTGGGTAAATATTGCATCATTACTTTTAAGCTTGTTAAAAATAATCTGAAGGCTTGTAAAATCTAGATTAATAATACCGTAGATAATAGAAGTGTTAAAATTGAATTTGGAGGAGTTTCGTTAAGTTTTGAAAATATATCGTTTAAATCGATATTTAAAAATAGCCCTCCAAGGAACAGTCTTGGAATTCGACAAAACCAGTTCCAATGGATCCGTAACAGTGTATTATTATCGGATTTCAAAATTCCATAGTGTTTGGAGTTGTCGTGTGACCGTACGATATAGAAACGCGCTAAAATTTATGTCAAAAATTTTAATATAATTACTGGTCCAAAAAGCCATCTTCTCCATACGATCGAATTAGGACTTGGAACCTTTTCCATTGCATTCAAAATAGGGGTATAACGTTATAAAAACCGAATGCTACGCGTCGATAAGAGGTCGAGATTTTTAGCTCAATTTCGAGACGTTTGAATTCAATTTAAGTTAAAATTTTATATTGTGACCAGTCAAAAACAAATCATTTCAAAACATGTCTTCTGGTATAACACATGTTTGCCCTGGTTAGACACGGTTTTGTTTATAAAAAAATATAGATATTAGCAAATGAAACTCTCCCCTTCTCCGATTCATTTTCAATATCGAACATTCCTTCTTCTTTCTCTATAGAAAATGAAACCATGGCCGATGCTAATTCAAAAATATATATATATATACTAATAAACGAATTCAATTCAAAACCGCTCTCTCCCTCTCTCATTTTAAACTACAATCGATCGAAATTCCTCCTCACTCAATTCTGTTAAATCGAGCTGTGAAAAAAGGGGGGTTTCGAGCGCAGATAAAAAATTCGATTCGAATGAATCAAATCGAGAGATAGCGGCAGGAGCAATCGCATTTGATCGTGACTGCGCGAGGGGGAGAGGGAGGGTATGTCGTCGTAAAGTGCTCCAACATGCTCGAGCGGGTCAATGGTAGCGGCGTCTGTACGTGAGGGGATTGGCTCGCATTTTTGTGAAGTGAGGATCAACGGCTTGGAAATGGAGGTAGCACGTGAGGCAGCAGCTAGGGCTTTAGGTCGAAGTTTGGGTGTTCGAGCGATCTTGAGGTGATGTTTTCTACCAGGCAAGGTATTAGTTTTTGGGTTTAAATTTAATTCAAATTTATACACACACACACACACACACACGCACACTTGCATGTATTGAAATCAGATAACATATATACACACACGTATCTTAACTTAAATATATTTAGGCAAATAGTAGAATATAAGTGCAGGTAGGATTTTGAAAAAAAATAGAAATTTAAAATGTTTGGTTTATATAAAATCAGATTTTTATTTATATATATTTTATAAGTATATATATGTAGTTTCAAAGGAAAAAATAATAATATATATTCATGCATTTTTTAATATGCAGATGAAACAGAATATATATATATATATATGATTTTGGAAAAAATATCGAATTGATATAAGGATTGGATTTTTAAATCTATGCAGTTATTTTTACAAGTATATGTGTGTTCAAAAATATAAATAACAATAAAAATGCACATGCATATTTTAAACTTACCAGTTTATTTTAAATAACGTAGTATGGTGATAAATTTGTTTAATAAACTTATTTAATTATTTTTGTTCCTAAAAATATTAAAAGGGAATTAGTTTAAAATTTAATCATTAGTTTAGAACCAAATCTCTAGTAAATTTAATTATTAATTAATTAAATTTATTAAATGAAAATTTGATTGTTCAAATTATTTTGAATATTAGTAAACTATATAAATATTTATACAAGGTCTAAAATCATGGAGAATCAAGTCAAGATGGATCGGGTTGAAAACAACAAAATCAAAAGGTGTGTTAAGCTCACTCATTTGTATAACCCTTTAAATTTAAATAGTTAAATTTAAATTATTGGTTGTTTGCTTGAATTGATAATTTATTATCAGTTTGGATGTGATATGTTATATATATATATATATATACACACATATATATATATTGGAGTGATTGATTTCCCGCATTATATAGCGGATGAGACCCTATGCACCATGCATAATAGCGGTGACCCCATATACCGTGATATTCCACCTTAAAGTGGGAATGGTATTTTATATTGTGCTAACATCTATGGATGTAGGGAAACAGGTTGGAGGGATCCAACTGAATTCCTCAAAACATTGAATTTATTTTATATTCAGCGATGTGATTTATGGGATAATCTGTGATGATTATATTGATTGAAATTATTGAATGCTATGGCTTAGTTGAATATATATTGGTATTTGAGAGAATGAAAAATATAAAATTTTGGATTTTATAGGAACAAAAAGGAAAATTTTAAGTTAAATAATATAGTGAATTTGGGTAAATTAAAGATTGAATTGGGAAAAATATATAAAAGTTTGATTTTTATTCTATTAAATAAATTCTGAGTATGGAAACAAAAATGGAGATTTTAAATAAATAAAAATAAAAGGGTTTTGGAGATTTAAGTGATATTGGCTAAAAATTTAAAGGATTTCATTTTCAAAATTTAAGATTTAAATGTTTGGGAAGAAATAAAAGGGTAGAATTTTGAATGAAGTATGAAGTGGATATTTCAGTTTAAAATAAGATTTTAAATCATAAATATAGAAGCAAATATGGAATTAATGGGTTTTAAAATAAATTTGGATAATTAAAGGAATTTATCTGAAAATGGAGTAGTTTTGAAAATCGATTTGAAAACTGATTAAGTGTACGAAACTAGGATTAAAGGAGAAAGAGATTATGGAATTTATAAACGAGGTTTATAAATAAAGTGAAATATTTATCGGAGGATAATTTGGAAGTATAAATTCAGGATGGGAATTTATAAGGGAAGGGTGATTTGTTTAAAAATAAATAGTGGTTTATTTTTAAAGGCATGGAAAGGAAAATGATTTCCCTGAAAAGCCAAGTATATTTTCAAAGAAGATTTCCAAATATAAGTAGAAGTTTAAAGTGGTTTTGAAAGAATGTTTAGAAAGAAATCATTATTTAGTGATTTAAAATTTTAGAAGAAAATATTTATTAAGATTATTTACATAAGTAAAGTATTTTAAAGTTTTATCTAGTGTTATGATTTAAAGATAATTATTTAATAATTATACCATATAGAATAACTTTTATTTTAAAATTAGTTTTGGCTTAAGTTTTACATGAGAAATTATTATAAAATTTTATAAATTGTATTTTAAATAAAGTATTTTATGTAGTTTTATAATTTAAATGTTTTTAAGTGTATATTTTGGATAAAGTAGTTTAACTTCTTTAAAAATCTAATTTTAAAGGATTTGGTACTTTTCAGTGGAAATAAAATAATTAATTGGAAATTTATTCCGCGAGAGTAAATGTGATTTGAAAACTAGTTTTCAAAGGGTTTAAGAGTGAAAATATATCTTGCGAAGATATTTTGAAATAAATAAAAAAATTGGGAAATTATTAAGGCTTGATGGTTGTTTGCGGATGTTATATGATAGTTAAATAACCGACTATCAATACTGGCTAATGCGTTGATCGTTTCGAAGAGACCGTGATCGAGAATAATTTCCCAAAAACTTCTTCGATCCAGTTTGAACATTTTCATGAGGAAGACAAGATCTTGGGGTCCAAGATGGAGCAGTGAAGTGCAAGGGCTAATCGCTACTAATCCTGAGGGCGATTCCAAAGTGGATGTAGTAGGAATAGTGCCTTCGGTTTCATGTGGACATGGAACGGATTTGTATGGATGAATGCTATCAGAACATCGTAAGGAGGACAATGAGCATTCTAAGTGAATGTGTGCTAAAAAGGTAACGCATTGGCCCGAGCCTCATCAACCGGGAATGGCTAAAACAGGGGAGGTGTACGCAAGGCTAAGTGGCTAGAAACTAATTAGGGTAAGATCATCCCTGTCTAGATGTCCCTTTAATCGGCTGTGTGGGCAGTTGCTAATCCCAACCGCAGGGTGATCTTATTCGGACTATCCAGTAAGAGGTAGCTCCGGTCTTGTGTGGCAGGAGATGAGGGTGGGTCCTCGGTATGGTGATCTATACCATATACTGTGATGGGCGGTGCCCCAATAGCCATGCCATTGTATGGAATCCAATCTCCAACAAGCACATGTACGGTTTTGATTGTGCCCAACTATTGCTGAAACACGAGATGCAAGCATTTCAGCTAGATTATATTTTACTTTCTATAGACACTATTATAATATCAGACGAATTTGATAAAAATGTTTTGGTTGTCGTAAGGTAAAGACCCGGTATGTTTATTTATGGCATGTTCTTATGACATATCTTTGATTTCAAAAGATTTTGAAAACTTTAATAATCCAATTGAGTGTGTTTTCTCACTCTGGTTTTCCAGACTGATTAGGGTGTTATTTCGCTGTAATGCTCGGGTCAGACTGAGTATTATAGGATACAGGAAGGATGCTGTGGAGCTCAGAAGATGAGCTGGATAGAGAGACGTATCACACATATTTGATGTATTATCCGTTGTGTATGGTTTGATGCATAATCAGTTTCTGTGGAGACAAGTTAATATAACTGTCTAGTGTTGTGTTTTGTTTGATCTTGTACTCTGATGATGTAATATATAATACAATAACAGTTTCTATGTATAAAAATCTGTCGCTATCTATTATATATTATTCCACTGTGATTATGAGATTATTGTTTTCTATTTTCTTCTTCTACCTGCTTCTTTCTCTTACGGTTTGGTTTTTCGGCATTCGATCGTTCGACATTTAATACAGTGGGCGTATTGATGCCGATTTTTGGATGTCGAAAAATCGGCCTGTTACACTTGAGGAAACGCTTACCTTTTGATTAGAAATCCCTCTTGGAATGCTAACAGTGCCTTCCAGGTAGTAATGCAATGCAAGCATTCATCCATACAAGTTGTACAGAAAAAGGACAAACCGTTGGCACTACTTCTACTAAATCCATTTTGGAATAATCCGCAGGATTAATAGCAAGCAGCCCTTGCACTCTCTTCGATTCATATTCTTCAAGATGTCTTCAGTTTGAAAAGCTTGAGTTAGATCAAAGTGGTTTTTGGAAAACATATCCGATCCCGGTCTCTACGAAACAACTTTCAATAATTCCTGGTAAACTCAAACCCGGTTCGTTAGGAAATAAACAGACAAAGATAAGAGCGAAGTTCACCTCCTAACCTTTAATGTACGGATTTCCTTATCATTTATCCTAGAAGAATGAAACAAGTTTATATGTACAGTATAGCACCACCGATGGTTAATGTACCATGTAAATCTCGTGTTTCTCCTAGATATTTCAATAGTTACATTTTGGTCTAGATTTGATAGTCGGTTATTTAACTATCAAATAAAAAACATTCAAAACAAAGATAATATTTCCTATAGAAATCACGAAGCCTTATTTAATTATTGTTTCCATTATTTAAAATCACCTTCCGAATACTTTGGAAATCACTTCCACATACTTATCTCAACAGGATAAGTATATTCACGAAACATTATATTCTGATACTTATTAAATATAACCATATACTTATCTCAATGGTATAAGTATATTCACATACCATTTCGCTTTCAAAAAAACTTATAATTTAAAAACTCTTAAAAATAGATATGGAAAGTATCGTTTAATATCGACCATGGATCGTAGCTTACACAATGGTTACCTCACTATCCTAGCGAATCTCTGCAAACTGTAGGCAATCTCTGCCCCTCGAATTACGTCATGAATATCAACCATCTCTTTCCAAATTCCTTTATCTTATAAATATTTCCAAATCTATTTATAAAGCATCTTTATAAATCTCCAATCTATTTATAAACATTCTTTATAGACATCCTTTCTAAATCCAGATTCGATTTATTAAACTTTTCCTTTCCAAATCTATAAAAAGACTCATTTATAATCCTTTTATTAATATCCAAAACTATCGATAAAATACTTTTTTTATTTTAAACAAATTTATTGAACAAATTCTTTAAGTTCGTCATGTTCCCTTGATAAGCTATACATTATTTAATTTAACTTTAAGCAACAAGTTATTATTTAAAAATCCTGCGATTCCATTCAAATTAGACCTTAATTAAAATATTATCTTTAAAATCTCATTAGTTATATTAAATAAATTTTAAACACTATTGTTGTATTAATAAGTTAACTTCAAAATAACATTAAGATAATAATCAATCTTTAAAATGTTATTAAAACAATAATTAATTAACTTTAAACTAATATTAATATGATAATTTATTAACTTATAACTATAGTTTAATTACTTAAATCGTTATAATTGAATAACTTTAACTAAAAATGTAAGTATAGATAATCACTTTAAATAAATAATTAAAATATAATTAAAACATTTTTAAACAATAACCAAATAACTTTAAAATAATAATTAAACATTCTTAAATAACATTTAAGAAATAACCATAAGAATCATATTAATAAAATAATTAACTTTAATCATTATCAAAACAATAATAAATTATCTTTAAAATATTACTACTTATAAGTTACTACCTTTTAAATCTTATAACTAAATAATAATTATCTTTAAACATTATAATAAAAATAATTATTTTTAAAATAGCTTTCAAATCAATAATTAGCTTTTCAAATTTGAAAGAGGCTTAGCGTTCACCGTGGTACTTGAATAAACTACCAGATTATCCAATTTAAAATTTCAAGCTAATAACGAATATTTACGTAATCCACGACTATGTAAATAAATCCAACACTTGACCACCATTGTTAAAATATCACCTATTCAAAATGATATACCAATTAATGATATGTGATCAAATGTACAAATCAATAAAATAGCAGAACGAGGATTTATTTTGCCAATTAAATGTCAAATTAATTTCATTAGTAGAACGGTGTTTTACTCTGCTAAACAGGTGTCCAATTTCCATATTCAATCTAATTTAACTCAATAATGATTTATTCGGCCAAATAAACATTGATAATTAAGGTTTGTAAATTTAACCGAATTTATTATTTAAAATAATGTAATTTAAAACATAGTTCGTTTAAATTTGTCATGATTTTTAAACATCCCAAACCTACTAACAAGTTACACTAAAATGTTATACTCGTCCATACGAGTATAATGCAAAAATCCATGAGTTAATCAGATTTAGAACAAACGAGATATTGCATTTGCAAATTCCATAAATATTTATTAAAATTTTAAGTAATTAGCTTTAAATGTTACTTACCCCGAATGAACGAACAAGTCCATCTCTGTATAATTGCACCTAATTTGAATAGTGTTTCTTCTTCCCCTTCTTTCTTTTTTTCCCATAGCCTGCTATGCACGTGCATGGTGCACGCCATTCCTTTCACTATTATACTAATCCGAAGCCACCAATAAACTCTAGTCCATGCGTCGATCACGACGCGTCGCCTCCCATCACCTCAGTTCCATTGACCAAAGCCCGACCACCAAAAATGCATCTCTAGGTCCAAAACTCACGATAATTATCCTTACGAAATCCACCAAAATTCCACCGCTTGAGCCCCTCTCCTCCATGAACACCACGCCATGCTCCAATTCGCGAATCCTAACCAAAATCTCTGGCAAACCTTAACCCTAGTTTCCGATCAACGTCGACTGTCGACGTGGAATCACTCCAAAACTCCTCCAAAAGTCCTATACTTCTATACGATCCCAACGACGCATATGGCGTCAATCCATTCTACTCAAATTGAGAAAGATCAATTTTTGAATATTATGAACATTTTTATCCCTTTACTATAAAATGGAAATATCTCACTCAATTCTCGACGAAATCGAGCATGATCAATTTTAAAATATCTTAGACTCTATGGCGAACAACTATGTAGTTGAGAGTTTTGGCTAAATCGAACGAATTGGGAGAATTTGATTTTTGAAGTAAGGGATAGGAGTTTATTTCCATGATTGAAATGTTTACAAGAAATCTAAGTACACGATGAAGTGAAAAAAAGGGAGTTCCTTTGGGATTTCTTCCCTGATACATATAGCCAACCAAAGCATCATTATGCCTAACCAAATAAGGCAACACAGAGGAACAAAAAGGAAGCTAGTACATAAGGCAAGATGGTGGCTGCTGTGTACAATTTTGTACTGATTTGAAAAAAGGCCGAGGTGAAATAAAAGGGCTTATGTACTGTGCATTTATATATTTGTGTGTGACTTGAGTTTTGGAATGGATTTGGATACCCGACACACAATATCTTTCTACGTACGAGCCGTAAATGACAAAAAGCAAAACTCAATTGCATACAGCCAGGTACCGAGATCGTAAAACAAAAATAAAGTAGACAAGTTAAATTATCCTATGAAGTTTTAAAATGTCAATGTTTGTCATAAAATAAGTCAAAAGAACATTAACATATTTTCCAAATTAAAAATTATGGAAAATTCCTAAAAATTAAATTGAAAATATGTCATTAAAATCAATAGTTATTTGGAACATAGATTTTTATTTTAATTTAATCCGATATTTAAAAAAATTAATATTCAAAATCAAAGACCCTAAAATATGGCTCATTACATGTATGTATATATGTATTATGTATGTATGTATATGTGAACATATATGAAAGATTATTTACAAATGTGAGATTAATAATTATGGTACTTTATAAAAATGATATTTTATAAATATAGTAAAGATTTATAAAATCATATTTTATTAATAGAAGTATGGATTTATAAATGCGGTTTATAAATTAAAGGAGTTAACGTTTAATAAATTGGAGAAATAAATCAAAATGTGGATTTATTATAAGATACAAAATGATATTTTAGAAATGGTTGACTTTATTTTGGAAATTGAAAATGAAGGTAAATTTTGGAATGATAAATGATATTTTATAAAGAAATAGGGATTTTTAAAAGAAATTTATCTATATGGAAGTGACGTTAAAACAGATGGTGATTTATGTTTTGTATGAGATTTATGAATAAGTGAGGTTCATAAAGAAAATAAAGTTATAAATGAAATTCATAGATAAATGTGTTTTATGAAAGGAAGTTTTTATAAAATGGAAAGAGATTCTTAAATGTATTTTTAGAAATATGGAAATGATTGGGCTAGAGGTTTAAGTACGGATTTTTATCAAGGAAATATATTACGCTCAAAATATTAATATTGTTTAAAGTTTGTAGGTTAATATTAAAATATTTTGAAAGGTTAATTTTTTAAACTGTTAACATTGTTTGAAATTTATAATAATGATTGTTAATAATATTTTGGTAATTTATTATTATTATTTTGATGGTAAAAATTAACGATTGTTTTATTCATAATATTTTGAATTATTAATTATTATATTTTAAGAGGTTAAAAGTTAATAATTATTATTTATTTATGATGTTTATTATGAATAAACACTATTATATAATAGTGTTTTAAAGAAAGTGCAAAGAACTTATTAATGTTGTTTTGAGTTTCATGAATATAGTCTTGTAAATGGACTTGGAGTTTTATAAAAGGAACTTATAAATTGGTTTGAAGATTTAAAGGAAGATTATTTACAAGGTAAAGAGGTATAAATAGATGGATATTTATAAACGAGTTTTAGAGATGGATTTATAGATTTATAAAAGAATTTATAAATAATTGAATGGTTTTATAAGGGTTCAAAAATAACTTGAGAAATAATTTATAAGTGGTTTTAGAAATATATAATAGACTTTATAAATGATTTTTGAATTTGGTAAAAGGGAGATCTTCCTCGGCGTTTGGTAAATATACTTATACCATTGAGATAACTATATAGATATTTTCGAAGTGTTGAAAATAGAAGGGTTAGTGAATATATATTTGTAAAAGTATTTTGATACAAGCATTACAAGTTGGTTTAAATTAATGAAAAGATTAAATAAAGAGGCTTTGGGTTGCTTGGTGCTTAATCAAATGTTTGGTTTTCCTATGGAATTAAATCCCAAATTGAATGTTTGTTTATTCGATGGTTTAATAACCGACTATCGAATTTGGAGCCAAGCATAACTTTGGAAATATCTAGGGAAAACACATGAGTTATGTGGCACAGTCATCTCCGATGATGCTGTACTATACATGTAAATATCATTTCGTTCTTTTAGGACAATGATAAGGAAATCTATTCACTAACAGTTAGGAGGTGATCTCCGATCTTATCTTTGAATGTTTATTTCCAAAAAACCGGGTTTGAGTTTATCGAAACCCTTCGAATGTTATTTTGAAGAGAGCAAGATCAGATATGTTATTCGAAAACCACTTCGATCCAACTTAAGCGTTCGAAGTGAAGACATCCTGAAGATGATGGAATTGGAGACCGAGCTCTTAATTGTTTCGTTCAGCCCCAAAACGAACTTGAATTGATGGATGCTGACATTGCATTGTTACCGGAAAGGGAGTGTTAGTATTCCAAGTGGGAATTTCTATATAAATGGTAAGAGCATGGCCTTTTGAGCCTCACATCCGAAAAATGAATAAAGCAGGGACATGTGGTAGGGCTAAATGGGTCGGACCTAAGTAGGGTATGATCATCCTAAATCTAGAGTAGTATTCACGTATTCTTCAAGATCCATTATGTGGTTGTTGATTGCTACCAAAGGGGGATCATATTCAATGCTACTTGAGAAGGAGGTAGTGCTGGTCCTGAGTAGAGAGGTGCAACATGTTGTAGACTCCCGTACATTTTATCTAGAGGTGTATGGATTCGGTGGGTAGACCTTACTCTTTGATAGTTGGAATCCGTTACCAACTACGAGCCTTCGATTTTGGTTGTAGTACCTAATATGCTGAAATTTAATTAATGTACTAATTCCAACTATGATTAATAAGTACTTATATATTAGACACTATCATAATAACAGAGAATTTCATATGAAATGGTTCGGTTATCGTAAGGTAAAACCCATCCGTGTTTATGTGCGACATGGTCTTACGAGATACTTTTGATTTTCGAAAAGTTCCTATAACTTTAAAAGTTCAGTTGGGTGTGTATTTCTCATGCTGGTTTTCTAGACTGACATGGGTATTAATTTATTATAATGCTTGGGTCAGACCAAGCATATTTATAGATTTCTTTGGATGCATTGGAGCTTAGGAGGCAAGTTGGAGGTCTTCAAGGCGCATACACGTATATGTTTATTTTCCGCTGGTTTATTTTTGAAATTATCAACAACTGTGAGGATAGGTTATTATAACTGTCCAAGCTAATGATTGTGATTTATTGTTGTACTCTGTTTGATGTATGTATACAACAGTTCCTCTTTTGTAAAGATCATTGATATTATATTTTATATTGTTCCGCTGTGATTGTGGGATTCTGTATTGTTTAATTTCTTTCTTGTTTTATTTTCTTCTCTTCTTCTTTCTTCTTTCTTTCCCTTAACTATCTGTCTTTCCATTTGATTTGAGTTGGACATGCATGGTTTATGGTTAGCTTGAATTGTACGGAAAAATGGTTAGTTACAAAAATGGTAATGAATCATGATGTAGAGGTTTGGGCGACTCATGATTCTTACCTATGGTTGCTAGCGATCAATGGATGATGGATCACTAGCGAACCATCTACTTGGAATTTTACTGGCTGATTTTCCTTGAGTTCTATTGATTTGATCGCTTGGTTGTTTCGGTTGAGTCTCGAGTTATTCCGACATAGTCTGAATGTTCTAACTCCTATTAAATTCTAGTGGGTTAAAAAACCCGGTTAGTATTATTCTTAAGTAATATTTAGAATAAATGTTTTAAACCATAGTATTAGTAATTTAAAGTGCTATTTATTCATATATATAGTTTTTAGAAATTTAGTAATTATTTTATTAAAGTAATTTGAAGCTTATGTAATATAAGTATCATTTCAAAGAGGTTTTTAGTAAATACATAAGTTGAAAAAGTAAATTAAGCCTTTTATAATGTAATAAAGGAGGTTTGGGTTTTAATAGTTTTTGTTAAAATAAGTGGTTTAGGAATTAAGTGTTTTCATAATGTGATAAAAGGAAATTTGGATCTTAACACTTTAGTTAAAAGGAATGGTGTTTTGTGAAGCATTTTTGGTTTGTTATAAACAATGTTTTAGTAACATTTATTTTAAACCCTTGAATAATATTTTTAAAGCGGGATAATACTGTTAACGTTTATATATACACTTAGATCTTTAATATTTAAATTTTAAAGATGATAACAAGTATGGAATTTTTTGTGAAACACATAGAAAAACATAAGGTTTAAAGTAGAAAGAGAGAAGAAGATTATAGCAATAACGTGCATGTAACATTTTTTGAACCTCTTTAATTATATTTTGAAGTAAGTAAATTTGGTTGATGATTTGTGAATATAATTATACCATTGAGATAAGTACATAAACATGTTTTGAAATATTCAAAAAAATGTAGAAATGAATAGGGAACTATAGAGTACTTGTATATTTCCTTTGTAATGATTATATAAATATTTACACACATACAAGTAGAAAAAGGAAGTTTAATTAATAAGAAATTAATTAATTAAAAGGGGATTAGAAGTCGTTTATATGACTTGATCGTGCTTCTATGTGTCATTCATGCTTTGTATGTTACTTGTTTATGTAAAGTATATGGGACTTAGTTTCCTTTATGTGATGATTCTCATCATTGCTGAAATCGACCAAATCTTACTCTGGAAATATCTAGAAGAAACAAATTACATAGTGTAGTTGTAACGACCCAAAATTTCGACCTCGAAAGTTCGACACTAATACATTCATGGTAGAAGGGCCAAGCAATCGAACACCGAAAATTTCAGACTGTTAAAGAAAGAAGAAGAAGAAAGAATAACAACAGCACCTCACATTCGCAGCGGTTCAAAATATAATATCAAAATAATAGCATTAACAAAGAAAGTTGTAATTATTAGATTACATACAATTCATCAAATTATAACCATTACAAATAAACCAGACAGTTATATCAAGCTACCCCAGACTACTATCAATACAACTCTAGTACACGGCGGTAAATTCCATACGTTCCTGCCATCCAGCTCGCCTTCTAAGCTCCAGAATGCCCTAACCTGAAAATCTGTAATACTGGGTCTGACTCGAGCATTACATTAAAGTAACACCCGGGTCAGGCTGGAAACCAGCGTGAGTAAACCCATCTAACATGGAATACTGATGCATAAAACTTATTTAAAACCCGGGGCAGCTCGTACCTTATTACAAGTTCTTAACTTGCCATAGTCAACTGCATCTTATAATCATATCTAAGCATCATTACTCAAATTAAATGACCAAATATACATCATTTATTCCATTCCATCCTATTTATACCAAAGTCAAATTCATAAAGAATTATTATAGATGCCAAATCAAAGTGGTTTCTGGTATGTACTGATACCCGACCACGGTCTCTTCGAATCCAATATCATCTTCAAAACAAAGCTGCTTAAGTTTAAACAATTCCATTTATATCCAGAATTACATATTTACATAGTCATTCATCACAGATAGACAAACCATATTATCACAGTTCAGTCCAAACATATCATATCACATAGCACCACAAATCACTTATCAGAGATATCAAATAATCCAAGGGATACAATATCATTTGATCATTTATAAGTAAGATTAATTAGTCACATCATTTCTAATTAATTTAAATAAATTAAATTAATTACTTCAATCTCTTTTTAAAAAAAAATCCTGCTTACTTAATCATTAATTAATTACAAACCATTAATTAATCATCCTTTAATTACCCACTAATTATCCATAATTACTTCCATCAAGTATTTATTCCATTGGTTAATTATCCTTAATCAATTAACCTTTAATTATTAATTATTTAACCTTTAATTACTAATTCAAATTAATTAATCCTTAACAAATTTATCCTCTAATTACTTACATTAAGTAATTATCATTTAAGTAATTAATCTCTAATTCCTTAATTGATTTATCCTTAATTATGAATTAATTAATCTCTAATTAATTAACTCATAAAAATGCCCGTTTATCATTAATTAAATAAATAAATTAATTACTCTTTTATTACTTTATTAATTTAATTAATCCTTAATCATCCAAGGTCTTAATTAACCTTAAGATAAACCATTTATCTTTATTTAATTTCTTAATTATCATAATCATATTTAAAAAAATTATCTTTATAACTAACTTACTTAATTCAATCATTTTATTTACTTTTAAAATAACTTAAGCATTTAACTTAACAAATTTAAGTTAAACAAATTATATAATTTCCTTAAAACAATTATTTAAGACATTATTATATAGAGAAATAAATTTTAAGAAATAGTTCAAAACTAGATTCATTTTAAATTTAAAAACTTATTTATATTTAAACTTAAAAATTGTACAAATTTTACTTGGGGTCAAACCCGTATAACACTCAATCCCCTACCCGAGACCATTACCTTTTTTAAAAAAAAACTTAGTTTTGGTATACTTAAAATCTGGAAACAACACACACATGAAAATTTCAAAGATCCACCCAAGCAAATCAGCATAAACCTTGAGTATCCCTTCGAGACAACTTCCTCTGCCCCAAATCAAAAACACTGGTGCACATAAACGACCTGTGCACATGCACCGATCAACGCCAAAGCTCCTTCCTCCAAGACCACCGCCGACAAACCATCGATGACCCACCACCCAAAAATCACCACAAACTCAGAATCGAAATCGAGGAAACTCGAACAACCTAAAACTAGAAAGCATCACCTAAAAATTTCTCGTCCTGACAACGCCATCCACCAACAACCACGATCCTCTCCCAAAGCTTCGCCATGAACTCAAGCTCTATTTTCCACGCTCGCTATCACCTCCTATGCCTTGACGACGACACACGAACCCAAAATCTACCCTCGACCAATTCCTGTGCTAAAACCCTAAATCAAAGCCACGTCGACATCGTGGTGGTCGTAAAATCCTGCGACCATTTTTTCCAGAACCCTTGAGCTCTCATCCTGCCCAGTAGTGACCCCGATCACCAGAAAATGCACAAAACCCACTCTCCGTTTAACATGCAATATCTCACGGTTTACAAACTTAAAATTAATGATTTCATTCTTAAAAATCCTAATTTTCGAAAATGAAATTGATTTTATACATGAAACCAGAATTCATTTAAATCGAAAATTTGATATGTTCTAAATTTCACCGTTTTTCTTTCTTTTTGTTAAAACTAGCTTAAAATCTTACTTGGAAATAACTTTAGATCAAACATCTTATTATTACAAACAAGTTTTGTTCTACATCTAAGTCTAAAAAGAAACGGGGAGAGAGATATGATTTTTTTTTTAAGTTTTATAACCCGTATATCAAGAACAGAGCCATAATTCTGTACACAAACATGCACTTCCATATATTCGGATATATACATATAATTCATTTTTAAAACCATGCAAACAATCATTACACCTAAATTCAAAGATTTATTTCATGCATCCAAATTTAAAACAGATTAAAGTTTGGTTTACTCACCTGTCAGAAGATGAACAGAGACCTAAAAACCGAGATGCTTTATTTTGAAAACTGAAATGCTTTGATCTTTGAAAGCTTGAAACTGGAAACTTACTTTAAAACTGAGATGAATGATTGATGAACTGGAGCTGGAAATCTTGTTGTTGAGATGTTCTAGCTTGATAAAACTGAAACTTTGATTTGCTACAGGTTTGTATATTGAAGATGACATCTTGTTTGATTTAGTTTGAAAGATGGAAGCTTTGATTTATTTTCTAGTTTGAAATTGTTGTTTTCAAATTTCTCTGGTTTGCTTATTCTTTTACAGGTTACAGACTTGTTCTTTTTTTCGAATGAAGATAGGAAAAAAGAAATGAAGAGAAGGGACAGATGCATATATTGATTTAATTATGATTTTTCAAAATATAAATAAAAAATAAAATAAATTGGTGACACTTGTTAAATTTGTTAACATTTGTCATTCGCAAATGCTTATTAACTTACACATGTTATTTACAAGATTTCATAAATTAGCACTTGTGATAATGCATGTTTTAATTGATTTTAAAATGGTTTATGAAATTTTTATATTAAATTCTATATTTAGTAAATACATTTCTCTTAATTTATATTAATAAAATCCTTTAAAGAAAATAATAAAAAACCAATGACATTCTAAATAAAATCATATATAATATATTTTAAATTCATTTTATTTTAAGAGACCTATCTTTTGAATTTCAAATTTATATTCAAATTCAATTTAAAATCCACTCACATATATATACACACAATTAAACAAATACAAATTTAATTTGTTTGAAAATGATAATTTTTCTATTTAAAATCTTTATATATATATATATATATATATATATATAAACAATCATTATTATTTGTTTTTAAAAGAATAATTTGTCAATTTTAAGTAATTATATTAGGAGATTATCAAATAAATATGTATCCAAATATTTATAATTCAACTTTTATTATATTTTCAAATTCATTTATATATCCAGATATCTTTTATTATCATAATTTTTATCTGTTCAATTGAATAAACTGTTAATTATCCAATTATCAGATGTCCAAAATACAAGTTTCCACATTCCTCCCCCCTTAGAATCTTTTCATCCTCGAAAAGGAACGAAACCAGAATTTCATTAAAATGATTATTATCAGCTTATATTGCTCTTTGACCATTTCAACAATAAACCCTTCATTTAAAATTTTTAAAAACATTTTAAAATCCATATAATATTACCAAAACAGTTTCATAAAAATACTTTTTATAACTTGATGTTTCCACAAGTCCATCCTTGTTCTTACAGAAATTCGGTCATACGTTAATCATGCGTAGGACTGAAAATCTATAAGTACTTGGTAAACCAGTTTTCTATGCCCAGTGAAAATAATTGGGGAAAACATTTTCAAAAACTTTGTGAAAATATAGGAAATACTTTTTGAAAATAAAGTAAACATCTTTGGTGGGAATGCTCTAGAAATCATCCCCCCTCCATGGTCGCAGTTAACCCGATGGTTACGTTGTCATCCCGGCAAAATCCATAGATAACTGTAGGCACTTCGCATCCCTCGATTACGCCATGGAACCCGCCACAGATCGCAGTTACATCCCAGGTTACGTTGCCATCACAGCAAAAGTCCATGTAACTATTGGCATCAATGCCCTCGATTTTCGCTGCTAAATGAAACTTCACTACTCCCACATAGGTCGTAGATTACATCAGTCAAGTCCCAATGTAGCCTTAGGCTCCCACGGCCTCTCGACTTTCTCTATGTCTCCATAGGTCGTAGTCTACCGATGTTATGTTACCATCACGGAAAAATCAAACGTAGACCATTGGCTCTCACAGCACACACGACTTCTGCTATGGTCCATAGTAGATCGCAGTGACATCGAGTTACACTATCATCACAGCACAACCCAAATGTCTCAGTAGGCATCAGCGCCGTCGACTTTCGCTACCCACTACACTTAATCCTCAGGAACTTTAGTATGTCTGGACTTCCTCCCAGGATTCTATTTAGAGCCTCCCCCTTAGGGCTCAAGGCAGAACCACCCCTTGGATCCTCTATGAAGTTCATTTCAATAGGAGCGATTTTTTCTCTAGAGAAAATCTGAAAAATACTTTATACTGTACACTTATAGTATCATTCAAATCATACTCTATATGATTCATATAAATCTGCTTTACACAAAATCGATATCTCAAATCGATAGTTCCAAACATGGCCTTCCAAACTTACAAAATTTATTTTTTCCCTAAAAATCAAAAGCCTTTCCTAATCCATAGGTTCCAAAACCCTTTTCCAAAATCATTCTCATAAAATCATTCTCATAAAATCATTTATATATATGTAGATATATATCCTTGAAAAATCTTTGATCACTTCATACTCATATAAATTCAATTTTATGCTTCAAATATTTTTCAGAAATCTATTCTTCTGGCTATAGATTTAACAAGAGAGTTTATCATATATGAAAAATATATATAACTTTATTTATACTAAATTAAATATTCAAATTTGACTTCCCTTATAAATTTATTCATCATAATACTTACTTCCCAAAAAGTAAATTTCAATAATAGAGGTATTCAACTTCCACTTTAATCATCAAAATTTTCTCAAAATATACCTTTCCTTTCAAAACCATTTCTCATTCTTTCAAAATTTCAATATCTATTTCATTTAAGCACGTACGATGTACATATACCATCAGTACGCAATATCAAATCCGATCGCTCACTCGATCAAACAATTTCACTTCCGAACTAGTATCGTCCACCCGACTTCCTAGTGCAGACTTAGATCTAGTTTCTTGATCAGAATCCGTCATTCTCCTTGCATACTCATAATTATGATAGAGAATTTCCAGAAAAATCAAAAATCTATATCTAGGGTTCGCCGTCAAAAATTGAGTGAAAAATCCTAACTCGGATCGATATACTATCTCGAAATTCTGTGCTCGAATTTGGATCAAATCATTATGCGAATAGAATAATATGCGTACATCCTATATATTTATCTTCATTGATTATTGGTTAAATCAATTCTCTTTTCTATTCTCCTTCATTTTGATTTTATTCACTCATCCATAATTGCTCCCAATGGGTTAACACTTCAGTTCTTACCTCAATTGGTATTCAATTATTGACAGTTTTCACTCTGACCAATTTGTATTATGAAAATAGCTTGAAATGTTTTAAATTAGATAAGTAGTTGTAAAATTGTTATTAGTTGCAAAATAGCAGTAAAATTGTTAAGTAATTTTAAAATAGTTGTAAAGTAGTTAAATAATTGTAAAATAGTTGAATAGTTGCAAAGTAGTTGTAAAATAGTAATTAGTTTGTAAGTAGTTGTAAAATAGTGATTAGTTTGTAAAACAGATGTAAAGTAGTAGTTAGTTTTCAAAATAATTGTAAAATAAGTATAAGATAGTTTGGGTTTAAAAAGAAAGGTTGTACAGTAAATAGCTAGGAAAATAGATTTAAAATAGTTTATATTAAAATAATTTATTTGAAAAAAAAAATAGTTCAAAGCCAAACTATTCAATTCCCATTCTCCATTTTCAATTAATTTCCAATTTCCACTTCTATTCAATTTCAATTCAATTTAAATTAACTTTAATTCCTATCCCAAATTAAAATCAAATCCCATTTGAATTTCAAACTTATTCAACTTCAATTTCACTTCAAATTAATTTAAATTTTCCATTTGAATTTCATGCTTATTCATCTTCAATCACAATTCCAATTAATTCAAATCAAATTCAGTTTGAACTAATTCTATTCAAATCTCAACTTAAAACCATCTCGAATTTCATAAATTCGAGTTAAATTTTTAAATGTTGATTGAATTCTTAAATCAAATCAACCTTTATTTTTAATTTAACAGCCTAAATCCTTAAACCATTTAATTCTGAGTCCAAATTTCAAAATTCCTTTTAAATTACCTTTATTAACTTATTGCAAAGTTCAAATAAGAGTTCAAAAACAATTTAATCTTCAAAATCCAATTTATTACCCAATTTTAACTTCAAAACCAATTCTTAAAAATTTTAGCTTGCAAGTTCATCTTTAACATTTGAATCTTAAGTTCAAAGTGATTCCCTTTTCATAAGTTCAAATCTTATTTCTATTTTATTTCGATAATGGACCTCAAGCCATTTCTTAATTTAATTAAAATAATCCAATTCATAGTTTAATCGATTATTAATAACAATAGGATGATATTAAGATAAGTCAAAATAAATAAATATCCAAATTATTTAAAACATTCATCAATAGAATCTAATTCCAAATTCCATATCTCAAGCCCATTTTGAGATCACACATACTCCCAATTCAAATCAATCATTTAACTTTCTAAGTTAAATCTCAATTTCATCTTGAAATGTCCAATTCAGGTTGTTCATTCTAAACTTATTTAACCTCCCCTAAGTTAAATTCAATTTAATTTAAACCAGTCAACTTTACCAAATTTGAATTCCCATTTTAAATTTTAAACTTCATATTAATAATCTTCCCACTTATAAGTTCAAAAACTTATCACTTTGGGTTTTCATATCACATTCCAAGGAAAAAATTTAAAACTCAACACTTCGAGTTTATTTCAAATCATCTTTGATATTATGTTTATCCTCATATATACATATTTATTTCCTTTGCACGCCAAGTTATACCTTATATTTTGAACCACCTTTGGTTATAATTCAAAACAAATTTTCTTTAAAATTTCCAAACAACTCTTGTTTGAAACATGCCATTTTCATTCAATTACTTTGTAAGCAATACTATCATAATTTCTTTTATCACTTTGAAACAAATTCCAAATTCACGACTTAGATTTTAAAACATCATAATTTAGATCATCTTCATTTCCAATTTTTAAGTCATACTCACCTAAATGTTTACTTCCTTAAAAAATTTCATTTTTTTAATCATTAACAAACATTTCATTATTAAACACAACAACCATTTATGATAATAACCAAGATTATCATATATGGATACCAATTCATTATTATCTTATTCTGAAAATACTTCTACAAATTCAGGATTTTAATTTCAGTTTGGATCCATTTCAAACTTATCTATATAGTTTATATTATCTGATTCCTGTTTGGTTATATTTCTACTACCACTTAATTCTTATTATTATTTTAGTTCAAATAATACAACAACTAATTACCTTAATATACTAGAAAAATTATTGTTTTATACATACATACATATATATATATATATATATATATATATATATATCAAAACATAAACTTATATAAAATCATTTTTAAAATCATTTTATAAGAAAATAACAAATACGCCTTCATATATACTATGCTCAACTCATTCTAGGGTACCATTGACCCTACCCTTAATGAGTAAACCCATGAGAGCCAAGGTTCTCGCTTAACCTTTACCTCTGGTACCAAAATGTAACAACCAAAAATTTCAACCTCGAAAATTCGACACTAATACATTCATGGTAGAAGTACCGAGCAATCGAACGTCGGAATTTTCAGATTGTTAAAGAAAGAAGAAGAAGAAGAAGAACAGAATAACAACAACATCTCGCATTTGCAACGGATCAAAATATATTATCAAAATAATAGCATTAACAAAGAAAGCTGTAGTTGTTAGATTACATACAATTCATCAGAGTTACAACCATTACAAATAGACCAGACTGTTATATCAACCTGCTCCAGACTACTATTAATACAACTCTAATACACAACGGTAAACTCCATACATTCCTGCCATCCAGCTTGCCTCTTGAGCTCCAGAACGCCCTAACCTGAAAATTTGTAATACTCGGTCTGTCCCGAGCATTACATCAAAGTAACACCCGGGCCAGGCTGGAAACCAGCGTGAGTAAACCCATCTAACATGAAATACTAATGCATAAAACTTATTTAAAACCCAGGGTAACTCGTACCTTATTACAAGTTCTTAACTTGCCATAGTCAAATGCATCTTATAATCATATCTAAGCATTATTGCTCAAATTAAATGACCAAATTTACATCATTTGCTCCATTCCATCCTATTTATCCCAAAGTCAAATTCATAAAGAATTATTATAGATTCCAAATCGAAGTGGTTTCGGGTATGTATTGATACCCGACCCCGGTCTCTTTGAATCCAATATCATCTTAAAAATAAAGCTGCTTATGTTTAAACAATTCCATTTATATCCAGGATTACATATTTACATAGCCATTCATCACAGATAGACAAACCATATTATCACAGTTCAGTCCAAACATATCATATTACATAGCATCACAAATTACTTATCAGAGATATCAAATAATCCAAGGCATACAATATCATTCAATCATTTATAAGCAAGATTGATTAGTCGCACCATTTAAATTAATTACTTCAATCACTTTTTTTTAAAACCCTGCTTACTTAATCATTAATTAATTACAAACCATTAATCAGTCATCCTTTAATTACCCATTAATTATCCATAATTACTTCCATCAAGTAATTATCCCATTAGTTAATTAACCTTAATTAATTAACCTTTAATTATTAATCAATTTAACATTTAGTTACTAGTTTAATTTAATTTATCCATAACAAATTTATCCTTTAATTACTTACATTAAGTAATTATCATTTAAGTAATTAATCTTTAATTACTTAATTAATTTATCCTTAATTACGAATTAATTAATCTCTAATTAATTAACTCATAATTAATTAAATTAATTAACTACCCATTTATCATTAATTAAATAAATTAATTACTTTATTAATTTAATTCATCCTTAAACATCCAAGGTCTTAATTAACCTTAAGATAAACCATTTATCTGTATTTAATTTCTTAATTATCACAATCATATTTAAAACATTTATCTTTATAATTACTGACTTAATTAAATCATTTAATTTAAGTTTAAAATAACTTAAGCATTTAACTTAACCAATTTAAGTTAGACAAATTATATAATTTCCTTAAAACAATTATTTAAGACATTTATTATATAAAGAAATAAATTTTAAGAAATGGTTCAAAACTAGATTCATTTTAAATTTACATACTTATTTATATTTAAACTTAAAAACTATACAAATTTTACTTTGGGTCAAACTTGAATAACACTCGATCCTTTACCCGAGACCCTTTCCTTTCTTTCTTTTAAAAAAAACTTAGATTCAGTTATACTTAAAATCTAGAAACAACACACACATGAAAATCTCGAAGACCCACCCGAGCAAATCAGCTAAAACCCTGAGTATTCTTTCGAGACAACTTCCTCTACCCCAAATCAAAACACTGGTGCACATAAACGACCCATGCACATGCACCGATCAACGTGGAAGCTCCGGCCTCCAAGACCACCGCCGACAAACCATCGATGACCCACCACTTCAATCTCAACCACCAAAAAATCACTACAACCCTAGAATCGAAATCGAGGAAACTCGAACAACGTGAAACTAGAAACCATCACCTAAAAACCCATCATCCCGACGACGCCATCCACCAACGACCACAAACCTCTTCCCAAAGCTTCGTTTCCCCCACTCGCGATCATCTCCGACGCCATGACGACGACACACCAACCCAAAATCTACCCTCGACCAATTCCTGTGCTAAAACCCTAAATCGAAGCCTCGCCGATGTCTTGGTGGTTGTCAAATCCTGCGACCATTTTTGCCAGATCCCCCGAGTTCCCAGCCTGCTCTAGTAGTGACCGTGGCCACCCAAATTCCACCGATCGCTAGAAAATGCATTAAACCCACTCTCCATTCAATATGTAATATCTCACGATTTAAAAACTTAAAATTCATCATTTCATTCTTAAAAATCCTGATTTTCGAAAACGAAATTGATTTTATACAAGAAACCGGAATTCATTTAAGTCGAAAATTTGATATGTTTTAAATTTCACAGTTCTTCTTTCTTTGTATTAAAACTAGCTTAAAATCTTACCTGGAAATAATTTTAGATCAAACATCTTGTAGCTTAAAATCTTACCTGGAATTAATATTAGATCAAACATCTTGTTATTACAAACAAGTTTTGTTTATACATCTAAGTCTAAAAAGAAACACGTAGAGAGATATGAACTTTTTTTAAGTTTTGTAGCTTGTACATCAAGAACAGATCCACCATTCTATTTACAACAATCATTACACCTAACTTCAAAGATTTATTTCACGCATGCAGATTTAAAACAGATTAAAGTTTGGTTTACTCACCTGTTAGAAGATGAACAGAGACTTAAAAACCGAGATGCTTGACTTTGAATACTGAAATGCTTTGATCTTTAAAGCTTGAAATTGGAAACATATTTAAAAATTGAGATGAATGCTTGATGAATTGAAATTGGAAATCTTGCTGTTGATATGATCTAGCTTGATAAAACTAAAACTCTGATTAGCTAAAGGTTTGTATATTGAAGATGAAACCGTGCTTGATCTAGTTTGAAAGAGTGGAAGCTTTGATTTATTTTTTGGTTTGAAATTATTGTTTTAAAATTTCTCTGGTTTGCTTATTCTTTTATAGGTTACAGACTTGTTCCTGTTTTTGAATGAAGATAGGAAAAAAGAAATGAATAGAAGTGATAGATGCATATATAGATTTAATTATGATTTTTAAAAATATAAAAGAAAAATAAAATAAATTGGTGACACTTGTTAAATTTGTTAACGTTTGTCATTTTCAAATGTTTATTAACTTATACATGTTATTTACAAGATTTTATAAATTAACCCTTGTAATTGTGCATGTTTTAATTAATTTCAGAACAGTTTATAAAACTTCTATATTAAATTTTGTATTTAGTAAATACATTTCTCTTAATTTATATTAATGAAATATTTTAATGAAAATAATATAAAGCCATCTACATTCTAAATAAAATCATATATAATATATTTTAAATCCAATATTATTTTAAGTGATATATCTTTTGAGTTTCAAATTTAAATTCAAATTCAATTTAAAATCCACTCACACACACACACATATATATTTATATACAATTAAACAAATACAAATTTAATTTGTTTGAAAATAATAATTTTTCTATTTAAAATCTTCTTATATCTATATATATAAACAATCATTATTATTTGTTTTTAAAAGAATAATTTGTCAATTTTAAGTAATTATATTAGGAGATTATCAAATAAATATTTATTCGGATATTTATAATTCAACTTTTATTATATTTTCAAATTCATTTATCTATCTAGATATCTTTTATTATCAGAGTTTTTATCTGTCCAATTGAATAAACCAGTTAATTATCCAATTATAAGATGTCCAAAATACGGGTTATCACTGTAGTTATCTTCGGTGATGTTGTATTGTACATGTAATCACGGTTTAATATTTTAGGGCAAATGGTAAGGAAATCCATCCGATTATGAGGTTATCTCCACTTTTATGTATTGTTTGTTTATTTCTGAAAAAACAAGATTGAGTTAACCAGAAACAATCGATTGGCTTTAGGGCACCCGTAAACGGCAAAGTTAACTTATATGAGATGATTCAAAACTGTAACCACTCCAAAACCATATACATATACTATGATTTGAAAGAGGTTCGCGATTGTTTCAATATCTGATTAAGATGCTCGAACACATGTAGTTGTTTGTGATCTATGTAGGATATGGGAATCCCTATGTGATTTGGAGATCTGTTAAGATGTAGGAATCTATATGTGATTCCGAGATATGTTGAGATATGAGAATCCACATGTGATTTCGAGATCTGTTAAGATATAGGAATCCTAAGATCTGTTGAGATATGGGAATCCGTATGTGATTCCGAGATCTATTGAGATATGAGAATTCATGTGTGGTTCCAAGTTCTGGTCGAGTTGTGACTCATGCGCTAGAATGTCGGACCAAGGGTTTAACTAACCTAAGGATATAGCTAAAACTAGAGATAAGATGCATAGCTAGGAGTTTAACTAACCTAAGGGTGCAGGAATCTCTACCTCTAAGATACATATGGTTATGCATGCATGAGTGGTGCACTCAGCTTTACATTGTATCCAGCTATGTATTTCCTATGTACATCAGCTAGGGATGTATGATGCTTCGAGGGGATGTCTCTGATCCTTGTGCAAGAGGAATGTTCTCAAAGTACCGAGGGCACCACCGTCGAATCCTACACAATTGGCACAACGCACTTTTGATTGTATGCCTATTATTGTTGTGGTGTGCAATCACATGCATCACAGCAACTTGATTATTTATATTTCACACCCTAGACATTATCAATTATATGCGATATGTACTTATTAGATGGTTTTCCCTTTTGAGGAAAAAACCATTCCGGTGATTCGGTTGGTCTCAAAAGTTGCTGTTATATGTTATGCATATTTCTTGAGTTTCTTACATTAGACTTTTGTCTAACCCGTGATTCCTTTAATTCCTTAGGTGCTCTATCGAGCAGTTTAAGAAAAGTAGATTTTCGTTGATGTTCATTGGGCTCTTAGAGAGGAGTTGGATAATATACCTACCGTAGTACTTATTTCTACTGCATTATGTATTATATAGATTTCGACAATTGTAAGGAAAGACTGTTACAAATGTCCAGGCTAATGATAGTACCATGTTTAGTAACTCTGAAATGTTATATGTATTTGAGTAGCTCTATGTACAATCTTTGGATATTATAAATTATTGTTCCGCTATGAGATTCTGTTGTTTTTGTTCTCCACTTTCTTGTTCATTTTCTTTTCTTCCTTTCCTTATACCTTAATGTTCTGTCTTTTCGGCACTTGGGTGCTTGACACATGATAACCATGGATGTATTATTGTCAATATTCGAGGGTCGAAAAGGTTGTTCGTTACACTTTTTGTCTTTAATAGAATAAGTTCTACAAACATACACATATGTTATAGAAATTTAGATCTGAGAAGGTATTTGAATTAAATTTACCTTTGGCTTGAGATTTTCCTTTTCTTCGCAGAATTGATTCACCTTTTCATTTCTTCACTTTTACTTTCAGCTATTTTCCACATATATATACATATATTATATACATATATTATACTAATTTACTGTGGAGAAAAGAAAATGGTGGAATTTCGCTCCTTGACAGATGTTATTCCATCTGATTTAATTTACATTAACCTTACTTGGTGGCTAAGTATTTGCTCAACATTAATGTCATTTATTTCCTAATTTTCTTCTCTTTAATGTCAATGTTCTTATTTATTAATTTTAATTTGACTTTAATTAATCCTCATTTATTCTCTTCTATGTTCATTTTATTTATTTCCTTCTCCACCTTCTTAATTGGTTTTAATTTGATTGAACACTATTAATTTACAGTATATTTAAGGATTTCTTAATTTCTATGTTGATAATATCTATTTCCATTGTTTACATGGTAATGTTCATATTTATTTAAATGCTAAACATTATTTAACGTTAATATATACTAACATTACCGACGTTAATTCTTATCTAATACCTTTTCAATGATGCTTTAATTAGATTCACCATATCCATTTCCTTTAATGTTAACATTTATACTTAATGTCCATTTTAATTTTAAGTTATTAACATTTACTTTATTTGTTTTGAATTGTTTCTGATCTGAAAACTTCAAATGTTAATAAAATTTTCATTTGAAATCCGATCATGGAACTTTATATATGAAAATTGATCAGAAAATGGCCATGAACACAATGACCCAAGTTTCCTAGAGAAATTCTGATGCTTGTGAAATTTCTATTTTTGGCTTTATTAATTTTAAATAAATTAATTTAACTAATTACGTCCAATATACTAGAGTTATATAACGACCCGATTTTTCGATGCCCGAAGCCCACTGTATCAATTGCGGAACAATCGATTGCTGGAAAACCAAACCATTAGGGTTAAAGAAGAAGGAGGTAAAAGAAGAAATAGAAGACAGTATCAGAATCTCACAAACGTAGCGGAATAATATATAATAGATAAATGAATAACTTTTAAATCAAAAAAACTATATCTGCTTAAACGTTACATCATCAGAGTACAATACAATCAACAACACAATTTAGGACAGATATAATATCTTGTCCCTCCAAAGCTGAATATATAGCTTATAATGCACAATAGAAATATAAATCTACGAAAATACGCCTGGTCATCCAGCTTCTCTCCTGAGCTCCACAACAGTCCATCCCAAAATCTGTACTCTATAATACTCGGTCTGACCCGAGCATTATAGATAAATAACGCCCGAGTCAGTCTGGAAAACCGGCGTGAGAAAACACACTCAATTAGATTATTAAAGTTTTCAAAATCCTTTTAAAAGGTATCTCGTAAGATCACGCCACAAATATACATGCCGGTTTTTACCTTAAACAACCAAAACATTTCTAATAAAATCGTCTAATATTATATAGTGTCTATATACAAATACTTATTCAAATAGCCGAAATTGTTACATTCATTAAATTCCAGCATAACAGGTATACAAACAAAACCTTAAAGGCACGTAGGGAGAATGGATTTCCATTAATGGTAGGGCTACTGGGGTACCGCCCGTCACAGTACGTGGTCTAGATCACCGTACCGAGGATCCACCCTGATGGCATGCACCACAAGACCTGAGCTACCCCCTACTGGATAGTCCAAATAAGTTCACCCCGTGGTTGGGATCAGCAACCGCCCACACAGCCAAAATAAAGGGACATCTAGACAGGGGTGACCTTACCCTAATTTGTTGCTAGCCACTTAGCCTTATGTGCACCTCCCCTGTTTTAGCAATTCCCGGTTAATAAGGCTCGAGGCTATACGTTACCTTTTTAGCACATGTTATCTTAGAATGCTCATCGTCCTCCCGACGATGTTCAGAAAGCATTCATCCATACAAGTCCGTTCCAGGTCCGAACGGAACCGAAGGCACTACTCCTACTACATCCATTTTGGAATCACCCTCAGGATTAGTAGCGATTAGCCCTTGCACTTCAGTGCTCCATCTTCCACTCCAAGCTCTTGCCTTCCTCACGAAACGTTCAAATTAGATCGAAGTGGTTTTCAGAAAATAAATCCTGATCCTGGTCTCTTCGAAACGATCAGCGCGTTGGCCAATATTGATAGTCGGTTATTTAACTATCAAATAACATTCATAAATAACCATCAGACTTTAAATAATTTTCCAAATTATTTATTTCAAAATATCCTTGCAAGATATATTTCCACTGTTTAAACCTTTGAAAAATAGATTTCAAATCACTTTTCTCTCTCGGAAGAAAATTCCCACCCAATCATTTTATTTTCACTGAAAATTACCAAGCCTAAATATTTTAGACTTTTAAAATAATTTAAATCATTTTATCCATATATATATATATATATATATATATATATATTCGTAAAACATTTAAAATAAAACTATTTAAAACAAAAACTATTTAAAACACTTATTATAAAAAACTATCTAAAACACTTATAATAAAAATATACTTTAAAACACTTGAAATAAAACTATTTAAAACACTTTATTAAAAATATATACTTATCTCTCATGTAAAACTAAGGCCAAAATAAAAATTATTTCATAAGGTACAAATATTAAATAATTATCTTTTAAATCATAATACTAGCTAAACCCTTATAATAATGGCTACTATAATTTATTTGAATAAATATTTACTTTAAAATTCTAAAACAATTTAAAATAATAAAATTTCTCTAAAACATCCTTTTTAAATCCACTTTAAAATCTCTATCTTATACTTGAAAATCTTTCTTTGAAAATATACTTGGCTTTCCAAGGAAATACACTTTCCTTTCCACACCTTTAAAAATAAATCACTATTTATTTTCAAAACAAATTACCCATTCCATATAAATTCCACCATAAATTTATACTTTCAAATATCCACTGATATCTTGTTTCACTTTATAAACCCCGTTTATAAATTCCATAGTCTCACACTCCTTTTAAATCTTAGTTTCAAACATTTAATCAGTTTTCAAATAGAATTTTAAAACTAACTCCATTTTTAAAATAAATTCCCTTACTTACACAAATTTATTTTAAAACCCATTAATTCCATATTCACTCCTATATTTATGATTTAAAATCTTATTTAAACTGAAATACAAATCACATACTTTATTTCAAAGTTCTTCTTTTATTTCTTTCTAAACCATTTAAATCCTAAATTTTAAAAACAATCTTTTATTCCTTTGAATCATATCACTTAAGTTTAAAAATTCATTTATTGCCATTTATTCAATAATCTCCTTTACCATACTTGGACATTTATTTATTAGAATTTAAAAATCAACTTCTATCCTTTTCCAATTCATTCTTTAATTTATCCAAATTCTCTACAATTATTTTTCTTAAAAATTCTCTTTTTTTATTTCCCTTCAAAATGCAATCTATATATTTTTGATAACTCATTATACCCAAATATATTCAATCAAACTATAACATCCAATATTTTCAATTAGCGAAATAATTTATCACAGATTATCAAATAAACCATATCATAGAATATTAAACAATCTACATAATTTTGAGGAATCCAGTTGGATCCCTCTAACCTGTTTCCCTGCATCCACAGATGTTGGCATAATAATTTGAAATACCAATCCCGCTTCAAGGCGGGATATCACGGTATAAAGGGTCATCCGCTATTATGCGAGGCTATAGGTTCTCATCTGCTATATAATGGCGGAAAATCAATCATTCCAATATATATACACACTACTATATAATATCACATCCAGACAATTCAAACAATCAACCGATAATTTAAATTCAAACTATTTAAATTAACGGTAATCCAGATGAGGGAGATTAACTCACCTTCGATTTTATTTGCAACCTATTTCCATTCCGACTTGTTTCCTTCATGGTTTCAAACCTTGTATAAACATTATACGGTTTATTAATATTTGCATTTATCGAACAGTCAGTTCCCTTTTAATAATTTAACCAACCAAAATTTAATTTAAACCAAATTTGTTTTTATAAATTATCTTAGCAACTGAAATAATTTAGATTTAATTAAACCAATAAATCTTCACCATTCAAAATTTAACCCCTAAATGAAAATATGAATGTGTATATCTACTTTTTCTTTGAATCTACATATACTAGAATAACCTATGTACATTTTAAGAATCTAACGTTTATAAATCCTGCAACATTTTAAAAGTATTATATACATTTAAACTGTACGTATCTATATTTTTTTTTAGTGAATAACCAAAATAAATATCTTTTCTATTGTAAATATTTTTCTTTTATACTACCATTACATACAAGATTTTCTTTACGGTAATATATATCTTTGTAAAATAAAAATAAACAACAACTGATTTTTCTCTTTTTTTCACCGTAAACTTTTCCCTGCATATATACATATATTTATTGAATAAAAGTCTGGTTCCAAAATCTGTTCTCTGCCTTCATAAAAAAATCCCGATCTATTTACATTTAATTTAAATTAAATTATAAAGAAAACCCAAGATTGATATACCTTACCTAAACGGAATGCAACCCTAACTGGAACACTGGCATCGCCGACCATCCCCCAGCCGCGCCCCCATCATCGCGACTCCCCGCCTCTCGAATCTGAAGCTCACTACCGACTAGACAATCACGTTCGCGAGCCATGCGAACTTCAAAGGGTTGCCGAGACCAGCCTCATGTCATATTCCTCACCTTCAATTCGAACACTTCGACCCTTCTGATACGCAGATGAAGGGAGAGCCGACGCCTTCATTCTTCTAGAAGTCGACATCGTTCAGCTGAGAGAACGTGTTTGATTTGAACACGGCTTTGGTTTTGATTTACGATTAGGGAAAGATTCGAAATTTGATCAGTCGCCCTTCTATATACAGTTCGAACAAAGAATCGATTACGTTCTTTTATTATGATTTGAATTCTTGAATCGATGAACCAGAAGAAGATCTTTATTTTATTTTTGAACAGAGAAATCTGGGTTTGATTCGTTTTAAAAGAAAACGAGAAGAGGACCATCTCGTCCACTGGCCATTTTAAAATTTTGAATTTGATCTTTGGGAAAAATGAAGTGAGGAGAGGAACGAAATTTATTTTCTTTAATCGCTCGGCCATTCTTTTTTTCGTACGCATGTTAAAATGAAGGACAAGTGGTGAAAAGGCAACCACGTGTTGAATCAAAGTGCTAAGTTTTTGACTGGTTGCAATTATAAAATTTTAATTTTAATTTGAATTCAAACGTCTCGAAATCGAGTTGAAAATCTCGATCTTCTATCGAGGCATGCTGCTAGGCATTTATAATGTTATACCCCTATTCCGAACGCAACGGAAAAGGTTTCGAATCCTAATTCGATCGTATGGAGAAGATAACTTTTTGGACCTTATATTTATACTGAATTTTCTATTTAATTTCAGCGCGTTTACTTACCGTAAGGCCAAACGATCATTCCAAACAATACGAAAATTGAAATCCGATAATAATACGCTATTACGGATCCAATGGCACTAGTTTCGTCGAATTCCGAGACTGTGCCTTGGAAGGCTATTTTTAAATATCGATTTAAATGATATAATTTCAAAACTTAACAGAACACTTCCAAATTCAAATTTAACACTTTTACTATCTTCAGTACTATTAATATGAATATTACAAGTCTTTAAATTATTTTCAACAAGCTAAAAATTTCAGATTCAACCATTTACCCAATTTCGATTATTTAATTGAACAATTAAATCACTAAATAAATAGTGACATTTGAAATTCAAGTTAGAAATTAATTTTTAAATATTTAAAATCAATGAAATATTCCAATTTCAAATGCCCAAAATTCCAGGTCATCATATTCCCACCCACTTAAAAGAATTTCGTCCTCGAAATTACTAGTTTAGAGAAATGCTCCACAACCCGTTAACTCTTTCCCAAAATCAAGCAGTTTCAACAATTTCCCAAGCAATCATTTTATTAAACACACATTATTGCCTTTACTAACTTCCCAAACTTAACCATAGGTTCCAACCAATATTATTTACTCAATAGTTCGAATTTAAATTTTAAACCAAAATTTAAATTATCAAAATTATCTCAAAAATTTTCTAACTCTCTAAATTTCCGAAAAATTTCGCTAGCGACACCTTTGCGCGGCTATATCGGTATAACTACAAAATGCCTCTACGGGCCCCTAAATTTCAAAAGAAAACAAAAGCAAAGTGGCTTGACTAGAAAATCATCAAATTTCATACAAAAATTTAAATATATACCTTTTGTCGAGCAATTCCATTTATCTTCTAAAATCAAAAATCGGAATTTCCTTTTTGCTTTTTAAACACCCGTATATCCTACATAGCAATAATGTCCAATTACAACTTTCGAAATCATTTTATATATTTCTTTATAAAAGTTTCAATATTTGTTTCACTTAAATCGTATGATGCACATATATCATCCGTACGCAATACCAAATTCGATCGCTCACTCGATCACGCAATTTCACTTTCGAACCAGTATCGCCCACCCAACTTCCTAATGCAGACTCAGATCTGTTTTCCTTATTCTTCTTGCATAGCCACCCACTAGGATAGAGAATTTCCAGAATCAATCAAAAATCCATATTCAGGGTTCGCCGTCGAAAATCAAGTGAAAAATCCCAACTTGGATCAATACAACTATCTCGAAGTTCTATGCACGAATCTGGATCAAACCGCTACGCAAATAAATAATATAAGTATATCCTACGTATTTTGCCCCAATTAATTATTAGCTATATCAATTATCATTTATTCACATTCATTTTGATTTCTATTCACTTATTTACAATTATCCTTTTACACACCCTTATTAAACCTTCATTTATTAACTTAGAATAATTTTCAATACCAAATTTTGATTGGTATATTTCTCAATTCCAATTTTACTTAAGAATTTACCATCCATTCCTTAAGTTCAAAATAAATATTCAAGATAAATATTTTTCACTTAAATATTTATTTCCGCTTCGTTACTGAAATTATATATTTGTTTCTATTTAACTTTGCACTTTAAATTCCAGTTGAATTCAGTTTACCCTCCAATTTTAAATATTGAATTCTATTCATTTTATCTCAACCAAAATTTATTTAATCCATTCCTTAAGTAATCCCACCATAACAACCCTGAATTTTGTGATTTATTCTAATTGTATATTTTAATTATTTTAAATTGAATTGTTGATCATGACATACTTTAAAATTTAAAACCAAATTTCATGGCTCCAGGCGATTAGGCGATTGCGTTTTTTCCTAAAGTCTTCATCATCTTCGCATCCCTCTTCTCCGTCCCCCCTTCATGCCCACTTCCCCTTCGGTTCTTCCCTCCCCCTCATCTACTCGCTCTGGTCGCTGTTTTCGAAACATGGCATCTTATGACGTTGCTCGCCCTGACCTCCTCTCGTTGCTAGATTTCCCTCCCCTCTCTGAAATCATACGGTCTCCAACTTCCCCCGTTTGTTCGACTGAAGCTATTTCGGTTGCTTCCAGTCATGAGGCTATGAAATCATCTTCGTCTAATTCAGGTACTTCGATTCCTCCCCCTAGGTCCGGATCCATTATGAACGAAGTTAATATACCCAGTTGCAATTTGGGTCTTCTTGAGATGGTTTCACTGGTTGTGAACAATGCATCTGATGTTGCTAGCTCTGTTGCTCCTTCGACATCAATTCCCTGCGCAGGTTTTGGTGATGCCAGTGGCACTTCATCTGTTCGACAGAATGCTAATGACAAGGTAGGACCTGTACCCACTGTTTTATCCCCTGGTGATAACTTGCACGCGGTCGCTCCTCACCGTGAAGTTCTGAGACCCTTTCCTGTGCCTGAGTGTCTCCCTGCTGCACTTAACACGTCTGTTCCGAAACCATGGTCTTCCCTCTTTTCATCCAAGCCCCGTAATGCGGGTGTTTATGAACCAGTAGTTTTTGAGATCGTTGAGGAAAACGGAGTTATGATCCCTCCCCCCTGTGTAATGCAAGCTGGTATGGACTTTTGGTCTGGATACGTTGTTGGATTCTTTTTGGACCCTAAGCATCGTCTTCGTGATGTGGCTGCTGTTTGTCGAAGGGCTTGGAGACTTCATGGTGGTCTTAGAGTTAAGTTGGTTGATTCCTTGTACTACCTTCTGTTCTCCTCCCCTGAGGAACGAAGCCGTGTTCTTGAGTCCGAGCCTACGTTCTTTGATGGACAACCCTTCATTTTAACACCCTGGTCTCCGACGGTTGCTACTGCTCGTGAACAAGTTTTATCCATCCCTGTTTGGGTTTATTTCTCTCAAATCCCCTCTGCTCTTCAACCGCTGCGTGGTTTGAATTGGTTAGCTTGCAATATTGGTAAATTGATTTGTTTTGACTCTAATACCGTCGCGCGAGATAAGCTTGTTTACGCCAAGGCTCTGATTGAGATTTCTCCCCATAGGCCGCTACCATCCTCCATTCCTGTCCAGCTTGCTGTTGGTCACGTGGCGGAAGTTCGTGTACGTTATGGTTGGGTCCCTGATATCTGTACCACCTGTCACTCTTTTGGCCATATTGCCTCTGCCTGCAAGCACTCTGCTGTCTCCGCTGCTGTGCCCAAGATCCCTCTACCTCGGCCTCCGCTTAGGAAATGGGTTCCCAAAGTCCAGCGTCCGGTTTCCCCAGTTCCTTCTGACGTATCGCCTGTTCTCCCTGCTGAGCCGGAGCTCTCTCTGCCTCTCGTTGATTGGGTTGAGCCTGAACATAGTTGGGTTGATCGGAGTACTCGTATGAGATTCAACCCTGTGGATAACTCCTTCTTTAGATTTGTTTCTGATAATCTTTCGGACCTTCGGTGCCTTTACTACAGGATATCTGGTAATTCCTTGGTTCTTGACTTGGATGGTAAGTTTGCTGAGACTAATTCTGAACTTCTAGCTGATACTGACTGGGATCGAGCTTATATTTACTCCTCTGACTCTGTCTGTTATGATCCTTCTCTTGTTACTCGTTTTCGCCCATTTTTTGGTCGTCATGGGAGTCGTTCTCTGGATCCTTCCCGGGATGATGATAGTGATGGTGATTCTTCCTCTCCGGAGGAGAACTAGTCTAGTAATTTATTTCTTGTAGCTGTGACTTGTCTGTCACACTCCTGTGCTGTTTTTTACTTTACTTACCTTCTTAGTAGTTAAGGTACTTCTACCTTACTCCTGTACTACAACTTTATTACGTGGTAATAAAAGTGGTCGGTCCACTATAAAACCGTCGGCCTTGCCAAAAAAAAAATAAATTGAATTGTTGATTTAAAACTTTATTATATTTATTAAAATGGATAAAAAAAATTATTTTAAAAGTATATTTTGATTTTTATGTGAATTATAATTTCAAACCTGAATAAATTGAATATTTCCAGAAAAAGTGGATTTTTGGTCAATCTGGTCAAACTTTGACTTTTAAAATTAAAATTAAAATATTTGAATTCTTTAATTTTATCTTTTATTATGAAAATAAGTTAAATTTCAAGAATACTGCTTTTTGTTTCTTTGAAATCCGATTTATATTGTGAAAGTTATGCTTTTTACAATATTGTATGTAAACTGATTTATTTAGTAAAATTGTCTATTTTGATTCATATAAATAAGATTTTTATTTGTTAAATCATGTTCTAATATGTGTTATATGAAATGTTTGCTATATATTTTATTTTAAAACATTTTTAAAAGTGATGTTATAATTTTACAAAGCTTATTGTATTTTATTTTCAATTTTTATAACCTAGTTTCTATTTTAAGCTATTTTCTTAAATAAATTTATATTTATCTAAAATTTATTAATTTATTTTCTTTCATACTTTATTTTTTTTTCTATTTTATATAGTTGCATTTCATTTGTTTAGTATGTAAAAAAAATAAGAAATTGAAGAGTTTTAAACCTTTCATATGCCTTTGACCTTTCACCTTCTTCACCTTTTCAATCCCAAACAACATTTGCATTAACTTTTGGATGACCATACCTCATTTATTTCAGTCGATTACCCCTCATTTTCTCATGTGAAATAGTTTCTCTAACTCAAAAATAAAATTTGGCCTCACTTCTGAAGAGAAAAAAATTGGTAAATCTTTCTTTTTTTCTATTTTCTTTCCTTGTTTTATGCATTGATCTTGCTTTGTTTTCATTATATATGTTCGGCCTCTACCCTCCACCACCTCCATCACCACTTTGTCTAGCTGCAAACAGCTCCATCTCCTCTGTCATGTCATGGCCGTGGCCACCCTTGGTTGCAAGCTACACAAAATAATGCAAACACTTCCTATATATGATAGCCGAACTCATATATGCATCACCACTTCAACACAACCCCTTAGACGCGCTTTGCACCATCTTCTCCAGCCCATTCCTGAACCGAAACCAATGCCACACCATCTCCTAGCCTCCTGCACGTCTGGCCATGCCATTTGTAGCCTTTCCTGAAGCTTGTATTTGTGCAAAATTCCACTTGTTTACCTTCTACTTGTATTTCCATGCGTATCCACTTCCATGTCTTTATTCCATATATAGCCCGAGCACACTTGACCCATGCTTGACTCATTTATACCCATGGCTGTGCCTTATCACCCTATAGGCTGAGCATGAGATTTGTGAAAGCAAGTTCAAGTGTTTGATTAATTGTTGTTCCCTTAATTCTAGCTTGTTTAATGTTAAATTTTGGTTTAAAATTCATGTTATATATATTGTCTTGTTGCATATGCATAGGGAAAATAGCTTTGGCTCTCCTTCACTTGAATCATAGTCGTGTTTTCGTGCCTTTTGGATCTCTATTGTGTGTTTGGTTGTTATCTCCAGCTTGTAGAGGTGAGTAATTCTCACTAGACAATTTATACTTATATAACTATTAAATTGATAGCTTTTGAATCTGTAAATTAAGTTCACCCCTATTTCTATACCTGTTATATCATATGTTACTATTATCTAATGTTATTCTGCTTATTTATACTAGTTTACAACATTGCAAGTTCCTTGTAGATTAGAATCACTATGGGTTGAAATGATACATACCCGAATGGACTTTAGAATAGGGAAAAATCATTATGGGCTGAAATGATAGGCCTGAGTGATTTTTATTTATTTCATTTAACTTGAGATTACGGGTTTGAAATGATAGAATTCGGATTTTCCCTTTGTAAATTACGAATTGAAATGATATATTATCCGTATCATTTGACTTAGGTTCGAAACTATATACAGACCTGTAGTAAATATATATATTTTTAAAAAAATTTAAAATATTATAAAATGTAAATATTATGATATTTTGATTTATATTTAAATTTAAAAATGATTTTACAAAATATTATTGATTTTCTATAAGTTAAATAAGTGAAATAAATAAATGGTAAAGTAGGATTTGAAATATAAGTTAATTTTGGAATTATGATTTTGGTTATTAACGAAGTTTAAGTTAAGTAAGAAAATATGATAATTGTATATAAATTTAAATTTAAAAATGATTTTTTAAGTGTAATGATTTTCTATAATTTAAAATATAGTTAAATAAATAGATTTATAAAAATTAAAATTTGAAATATAACTTAACTTAGAAAATGTGAAATGTGTTTAAAAATGAAAAGCCAAGGAAAATAAAGGGAATTTAAATTTAATTTATGAAATGGTACATTAAATTTAAATGTTAAGTAAATGCAATGTTATAAATTTTTGCATTAAATTTTATAAGTGAATTATTAAAGAAATTTGATTTTTGATGAAATTTCACTTTATAAAATTATAAACTAAGGGGTATTTAAATTTTTGTTTTTAGAGAAAAATATATGATTTTTATAAGTTTAAATGATTTAAATTTAATTTAATTGTTTATGAAATTGTATTGAAACTTGGAATTTAACTAACAGCATTTTTGAAATGCTATCATTTCTGAAGTAAAAGATATTACAGCATTTTGTAAATGCTGTAATTGATATAAATGAACTAAAAGACTAAATTGAACTATGGGCCATTATAGCACTTTGTAAGTGTTGTTGTTGTAGAAACTAAACTAAAACCTATTACAACGTATCTGTAAATGCTATCTTTGTTGAAATGAATTATTTTCAATTGTAAATTTACCTTAGCATTTTCTAAATGCTGCGAAAGTTGAAATTTCACTATTTTAATAAATTGAAGTAAATAAATTAATTCTGAAAATGGTAAAATTTTGAGAATCGTTTATTTGATTATTAAATATAATAACTTCACTTTTAAAAGATTTAAATGGACTATTTAATTGGTTTAATTGGAATATTTAATTGGTTTAATTGGAATATTTAAATGGTTTAATTGGAATATTTAATTGGTTTAATCAGAATATTTGCTTTGATATATAAACCATTTTGAAATGTGATTTGAAATGGTATTTAAATTTAAAAAAACGAATGTGGTTTTGGAATAATATGATATTTTGATGTTAAAATGAATTTGAAATGATATTGAATTTTGAAATGATTTTTGATTTACGAAGTATAAAATACCATTTTGGAATTTTAACCACCAGATGCATTTAATTTATGGTTTCACTGATCCTTAGAGGATGGGAGATCCCAAGCATCCTTTAAGTTATGGTGCATTACTACTACAGTTCACTTGAGTTGGTTTACATTATATAAGTATGTATGTCCTGACTCGAGTGTTTTGTGTTTTACTTTACGCTTGGGTCGGCCTGGTATTTGCAGCTTAGCTTAGGATTTTTCTGGAGTTAGGAATCACTGTAGATTCTGCTTTTCTAGTTATCTATTCCCTTTTGGTTTCAGTTGTTCTATTTCAGCTCTGGTATTTATAAACTTTTATGTATTTGAGATTTCTATTGTATATGGTTTTTAAACTGATATTATGTATTTTGTTGTGAGATTTTGTTATAGTAGCTTCATGAACTACTATGGTATTTTAATTTCCGCTACGAGTTATTCTGATATTTCTGTGTCTATGATTCAGTGATTGTTTTCATTGCCCCAAATTTATTTACAATGCGGTATTTTGAGAAATTCAAGTCCGACATGTGTGGATGCGAATGGCTGAAAATACCGGGTTGTTACATTTGGTATCAGAGCTTTGGTTTTAGGCAAACCACAACTTGCGGAGCAAAAAAACTCATTAGAGATAGGGTAAAAATACCCTAAAATGAGTGAAATCAATCTCAGAATCCTTTCTTTGTGAGAGAATGTATTTTTTAAGTATAAAAATGATTTCCAAATGATATTTAAGGGATTTTCAAAGATTATATCAGTATAAAATTTTCTTATTTTGAAATCAAGATTTTCTAAACTTCATTCTTTCTGTACCCACCTTGTTAGTAATCTCTTGGTTAGGATTCCTATCGATTAGGATTCCTTGAACTTTGGAACGCTCCCACTGGTTTTGAAATCCAGTCTTGTCTTCCCTATTTTTATCCTTTTGATTTTGGAGCATTCCGTAACTCCATTTTGGAATGACCTCTCTAAATATCGGAGATTCCGCAAATCCTTGAATGATTTGTAATGGGGTGAAACTCCTTTACAATTGGCATTGATTCACTGGAGATTTCTGTATCCTCGGATGTCGATGCTATATATCTTCTGCTCTACCCGAGTTCTATCTCTGGCGATCGAATGTCGATTTTCCTTAGATTTCCAAATTGATTATATTCCTGAAGTCACGGTTGATAGGTTAACGTCGCCCGCAATTTATATATGCTTGTCATCTCCTATTGGGTAATTAAATTATCTCATCTTCATTCGAGTTTATCTTCGAATCAGGATTCTATTTGATTAGAGTTCCTCTAAATTCGAATTTCTGTTTGTTCTGAAACCCATCCTTGAATCATCCCTTGGAAATTTTTGTTTGGTTGTATGCTGAATTGTGCATACATCGAAATTATTATTTTGATAAGGATGACCACTTTTATATGAAAGTGAAATGTTTCCGATAAGGATTATATACCTTTTATAATGAAGATTTCAAGTTTTGGATTATATTTTTTTTTCTTTCTTTGAAAATTTGAAACTTTGAAAAGATTTGAAATTTTGAAAATTTATAAGAATTTGACTTATATAAAATGATTTATAACTGAAGGGATTTGAATTTGAATTTCGAGGAATCGAACTCCGGTGTTTTGAAATTGGTTTTTAGATTTTGGAAATATATAGTAATAATATGATTTAAAGATATTTCTCCGAATAAAAATGTTTCAAATATATTCGAACGAATTCCAATGATTTCAAAGAAATTTCAAAGACGTTTCAACAAAAGTCCAGAACCCACTTATGTCGTTGGAAAATAATTTCGGTGATGAATGCATGCAACATCGACATTGATTTTCGAGTTTCTGAGTGAGGGAGAGGCCAATCTAGTAGCTTTGCTATGCGAGTGATTTTGTGAAACCAATTATGATTTCGGATTTTGAAGTATGGTTTAACATTCGAAAGATATATGTATGTATGTATGTATGTATATATATATTTAAAATGATTTAAAGTGAGCCGGCGTTCAGTCCTCGAGTTTTAGATTGTTTTATCATAACCTTATCTACTGGAATTGATTATTGATTTGTTGCTGATTTCCAACTCTTAGATTTGAAAATTTGGTTTCTTCCACTTTTTTTAAAGGTTCGAGCACTTCCAAATCAAGGTTTAATTTTCATAGCTAAGTAATCCTAGAAAAATATAAATCATTCAATTAGGTAAATGAGTTAAAATTGTTTTGTTAAGTAAATGAATAAGACTATTTTGGTGATATGGAATTTAGTTTGGAATGTTTTGAATAAAATTTAGTTTTAAATAGTTTGAAAGGTAAATTGATCTTTTGAATAGAAATAAATAGTTTAGAGGTTTTAAATGGATTAAACTTGGAAATCATTTTGGGTATAATTGATTTTGTGAAAAATATTTGGATTTGAAAATAAATTGGATAGTAAAACTAGTATTTATGTGATAGTTTTAGAAATGAATTTGTTTGACAAAAATTTTGTTGATGTGGAAATTTGGATTATTTTCTAAATCTCTTATTTTGAGAAACTTTGAAACTGAATGTATAAATTAGGAGAAATGATTTGGCGAAATCATATATATTTTGAAACTGAATTGATATTGAAATGGTTTGAAATTGTGAACCTTATTTTGTTAAATACTTGATTTGGGGGTTAACGAACTTATATAAAATTGATTTGTATAAGTATGAAGTTGATTTGGTAAGGTACTCAATTTGGAAAGAGAAATCTTATATAATCAAAGTCTATGTAAGTATGATTTGATATACTATTGATTTGGAAAGCATTTGATTTGAAAATGGAATCTGATATATAATGGACTGTATATAAGTATGATATTTGAAAATGATTTGAAAAGGTACTATATGATACATATTTTCGAAGTAAAGATATGGAAAGTGCCTTCTGCTTGATATTCGCTTTGTGGCCACACTGTGGATTCATTCTATCGATATTATTCTCTCTGATTTGGGTTTTCCGGATATGTTACTCGAGTGTCCATCGAATTCCATGGCGATCTCCATGGTTTTTCTTTTGAGCGCGACTGCATAGCGTAATTCGCAGGGGCTGCGAGAGCTTACGGGTACGGATGTTTCCTGGGGGATCCAGGCGTAACCATTATGTATCTGCGATCTGTTGGGTCGCTTTGTAGCGTAATCCGCAGGGGCTGCGAGAGCCTAAGGGTACGGATGTTTCCGGGGTGATTCAGGCGTAACCATTGTGTATCTACAGTACTACCAGTCTTTATGGCGTAATCGCAGGGCTGCGGTAGTCAGCCGACTGGTACGGATGTTTCCTGGGGGATCCAGGCGTAACCATCGTGTATCCGCGATCCATGATCGACATGTTTTGGTTTGGTTGTTTTGTTTGGATTGTACTTTTCATATCTGTTTTTAAAAGATTTTTCAAGTATTTTCACTGGGTGTTGAAATAAGTCTACTAAGTACCTGGAGAATTCAAGCTTTGTGCCTGATCAACGCATGGCTAAAGTCTGCATGAACAAAAGTAAACTTTTTAAGACATCGAGTTGTAAAATTATTTTGATAAAGTATTATAGAAAGGATATTTTGATCATTTATTTTATTTTTCTAAATAATTTAAAAATGTTTTAAACATTGTTTACTTCGAACTTCCAAATTTGAATCAAATGACTATTCATCATATTATAAAATGTTTAAAACGTTATAAATATAAAATTTTAAATTGAAATTTATATGGTTTAAAAAATATGGTTCATCCTTGTCTTCCAACCTATTTTTTTCTTCTGGCTATTCCTACCTTCTTCTTCTTTGAGGGTCCCTTCTGTAATATGGAAAGGTTGGTTCTTTGGCTTATTTTTTGAATTTGCCCAAGAAATTTTCTGGAGTGCATGATGTATTCCACGTCTCACATCTTCTCTGGTATCTTCATGACCCAGTTCTTTTTTTCAGCCTTCTGCTCTTGATAGTTGGATATTTAGCCTAATCTGACTGTCGAGAGGAAGCCACTTCGTATTATCAATATAGGTACGAAGCAACTAAGAAGGAGATCTGTTAGTTTGATCTAAGTATAGTGAAGTACCGATGACTGGGATTGTACCTGAAAGATGAAGGAGAGCATTCGTGCTTCGAATCCGGAATTGTTCGTTTCAGGTAATATTTTGTTTTTCTATCTTGTTTTTCCTTATTTTGTTTGCTCATTCCTTTTCGAGGCCGAAAAGATTTGAGTGGGGGAGAGTGTAACAATCCTGAATTTTGTTATTTATTTTAATTATATATTATAATTATTTTAAATTGAATTGTCAATTTAAAAACTTTATTATATTTATTAAAAAGGATAAATTTTGTTATTTTAAAAGTATATTTTGATTTTTGTGTGAATTATAATTTCAAACCTGAATAAATTGAATATTTCTAGAAAAAGTGGATTTTTGGTCAATATGGTCAAACTTTGACTTTTAAATTTAAAATTTAAATATTTTAGTTCTTGAATTTTATCTTTTATTATGAAAATAAATTAAATTTCAAGAATACTGCTTTTTGTTTCATTGAAATCCGATTTATATTGTGAAAATTATGCTTTTTACAAAATTGTATGCAAATTGATTTATTTAGTAAAATTGCCTATTTTAATTTATATAAATAATATTTTTATTTTTTAAATAATATTTTAATCTATGTTATATGACATGTTAGGTATATATTTTATTTTAAAACATTTTTAAAAGTGATGTCATAATTTTCCAATGCTTATTGTATTTTATTTTCAATTTTTAAAACCTAGTTTCTATTTTAAGCTATTTTCTTAAATAAATTTATATTTATCTAAAATTTATTTATTTATTTTCTGTCATAATTTATTATTATTTTGTTGTATTTTATTTACTTGCATTTCATTACTTTAAAATGTAAAAAGTAAATAAGAAATTGAAGAGTTTTAAACCTTTTATATGCCTTTGACCTTTCCTCTTCTTTGGCTTTTCAATTCCAAACAACATTTGCATTAACTTTTGGCTAACCATACCTCATTTCCTTCAGCCGATTACCCCTTATTTTCTCATGCAAAATCGTTTCTCTAACTCAAAAAAAATTTCGGCCTCACTTTTGAAGAGAAAAAAATTGGTAAATGTTTCTTTTTTTTCCATTTTCTTTCCTTATTTTAGCATTGATCTTGCCTTGTTTTCATTATATATGTTCGGCCTCTAGCCTCCACCACCGCCATCACCACTTTGTCCAGCTGCAAACACATCCGTCTCCTCTATTATGTCATTGCTGTGGCCACCCTTGGTTGCAAGCTAAACAAAATAATGCAAACACTTCCTATATATGCTAGCCGAACTAACATATGCATCACCACTTCAACACAACCCCTTAGCCTCCCTTTGCACCACCTTCTCCAGCAGATACCTGAACCAAAACTAGTGCCACACCATGTCCTAGCCTCCTGCAGGTCTGGCTGTGCCATTTGTAGCCTTGCCCGAAGCTCGTATTTGCACTAAAATCCACTTGTTTGCCTTCTACTTGTATTTCCATGCATATCCACTTCCATGTCTTTATTCCATAGATAGGCCGAGCATACTTGACCCATGCTTTACTCATTTACACCCATGGCCGTGCCTTATCACCATATAGTCGAGCATGAGATTTGTGAAATCAAGTGCAAGTGTTTGATTAATTGTTGTTCCCTTAATTCTAGCTTGTTTAATGTTAAATTTTGGTTTGAAATTCATGTTATATATATATATATATATAGTTTTGTTTCATATGCACAAGACAAATAGCTTAGGCTCTCAATCACTTGAATCATAGTCGTGTTTTCATGCCTTTTGGATCTCTGTTGTGTGTTTGGTTGTTATCTCTAGCTTGTAGAGGTGAGTAATTCTCACCAGACAATTTATACTTATATAACTAGTAAACTGATAGCATTTGAATTTATAAATTATATCATTATGTCATAACTGCCTATGCTATGATCATATGATGTCTACCCCTGTTTCTACACCTGTTATATCATTTGTTACTATTATGTAATGTTATTCTGCTTATTTATATCAGTTTATCACACTGCAAATTCCCTGTTGATTAGAATCACCATGGGTTGAAATGATACATACCCGAATGGACTTTAGAATAGAGAAAAATCATTATGGTCTAAAATGATAAGCCTGAGTTATTTTTATTTATTTCATTTAACTCGGGATTGCGGGTTTGAAATGATAGAATTCGGATTTTTCCTTTGTAAACTACGGATTGATATGATATATTATCCGTATCATTTGACTTAGGTTAGAAAATTATATACAGACCCATGGTTAATATATATTTTTCTAAAATTTTTAAAATATTGTAAAATGTAAATATTATGATATTTTAATTTAAATTTAAAATGAGTTTACAAAATATTAGTGATTTTCTATAAGTTAAGTAAGTGAAATAAATAAATGGTAAAGTAGGATTTGAAATATAAGTTGTTTGCGTCAAAATTGACCACGAACACCCGATATCGTGAAAGCACCCGTTTATGAACACAGATCAGCAACTATCAATATAGAACTCAGATCTAAGCAATCAAAATCACAATAATTCACAAATAACAATCCCAAACACAGGATTTATAGTGGTTCGGCGATCTTGCCTACGTCCACTTTGAAGTTTATATCTTTATTGATATTCTCTTGATGATTACAGTTGGTTACAGCAAGTTACAATGGATTATAGCTCTGAAACTTGAATGCAACCGTGATGATAAGGTGCAGAATTGAATCCGGTAGAGTCTTTGCGCTTCAGAATCCCGATCCCCAATCCCCTTTTCTGAATGACCTGGGGCTCTATTTATAGCTGTAGGAGGCTGATATTTCTCCTAAAAATTCGGTAGACCACTTCTGGCCCGTGAGGGGGGGCCCACATGCCCGGCCTCAGGAAATTTGGGCCCACTTTGGAACGATTCGACCTCCATTCGAATCGATCAAGAAATCATCCAATCGAGATGAAATTTGGCATGGACATTCTTCAACACGTATGTAAACTCCTGTAAAAATTTCATTGCATTTGGACTTATGAATCTCGAGATATCATCGATTCGAAGTGAGGTTCTTCGGCAGGTTGATTGCTTCGACTCGATCCTGTTCGAATCGATAGGGTCGACTCGATGGCTTCACGTGCTTTCGCGATGACGTGGTGCGCGTTCTTCGTGTCGATCCGCTTATCACTTCGGTTTGACTGGGTCGACTCCATCATTTTCGCTACTTTGTCTTGGTGGATTCGAGGGAATGAATTCGAGGCAAGGTGCATTCGTATCGATCGTGGCCTATAACAGTTGATCGATACGAAGCCATCTCAACCGTATGGAACCGAGGCCAGGCACAGGATGGGTTCGAAGTATAGTTGCTTCACAGACTCGAGGTACTTTTCCCTGATGGATTCGAAGGAAGGCCATGGGATGGATACGAAGGTGTCGATGCGAAGTCCATGGATTCGAAGTAGGAGGAACTCGATGGATTCGAAGGACTTCCAAGCTTGATGGATTCGAAGTAGATGGAGTCGAACCAATGGATGCGAACATGATTTATGGCCATCGATTCGAACTATGGGGTATCCTATGGATTCGAACCGAACAAGGGCTATCTCTCTCAAACTGAATTCATCATATTTTGAGCATACGAACTCGAATTGACTTGAAACTTGAAACGTTGGCTCTCGTGGATTTGCTAGCCGTGTCCTATCAATTGTAGCCGGATCCGAGCTTGGACAAAATTCATCGATATCCATAGTGAAGCAGTGTATAACCAATCTCTGAGGCGAACTGTCTCTTTTTTTGACCAATCTTTTGTTATCACGGCTTTTCCAAAAAGTGGGATAACATTTGCCCCCCAAAATATGCCTTGCGGTAGGAAGGCGTGTTTTGTAATGCCATGAGCTGGATGTTCATATCCTGTTGATGTCCTGCAAAGGAATTTATAGTTTTATACGACCTCAAATAACGATCGTTCGGGATCGAGATATTTGAGATGAAGTGCGACCGTTTATGGTCAAGCACCTGACTTCAAATGACGATCGTTCGGGATCGAGCCATTTGAGGTGAAGTGCGACCGTGCGCGGTCAAGTGGCGGACCCCAAATGACGACCGTTCGCGATCGAGCCATTTGAGGTGAGGTGAGTTGTGCCATTCGGGGCGAGTTGTGACCGTTTGCGATCGGGTGCAGTTCGAGGCAAGTTATAATAGTTCGCGATCGTGTGCCGTTCGAGTGGATTTTGTGACCGTTCGAGGTCGGGTGCCGTTCGTGGCGAATTGTGACCGTTCGCGGTCGGGTGCTGTTCGAGGCGAGAAAGTGTGCCCGAGAGGGCTTGGTATTGTTGATACCAGGTTCACGTTCGAGTGGGTCCCTGGATCATTTGTCAGGGCGGTTTATCGCCATCTCAGAGCATGCCGAAGGACCGTTCGCGACCCCGTACATGTGTAAGTAGTTTAGCCATTTCAGAATTATCAGAATCAAATATCTATTCAACAGACGAGTTTTAAAATAGAAATGTCCAAACAAACAAAGTCCAAAAGTCCAAATCAAAATGAAACAAAAGCAAAGCAAGGATGTCAAAGTGTAAGTTCCCACTACGAAATGGTCAATGATCATTCAGAGCATGCCTGGGGATCGTTCGCGATCTCATACATGTGTAAATGATTTAATTGTGTTAGTAGGAAGCTTATGACTTGTCCATCGTTATTTCAATCAATTGATAATCAAACGGTGCCTTGATTCGGGGTCGCCTCTAGCTGATGTAGACGGTGGTCACTCTAGTTCCACTGCTGGAGTTCGCCCCCTCACATACTGAAGGAGCATACCGTTCCTGATATGTCCTTCTACCTCGTCCTTCAAATGCCTACAATCATTAGTGTTATGACCGTTTAATTCATGAAATACACAAAACTTATCTGATCTTCTTTCGTTGAAAGTTGGATCCCTTCGCATTGGTCTACGATACGGAACCCGCTCCTTGGTATCCTAATAAATTCGTTCCAGACTCTCATTCAGCTCGGTGTAAGTGGTGAATCGCGGCTCCCTCCATTGATGTTTTGACCTGTCCCCGTCATTCTCAGTCTTTCGTTTTCCTCTACTAGTTTGTGCGCCTTTCTCAGGGGGATTTCCTCCTTTGATTGCATAAATATCAAGCCCCTCTCCTTCTTCTCTTTCTGCATTCGCATCCTCTAATCGTAAAAACTTTTCTGCCTCATCATAGAATTCCCCTAGATCCATAGACGGATCTTTAGTTAATGAATTTTTGAATTCTGTACCGTCAGCTACCCCAGACACAGCTGCCATCACCACCATAGATGGATCTGCTCGATCCACCGAAGTTGCTGCTGCGTTGAATCGCGTTAGATAACTCCTCAAAGTCTCTCCGGCTTTCTGCTTTAGAGTTGCCAAAGTCATCACATTCTTGGGTCTTGCAATGTGAACCCTGGATTGCCTCATAAATCTCTCAGTTAAATCATTCCATGTTCCGATAGATCCACTCTCTAGTTGTCTGAACCATAACGCTGCAATATCTGCCAAGTACAAGGGAAAGCACCGGGCCATAACATCCTCTGATGCCCCCAGCACTTCCATATGCCTCATATACTTTGTCAGATGAACCGTGGGGTCCGTTCTCCCATTATACATGTCCAACGATGGTAACTTGAAATCCGGTGGGTTCCTAGCTCGTCTGATTGCTGGAGCAAAAGGACTCCTATTAACATCCTCCAAATCTTTATTTACCAAACCGCCTCTCATAGCTCTTCTAACCATCTCCGCCAACCTGTCATTGTCTCCGAGATGCAATCTTCGTTCATCACTTTCAACCAGCCCCCCGAGTTCATGAGTGAATTCTGGGATCTGCCCCCTTGACTGAGCGTTCATTCTTCTGCTACTCCCGGGTTGCGCAGATGCTCCTCTCTCTCTCTCCGAAATTGGATCAACGTTCTCCATATGCGGGCCTCCTAATCCAAGTGTTACGCCGGATGGTCCTGCTCCGTTTTGAACTCCATCAGCTTCTCTATTCTGTGCTCCAAGTTGTCCTATCTGCTGAAATAAACTCTAGATCAACTCCTCCTGTTTTTTCATCATTGTCTCCATCTCATCTCTAGTGATGAACATCGACGCTTGATTCGCTCCTGAAGAAGCCTCTTGACTTCCTTGGTGTTCACTTCTCTCGGGCCTTTGTTTCTTACTTGTTTGTCTTGTCATGGTTCTTAGATCTAAATTCTTAAGTCTTCAAATTCAACTTATCCTGAATCAGCTTTTCCCAGTGAAAGCACCAAAATGTTTGCGTCAAAATTGACCACAAACACCCGATATCGTGAAAGCACCCGTTTATGAACACAGATCAGCAACTATCAATATAGAACTCAGATCTAAGCAATCACAATCACAATAATTCACAAATAACAATCCCAAACACAGGATTTATAGTGGTTCGGCGATCTTGCCTACGTCCACTCCGAAGTTTATATCTTTATTGATATTCTCTTGATGATTACAGTTGGTTATAGCAAGTTACAATGGATTATAGCTTTGAAACTTGAATGCAACCATGATGATAAGGTGCAGAATTGAATCCGGTAGAGTCTTTGCGCTTCAGAATCCCAATCCCTGATCCCCGATCCCCTTTTCTGAATGACCTGGGGCTCTATTTATAGCTGTAGGAGGCTGATATTTCTCCTAAAAATCCGGTAGACCACTTCTGCCCCGTGAGGGGGGCCCCACATGCCCGACCTCAGGAAATTTGGGCCCACTTTGGATCGATTCGACCTCCATTCGAATCAATCAAGAAATCATCCAATCGAGATGAAATTCGGCGTGGACATTCTTCAACACGTATGTAAACTCCTGTAAAAATTTCATTGCATTTGGACTTATCAATCTCGAGATATCATCGATTCGAAGTGAGGTTCTTCGGCAGGTTGATTGCTTCGACTCGATCCTGTTCAAATCGATAGGGTCGACTCGATGACTTCACGTGCTTTCGTGATGACATGGTGCGCGTTCTTCGTGTCGATCCGCTTATCACTCCGGTTTGACTGGGTCGACTCTATCATTTTCGCTACTTTGACTTGGTGGATTCGAGGGAATGAATTCGAGGCAAGGTGCATTCGTATCGATCGTGGCCTATAACAGTTGATCGAACGAAGCCGTCTCAATCGTATGGATCCGAGGCCAGGCACAGGATGGTTTCGAAGTATACTTGCTTCACGGACTCGAGGTACTTTGCCCTGATGGATTCGAAGGAAGGCCATGGGATGGATACGACGGTGTCGATGCGGAGTCCATGGATTCGAAATAGGAGGAACTCGATGGATTCGAAGGACTTCCAAGCTTGATGGATTCGAAGTAGATGGAGTCGAACCGATGGATGCGAACATGATTTCTGGCCATCGATTCGAACTATGGGGTATTTTATGGATTCGAACTGAACAAGGGCTATCTCTCTCAAACTAAATTCATCATATTTTGAGCATACGAACTCGGATTGACTTGAAACTTGAAACGTTGGCTCTCGTGGATTTGCTAGCCATGTCCTATCAATTGTAACCGGATCCGGGCTTGGACAAAATTTATCGATATCCATAGTGAAGTAGTGTATAACCAATCTCTGAGGCGAACTGTCTCTTGTTTTCGATCAATCTTTTGGTATCACGGCTTTTCCAAAAAGCGGGATAACATAAGTTAATTTTGGAATTTATGATTTTGGTTATTAATGAAGTTTAAGTTAAGTAAGAAAATATGATAATTTGATTTAAATTTAAATTTAAAAATTATTTTTAAAGTGTAATGATTTTCTATAAATTAAAATATAGTTAAATAAATAAATGTTTAAAAATTGAAATTTGAAATATAAATTAACTTAGAAAATGTGAAATGTGTTTAAAAATGAAAAGTTAAGGAAAATAAATGGAATTTAAATTTAATTTATGACGTGGTACATTAAATTTAAATGTTAAGTAAATGAAATGTTATAAATTTGTACATTAAATTTTATAAGTGAATTATTAAAGAAATTTGATTTTTGTATGAAATTTCACTTTATAAAATCGTAAATTAAGGGGTATTTAAATGATTGTTTTTAAAGCAGAATATATGATTTTTATAAGTTCAAATGATTTAAATTTAATTTAATTTTTTATGAAATTGTATTAAAACTTGGAATTTAATTAACAGCATTTCTAAAATGCTATCATTTCTGAAGTAAAAGATATTACAGCATTTTGTAAATGCTGTAATTGATATAAATGAACTAAAAGACTAAATTGAATTATGGGCTATTATAACACTTTATAAGTGTTGTAGTTGTAGAAACTAAACTAAAACCTATTACAGCATATCTGTAATGCGATCTTTGTTAAAATGAATTATTTTCAAATGTAAATTTACCGTTGCATTTTCTAAATGCTGCGAAATTTGAAATTTCACTATTTTAATAAATTGAAGTAAATAAATTAATTCTGAAAATGGTAAAATTTTGAGAATTGTATATTTGATTATTATATATAATAACTTCACTTTTAAATGATTTAAATGGAATATTTAATTGGTTTAATTGGAATATTTAATTGGTTTAATTGGAATATTAAACTGGTTTAATTGGAATATTTGCTTTGATATATAAACCATTTTGAAATGTGATTTGAAATGGTATTTAAATTAAATAAAAACGAATGTGGTTTTGGAATAATATGATATTTTGATATTAAAATGAATTTGAAATGATATTTAATTTTGAAATGATTTTTGATTTACGAAGTATAAAATACCATTTTGGAATTTTAACCACGGGATGTCTTTAATTTATGATTTAACTGATCCTTAAAGGATGGGCGATCTAAAACGTCCTTTGTGTTATGGTGCATTACTACTACAGTTCACTTGAGTTGGTTTACATTATATAAGTATGTATGTCCTGACTCGAGTGTTTTTTGTTTTACTTTACACTCGGGTCAGCCTGAGTATTTACAGCTTAGCTTTGGATTTTTCTGGAGCTAGGAATCGCTGGAAATTCTACTTCTCTTTTTATCTATTCCCTTTCATTTTCCGCTGTTCTATTTCAGCTCTGGTATTTATAAACTTCTATGTATTTGAGATTTCCACCGTATATGTTTTTCAAACTGATATTATGTATTTTGTTATGGGATTTTGTTATAGTAGCTTCATGAGCTACTATGGTATTTTAATTTCCACTGCGAGTTATTCTGATATTTCTGCATCTATGATTCTGTGATTGTTTTCATTTGCTCCAAATTTATTTACAATGCGGTATTTTGAGTAATTCAAGTCCAATATGTGTGGATGCGAATGGCTGAAAATACCGAGTTGTTACACCCACTTACTAATTTATTCATATTTCAAACACTTCTTTTCCCAAACTAATTGAAATTTAATGAGTTCAGTGATTTTATTCTTTTCAAAAACCCTTCCCAAATATTTTCAAATTCCAAATCTCACTAGATTTCAAATCCAATTCAAAAATATTTTCGAAATAATATCGCTATTATTCCTCAAAAACCTTTGAAAATCATTTCAAACTCAAAAGGGATTTAAATTTTCCAAAATTTCAAATTTCAGATGCTTTCAATCTATATTCAAACATTACTTTGGAATTTTATCTCATTTTAATTATAAATCACATTATAATTCACGTTTATAAATTTCATTTTGTTAATTAATTTATTCCTTAATCTTTGGTTATAAGTTCAATTTTTTGTTTAACTTTCACTTAACAATGATAATAATTTAATATTATCATCTTCAATCAACCGAGAAACCATATATAACTATAAAAATTTACGGAAAATTATTTCTTTTATATACAAAAATAATTTGGGTAAAATTATTTCATTTTCCTTATTTTAAAACAATATTGTGTCGGTTTATCTTGTTCATGAGTTTAGAAACCCCTATCGATGATATGGGTCCCACACATCGACCAGAATCCATAAACACTCAACCGATAAGTCAATACAATATAAAAAAACAATTTTTATATTAACTAACAAATACGCGGTCATATCTATTATTACACTCAAACTCATTCTAGAGTACTACGGACTCTATGTTTAATGAGTAATCCCCACCAAAGCCAAGGTTCTCGCTTAACCTTCGGCTCTGATACAAATCTGTACGACCCAATTTTTCGACGCTCGAAAATTGACATCGATGCACCCACTATATCAATTGCCGAACAATCGAATGCTGGAAAACTGAACCATTATGGTTAAAGAAGAAGAAGGTACAAGAAGAAATAGTAAGCAATATCAGAATCTCATAAACGCAGCGGAACAACATATAATAGATAAATGACTAACTTTTAAATCAAAAAGACCTATATCTGCTTATAAGTTACATCATCAAAATACAATACAATCAACAACACAATTCAGGACAATTATAATATCTTGTCCGTCCAAAGCTGAATATACAGCTACATTGCACAGCATAAATATAAATCTACAGAAATATGCCTCATCATCTACCTCGTCTCTTGAGCTCCGTAGCAGTCCATCCCAAAATTTGTACTCTATAATACTCGGTTTGACCCGAGTCAGCGTGGAAAACCAGCGTGAGAAAACATACTCAATTGGATTATTAAAGTATTCAAACTCCATTTGAAATCAAAGGTATCTCGTAAGACCACGCCACAAATAAACATGATGAGTTTTTACCTTAATAACCAAAACATTGCTTATGAAATCCTATGATATTTTAGTAGTGTCTGTGATATCCTACAATTTCAAACAATTAAAAATGTGTTAATCCCCTTTATTTATTATTTAAAATTGGTGAAATTGTTATTTTTTTCAAACAATAATAATAATGTGTCGTTTTTAAATATAGGATATAAATAGATTTTAAATAGAATAATTATTTACAAATTTAATTTATGTTGTTTTATAAATAGATTTTAAAATAAAATTATTATTTTCAAAATAATAATGTGTTTGTTTAAATATATATATTTGTGTTGGTTTTAAATTAGATTTTAAATTGAATTTGAATTTGAATTTGGATTTAAATTTGAAATTTAAAAGATAATTATTTTAAAATATTATAGATTATAAGGTTTTTATTAGTATATGATTTGTTTTTATTATTTTATTTAAGAAATTTATTTATATAAATTTAGAAAGTACTTATTAATTAATGAATAATACGAAAGCTTTAATTTAACATCTAAAATAAATAAAAATGAATAATTACCAGTGTTAGCCTTTAAATCATGTTAAATACATGTGTAATGAGATTAAAATATGAAATTGACAAATGTTAACTAATGTAACAAGTGTCATCTTTGTATTTTCATTTTCTTTAAATTTTAGTAAATCATAATTTAGTTTATATAAAAATACATCTCCTCTTTCCCATCTCTTTTCTTATCTTCTTCATTTCAAAAGCAAGAGAAACAAACTCATGTTCAAAACCAAACCTATAAAACATTTATCAAAAGTCTATAACAAATACAAACCAGAAAACCTAGAATATTAAGCCTGTAACATTTTCAAAATATCAAGCAAAGTTTATCAAGCAATCAGCAGCATTCAATCTGCGATCAAAATCCAGGATTCATCTCTGTTTCAAACCTAAATAACAACTAAATCTTCCCAACAACAACTAGCTTCGGATTTTCAAATTTTTTAGTTTCAAAGCATTAGACTATCTCAACAAAAAAGATTCAGTTTTAAAATACCAGTTTTCAAGCCCTCTGCCTTTTTAAACCTTGAGTAAACATTTTATATTAAAGCTTAAGTAAATTAAATTCTGTTGCTTGTGAAATTTCTATAACGAATGATGCTTTGCTTGTGTGTGTATAAGTGTTTTTTCTGTATATATATATATATATATATATATATATATAAGTTGAATGTATATAGTTAATATACAGATGTGCATGTCTGTGTCATGTTTATTCTTCCCTGTTCTTGTTACAGGGTTTAAAATCTAGATCAAAATCCATTATCTCATCTTCTGATCTCTAATAGGGTTTAGTTTTCAAACAAGATAAGTTAGTTCAAACTTAATCCAAGTTTTAAAAATATGTTCAAGCACAATAGGAGTGAAATCTGCTGGAATCAAAATGTTACAGCAGAATTTTAAAACATGGTTAAAATCAAATGTTGTAATTTGCTGTTTCAGGAACATAACTTGAATCGACTTCGTAAAATATGATTTTTAAAAGGAAATCAGGATTTTTAATGCTGTATCGAGTGTGCACTTTGGTGATGACCAAAAGGTGGTTTTTGGGTAAATTCTGATAGCCGGAGATTCTACGGTGGTTGGGGTTTCGTTCGGAGGTGGCTGGGGAGTTGTCGAGGCAAGGAAAAATGGTGGAAGGAGGGTTAAGCCATCGTGGCGGCGGCGGTAGGTCGAACTTGATTTCAACCCTAGTTTATGTTGAGGTCGGTTTTGGGTCACTGCGGCATCACGGGTGATTCGAGTTTCTAAGGATTTGGGGGATAGCAGCGTCGAAGGCTAATGGAGGTGTAGCCAGGATTGCAACCATTCTGTTGGTCGGAGATATGGGTTCGAGGCAGTTTCTGGTGATGGTTCTGGTTTCAGTTTCGACCGAGTTGCTCGATTTAGATCGCGGGCTCGTGTTAATGCTTGAGTGGTCGGGATTGTTTGTAGAGGTGTTTGTCGATGAGACGAAGGTATCGGCAGCGGTCATCATCGTCGCGATCACATGTGTAGGTGCATGGTTGTTCTGTGGTGTCAGCAGTTTGGGTTTGATTTTGTCTCGAAGGAAAGCTTGGGCATATGGATGGGTGACTCGAGTAAAAACTCAAGTGGAACGATAGTGTTTTCAGGTTTTTAACTTAAAATAAAAACTAATTTTTTCAAAAATGGAAAAGAGGAAGGTGGATTTTACCCGGAGCAGGACTCGGGTAGAATTGGGGTTAACCCGAAGCAAGGGTTAAACAGTTTTTAGAAAGGTTTCAAAGCAAGATTTTGAAAATATAATAATTTAGTTTAAAAAATTTCTTATATAAGTTTCTTTTATATATATATGATAAATGTTTTCTTAACATTTGATTTGGAAGTTATAAAATTTGTTAACTTTAATTTGTTAAGTTAAATGATTATTTTATTTTAAAATTTAATTTACAATGATTTAATTAAGTAAATTAAAGATAAATGTTTTAAAATAGCTTAATGCTAGTTAAGTAATTTATAAAGATGATGGTTTGACTTAAAAGTTAATTAAGTTTTAATGATTTAAGATTAATTTAATTAATAAGATAAATAAAGAGTAAATAATTAATTTAATTAATTAATAATTAAGAGTTAATAATTAATAATTAAGGGCTAGAAATTAATTAGAGGTTAATTAATTTGTAATTAAGGATTATTAATTAGATAATTAGAGATAATGAATTTATAATTAGAGATTAATTAATTGGTAATTAAGGAAAATATTAATTAAGTAATTAAGATTGATTAATTTTATAATTAGAGATTAATTAATTAAGTAATTAGAGATTAATTAACTGGTAACTAAAAAGTGCTTAATTTGTAATTTAGTTTTACTAATTAATAATTAGGTTTTATTAATTAATAGTTAAAAGATAATTAATCTTTAATTAAAGATTAATTAAGGATTGGTTAACTGTCAGTTAAGGATTGATTAACTGGTAATTAAGGATTAGTTAATTTTTAATTAAGTTTTATTAATTAATAATTAAGGGATAATTAACTAGTTAATTAAAGATTAATTAATTGATTATAAAAAGTAATTAAGGATTAATTTATTTGTATTAAGGGATATTAATTAATAATTAAAGTTTATTTATTAATAGTTAAAGATAATTAATCTGAAATTAAAGATTAATTAATTGGTTTAAAGAGTAATTAAGGAATCATTAACTAAATGGTTTGTAATTAATTAATGATTGATTAAGCATTTAAGTTAATTAAAGTAATTATGATATGGATTAATAACTCTTGCTTATGGATGATTATTTATGTAGAATGTCTGGATTGGTTGATATCTATTCTATGATAATCAATGATATTCTATAATGTGATATTAGATATATCTGTGATAAATGTATGCTATTTATCTGTGATAAATGCTGTGTGAGTTCAAAGTATTTAATTGAATTAAATTGTTTAAACCTTAAACAACTTGGCCTTTAAGAAACGATAGGATTTCGATGAGACCGGGATCGGATATCAGATTTGATTATCCGAAAACCACATCGATCCAAGTTACGTTAGGTCGGGAATTCAAGTGAAGATCAAGTTGAAGACTCGAAGTGTAAGAGCTACCTGTCGTTAAAACTCTGAGGGTGATTCCAATACGAGTATAACGGAGATAGTGCTTTCAGGTTCGAGATGGAGATTCAGAGAGCAAGGGCTATTGTCGTAAACTCTAAAGGTGATTCCAAAATGAGTGTAATGAGATAGTGCCTTCGGTTTCGTTCGAACCCGGAACGAACTTGTATGGATTGAATGCTTTCAGAACATCTTCAGGAGGACGATGAGCATTCTAAGATAAATGTGTTCTATAAAGGTAATCGCAACCTCAAGCCTCATCAACCGCGAATGGCTAAAACAGGGGACGTGCAACAAGGCTAAGTGGGTAGCACCCAAGTAGGATAAGATTTACCCCTGTCTAGAGTCCCTTTTTATTCGGCTATGAGGGTGGTTGCTAGCTACAACCGCGGGGTTGTCTTATTCGAGACTGTCCAGTAAGGGATGGTTCTGGTCTTGTGTTGCAGGGGATTTAGTGTCACGACCCGAAATCCAATGTTCAAAAATCGACATCAAATACCTCACTTGTATTCGACTACCAGAGATTTAAACGTTGAACTCCAGTTCGGATGGAGCTTATAACAACATTAGATGAATATAAACAACGGAAACAAAATGAATTATCATTGATCACAACACAAATACAACATCGTCACAATATCCATTACAACATTGAACACTAACATTAGAGTTATATACATGATACAACAACAAATGATAACACCAAAGCGAAAAAGATAACAGAGTTATCACAACTTCAAGAGAGTCTTCAAAAGAAAGAGAGCGAGAATCCTAACTAAGCACCTTCAAAACCAAAAACTTCAAAGGGTTCCCAAAGCCAAAAGCTTCCAAAATCTGATAGCTTCCTAAAAGATTTCAAAAGATTCCATGCTAGCTCCAAAATACGGATAACCTGAAACTTCTAGGCTGCCCGTGAGGAAATTATGGGCATCTAGAGTTTAGGAAGGGAATAATAAACTCCGGGTCATTCATGAGACTGGTATGAGTAAACAAAAATAGTTGCTTGAACGAAAACAATTTATAAAAGTAATCTGTTATGCTTTTGGAAAATGAAACTACCATAAGAACTCCCGCCACACACACAATGCTATTGCACAATTGGAGGAGATTTCTTCTTATGTTAGTCAAACATGCTTGATACGAGAAAACTCTTTTTGATATTATTATTAGTGCATAGTGTAGAAAAACATTTTGAAACTATAATATTAATACTAGCCAGCATACAACCATTATTGTATGCCTACTATAGCTGCCAACTAAATAGTGGCGACCACCATAAGTAAATGGCATGTTATACAACTAAAACCGTACAAGGCTTGTATTGAAAGATTGGATTTCCAACAATGGTCAGGCAAAGGAACTTCCTACACCGAATGGATCGCCTCTGGAGGAACGCCCCCAAGAACCAAACTGGTTCTCTGCCAACACAAAGTCGGGTTACCTCTATAACTAGGTAACACCTACAAGTGTGCCATCTCCGGCCGTTACCGACCTTTATCCCAGGATTCACCAACAAATAGCAACAACCACACAGTTAAATATCTGGGCTCCATACCATGATACCACCTCTTATCCAGAAGAAAATGGACATACCCTAGGGGCGCGACCCCTGATCACCTTGCTGTAACATTCCTGTTTCGACCATTATCGGGTTATGAGGTTCGACGAAGTCTCGTCCAAAAATCTATGCTTTTCACAAAATCCATGCTTTGATCAACACATGATCGGCAGCACTCAGCATGCCACACTACCAAATTGGGAGTATATCACTAATAACCATCAACTACATAACCTTTGAGCTCGTACGTCTTAGAGAAGGGTGCTAAGCTAAGAGAATAAATTCACCGCCACTAACATAAATGTATTTGAAAGAAATCATCTTTATATCTCAAAGTGTAATGTCAAACATACAACCATACAAGTCTGTTCCGTGTTCAAACAGAATCGAAGGCACTTCTAGAGAATCCCTTGCAATTCGGGCATGCAAAATCCCGATCGAACTCCCCATCACAAATGGAAATCTCTACACTGGAGCAACTCAGTGTAGAGTCATTCGACAGGTTATCCTATCGTTCTTGAAGACACCCGGTCTTCATCACCGTCTTCAAATGCTATCCATTTCGTTGTATCACTATTCGAAATGGGTTATATGACACAAAGTCCTCTTCCGACTAAACCGAGTAGTAAGCACTTAATTTAAAAATGCGTGGATATGTCATTCACAATGATTCACCATTAAGGTTCGATGTGGGTTTCGGATAACCAACTGAAATCCGACTCCCTGTCGCATCGAAATTCAATAACCATTTTACGGGCCAATGGGTTTTCACATTCACACAGAGCTTAGTATAAAGCAATTCATATCACATGGTATCACAATCACATATCAGAGATATCAATCAATACAAAGCATTCAATATCAATCATCTACAATTAAGATGAATTAATCGTGTGATTATAATTAAATAATCACATAAGTATTTTCATTAATTATCCTTAATTGATGATTAATTATTCTTAATTATAAATTAATTAGTTTTTAATTACTAATTAATTAATCTTAATTACTTTAATTAATTAAATATTTCTTAATTAATTACCTTAATTAATTAATCCTTAATTATAAATTAATTAACCTTTAATTAATAATTAATTCACCTTTAATTAATAATTAATTAACCTTTAATTAATAATAAACTAACATTTAATTAATTATTCTTTAATTTTTTAAGTAATTATAAATCATTTATCTTGATTAATCATTTAATCATTATCAAAACCTTTAATTAATAAGCCTTATAATTAATCATTATTAACACATTAATTTATTCAAGAAATTAAGATAAATCAAAACATCATTTCATCTTAATTAATCACATTATTTATTTAAAATAATTAATTAATAATTATTGTCACAAGTTAAATAAATTAAAACTTAATTACTTTTAACGTAATTTTCTTAAATCCTTCATTAATCCAAATTTTAAACCAAAATAATTATTTAAATAGCATGGAATAAAAATGTTAAAAATTTAAATTTTTATTTAAAGTAAAATATTCTTTCTTTCAGCAACCTGAGACCCACTCGAGTCCACCCCCGAGCCAACATAACCTTTACTTCGAGTTTTTCCCAAATCAACCCGAGTCACTTTTCAAACCTACAAATTTGTTTAAGTTTTTAGAAAGAACCCGATACACACAGCAATCTACTTGAGCCAGGTCTCAAGCTAGTGATGCAATTATCAGAAGATAACTTCGAGTTAAAACCCTTTGTTCGCAAACTTAACCCACTGACACATACCAGAGGTATGTGTATGTGCACCGGAGCTGCGATGAACTCCAGCCAACCTCACCGCCTTCCACAAGTCCACGACCATCCACTTAAGCCTTACGATCACCCAGAACTCTTGAACGACGGCGAAATCACGATTGACCTATACAACCCAAAACTGTAATGAAACCGAGCCACTAATAATCATCTTGATCTTCCACCTCTAACCATCAGAGGTCACGCGATACCGGCCAGAACAACGTCGAACCCCTGTGCTCCGAATCCTACCAGCGAACAACTCGGACCCACTGACGATGACACAACAATGTATTTTCCGACCATGACCTGCCATGGGTTTTAAACCCTAAATCTATATCACGCCATTACCTCGGTGAATTATAAATTCACCAAGGATTTTTTTGATGATCCCCGACCGACAACAAAACTCCAACCTCGATCACGAGACCCAATCTGACTTTGATCGTCAGAAATCTCCAATAAACCCAAAATCATTCGACTTCAAAATGCGCATTCAATACTTCACTAAAAAAATTTGATTTTACTTTTGAAAATCATTATTTTTGATAACATTTCAGATGGTATACCTAAAACTAGAATTCATGATGTTTGAAATTTAACACATTTTGAATTTTGCATGTATTATCAATTTTCTAGAGAAAGCTTTGATTTCTTTTGCTTGAATTTATTTTTAAAACTTGAATCATGGTTAAACAAAACTTTTGTTTAGATCCTATAGTTTAATAAGGCTCAGAGAGGGAGCATTTTGATTTTTCTACAGGTTTGAAACTTGTTTTGTTTAGAACAGAAACATATGTCTGTTCTCAGACATGTAGAGGCAAATTTATATGCATATACACATAGACTTGTTCACATGCAAATGGTTTTCAACATCACTTCAGACATGATTACAAACAACAGTTAAAAACCTAGATTTAACAAAGGTTTACTTACCAATTAAAAATAGAAACAGAGAGCTTTTGAATTCCTAGAAAATGTATTTGCTTTTAAAAACTGGGACTGGAAGTTGATTTGTTCTTGATTTTAAAATCCTGAGTTTGATCTTGCTATAAATCCTTTTGTTTTGAATCTAGGATGCTTGATTCAAGTTGTTGTTGAAGACAATCTTTACTTTGAAATCTTTCTTGAATGTTTACTGCTGGTTGTTTAAGATTTGTTTACAGATTTTTAGCTTTGAATCCTTGCTTGCATCAGATCTTTGTGTTTCTGGAATTTGTTTTTGTTAACTTTGTTTTCGGTTGGAACTTTTAGAGTTTATACAGGTTTGTTTGCTTATTTCTTTAAAGTTTTTGAAAGGTTAAAAAATGAGGAGAAGAAGTTAAAATGGTTTATATAACCTTATTTTCAACCTTTTATTCATTTTCTCAAAAATAAAAACAAAAGATGACACTTGTTAATTTCTATATTTTATAGATTACACTTGTTAAATTATGGTCTAAGATTTCAACACTTGTCTTATGCATGCATAAATATTTTTATATAATTTCTAAATTATATTTCCTACTTTACAAATACATTTTCTTATTCGTTATTATAAACAAATTTAAAGAAAAAATGTTTTAAAACTAATTTCACATTAAATAAATTACCTATATATATTATTTTAAATCCAGATTATTTTATTAAGACATTTATTTAAATTTTAAATTCAAGTTTAAATTCAAATTCAAATTTAAATTTGAATTACAATCCATTTATATATGTATAAATCAATACTAATTCTATTTGTCTTGAAAATTTCAAATTAATTCCAAATTAAACTCTAGAAATTTAAATTAATTACTAATTTTAAATTGATAAAATTTAGGGATGTTACAGATTCCCCCTCTTAAGAAAATTTCGCCCTCAAAATTTGAAATAGAGAGAGACAAACAAAGAATATAAGAACAGAGAAAAAGATAGAGAAATGACTTACCAGATTAAGCCGAAATATCCACTCCGCAATTAGGATAAGGCTGCTGCATGCTGTCCTCTGTTTCTCAAGTACAGTCAATTGGATCACCACTCCATTGCATTTTAACTAGTTTCACAACTTTATTCCTCAGCTGCTTTTTATCATGATCAATGATTTTTATCGATTCTCTCTTTACTGCCAGATTTGGTGTGATCTCCAAATCCTGCTGCGCGGCCTCTTTAATAATGCAGTCTGGATCATGCATATATTTTCGAAGATGTGAAACATGATACACATCGTGTATGCCAGATAACCAACTGGGTGGCTACACTCGATATGCCAAAGGACTGGTCCTTTCCAGTAGAAAAAGGACCAATATAACGGGGTGCCAGCTTACCAGTCTTCCCAAATCTCGACACACCATGCATTGGAGATACTTTTAGAAATACAGAATCTCCAACCTGGAATTCTAATGCTCTTCACCTGCGGTCGTAATAACTTTTCTAATGACTTTGAGCAGTTATCAATTTCTTTCGAATAAAATCAACTGTTTCTGTGGCTTCCATAATCATATCTGGTCCAAGGATGAGCCTATCACCTGACTCAATCCAGCATGCAGGTGATCGACACGGATGGCCATATAAAGCTTCAAAAGAAGCCATTTCGATATTGGCCTGATAGCTATTATTATATGAGAATTCAACCAGATGCAGTGGTCCTCCCATGAACCACCAAAGTCAAGTATACAAGCATGCAAAAGGTCTTCTAAGATTCGATTTATTATTTCTATCTGCCCATCAGACTACGGATGGTAAGTAGTACTGAAGTTCAGTTTGGTTCCCAATGCGGCTTGAAATGCCTCTCGAAATCTACTAGTGAAAATCGGATCACGATATTTGACTATTGCTGGGTACACCATGGAGACGAACAATCTTTTTTATATACAATTCAGCCAAACTTGTCGTTGTCTAAGTAGATTTCACTGGAATGAAATGGGCAGTCTTAGTTAAATGATCCACGATAACCTAAATTGCTTCATTTCCCTTTCTAGTGCGTGGGAACCCATCTATGAAATCCATAGACACTTTATCCCACTTCCACTTTCGCACCTCCAATGGTTGGAGTAAACCCGCCATCTTCTTATCACTTTTAATTTGCTGACAGGTTGCGCAACGACTAACAAAGATAGATATGTTCCTTTTTATTATTTCCCACCAGAAAGTTCTTTTGATATCTCGATACATCTTATTAACTCCTGGATGGATACGAAGTTTGGACTTGTGGCACTCGTCCAAAACTTCACGTTTAAGATCAGGGATATCTGGAACACACATCCTGCCTTTCTATCTTATATTTCTCTATCATCGACTTCAAAGCTAGAATCTTTACCTTGACATATTCTTCTATAGATTTCTCGAAGAAACTTATCCTCTGTCTGCTTTCTTGCGATCTTTTTAAGAAGAGTAGGAGTGACAATAAGATGAGAAAGAATAGCATGTTTTCTACTCAAGGTATCAGCAACTACATTGGCTTTACCAGGCGTATATAGAATGTCTAGGTCATAAGACGCTAGAAATTCCAACCAACGTTATTGCCTCATATTTAAATCTTTCTGGGTAAAGAGACATTTCATAGATTTGTGGTCGGTGAATAATTCGAATTTTTCACCTAAAATAAGGAGGTTCTATTTAAATATAATTTTAAGTTAAATTAAATTTTAAATTCTTAGGAAAGCTGAAAGAAATTTTACCCAGAAGATAGTGACACAAGATTTTCAAGCCGAAAATAACTGCCAGAATTTCGAGATTGTGGGTTGGGTAATTTTTCTCATATGGTCGTAATTGTCTACTCGCGTAGGCGATTACTCTACCATTTTGCATTAGCACAGCACCCACACCATCGCCACAAGCATCTATGTAGATAGATAAGCCTTAGTTCCCGTTGATAATAGTGAGAACAGGAGTAGTGGTAAATCTCATATTCAACTCCTAGAACGCTTCATCACATTTCGGAGTCCAATCGAACTTAGCATCCTTCATTGTTAGCTTAGTCAATGGACTAGCTATCTTAGAAATTTTTTGAACAAACTTCCAGTAATATCCTGCTAAACCCTGAAAACTTCGAACTTCTTTCGGAGTAGTGGGTTGCTTCCAGTCTAGAATAGCAGAAATCTTGCCAGGGTCTATAGAAATTCCCTCTTCATTAACAATGGGCCCGAGAAATATAACTTCCTTGACCCAAAAATGGTATATGGAAAATTTGGCGAATAAAATGTTCTTCCTTAATATTTCCAAAATAATCCTTAGATGCTCAGCATGCTCCTCTTCGGTTTTGGAGTAGATCAAGGTATCATCAATGAATACAAGAACAAATTTATTCAATACTTCTCGGAATACACAGGTCATTAAATCTACGAAGTATGCGGGAGCATTGGTTAGTCTGAAAGGCATGACTAACCATTCGTAGAAGGTGTCTGGACCCCTGAAAGCAGTCAAGTGAATACAGTCTTCGGCAATTCGTAGCTGATGGAATCCTTGAGCTAGATCCATCTTTTAAAAGAATCGAGCGTCGAGCAGTTGATCGAACAGATCATCGATTCTAGGTAATGGAAATTTTTTTTTAAGAGTTAATTTGTTGAGATCATGGTAGTCCACACACAATCTCAAGGATCCATCAGATTTAGCCACAAACACCACTGCTGAACCCCATTCGAAAACACTAGGATGTATTAATCCTTTCTCTAGCAGATCATGGGTTTGTTTGACTAATTCTATCCTTTCCCTGGGTGCATTCCTACGACTTCCATGAACAAGAGGACGAGCATTTGGAATTAAGTCAATTATGAACTCAATTTCTCTATGCGGGGGTAAAGATTTTAACTCTTCGAATACATCTGGAAATTCCCGGACAATGGGTATAGACTCCAGATTAGGTTTGGGAGATCCCAAAGTATTCATTAGCTTATCTCTTTTAGGACTAAGATCCTCGCAAGAGATTTCATTGAAATTCCCAGATTTGGTTCCGATTAAAATCGTTCGATTATTACAATCTAGTTTGGCTTCGTATTTCGTTAGCCAGTCCATTCCGAGTAAGATTTCGAATTCATTAAAATCGAGAATGAAAAGGCTGATAGGAAACCTATAACAAGAATACAAGATATGAACATCTCTATACCATAGGCAAAGATTTGCAGGGCCACCAACTGGATTCTTTACGCAAATAGGCTCGTCGACAAATTCGAGTTTAAGTTTTAATTCATTTACGGTTTGTTGGGAGATAAAGCTATTTGTAGTGCCCATGTCGAAAAAAATTCTAACAACTCTATCATAAAAAATAAGGTTACCTTCTACGACTCCTTTTTCTTTGTCCGCCTTTGAAGTTGAGGGGTCATTTTTTATCGCGTACATTTTCGCTACTTGTGCTTGCTTCTTTTTCGGGCAATGTTTTGCTTCGTGACCTGAGTTGTGATAGCGAAAGCATTCCTTGATTCTTTGACTTGTCTTCAAAGGCTGATCTTTCTTTACTTGTTTCTTTGGCTTCTTACAATCGTTTGAATAATGGACCTTCTCTTGACAGTTGTAATAAGTAATATCTCTTGCCGAATTCTCCTGATTACTCTTCTTCTCCTTGCCTTGATCCGGTTTCTTCCCTTCGAACTTCCTTTTCTTCCAATTCGTATTGCTTGAACTTCCTTTCTCTTTCGGAACTTCCTGCTTATCTAGGGTAGCATATCGATAAGCCATATCGATCAAGTCCGAAAAGGATTCTTTTACATGGGCTATCATTCTTTCATGGTACTTCTTATTCATCCCTCGTATAAACCTTTCATTCTTCTTGAAAGGTGTATTCACAGACTCTGGACCAAATCGAGATAACTCATTGAACTTGTTCAAATATTCTTCAAACGAAAAACTCCCTTGCTTCAAATCCATGAATTCCTGGTACATTCTGGAGATACCAGCAGATGACATATATCGCAGCTCAAACACCTCTTTGAATCGACTCTAAGTGAACTCATCCTCCGGCTCATCCACCGTAGTAGTCTCCCACCAAGCTAGAGCTTCCTCTTGGAGTTTCCACGTAGCTATTAATCGCATTTGATCATCTTCTAACTTCAATCCTTTGAAAATTCTTTCGCATGATCGAATCCAAGCTTGTGATTCGATAATAGACTTGCCAGTGAATGGCTTTCCACCAAGTCTAGAAAAACCTCGATATATATCAGCCAGATTCGGCCGAGATTGAGTGGAAATAGCTGATGTTTCAGGGACTTGACCAGCTGTAGTGGTATTTCCCTATCCTCTACCTCGTTCTCTTCTCCCGCTCATTCTCACTTTCTGTAAATAGTAAGAAAATTTGATTTAGGTATACGGACGAGATATCTTAGGGAATATCAACAGTTAAAAGGAATAGACCAAGAAATTTTATGGTTTCGGTCTCTCGGATTATACTCATTCTAGGGTACACTTCACCCTACCTCTAATGAGCAACCTAATGTGTTATACCCCGTAGCTAAAATTCTTATTCAACCTTTGGCTCTGATACCACTTGTCATGGCTCGAAATCCAGTGTTCAAAAATCGACATCAAATACCTTACTTGTATTCGACTGTTGGAGATTCAAACGTTGAACTCCAGTTCAGATGGAGCTTATAACAACATTAGATAAATATAAACAACGGAAACAAAATGAATTATCATTGATCCCAACACAGATACAACATCATCACAATATCCATTACAACGTTGAACAATAACATTAGAGTTATATACATGATACAACAACAAATAATAACACCAAAGCGGAAAAGATAACAGAGTTATCACAACTTCAAGAGAGTCTTCAAAAGAAAGAAAGCGAGAACCCTAACCAAGCACCTTCAAAACCAAAAAATTCAAAGGGTTTCCAAGGCCAAAAGGTTCCAAAATCTGATAGCTTCCAAAAAGACTTCAAAAGATTCCAAGCTAGCTCCAAAACACGGATAACCTGCTTCTAGGCTGCCCGTGGGGAAATTATGGGCACCCAGAGTTTAGGAAGGGAACGACAAACTCCGGGTCAGTCATGAGAATGGTATGAGTAAAAAAATAGTTGCTTGAACAAAAACAGTTTATAAAAGAGATCTGTTATGCTTTTGGAAAATGAAACTACCATAAGACCTCCCGCCACACACACAATGCAATCGCACAATTGGAGAAGATTTCTTCTTATGATAGTCAAACATGCTTGATACGAGAAAACTCTTTTGACATTATTATTAGTGCATAGTGTAGAAAAACATTTCGAAAGTATAATATTAATCTTATCCAGACTACAACCATTATTATATGCCTACTATAGCTACCATCTAAACAGTGGTGAGCACCATAAGTAAACGGTAGGTTATACAACTAAAACCGTACAAAGGCTCGTATTGAAAGATTGGATTTCAAGCAATGGTCAGGCAAAGGAACTTCCTACACTAAATGTAACGCCTCTGGAGGGACACCCCAAAGAACCAAACCGAATCTCTGCCAACACAAGACCGGGTTACCTCTGTAACTAGGTAACACCTACAAGTATGCCATCCTCGGTCACTACCGACCTTTATCCCCGGATTCACCAACAAATAGCAACAACCACACAGTTAAATATCTAGGATCCATACCATAATACCACCTCTTATCCAGAAGAAAACGGACGTACCCTAGGGGTGCGACCGCTATTAACCTTGCCGCAACATTCCTGTTTTGACCATTACCGGGTTGTGAGGTTCGATGAAGTCTCATCGACAAACCTACTCTTTTCACAAAAGCCATGCTTTGATCAACACATGATCAGCAGTGCTCAGCATGCCACACTACCAAATTGGGGGAGTATCACTAATAACCATCAACTACATAACCACTGAGCTCGTATGTCCCAGAGAAGGGAGTTAAGCTAAAAGAATAAATTCTCCTCCACTAACAGAAATGTATATGAAAGAAATCAGCTTTATATCTCAAAGTGTAATGTCAGACATAAAACCATACGAGTACATTTCGGGTTCGAAAAGAACAGAAGGAACTTCCAGAGAAGCCCTTGCAATCCGGGAATCCAAAATCCCGATCGGACTTCCCATCACATACGGAGATCTCTATACCGGAGCAACTCAGTGTAGAGTCATTCGATAGGTTATCCTATCATTCTTGAAGACACTCGGTCTTCATCACCATCTTCAAATGCTATCCATTTCGTCGTATCATTATTCGGAATAGGTTATATGACACAAAGGCCTCTCCCGGCTACACCGCATAGTGAGCGCTTAATTTGAAAACATGTGGATATATCATTCACAAAGATTCACCATTAAGGTTCGTTGTGGGTTTCAGATAACCAACTGAAATCCGACTCCCTGTCACATCGAAATTCAATTGCCATTTTACGGGCCAATGGGTTTTCACATTCACACAGAAACCAATCAAAGATATCACAGCTCAGCACAAAGAAATTCATATCACACGGTATCACAATCATATATCAGAAATATCAATCAATACAAAGCATTCAATACCAATCATCTACAATTAAGATGAATTAATCGTGTGGTTATAATCAATTAATCACATAATTATTTTCATTAATTATCCTTAATTAATGATTAATTATTCTTAATCATAAATTAATTAGTTTTTAATTACTAATTAATTAATCTTAATTACTTTCAGTAATTAAATATTTCTTAATTAATTACCTTAGTTAATTCATCCTTAATTATAAATTAATTAACCTTAAATTAATAATTAATTAACCTTTAATTAATTATTCTTTAATTTTTTAAGTAATTATAAATCATTTATCTTGATTAATCATTTAATCATTGTCAAAATCTTTAATTAATAAACCTTATAATTAATCATTATTAACAAATTAATTTATTCAGGAAATTAAGGTAAATCAAAACATCATTTCATCTTAATTAATTACATTATTTATTTAAAATAATTAATTAAAAATTATTGTTACAAATTAAATACATTAAAACTTAATTACTTTTAACATAATTTTCTTAAATCCTTTATTAATCTAAATTTTAAACCAAAACAATTATTTAAAGATCATGGAATAAAAATGTTAATGTTATCCCACTTTTTGGTCAAAGCTGGAATATCAACAAATTGGCAAGGAATGATGGATATCGGGATTGGAGATCGATTGAAAGCAAGGCTGCGATCGATGTCGTCAAAATTTGGTTGAACTCCGATCGGGACGAAATTGATTGGAGATGATGATGAGGACTAGGAAAGGCTATGTTTCAAATTTCAGGTTAATCGGAGTTCGTATGAAGGAGATATGATCGATGCAAGGTAGGAAGAACATGTTGTTCGTATCCATCGGCACGCAAGGATGGTTCGAATCGATACACTTCGTATCGATCAAAGGCAAAGCAGGGTGAAGGGCTTCGAATCGATACACTTCGTATCGATTGGCATGGACAAGACTCGGTTACTTCGTACCGATCGGAAGAAAAGGTTAGTGGACTTCGACTCGATGACGGCATAGGTCTCCTTCGTATCCACAGGTGTATAGGGGTTGGTTCGTATCGATGCGCTTCGCATCGATAAGGAAGATATTGGTTCGAGTCGATACAGTTCGTATCGATCAAAAGGAAATGTAGGAGTTTAATTCGAATCGATACACTTCGCATCGTTGTAGAATAATGGGATGGATGTGCAGAAGTCCTTCGTATCGATCAGCGTTGGATCGATACGAAAGGGAAGTAGCGGTTTTGATTCTGGATTCGTACCTATCGATACGAAGAGGGCGTTCGAGAAGGATACGCGGGGAGTCGACTTCATGGATTTGAAGGACTTAGGGATAATGTTCATATCTATTTGAAACGATCGATACGAACAAAGGAAGAAATGTTCAACACGGCGACAAAGGTGGATCAACCCTGAGATTTCACGACACGTCATCGATGCGCACGCGCTTTGGATGGAGTCGAAGGAGATGGATTTGAAGCTTGGATTCGAACCAGACAGAACAGATGGATCCCTAATCTCGAATCGATCATAACTCAAGATCCACTGATCCAAATGCAATGAAATTTTTACAGGAGCTTACATACATGTTGAAGGATGTCCATACCAAATTTCACCTCGATTGGATGATTTTTTGATCGATTTGAATGGAATTCGAATCGATCCCAAAGTGGGCCCAAATGTCCTAAGGCCGGGCATGTGGGCCCACTCACGTGCCAGAACTGGTCTCCCGGATTTTCAGCGAAATATCAGCATCCCACAGCTATAAATAGAGCCTCTGGTCATTCAGAAAAGAGGATCTCTCGTATCTTTGGCCTTTCAACCTCCAGACTCTGTCGAATTCATTTCTACGCATCAATACTGCTGTTGTACTGGAAATTCTTCATATTTACTACTGTAATCATCTGTAATCATCAAGGATAATCAATAAAAGGATAAAACTTTGGAGTGGACGTAGGCCGGAGATAGTCGAACCACTATAAAACTTGTGTCTCTGTTCATAATTTCTAAATTGCTATTTGATATTTGCTGAGATTTGATATTTGTGCTTGAATATTATTGGTTTGTGTTCATACACTGGTGCTTTCACGGTACTTGGGGTTTGTGACCAATTTTGGCGCAAACACTTTGGTGCTTTCACTGAGAAGGACTAGCATCCGCTACATCGGATTTAAAGTTCAGATTTGACGAGTTTGAAAGGTTTGGACTTGAGGACAATGACAAGGCAAAGGGTTGAGAGAAGCCAACAGGAAGGAAGTCAACAAGCATCCTCTAGAGCTGGGGAAGGACAGGCTTCGATCTACATAACCCGAGATGAGATGGAAGCTATGGAAAATTCATTGCAGGAGAGATTGTTGAAAAGTCAACAGGAAGTGAGGCAGACTTTCTTTGAACAGATGAGAGCTGTAGGGACGCAGAACTTAGGAACAGCTACAGTAGCTGTGGATGCAGGACAGAGGACTAGGGTTATGGAACCCAATGGAGGACAGGATACGGAGCCAGAAGGCAATCAACAAGGGCTTGGGGGCAGGCCCGCAGGATCTAACACAGGAGGGCCTTTGGAAGGAGTTCAACAGGCCAGGACTAACATTGCTGCTAGTGAGCCCCATGAAGAGTATGTGCCAAAGTTCCCTCGGGGGCATGGGGGCAACCCCTAACAGACAATACCGGATTAGTGGAGATCATTAGAAAAACTGTGCGAGGTGGTTTGACCAACAGAGACTTGGAAGGAGTGAACAGGAGTCCGTTCGCTCGGGAAATAAGGATGGCTCAGAATCCACCTAAGTTCAATCTACCTAGCGTGGAGGTATGTGATGGCAAAGCAGATCCAACTGATCACTTGATGTGGTACACCAGACACATGGAGGTGGTGGGGGCATCGGAGGAAGTAATGGCACGATGCTTTCCATTATACTTGATAGACCTAGCTGCAATGTGGTTTAGGCAGCTGGGAGAAGGGTCTATCAGGACATGGAGGGAATTGGTGGAAAAGTTTTTGGGGCAGTTTCGGGTTCACGTCAAGAGGCCGAAGAATGTGATGACATTGACATCGGTAAAGCAAAGGATGGATGAATCGCTCAGAGCTTTTCTAACTCGATTCAGTGCGGCGGTTGCTTCAGTGGATCGGCCTGATCCATCGATGATCTTGATGGCGGTAGTATCAGGAGTCAGGGAGGATTCGGATTTCAAGGTATCTTTGATAAGAGATCCCCCATAGGATCTCGATGAGTTCTTTCACGAGGCAGAGAGGTTCCTTCGGCAAGAAGATGCGAGTACGGATCTAAAGTTAAAAAAGGTTATTGCAACTGAGGAGAGAGGACCATCCAGAAAAGTTTCGGATAAAGACAAAGGAAAAAGGAAGTTAGACGATGATTCTGGAAAAGATAGGAAGCGATGGAAGGATCCGAATTTTTCCACATACACAGGATTAAATGAGACGCTGGAGTGGATATACCAGGATACTCGGAATCGCCTTCCCTACAGAAGGCCGGCTAGGAGGGAACCATCAGAACGGAAGAGGACATCAGGAAGGCATTGTCTCTTCCATGATTTGGATGGACACGACACCAACAGTTGCAGACATTTAAAGGATATAATCGAGGAGCATGTCAAGAAGGGACTGTTGCCACAATATGTCGGAACTCGGAATGCAACGGCAGAACAGGAGCCGCCTACCTCATGCAACGATCGTGGGAGGCCCAGGAATGATGATCGATTGATCATCCATTGACCGAGATAATGTGAAATAAGTAGCGAACTACTGGCAAGCAACCAAGTCGTTTACACATGTATGGGGACGGAGATAGCCCCTAGGCATGCTCTGAATGATGATAAACTGCGATGCCATGGTTTGTGAAATTTATCTTTTGCTTTTGGATTGGACGCTGCTTTTCTTTATGGATTTTGGTTTTGGAGTTCGGATTGAGCTCCTGGTTTTGCTTGCATTTTTTGATTTGGATTTTCCTTTGGAAAATTGTTTTCGGTTTCGGATGCTGGTTTGGATTTCCGATTTTCTGGTTTTGATTTGGATTTTGGATTTGGATTTTGGATTGGATTTTGATTGGATTTTTATCCGGTTTTGGATAAACGGTCGTCGAGTATGGATTATGCCTGGCAAGGGGTGAGTCAGTTTGCCCGAACGTGGTAAATTGACTCATTCAGGTCGTCGAGTATGGACTATGCTTGGCAAGGATCCGGAGTGACCAGGATTCAGCCTAGGACTTAGGCCCCGTATTATCGGTTATTGTTTCAGGTCGTTGAGTATGGACTATGCTCAACAAGGGTCCGGAGAGACCAGGATTCGGCTTAGGACTTAAGCCATGGCATTGTACAACGTCCAGGGACACTGGACTACGGTCGTCAGGTGTGGATTGCGCTTGGAAAGAACCCGAAGAGGTTAGCTCAACGTCCAGGGACACTGGACCACGGTCGTCAAGTGTGGATTGCGCTCGACAAGAGCCCGGAGAGGTTATGAATTCGGATATCGACCCAGAGAGGTCCTGGATTCGGTTACTGGCTATAGGATATGGATGGATTTGGACTCGGTTGTCGAGTTCGGATGGACATGGAATTGGCTAAGGCTTTGGTTATTGGATTTGGAATTGGGCATAGACTCGGAGCAGTCAACGATGACATACTCTGGCGAAATGGCTATGGACTTTGGATATTGGAATCGGAACTATTCAAAACACGCCTTCTTATCAAAAGGCATGTTTTGGGGGGAGAAGTGTTATCCCAATTTTTGGTCAAAGCTGGAATATCAACAAATTGGCAAGGAATGATGGATATCGGGATTGGAGATTGATTGAAAGCAAGGCTGAGATTGATGTCGTCAAAATTTGGTTGAACTCCGATTGGGATGAAATTGATTGCAGATGATGATGAGGACTAGGAAAGGATATGTTTCAAATTTCAGGTTAATCGGAGTTTGTATGAAGGAGATATGATCGATGCAAGGTAGGAAGAACATGTTGTTTGTATCCATCGGCACGCAAGGATGGTTCGAATCGATACACTTTGTATCGATCAAAGGCAAAGCAGGGTGAAGGACTTCAAATCGATACACTTCGTATCGATTGGCATGGACAAGACTCGGTTACTTTGTATCGATCGGAAGAAAAGGTTTGGTGGACTTCGACTCAATGACGACATAGGTCTCCTTCGTATCCATAGGTGTATAGGGGTTGGTTCGTATCGATGCGCTTCGCATCGATCAGGAAGATATTGGTTCGAATCGATACAGTTCGTATCGATCAAAAGGAAATGTTGGAGTTCACATCGAATCGATACACTTCGCATCGTTGTAGAATAATGGGATGGATGTGCAGAAGTCCTTCGTGTCGATCAGCGTTGGATCGATACGAAAAGGAAGTAGCAGTTTTGATTCTGGATTCGTACCTATCGATACGAAGAGGGCGTTCGAGAAGGATACTCGGGGAGTCGACTTCATGGATTCGAAGGACTTAAGGGCAATGTTCGTATCTATTCGAAACGATCGATACGAACAAAGGAAGAAACGTTCAACACGGCGATAAAGGTGGATCAACCCTGAGATTTCGCGACACGTCATTGATGAGCACGCGCTTTGGATGGAGTCGAAGGAGATGGATTCGAAGCATGGATTCAAACCAGACAGAACAGATGGAGCCCTAATCTCGAATCGATCATAACTCAAGATCCACTGATCCAAATGCAATGAAATTTTTACTGGAGCTTACATACATGTTGAAGGATGTCCACACCAAATTTCACCTCGATTGGATGATTTTCTGATCGATTTGTATGGAATTTGAATCGATCCCAAAGTGGGCCCAAATGTCCTAAGGCCGGGCATGTGGGCCCCTCACATGCCAGAAGTGGTCTCCCGGATTTTCAGCGAAATATCAGCATCCCACGCCTATAAATAGAGCCTCTGGTCATTTAGAAAAGAGGATCTCTCGGATCTTTGGCCTTTCAACCTCCAGACTCTGTCGGATTCATTTCTACGCTTCAATACTGCTGTTGTACTGGAAATTCTTCATATTTACTGCTGTAATCATCTGTAATCATCAAGGATAATCAATAAAAGGATAAAACTTTGGAGTGGACGTAGGGCGAAGATAGCCGAACCACTATAAAACTTGTGTCTCTGTTCATAATTTCTGAATTGCTATTTGATATTTGCTGAGATTTGATATTTGTGCTTGAATATTATTGGTTTGTGTTCATACACTAGTGCTTTCACGGTACTTGGGGTTTGTGACCAATTTTGGCGCAAACGGTAAAATTTTGAATTTCGATTTATAGTAAAAATGGCTTTCTTTCAACAACCCGAGACCCACTCGAGTCCACCCCCAAGCCAACATACCCTTTACTTTAATTTTTTCCCAAATCAACCCGAGTCACTTTTCAAACTTACAAATTTTTTTAAGTTTTTAGAATGAACTCGATAAACACACCAATCTACCCAAGCCAGGTCTCGAGCCAGTGATGCAATTACCCCAAGATAACTTCGAGTTAATACCCTTCGTTCCCAAACTTAACCCACTGACACATACCAGAGGTATGTGCATGTGCACCGGAGCTTCGATGAACTCCAGCCAACGTCGCTGCCTTCCACAAGTCTACGACCATCCACTTAAGCCTTGCGATCACCCAGAACCCTAGAACAATGGCGAAATCACGATTGAGCTATACAACCAAAAACTGGAATGAAATCAAGCCACCAAAATTCATATCATTCTTCCACCTCTGACCGTCAGAGGTCACGCGATATCGGCCAGAACAACGTCGAAACCCTATGCTCCGAATCCCACCAGTGTGAACAACTCTGACCCACTGATGATGACGCGGTAATGTATTTTCCGACAACAACATGACATGGGTCTTAAACCCTAAATCTCTATTACACCATCACCTCCGTGAATTTTAAATTCACAAAGGATTTTTTTGATGATCCCCGACCGACAGCCAAACTCCAACCTCGATCATGAGACACAATGTGACTCCCATCATCAGAAATCTCCAATAAACCCAAAACCATTCAACTTCAAAATGTGCATTCAATAATTCATTAAAAAATTTGATTTTACTTTTAAAAAACCATTATTTTTGATAACATTTCAGATGATATACCTGAACTAGAATACATGATGTTTGAAATTTAACACATTTTGAATTTGCCCTGTATTATCAATTTTCTAGAGAAAGCGTCGATTTCTTTTGCTTGAATTTATTTTTAAAGCTTGAATCATGGTTAAACAAACAACTTTTGTTTAGATCCTATAGTTTAATAAGGATCAGAGAGGAAGCATTTTGATTTTTCTACAGTTTTGAAACCTGTTACGTTTAGAACAGAAACATATGTCTGTTCTCAAACATGCACATGCAAATTCATATACATATACACACAGACTTGTTCACATGCAAATGGTTTTCAACATCACTTCCGCATTTTTACAAACAACAGTCAAAACCCTGGATTTAAAAAAGGTTTACTCACCTGTTAAAAGAAGAAACAGAGAGTTTTTGAATTCCTGGAAAATATATTTGCTTTTGAAAACTAGGAACTGGAAGTTGATTTTGTTCTTGATTTTAAAATCCTAAGTTTGATCTTACTTTAAATCGTTTTGTTTTGAATCTGCGATGCTTGATTCAAGTTGTTGTTGAAGACAATCTTTACTTTGAAATCTTTCTTGAATATTAACTGCTGGTTGTTTAAGATTTGTTTACATATTTTTGGCTTTGAATCCTTGCTTGCATAAGATCTTTGTGTTTCTGGAATGTGTTTTTGTTAACTTTGTTTCTGTTTTGAACTTTTAGAGTTTATATAGGTTTGTTTTCTGATTTCTTTAAAGTTTTTGAAACGTTAAAAGAAATGAGGAGAAGAAGTTAAAATGGTTTATATAACCTTGTTTTCAATCTTTTATTCATTTTGTCAAAAATAAAAACAAAAGATGACACTTGTTAATTTCCATATTTTATAGATTACACTTGTTAAATTATGGGTTAAGATATCAACATTTGTCTTATGTATGCATAAATATTTTTATATAATTTCTAAATTATATTTCCTACTTTATAAAGACATTTTCCTATTCATTATTATATACAAATTTAAAGAAAAATGTTTAGAACTAATTTCACATTAAATAAATTACCTGTATATATTATTTTAAATCCAAATTATTTTATTAAGACATTTATTTAAATTTATATTCAATTTCAGATTCAAATTCAAATTTAAATTTGAATTATAATCCATTTATATATGTATAAATCAATACTATTCTATTTGTCTTGAAAATTTCAAATTAATTCAAAATTAAACTCCAGAAATTTAAATTAATTACTAATTTTAAATTGATAAAATTTGGGGATGTTACATTTAGGATGGATCCTCGGTACGGTGATCTAGGCCACGTACTGTGACGGACGGTACCCCAATAGCCCTGCCATTGATGGAAACTCGTTATCCCTACATGTCTTTACGGTTTTGATTGTATAACCCACTTTGTGGCTAGTATGCTGGAATTTAATCATGTAACAATTTCAGCTATGTGAATATTTATTTGAAAACCCTAGACCCTATTATAATATCACTGGATTTTCTATCAAACGTTTTAGTTAGCGTAAGGTAAAAACTTACCCACGTTTATGTGTGGGAAGTCTTACGTGATACCTTTGTTTACAAATGATTTTTAAAGTTAAACAACTTTAACCCGTTTACTCACACCAGACCCATGTATGACCCGAAGTTTATTCATTTTTTCTTAAACTCTTGGGTACTCAAATTTTTATGAGTAGCAAGTGATCAGGTTTGGCTTGGAAAATTTTGGAAGCTTAGAGTAGGAGTCCAGATGTAGCTATATCTATCTATTTCCGCTGTGTTGAAGTCTTTGTCTGTTGTATTTTGGAATGTAATGGTTAGACAGGTTTTCATAACTGTCTAACGTGATGATGTTGTGAAATTAGTGTAACTCTGATATAATGACTGTGTAATATCTATGTGATATATTATATTTTGTTCTGTTTCTGCTATGAGATTTTGATATTGTATAGTTCTTTCTTCTATCTATTTTATTTCTACCTATTTCTTTCTTATTGATGATGCATCTTTTTGTGGAATGAAAGGCGGATCGTCACATATGGTATCAGTGCATAGGTTGAGATAATACTTAGGCTCTGGAGTAGTGTCTATCTTGAGAGCGCGTATTTGTAATTTTTATATAACTATATACGTATCTAAATTTGTTGGGCATCTGTTCGGGTTTACAACATGAGTTCCAAAAAAGTTTTATATTTTATCTTTATTTAGTTGACCGTCTTATCTTTGTATACAATCCTATAGGTGGGGTAACCAAGTTAGATAAGATCTGTAGAGACTTAAGGCTTTCTTATATGTTTCATAGTTTTTCTTGTGACCTATTTGTATTGGATTTCAAAGGATTTGATTTTATTTTGGGTATGGATTGGTTGGAGAAGTATAGGGTTGTTTTGATGTGCGAAGAGAGGATTGTGTCTTTGGAGACTGATTTGGGAAGAATCACAAAAGTGACTTGCGATAATTCCGAAGTTCACTTGAGTAATCTTCTGCATAGAAGCGAGGCATCTCCAGAAGGCGCAGAGTCCATCAAGGTGATCAAAGATTTTCAAGATGTTTTCATGGAAATTAAAGGTTTGCCTCTCATCAGGAGATAGAGTAGCAGATCGTCTTAGTTTCGAAAGCAGTACCTGTTGTTCAGCCCAGTAGAAGGATGGCGCTGTAGGAGAGAGAAGAGTTGGTGGAGCAGACCCAAGATTTCTTAGAGGGGTTTGATCTGGCCTAGTTTTTTTTCATTTAGGGTTCTACCGTAGTCTTTATGACTAAGTTGGATGGATCTTTGAGATTCTATGTGGATTTTCGAAAGTTGAGTAAGGTTACTATTAGGAGTAGGTATCCTTTGTCCATATAGATGATCTTTTTGATCAACTCCATGAAGCTTATGTTTTCTCCCAGTTAGATCTAGTTTCGGGTTTCGATCAGTTAAGGGTAGCTGAGGACAATATCCCCTTGACTGCATTCAGGGGACCCAATTGTTTTTATGAATGGTTTGTTATACCTTTCATGCTGACCAATGCTCCTGCTTATTTTGTGGATTTGATGAACCGAGGTTTTTTCGGGATGTGTTGTATAAGTTCGTTCTTGTGTTCATCGATGATATAATAGTATACCTGAGTCTGAGGAGCACAAGCGGCATTTAGGCATAGTGTTAGAGACTTTGAGGAGGCTTGTTCTGATAGCTAAGTTTTCGGAATGCCATTTTTAGAAATCGAAGGTCAGATTTTATGTGGCGTATTATTTATAGTGAGGGTATTTCTTTAGATCCAGCCAAGGTAGCTACTATTCAGGTATGGAAGCAGCCGCAGACTCCGACAGAAGTCCACGGTTTTTTGGTTTTGGCAGAGTACTCCAGGAAGTTTATCAAGGACTATTCTAAGATTTCTTCACACTTAACCAAGTTGATTCGAAAAGGAGTAAAGTTTAAGTGGCCTCCGAGTGTGAAGAAACTTTCTTCGATTTGATGGCAAGGCTGACCAGTGCACCTGTTCTAGCTACTCCGGATAGTAAGAGTAAGTTTGCGTTCTACACGGAAGTTTATGTGTGCCAGAGGTGGATAAATTGACTCAAGAATGGTTAGTGCTCCAGTTTTGAGATTGATGACCAAGGAACATTGAGGATCAACGGAAGGATTTATGTTCCGAATTTTATGGATTTGAAGCTAGAAGTTCTGTTAGAGAGTCATCGCTCTAGGCTAATTATCCACTCGGGAATTTTAAAGATGTATAAGGACATGGAGAGAGTTTTCTGATGGAAGGGCATGAAGAAGGATATAGCTGCTCTCGCTAATGGATGTGTGATCTGTCAGTAGGTGAAAGGTGATCAACAGAAGACCGCGGGTTTGTTGTAGCCTTTGGAAGTTTCGAAGTGGAAGTGGGAAATGATTTCTATGTATTTCACCGACGGTTTGCCAAGGACCAAAAAGGGAAATGAAGGAAAATGGGTAATTGTGGACCAGTTAACCAAAAGCGCCCATTTTATTCCGGTTAAGGCAACCCGTAGTGCAGCATCTTTGGCTGAGATTTTCTTGAAGGAGTTTGTTCGACTGCATGGTGTCCCAGTCAGCATTGTTAGCAACCATGATCCTATCTTCACCATCAAATTTTGGGAGGCTTTGTAGTCAGTTTTGGGTTCAAGATTGAGTTTGAGTATAGCCTGTCATCCCCAGACCCACGGAAAGGCTGAACCGAATTCTCGAGAATACGCTAAAGGCTTGTGTTTTGGATTTTTGGTGGATCATAGGAGGACCATCTACATTTAGTGGAATTCTTGTATTATAAAAGTTATCAGGCGAGCATCAAGATGGCACCCTATGAAGGTTTATATGGAAGACTTTGTAGATTCCCATCCTGCTGGGTAGAGTTAGGAGATCGTCTTGTTCTTGGTCCAGTTTTGATCCGTGAGGCATTATAGAGGTAGAGTTTATCGAGAAGGGATTGAGAGCAGCGTGGGATCGCCAGAAGAATATGTGGACAAGAGACGAAGACAATTGGAATTTGAGATTGGAGATTTATTCTTTGTCAAAGTTTCCCCGATTAAAGGAGCGATTAGATTTGGGAAGACAAGAAAACTTACTCCAAGGTATATTGGTCCATTCTGAGTGCTTGAGAGGATTGGTGCTGTAGCCTATAGGATTGAATTGCCAGTCCGGATGGCTGAAATTCACAATGTTTTTCACGTATCTCGTCTAAGAAAATACGTGATCGACATATCTCTTGTTGTGGAGCCAGTAGTGCAAGAAGATTTAGTGATCGAACCGGACTTTTCTATTATCAAGCATCTTATCCAGACCGTTGATCAAGATGAAAGGCAACTAAGAAGCTAGTTAAGGTACAGTGGAGAGAGGATTCTAGAGTTTATACTTGGGAGACTACGGATAGTTTTGGGAAGGCTTATCGGGATCTGTGTCTGGATAGCTAGTGATGTTTATTGAATAAATTGTTTGTTAAATAAATTGCTTGTTTGGGTGAATTGTTGTTTGGTTGATAGTGTATGACTGATATGTTTGCTTGGATGGTTTGAAATAAAATAAAAGCTTTTGGATTATCTTTTGTTTTAAATTTTGGGGATGAAATACTTTTAAGCGGGGAGGAATGTGATATCCCAGAATTTCAAACAATTTAAAATGTGATAATCCCCTTTATTTATTATTTAAAATTAGTAAAATTGTTATTTTTTTCAAACAATAATAATAATGTGTTGTTTTTGAATATAAGATATAAATAGATTTTAAATATAATAATTATTTACAAATTTAATTTGTGTTGTTTTATAAATAGATTTTAAAATAACATTATTATTTTCAAAGTAATAATGTGTTTGTTTATATATATATATATATATATATATATATATATATATATATATATATATGTATGTATGTATGTATATATATATATATATGTTGGTTTTAAATTAGATTTTAAATTGAATTTGGATTTGGATTTAAACTTGAAATTTAAAAGGTAATTATATTAAAATATTCTGGATTTAAAATATATATATAAGCTTTTTATTAGTATATGATTTGTTTTTATTATTTTCTTTAAAGAAATTTATTTATATAAATTTAGAAAGTATTTATTAATTAGTAAATAATACAAAAGCTTTAACTTAACATTTAAAAATAAATAAAAATGAATAATTAAAAGTGTTATCCTTTAAATCATGTTAAATACATGTGTAATGAGATTAAAATATGAAATTGACAAATGTTAACTGATGTAACAAGTGTCATCTTTATATTTTTCTTTAAATTTTAATAAATCATAATTTAGTTTATATAACCATACATCTCCTCTTTCCCATCTCTTTTGTTATCTTCTTCATTTCAAAAGCAAGAGAAACAAGCCCAAGTTCAAAACCAAACCTATAAACCATTTATCAAAAGTCTATAACAAATATAAACTAGAAAACTTGGAATATCAAGCCTATAACATTTTCAAAATGTCAAGCAAAGTTTATCAAGCAATCAGCAGCATTCAACCTGTAATCAAAAACCAGGATTCATCTATGTTTCAAACTTAAACAACAACTAAATCTTCCCAACAACAACTAGCTTCAGATTTTCAAAGTTTCTAGTTTCAACGCTTTAGATCATCTCAACAACAAAAGCTTCCGTTTCAAATATCAGTTTTCAAGCGCTTTGCCTTTTTAAACAGTGAGTAAACATTTTATATTAAAGCTTAAGTAAATTAAATTCTGTTGCTTGTGAAATTTCTGTGATGAATGATGCTTTGCTTGTGTATATATCAGTGGTATTTTTGTGTGTGTGTGTGTGTATATATATAAGTTGAATATATATAGTTAATATACAGGTGTGCATATCTGTGTTATGTTTGTTCTTCCCTGTTCTTATTACAGGGTTTAAAATGTAGATCAAAATCCATTATCTCATCTTCTGATCACTGATAGGGTTTAGTTCTCAAACAAAATAAGTTTGTTTAAACTTAATCCAAGTTTTAAAAATATGTTCAAGCATAATAGGATTGAAAATCTGTTGGGCTCAAAATATTACAGTAGAAATTTTAAAACATTATTAAAATAAAATGTTATGATTTGCTATTTCAGGAACATAACTTGAATCGATTTCGTAAAATATGATTTTTTAAAACGAAATCAAGATTTTTAATGTTGTATCGAGTGTGCATTTTGGTGATGACCAGAATGTGGTTTTTGGGTAAATTCTGATGGCCGGAGATTCTAGGGTGATCGGGGTTTCGTTTGGAGGTGGCCGGGGAGTTATCGAGGCCAAGGAAAATGGTGGAAGGAGGTTTAAGCCATCGTGGCGACGGTGGGGTAGGTCAAACTAGATTTTAACCATAGTTTATGTTGAGGTCCGATTTTGGGTCACTACGGCGTCACGGGTGATTCGAGTTGCTCAGGATTTGGGGGATAGCAGCGTAGAAGGCTAATAGAGGTGTCACCGGAGTTGCAGTGGTTTCGGTGTTCGAAGACCTGGGTTCGGGCAGTTTCTAGTGATGGTTCTGGTTCCAGTTTCGACTGAGTTGCTCGATTTAGATCGTGGGCTTGTATTAATGCTTAAGTGGTCGAGATTGTTTGTAGAGGTGTTCGTCGATGAGACGAAGGTATCGGCGGTGGTCATCATCGTCGCGGTGACCGGTGCAGGTGCATGGTGGTTTTTTGGTGTCAACAGTTTGGGTTTGATTTTGTCTCGAAGGAAAGCTCGGGCATATGGATGGGTGGCTCGAGTAAAAACCAGAGTAGAACGAGAGTGTTTTCGAGTTTTAAACTTAAATAAAAACTGAGTTTTTTAAAAATGGGAAAGGAAGGTGGATTTTACCCGGAGCAGGACTCGGGTAGAATTGGGGTTTAACCCGAAGCAAGGGTGGAACAGTTTTTAAAAGGGTTTTAAAGCAAGATTTTGAAAATATGATAATTTCGTTTAAAAACTTTTCTTATATAAATTTCTTTTATATATATAATAAATGTTTTCTTAACACTTGATTTGGAAGTTAAAAAATTTGTTAACTTTAATTTGTTAAGTTAAATGATTATTTTATTTTAAAATTTAATTTACAATGATTTAATTAAGTAAGTAAATTAAAGATAAATGTTTTAAAATAACTTAATGATAGTTAAGTAATTTATAAAGATGATGGTTTGACTTAAAAGTTAATTAAGTTTTAATGATTTAAGATTAATTTAATATTAAGATAAATAAAGAGTAAATAATTAATTTGTTTAATTAATAATTAAGGATTAATAATTATAATTAAAGGTTAGAAATTAATTAAAGGTTAATTAATTTGTAATTAGAGATAATTAATTTATAATTAGAGATTAATTAGTTGATAATTAAGGAATAAATTAATTAAGTAATTAAGATTGATTAATTTATAATTAGAGATTAATTAATTAAGTAATTAGAGATTAATTAACTGGTAATTAAGAAGTACTTAATTTGTAATTAAGTTTTATTAACTAATAATTAGGTTTTATTAGTTAATAATTAAAGGATAATTAATCTGTAATTAAAGATTAATTAAGGATTGGTTAACTGTTAATTAAGGATTGATTAACTGGTAATTAAGGATTAATTAAGCTGTAATTAAGTTTTGTTAATTAATAATTAAGGTTTATTAATTAATAATTAAATGATAATTAATTAGTTAATTAAATATTAATTAATTGATTATAAAAAGTATTTAAGGCTTAATTAATTTGTATTAAGGGATATTAATTAATAATCAAAGTTTATTAATTAACAGTTAAAGATAATTAATCTGAAATTAAAGATTAATTAATTGGTTTAAAAAATAATTGAGGAATCATTAATTAAAGGGTTTGTAATTAATTAATGATTGATTAAGCAGGATTAGGTGATTAATTCTTAAGTAATTAATTTGATTTAAGTTAATTAAATTAATTATGATATGGATTAATAATTCTTGCTTGTGGATGATTGTTTGTGTAGAATATCTAGATTGGTTGATATCTATCGTATGATGATCAATGATATTCTGTGATGTGATATTGGATATATCCGTGATAAATGTATGTTATTTATTTGTGATAAATGCTGTGTGAATTCAAAGTATTGAATTGGATTAAATTGTTTAAACCTTAAACAACTTGGCTTTTAAGAAACGATAGGATTTCGATGAGACCAGGATCGAATATCGGATTTGATTATTCGAAAACCACATTGATCCAAGTTAAATGTTAGGTCATGAATTCAAATGAAGATCAAGTTGAAGACTCAAAGTGTAAGAACTATTTATCGTTAAAACTATGAAGGTGGTTCCAATACGAGTATAATGGAGATAGTGCTTTCTGGTTTGAGATGGAGATTCAGAGAGCAAGGGCTATTGTCCTTAACTCTGAAGGTGATTCCAAAATGAGTGTAACGAGATAGTGCCTTCGGTTTCGTTCGAACCCGGAATGAACTTCTATGGATTGAATGCTTTCAGAACATCGTCAGGAGGACGATGAGCATTCTAAGATAAATGTGTTCTATAAAGGTAATCGCAGCCTCAAGCCTTATCAACAGGGAATGGCTAAAACAAGGGAGGTGCAGAAAGGTAAAGTGGGTAGCATCCAAGTAAGATAAGATTTACCACTATCTAGAGTCCCTTTTTACTCGGCTGTATCGGTGATTGCTAGCTATAATAACGGGGTTGTCTTATTTAGAACTATCCAGTAAGGGATGGTTCCGATCTTGTGTTATAGGGGATTTAGGGTGGATAATCGGTACAGTGATCTAGACCATGTACTGTGACGGGCGGTACCCCAGTAGCCCTGTCATTGATGGAAACTAATTAGCCCTACGTGCCTTTATGGTTTTGATTGTATAACCCACTTTGTGGCTAGTATGCTGGAATTTAATCATTTAACAATTTTAGCTATGTGAATATTTATTTGAAAACCCAAGACCCTATTATAATATCACTGTATTTCCTATCAAAGGTTTTGGTTAGCGTAAGGTAAAAACTTACCCATGTTTATGTGTTGGAAGTCTTACGATATACCTTTGTTTTCAAATGATTTTTAAAATTAAACAACTTTAACCCATTTACTCACACCAGACCCATGTCCAACCTGGAGTTTATTTTGTTTTTCTTTAACTCTTGTGTACTCAAATTTTTATGAGCAGCCAAGTGATCATGTTTCGTTTGGAAAATTTTGGAAGCTTGGAGCAGGAGTCCAGACGTAGCTATATCTATCTATTTCCGTTGTGTTGAAGTCTTTGTCTGTTGTATTTTGGAATGTAATGGTTAGACATGTCTTTATAACTGTCTAATGTGATGATGTTGTGAAATCCGTGTAACTCTGATGTAATGACTATGTAATATCTATGTGATATATTATATTTTGTTCCGTTTCCACTGTGAGATTCTGATATTGTTTAGTTCTTTCTTCTATCTATTCTATTTCTATCTGTTTCTTTCTTGTTGATGATGCATCTTTCTATGGAATGAAAAGCGGATCGTCACATTGTCTATATACAAATGCTTATTCAAATACTTGAAATTCTTGCATTAATTAAATTCCAGCATAATAGATGTACAAACAAAACCATAAAAGCATGTAGGGAGAACAGATTTCCATCAATGGCAGGGCTACAAGGGTACCACCCATCACAGTACGTGGTTTAGATCACCGTACCGAGGATTCATCCTGATCACCTGCATCACAAGACCGGAGCTACCCCTTATTGGATAGTCCGAATAAGTTCACCCTGCGGTTGGGATCAGCAACTGCCCACACAGCCGAAATAAAGGGACAACTAGACAGCGGTGACCTTACCCTAATTAGTTGCTAGCCACGTAGCCTTGTGTGCACCTCCCCTGTTTCAGCCATTCCCGGTTGATGAGGTTCGAGGCTATGCATTACCTTTTTAGCGCACGTTCTCTTAGAATTCTTATCGTCCTCCTAATGATGTTCTGAAAGCATTTATTCATACAAGTCCGTTCCAGGTCCGAACGAAACCGAAGGCACTACACCTACTACATCCATTTTGGAATCACCCTTAGGATTAGTAGCGATTAGCCCTTGTACATCACTTCTCCATCTTCGACTCCAAGCTCTTGTCTTCCCCACGAAAAAGTTCAAACCGGACCGAAGTGGTTTGCGGGAAATAAATCCCAATCCCGGTTTCTTCAAAACGATCAACGCATTATCCAATATTGATAGTCGGTTATTTAACTATCAAATAGCATTTACAAACAACAATCAGACTTTAGATAATTTTCCAAATTATTTATTTCAGAATATTGTTCCAGGATGTATTTCCACTCTTCAACCCTTTGAAAAATAGATTTCAAATCACTTTTCTCTCTCGGAAGAAAATTCCCACCCAATTGTTTTATTTTCACTCAAAATCGCAAGCCTAAATATATTAGACTTTTAAAGTAATTTAAATCATTTTATCCAAATATATGTGTATATATATATATATATCCTAAAACATTTAAAATAAAATTATTTAAAACACTTAAAATAAAAACTATTTAAAACACTTATTATAAAAAAACTATTTAAAACACTTATAATAAAAATATACTTAACTTGAAATAAAACAATTTAAAATGCTTTATTAAAAAATATATACTTATCTCTCATGTAAAACTAAAGCCAAAATAAAAATTATTTTATAAGGTACAAATATTAATTTAAATCATAATACTAGTTAAACCCTTATAATAATGACTACTATAATTAATTTAAATAAATATTTACTTTAAAATTCTAAAACAATTTAAACTAATAAAATTTCTCTAAAACATCCTTTCTAAATCCACTTTAAAATCTCTATCTTATATATGGAAATCTTTCTTTTAAAATATACTTGGCTTTCCAGGGAGATACACTTTCCTTTCCACACCTTTAAAAATAAATCACTGTTTATTTTTAAAACAAATTACTTATTCCTTATAAATTCCCACCATAAATTTATACTTCCAAATATCCACTATATCTTGTTCCACTTTATAAAACCAGTTTATAAATTCCATAGTATCATACTCCTTTAAAATCACAGTTTCAAACACTTAATTAGTTTTCAAATCGAATTTCCAAACTAACTCCATTTTTGAAATAAATTCCCTTACCTACCCAAATTTATTTTAAAACCCATTAATTCCATATTCACTCCTATGTTTATGATTTAAAATCTTATTTAAACTGAAAATACAAATCTCATACTTTATTTCAAAGTTCTTCTTTTATTTCATCCAAACCATTTAAATCCTTAATTTTAAAAATAATCTTTTATTCCTTTAAATAATATCACTTAAGTTTAAAAATTCATTTATTACCATTTATTCAAAAATTCTCCTTTACTATACTTTGACTTTTATTAATTAGAATTTAAAAATCAACTTCTATCGTTTTCCAATTTATTCTTTAATTTATCCAAATTCTCTATAATTATTTTACTTAAAAATTCTCTCTTTTTATTTCCCTTCAATAATCCAATCTATATATTTTTGGTAATTCGGTATACCCAAATATATTCAATCAAACCATAGCATCCTATATTTTCAATTAATAATATAATTTATCACATATTATCAAATAAACCATATCATAGAATATTAAACAATCTAAATAATTTTGAGGAATCCAGTTGGATCCCTCCAACCTGTTTCCCTGCATCTACAGAAGTTAGCACAATAATTTGAAATACCAAACCCGCTTTAAGGCGCGATATTGAGGTATAAAGGGTCATCCGCTATTATGCGGGGCGCGTAGGGTCTCATTCGCTATATAATGCGAGAAATCAATCACTCCTATTATATATACATATATATATACATACATATATATACACACTACTATACAATATCACATCCAGACAATTCAAACAATCAACCAATAATTTAAATCCAAACTATTTAAATTAATGGTAATCCATATGAGTGAGATTAACTCACCTTTGATTTTATTTGCAACCCATTTCCATTCCGGCTTGTTTTCTTCACGATTTCAAACCTTGTATAAACATTATATGGTTTATTAATATTTGAATTTATCGAAAAGTCAGTTCCCTTTTAATAGTTTAACCAACAAAATTTAATTTAAACAAATTTTCTTTTTATAAATTATTCTTTGTAACTAAAATAATTTAGATTTAATTAGACCAATAAATCTTCACCATTCAGAATTAACCCGTAAATGAAAATATGAATATGTACATCTACTTTTTCGTTGAATCTACATATACTAGAATAACATATGTACATTTTAAGAATATTCCCTTTATAAATCCAACAATATTATATATATATATATATATATATATATATATATATATATTTAACTGTATGTATCTATATATTTTTTTGTAAATAACCAAAATAAATATCTTTTCTACTATAAATATTTTTCTTCTCTGTTGATCTATGCCTATTAAGATCAACTTAAAATTTTAAAAATGCATAACATACAAGATTTTCTTTACTGTAATATGTATTTCTTTGTAAAATAAAAATAAATAAAAACTGACTTTTCTCTTTTTTTACTGTGAACTTTTCCCTACATATATACATATATTTATTGAATAAAAGTATGGTTCTAAAATCTCTTCTTTGCCTTCATAAAAAAAAATTCCGGTCTATTTACATTTAAATTTAATTAAAATAAATTATAAAGAAAACCCAAAACTGATATACCTTACCCAAACCGAACGCAACCCTAACTGGAACACTAGCGTCGCCGACCATCCCCCAGCCACGCCCCCATCATCGTGACTCCCCGCCTCTCGAATCTGAAGCTCAAAATCGTCCTGCCGACCCAGATAATCACATTCGCGAGTCATGCGAACTTTAAAGGGTTACCGAGACTAGCCTCAAGTCTAATCCATTGCCTTCGATTCGAACACTTCGGCCCTTCTGATGCGTAGAGAGGTAGGGAGAGCCGACTCCTTCATTCTTCTCGAAGTCGACATTATTCAGCTAAGAGAACGTGTTTGATTTCAACGTGGCTTTGGTTTTGATATAGATTTGGGAAAGATTCGAAATTTGATCAGTCGACCTTCTATATATAGTTCGAACGAAAAATCGATTTCATTCTTTGGTTATGATTTGAATTCGTGAATCGACGAACTGGAAGAAGATCTTTATTTTATTTTTGAAAAGAGAAATCTGGGTTTGATTCGTTTTTAAAAGAAGAAGAGAAGAGGATCATCTCGTCCTTTGGCCACTTTAAAATTTTGAATTTGATTTTTGAGAAAAAATGAAGCGAGGAGACGAACGAATTTTATTTTCTTCAATTGCTCGGCCATTCTTTTTTTTATACGCATGTTAAAATGAAGGATGGGTGGTGAAAAGGCAACCACGTGTTGAATCACAGTGTTAAGTTTTTGACTGGTCACAATTATAAAATTTTAATTTTAATTTGAATTCAAATGTCTCGAAATCGAGCTAAAAATCTCGATCTCCTATCAACGTGTGCTGCTAGGCTTTTATAATGTTATACCCCAATTCCAAATGCAATGGAAAAGGTTTCGAGTCCTAGTTCGATCGTATGGAGAAGATAACTTTTTGGACCTTATATTTATACAGAATTTTCGTTTTAATTTTAGCGCGTTTACTTATTGTAAGGCCAAACGATCACTTCAAACACTACAAAATTGAAATCTGATAATAATACACTATTACTGATCCAATAGAACTCGTTTCGTCGAATTCGGAGACTGTGCCTCAGAAGGCTATTTTTAAATGTCGATTTAAACGATATAATTTCAAAACTTAACAGAACAGTTTCAAATTCAAGTTTAACACTTTTACTATCTTTAGTACAATCAATATAAATTTTACAAGTCTTTATATTATTTTCACCAAGCTTAAAATTTCAGATTCAACCATTTGCCTAGTTTCTAATTATTTAATTAAATAATTAAATCACTAAATAAATAGTGACATTTGAAATTCAAGTTAGAAAATAACTTTTAAATATTTAAAATCAATTAATATTCGAATTTCAAATGCCCAAAATCCCAGGTCATCACAAGTTACATTCTTCCCTCATTAAAACAATTTCGCCCCTGAAATTCCTCAAGGACTGAATCATGTAAAATAGCATATAACATTCTAAACTAACCAACAGTTAGTATGCAATCAATTTGGCAACCAATGGTGTACAAGTGCATGGTGTATCATAAAATATATGACATGTATGTAGAATAATTCTAATTCGACACCTCCCATATGAATGCTTCTTTTTTAAAATAGTTTTGGAAATATGGTGTAAACAACTAATATATACCAACAGTTCTATATGTATGCAAACTTTAAAAATCAAAATATTTTTTTTTTGCATCCAAATTTCCCACACATTTACAAATAGAAGTATATTTCAAACAATTTTGCATCCAATCCCTACCATTCAAAATCTTAGCATACCATTGCTAACATCGAAAATTTTGAAAAATTCAGTTTTCTAATCCTGTATTCTTATGTTTGGAAAAGGGTTTAGATGAAAAATTATGTATTTCCATCATTGTCTTGTGTATCCTTTTCCACTGTATCTTAGAACCTTGTCTTTTTTCCTCAGTTCTTTTTCAACTTTTCTAAGTAAAATCCATATAAGAAATTTATATTTTTAATTTTTGTAAATAGAGTTATTTTACTGGAATTTTTTGATATAACTAATTTTAATTTCAACTAGAACTTTTTTGTAAAATAAAAAGTAGATATTTTATTTTTAAAAAAAAATTATATTTACTTACTTTTTAAAAATAAGGTTTTTCTACCTTAGATATTTCGTTTGAAAACCATTTCAAATATATTAACAAATGTATTATTTTTGAAATTTTATATTAAAATCGTTTCAACTTTCATACTAAATTCTTTTATATGGGGCGGGCTCAGAATGGATTTTTATTTGCCCTTTCTTTTTTTACTTTTCTTCTTTTCTACTTACTTTCTTACTTATCTTTTCCTAGAGTATTACAAATCCAGCTACCATCTTGGAGTGATTACTACACAACTTCCTTTAGGAATTTCTTTAACTCTTATTCCAGATATCTATAACATATAGATTCCAAATTTTTCATTTATTTGGACCTACCATACATCTTTAATCGACAATCCTATGGGGATCTACAATTGTAAGCAATTTAGGCTCTATAAGGGACTCAAGTACTATCCACATGTCGCATTCATGCTCATCTTAAGTCGACGCCTTCCAACATGACCTATCTTCCGTGGGGTGATCGGGATAGATGTATATCTTCAACTTCCTCTATTTTTCCAACCAATAGTTGACTTATCCATCTTTTCATAATATGGTTGCAACTACTCTATTGTTTGAATTTACAGGATTTGGCGCGCGCACACACACAGATATATATATATATATATATATATATATATATATATATATATATATAATTAAAGTAAAATACAAATATGTTCACTCAACATTTCCTAATTCTTAAGACCGATCAATGTAAGCTTTGATACCAAATGTGAAAGCCCGCACCTTAATGTACCTGAATTTTCTCTAAATCGAAAACCCAAGTCCATCAAAGTATAGATCATTAGCTTTGGCATCTTACAAATAAACAAATTCATATAGAGCACTATCAATATAAACTCATAGCAGAATGATGAAGTGTAATAAAAACATATTTACCGACCGAGGTTGACACCTTTGTTATCAAGTGTCCTTGTAAGTATCGAGTATGCATAAATAAATTTGTGTCCACCATTCCTGCCTTGCATTAATACCTATCCCTCAAAGCTATTCTATGGACTGTATTGAGGGAGGGGTTAGAATATCATTCTGATGACTGCTAAATTACACGCTTTATACATAACACTTTAAGACTATTGCCTTTTGTCTTTTGTTTTACTTAGTTATTTCGACTCCATGTATGCGTACAATATTCCCCCATCTACCAAAAATAGATCATAGCCACATACATGTTTATATATAAATATATAAGTACCATAGTCCTTCTTGGACCAAGATACAATCTCCACTAGTATCCATAACCCAATACTTTGTCAAGATCCATCATCAATGTAGTATCATGCCCTCATCATCATGTATACCAAGGAACTCCCGCAGTGCCTAATAATGGTGCCACAACAGTTTAGCTGTATTTTATCTTGCCTTGGTGATTTATCTGTGTTCTTCTTATATGGACTCATCTCCATGGACTATGGCGGACTCAGCTCCTTGGACAACCCCATTTGTTTTAAAAGACCTCCATTAAGAGTTATCTATCCTTGTCTCCTAACAAACAAACTAGCAAACAACTATGGCGATGCATGTTCTAACTTGATCTATACGAATAGGAGGTGTTGCCCATTTAGGTGTAACCATTGTCTTTCCGTTGACCGCTTAGGACCGATGATGTTCTCGACCTGTGTGCAGCTGCTATTCTCAAATATGGTACACCGACATAGTATCGAGCCTTGCTCACCATCCCATTTAGATTGGCTAACGCAATCGATATTGAAGTAAACCCTACTTGGTAATCCATCACCTATACACGAGTGTATATAATTCCATCAGTCCTTCAGTCAAATATGTCCCACATTATATAATGTATATACAACCGCTGGTAACCCCTTATGGTAGATAGACTTCTGTAACACTACTGACCTCGCATTCCAACTCATTCTAATGCCTATGTCATTCTTATTTGTCTAGGTTATTATCTAACTTTTATAATTCACACCCATCAAAAATGCATACTTTAGGCTACGTGTATACATGCATGTGTGTGTGCACACGCACATATATATATGAACACACACACATATTTGCATGCATGCGTGCATGTGTATTCATACTTGTTTAATTATTACGCCTCTAATGTTCAACTGTTCATAATATTTCCTTGCTTTTCCATGCGTTTATTCCTTATTCAATTTAATGTCATTTACCACTTTCTTTAAATGATCTAAATATCCTTTTCCACTCCCTTTCTTCTTTTAGAATTTTTGTTTCTGTTCCTTTTTTACTTTTACTACCCTTTCTTGTGCAGTGGAATTTCCATTACCTTGTTATTTAAATTATTACTTGCCTACCTTTTCATTGTTTATTATTTGATTTCTATCTTGTCATTATTGCGTATATATCATTTGTTCTCTTAAACAGTTATTATTATCACATTTACAATTCTTTAAATAATCCTTAGGTTTTTTTGCCTTTTAATGCATGGAAATTATATTTCCCTTAAAAGGAAACATTAACATTATAAATATATATATATATATATATATATTATCCAAAAGGTGAATTTGTGTTACATTTGAATTCACAAGGAATTATCTTTTCACAGTTTTTGAAATAAACAGTACAAAATATGGTAAATATTCTTATTTTGTACATCTCTTTCTTTTAGGTGTATCACTTGTTATTTGAAACGATACACTTTTATTTATGAATCCACTCGATAATCTATGAGAACTTACATTGCAATCCTCTATATTCCAATGGATTAAAATAATACCTAAATCCTAATAATTTATTATGATAACTTCTAATTTACATTTTGCTTCTACAAGCCATTTAATCTGTTAATATGTAAGTTCTTCATAATTTATTAAATTTAGGGACTACTACTACCTAATAATTTCTAGATTCACATACGTGCAATATTAATTTAAGTTATCGATCACAGAATATGTATGCATGTTTTTACAGATTCATTGTACGTATATAATTAGGCTTGCAATTCTAAATTTACGTTAAGGCATACATGAATTGATTTATAAAGATATAAATTCAATATTATTTAAAAAACATAATTTCCTACTCATCTTTTAGTTTTACAAATCTCCAGATCTAGACATTGATATTTTTGTTTGACTCTCTTTTTCTTGTTAATGGAATATTTACCATAAGCATATACATACGTTTTAGAAATTTAAATTTGAGAAGAGATTTGAATTAAATTCAGATTTAGATTACGATTTGACTTTTCTTCACAGAATTAATTCACCCCTTTATTTTCTTCTCTTTCATTTTTCCCTATTCTCTAAATGCATATATTACACTGATTATAATTCCTATATTTCCTAGAATTTATGGAGAAAGGAAAATGATGGAGCTTTGCTCGTTGATTCGGAAAATATGAGAAGAAAAGTTGGGGTTAGTCCTATATTTATAGGCACAAAAATCAATTCCATGGGTCGTTTGAATAAACATTAAGCATTTATTTTATTCCTTTTATTTCGTGTGACTGATTATATTCTATCTGATTTAATTTATGTTAAATTTACTTTGTGGCTAATTATTTTTTAATGCTAATTAATATCATTTATTTCTTGATTTTCTTCCCTTCTATTTATAACCAAATGTGGTAAAAATAACCAAGAAATTATAGAAGAGAAACAAGTGAAGAAAAAAGATGAAAATGAGTAAAAAAGAGACAGAAACTTTACAGTGGATGGGCTAAATGTTGCCTATGTCCACATAGCTTTGTTGCAAATTATATAGCCATACAAAAACTGTTTTATGGATTGGTAATGATCCTCGAGATTATAAGAAATCTATGGAAATTCATAACCAACCAAAAAATGATCATTCAAACATTACCCTCATCCTCTATTTATAGTTGAAGGTTGCCGAAAATTCGTCCACCAAGTTTATAGCCATGTTCCCTGCATTTCGGTAGAAAGATGCTTTGAAGATCGTGGCCAGGTCATCCATTTTTATGGATCGATACCATCCATGGCTGAAGGATCGGTACCGAACCATAAGTTCACTCGATGCATATTCTTCATGGCCTTAAATGGATGTGAATGGCTTGTAACTTCATGTTTATCACCTTGATTGCTTTGCTAGAAGCTTGTTCCTAGGTGAATTAGTCAGATCAGTGGTGGAATGGAGTTCCTAGCTTCATGTATACGAGATGCTTGATGGTAATTGACTATGAATGATCCATTGAACCTTGGAATATATTACAAACATCATGGTTTGGATGTAGACAGGGTGATGGTTGATATTGGTGAAGATGTGGGGATCAGTATTGAACCCTTATGTAGGGATCAGTAACTATCCTCGAGTGTTCTTGTTTATGACTTTCAAACTTTGGTTGTTGATGCATGTGGATGTTGGCTTCCTCTTGGAGGCTAGTTGCTATTGTTTTGGGCTCTCTGCCTCAATAGCTTTCGAGTTGGACTAGTTAGATTCGGCCAAATATGGCCTAGTCAAAAGGGTGGACAACACTTGCTCGCAAAAGTACATCTTGTTTCCAACATGATGTGCTTTGAATTGAGACAAGTTGGGATTCCAACATCGGATTTCTGTTTTTACTTTGATTGGTTGTCATCCTTTCTTCGAGCCGTCTCGATGAAGTGTAGCATCTTTGACCATTCGTTGCAATGCCTTAATTGGCCCTTGCCTGCTGATAGCTAGCATTATAAACACTAGATTGTGCTCTTGTAATTTTCCACTCCAAATTCATAAACTTCCAACAGATTTCTATGTGAATTCCATAGGATTGAACTCATCAGCTTGTGATTTCAACTGTCAAGTGTCAGATATGCAGGTCCATATATTTAGTTTGATCATTGGGCTTTAGGTAGGAGTATATGCACAAAATCATATACATTCACATACATGCATATAAACACACATATCCTTGTAACAGACGTAAGCTTTTTGACCCATGAAAATCTACATTAATATGTCAACTATATTGTGTGCCAAGCAATTGAATGTCGAAAATCCCGGTCATTAGGGAAAAGAAGAAGATAGAAGACCATAAGAAAACTAAACAACATAGAATCTCACAGCGAACGAATAATATATAATATACAACAAATATTTAAACACAAAAAAATGTACTATGCATACACCAATGAGAGCACACTAATCTATTTCATCCCGGACTGTTATAACAACCTGTCCTCGCAATTGCTGATAAATACAACCAACAGACAACATAGAGGAACATAAAGAAATACATAGATATGTCTTGGATCTCTAGCTCGACTCCCGAGCTCCAATGCATCTAAAGCAATCTATGAATATGCTCGGTCTGACTCGAGCATTGAAAGGAAGAACACCCGGAACAGTCTGGTAAACCAGCGTGGGAAAGCATACCCAAATGGAATTTGATGTTTATCAAAAATATTTCAAATAAAAGTATCTTGTAAGACCACACCTCACATAAACAAGGACGGGTTTTTACCTTACAATAACCAAAACCTTTCCCATAGAAAATCCATTGATATTATAACAAAATCTAGGGATCAAAGTCAAATATGAATGGAGATGAAATGCTTGCATCCCAAATTTCAACATAGTTAGGTACAACTAAGACCATACGACGCTTATTAGAGAATGGATTCCATATAATGACTGGGCTACTAGGGTACTGTCCGTCACAGTGCATCTCTAGATAAAATAACACCGAGGACCCTATCGGGGTCCCCTGCCAACATAGAACCAGTCTACCCCTTACTGGATAGTACCGAATATGATCACCCATTGGTTAATGGACCCCAAAGCATATAAATGAGAGATAATATCGACTCTAGATAGGGATGATCATACCCCAATGGGAGTGACCTACTTTGCCCTACCACATCTTCCATGTTTTAGTCATTCCTGGTTGATGAGGCTTGAGGCTACGTTTTACCTTTTAATTGCACTTTCAACTTGGAATGCAAACACTGCCCTCTAGGAAATAATGAAATGCCAGAATTCATCCAGATAAGTTGTTTAGGATATGACATACGATAGGCACTACTTCTACTACATCCATTTAGGAATCACCCTTAGGATTAGTTGCAAGCAGCTCTTACACTTCAAAGAGCTCCGTTTTTAATTCAATCATCTTCAAGATGTCTTCACTTCGAAATGCTTGAGTTGGATTGAAGTGGTTTTGGTTAACGTGCCTGATTCTAGTCTCTTTGAAACAACATTCGATAGTTTTCAGTAAACTCAACCCTAGTTCTTTCGGAAATAAACGGTCAAAGATAAGAGCAAAGGTCACCTCCTAGTCGTTAGTGAACAGATTTCCTTATCATTTGTCGTAAGAGAATGAAATGAGATTTATACGCATAATACAGCATCATCAGAGATGACCATGCCATATAACTCACGTGTTTTTCCTAGATATTTCCAAAGTTACATTTTGGGTCTATATTTGAAGTCAGTTATTTCACCGTCCACAAACACACATCCAAATTAGGATTTAATTCCATAGGGAAAACCAACATTGGTTAAGCACGTAAGCAACAACTAACCTCTTTAATTAATCTTTTCATTAATTAAAATCAATTTGTAAATACTTGTGTCAAAATACTTTTACAAAGATATATTCACAAATCCCTATATTTTCGATACTTGGAAAATATCCATATACTGATCTCAACAGTATAAGTATATTTACAACACTGAGAATGATACCTTTTTAATTAATTCTAAAATTATTTATAAACTCCATATAAATATTTGGAACCATTTGTAAAACTCTGTTTATAAATCTCAAAAATATTTGTTAATAAATAATAATTATTTACTTCAAAATTCTATTATATAATAAAAATTATTAACAATGAAAATTATAAATGAATAATAATTACTAACTTTAAAGCGTCTTTAAAATAATAATTAATAATGTCAAACATTGTTAATAAAATAATAATAAATACACCTTCAACATTATTATAAAATAGTAATAATTAACTTGCAAAACATTATTAATAAATCATTATTTTTAATTTCAAACCATATTCATTATTTATACAATTAGCTTTTCAAAATATCAAAATATTGACAAATAACTTTAAAACAATATTAAATATAAATAACTTTTAAAACATTATTAAATAAATAAATAACTTTTAAGATAATATTAAATATAAATATACCACTTTAAAAAAATTTTAAACAATAGTTAAATCACTTAAATCATTGTTAAATAATAGTTAATCAATTAAACACATTTCTAAACGATTTAGAAATGATAATTTAAAAGGTTGGATTTGAATCATTCTCCAAACACAATCATTTCAAAAACCAAACGACAATTTATAATATATTTCAAAAATTAAATTTAGGCCAACAATCACCAGAGCACTTAACCAATAATCACATTGATTTTCTATCACTATAGGATTTTCAACTTTTGAACATATAACAATGTCACATCCAATAGTGTCAAACAATCAAGTTTGATATTCAATAATTACATAATAGGAATATTATTGAAAAATAAATCAGTAATGGCAAGGAATCGTGTTGGATCCCTCTAGCCTACCTTTTACATCACAACTTATATATATCAACATATATATGTAAATAAAATCAACAGTTGCGAGGAATCCTATTGGATCCCTCTAACCTGTCCATCCGCATCACAAAACAGTATATAATCATATAATATGGGTTATCCTTTACTATGTGGTATATAAAAAAGTCATTTGCTTCAAAGGCTGGAATAAAACCAAACAAACTGATTAAATTGAAAATCATCCAAACATCCAATCAACAATTTTTATCAACTATATAATATACTAGTTAACTAATATGGTGAGCTTAAAGCACCAAAATTACAATAATCGCCAAAGCATTCCGGTTTGAATCAAAATCGAATAGACGTTCAATCTTAGCCCAAATTATTACTAACTCCAAATCCATCCAATCCAACTCTATATCGTAGTATTTGCAAATATGATCACAGCACAATTCGTTCAATTTTGACCTCGTATGAAAAATTATACATTTTTTAAGAATTCAAGATTTAAATAATAAATTTTTTAAAAATAATTACAATTGTTAGCTTAAGTTAATTACTTTGCTTAGCCGGTAATTCTCCCACTCATTCTGACAAAGCAGGTCGCATGTGCTAAAAATTCAACGCCGCTGTTCCTTTCAAATTGCCGTCACTACAGTCGATCGTACGCCGACGCATCCACTCTGTTGGTCCTCTCATCCAGCCACTACTCGATGCCACCCGTCTCGTTGCCCCTATCGCCACCATTCGCCAGAAAATCGAACCCAAACCACCGCCACTCATATCTGATTCCCCCATCACCGTAGGACACGCCACACCGCTAAACTTCGCCAGTACCTTGCCCTCTTCTTCATTTTCGACTTCACTTCAGAGCACTTAACCCTCAGATCACCTGAATCGCAACAATCGATGAAAATTTGCTTTCCATTCATCGATAAACTACGACCATCTTGGTCATCTAATGATGATCTCCATCATCCAAGTTGCTTACTCATCAACGCGGACCCTTTCCTAGTTGAAGTCGAGGCATGAAAGTGCTTAAGGTGGCCACGATGAACAGGGACCATTGGATGAGGAGATGAATTTGAAAAGAAATGGGCGAACTCGTTCTCTTGTTGTGTTTGCGTATAAAAGGTGGTAAAAGTATTGTTGAATAGTGGAGGTATAATATGAATAGTGCAAGCATGGGTAGGGTGATGGCTTAAGTATGCCGGGAGGGGAGAGAGAGAGTGTGTGTAAAATATCTAGCTCGATGCGCTCAAAATCCTCAAACTCAAAACGAGGTGTGTCTCCTGGCATTCTTACCAAATTCCCCTATTTCGAACTTAGCAAAACTATTATCAGGCTCTAATTCGATCATATGCAGAAGTTTGCTTTTAAAAATGGATTCATATTAAATAAAATTCATGTAATAAATTTCTACATGTTTCGAGCTCGCACAACCACACAATACAACCAATCTTCATAAAATATGTTAACATAAAATAATTCACTATTATGGATCAATGGCACTGGTTTCGTCAAAATCTAAGACAGTACCCCGAAAGGATATTTTAACTCATTAATTAAAATGAATTATTATTAAAACAATTTCAACCACTTTTAATTACTTTGAATTTCTAGTTTAAAAGTCTATTATCGTTATTCTTATTTATTGATTTCAAATAAGATTTCCAAATTATTTTATTCATATTAAATCCGAAATTAAATTGTCCACTAATTCCAACATTCAATTCAATATTCAAATAAATCACTATATGTGAAATTTAAGTTTTTTGGCTTATAAAACTAATATTTCAATATTTCAAATTAATATTTCAAATTCAAACAACTGAAATTCTAGTTCATTACATCTCATGAATACACACACATATATATTTGTACTTTTTATTTTTTATAAGGGTTTGATACTAATCCCTGACCAGCGGTCGGTACAGATACCATATTTTGAGTGATCAAGCTATTTTGTAGCCAAAACTTTCAAGTTCGGTAGTCAAATATACACCAACCCAACACTTAGCTTCTTCACTTTCAATCACTTTTTAGCCTTTGAGATTTCATGCTCTCCAGGCCGCCATTTAAAACCCTTGCCCCCAAATTGGAGCTCTTGACACTAGCGCCTGCCGTTAACCCCACTACCAATTGCCTTGACCTCCAGGCTCCAGTGCCATTGATCCCCAAGCATGACCGATCTGAATCTTCACCCAAATACTCCCACGAACCTCAACTTTCCCTTTTTGGGTAGGTGGGAATGCCGAAGATTGACTTGAATGGTGGCCACTGTCATCGGCCACATGTATAAGAAGAAGGAAGATGAGGTTGGTCAATTCCCAAGGGAAAGGTTATGGGTTAGTACCACCCCAACTCATGGAAAATTTTGGCCAGCCTATCTTTAGCAACTTTGAAATAATGCTCAAGATTCCTCAAACAAAATTTTCTGAATTCCATGATGGGGTTATCAATGATCAGTCGACGACATGAAATTCATTGGGATAGTCAACGATAACTTACTTCAGATAGCAAGATAGCCTTCGAATGAACTATTGCACAATATTGGATTGTGGTATTGCACCACTGCACAATACTATAAATCGCATCACACCTCATTGGTTTTTCACTTTGGCACGGGGGTTTAGCCTTTAGTTTTCCTTATATCACTTGTGCATTGAGTTTTTATAGCTATGGATCGTAGATGTTCCGAGCATCTCTCCATGATGACGACAGGCCCATTAACATCTAGATATGTCGGATTAAACACTAGGTCGATTTTAACCATAGTTCCTGTCGAGACACATTCCACAATCCTTTATATCTCAACCTAAAAATCAACAAGCTTAACAACCTCTCAAAGAGGTTCCTTTTGGCACAGCAAAAGGTCCTGAGGTGGAAGTTGTTCCGGATGGTCTCGAAGATGTGGTTATATTGGATGACCCTGCATATTCTACTGCTTCTAAAATCGAGCAAGGGACTCTGAAGGGAATATGTGAGATTTGGCATCCCATTCGAGTATGTGCTAGTTGCTATGCATTATCAACGGGCACACCATCCCTCAACAAGGCACACTACATGTAATTGGTAAACGTGCCTAGTAGGGTGTCCTACCATCTAATAAATTCATTTGTCGAGTCTTGAACTTTATGAAATTGACTCCACTACTTCCATATCCTAATAGCAACGCCTTTCTGCATGGCGCTTCTATTATCTTTGCCCCACACTTGTGTTGTGTCCCAAGTGATAAAGAGATCTAATACTTATACAGCTTCAAATACCAAAAGGGAAACCATTCTCTTACATATTTGGAACCCACTAGATGTTGTAGAATTGTCATAGGAACTTGGAATAAATTAAGCTATTACAAAGATGAGTTCCTCTTTGTTTGTTACCCGCTTAAAATCACACAACGGGGGCTACCTAGACATAAGTCTTGTTTTCAATCCCTTCCATTTGAGGACACTTTATAATTTTTTCTACTCAAATCATTTTCTTTTACTATTCTGGATGTATTAAGGTGATTTAGCAACACGACTCTCAAAGACACTCTCAGGTTTCTTCTTGAAATTCTGATCGCCAACAAGGAGGTGAGAATACTCCTTACTGATAAGAACCACATGGCCTATAATTTGCTAGAGGTGGGCCACATCGTTGTTTAAATTCCAATGGCTACCGGTAGTGACGAGGATAACTCCTCTCCCGGGAATAACATTAGGACCAAGTGGTGCCCCAAGTTCAAAATCCTATAACTGGAGCTAAAGAAGTGTATGAGCACACTGAAGAAGGTAAAGGTGGAAGAGTAGTCCATGATGATCTCGAAAAAGGTCATGAGCCTTTTATTGACGATGACAACAATGGCTAAGAATTTCTTTTAAGGAAGCGACCCAAAATAAAGATCGTTATTAGGCAGACTTCCACAAATCCCCCACCAATCATCATAGCGAAAGAAACATTTATTTTGCCTTTTGAGGATTATGCTAAACTAGGGCTAATTCCAGATGAGATTACTTCTTTTAGGTTAGGCATTATAAGTCTTGGGGGACTTGGGTCTCCTATCCACCTTTAAGGCAGAGTACCATCCTCCTGTGTAGGTGAGATCACCCCTATCAGCAAAGTCCAAGCTCATCGTAAATCGAGGGAACACAAGGACACTCACATACATGCACTCTACTTTACTAAGATTACATCATGCTTTTCATCCTGTTAAAATTAGCTCGTATTAGTTTTATTTGCAGGTTCAATGGAGCACAAGACTATGTTTGATTCTCTTAAGAGTCAAATAGAGAAGCATAAGAGGTGCAACCCACATAAACATTCTCACTGCACCAGTCATGACTCAGATATGAACATTCACGTGTTGGGGTTGAGGGAGCCGAGATAGGGGTTATCACTCTTATGGTTCATCATCAAAGCAAAAATATAGATCTATATCACCTCCGCCCAAAGCTTAGATAGGTTCTTTGATCGACCCAATGACATCCCGCTGGAGGATGTTTTTCACGTCCTTCTTGGACTTCCCTTTATTTAAAGCAAACGTTGCCACCCTTAGCCTCTCAATAGTCTGAGCGGTCATCCAAGCTTGTTGCACCGGACTCTTCTCGCCATAGGGATGACAATAAAGCTATCAGACCTTCAATTGTGATGATAGAGCAACAGGTCGTTCGAATCTTCACATGGTAGATCAGAAGCATCGGTTTCTAAAAATTCACTATGACACCGTCAAGTTCTCTCTAGATTTAAAAGACATCCCTACACAAATCCAAGGTCAAACTACTGCTTATGTCAATGATCCTTATGAACAATACTTTAAACGGAAGAGACTTGCTGAGGTGATCTCCGAATATGCTAAAAGTAAAAAATAGAGGTCATAAGGCTAAATCTCAAGGTCAAGCAGGACAAGAAGACTATTGCTCATCTCGATGAGGAAGTCGTGGGGTTGAAAAAGTCATCGAAAGAAGCTAAGAAGAAAGTCAAAGACCTGACCAAATTGGTTAAGCTAGAGAGTTAAAAACATTAAAGTCAAATCGAGTGGCTTTTCACAAAAACCACCTTATGTTAGAAGAGAAGGAGTGCCTAGCAAAGTAGGCAGCAGAGTTGAAAGCGCAGCAGGAGTGCATGAAAGAATAAACTGGAGAAAGAGAACGAGGAAAAAGGCAACGCTCTCATGCAAGCTCATAACTACTATGAAGAGTTGTTGGATGGTCATAAGGAGAGGAAGGAGGCAGTAGCTCGTGTTAAAGGAGTGGATGACCAGGTCAAGGCTGCAAGTAAGCAAATTAACGAGAAATTCAAGCAAATCATCAACTGCTGTGCTAAAATAATAAACTTTTGAAATCTGGATTGCTTGACAAGGATTATGCCAAGGCTCTGGCCTTCTCATGGGAGCAAATAGTGGAAGAAGATAAGTAGTCCCTATATAGAAGTGAAGCAAACTCGGAAGAGTTGGAATACGAGCTTTTGAATGCAAGTGAGATTAAAGAACTTAGAGCAGGTAAGCTTATCCTACACCCGAAGCTGGCTATCGAGCTTCAAAAAAACCAAGGTGAAGGTTCCGGGACAACACCTCAAGATGCCACCATGGCTCTCACTTCAGGGCTTCCAACTGCCTCCATCTCTTAGAATCCTCCATACAACCCAAATGCACCTCACATAAAAATGAAAACCATTCTTTTCTCTATTTTGGATGAGAAATTTAATAGCACTCTGGCTCACATTAAGTCTTAAGTCTGGTAGAGGTATCTCATAGATCTTACCCATATTTGGGAAAGCTTATATGACACTGGTCAATTTTACTAATCTCTATTTTTATGTTTCTTAACTTTTAGTTCTACATGCCATCATCACCCTCCTCGAGGAAGGTTCCTAGCTAGGGTAGTGAGGATTAATGACTGAATCACCGTGTCTGATTTTTAGACCATTCCAAACATTCTAACTAGCGTGGCCACTGGACCTGGTGCATATTTGATTCATTCTCTCGAAGAGGAGATCACTAGTGATCTGTTGGAAACTCAGGCTAAGGATGAAATTCCCATTGCTGGGTCTTCTAAGCCTTGTTCAGGGCCTAACATGTAGGAAATGGTCCGGACTCAGATTTTATTGGTTAATGAGATTAAGAAAGAGCCGGTCAATTCATTCCTCCTCCTTTGTCCATAGCTTTACCTGATCAGACCATCTTTGCTCCAATCATTCTCCCCATGCCTAGAAGCACTCAAAGTGTACCTATGGGATCGTCATAAAGCACAACTTTGAAGGTCCATGGAAGTGGGGGAGAGGTAGATAGAAAACAGAGGAGGCTGGTGCACACTCCTTTGGAGAGGGTGACAAGGAAAAGAAGAAGAGGAAGAAACATTAGGTGTAATAGTTCACTTGTTTTTAATGTATAGCAATAGGATTTTCTTTTGCATGGGCTAGTTTTGTGTGGGTTCAGCCCCGCTTTTGTTTTAGATGCTTTGTGAAAAAAAATCAGTTTTTTTTTTCAAGCTTTGTGTTGATTTGTTTAAGTTATGATAAATGCGCTTGATATTACTATTTCTATACTTGCGAACCATTTCTCCATCACCATTAGTCAAGTTGTTAACCCATCTTGTTGGTTTGCAGTCATGTTCTATCATAATGGTGACCACAATTGTGGTCATCTTATTTTCATAAGTCAAAGTAACAACTAAGAGCGCTTATTCTGAGCGCCTTTGATTTACCATGTTCAAACCTAGGATTCGACCGAGTGTTGACCATTTGGAACGGTGGCTTGAACATCCTTCTCTAGGATGTTTGAACCAAGCCATGCTTAATTATGGGCATTAATCATTGCATTTCACCCAAGATGGTGATTTAGGCATCCTTTTTAGGATGTTTTGTCTTTGATTGTGCCTAACTATTGCATCGATCGGGGTTTGAATAAGACCTCATTGGACTTTGTGTATCGATCTTTCATCTCGCCATTCTATGGGCAAGGATTCAGTGCTATACCAAACTCCGAGCATGAGCTACTAAGGTGCACTATCTCGTCCTTCCCTTGTGTGTTTATACTCTTGGCCCTAAATCGTAGGTTGAAGGAGTTAGTAGGCATCTATCTCTAGACTCCAGGAGTAGTTTTACTTTGAAGATCTGATCATAGACCATAGAAGTTCGATTGGCAACAATCTCTGGGTATCACCACAATAGCATTATACATATGCAGATTAATTCATATTCGTTGTAATCCACAATTTATAGTTAAATGGGGATAGAGTAACATATTCATGAAACCATTCATTTCATATTCACAAGAAATGATAGATTTTGTCTTATTTTATCAAACTTGACTAGATATCTATGAAGTTAGATCTTAAGTGAAATAACATTGCAGGTGTTCACCATTCCATGCCCTCAGGAGTGAAATCCCATCGATGGTTGCTAGCTTAAATGTTCGGCCTCTAGGCACGTTCAATCGCATGTTGACCTTCCCAGCTCGGGCTCATGTTCACAAGGCCTGAGAAGATTCGTTTGACATGAAATCGCTTGTTTCAATGGTCCAACTCCTAACCTTGGTACTGTAGTATCGGAGGACTCGTTTTTGGTGTGCAGTTGCTCTCAGGTCAGCGTCTCTACGCTTCTCATCAATCATGTCGAGAGACACTAGCAGGAGTTCGATGTTTGTCGTAACAACCCAAATTTTTGATGATAATTAATTAAAGTTACAAATAATGATATAATGAATTAAATTTAAATATGGTGATTTGATTGATAAATTAGGTTGGAAATTATTTAAATTTTGGGCTTAAAGTGTGAATATGCGGTATTTGAATTTAAACATGCTAAAATATAAAATAAATTTTTATAAAAGGTTTTATGATTAAAATATAATATTTATTTTGTAAGAAATGGGTTTAAATAAGAATTTGAATTTATTCAAAGTTAGATAAAATTCAGTTTAAAATGAAAAGAAAAAAAATAGAAAACAAAATATTTATTTATATTAGCTTGGCCTATATTTAAATAATCGAACCAAAAACAATTCTTTTCTATAGACATTTCTCTTTTCTTCATAAAATCACACTCATGCAAGCGTTTTACAATAATTGTGATTCCTCCTAAAGCAAATTAGATTATCTCCCAACTACAAAAAAAAACAAAAATCAAACTACGTAAATTAGATAAAATTCTCAAGTTCAAATATGTGGTTCTCCATTAATTTTTGGTATCTTTTGGTGTGAAATGAAATTAGAGCGATGTCAAGGTGTGCGCATGCGTGCGAGGGAGGAGATAGTTTCCAGGTAAGTGATGATCACTCATGCGTATACCCTCTAATCATTTAAATTCTATGATATACATATTGAAATGCTTTGTTTGAATTAGTTATAGTGTACATCAAGTTGTAAGCAAATTGCATGAAGTAGAAGAAGAAATGCCACTAATAGGCAATCGACATCGCTAGAATTCCTTTTACCTAATCGATCTATTAGGCCACGATCGACCGATGGTGAGCTTAGGTCGACCGTCAACTCAACATTTATGTTGGATATCCAAGCGTGTGACCTTCTGTAAGTGTGTGCATCCCTATCGAGAGTGCATACATTGTTGTGTGTGCATATATATGGGTTGCTATGTGAATGTTATTTGCAACTGCATGAGTGAAGTTTTTTGTAGCCTATGCATGTGTATCGGTTTTAGAGTGTGTGTGAGTGTGTTTAAAGAGGGACAATGCTATGTATGTATGCTTTGTGTGTATATATATGTGATGTGTGCATTTGTTTTCTATGCTTAGGAGTTTCATGAGTGCTATGTTTTGTGGGTTTAAGTGTAGTTACCCTTCTTAAGTGTGTGGATTTTTGGGTTTATGTATGTGTTTGGGTTAGTAGGTGCAGTCCAGTGAATATATTCAAATTTATAATGCTATGTTTTATGTCAAAATATGGTTGTGGTATGTTTGTATTTCCAAAGTTTGCTCATTATGCATGAAAATGTTGTGTCTCTATTTGTGTGTTTATAAAAAATTTAGTGATTTATTGTTAAGGTGTGTATATAAATTCATACTAAATAAATTTAAAATCAAAAATGTAAATACACACACATATAGACATTATATATATGAATGTTAGTATCATTTAAGGCATAATAAATTTGTTTGATTGTGTTACTTGATGCATAAGTTTAAAAATTGTTTTTAACTGATAATATATAAATTTTAAAATATATTTGTATGACATTCTAAAATATTATACAAGATTTGAAGATGTAATTATTTGATTATGAATATATTAATTGTTTCAAAAATTAAATATTACTTAAAAATAGTATTTGATCATAGAGAATTATGAAATAATTTTATATGTGATATTCAACTTTATAAACTATTTTAGGAACATAAAATTGAATTCTCTAATGTATTAGTAAATATTTGATAATCGATAAATTTATAAAGGACCAAGAAATTTGTTGTTTATCGTATAGAATAAATTATATTTTAGTTTAGTTAACTAATTATTTAATATAATAAAATATATAAACGTTGGACGTACTAAAATATTTATTTCCTTAATTTAATATAAATGATGTAAATGATTTTTGTCAAACATTAACTTAGATGTTTTATAATTTAGATAATTTATTATTTATATTAGATTAAATTATATGAGGTAATGTTTATTTTGTATTTGGAAATATAAATTATCGTGTTTTATAAATGTGTTAACTTGTTTAAGAAAAAGAAAAGTTATTGGATTAAATTGTTTATACATGATATATATATATATATATATAATATTTCGAAAATTATTTAGTGATTGTAAATAATTAATTTACAATAGAATTCGAAAATTTGTTAATCTTAGAATATGTGTTTACTGTTCATTTTTAAATGTTTATTTTTATACAACATAAAATGTTGTGTGACTTATTCTTAAATATTGACTTGTTTATTTTATATTTGTCGGAATAATCTAACCTTATGTTAGTTTTCTGATCATTTTTTCCTATTTATTGAATAATGATTTTATGAGTAATTCACCGTTGATATTGATTTAATTAGTGTTTTAATATGATACAGTGATGACATCCTTTGATATAATTTTATAGTATTTAATTCTGTGCGATAAGAAATCCGAATAAACGGAGTTATAATACCATTTATGATGGGGCATTCGATAATATTTCTCTGGTTATTCTTTGGTTCCTTATACAGAATGGTATGGTAAAGAGTGTTGTGCATAATCAGTGAATTCAAGTTTAAGCATCACATAGTAGTATGGGACACAGTTGTAACGATCCACCTTTTTGCATAGTTTAAGTTGACAGTAAACTTCATATGTCAATTCAAACCATTCAAAAGGGAGGATTGTTAATGGGGTAAATAAGAAAATAAGAGAAAAGAGGGAAAAACAAAACAAAAAATCTCACAAGGGAATGACAAAATATAGTACTCAAATAAATAATTCATGAAGCTATTTTATAATATACGTTTGATTACACAATTTATACAACAATCAGAGTACCAACAATGACATATCAATAATGAATGAGGCAGACAATTACTAATAATATAATATATACCAAACTCCCTCTTCATCCTCTAAAAATAAAGTCTTCAACACTTAAATGCTCAGGCTGACCCATGTGTAATGAAAAGACAAAACACTCGAGTCAGAACTAAAAGATCTTATGTATGTTAAATCAATAGTAAATAAATATGAGTGTAATAGCTTCAGAGATATTTACGGGATTTTAAATCTCATATCCAGTGTATAACGTGTGTGCAATAACTTAAGAGATGTTCGGGATTTCCATCTCCTAAGGATCCTTTAAACTATCTGTATGTAGTAATATATGCTATATATGTAGTGTCTATTTAAAAAGTAAAATATTAAAATAGCGTTAAGGCATTACTCATATCTCCCTCAACACATTTTAGTAATGCCGTAGTCTATACATATTATGAACTCCACCAAACTGGTGGGCTATCAGGGAGCATTCCATAGGTATGACACAAACCAAAATCGTAGTGGGCTCGATAAGGCATATGCAAGGCACGCGAGGCAATGCCCACGGTAGGATTCTACCGTTCTGCATGCCCGGATTGGTGGTAACATATAACAGCTACTACTGCCTACCTTCGAACACACTTGCATAGTCAAATCGAGGGTAGCCACCAATCAATCACAAAGTAACATATATGGTATTGAGGAAGTGTGTCCGATAGGAGAAGCGACCTCACTTGGCCCGGGATAGCTCCATTTTAGTCATATCAAGCTAACTGGAGGGGGTCAGGGCTACGTTCTTACCTCATAACAGTAGCTTTCGCCAAACCATCCTACTTTGTTCTGGGTTCTCCACCATGTACACAGTTGTTAAAGTGGTTTCGGAATTGGCAAAGAGTATGAAAATATCCGATCCCGGTCCCTTTAACAACCAATCATTATATTTTTCACAACAAAGTCATTTTATAAAACATTTACAACAATAAATCCGAAAAAGCAATTTATACCTTCATATCAAGATATCCATATACTTATTCCAAAAGTATAAATATATTCATAAATACCGTGGAAGATTTCTTTCCATCAATTTCAAAAATGATTTATAAATCTCATTTAAACTACTTATAAACTATTTATATGCTTTAAAACCATTTATAAAGCTATTTATAAATTCCAAAACAGTTTACTACTCTTCCCCTTTTCATAAATTTCTATGCAAATTCTGTTAAAAAGTTTCCAAATCCCTTTATACAAGTTCTTTTATAAAAACCTTCCTAAAATCCTTTAAAACCCTTAAACTCCTTTATAAAACCATTATAAAATCCTTTGTATAAAATCTTTTATAAAAATCCTTTTTTAAATTCCACTAAAAAAATCTCTTATAAATTTTTATAAATTCCTTACAAAACCTTTTGCAAAATTCAAAAATCTTCTATAAAAATCTTTTACCGGTTAAAGTTATTGTATAAGTCTATATTTGTTATCTTAAATCAAAACTATATTTTATTGTATTAAATAAAGCTATATTTATTATATTAAATCAAAACTATATTTTATTATATTAAATTAAATTTAAAATATATATATTAAAACTATATTATATATTTTATTAAATTAAATTTTAAACTATTTAAAAATATTTTTTTCAAACTAAATAAAATTATGAGTTAAAATCTTAAATTTACATTTAAATGATATATTAACTTATAATTTGAAACTTTTAAAACATAAAAAATAAATTATTTTCCAAATATAAATTTTAAATAATATCATTATATCAAATTTATAAATCAAACATATTTTACTATTTAGAAAATAATTTAAAACCAACCAACGATGTCCGTATATAATTCTCTACCCTATGGTCAAGCGATAGTTTATGTATTATTTCAACTCCAAAATAGTTAAATTTTCTTGGTACATATCATTTCAACCCGTATCCCAAATCAAAATTTTCCAAATCAATAAAATTGATTGGATTTAACATTTCAACCCATAATGATTTTCCCTGATCTACAAGATCATTTAGGTATGTATCATTTCAATCCATAGTGATAACAGGGATATAAACATCCAATCATCCAAAATGTCAACAAATAAACACCCATCACAATCAGCATCCAAATCAGCTAGTAAATCAATAGTTAACTGGTTATCATTATCAGGTATTTAACTAACAATTTATATTCAATATTAATTAAAAGGCAACTACATTCAATGAAATTTAGTTTCAATTTAAATGTCAAATTAAACCACCAAACAGCAACCAATAATATTCTTATCACATCTTAAATTTAAATTTAACTAACATAAGGTGGTTTAATATTTATGAGCGGGTTAAATCACTCACCTTTGATTTATCGTCGATTTAAAATTCAAATAAAGCCCAAAAAATCCAACAGTCTCAGAATGCGGCCAAACTAGTTCCATATCGTTCGAAATTTTGATATGATCCCAACGAAAGAAATCGCGTCCAATTTCGACCTCGTATGAAAAGGTTATTCGAGTTAGAATTTTAAAATTAAAATTAAAATTAAAATAATGAAAGGCAATTTTGTACATTATCTCATCTCCCCCAATCACGTTCACGAACAGACGAAACCCTATAAGTTAGAGATAACCTAACAGCCGCCACCATGTTGACCTCAAATCGTCGCCAATAAGCTCACCCCATCCATGATCAGACCCCGCTGATGGAACCTCCACCTCTAGCCGCCTACTGGCTACACACGTGCGACCGTCCTGTCACCCTCCCTAGCTCCGCCGCCGCAATAGTTTCAAGGCCACCATGGCAAATTTGTGCACCATCTGACACAACTAACCACATGGATCGAAAGCCCTCAGCCTCCTCTGCGCAGCAGCGCCTCCCGATCGTCCTATCGACGAAGATCCACCGTCAAATTGAAAACCCTAGAATGGATGATCGAAACTTCATCAACGATTTCTGGCCAATTCAAGACGCAATTGCAAAATCTAACTACAGATATAGATTACGCGCGTCGAGAGCTTTCCAACGATATAAAATTTGATATGGTTTGAGGAGTATGAATTTTCAAATTGATTTTGAATTTGGGAATCAGGGTTTGGGTTGACAACCATTGAGTTAGAGGAAGAAGCAAATAAGAAGTACGTACAAAAATTGGAAAAGACAACTAGGTTTTAAAACATATATATATATATATATATATATATAGACAGATATGGTAAGAACAAATGGACGTATCAAATTTGGTCAAAACGATAACAACGACCTAAAAAGGCCGTTTCGTCCCCGAAACGAAAATAGGTCATCCCATATATCAAAACATAGGTTTTCGATATTTTAAACTCATTGGAACTATTTACAAAACTCGAATTCCATTGTATATAGAAGTTAGCGTTCAAAAATCAAATTATACTCTTTTAAATTATTATAATTGATTTCTACGCGTTTCGAGCTCGTACGATCAAACGATAAGTCTGATCGTTATAAAACTTGAAATCTTATAATAATTCACCGTTACGGATCTAATCAAACTAGTTTCATAGAAATCTAAGACCGTGGCCAAAATGGTTAATTTTCACATTAACTAATTAAGTTATTATTAAATTGATTTAATCACTTTTAAATTTAAATTTAGAAGTTAAATCGTTTTTGATTGCGTAGAAATTAATAATCTTTTAAAATAAATTTTCCTTGTTAAATCCAATACTTAAATATTACACTAATTTCAGCATTCAATTACAATTGTAATAAAGCCCGGTTAATTATATTTTAATTCGATCAAATTCTTTTATTTCAATTTACACTCTTATTATTCAATCATTTATTACATTCTTATTCTATAGTTATCATCTTAACTCATATTAACTGCAGTATTTTATTACATTAATTCCAACAATTGATTCCAACAATTATTTTATTCCTTATTTACAAATTTAATCAAATTTACTTTACATTATTTCAATTTATTGAAATTACATTAAAGTAATTGTCAATGACATTCAAACGACATTATTAAATCATATTCTAACAATTTTTCTACTTAATAAATCATAAATTTTAATTTCCCACAATACTAAATTTCAAAATCTTATTTAATTTAAATAGTTTTTAATTATCAAAATTTGCAGGTCGTTACACTCCCCCTCACTCAAAACTTTTCATCCTCGAAATGGAACAAGAAGGAATTAAGAAACTTGATATAATTTATTCAAATTATAAACAATTAATTTAAATAATTTAGTTTAATAAGAATTTAAAATAACTCAACTTTCACAGAAAATTCTAAGTCTTAAATTTACGAAAAATTTCGGTAGAGTCTCCTTTGTACGGATAGGTCCAAAAAAATAATGATATCAATAATTACAATATATATATATATATATCAAATTTCAATTATAAACATCCCAAACCATGGGAAAAATAATAAAACATCGCTCCAAAACCATAATCTAAAAACATACCTATTTTTTGGGCAAACACTTTGTTTATGAAACCAAAAGTAGTAGCTATTGCTTCCATAAACCTGTATTTCACTTATATAATCTGAAGAGTTAAAATTATGTAAAAGAATAATATTTTAGTTATTTCGATTAATAGCACAAACAACATGTCTTATATAAAAATCTCACGCAAACAAAAAGAAGACAACCATCATATGTAACAAAACAAATCAATCATACATCCATAGCAACCAAACTAATGGTTTGTCCAGGTTCAGAAACTTTTCATCATCCAAGAGTGATAAATAACTACCAGGTGTACCTTATGCTCAGAAGCATTTGGTAATTACTTAATAGACTATTTAAAAAACCTTGAACAATTTGAAGTTTCATTTCCTAAACTTTCTACAAGCCAACAACATAGAACTTAAATATTATGTAAGTTTATTCTATTAGTTTCTTTTCACATCATTACATACCTTTTATTTATCTTTCTTCTCATGAAGTATTATCTTTTTTTCAAATTTACTTCTTTCATATATAGTATTATTGAATATTAAATCTATTTCTGAATCATTTCAACCTTTTCTAAAGTTATAATCATTTACTTAATATAGTATTCACTTTTACTATTCACTTTAATTATAAATAACTTCGAACATTACTTAAGTTTACAATATTCTTATACATCTTAATTTTTTTTATAAACATATATTCATTTTGTAACATTTTTGTTATTAAGCTTTTGCTTGTATAATATTCTATTACATATTCATATCAACATTTCAACTTTTTACATATTTCGGGTATGTTTTTATTATGTATTTAGAATGTAATTGAATGTTATACAAATTCATCTTATTCGTTTTAGCTAGCTAAAATATTCAATAATTTACATCTTCTAAATTTCATTACCCTATAATTTACAAGTGACAAATCTCCAAATTCTTAACAGTTTCGTTAATCATTTGGCTTCTAATTTCTTATTTTTCGTTTTAAATGTTTCCAACTATTAAATAGTCAAGATTTCATTTCCTTATAATAATTAAAAATCATTGGTTAAAAGAAATTTAAGAACTAATACTGGATTCATTTCAAATCATCTTGAAATAATATATAATTGTATCTTTTAATATAGAACTATAGTGGTTTTCCCACTTCGAAACTCGAAAATTAATGTCGATGATGTCGCGATCATCACTGAAGTTATTTTCCAGCGATAGAAGAGGGGAGTATGGAACTTATTTCCTTTTTAAAAATCCTTTTAAAACATTTCTTTCAAACCACATTGAAATATTTATATCCGAAAATACTTCCAAAATCTTCGAAAACCAATTTCAAAACCCCAGAACATAAGTTCTCAAATTTCCACTTTATATTCACTTTATTTGTAAATCCTATTTTGCAACCAATATTTATGAATATTCACTTCCTAACAAACAAATATATCACATAAAACTATATCCATTTATAAAAATTAAATATAATACTAGGTGAAATCATTTCATTTACCTATATTTCAAAAACAATGTTGTGTCAGTCTGCCCTATTAAGTGTTTAGACATCCCTATCGATGCCATAATGTCCTATGTACCGACCAGAATTCATAAATACTCAACCAAACAAATTAACATCATATAAAAATATTTTTGTATAACACTAACGAATATGATCTCTCGTATATATACTCTCAAACTCATTCTAGGGTATTAATAACCCTATCGCAAATGTGTTAACCGGAACAGGCTAAGGTATCCATAAACCAAATCTCTAACACCAACTGTAATGACCCTCCTTTTTGGACGGTTTAAATCGATAATAAACCACACATGTCTAGTCAAACCATTCAAAAGGGAGGATTGTTAATGGGGTAGATAATAAAATAAGAGAAATGAAGGAAAAACAAAACATAGGATCTCACAACGGAATGAAAAAAATATGATACTCAAATAAACAGTTCATGAAGCTATTTTATAATACACATTTGATTTCATAATTTATACAACAATTAGAAAACCAACAATGGCATATCAAAAATGATGCAGCGAAAAATTACTAATAATATAATATGTACAAAACTCCATCTTCGTCCCCCAAAAATAAAGTCTTCAACACTGAAATGCTCAGGCTAACACGAGCATAATAAAAGATAAAACACTCGAGTTGAAACTAAAAGATCTTATGTAAGTTAAATCAACAGTAAATAAATATGAGTGTAATGCTTCATAGATGCTTATAGGATTTTACATCTTCTATCCAGTGTATAATGCACGTGCAATAACTTAAGAGATGTTTGGGATTTCCATCTCCTAAGGATCTGTTAAATTATCTATATGTAGTAATGTACGTTGTATATATATATGCAGTGTCTATCAGTAAAGTAAAGTATTAAAATAGTGTTACGGCGTTACCCATATCCCCCTTAACATATTTTATAAATGTCGTAGTCTATATAGTACTGTAAACTCCACCAAACCGATGGGCTATCAGGGGGCACTCCATTGGTACGATACAAACCAAAATTGTAGTGGGCTCGATGAGGCATATGATAAGGCACACGAGGTAATGCCAAAGGTAGGATTCTACCATGTTGCACATCCGGACTGGTATAACGCATAGCAGTTACTACTACCCACCTCAGAACACATTCCCATAATCAAACCGAGGGTGGCCACCAATCAATCACAAAGTAATATATATGGTATCGAAGAAGCATGTTCGATAGGAGGAGTGACCTCAGTTGGCCCGGGATAGCTCCTGTTTTAGTCATATCAAGTTGACCCGAAGGGATCAAGGCTACGTTCTTACCTCATAACAGTAGCGTTCGCCAAAGCATCCTACTTCGTTCTGGATTCTCCACCACGTACAAAGTTGTTAAAGTGGTTTTGGAATTGGCAGAGAGTATGACAATATCCGAACCCGGCCTCTTTAACAACCAATCGTTGTATTTTCTACATCATGGTCATTTTATAAAACATTTATAATAATAAATCCAAGGAAGCAATTTATACCTTCATATAAAGATATCCATATAATTATTCCAAAAGTATAAATATATTCATAAATATCGAGGAAGATTTCTTTCCATCAATTTCGAAAATAATTTATAAATCTCTCTTAAACTATTTATAAACTATTTATATGCTTTAAGACCATTTATAAAGCTATTTATAAATTCCAAAACAATTTACAACTCTTCCCCTTTTCATAAATTTCTACGCAAATTCCTTTAAAACGTTTCCAAGTCCCTTTGTACAAGTTCTTTTATAAAACCCTTTATAAAATCCTTTAAAACCCTTAAACTCCTTTATAAAACAATTATAAAATCCTTTATACAAAATCTTTTATAAAAATCCTTTTATAAAATCCATAATAAAATCTCTTATAAAAAATTTCTAAATCCTTACAAAACCATTTACAAAATTCAAAACTCTTTTACAAAAATCTTTTATCTATTAAAGTGATTACAAAAGTCTATAATTATTATCTTAAATCAAAACAATATTTTATTATATTAGATCAAAACTATATTTATAATATTAAATCAAATTATATTTTATTATATTAAATTAAATTTAATATATATATATATATTAACACTATATTAAATATTTTATTAAATTAAATTTTAAACTATTTAAAAATATATTTTTAAAATAAATATAATTATAAGTTAAATCTTAAATTTACATTAAAACCATATATTAACTTATAATTTGAAACTTTTAAAACATATAATATAAAATATTTTCCAAATATAAATTTTAAATAAAATCATTAAATAAAATTTATAAATCAAATATACTTTACTATTTAGAAAATAATTTAAAGCCAACCAACGGTGTCCGTATACAGTTTTATACCCTATGGTCAAGTGATAGGGTATGTATCATTTCAACCCCAAAATAGTTAAACTTTCCAGGTATACATCATTACAACCCGTATCCCAAATCAAAATTTTCCAAATCGATAAAATCGCTTGGGTTTATCATTTCAACCTATAACGATTTTCCATATCTATAAGATCGTTCAGGTATGTATCATTTCAACCCATGATTATAAAGGAATATAAGCATCCAATCATCCAAAACGTCAACAAAAAAACATCCATCACAATCAACATCCAAATAAGCTAATAAATCACAACAATTAACCAGTTATCATTAACGGGTATTTAATTAACAATTTATATTCAATATTAATTAAAAGTTAGTTAAATTAAATAAAATTATATTTCAATAAAAATGTCAAATTAAGCTACAAAATAGCTCTTATCACATCATAAATTTAAATTTAACTAACATAAGATGGTTTATTATTTTTGAGTGGCCTAAATCACTCATCTTTGATTTATTGCCGATTTAAAATCTAAATAAAGCCCTAAAAATCAAATAGTCTCAGAATGTAGCCAAACCAGCTCTATATCGTTTGAAATTTTACGATCCCCACAAAAGAAACCGCATTCAAATCCTAGCTCGTATGAAAAAGTTTTTCGAGTTAGGAGTTTTAAAAGCTAAATTATTATAAAATAATAGAGGGAAATTTAGTAAATTATCTCACCTCCCTCAACCACATTCACGAACAGATGAAACCCAACATGCTTGAGATAACCTAACAGCCGCCACCGCGTGACCATAAATCGCCGCCAATACGCTGGCCCCGGCCATGATCAGAGCCCGTTGATGGAACCTTCGCCTCTGGCCACCAACTGGCACCCCGCACGCGACCCTCCGGTCGCCCTCCCTAAGTTAACTGCTACACGATCAAGGCCACCATGGTGAATTTGTGCACCGTCTGACACAACTAGCCACATGGTCGAAAGCCCTCGGCCTCCTCTATACAGTAGCGCCTCCCGATCATCCTATCGACGAAGACCCACCATCGAATTGAAAATCCTAGAATATATGGTTGAAACTTCATCAATGATTTCTGCCCAATCCATGACTCAATTGGAAAAAAGACTTGTAGATATAGAATACGCTCATCGAGAGCTTTCCAACGATATAAAGTTTGATATGGTTCGAGGAGTTTGAATTTTCAAATTGATTTTGAGTATGGATATTATGGTTCAGGTTGACAGCCATTGAGAACGTGGAAGAAGCAGATGAGAAGTACAAATAGAAACTGGAAAAATAGCTAGGGTTTTAAACATATCTGTTTATATAGACAGAGATAGATAAGAACAAATGGACGTATCAAATCGGGTCAAAACGATAACAACGACCTAAAACACCCATTTGTTCCTTCAAATGGAAATAGGTCATCCCATACATCAAAATATAGGTTTTTGATATTTTTAAACTCAATGGAACTAGTTTCAAACCCTAATTCTATTGTATACAAAAGTTAGCTTTCAAACATCAAACTATATTCTTTTAAATTATTTTAATTGACTTCTACGTGTTTCGAGCTCGCACGGTTAAACGGTATGTCTGATTGCTACGAAAGTTGTAATCATATAATATTTCATTGTTACAAATCCGATGAAACTAGTTTCATCAAAATCCGAGACGTTGGTCAAAATAGCTAATTTGCACGTTAATTAATTAAATTACATTAAATTGATTTAATCACTTTTAAATTCAAATTTAAAGTTAAAATTTTCTTCATTTTTGATTACATAGAAATTAATAATCTTTGAAAATAAATTTTCCATGTCAAATCCAATATATAAATATTATACTAACTTCAGCCTTCAATTACAATTGCAATAAAACCATAGTTAATTGTATTTTAATCTCGATCAAATTCTTTTATTTCGATTTACACTCTTATTATTTAATCATCCAATGCCATATGAATTCATTTGACACTAGTTTACATTTTATTATATTCTTATTCTATAATTATCATCTTAACTCATATTAACTGCAGTATTTAATTACATTAACTCCCACAATTGATTCCAACAATTATTTTATTCCTTATTTACAAATTTAACCAAATTAACTTTACAATTGTTCCAATTGACTAAAACTACATTAAAATAGTTGTCAAAAAATTCAAACCACATTATTAAATCATATTTTAATTATTTTTATCATTAATAAATCATAATTTTAATTTCTCATAATATTATATTTCAAAATATTAATTAATTTAAATAGTTTTTAATTATCAAAATTTACAGGTCATTACAACAGTTATGATATTTATTAGATTATTTATTATAAGTAGACGACACTCATGCGATGCGAATAAAGTGGATAATGTGAGGTGATACGTAGTGATATATGGCTCTGCGCCTATTGTTAATGAGACTGACTTCATGTGTATATTTACTGGTTCTATAAGCCACTATTACAATGTACTCCTATTATGTTTGCTGGAGAGGACCAAATGGCCAGTATCCACTATGGCAGCCTGATCATGTGGGCGCATCCCAGATCCATGGCACTTTATATACATATGTGTGTGTGTGTGTGTGTGTGTGTGTAGTGATTCATCTTTGTGCTACCTGACTCGCATTAGCCTGTTGTGTCACTAGCCAATAGCCTATTACCTATGCCTTTGTGGTACTTTGTAGGGGCATTTGTATCGTTGTTACTTACCATTCCTTGCATTGATGAGCAAACTGGTTGTAGCAGCCCATATTTTACGTATCGGAGGATCGTAAAATATTATTTTAAATCCATTTGAGATTGTATGACTCTATAAGTTTGGGAAATGCCTATTAGAGACATTTTCTATGTTTATAATTTTTTCGAATGATATTACATCTAGGAGGCTTGCGACGGCTATAACTATTGGTAAGTGTCGAAGCAGCACCCATGACTGCTTCCATTGAAAAGATATGATGGTTTTCCTTTTCTTATAGTGGTCATAAAAGTAATTGGGATTTTGTTGCTAGGAGATATGGCTGTTTAAAGATTTGGTTCTATTTGGTGCTAGGCGTGCTCGGAGCTTAGAGAGGAGCTGCCTTGATTCAACATGCTTGGTTTGGCATGCTCTGCTCGGCGTACCTCTAGGGAATGTGTGACGACCCATATTTCGGAAAGGATAAATCGACAATAGTCCACATATGTCTAACTTAAACAATCCGAAACGTAGATAATTAATGGGGTTAAATAAAAAACAATAAGAAGAGAAGAAGAAAACAAAACATAGAATCTCACAATGGAAACGATAAAGTATAATAATAAAATAAATAATTCAAAAGTTATTTACTATTCATCCGATTATAATCTATACACATTTATCAGAGTTATATCTATACATCAGGGATAAATAAGCAATACAGCAGAATGACATAATGCGGGGGATAATAATAATTGTAGTATACCAAACTCCGTCTTCGTCCTCCAGAGAGTAGTCTTCCATACGCTGAAAAACTCAGGACTGACCCGAGCGTAATGAAAAGACAAAACACTCGAGTCAGGAATAAAATACTCTTATGTAAGTCAAATTAATATCACCAAATATGAGTGCAATAACTTAAGAGATGTTACGGGATTTTCCATCTCCTAAGGATCCGTTAAACTATATATATAATAGTATACGCTATAATATATAATGGCTATCGGTAAAATAAATATCAAAATAGCATTGAGGCTTTACATTGATCCACCTTAACACATTTTTACAGTTCCAAACCAAAGTCTTAATGGGCTCGTATAGGGATAAATATGACCAGGCACGTGAGGCAATGCCTAAGATAGGATTCTGCCAGTTTACCCTTTCTGGCTGGTCGTAACCCATCTGTGGCCGACCGCGACAATCAATCCAAACGGAAAATAAGGTGCATCCATCGAATCCGAAACCACAATTGTAATATGTGGGATCAACGTCGCTAGAGGTAGATAACCTCGATTGCCAGGCATAGGCTCCTGTTTTAGTCATTTTAATTATGACACGAATGTCAAGACTATCCATCATCATTCTCATACTTCATTCCAGTAAACGTCGCCAATTCAACCACTGCATTCTGGATATCATCCACCACATACACGGTTGTCAAAGTGGTTCCAATATTGAAAGAGATATTTTAATAAGAGATCTCGGTCTCTTTAACAACCAATCGTCATTTTACACACCGGTTGGTACTTTTACATTTCAAAAACAATTCGTATTTGATATCAAAATATCATATTCGCTTCAAAATCAAATCTATTTCGAAATCATCTTATTTACTCAAAAATCGTATCCATTTCGAGATCATCATATTTACTCAAAATCATATCCATTTCGTATCAACTCAACTCGATATACCGATTTCACTTCAAAACTCGATTCGAATTGCAGTTTTGGTTATAATTCACTTTAACCCAATTCGCATCTAAATCCAAGATTTAAATATAAACAATTTACCCTTTAACCAGTTTACTTTAGAAAATAGCTTAAATAGTTTAAAAATAGTTTAATAGAGAATGTTTAAATAGTTTGATAGTTTGAATATAAAATGGTTTATATAGTAAAATAGTTTAAAAAAATCAAAATAATTTGAATATTTAAAGAATATAGATTTTAAATCATTTATAGTAAAATAATCATTTTAAAAAAATAATTCCAAAGTCAAACCGGTCAACTTCCCAATTTCCTACCCAAATAAATTCCAAATTCCAGTTCGATTTAATCGATTCAATTCTGGTTCCAATTCGAATAATTTCGATTCCACGTAAATTTCGATCTCAATTCCAATTTCCATTGTCAAATTAATTTAAACCTCAATTTCAAATTAATTTCCAATTCCAAATTAGTTTTCAATTCCAATTCCAAATTAATTTAAATTCCAATTCCAAATTAATTTAAATTCCAATTTCAAATTAATTTAAATCCCAATTTCAAATTAATTTCAATTCCAAATCAATTTAAATTCCAATTTCAAATAAATTTCAATTTCAAATATCGATTTAAATACTTAATCAAATTTACCTACAATACCAAATTTAGATCTAAAATTTCTATTATAATTCAATTCCAAACTAAAATTTGAAATATCATTTCACATCACTTTTTCTTAGAAATATTCAAAGTTCGAATAAAAGTCCAATCTTTAAAATAAATCCATTTCTGAAACTTACGATGTATTTCGTTTATAACTTAAAATTTTAAACTTCGATTAATTAAAAAATCTCATTTATCAAGTTTAAATTCCAACATTTTGAGCTCCAATTCAAAATAATTCAATTTCCATAAATTTGATTTTATTCTTAAAAATCAATTCATTTAAATAATTTTAAAACAACTTTTAAAATCATTTAATTTAACCAATGCGGTGTTCGTATATAATTCTCTACCCTATGACCAAGTGGGTAATTATTTCACTTTAATCTCAAGGATAGATATATATCATTTCAATCCAAATAGATGTCATAGGTATATATCATTTCAACCTATTTATTTATTTATTCAAAATGATTCAGTTTATAGTTTTATATGCAATAAACAATATACAAGATGATAGCATGATATATCAAATTAAATAAACAACCAATATTGACCAATAGCATCCATCACACCCAATCAACCATAAAGCCAATAACATTCACAAATTCCAATTTTTTTTACCATATCGGGTAATATGCTGCCAATTAAATTTAAATTTATTTAATGGTCAATTTAAATTCTATCAATTAATTCATATACCAATTTAAATGACAATTAAATCTACCAAACAACAGCCAATCAAATGTATATCACTTCAGAATATAAATATAACTAACGTAAAATTATTTTAGTCAATTGTGTGCGTATAAACACTCACCTTGATTTATCGACGATTTAAAACCCAAATAAAGACCCAAATTTGAACAGTCTCAGAATGCAGCCAACCCAGTCCTATGTTGTCCGGAATTCTGATAAGATCGCAACAGAGAAAACCGCACGTGAATCCGAGCTCGTATGCAAAAGTTATATACGTCAGAGCAATCGAACATTTAATTTTTTAAAAAAAAATTATTTAATAAAAAAAAGAGAACGTGACCTTCCACAAAGTCACGTATGTAACCAACCCATCACGCACCACTCTTGGTTTCATACGCACGCGATAAGGAGAGACCGGAGTTCGATCAGCGACAACCAGTGTGTGCGCCACCTTGAGAGCCACCTATGCACCAAGTTTCATCGCGTCATTTGCCGCCTTTTGCACAAAAACTGAGAAAAAACATGCATCCTTCTATCTTATATCTCGTAAAATCCATGACGTATTAGCAGCAATCAACCATATGGATTTGAAGAGCTCACTGAGATCTACAACTTAGCTTTTGGAATTTTTTAGATTTTGTTGAACGGATTGAGAGATATTGAGGAAAGAAGATCAGCAATTTCAGGCCGTTGGAATAAAGGTTGTTGCCATGGTTTGAAATTAGGGTTTCTGAAATAAAATAACAACAAAACTGTCTCGATTTGCGTGCGTATTTATATAGTTAAGTACAAAATCGTCCGAACTCCAATCGAAACATACCGCCGGGCGTTTATAATTTTTTACCCCCATTCCGAACACAATGGAATAGGTTTCGAGACCTAATTCGATCGTATGTGAAAGATAGCTTTTCAAAGTCAATTTATTTTATTGTATTCCTTTAAATTGATTTCTACGCGTTTTAAGCTCACACGGTCAAACGACAAGTCCGATTGCTATGAAACTTGAAATCTTACAATAATTCACTATTACGGATGCAATGAAACTAGTTTTGTTGAAATCCGAGACAGTTTCTAAAATGGTTATTTTTACGCGTTAATTACAGTACAAAATTTTTAATTTTAATTGTTCACAATTAAATCCATTTTTAAATGTTAACTATCTTTGTTCATATTTATATAAAATTTGAATCAATTTCTGATACAATTTTTAATCATATTAAATAAACAATTCAATTATTCAAATAATCTCCTATATTAAATTTAAACAAATTAAATTATCCAACCAATTAATATTAACAAATCATCATATATTTACCCGTATTCATCTAATAACTATAACAAATCCTATAATTTAAAACTGTTAAAATACGGGTCTTTATAGAGTGGGTGGGGTGCTTGGGGTTTTGCCTATAAATAGGAGTGCCACCCTCCCATAAATTACTTTTTCTACCACTTCTCAAACCAGTCTCAAACTCTATTATTCCTCTGTTTACCCAACTTTTTCCATTTCTCATCCAAACCATAGATAAGCAAGGGGATTCATTAAGGGGCTTCAAATCTACATCTTTGGGAAGGAAATATGATCTTAGCTTGTATTTTGGAATTGCCTCGTTTTGCATGCAAATCTACATTTTTGGGTGTTTGGTGAGTGTTGTATCATCTCTCACTTTCCTATATGTGTATCTATAGGTTTTGATATGTTTTCAACTCATATTTAAAATCAAATTGACTTTTTAAAGCTATTTTCTACATTGAATCTAAAATAAAATGAATTTTGGGATATCTAAAGTACTTTAATCATATCGCTTGGAGTATGTTTGCCTTTGTACGTGATAGGCTATTTTCTGGGTGTATTATATGATGAATTGCTATGATTTGATGAGTGTTTGGGTATTCGGGTGGTGATTTGTGTTCTTGAGCATGTTGTGATTGTGTGAATGCTTGTATGGTTGAAACACTCATCAGAGTGGCTTAGAGTTAGGAAGCATGAAATCGGGCTTCGATGGATTGACTCAAGCTTATCGAGAGTTGAATCGTTGCATATGGTTGTACATGAGTCGAAGAATGAGGAATGGTATTGAAATTGATACAATGTTTTCATACGCCATAGCTATAGGGAATCGGTTTGGCGTAAGTTGGTTTGGGCTAGGCTTGGTCCGGTGGGATGGATGAAGCAGTGGCCAACATGGAGTTCGGTTCGATGGTAGGGATGGCTCGATGATTAGACAAGTTTGACGGTTCGGTGGTGGTGAGTGCTTGGTTGTCATGCAGGGGATTCGTACGGTGGTAAGGCTATTCGATGGCTGGTCAAGGTGGTATGTTCAATGGCAAGGCGGTGCAACGACCAAACACAAAACTAGGTTCAATGGTGGAAGCTGGATCTTGGAAAGTGGCCTGGCTAAGCAAATGTTAGCTTGCATCTACCTTGGCTAGGTCGTAGGATAGATTGGCTAGGGTGGAGCATGGAGTTTAGCTATGAACTTTGGACATGGAAACAGAGTTTGGGGGTCTTTGATGAGTTGTTGAGGGGTAAGGGTGGATGAATATAGCATGAATCGGGATGACCTTGTACTTTATGGAACGACTAGTGAATGAATGGTATGGTGCTTCCAGGTCGATGACGTGATGACTTTGGGACTTAGTATAATGACTCTACGATTTGTGATGGGTGTCTAAAGGATTTCAAAAGTTATCGGCTTAACGATGGGAGTTTTGGCGGCCATCCACAAGGGAAAGTCTAATAATAGGGACTTGGGAGTGGGATTTGTGATGATGTCCTACTATGAGACGGCCAAGATGGAATAGTGATTGAGTTCCATTTTAGAGACACGTGTAAAGGGGTCATTAATAACTTGGAGGCTTCTATTGTGCTTGTAAAGAAGAGTTATGTGGGGACGCCCACTAGGATTACGATTTTATCTAGATCTTGGACATAGGGTGTCACATGATGTAGGTATTCTCGACTACATAACTAGACATTGGATATTGTACTTCGATTTCAGTTTTCTTATATTGCTTCGATAGTATGTTAGCATACATCATTTGTTGTGTGCTAACTCTTTGAATGTAAGGGCAAGTCAGGTATGGTTCTTCATACCTTACGTCCAAAGTTACTATATATGGTTTTTATAGTATTTTTAAGATGGTGTATCGCTCACACCAGACCGTTGACACTTAAATTTTTATGCGTTTCTTCTTATTACCTTGGGTACTCTTAAATGAGTAGATTAGGGATAACATGTATGAATATCGCATTGAGCTATACGGAATACGAGCAGGAGGCTACATTTTCATATATCTATACTTGGAGCTTACTATTGCTTAAATTCCACTATGCAGTACTGTAGTGCTATGTCAGTTCCTATATTATTAAAGACAATATTAGAGTTTATTTTGGAGACGTAGAATGTATAAGCTCTTTAATTCAGCTTTTGTATAGTCTGTGAACCTGATGCACTCTGTTGTTCTTATCTATGGTTCATTTGATTCTACCACTTTCTCACCAGTTTTACACCTATATTGTTATTTTATATTTTATCTATGCACTTTGAGATATTCTACAGGTTCTATGTTGGATTTTATTTCTTTTAACCCTTGGCTACTGTTATGCATCAGCTAGATACCCTTGTAGCGTTCTTTTTAGGTATATATGGTATTGGACGTGTAGAGCAGTCATCATGTTTGGTGTCAGAGCCTAGGATGTGCGAATGACATAAGTTGATAGTGGGATCCATAGAAATAAGGTAGGAGTTATCGCCTTAAAATGGATCTAGCGATATATGAGAGAGCATACTTGTTATTTTTTTGGTTTGCGAAACTATATAGTAGTATATGTGTGGTATATAAGTCGCTTTGCATTCTTAGTCACCACTTATTCCTTTTAGAGAGACTGATTGTTCTTACTTTAGCTTACAATAATGAGTTAGCTAACGAAGAATGCTGGTAGGAATTCCAGCTCTGGAATTGTGGAAAGGGCAGGATCGAGGGTTGTTAACCCCTACTTGTAAAACATGTTCATTGAGATGGTGCGCAACATGGTTCAGAATGCCTAAGTTGCTCCTACTACGGCTATAGGCCGTAGTGTTCCAATGCAGGTGCGAATGGCTGACTTTGCCAAGCTGAGCAAAGGTTTCTCTGTTCTAGGTGGTAGACCATTTCTTGGAATGGAATCAACCATCGAGGTGCGGGATTGGGTTTCACCTGCAAATGCATCTTTCAGGATATGGAGTTAGAGGATGCGATGAAGATGAAGCTGGCCTCTAGACTGCTTCAGGGAAGAGCTATGAGATGGTGGAACACCGTCAAAGTTACTATTCCTGAGGATCAGATTAATTGGGTGCCGTTGAAGGCGATGTTTGAAGAGAAGTATATGCCAGCCACTCAGAAGTCGGCACTCTTACGGATGTTTGTTAACTTGAGACAGCGTAATATGTTTGTATCGAAGTATGTGGCAAAGTTTGGCATGCTTTCGAAGTATGGTTTATCTTCTATTTATACTCCGCTCTAGAAGAAGGAGAAGTTTATCATGGGCATGGATGATTATCTTGGTGAAAAGATTGTGAGTCATATCGATGAGACCTTCGAGAGGTTGGCGGAGAAGACTCTTCAAAATGAGAGTCTGTATCCAAAGCCTAAGTTAGTCATTGCTCCCAAGGATGGGCCAAAGCCGCAACCTAGCAGTGGAGGTAGGACAAAGTGGTACAATAGTAATAAGAAGTTGTTTCAGAAGAGTGGTCAGTAGAAGGGCAAGCGGGAGGCTACTTGTTATAATTATGAAGAGACGGACCATCTTGTCAGAGGCTGTAAGGTAGAGGGAAAGAAGTGCTATAACTCAACAAGCCGAGGTATATCAAGAAGGGTTGTCAAAAACTACCGAGAAAAAGGAAGGTTGTGTCTTCTTACACTTTGAATGCTATTCTAGTTACATCGAAGGCTCCATTAATAAAGGAGAAGGGGAAGAGTGTTGTTACATAGGGTACGCTTTCTATTTCTGATACTCATATTTGTGTTTTATTTAATATCAGGGCTTCACATTCCTTCATATCTAATGATTTGGTAGGTAGCTTAGGATTGAAACCTAAGATAGTTGATTGACCTTTGATTGTCATAAACCCCATTGGAGGATCGACTAGCCTTTGCATGGTTCATCAAGCCTTAGCTTTATCGAGTCATGGATGTTTGTTTGTTTGTATTGCTTTATTTTGATTTTTATGGGGTTCAGGATTATACTAGGGATTGGTTGGCTTTAGACATACAGGGTAGCGGTTGATTGCAAGAGGCTGTTAGTGATAATAGGGATGGATGATGGGCATAGGTTGGAGATAGGCCGCCTTCCTAACGATGAGGTGATGGTTAGGTTTCTATATTCGCTCTAGGTCTTACGCGACGAGTTGTCGTTTATGCCGACAGCAAGAGAATATCTAGACATATTCGAGGAGGTGACTGGATTACCACCACATAGGGAGATAGAGTACCGTATAGTTTTGGTGAAGGACGCTAGGCTAGTAGTAATGCCTTTAAGGCATATGGCATCTAGAGAGCAGAAGGAGATATAGGTGCAAGTGAATGATTTTTTAAGCAGAGGGTTCATATGTAGAAGCATATCTGAGCGGGACGCACTTGTAGTATTCGCTACTAAGGTAGATAGCTCTTTGAGGTTGTGTGTAGATTACCATAAGCTGAATAAAGTAACAACGAAGAACAAGTGTCCACTCCCATGTACTGATGATTTTTTCGATCAGCTCCATGATGCGAGGGTGTTCTCTCAGTTGGACCTTGCAACAGGGTTTCATCAATTAAGAGTGGCAAAGGAGAGTGTGTCAATTATGGAGTTTCATATGCTATTCGGATTCTATGAGTGGTTAGTTATGCCATTCGGGCTAAGCAATGCACCGGCATACTTTGTTGATCTTATGAACTGCACTTTCAAAGATCCACTGAATAAGTTTGTACTTGTGTTTGTAGACGATATCCTTGTATATTCGAGGGTTGAGGAAGAACATAGGAAGCTCTTTGTAACATCCCGTATTTTTAAGCCATTGAATTTGAACATTTAATTTGTTTTAAAGGTTAATGTGGATTCCTAATTGATTTTGTAAATTGATGAATTCGGGTTCAATCAATGAAATAAGCTATAATTTTTAATTACAGTAATTCCGTTTGAATTTGGATAATGGGAAAATGATAATTTAAATATTCGGAATGGAAATAAAAGTAAATCTGGAGGTAAATAGCGATAAAAATGGTTTTAAAAATTTATTTTGAGTTGTTTGAGTGTAAATAGTATGGTGGGAATTTTAGATAAATTTTTAAGTCGATAAATCAATATTTGGGATTTTATATTAATTTAAAAATGAATTTAATATTATTAAAATGCATTTAATCCGATTTTGGTCTAGAATGAACCAGAATGATTTGTAATGTGGTATATATTTTATATGATTTATTGTTAAGTTAATAAAAATTTTAAAAAGTTAAATTTTAAGCGTTTTCGACAATTTAGATAATTGCTCGATTTAATAGACGAGTTAAAATAGCCTTCCGGGGCACAGTCTCGGAATTCAACGAAACCAGTTCCATTGGATCCGTAATAGCTAGTTATTATCGGATCTCAATTTTCGTAGCAATCGGAGTTGTCGTTTGACCGTGGCAGCTCGAAACGCATAGAAATCGATTTAACCGATTTAATTTTAAAATTTGATCGTTTCTTTTCGTAACTCGCACATACGATCGAATTAGCTTACGAAACCCATTCCATTGTGTCCGGAACGTGGAAAAACCCTAGGAACACCTGTCGGAACGCGTAATTTGGAGTTCGTTTGCATATGAAGATAAATTGAGAATTTTATTAATTAAATAATATTATATTATATATAAATCCACATTTTCACTAAACCCTAACTTCAGAAACGAGGGCCACCGCTCATATACGTTCAATGGCCGAAACTCTCTCGCTTTCTTCCTCCTTTTGCTTGAAATCCACTCATTGATTTCCATAATCTCCAACTAGAGAAATGAAGGGGATGTCAAGATCTTTAAGATGGACGGTGGTGATCGTATATGGATGTGTAGATGGCCGGCGAATCAAGGTGGAAGGGCCGCCGATCGTGGTCGTTTTTGTGGAGCTAGGGGCGACCGGACGTCGCGTCGTTTCAGGCGAGGGTGGAGGTTGAGGCGCTCTTCGAGATGGGAGGTTCTGATCGACGTGAAGGCGAATGATTTGGGTGCGTTTTCGAACCCTAATGGCCGCGTTTTGGGTTTGTGTATCTGATGTCGCGTACGAAAAGAGGAAGAAAGGTAGTGGGGACGGGTGGGATTCCTGTTGCGTGATCAACGGTGAAAAAAAAAAGAATTGTTTTTAAATTTATATCAAAAACTTTAAAATATCGTAACTCATTCATACGTATTCAGAATTCGACGAATTTGGTGGCGTTGGAATTGCAGAGACGAGCACTACGAGATGGTGCAGTTCCGAATTCATTCCGGGCAAGTAGAAATTTGGGTTAAATCGAACGTCGTTCGGTTTAATTTAAATTTCGAACGCTCGCCGAAACTGAAGGTGAGTTAATCTCACTCACATCTGGAATGTTAGTTGATTCAAGTAGTCAATATTTAAATAATTGTGTGATTGGTTGAAATGTTCGTTTATATCAGCCTGGATTGATATATATGTTGTTGTGCTAATATTTGTGGATGCAGGGAAAACAGGTTGGAGGGATCCAACTAGATTCCTCACACTATAGTAATTATCTTTATAATTGATGTTGTAACCTGTTATATATTGTGATGGATAACTCTGAATTAAATCGTACTGTGATATTGCTGGATAAGAATATACACAGAATTTTAAAACATAAAATAAAATAAATTGGATTTTTAAAGAAATAAAAGAAATTGTTAAATAAAGAATTTAAGGGAATTTAAATTTGGAATCTGGGTTGAGTAAAGAATGAAAAATTTGCAAAGTTGGAAATAAAAAAAAAATAAGTGGAACATTTATTAGTTGATAAATGAGAAAGTAGGGATTTCTGGTGATAATTTCAATAAGAAATTATAAATTGTTAAAAAATAACAATGGGGTTATTTTGATAATAATGTTCCCTGGAAATTAAATATGATGTGAAAAGAAACACTTCAAATTAAATTAGAAATAAATTGCAAATTAGAATGTTGCAAAAATATTATTTAAAACCATTGAAAATTTAAGTAGGTAATTAGTTAAGCAATTCCTTAGGTATGATAATAGTTTATTTAAAAAGGCCTTTAAACTTATACTTTGGAAGTGAATTTCCGGAAATGGAAATGTGGTTAAGCTTCGTAAGAAGTTATTTTTAACCTGGAAAGGAAATCTATGTTACTAAACATAAGTCTGAATTGAAATATAATCGACAGAAATTATAAGAATGATTTCTGGGATGTTTAAGTGGAAATGAGTTTCCCTGGAAAAAGCTAGTTCGAGTTTTAAACAGATTTTATTAAAAAGGAAGTCTAAAGTTCAAACTTGTTTAAAAGAGTGTGTTGAAAAATTATTATTTTAAAGTAAATATTTATAAATTAGCAATAGTAAATTTGTATGAATATCTTAGTAATCATTTTTACAAATGGATTTATTTAAAGGCTAGTTTTGAATAAAGTTATTTGAATTATTAAGAATCCTTTTTAAAACTATACCTTTAAATTTAGTTTAACTAAACTTTTATGTAAAAATCAAGTTTAGATTCTTAATAAATAGTTTTACTTCACTTATTTTAAATTTATATTTTGAGTAAGTAACTAGAAGTAAATTTAGGTATTTTAAAAGCATATTTCGGTATTAAATGTTTAACTGTTTTAAATTTAAATGTCTTTGAACTTGGTTATCTCCAATGGAAATTAATGGTAAAGGATTTACTTTATAAAGGAAGAACTTTGGGAAATTGTTTTCAAATAAGCTTTGAAATTTGGAAATATATCTTTAAAGATATCTGAGGCAAACAAATAATGTGGGAAATTATTTATTGTGTGATGGATGTTTGTGAAAATTAATTGATAGTTAAATCACCGACTATCAATATTGGACAAATGCGTTGATCGTTTCGAAGAGACCGGGATCGAGATTTATTTCTCGAAAACAACTTCGATCCGGTTTGTACGTTTTGTGGAAAAACGTGTTCGGAGTCAAGATGGAGCAGTGAAGTGCAAGGGCTAGTCGCTACTAGTCCTGAGGATATTTCCAAAATGGATGTAGTAGGAGTAGTGCCTTTGGTTCCGTTCGAACCCGGGACGGACTTGTATGGACGAATGCTTTCAGAACATCGTCAGGTGGACGATGAGTATTCTAAGTGATGCGTTCTTAAAAGGTAACGTTTAACCTCAAGCCTCATCAACCGGGAATGGCTAAAACAAGGGAGGTGCAGCAAGGTTAGGTGGGTCATGCCCAAGCAGGACAAGATTTTCCCCTGTCTAGATGTCCCTGTATATTCGGCTTAGTGGGTGGTTGGTCGCGCCAACCACGGGGTTATCTTGTTCGGGACTATTAAGTAAGGAATGGTTCCGGCCTTGTGTTGCAGGGGAGCGGTCGTACTCCTCGGTACTCTGATCTAGGCCAGGTACTGTGACGGGCGGTACCCCAGTAGCCCAGCCATTGATGGAAATCCATTCTCCCTACGAGCCTTGTACGAGTTTTGTTTGTATTACCCACTTTTTTGGCTAGTAGCTGGAATTTAATCATGTAACAATTTCGGCTATTTTATAAGTATTTGTAAATAGACCCTATTATAATATAAGAGGATTTCTATAAAAGTGTTTTAGCTATCGTAAGGTAAAAACCCGACATGTTTATTTGTGGCGTGGTCTTACGAGATGCTTTTGGTTTTCAAAGGATTTTTGAAACTTTAATAATCAATTTGGATGCATATTTATTATCAGCTGGTATTCCAGACTGACTCGGGTGTTATTTCGTTATAATGCTCGGGTCAGACCGAGTATTATATGTTCAGGATAGGATGCTATGGAGCTGGAGAGGAGATGGAGTTCAAGACGTATTATCTGTGTATATATATATGTATATATATATATATTCCGCTGCTGTGATTGTATGGTATCTCTGACATGTTAATGGTTGATGTATGAGACACTGTGATGATATGATGTATAAACAGTTATAGATTTCATTTTGGGTAAAGATCTATTATTTACTATTATATTTTGTTCCACTGCGACTGTGAGATTCTGATATTGTTTAGTTTCTTCTTCTTCTATCTCTTCTTCTTTAACCCTAATGGTTCGTATTTCTGTGCCACTTGAGTTAAAAGAGGTAGAAAAGTGTTGACTCAAAGGGTACGAATTTGTGGGCTGTCACACTCTTGTGGATTATACTCAATGTGTTGAGAAGACATTGGTTGAAGGAGAAGTTTTCGAAGTGTCAGTCTGGAAGATGGAAATGCGATTTTAGGGTCATGCAGTTTCTGAGTAGGGCATTGTTGTAGACCCTACGAAGGTGGCAGCAGTGCAGGATTGGGATCGACCAAAGATTGCTATAAGACATGAGAAGCTTCCTTGGGCTAGTAGGATAGTATAGATGTTTTATCCAAGACTTCTCTAAGGTAGCAGTGTCGTTAACCAATTTTACGAAGAAGAATTAGACTTTTAATTAGGATACAAGGTGCAAGCATGCATTTGTTAGTCTGGAAGAGAGGTTGATGGGGTGCATTAGTGTTAGTCATTCTGAGCAGGAATAAGGAGCTGACATTATACACATATTCTTCTGGACTGGACTTGGTGCGTTGTTGATGCAGAGGGGAAAGGTTATCGCTTATGATAGTCGAGGATTGAAACCACACGAGGAGAAGTATCCGACTCATGATTTGGAGTTGGTGGCTATAGTATTTGCTTTGAAGGTATGGTGGCACTATTTGCTTAGGGAGAGATTTGAGTTGTATATGGACCACAAATTGTTGATATATCTTTTCTCCCAAAAGGATTTCAAACTTCATCAACAACGATCATTAGAGTTCCCGGCCTCCTACCACTTTGGCATTTCCTATACACCCAAAAAGGGGAATGCGATCGCCGATGCTTTGAGTAGGAGATATGCTTGCTTGGGAAAGATATTCCTAGAGTGAAAGAAGTTGGAGTTTATCGCTAGCTATCATTTTCAGCGAGGTAAGCTAGAGCCAGAAGTATTGGCTGGTCTAATGATCAGACCTACCTTGGTTGTGGGGATCGGCATTAGTCATAGGCTTGATGCTTGACTAGCAGAGATCATGGTGAAGATAGAGGAAGCAGTAGTGTTAGAGGAGGCGAAGAAGTGTTGGCTTGATCATGACGGCTGGCTCCGTAAGGATGGAAGATCGTTTGTTCCTGGTGTCGATGGATTGAGGGATGAGGTACTCAAAGGCGCCATCATTCAAAACTAACTATATATCCGGTGGAAATAAAATGTACTGCGATACGAAGAATACATTTTATTGAAAGAAATGAAGATGGATTTTGGGATATTAATCTTCAAGTGCATGAACTGGTAGTTGGTAAAGGCAGAGCAGAAGAAGTCGAGTGGGTTGTTGCAACCGCTTGAGATTCCAAAGTGGAAGTTGGAGCAGGTTTTGATGGATTGCCAAGGACCAGATGAGGGTACGATTGTATATGGGTCATAGTCAATGCATTGATGAATATTGCCTAATTCATACATGTCAAGTCAAATAGAGTGGCATCCAAATTGGGCAAGTCGCATGTGAGCGGGTCTTGTGATTCCATGGTGTGTCGAAGAGCATTATGAGCGACTGAGACGCTTTGTTCACTAGCAGGTTTTAAAAGAGCTTACAAAAGGCTTTGGGGATAGAACTACATCTCAATACAACTTATAACCCACAAATAGATGGACAGACAGAGAAGACGAATTATATTTTGGAGGATCTCTTGTGAGCTCACCATTCGAGGTATTGTATGGCTGACCATGCAATGCCCCTTCTTATTGTTTTAAAGCGGGTGAAAAACTAATACTTGGTCTAGATATGGTTATGGAGACTTTGAAGAAGATCGAGATTATTAGACAACAAATAAAAGCTGCTCAGGATAGGCAAAAGAGCTACACTGATAGGAAAAGATGTGATTTGGAGTTCTCCATCGGTGATTGGTATTCCTTAAGATCTCTCCATTGAGGAGTACTATTCGTTTCAGTTCTAAGAAGAAGTTGGCACTGAGTTCATTGTTCCATTTCCAATACTTGAGAGGATAGGAAATCTAGCATACATAGTCGACTTGCCCTAGAAGATAGCGGGCATGCACAATGTGTTCCAAGTATCTCACTTGCGAAAGTTTGTGCATACTCAGGCATGATAGTTCAACCGGATTTGTTTGATGTTATCGAGATTAAACCAGAAGCAAGCGACCTCATAGGCCTATGCATATCATCGAATGGGATAAGAAGCGTCTTAGAAGGAAGATAGTAGAGCTAGTGAAGGTTCCTTGGGGTGAGTGTGAAGGCGATTGTACTTGGGAGACTGAGAAAAGCATAAAGACTACTTATCCGGAGCTCTTTAATTAGTGACAATTCTATTTTTCGCACTTACTTTCACTTTCAATATCGTATAGGGTAGTTTTTGTTCATGCTAGAGTAGGCATAGGCATCATTTGTTGATTTTATGTGCATGTTTGATGTTTGATGTGGTTGCTCATGGATGATAGGCATGTGGGGTAGATATGTTTCATTTTACCTTGGTTGTATTGGGGATTCTGAGAGCGAAACTCTTAAGGAGAGAGTGTAACGGCATATATTTTATGTATTAGAGGATCGTAAAATATTATGTTAAATCCATTTGAGGCCGTATGACTCTATAGCTTTGGTAAATGCCCATTAGAGACATTTCCTATATTTATTATATTTCTGGATGATTTTACCCTTGGAAGTTTTACATTGGCCATAACTTTTGATAGGAGGTGAATTAGTACCTAAGACCACTTCCATTGAAAAGGTACATGGTTTCCCTTTCCATATAATGGTCAAAATAGCAGTTTGGACTTTCTGGCTGGGAGATATAGTTGTTTGAAAATTTGGCTCTAATCGATGCAAGGCATGTTTGGAGCTTGGAGAGGAGTTGCCTTGTTTCGGTATGCTCTGTTCGACGTACCTCTGGGATGGTGGTGGGATACTTGAGGTTTTGCCTATAAATAGGAGTGCTACCCTTCCACAAATCACTTTTTCTACCACTTCTCAACCCATCCGTAACCTCCATTATTCCTCTCTTCACCCAACTTCTTCCATCATTTAAACCATAGATAAGCAAGGGGATTCGCTAAGAGCTTCAAATCGACAGCTTTGGGAGGGAAATTAGATCTTAGCTGGGATTTTCAGATTTGGCTCAGTTTTTGTGCAAATCTACACCGTTGGGCGTTTGGTGAGTGATTTATCATCTTTCACTTTCCTATATATGTATATATAGGTTTTGGTATGTTTTAAACTCATATTTATAGTCATATTAACACTTTAAAGTTGTTTTCTAAGTCTAACCTAAAATAAAATGAATTTTGGGATATCTAAAGTACTTTAATTATATCGCTTGGAGTAAGTTGCCTTTGTATGTGATAACCTATCGTATGGTTATATTATATGATGAATTGCTATGGTTTGATGTGTGTTTGTATATTGATTTGCATTGTTATGTGTGTTGTGATTGTGTGAATGCTTGCATAGTTGAAATGCTCATCTAAGTGACTTAGAGTTAGGGACCGTGAAATTGGGCTTTGACGGATTGACTCAAGATTGTCAAGAGTTGTATCGTTACAAATGGAACATACAAGGGTGGAAGAATGGGACATAGAAGTGAAATCAATATAAATTTTGGACACGGTAAAGCTACAGGGAATCGGTTTGGCGTAAGTTGGTTCGACCAGGCTTGGTCCGGTGGGGTGCATGGAACAATGGCCGATCATCAGTTCGGTGGTAGGGCTAGTTCGGTGACCGGACAAGTTTGGCGGTCCAATGATGGTGAGTGCACTATGGTCGGGCAAGGGAATTAGTTCGGTGGTAGGGTGGTTCAATGGCCGATCAAGATGGTTTATTGGGTGGTGTAATGGAGCGGTAACCAAACATAAAAGTTGGTTCGGTGGTGGAAGCCGGACAATGGAAGGTTTCTTGACTAGGCATACTTTAGCTTGCATCTAGCTTGGCTCAGTCGTAGGATGGATCGGTAGGGGTGGAGGAGAGATTTAGGCTATAAACTTCAGATATAGGGGCAAAGTTTAGGTTCTTTGATGATTTGATGAGGGGTAAGGGTGGATGACTCTGGGGCGACTTTGGATGACCATGGATTTCATGCAGCGACTAGTGAAGCAATAACATAGTGCTTCAAAGTATATGATGCTATAACTCTATGGCTTGCGACGGGTGTCTAGAGGCATTCCGAAGATGATAACCTAATGTTGGGAGTCGTGGTGGCGATCAACAAGGGCAAGTCTAACGATAGGGACTTGCGAGTGGGATTCGTGATGGTATTCTAATGTGGAGATAGTCGATGAGTTCCATTTTGGAGACGAGTGTAAAAGGATCATTGATAACTCGAAGGCTTCTAGTGTTCTCATAAAGAAGGGATATATGTGTAGGCCCACCCAGATTACGATTGCATTTGGATCCTGCGATAGTAGATTACCTTAGGCTTTGCGATTAAGGACCTGACTCTTAGCCTTTTAGAGTAGCATGGATTCGAGCACCAATAAAGCCGAGATTATGATTAGGTCCATGGTTTGTCATTGTGCCATATGAGGTATCATATATCCAATGTACACGGGTGATGGTGAGGTTTATTTGATGGTTGCTTTCGTTGCCATAGCCGTTGTCACACTTGGGTATCATACGATGTTGGTGTTTTTGACTATATACCTAGACACTGAACATTGTACTTCAATTTTAGTACTTATATGGCTTTGATAGTATATTAGCATATATCATTTGTTATGTACTAACTCTTTGGATGTAGGGACTAGGTTAAGATATGGTTTTTATACCTTATGTCCAAAATTACTATATACGATTTTTATAGTATATTTGAGATGATGTATCGCTCACGCCAGATTATTGTTTGATCCAATATTTTATGCTTTGCTTCTTATTACCGTGGGTACTCTTAAATGAGTAGATTAGGAATAACAAGTATATATAGTGCATGGAGCTGTGTACGAGGAGGAGGTTACGCTTTCATATACCTATACTTAGAGCCTACTATCGCTTATATTCCGTTGTGCAGTACAGTAAAGGTATGTCAGTACTTGTATTCTTAGTGATAGTATTAGAGTTTATTTTGGAGATATGGAATGTATAAACTCTTTATTTTATCTTTAGTATAGTTTGTGAACCTGATGCACTCTGTTATTCTTATCTATGGTTCATTGGTTGTATCACTGTCTCGCTTATTTTACATCTATATTGTTATATTAAATTTTATCTGTGTGCTGTGAGATATTCTGTAGGTTCTGTGTTGGATTTTATTTCTTTTAACCATTGGCTACCATTCTGCACCGACCGGTTATCCCCGCAATGCTCTTTTCAGATATATAGGGTATCGGAGGTGTAGGGCGGTTGTCACACTAGTGGATATGTGACATGGTGATTGAGAGGTAACAAAGAAATTTAAAGACTTTGTGTTTCTACAGCTTTCTTAGTGCTACCAGTCTCCCTTCTAGTACTAATGGAGTAGTAGATTTGCATATTAGATTAACACAACTCACTGTAGCATTTATGTGAGCCAGGTGCCACATACTATTATTTATGTATGGCTCTACAGGGGACATCGGGTCCGTAGTACAGCCATGTTCCCATCATGATACTTTATGATAGCATGGATATTAGGAGATGAGATTATACATGTATTATATGACCAGAGTATAATGGATTCTCATTTATGTTGATAGGCAACCTATCATATTCTATTTTATATGTATTAAGGATGATATTTTATTTGTTCGGATTGAGAGATATATTTGGGCATTACTTCATGATAGCCTGATCATACTTGATGATATCTCCTATATTGATAATTCTGGATTTGATAATGACTTCTTGATGCGTATGATTAACCCAATCTCTTAAAAATTTCCTACTATCCAGGTGTCCCCTTGCTCGGAGGTGCTACCGAGTTCCCGTCCGGTTCTCTTAAGATATGAATCTTTTGCGCAAAGAGTCGGCAAACATGGAATTTCCCGAAATAAAATAAAATCCCCTCCTAATTCTAGGAATGATCGAACAATGAAAGAAAGAATCATGAGAAGAGGTCTAGGTGCTTGCGAACTAGACTCTGACTGACTAAGGATTTTAAGGGAGCTCGGAGCCTGATGCCCTTTTATTCTATCATGAAGGAACATGTGTTTATTGCTTTGTACCAATACTTTGTACGTAAAGATGAGATATTTATTTGATGTTTTGGTATGTACTAGCGTTAGTCCAAGGGAATATTCATGTGTGTACCCCATGTAGACTCATTCTCCATATTATTCCACAGTATTACTTGTTAATCCTCTTAAAAAGTATGGGTATAGACGTGGCTTGTTTCAGTTAATATCAGAGCAGGTTCAACACAATAAATCGCATATCAGATATACGAGTTGTGACCTTAAATAAGACTTCCCTACCCTTTGTAGTGTTGGGTAATTTTCTCTAATAAAAGACAGTGTACATGTACTTATAAGATGATTACAGAGATAATCATCAGGGGACGTATTTGTGAATTTTCAAATACATGTATTTAAAAATATAATTAATTTATTTTACTTTAAGCAAGAAGTATAAGATGGTTCGAGTAGGAAGGACGAAAGGAGTTAGTCCAACTAGTAGTATTTATATTATATTGAATATTATATCCTAGATAGTTTAATATTGTATTGTGGAGTTTGGTTTTATATTCTGATGTTGGATTTTGATCTAACTTTGATCAGGGTGCGCAGCAGAAAATCTATTTATTAGTTCCATTGTATATATCCATTTTGTTTCTTTTGTTTTTTGAATGTTGAAAATTGAATTGAATTTTCAGAAATTTGTATACATTTACTAACATTATGTAAGAATTCAACTATTGATTTTATGCATTATAAATAAGTACAAATATTAATTTTTCTAATGACATATATTTAAATGATTTATTAGGTAATATATATGATTAAGATTAAAGGCAATCATTAAATGTTTTAATGAGATATATGTTTGAAGGATGTAAAGATTTATAATGTATATAAATATCAATTATTGTTGTTAATGATTTTGGTAATCATGTGAAAGTTTTAATTAGAAATATTTTGGTGTGTATAATATATATATATATATATATATTATACAATATAGTGTTGAATGAGAAATTAAAAATGAGTTAATAAAAGTTTTATCGGAATTGGTATATTTGATAATAGGTGGAAGTGATATTTATATAAAATTTAAAATTGAATTGTGTTAACTTGTCAGTTGAATGTGTTCAGAATTTTGATCGATGGGGGTGTACACTTATTCGTAAAAATTCATAAACATTAGAATAAGACATTTAGACACAATAATTTGAAAAATAATATTGTTTGGAAAGTTATATTTGTAAAGGCTTTGGAAATAAAGGTTTTTATTTATTGTGTTTGGGAGATGTGTAATAAAAATATTTGTTATATTTGGATATTTTAATTGATGTCTACAGCCAATTGTATTAGGTCGTCACTAAAATGAATGGTGAGGCAGCATTATTTTTATTTTATAGTATTTGGGAATTTGTGAATATAAGTGTGCAATTGACGATTTTTGTCATAACTGGGTATGTGTAAATGCTAATGAGCTTTAGAATTTTAAAATATACGATATATATATATATATATATAATTTGAGGATATACTATTTCGAAATATGAAATGGTATTGCTTAATTATTAAACGTATGAAATTTTGGATAAAGTATTTTAGAGATTATTATTGAATGTTTTTATTAAAAAGAACAAGTTCTTTGTAGTAAATGTATTACTGAATAATTTAGAAATAAAAATTGAATTTGGTTTTAACTTTGAAATTCAATGAGTTATACCTTTATGAATTATTTTGATAAATAATATAGAATTAGCTTTGAAATATTGAAAACTTTAAGAATGAGTTTCAACCTCCTTCAATATTAATTCAAAAGGGGAAAATGTTTAAATAAATTTATGGAAAGAGCTTGCAAAATAGCATTTAAAGACAATTTTGACTATTATGGGATATTAAAAGTTAAAAATATATTGAAGAATATTTTCTATAAATGAAGAAATGAGATTTTAAACGAAATTTTGGATTAATTTTTTTTATGTAATATTTTAAGGATTATTCAATGAAATTTTTATTTTCAAAATTAAATTTAAGTTGTAATAGAATGAAATTTTGAGGAAAAAATGTGATGTATTTGTAAATTGAAACAAAGATTATCTAAATGAAGAGTTCTATAATTTTGTTAAGTTATTTTTTTAATTGCGTAAATGTTTTGATGTATAAAATAATTTGAAAATGATATAATTAAGTTGGGTGTAATTGGGTTATTACAGATTTCTTCTTATTGTTAAGGAGGGAAGTATGTAATAACTCGAATTTTTAATAGTAATTAATTAAAGTTACTAATAATAATATAATTAAATAAATTATAATTTGGAAATTTGATTAATAAATTGGTTGGAAATAACTTAATTTTGGGCCTAAAGTGCGAATATGGGGTATTTGAATTTAAACAAGCTAAAAATATGAAAATAAATTTTATAAAAGGTGTCATGGTTAAAATATAATATTGAGTTTGTAAGAAAAGAGTTTAAATAAGAATTTTAATTTATTCCAAGTTAGATAGAATTCAGTTTTGAAACTAAAAGAAAAAAAATAGAAAACAAAAATATTTATTAAATATGTTTGGCCCAAATTTAAGTAATCAAACCTAAGCCCAATTCTTTTCTCTAAACATTTCTCTTCTCTTCATAAAACCACACTCACACAAACCTTTCACAGTAATTTGGATTCCTCCTGGAGAAAATTAGATTATTACCCCACTTCAAGAAAATCATTAATTCAATTACATAAATTAGATAAAATTCTCAAGTTCAAGTATGTAGTGTTGTATCCCTTTTTGGTACCCCTGGCATGAAACGAATTCGGAGTAGTGTCAAGGTGTGTGTGCGCATGCGGGCGGGGGAAGACAGTTTTCAAGTGATTGATGATCACTCGCATATCTACTCTTTAATCATTTTAAATTCTATTATATACATATTGAAATGATGATTTTGATCAACTTATGGCGTACATCAAGTTCTAAGAAAATCATGTGAAGTAGGAGAAGACACGTCACTAGTAGGCGATTGAGCTCATCAGGATTGCTTTTACCCGGTCGACTTATTAGGTCCACCAGTCAACTATGACTAGTCGACCAGTGGTGAACCTAGGTCGACCGCCAAATCAACATTTCTGTTGCATGTCCAAGAGTGTGACATTATGTAAATGTGTGCATGTGTTGTGTTTGTGCATATATGTGGGTTGCTATAATAATCCGCCTTTCTTACTCTTAAAGACGACACTTGACACACCCATAGTATCCATATGCTGATCATCTCGGTGCCCGAATGACAAGCCGTTGAGGTAAAAAGAAAGAAAGACAAGAAGAAAGAAAACATGGAATCTCACAATGCAAGGTAATCACATATAATAGAATATAGGATGGTAAATATGGTCACTTCAAACATAATACATCAAAGTCAAAACGGGTCCTAATTTCTATCAGGGACAGTTATAACTGCCTACCCCCACAATGCAGGTACAAAGTGTACATACATAGAAAAAATAAAATATATAACTATCTAATGTCGGGCACCCTACTATAATTGCTCCTCCAAAATGCATCCATATTAACCTGGACTACTTGGCTACTTATAAAAATTTGAGTACCCAAGAGCTTTAGGGAAAAGAAAAAAAACTTCAGGTCAGACATGTATCTGGTGTGAGTAAACTCCAACAATTGAATTATTATACTTATACAACTCATTAAAAATATAGGAATCTCGTAAGACCACGCCACTCATAAACACGAACGAAATGGTTACATTAATTAAGTTCCAGAATAATAAGTATACGACCAAGTCCTTAAAAGCACTTATTGAAGATTGGATTCCATCCATGACAATGCTACTGCGATACCTCCTGTCACAATACACGTCTAGATAAAATATACCAAAAGCCTCACATGGACCCCCTACATGGCAAGACCGGCCTGCCCCTTACTAGACAGCAAAGAATATGTCACCACTCCGGTTGCAATCAACAACCATACTCAAGTCATTAGCATACAAAATATGGAAATATTGATCTAGATCGGATAATGACCATATCCAAATGGGTAAGAATCATATAGCCTTGTGTCTTATCCTTTATTTTAGTCATTCATGGTTGTGAGACTTAAGGCTATGCTTACCTTTTCATATAGCAATCCCACTTGGAATTCTAACACTTCCCTCTATGCGACAATGCAATGCTAGCATTCGTTCATATAGGTTGTTCAGGATATGAACAAATCGAAGCACTACTTCTATCGAAATCTAACATGTTGTTTGAAGTGGTTTTTGGATAACTCATGTTAACCGATCTCGGTCTCTTCGAACCAACATTTGATAATTTTAAAACGGGTCAAGTTATCGATATTGGATAAAACCACTATTACCGATGTGACAGATTTGCATACGCAAAATGAAAGATTCTATACTTATCCCTACTTTTTGATTTCAAACAGTACTATCACTTGATTAGTAAAGAAATCAGGCAAGTTAGAAATCTATCCTTGCCCCGACCTTTATACTTACTTCTTAGAATAGAGACAATTTTCCGTACCTCGAAATTTGATGTTAAGTATACAATGAAGTATCTTCCATATACTTAATTTATCATAACTCATTTATCGAAATTAATTCTCTTATATCTATCGCGTTTTTGACATTTCGACTCCTCTATCCCTTGCCTAAAAAATCAAGCTCTAGATCTCATAGATAGAGGAAAGTCTACTCATTGACATTTAGTGCTAAATACAAGATAACTTGTTTTCAATACAATGTGACATTTCTCAACTTTAAGTTATGATTTCAATTTCTTATTCAACGATAATGATAATAATTTCATATTATCATTTACTAACAAACAAGCAACCATATACTGTAATAATTTGCAAAAATTATTTCCTTTTATATATGAAAATAATTTGGGTAAAATTATTTCATTTACCCCATTTTAAAACAATACTGTGTCGAATTGTTCGATTCAAGTGTTTCGAGATCCCTATCAATAACGGTAGTTACTCGTATTGACCGGAATCCATATACCACTCAACAAAAAAATCAACAAAATATAAAACAATTTTATATTCACTAACAAATACGCGTTCATATCTATTATTATACTCAAACTCATTCTAGAGTACTGCTGACTCTATCTCTAATGAGTAATACCCACCAGAGCCAAGGTTGTCGCTTAACCAATTGCTCCGATACCACTTTGTAAGATATAATTTTTCGACGCTCGAAAATCGACATTAATACACCCACAATATCAAATGCCGCACAATCGAATGCCAGAAAATCGAACCGTTAGGGTTAAAGAAGAAGAAGATAGAAGAAGAAATAGAAACAACAACAGAATCTCACTTTTCACAGCCGAACAAATATAGTAGATAAACGAATAATTTAAAAAAAAGAACTATAGCGGTTTATACATACATCATCAAGTTTACAATGACACAATACAACACTGGCAGTTATTTTAACTTGCTTACATAGAAATTTTGACTTGCACCAACCCAAACGCAACGGACACTACATAGTATAAGCGATACGTCTCGCCATCCAGCTTGAACTCCAAATCTCCACAGCAACTTCTTGACTTTGCTCCAGAACAACTGATAACCCGACTCTAAGCTACCCGTGTTGAAAATTATTGGCACCCAGAGTTCAGAAAGGGAACAATAAACTCTAGGTCAATCATGGGACTGGTGTGAGATCTTAAAAACAGTTATTTTCAAAAGAAGGGAAAAGAAATCCGCTATGCTTTTGGAGGCCTCCCGCCACACACAATGCAAATGAATAATTGGAGGAGATTTCTCCTTATGATAGCCAAACATGCTTGATACGCAAATCTTTTTTAATATTATCATTAGTGCATAGTATGGAAAACATTTTGAAAGTATAATATTAATCTTGGATAGCATAGACATTTCGCACTTATGCCTACTATAGCTACCATGTTCAATAGCAGGTTACCTCCACATTCCATGGTAGATTATACAGCTAAAACCGTACAGGGGTCATATAGTTTTATTTGGATTACCAACAAATGGTCAGGCAAAGGAACTTCCTACACCAAATGGGTACGCCTCTGGAAGGACGACCTCGAAAACCTAACCGGATCTCTGCCAACACAAGGCCGAGTTACCTTTGTAACTAGGTAACTACTGACACGAGTATGCCATCCCATGGTCATTACCGACCTTTATCCAAGGCGCCTCTCCACCAACAACCATAAAGCAATAAGTTTGCAGCAACCACATAAGTTAAGTATCTGGTCTCCGTACCATCATACCACTTCTAATCCAGAAGAAAATGGACATACCCTCGGGGGCGCTACCCCCAAATAACCTTGCTGCAATGATTCGTATTTCGACCATTACCGGGTTATGAGGTTCGACAAAGTCTCATCCGCAAAGCTATGCTTTTCACGAACGCCATGCTTCGATCAACAAATGATCAGCAGTACTCAGCATGCCACACTACCAAATTGGGAGTATATCACTAATAACCATCAACTACATAACCTCTGAGCTCGTACGTCTCAGAGATGAGTTTTAAGCTAAGAGAATAAATTCTCCGCCACCAGCAGAAATGTATTTGAAAGAAATCAGCTTTATATCTCAAACTGTAATGTCAGACATACAACCATACAAGTCTGTTCTGGGTTCGAACAGAACTGAAGGCACTTCCAAAGAAGCCCTTGCAATCCGGGCATCCACAATCCCGATCTGACTCCCCATCACATATGGAGATCTATATACCGAAGCAACTCAATGTAGAGTCATTCGATAGGTTATCCTATCGTTCTCGAAAACACCCGGCCTTCACCACCGTCTTCAAATGCTATCCATTTCGTCGTATCACTATTCGGAATGGGTTGTATGACATAAAGTCCTCCCCCGGCTAAACCGAATAGTGAGCGCTTAATTTAAAAACATGTGGATATTTCAATCACAAAGATTCATCATCAAGATCCGATGTGGATTTCGGATAACCATCTAGAATCCGACTCCCAGTCGCATCGAAATTCAAACGCCGTTTAAAGGCCAATATTGATGGTCGGTTATTTAACTATCAAGCAATATTCACAACAATCACCAAGATTTTAAATAATTTTCCCCAATTATTTATTTTCAAAATATCTTCGCAAGATATATTTTCACACTTCAACATTTTGAAAACAAATTTCAAATCACTTTCACATTTTAATCCTTTAAAAACAAATTTCAAACCACTTTCCTGGCGTGGAATAAATTTCCAAGTATTATTTATTTCCACTGAAAATTAGCCGAGTTCATATACTTTAAAATAATTCAAATCACTTTCCCCAAAAATATACACTTGGAAATATTCAGAATAAAAACTATTTTAAAACACTTCATTTAAAACATTAGTTATGAAAATATTATACTAATATCTCATATAAAAACTCAAGCCCAAACTAATTTAAAAATAAAATTATTAGATAAAGTGTAATTATTAAAATATCCATTTTCTAAATCAAATACCAATTTAAATCTTTGAATAATCACTTCTATAATTAATTAATTAAATCTTTACTTTAAAGATTTTAAAACAACTTAAGAAAATAATTTCTCCACAAACATTTTTTTTAAAACCAATTTTAAAATTTTTAATTAATATTTGAAAGCTACTTTAAAAACATACTCGGCTTTCCAGGGAAAATACATATTCCATTCCAAAATGGTCCATTTAAATCAATTAATAAATCCTTCTGGATTTATTTTAATTTTACATTCCAAATCCATGAATTTCTTTCCGCGTTTTAAAAAATAAATCAATATTTATTTTTTTAAAGCACATTTCCCTTTCCTTTATAAATTCCCATTGTAAACTTAAATATCCAAATATCCACTAATATACGATTTTCAAATCGATTTCCAAATATTCACTTTCAACCCTGAATCAAATTCCAAATTGATTTCCAATTTATTTCAATCACCAAATCAAATTCCAAATTTGATTTCTAAATTTATTTCCTTTCAAAATTTCCTTTATCTCTTTCAAATTATTTAAAATCCGTATTTTAAATAAATTCTTCAGCTTTTGAATAATATCACTCGAAATCCATTTATTAAACCTTTTTCCCATATTTTGGAATTTTATTAGTAGGATTACAAAAAAAATCAATCTTTATCCTTTTAAATCCCTTCTTTTAAATTCATCCAATTTTAAAAAATTAATTTTTACTATAAACTTTCTACTTAAATTTTGAAAATCAAACTTTATTTATTTCTGGTATCCTACGACACCAAAAATATATTCGGCTAAACTATAGCCTTCAATGATCTCAATCACAAATATAATCACACACAGATTATAAATAAATCAACATACGGCATATGAAACAAATTCAAATATTTGAGGAATCTAGTTGAATCCCTCCAGCCTATTTCCCTGCATCCACAGATGTTAGCACAACAATTAAATACCAATTCCACTTCGAGGTGGAATATCACGGTATATGGGATTATATAAAATCATCCACTATTATGCGGCGCATAGGATCTCATCCGCTATATAATGCGGGAAATCAATCACTCCAAATACATATAATACCAATTCCACTTCGCGGTGGAATATCACGGTACATGGGTTTATATAATATCCTTCGCTATTATGCGGCACATAGGGTCTAATCCAATCTAACTGATAATAATTTATCATCCAAGCACACAATCAACAATTTTAAATTTAACAATTTTAAATTAAAATGGGAATTCCAATTAAGTGAGAAGATCTCACCTTTGCCTATGCATGCAATCTATTTCTATTCCCGATTTGTTTTCTTCACAGAATTAGACCTTGTATAAACAATTTTACAATTTATTGATATTCTAAACGATCGAACAATTATTTCCATTTTATGATCTGGCTTAACTAATAATTTGTTTTAAATTAATTCCTTTTAAATAAAATATTTTCTAGTTGCCAAGATAATTACATTAGTTAAAATGTATATATATATATATATATATATATATATATTTATTATTTTCCTTTTGGTAAATAAATAAACAAAAATCTTCTTAACTGTAAAAATTAAATACTGAGTTATAAATATATTTATATTATTTTCTATCCTATCTTATATGCATGCATTCATATATATATGTGTGTGTGTGTGTGTGTGTGTGTGTGTGTGTGTGTGCTAAATTAAATTCAAATCAAATCTGTATATACAAACATTTATTTAGATTGAATTAATAATAAAAGCAATATACTTCACTGTTACTGTATATACTTTCCAGTAAATAACTTCTGTTTAAAACATATTATAACTTTATTAATATAGATCCATATATATATATTTTAAATTAAATTAAAAGTGAATTTATTTTGCACCTTACTGTAAACTGAATTCCCAATATGTATGTGTATATATACATAATGAAGTATAAAACCCAATACCTCACTGACTTCAATCGACCAAGGCCACTCATTCACATGCGCGAAGCCCTAGCCTCTGTCGCGACAATGCACTCTCCTACCACCTCGAACGCGTCGCTCGAAATCGAGCCCTAAGCAATCGCTCGAACTCGCGGCCACCAGTCGAGCCGACCCTTACCAAGCAATCGCGACTACCGACTCCACCCTAGAAAAATCGAACGCCGAGCATCCTCTTATTACCGCCATCGACAGACCTTTGTCGCCGCTTGTTGAGACCACGCTGCCCGATGCTCGCTTTCGCTATTGCGATTTAACCTTAGCACAAACTTCCAGCTTGACTTAACCCTATCGAACTCGATTTCGATCTCCTCTTTTTTTCCTTTTCAGATTGCTTGTGAAAAAGGGAAATGGGAGTCGGTAATTGAATTTGAGGGGAGGATGGAAGAGAAGGACTGGGGATCGGCCATTTTATTTTATTTTTGTTTGTTTGTTTTTTTCTTTTGATTTGTTTGGCTGAAAATTTCTTTTAAAAGGAAAAGGAAAAAAAACCAACGCGTGTGAAAAAAAGAACGCGTGTTTTCAGAGTATTGACAAGTGTTGATGAGATCAACAGTAAATCAAAGGGAAAATATGTATATATTATATTTAATTTCAAATTTAAATTCAAATTTAAATCGTCTCCAATTCAAAGCTCAAAATTTCGACCTCTTATTGGGGCGTGCTACTAGGCGTTTATAATGTTAAACCCCTATTTCGAATGCAACGAAAAAGCTTCCGAGTCCAAATTCGATCGTATGTAGAAGGTATCATTTCGAACCCACTTATAAATTTAAATTTCGATTTAATTTTCAGCGCGTTTTCTTATCGTATGGCCAAAGGATCGCTCCAAACACTGTGAAAATTGAAATCCGATAATAATACAATATTACGGATCTAATGGAATTGGTTTTGTCGAATTCCGAGACTATACCCTAGAAGGCTATTTTCAAAATATCAATTTAAATGATATATATTTCAACATTGAACAAAACAGTTTCAAATTCAATTCTGAAGCTTCCATTATATTCAATACTCTCAATATAAATTTTCTAAGCTTTTAAAAATATCTTTAATCGGCTTAAAACTGAGGATTCAAATTTTTTTACCCAACTTCAATAAATTGAATTTAATAATTTAATCGCCAAATTCATAGTTATATTTGAAATTCAAGTTAAATCAACTTCAAATATTTAAAATCAATTAAATATTTTAATTTCAAATGTTGAAAATTTTGGGCTGTCACATCCTATGTCTTTAAGAACATCCAAGCAACCATACAAAAGGAAGTATTAGTATCTCTAATTACTTGCAACAATGACCATACTTAATTGAAAGTCTCTTTATGTACCTAAAAATGAGAAATCAATATTTATATTGAATGTAATGATGACGTCAATCATATGATCTACTAAAGAATCCAGTTGAGAAAACCTAGAGATAAGGAATTGCATCAATTAAAATTGAGCTTTAAGTTCTTTTACCTCTTTTATCAAAGTCCCCACCATAGAAGAAGGTTTAATAATCTGTTGAAAGCTGTGATTTATATATTTCTTTAATATTTTCTCCATCCAATGAATAATATAATGGGTATTAATCAAGTAATTTTGAGCATACATCACCGCCCATAAGTTTTATTTAGCTCCCTTCAATTAATAAGTTTAACTGGATGAGCTTATATTATCGATTTCTAATTTTTGCAACTTTAAAGTGAACTAATTATTTTCGTGTTCTAGTTTTCTATCTAGAATTGAGTTTAGACAACTCATCAAAAAACTTCTTATCCCTATATTCTTTTAACTTCCTATTGCATTCAAGCTTAAAGGACTTACTCGATCTGGCTTATTCTCTTGAATTATCCCCTAAAGAGATGCTAACTTAAGTTGGAACAAGAAGGTTGCCACCAAGTATCAAACGACCATGGGGAGTAGAGGATGTTCGCAAAGAATTATTTTAGAAGAATGAGGCGAGGGGCACAAAGTCCCAACTCTCCTCCGGTTAAAATAAGTTCATAGAATTGGCATTCATTTTCGAATCAGCCTCTAAATTAACTACACATTGATTAATTTAAGCAATTATTAAATGATATTAAGATTATTGAGGTTGAGCTCCAAAAACAGACCTCCCCATAAATTCCTAAATCTCTTTTTCTTTGGAAGAAATTTCCTTTTCAAGCTCAAAAATTACTTCTTAGGAAGCTTTTAGGGTAGACTTTAAATGCATGTACTTGTCATACCATTTGTTTGCTTCTTCTTTATCAATCATGGATAATCCAAAAAAAGAATGGGAAGGATGATTTTCTATATTTGAAACTAATCTAGATGTATGCCACTACAATGTCAAGCAAAGTTAGGATCGATGAGTGATAAAGGTTGATCATTGTCCCAAATCAGAACATAAAATAGGAATTAGGCTAACACTTGATAAAAAAATGATGAAATGAGTGACATGATTAAAATTGCTCATTAATAATACAAATTACAATAAATATTATCACATCATAATAAAATACAATTATGCTTTTCAATTATTTCTTTAACTTTAATAGACCAATCTAAATTTTTTAGTGAGACATCAGATAAATGGAAAACGTGGTCGCAATGGGAACTTCAAAATCGGGAGGAGTATTAATGGGAGGGAAGCTTCAATAATTCCATTCATTAAAGGAGAGCTGGTTTTATAGGCAAGTACCATAGTTTTTCCTAATTGGTTCAAACCTTATAGGAAAGTAGTCCTTTTGGTCTCCTAGAAAGCTGAAATCTAAACTAGAAAATTGCGTGTATATATGATGAAGGCCATGAAGAGAATAGTATTTTACTAGATTAGATTTTTTAGTAAAGAAAGAGCTTTCTCTAAAAGTTCTCTTTAATCTAATTAGTTTACAAAAACCATCTTTAGGGATGGGGAAAAAGTGGAGATAGGTGAAGTTTCAAAACCTGCATGTTAAGAACAAGTCAGAACTAAAAATCAAATTATAAATTCCATAAATAGAAATCACAAGTGCATTACAACATAAGTTCCGGTTATAATATGATAATAAAAGAAAATTTCAATGGTGTATGCAGTACTAACCCCTTATGATATTCTAAAGTAAATATATTCTTATTATATTTTTCTAGGGGAAATGAATTGGTAGTTATTAGAGCAATATTGATTCTGGGAATGCTCCAATATTCCTCGGAACGGGGTTCGAACCATACTCATCCAAGTATCTTTTATAAAGACATCTAATCAGACACTTATTATTGTTGCTTTAAAAGGAGAAGTTGGTCATTGGGAATCTGGTGTATACTAAGTAGGGAAATTCCATTAATTTTTTGTTATCCTTAACAAGCATACAGAAAAGGGTGGTAAGTTCTTCATTCTCTTTACCAAAGTTCGATTGATGAAAACAAGACCTTCGGAGGAGAGATATGCATCGTGCATTTATGATGTCCCTAAAAACTTAAGGTGTTTCTAAGGTCTCGTGTATTTATCATAGTTTACAGAGCTGCCCATTCTCCATATCGAGTCTTAAAACTTCATTCCTACTATGGACTACATAATCTCAAAATAATGCCTATTTTTCTCCTTACTCTAGTAATAAAAATAGGCATCTTAAGGTTACATACTAAGAATTCTAGTTAAAATGAAAAAAATACACCTAAGGAGGTGATATAGATGGCTTTAATCTACAATGAGAGACATTTGTAATAGACGGAAGATCAGAAGCACTTAAACTGGATGGACATAATAATTGAGAAGGGCCTTTAGCTTAGAGAGTTTTATTGGTCCTAGTCCTAGAAACGAGAGATGGAAAGTCACCATTTTGACTAGGCCTATAATCGACCCCTTTATCCTTCCCATCTTGGTAATCATCATCATTTTCTTGTGTCCTTTGTAAGGAATCATCTTGCTTGTCATCGTCGTCGTTGTCATCATGCTCATCATCAACCCTATTTTCCTCATCATTTTCTTCTTCATCATCATCAAACATAAGATCAACATTACTGAATTTTCTGGTTCTGGTTATTAGGATTTGTCTAAATTCATAAAGATAAATACAAATAGTGGAAAGTTCATCTTTATTTTCGTCTTCAACGCAAAGAGTGTAGCTGTATGAGTTAGGAGTGAGCTGAATGGGCTTATTTTCAAAAATACCAATATTTTACTATTAAAACATCAAAAGGAAGATAACAACATTGCCAATATAAATGGGTGTGAATGCAAAGAACCCTTCTGGCAGATTGTCAATTATGTCTGAAGGACCAAGAGCCCTAGGCTCAACTCTAGTAATCCTAAAATACTAAGGGCTAGAATTGACTTCCTCCCTCGTAGTGATTAATAACTAATAATTGACATAAATCATTTCTCCAGCAAACTTTGGTCTTCTCTTTACTCCAAGTAAGCTTGTGGGCTCTTTAGAAACCTAGTTTTTATTTCAAAAATGATTCGTAACCTAATGAGGAACGTAAAGACATCAATCGACAAAATAATATAAATTTATTTGTATAAAAAAATATAAATAAAAAAAAATTAATTTTAAAGGTCTAAGTACAAAAAATATTGAATGTTTAAAATTTTAAAGCTATCAAGTGTCAAAACTTACAAAGCTATCGAGTATTTAAAACTTAAAGCAATCGAGTGTTGAAACTTTGCAATATATTAAGTGTTAAAAAATTTGTAAGTTATCAAGTGTTGAAACTTAGTAAGCAGTCGAGTGTTTAAAACTTAAAGTAATCAAGTGTTGAAACTTTATAAGCTATTGAGAACTTAAAACTTAAAGCAATCAAATGTTAAAACGTTGTGAGCTATAGTGTTTAAAACTCGAAGAAGTCGAGTGGTGAAACTTAACACCTATCAAGTGTCAAAGCTTATAAAGTTATTGAGTGTTTAAAAATTAAAGTTATCCAGTATTGAAACTTATAATCTATTAAGTTTTAGGGAGTGGAATAGCTATCACAAATTAAAAGAGACAATTGTCATGCACTGTGATATGGGTAATGGGTTATTGGATTCACAATAATTGATTAAGTAAAATTGCAGCAATTAATGATCAAACTCGATTTTTTCTGAATGTCAATTAAATCGAAATCCTCCAAAGAATATTAAGTCAGAGGTGGCAACATAAAATGATAATAAGGAGAAAAGAATTACCTTAGAGATTAAATTTGAAGAACTTGAGGTTTTAGAGAGCAAACTTGAATCTTTATCTCAACTTCGAAAGTAGTAAAAGTGAGAGAAAGAGAGAGAGGATGATGGTATTTATAAGGATAAGAGGTTAAGTAATAACTTCTAATTTAAGATATTGAAAATTTCCACAGTCAAGATGTTAGGTCTGAAGAATACCAAGGATTTGCTTAAAAATTAAATGAAGAAAAGGCATTATTTTTACACTAAATTATTAGGTACCTTTTAGAATAAATATTACACCAAAAAAAATTAAAGTTTGAACATGAATAAGGCTATCAAAGTTCAAGGAATCAATGATATCGAAGGCCAAAATATAATATTATCAAGGAAAACTACTGGACATTGAAATATGAAGCCATCGATTATTAAGGTATAGAAGCTACAATATACCAAGGTACAAGGATACTGAGGCTATCGAGTGTCAAAAATAAAGGGATATCTCATGCAAAGGAGCAAAGTTACCAAAGTTATCGCGTGCTAGGTGATTAGGGCTATCACATTCCAAAGATATTAAAGCTATCGAGGGCTTAGGCAAAAAGAGCTATTGAATACCAAAGATATTGAAGCTATCAAGCACTTAGGCATAAACAACTATCGTATACCAAAGATATTGAAGCTATTAAGCACCAAGGAATAAAGAGCTATCACATACCAAGGAACCAAGTTACTGAGTGTCAAACATTAATAAGGTATCGCATATTAGAGAACAAAGCTCTCGATTGTCCAAGATTAGCAAGTTATCAAGTGTCAAAGTAACAAGCCATCGCATACGAAGTAACAAAGCTATCAAGTGTTAAAGATTAACAAGTTATCAAATGTCAAAGGAACAAGCTATCATATATTAAGAAATAAAATTGTCGAGTGTCAAGGATTAACAAGCTTTTGCATGTGAGCAATAGTGCTATCGAGTACCTAAAATGCTGCTATCGCATAATTAAAAACAAGCATAAAGTGTTCCAATCAGAGCATGGAAGCTCCTGGTTGGTCCAACTATCCACATTATCTTGAAGAAAGAAAACCAAGCTATGCCACATGTCACATCGACAATGTTCCATCTTAGAATAATCTCAACCATCCAAACCTATGGATGCCAAATGTCAAAGGTCTAAGGGCGTAATTTCTCTATATTAGGCGCGTACCCTCTACTAAGAAAGGGCGAATTCCAAATAGAATTCTTCCTCATTTTCACTTTTATTCTAACATAAATAAAGAACTTGATTTGAGAATTTAATGGCTTCCTAGGTCAAATTCTAATTAGCAGATTGCAAAAAAGGAAATAATTGCTATTTGCATAATTGACTACTTGACCATATGATGACTCGCATACATGTGCGTGGGCTAATTCTCTTGCCAAAATACCATTGATTTTTTTAACTTGGGCATATACGTTTGGTTTAAATTTACGTCCATTTGTTTCGATGTGGATATACATGCCAAGGGATTGTTAATGACCAAATACTTTAATATATGTTTAAAAAGAAGTAAGTAAGACACTAATTGTGGATCATATGATGAGGTCAACCCTAAACCTCATGACATTAGTCTAGGTTCTAGCCATCTAAGTGGCAACGACTCAAGCATTATGTAGATGCGTAGTTCAGTGTTTGTTGACCTTGCCACATTGGCTACATGTTCCATCACATAAGTAAGAGCACTTAGTTCAAGACCATTAGAGTATATCTAGACGTCCAGAATGTTTGAGTTGATCCAAAAATCGAGGATTGATGTAGCTGCAATATGAGTAGATAGCTATGTTATTTTGAAGATTACCTACGACTAGGCATACATATTTTCCTTAGGACGTAGCCACAAGTAGGAATATATAAATTTTTGGGTGTAACCATGAGCAAGTGCATATGATATTAGTGTGAGATGTCACATCAGTTTTTTTGAAGATGAGACTATGAGTAAGTTCATCGATGGTTTTGAGAATACACATATTAGGGTCAACGTGTAGTCAATATAGGGGTTTTTATCACATATATGTTATTGTTGATATGTAATGTGAGGATAATACCTTATCACTTAGTTTATATTTGCTTTATTTTGATGATATATAATGATTTTTGGTTTATATATTTACTTGTACATGCATGTTATACTGACCTGAGTTTTCTTGTGAACTTTATTTATGGGCTATTATGGTTGGATTATTGAGATGCATGATATGACATGTGAATGGAGTTGATCCATTATTGAGATTATTTCACTCTTTGATAGTGAAGTTTTATTTTTGCATGTTATACCATTGGTTGCGTGGCTATTTAGATGCATGTGTTACTATAGTATGTTTATGTTGGAAAATTGCATTCATTATTGTGAATGTATTTAATTATGTTATGATTGATCGTGTTATGTGGTTGTCATATACTACTTTAGAAGTTAGATTATGATTTGTATATTTCCCCATATGTTGTGGAATTAAGCATACGAAATAGTATGTTGTTTTATGTGTTATGTTAAGATTTTATTCTGTGTGAATTATAGGGGCATAATACTTTTAAAGAGAGAGAACATGACCCGCCAGTTTGACACACCAATTTTTAGTTAACTATCAATGGTCATTGAAACTAAATTAATGAGAAAAGATCATTTAGAGCATAGTTCTCTTTTTGGAAATATTGTTTGGAATGTTCGAGAAATGAATTCTGATATATAATTTGTTGGGGTTTAGAAACATTGTTAGTAATAAGTATTTTTTGGCCTAGAATTAATTTAGACTAAAGTTACCCAAATTTTTATAGTAAATACAAGTCTTTCCTAACCCTAGCCACACCAGGCAACACTCACTTCTCTAATCTTAGAGAATTTTCTGTAATTAGAAATTATTCCCAAAATTCAAAAAACCCAAACCCTGTCAAATTATGTATCAAATTAATCGTCTCGATGAGACGAACACATAACATGAGTACGCTTTTAGAGATGGTGCTCAGTCTGATCATAATCTCAGTCAAAATTAGGAATTAGTGTAACCCTAAGCTAGAATTGGGAACTTTTGTTTCCATGGTCGATTGATGGAATTGAAGACATATAGATGTAGATCTTGATGAAGGGAGGTGATTGGTACTATTGAACCGACTAACTTTCTATTGAATTAAAAAATAGCCAAAAATTTGTAATAAAAATAACCAAAACAAACAGTGTACAATTTTAGTACGTGGCGATCACGGGTCGATCCGTGAGGAATCGTATTGATTTAAAATTCTACTCAATCAAATTAAGCCAAGATTTAAAGTTTTGTTAAGCTAAAAATGTAAAAAAAACTAACAAAAGGAAAATGAATAAAAATATGAGAGTAGAAGCCAATTAGAGGCGATTCCCTTCTCATGATCACATAAATCAACATAGTGAAATTATGATCTCTCTTTTTGGTCATAAGCGAATTTAGTTGATGTGTTTATCATAAGTATGGCTTATTTGTTTTATTAGTTAGCCCAATATAAACCATCAAACTATAACATACCCACTAAACTGCTTGTAAACTCTCATGAAAATGATAATAAAGTTAAAAATAAAATCTGTTCTAAGCATGATCTATTTACTACTGATTAGTAATATAGACCATCAAAATTTGATTCTAAAATCACTTAATTACCAACATCATATGTAGATAAAGAGGTAATTTGTGTTTATGTTTGTTTAAGCATAGCCTATTTGGTGTCAACAACATAGGCTATCAAATTCAAAGTTTAAACAACAAAATTTTACCACATCAAAAATTCTATCAACAAAAAGATAGATCACTAATTTGAAAATATGTTGAACCTAGATGATTAGTAGAGCTTCATTACCCCTAAATTGAAGGGTTTAGGTTCTCATATTTGTTATCATTTCAACAAATGTTGAGTTAAAGTGCAAGCTAATTAATTAAAAATAAAATAAGAAAAGGAGCATGAAAATAAAATCCTAATGCATGAAAATAAAATAAAATAAAATAAAATAAAAGCAAAGAAGAAAAGGAGGAAAAAGGGACTTAGAAAGCCATTTTATTTCTCATGTAAATGTTGCTACCACTAAACTAATTACAAGGTGGTTCTAAAAGCTTCATTACATGAAATATAAAAGGTATTTATACATGTCTAAAATCCTAATGCATGTTTTAGGGGGCTACCCAAAATACCCTTTAGGAAGTGTGGCCACCAAGTTATCATTAGCATGAATTAATCCTCCATTAACTATGCATGTAAATTTAAAGGCCACTAATATGTGCAATAGCTTCTAATTGTAGATCATTGTAAGTGGGTAGGTGGAGTCCTACATGTTGCATGAAATGATTTATTTTCATCTTCATTTGTTTCCTCCTCTTATGCATGCATATCTTATGAAGCCCTCTTCCTTTTAAATCCAACTTCCTACAAAATAATATTAAAATATCCAAGTAAATTTTCTAAAATTAAATCATACATAAAAATGAACATTTTTCCCCCGTATGAAGAAGAATAAATGATGATTTCAAAATAATTGAAATTTTGGTTTAAACATGTAAAATACCTTAATATGCTCATTTATTAAATGAAAGTGATTAAAGTAGAAATATGCACATTTACGTGCACGTTGAAGACCCCTACACATATCTTTTTATTCATTCTCGAATAAACTAAAACTAAGATAAATCTATTTTTGTAGGAAACACAATTGCATTGAGCGTATGCAACAAGCCGTTAAAACTCTAGTTGTCCCTAGTAGGACAAGTGTTGTCTAGTAGGACAAATGAAGATTTTACTTTTTAATTGGCACGAATAAGTCAAATAAAAATTTTGGTCGTCATTATGAAATTTTTAGTCATTTTACTCGTCAAAACGTCTAACAAAAATCAAGTTATCATCGTAATTAGACTCTAGTTTGGCTAGTTGTTTTGGTTAATAACATAGTATAACTATGAAATGAATCCTTAGTTTATTGTCAAAGTTTTCCAAAGTGGTATTTTAGTTTCTTTTAAATAACAATTCAAATCAAATAAGTGAAAATAGTGCTTGGATTTCAATTACTTACTCTCTCTTTATTTGAAATTTTATTGATATTAACAATATTTTCATATGCCTAACTCAAAAAACTGATGCTAGGTATTTTACCATGCACGGCCTTGCAGGCTTACATGAGGGGAATACGGAGAATGGCAAGTGTACACACAATTATGTATACCTATTGATTATAGAGGTTATTAATAAAAGAATTTTTATATACATACACCTAACTCGGATAAACCGAGGCCTGATATATCGATCATGCATTGCCTTTCGGGCTTATGTGAGATGGGTACAGAGCATGGCGAGTGTACACATTTGCATGGGAACACATGACTCTAGGTGTTAATAAAATATAAAAATATGTACAAAAAATATATTATTATTGTTATCACTACTACTTTTTATGAAGAGAGAGTTTTACGATATCATCTTGGCATTACTTAACTTAGAAGATCAAAAATGGTATAGCCTTTACTTTATATTATCCACTTTTAAAACAAATATTACAATTAGAATATACCTTATAATTATCACCCATGAACCTTCCTATATACTAGTTAAACCATCGTTATTTGTTATCAAACTTTATTTTTATTTTTGTTCAGACATAAATTTTCAAAATTTTCAATTTAATAATCAAAATCCTATACTTATACACAGTGTTTCTTTAAAAATAAATCAAAATGTTAAAAAAAAAATTGTTTTGAAATTTTTCTTGTGTTTTTTTCTTTTTTTCCTTTAGAATTTTACAAGACTTGGAAAGAAAGTGCAAAAAATAAACCATTAAAAATCAAAAATGAAGATGAGACTTCCCTCTAATTTGATTTTCACCGTATCCCCATAGTCAGGCCAAGTGAAAGGAGAAAAAAAATGACCTATATTTACATGAAAATGAAAGATTATTATTTACACGATATAAGAAAATATACTATTAAAGAGTAAACGAAACCGTCTTCCAAAGAGCAATTCATTTGTCTCGTCAAGTATGAGAGACATAATCCAAGCATAGAAAACAAACCATAAAAAGTTTCAAAGTTGAATGTTGATTTGAAAAAACGAATGTCGTTTTATTAAAAATCGTATGATTTGTTTTATTTTCAATGATTTTTGGGGTAGATAGAACAATTAGTTGAAGTTCAAGTTTATTTTAATCAAATTTAAATTAGGACTCATCATTGAAAAATTCATCAGTATTATTAATTTTATAATCAGAATGATGATTTAAATCTTCTCGTTCAGTATACTACAACTCATCTTCGAAAATTCTGAAAATTTGTGCTCGCTAAATTCATCTTCCTTTGTTGGATTATCAACAATTTCATTGTATGTACCAATTTCGAAATCTAAAGTTGTTGCATTTATTTTTCAAATCCAAAAAAGGAAGATCAAATTTTAAGTCGTGTTCCACATTCTCAAAAGAATTGAAATCCAACTCAATTACCGTATTTTTAACAACTTTATTAAGATTGTCGTTTTCAATTTTAAAAGTTGTTATCCGAAAATCATCAATTTTGGTAAAAAGATGGATTATTTGACTCGTCACACATTGGGATTTGATTTTGTTTTTCGCGTTATTTCATGTAGGTTTCAAACAATAAATCCATGTGAACTTCATAAATTTCTCCATTTTCTCAAAAAAATCCAATTTGTAATTATTGGTTTGAGAATTTTCAGTTTGAAATTATCGAGAACAAAAATTATCCATTACACCATAATCGAGATTATTTTCATTACCAAAATTATTTAAAAAGTGGTTCACATATCTATTTCGACTTGAAATTCATTTTGGAGTTCGAAGTTGTATTGGCATGACTTATAATCAAAATTATTTGAATTTTGAAGTAAATTCAAATTTTGATTATTTTGAAATTCTTGGCTTGAGTTATTGCATAGATTTCTCAAATTATTTATCATTTGATTTCATGTTCGAGTAAAGACTAAATCGTTTCAATACTTTTTTCAAGATTTAAGGGTTGCTCACCATACTGAAAACTTTGTTCTACAAAATCCAAATTGTTTACATAGTAGTGTTATAAAATATCCTTAAGAATTTGGTGTGAAATTATATGAATCATATCGATTTTCACAACTATTGTTGAATTCTAGCAAGTAAGAAAATTTGGACCTTTTCAGGAAAAAAAAATTTATAAAGGGAAAGTATTTACCAAGGAGAATTTATTTTTGAAACAGGGGTAAAGTTTTTTTTTGAATTTTCAGAATTTTTTTAAATGTCTTTTTTTAAAAAAATATTAAATTTTTTTCGGTTTTCGTTTTTTCTAAAAAACTAACCTAAATTTTCTTTTGGATTTTTGATTTTGATTGAAAATTTTCAAAGGATAAGTTTTAAAAACTAAACTAAGGAAAATTTACATTTTTTTTAGTCTTGGATTTTGATTTTTTTGAAATATGAATGAACTAATGCAATTAAATGAATGCAAATGACATAATTACAAATTTGATGTCCTTAGTAGCTCTTAACTCAAAATTTTATAACCACAAATTGTCTTAATCCAACAAGATAGTTCTTAGTCAGGTAACAGACAAGAGTAATCGGTGCATCCCGAATCACCGTAGCACCGTAGGTTTAAGTACCTTCAGAGAAACAATCAGTACAATATTTACAAATCAACGTAATATTTATAATTGATTATTCTCTGTCGTGGCCTAGACACCAAAAATATAAATTATCGAAAGAAAATAACTTGTCTAGATACAATTAAGCCATAGTCGAGCTCACGACTCCCTTAAGTCTGAAGTCTAACCATTATTATTAATCCAATTCTAAAATGAAATGCAATTTGTGGGCCAATGAAGTGGTGATGAAATCCTCCATCTTATGTGGATTTGGTAATTGCCCTAAAAAAGAAAATAAGATGAGATGAATGCAAAACTGAAATTAAACGTGAATTAACGATACAACTACGAATGTAATTTTTTTATTTTTTTTAAAATGCAACCAACCAACAATACAAAACAAATAAAAACAAAGGAAAATGACATGATAGTAGAGCGTGTAGAATTATTAACCAATTTATTTTTAAGCAGCGACTTTTTTTTTACAAGCAGATCAATTATTTTTAGCAGGAAATTTTTCTTTTTGATATTCTTCTTTTGCAATCTGAATTTCAAAGATATATACAATTGTTTCTCTCTTTTTTTGGCCAAAAATATAAGGCAAAAGAAACTTAATAAAATAAAAGGAAAACTTAACCAAAAAGTTTTATCAAAAGAAAACTTAAATCGAAAATATTCTATCTTTTTTTGGTTTTTTTATTATTTCTATGAATGAAGAAGCTAAATGCAAATAAAATAATTAAAGATAAAAATTGCTTGCTTGTTTGTTATTTATTTATAAAAAAGGATATAACAAAAGAAAAATTAAAACAAAGGCAAATTTTCTAAATGCAACTTGACACACAAAATAAAAATACACAAAAATCAAACAAAATAATTCAAAGAATTGGAATAAAAAAATTAATTCTCTGGAAATTGCGCCAAAAACTTGTTGAATCGACTAACATTTTATTGAATTAGAAAACAACTAGAAAATTGTAATAAAATTAACCACAAGCACATGACACACAATTTTAGTATATCTTGAGTACGAGTCGATCCGTAGGGAATTGTATTGATTTAAAATTCTACTCAATCAAAATTAACCTAAGATTTGAAGTTTTTTTTTTAAATGTCAAAACAAACTAGCAAAAGGAAAGTGAATAAAAATATGAGAGTAGAAGGCAATTTAGAGGCAAATTGCTTCTGATGATCGCATAAATCAACACAACAAATATAGTATTAAGAAAATTACATAAGAATAAAAGGCTAAGAAGCCATAAAAAAGAGAAAGAGGGTTTGTTTTTATTTTTGTGGCTACCATTAAATTAACTACAAGGTGGTGCTAATAGCTTCATTACATGAAATATAAAGGGTATTTTTGCTCTTTCTAAAATCGTAATGCATATTTTAGGGGACTACTCAAAATACCTCTTAGGAAGTGTGGCGACTAAGTTATCCTTAGCATGAATTAATCCTTTATGAAGTGTGGACGTAAATTTAATGACCATTAACGTGTACATTAGCTCCTAATTATAGATCATGGTAAGTGGGTAGGTGGGGTTCTCCATATTGCATGAAATGATTTATTTCCATCTTCATTTGTTTCCTTCTCTTGTGCATGCATATCTTCATGAAGCCCTCTTCCATTTGAATCCAAATTCCTATAAAATAACATTAAAATATCCAAGTAAATTTTCTAAAATTAAATCATACACAAAAATGATCGTTTTACCCCCATATGAAGATGAATAAATGATGATTTGAAAATAATTGAAATTTTGATTTAACATGTAAAATACCCTAATATGCTCATTTATTAAATAAAAGTGATTAAATATAGATGCAAAAATATGCATATTTACATACATATCAGGTACCAGTCAGGCGTTCTAAGATGGTCGAACTCGGCCAAATTTTATTAATTAAGGTTTAAAAAATCTAATTCGCACATAGTGGCGACATTGAATTACTAGGTCGAGGTGGTGCATTGGGTTACAAAGGCGAAGGCGATTCGACTGCGGGTGTTTGGTTGGGCTTAGATGGTTAGAAGGGGGAGCAATTGGTGTTCAAACAGCATGGTCCATGGTATAATATTTGTTTGGGTGCACGCTTATAATTTGAAAGAGATGAGTATTTTACATTGTTTCCCCTGCAATTTAATATTAGCAATTTTAATCTACAATCTTGCAATCACCGTATCTTTCACATACGACCTCCATTTTACTTGTAGAGAGGTTCATCATTATTGGTCCATCATATCAAGATTTCCAACATAGATTTTATATAGAATCGACTGATACCATTACTTATGCAGCATGAATTGATTTGGTTGGACAAGCTACTATTCATCACGGAATAGTACCTCCAGTTATAAATGACCTTAGACAGCTTAGTCAACCGTATTGTGTACCAGATCACGTTCTAGCTAACTACTAGTTATTTTAGTTGGTCAATGGTGGTTCCAACCTCTTTTGGGGTTGATCGTTATATTTATGTATTCCATCCTTTTGGACACTATCATTACCTCGATCCCAATGAGGTATCATACGCCTATTCATTCGATTTGCATATGGGACTTTCCCACACTGGGCATATAGATCATAGGCATTGCATTAACTATTACGAGGACAAGTTGTGCCATAGGGTCAGAAGATGACACAAGTACAGTTCATATACAGAGGACTATTGTTGGTCTCTGGCAAAGGCGGTGGAAGGTTCGACAACATGCTGAGATGGAGGGGGAGCAGAAGCAATTTTTGGATTGTAGAGATTAGTTATCTAATAGAGATGATGACAGTGACTCATGTCGTCCTCTGATCCATATAAGGATGACTATAGTCATGTTATACGTTTTTTGATTTACTTGATTCGCCTACTACCTTATGGATGAAATATACCAGAATTGGAGCACACTTATCTAAGGGTTCATTGTCCCAAGAAATGATAAGGAAGGGTATTTCATAGAGAAAGTGGCAGCTATAGAAAGTAAATTGAACCTACTTTTAGGGTTTTGCAAGAAAGATTTCAAATTCTATGAATTCTTGGCCGATTTCTTCATGCACGAGTCCTTGCAAGAATTGTATATACCTACACAATAATCCATAACATAATTATAGAGCCTAAAAGAGGCATGTACAAACAAATGAAAAATTATCCAAACATATTCATAGATTCAAATACAAGATCCCATAGGAACCTACTTGATGGAGAGTATATTGCAATACTAGAGCATATCAAGGATGAAGCATGAAACACATATGTAGTATGAAGTTCATTTGAATCCGGTCTTGTAGATATTCCTACAAAAACAAGTTAGTATATAAAATCAATGTATATAGTTGTCGTAGTTAAAATATCGTAAGTATGAAACGTCGTAGACGAGGTTTCAACATTCTCCCCCTTTTTGACGATGAAAAATATATAATACAAGTAATATATACTCCCCCTTTTTATAAGCTCCCTCTGTCAAAAAGCAAGTTAGAATAAATAGACTATATCAACTCCTTCTCCCCCTTTGGCATCACAAAAAGGAAAGTATGAATATATGACAAAGCAGAGTGTAGTATTCAAAATATACAACAATACTTGCATAATATATGAGTTTATGACAAAAATAGAAAAAATATACAAAGAAAGAGTTCAAAAAACACTAATTAATTACCAAAGGAATTTAAAACCTAGGGCTGGAATTACTGCCTACATCATCAACATCTTCATCTCCATTACTATTGTTGTTCCTCGAGCTTGATGACTATTGAAATGGAGCGGGGTTGAAAACTTCGGTAGATAATGAGGTGGAGCAACCAATACGTTCCTAAATTTTGTTGAGAAAGCCACGAATGGAATTAAAGCATTTTTTAGTTTTCTTTTTTAGATTGACCATTCGGGTTCTAAGCTTAGCTTGGTTGTAGGAAAGAGTGACCAAAGCATTCCTTGAGCTAGTGTCGGGAGAAAGAATCACTATATCATCATTGTCTATTTCTACTGAGGGTGGAGCAATAGGTTGAACATGTTGAACATGTTGACGAGGTTGGGGTTGGTTTTGATCACGGTTGGCAACCCATTCTTGAAATGAAATATATGCCAATCTTCCCGGTCGTTTTGGCAAACCCATAAGACCCAAAGTCTTTGATCCAAGATCTTTGATTTATGTAAATTTGGAATCAGGAAAAGGAATGTTAAAATTTTGTAGAATCTTCATTATATAAGCACCATAATGAAAGGTCTTATAGCGCCTTCGACGATTAACATCCATGAATTCTTCCAAAATCACTTGGGCCCAATTGATGAATTGACTGGAATAGATAACACAAAGGGCTTGGAAGTTTCTCTTGTTAACAACTTCATAACTTCTTGTCCGTGGAATAATGGAGCGAATCAAAGCTCTGTGGAGGATACGAGCTTGTAGATGAAGTTGAATGGAAGTAAGTCTAGTTATGTCATCATTTAAAATTTGGTGTGAGAACTCGTCTCTATCATCCAAGTTTAGAGAGACATCAATTTCATCCAAATCAGTCCCCGTTGATGGACATTGAAGTATATCACCAAGTCTAGCAAGTGGTAGAAAAATTTTAACTCCATAAACCAATGTCCAAATACAATCATTGCAATTGTGAGGAGTATAATTGTCAAAATTCGTATTAGCATAGAATAACTTTACCAAAAGATGATTGATTTTGGTATTATCAGCAGTATAAGAGACAAAAGATTCTAACCAATTTGATCTTACAATTTGTTGAATCCGATAAGCCTCGAATTCTTCAAATTTTATGAAAGCACTCGGAAAGAAGTGAGATCTACTCATTTGTGTAAAACGTTGTCTTACTTGCTCATTCCATAGCCATTGATCGATGATTGGGGTAGATGATGAAGTAGATGTCCTTGATCTTCTTTGTTTTGGAGCCATTAGTGAATATGTGGAAAAAGTTTGGATTTTTAATAGGGAAAAACTGAAAAAGAAGATGAAGAATGAGGATAAAAGAAAGGTAGGGGTTGAAAAAGGGTAGTTACATAGAAAAACGTGCAAAATGCAATTCAATTTTGAATAGCCAGAAGATTTCAGACGTCTGAAATATTCAATTCAGATGTCTGAATCGAAGAAAATCGAGTCAGAAAGTATTTAGTTCATTTTAGCCTATATTTAGACGGCTGAATTTGGAGATTTAGACGTCTGAATCTGAAGAAAAATTTCTTCTTCCGCAATATTCAGACGTCTGAAATATTTATTTCAGACGTCTGAAAAATGTATCAAAACACGTTTCAGACCACAGAAAAAGTGAAGAAAATAAATAGGTTATATTAATATTTGAATGATATATAGCGTACAATTATGATCATTCAAAAAAAAATAGATAAATGAAAGCATTAGTTCGAATCACTTAGAGTCGTAATCTTCCGGTTCAATCTTGGTTATCTCCTTGTATGGTTGCAATGGAGACCAATAGGGTTGACGTCCCAAGAGTTTGGAGAAACCGAAAGACGCTGTGGACTAGGCTCTCATGGATTCGAAGTTGAAGGTTGAACTATATCTTTCTTTGGAGATGTACCGTAGAATTTTAATGCCATTTGTTCAATGAAACTAAGTCGTTTGGCATTAACTTTCTGTTCGTAATACTAATCCCATTGCAAATCCAACTGTTCCTTTCTGGTAATGATGAATCTCAGCTATTTTTTCTTTAGTTGATGGAGAACCGAAGAAAAGAAATTGTTGAGATTTCTTCCTTTCTGGAGTATAACCAGATGGTTCGTATGAAGGATGAGGTCTAGCTGGTTCACGTGGTGTTGGAGTAGCCAATATTTCTAAGGAAGATGTAGAATATGATGAGGGTGAGTTGTCAGAGTTGTTGTTTGAAGCCATGGTGAGAAGAAGAAAAATCATGTTGAAATCCATAGTAATAAAGCTTTTGGTAAAAAGAAGAACGGAATAAGTTTTAAAAGATACTGAAAAGTTCAAAAATAGAATGTTAGTTAAAAGAAGGTGGCTGAGATGTTTTAAACAATAATATACACATATTTAAAACAAAGAATACAAGAGGTTGTAAATGAAAATTTGTTTTAGATACTTAAGAGGTAAGAGTTTTGATGTGGTAAGTTAACCAATGACATCAATAGCCTATAGAAAGATATCATAAATTTTTAAACGAAACGATACCAAGCTCTCGTCTAAGTTTGATAAAAACATTTTCTAAAAGAGGTTTTGTAAAAGTATCGGCCAACTGATTTTCAGAAAAAACAAAATCCAAATTTATTGTTCCTTTTTCAATATTATCACGAAAAAAATGATGATGTATGTCAATATGTTTTGTTTGTGAATGATTGACAGGATTTTTAGACAAGTTAATAGCACTAGAATTGTCACAATATATAGTTGAATTTGTTAAGTTTATATTGAAGTCTCTAAGTGTCTATTGCATATAGATTACTTGAGCACAAGCCAAAGCAGCATAAATATATTCTGCTTCACATGTAGAAAGAGAAACGCAGTTTTATTTCTTACTAAACCAAGATACTAGTGATTTTCCAATAAAATGGCAAGTACCACTTGTGCTTTTTCGATATGTTCGAGATCCATCGAAATCAGCATCACTATATGAAACTAACTCAAATGGACATCCTTTTGGATAGAATAGACCAAAATCTTTGGTGTTAGTGAGATAACTAATATACGTTTCACGGCTCTTAAATGTGATTCCTTTGGGTTGGCCTGAAATCTAGCACACAAACAGACACTCATCATTACGTCAGGTCGACTTGCTGTTAAATATAATAATGATCCAATCATACTTCGGTATAATTTTTGGTCAACACTTTTGCCACTTTCATCTTTATCAAGATGTGTTGTTGTACTCATTGGAGTCGGTTTGGCAGAAGTATTTTCCATTCCAAATCGTTTGATTAAATTATCACAATATTTTTCTTGATTAATGAGATGCCATTTTGAAGTTGATTAATTTGTAAACTAAGAAAATATGTTAGTTCTCCCATGTGAGACATTTCAAATTCCTTGGTCATTATTTCGGAGAAGTCCAGACTCAACTTGTCATTGGTAGAACCAAAAATGATATCATAGACATAAATTTGAACTATTAAAATATCCCTTTTCGAATGTTTAATGAAAAGTGTTTGATCAACTTTCCTAATTTGAAATCCCAAAGAAATTAGATAGGTCTCTAGTCGATCATACTAAGCACGTGGTGCTTGTTCTAAACCGTATAGAGCTTTCTTAAGTTCATAAACATGATAAGGAAATTTCTCGTGAATAAGTAAGGGAGGTTGTTCAACATACACCTTTTCTTTTATATAACCATTCAGAAAGGAATTTTAATGTCCATTTGATAAAGTTTGAAATTGTGAAAACATGCTTAGATCATTAAGATCCGTATTGCTTCTAGTCTTACGACCGGAGCAAACGTTTCTTTGTAGTCAATTCCTTCTTCTTGATTGTATCCTTGTGCAACTAATCTTGCTTTATTTCTGGTAATGTTGCCTTGTTCATCTGCTTTGTTCTTGTAGACCCATTTTGTTCCAATAACAATTTGATCACTTGGTCTAGGAACTAATTCCCAAACTTCATTGCGTTCAAACTGGTTTAGCTCTTCTTGCATTGCAATTATCCAGTAGTCGTCTGTGGAAGCTTCTTTGGGATTCTTTGTGTAACGACCCAGAATTTTTGATAACTTGAATTTGAATATTTAATTTATTTTTTTTTTTTTAATATTAATAAGTGGAATTTTTAAGTCGAATAATTTATTTTTCGAATATTGGATTTAATGGGATAATTAAATCGACTTATTTAATAGTGAAATTCCACAAATAATTAGATATTGGGTTAAATATGATTGAAAATGATTTGGAAAATTTTATTTTATCATATTAAAGTTATAGAGATATTTTAGAACTTGTAAAATTGAATTTGGAGTTAATTTGTAAAAATTGAATATTTTAATATTTAATTATCGACTGAAAAATAGCCAATTTTTGAACAGTCTCAGAATTGAACGAAACAAGTTCCATTGGATCCGTAATAGTTAATTATTATCGGATTTCAAATTTCGTAGCAAACGGAGTTGTCGTTTGACCGGTACAAGCCAAAACGCCTAGAAATCGCTTAAATCGGTTTAAATTTAAATCGACTGTTTATTGCCGTATCTCACACATACGATAGAATTAGCTTCCGAAACCTATTCCATTGTGTCCGGAATGTGGAAAAACCTTAGGATCGCCTGGCGGCACGCGTCGTTTGGAGTTCGTTTGCAAAAGTGTCAATTTGGGAATTTTATTATTTAAATCATAATTGTATGTGGTTATAAACGCAAATTTTCACCAAAACCCTTGCTCATCATGTTATGGCCGGCCCTAATGATTCAAAGGCCAGAAAATGTCGCCCCTTCCACCTCAAATCCACACCAATCCGTCGACAATTTCAACAAACTTTCTAAACGAAAATCGAAGAGCACATTTAGATCTACGAATCCAACGGCTATGATCGCGATTGGAGCAACGGATGGAGGGGAATCATGCCTCAAAGGCCACGACTTGGTTCACGTTTTTCGAGAAGGACATAGGGCCGAGCTCAGTGCCATTCCAGCCGAGCATGGCTCTTGTGTAGGCGGTCGCAATGGTACGTCCTGATCGTTGTATAGCTCGGCGTGGAGGAGACAATGTCAAACCCTAAATGGTCTTTGGTGGGTTCAAAGTGTCGTGTGTTTTTTTCCAAGACCTGGTAGGAGAAGCGGCCTGGGGAGTGAGGTACCGTGCGCACGGGTAGAGGATGAGAGAGGGGGGGGCCCGCGTGAAGAGGTTGTGCTTTATTTCTTTTGAAATGTAATTTAAATTGTAAATCTAATTGTTCAGCGTTTAAAACGTGATAACTTTTGCATGCGAGGTCGGATTCGGACGAGGTTTTTTGCGTTGGCTTCGTATCGTCGTGCTCTTCGCAGTGCAACTGGTTTGGAGTCGATTGGAGCTCGTTTGAATTTCGGGTAAAATTAAACGTTCGTTTAATTTTATTCGAAACGAACGCGAAAACGAAAATAAAATCAAGGTGAGAACTCCTCACTCAATCGAAAGGTTTTGTTTAAAATTTTAAGTAGTTAATGTTGACTGATGATTGCTGTTTGATTGTGCTAGTAGATATAGTAGGATATATACTATATATAGCGATATATATATATTGGTATATGTATATATCGGATTTGATTTCCCGCCTCGTATAGCGGATGAGACCCTATTGCGCCGCCTATTAAGCGGATATTTATAAAATCCCATATACCGCGATATTCCACCTCGAAGTGGAATTGGTATTGTGCTAACGTCTGTGGATGCAGGGTAACAGGTTGGAGGGATCCAACTGGATTCCTCGCGTATTTATTTGTTTATGAATATTATGTTGATTGTTGATAATCACATTGATATATGATGTTATTCCCGTGATTGACCATTCGATGTCGTTGCATCATCGGATTCTAATTTTTAAATTAAAAATAACGGTTTTGAATTTAAAAGGGGTTTTAAATCGATTTTTCAAAGAATATGGTTTATTTAAAATTTTGAATTGATTTAAATTTTAAAATAAATAGATGGATAAATCTTTATGTTTTAAAAATTTATATTTTTATAAAATATAACTTAAAAGAAATTTTTAACAATAATAGGTTTTTATAAAATAGTTAAATTTGGTTTTTGGGAAGTTATTATTATTAATGGGTTATATAAAGGATTTTATAAATGGATGTTTTTAAATAAAAATTTTTGAAGTTATAGAATAAATTTATAAAGTGTTAAGTTGATGTATAACATGAATTTCACTAGGATTTATAGATTAATAAATGTGAAATTTATAAAACGAATGGTTATTGGAAAATTTTAAGCTTATAAGTTATTAACTTATAAAAATGGATTTGGGCATTAAAAAGGGGAATTTTATAGAAATTGTTAATAAATGAAGATTTCATTAGTTGAAATTATTATAAACCATAAAGAAATCTTGTAAGTGATAAGATTTTAAATTGGTGAAGTTCAAAGGAACGATTTGGTAAATAAATAATATTATAAGTATTTAACTTACAATATGGCTTTTGGGTATGAAATTGGGTTATGTAAAATTGCATCGGATTAATAAAGGAATTTATAAAATTGGGGTTTATAATAGAAATGGAATTTATAAACTATGTTTATAAATTTGAAATTCATCGAATTTGATAAATTGAAATATGGGAATTTGTTAAGTGGGCTATATTCACTATTTTGAATATTGAATAGATTATTAAATAAAATGGGTTTGTTTTTGGGAAAGGAATGTTTTAAATGGAATTTAAAACGAATTAAAGGTGTTTTAAAATGTATTGAGTATTGAAAACATAGATTTCAACATTGATTGTTGAAATAGACGTTTTCGAGAAACAGAAGGGAATAATTTGTATAGTATTGGATTTATATATCTATTTTTAATTTCAAATCCATAAACTAGTGTTTTGGGTTATCGTAACGATGTTTTACGCAACATTCGTTTTTAACCCAAATAAATTTGAATAAAAGAATAGTTTCCTTATAGGAATGAAATAAATACTTAACGGTGGTTTAAGTGTATTGGGTATTTTCGAAATTGTTGAAAAGAAATTAAATTGTGAATTATTTATTATTAAATAAGTTTAGAAGTGTTTTTCCAATATGAAATGGAACGTTTGAGAATTCACCTTTTAAGGATAAATGGAAAGTGAATATTTTGAAATTGATTTGAGGATCGGGTATGTGTAGATCTTTGGGAATTGGGAAATTCACTATGGAATTTGAAAAGGGGAAGGGAAATTTGTTTAAAAATAAATGTTGATTTATTTTTAAGTATGGGATATAATTTACGAATTTGAAACGTAAGTTAAGTTTAAATCGGTAAAGATTTATTTGGTGGTTTGAAATTTGTTTTCAAAAGGTATATATGGTTAAGGTGATTTGAAATTAGTTTTCAAATGGTTAAGGTGATTTGAAATTGGTTTGCAAATGGTTAATGTGATTTGAAAATTGGTTTTCAAATGGTAAAGGTAAATTGAAAATTGGTTTTTCAATTGGTTAAGTGTGGAAAGTTTTATCGTGAAGTGGTTTTGGTAAAACAAGTAACTGGGGCAATTATTTGGAAATGGTGTATATATATATATATATCTCGTAAGATATTTTGGGACTTAATAATTTGGAAAAATTATTTGGAATCTGATGATGTGGCGCATCTTTATTGATAGTTAAATAACCGACTATCAATATTTACCCTTGGATGGTATTGATTGTGTTTGTTTGGAATTGAATGCACACTTATTTTTTTAAAATAAGCGCTCGCTATTCGGTTTAGCCGGGAGAGGACCTTTGTGTCATATATCCCATTCCGAATATGCGATACGTCGTTTGGATTGCATTTGAAGACCGGTGTTGAAGACCGGGTATTTGTGAAAACGATAGGATGACCTATCGATTGTCTCCGCATCGTTAGCTACGATATGGAGATTTCCTTTGTGATGGGAAATTTTATCGGGATTGTGAATACCCGGATTGCAAGGGCTTCCTTGGAAGTGCCTTCGGTTCTGTTCGAACCCGGAACAGACTTGTATGGTTACGTGTCTGACATTACATTTTGAGAGATAGAGCAGATTTCTTTCAAATACATTTCTGTTGGTGGCGGAGAATTTATTCTCTTAGCTTAACACCCTTCTCTGAGACGTACGAGCTCAGAGGTTATGTAGTTGAAGGTTATCAGCGATATTTCCCAATCTGGTAATGTGGCATGCTGAGTGCTGCTGTGTGATGATCATTGGTTGATCGTTTGGATATGATCATTTGTTTGATCATTTATCTTTGTGATTATTGCTTTGGTCATCTGTGGACCCGAAGCATGGCTTTGTTACACAAAGCGTAGCTTTGTGGACGAGACTTCGTCAGGACCTCACTCCCCGGAAATGGTCGAAACAGGAATATGCGGCAAGGTTATGAGGGTCGCGCCCTTTAGGGTATGTCATTTCCTTCTGGAAAAGGGTGGTATCATGGTATGGAGCCCAGATGCTTACTCATGTTGATACACTATATATATTTCTGTGTGTGGTGTTGTTGGTATCGAGCGCTCGGATAAAGGTCCCAAAGGACCGGGGGATGACATATTCGTGTAGTAGTTACCTAGTTACAGAGGTAACCCGGCCTTGTGTTGGCAGAGATCTAACCGTAACGTTAGTTTCTCGGGACGTCCCGCCAGAGGCGATCCCATGTGGCAGTAGGAAGTTCCTTAGCCTGACCATTTGTTGGAAATCCTTTCATCCAATACGTGCCTTGTACGGTTTTAGTTGTATTACCTGCCATTCACTTATGGTGGTCACCACTGTTTGGATGGTAGCTATAGTAGGCATAGTTCGGAATGTCTATGTTGGCTAGGATTTATATTGTACTTTCGAAATTGTTTTCTACACTATGCACTAGTAATAATATCAAAAATGATTTGATTTTCGCGTAGTAAGCATCTTTGACTATCATAAGGAGAAATCTCCTCCAATTCTGCGTTTGCATTGTGTGTGTGGCGGGAGGCCTTATGGTAGTTTCATTTTCCAAAAAGCATTGCGGATTTCGAAATTTAAATTTTCTTGTTGCTTGTTTAAAGATAAACTGTTTTGAGTTCTCACACCAGTCCCATGACTGACCTGGAGTTTATTGTTCCTTTCCTAAACTCTGGGTGCCCACTATTTTCCACACGGGCAGTCTAGAGTTAGGTTATCAGGTTATTCTGGATTCGGGAGTTGCTGTGCAGATCTGGAGGCGAGCCAGATAGCGTAGTCTATTATCTATTGTATATAGTATTTCTTTCCGCTGTTGTTGTCGTACACTCTGATTGATGTAATGTAATGTGATGTAATGTATAAAATGTATAGTTCTTTTGTTTTAATGAATATTCATTTATCTATTATATGTTGTTCCGCTGCGACTGTGAGATTCTGTTATTGTTTCTCGTTCTGTTACTTGTATTTCTGTTTTCTCTTCTCTTTCTTTTCTTTCTTCTTCTACCTCTTTCTTCTTCTAAAACCCTAACGGTTCGGTTTTTCGGCAACGAAAAATCGCGATCGTTACATTTGGTATCAGAGCATATGGTTAAGCGACAACCTGCTCTGTTGGGTATTACTCATTAGAGAAAGAGTCAGCAGTACTCTAGAATGAGTGTGAGTGTAATAATAGATATGAGTGCGTATTTGTTAGTGAGTATAAAATTGTTTTATATTGTGATGATTGGTTTGTTGAGTGGTATATGAACCTTCGTCGGCGCAGCCTCGAAAACTGAATCGAAGGGGTTCCTAAACACTTGAATAGAACAATTCGACACAATATTGTTTTAAATTGGGTAAATGAAATAATTTTACCTCGATTATATTTTATATATAAAAAGAAAATAATTTTTTCAGGAATTATTGAAGTGTGTATATAATTTATTGCTTGGTTGTTGTAAATGATATATATATATATAAAATAATTAAAAGTTGTTTGAATAAGCTAATAAAAGCAACTATTGTAAAAAGAATAATGGTATAAACCAATGAATCATAAGATGAAATAATAATTAATAATGATTTACAATTGTAAGATAATCATGTATGTATATAAGAACTAAAAATTATATAAGTAAAAAGGTTTATAAAAGTGATTTATGAATAGAAAGAAAACTTTTTGAAAGAATATTTAGCATTGATTTCACTATTGTCACTGGGAAATAATAAGGGTGATGACTGCAGCATCATCAGTATCATTTTCGAGTTTCTATGTGATGGATTTGCTACAAAAATGAATTTAAAATTGAAGTTTTGTTGTAATAAATCAATTAGAAATTAAAATTCAACCTAAAGTTGATAAGTATAAGCGAAATAAGTTTTGAACTTATAATATAAGTTAGAAGTTGAATAATAAGTTTTATAACTTATAGAATGGGAAAATGTAAGTGAAACCAGTTATTGAAGTGGTTAAACAATTAAGTTAAGTAAAATGGAATATGAATTTGAATATTGATATGAATTTGGCTTAAGTAAAAGTTAAATAGGATTTACTTTGGGATTTAAAATCCGAATTGGATTGATAAGTTGAAGCTTAAGTTTATTTGAACAAATGATGTCAAATGGAGTATAACTTAAGTGAAGTTGAATAAAAAAAATTGATCTTTGTATCAAAGTTAAATAATCAAGTGAATTAAATGAGGTAAATAAAGTTGAAATGGAATATAACTTAAGTAATATTGAAAGAATTGATGTTAATATCAAAATAAATGAATAAAGTGAGTAAATGAAATCGTTAAAAGATGTGAACTTAAATTATATAAATGAAATTCAATTTTATTTGTAAAAAGAACTAGCAATTGAATTGAAGCATGGATTGAATGTTAATTAATAGAATATGAATAAGTTGATATATATAACCGTAAATTCATTTGAAAATAGTTGAATAATAGAATGAAAATCAATTGAATGTTAAACCAATTGGAATTAAAATAGTTGAACCAAATTGAATGTAAGTAAAATAAATAAATTTGGTTGTATTGGATGTGCATTGGTTGTTATTTGCTTGTTGGTTGATTTTATGTAAATTCATTAAGTGTTAATGAAATTGAATTAGTAAAATTTGAAAGCTATGTAATTGAATTCAAATGAAAATTGAAATGCAAAGTTGAATGAAAATGAATATGCAACTTTAATAGTAAACTAAAAGTGGTATAAGAAGCACGTATTGGAAATTTTATAATTGAATTGGCAAATTGGTTTGAATATTATAATTGGATATTATGCTAGCAGGATATACAGGATATAATGGAATTGGGATTTTGATTTCAAAGTTAAAAAAATTTGTAACGCTCGACAAAAAGGTACGTATTTCAGTTTTTATATGAGATTTGATGATTTCCTTCTCCAGCCACTTGGCTTTCTCTTTTCTTTTTGATTCTGAGGGGCCGTAGAGCCGTTTTGTAGTCGTACCGATCTAGCCGCGCAAAGGAGACTCTGGCGAAATTTTTCGAAAATTTAGGGAGTTAGAGAAATTTTGAGAAATTTTGAAAGTTTGAAATTTGAATTTAAATTTAAATTTGAATTGTTGAGTAAACAATGTTGTTTGAAACTTATAATTGAAGTTGGAAAGCTAATTGAAATGATAGTAAATCTTTAATAAAAGATTGGTGTTAGAAGGTTGATAAAACTATTAGTTTTGGAAAAAATATAAACGGATTATGAATCATTCTCCTTAACTTGCAATTTCGAGGACGAAATTCTTTTAAGGGGGGAAGATTGTAACGACCCAGAATTTTTGATAACTTGAATTTGAATATTTAATTTATTTTTTTTTTTTTAATATTAATAAGTGGAATTTTTAAGTCGAATAATTTATTTTTCGAATATTGGATTTAATGGGATAATTAAATCGACTTATTTAATAGTGAAATTCCACAAATAATTAGATATTGGGTTAAATATGATTGAAAATGATTTGGAAAATTTTATTTTATCATATTAAAGTTATAGAGATATTTTAGAACTTGTAAAATTGAATTTGGAGTTAATTTGTAAAAATTGAATATTTTAATATTTAATTATCGACTGAAAAATAGCCAATTTTTGAACAGTCTCAGAATTGAACGAAACAAGTTCCATTGGATCCGTAATAGTTAATTATTATCGGATTTCAAATTTCGTAGCAAACGGAGTTGTCGTTTGACCGGTACAAGCCAAAACGCCTAGAAATCGCTTAAATCGGTTTAAATTTAAATCGACTGTTTATTGCCGTATCTCACACATACGATAGAATTAGCTTCCGAAACCTATTCCATTGTGTCCGGAATGTGGAAAAACCTTAGGATCGCCTGGCGGCACGCGTCGTTTGGAGTTCGTTTGCAAAAGTGTCAATTTGGGAATTTTATTATTTAAATCATAATTGTATGTGGTTATAAACGCAAATTTTCACCAAAACCCTTGCTCATCATGTTATGGCCGGCCCTAATGATTCAAAGGCCAGAAAATGTCGCCCCTTCCACCTCAAATCCACACCAATCCGTCGACAATTTCAACAAACTTTCTAAACGAAAATCGAAGAGCACATTTAGATCTACGAATCCAACGGCTATGATCGCGATTGGAGCAACGGATGGAGGGGAATCATGCCTCAAAGGCCACGACTTGGTTCACGTTTTTCGAGAAGGACATAGGGCCGAGCTCAGTGCCATTCCAGCCGAGCATGGCTCTTGTGTAGGCGGTCGCAATGGTACGTCCTGATCGTTGTATAGCTCGGCGTGGAGGAGACAATGTCAAACCCTAAATGGTCTTTGGTGGGTTCAAAGTGTCGTGTGTTTTTTTCCAAGACCTGGTAGGAGAAGCGGCCTGGGGAGTGAGGTACCGTGCGCACGGGTAGAGGATGAGAGAGGGGGGGGCCCGCGTGAAGAGGTTGTGCTTTATTTCTTTTGAAATGTAATTTAAATTGTAAATCTAATTGTTCAGCGTTTAAAACGTGATAACTTTTGCATGCGAGGTCGGATTCGGACGAGGTTTTTTGCGTTGGCTTCGTATCGTCGTGCTCTTCGCAGTGCAACTGGTTTGGAGTCGATTGGAGCTCGTTTGAATTTCGGGTAAAATTAAACGTTCGTTTAATTTTATTCGAAACGAACGCGAAAACGAAAATAAAATCAAGGTGAGAACTCCTCACTCAATCGAAAGGTTTTGTTTAAAATTTTAAGTAGTTAATGTTGACTGATGATTGCTGTTTGATTGTGCTAGTAGATATAGTAGGATATATACTATATATAGCGATATATATATATTGGTATATGTATATATCGGATTTGATTTCCCGCCTCGTATAGCGGATGAGACCCTATTGCGCCGCCTATTAAGCGGATATTTATAAAATCCCATATACCGCGATATTCCACCTCGAAGTGGAATTGGTATTGTGCTAACGTCTGTGGATGCAGGGTAACAGGTTGGAGGGATCCAACTGGATTCCTCGCGTATTTATTTGTTTATGAATATTATGTTGATTGTTGATAATCACATTGATATATGATGTTATTCCCGTGATTGACCATTCGATGTCGTTGCATCATCGGATTCTAATTTTTAAATTAAAAATAACGGTTTTGAATTTAAAAGGGGTTTTAAATCGATTTTTCAAAGAATATGGTTTATTTAAAATTTTGAATTGATTTAAATTTTAAAATAAATAGATGGATAAATCTTTATGTTTTAAAAATTTATATTTTTATAAAATATAACTTAAAAGAAATTTTTAACAATAATAGGTTTTTATAAAATAGTTAAATTTGGTTTTTGGGAAGTTATTATTATTAATGGGTTATATAAAGGATTTTATAAATGGATGTTTTTAAATAAAAATTTTTGAAGTTATAGAATAAATTTATAAAGTGTTAAGTTGATGTATAACATGAATTTCACTAGGATTTATAGATTAATAAATGTGAAATTTATAAAACGAATGGTTATTGGAAAATTTTAAGCTTATAAGTTATTAACTTATAAAAATGGATTTGGGCATTAAAAAGGGGAATTTTATAGAAATTGTTAATAAATGAAGATTTCATTAGTTGAAATTATTATAAACCATAAAGAAATCTTGTAAGTGATAAGATTTTAAATTGGTGAAGTTCAAAGGAACGATTTGGTAAATAAATAATATTATAAGTATTTAACTTACAATATGGCTTTTGGGTATGAAATTGGGTTATGTAAAATTGCATCGGATTAATAAAGGAATTTATAAAATTGGGGTTTATAATAGAAATGGAATTTATAAACTATGTTTATAAATTTGAAATTCATCGAATTTGATAAATTGAAATATGGGAATTTGTTAAGTGGGCTATATTCACTATTTTGAATATTGAATAGATTATTAAATAAAATGGGTTTGTTTTTGGGAAAGGAATGTTTTAAATGGAATTTAAAACGAATTAAAGGTGTTTTAAAATGTATTGAGTATTGAAAACATAGATTTCAACATTGATTGTTGAAATAGACGTTTTCGAGAAACAGAAGGGAATAATTTGTATAGTATTGGATTTATATATCTATTTTTAATTTCAAATCCATAAACTAGTGTTTTGGGTTATCGTAACGATGTTTTACGCAACATTCGTTTTTAACCCAAATAAATTTGAATAAAAGAATAGTTTCCTTATAGGAATGAAATAAATACTTAACGGTGGTTTAAGTGTATTGGGTATTTTCGAAATTGTTGAAAAGAAATTAAATTGTGAATTATTTATTATTAAATAAGTTTAGAAGTGTTTTTCCAATATGAAATGGAACGTTTGAGAATTCACCTTTTAAGGATAAATGGAAAGTGAATATTTTGAAATTGATTTGAGGATCGGGTATGTGTAGATCTTTGGGAATTGGGAAATTCACTATGGAATTTGAAAAGGGGAAGGGAAATTTGTTTAAAAATAAATGTTGATTTATTTTTAAGTATGGGATATAATTTACGAATTTGAAACGTAAGTTAAGTTTAAATCGGTAAAGATTTATTTGGTGGTTTGAAATTTGTTTTCAAAAGGTATATATGGTTAAGGTGATTTGAAATTAGTTTTCAAATGGTTAAGGTGATTTGAAATTGGTTTGCAAATGGTTAATGTGATTTGAAAATTGGTTTTCAAATGGTAAAGGTAAATTGAAAATTGGTTTTTCAATTGGTTAAGTGTGGAAAGTTTTATCGTGAAGTGGTTTTGGTAAAACAAGTAACTGGGGCAATTATTTGGAAATGGTGTATATATATATATATATCTCGTAAGATATTTTGGGACTTAATAATTTGGAAAAATTATTTGGAATCTGATGATGTGGCGCATCTTTATTGATAGTTAAATAACCGACTATCAATATTTACCCTTGGATGGTATTGATTGTGTTTGTTTGGAATTGAATGCACACTTATTTTTTTAAAATAAGCGCTCGCTATTCGGTTTAGCCGGGAGAGGACCTTTGTGTCATATATCCCATTCCGAATATGCGATACGTCGTTTGGATTGCATTTGAAGACCGGTGTTGAAGACCGGGTATTTGTGAAAACGATAGGATGACCTATCGATTGTCTCCGCATCGTTAGCTACGATATGGAGATTTCCTTTGTGATGGGAAATTTTATCGGGATTGTGAATACCCGGATTGCAAGGGCTTCCTTGGAAGTGCCTTCGGTTCTGTTCGAACCCGGAACAGACTTGTATGGTTACGTGTCTGACATTACATTTTGAGAGATAGAGCAGATTTCTTTCAAATACATTTCTGTTGGTGGCGGAGAATTTATTCTCTTAGCTTAACACCCTTCTCTGAGACGTACGAGCTCAGAGGTTATGTAGTTGAAGGTTATCAGCGATATTTCCCAATCTGGTAATGTGGCATGCTGAGTGCTGCTGTGTGATGATCATTGGTTGATCGTTTGGATATGATCATTTGTTTGATCATTTATCTTTGTGATTATTGCTTTGGTCATCTGTGGACCCGAAGCATGGCTTTGTTACACAAAGCGTAGCTTTGTGGACGAGACTTCGTCAGGACCTCACTCCCCGGAAATGGTCGAAACAGGAATATGCGGCAAGGTTATGAGGGTCGCGCCCTTTAGGGTATGTCATTTCCTTCTGGAAAAGGGTGGTATCATGGTATGGAGCCCAGATGCTTACTCATGTTGATACACTATATATATTTCTGTGTGTGGTGTTGTTGGTATCGAGCGCTCGGATAAAGGTCCCAAAGGACCGGGGGATGACATATTCGTGTAGTAGTTACCTAGTTACAGAGGTAACCCGGCCTTGTGTTGGCAGAGATCTAACCGTAACGTTAGTTTCTCGGGACGTCCCGCCAGAGGCGATCCCATGTGGCAGTAGGAAGTTCCTTAGCCTGACCATTTGTTGGAAATCCTTTCATCCAATACGTGCCTTGTACGGTTTTAGTTGTATTACCTGCCATTCACTTATGGTGGTCACCACTGTTTGGATGGTAGCTATAGTAGGCATAGTTCGGAATGTCTATGTTGGCTAGGATTTATATTGTACTTTCGAAATTGTTTTCTACACTATGCACTAGTAATAATATCAAAAATGATTTGATTTTCGCGTAGTAAGCATCTTTGACTATCATAAGGAGAAATCTCCTCCAATTCTGCGTTTGCATTGTGTGTGTGGCGGGAGGCCTTATGGTAGTTTCATTTTCCAAAAAGCATTGCGGATTTCGAAATTTAAATTTTCTTGTTGCTTGTTTAAAGATAAACTGTTTTGAGTTCTCACACCAGTCCCATGACTGACCTGGAGTTTATTGTTCCTTTCCTAAACTCTGGGTGCCCACTATTTTCCACACGGGCAGTCTAGAGTTAGGTTATCAGGTTATTCTGGATTCGGGAGTTGCTGTGCAGATCTGGAGGCGAGCCAGATAGCGTAGTCTATTATCTATTGTATATAGTATTTCTTTCCGCTGTTGTTGTCGTACACTCTGATTGATGTAATGTAATGTGATGTAATGTATAAAATGTATAGTTCTTTTGTTTTAATGAATATTCATTTATCTATTATATGTTGTTCCGCTGCGACTGTGAGATTCTGTTATTGTTTCTCGTTCTGTTACTTGTATTTCTGTTTTCTCTTCTCTTTCTTTTCTTTCTTCTTCTACCTCTTTCTTCTTCTAAAACCCTAACGGTTCGGTTTTTCGGCAACGAAAAATCGCGATCATTACACTTTGGTTCGATATTGGAAAGGAATGCTACATGGCCCATTTGATTTAGTTTACTTCTAGTTCATATGTTTGAATTAATTGCTCCGATAATATTTAGAACGGGATGATCCCGTAATATTTTTGGTGGAGATCTTAATTCATCATCATTATTATAAATAATGTTTTCATCATTTTCAAGATTTGTAGTTTCCGTATTTGTGATGTTATCTGGAAAATCTTCATCATCTTTTATACTTGGTTTTTGTTGAAAATTTTCATCGAAAGATACGTGTAAAGTTTCTTCAACAGTATTTGATCTTTTATTAAATATCCTATGAGCTTTGCTACGATCTGAATATCCTAGAAAGATTCCTTCGTCGGATTTCGCATCGAATTTTCCAAGCTGATCTTCGGTATTTAATATAAAACATTTTGAACCAAAAAAATTGAAATAATATATTTTTGGTTTTCTTCCAGTAAAAAGTTCACAAGAGGTGTTTTTCTTAAGAGGTCGAATAGAAACACGATTCAAAACATAACAAGCAGTTGCAACAACTTCTGCCCAAAAATGTTTTGGAAAAGTGCTTACATTTAACAAAGTTCACGTACATTCTTGTAAAGTTCTGTTTTTACGTTCTATAACTCCATTTTGTTGTGGAGTTCCAGGGAACGAAAAATTATGAAAAATTCATTTCTTTTTACAAAAATGGTCAAAAAATTCATTTTCAAATTCTCCTCCATGATCACTTCTTATGTTCTTTACTTTCAAACCTTTTAAATTTTGGATTAGTTTGAAAAAAAACTAAAATGCTCAAACATATCACTTTTATTTTTCATAAAAATGGTCCGAGTATATCTAGAGAAATCATCTACTATTACAAACACATATCTGTTGTGGTTTACGGATTGAACTTGGGTTGGCCCAAATAGATCCATGTGTAGTAATTTAGGTGGTTGTAGTGTAGAAATAACTTTCTTAGATTTAAAAGATGATTTGGTTAATTTTCCTAATGGACATGCATCACAAATATGATTGACTTTGAAGTTCATTTTTGGTAAACCTCTAACTAAATCATTTTTAGAAAGCTTGTTTATAGTTTTGAAATTGATATGACAGAATCTTTTGCGCCATAGCCAAGGATCATTTTCATTAAATATTAAACACAAATTTGAATTGTGATTGATTTTCATATTCAAAATATAGATATTTTCGTCTCTATTTCCTTCAAATATAAGATTTTTATTTTTATCAAAAATGTTACACTTATCTTCATAAAAAGAGATTTTGAATCCTTTGTCACATAACTGGCTGATACTTAAAAGATTGTGTTTTAAATTTTTGACTAATAAAACATTAGGAATAAGAGGTAAATTAGATGTACCGACATTGCTGACATCGCCTTTTCCGATGACATATCCTTTGGAATTATCTCCAAAAGTGACAGAGCCTCCATCAGAGTAAGTAATGTTTGATAACATAATTTTATCGCCAGTCATATGTTTTGAGCAACTGCCATCGAGTATCCGTTTTCCTCTCTTTTTAAGTGGGTCCTGCAGAAAATAATAATGACATTGGTACCCACTTTGTGATAGGGTCCTAAGAGTTAGGTCTTAGGAAACCAAACCCAAGTGGGTTCAGTATCCCCCTTAAAAATATAATTTTTATTTTTATGAACAGTTTCCGAAAAAGTATTTATATATTTATTCCTAATCAAACTATTGTTAGTTTTAGGAACCCATATTTTTATGGTTTTTGAGTTATTGCTCCTTTTTGGACGAGTAGTAGGATTAGAAATATTTCTTCTAATTTCCTTTCTAGATGGAGCCTTTGATATCTTAGAATATCCTAGTCCCTTTTTATTAGAAGTGGATTGAGAATTTTCAAGAATACTGGATAGAGTTTCTTGACCTTTATTAAAGTTAGAAAAATTTCTAGTAATATTATCTAACTTGGTTTTAAGGCAAGTATTATCTAATTCTATAATTTTGGTCTTAGTTTTCAGCTTATGATTTTCGGAGACAAGAGAATCATTCTTTTCTTTTTGAGTTTTAATTTCTTGAATCAATAAAGTAAGTTGAGAGTTATCATTAGAGAAGGTATCTTGAATTTTTCCAAGATCTTCTTCTAATATTTTCTTTTCACCATTAAGCATATCTCTCTCGAATCTTTCTTTTCTTTGATTTTCTAGAGCCTCTTTATATTTTCTTTTGATACTTTTTAAGGTATCAAGAAGTTCTGAATTAATTTCAATCATATCATCAAAAGTAAGATCATTTACCTCATTCTCTGCAGCCATGAAACAAACATTTGGTTGTTCATTTTCACTGCCATTGTTGCTTTCTGAAGAAGAAGAATCCGAGTCATCCCATGTTACTGAAAATGCTTTTCTTTTAAACTTGTCCCTTTGATTCTTATTGTGATATGTTTTCTTTTTTCCTAGACAATCTTTTTGCATGTGCCCCTTCTTGCGGCAGTTAAATCATTCCAGTATAGATGAAGATGGCTTATTTGTATTGTTGTCGAAGTTTCTTTTCTCGTTGTTTCGATTTCCTTTTCAGTACTTCAAAAAGTTTTTAAAATTTTTAGCAATGAATGCTAAGTCCTCATTATCCAAGTCTGATTCTTCTTTTTCTGCATGAAATGCCATATTCTTTTTGTCTTGTGCTTGTACTCTTTTAGCCTGCAAATTCACTTCGTAGGACATTAGATTACCTATTAACTCTTCGGTTTCATGGTAGATAGATCATTAGCTTCTTTAATAGCTAAGACTTTTCTTTCCCATTCATCCGTTAAAGAGTTAAGGATTTTTGAAACAATATCAAAATCGGAGTATATTTCTCCTAGTCTTAGTAAAGAATGATGAATGTCTTGAAATCTGGAGTACATATCATTTATAGATTCATCTTGCTTCATTCTAAAATTTTGAAATTGATTCTTAATCATAGATATTTTACTTTGTTTAACCTTGTTAGTACCTTCATGAGTGACTTTTAGTGTTCTCTATATTTCATATGCAGTGTCACATATGCTAACTTAGTTAAATTTATTTTTATCTAATGCACAAAACAACATATTCATTGCTTTAGCATTAGCAGAAGCATCTTGTTTTTGTGCAGTTGTCCATGTAGTATATTCAGTAGTAGGTGTAGTATATTCTGCTTATGTAACATTCCATGCATCAAAACTACTGGCTTGCATATAAATACGCATTCGTGTTGCCCAATAGTTACAATTCATGCCATTGAATAAAGGAGGTCGTGCAGTAGATTGACCTTCAATAAAACTAGTGTTAGTGGTAGTGTTGGTGTTGTTTTCTATATTAGCAAGATATCAGATAACTGTGTAACGGTAATAAGAAGCCTTACTCTGATACCAAATGAAAATTTGTATGGATCGTGTAATATGGAATAGTGTAAAACAAGTAGTGCGAAAGTATAAAACTAAAGACAAATAATAGAATAAAGTAAATAAAATAATAAAACAAGCATACCAGAAATTTTTATACTGGTTCGAACTTCCCGTTCTACGTCCAGTCCTAAACTCCTTCTAGAATTTCACTAACAATAATCCTCACTTAACCTGGAGGAACAGGTTTACAACACTTGAACAACAGAACAGGATTTTGATGCATCAACAGCCGAAGAGGACTTCACTCGCCTGAACAGCAGAACAGGACTTCAACTTATACAGAGAGTACAGTGTGTTCTTGATAACACAGATTTGTCTCTTGATAGTACAACCTTCCTATAACCTTCTCCTTTTTGATATATATATATGAAGAATATGGAAGTAAATGAATGATTTTGTATGAACTTGAATGCCCAAGAGTGTTAGAATCAAAGTAGTATAAGAATAGAAAGAGTTAGATCGATTAGGTGAATAAAACTGACGATTCTAACATGTTTATATAGAGTATAAAAAGGTGAAATTATTCGTGAATTGATATCATGAAAATATATGTACATATCTATTGATAAAAAGTCGTATCTCTTTATGGAAGAGAAATGTCTGTTCAAAAATATAGCCGTTATAGGAATTTAGATGTCTGAAAAATAGAGTTGAGACTTCTAAAATCGTTAATGTGCAAACCAGAAAGCAAACTGGTCATTTTTGACTTGATTTGGACATCTAAAAATATCAATTCAGACGTCTGAATATTGTCTGAATCAATTTTGGTTCCAGATTCGGACGTCTAAAATGGTCAATTCTGACGTCTGAATTTGACCTGAAAGTGCAAATATGCTCTATGCATGTGAGTATGTGCACGTGTCGACATATGTATCCAAAGGAGAGATTTTAACGTCATTTTAACTCTAGACAAAGGCTCAATACAACATATATGCAGTATGAAGTTCATTTGAATCCGATCTTATAGATGTACCTGCAAAAACAAGTTAGTATATAAAATCAATGTATGTAGTTGTCGTAGTCAAAATATCGTAAATATGAAACGTCGTAGACGAGGTTTCAACATCGCCTCCATCTCCACCATTGTCGCTACTACTTGCTTGACCATCGGAAGAGGAAGATCAAGTGAAGATATGTAATATCCCGAAATTTTTAACAATATCAATTTAATAATTTGTATTAAAATTAAATTGATATTGATATTTTGTTAATAATAATTCAAATTGATTTAATAATCTTCTTTAATAAATATTTAAATTAGTTATTTTATCTTTTAAAAATAATAAATTGATTTCTATTTACAATATAAATATATGGTTTATATTTTAAGTAGATTGGCATTGTTTTAATTTTAATAAATAAAGCATATTTTCTAGTTTTAATATTTGTAGTAATTTTGAAATTTTGTTTTATTTAATATTAGCTTTCTAAAGTTATTGAATAAATGATTTTGGTTTAAATTTAATAATTGAATCATGTTTTAAAATTCTAATATATACATTTTAATTTGGAAATTTTGTTTTAAATTAGTATTAAGTTTTTAAAACTATTTCATAAATAAATACATGATTTTAAAATTGATAAGAAAAATACTAAATGTTTAAAATGAATTGGCTTGGGTTTTAAATTTAGAATGAATTAACAAAAAGGTTTTAGGGCTTAATAAAATAAATAATTTATTGATAAAAATATAATTTCTTTTAAAATGATTTTAATTTAATAATAAGATATTTATAAAAGCAATATTGATAGTGTATATTCTTTATAAATAAGTTATGAATAGAATTTGTAATTTTTATTTCGAATTGAAATTATATGTATAACATGATTTGAAATATTTGATTTTGAATTTAATTTGAATTTGAAATTCCAAAGTACAAAATCTTAATTGTTTTAATTTTCATTTATAAACATGATTGTTCTTATTTCTTCATTATGAATTTATACACATATTTAATATAAACTAACAAAATTAAAATTAGACTAACACACATTAATGTGTAAATTAAGTATTAATTATTTTAAAGAGACAAGTGTGATCTCTTAATTTCATTCATTTGACAAGTGTTCAAAAACTAATATACAAATTGACAAATGTGTAAAATTTGTACAAGTGTTAAATTTTGTTTTAATTTTTCTTTTATTTGAATTAAATATGAAAATTCATTTATATAAACCTGTATTTTCTTTCATTCATGTTTTTTTCATTTCCTCAATCAAGAAGAAAGATCAAAACTCATTTTTTCTGCATATCCATAATCAAACCCTGAATATTCAATTCCTGTACAAAGTTTAAAATCAGTAAACTTCAAGAACGCCTCCTCATCAAAATCAAAACTTCTTTATAATGAAGGTCTGAACTTCCTCAAAATTCAAACATAAATCTGCATATTCCACTTCCTCAAAATCAAATAGGCCTGCACACTATTTTTCTGCAATCTGAAATGAATTTTCATATCACTTGGGAATGATAAGCAACTGCATGCATTTGGAAAATTAGCAACTGCATCTACTCTCTGCATGCAAGTAATTAGAGTCAGGGATCGTGAGCATTACAGATTTCAACAGGGTTTGCAACTCAGAGTTTAAACACAAAGATCATGCCTGCATTTTCTTTTCTGCAAAATTCAAAAGCAGATCAAAATAGGGGGTTTGCATCTTTTAATAAGGTGAGTAACTTTTTAACTTTAAAAATTAAAATATGTCGCATGCTAGAATAATTGATATAAATAAGTATTGTTTGAAACCTAATGTGAATGTGTTATGTGCACTGCTGTTTTTCTTTTCTAATTTGCCTGATCTGTTGATTTTCCAGGCATAGTATTTTATAAAAATACTTATCCTTAATTTAGTAACTGATATAAGGAAGTGTATAAATCAATGAGGTTTCATTTTCTAAGTCAATATTAATAGTTTAAGTAAGTAAAAAAAATAAAAAAAAAATAAAACTATAAACAGCGTTGCCTCTGTAAACACAGATAACACCCTTGTAAGATTGATCTTTAATAAAAACTCAATCATATTGATATTGTACTTCAGATTCATAAATTAAAGTACTAACTATAACTTGATTTTTAAATCAAGAAATAGGATTTTTAGAGTTTAGTTTAAGTAGCAGTTTGTTCTTGAACTAAAAATGAAATTTGAGCTAGTTCTTGTGATCCATGAACTGAGAAGTTTTGGAATTCTTCCGAGTGATGGAGAAAGTATAGGAGGTGCTCACAAAAATCATGGATAGGGTTGAAATTGGTTAGATTTGGTGCAGTTTTGAATTTCTTCATTTAACCCTAGTTTTCACTACATCTTTGAATAAATCAATTTGGGTATGTAGGATGGATCGAGTGTTATGATAATTGGTGATTATGTAGTTGAAGGGTGAAGGAGCTCGAGGCCGGAGGGGTTGAACGTCAGGAGGTCGGAGTGGCGATCATTCGTCGTTGACAGATTTTGACAGAAAACCTGGTTTTCTGTTTCCAAGTGTTGAATTGGGGGTTGATTTTGATTCTATGATTAATTGTTCTATCTGGTGATGATGTTAGCGTATTGATGAGTTTCTGGTTGAGGTTTGATCATCTCTGATGATCAGAGAAGGCGAGGATCGTCGTGCATATGCACGGCGATGAATTACTGATGGTGATGTTGGGTTTGTTTGTGGAGCAGGGGGAAGGTTTGAGTTTGCTCGAAGTAAGTAGGATGATGACTCGAAGAGTCAGGCTTGGAACTCGAAGTATATTTGGGTTTCTCGGGTTTGCGCTATAATTTCCAGGTTTTCTAAAACCTGTTTTAAAATCTGGGTTTTAATTTTTTTTAAATCTGTAGTTTTATTTTTAAAGTAAAGTTTAAGTTTAAATTCAAATTCAAGTTTGAATTTTTGGATTTAAATTCAAATTTGAATTCCATTTTTTAAATAAAAATAAAAGTTTCAAAAATTTGACTTAATTAACTATTTTATTTTGGTAAAATAGTTTAAACCTTTGAATAATGAGGTTTTTAAAATATGAGTAAGATTTGAAGATTTATTTAAAATTTGGAAACCTTAAATTGGAATATGAACTTCAGTTTTTAAATTTAAAAGAAGGTTTAAATTAAATATAAATTGAAGTTAGTAAAAAATTTGAATTGAGTTTTGTTTTCAAAAATTTTACGAAATTTAAATTTTAAGGCAAACACTTGTTTGTTTTGCAATTTAAACAGTTTTAAATTATTTAAACTTTGGTAAGTTTTAAAATTGTTCTTATTTTAAAACTTGTATTTAAAATGAAATTTAAAGAAATTTCAAAAGTACTTTGTTTTAAACCAAATTTGTTTTAAAACATAATTAAGAAAAAGTTTTATCTTGAAATTGAAATTAAGATTAATATTTTAGAATTAATTTAATTAATAAGGTAACTAAAATTAATTAATTAATTGAATTTGGAATTAATAAATGATTAATCAATTTATATCATTAATTAGATTTTAAATTAATGATTAATGAATTATTAATTATGTAATTAAGTTTTAAATCAAGGATAATTAATTAAATAATTAACTTTAATTAATAGATAATTAAAGATAATTTAAATTGTAATTAATTTAAGTTAATTACTTAATAAAAATAATTAGAGAATGGTTAATGAAGGTCATTAACCAAGATTATTTAACAATTAATTAATATGGTTAATTATAATAATTAATTAGATTAATTAATTTAATAATAATCAATTGTTAATGGTTTGAGTATAATTACTTAATAAAGTAATTAAGAAATTAATTACTTAATGTTATTAATTTAGTTTAATATGATTGTTTATTTTAATTAATTAAGTTTAATTAATTTTAAACACTTAGGTTTTAAAGATAATTACTGTATGTAATAAATGATTCGGGAAATTACTTGTTGAAATAATTGATTGATAATTACAAATTGTAATTAATTGAAGATGTTTAAGTAAGAAGTAATTTGGATTAAAATTACTTAATAATTAATCAAGGGATTAATTAAGAAATTAATTAAGGGATAATTAATTTGGTTTAAATAAAGTAATTAAGTTAGTTAATTAATCTGGGGTGATTAATAATTATGAGTTAGTTACTTAAGGTAATTAATTTAGGAAATAATTAAAGATCATTAATTATTTTAATTAATGATGTAATTAAAGTTGATTAATTAAGATTAATTAATCAATGATAAGTAATTAAAGGTAATTAATCAATGTAATTAATTAAGGATAAATGTAATTAAAGGTAATTAATTAATTAATTGAGTAATTAAAGGTTAATTACTGTTTGGTTGAGAATAACTAATTTGTGAAATTAATTAAGGATAATTACATGAATGTAATTAAGGGTAATTAATCAAGAGTGATTAATTAAGGTAATTTATTTTGAATGATTAATTAATTGATTGTAATCAATTTAATGATTATCAATTGTGATTACATTGTTAATTTAATTCAATTTAAATTAATTAGAGATAGAGATAGTTAATTTAATTCATTTTAAATTAATTACATTGTGGTAAATCATTGCTTAGTATGAATGGATGACATTGATTGTCTTGGATGCTTTGTGATCTCAGAAATGAGATAAGTATTGTTGTGCGGTATGAATGCTTGGTTGCATTGTGATGATAATATAGATTATCTATTGTGATGGTAATATATGAATTATCTATTTTGATATTGATAATGTAGATTACCTGTTATTTGATAATGTTGATTATCAATTGTGATTTGTGAGTAATTATCTGTGTGTATATTGATACTGTATTGAATTGTTTTAAACCTTTAAAACAACTTGGACCTAAAAGACACGCTTTAGATTTCGATGAGACCAGGATCGGGTTTCCATATTTGGATATCCGAAAACCACATCGATTCCAAATAACGTTAGGTCGTGAATCAAAGTGGAGCTTTGTGAAGACTCGAGGTGTAAGGACTATACGTCAGTATAACTCTGTGGGTGATTTCGTAATGAGTTGACGGAATAGTACTTATTGGCTCGAGATGGAGATCCAGAGTGCAAGGGTTATCGTCGCTAACTCTGAGGGTGATTCCAAAATGAGTGTAGCGAGATAATGCCTTCGGTTTCGTTCGAACCCGAAACGAACTTGTATGGATTGAATGCTTTCAGATCATCTTCAGGTGGATGATGAGCATTCTAAGTGAGGTGTTCTATAATGGTAATCGTAGCCTCAAGCCTCATCAACCGGGAATGGCTAAAACAGGGGAGGTGCAACAAGGCTTCGTGGGTAGCCCCCACTTGAGAGTGAGATTTATCCCTGCCTAGAGGTCCCTTTTTTTATTTCGGCTGTGTGGACGGTTTTGAGCTCCAACCGTCGGGGTTATCTTGCTCGGAACTGTTCAGAAAGGAATGGGTCCGGCCTTGTGTTGCAGGGGAGCGGGCATACTCCTCGGTACGGTGATCTAGGCCACGTACTGTGACGGGATGTACCCCAGTAGCCCTGCCATTGTATGGAATCCAAAATCCAGTAAGTGCTAACGGTTTTGATTGTATTACCCACTTTTGTGGCTAGTAGCTGGAATTTAATGAATGTAACAATTTCGGCTATTTCATATTTATTTGAAAACCTTAGACCTATTATAATACCATCGGATTTCCTATCAAATGTTTTGGTTAGCGTAAGGTAAAAACTTTTCCATGTTTATGTGTGGGAAGTCTTACGTGATACCTTTATTTTCAAAAAGTTTTTGAAAGTTAAGCAACTTTAACCTGTTACTCACACCAGACCCATGTCTGACCCGGAGTTTATTCTGTTTTATTAAACTCTTGGGTACTCAAATTTTTACAAGTAGCCAAGGGATTCAGGTTAGCTTTGACGAATTATGGAGAAGCAATGGAGCAGGAGGCTTCTGCGTTAGATATATAGTATTCCGCTGTGTGTTCTGTTCTGTCTCTAAGTTGTATTGAGTTGTAGTAACTAGACAGGTGTTTATAACTGTCTAGTATGTGATGTATATCTGTGTAATTCTGATAATGATTGTAAACTATGTAATGTTTATGTTATTAATATAATTTATTCGTTCCGTTGTTTGGATTCTGATGTTGTTTTTTTCTTCACTTCTTTCTTTTCTCTTTTTATCCATTTCTTTCTTATAATTGATGCGTCATTCTGTGGAGACGGATGGCGGGTCGTTATAGTGGTATCAGAGCATTAGGCTGAGTGAATACCTAGGCTCTGTAGTAGTGTCTTTCTTGAGAGAGCGTACTTGTAATTTTTATATATAACTAATTTTAAATATATATATTTATTTCTGCCTATCTATTGGGTTACCTGTTCAGGTTCCCCAATATAAGTTATAAGGAGATGGGTAGTAGTGTGTGTGACACGACTACCATTAGTTGGAGTTTGAATGTTTCAGGTTGGAAGTGTAACTGTCGAGACTGTAGACCTAATACCGTCTCGAGTGAGTTCTGCAGTGATGAAGGACTTCATTAATCTCTGAAGGTACCTTGTTAAGGTTCGGAGTCTATTTCTGAAGTTGGATGAGTAGAATGTGGATCCGTTGGTTGCATAGAAGCGAGTGATGGTATTTTGAATACCTCAGGAAGTAGTAGTTGCGTGATGAGATGCAGTGACTATGGATGTTCCCGAAGATGTTTTCTTTGGAACAAGTTAAGGAGGTGAGTCTGCTTCGGTGTTGTGGCTGTGTTCAGCCAGAGTTTCTGTTTGCTTTGAGGTTTGAGTTTCTCGAAGAGCTTGTTTTGGAATTCTTTGGCATCTGTGGCAGCAGTGCAGCTTGGAGTGTTCTTGGTGTTGGAAAGAGATCTTCTGGCTTAGCAGTTTTTCTGAATTGGAGTTCAGAAGCAGCTGAGTGGACCCGTTTCTTCGATGGGTTGGCTAGTTGAGTGTAAGTTGTTCTGTTTGGTTAAGGAAGGACAGTTTTTCTTGGATTTGGTTTGGGGCTGATCGCAAAAGTGACTTGCGATTGTTTGAGTATTTTCTTGGGTTATTTGAGTTTTTTTTTTGGATGTCTTCAGGAAGTCAGAGTTTTGTTCGCATCTGGAGATTGAGTTTCCTTATCGTCTGGGTTTCTAGGAGTGGCACCGATGGTTCAGCTTTATAGAAGAATGGTTCCAAGAGATTGAGTTGGTGTAGCATCTCAGAGTTTTGGAGGAACTTTTGAATTTTCTTATGGATTTGTTGAACCATATCTTTGGGTGTGTTATCCTGTTTGTGCTTGCTTCTTCAAGCATTCTCTTCTACTTCGGATCAGAGTTGAGCAGCGGAAGCAGTTTGGAAGTGCATCTGCTTTTCTTTTCCCGGACAGGAGAAGTGAGTTGTTGTCTTCTGATGTTGAGAAGTAGGATTTGAGTTCTTTGTTTTGGTTGATCTTGAGGAGATCATTTTTGTTGAGTTGATTGGTCTAGTTTGTTTCTAGAAGCATTAGCGAGAGATGAGCAGATCAGTTAGGTTGTAGACAGCCCAGGATCGTCCAAAGAGTTTTGTGGATAAGGGTCGGAGGAATTTGGATTCTAAAGTCGGAGATTTGATTTTGTATAAGTTTTCTCCGATCAAAGGTGATCTATAAGATTGGGTAAGTCTGAGAAGTTAGCTCTGTAGTGTTTTGGATCTTTACTGTGATCTTGGAGAACAAGTGATTGATCTATAGGATTGGATTGTCAGTTTGGATAACTGGGATTCGATGAGTTTCACGTGTCTCTGAGGGAATACGTGTATGATCTATCTCTAGTTTTGGAACCAGCAGTTCTGGAGTTTTGGTTGTTGAGTCAGACTCGTCTGTAGTCTGATATCTTGTCTAGTGTATAGATGTAGATGAATAGGAGCTTTTATAGCTTCATAGTATCAATTGTTTGATTTCTATAGAGCGAGTATACACACACACACACACACACACACACACACACACCTGGGGAAACTCGAAGGAATTTTATCCAGAATTTTGTCTGGATATTTAGGTTTGTTTGATTGGTTGTTTTGGTTGTTAGCATATGTTTGATATATGCTTGTGTTTTAAAATTTAAAATCTTTAATGAGATTATTAAATTACCTTTGTTTTAAATTTCGAGGACGAAATTCTTTTTAAGGGGGAAGGATTGTAATATCCCGAAATTTTTAACAATATCAATTTAATAATCTGTATTAAAATTAAATTGATATTGATATTTTGTTAATGATAATTCAAATTGATTTAATAATCTTCTTTAATAAATATTTAAATTAGTTATTTTATCTTTTAAAAATAATAAATTGATTTCTATTTACAATATAAATATATGGTTTATATTTTAAGTAGATTAGCATTGTTTTAATTTTAACAAATAAAGCATATTTTCTAGTTTTAATATTTGTAGTAATTTTGAAAATTTGTTTTATTTAATATTAGCGTTCTAAAGTTATTGAATAAATGATTTTGGTTTAAATTTAATAATTGAATCATGTTTTAAAATTCTAATATATACATTTTAATTTGGAAATTTTGTTTTAAATTAGTACTAAGTTTTTAAAACTATTTCACAAATAAATATATGATTTTAAAATTGATAAGAAAAATACTAATGTTTAAAATGAATTGGCTTTGGTTTTAAATTTAGAATGAATTAACAAAAAGGTTTTAGGGCTTAATAAAATAAATAATTTATTGATAAAAAAATAATTTCTTTTAAAATAATTTTAATTTAATAATAAGACATTTAAAAATGCAATATTGATAGTGTATTGTCTTTATAAATAAGTTTCAAATAGAATTTTTAATTTTTATTTCAAATTGAAATTACATGTATAACTTGATTTGAAATATCTGATTTTGAATTTAATTTGAATTTGAAATTCCAAAGTATAAAATCTTAATTGTTTTAATTTTCATTTATAAACATGATTGTTCTTATTTCTTCTTTATGAATTTGTACACATATTTAATATAAACTAACAAAATTAAAATTAGGCTGATACACATTAATGTGTAAATTAAGTATTAATTATTTTAAAAAGACAAGTGTGATCTCTTAATTTCATTCATTTGACAAGTGTTCAAAAACTAATATACAAATTGACAAATGTGTAAAATTTGTACAAGTGTTAAATTTTGTTTTAATTTTTCTTTTATTTGAATTAAATCTGGAAATTCATTTATATAAACCTGCATTTTCTTCCATTCATGTTTTTTTTTCATTTCCTCAATCAAGAAGAAAGATCAAAACTCATTTTTTCATATCCATAATCAATCCCTGCATATTCAATTCCTGTACAAAGTTTAAAATCGGTAAACTTCAAGAACACCTCCTCATCAAAATCAAAACTCCTTTATCATGAAGGTCTGCACTTCCTCAAAATTCAAACATAAATCTGCATATTCCACTTCCTCAAAATCAAATAGGCCTGCACACTATTTGTTTGCAATCTGAAATGAATTTTCATATCACCTGGGAATGATAAGCATCTGCATGCATTTGGAAAATTAGCAACTGCATCTACTCTCTGCATGCAAGTAATTAGAGTCAGGGATCATGAGCATTTCAGATTTCAACAGGGTTTGCAACTCAGATTTTAAAAACAAAGATCATGCCTGCATTTTCTTTTCTGCAAAATTCAAAAGCATTTCAAAATAGGGGGTCTGCATCTTTTAATAAGGTGAGTAACTTTTTAACTTTAAAAATTAAAATAGGTTGCATGCTAGAATAATTGATATAAATAAGTATTGTTTGAAACCTGATGTGAATGTGTTATGTGCACTGCTGTTTTTTTTCTATTTTGCCTGATCTGTTGATTTTCCAGGCATAGTATTTTATAAAAATACTTATCCTTAATTTAGTTACTGATATAAGGAAGTGTATAAATCAATGAGGTTTCATTTTCTAAGTCAATATTAATAGTTTAAGTAAGTAAAAAAAATAAAAAAAAATAAAACTATAAACAGCGTTGTCTTTGTAAACACAGATAACACCCTTGCAAGATTGATCTTTAATAAAAACTCAATCATATTGATATTGTACTTCAGATTCATAAATTAAAGTACTAACTATAACTTGATTTTTAAATCAAGAAATAGGATTTTTAGAGTTTAGTTTAAGTAGCAGTTTGTTCTTGAACTAAAAATGAAATTTGAGCTAGTTCTTGTGCTCCATGAAGTGAGAAGTTTTGGAATTCTTCTGAGTGATGGAGAAAGTATAGGAGGTGCTTAGAAAAATCATGGATGGGGTTGAAATTGGTTAGATTTGGTGCAGTTTTGAATTTCTTCATTTAACCCTAGTTTTCACTGCGTCTTTGAATAAATCAATTTGGGTATGTAGGATGGATCGAGTGTTATGATAATTGGTGATTATGTAGTTGAAGGGTGAAGGAGCTCGAGGCCGGAGGGGTTGAACGGCAGGAGGTCAGAGTGGCGATCATTCGCCGTTGACAGGTTTTGACAGAAAACCTGGTTTTCTGTTTCCAAGTGTTGAATTGGGGGTTGATTTTGATTCTATGATTAATTGTTCGATCTGGTGATGATGTTAGCGTATTGATGAGTTTCTGGTTGAGGTTTGACCTTCTCTGATGATCAGAGAAGGCGAGGATCGTCGTGCATATGCACGGCGATGAATTACTGATGGTGATGTTGGGTTTGTTTGTGGAGCAGGGGGAAGGTTTGAGTTTGCTCGAAGTAAGTAGGATGATGACTCGAAGAGTCAGGCTTGGAACTCGAAGTATATTTGGGGTTTCTTGGGTTTGCGCTATAATTTCCAGGTTTTCTAAAACCTGTTTTAAAATTTGGGTTTTAATTTTTTTTAAAATCTGTAGTTTTATTTTTAAAGTAAATTTTAAGTTTAAATTCAAATTCAAGTTTGAATTTTTGGATTTAAATTCAAATTTGAATTCCAGTTTTTAAATAAAAATAAAAGTTTCAAAAATTTGACTTAATTAACTATTTTATTTTGGTAAAATAGTATAAACCTTTTAATAATGAGGTTTTTAAAATATGAATAAGATTTGAAGATTTATTTAAAATCTGGAAATCTTAAATCGGAATATGAATTTCAGTTTTTAAATTTAAAAGAAGGTTTAAATTAAATATAAATTGAAGTTAGTAAAAAATTTGAATTGAGTTTTGCTTTCAAAATTTTTACGAAATTTAAATTTTAAGGCAACCACTTGTTTGTTTTGCAATTTAAACAGTTTTAAATTATTTAAACTTTGATAAGTTTTAAAATTGTTCTTATTTTAAAACTTGTATTTAAAATGAAATTTAAAGAAATTTTAAAAGTATTTTGTTTTAAACAAAATTTGTTTTAAAACATAATTAAGAAAAAGTTTTATCTTGAAATTGAAATTAAGATTAATATTTTAGAATTAATTTAATTAATAAGGTAATTAAAATTAATTAATTAATTGAATTTGGAATTAATAAATGATTAATCAATTTATATCATTAATTAGATTTTAAATTAATGATTAATGAATTATTAATTATGTAATTAAGTTTTAAATCAAGGATAATTAATTAAATAATTAACTTTAATTAATAGATAATTAAAGATAATTTAAATTGTAATTAATTTAAGTTAATCACTTAATAAAAATAATTAGAGAATGGTTAATGAAGGTCATTAACCAAGATTATTTAACAATTAATTAATATAGTTAATTATAATAATTAATTAGATTAATTAATTTAATATTAATCAATTGTGAATGGTTTGAGTATAATTACTTAATAAAGTAATTAAGAAATTTATTACTTAATGTAATTAATTTAGTTTAATATGTTTTTTTATTTTAATTAATTAAGTTTAATTAATTTTAAACACTTGGGTTTTAAAGATAATTACTGTATGTAATAAATGATTGGGAAATTACTTGTTGAAATAATTGATTGATAATTACAAATTGTAATTAATTGAAGATGTTTAAGTATGAAGTAATTTGGATTAATTAAGAAATTAATTAAAGGATAATTAATTTGGTTTAAATAAAGTAATTAAGTTAATTAATTAATCTGGGGTGATTAATAATTATGAGTTAATTAAGGTAATTAATTTAAGAAATAGTTAAAGATCATTAATTATTTTAATTAATGATGTAATTGAAGTTGATTAATTAAGATTAATTAATCAATGATAAGTAATTAAAGGTAATTAATCAATGTAATTAATTAAGGATAAATGTAATTAAATATGATTAATTAATTAATTGAGTAATTAAAGGTTAATTACTGTTTGGTTGAGAATAATTAATTTGTGAAATTAATTAAGGATAATTACATGAATGTAATTAAGGGTAATTAATCAAGAGTGATTAATTAAGGTAACTTATTTTGAATGATTAATTAATTGATTGTAATCAATTTAACGATTGAGTAAGCAAGATATATTTTGATGTAGTAATTAATTTAATTTATTTTAAATTAACTAGAGATGAAGTGATTAATTTAATTCATTTTAAATTGATTAGAGATAGAGATAGTTAATTTAATTCATTTTAAATTAATTACATTATGGTAAATCATTGCTTATGTATGAATGGATGGCATTGATTGTCTTGGATGCTTTGTGATCTCAGAAATGAGATAAGTATTGTTGTGTGGTATGAATGCTTGGTTGCATTATGATGATAACATAGATTATCTATTGTGATGGTAATATATGAATTATCTATTTTGATATTGATAATGTAGATTACCTATTATTTGATAATGTTAATTATCAATTGTGATTTGTGAGTAATTATCTGTGTGTATATTGATACTGTATTGAATTGTTTTAAACCTTTAAAACAACTTGGACCTAAAAGACACGCTTTGGATTACGATGAGACCGGGATCGGGTTTCCATATTTGGATATCCGAAAACCACATCGATTCCAAATAACGTTAGGTCGTGAATCAAAGTGGAGCTTTGTGAAGACTCGAGGTGTAAGGACTATACGTCAGTATAACTCTGTGGGTGATTCTGTAATGAGTTGACGGAATAGTACTTATAGGCTCGAGATAGAGATCCAGAGTGCAAGGGTTATCGTCGTTAACTCTGAGAGTGATTCCAAAATGAGTGTAACGAGATAATGCCTTCGGTTTCGTTCGAACCCGGAACAAAATTGTATGGATTGAATGCTTTCAGATCATCGTCGGGTGAACGATGAGCATTCTAAGTGATGTGTTCTATAAAGGTAATCGTAGCCTCAAGCCTCATCAACCGGGAATAGCTAAAACAGGGGAGGTGCAACAAGGCTTCGTGGGTAGCGCCCACTTGAGAGTGAGATTTACCCCTGTCTAGAGGTCCCTTTTTTATTTCGGCTGTGTGGACGGTTTTGAGCTCCAACCGTCGGGGTTATCTTGTTCGGAACTGTTCAAAAAGGAATGGGTCCGGCCTTGTGTTGCAGGGGAGCGGGCGTACTCCTCGGTACGGTGATCTAGGCCACGTACTGTGACGGGCGGTACCCCAGTAGCCCTGCCATTGTATGGAATCCAAAATCCAATAAGTGCCAACGGTTTTGATTGTATTACCCACTTTTGTGGCTAGTAGCTGGAATTTAATGAATGCAACAATTTCGGCAATTTCATATTTATTTGAAAACCTTAGACCTATTATAATACCATCGGGATTTCCTATCAAATGTTTTGGTTAGCGTAAGGTAAAAACTTTTCCATGTTTATGTGTGGGAAGTCTTACGTGATACCTTGCTTTTCAAAAAGTTTTTGAAAGTTAAGCAACTTTAACATGTTACTCACACCAGACCCATGTCTGACCCGGAGTTTATTCTGTTTTCTTAAACTCTTGGGTACTCAAATTTTTACGAGTAGCCATGGGATTCAGGTTAGCTTTGACGAATTGTGGAGAAGCAATGGAGCAGGAGGCTTCTGCGTTAGATATATAGTATTCCGCTGTGTGTTTTGTTCTGTCTCTAAGCTATATTGAGTTGTAGTAACTAGAAGGTGTTTATAACTGTCTAGTATGTGATGTATATCTGTGTAACTCTGATAATGATTGTAAACTATGTAATGTTTATGTTATTAATATAATCTATTCGTTCCGCTGTTTAGATTATGATGTTGTTTCTTTCTTCTCTTCTTTCTTTTCTCTTTCTATTCCTTTCTTTCTTATAAATGATGCGTCATTCTGTGGAGACAGATGGTGGGTCGTTATAAGATAGGTTGCTTACCCGGATCACCTAGTGTAGCCGTTGAAGTGTCAGATGAACACGATATAGCTTGCCATAACTTTGTAAAGAATCCTTTGACTTTATCAAGCTTTTTATCAACTTTAGTGATATGGGGTAGAAGTGTTTGTTGGTTATGGCATATCATGGAAACTGATTCATGTGGTGGAAGACCCAGATTAGGAATCAAAATTTCGTCTTGTTGACGACAATTTGATCTTTGGCGAGTTGGACGGGATGCTTCACCTTGTTGTTGTGGTTGATCTTGTGATAGTTGGCGTTGTGTCCATTCCTCAGAAGTGATGATAGGAGGTGGTCGAGCAACTGGTAGCTTCATTAATGCTAAAGTACGAGGGTTTAAGTACCCGATGGTAGAAACTGGTGAGTCGGGTTCCTGAATCTCACATACTTTTAGCAATCGCATTATATATTCACCATAGTAGATGACATTCATTCGACCATTGTTGAAGCTTAAGAATTCATCAAGAATTAATCGTAGATAATTGACTTTAATATTTCTGAAGATAACATACAAGGCTTTAAAGTTATGTTCATAAACAAGTTCATAAATCCCGGTTCGTGGGGTTACGGTTTTCATTAACGCACGGTGTATAATTCTTGCTTTTGGTCTTAAGGACATGGACTTGTGTTAGTGCATATCGTCTTCCAAAAATAAATGACTTATATGGTCTCGAATGACCGTATCACAATCAACATTGTTCAATTCTACACCATCATTTTCAGATCTTAAAATGTGAGCCATTCGATCTAAGGAGAAAAAGATGGGTTTTCCACAAACTAGACTCCATACTCAATCTTATTGGTTTTGAACATTTTGGTGACCCAAGTTAAGACTAGCAAGAATAATATGAACATAATTTGATTAATTTTATGCTTATTTTCGTCAATATTGAATAAAGATTCCAAATCGCTCCTATGAGCTAATTCTTGTATAAGGTATGGAGAAAAATCAATGAATTTTATAAATGAACCTTCAAAGATGCGAGAATCTTACGTTCTCCCCCATCTTCTAATTGCAGTACCATTGTATAGCCATTGTTGTATTTGCACATTGGAGGGAGGTTGAGAGGATGAAGATGCTTGTCCTTTTCTCTTCGGAGCCATTAATTTGATTATTTGGAGGTTAAAAAATTAAGTTTTTATAGAGCTAGGTTTTTGGAAAATTTGAAAACCTGAAATGGTAGTGAAGAGGAATGGGGAAAGTAAAGTTTAAAAGGTGAAAAGTGAGTATGTAGGAGCAGTAATTTTGCTCAGATCCACGAATTAGTCAACTGAATCAGTGGTTCAGTCGACGAATCTGAAATTCAAAATTTTTGAACTTCTGGTTCAGTCAACTGAATGCCTGATTCAGTTGACTGGATCTGGGTTATATGTGTTTCGTTTTCAGATCCAATCAACCGAGCCTCTGAGACAATCGATTGACCCTGCTTTTTTTAAAAAAATTACTTCAGTATCAGTCGACTGGCACCCTGGTTCGTTCGAATGACCTGGCTGAATTTTCCCAATCAATTTGTTGAGTAAATTTTTGTATATTTTCATATTTATGAGCGTTAATTTTTTTTGAATATTAGAACAAGTTACAAGTGTTGATAATACGAGAGAGAAGAAATGAATTATTCCAAAAACAAATTGTACATACTTTAGTTAAATTAATCGAAAAAAATAACAAATAATAACAACTACTTTTATTTTGAAGGGCTAGGAGTTTTATAGCACTGTAGTTGTTTGCGACGAGCATTTGATGCTTCATTTCAATCCCATGAATTTGGTGAGACCAGTGGTCGTGAAGGGGATGAAGTAGAAGGTCGTCGAATAGGCGAAATAGCGTGTTCGTTTATTGGATGTGATGAAGCACCGCAAAATTTCATAGCAATGTGTTCGATAATTCCTAGACGTCTCGAGTTGATTTTTTTTTCTAATATATTTCACGTTGAAGCATCAGCGATTCTTATTGATAGTGATGCAAATCATCTATTTTTTGTTTAGTGTTTGGAGAGAATCAATCATATCCTCTTCCCTTTCTTTTTCCCTGGAGTATATCCGGTATGATCATGATAGGTAGAAGATGTGTAGTATGATGAACGGGAGTTTTTGGCGAATCAGTAGAGGCTAGAATTTCAATGGAGTCAGTTGATGAAGAAGTTGACATATTGAATGTTAGTTTGTATTTCCGTTCGATTATATGAATAACATAGAATAGACATACCTATTTATAGCCTAATGTTGAGAAAAAGAAGGACGAAGTGAATGGTTTGTCTTGACTTTAGCTATAAAATGGTTGTTAGTTAGGAAAGTTAGTTGCTATTCCATTGGTTTTCTGTTTATGTGATTTATCTAGGAAATGTAATATGCATAAAGTATATGTAAGAGCCCGCAAATCCGTACCCCTTGAGTTATCACTATTCTACAACAATCAACTCAAGTTGCATAGAATTACGAACCATTTGGGTTTAAGAAGAAGAGGTAGAAGAAGAGAAAACAAAATCAACATCAGAATCTAACCATCGCAGCGGAACAAAATATAATAGATAATATATAATCTTTACTCAACATCAAATATTTCTGTTTATATATTACATCATCAGAGTACATCAATCACAGATCACATCAATATCATACAATGAATACACAACAACTTAGAATACGCAACTCAAACAGCGAAAAATATATATATACAAGTACGGGAGTACGTATCGTCATCCAGCTCGTCTCCTGAGCTCCACAGCATCATATCCTGTATCCTATAATACTCGGTCTGACCCGAGCATTACAGTTAAATAACACCCGAGTCAGTCTGGATTACCAGCGTGATAAAATCACACCCAATTTATTATTAAAGTTTCAAAAATCCTTTGAAAACAAAAGCATCTCGTAAGACCACGCCACAAATAAACATGTCGGGTTTTTACCTTACGATAGCTAAAACAATTTTTATAGAAATCCTCTGATATTATAATAGGGTCTATATACAAATACTTATAAAATAGCCGAAATTGTTACATCTATTAAATTCCAGCTACTAGCCACAAAAGTGGGTAATACAAACAAAACTCGTACAAGGCTCGTAGGAAGGATGAATTTCCAACAATGACTAGGCACTGGGGTACCACCTGTCACAGTACGGGGCCTAGATCACCGTACCGAGGACTACTCCCTTCATCCCCTGCAACACAAGGCCGGAACCATTCCTTACTGAACAGTCCCGAACAAGATAAACCCCGTGGTTGGCGCGACCAACCAGTCCTAAGCCGAAATATATAAGGGACATCTAGACAGGGGAATTATCTTGTCCTGCTTGGGCATGACCCACCTAACCTTGCTGCATATCCCCTGATTTTCAGTCATTCCCGGTTGATGAGGCTTGAGGCTAAGCGTTACCTTTTTAGAACGTTTTTACTTAGAATGCCCATCGCCCACCTGACGATGTTTCGCAAGCATTCATCCATACAAGTCCGTCCCGGGTTCGAACGGAACCGAAGGCACTATTCCTACTACATCCATTTTGGAAATATCCTCAGGATTAGTAGCGACTAGCCCTTGCACTTCACTTCTCCATCTTCGACTCCGAACACGTTTTCGCACGAAACGTACAAACCGGATCGAAGTGGTTTTCGAGAAATAAATCTCGATCCCGGTCTCTTCGAAACGATCAGCGCATTTGTCCAATATTGATAGTCGGTTATTTAACTATCAATTATATTCACAAACAACCATCCATCAATAAATAAGTTTCCAAATTATTTATTAATCCCAAAAACATCTTCACAATATATATTTCTATTTTCAATCCTTTGAAAACAGTTTCAAAACCAGTTCCCTTTTCACAGAGTACATTCCCAATTAATTATCTCCACGGGAACACCAAGTACAAAACACTTAAGATTTAAATAATTTAAAAGCACCTTTTTATAAAATATACTTATAGCATAAAATTAAAACTACTTTAAATATTTTATTAAAATATATATATCTTAAAAATATTTTAAATATAAAACACTTTATAAAATTTAAACTAAAATTCCTCTTTTAAACACAATACCAAGTTACTTTATATAGTTATTTCAATCATAGATTTGGGAAGATATACTTACTTTAAAAAATTTCATTTAGAAATAATAAACTTTCCAAGCATGCCTTTTTAAAACAATATTAACCTTTAATTTATTTTTAAAATTTCTTTGAAAACCATACTTGGCTATCTAGGGAAATACTTTCTCTTCCCATTTCTTAAAAATAAATCACCATTTATTTTTAAACAAATCCACATCCATTATAAATTCCCATCTTGATTTATATTTTTAAATATCCACTGATATTTATTCATTTTAAAATCTCATTTTTTTTCCTTTAAATTCCAATTCCAAACATTTAAGTAAATTTTACAACTGATTTCCAATTTACTTTACCTTTGAAATAAAATTTGTTTACCTACTTCATTTATTGATTTTACTTCTTAATTTTGGGTTAAAAACCCTTTTTACTGAAAATACCAATTTCAGATCTCTAAAATTTCTTCATGTTCTTTAATTAAATTTAATCCTTAAATTTAAAAAAAAAATGGCTTCTTTATTCTTTCCAATAATATCACTTTGGTTTACAATTTATTATTCTCCTGTTAATTTAAATCACTCTTTTCCATATTTGTTAGAATTTTGAAATAGCTTTATTCCTTTTACAATTCATTATTTTATTTACATTCTTTATAATTGTTTTCTTGAAAATTCATTCTTTTTTTATTATTTATTTCCACCGATCCAATGCTATACAAATTTGATAATTCAGGGTACCAGAATAACCCAAACAACTATAGCATTCAATATAATCCATCACAGAATATCCACAAGGTATAACAGGGAATAGTAAACAATATATATATATATATATATGTTGAGGGACCCAGTTGGATCCCTCCAACCTGTTTTCCCTGCATCCACAGATGTTAGCACAACATAATATACCAATTCCAAAATCATTCTATATCACATCAATCATTTTCAACCATTCATACAATTATTTAAATTTAATCTTTAAATTTAAATTTAAATTAACTGAGTGAGATTAACTCACCTTTCATTTTGTTTTGCAATTCGATCCAACCCGGCTTGTTTCTATCAGATTTTAACCTTGTATAACAATCATACGATTTATTAATGCTTTGAAATAGCTTGAACAATTTATTTCCATTTTACAAATTTAATTAACCAGTGACTCTATTTTAACTAATAAATTTTAAGCTTAAACTAATTCTCTCTTTAACATATTATTTTAGCAACCAATTAATTTAATAAGTTAATTAAATAAATTAATTTCCAACTATACACTATTTAAAATACCCTAGTAAATTATAACATGTACATTTAAATTCATCCCCTTTTAATATACCCAATATACTTAATTATAATTAACCATTTCAAAATTAAACAGCAAGACTAACTACTGTTTTACCTTACCGAATATTTTCTTATTATTAATATTTTTTTCTATAAAACTATTGTTTTTTTTTTATTTATAAGTTTATTTCAAAAAATAATTCAAATACAAAATAAATAAGAAATCATACCCCAAACGAACTCGATGACGTGAAATCCCCATCTCCCCGTGAACAACCCTCATCTCTGCTGAGAACACTGCACCGCAACACAACTCCCATCTCCCCCGATTCCACTTCTCGACTTCGCCCTCACGTGAACTCGAACTCGCGAAATCCTAACAAATCAAAACGGCCCCAAATCATCGTGACTGGAACCACGACGAGCCTCGCCGTCATCTCATCGAACCGAAGATCCCCTTCCCAAACGAGTCGATTTGATCTCGCAATTGACACAAATCTCACGCGCAGCCCAATTTCATGCTCGCGTCTCTCAGATCGAACGAGGATTTTTTTTTTTTGTTTGGCTTGCGAATTCAATTTGAGAGAAAGGGAAGATTTATATACATCGAGGAGCGGCCATTGTTATTTAGAATTGAACGAGTTCGATTCTTGCTTTCGACTGGAATGCTCAGTGTTTTTTTTTTTTTTTTTTTTAGTTATGAATGTCTGCACTCCAATAAGGGAAGAAAGAGGGAAGTTGTGTTAGGAGAGGAAGTGTACTCGAGAAGCTAAGAAAGAAGGATGGTACGGCAGTGATTAGATGTAGGATATTTTGAATTAAAACAGTTAATTATTCTCGAAACGTTTATATCTCGTACGCTCACACGAAGACTCCAAAAATTATTAAATTTGAAATCCAGCAATAATTAAATATTACGGATTCAACTGCACTGGTTTCGTCGAAATCCGAGACTGTGCCTCGGAAGGCTGTTTTTAAATTCAATTTAAACGATATATTTTTAAAACTGACCAAACCACTGTTAATTTCAATTCTACAACTTTTACTAATTTCAGTGCTATCAATATAAAATTTCAAGCCTTCAAATTATGTTTAACAGACTTAAAATTCCAGATTCAACGTTTTATTCAAATTCAAGTTATTTAGTTCGATAATTAATTATCAAATAAATTGTGATATTCGTAATTCAATTTAAAATTATACCATTGAATGTTTAAAATCAATTAAATATTCCGATTTAAATCGCTTAAAAATTTCGGGTCGTCACATTCCTCCCCCCTTAAAAGAATTTCGTCCCCGAAATTTCTAGTTAGGAAGAATGGTCCAATACTCGTTTATTATTTTACCTAAACCCAAACAGTTCAACATTTAACCAACCATTTTTTTATAAAAGACCCATTATTATTCTTATAAACTTCTCAACTTTCCAATAGTTTCAAACTATACCATTCGTTTAATCATTCGACTTTCAATTTAAAACCAAATTTTGAATTATCAAATTTTCTCAAAATTTTTCTAACTCCCTAAATTCCCGAAATTTTTTGCCAGCGTTTCCTTTGCGCGGCTGACTCGGTACAACTACAAAATGGCTCTACGGCCTCCCAAATCCAAAAAGAAAACCAAAAATCCAAGTGGCTCAATCCAAATCCAAATTCAAATCAAATTTCATACCAAATTTGAATACATACCTTTTTGTCGAGCATTTCAAATTTTTATCTTTTGAAATCAACCCAATTCTCTTTTCCCTTTATATTTCCTGCATATCCTACCTGACAATAATATCCAAACACGATATTCCAAAAATCATTTCATCGACTTCCTTACGAAGTATCAATATTCATCCAAATATTTACTTGGAATACATTTATATTATCAATTTCAAATTAAGAAATTCTCCATTCCTTACTTAAGTGAACATAAGCAATTTGTATGTTTCTTACATTTATTTTCACTTTACCACTTTAATTTATATCCATTTCTATTCGTCTTTACCTTCGCAATTCCATTTAAATTCAATTTGGCTTCCATTTTGAATATTGAGTTAATTGCGCTTACTAATTAAATTTAAATCTCAATTAAAGTGTATTTGCAATTTTACTTTCTTTAGTTTCTTCAATTTCACTTTACCTCACATTCACCTTTGAGTTAGATTCCAATATCCAGTTTCAATTCTAATTGTTTATCAAATTCAATTCATTTGTTGTTAGTAAAAATTTTCAAAAATTCCAAAAATTTTCTAACTCCCAAAATTTCTGGAAAATTTTGGCAGAGTCTCCTTTGTACGGAGGAGCTTTTGCAATTTGACAAAAGAGATAAATATATATACATCGACCCACACAGTCGGAAAAACTAAAAATAGTTCATATTTCCTATTTTAATTGCGTAGGCGTACCTTGTTTAGCATTTTAAGCAAGCGGCTTATTATTTTTAGCAAATAGCACAACCAAATCCAGCCACACGGCTCCCAGGTACCTGTACTTACTCAGTTTAAACTTGTAAGTGCCAAATATAAGAAGTTTAACACATTTCACTTACTTGCAATAGTTAAAACATATGAATTCTAAAGAAATTCACACCAAACATTTTCCATAAGTAACTTCTACAATTTCCATGTTAATCCAACTGTTCCAATTTATTTATAAACCATTTTTATGCAATTTGAATGGTTTTCAATCCATTCATATACAACCTCATCAATTTGAATGGTTTAAAACACAATAGCTTACATTTAATTTATTTTAAGCAAACTGAACTCATAATTAATTCAATTGCTTTTGAAATCAATTTATTTTTACTACTCTCACTCATAGAATGTTTAAATTCCCCATTTACAACAAACAACAATTTATTCCATGCAATTTGACGAGATTTATGTGAATATATAAGCACTTGCGTTTTATAATCAATTTAAATTTACTCCACTCAACTTACACTTAATTCTATTCCATTTCGGATTTATTCACAATCCATAAATTTTCAGTTTCATTGCATTTCAAATTTTAATCCATTCACTTGCATTTCATTCTATTAATCAAACTAGTTCATACAAAAATATTAACATCTTAGGTCCGTCTTCATTACCAAATTAATTACTCTTTTATTTTAATTCATTCACAAGCATTTATTTACATTTCATTCCATATTTGTTTATTCCAATCTATTTTATTTAGCTCGAAAACAATCCGGGCTATTTTATTCAATAACCATTTCTCAACTTATTTAAACTACATTTCATTTGATACTTATTTATTCCATCATTTATTCATTCAATATAATTAGTTTATCCACATTTACTTGAACCATTTCTAATAAACTCGAAACATTCTATTTCCTTATTGTCTCAAGTTATTTCAATCCCTTAATAATTTAAATGGTTTACAATTATTAAATTAAGAATTTCATTAAATATTATCGGCAACTCACCGAATTTTATTTCGATTAAAAAAAAAATTATTTTCACTTGATTTAAAACCAATCCAATATTTTTAAACTTGGTTTTAAGTTGAATTAAATTCAACTCTCTTCCATCTATTCATCTTAAGTCAATTTACTTCAATTTATTCAAATTTTACACTTATGCTCTTTCTCATTTTGCAATCAAGTTCTCTTTTCATTTTAACTTGATTTTATTACAATCCAATCCCATTTTAAATCTGCAAATTTCATTTGATTGGTTATTATAAAAATTAACTTTCCAGATTCAACTCATTCAATTGATTACCCGGCTATTTTCCAAGTTATTTTCACTTATTTGGATTTTATTCACAATACAAACCATTATTATTTTAATCTATTTCAATTTCCTTTATTCGACACATTTTCAAATTATACTTAACTTGTTAACACTTCAAGTCAAATTTTAATTTATAACTCAAGTTCTGATTCTACCATTCACTTTTAAAATTACCATTCAATTTTATCAACTTACATTGCAATTTCATTAACAAATCATTTAATTAATTGCAAGGCCACTTTAAATTATATTTTCTTCACTTAATGATTCAAGTCGAATTTGATTTATAACTTGAGTTCTATTTCCAATCTTCATTATAAACTCAAAATTCAACTTCATGAACTAATTTATTATCTAATTAGTTCCTCCCTTATTTATAATCCAACACTTGAATGTTTATACCAAATATCACTTCATTTTATTTCCTGAAGTTCAATATACCTTATACTTCAAGTTTGGATTTTATTCTATTATCCAGAACATCAAACAATATTTATTTTGGAATTTCTATTCCACTCTCAAAATCGATAAGTCACAACTCATTATTTACACAATTCTATTTATTATAGGCTCGAATATATTTATCTTTTATTTTTAACTCAAGCCCTCTATTTATTTATAGCCCAAGCATATTTCATTCTATGGACTTTCAATTCTCTTGTAAGTTATTCAGATTTATTTATTTCAATTCAATCCTATCCAATTTATTTTCCATTTGTTCAGGCAAGAATTTAACTTCATTCATTAATTCAATTGAATTCCTATTACAATTCAATTTCATCTTAGTTCAGTTTTATTTAACTCAATTCAATTTCAACTTAATTAGAATACAACCGAATATTAATTTCAGCTTATCCAATCAATTTCAATCCAGTTAAATTTTTATTTTCCAATTCAAGTTAAATTCCATTTTTAACTTTTCCCTTTAAATTTAAATTCCATTATCCAAAGCTTAAATTTCTTCCTGATTTACAAATCCTTTCCATTTATAAACTTACAACTTATCTTATTCGGATTTTTTTTTTAACACCCAGCTTTGGTTTCAAATTGTTTTGAAATCTCCAACATCTCAAATCATATTTCTCAAAAATTAAACCAATTCTAGTTTTATTCCCAACAAATTTCCTTTGAAATTTTAAAAACAAACAGATTTTCCTGAACAAATCAATTTGGCAGCAATTCATCACTTAGAAACTCGAAAATGAACATCGATGATGTTGCAGTCATCACCGAAGTTATTTTCCAGTGACTGAAGTGAATTCAATGCTATATCACTTTCAAAACCAATTTAAAACAAATTTCCATCCAGAAATACTTCCAAAACAATAATGTTATCATTTATCTTCAAAACACTTCGATAAACATTTCCAAATCTCAGGGATTTTAAATTTCTAAAGCCTGCTTAAATAAATTTTAACTATAATTCATTTGTACACTTTATTTGTACCAATTCTTATTTAATTGTATTTTAATGCATAAATTACATTCATAATATATATTCATAACTTTCATTTTATAATGAATTTATTCCTTAAATTTTTAATTATATTTCAATTTCTAGTTAAATTTTCACTTAACAATGATTATACTTTAATATTATCATTTCTAGAATCCAAGCAACCATATATTAGCTACATAGTTTTCAAAAACTATTCTTTATATAAAAATATATCTTTGGGTAAAATTATTTCATTTACCCGCATTTAAAACAATACCGTGTTAGTTGTTCTATTCAAGTGTTTAGAAACCCCTTCGATACAGTTGTACAGACTGTGTCGACGAAGGTTCATATGCCACTCAATAAACCAATCAACACAATATTAAAACAATTTATATTCACTAACAAATACGCGCTCATATCTATTAATATGCTCAAACTCATTTTAGAGTACTATGGACTCTATTTCATGAGTAATTCCCAACAGAGCCAAGGTTATCACCAACCTAAGCTCTGATACCAAGTGTAAGAGCCCGCAAATCCGTACCCCTTGAGTTATCACTATTCTACAACAATCAACTCAAGTTGCATAGAATTACGAACCATTTGGGTTTAAGAAGAAGAGGTAGAAGAAGAGAAAACAAAATCAACATCAGAATCTAACCATCGCAGCGGAACAAAATATAATATATAATATATAATCTTTACTCAACATCAAATATTTCTGTTTATATATTACATCATCAGAGTACATCAATCACAGATCACATCAATATCATACAATGAATACACAACAACTTAGAATACGCAACTCAAACAGCGAAAAATATATATATACAAGTACGGGAGTACGTATCGTCATCCAGCTCGTCTCCTGAGCTCCACAGCATCATATCCTGTATCCTATAATACTCGGTCTGACCCGAGCATTACAGTTAAATAACACCCGAGTCAGTCTGGATTACCAGCGTGAGAAAATCACACCCAATTGATTATTAAAGTTTCAAAAATCCTTTGAAAACAAAAGCATCTCGTAAGACCACGCCACAAATAAACATGTCGGGTTTTTACCTTACGATAGCTAAAACAATTTTTATAGAAATCCTCTGATATTATAATAGGGTCTATATACAAATACTTATAAAATAGCCGAAATTGTTACATCTATTAAATTCCAGCTACTAGCCACAAAAGTGGGTAATACAAACAAAACTCGTACAAGGCTCGTAGGAAGGATGGATTTCCAACAATGACTAGGCACTGGGGTACCACCTGTCACAGTACGGGGCCTAGATCACCATACCGAGGACTACTCCCTTCATCCCCTGCAACACAAGGCCGGAACCATTCCTTACTGAACAGTCCCGAACAAGATAAACCCCGTGGTTGGCGCGACCAACCACTCCTAAGCCGAAATATATAAGGGACATCTAGACAGGGGAATTATCTTGTCCTGCTTGGGCATGACCCACCTAACCTTGCTGCATATCCCCTGATTTTCAGTCATTCCCGGTTGATGAGGCTTGAGGCTAAGCGTTACCTTTTTAGAACGTTTTTACTTAGAATGCCCATCGCCCACCTGACGATGTTTCGCAAGCATTCATCCATACAAGTCCGTCCCGGGTTCGAACGGAACCGAAGGCACTATTCCTACTACATCCATTTTGGAAATATCCTCAGGATTAGTAGCGACTAGCCCTTGCACTTCACTTCTCCATTTTCGACTCCAAACACGTTTTCGCACGAAACGTACAAACCGGATCGAAGTGGTTTTCGAGAAATAAATCTCGATCCCGGTCCCTTCGAAACGATCAGCGCATTTGTCCAATATTGATAGTCGGTTATTTAACTATCAATTATATTCACAAACAACCATCCATCAATAAATAAGTTTCCAAATTATTTATTAATCCCAAAAATATCTTCACAATATATATTTCTATTTTCAATCCTTTGAAAACAGTTTCAAAACCAGTTCCCTTTTCACAGAGTACATTCCCAATTAATTATCTCCACGGGAACACCAAGTACAAAACACTTAAGATTTAAATAATTTAAAAGCACCTTTTTACAAATATACTTATAGCATAAAATTAAAACTACTTTAAATATTTTATTAAAATATATATATCTTAAAAATATTTTAAATATAAAACACTTTATAAAATTTAAACTAAAATTCCTCTTTTAAACACAATACCAAGTTACTTTATATAGTTATTTCAATAATAGATTTGGGAAGATATACTTACTTTAAAAAATTTCATTTAGAAATAATAAACTTTCCAAGCATGCCTTTTTAAAACAATATTAACCTTTAATTTATTTTTAAAATTTCTTTGAAAACCATACTTGGCTATCTAGGGAAATACTTTCTCTTCCCATTTCTTAAAAATAAATCACCATTTATTTTTAAACAAATCCACATCCATTATAAATTCCCATCTTGATTTATATTTTTAAATATCCACTGATATTTATTCATTTTAAAATCTCATTTTTTTTTCCTTTAAATTCCAATTCCAAACATTTAAGTAAATTTTACAACTGATTTCCAATTTACTTTACCTTTGAAATAAAATTTGTTTACCTACTTCATTTATTGATTTTACTTCTTAATTTTGGGTTAAAAACCCTTTTTACTGAAAATACCAATTTCAGGTCTCTAAAATTTCTTCATGTTCTTTAATTAAATTTAATCCTTAAATTTAAAAAAAAAATGGCTTCTTTATTCTTTCCAATAATATCACTTTGGTTTACAATTTATTATTCTCCTGTTAATTTAAATCACTCTTTTCCATATTTGTTAGAATTTTGAAATAGCTTTATTCCTTTTACAATTCATTATTTTATTTACATTCTTTATAATTGTTTTATTGAAAATTCATTCTTTTTTTATTATTTATTTCCACCGATCCAATGCTATACAAATTTGATAATTCAGGGTTCCAGAATAACCCAAACAACTATAGCATTCAATATAATCCATCACAGAATATCCACAAGGTATAACAGGGAATAGTAAACAATATATATATATATGTTGAGGGACCCAGTTGGATCCCTCCAACCTGTTTTCCCTGCATCCACAGATGTTAGCACAACATAATATACCAATTCCAAAATCATTCTATATCACATCAATAATTTTCAACCATTCATACAATTATTTAAATTTAATCTTTAAATTTAAATTTAAATTAATTGAGTGAGATTAACTCACCTTTCATTTTGTTTTGCAATTCGATCCAACCCGGCTTGCTTCTATCAGATTTTAACCTTGTATAACAATCATACGATTTATTAATGCTTTGAAATAGCTTGAACAATTTATTTCCATTTTACAAATTTAATTAACCAGTGACTCTATTTTAACTAATAAATTTTAAGTTTAAACTAATTCTCTCTTTAACATATTATTTTAGCAACCAATTAATTTAATAAGTTAATTAAATAAATTAATTTCCAACTATACACTATTTAAAATACCCTAGTAAATTATAACATGTACATTTAAATTCATCCCCTTTTAATATACCCAATATACTTAATTATAATTAACCATTTCAAAATTAAACAGCAAGACTAACTACTGTTTTACCTTACCGAATATTTTCTTATTATTAATATTTTTTTCTGTAAAACTATTGTATTTTTTATTATTTATAAGTTTATTTCAAAAAATAATTCAAATACAAAATAAATAAGAAATCATACCCCAAACGAACTCGATAACGTGAAATCCCCATCTCCCCGTGAACAACCCTCATCTCTGCTGAGAACACTGCACCGCAACACAACTCCCATCTCCCCCGATTCCACTTCTCGACTTCGCCCTCACGTGAACTCGAACTCGCGAAATCCTAACAAATCAAAACGGCCCCAAATCATCGCGACTGGAACCACGACGAGCCTCGCCGTCATCTCATCGAACCGAAGATCCCCTTCCCAAACGAGTCGATTTGATCTCGCAATTGACACAAATCTCACGCGCAGCCCAATTTCATGCTCGCGTCTCTCAGATCGAACGAGGATTTTTTTTTTTTTTGTTTGGCTTGCGAATTCAATTTGAGAGAAAGGGAAGATTTATATACATCGAGGAGCGGCCATTGTTATTTAGAATTGAACGAGTTCGATTCTTGCTTTCGACTGGAATGCTCAGTGTTTTTTTTTTTTTTTTTAGTTATGAATGTCTGCACTCCAATAAGGGAAGAAAGAGGGAAGTTGTGTTAGGAGAGGAAGTGTACTCGAGAAGCTAAGAAAGAAGGATGGTACGGCAGTGATTAGATGTAGGATATTTTGAATTAAAACAGTTAATTATTCTCGAAACGTTTATATCTCGTACGCTCACACGAAGACTCCAAAAATTATTAAATTTGAAATCCAGCAATAATTAAATATTACGGATTCAACTGCACTGGTTTTGTCGAAATCCGAGACTGTGCCTCGGAAGGCTGTTTTTAAATTCAATTTAAACGATATATTTTTAAAACTGACCAAACCACTGTTAATTTCAATTCTACAACTTTTACTAATTTCAGTGCTATCAATATAAAATTTTCAAGCCTTCAAATTATGTTTAACAGACTTAAAATTCCAGATTCAAAGTTTTATTCAAATTCAAGTTATTTAGTTCGATAATTAATTATCAAATAAATTGTGATATTCGTAATTCAATTTAAAATTATACCATTGAATGTTTAAAATCAATTAAATATTCCGATTTAAATCGCTTAAAAATTTCGGGTCGTCACAGTATATTTATAAAGCTAAGTGTTACACATAATTTAGTGCACAGTTGTCACCATATAATAAAGTCCTCATCCTAGACTGTAATGAAAATTATTAATAACTCGGGTGGTTAAGACATTTAAGCTATTCACAACAGATCATAGATTCGAGTCTCAGCATGGTCAAAAAAACTAGATTTTTGTCAAAAAAAATTATTTTTGAGTTTATAGTCAAAATTTCGTATTTTATAATTTATATATCTTTGATTGACATTATACCGAATTCTCAACATAGTTTTATAAAAGTGTTTTCTAACAAAGGTTTAGTAAAAATATTAGCTAATTGATTTTCAGATGGAATGTAGTTTAAATTTATCACTTCTTTTTCTATATTGTCGTGTAGAAAGTGATGTCTAATATCTATGTGTTTTGTTCTAGAGTGGTTTACTGGATTTGGATAGAATATTGCATTGAAATTATCGCAGTAAATTTTTGATTTTGATAAATTGACTCCGAAATCTTTAAGTGTTTGTTGCATATAAATTACTTGTGTGCAAGCTAGTGCTGCAGAAATATATTCTCCTTCACAAGTTGATAGTGAGACACAGTTTTTCTTCTTGCTAAATCATGATATTAATGATTTACCAATGAAGTGACACATACCGCTTGAACTTTTCTATCTGTTCGTGATCCTCCGAAATCAGCATGCCTGTTTGATACTAATTCGAACGAGCACTCTTTTGGATAGAAGGGTCAGAAATCTGTAGTATTACTAAGAAGACGTAGTATTAATTTTATGGATCGTAAATGTGATTCTTTTGGGTCAGCTTGAAATCGTGCACATAGACATACAATCATCATTCTATCGGGTCTACTCACTGTTAGGTAAAGTAGTGATCCTACCATACTACGATATAATTTTTGGTCTACACTCTTGCCATTTTCATCTTTATCAAGATGTGATATTGTGCTTGTAGTTGTTGGTTTGGCAGAAGTTTTTTCCATTCTGAAATGCTTGATAAGATTATTATAGTATTTTTCTTGATTTATAAATATTCCATTTGAAACTTGTTTTATTTGAAGTCCTAGAATATTCGATAATTCTCCCATTTAAGACATTTCAAATTCTCTAGTCATTATTTCAGAAAATTCTGTACATAATTTATTATTAGTTGAACTAAATATAATGTCATCGACATATATTTGAACTATCAAAATATCAATTTTAGAATGTTTTATAAATAAAGTTTGATATACTTTTCCTATTTCGAATCCTGATTCAATTAAATAACTTTTAAGGCGTTCATACCAAGCATGTGGTGCTTGTTTCAAACCATATAAAGCTTTCTTAAGTTTATAGACATGATCTGGGTATTTTCATGAATAAATAAAGGAGGTTGTTCAACAAAAAAATTTCTTTAATATAACCATTTAAAAATGCACTTTTAACATCCATTCGTTAGAGTTTAAAGTTATTAAAACATGCGTACGTCAATAAGATTCATATTGCTTCTAGTCAAGCGACTGGAGCAAATTTTTCTTCATAGTCTATTCCTTCTTGGTTATACCCTTGTGCTACTAGTCTCGCTTTGTTTCTAGTTATATTTCCTAACACGTCTGCTTTATTTTTATAAACCCATTTAGTTCCTATAATAGTTTGATCGGTCAGTCTGGGTACTAGTTCCCAAACTTCATTTCGTTCAAACTGATTTAGTTCTTCTTGCATAGCACAAATCCAATTTTCATCAGATGATGCTTCTTAGTATTTTTAGGTTCTATAGTAGAGAGAAAAGCTAAATTACCCATTATATTTAGTTGATTTCTAGTTCGAACATTTGAATTTATTTCTCCAATTATATCTTATGTAGGATGATTGCGTGAGATTCTTCGAGGAGATCTTATTGTATTGGTAATATTTCTATTTTCTAAATTATTAATAATGTTTTCATCTTCTCTAGAATTATAAACAATATCTTCATCTTCTCTTGAATTGTTTATTATTATATTCATATTATTATTAATTAAATCATCCTTATTATTTGTTTTTGAAATAAGTTTAGAGTTCTCGTCAAAAGATACATGGAGTGTCTCTTCAATAGTATTAGTTCATTTATTGAAAATTAAATAAGCTTTGCTTCGATACTAATATCCAAAAAATATACCTTCGTCACATTTTGAATTGAATTTACCAAGATGATCTTTGGTATTTAATACAAAACATTTTGATCCAAATATTTTAAAATAAGATAAGTTTGGCTTTCTATAATTAAAAGTTCTTAAGGTGTATTCTTAGTGAGAGGTCTAATAGAAATATGATTTAAAACATAACAGGCAGTTGCAACAGCTTCTGTCTAAAAATGTTTTGGTAACGTGCTTTCATTTAGTAAGGTTCTTGCACATTCTTGTAGTGTTCGATTCTTTCATTCTACAACTCCATTTGTTGCGGAGTTCTAGGAAATGAAAAATTATGAAATATTCCTCTCTTTTTACAATAATTATTAAACTGTTCGTTTTCAACTTCAACTCCGTGATCACTTCTAATATTTTTAATTTTAGTACCTTTTAAATTTTGAATTCGTTTAACAAATGTTTTGAAATTTTCAAAAATATCGCTTCTATTTTTCACAAAGATAGTCCATGTATATCTAGAAAAATCATCAACTATTACAAATACATATTTATTATGATTTATGGATTGAACTTGGGTACGTCCAAATAAATCCATATGAAATAATTCAAGCGGTTGTAATGTTGAAATGACTTTCTTGGATTTAAATGAGGATTTAGTTAATTTACCTAATTGGCACAAGTCACATATATTATTAACTTTAAAACTCATCTTTGGTAATCCTTTTACTAGATTATTTTTAGAAATTTTGTTTATATTTTTGAAAATGATATGACAGAATCGTTTGTGCCATATTTAGGGATCATTTTCTTTGGCTGTCAAACACATGTTTGAGTTATGATTAACTTTCATATTCAAAACATTGATGTTTTTATCTCTTTTTCCTTCGAAAATAAGAATTTGATTTTTATCAAAGATACTACATTTATTTTCAAAGAAGGATATTTTAAAACCTTTATCGCATAATTGACTAATACTTAATAGATTATTTTTAGATTCTTAACTAATAAAACATTTGTAGTAAGAGGTAAATTAGATGTACCGTAATTGCTCACATCGCCTTTGCTGATGATATAGCCCTTGGAATTATCTCTAAAAGTGACAGAACCTCCATCTGAGTATGTAATATTTATCAGCATATCTTTGTCTCCTGTCATGTGTTTTGAGCAACCACTGTGGAGTATCCATTTTTCTCTTTTCTTGAGTGAGGCTTGCAAAAAATATGATATAACATTAGTACCCACCTTTTTTATAGGGTCTTAAAAGTTAGATCTTAGGAAACCAAACCAAAGTGGGTTTAGTATCCCTTTTATAAATATAATTTTTATTATTATGAACATTTTCTGTGAATAAACTAATATACTTTTTCCTTATTAACTTGTTATTAGTTTTAGGTACTCATATATTTATAGTTTTATAAACTAGTCTTTTTGAAGATGTGGGTGTTTTATTAGACTTAACTTTGTTTAAATTACTAGATTGTGAATTTCTGACTTTCTTCTTATAACCTAAACCATTTTTATTGTTAACATGTTGTGAATTCTCAATAATTCTAGACAAATTTTCTCTTCCTTTATTAAAATTTGAAACGTTTTTAGTGATTCCATCTAGTTTGGTCTTTAGACTAGAATTTTCTAGTTTTATCATTTTAACATTAGTTTTTAAATCTTGATTTTCAGAAATAAGAACATCATTCTTTTCTTTTTGAGTCTCAATTTCTTGACTTAAAAATTAGTTGAGAATTAACATTTGAAAGCGATTCTTGAGTTTTATCAAGTTCTTCTTCCAATATTTTCTTCTCATCTTTAAGCATTTCTCCTTCAAATTTTACCTTGTTCTGATTTTCTACAGCCTCTTTATATTTTCTTTTGAGACTTTTTAAAGTATCTAACAATTCTGAGTTTATTTCTATCATATCATCAAAAGTTAAATCACTAACCTAATTATCTTTGGACATAAAGCATATGTTGGCTTGTTTATTATCACTATCACTTTCACTTTCAAAAGAAGAGGAGGGATCTGAATCATCCCATGTAACTGAAAAGGCTTTTCTTCTGAATTTGTCCTTCCTTTTATTTCGATATTCTTTCTTTTGATCTGGATAGTCCTTCTATATATGCCCCTTTTTGTGACAGTTAAAGCACTCCAGAACTGATGAAGACGGTGGTTTATTACTGTTTGAGCTTCCCTTGCCATTATTTCTATTTTCTTTTCTATATTTTAAGAATTTCTTGAAGTTTTTGGCAATAAAGGCGAGGTCATCTTTGTCTGAATCTGATTCTTCCTATTCTTCATGGATGCTATATTCTTTTTATCTTGAGCTTGAACTCATTTAGCCTGCAAATTCACTTCCAGGACATTAGATTTTCTATTAACTCTTCCGGAGTTATTTTGGAAATATTGTTCGCTTCTTCAATAGCGAGAACTTTTCTTTTCCATTCTTCCATTAAAGAGTTAAGGATTTTGGATATTATATCAAAGTCTGAATATTTTTCTCCTGGTCCTACTAATGAATAGTAGATATCCTAAAATCTTGAATACATATCATTTATAGATTCATTTTCTTTCATCCTAAAGTTTTAAAACTGACTTTTGAGCATGGATATTTTGCTTTGTTTGACCTTGTTAGTTCCTTCGTGTGTACCTTTGAGTGTACACCATATTTCATATGCAGTATTGCAGAAGCTAACATAGTTAAACTCCTTTTTATTCAAGGCACAAAACAACATAGTCATGGATTTTGCATTAGCTGTGGCATCTAGTTTCCGTGTATTTGACCAAGTAGAATACTCTTCAGCAGGAATAATATATTCTGTTTGAGTTATATTCCATGAATCAAAACCATTTTCTTGTATATATATTCTCATTTGTGTGACCTAATAGTTATAATTCATGCCATTAAATAGTGGTGGACGTGCAGTGGATTGTCCTTCAATGAAGTTGTGTTAATGCTAGTGCTAGTGTTAGTTTCCATATTATTAGATTATCAGATAACTGTGTTACGGTTATATGATGACCTTTTCTCTGATACCAAATGAAAATGTGCTATTGATAGTGTAATATGGATATACGATAAGATAGGGTATAGTGATGATAGTTATACTGTCACGACCCGGCTTTCCACTCCCGGAAAATCGCATCATGAATTAAGAAAGAAAGGGATAGAAAAGAGAATAGAAAGAAGAGAAGGAAGAAACAACACAAGAATCTCAACAGCGGAACGAATAAATTATATTTATAACAAAATATTACATAGTATACATCAAATATCAGAGTACACAGACATATACAACACATACTAGACAGTTATAGACACCTGTCTAGTTATACAACTCAAATCAAACACAACACTCAGAGATACCAAACACAGCGGAATTATATAACTATACGCAGAAGCCTCCTGCTCCATATGCTCCTCCACAAATCGTCAAAGCCAATCCTGAATCCTAACCTGAATTCCCTTGGCTACTCGTAAAAATTTGAGTACCCAAGAGTTAAAGAAAAACAGAAATAACTCCGGGTCAGACATGGGTCTGGTGTGAGTAACAGGTTAAAGTTGCTTAACTTTTAAAAACCTTTTGAAAAGAAAGGTATCACGTAAGACTTCCCACACATAAACATGGAAAAGTTTTTACCTTACGCTAACCAAAACATTTGATATGAAATCCGATGATATTATAATAGTGTCTAGGGTTTTCAAGTAAAATACAGAAATAGCTGAAATGCTTACATCTCACATTCCAACATAGTTGGGCACAACTAATACGTACGGCACTTATTGGATTTTGGATTCCATCAATGGCAGGGCTACTGGGGTACCGCCCGTCACAGTACGTGGCCTAGATCACCGTACCGAGGAGCCACCCTAACTCCCCTGCAACACAAAGCCGGACCCATTCCTTACTGAATAGTTCCGAACAAGACAACCCCGCAGTTGGCGTACGTCCAACTGCCCACACAGCCGAAATAAAAAGGGACCTCTAGACAGGGGAAAATCTTGCTCTCCAGTGGGGGCTACCCACGAAGCCTTGCTGCACCTCCCCTGTTTTAGCCATTCCCGGTTGATGAGGCTTGAGGCTACGATTACCTTTAGAGAACACATCTCTTAGAATGCTCATCGTCCACCTGACGATGTTCTGAAAGCATTCAATCCATACAAGTTCGTTCCGGGTTCGAACGAAACCGAAGGCATTATCTCGTTACACTCATATTGGAATCACCCTCAGAGTTAACGACAATAACCCTTGCACTCTGATTCACCATCTCGAATCTATAAGTACTATTCCGTCAAACTCATTACGGAATCACCCACAGAGTTATACTTGACGTATAGCCCTTACACCTCGAGTCTTCACTCGCTCCACTTTGATTAACGACCTAACGTTAATTGGAATCGATGTGGTTTTCGGATATCCAAATATGGAAACCCGATCCCGATCTCATCGAAATCCAAAGCGTGTCTTTTAAGGCCAAGTTGTTTTAAGTTTAAAACAATCTAATTCATTATCTAAATATACACAGATAGATAATTCTCAACATAACAGATAATCAACCTTATCATTACCAACAGATAATCATATCAAATTAGATAATCCAAATTATCATCCAAGAGCAACCAATGCATCCATATCACATACACTACTCATCTCCTATCTGAGATTACAAACCAGACCAGTCAACCAATACCAATCATCAAACATAAGCAATGATCAAATGATCACACCTTCAATAATTAATTTAAAATGAATTAAATTAATACGGTAAATAATGCGGAATATAAAAGCAGCAAAGTAAAATGACACCATGAATTTTTATACTGGTTCGGAGCACCGTACAACGTCCAGTTCTGGACTCCTTCTGGAATTTCACTAAAACAACCACCTCGCTTAACTCGGAGGAACAGGTCTATACAACCCCTGAGCAATCGAACAGGGACCTGAGCAGCAGAATAGGATTTCGCCTCAGCAGCCGAAGAGGACTTCACACGCCTAAGCAGCAGAACAGGACTTCAACAAATACAAAAGATTGTTTTGACTATGTGTGTTCTAATAACATAAATTTGTCGCTTGTAGTACACTCTTCCTATAATCTTCTCCTCGAGTATAAATAAATATATTTGAAGTTTATGAAGAATAGAAAGATATAATATTGCTTTAATGCAGAATATTTGAAAGTATAGTTGCAAGTAGATTCAAGAGTGTTAGATTAGAAAGATAAGAAAATTCCGCGATTTGGAATCAAGTTAGAATATGTATTTATAGAGGTTAGAAAGCAGCGAATGTTGATGAAGAGTTCTGACTCAAATGTTGCATCTAAATCTTTTCGTAGAGTTTCATAACCCTTCACAAATAGTCATGTTTTTTCAAAAAGTAGTCATTGTAGAAATTAAGTCAACTGAACCTCTGGGTCAGTCAACTGAACCTCTGGGTCAGTCGACTGAATATTCAAACAAATTTTTAAATATATATTTGTATATCTTTGCACATGTGCATGTTGCATAGAAATTTCTAGGTCAGTCGACTGAGCCTCTGGGTCAGTCGACTAACCTGTTAATATCTGTGCAATATGCACAGTTTACATAGGTATAATAATATATATTATATAATGATTCTAACTTTTATAATATATATATATATATATTATATGCTTATATATGTATAAATTATTTGAAAATAAGATAATTAAATATATATATATATATAAGCTAATATATACGTAAATGAGGAGAGATTTTAACAAAATTGATCTAAGACTCAAAAATAAGAATAATATGATTGATGCACCGATTTTGATGTCTTGTCTCCATGTAGTATATATTCTCTTTTTGTCGTAGCAGTCGTCAAATTTGTATGTCGCAGTGATAGCTTTGTGCCATGAATCAAAACCAAGTTTCAACAAGTCTTGCCTAGACACATCATCTTGAATCTCACTAATAGATAAGTCTAACATGTTAGCTTTTAGTGTTAAACATAATATTATGACTTCCATAAAAAATAAGGATCAACTCGATTAACACATTTTCGACATTTTCCACTTACCTATTCCTCAGATAAGTGGGAAGTCCGGTAAGTTAGAGCAAGCCCATTAGGTTAGAGCTCTATTGCTCCGTCCCCACTCGACAGCAAGCTTAACTCTCACAAACAGATAGATTACCTTCATCGGCTTATTAGTGTCAAGCGTAGTTAATTACTTTTATAATAAGTAATTTAAACAATCAACCACTTGGCCATTTAACGATTCTAAGCCCTTTTCTAAACCTTCTGTTTATACTTTTGACCTACTTGAAATTACTTGTAATAGGTTTTAGAGCATTCATATAAAGTATTACTTAAAATAACCATTTTGAAATTTACTTAAAATAAGAATCATGTTTTCCACAAAATACTCTTTTTAAATAAATTCATAGCTAATTATCAAAAATTCATATAAATCTCAAACTACTTTTAAAATACTTTAATAAGAGCCAGCAATACTTTTAAAAAGAATGAAACAAAACACTCAATCTTAAATTCCTTTCTGAAACATTTCAAGTCCAAAAATCATGGTTAAACAGGGCTATTTTGCACTAGTGATGCTTTTGTCATTGTCGAGATGTTACTTAACTTTTTATATTCTAACTTTCAATAGCAACAAACATACATAACAAATAATATAAATATGGAGAAATATCCTACGGATATCTTTGCAAAGTTCCATAGCAATTGCCAAAAAACAAGGCAATCTAGAACTACATCCATGGCGACATTGCTATAAGTGCACTTCTAAATCCATGGCATATTCAAACATGTGTTCAACTATAGCCTATGTGATTTGTTCCAAGGTCTGTATGTTATACAAGTCCATTCATGGATCCTATATACCACTTGTTTTGAAAACAGGAATCAAAATCAATGTTTTAATATATGCACTTAACAATTTAAACAACATTTAATATAATCAAACATCAATATATATGTGATAATTTTCATTCAAATTAAGGTGTTAACTCGCCATTAATACAACAATCTCCAAGATCTAAGCTAACCAAAGTTCAACCCACCCTACTAGCCTCCTTTCCATTCTTCTTTTCTTGCTTTTGCCTTGCTCATTACCCACTCTATATCCTATATGCTCACGACCTATTGAGATGGGTGGAGTATAGCTTTGTTTTTTCACAATCTAATAGGTAGAAGGTGTTGTTATGTTTTTGCGAGGCTTTTCTCAAAGTTTGAGGTGATTTGGAGATGGTTTGCAAATTATTGGCTTTAGGAATTTAAGATGAAGAAGGAGATGAAGCTATGTATTTTTTAACCCAAAGCCTAGAAATGTTTGTGATCAATTTCCTTAGAGCGTATTCCGCCTTATATAGCTTAGGAATAATGATGGAAAAAGATCAAGAACCCTACAAAACACTGATGACATTAATTTCTCCTTATCATGAAACTTTATGCCACTTTTCCTTTATTCATGTTACCATTTTATCCATACCATGTTAATCTCTTTTATCATGTTAGAACTTTCTAGAACATTTCCTGCTTTATGAAGAGGAGTGTGGGTTAATTAGTTTCTAATGTGGTCATTTGATTATTAGTTAAGTGCATGATAGTTTGAACAACTTATATCGATTTAAAAACTATTTATTGATAAACCGATTTCCAGTCACATTATCGATTTTTCTTAGAATAATATATTTTTGTAAATACTTTTCAGAAATGAGTTTCTTATCATTATTTATTAATTATATGATGTTAAATAAGGTTATAAAATCATATTTATAATACTTAAACGTATCTTAAAATGTACCGATATTCGAAGACGGAGTGTTCAAATTTCTAGGTTGCTACATGTTTCTTATGTAAATTTTGCCAAATAAATTTTTTTTGTCTAGAATTCAAAAAATAACTTAAGTGCGAATAAAAGTACAAGCAAAAAAATATAGATCACAAAAATACAAGAGAGATCGATCAAATACTAATGGGCCATAGTTAAAAGACCCAATCTTCAAAAACCATCTCCGGAAACACCACTTCCACTTCTTCTTTCTCTTCGAAAAAATTCTAGTTCATTAATAACCACTTGTAGAAATAGTGACATCTTGCTAAAATTATGGGTGATAAGTTTAATTCAATTCTTCTCCCTATGCCTAGCTTCCATTCGTGATTCATCTCATTGCTTCATCTCACAGCTTTGTATAAGCATTAAATTCATTCCTTAATTGAAGTCGACTTTCCCACAAAGTTTGCTTTCTTTCTTAGGTTTCCAAGGTAAATTTACCCCATGCCTCCACAAATATTGGAAACTCTACATTTATTATTCTGTTTGAATAGACTTATTTCTACCAAGTGGACAACCATCAACACTTCCAAACAATGGTGATGTTTCTTAGGAGCTTGGCTCATGACTTAGACTATAATCAGAGTTGTTTATTCTCCTAACCTTATTCTACCGCACATGAACGAAATTGTTTGGATTCTTCTACTTTGGAAGATACAAAAGCAATTCAAAGCACCCTTAAAACTTGAATAGGAAACCATACTAAGCATAGTAGACCTTACGAGCATCTTCTATTTGTTACATAACAAAAATAAACGAATATATTACATTATCTCAAACCTTTAGATGAAAATGGTAAATGTATTACAATGTTAGAAGGGACAACAATACTTCTTTATGTAAGGACACGTAAACTAATCACTTTAAAATAGGGATACTTAATATATTTATAAATAATTAACTAATGGATTTTGTAAATAAAATAAAATACCTTTAAATAGTAACTAATGATGGTGAAATATTTTTTAAATTTAGTTTACAAAATAATTAGTTGAAAGAAAAATGGAAAATATGGCTAGAAATCATTTTTCAAATTTTCGACTTTTCAGTGTCGAAAATTTATCGGAAAATGTTGTGCACATTTGTGTAACATATATACACAATCATATATGAGTTAGACATTTTAGAATATGCATATAAATTTATACTATTATTTATTAAAATATGAAATGATAATTTGTGAAAAATAAATAAGTTTAGAAGGCAAAAAAGGAAAATTGTCACAAAATGCCATTTCTCTCAAAACATAAGTACATATAGGCATCAAACCATGTTTGCTCATGTTTGTAAAAGGGGGAGACATATTGTGCATTGAGTTCATGGGGGAGGAGGTGGCATGGTGACATGGCAAGCATGGAGCGGAGGTTATGTCCTTTAAGGGTCGATAATTTTATTTATCCACTAGTATAAAAGCAAATTTCCTAATTCTTTTCTCATTTTTCTCATTTCTATCTTCACTTTAAAAACTCCATTTAATTTCTACTTGAGATTTCATAGATTTTTAAGTTTAAAATGTGAGAAATATTCATTCTTTTACATTTCTTCCTTAAACAAAAACCACCAAAATTCATTTCTTTTCAACTACCCCTCCTCCTTACCAAAACAAGATCCATATCCACCTAAACCCTCTAAGGCCGAGCTACCGTAAGCCCTAGGCCTAACCATATTGATCCCTATCCTATAAAAATCAAGTCTTTCCAAAAGTAAAACAAAGATCTTAAGCTGATTTAAGATTTAGAGAAAGTTTGGTTTGATTTAATGGACATTTCGATGCGTAAAGCTCGTCTTTTAAACTAAGAGTTTGAACTTTATTTTCTTCATAACCTTGTCACTATATAAGTTGCTTGGTTTATAATATATTAATGTTATGTTGTCATCTTGGTTTGTGCTCGAAAAAGTAGACATTTTGGTAATTAGTTAGTAGCTTAAACTAGTTGTAAAGTGGAAGTAAATTGTTTATGTGATACCTTCTTTATGTTCATGAACATTGTTTACTTTGTGTATATGGCATGCTTATGTTATGTGATGTAATGTTTGGATGTAAATCAAATGACATGAAAGTAGTTCCGAAGTGTCCGTATGGCGACTTTCGTTATATCAACACTTTCGGAAAATACCATCGCTTTGGCGTTTTTGTTTTAATTTCGAGCTTGGGTTTTATTTTACAAAGTTAATTAAGTTTAAAAAAGGATAGATTTAAAATTAATTTACTAATTAATAATAATTTAAAATTTAATTAATTATATTAATTAATTAGGGTTAAGGTTAAATAATTATCCTAATAACGACGTGTTAAAAATTAAATAATTACTTTATCAATGACGTTTAAAATTAATTAACAATTTTATCTAATGATAATTAAGTTTATTTAATCTTAAATAACTTTATATTAAAGTTAATTATTTATTTTAATTTATGGTGTTTAAAATTAATTAATTACCTTTAAAGTTAATTAATTAATTTTAGTTTAATTAATCTTTTCCGTTAATGATATTTTAAATAAGTTATTCATTTCAATAAATGATTTTTTAAAATTAATTAATTAACTAATTATTGAAATTTAATGATGTTTTAAAGAGATTAACCATTATTAATTATGGGTATTTAAAGTTAATTAATCAAATTAATTAATGAAGTCTGAAGATAATTAATCACTCTTATTAATGACAGTTAAAGATGATTATTCAGTTTAAAAATAATGTTTTATATTATTAAATCCTTTTATAATGGTGTTTTAAAGTTAGTGAACCATTTTCACATAGATGTTTAAAATTAAGTACTTGCAATGAGAAGCCCCAAGCACGAATTTGTTTTAAAAGTAAAATTTTGATTTGGGTACGAAATAGAAGTATCCGTAAATAACATCGGTTATGTGGAAAGAATTTAATCATACTCTTGACACTAAACATCGAAGTATGGAAATTGTCGCTACCTCGAAAGTTATTGTCGCAAGGTAATGCCTAGAGGTAAACTACCTTCACTTGTTCGAATTCATTTTTAACCAAGAAATGTTTTAATTTTGAAATCGACGAGTAGTGTTAGGAATATGAAGTTTACATCCATATACAATCATTTTATTATCTTCGATGGTTGACCATATTTGATTTACCGGCTATCGATTGCCACAACCTTCTTTGTTAGATGATGTGTTGCTCATTGAGCTTTATTATCCTTTGTCAAAAATGATTAAAACCAAAGAGAGAGTAGGGACCAAGCGACGTGGGGTTGCTCCTGTTAGGTTATTTTCATATCACTCTAGAATGGACTCATTTGTGCACATTAAGGTGTGAAAATACTCGGATACTCTATAACAAGTTGGCAGTGGCCGGCTTGGAGGTTCCTGAGAGCCATCGGAGTTCTCAAGTATATATTCTAGAGGTATACTTTTGCAAAGGGGTGCATCGTCCTAGTCATTATTGGTGAATTTCTTTTTCCTTATTGATTCGAACCTTTGAATTCGTTTTAAGTAATTGCATCGGGAAGGGTATAGCACTCTTCATGATATTAATAATTTGTATCCATTCTTTACATTTGGATCTGTAAGAGGAAACTTATTCCGTGTTTGGCGGTGTGATCTCACATGTTGTTATGTAATCACACTTAATGTTTAGGGTTTTACTCATACCAGACATATTGTCTGACCCGAGTTGTTTGTTTTCCTAAACGCTTAGGTACTCATTTATATTTGAGTAGTCCGATAGTAGCAGGTCTTTATAGGCTCTTTTGAAGATGGAGTCCAAGAAGGAGGCTTTTATCTAATTAGCTATCTATTCTGCTATTTATTTAGTTTGCATATGTGAATTTTGTTTCAGCATGTATAAAGGCAGTTTATTATAACTGCCTAAGCTGATTGGAGTAATCTTATATACCATATTATTGTTATGTTCTATTTTTCAGTTTCATTTTGAGATTTTCTATTATGTTCTTCATTTTTACACCACGAAAAAATTCGAATGCTTGGGCAATGGCACCCAAATACCTAGATGTATTAAGTGTTATTCCCAGGGGTTAGAAAGGTGGGTCATCATAGTTGGTATCAGAGCTTAGATTGAGCGAACACCATAGCTTGATTGGGGAATGACTCATTAGAGATATGGTGAGAAGATCCCAAGACTGAATTGATCTTGAAAATGCATTTCTACCACCCATAAAGTCTTGTTTTATTTCCTTTGGTGTTGTTTCCCTTAAAAAAATTTGGTCCTGTCTTTGTGTTCTAGTAATGCATGTCATTTTTTAGATAATTGAAAATGAGTATATGAAGAAAAGGGAGAGGATCTGGAACACAGCTACAAATAGAAGAGCTGCTTGAAATAGGCCAGTTGTAGAGCCGGTTGAAGAAACAGTGGTACAAGTTAAACCACCTCAGAACTTTGCTACTCTATGCAAAAATTATACTACTTTGGGTGGTAAACAATTCTTTAGAATTGAAGATATTTTGGGAGTTCAGGCATTGCTTCGCTCTTGTGAAAGGATATTCAGAGATCTTTAGTTCTAGGATGCATGGAAGCGATTGTTGGCGTTGCGACAGCTCCAAAAGTCAGAAATGGATTGGTGGGATTCAGTGATAATTAATTCCTAGAGGAAGATTTTACTTGGGCTTAATTTAAGGAAATCTTCGAAGCTCAGTTTATTCCAGAGGTGGTAAGGACTCAGTTGTTCAGGAGTTTCTTAGATTTAAAGCAGGGAGATATGATAGTGGCGCTATATGATCATTGATTCAATGCATTGCTCACTTTGGACCAGGATTGGTTGGCACGCCACTTAAAAAGAATGAGATGTTCGTGGGTGGACTGAAACAAGAATTCCATCATAAGATGACCAATCATGTTGATGGTACCTTTACCAATTTGATTAGCATGACCTTGAGGTTTGAAGCTTTGGATATTAAACAAGCAGTTCAAGAAGGTGTGGTGTAAGTAGTTAGTGCCCAACCCTTGTCAGTTATCCCTGTTGCAAATAAGACAAATTTCAAATGCAAAGGGAAGAAATATTGGTTGGGAAAGAAACTTAGAGGTGGAACTCCAATTTATAAGAAGCAAGCCAACTTGGCCAATGTACTTTGTTTCAAGTGCAACAGGATGGGCCACTTTGAAAATCAGTGTCCAAGTGTCTCCTGTTACAACTGTGGCCAGCGTGGATACATGAAGAATGAGTGTCGCTTCCCAAACAAGAGGTCACAAGGACAAGCTTTTGCCATTAAGAAAATACCATCTACTTCTGCAGATCAAAAAGTAAAGCAGGTGTTGCAAGGTACATTATCCATTTCTAATATACGTATAAGAATGTTGTTTGATATAGGTGCTTCCTATAGCTTTATTTCGTATGAAATAATGAACCAGTTAAACCTTAATTATGTTATTCTAAATAACCCTTTTTGTGTGGCAAATCCTATTAGAGGTCTGATGAATCTTGATACTATGTGTCTAAATGTGCCTATTTCTTATCGAGATCGGAACTTCTCCTTTAACTTGTTTGTTCTTGGGTTAATGGTTTATTGGGTGCTATTGGGAATGGCTTAGTTGTCTAAGTTAAGAGCGGTCGTAGATTGTGATTCAAGAATTGTCAGAGTTAGTGATGCTGGAGATGTTGGGGTAGTTATAAATTGTGGGAGGCCAAATGAGTTAATGAGCAGTTTTCTCTATTCGGTTGAAGAGGCTAAAGAGGAGACAAAAGATATAACGATTGTTTGGGACTTCAAGGATATTTTCGATGAAGTTAAAGGTTTACCTCCTCACCATGAAGTGGTGTTCTACATTGATTCCAGGAACCAGACCGATTGTACAACCACCTCGAAGGTTGGCCCCGAAAGAGAGAAGGAAATTAGAGAAGCAGAGTTTGACTTATTGCAGAAGTGGTTTGATCCGACATAGCATATAGAATAGGGAATCACTTGTAGTTTTCGTTACAAAAGAAGAGGGTTCTCTTAGGTTATGTGTAGACCGTCGAGAGTTAAATAAGAGAACTATTAACAATAAGTATCCTTTACCAAGAATCGACGATATTGTTTAACTAGATCTACGGTGCTTGAGTATTTTCTCAATCGGTTCTTGCCAATGGTTTTCACCAATTAAGGTTAACGGAGGAAAGTGTAACCTTAACAGCTTTTTGTATCCTTGATAGTTTTTACGAGTGATAAGTCGTGCCATTCAAACTGACTAACGCACCCACTTATTTTATAGACTTAATGAATCTGTATTTTGGGATTTCTCAATAAGTTTGTTCTCGTCTTCATTGATGATATTTTTATTTATCCTAAGATGGATGAAGATCACAAAGATCATCTCCAAGTCATTTAAACACATTAATAAGTCAAGTGTTTAAAGTTAAGTTTTCTAAGTGCCAGTTTTGGAAATCCGAAGATAGGTTTCTAGGGCACGTTGTTTCGGGAGAAGGCGCATCAATTGACCCAGCAAAAATAGTTGCAGCTTAAGATTGGAAAAAGCTCGAAAATGCGATAGAGGTCAAAAAAAATTTTTGTATTGGCAAGTTTCTAGCAAAGATTCATTAAAGATTCATTGAAGATTACTTCTCATCTTGTGGAATTTGTTGAATATGCGATTATATGATTTTTGTTTGATGATAATAAACATGTATATATTCATGTAAATGTATTTGTTAATGTACTATTTTATTTTTCATAGACTAAATAAATATTTGCTGAATAAAAATAATTAACACAGAATTTGAATTCAAACAGAATTTTTATTCAAACAAATATTTGTTACAATCTTTGAATAGTACAAAGTTCAAGCTCTCACTATATATTCAATTTCCATTACAGCACAACTTTGATTATATCACATTTTCACATTTACAGTTGACCTCACTACATATCACTCACACTCATAATTTATCTTCAACTTCATTCCAATATGAATCCAGCATCTGAGCAATCTGCAAAAATAAATATTGACGCAGTAAAATTGAAAAGGAAATATTTTTGCAGTATAAAATAAAATGTGAATTTTTGAAAATAATATTTGCCTCAGTTATTAAGGTTGTTCGTCATCATTTAATTTTGAATCCATCATACACGAACAGCTTGTGACATACACAGTGTATCACTGTATATGCCACAAGGCCGTGCACATTGAAATATACACTTGATTGATTTACAGGGACAGCTGAGCATAGGTCAAACCCAAATGAAAAGCCGGGTTCAACTCTAATGCAAAACAAATAAAGTCACAACACACGCCCAAGGTCAAACCCGAGCGTTTAAGTTAGATTCAACTCAGGTGCGATAAAATAATGTCACAAACTTCAGCACAAGGTCAAACCTGAGCTATTAGCTGGATTCAACATAGGTGCAAATGGCAAAACTCAAGAATACAGTGTCGACTAGTCAATATAACTAAGGCATAGAGAAATTTCAAGTGAAGCCAAATGAAAATCAAGGCATCATGTATATACACAATGTCAACCAAAGTAGTGGAACTGCAACAACTGGAATGAGCACAACATCACAAAATCCAGTAATGTCAGCGAAGACCATAAGCTAATTCTAACAACTACTACAATGAACCAGCAATATGAAAAAGGGCAGTGGACAGGACAAGTGCAAGTATCATACTCGAGAATAACTCAATTCAATTGTAAGTACAGCCTCAAACTAGAAAAGAATATGCAGGACTTCAACAGCCAAATGAAAACAAGTACAATAGATATATGGTGATGCACACGCAAGAATATGAATGCAAACAATACACGGCAGTGAAGCCTGTACATTTGTAAACAGCAACTTCAAACTGCTCCTGTACACAAGTGAATGAAAATTCTTATAAATACATGTGAACTCAACTGGACAGTACAAGGTAAAGACATATGAAATGCAACTTACATGTACACCATGACATCAAGGCCAGAAGCTCAAGTCAGTGCACAACAACCTCGGCAAACAACAACACAGTCTCAAATTCAAATAACAAACTAGAACCAAACAAACATAAACAAGTCAAGTCAACAGCATTATAATCGGACATGAAGCCGAGATGAACAATGTAAGTGTCGAAGTCGTGGAAGCATACCGAAGTCAAAGAGAAAGTCACGGAACCAAAAATTAAGTTCAAGTTCATACCGTTATAATCAAGCCGAGAACTCTACCATGTCAATCAAGGATCAAGTGCATACGATTATGAATTACTCAAAGAGAAATCTCAGTCATCCAAGTAACATCAATCGGTCGATCAAATAAAAATTGACAAATTCAAATATATTTGTACGAACGAAAATCAAGGGTTACAAACCCTATATAAACAAATCATCATCGGCAAATTAAAGTATACAAGTTCGAATACGAAAATCATTAAAGCACAAAGCATAAATTCTTACCCAGCAAGAATCGAACTCATCGAAGTAGCCGAAGTGAGCAATAAGGAAAATGATCGATCAAGGCTACACGCGAATAATCACTGATTCGATCAATTTAAAGTCGACACTTCAAAAAACCCTAATTTCCAGAGCAGCGAAAACGAAGAACTTGAAGCCGCCATATTTTTCTCAGAGCAAATTGAAGAGGACCGGGCTGATATAATCAAGAGAAAATAAAAGGGCCGGCTAATAATAATAATAGGAAAAAGGGGGACTTGTTTATTTTTATAAGGGATTAGTTTTTAGGGCTTTGCTTTTTTTTAATATCAGTTTTTATTTCTAAACTCTTTTAACCATTGTATTTTCTAGTCGAGCGACTAAGGGACAAACTACGTGGCGTAGTTTGAGAATTCGCAACTCAGTGGCTGAGTTGTGGCAGGGTTTTGAGCGTAGAGTTAGGTTTAGTCGATAGCAGGTGTCGCGAGTTTACGTGTGTAAGCGTCTGACTATCTAATTTCTAGTAGAAACCTTGGGGTACATCACGTAGGTAGGGTTTTGCCTAAGCTGGATAAATTCTATGTCGTTCTATTTCTGCATTTTATTATTCTGCTATTTTTCCGTGCTGCTATTAATCTGTGATCTGTGTTGAAATAATTTTATAAACTTCCGCAATTAATTTTTATAATTAATACCATCACCCTATTCACCCCCCCCCCTCTAGGATGAAATCGATCCTACAAAATTGGCGAAGAAAGATGTTAAACTCTTGTGGACACCTAAGTGTGATCAAGCATTAAATGAGTAAAAGGAGAAATTAACTAGCGCTTCGGTTTTAACTATTCTACATGGATGCTAATAGGGCCTGATAAGGAGTGTTGATGCAGAATGGAAAAGTCATTGTGTATGCGAGTCGATAGCTGAAACCAGATGAGAGAAAATATACTACACACGATTTGGAGCTTTTGGCGGTTGTCTTTGCACTAAATATATGGAAACATTATCATTTGGATGAAAAGTTTGAGTTATATATGGACTACAAATAATTAAAGTACCTTTTTAACCAAAAAGATTTGAATTTTAAGCAGTAGAGATGGCTGGAGTCTGTCACTTCTTATAATCTGGATATTCTTTACATCTCTAGGAAAGTGAACTTGTTTCAGATGCATTAGTAGGAATTTGCGATGGTTGCCAAATTAAAAGCCAAGCCAGTGTTGATGGAGAAGATCCTATTTTGGATGGACTTAGGAAGGATGTACAAGAAGGTATTATTTCTAATTTTGAGATTGACCCCTGAGGAGTATTGATAATAAATGGGAGTATCTTTGTTCTGAATGCTAATGGTCTTACAAGAGAAGTGTCAGCTGAATGTCGCCGATCAAAGTGATCTTTCTATCCAGGAGTGACCAAGATGTTCAAGGATATGAAGAGAGTGCCCATGTGGAAGGGGATGAAGTGAGATGTTTCGATCATTGTGAGTTGGTATTCAAACTGCCAACAGATTAAGAATGACCAACACAAGTCAGCTAGATTGCTTCAACTGGTTGAGATTCTGAAGCGAAAGTGGGAGTAGATCTCTATAGACTTTATTGATGGACTTCCTAGGTCAAGAAAAGGTAACGAAGGTATTTGGGTTATCATCGATTGGCTGACCAAGAGTGCTCATTCATTCCAGTTAAGCCGACTAGGACTGTTGAGAGTCTGGTTAGTTTGTATGTGAAGGAGATTATGAGGCTTCATGGTATTCCTTATAGTATTGTAAGTGGCAGAGACACAATATTCACTAGTAGGTTGTGGAACGGACAACAAACTACCTAAGGGACGGAGTCAAGTCTAAATACAGCTTACCATCCTCAGTAGATGGATAGACGGAGAGAGTGAACTGGATCTTGGAGGATTTGTTGCATGCATGCATTCTCGAATTTGGAGGTTCTTAGGAAGATCAATTACCCTTAGTCGAATTCACTTGCAACAACTATCAAGCAAGTATCGAAATGACCATTTTTAAAGCTCTTTATGGTCGTCCACGAAATTTTCCCTCATGTTGGATTGAGTCTTGTGATAGAATTATATTTGGACCTTACATGATCTTAGATGGAAGTGAGAAAGTAGCTAATATTGGAAGGAAGATGAAGGAGGCGCTAGATCAACAGGAGTGTTATGTGGATCGAAGGCATATGCATCTTGAGTTCTCAGTGGGAGATTCAGTGTTTGTGAAGGTTTCTCCGTTGAAGAGTGTTGTAAGTTTTGGAAAATCAAGGAAGCTGGCCCCTCGATTTACTAGCTCTTTTCCCATTCTAGACTGACTTAATAGACTTGCTTATAAAGTGAAGTTACAAGATAGACTATCAGATGTGCACAATGTATTTCACTTATCTCATTTACATAAGTATGTACCCTTATAGTGGAACCAACCCAACTGGAAGATTTGGAAGATTAGCCTAACCTGACCATTCTTAGGTGGCCTATTCAGATTATCGATCAAGTTAAAAAGTGACTGAGGATGAAGATTGCAAATCTTGTTACGGTTCAATGGAGTGAGGATGATAGGGATTGCACTTGGGAGATGTAGATAGTGTGATGTAATCTTACCCTGAATTGATGTTAGGATAGTGTTTGTTTGTTTGTTTGAATTATGTAAACACTGTTTGTGTTACAGTTGCTTAGTATGTGTATGTTATATGGTTTCATGATATATATATATATATATATTCCCTTTTTTAGTCATCTCCTTAAGTGTTAATTTCGAAGACGAAATAATTTTTAAGGGGGAGAGTGCAACAACCTGTAAATTAATCACTTTAAAATATGGATACTTAATACATTTTTAAATAATTAGCTAATGGATTTTACAACTAAAATAAAACTCTTTTAAATAATAATTAATGATGTGAAATAGTTTTTAAAAAAATTTAACGAAAATAATTAGTTCAAAGAAAAATGGAAAATGTGGCCGAAAATCGTTTTCAAATTTTCAACTTTTCAGTGTTGAAAAGTTGTCGGAAAATGTTATGCACATTTTTATAGCATATACGTTTTCATATAAAAGTTAGAGTACATTTTAGAATATGCATATATATATATATTAATTTATTAAAATATGAAATGAAATTTTACGAAAAATTAGTAAGTTCAAAAGGTAAAAAAGAAAAATTATTAGGAAATGTCATTTCTCTCCAAAAAAAATAAGTAGATTTAGGCATCAAATCATGTTTTCTCATGTTTATGAAGGGAGGAGACGTATTGGGGGCGTGATTTCATGAGGGAGGAGGTGGCATGGTGATATGGCAAGTATAGAGTGGAGGTTATGTCCATTAAGAATAATTTGGTCATTTTATTTATCCATTAGCATGAAAGCCAATTTCGAAATTCTTTTCTCCTTTTTTTTCATTTCTATCTTCACTTTAAAAACTTCATTTCTATCTTCACTTTCAAAATATCCACTCTTTTACATTTCTTGCTTAAATAAAAACCACTAAAATTCACTTCTCTTTTCACCTACCCCTCCTCCTTACCAAAATAAGATCCATATCCACCTAAACCCTCCAAGGCCGATGTAACAACTCTGGTATTGGTGATTACCTATGATATTAAATTATAGTGATTCTTTATATTCACCTTTAATGATTTTTAAAAGGGAAATATGAAGTAAATATGTGTTTTGTTTATATAAAAGATGAAATATGGTTTAAAAATAGTATTTCGAAGTTAGAATGATTTATTGTAATTTATTTGACAAGAAAATGATTTTTGTATAAATTGTTGTATTAAAAATAGTGTCTTGTGATAAAATAATGTTAATTGTGTGATATTGTCAAAGATAAAGTTTTTTTGTTAAAAATGACGTTTTATCGTTAAAATAAATTTTATCTTGTTAAAATAACAATTTTATTTGCAAACAAATAGATGTATACATTTTATTTGGCCTTAAAATGAAGAAAAGTGTGTATATGTTGATTATATAGGTTAGAATTGTGCATAACTCAAATTTCTCTAAGTATTATAAGGATTGGGTTTTATGGGTTTGGTATTTGGACCCATCTAATAATTCTGGGTACTTCTGGTGAGAAAGGAAACTAACAGTGCATTAGTTTTCTCATCTTCCTTCTCAAAACAATATATAGTTAGTGAAAATAAGAAAATCAATGTCTCCCTTAAACTAGATTCAATTTTCACTCAAATTGCTGCAAACAAAAGAAGAAAATCACCAGAATAAGATTATAAAAGGTAATATCCACTGATACTATAGAATTATTTCATCAAAATCTTAGAATTAGGTATGAATTGTATGTAACTAGTTTGTTTTGCACTGCATGTTTTTCTTCCAGCAAAAACAGATTCTTCCAAGCAATCTCTCCAGTAAAAGCTTGTGTCTTGACTCCAAAATTGCATAAACTTTTGCCACATCGCTGAGGTAAGTTTAGTACTCATAAATGCTAGCCAAAAATATTGTTTGCAATGTAAATTGTTCATAGTTTTCTCTCTGTGTATGAAAATGTTCTGTTCTTTGTTATATATGTTTCTCGTTTCTGGTTGCTACTTTGAGCAGTTATAACTTCCTGATTTTACCTTGAATTGCTTTTGGATCTTTTTTGGATTGTAGTTTAGCTCTCAATTTATGTGCATGTCAAATTTCGTCCTAAAATTCAATCATTTTATATGTCAAAACGCCTGTGGAAATTCAATACGAGGCCGAAAATCCAACCTAAAGCATTTTCGTAGCCTGGGTCATGGGACGACCCAACACCCCACCAGGTCTACAAGCCGATCGATCTAGCCAATGGTGCGGTTGACCTGGGGGTCGACAGTCCCAAGTGATGGGTCGACCCCCGTCAACTCATATACACGATCTATTTTCTATGCAATTTTGAGATAGTTTCGAATGTGATAAAGGCTATGATGTCTACCTATGGAATAGCCAAGATTTGGAGGAATTTGAAATTTAAAATTTTGAATTAAATTAGAATTGAATTTGAATATCGGTTTGGAGTATCTACTACGTTTTTCTTCGATTTCAAGCACTGTTTCTTCCAAACAAAATTTGAGATAATTTTAAATAATTTGGATTTTGATATTAGTATTATAGAATATTTTTAAATTATTTTAAAGTATTTAAAATATAATTATTTCCTATAAAAAGGAGAATTTTCAATAAATTGCTTTCAAAATGATTTCAGACAAGTGTTTTAAAATCCTATTTTCTCAAAAAAATTATTTTATAAATAATATACATTATTTTTACACTTTTTAGATGTACGAGGAAGAGAATTAAATGATTTAGTAAAACACGTGGAATGAGACACATTAGTTTACTTTTTCAGCTAATTCCCGACTTGTATGATCGAAACCATTCGAGTCTATTGTTTTGAGTTGATAAATGAGATTTACCACTTTATGGCGTATTCTGAGATTTATAAATCCTATTCATAGGAATTATTTGAATTAGCCAATATTTAGCGAGTTTAGTGGTTTGGGATTTCCTATTTTAGGGATCCTAATCGATGAGAACCATATACATATATTGTTTCACTTGCCGATGAGATGTGGCGAGTCTTGAGTTGAGATTTCTCTATTTTGGGAATTATGGTTTATGAGAAACCATTATGAGATTTTATTATACTTGCCGATGATACGAGGCAAGATATGAGTTTTCTAAAATTTCTCAGATTTGAGATTTATTTTTATGATGTGGAGTTAACTAGCGCTTGGTAAACCATTTAGTGTGAGCGTGTGGTATGAGATGCACGTTAACACTTTTCAGGTTCCTATCTGAGAGTTTGTGACACATCTATGAGTATGCCAATGTTATAGACCTTCGGGTCATTTGAGTGACTTCGGTCACCATGAGTTATGTGACTTCGGCCACCACGAGTTATGTGACTTCTGTCACTACGAGTATGACCTTCAGGTCCACGAGATAGGTACCTAATTTATAAATAGCACTGGACAAGAGTTTGGCATGTGCAATATTGCTTCGACATTGCAATTGAGGATCTGGCTAATCCAGGTTTTCTTAGTTTTCTGAGTAAATTACGATTTCACCATTTTGAGATATCTTTGTTACATCGATATCCTAGAGCTAAATGAGATGTTATGTATATATAGTGATTTCATTTTTATGATATTTGAACTCTTTTTAGAGTTCCATGAGATTCTAGTTTGGAGATTTTGATGATTTTCTCATATGGATTTTGTTTGGTTACTTACATTTATATTGAATGTCCTTGAGTATTAATTTCTTATGATGAACTAAATCTATTCATGTGACAACCCTTTGTGAATCTATACCACGGCATTGTAATTGAACCATACTTGTACCATTCCTTTATAATTAAAGGGAGATTTCCCTTACGCACTTATATCCCCCTTATCTCTAGCTAATTTCATTTTCTAGTTATCCTGACCCGTGTATTTATTACTCCGGTCAGACCAGTTGCAGGTTTGGGATATTTGGACCTTTGCTAGCTTTACTTTTGGATTTCACCTTCGACCTTGGACAAATGGCATAATTTTTGTGTAGTATTGTTTTATTGGGAACCTTGTGATGTATATATTCTTTTGTAGGGATATATGTATATATTATGGTCATAATACCACTTATGACATGTTGTATTACATTTGATGTAGATGTGTATGTATATCATCTGTGTTTACTGTTCTATAATTCATGATTGATATTGTTATTATGTTTCGTTTCTGAATCGATCATGTAGACACTATAGTAGTGTATTAGATAGGAATTAAGTATGTCAAATACTTGAGATGAAAGGGAAAAAATTGAGTACTAAATCGACATGCTTAGCTCTTATCTAATGCAAGACTATGATGGTCGCCCTTAACCAGCCCTATTCTTCACATCAACAGACAGAATTACTCAATAATTCTCTTTGTTAATGTGGGTCTCGGGGTGGGGCGTCACAGCAGAGCTATCCTAAGCCCTATGCCAAACCATTTTGCCCCCTAACCCATAAAAGTCAAGTCTTTCCAAAAGCAAAACTAAAATCTTACACCAATCCGAGATTTAGTGAAAGTTTGGTTTGATTTAGTGGACGAGTAAAGCTAGCCTTTTAAATTAAAAGTTTGAACTTTATTTTCTTCATAATCTTGTCACTATATTAGTTTATTGGTTGATAATATTTTAAAGTTATGTTGTTATCTTGGTTTGTGGCCGAAAAAGTAGACATTTTTGGTACTTAGTTAGTAGCTTAAACTAATTCTAAAGTGGAAGTAAATTGTTTATGTGACACCTTATTTATGTTCATGAGTGTTGTCAACTTTGTGTACATGCCATGCTTATGTTACGTGATGCCATGTTTGAATGTAAATCAAATGACATGAAAGTAGTTCTTGAAGTGTCAGTATAGCAACTATTGTTATATCGGCACTTTCAGAAAATACCATCTCTTCGACATCTTTGGTTTTACTTTTGAGCTTGGGTTTTACAAAGTTAATTAAGTTTTTTGAAAAATGATGGATTTAAAATTAATTTACTAATTCAATAATGATCTAAAATTTAATTAATTATTATAATTAATGAGGATTAAAGTTAAATAATTATCTTAATAATGATGTATTTAAAATTAATTAATTACTTTGTTAATGACGTTTAAAATTAATTAACCATTTTATCTAATGATGATTAAGTTTAAATAATCTCTTAAGTAATGATATATAAAGTTAAGTGATGGTGTTAAAAACTAATTAATTGCTTTTAAAGTTAATTAATTAGTTTTAATTTAATTAATCTTTTCCACTAATGATATTTTAAATTAGTTAATGCTTTTTAACAACTGATGTTTTAAAATAAATTAATCAACTTAATTAATGAGATTTAAAATTAATTAGTTAATTTGATTAATGATGTTTTAAAGTGATTAACCCTTTTTAATTATGGGTATTTAAAGTTAATTAATCAAATTAATTAGCGAAGTCTAAAGATAATTAATCACTCTAATTAACGACAGTTAAAGATGATTAATCAATTTAATAATAATGTTTCAGGTTATTAAATCCTTTTTACAATGGTGTTTTAAAGTTAATACCAAAGTTGTTTAAAGTTAGAAACTTGTAATGAGCAGCCCAAGCACGAATTTGGTTTTAAAAGTAAGATTTTTGGTTTGGGTATGGAAAAGAAGTTTCCGTAAATGACATTGCTTGTATGGAAAGAATTTAACATTCCTTTGGCACTAAACGTCTAGGTATGGAAACTTGTCGCTATCTCGAAAGTTAAAATTATCGTCAAGGCAATTCCTTTAGATAATACTACCTTCACTTGTTCGAATTCATTTTTAATCAAGAAATAGTACAGGTTTGAAATCGATGGGTAGTGTTAGGAATATGAGGTTTACTGTCGATATATGATCATTTTATTATTTGCGATATTCAGTTTGTCGACTATCGATTGCCTCAGCCTTCTTTTTTTTCTTTATTTTAAGATGATGTTTTCTCATTAGAGCTTTGTTATCCTTTGTCAGAAATGACTAAACCTAAAGAGTGAATAGGGGCCAAGCTATGTGGGGTTGCTCCTGTTTGGGTATTTTCACATCCACTCTAGAATGGATTCGGATGTGCACGTCGAGATATAAAATACTCGGATACTCAATAATAGTTGGCCGGGTCCGGCTTGGAAGTTTTTAAGAGCCATCGGAGTTCTTAAGTATATATTCTAGAGGTATACTTTTGGTATTGCATCCTCCTAGTCATTATTGATAAATTTCCTTTTACTTATTGATTCAAACCTTCGAATTTGTTTTACTTAGTTGCATCAGGAAGAGTATAGCACTCTTTTCAATGTTAATTGTTTTTATACATTCTTTACATTTTAATGTTGTTCTATTAAGAAGAAAGTCGTTCCGTGTTTTACAGCGTGATTTCACATGTTGTCTAATTACACTTATTATTTAAGAGTTTTAGTCATACTAAACATATTGTCGACCCAAGTTGTTTATTTTTCTAAACTTCTAGATACTCTTTGAGTAGTCCAAGAGTAGCACATCTTTATGCGCTCTTTTGAAGATAGCGTCTAAGCAGGAGGATTTTATCTACTTGGCTATCTATTCCAATGTGAGTATTTTGTTTCATCATTTGTAAAGGTAGGTTGTTATAATTGCCTAAGCTAATTGTAGTACCTTGTGTAACTATGATAACTCTAAGTTATGGAGTAACCTTATGTACTATATTATGTTATGTTTGATTTAACTGTTTCGTTATGAGATTTTCTATTCTTTTTTTATTTTTACCCTAGGACAATTCATCTTTCAGATGCTTGGGCAATGGCATACAAATGTCGTGGATGTATTAAGTTTTTTTTCAAAGGATCGGAAAGATGAACCATCACACTTTATCGGTCTTCTAGTCTAGATTATACTGTTGAATAATTTTAGCAGACTCAATAACATCCTCTCAATGAAGCTCAAGTCATTTGTACTTTTTCCAATGTATCATAGATGTCGGTAACTTTTCATCAAACTTCTCTCATTTCAAGTTATTCCTGGTAATATTGTGATTTGAGATCCTAATCCAAGGCTTTGCTAGGGATGCATACTATTTAGGAAATTTAACTTATTTTTCCTTAGCGTCAGTTTGGTTCTTCTTCATCTTCAACGGCCTCAAATTTCTTTAGTGTCTTCAATTCTAGTTGAAGTTGAACCTTTGTGAAGCCCTTCAAGCATACCATTAAAGACACCAACTTTTTTTTCCTCGTTGTATTTCGAGCTGTGAGCTAATTGGTTTTTTACTACTCTTTTGTTGTTGTCTTTGGCATTCTCTTCATCTGCTCTAACTACTTTTTTTTCCGCACCCTCTTCTTCGTCACTACTTTTTTCTTAGGCATCAACATTTGTGCTTTGGGTGTTATTGTTGTAAGAGGAAATCCTTTCTAGGTTTTGCATGGCGTCTTGGTTACTGGAATTTGGTAACTGAGCACTAAGCTAGTTATGTTGTTGTGTTCACCTTATGTCATCAACAAAATAAGCAACGCATGGTTTACATACTGTGAGTGAACACCAATTTGACGAGAGGGCGGGTTGGTGGTAATATAGTTGTGGCATAGTGAATGGTAATATGGTTTTTGATGATGTGGGATGCTAACTGAAATGCTGCAAGGGTCAAATTGAAAATAATGAATGTTTTAGTACATCATAAAGCCATATTTTTATTGTGGTAGATGGTATTGTTGTTGATTGTAAGGACGAACGTCTCGATATTCATAGGAAAAGCATGATAGGTTTTATCACTGGACTTTGAGAAGGCAAACTATTTTCCTTTTCTTTGCTTTTATTGCTTATGGATTTTTTACCAAATGACCACATGTTTTGTATTAGAAGAAACTGAGTAATAGAAGAAGAATGTCATTAAAGAATTTTTATGGTGGATGTAAGAGTTATGTGGCATAACATATAGCGTAGGGATAAATAGCCATTGGATTAGCAATTAGGTTACCGTTCGCATTACCGTTTAAATATAAAATGGCAAAGACTTTGGTGTTTAAATATAAAATGGCAAAGTGTTTGTAGTCTTATAAAATGACAAAGACTTCTCCATTTTATTTTAAAACAAAAAAACTCTTTGTTGTTTTATTCATTATTCCTCTTATTTAGTTCACCATCTACAGAATCCATTTGAACCAACCACAGAAAAGCGAACAAGAAATACCTGATTATATTGTGGCTAGTTCAGCCCAAAATTTTCACTAGATAAGCCAATGCTGGTTTGGCTCTAACACATGGACTTTTCATATGAGCACATAAAAATAGAAGTGGAAATTGTTTTTACCTTCCTCGTTTGTTAAAAAAATAGGTCAAATCTCCCTTTGACTTATCAAATTTTAAAGCTGCTCTGTGTATGATAAAACGATCCTAACATTTTTTCCATATTTTTTAAATAGGAAAATAGTGTGAAGGAAAAATACTAGATATTTTTTCTCTTTATGGATAGTAAATTTATTTTTAAGCATTAAATACAAACATAAACCAAAAACATAGTAGAAGTCCATTTGTTCTATCTAAAGGATACAAAACTCTTTCATGTTTTAATTAAGGTTTCTTAATTTCACATGATAGGGCATGAAAGATGGAGGAAGGGTATGATGATTTTCGGTGATGTTGCTGAAAATGTTAAATGAAGTGTTAGAGGTGTTTGCAATTGTGTGATGGTCGGTGGTGTTGGAGGCGATCCATCAAGGTCGCATGGTTGAAAGGGAGTAGCATGGTTAGTGTGAAGGGATGAAGATGGAGGAGACGCCGGTAAGGGGACTTGCAGCCAAAGTTTTAAATATTGAATTTGGAACATGTCTCATCTTAAAGAATTTAGATAGCTTATATCGTATCGGGTGAGGTCTTAAATGAGATGAGTGCATCTCGGTCATCCATATTGGATGTCCATCTTCATTCCTAAATTTTATTCTGAAGCTATCTTGGAGAATATCTCATGTCGAAAAATTTTCTTTATACACGAAAATTTATAAAGACTAGTCACTGCCTAAATGAAAATTTTAAGCATTTGCTTTGAATATATCACATGCTTATCATTAGTAATTTAGTATCGAAAAAAATCACTAATGTAAATAATTTAGGAGGATTCATGAATAATGTTCATAAAAATATCATACGAGATAACATGTACATGAAAGAAACCATCACAAAATGAGTTACATCATATATTTCAAGGAATAAAATGATTAGATGTAAATATAAACTAATGCACAAACATTCAAACGCTAAATATACAAAAAAGGCACATGTATAAGACCAGGATATTGGACTAAAACAAGAACAAATTTTCCACAGGTTATAATTTAGACTTTTAGTTACAAAAGCTTCTAAATAAGTAGAAGATAAAGTTATATTTTAGTTAAAAAAGCTTCTTAACGTGTAGAAGTCAATGCTGCACCGTAGTTACAAAAGCTTCTAAATAAGTAGAATCAAAGTTATATTTTAATTCCAAAAAATTCTACACAAGTAGAAGTCGAAGCTTATTCTTCATTTTCATACTCTAAATCCGACGTTGAAGTAGTATCTTTATCTAATTTATATGCATTATCCATGTCAACTTGTATCCCTTTTCCCTTTCTCCGAGATGTTTTAGCTTTTTTTCCTTTGCTCTTTTAGACCTGTATACACCTCACTACCCATAGCTTTAGCAACGTCAACCCATGAAAGTGCATCTCTAGGAGCACTTCATCCCCATCATTATCGAAAATTATGTCATCGTTGTTCAATCTTTTAGAATTGCCAATCCACTCATCTACCCTTCCTTCATGATAGTTACGCTTAAATTTAGGTTACGTCATGGGCCAGTCAAATAGAAAAAAATATTAATTTATTCAAAATTCTAAAACTCGACCGATAACTCACAATTAAGTCTCATCCAAGATGTCAGACGAGATACTATAATATTGTTCGAGATATGAGTCAGACGGGATTACAATGAAATAACTTGTTTGAATTTCTTAGGCTTGAAAATAAGAACTCGACAAAGTTCTCAATTGAGATGAGCGGGATTTAAAACCTTGGTTAGCGCAGTGATGGAGGAGTGTTCTCTTATATGATTATAGTTGGAGGAAGTGGAGAAGTAATATGAAATCGAGGAAGAAGAAGTATATAATAATACTATACTTCTACCATGAATTTATTATCATTTATTTGATGATAACGAGGAGTTAATGAAAGGGATAAAGGAGGCAATCATGAGAGTAGTGTGAGGTTAAGTGTTTATGAAATGAGGCATTGTCTAATTGGTTACGAAGATGCATATTATCATTCGTAAGCTATTGTGTAATATCATTGTATGAGTTCAATATTTTTTTTTTATTTTGTACAGCAGAAAGAGAAAATTTTATGTATGTCTCTAGTTGTAAAGTTGTTCTTATATTATCTCCTATTTGGACTTGTTGTAACTAAATAGGATGTAAGTTGATGCAACAAATAGAAAGCATATGGCGTATATTCAGCATCGTGAACTATGTCTTAGCTTACAATGCTATTTTTAGTTCAAAGTTGAAGCATCATTTCATGTTTAAATGCTTGGACATAGTAGCATTTTTTACTTTACAAACACACACACATAACATTTACCTTCTGAATCTATCTTGTAGACGCATTTCAGGTTTAATTCTTGTTGCACAATAGCATTTTGCATTTATTGAAATAACAAAACAATATATTGTGTTCTCTTGTTTTAACTTATAGTAACATTTTATGTTTAAATGTTATACAGTGTATCATTTTTGATAACATACTACACTGCATCATTTCATATTTATTGAATAAAGAATATAGATTAATTATCAAATTCTACCATGTAGTAGCATTTCGTGTTTAAATGTTACTTATTATAGTAGTTTGAAATAAAAAATGAATATGGTTTTTATTATACTATTAAGTAAGACAACGTAATTATATTAACCAGTATGTAAGGCACGCCCGATGGGCATGTACAAAGAAAAATGTGAGCTTACTTTTTTTTAGTACAAAATAATATATATTCATTTTATGCATGTCAGCCTTAATCACAAATAACTTGCTCTTTTTCTTACGATTTATTCATTTTCTCCATTTATAATGCACACTTCCTCTTGGAATATAAATGATAGATAAATACAGTAAAAATGTAAACGTACAACACCCACCTTTTCACAAAACAATAAAATGAAAGTTATGTTAATATTGAAGACAACACTCCATCAAAAATGGCAACATTTAGCTAGAGCATCAGTAGGGCACTTAAAAATATACAAATGCAGCTACTTCCATATTCAAATAATTGTTCAGCCGTGACATATTCCAAACATAGAGTAACATCTTTCTCCCATCCTCAATTTACCTTTGCAGTTTGAATAACATATTCATTTACTGCTCGATGAGTAAAGATGACCAAGAGCTCTATTATTATACATGGTGCTCAAGCTCATATTTTCTATCTTCGTTTATTTCTCATATGTACATTAGTGGATAAAATAGACATTATGTTTTTTTAAGTGTAACTTGAATGTAGTATCTAACTATAGAGATTTAGGTTCTTAGGCATGAATATAAATTATCAAATATTTGTCAAGTACATTGATTATGCAAAATGGGAGAATACCTCAAAATATTATATCAGTCAATGCCTCAAACTTTTAATAAGTCAATGCCCCAAGCTTTAAATGCCAATCCGGAAAGCATATACCTTCATCTCCATAAGAACCTTCATCTCCATGAGTATGGAGTCGGAAACTTTAGATAGGAAGGTTTTCTTCTTCTCCCATTACATAATTTGCGAACTTTCCTTTTTCTCTCAAAAGTGGAACGGTAGTCTAAATAACAAAAATTCAGAACTAAGATTACTAATAAACTGAAATAGACTTGGGCAAGGAATTACAGATAACATAGAAGTGACAAATAAATCACAATAGGTAACAAAATACAAACTTGGAACTCTATCGTGCCCACCAAGCTGTAGATCCAATTCGTCGACTTCTTTGAAGACATGTCTCTCACAGATCTGTCGCCTTCTTATATAAAAGTACAAAAGAGAATTAAAATTATAATTTCAATTTTAAATTCGAGACTAGAGGATATGTATTCAACCGAGGCGTTTACAATAGAAATGGAGATATCGACACACTACAAAAGCTTATATTAGCAGAGATTTAAATATTCTAGATGTGAACGATAATAGCAACCATATCAGCGAAGCCATTGAAGAGGTCAGGAGAAGGAATGGCAAAACTACCCTTGAATTGTTTTAGTTTTCATCAATTTGGATTAGGGGTACGTTGGTATATTAAAAAGCTTCAAACAGTGGTTTTCCTATTATATATATATATATATATATATATATAGAATGAAAGAATAAGCATATAATTTTGGTTAGTTGCATAATGAGATGAGTAGTGACAACATTGGCAATATTAATTTACCTTCACTTATTAGTTATTATCATTTAGGACAATAATCAATTATTAAGCATCATATTTAAGCACATTAAAAAGAAAACGGACAAACCTGTAATTACTATTTAATCGGTTTCTAAAACCGAACAGTTTTTTTATGAATGTAAACATCGTTATTAAAGTAATATTTAGACCTGAAAAAAGGTTACTATAACAAAAAATTAGCTTGACTAATATGAAACTTAAGAGAAACAAAATGCTTAACTTAATTTTTAGATGCAAAAAAGAGAATGAGCAATAAAAGATAGTAGCAATAGTAATGAAAAATAAATATTATGTTTATACATGAGGTTCAATATATCAGTTTCAAATAATGTACCCAGGAAATTAACACGTTATTAGCATTTTTCAGAGTTTATTGTGAACTCCAAAGACAATAATGCACGAATGAGATTGATAACTCATTTTCCTTCTCTCTCTTCCTAAGCTCCATCAATATATACAACTCTTATTGTAATTGAGATCAGTCCATTCTTCTACGTATTCTACATTCGGTAAGGTAGGAACAATATAATATCAAAAGATGTCCTTACAATGGATTCAACTATATAAAAATAAGTCAATCAGTACATAAGAGATTAATACATTGTCAAGCTTCTTATCAGGATTTTTAAAAATTATCCAAAAAATTGGGCTTTTCTCTCTGCATTTAGGTGGAAATCCATTTTCTCTTAAAAGATATTTTTGCTCACTTTTTACAATCTTACGAATTATCCAATAAAATATAGTTAATAAAAAACAGACCAACTTTATAATGCAGTCATAAGTCAACATATACTTTGGTGTGTGACCAAATGATGTTTCACTTTCTTTTCTTCTTGTTCTTTCTAAAAATGTGAATAAAATAATGTAATGTTAGTCGGTATTTCATCAAGAATTGAACAAAGCCTAAATAGCTGAAAATCAAGCTGTGTGAGGAATTGTATCAAACATTACATGTAAACTGTCGAACCTGGTTCTTCTTAGTAGTTGCAAACTCCAGTAACGTCTAAATTAAACTTCCTTGGATAATTTTAGGAGACTTCAATGCCATATTAACTTGCCAAGAAAGAATTAATAATGACCTACAAAACTCAATGGATTAAACAGAGCTCGTGAGAGTATTACTAATTCTAACTTGGTTGATCCTGAATTCACAGGCAACTCTTTTTACATGGAGAGATGGTATAAATTTTTCTATTCATAGCAAGATTGATTGGGTCTTTGTGAACAGTTTATGGGAAGATAAATTTTAGGAATTTGGTATCCATTTTGTGTTTCACTCTTTGAGTGGTCATGCTCCTATTCTAATTAAATTTACTCCCTAATCTCCCCAATCTATAGCGGATGTCGTCATTGCTGAAAAATGCAATCTCAGCTTCCTAGATCATAACACTATTTACAACTATAGCTTAGCTTCTCTGATCTCCAATTATCCCTACGGCGCTTGCAAAATGATAATAGGAATTTTCTTAATAATATCCCAAATCAAAACTGAAATCTAAGGACCATCGCTAGTAGTAAATCTATAATAACAGAGCTTGTCAAACAAATGAATAGTAACAAAAAACCCAAAAAATTTAGAGATTTGCATACAATCTAGGAGTAACTTCCACATTAGCCGCCTAAGACATTTACACCTCCTCCATCGGCTTGAGTAGTTCTTTCATGATGCTTCAGGCGGGTTGTTGAAGACCAACGGTGGTCGATACGGCCACTGGTTACGATCGAGAGATAGCTTTCGTCGTTTTTTTATTTTTTATTGAACTGTTATTTTGATAAAAATGTGGAAGATATTGATAACATGGATTGTTGTAAAGAGAAAGTTCGAATCTGTGATCGACATGCTGCTAAGAACGTGGTGCGGATGACTAAAACAACCTCTATAACATGTAGACTATAAATTTTGTTGAAAGTGATATTTTGGTAATTGCAAAAGCTTCAAATCAAAGTATCCCAGTTATATATAGATAAAGATTTTACGTAATAATTTTGAGCTAAAATTATTATATTTTTAAGTTGCATTTCATTTTTATTTAGCATTTCATATTATTTTATTGATATTTTAGGTTATACAATGATATTTTCCATAATTCTTTTTATAAGCTATTACATAATATCGATTTGTAATTTGAATTAATAAAATAGCTTCGAGATGGCAATGGTATAAATAAAATTCGATTAGGTTGAGATTGATAGATGTGAGATGGTACTGGGATCTAGCGAGATAAGAAGGCGGTTTGGGTTGGTTGAGGAGGATAGGTGCAGCTAGGTTTTGAGATAGGTTGTGATGATACTGATGGTGGTAAGGGGACGATGATGGGAGACAGAGATGGACGGTAATGAGGGACGGTGACAAGGAGGCGTGATTTGAATTGTTGGGGACACGGGATTTGGAGCTGGTGCGATTTGGTGTCAAGGAAGATGTTGAAAATTGAAAGAAGAAAGAGAAGAAAAATGGGCATGTGTCCTTATGATTAAATTTAATAATTGGTGGCTAAGTTACTAAATCTAGATTCAAGTTTGTCCTATAAACAATACGTATCCTTTTAAGACAGCTCCATATTATTCATTGGTAGAAAGCAACATAGGTAGGAGTTCTAAAAAAAATTTGTGTTACAAGCTAAAGAAATATGTTATTAAATGATGCAGGATGATAATTATATAAATTATTTTTTGCCAAGGCAAGCCACAGTGGACCGTCCACCTTTTGTAAATGTAAAGAAGCGGTCTGAGACTGAATGCTTCGAAACTACGTCGCAACACACTTACAAAGCTTGAAGACTAACAACATACTAGCGCAAGCATTATGACAATATACATACACATTACGTAGAAAATAACATGGTACGAATGCATGACTCATAATGACAACTCAAAAGCAATCCAATATATTCAAATTCTTTAGCAAATCTAATGGATGATTACAAACTAACATATCCCAAATGATCAAGGAAAAAATAAATTTCATTTAAAATTGCAATTTCCTTTCAGCATATAGGATGCTTTACAAGCATTGACAAAATCAGAGGAGATAATCAATATAGATCAAGTCTACGATCCTCACAAACCAAGTCCTAAAGACAACCATGCATAATATCCCTTGCACCATCACCACTAAGCCTGATAAGTGAATTAGCAACGAACTGTAGAAGCAAAAGATACATAGTAGAATCAAAGGCATAATATGAAACCAAAAAAAAAAAAAAAAGACAATGCCCTATGAAAGAATAAACCACCAAAAAGAAGGGACGTTTCAACTAAATCAAAAAGTGAAGCACAGAACAATGTTAATAAGGCAACACTTGACCAGATACGTCACCAACAGTAGCAAACTTCCACCAAAAGCAAATGAAGTACCATTCATCACCAACATGACCCACTTTATAGCGACACACTCACTTGGAGACATGCTGGATAGAATGCAGAGAAAAAAAATTAGGCAGTGACCTCTCTAAGGCAATCCAGAGGAAAATTTACAAAATCACACCCTAATAACCAAAAAGATACACCACAAGAACATCAAAAAGGATACCCATAGAAGCTCAAAGCACCAACTCAAAACCCTTGGATGTGTACAAACGTATACGATGCATTCTAATCAAGGGAAATTCTAACACAAGGTAGGATGCCAGACACCATCGGCTATCCTAATCTGTTCTTGCCACACTAGAAAATCTATAAAAGGTGGGATAGAAGACAATGAAGAAAGTGTTAGAATTCCTAAAGGTCAAGTGAATGAAAAATAACATAAGTCCCACATCGCCAATTTATTGAGAGGTATATTAGTTTATATATGTCTTTCTCAAGTGGAGATTGAGGGCTTGGGGCTCTCAAATGTATGCTTCGTTGTGAGGAGGGAGATCATGCATTACCATCACGCGCGCCGCCTTCCGACCGGGCCGGGTACGGGTCTAATATGACCATTGTTTAACGGTTTTGGGCATTGTCTGAAACTGGGCTGGGCCTGAAATTTGAAGAGAAGCGGGCGGGGTTTTTGTCTGAGGAGATGCGACTGTTCATGAACGGACGCGAACAGTAACGGTTTTGGGCATTGTCTGAAACTGGGGTTTTTGCCTGAGGAGATGCGACTGTTCATGAGCGGACGCGAACAGTAACGGGTGCGACCCGTTGGAAGCAAACAGGTGCGAGCGAGCCGATTGAAGCGGACGCCGGCGCAAGCGGGTGCGACCCGACTGAACAGGCGCGGGCGAAACAGTACCATTGGACGGGCGGGTGCGACCCGTTAACGAACAGCAGCGACCAAAAGGCAACGGGTGCGACCCGTCAAGCGGACGCGACTGTTTGAAGGGTTGCGGACGAAATTATAAATAGAAGAGAATACTGATCACATTCTCATTCTATTCCAATCTAATTTCTTCTGCTTCTTTGCTCCGCTGCTCTATATTCCATATATATCACAGAGTTGACGTACTCATTACAATCTCGTGCAGATTACGTCTGTTGTATCTTGAGAGAGTTTTGAAATAAAATTCTTAGGGAAATTGTTACGACAAGCCTCAGACGGAATTTCCTTTATATACTGGTTAGATTCACTGTAATCTTTCCCGTTTATAAGTTATACTATTTCTTACAATAGTATAACGTTGTTGTAATTTATTTACAACGTAACTTGTTGTTACATTTATCTAATACAGAATTCCAGCGTGGTGGAATTCTAATTAATAAACTTGTGCGACGAGTTTATTGTAGCGTGCTATCTGTTTTAGTACACTAGACATATAACAGAAAGTGAAGCTAAAGACAATCTTATGTAGGGACGGACAACGCTAAAATATAGAGGAGCAAACTAGGTGAGAGAAACAAACTACAGAGATGTATCTAATAAAATGAAAATGTAAAGCATTGGAGAAATACGCTAAGAGAGGAAAAGGACAGAAACATGAAAGTGAGACATTAATATTTGGGAGGATGAAATCGGGGTTGAAGGTGTTGCACTTGGATCGCAGCAATCTGGAAGTGCATTTTATCAAACAGATAAGAAAATGAAGCTCGGCACATCACCACAAAGATCTGCAGCACATGAAAGGATTTCTGAGAGATCGGAGAAGATTTAGAAACAAGGCGAAACAAGTAATAACACTAGAATGATTTTAGAAAAGAAGAATTAAGGTTGTGCGCATTGTGCATATGTGCATGTGCACAATATGATATTGAGCTTTCGGCATTTGGGTTGATTTTAATTGCAAATTTCTTGTTAGTGGGCTATAATTTAGAGGATCTGTAATTTGTAACGGCTAGTTTGAATGAATCTCTCATATGTGATGTGTGTATATAAGATTGAAAGCTATGTACATGGGGATTATGAGTCAATTAATAAAAATTATCAGATTTCTCTTCTTTTTCATTTGCTGTGTATTTTGTTGTTTTGAAACTCGCATTCTTTCTTCTAATACTTCACCCCTTTCCTTCTGTTATCTGCACCTTCACCCCTCTATGGCTTTAAGCTTCTTGTTTCACCTTCCTAAACCTTCTCATTAGCCTGAAAACCACCCATTGCCACTCTCCACCATGACTAACACTAGTTCACAAACCCAGAAAGCCAAAGAACCTCATACTTTGGTACCGGAGCCTGTTGGTGAGCACATGACCCTCACCTGACAAATCCTTCATTAAGCAAGAACTCTGATATAGGCAAGCAAGCAGCTTCTTCTTTCTTAGTGACGCAGCGCAGGAAGCGAATTCGACGATGTAAATCGAGTCCGTCCAGGTTCTTACACGATTAGCGGAAATAATCAGTGAATCGATGAGATGAATTTAAGAATACCGAAAGGCCCAAATCCGTTGATCACGAAGATACAGGATTTTAGCAATCTTCGACACGTTGATCGCGCACGATACCGTGAGAGAAGATCTTCAATTCTTCGAACGTTGATCAAGCGCACTTGATTCCGTGAATTGGCTTCAACAATCGTTGATCCGAGCGCACTCGAGTGCCGAAAGTGGAGATAGGAGATAGCATTCAACTACCAATTTTAATGGAGGCACAAAACACAAACAAATTTTATTTCCAAAAATCACATCTTTATAAGTGATCACACACCCCTATTTATAGGAAAAGTTACAACTCAACACTTGTTACATCACTTTACACGACTTAAGAAAATTTACAACACAAACAGTTCAACGACTTTACAAACACTGCGACTTAACAGGTTTAGCACGGCAGTGACATAAAGCTTCGCGACATAAGGAAATGTTGTACACGACCTAACTGAAGCGACCTAAAATCAACAGCGACCTAAAAAAACTTCATTCGCGACCTAAAATCAACAGCGACTCAAGAAACGGAGAGTGATTCGCGACCTATCTCTTCGTTCGCGACCTAAGGAGAATTCAGCGAACTAACAAATCATCAGCTCGTTCGTTCCTTCGCCTCCGCGACCTTGGTCAGGTCATCATGTCGTTCGCGAGCTAGCATGAGTCGCTCGCGACCTACTGGGGCTTCTTGCACGCGCGACCTAAGGAGCACGGCAGAGCGACCTAGGGTGGAGCGACCTAGGGTGGAGCTTCGACCTACTGGAGCGGTTTGGGCCTCTTCGCCGCGACCTAGGGCAGCGCGACTCAGGGAGGAGGATCGACGATCTCGAATTGATCGAATTGAGGTAAGCGCTTCATCACTTAGATTCTGAACTATGACAAAGATAAGACTTTATCAATAAATACCTTATCATTAAGGAAACTAGTGAGAACCACTCAAGATTTATCACATCAAATTCATGAACTATCATCAACTACCTAGAATTTTATCACACTCAAGAAATCAACGAAAAAATGGATAAAATGAAAGAAATGATGTCCGGTTTTTTTCAAAACTCAAAGAAGTAAAAAAATCAGAGAACACAAGAAAGTACATCAAGAAATGACATACAAAGATCTTTTTCTTCACCCCAGATATCTGCACCACCTTTTCGATCTAATGTCTATGTTCCACCAAATAATAGAGCTCCACTATTGCAAAGATCCTCGGCAAATAATAGCCCGAATACTATTAATCTTGATCATAAGATCCCTTAAAGAGCCACTAATCATTCTGCAAATCAATCAGGAGACATGACCAGACTGAACATTAAACTAGACTTCGGTACATTTACTGGTAAAGAAAGAGTGATAGATTGGTTAAAAAGAGTAGAATAGTTTTTCAGATATCACAATACTGGCATTTACAATGAATCCGTTTGTTCTCTCATAATGTTCAAGACTATGATCAATGGACTACTTTCTCCAATGCAGTTAAGGTAAGATTCAACTCTACTGAATTAGAAAGGCCATATGATACCTTCTCCTCTCGCAAACAAACTACCTCAGTCATGCCTTATGTTAACGAATTCGAGCAACTTAAAGGTATGATTGATAATATAATATAACTCCTATTCATCTTTTACAAAAAAAATATTAGGGGGTTGGAGGGAAGAAATTGAATATGATGTTATCGCTGCCAAGCCCTCTAACTTTGATGAAGCTTTAAACCTAGAAAAATGTTTCAAATTGAAATGGCTGAGTGCAAATAAAGTAGTAGGCAAAATTATTTTAAAATTACTTCAACTACTTCAAAAAAATTCTTGCAGCACTCAAAATTCCTTTTCAAAATCTTTTAATTCAAATGTGTCCTCTGATATTGTCTCTAAAACTAAAGGTCTGACCCTAGAGGAAATACTAGAAAAAAGAAAGAAATATTTATGTTTTGGTTGCAATGAAAAATATCGCTCTAACCAAAAATGCAAAACTAAACAAGTTTATATTCTTGAAGGCGTCATGGGCTTAGAAGATTTAATAGATCAAGATGATATTACTGATAAAAATTTAGAACTTCCTGACCCAGAATCAGCTCATGAAATGGAAAGTGCTTTATTATCAATTTCTACTAATGCATTGTTGGGTATTCTCACTTTACATACAATTAAAATCAGAGGTAGTATCAATAATAAAACTTTTGTATTTTTAATTGATTCTAGGTCTACTCACAGTCTTATTGATAGCTCTTTAACATAAAAATCAAACTTGAAAAAAAAAATCAAGCAAGGAAATATGAAGAGCAGGTTGCCAATGGCCAGAGATTACAAGGCAATGAAATATGTTCACAAGTTCTACTGGAAAGTCAAGGTTGGAAAATACCTATTGATTTATTAGTGCTACGTGTTATACAACTAGTATATCAAAGCAGAGACTAATTGATAATAAACCCATCTCACAAGTTTACAAATCAAATTTCCACTACTTTGGAATTCTGTGTTAGCTATTTTCAACAAAAATTATGTTGTAATTAATCACGACAACAAACTAACAACTACAGTAATAATAAATATAGCGATAAATCAAACGTATACTATTTAAAGAAATAATACAATGTAGAAACGAAAATGATGTATATATATAAATATATAAATCAATTAGAAATCTAACCGGTTGAAAAAAGAAATTTCGTCCGAGGCTTGTCGTAACAATTTCCTTAAGACTTTATTCAAAGTCTTCCAAGATACAACAGACGTAAGCTGCTCGAGATCGTGATGCATGTGATCCTCTGTGTGATAGGACCGATTACGATTTTAAGAAAATGAAGATAAAGAAGAGATAATTCGGTTTTAAAATTGAGTGAAGAAAGTGATCAGGTTTCCTTCTTATTTATAGTCGAATTCCCAATGGCTACACCGTTGAGAAAAGTAACATCCCTTCATTTGCAACGTCAAAAAGTGTTACTGTTCGCAACAGTCGCATCTCTTCGCTTGCAACTGCCAAAAATGTTGTCGTTTGCAACAGTCGCACTCTTCATTTGCAAAGGCCAAAAACTGTTGCGATTTGTAACGTTTGTCTCTTCATCTGTTTGCAACGATCACAACCGTTAGAAAATCTGTATCTTTTTAAACACACCTATGTTTTAAAATCAGTCCATTTTTTAGGCAGAAAGAGTATATGACAAAGCCCAATTTTATTGGACACGCACCGGCCCGGCCCAGTTCGGTCGGTCGGTCGGACGGCAGCGTGCGCGTGTTAGTCCATGGTCATATAGGTCCTCCTTCTCGCACAAAATTATCTGACCCTAAGGGCCAATATAGGGATTGAGAGTACACTATTTAAGCAAGAAAATGAACATATTTTTGGTGATGTGGGATATATCTCATTCATTATTTTTGAGAATTCTAACAACCCCCCACATGAATGACGATATATGTCTTCCCCACACAAAGTATAATATCACACAGTTCATATGAAAATAATGTTATATCGAGGATAAGTAGATATTTCACTTTGAACTTTCCCTAGTTAAAACTTATCGGATATACTTGGCTAATCGATGAATTATTTCATCTTGAACCGTCAGCCGTTATTGTATAACCAGACAATAAGCTTTACAAAGCATTATTTTCCTTCACATCCATTCTCTTGGTTGTGTTCATTTTGGTCCTGAACAATTTTTGCTTCGACGAGTGTTTTTAGAGAATGAAAGCCTTTAATATTCTCACAGTGCCTACCCAGCTCACACTAACATAGGTGATCACAACCATTAAGAGTATCCTACATATACCCCACTTGTTATTTTCAAGATATGGTCATCATTAAAAAAACATAGTTTTATCATTTTCATACTTCTGTAGGCATGCATTTATATTGTGCACCATAGGAATGGAGTAAGACTAAGTCCAAACAAATGCATTACATCTTGAGTTATTCAATACTGGTTTGCTTACTGATCCTAGTCCGTGGGATCTTCAGTCGCTAAATAGGTTTCCGTATAAGATAACTTTTGTTGGTTTAGGTTTTTAAACTCATTCCCCTCGATGCCTAGTTAATTTTCACTCTTGATAAACCTTCAGTAAATGGATCCGCTAGGTTATCATTTGTTCGCACATAATCTATGAAAATAGTTCCATTTGAGAGTAACTGCCTAACTGTGTTATGGCGTCGACGAATGTGTCGTAACTTTCCATTAGACACAAAGTTTTGCGCTCTACTTAATGTTGTTTGGTTATCACAGTGTATGCATATGGCCGGTACAGGTTTAAACCAAAACGGAATATCTTCTAAAAAATGATGAAGCCATGCTGCTTCTTCGCCTGCTTTATCTAAAGCGATGAACTCCTATTTCATAGTGGATCGAGCTATGCATGTTTGTTTAGTAGATTTCCACGACACTGTTGTCCCTGCTAATGTAAATACATAACTACTCGTTGATTTTGATTCCTATGAATCAGCAATTCAGTTTGCATCACTATATCCTTCTAAGATGGCAGGATATTTTCCATAATGTAAGGAATAGTTTGTGGTATTTTTAAATATCCAAGCACTCTCATTAGTGCTTTCCACTATTCCTTCCATGGGTTGCTTGTATACCTGCTTAATCGACTTACTGCATAAGTTATATCTGGTCTTGTGCAATTCATGAGATACATGAGACATCCTATTACACGAGAGTATTCCAGTTGCATTACACTCTCATTAGTTTATTTATGCAGTACTTCTGATGGATTATACGGCGTTCGTGCTCATTTAATTCCAAAGTTTTGAAGTTTGTCAATCACTTTTTCTATATAATGTGACTGAGATAATTCAATTCTATTAGGTTTTCTTATTATTTTGATTCCCAAAATAACATCTGCAACTTCTAAGTCTTTCATATCGAAATTGTTGATTAACATCTGCTTAGTGGTCTCTATTACCTTAATATTTGGACCGAAGATTAGCATATTGTCTACGTATAGACAAATCATCACGTATGATTGTCCAATTTGTTTGTAATAAACACATTTATCACATTCATTTATACGAAAACCATTTTTCATCATGACACTACCAAATTTTGTGTGCACTGTTTTGAAGATTGTTTTGGTCCGTATAATGATTTGACTAATCTACATACTTTATTTTTATTCCCTTTGGAATAAACCCTCAGGTTGCTCCTTGTAAATCTCCTCATCGAGGTTTACACTTAAGAATGACGTCTTTACATCCATTTGATGAATCTGTAGATTATAAATGGATGCAATTGCTATTAATATTCTCATAGAGGTTATTCGTGTTACTGGTGAATAGGTATCGAAGAAGTCTACACTTTCTTTTTGACGATATTCATTGGCTACCAATCTTGCTTTGTATTTGTCGATGGAGTCATCTGGTTTCATCTTCTTTTTGAAGATCCATTTACAATCAATTGGTTTTATTCCAGGTGGAAGATCAACTATTTTCCAAGTTTTATTACTCAGAATTGAATCAATTTCACTTTGGATTGCTTCTTTCCAACATGAGGATTTAGAAGATGATATTGTTTCCTTGTACGTTTGAGGTTTGTGTTCTAACATATATGTTAAAAATTCCGAAACAAATGTCTTGAAAGTTCTTGCCCTTACGCTTCTTCTTGGTTCAACTTTCTCAGTTTCACGATGTGTTTCATCTTCATGTGATTTACTCAATTCTTCTCTTGTCTTTTTAGGGACATTATTTCCTTCATTTCTTTTGTGCGGAAACACATCTTCAAAGAATGAGGCATCTCTTAATCATTCAATGATTGTATTTACATGAATATCAGTTATATCAGACTTGAATACCAAAAATCTGTAGGCATTACTATTTTGGGTTGGCCCTAAATAGTAACAATCTACTGTTTTTAGTCCAATTTTGACTTTCTTGGAAGGCGGAACTGGAAATTTTGCCAAGCACCCCCACACTTTGAGGTACTTAAAACTTGATATGCATCCTTTCCATAACTCATATGGAATTCACTAGTACAAAAAGTGCATATTGCTTCGCCTCATTTGCATCATTTGAAGTAAAAACTGATGCAAATATAACTATTTGCATCAGTTCTATCTTAATAACCGATGCAATTGGTACGTGAAAAGCAATAGGTAACAAAAAATCAAATTTGCATCAGTTGTCACCAACAACCGATGCAATTAGTACGTGCAAATAGTTTTAGTCGCATCGGTTTTAAATTCAACCGATGCAACAACATTAGTTTGCATTCATTTTCCATTGGATTGCTACTCCAACTTTCATTTTCCCTTCCCTTAATTTTTCATTTCCCACTTACCTTATATTTATCCCTCCACTTCCCCCGTAACCCATTAAGAAGAAAACAAAAGCAACTTTATATTTTATATTTGTTCAATTGAACGACTTCAAATCAAATTCGACTGTGAGCTTTAACTTCAAACCAAATTCGCAGTTCCTCCCAAATCGAAATCCTCAAAAAAAACTTTAACTTCAAATCAAATTCGACTGTTGCTTTTAGGTTGTTGTGGAGTTTGGTTGAAGGCAATTGTTCGATTGAGGGTTGCTCTGAAGGTCAACGAGGTGGAGTTGTAGGGATGTAGCGATTTTGATGGTCGATTGGGGAAGTTCGAGTTTGAAGTTGGGGGAGGCGGTGATTGTTCTGGTGGCCAATTTTATGTCTGGCAATCTGAGCTAAAGTACACTTTTGTCTTCATTTGATTGATGTATAATCAAGCTGCTCTCTACTTGATCAGCGATGTGTGTAATGGTCCGTGACTCTTTACATCTGCCATTTGTAAAATAATTTTAATACAAAAAATTTTGATGCCTTTTTTGTTGAAATTTTGTATGAGCTCATGTGCTAATAATATATTTTCTGCTATAAATCTCTTTGGGATGAAAGAACATTGAGATGGTGAGATCAAACAAGGCAAGTGACCTTTTATTCTGTTGCATATAATCTTAGTAATAATTTTATATAAAACAATGCAACAGACTATTGGTCTGTATTCTGATATTTCTGAAGGTCTATCATGTATTGGTGTTAAAGTAATAAAACTATGGTTTAGACCTTCAGGAATATCAGCTGAATGATAAGCATAGTTAATAGCAGAAGTTAGCTCATCTTTGAGAAGTTCCTAATGTAATTTGTAGAATCTAGAAGAAAAGCCATCAGGTCCCGGTGACTTTTCATCTTTAATTGAGAAAACTGCTTTTTTAACCTCTTTTAAAGTGACAGCTTGCAGTAAATAATCCCTTCCTTGTGCATTAATACATTTCCTGTAGTTCATCACCTTAAACTGCTGATTGTTTTTGTCCCCATTGTATAAATCCGAATAATACTGAATTGCCTGGCCTTGAATTTGTGTTGTGTCATAAGTAGGCTCTCCTTTCTCATTGCATAATGACTTTATGTTTTTTCCACACTTCCTCATCAACATCTTGTCATAAGAAAACCTAAAGTTGGTGTCATCTTCTATGAGCCAGCTAACTCACCACACAAATAATTACAATAATTATCAACTCCAAGATCATACACTAGCCCTGGCCTTACCGCCTTCGTAGGATTTATAAAACCAGCACCAGATGCGTAGTAAGTTGCATTTGCATGCTGCTCGTCCAATATTCTACCACTGTCTTTATAATAAGATGAAGTCATAATAGCAGACTTTATCATGGCCGGAGACCAATCAGGATGCATGCTTTTCAAAATTGCAACCTTGCTTTTTTTGGTGTTCAAAAATCAACACCTACAACACCTTAGAATGGTACTATATTTTTTTTCCATGTATATGTCTAGTCATTACATTTAAATCATGTTAGTTAATAGTTTGTTCATGTGTTTTTGCTAAATTTGATTCCTTTATGATGGATGTCATATCATGATTTCAATAACGTAAGTTCTAGATTATAATATTCTCTTATATATGCATGCAATTTTTTATTTAGGTTTTATTTTATGTGGTGCATGCAGTTTATTTCTGATAATGAATATATATGATTCCCCCTAAATCTTGGTTAAATAAATCATCATTTTACAAACAGTAATATGATGGTCAATTCTGTTACTTACTATTAAGATCAACTGATTGCTTAAGTACATGCCAAAAATACTGTGTATAGGAATTTATGATGCTGTAAAAATCAACAAGCAATTTATTTGACCCTTCAATGCAATTTAATTCCAGAATAGCAACTGTCACATATATAATTTGGTTGTATGAAAGTAATGATAGCATTCATAGTATATATATCCATAAAAAAATGTCGCTTTTGCAGGAAGCAATGGGGGCATGGATAGGGCAATGAAGTCATCTGCGGCTGGTAGTGGAACTCCAACAGTTTTTCCACAGCCAGCTATCGCTGCAGGCCTCCCTCTTTATACTGCTGCTATCCAACCCCACATTTCTTCTTACCATCTTTATGGGTACTTTTTTTCCTTCTAGTTCTACCCCTTTTATTTATTATTAATTACTTTTTTTTCCATTCATTTAGGAAAGCAACAATCTTTTAATCAGTTTAATATTACATGCAAGCAAGATTCCTGAATATATATGCATGCATTATTTACATAGTATTTCCATCTTGCCTTCTCTCTTCTACATATTGATATGGATCATTATATATGGAGTGCTTTTGCTTGTAAATATTTATCAGGCTAGATCAATTTTAATTAACGTAACGCTTTGATAATTGTGTCTGTAGGTTATAGACCATATATGACGGAGTTCATAAAAATATATATAGTCAAGTTGCGTGTTTGTTTATGATTTGGTTTTTTACTTTTAGATTTTACCATTATTTTTTTCAGAAATTCCTCTGTGTATGCACATGCATTCATTATACTTTGGTGTGCTTCATCGCTTTCTCTCTCTCTCTCTCTCTCTCTCTCTCTCAAATAATGGTCATATATGCTCATGCATGTGCATGACTCTATTTTAGCTAGCTATATGCATTATAATTTATTAACTCTCACCTTTCCTCCTGATCATCACTTGCACTAATTTTTTTCGAGCTTATTTCGTATGTGTGATCATAACATTGTCTCTATTGATGAATTAATAAACCAAGACTACAGAGGACTACAAGTTTACAACCATATAAATTAATTATTAATCACCACTATAATTTGTGTTATTTTAACAAACAAGATAATAGTGTGACAATAATCATATTATGAGAGGTAGAAGAATTAGAAGTCATAAGTCAAGCATGCAAATGATAGAAACTCATTACAAGACTCCTTGTTTTGTATAATGTATACTACAATGAGAAATAACTCTACCAACGCATCACCTGATCTACAGACACTACCAAATTAAAGGGTATTAGGGGCTCTCCGCTAAGGGCAAAAAAAACAAAGAGCCTCTAATAGCAGTGAATTAGAGGCAGATGTAAGACATAACTGACCTAAATTAAAACAAGGCACGTAAAACTGACTAAATCATACTAAACTATAATGGATTAAAGTGTATACCTAATTAAATTCTTTTGACGATTTCGCTCTAACGTCATGCATCAGATTACCTTGAATTTTGGCGCATGTACCAATTATTGTCCTAGACTTAAAAGAATTAACTACATATTTGGTACTCTCATTTTCTTTTCCTTCATCAGTTACATCTTTTTTTTACAAAAATTAAATTTTTTTTTGTAATGAACAATAATCACTATACGAATCATAAGATACATTGATTTCACTGATGGTCAATAATCGCCTAACATGAGCATTTCAAAAAAATTATGTATTTTTTATCATTATTCTAAAAGATTTTATAACCAAATTGAGCAACTCACTTCGAAAAAAGAAATGCATCTTATGTAGTTTTTGCAGTACCAAAAGACATACAAACCTTACTGATACTCTTTACTAACTAAAAAATAGTAAATCATTACATGTATTAAGGATTTCCTAATTTTTAGTTAGAGTACTATTTTTGTAGTTTTTGCAGTTGAAAAGTAATTGTGCATAGAACCAGTAGAAAGTGATTTAATAAGCAGTGACCACTCGTTAGGCTTATATAAATATAGATTCCACCCTCCTACAACTAGTGACTATATATTATTATCATGAAATGACATGTTATCTTTTTCAGGAAACTGGCAGACTGGTGGAAGTAGTTGCCAATGTTTTCAACTACGGCGCTAGTTATGTCTTACAAGTAAAGTAAAGCTTTGTTTCGCTGATAAGGATGACAGTTCATCAAATACAAACATACAATTTGGTTCTGGTCAGACGGTGTGGTTTCCATTTGTTGAAGAGCTCGTTCCAGAAGTTTATGTGAAAAGAAAAAAAAAAGAAATGTATAACACACCTACAAAGGGACTACTGGAACTCGACTTACGAAATGAAGTGAGATCTAAGAAAGAATGACGTCAAATGGTTAGTTTTACTCCTTTTAATTTATTTTTTGTAATTGTCTCTTTCTTTTAGAATTTGTTTTTGTGTGTACATAATACGATGTGTGTTAATGAATGCGGAGTACATGTTTATTGATTGCTCTTTTACACTTTATATTACTTCTAAAAATGACATCTACTTTCTCCCTTTAGCCTCAGAGGTTTCCATAAACTCCGCTCCTTGAAGTATTTCTTAAACGTTTTAGTTACAAAAGGTATCAAAGTTAGTTTTATTTTTTAACATGGATGCAATGTGTGTAAAATATATAGTATTTTTAGTTGACAAACCGCTATATAGATATTACATTAGTGAATTATGTTTATGTAATCTATTCATTTTACAGTATTAAGAAATTACTATAACATTCTACGGAATATACAAAGCTAAGGTTTGGATAAATTTTAGATGTATTTTGAATGTGAAATTAATGAGTATTAGACATTTCCAAATACTCGTTAGCTAAAAAGCAATTATACAGTGGAAAGCTAAGGCTAAACACAATTAAACAAAATAAGGAAATTAAGGTTATCTCTATAGTCAACTTAGCATATATAAAAAATCAAAGAAAAGGCTAAGCACAAAAATCAATGATTATGGAAAGAAGCAGAAAAGAGAAAATGAAGAGCACTAGATATTTGGTTACTTTTCTGTACTTTGAAGAATTTGATTCACTAATTGTCAAACCAAAGAGACTCAAACACATTAGCATAATGCTACATACAAATCAAATCTTGATTGGTCTGTTTCAAGAATCAAGATGATAATGAAGTTAAGGTAAATTTTGGTTTTCTTGTTTTGGCCACTTCTCTATATTTTGAAGAATTTGGCTTAATGATCGTCAAACCAAAGAGACTAAAATTACAATAATAAATATATAAAGCTACATAACAATTCAAACCTTTGTTTAATTTTAAGGTAAATAACTATGTGGGAATTTGACTTTCAATTAATTGGACTATTATATTTGATAGAATTAAAAGTTTAAATTCTCATTTTATTGTAGTACTATGCAGAAATGTTTCCAATACCAATTTATCTAATTTGTGCATAGGTCGTTATTTTCTACCCTTACACCTCATGTTTAAAACCTTAAATACCGGCGTTCTAAAATTTAATTTCTATGAGGAGCTCAAATATAAAATAGCCTCACTGCCACAAAATCATGTGACCATCAAAACTGTGTTTTAATAGTACCAGTTTTTCAGAAATTATTTCATATTATAATATACTTTTCTTATGTTGAAAATTCGGTATTGTTATTGTTTGCTTATAGATTGTATTTTGACAGTCTAAATATGAAACATTATGTTAATAGAGACATCTCTTTTGGTAACACTTTGTGTACTCTTCTTTTCCTGAACATCATTGTAGATAGAAGAAAAAGCCTTCACATTATGAGAATTATATGTTCCAGGTCTGTTCCAAATTTGCCTCTTATTCTTTTAGAGGCAGAATAGCTAAATTTATTGCCTCTAGTTTAACTAATAAAGGCAAACATATTTGTCATTAATACTTTAAAATTTAGCAGTGAGACGAGAATTATTCCAAAATTCATGCAGCACTCGTTCTTTTTCCTTCCTTTTTTTTGTAGTATGAAGAAAATAATACATTATTGTCATTCTACAATTGCTGTTCTTTTATAATTCTGAACCTTTTTTCCCAATTAATATATTTGAAGGAACTGCCAGTCATTCCTAGCTATGATAGCATTCAAGCATTGAACCGAGAACTGTACAAACATGAGAGGGCTCATGACCTAGTGATTTCTGTAAGCTCTATGAACCAAGTTTTTGCATCATAGCTAGGATTGTGTTTTACGTGCTACAATCATTCCATATGCAATATTTGAACAATAGTTAACAGATAGGATCCAAATGTAAAGACATGTCTGGGATCTAGACTTGTACAAACAACTCTGAAACTCCCTGTTTTATACGAGCGTCTGTTGAGAAATATGGCTCTCAAAATGTACCTGGTTTTCCCAACAGCTCCCTATCAGGCATTCGGGTTTTAACTGCAAAATGCCTATGCTTTTACTTGGCTACATATATTGTTCCGTTGTTAGAGTAACTAAGTATGTGTTCCTTCTTATAAAGCACAGAGTGTAAAGAGTTTCTGTGTATAAGTTCTTTGTATGCCTTTGCCTTAACTTTTAGTCTATCTAGAAGTGCTGTGGTCGTCACTATTTAATTCAGATGACTATATGATTCGCTCCTCTATAAAAATAGGCATATCATACTTGTTCTTTGTTTTGAAAAGTGTAATTGTTTTCTAAAATTCTCATCTACCCTTCAACATTGTTCTCTATGTATAAGTATTTATGCAGTGTCACGGACATAGTGATAAGTGATTATTGTTCTGTTTTGTATGTATTTTGGTTTATCTTTTAGTAGTATTATGATTGCTAGATGTTCCTTACAAATGCATTTTATTTTTGTATAAGTAGTGTGTATATATCATCTGCCTATGTAATGTAGTAATTTTTTTTTCTGTTATCTATGAAGTCATATGCACTTGGGGAGATAGCTTCTTTGAGTGATCGTATAACCATTGTTTGGCAGCTTTGGGACCTGACAGGAGATGTCCTGGTATGATTAATATTATTACAAAAAAAAAAATTACGAGTGATTTTTACCACAGCATGTGAGTTTTGGCACTTACACTAACAACAAAAGAATGATATTGCTGAAGTGAGAATTTTTTTAAAAAAAAATACTGTACAATTTGATATGGAACAAGTAGCACGGATGTAGGAGGTCAAATCCCAAATTAAGAACATAACTGGTGTTGAGAATCCTGAGATTAACATGTTCAACTCTGTGTATGTTACCCAAACTTCATATTGAACTGTTAGTTTTATAATGACGATTTGGATGCTATTTCAACACTTTATATGCTAAGATGTTTTGGATGTTATTTCAACACTTTATATGCTAATCTCATTCAAATGTAAACTGATATTTACGTCATTGAATAGCTTTAATTGATTAACATCTGGTGATGCACCGAACCTTTTCTTCTTTGTCTATCTAATTCTAAATAACTGAAAATGTTGGGACAGATTTTACTAGAGCCTGGAAGTCCACAAGGATCAAAAATAATTCAGCAAATGCGTTCCTATATCCTAAGGATGGCAAAGAGGGTACATTATCTCCTATAAATTCTCTAGCTCTTACCACATGTTTATATGTCCTTACATATATATGTAAGTTCCTCTATTTACAGAAATGCCGCAAAACCAAGAACAAGCCAGAAGAAGTATTTTCAGAGGAGACAAGCATTGCAGTTGGTACAACAAAACTTAAAAATGGTGCATTTGTTGCAGCTCCTGTGAGTTTCTTTAGTAATTAAGAACATTTTGTGTATATTTGTCAATTCTTGTTCATTAAACACTTCATTTATGTTCCAGTGTCCTCATGATGTTTTCAGGGGGTTGTTATAAGGGAATGGTCATAGGGCATATGTGAAATGTACAGAGCATGGAAGTGGGTATTGTTGCAACAGTTAGGTGAATTGATGATATTATGGGGTTGCAGGGAAGTAAGTGCACTGTCTATCTGTTGACAGTGGGTGGTGGAGAAACAGTGAAATGATATGGTGGATAGTGTCAGGGAGCACTATGATGGCAATTTTGTTGAAAGGTCTGAATTAGGCTGCTAAAATGAATGTATGAACCATTATTTTGTATAGATTATTAACATTATAATTGATATATGTTTATTTTGGTATTATATTATTCAGTTTGTATTTGCCATCAAATTTAATTTTGAATGATTGCAATATTGCATGCAATTATTGTTTGTTATAATCAAAAATATATATAGAGTCTATTTGAGTGCTATAATAATGGTTTCTGAGAATGACTTTTTTGCATCAGGTATAAATAGCTGATGCAATAGAGAGATTAGTTTGCATCAGTTGTTATAAAAAACCGATGCAATAGAGGAATTAGTTTGCATCGGTTTTCAACAACAACTGATGCAACAAGTTCCTTTGTTGCATCGGTTTTCATTACAACCGATGCAATATGGGGGCTGTGTTCAAGCAACCAACCATGATATTTTGCATCAGTTGTTAGTAACAACCGATGCAAAAAGGACCTTTTTGCATCGGTTTCAGAACTGATGCAAAAGTGTTAAGCCTGTTGCATCGGTTGCATATGCATCGGTTGTTGAACTGATGCAAAAGGGGGGTAAACAACTGATGCAAATGGTCTGTTTTGTAGTAGTGATTGTTCCTGTTTTATTATGAGAAATCTTGTTTAATATGTGATTAGACGTATTTAAGGCTTCCCTCTATAAGTTCGTCGGTAGGCCAAAAGTTAAGAGCATCGCATTAATCATATCTTTTAATGTTCTATTCTTTCTCTTGACTATACCATTTTGTTGTGGTGAATATGGTGCTGTTGTTTGATGAATTATACCATTTTCGGCACAGAATTGTTCAAATGGCGATTCATATTCTCCACCTCGATCAGATCTCAATATCTTGATCTTTTTATTTAACTGATTTTCTACCTCAGCTTTGTACTTCATAAACGATGTAATTGCTTCATCCTTGCTATTTAAAAGATATACATAGCAATATCGTGTATAATCATCAATAAAGGTAATAAAGTATCTTTTTCACCTCTTGTAGGTAATGATTTGAAAACACATAAATCATTATGAACCAAACCTAGTGGTTCGGTGCTTCTATCAACTGTATGAAATGGATTTTTGACCATTTTTGCTTCTACGCATGTCTCACATTTGTAGTTTTTATCTACTTGGAATTTCGGAATTAATCCCAAGTTTGATAGTTTTTCATTTTTCGGAAATTTATATATCCTAATCTATCATGCCATAGTAAAATTTCGTGCTCAACTAAAAAAGAAACTTCAATTTTATTAATAGCAAATCAGAATACATAGTTTTATTGCCGACAACGACTACATTTGTCTTAAATAGGCCATCACATAATTATCCCTTTCCTATATACATTCCAGATTTGGACAGAACCATCTTGTCTGACTCGAAGACCATTTTGAATCATTTCTTTGATAGCACTGGACCAGAGATGAGATTCTTGCGTATGTCTAGAACATGGAGCACGTCATTCAACTTGACAGTTTTTCAGAAGTAAACTTGAGGATTACTGTGCTACTGCCTTCGATCATGGAAACTGCAGAATTACCCATATAGAATTTTTCTTCCTGATCAAATTTTTGGTATGTGGAAAACATGGATTTGTCAGAGCAAACACGATGCGTAGCGCTTGTGTCCACCCACCATTGGTTAGGGTTCTGAACCAAATTGCATTCAGATATAACTGCTGAAAAATTAGACTCATCTACTTTCATATTGTCCACCATATTTGCCTCTGAGATGCGCTCCTTCTTGTGTCTGCAATCTCTAGCGGCGTGTCCTATTTTCCACAAAACCAACACTCGCCATTAAACTTCTTGGTTCGTTTGTTGTCTTTGGGTTTGTTTTCAGGCGCTTTTCTCTTCTATGGGGAATTTCTTCTTTTGGTTTTTCTTGAAATGCCCTTTGTCCTTTGACTTTCTACCACAAATGCCTCTTTGCTTTGTTTTATCACTCCATGGTTATCAGACTCAATTTTTAATCTGACAATAAGATCTTCTAAGGAAATCACCTATGTCTTATGTTTTAGATAATTGTGGTAGTCTTTCCAAGATGGTGATAATTTCCCTGTTATCGCTTCAAAAGGGAAGGATTCTCCAACTTTATCTCCTTCTTCTTCAAGTTCATGAATTATGAGTTGACGTTCTTGCACTTGACTAGTTACGGATTTGGAGTCAACCATTTTGTATTCCATATACTAATCTACGATGAACTTCTTCAAACAGACATTCTGCGTTTTGTATTTATGTGCAAGTGCAGTCCATAAGGATTTTGCTTTTTGGTTTAGCTGATATACTTTATATAGTACTTTATCCAGACAATTCAGAATGTAGTTTCGGCACAGGAAGTCCGAATGCTTCCATGAATCAATTCCGAGAAAATCATCTGCATCTTTTTCTCTAGTTTGTCCGTCTTTAGGCTTTGGTTCATCATCCTCGATGCACTTCTACATCCCTAGCGTGGTGAGATAAAACAGCATTTGATTTTTCCATGTTATGAAGTCATCACCATCCCCTTTGAACGGATCAGGCATGTTGTGAGTAGTAGCCTTTGTTAATAGTTCAACTGTTGTCATCTCTGTTTTAGTAAAAACAGAAAAGCCTTAAGATGTTATACGTCTAGTATACCAAAACATAGATTAATCAATAATAAACTCGTTTCACAAGTTTACAAATCAGATTTCCATTACTTTGGAATTTTGTATTAGCTATTTTTAACAAAAATTATGTTGTAATTAATTACAACAACAAACTAACAACTATAGTAATAATAAATATAGTGATAAATCAAACGTTATACTATTTAAAGAATCAATACAACGTAGAAACGAAAACGATGTATATATATAAATATATAAATCAATTAGAAATCTAACCGGTTGAAGAAGAAAATTTCGTCTGAGTTTTGTCGTAACAATTTCCTTAAGACTTTATTCAAAGTCTCCCAAGATACAAAAGACGTAAACCGCTCGAGATCATGATTCGTATGATCCTCTGTGTGATAGGACCGATTATGATTTTAAGAAAATGAAGATAAATAAGAGATAATTTAGTTTTAAATTTGAGTGAAGAAAGTGATTAGGTTTCCTCCTTATTTATAGCCGAATTCCCAATGGCTACACCCATTGTGAAAAATAGCATCCCTTCATTTGCAAGGCCAAAAAGTGTTACTTTCGCAACAGTCACTTTCGTTCTTTTGCAACGGCCAAAAAATATTGTGGTTTGCAACAGTCGCATCTCTTCGTTTGCAACGGCCAAAAACTATTGCGGTTTGCAACAGTCGCTTCTCTTTGTTTGCAACGGCCAAAAACTGTTGTGGTTTGCAACAGTTGTGTCTCTTCATCAGTTTGCAATAGTCACAACTGTTGGAAAAATCCGTATCTTTTTAAACACACTTCTGTTTTAAAATCAGTCCATTTTTTAGGTAGTAAAAATATATGACACGGTCCAATTTTATTGGATCCGCACCTGCACCCGGCCCGGTTCGGTCGGTCGGATGGGCGGCGGCACGCGCGTGTGTAAGTCAGTGGCCATATAGGTCCTCCCCCTCGCACAAAATTACCTGACCCTAAGGGCCAATATAGGGATTAAGAGTACACTATTTAAGCAAGAAAATGGACATATTTTTGGCAATATGGGATATATCTCATTCACTATTTTTGAGAATTCTAACACTACCTATGTAAGGGTGTAAGATTATGCTAGGTACATGGTGTATGAGAGAACTTAGTGAGATTTGTTTTAACTACGAGAAGCTTTGATTCTGATTCTAGTACAAAGAAAAAGAATACAAATGGCAAGGCTTAACAACTATTGACTTTCAATACTTGAATGATAAAAATCCAAAGAACTGAATTCGACTCAACTCAAATTCAAGCTCTTATCTACAAGAATAACAGTTCAAAAAGAATCATGTATACACTAAGATATCAAGATATTACTCAATGAATTTTCTGCACTAACTTCTTCAACAAATGCTCTACCACTTAAAAGAGAATGTGACCACAAAATCTCATTGGTTCAGGGTTCAAACCAATTTTTATTAAACCTTATAGACATTCACATCATATCAAAAATGAATTAGAAAAACTGATCAAAGAAAGGATTGACTCTGGTTCTAGTGACCCAGTTTTACAATCGCCTGTATTTAGCATATTTAAATGAATTTAAATATTGAAAAATGAATATTTTAAGTTGAATTGGTTAAATAATTGAATTTGGAATCTAATGTGAATAAAAATAATTTCCAACATTGTTTTAAATCCTGTTTGGTTTAGAATAGAATTAGTAAACTTTTAAAATTGAATTAAAAGTTAATTTACAGAAATTGAAAATTTTGATATTTAATTAACACGTGGAAAGTAGTCATTCGGGACACTGTCTCAGAATTGCATGAAATCGGTTTCATTGAATCCGTAATAGTATATTGTTATAGGCTTTCAAATTTTCTGTCGATTGGACTTACGATTTGATCGTGCAAAGCTGAAATGCATAGAAATTCACTTAAGTAAATTTAATTAAAATAATTCGATTCGAAAACCTATCTTTCAAATATGATGGAACTGGATCCCAATATATGTTCTATTGTGTTCGAAATAGGGGTAAAACATTTTGAATGTAAGACGGCACGCTTCGTTTGAAGTTCGAAATTTTTTTGGATGAATAGTGAATGAAAATTTTATATAAATGGACATCACTTTCTCCAACTTGCAAAACCCTAGGGTTTCCTGCCCTAGCCACCTCTTCCTTGTTCAATGGCCAGAAACATTCGATTCTTCTTCCCCAAATATTTCACGATCCATCCACTTTTTAGCTTCAATTCCTGAACGAAAAGTGTAGAGCAAGGAGAGATATCTCGATCCAACGGCTATGACCGGGTTTCATTCGTCGTGGAGGCCAAATTTCGATCATGTTATGTTGCCTTTCGAAGGGGATTTTCATGGCCATGGCACGTCGTGGGGAGGCCGGTCTCTGGCCGTGGGTGTAGGCGAGCATGGACATTCGTTTGGTGGTCTCTGATTATTGTCTCGACGAACGTTGAGGCCACCGCAATCAATGGTCGAGCATGCATATGGGTTCGAAGCAAGCTGTGCCTGGGAGGGTTTCACGTGTGGAAGGAAAACGAACGAAGTAAAGTTTAATTATTTTATTTTAAATCAATTATATAATTAATTATCGAATGTTTAAAATGCGTAAGTTATTCAAACGAGGTCGGATTCGCACGAAACAAGCGGCATTGGGTTCATATCTGAAAATACTACTCTATGGAACTAGATTGGATCAATTTGAAGCTCACAAGTTTTTTGGGTAAAATTATTCCAAATAAAACGCTGCAATGACGAAAGTAACCAAAGTGAGTAAAACTCACTCTTTCTGATGAGCTTATATTTTTATGTAAGTGGAAACATTTTTATTGTGTTGTTTTGATGACTGTTGGATGTTATATACATATATATGTATATATTGGATGTTTTGTTATAGTAGTTGGAATATTTCTACCGATTGGAGCAGATGAGACCCTATATGTTTCCGTTTATGAACGGATGATCCTTTATGCGCACGTCTGCCCCGAAGCAGACATTGTACATATTTTACCATATGTATATTTATTGCAGATGACAGGTTGGAGGGATCCAACAGGATTCCTCACTGTGGTTGATGTTTATTTACACATATTATTGTATATGTTGTATTATGTGATATTTGATGTAATGGATGTCATGTTTGCCATTATTGGTGTGAATCCCTTTATTTAGCGCTTTTGCAGCATTGGACCATATTTTTGGAATTTTAAAATATTAAAATGATGATTATGACTTTAAAAATGGGATTTTAAAGTGATTTTGAAAAATATGTATGTTTTAATAAATTTTCAAATGATTAAAGAAATGAATTTATTTTAAATAACTAAAATGTTATAAATTTTATGTTATAAAAATTATGTTTTGTGAAATCTTCTTAAATATGATTTTTGAAATATAAAGTTAACTATTTTGTAAAAAAAATTAAGTTGAGAGTTTTGAACTTATTATAAATGGTTTATATATAACATTTATAAAATCGATATTTTATAAATAAAAGAAATGGGATTATAAATGAGTTTTCTAAGTGTTAAAATGAAGTTATAAATGAAACCTTAGAAGCAAATGAGATTTATAAAGTAAGGAAGTTATAAAAGGAATGTTATTAATAAAGAGATTTAATGTAATAAATTTTATGAACGGTGTTTTATAAATATTAAAAATGGAATTGTAATCAAATTTGTATGTGGATTTGTAATTAAAATTTGGAAATGAATTTATAATGGACTTTATAAATAATGAGATTAAAAAAGAATGAATTTGAAATAAATTTATAATATGATTTTGACATATAAATGAGATAAATTGGAAATTGGTTAACAATGGAATTTTATAAATGGAAGTTTTCATAAAATATAAATATGAATTATAAACACTGTTTTATAAATGTGAAATCGATTTAATTTGATAAGCTAAATATGGATTTTATAAAAGGAAATCTATTCATGTTTTTAAGGAGAATAATTCTTTAAATGGATGTTTTGGAAAGTGATATTATAAAATGAAGTTTAAATGGTTTGAAGATAAAATGATTTGTAAATATTATTAAAATAAGCTTATGAAATGTTTACAAATATTAAAATGGTTTTGAGAATATGTCTTTTTAAAGATAATTTGAATTAATAAATTTGGAAAAGTGATTTAATGAATAAAAGATTAATAAATCAGGCCCAGTGACTATTTAAGTGCTAAATTTTATTTTTGGCCATTTTAGTTTCCTAACTTGATGTAAAAACTAATTAGTTGTGCACTTAATATATAACTGACTGTGTAGGCTTGATTATCGTTTGTGTTGAGAATATTGATTCGTGTAGTGCGGGGTGATTACTCCAATCTAACGAGCCTCCTTCTTGGCGAATGATGGCAAGTTGAAAGTTGGAGATGTGATAAGTCTACGTAATTTGGTTTCTTTATAAGGTTGAGTAACGCTTTTGCGTTACTGGTGCGAAGTGACTGGGATCACATTTATTTGAAAGCCACTTCAGACCAACATATATGCGATGATTGTGCAGGTTATTGATGGCATTGATATTTAGGATTTTCATAGTGAAGAACTGCTTGTTGATCAATTGGGGTTAAAATCCCAATATACATATAGCAGCAGTGGTCTCTTCATTATGAAATATCCAAGGCAATAACTATTCGCTACTAATCTTAGGGATTTTCCGAAAGTATGTGGTAGGAGAGTACCTTCGATTTGTTCTATTTCTAGACAACTTGTATGGATGATTGTCTGATATTGCATTCTTACGATTACGTACTTTGTTTTTTTTACAAACGTACATCTAATGGTGGAGGAGAAGGCAACTTCCCTTAGTTAACACCCTCCTTGAGACATACGAGCTCAAGGGTTATATTTTTGTGGAAGGCAATTAGTAGTCAATGAGAATAGCAATGTGGGATTCAAAGATGATGATGTGATAGTGAAAGATAATCGATACCTCTTTTTGCCTTACTCCTCGAAAAATGACTAAAACAAGGATAGAAGCAGCAAGGCTAGGTGGGTCGCTCCCATTAGGAGATGTCATCACTCTTCTAGATATATCTTTACACGCTATGACATCATGTATCTGATAATTGTTGATGTACGCTAGTGACTGCGGATTATAAGCCAGTTACGACCGAAGTGATAACATATTTGGTACTATTTAGGAAGGGGTAGGTTGGTTTTGTGTTGGTTTAGGCGCCTAGTATCTGGACCCTAGGTACATCCCTCTAGAGGTGTACCGAGCTTGGAAAAGGTAGTCCTTTCACTTAGTTATTTGTATGGAAATCCACAATTCACTACGTGCCTTCCAATTTGTTTGTAGAGCCTAGTATTGCTGGAATTTAATAATGGTAATAATTTCAGCTATGTTGATTATTATTTGTATAATAAACACTATTATAATATAACATGATTTGATATGAAAGGTTTTAGTTATCGTAAGAGAAAAACTCGTCTGTGTTTATGTGTGGACGTGATCTTACGAGATACGTTTTGTTTTGACAAAGAAAAAGTTTTGATAACTTTATAAATTCAGTTGAGATGTATTTTCTCATGATGGTTTACTAGACTGATCCGAGCATTCTTTTCTTTCAATGCTTGGCTCAGATCGAGTATATTTACAGGTTTAGATTTGATGCCTTTGGAGCTTCAGTAGGTGAGCTGGAGATCATCATGTCGTATATATGTATCTGTTTATTTTTCCACTGCTTTGCATTGTTGTTGTTGTAAATTATCAACATTTGTAAAGACAGGTTATTATAACTGTCCAAGCTAATGATTACTTATTGTGTACTTTGATATTGATTTAGGTATATTACAGTTTCTCTTTGTAAAGACTATTGATCTATATTATATGTTATTCTAATAGGATGTAAGATTTTGTATTGTTTTTGTTCTGCTTCTCTCTTCTTCTTCTCTTCTTCTTCTTCTTCTTCTTTTTCCTTCTCTCTTTCTTCTCACCCTCTTTTTTCTTTCTCATTATTATCTGCAATTAGGTTCGCTTTAGGTCGACATGTGTGCTTTGTTGTCGGTTCAGAGTGCAACGACCCGTATATTTAGATATTTTAAATTATTAAATTTGATATGATTATTGAAAAAAAATGGTTAAAGATAAAAATTTAATGATTTTGAATATAAGTTATTAGGTATGAACTTGATTAAAATTTTGAAATAAACTAATTTTTGAAGTTTTGGCGACAACGAGATTGAAATGAAATTATATATAGTAACTGGGTTTGTAATCAATAACTGAAGTTGAATAATAATTGTGAATTATTAGATAGAAATAAAATGATGTTGATAACTAGAATTCATTTAAAATCCAATATTGAAATTTGTTGAATATTGAACAATTAAATTATTTAAATTTAATATTGCAATTATTTGAATTATTGAATTCTGAATTTAATATGATTGAAAATGATATCGAAAGTTGATGTAAATTTTATTTAAACAACAATGAAGATTGTTAACAATTAAAATTGAATTTAAAAGTGGATAATTAGAAATTGGAAATTTTATATTATAATCGAGACATTAAAATAGCGATCCAGGACAAAGTCTCGAATTTGGACGAAACTAGCTCCATTGAGTCTATAATAGCGTATTATTGTCGGATTTTAAATTTCATAGCGTTTGGAGTTATCGTTTGGTCGTACGGGATAGAAACGTGTTGAATTTAATATTGAAAATTTAATATTTTAATTAGGTTCAAAAAGCCATCTTCTATATACGATCGAATTGGGCCTCGAAACATGTTCCTTTGTGTTCGAAAAAGGGGTAAAACATTTTAAATGTCTGGCGGCATGCTTAGTTTGTATTTCTTTTGGGAAATGTTGAAAATAATATTAAAATAATAGGTTCTTACGTCTATAAATATGCTGCACGGTAAACCGTAACCTAAGAGATGAACACAGCCACGCCTTCACTCAAACAATGGTCGAAAATAGCCTCCTTTCTACCTCGATTTCTGATCACTCCATCGAGAATTAGCCGAAAGTTTCAACAAAGAAACTAAAGAGCATCGCGAGATCTTGCAATCCAACTGTGGAGATCGCCTGAAGTTCATCGTAGGCACCGGAATATGGCCACATCCGTCGTTCGGTTTGTGGTCGTTTTCTGGTTGTCGGCAGCACTATGTGAGGCTGCACTTGACATGGGGACGGGGGGGGGGGGGGGTAAGGCGCATGATGTGGTGGCCCCTGATCAAATTCTTGTGAGCAGTGGAAGGTGCGGCCAACGGGGAATGGATCGTATTTTGGGATTCGTATATGCGTGTTTTCTCCTGTATCATGCATTTGGGAAGAAGGCAGCAAGCGGCCTTGATTTCCTCGAGATAGGACGTGCGGCCTGCATTTTTCTAGGTTAACAAAATTAAAAAAAATGTAAATTTATTATATAATAATTCGTGCAATCTTCTAAAATGCGTATATTTCGCATACGAAGTTGAAATTTGACGAAACAAGATGCGTTGAAATCATGGCGATGAGTACTACATCATAGAGTTGATTTGGAGTCATTTGGAGCTAGTTAAAATTTTAAGTTAAATTGAACGTCGTTCGATTTGATTTAAAATTGAAAACTCAAGGTGAGTGTTTTATAAAGCTCACAACGTACTAAAATATTTTTATGCTAGTTAAGTTTGTAATTATGAAATGATATAAATTTATTGATCGTTTTTTGATTAATTGTCATTGAATTAACTATGGAAATTAATATTGACAGTTAGATTTAAACTTGGAATCTAATTGCCAGTAAAATACTGGATAATAATAACTAAGAAATTATTGTGAATTATATTGACTATTTGGATGATTGATTATGATAGATGCTATTGATTAATATTTTGGATGATTTGGATGTTTATTTATTCCGATATATCCTATTATCACCCTGTATATTATTTACAGTATATAAACTTTAAATTGAATTATTTCGAATAAATTAAGAAATAGGTTGAAATGATATATACCTATGACAATGTGATTTGGATTAAAATGATATATATTCATCCCTAAAATTAAATTAAAATAACTGATCACTTGGTCATAGGATAGAAAACTATATACGGACACTAGATTGGTTAAATTAAATGATTTTAAAATTTTGATTTGAAATTATTTAAATGGTTTTAATTTCAAAGAAATAAAATAATCAAATTTATAGAAATCAAATTATTTTCGAATTTGAGCTCGGAATGTTGAAATTTAAATTTGGTAAATGAAATGTCTTAAATAATTGAGTTGGAATTTTAAGTTATAATCAAATTATGATTTAAATTTCAAAAATTGATTTGATTTAAAGGATGGGGCTATAATTCAAACTTTGAATTTTACTAAGTAAAAGTATTTGAAAATTTGGATTAGATATTGAAGGTTAATTTAATTTTAGTGTTCTATATCGATATTTGAAAATTGAGCTTGAAATCGATAAATTGAAATTGAAATTGAATTAATTGGATTTGAAAGTGGAATTGAAATAATTTGAAATCGAAGTTGAAATTGATTTGAATCGAAATCGAAATTGAATAGATTGGATGGGAATTAAAATTTATTTGAATTGGGAAGTTGGAATTGGACCGGTTTGACTTTGAAAATATTTTCAAATAAATTATTGAATATTAGACTATTAAAAAGCCATCTTCTTAAATATACAATTATTTTGGTTTTCCAATTATTTTGCTATATAAACCATTTTAATACTTAAACTATTGTATATTAAACTATTTTTGACCATTTAAACTATTTAAACTATTTTAATTATTTAAACTATTTTAAAACTATTTAAAATATTTTCTAAAAATTCAAACTGGTTAAAGGGGTGAAATGTTTATTTTTAATTCATGGTTTAAATACGAATTGGGTGACTGAAGTTATAACCTAAATCGGAATCTGAAGCAATTTTGGAATCGAAATTGAGATATTAATGTGAAAAGGATTTTGAAATGAATGATATATTTCAAGTAAATATGATGATTTCGGATGGACTTGATTTTGAAGTGAATATGATATTTGATATCAAGTACGAATTGTTTTTGAATTGTAAAAGAACCAACCGGTGTGTAAAACGATGTTTAGTTGTTAAAGAGACTAGGGCCGGATATAGGCATACTCTCTGTCGATACCGGAACCACTTTAACAATTGTGTACGCAGAGGAGACTCCATAAGGAAGTGGTTGGATTTGGCATCTTTTGCTGGATTTGAAAAAAGAGAATGATGATGGATCATCCTGGCACTTGTGCCAATTTTAAATGACTAAAACAGGAGTCGTACCGGCCAAGTGGGCTAGCAACCGCGAGCAGACGCACTTCTTCGTATTACCATCATTTACATTGTGATTGATTGGTGCGCACCCTCCGATTTTATGGGAATGTTGGATGTGGTGGGCGATTATGGCTATGATGTGTTACCACCAACTGGAAGGGTAAACTGATAGTATCATACCTTGGGCATTGCCTCACGTGCCTTGTCATACTTTTATCCCTAAACGAGACCCATACGATTTTGGTTTAGTGTTGTCGTATCATAGCGCATCCATGACTACCAATGTTCTACTTGTGGTGTCAAATGCAAACTGTATGCCAATGCTTAAAAACACGTTAAGAGGAATTAATTTAAAGCCTTAAGGCTAAAAAATATATTTATTTTATTGACTAGACATTATATATATAGCGTATTCTGTTACATTTAAATATTTTGACGGATCCTTAAGAGATGGAAAATCCCATAACATCTCTTGAGTTGCACTCACATTATACATTGGATAGGAGATGTGAAATCCCGTAAACATCTCTGATACCACAACACTCATTTTATATGCGGTATCGATTTGATTCACATAAGAATATTTTAGTCTTGACTCGAGTATTTTGTCTTTTCATTATGCTCGAGTCAGCCCTGAGTTTGTAATGACCCGTAGATTTTATGGATTTAATTTGGTTAAATTAATAAGTTGTAATTAAATTTAGAAGAAAAATAAATTAAAAACCTACTTATAGTAATTCGAAGTTAATTCAAATGATTTAAGTGGTGAAAAGAATTTTACCTATATATGAGTTGAATATGAGGAATTTGAGGAAAATATTAAACTAATATAATGTAATAAACATTGTTAACAGTGAATGGAATATGATAATAAGAACAATTGCAAGTTTGTATTTATGGGCGAAATAATATTGATAGGTAATAATTGTTGTAGAGAATAAATTACAAATGTTATAAATTGTATAATGGTGACAGATATTGTTCGTTACCAATGCATTTAATTTATAGCGATTAAATGTAATTAATCATTGCCTTTTTGTAAGTTAAGAAGTAACTGAAAATTTTGAAGGAAAAATCAATAGAAAGGTTAACTATATGCATAAGATGGAAAGTTGAATAGAATTCTAATAAATGATAATAATGGAAAACGTATACAATCAATATAGGTAATTTGAAATTACAATGTTGTTGAAATGATTAAACGTTTCTTGTGATAATTAATAAATAACGAAAGGAGTAAGCGTATTTATTTAGAGTATTAGTTACTATTGGGTAGAGATTTAAGTAACAACGTTTAATGCAATGTTAGTAATGCCAATTTAAGTCAATAATAAGGAATTGGGAATCATATCTATGAAATGATAACGAGAATACAAGGTGATAAATGCCAATTAAGGGTAATAATTAATAAACTTAATGAAATCCCAATTTTGTATAAAATAATTTAAAAGTCAGGTTTGGCTACAATTTGAACATAAGTAAATTGAATTTGTAGTACAAAAATATATGCAAAAATTGATTTTTGTAATAAAAGATTTTGTATGTGACAAAAAGGTTACGGTAATGTTTATGGTAGGTTGCCTATTCATTTATTTAGATTTTTAGTTGGAATTGGAAATAAGTTTGTAATAAATGTAAATAAATGATACATTTATGTGAAATGTAACCAATGTAAATTTTATTTATAATATAGCAAAGGGTGGATTTAAGAAGTGAAATTGCAGAATTTGAAGCTAATTAATAATAGACATAGTAAAGATGGCAATCCAATCAAATACTTAGGAATAAAATTTATTGGAAGGTAACCTAATTTATAAATAAATGGTAAGTATTTAAGATATAATTCTATATTAATTGAAACTGATTGTAAATTTAGTGTAGTAATGTTAAGGCTAACTAAATTTGCTTTATAGATGGAATTTTAATCAAGGTGGATAGGTAACGAACTTAAAAATATAATTAAGAACTAATAGGTGGCAAATTAATATAGTTTGTATTATGTAAGTAAACTTCGGTAAATCAAATTCTACCAATCCAAAGCTAACGTTTTGTCAATATAGATTTAAGTATAGAGAGCAATATTTATTAATTTAATTGAAGTATTGCAAAATAAATGAGAATTTAACATCTAAATATTACGTTAATAGGAAGTAATTGTTCTACTTATCATTACATTCATTTAGCCCATTTTGAAACTTAATCAACTGAAATTAATAGGAGAGAGAATACTAATTGTAATAGGTGCAAATAAAAGCAGCTTATGTTTTGTGAAATATAAGAAAAGTTTTGATCCAAAAAAAAAAACATTTACATCAATAAAATGAATGTTTCATCTATGAATGTAGGTTTAATTTAATTTAAATAAAAATATAGAAAGATTGATTTTTAAAGAAAGAAATATATGTTTATTTGAACTGTGTTTAGCTTACAAACTAATTACAAGAATAGGAAAATAATCTATTTATTACTCTTATGTATAAATAATTTTTCTATTTTTTTTTATGCAATTTAGTTGTCTGTTTTAAAATTTAATTTTGTGTGATTGCAATTAATGTAGTTCAAATATTTCAATTAAAAGAAAAGAAAACGGTGATTGCAATTAATAGATTTAATAAAAAAAAACGCGCGTTTTATGGTAAACAAAAAGGGTGTTTTAATGGTAATTAGAGATCATTTTGGGAAAAACAAATCAAATGTTTTCATTTTTAAGGTAATTATAAAAAAATTATTATGCATAGACAAAAACCCGAATGCGTAGAAATTCGAATATTACTTGAGTTAATGAAGTTAATTTTGGTGTGTTTAGGGTTAACAAAATTCATTAAATAAACAATTGTTTTGAAATTTGAATCCTAAAAGTATGTTTACAGTATAGAGTTAGTCCATTCATTCCCTTTCTAATAAATAATTACCTCTTTTTAATACCTTCTACTTTTAAAAAGGTTGTTCATATTTACTATATTTCAAAACCAAGTTTGTTCATATTTACTTTATTTCTTTCCATTCATTTTCCAACTTCATTTTCTGAAACGTCATTTCATTTATTTCTAATTAATAGCGGTCTCTCTTTCCAAATCTATTTGATCCTAAACCTAACTCTAACCTTATAAATAAGATATGACGCAAATGAAACCACGGCCTCCATTATAATCTTCTTCTTTTTTTTCTTTTTTTCCCTTCAAATCTCCTTATTATCTCTGATTTTAATTTTTCCTTCCTCTTCAAATATACTTCTTTTTCAAATTTTCTTCTATTTCAAACCTTCTTCTTTCTTTTCAAATCTAGATTTTCTCTTCCATTTTCAGTTTTTATTTTAATCATTTTCTTTTTCAATTCTTCTTTTTCAAATCTTTTTTTTTCCAAACCTTTTAAAAATGCATACATTCATATAATAAGGAGGAAAATTAAAGTAAATCGAAATAAAAGAAAAATTACGGAACAAAGTTAGCAATCAAGAAGAAGCATACGCGTTTTTCACGAGGGAAGAGTGCATGTGGCACGGTATTTTATTTTTGTTTAATTTATTTTTGTTAATTTTGATTTCAATTAGTTCTAATAATCATAACTCGTACATACGGACTCCGTTTCACGCAATTTTTTTTTGTTAGGATCGAAATTAAATTCCAGATTTTTGACACTGGTTTGGACAGATTTGAAGATAGTCGAATTTTTGGGTTTAAATCGGATTTGAATTCGATTTAAATTCAAAAGGTGAGTGTTTAAACCCACTCACAACTACTAGAAGCTTTTATGTTTGTTAAATTAATTTTAGAAATGAATAGAAATTTATTTATGGGTATTTGGCATGTTTATTTTATTCATATCTGTTGAATTGCATTTATTAAATTTAACTGTTAATTTAATTAATTTATTGCGTATAAATTTACAATTAAAATTTATTTGTTTGTATATGAACTGCTACTTAACAGTTATATAATTTATTACTGAATATAGACTGTAGATTAATAGCTGTTAAATTTAATCTGAATAAAATTGCCAGTCATTACCTGTTATATATTATCAAATATAAATTGTTATTGATTGATATTGCTTGATGATTGTGATTGGATGATGGGTGATGTTGATGGATGTTTTATTGTATATCATTAAATTGCAAATTATCATGCATATTTCCTTTCATTCGGGATTGTGGTTTGAAATGATATATAACCGCAAAATTTTATATTTTTAAATTGCGGATTGAAATGATAAATATCCGTATCACTTGACCATAGGATAGAAAATTTTATACAGGCACCGCGGTCTATATATAACTATTTTAATGTGATTTCTATGGTTTGGATGGAATACGGTTTCTAATAATCTTAAATTTTATATTGTATAAATATTATTCTTCCATATATATACATATGAAGTTGAAAATTTTGAAATTAAAAGGTGTATAAAAATCTTTATTTAAAAATGGAAGAAAATTAAGAAAATGGAGTTTAATAATTTATATCATATGTTTAAATGTTAAGTTTGGAAATTTTAAGATATGATATTTATAATTGGATATTTCCCAAAATAAATTGAAATGAATATTCTAGTATAATTTGAATTGGGAAAATATATATATTTTATTACTAGAAATTGAAGTCTTATTATTTATGGATTTTATGTGAATATTCAAGACTAATTAATAGAACAATTGATCCGTTGAAAGAATAAAATCCAATTTTAGTTTGAAATATTGTTACTCAAAATGGGTATACGTATATATAAATAAATTGAAGTGGTTTTGGAACTTGAGAGAGATAATATAAATTTTGGTTTAGACTTTAATAAAGAAATGTATTTGTAAAGCCATGAGAACTATTTTCTTTACAAAGTAACATTTAAGTTAAACCATTTAATTCATATACCGTTGAATGTCCAAACCATTCAAGTTTTTTTATAGAAGTTATGGTTTTAAATTATGATGTTCAAAATATTATGATTTGAAAATATTTGATTTTCAGACGTTATGAAGTTAAAGCATTATGATTTTGGAAAAGAATTATATTTGGGATAAGTGATAAAATATGGTTTTGGGTTTTGAAATGATATCGTATTCATGGTTATGAAATGGAATGTTTATTCTGATTTTTAAAGTATAACCTATTTTTAAATGACCGCGGTGTTATAATAACGATGGGTTGGCAAAGAGACCGGGATCGGATATGGACATACTCTCCATCGATACCGAAAACCACTTTGACTAACCGTGTACGCGGTGGAGATTCCAGAATGAAGTAGGTGGTGGTGACGTTTCCTGTAAGGTAAATACGTGGACCCGACTCCCGTGAGTTGGCATAAGGTGGCTAAAACAGGAGCGATTCTCAGGCCAATGAGGTCATTCCTCTGATCGGACCCTCCTCTTCGATATTATACTTTGATTTTGGATTGATTCAGTGGCCACTTCTTTATTTTGATTTTGGGGAGTTAGTCCGAGGTGGGCGGTAACTGCGGCTACGCGTTTCCACCAGCCTGGATAGCAATTGGTATATCTACCCTGGCATTGCCTAGTTGTGCCGTGTCACCTACCATACCGAGCCTTTATTACGAGTTTCTATTTGTGTCGTACCTATGGAGTATCCTCTGGTAGCTTCCCGATCAGGAGGTATTACGGTACTGTATAGACTATTGGCATTATTTGTGTTAAGGGCTATATGGGTAACCCCTTAACGCTATTAAAAGTAAGTTTATTTTATAAATAGACACTATTATAATAGCGCAATATACTACATAGTAAATAGTTTAACGGATCCTTAGGAGATGTAAATCCCGAACATCTCTTGAGTTACTGTACTCATATTTATTTCTGTTAATTTAACTCACATAAGATCTTTTGGTCTGACTCGAGTGTTTTTGTCTTTTCAAATTCGCTCGGGTCAGTCCGAGTGTTTCAGGATAGAAGACTTTAGCTTTGAAGGACGAAGACGAAGGAGTCGTATTATTATTATCTATAGTATTGCACCACACTCATACTGTTCCGCTGCATTGATTGTATTGGTATGTGTAACTCTGATATTTATTGTATAAAGCAAATCAAGTATTTGTAAACTGTTTTGAACTGTATATTTATTATTATATTTTATCCTTCCGCTGTGAGATTCTATTTTGTTTTATTTCTTCTCTGTTTTTTTCTTATTTACCCCATAACAATCCGCCTTTGCGTATGCTTTGAATTGGCACGTGTGTCGGTTTAAAGTGTGCGAAAAGGCTGGATGTTACAGAGTTTTTCAGCTTATTGAAGATTTATTCTGAAGGATGAAGATGAAGATTTGATATATTATTACCATTATTAGTCCTGCTTCATGTTGTTTGCTGCATTATTTATTTATCTCTGATGTATATATAGAATTCTGATGAATGTTGTATAGATTATAATCAAATGTAAAATATAAACAGCTTCATGAACTGTTTATTTAATTATTATATTTTCTCGTTCCGTTGTGAGATTTCGGTTTTCTTCTTCTGTTCTTATTTTTCTTAATTAACCCTAATGGTTATCTATGTTCTGGATTGTTTGGATTGGACATATGTGGATTATTGTCGATTTAAACATTCTGAAATGTGGGTCGTCGCAGTTGGTATTAGAGCCAGGTTTCACGATAACCTTGGCATTGTGGGGTAACTCATTAGAGATGGGGTCAGTAGCACCTGGGAATGATTTTGAGTGTATTAATAGATATGAGCACGTATTTGTTAGTGAATATGAAATGTTTTATATCGTGTCGGCTTATCGATTGAGTTTTATGAATTCCGGTTGGTACGGGAAGTACAACCGTATGGATAGGGATTTCTAAACTCTTAGATAAAGTAAACCAACATGGTATTATTTTTAAATTGGATAAATGAAATAATTTTACCCTGATTATATTTTATATATAAAGAAATAATTTTTCAGAAATGATTATGGTATATATAGTGTGGATTAGTTGTTAGAAATGATAATACTGATCATTATCGTTTATTGTTTGAATAGTCAATATTCTTAAACTATTAGCTATTAAATGATTATAAGGAAATGAAAATGTTTGTAACGACACAGGATTTTTAGTAATTAAAATTTGAATATTTAATTTATTTTAAATATTAAGAAGTGAATTTATAAGTCGAATAAATTTTATTTCGAATAATTTGATTTAATTGGATAATTAAATCGATAATTTAATATGTTAAATTATGGAAATAATTGAAAATTGGGTTAAATATGATTGAAAATGATTTTTAAAATTTTATTTTATCATATTGAAGTTAGAACGATATTTTAGAACTTTTAAAATCGAATTAAAAGTTAATTTGTGAAAATTGAATATTCTAATATTTAATCGACTAGTGAAATTAGTCAATTTTTGAACAGTCTCAGAATTGGACGAGACCAGTTCCATTGGATCCGTAATAGTTAGTTATTACCGGATTTCAAATTTCGTAGCAATCGGAGTTATCGTTTGATCGTAGCAGCTCGAAACGCATCGAATTATTTTTAATATTAATTTGGCGAGTTAAAATAGCCATTTTTTAAAAAGTCTCGGATTTCGACAAAACTAGTTTCATCGGATCCGTAATGTGATATTATTGTAAGGTTTCAAATTTCGTGTCAATTGGATTTACCGTTTGTCCAGTACAAATTAAAACGCCTAGAAAATCGTTTAAATCAGTTTAATTTAAATCGATCGTTTATAGCCATAACTCGCACAGATGTCCGAATTAGCTTTCGAAACCTATTCCATTATGTCCGGAACGTGGGGTAAACCCTAGAAACGCTGGTTACGGCGCGTGAATCGGAGTTCGAAATTTCCGGAATGAATAGTGTTTCGTTCGTTTCCTATAAATAGGCCTTAAATTCACAAAAAAATAAGAAAATTTATAAAACCCTAATTTCTATTAACCAGCCGCCGTTCACTTTCATCAATGGCCGAAAGTTGATAACCTTCTCCTCCAATTTTCTCTCAATCCATCAAGTATTAGCAAAAAGTGTCAACTAACAAATTGTAGAGGGTGGTGAGTACGTGATATCCAACGGTTATGACCGTCAATGGCATGACGAATTGGCGGCAAATCGAGGTGGAAGGGGGCCGATTGCGCACGCGTTTTCTGATGATAGGGGGGGCCGAGCTCCTTGCTCCTCTGACCGATGGTGGCTTGCTTCTTGGCCTTCGACGTGGTATACTTGGATCGAGTTCTAAGTGTTCGGTTAGTTTGCAAAAATTTAAACCCTAATTGAAGCTATGGGTTTCGGTCTCGTGTTCGATCTGTAGAGGAGATCGCGTGAGGGAAGAAAAGGTTGGAGGGCCGTGATTTGCTAGGTTGTGACGAACGGTCTTGATGAGATGAAGGTTAAAATTATAATTAAAATGTTGTAATTATTAAGTTAAAATCGTGTGTAAACTTTGAAAATTCATAACTTTTTCATACGAGGTCGAAAACGCGTGAAACAAGAAGCGTTGGAATCGTATGGACGAGCACTATGCGATGAAATTGGATTGGAGTCGTTTGGAGTTAGTGAGAATTTCGGGTAAAATTAAACGTCCGTTTAATTTTATTCGAAATAAATCGCTAAAACGAAATTGAAATCAAGGTGAGAACTTCTCACTCAATCGAATCGGTTTCGATTTTATTTTAAATAGTTAGATTTAAAATATCTGAATGCATGTTTGAATGATGATTGTTATCTATTGATTGTTAAAATAGACATTATACGCCGTTAGTAAGCGGATGTTATTTATTAAAAACATATACCGCGAATATTTCATAAACAATGAAATTGGTATTATATATATTAGCAGTATATATATATATATATATTGGCATATGTATATATTGCAGTTATTGATTTCCCGCATTTTTTTTAGCGGATGAGACCCTATTGCGCCATCTATTAAGCGGATAATATTTTAAATCCCATATACCGCGATAATTCCGTACTGGAGCGGAATTGGTATTGTGCTAATGTTTGTGGATGCAGGAAAACAGGTTGGAGGGATCCAACTGGATTCCTCAACAGTATTTATTTGATTTCAGATATTTTGATATTTGATGGATTATCATATCGATATATGATGTCGTTGTTGTCGTGATTGACTATTTGGTATGTAGCATCACTGGACCAAATTTTGGAATTTTAAAATTGTTTTTAAAGTGATTTTTGAAAATATACGTTTATAAAATGTTTTGGAATTGATCCATTATAAATAAATAAATAAACGTTATAAATCTTAATATTACAAAAATTATGATTTTTGAGAAATATAGTAAAAAAACTGATTTTTGAAAATATGATGCTAATGTTGTTAACGTAGTATATTCACGTTTTTGAATAGTGAATAATATGTTAAAGAAATTGTTTTGAACGTGATGTTTTAAATAGAATTAAAACGATCTAACGATGTTTTTAAATGTGTTGAGATTCGAAACCATAGATTTCAACATTCATTGTTGAAATAGACGTTTTCGAGAAATAGAAGGAAATGGTGGACTATGACACTGTTGTTATAGTAAATGATTTCCGAAAGGAAATGTTTTGCATAGTATTGGGATTTATATATCTACTTTAATTTCGAATCCCTATACTAGTGATTTTGGGTTGTCGTAACGATGTTTTACGCAACATTCGTTTTGGCCCAAATAAATATGTTTGAGAGAATGATTTCCTTAAAGAATGAAATATATACTTAATCTCGATTTAAGTATATTGAACATTTTCCAAGTGTTGAAAATAAATGGATTTGGGAATTACTTATTAAATAGGTATGGAAATGTCTTCCAATATAAAGTGAATATTTTGAGAATTTATCTCTTTAAAGATAAATTGAAATGAATAATTGAAATTGGATATCAGTAGATATTGTGAAATATAAATTCACTAAGGAATTTATAAAAGAAAAGGAGAATTTGTCTAAAAATAAATATTGATTTATTTTTGAAGTGTGAAAATTTTATATCTTGTAAAGATATTTTGGAAAATAAATAATTTGGAAATTATTTGGAATCTGGTGATGTTGTGCATATCCATTGATAGTTCAATAACCGACTATCAATATTTCCCTTTGAATGGGTATTTGATGTGATTTGCTTGAATTTGAATGCCACACTTATTTTTGAATAAGCGCTCACTATTCGGGTTAACCGGGAAAGGACCATGGGGTCGTATAACCCATTCCGAATAGTGATACGACGTAATGGATAACATTGAAGATCGGTGTTGAAGACCCGGTATTTGCGAGAGCGATAAGATGACCTGTCGATTGACTCTGCACCGAGTTGCTCCGGTATAGAGTTCTCCATATGTGATGGTGAATCCGATCAGGATTGTGAATATCCGGATTGCAAGGACTTCTTTGTAAGTGCCTTCGGTTCTGTTCGAGCCCGGAACAGACTTGTATGGATTGTATGTCTGACATTACAAATTGAGATATAAAGCCGATTTCTTTCAAATATATTTCTGTTGGTGGCGGAGAATTTATTCTTTTAGATTAACACCCTTCTCTGAGACGTACGAGCTCAGAGGTTATGTAGTTGAAGGTTATCATCGATATATTCCCAATTTGGTAATGTGACATGCTGAGTGTTGCTGTGAAATGATCATTGTGTTGATTATTTGTGATAGGATCATTTGTTTGACCGTCTATCCTGGTGATCATTTCTATGATCATTTGTTGACCCAAAGCATGGCTTTTGTATAAAGTATGTTTTTGTGGACGTGACTTCGTCGAGCCTCACACCCCGGAATGGTCAAAACAGGAAAGATGCAGCAAGGTTATGAGGGGTAGCGCCCTTTAGGATATGTGCATTTCCTTCTGGAAAAGAGTGGTATCATGGTATGGAGCCCAGATACTTACTCATGTTGAAAACACTTTATGATTGTGTGAATTGATTGCGAGCGCTCGGTTGAAAGGTCCCAAAGGACCGGGGGATGGCATATTCGGTCAGTTGTTACTCAGTTAGGGGTAACCCGGCCTTGTGTTGGTAGAGATCCGGTTTGGTTCTCGGAGATGTCCATCCAGAGGCATTCTCATGTGGCAATGGGAAGTTCCTTGGCCTGATCATTCGTTGGAAATCCAAAGAAACAATACGATCTTGTACGGTATTAGTTGTAGAACCTATCATTCACTTATGGTGGCGCCCCACTGTTTGGATGGTAGTTATAGTAGGCATACGATAATGGTCGTATGTTGGCTAAGATTTATATTCTACTTTTGAAATGAATTTTTCCTACACTATGCACTAGTAATAATATCAAATGTTCTTTTTAATGCGTATCAAGCATCTTTGACTATCATAAGGAGAAATCTCCTCCGATTCTGCGTTTGCGTTGTGTGTGTGTGCGGGAGGCCTTATGGTAGTCTCATTTTTAAAAGCATTGCGAATTGACTTTAAAAATATTCCTCTATTTTGATTTTAAAGATAAATAAACTGTTTTGAGTTCTCGCACCAGTCACATGACCGACTCGGAGTTTATTGTTTTCCTTCCTAAACTCTGGGTGCCCACCAATTTCTACACGGGCAGTCAAGAGTTAGGTTTATCAGGATATTCAGGATATTCTGGAGTTGCTGGAGGGAAGATGGATGGCATGGCGTATTATTAGTATATAGTATTTCTTTTCCACTGTTGATGTTGTTTGTTGTTGTACACTCTGATGTAATGTAATGTGATGTGATGTAATATAATAACTGATATAGTTCTTTGTTTAAAGATTATTCATTTATTTATTATATGTTGTTCCGCTGCGAATTGTGAGATTCTGATGTTGTTCAGTTGTTTTCTGTTCCGTTCTATTTTCTTTCTGTTCTTTCTATTTTCTTTCCTCCCTATTTTCTATTTTCTTTTCCCTATCTTTTCCGTCTTTTTCTTTTTCTTAAAACCCTAAGTGTTCGGTTTTCCGTCGTTCGATTGCTCGGCAGTCGATAAAGTGAGTATCGATGTTGAATTTTTGAAAGACGAAGAATCGGGTCCTTACAATGTGGTATCGGAGCATATGGTTAAGCGACAACCATGGTTCTGTTGGGTATTACTCATTAGAGATAGAGTCAGCAGTACTCTAGAATGAGTTTGAGTGTAATAATAGCTATGAGAGCGTATTTGTTAATGAATATAAAATTGTTTTATATTGTGATGATTGGTTTTTTGAGTGGTATATAGATTCTGGTTAATACGAGTAATTAACGTTGTTGATAGGGATCTCTAAACACTTGTATAGAACAATTCGACACAATATTGTTTTAAATTGGGTAAATGAAATAATTTTACCTTGATTATATTTTATATATAAAGAAATAATTTTTTAGAATTATTAAAGTGTATATAAGTTGATTGTTTAGATGTTTGAATAATCTAAGTAAAAGAAGAATTGTATAAGCAAAATAAATTATAAGAATTGAATTATAATTAAAGTTATTTACAATTGTGAAATAAACTTATATATATATAAGAAGTGAAACTATATGAATATATTTATGAATATGAGTTGAAAATAAAAATGAATTTAAAGTTAAATGGAAAATTTACTTTAGAATTGAAATCTGAATTGATTTATAAGTGGGAATTTAAGTTAAGTAAAGCCAAATAATGTTTGAAATAAAGTATAACTTAAGAGATGATTGAATGAAGTTGATATCGGTATCAAAGTAAATTAATAAAGTTATGTGATAGATATGAACTTGAGTTATATAAATGAAATTCAACTTTTGTAATTGAATTGAATGAATGGATCAAATGTAAATCAATTGAATGTAAATTAAGTTGATATGAAATAATGGATGTAAGTGTTAATTCATTAAATTCTAATATTATTAGAAGTTGAAAGATTGAATGAAAATCAATTTAATTAAACCAATTGATAAGCAAAGGAATTTGGTTGTAATTAATATATATATTGGTTGTTAGTTGATTGATTGTATATAATTCATTAAGTGTTAATGAAATTGGAAGCTAAAGAAATTGGAATTCAATTGGAAGTTAAGTGAATCTTAAATAAAATTGAATTTGATTTGGAAGTGAACCAACTTGAATATAAATTAGTGAATATAAACTAATTGAAAATGAATGTTGGTAAGAACATCCACTATTAATGAATCAAATGTGATTAAATTGAAAACCATTTCGTTGAATATTAATGAGAATATGAATGAATATTAATTGGTTATGGATGATAGTTGGTTGATGTTTGCATTTGTTGTTTTGTTTCATTTTCTATGTTAGCATGTATAGTTATTATGTTGCTATATGATGTATATTGATACTATTGTCTATATGCATGATTCTCATGTTGTTTGTTGAGTGTTTAGTAGGTGCGGATCGCGTTTGCTTCGCATTTGGAGCTCGCTCTCGCGCTATATTAGCCATATATGCTCGCTAATAAAATATAAGGTACATATCTCGGATTACATATCGTACTTTTACACTTTTTCCCTTTGGGATGCCTCATTACTTGATGAGATGTATATTTGTGATATATATACTGTCATTTTTTTTTCGGATCGAGCCGCGCAAAGGAGACTATGGCGAATTTTTCCGGAAATTTAAGGCGTTAGAAAAAATTTAAGAAAATTGAAAATTTTTGAAAACTTTAACTTTGATTAAGAAGTTGAAAGTTAAACAATAGTAGTTGTTTTTGAAAAGATAACTAAGTATGATTTGAAACTTAGTAAAGTTTTGTAAGAAGTTTGATTATGAATTTTTGGAAAGTTAATAGATTATGTAACTTTTCTTACTTGTTAATTTCGAGGACGAAATTCTTTTAAGGGGGGAAGATTGTAACGATCCAGGATTTTTAGTAATTAAAATTTGAATATTTAATTTATTTTAAATATTAAGAAGTGAATTTATAAGTCGAATAAATTTTATTTCGAATAATTGGATTTAATTGGATAATTAAATCGATAATTTAATATGTTAAATTATGGAAATAATTGAAAATTGGGTTAAATATGGTTGAAAATGATTTGTAAAATTTTATTTTATCATACTGAAGTTAGAACGATATTTTAGAACTTTTAAAATCGAATTAAAAGTTAATTTGTGAAAATTGAATATTTTAATATTTAATCGACTAGTGAAATTAGTCAATTTTTGAACAGTCTCAGAATTGGACGAGACCAGTTCCATTGGATCCGTAATAGTTAGTTATTACCGGATTTCAAATTTCGTAGCAATCGGAGTTATCCTTTGGTCGTAGCAGCTCGAAACGCATCGAATTATTTTTAATATTAATTTGGCGAGTTAAAATAGCCATTTTTCAAAAAGTCTCGGATTTCGACGAAACCAGTTTCATCGGATCCGTAATGTGGTATTATTGTAAGGTTTCAAATTTCGTGTCAATTGGATTTACCGTTTGTCCGGTACAAATTAAAACGCCTAGAAAATCGTTTAAATCGGTTTAATTTAAATCGATCGTTTATAACCACAACTCGCACAGATGTCCAAATTAGCTTTCGAAACCTGTTCCATTGTGTCCGAAACACGGGGTAAACCCTAGAAACGCTGGTTACGGCGCGTGAATCGGAGTTCGGAATTTCCGGAATGAATAGTGTTTCGTTCGTTTCCTATAAATAGGCCTTAAATTCACAAAAAAATAAGAAAATTTATAAAACCCTAATTTCTATTAACCAGCCGCCATTCACTTTCATCAATGGCCGAAAGTTGATAACCTTCTCCTCCAATTTTCTCTCAATCCATCAAGTATTAGCAAAAAGTGTCAACTAACAAATTGTAGAGGGTGGTGAGTACGTGATATCCAACGGTTATGATCGTCAATGGCATGACGAATTGGCGGCAAATCGAGGTGGAAGGGGGCCGGTTGCGCACGCGTTTTCTGATGATAGGGGGGCCGAGCTCCTTGCTCCTCTGACCGATGGTGGCTTGCTTCTTGGCCTTCGACGTGGTATACTTGGATCGAGTTCTAAGTGTTCGGTTAGTTTGCAAAAATTTAAACCCTAATTGGAACTATGGGTTTCGGTCTCGTGTTCGATCTGTAGAGGAGATCGCGTGAGGGAAGAAAAGGTTAGAGGGCCGTGATTTTCTAGGTTGTGACGAACGGTCTTGATGAGATGAAGGTTAAAATTATAATTAAAATGTTGTAATTATTAAGTTAAAATCGTGTGTAAACTTTGAAAATTCATAACTTTTTCATACGAGGTCGAAAACGCGCGAAACAAGAAGCGTTGGAATCGTATGGACGAGCACTACGCGATGAAATTGGATTGGAGTTGTTTGGAGTTAGTGAGAATTTTGGGTAAAATTAAACGTCCGTTTAATTTTATTCGAAATAAATCGCTAAAACGAAATTGAAATCAAGGTGAGAACTTCTCACTCAATCGAATCGGTTTCGATTTTATTTTAAATAGTTAGATTTAAAATATCTGAATGCATGTTTGAATGATGATTGTTATCTATTGATTGTTAAAATAGACATTATACGCCGTTAGTAAGCGGATGTTATTTATTAAAAACATATACCGCGAATATTTCATAAACAGTGAAATTGGTATTATATATATTAGCAATATATATATATTGGCATATGTATATATTGTAGTTATTGATTTCCCGCATTTTTTTTAGCGGATGAGATCCTATTGCGCCGTCTATTAAGCGGATAATATTATAAATCCCATATATCGCGATAATTCCGTACTGGAGCGGAATTGGTATTGTGCTAATGTTTGTGGATGTAGAAAAACAGGTTCGAGGGATCCAACTGGATTCCTCAACAGTATTTATTTGATTTCAGATATTTTGATATTTGATGGATTATCATATCGATATATGATGTCGTTGTTGTCGTGATTGACTATTTGGTATGTAGCATCATTGGACCAAATTTTGGAATTTTAAAATTGTTTTTAAAGTGATTTTTGAAAGTATACGTTTATAAAATGTTTTGGAATTGATCCATTATAAATAAACAAATAAACGTTATAAATCTTAATATTACAAAAATTATGATTTTTGAGAAATATAGTAAAAAAAACTGATTTTTGAAAATATGATGCTAATGTTGTTAACGTAGTATATTCACGTTTTTGAATAGTGAATAATATGTTAAAGAAATTGTTTTGAATGTGATGTTTTAAATAGAATTAAAACGATCTAACGATGTTTTTAAATGTGTTGAGATTCGAAACCATAGATTTCAACATTCATTGTTGAAATAGACGTTTTCGGGAAATAGAAGGAAATGGTGGACTATAACACTGTTGTTATAGTAAATGATTTCCGAAAGGAAATGTTTTGCATAGTATTGGGATTTATATATCCACTTTAATTTCGAATCCCTATACTAGTGATTTTGGGTTGTCGCAACGATGTTTTACGCAACATTCGTTTTGGCCCAAATAAATATGTTTGAGAGAATGATTTCCTTAAAGAATGAAATATATACTTAATCTCGATTTAAGTATATTGAACATTTTCCAAGTGTTGAAAATAAATGGATTTGGAAATTACTTATTAAATAGGTATGGAAATGTCTTCCAATATAAAGTGAATATTTTGAGAATTTATCTTTTTAAAGATAAATTGAAATGAATAATTGAAATCGAATATCAGTAGATATTGTGAAATATAAATTCACTAAGGAATTTATAAAAGAAAAGGAGAATTTGTCTAAAAATAAATATTGATTTATTTTTGAAGTGTGAAAATTTTATATCTTGTAAAGATATTTTGGAAAATAAATAATTTGGAAAATTATTTGGAATCTGGTGATGTTGTGCATATCCATTGATAGTTCAATAACCGACTATCAATATTTCCCTTTGAATGGGTATTTGATGTGATTTGCTTGAATTTGAATGCCACACTTATTTTTGAATAAGCGCTCACTATTCGAGTTAACCGGGAAAGGACCATGGGGTCGTATAACCCATTTCGAATAGTGATACGACGTAATGGATAGCATTGAAGATCGGTGTTGAAGACCCGGTATTTGCGAGAGCGATAGGATGACCTGTCGATTGACTCTGCACCGAGTTGCTCCGGTATAGAGTTCTCCATATGTGATGATGAATCCGATCAGGATTGTGAATATCCGGATTGCAAGGACTTCTTTGTAAGTGCCTTCGGTTCTGTTCGAGCCCGGAACAGACTTGTATGGATTGTATGTCTGACATTACAAATTGAGATATAAAGCCGATTTCTTTCAAATATATTTCTGTTGGTGGCGGAGAATTTATTCTTTTAGCTTAACACCCTTCTCTGAGACGTACGAGCTCAGAGGTTATGTAGTTGAAGGTTATCAGCGATATATTCCCAATTTGGTAATGTGACATGCTGAGTGTTGCTGTGAAATGATCATTGTGTTGATTATTTGTGATAGGATCATTTGTTTGATCGTCTATCCTGGTGATCATTTCTATGATTATTTGTTGACCCAAAGCATGGCTTTTGTATAAATTTTGTTTTTGTGGACGTGACTTCGTCGAGCCTCACACCCCGGAATGGTCAAAACAGGAAAGATGCAGCAAGGTTATGAGGGGTAGCGCCCTTTAGGATATGTGCATTTCCTTCTGGAAAAGGGTGGTATCATGGTATGGAACCCAGATACTTACTCATGTTGAAAACACTTTATGATTGTGTGAATTGATTGCGAGCGCTCGGTTGAAAGGTCCCAAAGGACCGGGGGATGGCATATTCGTCAGTTGTTACTCAGTTAGGGGTAACCCGGCCTTGTGTTGGTAGAGATCCGGTTTGGTTCTCGGGGATGTCCATCCAGAGGCATTCTCATGTGGCAATGGGAAGTTCCTTGGCCTGATCATTCGTTGGAAATCCAAAGAAACAATACGTACGGTATTAGTTGTAGAACCTATCATTCACTTATGGTGGCGCCCCACTGTTTGGATGGTAGTTATAGTAGGCATACGATAATGGTCGTATGTTGGCTAAGATTTATATTCTACTTTCGAAATGAATTTTTCCTACACTATGCACTAGTAATAATATCAAATGTTCTTTTTAATGCGTATCAAGCATCTTTGACTATCATAAGGAGAAATCTCCTCTGATTCTGCGTTTGCATTGTGTGTGTGTGCGGGAGGCCTTATGGTAGTCTTATTTTTAAAAGCATTGCGAATTGACTTTAAAAATATTCCTCTATTTTGATTTTAAAGATAAATAAACTGTTTTGAGTTCTCGCACCAGTCACATGACTGACTCGGAGTTTATTGTTTTCCTTCCTAAACTCTGGGTGCCCACCAATTTCTACACGGGCAGTCAAGAGTTAGGTTTATCAGGATATTCAGGATATTCTGAAGTTGCTGGAGGGAAGATGGATGGCATGGCGTATTATTAGTATATAGTATTTCTTTTCCGCTGTTGATGTTGTTTGTTGTTGTACACTCTGATGTAATGTAATGTAATGTGATGTAATATAATAACTGATATAGTTCTTTGTTTAAAGATTATTCATTTATTTATTATATGTTGTTCCGCTGCGAATTGTGAGATTCTGATGTTGTTCAGTTGTTTTCTGTTCCGTTCTATTTTCTTTCTGTTCTTTCTATTTTCTTTCCTCCCTATTTTCTATTTTCTTTTCCCTATCTTTTCTGTCTTTTTCTTTTTCTTAAAACCCTAAGTGTTCGGTTTTCCGTCGTTCGATTGCTCGGCAGTCGATAAAGTGAGTATCGATGTTGAATTTTCGAAAGACGAAGAATCGGGTCCTTACATTGTTTAAATGTGATTTATAAAATATAAATTGCAAGTAAAGTAAATATAAAGTTGAGAATTTGAGAAGTTTAAATTCCGGTGTTTCTGAAAAGGTTTTCAAGGTTTGGAAAATAATATTAGTATTGTTTAAATGTATATAAAAATACATATTGTTTTCAATAAATTTTAAAAGGAATGATTTCAGTACTCCCCTCTTCTTTCGCTTGAAAATAATTTCGATAATGGCTGCGCAGCATCATCGACGTTCATTTTCGAGTGTCAAAGTGGGGGAGATTTTTGAGAAGCTTTGCTATGAAATTGTTTTAACAAACAGATTTTGGTTTGAACTCCAAAAGTATGATTTGATATATGAAAGAGATAGGTATATATACTTATTTCAAATGATTTAAAATGTACCCGGTGTTTAAAATTTTAAGTTCTATTAATTAATAATTTTCAAATTATTTGAATGAAATGAAATATTGAATAACCAAACCTTATATAATAAGAGAATCAGGAAATCTATGCTAAATGTTTTGAGAAACCTTAGAGTTGAAGTTCTAACTCTTAAAATTGAAAGTAAAGAAAATTTAAACAAATTAAAATAGTGAACATTCCAATTAAGTAAAATGAATCAGATTAATTTTGTATAATACCAGAATGCATTCTAATAACATATAATAAGACTTACCAAATTTTAAAAGTTAAAATGGTGATTTGGTTATGCAATGGGAGGTATTATACAAATAAACAAACTTAAAAGTAATTAAGATGTATATAATGGAAATTTAGTTGTAATAATAAATGCTATATAGTTAATTAGTATATTACGAAATGATTGATGACCAAATGGAATAAGTAAGTGGACTTAAGAAAGAAGGCAAATGAATCAAATAATATCTTTGTAAATGGGTTATAGAATTAAATATAAATTTGTAAAGAAATTGTGAACTTGAATTTGTAGCTTTTGAGATAATTATAAACTTAGATAAAGTCCAACTTCTTATATATGACTTTTATATAAAGATTATAAACTAAATTGATGATTAATAAAATGTTACATAAATAAATCTGTTATTGAAGGAAATTATGAAAATGAACGTAAATCAATTGAAACAAATGAATCGAATAATTGAATGGAAATTAAGTAAATGTAAACAAAGGAATTTGGTATAGCTAAGGATCAATTGGAAAAGGAAATTGAATTGAATTAAATTATATAAAATGTTTAAATTGAACTTAAGTAAGCAAATTCTATGGAATGATGTTTAAGAAATGATAGTATAAAAGAATATGCTATGTAAAGAAATGGATATGCTAAGTAAATAGGGGATATGAATAATGCATTCTGAATAATTGATTGTAAATGAAATGAAGGTAAGTAAAAGATATTTAATGTAGATGAATTGAATAGAAATCTATTGAAAGGTAATGTGTAAGTTGTACGTATATTATTTATCCGCATAACGATTTGATCTAGATTCGGGGACAGAACTTCGAGATAACGTATATCGATCCGGGTTAGGATCTTTTACTCAATCCTCGACGGCGAACCCTGAATATGGATTTTTGATTGATTCTGGAATTCTTTATCATAGTATATGGCTGTGCAAGGAGAACAATGATTTCTGATCAAGGAACCAGATCTGAGTCCGCACTAGAGAACCGTATAAACGATACTAGTTCTGAAGTAAATTGTTTGATCGAGTGAGCGATCAGATTTGATATTGTGTATGGATGAAATATGTATATCATACGGGCGTAAGTAAAGAAGATATTAGAAATTGAAAATGCAAAATATAAAATGAATTTAAATTATATGATTGGATATCATCGGTAAATAAGATGCAGGTATTTAGAATCAAGAAAAATTTGGATGATCCGACAAAAAGATACATGTTTATTTTGTCATTGGATTTGATGGTTATATGACTGAGCCACTTGGCTTTTATTTTCTTTTGTTTGTTTGGGGCTCGTAGTGGCATTTTGTAGTTGTTTCGATCGAGCCGCGCAAAGGATACTACCGAAATTTTTTGTAAATACGGGTGTTAGAAAAATTTTGAAGTTTTAAAATTGTTATAACTTGCTTTGATAACTAACTTTTGTTTTTTGTAAGCCGATCGGAGTAGCATAGTAGAAATATGGTAAAATTTTTCTATTGGATTTTATGTTTTATAAGTTGATAGTTTTTGAAACATATTAAATGATAAATTCTTTACTTAACGTCTTTACGAGGACGAAAAGTTTTAAGTGGGGAGATTGTAACGACCCATAATTTTTAGCTATTTTAAATTATTAGATTTGATATAATTATTGAATAAAAATGGTTAGAGAAAAAAATTTAACGATTTTGAATATAAGTTATTGGGTATAAACTTGATTAAATTTTTTGAATAAACGAATTTTGAAGTTTTGGCGACAACGAGAGTGAAATGAAATTATATATATTGACTGGGTTTATAATCAATAACTGAAGTTGAATAATAATTGTGAATTATTTAGATAGAAATAAAATAATGTTGATAACTGGAATTAATTTTAAATCCAATATTGAAATTTATTGAATATTGAAGAATTAAATAGTTTAAATTTAATATTGCAATTATTTGAATAATTGAAATTTGAATTTAATATGATTGAAAATGATATCGAAAGTTGATGTAAATTTTATTTAAACAACAGTGAAGACTGTTAACAATTAAAATTGAATTTAAAAGTGAATAATTAGAAATTGGAAATTTTATATTATAACCGAGACGTTAAAATAGCGATCCAAGGCACAGTCTCGGATTTGGACGAAACTAGTTCCATCAAATCCGTAATAGTGTATTATTATCGGATTTCAACTTTCCTAGCGTTTGGATTTATCGTTTGGTCGTATAGGACGGAAACGCGTTGAATTTAATGTCGAAAATTTAATATTTTAATTGAGCTCAAAAAACTATCTTCCACATACGATCAAATTGGGCCTTGAAAATGTTCCATTGTATTTGAAATAGGTGTAAAACATTATAAACGCCAAGCGGCACGCTTAGTTTGGATTTCGTCTGGAAAATGTTGAAAACAATATTAAATAATATGTTTTCACGTCTATAAATATGCTGCACAGTAAACCCTAGCCTAAGAGATAAACGCAGCTGTGCCTCTACTCAAACAATGGCCGAAAATAGCCTCCTTTCTTCCCCGATTTCTAATCAGTCCATCGAGAATTAGCTGAAAGTTTCAACTAAGAAATTGAAGAGCATCACGAGATCTTGCAACCCAACGGTGGAGATCGCCTGAAGTTCATCGTAGACGCCGCAATATGGCCGCGTTCATCATTAGATTCATGGGCGTTTTCTTGTTGTCGATGGCACTAAGCGAAGCCGCACTTGGCATGGGGATCGAGGAGGGTAAGGCGCATGACGTAGTGCCCCCTGATCAAATTATAGTGAACGATGGAGGATGCGGCCATCGGGGAGTCGATCGTGTTTTGGGTTTCATACGTGCGTGTTTTCTTCTATATCATGCATTTGGGAAGAAGGCAGTGAGCGTCCTTGATTTCCTCGAGCTAGGATGTGCGGCCCTGATTTGTCTACGTTAATAAAAAAGTTGTAAATTTATTATTTAATAATTTGTGCAATCTTCTAAAATGCGTATCTTCCGCATATAAGGTCGAAATTGGACGAAACCAGATACGTTGGAATTGCTGCGATGTGCACTACGTCATGGAGCTGATTTAGAGTCTTTTGGAGCTAATTAAAATTTTAGGTTATATCGAACGTCGTTCGATTTGATTTAAAATTGAAAACTCAAGGTGAGTGTTTTATAATGCTCACAAGGTACTAGAATATTTTTATGCTAGTTAAGTTTGAAATTATGAAGTGATATAAATTTATTGATCATTGTTTAATAAATTATCATTGGATTAACTATAGAAATTAAAATTGACAGTTAGATCTAAAATTGGAATTTAATTGCCAGTAAAATACCCGATAATAATAACTAAGAAATTATTGTGAATTATATTGACTGTTTGGATGATTAATTGCGATGGATGCTATTGATTGATATTTTGGATGATTTGGATGTTTGTTCTGATATTCCTATTATCGCCCTGTATAATATTTACAGTATATAAACTATAAATTGAATTATTTCGAACAAATTAAGAAATAGGGTTAAACGTAATATATCTATGACATTGTAATTTGGATTGAAATGATGTACATCCACCCTGAAATTAAATTAAAATAATTGATAACTTGGCCATATGATAGAAAACTATATACGGACACTGGATTGGTTAAATTAAATGATTTTAAAATTTTGATTTGAAATTATTTAAATGGTTTTGATTTCAAAGAAATAAAAAAAATCAAATTTACAGAAATCAAATTATTTTCGAACTTGAGCTCGGAATGTTGAAATTTAAATTTGGTAAATGAAATGTCTTAAATAATTGAGTTGGGATTTTAAGTTTTAATCAAATTATGATTTAAATTTCAGAAATTGATTTGATTTAAAGGATGGGACTTTTATTCGAACTTTGAATTTTACTAAGTAAAAGTATTTGAAAATTTGAATTAGATATGGAAGGTTAATTTGATTTTAGTGTTTTGCATCGATATTTGAAAATCGAGCTTGAAATCGATAAATTGAAACTGAATTAATTGGATTTGAAAGTGGAATTGAATTAATTTGAAATCCAAGTTGAAATTGATTTGAATCGAAATCGAAATTGAGTCGATTAAATAGGAATTGGAATTGATTTGAATTGGAAAGTTAGAATTGGACCGGTTTGACTTTGAAACTATTTTAAATTATTAATATTAAACTATTTAAAAGCTATCTTCTCAAATATACAAATTATTCTAGTTTTTTAAATTATTTTGCTATAGAAACCATTTTAACACTTAAACTATTTTTAACTATTTTAATTATTTAAACTATTTGAAAACTATTTTCTAAAAATTCAACTGATCAAAAGGGTGAAATGTTTACTTTCAAATCATGGATTTAAGTATGAATTGGGTAAATGAGATTACAACCTAAATTGAAATTCGAAACAATTTTGGAATTGAAATTGAGATATTAATGTGAAAAGGATTTTGAAATGAAATGGTATATTTTGAGTAAATATGATGATTTCGAATGGATTTGATTTTGAAGCGAATATGATATTTGATATCAAGTACGAATTTTTTTCGAATTGTGAAACAATCAAATGGTGTTTAAAATGACGTTTGGTTATTAAAGAGACCGGAGCTGGATATAGGCAAACTATCCATCGATATCGGAACCACTTTAACAACTATGTACGCGGAGGAGACTCCAAAATGAAATGGTTGGATTTGGCCTCTTTTGCTGAATTGGAAGAAAGAGAATGATGATGGATCAGCCTGGCACTTGTGCCAATTTGAAAGGACTAAAACAGGAGTCGTACCGGCTAAGTGGGCTAGCTATCCCGAGTGGATGCACTTCTTCCTATCACCATCATTTACATTTTGATTGATTGGTGCACACCCTCCGATTTTGTGGGAGTGTTGGACATGGTGGGCGATCATGGCTATGATGCTTTACCACCAGCTGGGAAGGGTAAACTTGTAGTATCCTACCTTGGTTATTGCCTCACATGCCTTGTCATACTTTTATCTCTAACAAGACCCATACGATTTTGGTTTAGTGTTGCGCTATCACGGCGTATCCCTGACTACCAATGTTCTTCTAGTGGTGTCAAATGCAAACTATATGCCAATGCTTAAAAACGCGTTAAGGAGGATTACTGTAAAGCCTTAATGCTAAGAAAAATATTTATTTTACTGACCATACATTATATATAGTGTATTCTACTATATATAAATATTTTGATGGATCCTTAAGAGGTGAAAAATCCCATAACATCTCTTGAGTTACTACACTCACAGTATACATGGGTAGGAGAAGTGAAATCCCGTAAACTTCTCTGACGCCACAACACTCATTTTATATGCAGTATCGATTTGACTCACATAAGAATATTTTAGTCCTGACTCGAGTGTTTTGCCTTTTCATTACGCTCCGATCCGCCCTGCCTTTTAGCTTATTGAAGATTTATTCTGGAGGACAAAGACGATGATTTGGTATATCATTGCTATTATTAGTCCTGCATCATGTTGTCTGCTGCATTATTTATTTATCTCTGATGTATATATATAACTCTAATGAATGTTGTATAGATTATAATCAAATGTAAGGTGACGTCCCGCAAATCCGTACCCCTTGAATCAACATTATTCTACCCTAATTGACTCAAGTGGAACAGAAATACGAACCATTGAGGTTAAAAGAAAAGAGATAGAAGAAGAAGAAACTAAACAATATCAGAATCTCACAGTCGCAGCGGAATAAAATATAATAGCAACTATATATCTTTACACAAAATGAAATCTATAACTGTTTATACAACATATCATCAGAGTAACTCATACATCAATCATCACATAACAGACATACCATACAACATAGCAGAGGATATATATATAGGTACATATAATACGTCTCGAACTCCAGCTCCTCTCCTGCTCCATAGCAACCTATCCTGAACATATAATACTCGGTCTGACCCGAGCATTATAACGAAATAACACCCGAGTCAGTCTGGAATACCAGCTGATAATAATGCACACAATTGATTATTAAAGTTTCAGAAAAATCCTTTTGAAAACAAAAGCATCTCGTAAGACCACGCCACAAATAAACATGTCGGGTTTTTACCTTACGATAGCTAAAACTCTTTTCATAGAAATCCTCTGATATTATAATAGGGTCTAATTACAAATACTTATAAAATAGCCGAAATTGTTACATTCATTAAATTCCAGCTACTAGCCACCGAAGTGGGTAATACAAACAAAACTCGTAAAAGGCTCGTAGGGAAAATGGATTTCCAACAATGACTAGGCACTGGGGTACCACCTGTCACAGTACGTGGTCTAGATCACAGTACCGAGGACTACTCCCTTCGTCCCCTGCAACACAAGACCGGAATCACCTATGGGCAATTCCGAATAAGATCACCCCGCGGTTGGGATCAGCAACCGCACCACTAAGCCGAAATAAAAAGGAACCTCTAGACAGGGATGACCTTACTCTCCAGTGGGGGCTACCCACGAAGCCTTGCTGCATATCCCCTGATTTTCAGTCATTCCCGGTTGATGAGGCTCGAGGCTTAACGTTACCTTTAGAACGTTTCACTTAGAATGCCCATCGTCCACCTGACGATGTCACGAAGCATTCGTCCATACAAGTCCGTCCCGGGTTCGAACGGAACCGAAGGCACTATTCCTACTACATCCATTTTGGAAATATCCTCAGGATTAGTAGCGACTAGCCCTTGCACTTCACTGCTCCATCTTCGACTCCGAAAAACGTTTTATCGCACGAAAACGTACAAACCGGATCGAAGTGGGTTTCAAGAAATAAATCTCGATCCCGGTCTCTTCGAAACGATCAACGCATTTGTCCAATATTGATAGTCGGTGATTTAACTATCAATTTATATTCATAAACATCCATAGCATCCATCACACAATAAATAATTCCCAAATTATTTATTTACCTCAAATATCTTTAAAAGATATATTACCAAATTTCCAAATCTCATTTGAAAACATTTCTCAAAATTCCTCCTTTACAAGGTAAATCATTTACCATATATTTCCATTGGAAATATCCAAGTTCAAAACAGTTTAGATTTAAAACAGTTAAAAACATTTTAATTTAAAGTATACTTTAAATAGATAAATTTACTACTAATTTTTTTATCAAAATATAATTCCAAAATATTTAAAGCAAAACTGTTTAAAAGATATAGCTTAATTTAAATTAAGGTTAAGTTATACTATATATTAAAATAAAGTGGTAAAAAGATTAACTCTTATTTCAATATACTTAGGTCAAAACTAGCTTTTAAAACAAATCCATTTGTAAACATAATTATTAAAATATTTATAAAATTTTACTATTTCTAATTTATAAAAAAAATCACTTTAAAATAATAATTTTTAAAACATTCTTTAAAATTAGTTTAGATTTTAAACTTTCTTTTTATAAAATCAATTTAAAACTCGAACTTGGATTTCCCTAGGAAATCTCATTTCTACTAAATCATCACAGAAATCCTTCTCACGATTTCTGTCCATTTATTAAATTAAGTTTTAGGGTTTTATAACATAAATTTATTTCCCAAAACTTCAACTAATAACATTTATCTTAATTATCATTCCAAATTTTAAAACTTCCAATTTACATTTTAAAATAGATTTCAGATTTTAATCCCTTTTAAATCCATTATTTAACAATACCTTTATTTCTCTAAATTCAATTTATCAAATATAATTAATTTTGGATTTATAATTTATCCAGTAATATTTCTATACAAATTTATTTCAGTTTTCCATCCAAATCAGGTTTCAAATATTTATATTCTTTTAATTTCTTATTTAACCATTTCTCAATTTCTTTGAAACCCAATTTAATTTCTTTATAACTAATATTCTGAGTTTTATAGTTAATACCACAATATCACAATGCAATTAAATTCCAACTTATCAGTCACAATATATAAACAGGCATAATCATCAATATAAAAATATTACTACATTGTGAGGAATCCCGTTGGATCCCTCCAACCTGTTTCCCTGCATCCACAAATATTAGCACAACAGTATATATATCAATTCAATTTGGTAATAACTAACATATTCAGCTAAACATCCAAACAACCAATCAATACTAACTGTCTACTTTACTAGTATCCAGATGTGAGTGAGAATAACTCACCTTGAGTTTCGGCGAGCGTTCGAAATTCAAATTAAACCGGACAGTGTCCGATTTAACCCAAATTCTTACTTGCCCGGAATAGATCCAGATCTGCTCCATCACATAGAGCTTTCTTCTGCGATTCCAACGAATCCAAAATCGTCCGAATCTGAGTACGTATGCAACAGTTATGTACTTTATAATTTTCAATCTGAATTTAAAACAATATTATTATTATTATCATTATTATTTTTATACCATAATCTCAGCCGCACAGACCAAACACGAGATCCTGGCCGTCACTTACTACTTCTTCTACAACACGCAATGTCTCCAGGAACAAGAACGAGCAAAGAACCCATAACGTCCAAGCTAGGGCTTCACAACACCTCCTCGTCGCTCAACGATAATTCGATCGGAGACCTTCATATGAACCGCCTAGGCAAGCACTACGCTCGCCTGGAAGCAACCAGAACTCGGTTGCTTATGGTCTTCGAAAATCTCGCTCGACATGGCTATGAACGGAACCAAATTCCGTCACCACACAACGATATCTCGCAAGGTCCACCGTATGGATGTGGAGCTTACATCGTCTTCTTCGACTGTCTAGTTGGAAGTTTTTGAAATAGGTGAGTAGATCGAGAGTTAAACGAGGTGAAAGAGGAGCCATCATCGGCCATTGAACGAATGGAACGGCGGCCTGGGAGTAAAGATTAGGGTTTGAGTGGAATTAAATGAATATATAATATAAATTTAATAATATTTTAATAATATTCTTCTTAATTTAACATCGTATGCAAACGAACTCCAATTCTCACGTTCCGACAGGCGATCCTAGGGTTTTTCCGCGTTCCGGACACAATGGAATAGGATTCGTAAGCTAACTCGGTCGTATGCACGAGTTACGGAATTAAACGATCAATTTAAAATTAAATCGATTAAATCGATTTCGATGCGTTTCGAGCTGCCGGGGTCAAACGACAACTCCGATTGCTACGAAAATTGAAATCCGGTAATAACTAACTATTACGGATCCAATGAAACTGGTTTCGTCAAATTCCGAGACTGTGCCCCAGAAGGCTATCTTAACTCGTCTATTAAATTAAGCGATTTTCGAAATTATCGAAATCACTCAAAATTTCCACATTTAAAATTTTATTAACTTAACAATAATTCATATAACATTTATAAACACATTAAAAATCATTCAGGCTCATTACGGACCAAAATCTGATTATTTAAAATTTTAATAATATTAAATTCATTTTAAATTCCAAATAATAATTTATCAACTTTAAAATTCTTCTAAAATTCCTTCCATGCTATTAACACTCAAATAACTCAAAATAAATTTTTTAAAACCATTTTATCACTATTTACACTCGAAATTACCAATTACTCCAAATCAAATATTGCATTAGTATTATTCAGTTTCCAATTAGATTCCTGATTCCATATTTAATTATTGCTCTCAATTATTTGAAATTGAATAGAATTACTATAACTAAGAATTATAACTTATTTTATTTCAAGATTCAATTTATTATCTATATTCAACATTTAAAATGAATTAAATGTTCAATTTGAATAGTTTAAAAATACGGAATGTTACATTCCTCCCCCCTTATAAAAATTTCGTCCCCGAAATTTGTATAAGGTAGAACATACCCCCAAACTCATCTACTTATCCCATTAGCTCAGTTAAAAGCTTATATACATTTCACAAAATCCTTTTTGCTCAATTCCAAACCCAATTGCTTTATTAACTCTAAAGCTTCAATTTTTAACTTATAACTTTCCAAGTTATTTAACTTTTCCCAAAAACCCAAAAAATTTCTAACTCCCAAAATTTCCGGAAAATTTTGGCAGAGTCTCCCCTGTACGGAGGAGCTTCTGCGGTATCGCAGGATACACAAATATATATACATCGGCCCACACGGCCGGAAACCAAAATATATCACAATATATATATTATTTTTCCAATTTTATTTGCGTAGGCGTACCTTTTATTAGCATTTTAAAAGCAAGCGGCTAACATTTTAGCATTTACGCATTCCAACTCTCTCAAACGCCTCCCGCACCTGTGCTAAACTCAAACAAACTCATCAGTTTCAAAATATGAACATTTTAATCATCATTTCCAATATAAAAGCAAGCTAAACATAACCATTTCCTAGCCAAACCAAGCAATCTTCATTTTTTTAACAATGTTAGCCATATTCCCCATCATTCAAAGATTTTAAAACACCCTCCAAATTGCATATTCAAGTCCAACTTCATTTTTATTCCATTTGAATGTTTTATACTCAAGTCCATTATATTCAAAGCATATTTATTTCCAACCAATTTATTTCTATTTCAATATGATTACATATGCCTTACTTATATTTCTTTATTTTGGCTTATATTCCTTATTTGATTTATAAATCAAATTTTATTTTAAACTTCGAATCATACGCAATTCTCTTATGATTCATTTGCCATTCATATGCAAACTTTTCTTTATTAAAATGTCAATTTATTCCAATTGATTCAACATCAATTCCATTTGCTCTTTTAAACTAATTCTCTTGCATTCATTTAAAACTCTTTGAATTAGATTCCAATCCATATCAATTTATTCAAACATCAATTCAATTTCATAATATCTCAATTCTTTCTTGCATACCAAATTTAGTTTCATTTTAATTTGACTTTACTTAATCAAATTCCAATTTATCCAAAACCAATTTAATTGTTAACTCAATTCTGAATATATTCAAATATTCATGTCATTCAAGCAAAACAATTGCCACTTATACTTAACCATTTAAAATTAATTCCAACTTGGATTTATATTAGTTTCATTAACCAATCCAAGTTTATATTAATATCTCTCCCTCCTGGATTATTTACAACCCATACATCCTTAATTTATCACAATAACTTATTAATATCATTTCTTGCAATTATTATCTAACAAATTTCATTCAACATTACTTAATAAGGCTCATTCTCAACCATTTTGTTTTTCTTTCAATTTGCTTAAGTTCTTTAACAATATTCTCATTATTTCCTTATAAATCAAATTTTATTTCATTTGATTCTCATTCAAATCAAATTTCCATTCATATACAAATTTAATGCTCTTTGTTTAGTTATCCAATTCATATTAAACTTATTTTATTTACAAAGAGGCCATTTAAATTATTTTACTCATTTGAATTTTATTTACAATCCAAATCATCATAAATATATTCAAATTCCATTATTCATTCACACCTCCAATATTCATTTCCATAATTGAATCCAAATTCAAATCAGGATTTCTATTTACCTTTCAAATTTGAATAAACTATCAAAATTCTCCATTACAATACAAATTCCAGTTAATTGTAATTCCATTTAGTCGACACCCTAGTCCATATTAGGTTTTAATCCATTTTCTCAATTCACTTTGAAGCCATTTACAATATCATCACTTCCTAATCATTTCATTTAGCAAATTTCATTTTTCCCATACATAAGTCCAAGACTTATGTGCTAACTTAAGAACATCCACCTTTTATATTCTCATCTTGCTTCATTAGACTTGCATCTCATTTATGGTCAAATTTTAAATTTTCCACACCATTTAACTCTTTCCATTTATGGATCACAATTCCACTTTCATTCAAGAGTTTAGATTTCTTATTTAAGTTCATCTCCATTTTATATTCACAAATTTAAAGTATAGCACTCAATAACTTAAGAATGCGAATTTCTTTAGGTAATTATAAGCAAATTCACATTTCACCCTTAAATCCAATTCAAACTTATTCTAATTCATTTAGATTTACTTCAATTTCAAATTCACAATTTTAATTCTCCAAATACAAGTTCAAAACTTGTTTATTAACTGAAGTTCATACACTACTTTTATTTTCCACTTTATCTTATCCCAATCCACATTTCATTTGAGATTAAGTTTTTGAATCCACCCTTCCATTCCATTATTTCTCATTGTGATTATAATTTCCATTTCTATTTTATAAGTTCACCCACTTATTTAAAAGCTTATATAGCTCATTTTACTCCATCTACATTTTCTAATCACAATTCCAAATCCCATATGCATATGTATATACATCTAAATTCTTAAGGATACAATTTCCTTAATTTTATTCTTTGCACTTCAAATCCACAACCTCAAATTATAGTATAATACTTAACAACTTATGGGTATAATCCATTACTCAATGACCCAAACTTCAAAATCAACTTACCTTTCAATTTAATCCAAATAAATTGTATCTTAAGTCCAACTTGTTTACTTATCCAGGTAAAACTCAAATTTCAATTAACTTCAACATATTTTATTTCACTTCAATATATTTTATTCACTTCCAATTTCTCAAATTAAATTTTAATTTCAAGATTTAAGATTTTCATTTCTTCCTTCTTATTAATATTACTTTACATAATAAGTTTAATAGTTAATTCATTTCACTTATCCAAGTTAAATTCAAATTCCAATTCTCAATTCTCAATTTTATTTAACTTATCCCAAATTAAATTCAACTTTCCATTCCTTTTAATAATTTCATTCACCTCCATTTACTCAAGTCAAATTTTATTTTTATGACTAAAATTTCATTTTACTATCTTACTTAAATCAACTTCACCTTACAAGTTATGGTTGATTCATTTTACCTTCACATCTTTATTTCATTAAAATTTTACAGAATTCAATTTACCCGGTTTTATCTCAAAACCATTTTGAAATATATCACATATATATATATATATCCATTTGGTATATAAATCAAATCTCCATGTTTTCCAAACCAATTTGGTTGTACCCAAAACAATTTGTTTATACCAAAACAATTTCCATTTTTGAAATATCCAAAACAACTGTTATTCCCAACAAATCCAAACAATACCATAACCAATTACTAGGGAAGCAATCCATCACTTTAGAAACTCGAAAATGAATTCTAATGATGTGGCCAGCATCATCAGGATTATTTTCCAGCGACCACAGTGAGTTCAATGCTTCTTAACTTTCCCAATTTCATTTCAAACAGTTTCCATTCAAAAATATTACCCAAAACAATACTCCATTATTGTCTTCAATACATTGGAAAACATTTCAGAACTTCCCAGGATTTTAAATTTCCAAATTTTTATTTTCAATCTATTAAAAATCCTTTTCAAAACTTCCGGGTTAAAATTCTGGTTTAAATTCAAATTTTAATTTCACTTCTTATTTGCAACATATTTAATTAATTCTATTTGGTTATAACCATTTCAATTTTATAATCTTATTCACTTATCATTTCAAATTTGGTCAAATTCAAGATTCTTATTTGATTTTCAAAATTTGGCAACCAAACAGTCAAATATATATAATTTCCAAAAATTATTCTCTTTATATCAAAATATAATTTTGGATAAAATTATTTCATTTATCCACTTTAAAACAATACTATGTCGGTTTATCTTGTTTAAGAGTTTAGAAACCCCTATCGATACGGTTGTACTTCCCGCACCGACCAGAATTCATAAACACTCAACCGATAAGTCAACACAGTATAAAAACAATTTTATAAACACTAACAAGTACGCTCTCATATTTATTAATACACTCAACTCATTATAGAGTTCAATCGACTCTGTTTAATGAGTAATTACCCCACCAAAGCCTAGGTTGTCGCCAACCTAAGCTCTGATACCAAGGTGACGTCCCGCAAATCCGTACCCCTTGAATCAACATTATTCTACCCTAATTGACTCAAGTGGAACAGAAATACGAACCATTGAGGTTAAAAGAAAAGAGATAGAAGAAGAAGAAACTAAACAATATCAAAATCTCACAGTCGCAGCGGAATAAAATATAATAGCAACTATATATCTTTACACAAAATGAAATCTATAACTGTTTATACAACATATCATCAGAGTAACTCATACATCAATCATCACATAACAGACATACCATACAACATAGCAGCGGATATATATATAGGTACATATAATACGTCTCGAACTCCAGCTCCTCTCCTGCTCCATAGCAACCTATCCTGAACATATAATACTCGGTCTGACCCGAGCATTATAACGAAATAACACCCGAGTCAGTCTGGAATACCAGCTGATAATAATGCACACAATTGATTATTAAAGTTTCAGAAAAATCCTTTTGAAAACAAAAGCATCTCGTAAGACCACGCCACAAATAAACATGTCGGGTTTTTACCTTACGATAGCTAAAACTCTTTTCATAGAAATCCTCTGATATTATAATAGGGTCTAATTACAAATACTTATAAAATAGCCGAAATTGTTACATTCATTAAATTCCAGCTACTAGCCACCGAAGTGGGTAATACAAACAAAACTCGTAAAAGGCTCGTAGGGAAAATGGATTTCCAACAATGACTAGGCACTGGGGTACCACCTGTCACAGTACGTGGTCTAGATCACAGTACCGAGGACTACTCCCTTCGTCCCCTGCAACACAAGACCGGAATCACCTATGGGCAATTCCGAATAAGATCACCCCGCGGTTGGGATCAGCAACCGCACCACTAAGCCGAAATAAAAAGGAACCTCTAGACAGGGATGACCTTACTCTCCAGTGGGGGCTACCCACGAAGCCTTGCTGCATATCCCCTGATTTTCAGTCATTCCCGGTTGATGAGGCTCGAGGCTTAACGTTACCTTTAGAACGTTTCACTTAGAATGCCCATCGTCCACCTGACGATGTCACGAAGCATTCGTCCATACAAGTCCGTCCCGGGTTCGAACGGAACCGAAGGCACTATTCCTACTACATCCATTTTGGAAATATCCTCAGGATTAGTAGCGACTAGCCCTTGCACTTCACTGCTCCATCTTCGACTCCGAAAAACGTTTTATCGCACGAAAACGTACAAACCGGATCGAAGTGGGTTTCAAGAAATAAATCTCGATCCCGGTCTCTTCGAAACGATCAACGCATTTGTCCAATATTGATAGTCGGTGATTTAACTATCAATTTATATTCATAAACATCCATAGCATCCATCACACAATAAATAATTCCCAAATTATTTATTTACCTCAAATATCTTTAAAAGATATATTACCAAATTTCCAAATCTCATTTGAAAACATTTCTCAAAATTCCTCCTTTACAAGGTAAATCATTTACCATATATTTCCATTGGAAATATCCAAGTTCAAAACAGTTTAGATTTAAAACAGTTAAAAACATTTTAATTTAAAGTATACTTTAAATAGATAAATTTACTACTAATTTTTTTATCAAAATATAATTCCAAAATATTTAAAGCAAAACTGTTTAAAAGATATAGCTTAATTTAAATTAAGGTTAAGTTATACTATATATTAAAATAAAGTGGTAAAAAGATTAACTCTTATTTCAATATACTTAGGTCAAAACTAGCTTTTAAAACAAATCCATTTGTAAACATAATTATTAAAATATTTATAAAATTTTACTATTTCTAATTTATAAAAAAAATCACTTTAAAATAATAATTTTTAAAACATTCTTTAAAATTAGTTTAGATTTTAAACTTTCTTTTTATAAAATCAATTTAAAACTCGAACTTGGATTTCCCTAGGAAATCTCATTTCTACTAAATCATCACAGAAATCCTTCTCACGATTTCTGTCCATTTATTAAATTAAGTTTTAGGGTTTTATAACATAAATTTATTTCCCAAAACTTCAACTAATAACATTTATCTTAATTATCATTCCAAATTTTAAAACTTCCAATTTACATTTTAAAATAGATTTCAGATTTTAATCCCTTTTAAATCCATTATTTAACAATACCTTTATTTCTCTAAATTCAATTTATCAAATATAATTAATTTTGGATTTATAATTTATCCAGTAATATTTCTATACAAATTTATTTCAGTTTTCCATCCAAATCAGGTTTCAAATATTTATATTCTTTTAATTTCTTATTTAACCATTTCTCAATTTCTTTGAAACCCAATTTAATTTCTTTATAACTAATATTCTGAGTTTTATAGTTAATACCACAATATCACAATGCAATTAAATTCCAACTTATCAGTCACAATATATAAACAGGCATAATCATCAATATAAAAATATTACTACATTGTGAGGAATCCCGTTGGATCCCTCCAACCTGTTTCCCTGCATCCACAAATATTAGCACAACAGTATATATATCAATTCAATTTGGTAATAACTAACATATTCAGCTAAACATCCAAACAACCAATCAATACTAACTGTCTACTTTACTAGTATCCAGATGTGAGTGAGAATAACTCACCTTGAGTTTCGGCGAGCGTTCGAAATTCAAATTAAACCGGACAGTGTCCGATTTAACCCAAATTCTTACTTGCCCGGAATAGATCCAGATCTGCTCCATCACATAGAGCTTTCTTCTGCGATTCCAACGAATCCAAAATCGTCCGAATCTGAGTACGTATGCAACAGTTATGTACTTTATAATTTTCAATCTGAATTTAAAACAATATTATTATTATTATCATTATTATTTTTATACCATAATCTCAGCCGCACAGACCAAACACGAGATCCTGGCCGTCACTTACTACTTCTTCTACAACACGCAATGTCTCCAGGAACAAGAACGAGCAAAGAACCCATAACGTCCAAGCTAGGGCTTCACAACACCTCCTCGTCGCTCAACGATAATTCGATCGGAGACCTTCATATGAACCGCCTAGGCAAGCACTACGCTCGCCTGGAAGCAACCAGAACTCGGTTGCTTATGGTCTTCGAAAATCTCGCTCGACATGGCTATGAACGGAACCAAATTCCGTCACCACACAACGATATCTCGCAAGGTCCACCGTATGGATGTGGAGCTTACATCGTCTTCTTCGACTGTCTAGTTGGAAGTTTTTGAAATAGGTGAGTAGATCGAGAGTTAAACGAGGTGAAAGAGGAGCCATCATCGGCCATTGAACGAATGGAACGGCGGCCTGGGAGTAAAGATTAGGGTTTGAGTGGAATTAAATGAATATATAATATAAATTTAATAATATTTTAATAATATTCTTCTTAATTTAACATCGTATGCAAACGAACTCCAATTCTCACGTTCCGACAGGCGATCCTAGGGTTTTTCCGCGTTCCGGACACAATGGAATAGGATTCGTAAGCTAACTCGGTCGTATGCACGAGTTACGGAATTAAACGATCAATTTAAAATTAAATCGATTAAATCGATTTCGATGCGTTTCGAGCTGCCGGGGTCAAACGACAACTCCGATTGCTACGAAAATTGAAATCCGGTAATAACTAACTATTACGGATCCAATGAAACTGGTTTCGTCAAATTCCGAGACTGTGCCCCAGAAGGCTATCTTAACTCGTCTATTAAATTAAGCGATTTTCGAAATTATCGAAATCACTCAAAATTTCCACATTTAAAATTTTATTAACTTAACAATAATTCATATAACATTTATAAACACATTAAAAATCATTCAGGCTCATTACGGACCAAAATCTGATTATTTAAAATTTTAATAATATTAAATTCATTTTAAATTCCAAATAATAATTTATCAACTTTAAAATTCTTCTAAAATTCCTTCCATGCTATTAACACTCAAATAACTCAAAATAAATTTTTTAAAACCATTTTATCACTATTTACACTCGAAATTACCAATTACTCCAAATCAAATATTGCATTAGTATTATTCAGTTTCCAATTAGATTCCTGATTCCATATTTAATTATTGCTCTCAATTATTTGAAATTGAATAGAATTACTATAACTAAGAATTATAACTTATTTTATTTCAAGATTCAATTTATTATCTATATTCAACATTTAAAATGAATTAAATGTTCAATTTGAATAGTTTAAAAATACGGAATGTTACATGTAAAATATAAACAGCTTCATGAACTGTTTATTTGATTACTGTATTTTGTCATTCCGCTGCGAGATTCTGTATTTGTTTTCTTCTTTTGTTCTTATTTTTCTTAATTAACCCCAATGATTATCTATGTTCCAGATTGTTTGGACTGGATATATGTGGATTATTGTCGATTTAAACCTTTCGAAATGTGGGTCGCCACACAGAGGGTATGGATTTGCGGGTCTTCACACTGGTATTTTCAGAAATGCTACAAGTGTTTTCTCTGCTCCTATTGCCAAGGTGTGGAAAAAAAGATGGTTCTTAGAGACTTTGTATAGGTTACAGAGGTTTGAATAAGAAAACTACTAAGGATAAGTTTGTTATACCTCTAATTTATGACCTTCTAGATGAGCTTTATGGTTCTAAATATTTTACAAAACTTAACTTAAAGTCAGGTTACCATCAATAAGGATGCATGAGGATGATATAAACAAAACAACTTTTAGAACTCATGATTGTCGTTATGAATATTTAGTAATGCTTTTTGGTTTAACAAATGCCCCTTCTACATTTCAATCCCTTGTTAACTCTATTTTCTTTTTTAAATTTAAGGCAATTTATTTCGGTCTTTTTTGATGATATTTTAATATAGAGTTATTATAGTAAAAATCCTTCTAGGCTTCAGCCTAAGCACTAGGCGAGTCTTACCGCCGAGCTATTTTCTTAGGCCCACCTAAATAATATTCAACATCTTATCGAAGAATCAAAACATGTATTTAGGTATTGGTTAGGCATTATTTAAGGTTCAATACCACATATAAGCATCAATGTGCTATTTTAGGCAATCTTGCCTCCATGATTACTCCTAAGAATGTTCAAAATCCAAAAATTCAAATTTATATCAATCGACACTAACTAAAACTCTAAAATTTTATCCAAAATTTACAAGTTATCAAAAATTCCAAGCTTCGATAATCCTCGATTAATCTCCACTTAGACAATTAATCCCTAGTTCATACTAACCACATAGAGTTCGTCCAGTGATTTTTACAACCATGCATATCGTAGCTGTTGGGGAGATCACTTCAAGTATTTAAGAATGGAATTTCAAATTCTACAAGAAAATAAATTAGTTATCAAACTCTTCAAATGCACATTTGCTAAAGACAAATTACAATACTTGAGACATATTATTTTAGAAAGGGTATTGTTGTTGACAAAAAAACCAAAGAAGTTTTAACCACTTACCTCAATGCTCAAGAAAAATACTTTTTGTTGGACACAAGAATCTATAGATGCCTTTACAAAATAAAGACTTGTCTTGTCAATCCCCCAGTTCTAGCCATTCCTAATTTTGATAAAGAATTCATCGTGGAGTGTGATGCAAGTGGTTCAGGAAAAAGGGCAGTGCTACTTCAAGAAAACAAACCTATAGCCTATCTAATCAAGCTTTACAAGGAAGAAATTTACATTTATCTACCTATGAAAAAGAGCTCCTTGTTTTGTTACTAGCTACCAGAAAATGGTCTCGGTATCTCCTTGGTAGAAAATTCACTGTTCGAACTGATCATCAACTCTTTCATAAATTAACCACAAGTATCTAAGGCAAATGGTTAGCAAAATCACACGATTACGAATATCAAGTGGAATATAAGAAAGTAAAGAAAATATCATAGTTGATAACCTGTTAAGGGTGTATGATCAATGCACACTGCAACTTTCAATTGTCCAAGCAGATTATATCTTTGAACTTAAAAAAGAAGTTAATCCAAGCCCATTTTATGAAATCTAAAAAGAAAAAAACTCTACAAGACGATTTAAATAACAAAAAATACAAAATCATAGAGGATTTAATATTCCGCAAAGGGAAATTCTTATTGACCATGACAATGCATCACTATTAAATATTGTTCTTTTTGAGTTCCATTCTTCCCCACTTGGAGGACATGCTGGTATGAAAAAGACATTGAAAAAAAATAAAAACATTTTTCTGAAGATATATGAAGGTAACAATAGAAGAATATATAAAGCAGTGTGATGATTGACACAGAGCTAAGTCAGAAAATATTGCATCATCATGCCTACTTCATCCACTACCTATACCATAACATGTTTGGAAAAATATCATAATGGATTTTATAACTGATCCAACTAAAGGCAATAATGCTATTGTCATTTATGCAGTAATTGATAGACTATCAAAGTATATACATTTCTTTGCACTACAACATCCATACATAGAAAAACAAGTTGCACGGATCTTCTTGGATAGAGTTTTTAAATTACATGGTATGCCTAAAACTATAATCAATGATAGATACTCTCTATTTTTAAGCAGCTTTTGGCACACTTAAATTTATTTTAGCCTACCATCCACAAACCGATGGTCAGTCTAAATTAACAAATAAAATTCTTGAAAATTACCTCAAATTCTTTGTCTACCACAAACCCAATGAGTGTACTGGATGATTGACCTTAGTTGAATCCTGGTACAATACTTCTTGGAAGGAATCCACCAGTTCTGACACCATTTAAAATAGTATATGGTAGGAAATGCCCAACCATTCTTTCCATTGTACCTACAAAAGCACAACAAGTATAAGGACATTTATTTTTTGAAGACATTACTGTGAAGTTTTTAAAAGATAGCCTTCAGCTTGCACAGGAAAGAATATGAAAATTTATTGAGAACAAAAAGAAATTTTGATTCAACATTTAGGTATATTTAAAATATCAACCTTATAGACAAATTTCAATAACTACTACAAAGCTATATCCTAAATTCTATGGCCCATTCAAAATAGTTTAGAAAATAGGTGAAGTTGCATACAAATTAGAATTGCTAACTCGACAAAAATTCATCTAGTGTTTCATGTTTCTAAATTTTAAAAAGGAGTAACCCCACAAATAATAATTCAGTAGGATAACCTATCATACAAAGAAATTGTGATAACCCACCTTTTCGACCATCTAATGTCAAATACATCCATGGTATTAGTTAGCCGAGTATTCAAGTGCCAGAAAGACCAATTGTTAGGGTTAAATAAAAAGAAAAGGAAATAGAACAAGAAAGAAGGAACATGGTATCAAAATCTTATAATGGAACGACAACAAATAATATCAAAAGACAGTACAAACTGTCACTCTAAGATACATAGCAATTTAGAGTTACAATTCTAAGTACTATCATTAGCTTAGACAGTTAAAACACCATGTCCTTACAAATTCTGATATATATAATAGTAATGCAGTAGAAATAAGAATACTATGGTAGGTGAAATATCTAGCTCGTCTCCTCGAGCTCCAATGAATATCAACAAAAGCCAGCCTTTCTCAGACTACTCAAAAGAGCTCACAAGGAATTTAGGAAACACAAAAATCACACGTAAGACATAAGTCTGGTATGATAAACTCAAGAAATATATAGCTAGGAAAAAATAGTACTTTTGTGACTATTTGAAAATGGTTATCCCTTCAAATGAACCACCATCTAATAAGTATATAAGGCGATGCAATAGATAATATCTAGGGTGAAAAATATAAATTAAAAAATAGTTGTGCCACTTGTATCTCATGGCACAATAATATGAAAGTATAATCAAAACCACAAACATACATTCACTTATGGATTTTCTATAGAGACACCTCCAGTAAAAAGCGGATTTTTTGCACAAGGTCAGAAACTACTTCGAACGTTGTATATCTCTAGGTAGAATAAACTAATTAGGAGAAACATGGCTGATCAATGGCCGAAAACATGATCCTAAATATCATTACCTTCCACATGCAACATCGATAAGCACACTCTAGATATAAAGCGATAATATCCTTTTGTGGGTTAGCTAAACCCTAGACTTTGAGGCATATTCTATTTTTTGTCATTTTCGATATTGAGGCTACGTTCGGCTTCTCTCACACGAGTTTTCATCACTCGAACATAACATGAATTCCCAAATTGATTCCTACATCTGGAATAGATCTCGAAACCACACATGGATTCCAGCATTGTGAACAGATTCACTTCCAAGAGATAAAACATATATCTCAGTCTTAAAGTGGTTTTCAATGAGTAAAACACTTACCGATCCCGGTCTCTCCAAGACTGAATCAAACAAATAGTCTACAGTTTGACAAAAATAATTAAAAACCATGTTTTATAATTTAACACCCCTTTATGTTCAAAATTAATAAATAAATATTAAAAATATATTTAAACTTTAAACCAACTTTAAAATACTGAAAATAAATTAGAAAACATCCTATTGCATTTATAAGTGCCGTTAAAAGTCCCTGTTGAAGAACTACATTGAAAAGCATGGACTTTGTAGCCAATTTTAACCAACCAAACAAATGACGTAACACTCAAAAAATTTACACTAAGTACTACCCTTAGGAGCTTAAACCCATGGAAAGAAACCCGTAAAAGTACCTTATAATTTATTTAGAAAAATTTCCGAATATAAGCTATATTTTACAAAGCGTATTTATAACCACCATTTTGCTCTAACTTTAACCACTTTGTTTGACCAATTACAAAAGCTTTGAAGCTTTGTTATTTTTCCATATAAGTACATATATAATACTTATTGAAATTCAAAGAAACTCCTAAGGATTTTTTTTTGAATTAATCATGCAAATTCCCAAAAATAGAATATTTCAAAGTGCTCATATAGAGACCTTCTCGCTCTAACATTTCGCAACATTGTTTCACAAGTTAATTAATAATTTAAACTTCCATATTTTTTTATTAATAACTAAATTTATAGTAATTATTATAAATTAAAAGAAGCCCCGAAGATGTCTCTCAAAGTTAATTTTGAAAATCGTCGAACACAAGGCATTTTTAAAATGCATCCATAGCGACCTTTTCACTTCTAACTTTCACAAATTTGATTCACAATTTCTATAACTTTACAAACCAATTCTTTACTGTCCCATATACCAAAATATGTGCAGACAATGGCTAAATCAAACTTTTCCAATTCAAGTCCATAAAAATTCCACATATACAAGTTAAAATTAAGAGATATAAAAGTGCACTTATAACAACTATTCTCGGTTTAAACACTTTCAAATAAACTTCAATTCAACACACAAGCCAAACAACCATTTAAACATCAAGTTAAGGCTATGCCACATGTTTAAAAGGGTAATAGAAGTGATGTTTCACAATATAAAATTATCATTTGCTTTCAAAAGTAAGAGGGGTCCAAATTTTATAACTTTAATTAGTTAATGTCACTTTAACTATATATTTCAACCACATAACATATATACACAATATATACAACAAGATAGTGAGTAAATCACTTAAATCCAAGTCAAAAACATGCTCAAACACTCATAAAGCCAACAACACCTACTACGATCACCAAACATCCAAGCTTTAGCACTTCCAAGCTAAGCCACCACCTCTCCCTTCTTCCTCATGCTCATGGCCCCAAACAGAAACTACATCACAACTTCACTTCTTCCACTTTCAACTTGAAATTCATGCTTCCTATGATGTTTTAGGCCTATAGCCAAAGGATTGATTTGTTTGGACTTGATTTTCTTTGCTTAAAAATAGGTTAGTGAAGATAGAAGTTGATTAGTTCTAATCACTTCTACTACTTTCTTAATTTCATAAAAAGTGATTAGTGAAACCCTTAAGGGTCTATTTATAGGTTTGAACAGGTTAATACCATCTTCTACCTTCCATGAATGGTCATAAGGGAGCCTCCATCTCCATGCCACCTTTATACCTCATTTCCTAAGGAAAATAACTATTTTGCAAATTGCTATTTTACCTTTACATATCAATATCTACCTGATGACATCACCCATGATATCATCAATATTTCATTTCCATTATTGAAAAAATATGTTTATTTCATATTAATGTTCTCTTAAGAAGATGAGTGTATGTAAACAAGAATCTGGAAAACTTCTGACGAGTAAGAAGCTGTTTATCGACAAAATGATTTTGGATCACATTATCGATATTTCTCCAGTAAATATTTTGTAAACATTTTTCCAAAACAAGTTTACCATCGTTACTTATGATTTAAAAGAGGCTTAACAAGGTATTAAATCACTTTAACAACATTCAATCCAAGATTCAAATATTTAAATAATTCAGATATTTAAATACGAAGTGTCTAGAATTTCGAGTTATTAAATTCTCTCTTACTTAGAATATTTCATCTTCGAAATTCCAATACAAGCAACAAAAGGGAAAAATCTAAAAGCAATACCAAACTTAATGGTATTAAAAAAAATTTGCAAACAAAGCTCATGGCTTGCTCAAGTATATAAATCCTCTCATCGCTCAAGGATGATAAACAATCTACTAAGCGTACCTTATGTTCAACAGCCTTGGGTTAATATTTAGACGATTTTTCATGCTACCTCGTAACAAATCAAAGAGTTACCACTTACGCTACCTTATAAAAAATCTAAGAGTTATCATCTAAACTCTCTATTAGCCAACAGTACATAGTATACAAACACACTAAAGTCTGTATGCACATGGACCATTCGTATGCAATATCTGGTCTGATCACTTATTCTATCGTATAAATTTCACTTCCCAACTAGTATAGATCATTTGATCTCTCTAATGCGGACTTCGATCATGTCCCTTGATTAGAAACCTTTGTAATCCTTACATTACCATATACTATGATAGAAAACTCCGATATCATATCAAAAATTCATATCAAGTATTTGCCGTTAAGATTTGAGTGAAAAATCCTTGTTCAGACCGTTACAAGTCACATAAAAATCATGTACTCAAATACTTTATCAAGAATAGTCGTGTGAAATAAAAGACCGACATACAACTTACACATTTATCTTCTTAGTTTCTTAACTACACCAGTTATTTTTTTTCACATTCACTTATCCAAATAGTATATTTCTTCTATACTAAAATTATTTATGAAGCATTTCATTAAACTCGACTTCAAGTTATCAAACATCCTATAAATTAAGTTCATACTCATATAATACTCCACTACATACAAAGAGTACATACAAAACATCAAATTCATTTTACTTAACATCTTAAATAATTTAAGCTTATTTAAATTCTACTATCTTCATAATACAAGAGTTATAATAACTTAACTTTTATATGTTTACAAAAACACTTAGCTTTAATTTCCATACGATTCGGAAGTTTTCGACTATCCAAAGTCGTCAAAAATCCTATTTCATTTTAACGATTGAAAACTACCAAATAACATTTCATATCACAGTGCACATACTATACCGTAGTAATGCAGAAGATACATGTGTCCATAAAATAATTTAACAAAGTTTGACATATCTATTAAACACACTTTACCCAGAAAGGAAAAACATGAAAAGTTCCAACATTTCTTGGCTATAACATTACCACATGGGCACTCCAACGTAGCAAACATATAAATCTTGTAACGTCCCACCTTTTCGACCATTGAAAGTCGGCACTCAATATATCCATTCAAATGCTACATATCCAATCGTCATAAAGGCAGATTGTTGGTGTAAAAAGTAAAGAAAAAGAAAAAGAATAGGAGAAATATTATCTTACAGTGGAATGATCATATATAATATAACAAAAATATCAAAAGCTATCACTCTAAAATACATAGTATATCAGTGTTAAAAACAAACCTCATCGGCCTAGACAATTATAACTTGCCGATCTTACAATTACTGATGGGTATATATAATAACACAGCAGAAATAAAATACTATGATAGGTGACATCCAGCTCTACTCCATAAGCTCTATGTCCCACCAACAATAACTTGTAAAAATACTTGGTCTAACCTAAGCATTAGAATAAAATAACACCCGGATCAGTCTGAAAATACCAGTGTGAGAAACTCAAGTAATGTGATGAACATAAAATAATTCTGTGAGGCCACGCTAGTAATATACGAAATGGGTTTATTGTAACGACCCATATTTTTTTCAATAATTAAAAATATTAATTAAATAAGATTTTGGATTTAATATTGTATGAAATTAAAAATTTATGATTTGTTAATAAGAAAACTATTAGAATAAAATTTAATAATGTTAATTTAGTGTAATAAATGACTATTTGAATGTAATCTCAAATAATTGAAATAATTGCAAAGTTAAATTGGTTAGAAATTATAAATAAGGAAATAAATTAAATGTTATATTAAATTGTGAGATAGTATTTAATTAATTTAAAATGAATATAATCAGTGTTGTGTAAGTAGTTATAACATTGTTTGTAGGTAACAAACTTATAAATGTGATTAAATTATGTAGAATGTAACAATTGTTGTTTATCACCTATTTATTCCATTTGTTGAAATTAAATTGGAAATCAATTGCAATCAATCTAATTAAAGGGGGCAGTAATATGAATTAAGATGATAATTATAGAACATTAATGTAATAAGATGTAAACCAATGTTTATATCCGTAAGATGAGAGTTGAGTGAATAATAAGATGTAAATCAAAATGAATGAATTTATTTGAATTTAAAATTTTAATTATTGAATTTATTGCAATGGCAATTAGACACTGTAATTAGGGCAATATTTAATATTGAATTTAACATTGAAATTTGTTTTAAAAGATTACTTAATTTCTGTGTGATCTGAAATGATAAAAATTGTTAGTTGTAAAATTTGAATTTAAAAGCCATTTAATTAATTTAATAATAGTTTATCTACTTAACGTGAAAACAGCCATTTTAGTCACTGTCTCGGATTTCGATGAAATCAGTTTCATCGGATCCGTAACAGTGAATTATTATAAAATTTCAAGTTTCGTAGCGATCGAACTTGTCATTTGATTGTGCGGGCTCGAAATGCGTAGAAATAAATTTAATGAATTCAATTTAAATTAAACTGATTTTAAAAGCTAACTTCTTCTTACAATGGAATCAGGACTTGAAACCTGTTCCATTGAATTTAAAAATATCGAAAACATCTATTTTGATATATGGGATGATCAATTTTCATTTCGGAAGCGGAACGAGCTTTTGGGTCGTTATTGTCATTTCGAACTAATTGGATATGTTCATTCTTTCTTATCGGGCTTTGTCTATTTAAATAGTTTTTTATAACCCTAACAGCCTTTCTATTTCTTATTCATGTACGTACAAATATGTCTGTCTATTCCTATCTCCTCTCTCCAATGGTAGAAACCTATTTTCAATTCCAAAAACCCAAATTCAATTTCAATTTTCAATCGAAATTCAAACTCCCTAAACCCTAGCAATTTATAAATCGTTGGAACTCTCTCAACAAGCGCAATCTACTACAGTAATTGTTTTTCAATTTGGTGCATTGTTTGATCAGAAATGAAGGATGAACCTTGACCATCCATTTCTAGGGTTCATGTTTCAACGGTCGATCGTCGACCATTTGACGATCGTGAAGTTGCAGTGCATAGAGTGGGACGAGGTAAGCAGATCCATGGGGTTCATTCGCATCAAAGTGGAGCGAGATCGCCAGAAAATGTTGTCAAAGGCGGCGGCGGCCGTGTTTCGGAGCATGTCGTTTTTTGCCAGTAGGGGCGACGCGACATGGAGGTCTCGATGGTGACGTTGGATCGTGTCGCTGGTGATCGAAGTAGCATGCAGAAGTGAGATGGTCGTGGCAGCTTTGGGTTCAAGCTTCATGCGATACGACTAGGGTTACGTGATTTAGGAGGTGAGACATATTTCGTTTATGCCCTTTATTTTTATTTTTTTAAATTCAATGTTCTAACATCGACAACTTTTACATATGAGCTCGGATTTAGACGCGGTTTCTTACATTGCGAATGAATTGGAATTCCGGATATTTTTGGAACTGGTTTGGTTGAATTCTAAGATTGTAACAACTTGCATTTTTCTTTGTTCGATTATGAATATTTAAATGGTTTTAAATATTGAATTTTAATTATAGATTTATTTTGAATATGAAAATTTTGGTTTTATTTATAGAATAAATTCAGAATTGAATATAGCAATTTATTTGATAATTTAATTACTGAAGTTTATAATTGAATTTACGTTAAAATAGTGAATCTAGAGTTTTAAGCTTGATAAAAATTATTCAGAGGTTTGTAAAATTTATATTCATAATAATGAGGATAATAAAAGTTTTAAAATTGAATTTAAACGTGATTTGTTCAGTTTTAAAAAATATCGTTTAAACTGACATTTAAAAATAGCATTCTGAGGCACTATCTCGGAATTCAACGAAACTAGTTTCATTGGAAATGTAATAGTGTATTATTATCGGATTCCAAATTTTGTAGCGCTTGGAGTTATTGTTTGATCGTACTAGATAGAAACGCGATGAAATTATATTGAAAATTCAATATAATGATTGGGTTCAAAAAGCTATCTTCTCCATACGATCGAATTAGGACTCGAAACCTTTTCCTTGCGTTCGGAATAGGGTATAACATTATGAATGCCTAACAGCATGCCTTGATAGAGGTTGGATATTTTTAGCTATGAAATCGAGATGATTTGGAATTTTAAAATAATATACATATTTGACTTGATCTTTTAATTCACATCAGCATTCATTCTTTCTTTTCAAAATCACTATACACCCATCCCTACATGCGACCTCCATCTTTTAAATCACGTCTTCTCTCCCCTTTCTATCAGATCAAATTCACGAAAACATTTAAAAACTCGTTTCCTCGTATAACCGTGCTTCCCCTTTTTCTTCTGAACCAGCAAAAACACGATCAAATGGGAAATCGAAAACGACATCGCGTATGGGAGAGCAAATCATCCATATCAAATTGATAATTAGGGTGGCTGATAGACCAGTCTCCAAGTACGAATCTCGGTCACGATCGAGTCTCGGCTGCAAGTGAGGCGAGAGCGTGTGCATGGTGGTCGATCAAAGTTCAATTGGTGGAGGGCATTAGGGAGCATCGCGTGGCACGTGTGGTTAGGCAGGCGAGTGTAGGAAGGCACGATGTTAGATGGGGGCTGGTTTGTCTAGTGTGAAGCTCGGTCATGGTCAAGAAAGGGGAACGGCAGTGGAGCGGGTCGAAGGGGTTGGACTAAGGTTACGTGCGTTCATCTCGTGGAGATTTGAAGGTTGCGGCATCGTACTAGTCGAACGCTGGAGGGGTTGAGGGGGATGTTGTCTTGTGATGAGGTAATTAGAATGATTTCTCTTTTAAGATAATTAGTATGTTAATTTGTAAAATTAAATAATTTTCAATTAAATTATATTGACGTTCATTTTTCCACATTAAATTATACGTGGCCAAAAATCATTTAAACAAGTCAAGTTGGATCGAAGCAAGGAAACACTATACACTAGAATAAAATTGTAATTGGAACGATTGGCAGTTTCAGAAAAAATAAATAGATCAAGGTGAGAATTTCACACTCATTTGGATTACCATATTTAAATTTAAATTATTGGATGCTTGATTGATTGATAAATTTAAATTTACCTATTGAATATCTATATGTACATATATATTAGTACTGGAGTGATATTCCTACGCATTATAACGGATGGGACCCTATACGTCCCACATAATAGCGGATGACCCTATATACCGCGATATCCCCCTCGAAGTGGGATTGGTATTTTTAATGTTGTCTAACATCAATGGATGCAGAGAAATAGGTTGGAGGGATCCAACTGGATTCCTCAAAAATATTTATTTTATATATATATATATATATATATATATATATATATATATATCCAATGATCAAATCAATGGCCAGAATTAGAAGGTTACACATCAGCAATACACATAAATGATATATCGAGGGAGGAAGGAACCGAATGCTACAAACTCGTGCAAATTCTTAAAGCTTCCAAACATCAACTAAAAGAATGGAATAAAAATAGACATAAAAATGAAGATCAGATCAACATACTTCAGACAAAATGTGAAGAATTGCTAAAAATAATTGATAAAGGAGACTCAACAGATGATATATGGAGGCAATACTACCAATCCCAAAACAATCTAAAAGAAGCTCTTCGCATAAAAGCCATTGATTTAAAACAGAAAGCTAAAGAAAAGTGGATACTGAAGGAGATGAATGCACAAAATTCTTTTATACGAAAATGGCAATTAGACGTAACCTAATTAATAATCATCATTTAATTGATCAAGATGGTAACAACTGTGTCAACAGTTCAGCATTTGAAGAACAAGTTATAAACTACTACACAGACATGTTTAATGGAGAAGCTAATCACACATTACCAGAAGATCAATGCAGACGGATGGTAAATGCCAGAGGGAAAAGAATGCTGTCCAAAAACATAACTATGAAAGAGGTCTGGGATGCTCTGAAATCCATCCATATAGACTCCAGCCCCGGGGCCAGAAGGGTTGGGGTCCAAATTCTTCCTCTGCCACTGGGAAGCCCTGAAAGAAGACATTCTATCAGCAATGCAGGATATATTACAAAGTGGTAAATTCGTAAAAGAAATTAATCACACATTCATATGCTTGATCCCTAAGAAGGATAATCCAACAAAGATTGAAAACTATCGACCTATTGCTTGTTGCAATGTGATATACAAAATTCTTAGTAAAATTTTATGCAACAGAATGAAACTCATTTTACCTGACCTTATTTCAGAAAGTCAAAGTGCATTCATCAAAGGAAAAGCATATTCGAAAACTCATTGATGGCACACGAATTGATTCGAAACTTCAACAAACCAGGAGCAGATAAATTCTGCCTTAAAGTAGATCTTCATAAAGCATATGATAAAATAAACAAAGATTTTATCATCTATATGCTAAAATCAATGGATTTCCGTTCAAAATTTGTGAACACAATAAAATGCATAACCACTCCTACCTTTTCAGTACTAATCAATGGGATACCAAAAGGCTTCCTAGTATCCAACATAAGGATTAGACAAGGTGATCCTCTCTCTCCTTACTTGTTTGCGATTGCCATGGAATATTTTTTGCTACAAATGGAGTTGGCAACACATAATAAACTAGTCCAGGCAATATACAATATTCAGCCTATAGTGACCCACCTATTATATGCAGATGATCTGCTCATTTGTATAAAATCCTCCAACATATCGGCTAGATTAGTCAAAGAATTTTCTGCAAGCTAGAGAGATATACAGGACTAAAATTGAACGAACAAAAAACCAAATGTTATTTTAACAAGACATGCAACAATAGAAATGAGATCCTGAATATCTTACAGTGAAAGAAGGAGAACTTCCAGTTAAATATCTAGGTGCACCTCTGTCAACAAATAAAATAACTGATAGAGAATGTGCAGTTTTGGTTTCCTCAATAAGAGATAAACTACTGGGATGGAGTTCCAAACCTCTATCATCAGTAGGCAGAATTGAACTGGTTCATATAGTTATTCATGCCAAAATCAACTTCTGGCTACAAACCTTCCAAATTCCGGACGCGTCAATACAAAAAATTGAAAAAGTCTGTGCAGACTTTATTTGGAAAGGAGGCATGCATAAGATTAAATTTGAGGATTAATGTAGACCTAAAGAGGAGGGTGGCGTGGGGCTTAGACGAATTAAAGACATGAGAATGGTTTTCACATTAAAGCAAGCTTGGAGAACAATTAAAGGCCAAGGCTTATGGGGAAATTGGATGAGAAGAGGATACATTAAAAGCAATTTCTGGTGCGCGGAGATAGACAACAACGCTTCAACAAACTGGAAAGCTATCATGCGAATAAGGAAAACATTAGCTCAGTGCTGTGGTAAAGAAATAGCTAAGGGGAGAGAGACAAATCTGTGGAAAGATCCATGGATAAAAGGTAAATCTTTGATTGATATACTGGGTATAACTACTTATTCAGATTATGGCTGCCCGGAAAAAAGAGTCTCAGACATAATTAAAAACAACGAATGGGACTGCTCGAATTTACCACTAAATCGAGAAATCAAGGAGAAAATACAGTACATGCCAATATATAATGGGCGAGAAAGTGATATATGGATCTGGAAGCCTACGGGTGAAGAATTCACTGCTAAATCAACGCGGGAAGAGATACGACACTATGATAACAAAGTTGATTGGAGCAAAGTCATCTGGAACAAAGTAAACAATCCTAAAATGGCATTCACTGCCTACAAAGCGATTCAGAAGCGTTTTCCTACTAAAGACAGACTTATGAAATGGGGGATTATAACAGAAAAAAAATATGAATTGTGGGAACAGGAGGAAGAAACACATAACCATCTGTTTTTTAAATGCAAAATCTCGAATGAGATATAGACACAATGCAAAACACAAGAAAATTTGTCGAAACAAGAAAGCACTTTGGTGGAGGAAATACATCACCTGATGCGGAGAGGAGATGGCATAGACATCAAATCCAAGCTGGCCAGTACTTCCATCACTGTGACCGTTTGGAATGTGTGGAAGGAGAGGAATCGACGATTATACCAGAAAAAACAACGAAACAATGCAGAAATTAGTAAAATCGTCAGATCTGACATTCAAATGGTGAAGAAGAGAAACAAAAATTATGTACTAACCTTATGGGAACTAGACGAAGCTCGAATTGTAGCAAAGGATCAGCAAAGTTCATCGGGAGGAAACCCAAGTACAAGTTACTGGCCGCCATGAATTTGACGAAGACACGGAACTTACGATGTATAATTGGTAACTTAAGTTGTTTTAATTATATCAGTTATTGAATATGTACCATACGACATTATCGTATTGGATTGAACCTAATTTGGGCTGTATATCCCCCTAATAAAATCTTACCCATTTTCAAAAAAAATAATATATCCAATGTGAATGAATAATCTGCTGGATTTTTATGTGACAAAAATTTTAAATGTTATAATGGAATGGAAATTATTTTGACTTCCATAAATATTATTTTAAAATTTTAAGGAATTAGAAAGAGATTTTTAGGTCAAAAATATAGACATCGAAAATTGGGTATTTTAAAGAGACTGATTTGATTGAGCAAAAATAAGTTTTTGATCATACAAAAATATGAGGGAAAAATATTTTAAATATAAATTTAAAAATAAATATATAAAGGGATTTTGAGATTTGAAATTAAAAATGATATCCGGGAATATGTAAAGAAGTTGAAATCAATGTTAAAAATAGATTGGCGCTAATAAATGGAATTTATAAGAAAGTTAATTTATAAAAATGGAATTTTATAAATGTGATTATTTTTGGAGAACTCAAAGGAGTTATAAGAATTTATAAACGATGTTTATAAATAGAAGAAATCAGAATCAGATGATAAATTTATAGAAAGAATTTATAGCTGAATATGGAAATAGGGTGAGAATAATAGTGGATACTATTTTTAAAGTGAAATGGTTAAGGAGACCGAAATGAAAGTAATGTAATGGAAATCGAGAAGATTTATAAATTGAAATTTGGTTAATGAGATTTAAAATTTTATTTTATCGATAAGTTAAAATTTTATTTTAAAAGGAAAATTCTTATTTATTAGACTATATAAATTTCAAGGTTTGTTAGTTTGGAAATATTTCAGAAGTGAATTTTTAAATACTTAATATCTATTTTAATAAAATCCTAAATGTTTAAACGAGCTTTGAAAAAAAATATGTTATAATAAAGTGTTTCAATATTTTAAATAATTATTTGAATTTGTCTTAAAAACAAATTATTATTATTTTCTTTAAACACTTATTTTTATTTACATATTTACAAATATAAAGTTTTGAAAATGTTGTAAATTTATTTTTAACCCTTCTCAGGAGCCTTGAAATGAGGTTATTCAGTAAATATGATTTATAAGAAAATTCTTAAATAGAATTGGGAAGAAAAGTAAGAAAATTTCCAAAGTGATTAAATAAAAGTGAACTTCGAAGAATGAAATAGAATTCATAAAGAAGTAGAAAGGGAAATTGGAATTATAAGTTAGTATAATTGACTTTGGAAATATTGAAGGGTATTAATTAAAGAATTCCGGAATTTATAGAATTCCTGTAAGCGAGTTAAGAAATTTACAAATATAATTTGTATATGTTTTGAGAAAAGAAATGGGAAATATATAGAACACTTCCCAAGTGTTGAATATAGAATGAAATGGAGAAAAGTGTTCTAAGTATTGGAAAAAGGGTGGGAATATTCCGTTGAAGATATAAGGAATTGAAAATTGTTTTCAAAATGTTGAAGTATGGGAAGTAATGTAATATAAAGATATTTTGAAATAAATTTTGGAAAATTTATAGTAAGGCTTGATGATTGTTTATGGATGTGTGTTGATAGTTAAATAACCGACTATCCATTTTGGCCAATTACATTAATCGTTTTGAAGAGCCCAGGATCTAATCTAGTCATCCGAAAATAACTTCGATCTGGTTTGAATGTTACGAATGAATATCGTGAAGATGATGAAGACGGTGACTCGGTTTGTCCAGACCCAAGGCAACTTGTATGGACGAATGCTATTAGAATATCGTCATTGGTGGACGAAGAGCATTCTAAGAGAAATAGTTCCTTAAAAGGTAACGCTTAGCCTCGAGCCTCATCAACCGGGAATGACTAAAACGGGGGAGATGCAACAAGGTTAAGTGGGTCGCACCTAAGTAGGGTATGTTATCATGTTTGTAGATGTCCTCGGTAAACCTATCATTTATGGATATGGTTGTGCATGGAAGGAGCGCTCGGTGGTAAGGGTGGGAACACCTACGGTGATTGCATATTCGGTCTATCCAGGTTAGGGGTAGGCCGGTCTTGTGTAGCAGAGGATCTCGGCATGGTCCTCAGTTCATGGTTCAAGAGGTGTACTGTGACAGGCAGTACCCAAGTGGCCAAGTCATTCGTTGGAATTCATTTTCCAATGCGAGCTTATGGTTTTGTTTGTAAAGCCTAGTATGCTGGAATTTAATTAATGTAACAATTTCAACTATTTGTATAAGTATACGTATTTAGACATTATTATAATATCACTAGATTTTCTATAAAGTGTTTTTGGTTATCGTAAGGGAAAAACCCATCGTGTTTATTTGTGACGTTGTCTTACGAGATACCTTTGTTTTTCGAACGATTTTGAAAAGTTGATAACTCAAAATTGAGTGTGTTTTCACACGCTGGTTTTCCAGACAAACTCGGGCATTATTTAATTATAATGCTTGGGACAGACCGAGCATTACAGATTCTAGATAGGAAGCTATGAAGCTCTGGGGACGAGCAGGATGGCAAGGCGTACTTCCGTACTTGATTATTATTCTGTTGTGTAAAGACAAGTTATTAAACTGTTCAAATTTGATGTATTGGATTGTTGTACTCCGATAGTGGTAAGTATATTAACAATACAGTTCTTGTATTTAAAATCTGTTGTTATATATTACACTTTGTTCCGCTGCAATTGTAAGACTCTGTGTTGTTTAGTTCTACCTTCTACCCTTTTTCTTCTTCATCCCTGATGAACTGGTATTTTCGACACTCGACTGCTCAGCATTTTATACAGTGGATGTATTGATATCGATTTTCTAGGATCGAAAATCCCCGTACGTTACAGTTGGTATCAGAGTTGAAGGTTAAGCGAGAATCTTGGCTCTGGTACGGATTACTCATTAAAGATATAGTCAGTAGTGCTCTAGAATGAGTTTGAGTGTATTAATGGATATAAGTGCGTATTTATTAGTGAATATAAATTATTTTATATTATGTTGACTTATCGGTTGAGTGTTTATAAATTCTGGTCGGTACAGTCAGGACAACTATATCGATAGGGATTTCTAAACTCTTAAACTAGGCAAACTGACACAGTATTGTTTTCAAAAGCGGGTAAATGAAATAATTTTACCCAAACCATATTTTGATATAAAAACGATAATTTTCTAAAATTATTATATATACGATTGGAGTGTATGGATGATAATATTATAATCAAATAAGATTATAAAATTGGGATTGGTTTATATATCCAAACGAAAATTTGTATAAGTATAAATTATATGAATGGATTATAACTAAAATTAGATTTAAACCAGAATCTAGAAATATAAATCTCGAAAAGTTTGAAAAAAAATTCAAAGTGGTGTGGAAAATAATAATAAGAGTATTATTTTTGAATATTTCCGAAAGGAAACTGTTTTAAAATGGATTTTTGGAAGTGATATTGCACTGAACTCACTTCAGTCGCAGGAAAATAAATCTAATGATGACGACCGGATCATTAGTATAAATTTCGAGTTTCTAAGTGATGGGTTGCTACCGAAATAATTGATTTGGCGATTTTGTTGGAAAAAAAACGTTGTTTAAAGATTCCAAGGGAATTCCTTTTGGGACAAAAACCAGGGTTATTTAAATTTTAAAAGTGTGATTTGGGATATTTGTGATTTCAAAATGATTTGAAATAAATACCGGGCGTTTGAATTTCGAAATCTTATTTAAAATGTTTTAGGAACATCAAGAAGTAAGTATAAACTTATAAAATTGAGAATAATTTTAAAGAAGAAAGAAAAGTGTGAAATTTGAATTTTGGAATTAAACTTTAGCTGGAGAGTTAAAATAAACGAAATTAAACTTAAGCGAAGAAATTTAAATTTAAATTGAAAGGTGAATTGGATTAAAGTTATATGGGATTGAATTAAAATATGTAAATGAGAATTATAAGGAGGCTATATAACTGTAAGCTGTAAAATTTGAATTGGATTAGAAATAATATCGAATTGAAGTAAATATAAATTTTGAATTATGGAATATTATAAAACCATATGAATAAGATTTTGAATGGAATAAAATTCAGGTGAAAAATTAGAATTGTGAATAAACGAATTGGAATAGCTTATAAAAATTTAAGTAACAGAATAAAAATATATTTAAGCTATAAATGAATGTAGAGACTCGAGTTAAAAATAAAATATGAATATATTTAAGTATAGAATTGATGGAAACATGAAAAAAATAAGTTGTGTGACTTATAAAATTGAAAATTAGAATAGATAAGCCAAAATATAAAGAGTTTGATAATAAAAACCCAAACTTGAATTATAAAGTGGAAATGAACTAATTAGATAATTAATTAGTTAATTGGATATTAAATGGATATTAAGTGGGTTGAACAAATTTGGATTCTGAGTTCAAAATGGAAGTAGTCTGAAATGGTGATTACTCAAGTTATAAATAAATTCAATTGGAGCGTAAATAAATTGATATGGCTTGGGACATTCAAAAAATGGGTTTGAATATGGAATTGAAATTTAAGTGGATTAAATGAATGAACTAATTAATTAATTGGTAATTGAGTTGGAATTCGATTGAATAGAAACCAATTTAAATAAAAAGGATTTGAATAAAAAGAGAGTAGATGTGGATGGAATGCAACTGAATTGATTTAGAATCAATTGGAAATAGAATAAGATTAAATATAAATTGATTTGGAATCAATTAAAATAATTATAAGCTCAAACGGTTATTCATTTAAATGAATAGCACCGAATTTGCATAGAAAAATTGGCGTTGGCGTAAACGGAAGTAAATAAAATTCTATAGATTAATAGAAGTGAATAGAATTGATTTTAAAAATCAATTAGAGATGGATATGAATTTTTTTGATATAAATATGAGTTGAATGCAATAAATTGGGCTGCAAATCATTTCAGATTGAATGAAATGGTATATAAATCGAGTGGAAGTAATTAAATTAGTAACCGGACCTATAGTTGCTTATAAATCTTTGTTTGGCATGTTGAATATGAAATTCAAGTGTTAAGTTGGTTAAATGAATAAATGTTACTGAATTTGATGTTTTTGGAACTTACGTGTTAAATTGAGCAAGTACAGTTTCCCAGAGGCCATTTTATTAGATTTTGATCACGCTAATCTCATATAAATAAGCCGCTTGCTTAAAAACGCTAAAATAAGGTACGTTTTTGGATTAAATACTGCAAATGTATAAATATTGATATAAATTTTTGTTTTTCGACCGTGTGGGTCGATGTATAAATATTTATCTCTTTTGAAAAATTGCAAAAGGTCCTCCATACAAAGGAGACTCTGCCAAAAAAATTTGAAAATTTATGATGTCGGAAAAATTTTGAAATTTTTTGGCTAACGATAAAATTGATTTCCAAGTGTAATTGAAATAAGAGATTTTGGAATTACAATTGAAAACAAATTTTTTTGTTGAAGTCAAAGGATAAGAAAGTGAATATTGGATTTTCACTAAGTGGTTTTGGAAAAGTTAATGGGTTTTAAGAATTCTTTCCGCCTTAGCAAATTCTGGGACGAAATTCTTTTAAGGGGGAGGAATGTAATGACCCGGATTTTTGGTTGCTCGATTTTGAATATTAAAATGGTTTTAAATATTGAATTTGGGCTATAGATTGATTTTGAATACGAAAATTTGGGTTTTATTTATAGAATAAATTCAGAATTGAATACAGCAATTTATTTGATAATTTAGTTATTGAAGTTTATAATTGAATATTGGTTAAAATAGTGAATCTGGAGTTTTAAGCTTGATAAAAATTATTTAAAGGTTTGTAAAATTTATATTCATAATAATGAGGATAATAAAAGTTTTAAAATTGAATTTAAACGTGATTTGTTCAGTTTTAAAAATATATCGTTTAAATTAACATTTAAAAATAAGCATCCAAGGCATAGTCTCGGAATTCGACGAAACAAGTTCCATTGGATCTATAATAGTGTATTATTATTGGATTCCAAATTCCGTAGCATTTGGAGTTATTGTTTGCTCATACGGGATAGAAACGTAGTGAAATTATATCGAAAATTCAATATAATAATTGGGTTCAAAAAGCTATCTTCTCAATACGATCGAATTAGGACTCGAAACCTTTTCCATTGTGTTCGGAATAGGAGTATGATATCATGAACGCCTAGCGGTGCGCCTCGATAGGGGTTCGAGATTTTTAGCTGTGAAATTGAGACAATTTGGAATTTTAAAATAATATATATATTTGACTTGACCTTTTAATTCACATCAGCATACATTCTTTCTTTTCAAAATCACTATACACCCATCCTTACATGCCACCTCCATCTTTTAAGTCATGTATTCTCTCCCCTTTGATTTAGATCAAATTCACGAAAATATTTATATAAAAAACTCGTCTCCTCGTATAACCGCACTTCCCCTTTTTCTTTCGAACCAGCAGAAACGTGATCAAATGGGAAATCAAAATCGACATCACGTATGGGCGAGCAAATCATCCATATTCAATTGATAATTAGGGTGGCTGATAGTCCAGTCTCCAAGTACGAATCTCGATCATAATCGAGTCTCGGTTGCAAGTGAGGCGAGAGCATGTGTGTGGTTGTCGATCGAAGTTTAAGTGGCGGAGGGCATTAGAGAGCATCACGTGGCATGCATGGTTAGGCAGGTGAATGTTGACAGGCATGATGTGAGAAAGGGGCTGGTTCGTCTCGCGTGAAGCTCGGTCGTGTTCAGGAATGGGGGACGACATTGGAGCAGGTCAAAGGGGTTGGACTGAGGTCGCATACGTTCATCTCGTGGAGATTTGAAGGTTGCGGCGTCGAACCAGTCAAAGGCTGGAGGGGTTGAGGGGGATGCTGTCTGGTGATGAGGTAATTAGGATGATTTCTTTTTTCCAAATAAATAGCAGGTTAATTTATAAAATTAAATATTTTGATTAAATTATATTGACGTTCATTTATCCATATTAAATTATACGAAGCCAAAAATCATTCAAAAAAGTCAAGTTGGATCAAAGTAAGGAAACACTATACAGTGGAATAAAATTGGAATTGGAATGATTGGCAATTTCAGAAAAAAATCAATGTGAGAATTTCTCACCCATTTGGATTACCGTATTTAAATTTAAATGTTTAAATTTAAATTTTTGGATGCTTGATTGTTGAATAAATTTAACTTTATCTGTTGGATATATATATATATATATATATATATATTAGTATTGGAGTGATATTCCCGCACACTATAGCGGATGAGACTTTATACGCCCCGCATAAACCCTATATACAGCATTACCCCGCTCGAAGTGGGATAGGTATTTTTATTATTGTCTTACGTCTGTGGATGCAGGGAAATAGATTGGAGGAATCCAATGGGATTCCTCAAAAATATTTAGTGTTATATATATATATATATATATATATATATATCTGATGTGAATGAATAATCTGCTGGATTTTTGTGTGATGAAAATTCTAAATGTTATAATGGCATGGAAATTAATTTTGAATACCAGAAATATTATTATAATGGCATGGAAATTAATTTTGAATACCAGAAATATTATTTTAAAATTTTAAGGAATTAAAAAGAGATTTTTAAGTTAAAAATATATATATCGAAAATTAGGTATTTTTAAGGGACCGATTTGATTAAGCAAAAATAGGTTTTTAATCACACAAAAATACGTGGGATTTTTTTTTTAAATAGAGATTTAAAATAAAATTATATAAAGGGATTTTTGAGATTGGAAATTAAAAACGATATTCGAGAAATATATAAAGAAGTTGAAATCGATGTTAAAAATAGATTGACACAAATAAAAGGAATTTATAAGAAAATGAATTTATAAAAATGGAATTTTATAAATGATATTATTTTTGGAGAACTCAAAGGAGTTATAAGGATTTATAAACGATGTTTATAAATGAAAAAATCGAAATTGGTTGATAAATTAGGAAGATAAATTTGCAGGAAGATTTTATAGTTGAATATGGAAATAGGGTGAGAAAAATAGTGGATACTATTTTTAAAGTGAAATGGTTAAGGAGACTAGAATGAAAGTAATATGATGGAAATCGAGAAGATTTATAAATTGAAATTTGGTTATTGAGATTTAAATTTTATTTTATCGATAAGTTAAATTTTTATTTTAAAAGGAAAATTCTTATTTATTAGACTATATAAATTTCAAGGTTAGTTGGTATGGAAATATTTCAGAAGTGAATTTTTAAATACTTAATAACTATTTTAATAAACTCCTAAATGTTTAAACCTGCTTTGAAAGAAAATGATGTTATAAGAAAGTGTTTTCAATATTTTAAATAATTATTTGAATATGTCTTAAAAATAGATTATTATTATTTTCTTTAAATACTTAATTTTATTTACATATTTACATATATAAAGTTTTGAAAATGTTTTAAATTTATTTATAACCCTTTTTAGGAGGCTAGAAATGGGGTTATTTAGTAAATATGATTTATAAGAAAATTCTTAAATAGAATTTGAAAAGAAAAGTAAGAAAATTTCCGAAGAGATTAAAGAAAAGTGAACTTCGAAGAATGAAATGGAATTCGTAAAGAAGTAGAAAGGGATATTGGAATTATAAGTTAGTATAATTGACTTTGGAAATATTGAAGGGAATTATTTAAAGAATTCTAGAATTTATAGAATTCGTGTAAAAGAGTTAAGAAATTTACAAATATAATTTGTAATGTTTTATGAAAATAAATGGTAAATAAATAGAATACTTCCTAAGTGTTGAATATAGAATGAAATGGATAAAAGTATTCTAAGTGTTGAAAAAGCTTAGGAATATTCTGTTGAAGATATAAGGAATAGAAAACTATTTTCAAAATGTGAAGTATGGAAAGTAATGTCTTATAAAGATATTTTGAAATGAATTTAGGAAAATTTATAATAAGGCCTAATGATTGTTTATGGATGTGTGTTGATAGTTAAATAATCGGCTATCAATTTTGGCCAATTTCGTTAATCGTTTCAAAGAGACCGAGATCGGATCTAGTTATTTGAAAACCACTTCGATCCAGTTTGAACGTTACGAATGAATACCGTGAAGATGGTGAAGATGGTGATTCAGTTTGTCAAGACCCACGGCAACTTGTATGGATGAATGATATCAGAACATCGTCGTTGGAGGACGATGAGCATTTTAAGAGAAATCGTTCCTTAAAAGATAACGCTAAGCCTCGAGCCTCATCAACTGGGAATGACTAAAACAGGAGAGATGCAGCAAGGCTAAGTGGGTCACACCCCAGTAGGGCATGTTATCACCTTTCTAGATGTCCTCGGAAAACCTATCATTTATGGATATGGTTGTGCATGGAAGGAGCGCTCGGTGGTAAGGGTGGGAACACCCAAGGTGTTAACATATTCGGTCTAGCCAGGTTAGAGGTAGGCCGGTCTTGTGTAGCAGGGGATCCATGCGTAGTCCTCGATACATGGTTCTAGTGGTGTACTTTGACGGGCGGCACCCAAGTGGCCCAGTCATTTATTGGAATCCATTCTCTAATATGAGTTTACGGTTTTGTTTGTAGAGCCTAATATGCTAGAATTTAATTAATGTTACAATTTCAGCTATTTGAATAAGTATTTGTATTTAGACGCTATTATAATATCACTGGATTTTCTATAAAGTGTTTTTGGGCGTCGTAAGGGAAAAACCCATTGTGTTTATTTGTGACATAGTCTTACGAGATACCTTTGTTTTTTAAAGGATTTTGAAAAGTTAAAAACTCAAAAGTGAGTGTGTTTTCTCACGTTGGTTTTCTAGACTGACTCGAGTGTTATTTAATTATATTGCTCGAGTCAGACCGTGCATTACAGATTCAAGATAAGATGCTATGGAGCTCAGGAAATCGGCTGGATGGCAAGGCGTACGTCCGTACATGATTATTATTCCGCTGTGTAAGGACAGGTTATTAAACTGTCCAGATTTGATGTATTAGATTGTTGTACTCTGATAGTAGTATGTATATTAACAGTACAGTTCTTGTATTTAAAATCTATTATTATATATTATACTTTGTTCCGCTGAGATTGTGAGATACTGTGTTGTTCTGTTCTTCCTTCCACCCTTTTTCTTCTTCACCCCTAATGGACTGGTATTTTTGGCATTCGACTGCTTGGCATTTTATACAGTGGACATATTGATGTTGATGTTCGAGGGTCGAAAATCCTCGTTTGTTTCAAAGACTGTTTAAATTTGGGCCTTCGTTTGGATTTTAAATAGATTTGAAATCAAAGGTGAGTGTTTTAACCCACTCACAACTTAAATCATTTTATGTTAGTTTAATTAAATTTATGAAGTGATTTGAATTTGATCAGTTAAAGTTTGGTATATTTAAATCGTCACTCCAGTTAAATCTGACTTTTATTGAATTTAATCGTCGTTTAATTTAATATTAAATTTTAAATTGTCAATTAAATCCTTGTTGATGATAATCGGTTAGTGGATGTTATTTATTGGTTGATTTGAATGATGATTGGGATGGATGTTTAATTGTTGATATCTTGTATGATTGGATGTATGTTTAAATTATACGTTGTTATCACACTACAAGTTCCCTTAGTTTATTGTTAGTAAATCACTATGGATTGAAATGATACATAACCCAACAATCAATAGATTGGAGAAAAATCGTTATGAGTTGAAATGATAGACTCGATCGATTTTATGAATTTTAAATTTTAACTCGGGATTGCAGGTTGAAATGATATACACCCGTAAATTTTGAATTATTGCAGTTTGAAATGATATATATCCGTATCACTTGATCATAAGATAGAAAATTATATACAAACATCGAATTGGTTAAATTAAATGATTTTTAAATCCTTAGTTTTTGAATTCGGTTAAATGATATTTTGAAATAAAATTTAATTTAAATAAATTGAATTATTTTCGAAAATCCAAGCTTTAAATGTTGGAATTGGAATTGGTTTAAACGAATTGTTTAAAGGATTTAAATTGAAATTTTAAAGTTAAATTTGAAGTATAAATGAAATTTATCGAAATTGAATTATTGTAAATGTTTGAATACAACTTTAGAATCTACTAATTTGAAGTAGTTTAAATTTATAGTTCAAACACGGATTTGAAATCAATATGGATTTAAATGGTTTTATTTAGAATCTGAATTTGAAAGATAAAAAAATTGAATTTGTAAATTTGAAAGCTAGATATGGTCCTGATTTGTTGAAATGGAAGAAATAACTAAATTTGATATTACTTTCAAATTTATTGTTTTAATATAAACCGTTTAGAATATATTATTTTAAATTCAAATTTATTTAGATTTTTAAACCATTTTATATTAAAATATTAAACTATATCAAACCTATTTTGACTATTTGTAAACTATTTATACCATTTTAAGCCATTGCAATCTATTTCAAACTATTTTAACTATTTTAAACTGCTTTAAACTATTTTAAACTGCTTTAAACTCATTTAATCTGTTTTAAACTATTTAAACTATTTTAAGCTACTGTAATCTATTTCAAACTATTTTAAATTATTTTAATTGGATTTAATCTATTTTAAACTATTTAAACCATTTTAAGCTATTGTAATCTATCTCAAACTATTTTAACTATTTTAAACTGTTTTAAAACTATTTAATCTATTATGACTATCTAAACTAAGTTCTAAATATCAACTGTGCAAGGTTGAATTGGTTATATTGAAATCCTTGATTAAAAAGCGAATATGGTTAAATAATGTTATAACTTACGTTGGAATTTGAAATGATATTTCTTGTGAAATGGCATATTTTTTGTAAATATGATGATTTGAAATGAGAGTTTAACCTATTTGTGAATATGATTTCAAAAGTGATATGATTTCGAAAGTGATATGATTTCGAAAATGAATATGATTAGGAAAGTGATATGGTTTGAATTGAATATGATATTCTGATGTCAAATATGAATTGATTTCTAAAATGTAAAAGAACCATTCGGTGTGAAATAAGCGCTTGGTTGTTAAAGAGACCGGGATCAAATATTGTCATACTCTCTGCCAGTACCGAAAACCACTTTAATAACTGTGCATGTGGTGGAGATTCCAAAATGAAGTAGGATGGTTTGGAAAACAATTCTGTATAAGGTATTAGTGTAGCCTTGACTCCCTCGAGTCGGCTTGATGTGACTAAAACGGGAGCCACTACGGGACAAGTGAGGTCGCACCTCCGATCGGACATGCTTCTTCGATACCGTATTATGACTTTGTGATTGATTTGGTGGCCACCCTTAGATTTGATTATGGAAGTGTGTTCCGAGATAGGAAGTAGTAGCTGTAATGCGTTACCACCTGTCTAGATCCACAAAAAGGTAGTATCATACCCTGGGCATTGCCTCGCATGCCTTGTCACATGCCTATCGCACCCATTACGAGTTTGATTTGTAGCGTACCAATGGAGTGCTCACTGAGTAAACCACCGGTTCGGTTGAGCTTACAGTATCTATATAGACTACGGAAATATATAAAAATGTGTCAATAAGGATATGGGTAATGCCTTAATGCTATTTTAATACTTTACTTTACTGATAGACATATTATAATAACGTATATTACTACATAGTAAATATTTTAACAGATCCTTAGGAGATGGTAATCCCGAACATCTCTTAAGTTATTGCATGCACGTTAGACACTGGATAAGAGATGTAAGCCCCCGTAAACATATCTGAAGCCATTACACTCATATTTATTTACTGTTGATTTAACTTACATAAGATCTTTTAGTTCTGACTCGAGTGTTTTGACTTTTCATTATGCTCGGGTCGGTCTGAGCTTTTCAACGTACTGAAGACCTTATTTTCGGAGAACGAAGATGAAGATTTAGCATATTATTACTATTTATTATATTTATTCCGCTGTATCATGTTGTTCCACTGCATTATTTATTTATTTCTGTTGTATGTAACTCTGATCTATATTGTAAAAGTGTAGTCAAATGTTATTTGTAAAACACCTTCATGAGTTATTTATTTAACTAATATATAATGTCATTCCACTATAAGATTCTGTATTTTGTTTTCTTTCTTTTCTCTTCTTCTTCCTATTTACCCCATAACAATCCTTCCTTTTGAATGGTTTGAGTTTGACATGTGTGGTTTATTGTCGACTTAAACCGTCCAAAAAGGTGGGTCGTTACATTTTTACCTCACAAGAACAATAACCACACATGAATGAATGGGAGCAAATTAAAACGAAACCTAAACTTTAAAAGATGATTATAAACAAGGCCACAATCCAAACTCAAAGGATGGACGCAAATATTTAAACAACGAGAAGAACCCCAGTCACTTCTTGGCATGATTAAGAAAACTACTCAAAGATTGAATAAACAGCAAAGAAATGATTTTTCCAACAAATGACTAGAAGGGCGTGCCCCTTATCGAAAGTATACCTCTAGACAATATACTTGAGAGGGTCATTTTCTCCTGTGACTCCTCTTAAAAATGTACAAGCTGGACTCCACCAACCTTACCAAGAATCCATGTATTTCACACCTCCATGCACACACCACTGAAACCAATCTAGAGTAGATGTGAAAATACCCTAATGGAAGCAACCGCACATAGCTTGATGTCCATTTACTTTTTGGTTTTAGTCATTTTAGCAAAGTATAAGAATGCTCAAATGAGCAACAAATCATCTTAGATCGACGATACACAAAGAAGAAATCTGAATCGATAGTCAACAATTCAACTATCGAGAATAATTACAAATGATCGTATATGGAAATAAAATTTCATATTCTTACCACTGTTCATCTATTTCAAACTTGTGTTATCCTTAGCTTGAAAATGAAGCCAGGTAAGCTGAGGTCGTATTAACAATAGGAATTGCCATGATAACATTTTTAACCTTCGAGATAGAAACGAGTTCATGCCTCGACATTTAGTGTTAAAAATATGACTAGATCCTTTCTATATAAGCGATATCGTTTACATAACTACTTTTCCATAACCGAATCGAACTTTTAGTTTTAAAACCAAACTTGTATTGGGTTTTCACATCACAAATATTTGTAAAATACTTTAAAAATACTCTTTTTAAATATTCTTTCAAAAGGGAAAATTATATTTCTAAGTGTATTAAAAACATGGGTCAAAAAAAATGTTATTAAAACATTGTTTACTATAAACCCAAAACAATTTACACATAGCCTTATTTTGAAACAATTCATTTCAAAGATTTTCTCATTTATAAATTAAAAAAAAACATTTATTATCCCAGAGGATAATAAATTAATTTAAATACCTTTACAAATTTAAAGCTAATGCTAATAATCTTGAAGGATAATTTATAATACTCTTTTTATAACTTTAAAACCACTTTAATTTTCCCAAAGGAAAATAAATCAAAATTAAAATCTTGTTATAAATTTAAAACAACATTAATTATCCCGCAAGATAATTAATCACATTCATAATCCCTTATAATAAACCAATCAATTATCTTAAACACCTTTGTAAAGTTAATTAATTAAGTTTAAAAAATTTGTTCAATTAGATAACTAACTTTAAAACACTTCTATTAAATTGGTTAGTTAACTTAATAACACCATAAATGAGAAAGATTAATTAACTTCAGATATCATTAGTTCAGTTGATTAATTAAACTCAAACACTAGTAATTAAAATGGTTATTTAGATTTAAACATCATTAATTAAAATAATAAATTAAACTCAAATATCATTAATTTAAAATGATTATTTAAATTCAAATATCATTATTTACAATGATTGATTAATTTTCAAATATCATTAATTAAAATGATTAATTAAACTTAGACATCATTAATTAAAATGATTAATTAGATTTAAACATCATTAATTAATTTCAAATATCATTAAATTAACAAAAAGATTAATTAAATTCAAATATCATTAATTAAAATGATAAATTAAATTCAAATATCTATTTTGTGAAAACTTAAGCTCAAGACAATGCACATAAGATTTTATGGGATGTATACAAAAATGACGGTATAGCGAAAATCTCTGTGACGACACTTACACAAATCAAACAACATGTCGCAATTATTTCTACCAAACAACAATATAAGCAGCATATGAATATAAGAAAATAAATAAATATTAGCGAGAGAAACCTTAGGGTCTCTCTATAAAATCCCTACAAATCACATATGTGAATATGTATTTCAAAGTGTTCCGACATATTCGCAATGTGCACTCCAACTTTAATTTTATTTTGTCCAATGCAATACAATGGTTATTTATGTCATCCGCTTTTTTAAATGTAATTTTAAATCCAAACATACGACAATAGAAATTATCAACTAAGCTTCCAACAATAATCTATAGCAGCATGGATATTATCTAGTTTATTCAGAGGTGAGTAAACTCACCAAAATTCTAGCGGACGATTTCGCATTCTAGTTTGGTCCAAAATCAAACAACGTTCGATTTTAGCCCAAAATACAACTAGCTCTAAAGTGGACCAGGCCAATTTCATCACGATGATAACGTCGGTACGAGTCTAATGCAACCGACCGCATCCGAATCCGACTTCGTATGAGCAAGATATTATTTATATAAGTTGTCGGATTAATTAAAATCATTAATTACTTAATTAACTAAATTAATACCATAATTAGTGAAACACCCTTCTTCCCCAGTGTTTAAAATTGCCGTGTAACGACCCAGAATTTCTGTCATTTGAAATTCGTATAATTAATTGATTTTAAATATTAATAAGTAAAATTTATAAGTCGAATAAATTTATTTCGAATATCTTGATTTAATTGAATAGTTAAATCGATAATTTAATATTTGAAATTACAGAAATAATTGGAAACTGGGTTTAATATGATTAAAAATGATTTATAAAGTTATAATAAATCATATTGGAGTTAGAGTGATGTTGTAGAACTTTTAAAATTGAATTAAAAGTTAATTTGTGAAAATTGAATATTTTAATATTTAATTGACAAGTGAAAACAGTTATTTTTCAAACAGTCTCGGATTTCGACGAAACCAGTTTCATCGGATCCGTAATGTTATATTATTGTAAGTTTCAAATTTTGTGTCAATCGGATCCGTAAATAGAAACTAGTTTGATCGATTTAATTTAAATTTGATCGTTTATTTCTGTAACTCACACATATGATCGAATTAGCCTCCGAAACACGGGTAAACCCTAGAAACGTCAACCTGCACACTCCTTTTGGAGTTCGAAAAATTTCGAGTGAATAGTGTTTTTGGCGAATTTTCTATAAAAGGACTCCCCCTCATTTCCATTTACAAAAAAAAAAAAAATTGAAACCCTAACCCTAGCCGCCAGTTATCATCAATGGCCGATATTTTCATTTACTTTCCTCTTTGATTTCTTCGAATTCGTCAACCAATTCAAAAACTTATCAACTACAAAAATTTAGAGAGCATCGAGCTCTATAAATCTAACGGTGGAAATTGGCTATCGCCGATCGGAGGAGGAGCTTTGTGGCCACGTTCTCTACGTGTTTGGACATGTTTTTCGAAAGCAAGGGGGCCGAGCTCGAAGTGGTCTGGGCCGATGGTAGTGCACGAGTAGTGCTTCGACGTGGCGTAAGTTGATCGTTACATAGTTCATCCAAGATGCCATGAAAATTCGTGAAAGGAGGCGACTCTTTGCGTTCAACGCGTTCGTGAATAGCCTGGAAACGATATTGGGAAGAAACATAAGTGTGGCTCTGATCTTGGAGAAGTTGAAATCAACGGCCAGAAATTTAGGTTATAAAATTGAAAAGAAAATTGTAAATTAAATTATATTATAATTTGTATAACTTTAAACTATCATAACTTTTTCATACGAGGTCGAAAACGCATGAAACGAATTGCGTTGGCTTCATTTTGTTGAACACTACGCAATGGAGCTAGTTTGGAGTCATTTTGAGCTAGTGATAATTTTAGGTAAAATTAAACGCTTGTTTAATTTTATTCGAAATAAAATGCTACAACTGTTATCGAAAACTCAAGGTGAGAACTTCTCACTCAATCAAATTGTTTCGATTTAAATTTTAAATAGTTAGATTTAAAATTGCTTGATTGAATGCTTGGATGATAAATTATTATCTATTGTTTTGAAAATAGACCCTATACGCCGCATATTAAGCGGATGTTATTTATTAAACACATATACCACGATATTCCACCTTGAAGTGGAATTGGTATTATATATGTACTTGGAGTTGATTTTCCGCATTATATAGCGAATGAGACCCTGTTGCGCCACATAATAGCGGAAACATATTTAATATAAACACATGTACCGTGATATTCCATCTTGAAACGGGATTGGTATTGTGCTAACATCTTGGATGCACGGAAACAGGTTGGAGGGATCAAACTGGATTCCTCACCAGTATTTATTTGATTACAGATATTGTGATATGTGTTGATTATCATATGATGATATGTGATGTTTTGGATGCCGTGATTGATTATTTGGTGCTGTTGCGTCATTGGGCCTATTTTGAAGTTTTAAAAATGTTAAAGGAACGATTTCTAATTTAAAAGGGTTTTTAAAGTGATTTTTGAAAGTATACGTTTTATTGAATTTTGGAATTAATTCATTTTAAATAAATAAACGTTATAATCTTTATGTTATAAAAATTATGGGTTTTGTGAAATAAAACCAGAATAGGATTTTTTTTTGAATATGAAATGAACTATCGAGTAAATAGTATAAATGGAGATTTTTGAATTTATTATAAACGATTTATAAATAAGATTTATAAAATGGAATTTTTATAAATCAGAATAATGGAGTTTTTATAAATGTAAAAAGGGGGTTATAAATGAATCTTATAAATAATAAGATTTATAATTTGTGAAGTTTTAAAATAATGATTTTATAAATAAATGAATTATAAGTATTTAACTTATAATATGGATTTTTGGTATATAATTGAGTTATAAATTGAATTTGTTAATAAATTGATTTTATAAGTTGAAGTTTTTATAAAATATATAAATGTGAATTTATAAATGTTGTTTTATAAATCCGAAATTGACTTATTTTGATAAGTCAATTATTATGGATTATTAAAGAAGATTATTCACGATTTTGGACAGTGGATAATCTTTTAAAATAAAATGTGTAGAAATAATGAATTTGGTCAACGAAGTATATTCACGATTTTGGACAGTGAATAATACATTAAAGAAATGTTTTGGTAAAGTGATATTTTAAATAGAATTAAATGATTTAAAGATGTTTTAAAATGTATTAAGTATCGAAACCATTGATTTCAACATTCATTATTGAAATAGACGTTTTCGAGAAATAAGGAAATGGTGGACTATAACACTGTTGTTATAGTAAATGATTTTCATAAGGAAATGTTTATAGTATTGGGATTTATATATCTACCTTAATTTCGAATCCCTATACTAGGGATTTTGGGTTGTCGTAATGATGTTTTACGCAACATTCGTTTTGACTCAAATGTATGTGTTTAAGAGAACGTTTTCCTTAAAGAATAAAATATATACTTAATTATGATTTAAGTATATTGAATATTTTCCAAATATTGAAAATAAATAGATTTGTGAACTACTTATTATTAAATAAGTATGGAAATATTTTCCAATATGAAGTGAAATGTTTTCCAATTTATATCTTTTAAAGATAAATTGAAAGTGAATATTTGAAATAGATTTGAAAATCGTATATCGGTGGATATTTGGAAATTTAAAATTCACCATGGAATTTATAAAGGAAAGGGAAATTTGTTTAAAAATAAACATAGATTTATTTTTGAAGTGTGGAAATAAATTTACTGATTTGGAACGTAAATTTGAAGTAAATCGGTAAGGATTTATTTAATTGGTTTAAATGAACCATTTTGAAATGAAAATGCATAAATATTTGGTAATGTTTCGGCTTAAGGAAAATGATTTGAAATTTGTTTTCAAAGGTTGTAAAGGTGAAAAGTGATTTGAAATTTGTTTTCAAATGGTTGAAGTGTGGAAATTATATCGTAAAGGTATTTTTGGGAAATAAATAATTTGGGGAATTATTTAAAATCGGGTGATTGTTTTGAATATTAATTGATAGTTAAATAACCGACTATCAAGAATTGACCTTTAAATAGGTATTTGTTGTGACTTGTTTGAAAATTTGGATGCTACACCTATTTTCAAAATAATTACGCTCGTTATTCGGATTACCCATTCTGAATAGTGATACGTCGTAATGGATAGCATTTGAAGACTGGTGTTGAAGACCGGATATTTATGAAAACGGAAGGATTACCGTCGAATGTCTCTACATCGACTGATCTTCAATATAGAGATTTTATCACCCTTTGTGATGGGAACTCCGGTCGTGATTAGTGAATATTCGGATTGCAAGGGCTTCTTTGGAAGTGCCTTCGGTTCCGTTCGATCCCGGAACGGACTTGTATGGATGTGTGTCTGACGTTACAATTTGAGAGGTAAAGCTGGTTTCTATCAAATATATTTCTGTTGGTGGGGGAGAATTTATTCTCTTAGCTTAACACCCTTCTCTGAGACGTACGAGCTCAGAGGTTATGTAGTTGATGGTTACTAGTGATACATTCCCAATTTGGTAATATCGCATACGAAGTGCTGCTGATCATTTGTTGATCAAAGCATAGCTTTTATGAAAAGCGTAGCTTTGTGGACGAGACTTCGTCGGACCTCACACCCTGGTAATGGTCAAAACAGGAAAGATGCGGCAAGATTTTAGGGAGTAGCACCCCTTAGTGTATGTCATTTCCTTCCGGATAGAAGTGGTATCATGGTATGGAGCCCAGATACTTACTTATGTGAATGTCGCAAATATATATGACTTTATGATTGATGTTGGTTGAGGATCCTCGGATAAAGGTTGTTACAACCAGGGGATGACATACGCGTGTCAGTAGTTACCTACTTTTAAAGAGGTAACCCGACCTTGTGTTGGCAGAGATCCGATTAGGATCTCGGGGCGTCCTTCCAAAGGCGTACCCATGTGGCAATGGGAAGTTTCTTGGCCTGACCATTTGTTGAAAATCCAAAGAAACAATATGTACCTTGTACGGTTTTAGTTGTATAACCTGCCATGGAATGTGGCGGTAACCTGCTATTGAACATGGTAGCTATAGTAGGCATACGATAATGGTCGTATGTTGGCTAAGATTTATATTATACTTTCGAAAGGTTTTCCACTGTGCACTTATAATAATAATAATAAAGAAATTTGCGTATCAAGCAAGTTTGAATGTCATAAGGAGAAATCTCCTCCAATTCTGCGTTTGCATTGTGTGTGTGGCGGGAGGCCTTATGGTAGTTACATTTTCTAAAAGCATTGCGGATCTATTTTAAAATATTTCTTTGTTTGTTTGTAAAGATGTAACTGTTTTAAGTTCTCACACCAGTCTCATGACTGACCTGGAGTTTATTGTTCCCTTCCTAAACTCTGGGTGCCCATCATTTTCTACACGGGTAGCCTAGAGTCAGGTTATTAGGTCATTCTGGAATTCAGGAGGTGCTGTGGAGCTTAGGAGGCGAGCTGGTTGGCGAAACGTATCACTTGTATATGATATTATCTTTTCCGCTGTGTATTCAGTTTTAAGGACAAGTTCATATAACTGTCGATTATTGTGTGGTGTTGTATATTGACTCTAATGATTTAATGTATATAATGTACAATTCTTTTGATCTAAAGATTATTTATTTATTTTTTATATGTTGTTCCGCTGCGATTGTGAGATTCTGATATTGTTTCTGTTGCTTCTTCTTTCTTTCTTACTTCTTCTGTCTTTTTCTTCTTCTTAACCCTAAGGGTTCGGTTTTCCAGCATTCGGTTGTTCGACAGTTGATACAGTGGACGTATTAATGCCGATTTTCGGAAGTGGAAGAATCTGTTCCTTACAAAGTGGTATCAAAGCATTTGGTTAAGCGACAACCTTGGCTCTGTTCGGTATTACTCATTAGAGATAGAGTCAGCAGTACTCTAGAATGAGTGTGAGTGTAATAATAGATATGAGCGCGTATTTGTTAGTGAATATAAAATAGTTTTATATTTTGTTGATTGGTTTGTTGAGTGGTATATGGATTGTGGTCAATACGAGTAATTAACGTTATTGATAGGAGTCTCTAAACTCTTGTACAGAACAAATTCGACACAATATCGTTTTAAAATAGGGTAAATGAAATAATTTTACCTAAATTATTTTCGTATATAAAAGAGAGAAAAATTTCTTTGAATTATTATAATATATGATTGCTTGGTTGCTAGAAAGTGATGATATTAAATTATTAGCATTAATGTTGAAAAGAAATTGAAATCGTAACTCTAAAGTTAAGAAATATATTCACATACAAATAGAATTGGAGAATATAAATTGTAAATGAGATTTGTAATTTGAAGTAATATTCCAGAGGAATATTTGGAAATGTTTTGAAAGGGTTTGCAATTTGGAAAAGATTAAATTCCTTTTTGAGTTTGAAAATGGTTTTCAAGGGTTTGGAAAAATGTTTTTGGAGGGATAAAAGCTCTAAACACTTTTCGGTCGCTGGAAAATAACTTCGGTGATGACAGCAGCATCATCGGTGTTCATTTTCGGGTTTCCAAAAGAGGGATTGCTGCCATGTTTTTTAAATGAAGGTTGCTTGGAAAATTTGGGTTTGGGTTTTGAAATTCAAAGGATAATTTGAATTGGTTTAAAAAATGGTTTTGAAATGTTGGAAAGACTCTGGAATCTGAAATAAAATAGTTATGGAATAAAATTTATTAAGTTGAAAATAAATTTGGGGTAGAAACAAATGAATTGAAATTGAGTTTGAATTATGGAAATAAAGTTGTGAATGAATGAATGAATTTACGATTGCGAATAAATGAAATTGGAAACTAAATATTGAAATTCATCTTGAAATTGCAAGTATATTAAAAACCTGTCAAATTGGATCAAATGAAGCTGAGTATTAAAATAAAATTAGTAAGTAAAACTAATTGAAGAAATGACAAATTTAATATGGATTGAAATGAATTGAATTCAACATTTATAAATAAAGGGTAAATTAAATTCGTATGGAATTTGAAATCCAGTTTAAAAATAAGTGGTTATAAACCAAAATAGTGAATTGAAAATAAATTTTGGGAATGAACAAAAGAATAAAACTGGAATTGAAACTGACTGTTGAAAACAAATTTGAATAAAATAAATTGGAATTTGTAATGAATTATTAATTGGAACTAATTTAAAATAGTGCAGTTGTGAATGAAAGATAATTGATAGATTCAACATTCAGAAGTTAAACTAAATCCAAATTAAATTGAAATTGTAAATTGAATCCAAATGAAATTGGAAATGCAAAATTTAATGAAAATGGATATATAACTTCAATAGTAAACTAAAGATGATATAAGAAGTAAGTATCGAAATTTTGAAAGGAATGTGCAAAATAAATTTGAAAGTTGTAATTGGATATTATGGTTAGCAGGATTTACAGGTGGATTAAAGGAAACTGGGATTTCGAAGATAAAAAAATTGAATTGCTCGACAAAAAGGTATGTATTTCAATTTCAGTATGAAATTTGATGATTTTCTTGTCCAGCCACTTGGCTTTTCGTTTTCTTTTTGAATCTAAGGGGTCGTAGTGCCATTTTGTAGTTGTACCGATCGAACCGCGCAAAGGAGACGCTGGCGAAATTTTTGAAAATTTAAGGCTTTAGAATATTTTTGAGAAAATAGGAAATTTTTAAAACTATGACTTTGATTTTGGAGTGGAAAGTTAAACGATATAGTTGGTTTTGAAAAGATAACTAAGTATGATTTGAAAACTTAGTAAAGTTATTGTATGAAGTTTAACTATGGATTTTCGAAAAGTTAAACTGTTTAAATGAATATGAAAATTAATTTGAACAAATGGTTTTGAAAAGTTAATAGATTTTGTAACTTTTTCTTACTTAGTAATTTCGAGGACGAAATTCTTTTAAGGGGGAAGTTCGTAACGACCCAAAATTTATGTCATTTGAAATTCGTATAATTAATTGATTTTAAATATTTACAAGTAAAATTTATAAGCCGAATAAATTCATTTCGAATATCTAGATTTAATTGAATAGTTAAATCGATAATTTAATATTTGAAATTACAGAACTAATTGGAAATTGGGTTTAATGTGATTAAAAATGATTTATAAAGTTATAATAAATCATATTGGAGTTAGAGTGATGTTGTAGAACTTTTAAAATTGAATTAAAAGTTAATTTGTGAAAATTGAATATTTTAATATTTAGTTGACGAGTGAAAAAGCCATTTTTCAAACAGTCTTGGATTTCGACGAAACCAGTTTCATCGGATCCGTAATGTTATATTATTGTAAGGTTTCAAATTTCGTGTCAATCGGATTTACGGTTTGTCCGGGGCAAGCCAAAATGCATAGAAATTAGTTTGATCGATTTAATTTAAATTTGATCATTTATTTCCGTAACTCGTACATATGATTGAATTAGCCTCCGAAACATGTTCCATTGTGTCCGGAACGCAGGATAAACCCTAGAAACGTCTCCCGGCATGCTCCTTTTGGAGTTCGGAAAATTTCGAGTGAATAGTGTTTTTGGAGAATTTTCTATAAAAGGACCCCCCCTCATTTCCATTTGCCAAAAAAAAAAAAAAAAAAAAAAAAAAATTGAAACCCTAACCCTAGCCGCCAGTTATCATCAATAGCTGATATTTTCATTTCCTTTCCTCTTTGATTTCTTCGAATTCGTCAACCAATTCAAAAACTTATCAACTACAAAATTTTAGAGAGCATCGAGCTCTATAAATCTAACGGTGGAAATTGGCTACCGTCGATAATTTCGGGTTTGGTTTGGAGTTGTTTGGAAATTGGATATCGTCGAAATTGGCATCAACCTCTTTGGTTTGGAGTTGTTTGGAGCTAGTGATAATTTCGGGTAAAATTAAACGCTTGTTTAATTTTATTCGAAATAAAAAGCTACAAATGTTATCGGAAACTCAAGGTGAGAACTTCTCACTCAATCAAATTGTTTTGATTTAAATTTTAAATAGTTAGATTTAAAATTGCTTGATTGTATGCTTGGATGATAAATTATTGTCTATTGTTTTGAAAATAGACCATATACGCCGCATATTAAGCGGAGGTTATTTATTAAACACATATACCGCGATATTCCACCTTGAAATGGAATTGGTATTATATATGTACTTGGAGTTGATTTCCCGCATTATATAGCGGATGAGACCCTATTGCGCCGCATAATAGAGGAAAGATATTCTATATAAACCCATGTACTGCGATATTCCGTCTTGAAACGGGATTGGTATTGTGCTAACATCTGTGGATGCAGGGAAACAGGTTGGAGGGATCCAACTGGATTCCTCACCAGTATTTATTTGATTGCAGATATTGTGATATGTGTTGATTATCATATGATGATATGTGATATTTTGGATGTCGTGATTGATTATTTTGTGTTGTTGTGTCATTGGGCCTATTTTGAAGTTTTAAAAATGTTAAAGGAATGATTTCTAATTTAAAAGGATTTTAAAGTGATTTTTGAAAGTATACGTTTTATTGAACTTTGGAATTGATTCATTTTTAAATAAATAAACATTATAATCTTTATGTTATAAAAATTATGGGTTTTGTGAAATAAAGCCAGAATAGGATTTTATTTGAATATGAAATGAACTATTGAGTAAAATAGTATAAATGGAGATTTTTGAATTTATTATAAACGATTTATAAATAAGATTTATAAAATGGAATTTTTATAAATCAGAATAATGGAATTTTAATGGAGTTTTTATAAATGTAAAAAGGGGGTTATAAATGAATCTTATAAATAATAATATTTATAATTTGTGACGTTTTAAAAGAATGATTTTGTAAATAAATGAATTATAAGTATTCAACGTATAATATGGATTTTTGCTATATAATTGAGTTATAAATTGAATTTGTTAATAAATTGATTTTATAAGTTGAAGTTTTTATAAAATATATAAATGTGAATTTATAAATGTTGTTTTATAAATCCGGAATCGACTTATTTTGAAAAGTCAGTTATTATGGATTATTAAAGAAGATTATTCACAATTTTGGACAGTGGATAATCGTTTAAAATAAAATGTGTAGAAATGATGAATTTGATTAACGAAGTATATTCACGATTTTGGGCAGTGAATAATGTATTAAAGCAATGTTTTGGTAAAGTGATATTTTAAATAGAATTAAACGATTTAAAGATGTTTTAAAATGTATTAAGTATCAAAACCATAGATTTCAACATTCATTATTGAAATAGACGTTTTCGAGATTTAAGGAAATGGTGGACTATAACACTATTGTTATAGTAAATGATTTTTAGAAGGAAATGTTTTTATATAGTATTAGGATTTATATATCTACCTTAATTTTGAATCCCTATACAAGTACTTTTGGGTTGTCGTGACGATGTTTTACGCAACATTCGTTTTGACTCAAATGAATGTGTTTAAGAGAACGTTTTCCTTAAAGAATAGAATATATACTTAATTATGATTTAAGTATATTGAATATTTTCCAAATGTTGAAAATAAATAGATTTGTGAATTACTTATTATTAAATAAGTATGGAAATGTTTTCCAATATGAAGTGAAATGTTTTGAGATTTATATCTTTTAAAGATAAATTGAAAGTGAATATTTGAAATCGATTTGAAAATCGTATATTAGTGGATATTTGGAAATTTAAATTCACCATGGAATTTATAAAGGAAAGGGAAATTTGTTTAAAAATAAACATGGATTTATTTTTGAAGTGTGGAAATAAATTTATTGATTTGGAACGTAAATTTGAAGTAAATCGGTAAGGATTTATTTAATTGGTTTAAATGAACCATTTTGAAATGAAAATGGATAAATATTTGGAAATGTTTCCGCTTAAGGAAAATGATTTGAAAATTGTTTTCAAAGGTTGTAAAGGTGAAAAGTGATTTGAAATTTGTTTTCAAATGGTTGAAGTGTGAAAATTATATCGTAAAGGTATTTTTGGGGTAAATATTTTGGGGAATTATTTAAAATCGAGTGATTGTTGTGAATATTGGTTGATAGTTAAATAACCGACTTTCAAGTTGTGACTTGTTTGAAAATTTAGATGCAACACCTATTTTGAAAATAATTACGTTCGTTATTCGGATTACCCATTTCGAATAGTGATACGTCGTAATGGATAGCATTTGAAGACCGGATATTTATGAAAATGGAAGGATTACCGTCGTATGTCTCTGCATCGGCTGATCTCCAATATAGAGATTTTATCACCCTTTGTGATGGGAATTCCGGTCGTGATTAGTGAATATCCGGATTGCAATGGCTTCTTTGGAAGTGTCTTCGGTTCCGTTCGTTCCCGGAACGGACTTGTATGGATGTGTGTCTGACGTTATAATTTGAGAGGCAAAGCTGGTTTCTATCAAATATATTTCTGTTGGTGGCGGAGAATTTATTCTCTTAGCTTAACACCCTTCTCTGAGACGTACGAGCTCAGAGGTTATGTAGTTGATGGTTACTAGTGATACATTCCCAATTTGGTAATGTGGCATACGAAGTGCTACTGATCATTTGTCGATCAAAGTATAGCTTTTATGAAAAGCGTAGCTTTGTGGACGAGACTTCGTCGGACCTCACACCCTGGTAATGGTCAAAACAGGAAAGTTGCAGCAAGATTTTAGGGAGTAGCGCCCCTTAGTGTATGTAATTTCCTTCCGGATAGAAGTGGTATCACGGTATGGAGCCTAGATACTTACTTATGTGAATGTCGCAACTATATATGACTTTGTGATTGATGTTGGTTGAGGATCCTCGGATAAAGGTTGTTACAACCTGGGGATGACATACGCGTGTCAGTAGTTACCTACTTTTGCAGAGGTAACCCGGCCTTGTGTTGGCAGTGATCCGGTTAGGTTCTCGGGGCGTCCTTCCAGAGGCGTACCCATGTGGCAATGGGAAGTTCCTTGGCCTGACCATTTGTTGGAAATCTAAAGAAACAATATGTACCTTGTACGGTTTTAGTTGTATAACCTTCCATGGAATGTGGCGGTAACCTGCTATCGAACATGGTAGTTATAGTAGGCATACGATAATGGTCATATGTTGGCTAAGATTTATATTATAGTTTCGAAAGGTTTTCCACTGTGCACCTATAATAATAATAACAAAGAAATTTTCGTATCAAGCATGTTTGACTATCATAAGGAGAAATCTCCTCCAATTCTGCGTTTGCATTGTGTGTGTGGCGGGAGACCTTATGGTAGTTACATTTTCTAAAAGCATTGCGGATCTATTTTAAAATGTTTCTTTGTTTGTTTGTAAATATGTAACTATTTTAAGTTCTCACACCAGTCCCATGACTGACCTGGAGTTTATTGTTCCCTTCCTAAACTCTGGGTGCCCATCATTTTCTACACGGGCAGCCTAGAGTCAGGTTATTAGGTCATTCTGGAATTCAGGAGGTGTTGTGGAGCTTAGGAGGCAAGCTAGTTGGCGAAACATATCACTTGTATATGATATTATCTTTTCCGCTGTGTATTCAGTTTTAAGGACAAGTTCATATAATTGTCCATTATTGTGTGGTGTTGTCTATTGACTCTAATGATGTAATGTATAAAATGTACAATTCTTTTGATTTAAAGATTATTCATTTATTTATTATATGTTGTTCCGCTGCGATTGTGAGATTCTGATATTGTTTCTGTTGCTTCTTCTTTCTTTCTTACTTCTTCTATCTTTTTTCTTCTTCTTAACCCTAAGGGTTCGGTTTTCGGCGTTCGGTTGTTCGGCAGTTGATACAGTGGATGCTATATATAGTTGTATATGTGTATATATATATATTAGTAGTTGGTTATATTTTCCACCGATTGGAGCGGATGAGACCCTATGCTCCCCGCATAATAGCGGATGACCCCATATTACTGCGATATCTCGCCTCGGAGCGGGATTGGTATTTTAGTTGTATAACATCTGTGATGTAGGAAAAACAGGTTGGAGGGATCCAACTGGATTCCTCAAATATATTTATTGTCTTCATATATAATATATGATGAGATAGAATAATCTGATTGGATTGTTGTGTTTTAAATTATTAGATGCTATAGTAGTACTGGCCATAATTTTGGGATTTAAAATACCATAAATACTTTTATTCGAATTTAAGGAAATAAAAGGAGATTTTTGAATATAAAAATAATTATATCGAAAATTGGATTACTTAAAAAGAATTTGATTGGATAAACAATAAATTTAATTTTGGTTGAACTTAACTAATCCATAAATGGTTTGAATGGAATTTTTAAAAATAATCTATACAAAGGATTTTTAAATGATATTTGAAAAATGTAAAAGGGGTTGAAATCGATATTAAAATTTTTAATGGCAGAATAAATGTTATAATATAAGGTGAAATTTTATAAATATGATTTGTTTTTATAAACGAGTAAAACCCTGAGTTATAAAAATTTATAAACTATGTTTATAAATAAGGGAAAACTATAGCTGTTGCTAAATTGGGAATATAAAATTCATAAGATGAATTTATATTAGAATATGGAAACAGGGTTGAGGAAAATAGTGGATATTATTTTTGAGAAGTATAAATGGTTAGGAGAATCGGAATGAAATCGATGGGTTGTGAATCGAGAGGAATCTATAAATTAATTGGTTATTAAGAATTTAAAAATATATTTTATTACAAAGAAATTAAGTTATTTTTAAAGGGGAACTTTTATTTATCAAACTATGTAATTTTGAACTAATAGAATTGAAATACATCGAAAAGTGAATTTTTCAAATGCTTAATATTTATTTTAATAAATCCTTTTTTTAAATCAGCTTTGAAAATTGATTTGTTTATCTAAATATGAGTTATTAATGTTTATAAAAGAGTTTTGATATTTTAAACAATTACTTGAACATGTTTTAAAAATTAATTTTTATTCTTTAAATACTTATTTTATATATAGAGAGAGTTTTCTAATGATTTAAATTTATTTATAAATCTTCTCGAGGTATGGAAACGGGGTTTATTCAGTAGATGGGGTTTATAAGAGAAATTCTCAACATGGAATTTGGGAAAATGTAAGGAAAATTTCCGAAGTATTTAAAGAAAAGAGAACTTCGAAAAATGGATTAGGATTCATAAAAGAATTTAGAATTGGATACTTGAAATTATAGACAAGTGTTTCGACTTTGGAAATGTTAAAGGAAATTTATTAAGGAACCCTAGAACCTATCGAATTCGTTATAAACGAGTTAAGCAATTTACAATATAAATTGTGGATTTTAAGAAAAGAGAAATAAATGGAACTTTCCTAAGTATTGAGAAGTAAGTCATATAGAAAAATATATTTTAAAATATTTTTCTATGTGTTGAAATAAGAGATGGTTTGAAATATCCTGATATGGATATAAATATTTGAATGTCTTAAATATTGCAAATTTGGAAGGGATTGAATTTATATCTTATAAAGATATTTTGAAAATAAATTTTGGACCATTATAATATGGGCCAAGTGACAGCTTATGGATGTTATATTGGTAGTTAAATGACCGACTATCAAATATTGGCAATTTCGTTGATCGTTTCGAAGAGACCGGGATCAGATCTAATTATCCGAAAATCACTTCGATCTAATTTGAGTATTGCGAATGGTGATATCATAAAGATAGTGAAGATGATGATTCGGTTTGTCCAGACCCAGGACAACTTGTATGGATGAGTATTATCATTGCATCTTTGTTAGAAGGTAGTGCTAGCACTCCAATTATGAATGCTATTCTAAAAGGTAAACGTAGCCTCAAGCCTCATCAATTGAGAATGACCAAAATAGGGGAGATGTAGCATGTCTAAGTAGGTCGCACCTAATTAGGGTATGTTTATCACCTTTCTAGATATCCTTAGATATATTATAAATTATGGATTTGGGTGTGCATGGAAAAAAAAGCGCTCGATAATGGTGGGAACACCTGGGGTGATAACAAATTCGGTACTATCCAGGTTAGGGGTAGGCCGGTCTTGTGATGGCAGGGGATCCTGGCGAGGTCCTCGGTACATGTTCTAGAGTTGTATTGTGACGAGCAGTACCCCAGTAGCCCAATCATTGTATGGAATCCATTCTCCGGTAACCGCTGTACGGTTTTGATTATGCCTAACTATGCTGAAACGTGAGGTGCAAGCATTTCAGCTATTTTCTAATTTATTTTGTATAGACCTATTATAATATCATATGATTTTGATATAAAATGTTTTGGTTATCGTAAGGGAAAAACCCGTCATGTTTATGTGTGATGTGGTCGTATGAGATACCTTTGTTTTCAATGGATTTTGAAAATAAATTAAATTCAAATTGAGTGTGTTTTCTCACGCTAGTTTTCGAGAGACTCGGGTTATTTTAATATAATGCTTGGGTCAAACCGAGTATTACAGATTCAGGTTAGGATACTATGGACCTCAGGAGACGGGTTGGATGATAGAGACGTATACCCATACTTGATTATATTCCACCGTGTTTGTAGACTGTATAGTCAGCACTGGTGAGGACAAGTTATAATAACTGTCCATATTGATGTATTGATTGTGGTACTCTAATGATTGTATATATATTTACAGCTATCGATTCTTTTGTATAAAAATATGTTACTATGTATTATATTTCGTTCCGTTGCGATTGTGATATTCTAAATTGTTGTTCCATTTTCTTCTACCTCTTTCTTCTTTACCCCTAGCAATCGGTATTTCCGGCACTTGGATATTCGGCATGTTATACAATGAACATATTAATGTCAATTTTTGGGGGTCAAAAATCCTGGGCCACTACACTTGGTATCAGAGCTGAAGGTTAAGTAAGAACCTTGGCTTTTGTGTGGATTACTCGTTAGAGATAGGGTTAGTGATACCCTAGAATGAGTCCGAGTGTATTAATAGATATGAGCGTGTATTTGTTAGTGATATAAAATGTTTTTTTATTGCGTTGGTTGATTTATTGAGTGGTTTATGAACTCTGGTCGGCACAATCTGTACAACAGTATCGATCGAGGTTTCTAAACACTTGAATAGAGTAATTTAACCCGGTATTATTTTGGGATGGGATAAATGAAATAATTTTACCTAAATTATATTTTGATATAAAAGTGATAATTTTCAGAAATTATTATAGTTTATTTGAATGTTTGGATGGTATTATTATAATCAAAACAAGATTATAAAATTTGAAATGGTTATAAATATTACCAAATTTAAAATTTTATAAGTATGCTTTGAACAAATGAGTTTAAACTAAAGTTGGATTCAAACCAGATTTTGAAAGTTTAAATCCAAGGAAGTTTCAAAAAAATGTTTTTTAAAGTGGGAGGGAAAATTAATAAGAATATTATTTTTGGTGATATTTTTGAAATAGACGATGGTGATATCATTATGGAATGTTTTTGAACAGAAAATGTTTCAAAATGTATTTTGGAAGTAATAAAGCATTGAACTCACTTCGGTCGTTGAAAAATAATTTCGATGATGATCGCGACATCATCGGTGTTCATTTTCGAGTTTCTAAATGACGGATTGCTACCATAATAATTCGATATGCAATTTTTTGTTTAAAAACAAGCGTTGTTTTGAAAATTCGAATAGAAATTTGTTTTGGATAAAAATCAGGTTTGGTTTAAATTTGAAAGTATGATTTTGTGTATAGAGTAATTTATATATATATATATATATATATATATATATGATTTCAAAATAATTTGAAATGAAATGGGGTGCTTGAATTCTGAAATATCCATTTAAATGTTTTATGAGACCTATGAAAAATAAGTTTTTAGCTTATAACCTGGAGTTGTGAATTTTAATATGAAATTAAACTTTTGCTTATGCAAGTTAAGTAAATTGAATTTTAAAAGAAAATTGGATGGGTTAGACTTTAACTTGAGAAAAGTTAAATGGAAATTGAATTGAATATATAACTTGAAATGGAAGTGAATTAATTAGACAAATTAATTAGTTAATTGAATATAGAAATGGAACTTAACTTGGTTAAGTAATTAGATCGTGGATAAAAAAATAAATTGAATGTGGAACTTGATTTATAAATAAAAATTCGACTTTAAAAAAAATAAAGAATTAAATATATTTTGAAATGTGTCGAATAAAATAGAAATGGATTGAAATGGTGATGATTTAAGCTATAAATAAATTCGGTTTAAGTGGAAATAAATTGAATATGACTTTGGGATATTATTTAAATGAATTCGAGTATGAAATTATGATTTGAAGTGAATATGAATATATGTATGGTATACAAGGTTATAATAAACCTTAATATTAAATTTTATTAAATGATTCTCAAAATAATATAGTGTAAATTGAGGAATACCAAGAAAATGGAAATGCAAATTGATAAAAGGTAAATAAATTGAATAGGAATCAATTTAAATAAAATGAAATGTCGTCGATCTAAAAATCCAGCGAACGAGATTTTTGTAAAAAATTGAGCGTGAATCAATAGAAATGGATAAATTGGTTTAGAATCAATTTAAAAGGTTTATAAGCTTAAGTGGTTATTTTATTAAATGGATGTCACCGAATTTGCATGGAAAAATTGTCGTTTGACGAAAGCACAAGAAGAAAAAAAATTGTGAATCAGTGGCAAGTGAATAAATTGATTTTTAACCAATTTGGAATGGATATGAATTTGTTGGATATAAATGTTAATTTGATGCAAGCAAAATTTGTTTGTAAATCATTCGAATTGAACGAAATGGTATATGAACCAATGTAAAGTTAAATTAGCTTTGGAACCTTGTAATTTCTTATAAATACATGTTTAACATGTTTAGTTGTGCAAAGTATGTGTTCGACTATTGAAACAAATGAAATGTTATTAAATTTCATGTTTTCGGTACTTACGTGTTTACTTGAGTAAGTACGGGTACAAGAAGGTATTGAGCTAAATTTGGGTAGCGAAATTCATATAAAGTAAGCTCGCTCACTTAATAGCGCTAATAAAGGTACGTTTTCGGATTAAATACCGCGATGAAATAAATATTGGTATATATTGTGTTTTCCAACTGTGTGGGTCGATGTATATATTTTTATCACTTTTTTCATATTGCAAAAGGCTCTCCGTACAAAGGAGTCTCTGCCGAAAAAATTTCGAAATTTAGAGTGTTAAAAAAATTTGAAATTTTTTATGAACCGAAATTTGGTTTTGAATTGTAATTGAATTAAGGGATTTTGCTTTAGAAATGGAAATGGAAACTAATTATTTTGAATGGAACTAAAATATTTAGATAAGTGAAATATCGACTTGTAACTAAGTGCGTTTTGAAAAGTAGTGGGTTTGGATCATTCGCCCTACCTTAGCAATTTCGGGGACAAATTCTTTTAGAGAGTGGGGGAGGAACGTTACGACCTGGATTTTTAATCGTTTGATTTTGAACGTTTAATTTATTTTAATTATTGAATTTAAAATGTAAATGGAATTTTAATATGCGGCTATCAATCAAATGAGTGGAATAAAACGTAAGATCCAAATATAGCGATTTATTGAATAAATTAAATTATTGAATTAATAATTGAAAATCGTTTAAATAATTGAATTAGAGTTGAATATGAATCGAAATGATTTCCAATGTTGATATAAATTCTATTTGAATTATAATTGAGTTAATAAGCTTTTTTAAAACTCAAATTTCAAGTGATATTGCCAATTTTTGAAATCGTTGATTTAATCGATAAGTTAAAATAACGATCCTGGGCACAATCTCGAAATTTGACGAAACCAGTTCCGCTGGATCCGTAATAGTGTATTATTATCGAATTTCAAATTTCGTAGCGTTTGGATTTATCGTTTAGTTGTGCGATCTAAAAACGCCTAGAAATAATTTAATTAAATTAAATTTAAACAATCGGTTTAAAAGGCTATCTTCCACATACGATCGAATTAGGCTTCGAAACTTGTTCCATTGCATTCGGAATAAGGGTATAACGTTGGTAACGCCAGAAGGCACGTCTCGATGGGAGTCTGTAATTTTCAGCCAAATATTCTGAAATTTTAATTGATATATTTCAATCTAGATTTGATCTCAACCACCGTTCCATCATTATTAGTCGCACCCTACCTACCTATTACTGTACCATTTTCCTTTTCAAATACTCTTCCCTCTTTCTTGTTGAATGAATTCAAACAGAGGAATGAAATGTAAGGTCGACTATATCTATAAAAAATAAATTCATCAGTCCATAAAACATTTGATTCTCGCTTTTATAGTTTGTGGCAGCAAGGACTTCTATCTGGAGTGTTTTGAAGGTGCTCGGCAGTAGGTTGGGAACTCGACAGTGAAATTGAATGGAAGTTAGCAACTAGGGCTGGGGATTTTGGGGGCTACGATCATCGAAAAGCCAAACGAGGCTTAGAGTTGGCTTCGTGAGGGTGGACCGCACGTGGGGCAGCGATATGGGGGTGTGTGGCGCAGAAGGGAAGTCACGACATTTGTACGGTGGGTAAGGAAAAGGCCAGGTCACAATTAGAAGGGCTCGACCGTTTGAGGTGGTCGTGGCGTCAATTCGAAACTTAGAGGAAGATATTATCGTCGGAATAATTGTTGGTCGATTTCGTGGAGGGATGGCCATCGATGGGTGGGCATGTACGTTCGGCTAAAGGGGAAGAGCTGTGCACATTTAAATAAGGGAAGAAAGCAAGATTTGTAATTAAGTTGTAAGTTATAATTAGTTCATTTATTTTTATGTCTAAATATATCGATAACTTATTAATTCGATAACTCACACATACAAGGTTTGATTGGGACGAAACAAGCGGTGTCATAATCGTATAGATGAATGCCACACAATAAAATTAGTTTGGGATTTATCAAAGTCAGCTGGTATTTTGGATTAAATCGAACATTATTCGATTTAGTTTAAAATCTGGATATTTGGCAAACTGAAATTCAAGGTGAGAAATTCTTACTCATTTAGATTATCGAATTTAATTTTATATAGTTAAAATTAATTATTGAATGCTTGGTTGAAATTTATAAATTATTATTAGTTTGGATGTTATATATGTATAGTAGTATATATATCAATAGTTGGATACATTTCCCGCCGATTGGAGCGGATGAGACCCTATGCACCTTGCATAATAGCGGATGACCCAATATTACCATGATATCCCACCTAGAAGTGAGATTGGTACTTTATGTTGTATAACATATGTGGATGCAGGGAAAATAGGTTAGAGAGATCTAAGTGGATTCCTCAAATATATTTATAAACTTGATACATAAGAAGATATGATATGATTGAATAATCTGATAGGATTGTTGTATGCTTTAAATTATTAGATGCTATAATAGCACTGGCCATAATTTTGGGATTAAAAATACCATAAACTTTTTTTTTAATTTAAGAAATAAAAGGAGATTTTTGAAGATAAAAATAATTATATCGAAAATTGGATTACTTAAAATGAATTCGATTGGATAAACAATAAATTTGATTTTGGTTGAACTTAATTAATCCGTAAATGGTTTGAATAGATTTTTTAAAAATAATCTATATAAAGCATTTTTAAGTGATATCTGAAATATGTAAAAGGGGTTGAAATCAATATTAAAATTTTTAATGGCGGAATAAATGGAATTTATAAGGAAATGGATTTATAAACTGAAACTTTATAAATAAGATTTGCTTTTATAAACAAGTAAACCTAAGGAGTTATAAAAATTTATAAACAATGTTTATAAATAAGGGAAAACGATAGCGGTTGCTAAATTGGGAATATAAAATTCATAGGGTGAATTTATACTAGAATATGGAAACAAGTTGAGGAAAATAGTGGATATTATTTTTGAAAAGTGGAAATGGTTAGGAGAATTGGAATGACATCAATGGGTTGTGAATCGAGAGGAATCTATAAATTAATTGGTTATTGAGATTTTAAAAATATATTTTATTACTAAGGAATTAAGTTGTTTTCAAAAGGGAAGTTTAATTTATCAAACTATGTAATTTTAAACTAGTAGAATTGAAATACATCGGAAAGTGAATTTTTCAAATACTTAGTATTTATTTTAATAAATCCTATTAAAAAAATCAACTTTAAAATTTGATTTGTTTATCTAAAAATGAGTTATTGATGTTTATAAAAAGAGTTTCATATTTTAAATAATCACTTGAACATGTTTTAAAAATAAATTATTGTTCTTTAAATACTTATTTTATATATATATATATAGTTTCAAAATGATTTAAACTTATTTTTAATTCTTCTCGTGGTTTGGAAACGGGGTTTATTCAGTAGATGGGGTTTATAAGAGCAATTCTCAACATGGAATTTGGGGAAATGTAAGGATAATTTTCGAAGTATTTAAATAAAAAGAACTTCGGAAAATGAATTAGGATTCATAAAGGAATTTAGAAACGGATATTTATAATTATAGACAAGTGTTTTGACTTTGGAAATGTTAAAGGAAATTAATTAAGGAACCAAGGAAAATATAGAATTTGTTAAAAACGAGTTAAGGAATTTACAATATAAATTGTGAAGGATTTTGAGAAAAGAGAAATAAATGGAACTTTCCTAAGTGTTGAGAAGTAAGGGGTTTAGAAAAGTATATTTTTAAATATTTTTCTGAGTGTTGAACCAAGAGATGGTTTGAAATATCCTGATATGGATTTAAGTATTTGAGCTGTCTAAAATATTACAAATTTGGAAGGGATTTGAATATATATCTTACAAAGATATTTTGATAATAAATTTAGGAAAATTATAACATGGGCTTAGTGAATGCTTATGGATGTTATGTTGATAGTTAAATAACTGACTATCAAATATTGACCAATTTCGTTGATCGTTTTGAAGGGACCAAGATCGGATTTAATTATCCGAAAACCACTTTGATCCCATTTGAGCGTTGCGAATGGTGATATCGTGAAGATAGTGAAGACGGTGATTCGGTTTTTCCAAACTCAGGACAACTTGTACGAATGACTGCTATCATTGCATCGTTGCCGGAAGGCAGTGTTAGCTTTTCAAGTATGAATGCTATTCTAAAAGGTAAATGTAGCCTCAAGCCTCGTCAACGGGGAATGACTAAAACAGGGGAGATACAACACGACAAAGTGGATCGCATCCAATTAGTGTATGTTTATCACCTTTCTAGATACCCTCGGATACATTATAAATTATGGATATGGGTGTGCATGGAAAAAGAAGAGTGCTCGATAAGGGTGGGAACACCTGAGGTGATAACATATTCGGTACTATCCAGGTTAGGGGTAGGCCAGTCTTGTGTTGGCAGGATATCCTGGCGAGGTCCTTGGTATATTTTCTAGAGGTGTACTGTGACGGACGGTGCCCCAGTAGCCCAGTCATTATATGAAATCCGTTCTCCAATAAGCACTTTAAGGTTTTGATTGTGTCTAACTATGCTGAAACGTGAGATGCAAGAATTTCACGTATTTACTAATTTATTTTCTATAGACACTATTATAATATCATATGATTTTGATATAAAATATTTTGGTTGTCGTAAGGGATAAACCCGTCATGTTTATGTGTGATGTGGTCTTACGAGATACCTTTGTTTTCAAAGGATTTTGAAAATAAATTAAATTCAAATTGAGCGTGTTTTCTCACGCTGGTTTTCCAGACTGACTCGAGTGTTATTTTATTATAATGCTCGGGTTAGGCCGAGTACTACGGATTCAGCTTAGGATACTATGGAGCTCAGTAGACGTGCTGGATAATAGAGATGAATACCCATACTTGATTATATTCCGTTGCGTGTAGACTGTATAGTCAGCACTGGTGAGGACAAGATATAATAACTATCCATATTGATATATTGATTGTTGTACTCTGATGATTGTATATATATTTGCAGCTACAGATTCTTTTGTATTAAAATCTATTATTATATATTATATTTTGTTTTACTGCAATTGTGAGATTCTGAATTGCTGTTCCATTTTCTTCTGCCTCTTTCTTCCTTAACCCTAGCAATCGGTATTTTCAGCACTTGAATATTCGGCATGTTATACAGTGAACGTATCATGTCGGTTTTCGAGGAGCAAAAATCACAGGCCACTACAGTATACTCTGTAATAATATACTTAGCATCCAATCTTTTCAAATTTAGGACTAAATGCCCGGGATTTTCTTTATATCTAAAATATATTTTTCAAATTCCTCCAAAGTGAAATAAATCAAAACCAAAATCAATTTTGACAAGGAGGACGATCCTCTTATCGAAGCATGGTATAACACTAGAATCAAAACAACAAGGAGCAACCAATAGTATTTCAGTTCCTCCTAAAATAATGACTAAAGAAAATAAATATACCCGGGGAGTCTTCAATTTGGAAAACTCCAAATAGCCTAACTTTAGTCATAACCAAAAATATTTTAAAAGAATTCAATTTACAAAAACTCTTTTCAAATATTCTGAAATAACAATAATACTTTACTAAAGTTTTTCAAAATAATTTTACTACTTTCTATCATAAATTCTTTCGATATCAGTTTTTCAAAAGCACTGGTATTACGGTGCTAACAAATAACAACTTTACAAACTATAATCTATAAAGTCACACTGTCAATCAAATCAAATTCCATTAAGGAATAAACTAACAATTAACAACATTTAAAATGTTGGTTAATTTAGCAGATAAGATTCAGAAATTGTTTCTTAGGTTCATCATTTTCTTAAGTCACATAACAAGTATACAAATATATTTAATCCCGTATGGTATACATAAATAATCCATGCGCAATATTTGATTCGATCACATGCTCGGATACATAGACTTTACTTCCGAACTAGTATCGCTCACTCGACCTCCGTAGTGCGGACTTCGATTGGGTTCCTCGATTAGAAACCTCCGTTCTCCTTACATTATCATATATTATGATAGAAAATCTCAGTATCATGTCAAGAATCTGAATCAAGTGTTCACTAATAAGAATCATGTGAGAAATCCTTTTTCAGACTGGTGTGAATCACCTTGAAGTTATGTATTCGAATTCTAGACCAGGAATCGTGCGAATAAAATGATCTACATATAACTTACATACTTAATTCGATTGGTTTCTTTTTTAAGCAAGGCTAGCGGGGTTGATTGGTCCTCTACCATATTTTATTGCGGAGAACAATAAAATAAACATAGCTTAGAATAAACTCTAAGCTAAGGCCACACAGTAGAAAAACATGAGAAGAGCGCACACACAAGGATACAAAAAAGGAGCAGCAAAGCTAGAAAAAGAATAAACACAGGTTAAAACCCGAAGCAAGACCGGAATTATCTCCAAGTAGATACCGAAGCCTCCGAGAAGACAGCTGTCCTCATCATAGCTACAAGCACCTAGTACTTCAATATTTTCCAAAGCATCTCACCATCCCTTCTTTTCTTCTCAAGACATACTAGATTTCTTTCCTTCCACATCAAATTCAAGTATTTCTTAACACATAGAGTAGATAGACGGGAATCACTAGTTCTCCATCTAGTAGAGCTATATATCAAGTTCTAATCAATTGCATAAGGACCAGTCAGAGTGATGTTACCTGCCAAAGTCATCATTCTTCTCCATAGTATTAGATTCATATCACATTCAAAGACAATGTGGTCACAGGACTCATTGCTTTGGCCATAGATAAAACACAAGGTCTCATGGTCAAGACCATAACTGAGGAGCACATCTCATATTAATAAAGCATGGTTCAGTATCTTCCAAAACAATAGATTCTCCTTGGGGGTAGAATCAGAGCTCTATGTTATCTTCATCCACCTTCAAGCTGGGATAGATTCAAACCTTGATAGCAGCTTGTACACAGTGGCTACAGAGTAATGTTTTCCCTTCCACAGAACATTGTCAAAACATATAGAGGGATGGATGTTTTCCTGTAGCTTAGACCAGGTAGCTCTTATTAATTGATTGGATGAGTAAGGCAACTGGAGATGGCCATTGAAGATAAAGTCAGTGCCCTAGCTTCCATTGCAATTCCAGACTATATTATTTGTTGATAGTTCAAGTGCTGAACCAGAATCATTCTAGGAGCACTCCACGGCTTGTCCAGAATTTGACAGGGGAAAACTGGGTCATTTTGTGCAAAATGAATGGAAGGAAGGAAGCTCTCAACCCAAGCAATCTTCTCCATGCCCAGCTGCAAGACTAGGGGACGTGCAAACACCAGAAGTCCTTCCTACCAATCCAATGAGTCCAGAACCATCTCACCTAAATGCTCTCTCTCTCTCTCTCTTAGATAATAAAAAGTTAAAATGTGTACTAAATGCTGACATAGTCCAGTGACAAATGTCCTTCACTCCTAAACCACCTTTGGACCTTGGCTTTTCAAAAAGACTGAATGAGAATGGCATAGGCTTCCTCATATGGATACTGCCATACCAAAAAAAACTCATCATTGCACTTATGATCATTCTCAACAGCTTTATTGACAATATGAAGGCTCTGGCCCAGTATATAGACATGGAGAAGCTAATAGACTTGATAATAATTAGTCTGCCAGCCTGAGATAGCATTCTATTAGCCTATCTATCCAAAGAAGTTGTTATCGTGTTATATAGAGGAAGACATCAGGCACTGTTATTCTGGAGGTTAGGAGGAGCAATCCAAGGTAGTTCATGTCATCATTCATCAGCTGAAGCCCAGAAGCACTAGATAAATCAGTGGAAAGTTGCAAGGGAATTCCAGAAAATATTATGCTTGATTTGGATAGATTAAGTGAAAGGCCAGCCATTGAAGTGAAGGTATCCAAGGAGGAAAAATGCACAGAATAGATGGCAAGTGAGATTTGTTAGATACCATTATGTCATCAGCAAGCATTAGAGAGGATATATGGGGATCTTTGCACCTTGAATGATACTTTATAGCTTGTTATTGTACTTAGGAGATAAGAGTCTTGTGAAAACTTCCATGACAAGGAAAAATATGTAGGAGGAAATAGGATTCGCTACTTACTTTTGAAATAGCCAACTGACCTACCATTTAATATGAGAGAGAAGGAGGGAGAAGAAATACACTCATACACCTATCCAACATAAGGTTTGGGGAATCCCATTAGAGCCATTATTCTAACAATTGAAGTCCAATGAATTGAGTCTTAGGCTTTCTTTAAATCCAGTTTCAACATGGCTGTGGTGGAATTGTTTGCTTGGCCATAACTAAAGAGAAGCTCTTGAGCCAGGAGGACATTGTCCAATATATTTCTTTTGGGTAACAGGAAGCATGATTTTGAGATATAAGGTCAGGGAGAACACAAACAAGTCTTGAAGCAAGTATCTTAGAGACACACTTGTAAATTACATTACAGCAAGAGATTGGTCTGAAAGAGCATACAAAGGTGGTATGAGGTGATTTAGGTAATAAAACAAGGTTAGTTGCATTGACTTCTAAGAGGAGCTTGCACTTATTAAAGAAATTATGCATAGCCTTACAAAACTCAAACATGTATTATATCCCAGCTATTTGTGAAGAAGAAGACATTGAAGCCATCAGGCCCCTCACATGATTTCTTGTTTATGGAGAACAAACACCTCATTATTTCATCATTCATGACCTTGCTGACCCGAGTTGAAGCATGTTCATGGATGATCATAGAAAGAGGGATCTCATGAATCATGTTCAGGTCAGCAGAGAAATTGGCAGAGTTAATGAGGAGGTCATTATAGTATTTGAGGAAAGCTTCATCCACTTGACCAGGAGAGTTAAAAAGGCAGCCATCTTCTCCATGAATTGAATGAATGTTTTACTTAGCTTGCTTCATTTTGATCGAAGCATGAAAAAAGCAGTATTTCTGTCTCATCCTGGATCCAGAGATTATGCAACTACTGCCTTTTCATACCGCTTTCAATATCAAGAACTTTGTTAAGAGCAAAAAAATTCCTTCCTTCCTCCTCAGCTGCATGAGCATCACTAGGGTTGTTCATCATGAACTCCTGAGCCACCTTGAGTTTTTCCTTCAATTGATTCGATTGTTTGATTCCATCTCCGTAGTGCTTATTAGCCCAAGCTCTTAGAGTAACTTTAACATTACTAAGCTTCCTGCATAAAATAAACATAGGATTACCATTAACTCTAGTAAACCATGCAGACTTAACAATATCTTTATAATCAAGGGACTGTAGCCAAGCATTGTAGAATTTAAAACTTATTTTCGCCTTCACTTTGGGAAGAAAAGAAGAAAAAATGAGAGGGGAATGGTCAGACAGAATTGGATAGGGGATACAAATGGAAAGATTTGGCCATAGAGTATAGGAGATGACGTTACTGAAGGCATGATCAATGATTGAAAATGTCCTCAAGCCACTCCTATTATTCCAAGTGAAATTAGCCCAGTTGAGACATTTTTTATGAGATTTGAGTCATTGATAGCAATGTTTTATGGGCGAATTTCTTTTAGCATATGGAGAACGCCACCATGTTTATCGTTTAAGTTATGGAAGCAGTTAAAATCACCTATAACAGTCCAAGGATGAGTTTCTTGACGAACGTGGGGAAGGAAGTTTAGGAAATTCTATCTCGAGGCACATGAATTATAAGCATAGACTATGGTAAGATAAAAAGAAACAGGAGGATATGAACATGTTGCATGAAAGTGAATAAACTACATTGATGAGATGATGGTTGACAGTGAAAAAGAGGTTGGATCATGAAGGACAAAGATCCTACCATATTCAGCATCATTGAGATTATGATTAAGTGTCCAAATGGGGTTGATATAGATAGCTGCACAAATGGTTAGTGGTGGATTTAACTTTGTTTCAAGGATGGCAACTATTTTGAGATCATGGGCTGAGATAAGATTTTTGACCTGATCGAGTTTATTAAAATTATGAGCACCTCTTATATTCCACGCGCCGATATTTGGTATCATCATTAAATTAAAGTGATAGATGGTTGATTATTTTCTTGCTCCTAGTTGTAGGAGATTTAATATTAGGGATGGGAAGAAGATCAGAATGTGGTTTAGCTGGATGGACTTTCTTTTTGGAAAGAGAAGAATCAATAGGAGGATCAATCAAATACTGAGAAGAAGATGGTTAACATGTTAATACCCAGCCATGGATGTGAGAATTATTGACATACAGGAAGGTTGATGTGTCAGAGGATGGCTTACAGTTAAGAGGGGGAGAAGTGGATGGACGGACAGGCATGGATAAGGAAGAAGATAAGGATGAAGGAGATACAGATCGATTGTGCATGTTGAAAATTATTTGTTTCAGATGATTTTCAAGTTCATCAAAAAAAATTGTTTCATTGGCTACTAAATTATTTTGTTGGCTACCAGTATGAGGAGATGAAATTTGTTTTTGCTGCAAAGTTTCAACAGATGGAAAAGGAGTACTGCCTTTCGTGGGTTGGTTCTTCGTATCAGTGTACACATGCAGAAGCATTTCACTGTGACACTTGCTTGCTAAAATAAGGCTATCACCCCGGCTATCAACGACTCTAAGATTATCCTTGGTTAAATCAATGCCTGCTTCGAGGAAATTAATCTTCTCAGTGCCAGACTACTTGAATACTGTTTCTCATGCCATGTTGAATAACAGATTCTTCAGTTACTTCGAGTCCTACTGCTGTTATTTCTTGTTCAGCTTCGAGACATTCACCATGCTCAACCTCAATATGAAAACCACTGGCAACCACATTTCCATCCCTTACTATGCCATCAATCCATGTGTCATTGTCATCCACCAAAGCACTAAACTTGTTGTTTTTTTACTTTACTTATGGCCTGAATAGGATTGGCAGCTTGCCCAGAGTAATCACTTTATTCTACTACATTATCATTTGACTCATGCTCATCATCTTCCTCGATATCAACATTATTAACAGCGGACCATTTTACCCTGCTTCTACATTATCCCGAAGCTCGTTTGCCCTACTAATCTGCTGATTTTTTGCCTTTATCTTCTCTTTTATTATGTGCAACTCTCTTCCGAACTTGCTTTATTTTGGCTGCCTTGATCATTTCAACAATTTTGCAACTGCCATCCTTTTTTTGTTCAACATTTCCCTGAACCTCATCCTCAACTTCCTTGCAATTACCATTTGCCAATGAGCAGCAGATATCTATGTGGCCAAATTCCTTGCATCTAACACAGATTTCTGGTTTCCAGAGATAATTTACTTGATCCATCTGTTCACTGCCATCAAGTAGCTTCACTGGAAACTGATCTAGTAGTGGGTGCTTAGGAGAAACTTCTACCAAACATTTAGCAAAGGTTACTCGCTCAAGCTTTTCAGTGGATTCGTCCATACATAAAAGTTTGCCAATTCCAGAAGCAAGCCAGTTGATACCATAGTGAAACCAAGCATATAGGGGAATGTTACTTAGCTTTATCCACACTAGGACTGATTTAATGGTGCCACAGCTATTACCCACCGAAGCATCCCAAGGCTTGATAATAAAGAGCTTGCTTCTCATAATAATGGGATCAGCTTCAACAATTTTTTTACGGTCATCTAGTGAAGAAAATTTAAAAAGGAAAAGGAAACCATCTGACTTTACTAACACTTCTCCTTTTAGCCTCCAAACTCTTTTCAAATGGAAATAATTAACGAGTAAGCCAGGGGTTTGTCAAGGAAGAAACCCACAAGGAATTCCTTTCATACTTCATTCCTAGCCATGATGATGTCTTGAGAAGGCAGGAGAGCATCACCAGAGAATTCCAATGGTATAACTTGGGGCAGTAGGCACCAGCATTGCGTGGCTTCAATTTAGAAAGAGAAGACAAGGGAAAAGAAACAAGGGGTGACAAAGGAGGAGGGATAGACGCTGTAACCTCAAAAGAAATGGTAGAGATAGGCAGAGAATAGGGAGGAGGAGGGTTAGGAGCATGCGGCAAAAGGATTAGTGTGGCAGAGAGAGGAGAGGGAGGTAAGGCCGAAGAAAAAGGAGGGAGATACGGAGTAGTGGTGGGAACGTACGAAGTTGAGGAAGAAGGATGGGACGAGGGAAGGGTCCCCATGAAAATAAGAAAAGAAGTGGTCATTTGTCTTTTGTTGATTATAAAAAAAATTATGAATTATTCCGTAACTTTCTAAATCCCTTTCATTTCCGTTTTCATTTCTAGTGTTTCATTCATTAATAAAATTATTTATGGATTATTTCATAAATTTTCACTTAAATTCATTTTATAAATTCGCATCTTCATAAATATTTAAATTAAAAACTTATTCCACTTTTATTTACTTGTATAATACCCTTTTCCATTCTATGATTATATACAAAATATCAATTTTATTTTATTTATTTGTTATTTACTTTTATTTTTCTCAAAATTCAAATGGAGGCCCAAATAAAATATGGGTCTGAAAACTTAGTCAAACTTTCGACCTCTTTACTTGGAGTATTCTAAGGAAAGGTGTTTATTTAGTCAGTCCAATAACATCAAATGGTTTAAATAACTTAGGAGTTTATGCTAAAATACGCTTTTAATAAAACAACGCTTATTAAAACCTTCCTATCCATTTTAACCCATTTAAAACTTGAGTTAAATTATCTCTTTTCTGTTCAAGAGTTAGAAAATTTTAATTTATCAAAATAACTTTTTTATTTTAAATAAGTTTCTTTTAATGAGACTTAAGAACTAAATTCCCGGTTTTTATTTCAAATCATTTTTGAAATAACTATAATATACGTATCTTTCTTTTGTATATAAAACCATACTTTTGAAGTTTAGAACAAATTGGTTTTACAAAGTAATCTCTATAGCTAATTAATAGGGGAGCATTTTTCCCACTTGGAAACTCAAATATGAACATCGATGACATTGTAGTCATCACCAGAATTATTTTCCAGTGATAGAAGTGAGTTTAGTGCTTTCTTACCTCTTCTAGTATCCTTTTAAAATATTTCTATATGAAAATACCTTTAAATATTATTGTTATTTCCTCCAAAACTTTGAAAACAAATTTCAAAAAAACCGGAATTCTAGTTCTCAATTCTTTGCTTAAATACCTTTTTATATATAAACTTTATTTATAAATTATATTTATATAATTTCACTTTGAAATATTTATTCTCATAAATACTTCAAAGTAATATTACCATTAATTTTCTCAATAATCATTTTAAAATCTTCTTATATATAACAATTTCCCTTTATAATAATAAACTTTTCACAAATATTTATCCATTAACTGTGTTATGTTTCCATTTAATATTGAATAACTTCTATTAAAAGTTTTACTTTTACTCAACGTTATTAAAAGATGACTTTCAACTTAAAATTTTCTCCGAACATCTTATAATCAAATTATGAAACTTAATTCGCAAGGGGTTCATTTTTAATACACTTATAATTATCAAAACAATAAATGCCCATGAACAGGTCGAGTAAAATTTAATAACCATATGCTCTTAAACTATCTAAGCATAAAAAATCAAACAATAATGATAATAAATAAATATTATCATTTCCAAACAAACACCGCCAAAATAACTATATATATTTTGAAAGTTACTCCTTTATGTATAAAAAATATATATAATCCTAGGCAAAATATTTCATTTGCCAAATTTTCAAAAATAAATATCGTGTTTGTTTTTCTTGTTCAAGCATTTAGAAATCCATGTCATTACCATGACGTCCCACATCTCGACTAGACTTTATAAATAACTCAATAGACTAATTTATACAATATGTTTTTATAACGATAATAAATATGCTCATGTATATATAATACTCTCAAACTCATTCTAGGGTACCACTTACCTTATCTCTAATGAGTCATACCCTGCCAAAGCCAAGGTTCTCGTTTAAACTTCAGCTCTGATACCACTGTAATGTCTTGCCTTTTCAACCATTGAAAGTCAACGCAATACATCTACGGTATTCAAATTTCGCACATCCAATCGTCGGAAAGGCAGATTGTTAGGATAAAAAGTAAAGAAAAAGAACAAGGACAGGAGAAATAGAATCTCATAGCGAACGATCACATAAAATATAATAAAGATAGTAAAAGTCATCACTCTAAAATATAGAGTATATCATAGTTAAAAACAAACCTCATCAGCTTGGACAGATATAACTTCCTGACCTTACATTTACTAATGGGTATATATAATAATACGACGAAAATAAAATACGACGACAAATGACATCCAACTCTACTCCATGTGCTTAATGTCCCACCAATGACAACCTGTAAAAATACTTGGTCTGACCCGGGCATTATAATAAAATAATACCCGAATCAGTCTGGAAATACCAACGTAAGAAACTCAAGTAATGTGATAAACATATTATAATAATTCTACGAGACCACAATGCTAATATGCGGAACGGGCTTTTACCTCACAAGAAAAACTTCCACACATGAATGAATGGAAGCAAATTAAAATGAAACTTAAACTTGAAAAGATGAGTATAAACAAGATCGTAATCCAAAATTAAAGGATGGACACAAATAATTAAACAACGAGAAGAACCTTAGTCACTTCTCGATGCAATTAAGTAAACAACTCAAAGATTAAATCAATAACACAGAATTTTTTTCTCCAACAAATGACTAGGAGAATGCACCCCCTAACCGAAAATATACCTCTAGACATTATACTTGAAAGAGTCATTTTCTCCTGTGATTCATCATAAAAATGTATAAGCCAGACCCCACCAATCTTACCAAGAATCCGAGTATTTCGCACCTCTGCATGCATACCACCAAACCTAATCTAGAGTAGATGTGAAAATACCCTAATGGGAGCAACGCTCCATAGCATGACATTTATACAATGTCTGGTTTTAGTCATTTTCCAATAAAGGACAACAACACTCAAATGAGCAACAAATTGTCTTAGATTGACGATACACAAAGAAGAAAGCTGAATCGTTAGTCAATAACTCAACTCTCGGGAATAATTAAAATTGATCTTATACGGAAATAAAATTTCATATTCTTACCGCCACTCATCTATTTCAAACTTGTGATATCCCTCGGTTGAAAAAGAAGTCGGGCAAGTGAAGGTAATGTCATCTCTAGGCATTGTCTTGATGACATTTTTAACCTTCACGATAGAAATGAGTCAATGCCTTGATGTTTAGTGTTAAAAGTATGACTAGATCATTTCTATATAAGTGATATCGTTTATGGAACTACTTTTCCATAACCAAATTGAACCTTTACTTTTAAAACCAAACTTGTGCTAGGTTTTCACATCACGAATATTTGTAATTCTGACATGCTCTTCCACCTCGTCCTTCAAATGGAGGCACTAATCGGTAGTAGCCCTTCCAGCTCATGGAATAGGCAGCACTTTCCACTTCTATGTTCCCGTTCTATAGGATCTCTCCTAGGTGGTTTCCGATAGGGGAGCTGCCCCCCGAGTCTTCGTGTAAATCCACTCCAGGTTTGTCGTTAAGTCGGCGTATTGTTTGAATCTGGGTTCTAGGAATTTCTTCTGTTTGTCAGGACCATCGTATCTATCATCCTACTTCCGCTTTCCTTTGTCTATTCCAGACCGTTCTTTGGAGGTTCCTTCACCTTGCAAAGTGTTTATTCCCTGCCTCTCGGTGCTTGAATTCTCTAGCCGAACAAATATTTTAGCTTCATGATAGAATTCTCCAAGGTCTTGTGGCGGGTCTCTTGCAAGCGAATCCTTGAACTCTGTGCCTTTTGCAACCCTTGCTACCGCCGCCATCAAAATCATCAATGGGTCCGGGAGATCGACTGAAGTAACCCTTTCATTGAATCGTAATAGAAAATCTCTTATGGACTCTCTAATCCCCTTTTTCATCGACGCTAAGGTCATCACACTCATGGGTCGCGTCACATGGACCCTAAACTGCCTCTTGAAGCATTCCACTAGTTCGCCCTATGTTCTAATTGATCCATTCTCTAGCTGCCTCAACCAAAGCGCATCCAAATCTGTAAAATATAAGGGAAAATATCGTGCCATTACTTCCTCGGACGCACCTAACAGAACTAATCCTGGATCAGGATCATGACTCGTCATCAATTGATCATGATGGCAAGGACCAAGTTCAAGACTTGAACTTTGGTCGATTACATAAATTTCTTAGATTTGATTTCAAAATAAAACGGCTATTCCACTTACATATGTAAGGAAACCAGAGAAATCCCTAGGCATGCTCTGAGATGGCAATAGACCGCTCGGCCTGGAGAGGCAGTATTTAACTATTCCTTTGTTTGTGATTGAACGTTTGGAATTTGATTTTAATAAATGAACTTAAATTTCATAAGATAAACCTTTGACCAGAAAGTTAAAGGATGAATATTGAAAGTCAATTTGAAATTGATCGCTTTATGACCTTACCCAGAGAGACAGGGTCGAGAGTGCAAGAAGTGAGTTGCTTCGCTGGAAAGCGACATGATCAACTCACTTAACATCGTTCCCTATTCACCGAAGAGTGATTGGATAGGGATTCGATAAGAGCCCGGAGAGGCTACAATCGGCCTAAGATTTAGGCCATGACATCGCTTAATGTTCAGGGACGCTGATCCAGAGTGCAGGGGTGCCGCCGCTTCACCAGAGAGCGACAGGATCGGCTCACTTGATGTTGTTTCCGCTTTACAAGAGAGTGACAGGATGGGATCCAGCAAGAGCCCGAAGAGGTTATGATCGGTCCAGAAGGACCAAGACATCGCTATATGCCCTCGCTGAGGCTAAAGTAGAAGGGATAGAAAGCAACACCGGAGCGCGACAGGATCTTTCAATTCGATCGTTAAGTTTGGAATGGACTTAACAAGGGTCCGAAGTGGCCGTCAAAAGTCCAAAGAGGCCACAAAATTTGATTACTAACTTCCACAAGTTGAAATGGATACTGATTCGGCTTCAAACAGCCGCGAACTAGATTGAGGATACTATAGCTATGGATAAAACATGGACTCACGACATTGGATTTGAAGCTATTCAAAACATGCCTTTTACCAAAAGACATGTTTTGAGGGGTAAATGTTATCCCGCCTTTTGGCAAGGCCGTGACACCAAGAACTTGACTGGAAACCGAGGATAGTTCGTCCTGGAGATCGTTAATACACAAGTCTACTATGGATATCGGTAAAAAATTTCCAAGTCCGGATTGAGCTACAATTGATATGACAGGACCAGAAAATCTATAAAGGACAACGTTTCGAATTTCAAGTCAATTGGAGTACGTATGCTCAAGATATGATCAACGCAATTTCAGCAATCACCTTGTTCGTATCCATCAAGCCACCATCTATTCGTATCCATCCACTAAAAGATCTTGTTCGTATCCATCAAGCCTCGAATGTTCGTATCTATCCACTGAAAGGCCTTGTTTATATCCATCATGCATCCATCTGTTCGTATCCATCATTTCGCATCCATCCGATCGTATCCATCACGCATCCATCTATTCGTATCCATCTGTTCGTATCCATCACGCATCCATCTGTTCGAATACATCATTTCGCATCCATTTGTTTGTATCCATCGAAAACACAGCACAAATCCACAGATCGATACGAACAGAATAATCAATCGATACGAAAGTGCAACAACGGTCGATACGAACAGAACAATCGATCGATACGAACAGTGCAACAACGATCGATACAAACAGAACAATCGATCGATATGAACAGTGCAACAACGATCGATGTGGACAAGGCAGAGGAGATCGATGCGAAAAAGTTACACTCCAATGAAAGACTTAGTCACTCGGCATGAAAAGTGGATCGATCCGAGGAGTTAGTGCCACGTTAACTTGCAGGCACGTGCCCGGATCGATACAAATAGATCAATACGAAGAGGATCGATACGAACTAAACAACCTACATAAAATCCAAATTTGCATCGATCATAACTCACAATCTACAAGTCCAAATGCTACCAAATTTTCACAGGAGCTTACGTACAACTTGAAGAATGTTCCTGCTCAATTTCGACTCGATTGGGCCAAATCTTTATTGATGCAAAATTGGTTCGTATCGATCATGGACTGAATGCTAATCACATAGGATCAATCGCGTGGGCCCACACATGCACAAGAACCCGAGATCTGAGCGAGATATTTGCAGCCTACGCCTATAAATAGCATCCCTAAGCCTATAGAAAATGGACTTTTGATTCTGCTACGTCCAGACTCTGCCGAAATCACCATTGTACTCAAACATCACTGTTGTACCCAAAAATTACTGCTGTAATCCGTTGTAACCAGCAAGCAAAGTCAATAAAATATTATCTTTTGAAGTGGACGTAGGCCGAAGATACCCGAACCACTATATATCTTATATCTCTATCTACTTCTTTCCATTTTAAGTTTGTTATTCTTCATTTTTATCCTCTACATTATTTAGATCTGTAATCTGTAATCATATATTGTTGATCTGTGTTCATACACTGGTGCTTTCACGATATTTGGGGTTTGTGACCAATTTTGGCATAAACAGATACTATAAAAATACGCTTTTAAAATATTCTTGTAAATCGGCAAATTATATTTCTAAGTGTATTAAAAATATGGGTTGAAACAAATGTTATTAAAATGTTTTTTTACTGTAAGCCCAAAACAATTTACACTTAGCCTTATTTTGAAACAATTCCTTTTAAAGGTCTTCTCATTAATAAACTATTGTTTATAGATTTTAAAAAGAATATTTATTATCCAATAGGATAATAAATTAATTTAAATAACTTTATAAATTTAGAGCAAATGTTAATCATCCCAAAGTATAATTTATAATGCTCTTTTTATAACTTTAAAACCACTTTAATTTTCCCAAAGGAAAATAAATTAAATTTAAAATCTTTTTATAAATTTAAAACAACATTGATTATCCGACAGGATAATTAATCAAATTTGTAATCCTTTATAGTAACCAATTAATTATCTTAAACACTTGTGTTAAGTTAATTAATTAAGTTTAATGGCCTTTCTTAAATCGGTTAATTAACTTTAAAACACTCTTACCAAATCAGTTAATTAACTTAAGAACACCGTAAATGAAAAAGATTGATTAACTTCTGATATCATTAGCTAAAATGCTTAATTAAACTCAGACATCTTAATTAAAACGATTACTTAGATTTAAACATCATTAATTAAAATGATAAATTAAACTCAAATATCATTAATTTAAAATGAAAAACTACATTCAAACATCATCTATTACAATGATTGATTATTTTCACATATCATTAATTAAAATGATTAATTAAACTCAGACATCATTAGTTAAAATGATTAATTAGATTTAAACATCATTAATTAAAATGGTTAATTTATTTCAAATATCATTAAATTAATTAAAATGATTAATTAAATTCAAATATCATTAATTAAAATGATAAATTAAATTCAAATACTATTTGTGAAAACCCAACCTCAGCACAAAACATAAAAAAATTTAGAGGATGGTATTACATAAGTGACAGAATCGTCATAATGACATTTAAAAATAAAATAAAAAAATATGAACAATTATTTCAACCAAACAACAATATAAGCATCATATGAAAATAAGAAAATAAATAAATATTGGCGAGAAAATCCTTAGGGTCTCTCTACAAAATCATTGTAAATCACTCATGTGAATATGCATTCCAAAGTGTTCCATAGTGACCTATTCACTACATACACTTTGATTTTACTTTTTTTTTTGTCCCTTGGAACATAATGGTTCTTTCTGACATCCACTTTTTTAAAATGGAATTTTAAATCCAAAAAAACGATTAAACAATAATAGAAATTATCAACTAAGCATCCAACAATAACTATAGCAGCGTAGATATTATCAAATTTATCCAAAGGTGAGTAAACTCATCGAAATTCCAACGAACGATTTCACGTTTCGATTTGGTCTAAAATCGAACAACGTTCGATATTAGCCTAAAATTCAAATATCCCCAATCTCTACCAAACCTATTCTATCGTAAAGATAACGTCGATACTAGTCCAACAAAACTAGGTGCATCCGAATCCGACCTTGTATGACCAAGATATGATTTACATAAGTTTTTAGATTAATTAAAATCATTAATTACTTAATTAACTAAACTAATACCATAATTAGTAAAAACACCCCTCATCCCCAATGTTTAAAATTGCCTCCTGCTAGTAAAACGTGCATGAACGAAACATGACCGTGCATCACCACCACTTATCTCCCCTCTGCCATTATTCATCGATATGTCTACGCTATTCAACACCTCATTGCACAAGCTATCTTGCTATCACAACAACACCTAGCCCGATGTCTTCCCTCAGATCGTGACCTGGAAAGCTTCACTTTGACCATATAGTGGCGACCACCTCCAAGTGATCGGTGCTTTGATGAATGGTGCCAACGGAAGCGTGTTGCCAAGTGAAATGTAACTGTGCTCATTGTTTCGCCTGACTCCTCTTGGAATGCCACTGCAACCCAACCCCAGATCGGCCAAGAAAGTCGATCTTCTCCAAACCCCATCACACATTGCAAACTTCATGTCAAATCAAAGATTTCATCATAACACTCCCAAAAGAGCCATCTTTATAATTTATCGCTACTATAGATTTTTGTTTTGATTTTTGAAGTTGGTTTTATTTTCTTTGTTGTTGAATAATGGAACTCAAAGAAACAGAAAGAGGGACTGAGTTATGCAAGTGAAAATAATATAAAGTGTTTGAGTTGATATGAGCATACTTGTACCCAAACCCATCGCTTATTTCAAATTCAAGTTAAACAATTTTTTCAAGCAATAAATCAAATCAAAACTATTTCAAAAATTTTAATTTTCGATTTAATTTAAAAAAATTGCAAAGAAGGTTTGGTGGTATCCGACTACACAATATCTTGTTTGCATACGAACTGTGAATGATAGAAATAAAAATACGATTGCACTCAGAAATGCTAGACGCGATCTCAAAATAATAATAAAATAGACTAGTTATTTCATTTTGTGAAATATTAAAAATACCATCGTTTGCTGAAAAATCATCAAACAACAATTTAAATATTTTTCAAATTAAAAATTATGGAAAAAATCGAACAAATTACATTAAATTACATTATTAAAAATCAAGTTATTTATTGAGAAATAAAATCTCTCTTTATTATTTATTCGAACCATTTATTATTTTAATTAAATTCATAAATGAATTCACCGTTATTATTTATTAATTTAAAGGAGTTAAATAGGGTTATTAAATCCATTTAATTAATACTTAAGTCACAGTTCAAATATTTAAATAATCCTTATATTTAAAACATTATCCAAATATTAAGTTCATAATTCAAATTTTTAAACAATCTCTATATTTGAATTCAAATTATTAAACTTTTAAACATCCATTTATTTCAACATTTAAAATTAATAAAATATTAAAAATCAAATGATAAAATTTCGAATTCTTACAAATCTATGGAAAGTTCATATTATATTTCCTTTAAAGAAAAGCTTTAAACTAAATACCAGGTTATATTTCAAATCAATTGAAATAATAATATATACATATATCTTTTGTATATCAAATCCTACTATCGGATTAAATCAAAATTTATTTTGCTAAGACAACTCTGTTGCAAAGTGCTGTTGTAGCATCCTCCACTCTGAAACCCAAAAATTAATGTCGATGATGCTGCAGCCATCACTGGAATTATTTTTATGCAATAGAAATGAGTTTAGTACATCCAAATCATACCATTCATTCAAAATGGTATCAAATACTTCATAAATATTACTAAATGCCTTGATCTCAACTTCATAAGCCAACTTCCCAAATATACACTTTCAAATAATACTATTATTATTATTTTTCTTCAAAACCTTGAAAAAAAATTTAGAGACACCGGGATTTAAGTTCTCAAAATATCAATTTAAGTCCTTTTCGTTAATATACCATATTTATATAAAATCACATTTTTATATAGAATCCTTTCACAAAATGTTTATTTATAAAATATCTTATCTTACCTTTAGGTTAAAGCAAACAGCTTTTATTAAACTCAACTTTTAACCCAACATTATCACCGATTGCCTTATAATCAAACTGAGAAACTCAATTCACAAGTGTTCGTTTGAATGCATCTACAAGTACTGTCTACCTAACCCATGCAATAGAAGGTAAAACTAATTATAAACTAGTCGAGCACAAATCAAAAATCAATAAACAATAGTCAGCACTCCCAAACTAGTCGATCATGACTAATAAATTAACAAATGATAACAATGCTTGTGAACTGGCTGAGCAATATGAAGTTAATAGTGCTATAAATGGTAATAATGCTCATAAATTGGTCGAGCATGTCAAATCATTCTATAAGGATAGCAATGCTTATAAACTGGCCAAGCATAGCTAAATTAATTAATAAGGGGTAACAAATGAACATTATTATCCCTACATTGATTGAAATACATTTCAACTTATACTTATATAAGTTACCTTGTATAAGATCTTTAATTTTTGCAATTGTAATCACCTTTAAGACATATGTGACAACATACCTTTTCGATCCTCAGAAGTTGACACTAATACATCCACGATATTCATATGTCAAGCACTAAGTGCCGGAGAGACGGATTATTAGGGGTGGAAGAAAGAAAAAATAGAACAGAATCTCATAAAAATGTAACAAGTAACATATAATATATAAATTTGGTCTTTAAGAAAATAAAGTATTATTAGAGCCAAAATTGGTCACTAACACCCAAACACCATTGAAAACACCAATTCATAGTCACATATAACAAATAGAGTGTATGTAGACAGTTTAAATATGAAGAACAATCAAAATTAAAAAGAAAGCAGTAATAACATAGGATTTATAGTGGTTCGGCTGACTATAGCCTACGTCCACTTTAGAAATTTCCGTTTTATTGGTATCAGAATCAATTACCGTTATAATCTAGAGTTTTTAAAACAATAATGGCGGATTAGCCTTAGTGGAGAAGATGAAGGGAAACAGAATGAGATCCATTTTCTAAAGCCCAACCTGTTGTATTTATAGGAAAAATTCGGGTTACTGGGCTTCCTGAGTGATGCGGGCCCACCAAGACCATAGCCAGACCCATACTCTTTATCACGACCGATCCTGGATAGCCGACATGCCGACCTGAGGCATTAGCACCGATCCGATCCCTTTTAGCCGACCCAAAGAAATGCAAGACGGACCCGGAGTAGATGTCTCAATGATTCAAAGTAACGTGCTTTGTAACTCAAAGCAATATATGTACCGACCCCTAAGCTTTGTTGTCGACCTGCTCGCATTCCACTGACCCGAAGCTTGCACTTCATCGACCAGATGTTGAGAGCTCAATGATCCGAAGCAACCGACCCTACTCAATATGCCGACCCCAAGACTCCAACATGTCGATCCCTTTCCAAGTTGTCGACCCGAAGTGGAAGAGGTACTGACCCGGAGTGAACCAAAATGTGTCGACCCCATCATGGTGTCGATCCCTCCATTCAAGTGGACCCCTCCGTTCATGCCGACCTAGAGATGCCGACCTGAAGTTTGGTGGATGCCGACCCGATCCATTCCCTTCCAAGCCGATCCTATCTCCAAATACTTGCCGACCCCGAGCACTCCTCGATGCCAACCCGATCCATTCCTTTCCATACCGAACTCAGAACGAGATGCCGACCCAAAGACTACGACATGCTGACCCAAGCCAATCACTCCATAACCCGTAGCATACCGCTGCCTAACCCAAAGAAAGTCACCTGAAAACTAGAAGCAACTCCAACGATGACTCAAAGCAAACCTAAAACAACCCGGAACAACTCGAATTTTGTCGAAACCCTTATTTCTAGTATCCCGCGACATTTGTCCAACGATATGCCGAATCCCGGCTTTATAATCATGATCATCATCTGTGATTGATCTTTTATCCATCTAATCGAATCAAACCCGTCGTATTCTGACCTCAATATCCGAGCAATTGATTTAGTTAAATCCGCATGTTTACGGCCTTGCCAAAAGGTGGGTTAACATTTGCTCCCCAAAACATGCCTTGCGGTAGGAAGGCGTGTTTTGAATAGCTTTTAATCCATCATCCAAAGTCAACACGTTATCCATAGCCATACCATCTGATCCATAACCCAATCCATTTTATCCAAGTGTCATTTCCATATCCTTATCCAAATCCTTGACTGCTCCGAATCGATGTCCGATTCCAAATCCAGTAACCAAATCCTTAGCCGATTTCATAACAATCTGAATCCATCAACCGAGTTTTAATCCATCCATGTCCAATAAAGAATAACCAAATCCATGACCTCTCTGGGTCGATATCCAAATCCATGACCACTCCGTGCGCTTAGCCGACCACTCTAGGTACCTGCCTAAATCCTTAGCTGTTCGCAGCCAATATCCAAATCCATAACCTCTCCAAGTTCTTGCCAAGCGAACCCACACTCGAAGACCTGTGTTAAGTAATGCCATGGTGTTCCTGGTTCAGTGTCCCTAGATGTTGAGTAATGTCGTGGCTTAATTCCTAAGCCGAATCCTGGCCGCTCCGGACCCTTGCCTAGCATAGTCCATACTCGACGACCAGAAATAGTAACCGATAAATAATATAGGGCCTAAGTCCTAGGACGAATCCTAGTCTCTCCGGACCCTTGCCGAACATAGTCCATACTCGACAACCTTTTACCAAAACCAGATAAGAAGTCAATTAAAATCCAATCCGAAATCCATATCAAACCAGAAAACCAGAAATCCATATCAAAAATCTAAATCTAAATCTAAATCCAAACCAAAATCCAAACCAGAAAACCAACAAAGCTAAGAGTTCAAACCAAACTCCAAAACCAAACCAAAAAAGAAAATATCCAAATTAGAAAGAAAAGCAAATTTCACAAACTAAAGCATCATGGTTTATCATTATCCCATAGCATGCCTAGGGGCTATCTCCATCCCCAGTAAGTGACTTAGCCGTCTGCTCAGTGTTTGCTACTTATTCCAAACCATCCCGACTAGTTGATGACATGTGCCTTTAAGCCAGTCTTGCTCCAGTTTGTGGTGAGTGTTGGCTGCTCTGTTCCATCATTACTGTCCAATTCCTAGAAAATCCAACAAGATTCATGCCCCCAGTTCCATGGGGAGAGTAGTGCCCATCCATGAGAATAATTAGTGTCGATCCATCATCCTTGGTTGGGGGTTTGCCCCAGTCATTCCAACCCATGTCCAATCCAAATAATTCCCATCCCAAGTCCTGGGTTCCAACTTCCAGCTATTCCAGTATCCATAGGTTGTTTCCGATCATCATTCCCATCCTGCCCCAAGTTCGTAAGGAAATCCTAAAACCTGACCTTCTAGATGAGCGTCCATGAATGGTCTCTGATTGTCACTTCCATCCTGCCCCCGAGTTCACAGGGGAAACCTAGGTCATCCTCTTCCAAACGTGCATCCAAGTTCTGATCCATGCCAAAATCTATAGTTTTATCCAACATCCTGCTTGCTTCCTCCCCGGTTCTAATCCTAGATTTCCTCCTCCTTCTTTAGCATCCTATTGTTTCCATCTTGTCCTTTCCCTTTGTCTCCTCGTTGATTATTTAGCCATAGTTTCCAAAATCCGAGTTCCTAAGCTTTCAAAAACAAAATCCAAGCTCCAGAATCTCTGAGTGCTAGCTTTCTTAATGAAAGCACCAAAATGTTAAAGCCAAAATTAGTCACTAACACCCAAACACCATTGAAAGCACCAACTCATAGTCATATATAACAGATAGAGTGTATATAGAGAGTTTAAATATTAAAAACAATCAAAACTAAAAAGAAAGCAGTAATAACAGAGGATTTGTAGTGGTTACATCCACTCCAGAAATTTTCTTTTTATTGATATCGGAATCAATTACCGTTACAATCCAGAGTTTTTAAAACAATAATGATGGAGTATCCTTAGTGGAGAAGATGAAGGGAAACAAAATGAAGACCCCTTTTCTAAAGCCCCCCCTGTTGTATTTATAGGAAAAATCCGGGTTATTGGACTTCCTGAGTGATCCGCGCACACCAAGACTATAGCCGGACCTATACCCTTTATCACGACCGATCTTATATAGCTGACATGCCAACCTAAGGTGTTAGCACCGACCCAATCCCTTTTAGCCAACCTGAAGAAAGGCAATAACCGACCTGGAGTAAATGACTCGATGACTCGGAGTAATGTGCTTCGCAACTCGAAGCAATATATGTATCGACCCCTAAGCTTTTTGTTGCCGACCTGCTCACACTCCACTGACACGAAGCTTGCACTCCACCGACCCGATGTTGAGAGCTCAATGACCCGAAGCAACCGACCCTACTCAATATGTCGACCCCAAGACTCCAACATGTCGATCCCTTTCCAAGTTGTCGACCCGAAGTGGAAGAGGTACTGACCTGGAGTGAACCAAAACGTGTCGACCCCATCATGATGCCAATCCATCCATTCACGTCGACCCCTCCATTCATGTCGACCCAAAGATGCCTACCTTAAGTTTGGAGGATGCCGACCCGATCCATTCCCTCCCATGCCGACCCTGTCTCCAAATACTTGTCGACCCCGAGCACTCCTCAATGCAGACCCAATCCATTCCCTTCCATGCTTAACCCATAACGAGATGCTGACCCGAAGACTGTGACATGCCGACCCGAGCCAATCACTCCATGGCCCGAAGCGTACTCTTGCCTAACACGAAGAAAGTCACTTGAAAACTCGAAGCAACTCCAACGATGACTCAAAGCAAACCCAAAACAACCCGGAACAACTCGACTTTTGTCGAAACCCATATTTCCAGTATCCCGTGATTTTTGTCCATTGATTATGCCAAATCCCGACTTCATAATCATGATCATCATACATGATTGATCGTCTATCCATCCATTCGAATCTAACCCATCGTATTTCGGCCTCGTTAACCATGCAATCGATTTAGTTCAATCCACCTGTATGCGGCCTTGCCAAAAGGCGAGTTAACAAGTGCCCTAATATACATACAATATCAAAGTATACTGACCTATTATCAGCTTAGATAGTTATAACTACCCGCCCTTACAATTGCTGATATCTACAATAATAACAAACAATGGAAAATAAAAGTAAATATGAAAGTACGTCTTGGGCATCCAACTCATCTCCTAAACTCCAAAGCATCCAAAGCTAATTTGAAAATATTCTCGGGTTGACCCGAGCATTATAAGGAAAAAAATTCCCAAGTCGGTCTGGTAAAACCAGCATGATAAATTCAAATCATAAGAAATTTTATTAAAATTTATAAAATCCTTGAAATCAAACGTATCTTGTAAGACCTTGTTGCACATAAACATGGACGGGTTTTTTCCTTATGACAACCAAAACATTTTTATATGAAAATGTAGGGATATATCATAATGTCTTAGGTTTAAAATACTAATAATCAAGTAGCAGTGATGTGTGTGCATCACGACAATAATAGGTATAAAATCGAAAACCGAAGGCATATATTAGAGAATGGATTTCCAACAAATGGAAAGGTAAGGGACTACCTTCCAAAATAGTACACCTGTAGATAAAATGTATTGTGGGCCGCAGTTACGCTTAAAACCCACATGATATAACATCCCTCTACTTGGAGGCCCAAAACTAATGGCTACGAATGCTGCAGTCATCCATAGTTATTAATCTTCGACGATCAAATACAGCGGTGTTAAATACATTGATACACAAATCATAGAAGTATGGGAAAAAAATTAACAATTCGAAAACACATATTCATATTCAACTCATAACATTTCTTATTCATTAGATAATCCCAAATTATGTTACCACGTTCAGCAAAATACAATTATTACAAATACTCCAAGAGTAACATATGAAGATGCTCCATTGGTTGACCAGAGTATATAGTAAGGCTCATAAATCTGCCTTTAAAAACAAACACATGGCGGAAAAGCGCAAAATAACTATCTGCCTCCTACACGTCTCCAACACTACTCTAAGATGAATCTCATGCTCTCTTTCATCTTTACAGTACATCAAAATGTCATCTATGAACACAACACAAACCTATCCAAGTGTTCTCTAAAACTCGGCTCATTAAATCAACGAAGAAAGCAGGTGCATTCTTCAATCCGAATAGCATTTCTAACCACTCATATAAACCGTTCCTAGTTGGCAATGAAATTTGGGATTATATAATGAACATGAAATGTTATGATTTGAATACGGATATGTGTTTTTGAATTGTTAAAAAAATTTCCATACTTCTGTGATCTGTGTATCAATGTATCTAACACCGCCGTATTTGGTCACCGAAGATTAATAACTATGGATGACTGCAGCATTCGTAGCCATTAGTTTTGGGCCTCTAAGTAGGGGGAAGTTACACATAATAAGACCGGCATACCTCTTACTGGATAGTACCGAATATGATCACCCCTAGGTTGTTATCAATAACCAAAAATGGGCTCTGAAGCATACATATAGATATTGACTTTAGATAAAGTGATGATCATATCCTATTGAAAGCAACCGACATAGTCTTGTGACATACCCTGTTTTAGCCATTACCTGGGTGTAGGGTCTAAGAGTCGATGATTACCTTTTTTGCATAGCAGACCATCTATGAATGCTAACACTGCCTTCTAGGTAGAAATGCAATTCCAACATTCATCCATAAATGTTATTCCAGGATCGAACAAACATTTAATATACACTATCTTCCATTTTGGAATCACTCTCAGGAAGAATAATAAGCTCCATAGCGTACTTTATAGATCCATTATGAATGTTATTAGTTTGGAGTGGTTCGGATAAATCATACTTATCTAAAACCGGTATCTTCCAACTAAGCAGCTATTTTTGGCTAACTCAATTTCGGTTCTTTAGAAGTATGCAACAAGTATTCGAGTCCTCATTAAGGAACTTTAATATGCACAACATACTTCCTGAGTTAAATAGGTCAAGCTTTGATAGTCGTTTATTTAACTATCAACTACACAATCAAACAATAATCCAAAGATTTAATTTTCCCATAGGTTCTCTAGGCCTCAAAATAAGTTTTCATTTATTTAAATCGTTTTTCAGAATATTTATCAAAATATTCGTATACTTATCATATTGGAATAAGTATATTCACTAAACAATGTGAAAGTTTTAAAATCATATTAAAAGAACCAAACAAATGCTATTTAAATTAGAGATAAGGATAACCCCAATCATTATTCATTCAGTGTTAAGCATGGAACAATTGTCCACACCACCATAATTAAGAAGGTTAGTTAAGGGAATCCCATTTCCAATTCTTTTAAAAATTTATTCAATAAATCCTTTTAGTAAATCATTGTCGTTTATGAAATCTCATTTGCTTGAATTCTAAATCCAATCCAAGATCATTTATTGTGATGACCCGACTTTTTCTCCATAGAAGATCGCATCATCTTGAAGAAAGAAAGGGATAGAAAGAGAAAAGAAAGAGAAGAAAGAAGAAACAACATCAGAATCTCAACAGCGGAATGAATAAATTATATTAATAACATAAATATTACATAGTTTATAACACTAATCAGAGTTACATAGAATTTTCATCACATATTAGACAGTTATAAACACATGTCTAGTTATACAACTCAATATAACTCATACAAGAGATACTAATACAGAGAACACACAACGGAAACTATATATCTACAGCTCAGAAGCCTCCTGCTCCATTGCTCCTCCATAATTTGTCAAAGCTAACCTGAATCCCTTGGCTACTCGTAAAAATTTGAGTACCCAAGAGTTTAAGAAAACAGAAGATAAACTCTGGGTCAGACATGGGTCTGGTGTGAGTAACAGGTTAAAGTTGCTTAACTTTGAAAATCCTTTGAAAAGAAAAGGTATCACGTAAGACTTCCCACACATAAACATGGAAAAGTTTTTACCTTACGCTAACCAAAACATTTGACAGAAATCCAGTGATATTATAATAGGTCTAGGGTTTTTAAGTAAATATGAAATAGCCGAAATTGTTACATGATTAAATTCTAGCTACTAGCCACAAAAGTGGGTAATACAATCAAAATCGTTGGCACTTATTGGATTGTGGATTCCATCAATGGCAGGGCTACCGGGGTACCGCCCGTCACAGTACGTGGCCTAGATCAACATACCGAGGATCACTCCCAATCCCCTACAACACAAGACCGGAACCATCCCATACTGGACAGTCCCGAACAAGACAACCCCGCAGTTGGCTTACGTTCCAACCGCCCACACAGCCGAAATAAAAAGGACCTCTAGACAGGGGAAAATCTCGTCCTACTTGGACATGACCCACTTGCCTTGCTGCACCTCCCCTGTTTTAGCCATTCCCGGTTGATGAGGCTTTAGGCTACGATTACCTTTAGAGAACACATCTCTTCGAATGCTCATCGTCCACCTGATGATGTTCTAAAAGAATTCAATCCATACAAGTTCGTTCCGGGTTCGAACGAAACCGAAGGCATTATCTCGTTACAGTCATTTTGGAATCACCCTCAGAGTTAACGACGATAACCCTTGCAGTTTGAATCTTCATCTCGAATCTGGAAGTACTACCCCGTCAAACTCATCTCGGAATCACCCTCAAAGTTATACTGACGAATAGTCCTTACACCTCGAGTCTTCACTCTTCACAAGAGATTCACGACCTATCGTTAATTTGGATCGATGTGGTTTTTGGATATCCAAATATGGAAACCCGATCCAGGCCTCATCGAAATCCAAAGCGTATCTTTTAAGGCCAAGTTGTTTTAAAGGTTTAAAACAATTCAATTATCTATATACCCAAATAGATAATACACAGATCACAATAGATAATCAACATTATCATCACAACAGATAATCCATATTATCATTATCAAAAGGAAATCCAAATCATCATCACAATGCAACAAATGCATCCATATCACTCAACATTACTTATCTCATATCTGAGATTCAACCATTCAAGGTAAACAACATCATCCATCCATATAAGCAATGATTAATAATCACACCAAATATAATTAATTTAAAATGAATTAAATTAATTACATCATTTCTAATTAATTTAAAGTAAATTAAATTAATTACTCCATCATTATCAAACTTGCTTACATCATTATTAATTAATTATCAATCAATTAATTAATCATCAATCAATTATTCATTTTAATTAATCATCGCTGATTAATTAACCTTTAATTACATTCAAGTAATTATCCTCTAATAAATTAATTATACTTAACCAAATATAGTAATTAATCTTTAATTACTTCCTTTATTAATTAACTATAATTAATTACATTAATTAATCCCTTCATTTATTAATTATTTCCAAATAAATCTATTCTTAATTATGTAACGACCCGTTAAATTCGATGATATTAAATGAGTTAATTTAATAGGATTTCTAATTTAATTTAGAATGAAATCCAAATGAATTAAGTGGAAAAGGATTCTCACCTGGTTATGGAATTTAATATGAGAAATTTATGAAAATGTTAAATGGTTTTAATGCAATGAAAGATTTTAAAGGGTAAATGAGAATAAATTAACGAATCATATTAGTTCCAGTTAATAAATTACGACTTGAATGAGATTCCAATTTAATAAAACCATTTAAATGTTATGATTTGATTTTTATGGAATATGAGAAATACAAATGTAGGGATTTGATTAATATATATGTTATTTGTTCAGGGTATTGAATAAAATTGGGAATCCAATTTAAATTAATGATAATAACGTTGATATTAGTTAATAAATAAATTTCAATGCAATGCCCATATATGAATGAAATGAATGTATGTAAAATGTATACTAGGTTATTTATCAAATAGAAGGATAGAAAGTAAATATCGGATTTGATTGATGAATAAATATATATTAAATAGTAATGAACTGTAAAGTCAATGGCGATTTTATAAAACCAATGCAATAAGATTTTCTAATAGTAACTGAATGTAGACGTGTGAAATAGAGTTAATGACTATAATTATTGTACGTTACTTATTTTATTAGTTGTCAATGTTAATCTGGAATCAAATTCAAATTATCCCCAAAATTACTGCAGTTAAAGTGGAATAAATTGGTAATTGAAGAATGTTGGATCCAAATAAGTTGTAACCAAGGAAAATCCCATTTTCAATAAACTATGTGGGAAAAGAAATGAAACAAAAATGAAAAAAAATGTGAAAATATAAAATGTAATGAAATTCTAAGTAATAATGACTTTGTTAGTTAAGTGAAAACTGATTTAATATTAAGTTGTAACTGGATAAAAATCAAATTTATTTGGAATTGATTTGCAATCAATTGAATTTATTGCAATTAAATGGATTCAATATTTAAAATAATTATGTAAATATTATTTGGAAGAAATTGAAGTATTTGGGTGATAAGGATTGTAATTGGCTAATTTAGATACTTTAAAGTGAAACGGAAATTTTTAACGCAATAGTTTGATTGCAATATTTAATTCATCTAATTGATGATAAAGATTTGTTAGATTTATTTAATAGGAATTTTGGGGCATTTAATAGGTAATTGCTGATTTTGAATCGAATTAAAGGGATTGCTGAAATCAAAATTTAGCAACTTTTAAACCATTGCAATTGATTTAGAATATAAAGAGTTGTCTATTTAATTGAGTTAAATTTTTGAAATTGAGTTGTTGCAATTAAATGGGAAATAAAACGTTAAGGATAACCAGTATTCAAGATTTACCATCTATTTAGTATATTAATTGTAACTGATAATCAACTGCAATAAATAATAAATAATTACTACGGTAACGTTAATTGAAGTGATATTTGAAATTTAATATTTAGGAATTATGTAAAATAGAAGTTCAGATGAAATTGGAAATATTTACATATTGAAGTATGAATCCAATGATAAATTCTTCTATTTGACAATAATACTGGAAAGTATATTTAATTAAAATTTTGGAAATTTAATTTATAATTTGGTGAAATTAATGAAATTTGGGGATTTCTAAAATTTTAAATTCGACAAGTTAAATTTTTGTTTAAATTAGTATAGGTGATTGAAAAATTTATAATAATAAGAATCGTCAATTATCAAAAAGAAATGGGAAATTTGATTTAATTGACTAATTTTTAATTTATTTAATTAATATAAAAATAGCCATTTTTGTCACGGACTCGGATTTCGACGAAACCAGTTTCATCGGATCCGTATCAGTGAATTATTGTAGGGTTTCAAATTTCGTATCGATCGGACTTTTCGTTTGATCGTACGAACGCGAAACGCCTTGAAATCGATTTAATTAAAATCAATTTGAAATCAATTTAGAAATTTTGTTTTCATCATAACTTCTTCATACGATCAAATTTGGACGTGAAACTTTTTCCATCGCATTCAGAATATTTTAAAATACCTATTTGGATATATGGGTTTAATAAATTTCGTTCCGGGGTTAGAACGGGCTTTTTGGGCCAACTACCGTTTAGCACGTTCGTAATTCGTGCCCACCTAGCCTACTACAATTTGTCTATATATATGCTGGGATAAACCCTAGCCTCCATCTTCTATCATTTGTCTGTACGTTCATTTTTCTTCATCTCTTTATCTTCCTCAATGGTTGCAAAACCTAGATCTACTTCAATTCAAAATTCAAATGAAAATTCAAAGTCCTCCTAAAAATCTCAAAAAAATATATGTCAATGCTCTCGATGAGCTTAATTTAGTAGTGATATCCGTTTTTCGATTAGAGCTATCGTTTGACCAGAAAAATTCAAATCATTTTCGGCCTTACATCATCGCCGTAACAAACTTCGTCAGATCGTCTAACGGTTTCTGGGTTTTGGAGAGGAAGCTGAGGGGAGTTGATCTGTATGGTTTATCGTGCAAATCGACGGTCAGATCTGTGGGAATTTTGGTTTTAGGGTTCGGCCTAGGGTTTTAAAGGCGGCGGTGGGGCACCTAGGGTCGACCGGACCTAGCTAGGTGCGTGGTGCTCGGCGAGGGGGAGAGTATGGGCTTGGTCACGAGGTCACTGGAAGCGTGGTGTAGGCGCCAGGGCTAGTCAAAGCGCGGTCAACAATGGTGAAATTGGGTTCAAACTTGCTGAAGGCTCCTGCGTGCGTACGTGCGTAGATGGTAGGAGAGGAATAATGTACTCTGCTGACGTGGCTTCAATGTTTGGGTTTGTTTTATTTGTTTATTTTATTCTTAACTCGATTTCAACTCGTTTAAATTCAATAACTTTCTCATACGAACTCTGTTTCACACGAAATTTTTTCCGTTAGGATCGTAATTAGATTTCAGATCTAATGACGCTGATTTGGATGAATTTGGAGACCGTCGAATTTTTGAGTTTAAATTGAATTTAAATTCGATTTAAATTCCAAAGGTGAGTGTTTTAACCCACTCACAACTTCTAAAAGTTTTTATGTTTGTTAAATTTATTTTAGATATGAGTAGAAATTTATTTATGACTGTTTGGCATGTTTTATTCATCATATCTGTTAAATTGCATTTATTTAATATAACTGTTCATTAAATTTTTTTACTGCATATAGATTGACAGTTATAGTTATTTATTTGCATATAAACTGTTAGTTTAATAGTTGTTAAATTTTATTTTGAATATAACTACCAGTTATTACCTGTTATATATTATCAGATATATATTGATATTGATTTATTATTGGATGATGATTGTGATTTGGATGATGGATGATTTTGATGAATGAATGTTTTATTGTATATCATTAAACTGCAAGTTATCATGCATTTTCCATTTCATTCGGGATTGTGGTTTGAAATGATATACAACCGCAAAATTTTATTTTTAAATTGCGGATTGAAATGATAAATATCCGTATCACTTGACCATAGGATAGAAAATTATATACAGGCATTGTGGTCTATATATAAAATATTTTAAAGTGATTTCTATAGTTTGTATGGAATACGGTTTATAATTTTTAATTTTGATATTTTCTTCTATATATATAAATATGAAGTTAGAGATTTTGAATTTAAGCTGTGTATAAATCTCTTAAATAAAAAGGGAAAAATTGAGAAAAATGGAGTTTGATAATTATATCATATGTTTAATGTTTAAGTTTGGAAATTTTAAGATATGATATTTATAACTGGACTTTTCCAAGATAATTAAAAATCAATATGTTAGTATAAATTAAATTGAAGAAAATATTTAATTGTTAGAAATTGGAGTTTTATTATGTATTTTATGTAAATATTCAAGACTAAATAATAGTACGTTTAATTTGCTGAAAGAAAATTTTCCAACTTTAGTTTTGAAATATTAATACTCCAAATGGATATATATATATATATATAGAAATTGAAGTAGTTTTGGAACTTGAAAGTGATATTTAAATTTTGGTTTAGACTTTAAATAAAGAAACATATTTGTAAAGCCATGGAAATTATTTTTCTTTACAAAGTTACCTTAAAGTTAAACCATTTATTTTATATACCGTTGAATATCCAAACCATTCAAGTTTTATAAGTTATGGTTTCAAAAGTATGAATTCCGAAATATTATGTTTTGAAAGTATAATTCAAATGTTTGGTTTCCAAATATTTTAAATTTTAAACCATTATGATTTTGGAAAAGAATTATATTTGAGATAAAATGATATCATATTATTTTGGGTTTTAATTTGATATCGTATGGGAAATTTTATTTTGGGTTTTAAAGTATAAACTATTTTTAAATGACCGCGGTGTTATAATAACGATGGGTTGGCAAAGAGACCGGGATCGGATATGGACATACTCTCTGTCGATACCGAAAACCACTTTGACTAACCGTGTACGCGGTGGAGATTCCAGAATGAAGTAGGTTGGTGGCGACGTTCCTGTAAGGTAAATACGTGGACCCAACTCCCGTGAGTTGGCATAAGGTGGCTAAAACAGGAGCGATTCTCGGGCCAATGAGGTCATTCCTCTGATCGAACGCACTCCTTCGATGCTATACTCTGACTTCGGATTGTTTCGGTGGCCACTATTGATTTCTTTGATTTGGGGGTGTTAGTTCGAGGTGGGCGGTAGCTGCGGCTATGCGTTTCCACCAGCCCGGATAGCAATTGGTATATCTACCCTGGCATTGCCTAGTTGTGTCGTGTCACCTACCCTAGCGCGCCTTGTACGAGTTTCTATTTGTGTCGTACCTATGGAGTATCCTCTGGTAGCCTCCCGATCAGGAGGTATTACGGTACTGTATAGACTATTGGCGTTATTTGTGTTAAGGGCTATATGGGTAACCCCTTAACGCTATTAAAAAGTAAGTTTATTTTACAATTAGACACTATTATAATAGCGAAATATACTACATAGTAAATAGTTTAACGGATCCTTAGGAGATGTAAATCCCGAGCATCTCTTGAGTTACTGTACTCATATTTATTTCTGTTAATTTAACTCACATAAGATCTTTTAGTTCTGACTCGAGTGTTTTGTCCTTTTCAAATTCGCTCGGGTCAGTCCGAGCATTTCAGGATCGAAGACTTTAGCTTTGGAGGACGAAGACGAAGAATTCGTATTATTATTATCTATATTATTGCACCACACTCATACTGTTACGCTGCATTTGTATTTGTATATGAACTCTGATAGTTATTGTATAAAGAAGAATCAAGTGTTTTGTAAACGGTTTATGAACTATATATTTATTATCATATTTTATCCTTCCGCTGTGAGATTCTGTTTGTTTTATTTCTTCTCTGTTTTCTTATTAACCCCATAACAATCCGCCCTTCCGTATGGTTTGAATTGGCACGTATGTCATTTTAAATCATACGAAAAGGCGGGACATTACAAATTACATCATTAATTATAATAATTCATGTATTCTAATTATATTTTCTATTTAAATTAATTACATTAAGTAATTAATCTTAATTAAACCATAATTGTTAATCACCCTTGATTAACTCCATTCAGTTATTAACTACCCTTAATTACTTCACCAAATAAATTAATTACTCCTTAATTAATTATCTCTAATTAATCCCTTGATCAATTTCACAAAGTAATTATACTCAAGTTACTTTCATCATCAAATCACTTTTAATTAATTAGATCCAGTAATTACCCATTAATTACTTTCCTAAGTAATTTCTCTTCATCTAATTACATTAAGTAATTATACTTCACAAATCATCAAATGATTATTCTAAATTAATTAACTTATCTAATCAAATTAAACTCAATTAATTACAATAAGTAATTAATTCCTTAATTACTTCCATAAGTAATTATACTTAACAATTTACACAAATGATTATCTTTAAATTAATTAATCTAATTAATCGCATTAATTAATTATTAAATAATCCTTAGTTAATGACCTTCATTAACTATTAACAGTTCATTAATTATTATTTTCTAAAATAATTAACTTATTTTAATCATTATTAATTACAAATTAATTAATCATTAATAACCCATTAATTAACCCTAATTATTTAATTAATTAAGTGTTAACTGTAACTTAACTAATCCTTTATTACTTGATTAATTAATTATTAATCATTAATTAAAATCTAATCTTATTTAATTAATGATTCTTAAATTATAAGTTAATTATTCTAATAATAATTAATCTTAAACTTAAGTTTAAACCCTAAATTACTTTAAGTAATTATCCGTTTCATTAATTTATTAAATAATAAATTATTCATTTAATTACCCTAATACTTAAATGAATTACAAATCATTAAATTATAATTTAACTTTAAGATAAACCTCCTTTTTCTTTGGTTAAATTATCATTTCACAAATATATTTGAAAACATTCATTTCCAAATTTAATTTCAAATTTCATTTTTAAATTCAAGTTTTAAAATGAAATTCAATTTATCTTCAACAAGTTTTAAAATCAATTTAAAAACTTTAAAATTATATGATAAAGAATACTTCTTCTTATAAAAGAAATTTTACAAGAATTAAAACAAATTTCTTTTTAAATTCAAACATTTAAATTCAAAACATTTAAATTTTACCTTATCATTCCAAATTGTTAAAACACTTAAATTTATAAAAATTAAATTTATTTTAAAACAAAGATTCAAGTTTAGATTTGAATCAGATTTAAATTTTGTTTAATACATTCCTTTATATTTAAAATTCCAATTTAAAATTCAAATTCCTTTAAAAACAATTTTAAACACTTAACCCCTTTAAAGTATTTTAAACAAATTCGAATTAAAAAACTTCATTCATTTCCATCTTAAGATTCAAATTAACTTGAATCCATAATTTAAAAATTAGATTTAAAACTTATTTTAAATCTTGCTTTATACTTTTAAAATGCAGTTTAAATTTTAAAAACAAGACAAGTTTTCTAACCTGTAAACTAACTCGAACACCAAATGATTCACTCGAGTAAAACACTAAATAAACTCGAGTAACATTCCACTTGCATTTATTCAAATCTTACAGTTTTTTCAGGTTTAAATAAAAACCTGCAACGACCAAAATACATACCCGAGCCCACAAACAAATTACTTCGAGACAAATAACCCCATGCTTCGAGAAAAAACACAATTCAACCCGAAACAAACTCGAGTACCCCCTTCTCCCCCAAAACACGGCTGACACACCAAGTTCCCTGTGCACCTGCACTAACCCCGCCGTCAACTCCGACCATTCGTGACCATTCTCGCAAGTCGTCGATCATCACCCAATACCATTTCGATCATCAAACAACTTGCAGAAACCAAAAATCAAAATCGAGCATTTGAGTTCAAAACAGGAAGCAACGTCGAACTGTAAATCACCCAAAAATCTCTCGCCTCCGATCACCAGAATGGCTTCACCTCCAGCCACGAACACTTCCATACCCCATCAATCACCCACTTGAATCTGGAAGAACTCGATCATTTCCAGGGTTCGCGGCGATCAATTCTTCTGAGCCACAGAAAACTAGGATTAAAATCCTTAATCCCAAATCACCACTGCCTCACTGCATTAATCCCTTTTCCAATATTTTCCCTGCGTCTTTGTTCACCAATCCATTACCAGAAAAGATATTGGCCACCCCAACCTCCTAGATCAACAGTTCTAACCCCAAACATGATTTCTGGTTAAGCCAAAAATACTCTATCAATTTCAAACTATAAATTCTAATTTTAGTTTTAAAATTCAAGTCTTTGATTATGTAATCGGTTTATAAGCTTCAATCAATGAATCTGGCAAATTAAATTACTACTTCCATAAGTTGTTCTGTTATATTTTTGTTTCCCAGAGTCAACTACAGAGATTTTTTATATTAAATAAAGTTTTAAACTCTAACTTATGTTCACAGGCATACTCTGTTTAAATCTTCATCCTTGCATAGATTAGATTATGATATCATGATTTTGATTATGATTTTAACCTGGAATTCTAGAACAGGCCAAAAAAAATCACAGTAAGCATGCATTCAGTAACCATTCATATATACAGGAAATCCTATCATATTCTTTCACATAAACCATGACTATATCAGGAAAAATCAAGCAACTAAATTTATACTTAATTTTATTTAATATAAGATGTTACTCACCAGAATTTTATGAGCAAAGCAACCTTGTTTTTGACAAGCTTGAAACTGAAAGTTGCTTTGAACTTGAAAACTTCAAATTGCTCCTTTTTTTTGCTTATGAATTTAAACTTCAGTTTGCTTTTAAAAACTTTCATCTTGTTTTTGTACAATGCTTTGCTTCCTTATTTCATTTGCATGTTTCTAGAAAAAAAGAATTGCAGGCTTTTGGATGAAGCTGCAGTTGCATGCAGGTTCCCAGATAAAAGAAAAAAATGCAGGCTTGTGAATTTGCAGAGTGATTTTCTGATATGTGGAGGTAATTTTCAGATAGTTTTGGTTTGAATGTTGATTTGGTTTTTGAGGGGATTATTTACAGGAATTTCTTTTGACTAGCATTTTGTTTTGATCATAAGTTTCTGTTTTTTTAAAGAAATTTGCAGAATTTTAAAAAAAAAATTAGCTGAAGATCTTAAGTTTTGATTTGAAGAAGAATAGAAAAAGAAGATAAAATGAGGAGTAATAAGTTTATATAAGTATACTTGAATTTAATTAAAATAAAAGAAAAAGAAAAATAAATCAAATAGGACACTTGTTTTAATCTTAACGTTTGTCACAATATTAATTTATGATTCAACACATGTCATTTAAGTGTTAATACATTAACACATGTAATTTTAAGTATTTTAATTTAATTTGAGTTGTTTATAAAAACTTTTAAATCTTAATTTATTCTTTTTTAATGTTTATATAAATAAATTCTCCCTTTTTTAATTAAAAAGAAATGAAACAAACAAATTATAAATAAATGCTTATTCAAATATTTTTAAGTACTTATTCTTTTGAATTTCAAAACATTAAATTCAAATTTAAATTAAATTATAAAACTCCAAATTAAAAATCAAGTTATATATATGCATATATAACTCTTATTAAATTTAAAAATAACAATTCTATTAAAAAATCTATTTATGTTTATAAAAACTAAGTATTATAATTATTATTTGAAAATAATAAATTAAACAATATTAAATGATTTATAAAAGAGATTATAAACTACTTTTATTACTCAATATGTTAATATTGTATTTTTAAATTCCTATATATAATTTCAAGCAATATTTTAAAAAGAAAATAAAACTAAGCTTTTATGTTAATCTAATTTAAATTCATATTTAAGTTAATTAAATATAATTTAAAAACAAATAAGATTTACCTTAAGTATAAACCATATAATTATTTATTAAATTGTTTTGAAAAGCTAAATGTTAAATTTAAATCAAAATTTTCAATTTACCAAATATAAATTAAAATTAAAAATTGATTCATTTACTAAATTCCAAATCAAAGCTTATCTATTTACAATATATACAATTATATATATTATAAACAGAAAACAATTTATTAACTTTAAAAAGATAAAATCTACAAATTTAAATATTTATTAAAAGAAGATTAGTAAATAAATTCAAAATTTTATTATCAAAAATTATCAAATCAATTCAATTTAATTTTTAACACGGATTATTAAATTTATATTGCCAAATTTTCAGGATATCACATTTATCAAACTCTTTTATAGATATCCAAAAATCGTTTATACAATTCTTTTATAAATATCCAAAATCATGTATAAAACTCTTGTATAAATCTTCATTTATAATTCCCTTTTTAAAATTTCATTTACAAATACAAATATCTTTGGTAAATATCCTTCAAATAAATCCTTTATAAATTATATTTACAAAATAGACATCTTACAAAATCATTTACAAACACTTAACCTCAAATTGATATAGAATTAATATCAATTTGAAAACCATATTTTACAAATTTGAAAGGAGGCTTAGTGACTATATTGTATGCTAAATCAAGTTACTATTTTAATTAAATTTGACTTCCAAGTCACATAATAGTTATTTACATAACCTAGCATATATGTAAATGAAATTCATAACTAAATCAAGGAAAAACATGTCAATATAAACTAACTGGAAGATACATATCCAAATAACATAATAGTAGGATGATGATTTATCCTGCTAAATAGATGTCCACACAATTTGTTAAGTTTAATATAGTAGAATAGGTATTTATTCTGTTAAGAGATACTAATAATCTACTTAATTAAGGTATAGCAGATTGGAGATTTATTCTGCGAACAAATGTAAAAGATTAGTATAGCCTATTCACATTTATATGTTTACTTAATGGCATCGACAATAGAATTACTTATGTTGAAAATTCTTTGTAAAATAAAGTTGCCTTTAAACAAATTGATCCTTGAAAAACAAAGTAACTAAGAAGTTAAACCTCTTTTTAAAAAATTAATTACAAGTTACATCCTTTTTAAAGTCCTTTTTAAAACTTAATTAAATCTTAATTAATCTTTACTTAACTTAATTATTAATTAAGAAATAATTAACCTTTAAATATTAACTTATTTATAAATTAAAACCCTTAATTAATTTATAAGTAGAATAATTAAACATCTACTTAATAATAAATTAATAATAAATTAATAAATCCTAAATTAACTCTTAACTTAATTATTCATTAATTGAAACTTCCATAATTGATTGATTATAGTTAGCTTGTTAATTAATTACTTAAATGCTAATTACTTAGCTAAATTATTAGTTAATTAATAATTATCTTTAATTTAATAATTAATTACTAACTCATATTTAATTACAAGTAAATAACTTTATAGTTAATTATTATTTTGATCAAAAAATTCAAAACATTATAAAAGAAACCACTTTAAGTTTTAAAATGCTAATTTTTCTCGAACTGCATCCATAACGACTATCATTACAGATACCATAACTAGAAAATTTGATTCTTAGCTTTCTTTGAAAGCCTATTGCTTTTGAAAGCTCAATAACATTTCACAAACATAAAGTAAGTGTTTGTGAAGGAAAAATAAAGTTTGAAACTTTGAAAAACGATTTGATTTTTAAACTAAAAACCATAGTTCTCGCACAAAGATTCCAAATTGTCAATACCATACAAGGTGATAGCTTTCCTTAACATATGCACGTATTCAAGTCCATATCATACAAAATATAGTACAAGCCATATCATAAAAAAAAGATCACATCTTTACCATATTAACATTACTTCTAGACTATATTTTCAAGCCTAAACTACATATCACATTCTAACACATATAACCATATATATATATATATATATATATATATATATATATATATATATATATATTCATTTACAAAGTAAATTACTATTAACCAAGAAATATCACATAATAACAACAAACATAAACCAAAGATGTAATTTTTAAAAGGGATGTGATTTTTTACTCAACCAACTTTAGCAAATCTTTTTAAACTTGAAAAGTGCCTAGATCTTGGATTTTTCAAAACAAAACTCAAATTTTATACCTTAAAACATGCTTTTTGGCTCAGCCATGACTTACATGGGCTCAACCTTGGTTTGATGGGGATTGAAACAAAAAGGAGAAGAGGAGTAGGAAGAAAAGGAAAGATTTTTAAGTGATTTTAAAGAGTTTAAAAATAGAAGAACTTGACTTTTAAAAATTGAAAACTAAGGAAGCAATTAAAATTTCTTTAAAAGGTTCAAAAGGAAAGTAAACTTTTTGAAATGAAATGAGAAAATGAAGTGGAAGGAGAGAAAGGGAGGGTTTGGAATCAGTTTTACATAAAAATAATTTTGTAAATTACCAAAATAGCCCTTAAAGTACCTACACTCCATTAATATGTTGCCACATCACCACATACCTCCCTCTTCCTTATCATACACGTTAGCACAAAGGGTTCATCCCTTTTATCCAACGTGTAATGTATGAACTTGTACTATTGTGTAAGAGATGCGAGTGATCTTGAAAATTGTCCCATCTTTCATAACTAAGTACATATATGTTATTAAACTTTATTTTTATTACTAATCCATGTTAATATTATTTAAAATGTGTAACTAAGGTGTTTACAATATTTTAAATTGATAGATTTAGAGGTATGCCCTAGGGGCAATTAATTAATTTATTACATATATCTAACTCGTTGGCCAATCTTGTTCGAAAATATATATTTTCTTTCTATTATATACTTGATATAATGTGATTATATTAATTAATAAATTTAATTAAAAGTATATTTAATAGAAAATCCAAAAATGGTATGTTTTGTGATAGTAGTTACAAAGTGTTGTAACCGTGAGTAATTTATCATAATGAAACAAATATACCATTTTAAATGTTCCTAGTCAAGATGCATCGGGGCCGAATATCGATGTATCCATTGAGAACAGAGTACGTAACGCTTTCCAAATGTTGGGCAGTGTATTACTCATGGACGTTGGGGGCAACAAGGGGTTACATACTTATGGTTATTGGATAACTATAGAATGACTCACTTGATAGTTTTCTGTTGGTTAATATAACTAAGATCAAGCAGAGAATATCGACGAAACTAATTTACACAGTTCTCTTGACTTAAGAATAGTGTTGATTTTCAATGTGGAAGCTCACTTTGATTATAGTTAAATCATGGCACGGCGTCCATTGAACAACTACAATTGGGTCGAGTGGAAGCATTGGAAGTGAAACACTATTCAATAGAGGATTCGTCTTCTTAGTTATATGAGGTTAGTATCTCGATCAATTGAAGTCAACTCACAGTCAAGGTCTCTGGTCAGAGCATTTCATTTAGTAATAATTGTTATTATCGAACTAAAGATTTTTTGTTTGGACTATAAAGTTGAATGTGGATGATATTGGTATTTTGACCATTACCAAATTTCATAAGTCCAAAGTGATATAGTTTTGACGAAGAAAATTGGTGTAAATAATTGTCACTATTAGGTACCACTTATAATAAGTAAAATTAGATTTTAACAAAAGAAGTGTAAGTGATAAATTCGACCAAAATATCACACCACCTAGTAAGTGATGTGTGAACGTTGGTATTCGACTAGTTCAATATTAATCGCTGACTGAATTTACACCTTTGAGTAGTACAACTATAATGATGAATTCTCTGAAAAACCACATGATTTAATTAGTTTATAAAATGTTGTAAATTAATTAAATTAATTGATATTTGAGAAATATTAATTATTATTTATTTGATGTTTGGAAGTTTTTGTAATTATTCTAATGCATTTATAAAAGTTATGTTTGCACGCTTGATATATGATATTGATGAAATTTAAAGATAATTGCATGCAATGATTTATGAAAATTTTATGTTATTTGAAGACATGGTGTAAAGAAAGGATTGGAGAGAGAAACAATCAAGAGAATTAATTAGTGGAGTTTTGATTAGAGAACGGGAAAAGTTTCATTCTTTCAAATAAAACATATTTCCTAATTCATTCTTTACGTACAATTCATTCTTTCTCATTCGTTCTTTTTCTTTCTCTCCACCTAACTTTTCATGGCAGAAAAAAACAAATTTCCAAAATCTTTCAACTCCAATGAAAAACATCAAATAGAGTAAACAAAAGTGGTTTCATCCATCTTTTGCAAGGATAGGATGGGGATCTTGAAGATTTGAGGAGATATCATCATTCAAGGTGTGACTTCTAGACAATATCCTAAAGGGAATTCATTTATAAGGTGTGTTTCAAGGTTTTAGGTAATAAGGTCCTTGCAAAATCTGAAGGCTAATTTTTGAATCTGGGAGTTTTGATTCATTATTCAAGGTGTGATTTATTCATTATTCAAGGTGTGATTAATCAGCAATATCTAAAAGTAATCTTTAATTAATTCACCTGTATATTCAAATGATTAATATAATTATATTTCCTATGACTCACTTCATGTTTCAATTTTTCATCTTGCAATGTGTAATTAAATATGCCTTATGCTTAGTTTGATTAAATCATGTTTGTTGTATTATTTTTATTTAGATCTATGTTTTTTAAGCAATTCATTTTAACGTATGTTTATGATAAACTCACATGTTTTGATCCTCATATTACTTCTAATAGATTATCTTCATTCTCTGTATTATTTAGATTTATAAATTGTTAACATAAATTTAAACATGTCTGCCTTGTTCAAATCTCTTTTATTTTATTTTGGAAACTTATGAAATTGAAAATTGACATTGGATGAGATTTTTTGTATATAATGACATAACATTAACTTATTCAAATGCTAATGAATTACATATATGTTAAGTTGTCAACCATTCCTTGAAAATGATCGTATTCATATGTTAAAATCTGTATACAATTGTTTTAATCTTTTTTGTTTAAAAGGGGAAACTTTGATTTAAGATTATTGAATGGATTTTAGGGTAAATTATAGGTTGTTTTCAATATTAAAAGTTTTATGTAAAATTTGAAGTATTGTTGTGTTACTAAATTAAAAGTTTAATGAAAGCTATAACTTTAAAACCAAAAACCTTTTATAAAATGTATATATAAAATATCATATGTATGTTGTTCAGATCTAAATTATTGAATTATAATTATCATATATATAGAATATAAATGTTTTGTTAACTTGTATAAAGATTATGAGCAATAATGACAAATTTTGTTTTTAAACCTTTCTTAATTGAAATCATATATATTAATGTTAATTTTAGACATTAAATTATTTAAAACAATTGGTAGCTTTTCAATTTATATGTATGTATGTATTTATAGTAATTATGAGTGTATGCATAAATTTTATTGATAAATTTTAGATAACATGGGCATGTGTAAATTTGATTGATAAGCAATGAATATTATTTAATATATTAATTGTTACACTTAAATAGCATAAGACATGTATGGTTTCCTTCCTTTTATATTCTACCATATCTTATATCTATTAATTGAATAGGGTAAGAGGGTGTAAAAAATGAAAATTATCCCTCCTTTTATGTTCTGCCATATCTTCTCTTTGTTAATTGAATAGAGTAAGAGAGGTAGAGAAAAACTAGTCCTTTTTCTCTTAATTCATTTATACATATTTCATTTGTACACCACTTGTATACTGCACTTACACTTCACACAAATTAATGTATTAGATACATTCATTATAATACCTATAAGTTGAAATTAAATTTAAAATTCCTTTTTGCCAAATAAAATGAAATATTGATTTTATTTAAAAGTAACTTAGAAAAGTTCTAAGTAGACTTTATAGGCCTATTAAAGATCCAAAATGACTAAATTTTTTGAAATTCACTCATTTCTTCTGATGTGGGCTGGCCTTGTTCCTTCATTGGTATCAGAGCCCCTCTCAGTAGCCTATGCGGTCCAAATTAGTCATACTAATGCTAAATAATTAAGCTTGCGCACTTTGTATGGTGCTTAGAAAGGTTATATCAAGGATTGGAATTGGGTAATCAAGTACGATGTCCTACTTGGTTACCTGTCTGGCCTGAAAGGTAAAGTGAGCCCAAAGGTTGCCCTGATAGAAAAGGTCAAATTTTAATTGGGCCTTGGGCTAATTTTCAAAATAGATTGAAAATTAATGTAAGATTTTAAATTTGAAAGTTAAATTTAAAATAAAAACATGTTTATTATAATTGGTTGTAATATAACATAAATTTTAAAAATGTTTGAAAATGTAATGAAAATTTCAAAAAATGTTTGAAATTATTTAAATATTAGTTTCAAAATTTAAAATTTATTAATGAGATTAATAAAACAAATTAATTAATTGAGTTTATTAATTAATACTTATATGCATGTATTATATATGTTGATATATGTTATGTTACTTTAAAATGTTTAAGATAACATATGTATACAATATAAATTTTGAAATTAATATAGTTTAATTAAAAAAATTTAATTAAAGGTTAATTAAATAAGTAAAAATACGCATATATAAGATATATGAGTTATACTATAAAGGCTATAGTATATATTATAAAGGTTATAGTAGATATGTATAATATAAAAGTTGTATTGGAATACTAATATAAAACTAATTAAAGAGTTAATTAATTAAAATTAATTAAATAAGATTTAATTAACAAAATATTATACATAAGATTATCATATAAGTAATCTGAAATGTAAAAGTTTTATAGTAATAAAAATTATATAACATTAATGTACAACTAGAGGTGGAACGTTAAAGAAATCCTAATAGACTTAAGGAATAAATACATACATAAATGTACGTATACGTTAATTTCTGATGTGTCTAACACTTGAATCACGAGGGCATTTCATAAGAAATATATTATTTCATAAGTCGATATCACTCGGTATAATATATTAAAGATTATGAATCTTTAATATAATGTTGTCCTCTATCATATCTATATTAGCAAATTACTTGCATACTCCTCAGTTATTGAGAAAACTCAAGCTAGGGATGTTATGTGTTGTATTATTAATATATTGAATAGACGAGGTAAGATAACTATATGTATTTGTTAAGCAAACTCAAGGTACATATATTATACTTAGGCCGTCGCGATATGGTAGGTACGTGTGAATAATCTCTTACAATTCGTTGAGTAAACTCAGTCGAAATGAGATTAGGACAAGGAAACACGGGTTTGGAGTTGTATGTGATACAACCGATAAGGAGTTATCCATCGTCTGTAGGGATATGATTTGTTGAGCAAACTCAAAGTCATAATATCAAGACAAACGAGTCCTAACACCCATTGATGAAGTCGAAAGACTTCTACGTTTCATCTTAGGGTTTGGAGGAACATAAAAAACTAGTGGGAGCCTTATTAGAAAAATAAAATGGTAACATTTAAATTTTCTAATATTTTAAATACACATGCTAAATAATGTTATAATTATCCACAATGATAAATTTGTGCATTTAACATGATTGATAAAACATTTATCAATTAACATATACAAATAAATCGAACTGAAAATTGACAAATGCAAATATAATATATACTCACTATTAAATGCCTACTGCATGTTAATGTTTTCTATATCCATGCAAGTGCATAAATTTACAACTACTTAATTTGTTCATAATATGGCTACTTACATGTTTATTTGATCAATACATTGTATTGCATTCTATGAGTTTCGAACTCTAAAAGTAATACAAGACTACGGATATTTGATCCATATACTTTGCATATAAGTGTTACATAGGGAACAATCACAGTTCATAATGTACGATACTTCAACATTCGAAATAAGCCAATAAACTGTATTATGAGATCTAGTATCCAATTTGATTAATTACATAAAAGATCATATTGTGTTAAACGTAACATATGGCCAAAACTATAGTATAAATCTAAGAACTCGATCGCTGAAATGTCCGGCGATTTGATCGGTTTACGTAAAGTGCAACACATCTTATTTTCTTATATGTTAAGGATAATCGAATCCGCTTTTGTAAAGAATTTGTTATGATGTTGTAGTAAGGGTTTTCTTTTCTATGGTTTGAGCATTTAGAAAGGAAAACGAATGCATAAGAGCAGATGTGATTTAAGGTATAGTTGGGATGAAGAGAGTAAATAGTCACTTCTGCTTCATAAAGAAACATTGAAACGAGAAATGTAAAAATAATGACATGATACTTAACATTGGAATAAGAAATATGATTTCTATTCCAAAATGTAATTTGTATAAAAAATTGTTTTCTATGAGATTTATTTCTTTGAGTTTATGATAATTGATCAAAGAACTCTTCGTCGTAAACTAGTTACAATATATAAAATAAATAAACTATATTAAGTGAATGATAGGCCTCCAACTTTAGAATGCTATTATAGTAATGGTGAAAATAGTGGGAGCATGCCATATAACACTTATTGCATGCATCAAATTACAAAAACTGTTTTCATAAAACATACCAAACATTATTTATGAAATAATGACTATTTTTATGCCGACTTAAAAACAGACATAGTTATCTTTCATTGTGAATATTACGAATATTTGTTATGAAGTAAAACTATAATGTGGTATTCGTTTTCACAATAAAAGTGATGAATTGAAAATATAGAAGTATCTAAAATTATTTACCATTATTTTGGAACTATAGACTAAGTCATAGTTTTGAGAAATAATTTTTATTATATGATTACGAATCATATGACGTTTGTTAATTATATCTCAAACAACTGAAGAGCTATGCACCCAATTAGTGGGAGCATTATGAGAGTTGATAAACTCTTCAGATTGATGCATTTAGATGTATGCAATCGTAAGTCTAATAATACCAAAACTATTCCACGTGCTTCCTCATATTCACTAATGAGTTATCACTGACACGGACGTGTGTATTTGATACATATAGTATGTCTATGGTAAACTTATATTATAAAATAGAAGTAAATAAAATAACGTGCAATAGAAATAATTTAATTTGATTAAATGAGTGAGTATATTGGAAAAAGTTTCGAACGTACCTAAAATTGAATAAAGATTCAATCTCAAAAGTCACTCCTCCTTGTGATACATAATGATGCATCGATCAGGAGTAATCGAACTTTTTTGGGCAATGTATGATTAATTGTGAGTGAAGTTGAGTCGCTTTCTTTCTATAAGGTCATGTGTTTAAGAGTAGTAAAGAAGATGAGGGTTATAAGAAACCCTAACATATCTTAGGCCAAGGAATTGGCAGATTATGCGAGTCGAAAGATTGCAGGTAATAATTATTCATAAGAAATCTTGTACGAATCTCCGCAAAGAGTTTTTTGGAAGACTGTCATTAAATGAAAATTTTATGTTTTAAACATAAATTTTGTAAACTAAAACCAAATCATTTTATAAATAAAGAAATTCATAAAATGTTTATCAATACCCATTCTGTTCCATTGAGAAACCATTGTTGTTTCAAGAACTACCAACTTCATTGTGAAGAAATTTCTTTGAAGAATTACAGATAGTAAAATGGAGTTGGATATGATCCAATGATAGAATTGATTAGACGAGGTGAAATGAAATTAATTAACCTAAACGAATACAATGCATTAGAGTGTCTAATAAGTATTCCTACATGTTGAAGAGAAACCATGAGTTTCTTATCAATGTCAAAAATATATAATCCTTGGATGTTTAATTAAACCATTAAGAGTGTTAACTCTATGGTACGATACGCAAAACAAAAAGAATTCCAAGTACGCTATCAAAATATGATTTTGGTAGTCGTAACTGAAGGGATGTAATCCATCAGCCGTAATTGTGTCTTTATGACTAAAACTAATGCAGTTGGAATTAAATAAGAAATGTTGATAATAATAATATCAAAATTTTCAATTGTTGAAATTAGCAAAATATATTCGGTATTCAACGTTCTCAAGTTAGTCTGAAATTTGTCATAAAATTACCACTTAGTGTTATTCGGGTGTTTTAACTCAGTAGGATCCAATAAAAGACAAGATAAGTGGATGAAGTCAGAATGGCTCAAAATTCAACCAAAAGGGGTAAAGCAACCAGTTAAAGGGAGCCAAGTCATATTACTAAAGCATCGATTGAGTTTGACTAAATCAAGGGACCAGCGTCCATTCAGTCCAATCAGCAGCCAAATGCGAATAACAAGTAAATCATCATCAAAACAAAGCAACGTGTAATTGGACTACATGAAGAATGTCGATATAAGGTAATGGGAATGCCAAACATCAAATTCTAGAAAAAAAGCCTTAGTGTATGGATTGTTAGCGATCCATACACAATGGATCACAAGCGATCCATAAACTTCATCAGTGGGTCGCTAAACAGTTATGGCACGTGGGAGCAAAGGAGCCTAGAAGACAAAATGCAAAAATATGCTAAGTGTATGGATCGCTAGCGATCCATACATATGGGTCACTAATGATCCATACATAGCCACAGAATTCTTGCGACCTAACACAGCAACACAATAATGATAGTAGCTAAGTAGTTAGCTTGCACAGGAGCTTCGCCAACGATCCATAGAACATGGATCGCTAACGATCCATGCTTTTGGCTCGGGTCGCGAGCTAAACTCTACCGGATCGTCTTGCGACCATCTGTAAGTGACTAACAATCGAGCTTAGCCATGAAGCTCCTTGATCTCTATAAGTACCATCTTACCTGCAACATAAACTGGATCTTCTACGGACTGGTTGCTTAAGCTCTGCTAGAAACTTTCTTCGCTCTTCATCTCCCTTACAACAATCTTCAAAGTGATTCACTGTGATTCTCTAGTGGGTTCCAACTCTAGGGATTTAATCTAGCAAAGGATAATGAAAAGCCTTGTAATCAAACACTACTTGTAAAAGCAATCCGTCATAATAAAACTATAAAGTGGACATAGGCTTTGTTAACAGCCGAACCACTATAAAATTCTTCTTGTCTCCTTTCTTTTACATTTCTTTTCTATACCTATTATATGTATTATTGCTCTGTAAGAACAGGGTTGATACTTTCATACTCAAACCAGGGTGTTGATTCATTTTTTGGTTGACATTTTGGTGCTTACACTGAGAATTGAACTCAAGATTCAGATCTAGCGATCTACTTTTGTAACATCCCATATTTTTGATAACATTATTTAGGATATATAATTAGCTAAATAAAATAAAATAATGTGTTGATTACGGGATTGAGATTTGATTTAATTAAGGGGTAGCCGTGCCATTTAAACAATGAAGTAAAAGAAGAGTTTAACATGAAATATAGGAAGGGTAAAATGGGAAAGAGGCCATTCCTATATCTTTATCCCTTGGCCACTTAATGTATACACGTTCATTTCGTTCTCAAATTTTTATAAGCTAAGGCCGGCCACCATTAACAAGGGAAAGAGAAAGAAAGATAAAGGGGAAGCTTAATCAACATCAAATTCATTCAAATCTCATATCCTTTATCACTAAAGCTAAGGTGAATAATGTTTATATCACTCAATTGTTTCGTTTTTAGTTTTAAGGAGAAATCTGATATGTTTTGCCATGTTTTTGAATGAAGGAATGATTATATATACTTATCGATCATTTATACATGTTCATATTGAATTTATAATATAATTTGATATGAAAACCCTATTAAATGACATCTAAATACTTTGCGAGTTTTTTTTATAGACCAAAAATAATATTTTGGAGATGGGTTTCAATTTTTAGAATTTTCTCAATTTTTGTCGATTTCATATGGATTTTCTAACAAAAAAATGTTATTTTAGGTTATAAATTATTTACGGTTAAATAATAAAAGATATGGGTCTGAAATTTTTATATGTTTGAAAACATATTAAAAAGGATTTTCTGAAATTTTTATAGATTTTTCTAAGTGTTTTAATGGATATATGAAATTATTTAAGGTATGGGACTTAAATGTTTTATATATTTATAAAAGGAGGAGCTCTTTGCAAATAATTCAAATTTGTTATTTTTGGAAATTGGCAGCACTTTTGAAAAAGCATAATGGAAACCAATCAGATTTAGACAAACAAGGTAGGTTAAGTACAAAAGAAACAGCTTTAAAGTACAAATAAACATGTTTTTCACCGTTTCGAAGCTTTCGGCACCAGGTTCCGCCTCCTTACCATCACCTTCAACACTATCAAAACTAATGCACATGGTATCAGTTAGCTGGTACTAGTGAATCGGATGTAGGCAGAAGGTGTAGAGTCGAAACCAGGGGTTCCGAAGGGGTTGAGTCATTACCTTGCTTTAAAAAGAAAATGCGACTGCTTGCTTTCGACTTAGTTGACTTTCGACTGGGTCAAATGGATTTAAAGGAAATGGTTTCTATTAGGTTGTGGCTTTTTTTTTGAATGATTTCTTTTGACTAATTCGAAACTTTTTGCTACCGCCTTTTTGCCTTTCGACCCAGAGGGTTTCGAAGGGGTTGCTTTGTTTTCTAAAATTTGGCCACTTCTCCAATGCTTTATAAGGGAAGGTTTCGACACCAACACTTCTATACTTAGGAACGCTTTCGAAAGGTAGGCTTTCGGCATAAATGTTTTAATGACCCTTTTACTCAATTGAAGTACAATCCAAATGGTTTCGAAAGAGATGATTTAAATGATTTCGAAAAGAAGTGCTTTTCAACTTTAATGAGTTTATGATCCTTTTTCTCTACTTGAAGGCATAATCCAAATGGTTTTGACTGAGATGGTTTTGAATATTTTTTGAAAGGTTTCCACATGTTTTAAAATCGAACCCAAAGGCTATCGAAAGGTTTAGATTTGATGTTTTTGGAAGGTTTTAAAATAGGGTTTCGAAGTGGTGGTTCTCCAATAGTTTTGAAGAAGTCGAAAGGTATGATTTTCCAGTTGCTTCGAAAGAATAAAAATAAAAGGTTTTCCAAGGGTTTCGAAAGGCAATGTTTAAAGGATTTAAAAGATAGATGCCTAAGGTTTTAAAGCTTTCGAAAGGAAGGTTTTTTAGAGGTTTTGAAAGGATTTTGAGAATTGATTTGAAAGGAAGGTTTTGGCCCGGTTGCCTAGATAAAGAAAGGGTTTTACTTAGGTTAGAAAGGGGTGCTTTCAATGGCTTTGAAAGGGGTACTTCCAATAGATTCGAAATAAGGACTTCCAAAGGTTAAATGTTTTCATCAACAATGATTTAAGTAAAGTATATACATTGCATGGCAAGATGATTTTGAGTAAAGCATAGAATATATAAAATTTTCTTGTTTAATTTTGATTTAAAAAGGTTTTAAATCACTTTGAAAAGGTTTTCAAGGAAAATTATGGGAAGGGATCCCTAAGTAAAATGACTCAGATATTATAATACCAGATGGGACAAGTATAGGGTCACGCCCTATACATTAGCTATTAGCCCTAGCTAATTTTATCCGGTGTGTAGCGCTTTGTCATGGGTAGGACTAAAATTATTAATACACACAGAAATGAATATATTTTTTATACATATAGGTTATTGGTGAGCTCATAAAACAATCAATATTAGGTGAGCCTGGGAGATTGTAACGACCTAGAATTTTCGACCTTGAAAATTCAACGTTAATATGTTTACTGTAGAAATGTCGAGCAATCGAACGACGGAAATTCCAGATTGTTAGGGAAAAGAAGAAAAGAGGTAGAAGAAGAAACAGAAAGTAAAACATGGAATCTCACGTTCGCAGCAGATCAAAATATAATATCAAATAATAGCATTTACACAAAGAAAAGCTGTATCTGCCAATTTACATTCAATACGTCAGAGTATAATCATTCACACATAAACTGGACAGTTATAATTTACTTGTCTCAGAATACAAACAATACACAGCGGAATATACTCCATACGTCCCTGCCATCCAGCTTGCCACTTGAGCTCTAGAACGTCCTAACCTAAAAATTTGTAATACTCGGTCTGACCTGAGCATTACAATAAAGTAACACGCGGGTCAGGCTGAAAACCAGCGTGAGTAAACCCATATAACTTAAAAATATCGAGTTATAAACATATTTGAAACCCAGGGTAACTCGTACCTCACTACGAGTTTTTACTTGTTAAAGTCTATCACTTATTACCAAACAATGTTTAAGAACTGCAACTCAGTTCAAATGGCTTAATTTATTCCATTCCAGCCTATATGATTCTAGAGTCAATTCCATAAAAAATTATTGTAGATTACATATCGAACTGGTTTCGGGTATTTGCTGATACCCGACCTCGGCCTCTTCGAAACCAATGTCCTCTTAGTTCAAGTTATTTAAGTGAAAACAATTTAATTCTTTAAACAGGATGTCAGTTTACACAACATTCATCATAGATAGATAACTTACATTATCACAGTTCAATCAAGCATTGCATATCACAGAGCATCACACAATAATCAATTCAATGATTCAATACAATTTAATCATCCATAAGCAAGACCAATTAATCCCATAATTATAATTAATTTAATTAACTCAAATTAAATTAATCACTTAAGAATTTATCACCTAACCATGCTTAATTAACATTAATTAATTATAAATCCTTAATTAATGAAATTAATTTATCACCCTTAATTAATTAATTTTCCCATATTTTGATCACTTAAATAAATGAATTAACCTTAAGTTAATTACATAATTAATTAACCCTTAATTAATTACATTCAGTAATTATCTTTCAATCATTAATTAACCTTTAATCATTAATTAATTCACCTTTAATCATTAATTAAATAACCTTTAATTAATCAATTAATTAACCCCTAATTACACACACTAAGTAATCAATCCTTAATTAAAGAATTAAATATCCTTTAATTAAGTAATTATTCTTTAATTACTTTCCTTGATTAATTAATCTATTAATTGATCTTTTAATTATACATCTTAATCAATTAAAGATAAACCTCTATATCTTAATTAATTACTTAATTATATCATTTGAATCTTATTAAATTAAATACTTGAAATCACTTAAAACCTTTTAATTTACTTATCTTAATTTAGTTAACCAATATTTAATTTTTTCAAAACAAAATAATTTAAATTCAAATCATTGTTTGAAATCTTATTTCAATAAATTACTCTGGAAACTTGGTTTACAACCCTTTGAAACGCATTCATTTCAATATACTTTAAACTTGATCATGCATCCTTTAAAATTAACCTGATTAATGATTGCTTTATAAACCTGGTACATTTTTCTTTAAATTTTAAACATGGTTATCTAACAATAAACAACCCGAGCCCACACTTGTTTTTCCCAAGCCCAACCACAAATTTTTCGAGTCGCTCGCGTTCAACTCTCTACTTCGAAGCAACACCCAATCATTCTCGAGCCAGACCCGAGAAAAACATCATCTTCCACAACACCACACATCACTCAAATACAAAGTGCACAGGTGCACTTGCACACGGCGTTGGAGCAACGTCGACCTACTTCGACGAAATTCCCGAGTCGCCACCGATTTCCCCGACCATCCTATCTACCCAGAACCCCAACCAAACACCTAAATCGAATTATAGATCACAGAGCACCACCTGGAACCTAGCCCGGTCACCAAAACCACTCGCAACGCCTAGCTCCGGTCGTTATAAGACACGTGCATGCACTGATAGCTACGCCAGACCTTCCTCTCCCTTTTCCCCCACCTCCGAGCCCACTCGAAACCGTCGCGGTGTTGCACAACCCTTGGAATCAATGACGACCTGAACTACACCTTAAACCTTATACCGACGCTGAACGTTCACCACAATGGCCTGAAAATTTAAAGAACATTTTTCCCAAGTGCTACGTCCCCCAAGCCATCTTCAGCAATGACCTCGACCACCCAAACCTCGCCGATCATCAAAAATCGACCAAAACCCAGACCACGTTCAACTCGTAATCTTTCTCAATTTAAACGCTTAAAAATCTTGATTCCATTTTTAAAAATCACTAATTTCGAAAAACAATTCATATGATTTAATTCAAACTTGAATTCATGCAATTCAAAATTTTGATATGGTTTGTTTTTTACTGTAATTATTTTTTTCAATTAAAACTACCTTCATAATTAACTCAAAAATATTTTTAAAATTTAGATCTTGATATGACAAACAGATTTTGTTTATACATTAGAGTCTAAAGACAGTCAACGGAAGAGATATCAGATTTTCATCAAGTTTTAAAACCTGTTCAATAAGAACAGAACAAACATTTTGTATACAGACATGCACACCCATATAATCATATATATATATACATACATACAATTCATATTAAAAAAATCATGCAAACACTTATCACACTTTACTTCAAATATTTATTGCATGCATCGAGATTTAAAACAGATTTAAAATTTTTAAATAAAATTGTTTACTCACCTTTGTTTTGAGCAGAGAACAGCTCTGGATTTTGAAAACTGGAGATTGCTTAAGATCTTGAACTTGGGAACAACAACTTGTTTTAAAAGCTAGAAATTATTTAAACTTGCCTTGATCTGCTATTGATTTTGAACTGGAAATCTTGTTTTAAAAACTAAAATGAATTGCTAGATCTAGTTGAATTTTCTTTTTGATGTTTTCTCTGGTTTTAGTATGTGTACAAGCTTTGTTTTCTTAAGTTTAAAAATGAAGATAGAAAAGAATTTAAAGAGAGAGTATAGATATATTTATAGCTTGTTTTATGATTTAAAAAAATAACAGAAATTGTGACACTTGTTAAAAATAGCTTACATTTGTCATTCGCATATGTTAATTAACTTACAGTTGTAACATGCATGAGTTAATTTTTAATATGTTTTTATAACTTATATTTTAATTTCTATTTAGTTTAATACATTTTCTTAATTTATATTTATAAAATTCTTTAAAGAAAATAATATAAACTAATTATATACTAATAAAAATCATATACATATATTTTTAAATCAAATTTACTTTAAGATATTTATCTTTTGAATTTCAAATTTCAAATTCTATTTAGAATCAACTCACACATATATAAGCAGCACATATTTTATTTGTCCAAAATTTCCAGGATATCACATTCCTTCCCCTTTAAAACTTTTTGTCCTCGAAAAGGAACGAAGCCAGAATTTACTAAAATGCTTATTATCGGTTAAATTATTCTCTGAACATTTTAAATATAAACTCATTTTATTTAAAAAAAATTAAAACATTTAAAATCTACATACTATTGCTAAATAGCTAAACTACTTTTTATAACTCGATGTCTCAGCCAGTCCATCCTTGTTCTTACAGAAATTCGGTCATGCGTTGATCAGGCGTAGGATTGAAAATCTATAAGTACTTAGCAGACCCGTTTTCAACACCCAGTGAAAATACTTAGAAAACATTTTTGAAAATATAGAAAACAATTTTAAAGAATATAGGAAAGATTTTTGGTGAGAATGCCTTGAAAATCATCACCCCCTCCATGGTCGCAGTTAACCCGATGGTTACGTTGCCATCCCTACAATCCATAGATAACTATGGGCACTCCGCGCCCCTCGATTACGCCATGGAAACCGCCACAGATCGCAGTTACACCCAGGGTTACATCGCCATCATGGCAAAAATCCATGTAACTGTAGGCATCAGTGCCCTTAAATTTCGCTGCTAAATGAAACTTCACCACTCCCACATAGATCGCAGACTACATCAGTCGAGTCCAAATGTAGCCTGTAGGCACTCATTGCCACACGACTTTCGCTATGTCTTCATAGATCGCAGTCTACCGATGTTATGTTTCCATCACGGCAAAATCAAACGTAGACCGTTGGCTCTCACGGCCACACGGCTTCCGCGATGGTCCGTAGTAGATCGCAGTGACATCGAGTTACACTATCATCGTAGCATAACCCAAATGTCTCTGTAGGCATCAGCGCCCTCAACTTTCGCTACCCATACACAATCCTTAGGAACTTTTGTTTGTCCGGACTTCCTCCCAGGATCAAATTTAGAGCCTCCCCCTTAGGGCTCAAGGCAGAACCACCCCATGGATCTCCTGTGAAGTTCATTTCATGGGAGCGCCTTTTTCCCAGAGCCAATCTCAAAACATTTTATACTATACAAATATAGTGTCTTCAAATCATATCCTTTATGATTCACATAAAAATCTCATTTACACAAAATTGATATACCAAATCGATATTTCCAAACTTGGCTTTCCAAATTCCCAAAATTGATTTTTCCCAAAAATCAAAAGCCTTACCAAAATCCATAGGTTCCAAAACCTTTTTCCAAAATCATCCTCATAAAATCGTTTATATATATATAGATATATAAAATCTTGAATAATCTTGGATCACTTCATACTTATATAAATTCCCTTTTTATACTTCAAATCTTTTCAAAAATCTTTTCTTCTGGCCATAGATTCAACAAGGGGAGCTTATTATATATAGCAAATATATATAACTTTAGTTATGCCAAATTTAAGATTCAAGTTTTATTTCCTTTATAAAGTTATTTATCATATCACTTACTTTTCATAAAGTGAATTTCAATTTTAAAGATATCCAACTTCCACTTCCATTTATCATATATTTTTCAAAATATACTTTCCCATTTCAAACTCATTTTTACATTTCCTTTCAAAATTTTCAATATCTATTTGATTCAAGCACGTACGATGTACATATACCATCCGTATGCAATATTACATCTGATCGCTCACTCGATCACACAATTCCACTTCAAAACTAGTATCATCCACCCGACTTCCTAGTGCGGACTTAGATCTAGTTTCTTGATCGGAAACCGTCATTCTTCTTGCATAGACATAACTATGATAGAGAATTTCCAAAATCAATCTAAAATCCATATCCAGGGTTCGCCGTCGAAAGTCGAGTGAAAAATCCCAACTCTATACTATCTCGAAATTCTATGCTCGAATCCAGATCAAATCACTATATGAATAGAATAATATACATACATCCCACTTATTTATCATCATTGATTATTCGCTAAATCAATTCTCTTTTTATCCACCTTCACTTTAATTCTATTCACTTATTCGCAATTGCATCAAATTTCCATTTGGATTATTACTTCAATTCTTATCTCATTCGATGTAGAATAATTAAACAGTTTGCACTCTGACTAGCTTGAGTTTAGAAAATAGTTTGAAAAGTTTAAAATAGATTAGTAGTTGTAAAATAGTTATTATTTATAAAATAGCTGGAAATAGTTAAGTAATTATAAAATAGTTATAAAATATTTAAATGGTTGTAGAATAGTTAGATAGTTGCAAAAATAGTTGTAAAATAGAAATTAATTTGTAAACAGATGTAAAATTGTTGAAAATAATAATTAGTTTCAAAATAGTTGTAAAATAAGTATAAGATAGTTTGGGTTTTTAATAAGAAAGGTTGTATAGTAAATAGCTAGGAAAATTGATTTAAAACAGTTTATATTAAAACAATCTATTTGAAAATAGTTTCAGAGTCAAACTGTTCAATTTCCCAATCTCCATTTCCAATTAACTTTCAATTTCCAATCTCATTAAATTGATTCAATTTCAATTCAATTTAAATTAACTTCAATTCCCTTCCAAAATTCAATTCAAATTCAATTTAAACTAATCTCAATTCCAATCTCAACTTTAAACTATCTTGAATTATATAAATTCAAGTTAAATTTTAAATGTTGATTTAATCCCATAAATCAAATTAACCTTTATTTTTAAATCAACAACCTACATCTTTAAACCATTTAATTTTCAGTCCGAATTTCAAAAATTCATTTTAAATTACCTTTAATTAACTCATTTCAAAGTTCAAGCAGGAGTTCAAAACCTTTTTAAACAATTTAATTTTCAGAATCCAATTTATTACCAAATTCTTAACAATTTTAGTTTGCAAATTTATTTTTAACATTTAAATCTTAAGTTCAAAGTGACTACATTTCCCAAAATTTCAATTTTATTTCTAAAAATCAAAATTATTTAATAAATTTCAAATTAAATTTTTATTTCTATTTTATCTTAGTAATGGATACATATATTATCTCAATCCACTTCTTAATTTTATTAAAATAATCCAATTCACAGTTCCATAAATTACTAATAACAAAAGGATGATATCAGGTTAAGTTAAGGTAAATAAACTTCCAAATTATCTGAACATCCATTAATAGCATCCACTACCAATTTCCTGATCTCAAATTTGTTTTGAGATTACACATAATTCCCATTTCAAATCAACCCATTTAACTTTATAAGTTAAATCCCAATTTCATCTTGAAATTTCCAATTCCGGTTATTTGTTCTTAACTTATTTAACTTCCCCTAAGTTAAATTCAATTCACTTAATCTAGTCAACCTTACTCAATTTGAATTCTCCATTTCAAATTTTAAACTTCTTATCAATATCCTTTCTCACTTATAAGTTCAAAAACTTATTTATGTTTGGGTTTTTAATCACATTTCAGGGGAAAATTCAAAACTCAACACTTTAGAGTTTATTTCAAATCATCTTGATATTATGTATATCTATTTATATATACATATATATTTCATTTGCACACCAAGTCATACTTTAAATTTTAAAACATTCTTGGTTTTTAATTTCAAAACAATTTCCTTTAAAAAAACATTTAAAACAACTCTTGTTTTAAGATAAGATTCCTAAATTTAGAATTATTATTTATTATTTCTTTTAATACTTTGAAATAGTTTAAATTTTCTGAACTTAGATTCAAAACTTCACAATTTAAATTATCTTCCATTCCAATTTATAAGTCATACTCACCTAAATGTTTACTTCCCTAAAACATTTCATTTTGCTTAACCATTGACAAACATTCCATTATTAAACACAACAACCATTTTATGATAATAACCAAGATTATCATATCTGGAAACCAATTTATTTTTATCTTATTCTGAAAACACTTCTAAAAATTTCAAGATTTTACTTTTAGCTTGAATCCATTTTTAGCTTATCTTACTTGTAATGTTCAGATTATCCAATTCTTATTTGGCTGTATTTTTACAACCACTTAATTCTTATTTTTACATTTAATTGCAATAATCAACAACCAACTATCTTAGTATATATAATAACTAGAAAAACCATTGCTTTATATCAAAATACAAGCTTTTATAAAATCTAATTTTAAAACCGTTTTAAATTCTTTTTATAAGAAAATAAAAAATACGCCTTCATATATACTACATTCAACTCATTCTAGGGTACTATTGACCCTATCCTTAATGAGTAACCCACCAGAGCCACGGTTCTCGCTTAACCTTCGGCTCTAATACCAACTATAACGACCTGGAATTTTCGACCTTGAAAATTCGACATTTATACGTTTACTGTAGAAATGCCGAGCAATCGAACGCTGGAAATTCCAGATTGTTAGGGAAAAGAAGAAAAGAGGTAGAAGAAGAAACGGAAAACAAAACACAGAATCTCACGTTCGCAGTGGATCAAAATATAATATCAAATAATAGCATTTACACAATGAAAAGCTGTATCTGTCAATTTACCTTCAATACATCAGAGTACAATCATTCAAACATAAACTGGACAGTTATAATTTACTTGTCTCAAAATACAAACAATACACAGCAGAATATACTCCATATGTCCCTGCCATCTAGCTCGTCACCTGAGCTCCAAAATGCCCTAACCTAAAAGTCTGTAATACTCGGTCTAACCCGAGCATTACAATAAAGTAACACTCCGGTCAGGCTGGAAACCAGCGTGAGTAAACTCATATAACTTGAAAATACTGAGTTATAAACATATTTGAAACCCAGGGTAACTCGTACCTCACTACGAGTTTTTACTTGTTAAAGTCTATTACTTATTACCAAACAATGTTTAAGAACTGCTACTCATTTCAAATGGCTTAATTTATTCCGTTCCATCCTATATGATTCTAAAGTCAAATCCATAAAGAATTATTGTAGATTACGCATCGAAGTAGTTTTGGATATTTGCTGATACCCGACGCCGGCCTCTTCGAAACCAATGTCCTCTTAATTCAAGTTGTTTAAGTGAAAACAATTTAATTCTTTAAACAGGATGTCAGTTTACACAACATTCATCACAGACAGATAACTTACATTATCACAGTTCAACAAAGCATTGCATATCACAGAGCATCACACAATAATCAATTCAATCATTCAATACAATTTAATCATCCATAAGAAAGACCAATTAATCCCATAATTATAATTAATTTAATTAACTCAAATTAAGTTAATTACTTAAGATTTTATCACTAACCCTGCTTAATTAACTTTAATTAATTATAATCCCTTAATTAATGAAATTAATTTATCATCCTTAATTAATTAATTTTTCCCTATTTAGTCACTTAAATAATGAATTAACCTTAAGTTAATTACATAATTAATTAACCCTTAATTAATTACATTCAGTAATTATCTTTCGATCATTAATTAACCTTTAATCATTAATTAATTCACCTTTAACCATTAATTAAATAACATTTAATTAATCAATTAATTAACCTCTTGTAACGACCCTGGATTTTTGGCCCCGTTTATTTTAATAAATATCTGATCTAAATTAAATAAAAGTAGCTTGATCATCTTAAAATGAATATGATTTGGAAATATTGCCATTTATTTATATAAACTGTATTTTAAAAAGGAGATTGATTTGGAAATTTGAAATAAGTATCTCAATAATATTCACAATAAAAATCTATCTTATATAATTTAATTAAAATACTTTACTTATTTATATTTAGTATAAAATAATACATATGAATAAATAAAAATCTCTTTGTAATATTTATCCTATATCCTTAAATTAAAATGCTTTCTTTTGTTAACATTCGATAGAAATATCTATAGATGATAATGTTTGAAATTAAAAATCTAATTCTAGTAATATAAAATATAAAATGTAAAATATGAGTCAAACTTATGTATATAATTTAAATAAAATACAAATGAATTATAAAAATGAGAATAAATGTAAATTTAACTTATGAATCTAATTCAATTATTAATAGCTGAAATGGAAAATAGAAAATATAAATAGATGATAATGTTCAATATAAATATAAATATAAATATTATATATTAGGCAAACACATGTATATAATTTAATAATTGGTAGCTAAAATAGGGATACAAATAAATGTATAAAGCTAAAAAAATAAGCACGAGTATAAAATGAAATTAGTCAAAATATAAAATGTAAACCAGACAAACACAATCATATGAGTTATTTAAACAAACAAATAATAAGATAATCATTTATATATATATATATATATACAATCTTCACATGCAAGATAAATATCTACCTGCAAGAGTACTTTTGTGTACAGTATGTCTTCAAATATAAAACAAAATAACAGCCAGATGTACATAAACAATTTAAGCTAGAAGAAAACAAATGTTTTATACAAAGCTTCATATATAAGCCTTAAGTTTACCTGCATAAGTACATGTTTGCATGTAATATCTTCACACAGCAAAACATAATAATAATTATGTAAACATGTTATGAGGCCAAGGCATTTATTGCCATCAGCTCAGCATGCATTTTGTCATTTCAAATATGTATAAAATCCAAACATGTTATAAACAAAATGAAGAAAACAATAGTCTAGTTAAAGCCTTCCCTCATACACACCTATTGTCTTTTATATAATTGTGTCATCCTTCTTTTTAGTTCGTTCAGAGAGGAAAAAAAGAATAAATAAAAAAAATATATAAGAGAAACTCTGCTAACCAGAGAAAATAAGAACAGGAAAAAAAGAAGAAGCAGATTCAACTTGTACTCAAACTAAAGACAGTCAATCTCAAGACAGTTTCAAGTTTCTGATAATCTACATCAATGCTTTTTGTTTACAGGAATTAGGTGCAGGTGAGTAAACTTAATTTTTAAGAGTTTTAAGTTAATTAAAACAGTTCAAGCTCTATTTGTAAACTGTTGGTATGTGCTTCAGTTTGTATATGATTTTTGTATGTTCTGTGTTCTTTGAAAACTTGGTACAGATTGCATATTGGTTCGAATACTCAAACTATCCTTATTTTAAAGCATTAATAAGCTTTGATTTCTCAACAAACAAGATGATAAACTTCAAATTAAGCTTGTTAGAAAGTTGATTAAAGCAACTTATAAAGAATACCACTGTAATATTAATGTACAGGAAATCAAGTGATAATTGGAAATATTTGATTATTGCAAAATATTGATTCAAGACTATATATTGAATTCATATTGCAAGTGATGATTTTTAAAACTAAAAATAAGATTTTTAGATTAGTTTTTAAAGAGCAGTTTGAACTTAAGTAAAAATTTCATTTTTATGAATTTCAAACACTATAATCAAATTAAACAGTTGAAATTGGGTATGTAGATAGTATAGACATCAGTGATTTCGAGAAAAATATGCAATAATTTTTCCATTGAGTAAATTTGAGAAACGTGATCATTGTAGGGTTTTATTTCACGTTTTTAAACATGCCAGTAAGCGTGACGAGTTCGTCATCTATGCGTGATCGAGCTTCACGCAATTCAAGAGGGAGGAAGCTTGTCGGGTTGTCGGGGTGTGGTTGAATTTTAGGCGTCTCTGGTGAAGTGAGGAGCGGTGGCGAGGTGATCTTGTTGATTGGTCTGAGTTTTGTATTTTGGGTCAAACTGTTGAAATTCGATTCGACAATTTTGAGAATGATCCGAGTTTTGTTTTCGTGTTTTCGAGAAATTTGCGACTTGCTGATGATCCTGGGAGATCGCCAGAGCTTAGCGTGCCGCCGTGCACGTGTACGGCGAGGAGGATGAAGTTTCGCGTCGTGTCAATGGGTATTCTCGAGTAAATACTCGAGTCGATCAGATGTTTGCATCGGGTGTTTGACCTTGTGTGCGCGTACGTACCTGATGTTTTGATTTTACTTCAGTTTTTAAATTTAAACATAATGTAAATAAAAGAAAGAGAAGGAGAGAAGAAGAAGGGTGTGCGTACAGGAAGGACACGGTGATTTTGAGGATAACTCGAAGTAATACTCGAGCTTAAGAAAGGGGAGGCTCGGGATTTTAGTAAAGGGCAGTAATGAATTTTCAAAGGTAAGGTTAAGGAAAGAATTTCATCAAGCTTAGCACTGGGATCTTGAGAACTGTTAAATAGTTTCAAGTTAGAAGCTTAACGATGTTTAAGCCCTTAATTAATTATTATTTTAATCAAGTAATTAACATAGTTTGGTATAAGTTATGTAATTACTTAACGTTAAATTTGAAACTGATTAATAATTAAGTTTGCATTTAGTAGTATTTTGATTTTCAAAATTTAAAGAAAAATTCTTTTTAAAAGGTAATTATTTACAGGAAGTAATTAAGAATGATTAACATTTTAAATCTTAATTAGAGTTTGGATTACGTAACTATTATGTGATAATTAAATAGTAGTTGACTACCCAAGTAAATTAATCGATGATTTGTAGGTAAGTAGTCAAGAATAATTAAAGTATAATAGTAAATAAGGATTAATGAATGTTTAAGTGATAAGTAGATTGTAATTAACCACTTAAGTTAATTTACGAATGATTAATAGTTAATTAATCGAGTAATTTAATTCAGCATAAATAAATGGTTAAGTAAGTAATTAGCAGTAATTAAATGGTAAATTAAGTTTGATTAATAATTAAGACTACTAATTAAATGATTAATTAAAGTAAATAACTGGGTTAAGAAGTAATTAAGTGATTGATAGTGTGAAATAAAATAATTATGTAATTAAGACTTAATGATAAATTAAGAAAGCATTAATTAAACAATTTGAAATGAAATAAGTAATTATTTGTTAATTAATAATTAATTAAACAGAGTTAAGTGGTTAACTCTCAGGTAATTAATTCTTAATTGAATTAATTACAAATAAGACTTAAAGATGATTGCTTACGGATTGTTATGTTGAATATCTGGTTGTGATATTTATTTGATGATATTCTGTGATGCTCGGTGATATGCTGTGTTATATTTATGATAATTGTGTATGATTCATCTGTGATAAATGCTATGTTAATTCAGTTGTTGAATTTAAATTATTTAAATTTTTTAAGTTAATTAGACAACTTGGCCTTTAAAATGGCGTTTGGATTTCGATGAGACTGGGATCGGAAGAATCAAATTTGATTCTCCGGAAACCACTGTAACAACCCGCATATTTATCGATTATATATTTAAATATTTTGTTTAAATATTTTATCGTTATTCGGATATTGGTTTGAAAAGCTACTTTTTGCAAACGGTCGAATTAGGACTCGAGACAACTTCCATTGAGTTTGAAATGCCGTTTACAATTTTTTTAAGTATAAACATTGATAGGTTTGGAGTTAGTGAAATTTCACTAACTTTTCCCGCTTTGGACTTGGGGTTAGTCTAGCCATTATAACTCAAGCCCACTTCTCTCCTTCTCCTCACTCTTCATAAATTCCTACCAAACTCTAGCTCAAGCATTAATGGTGAGTGTAAAGGGAAACTAAAACTCCAAACCTAGGCTTCTACTTCAAATCCATCTTTCAACTCCAAATTCAAAGAGAAGATATTGGATTCAAGCTTCTTGTGTTGAGATTAAAGTGGATTGATTCTTACTTTGCTTCAAAGCTTCATTTTCATTCATTTTTGGCCCAAAGGTGAGATTTTTATCTCACATTCTTGTTTATAACTATCTTTGGTTGTTGGAAATGATTTCCTATCACTTTAGCATGCATATTTGCATTTGTTTGGATTGAATCGGCGAAAAACCCCAAATTTTAGTGTTTTTGGCAAGAGAACTGCACTTAGGTCGTTCTGCCTCTCTGGGTCGCACGGCGTTGAAAAGTCACACGGAGCATAAGTCGTTCCAGGCCTTAAATCGTTCAGCAGTGTTAGGTCGTTCGCCATTAGGTCGCTAGGTCGCAAGGTCATGGGTCGCTCTGCCTCGAGGAGTATCGGCCTGTATGTTTTCGTCAACCCCTTAGCTCATAAATTCCTTAAGTCGCTCGGCGATCTAAAAACATCGCTAGGTCGTTGGCCTAGTTTGTTAACACCCTGGGTCGTTCGCTACCTTAGGTCGCTAACTACTAGGTCGCGACATCTATAGCTCGGCCATTCCATCGATAGGTCGCTCACCCCCTAAGTCGTAACCCACTAGGTCGTTCGACCTGATTCCTTACTTAGGTCGTTAGACCCTATTTTGCATTAGGTCGCTTGACCACAATTCCATAGGTCGCTCGATTTGTTTTCCCGCTAAGTCGCTCACCAGTTAGGTCGCGCGTCTAGGTCGATTCCATTAGGTCGCTCGGCCTTTTACATCATTAGGTCGCTCAGCATTTAGGTGTTAGGTCGTTAGAACTTATTTTCCATTAGGTCGCTTGACCTTATTCTCTTTAGGTCGTTAGACCTTACTGCTTTTAAGTCACTCGACCGCCTCATCACTAAGTCGCTCGGCACGTGCTACCTTGCTAGGTCGCCCGCCTATAGGTCGCTCCGTTCCGACCTACTTTAACTCTTTAGGTCGTTCCAATGCTTTACTCGACTGAGTTAGGTCGTTCACCCCCTTAGACCCTAGGTCGCAACCATTAGGTCGCTCGATCCTATCCTCCCTTAAGTCTTCACTAGGTCATACCGTTTTGGACAGGGCGCTGTCCCGCACCCCGTCGGGGGCGCTGCCCCCTAGACCCCCGCGACCTGACCAGGCAGGTCGAACCCCGTAGCGGGGGCGTTGCCCCCGCGCCCCCACCTTGGGGGGGTTGCCACCTCCTTGGACCCCCCCTCCGTAGGGGATCTTATTTGAAAAACACAACTTTAGAAATATGAAAGTTTCAATACTAGTAGTAAATATCAAAACTCTTTCAACAAAATGATTTCAACTCTATTTTCAATAACAGAGCTCTTTTCTTAAACCGTTTTCCAATCTACTAGTATATACAAACCTTTACCTCACTCGGATGAGAAATCTAATTAAACGGCTTAGTAAAACAAGCGGTATGAAACGTTTGCGTTCACTTCGTCGGTTAATTCTTGGAATTGTTCGATTGAACCTCTTGTGACAATTTTCTAGTGAAGATTTACAGTTTGTTCGTAAATATTTAAGTTAAGCAAGTGGTTATGGGACACGAAGTTAAACTTTTATATTTTCTAGCTTAGTGTAATTGACACTTCTCGTTGATCATGACGATCATTTTATGATTTAGACTAGCAATTGTGCGATGTCTCTTTGTTTGCAATGTTAGACTAGACCTCATGGGTGTGATTCCGACTAACATATATCTCTTTGTCCGCAAGGTTAGTCTAGACACCATTTGTGTGATTCCACTCACATATACCTTTTTGTTGCGAGGTTAGGCTAGACACCATTTGTATGATTCCACTTACACATATCTTTTTGCTTTTTGGTTAGCCTAGACCTCATATGGGTGATTCCGACTCACCCATATGGGGTAGCTCCCCATGGTCTTCGGACCGTTATGTGATAGGCCTCTTTCCCTTTTTCTGTGATTTCTGGATTTCTTGTGTTGATTTCTGGAATTTATGTCATTGGCTTGTTATGAGTACAAGTTTGGGGTATGATGCCCTCTTTGGATCTTTGAGAAGATTCTTGTGATATTGATTTATCTCTTATTGATTGATCTTATGTTGATCATCATTTGCATACTTATAGTATTATGTCAGTATGGATATTTTATGTTTAAGCCATAGCTTTTATTTTATACCATGTCATCTGATATTTATAGCTAGATTGATCCGTTTATTATTTTCTTAAATAATACTCGGGTCAGACCGAGATGTTACAGGTGCTTCTGCTTGACTTCTTCCCGGGATTTGCTACTTTGACTTTTGGCTAACTATTTAGATTAGCAGTTTTTGTTGTATACGCTTGAGATATAGGTTCATAGTTGTATTATTTTGTATAGCACGTGTTGCTATTCTGTTGTATTATTGTGGATCTTTTTGACCACTACTCTGATGTACACTTTCATGTGTTAGTTATATATTCGTATCTTCTTCCTCCTTTGTGATATGGATGTCTGTGACTGATTTGTGTTATGCTTATTTCTATGTTTGTTTCCGAAGATTATTTATAGCCAAAGTGTGATAAGCAATCACATGGATGGTCGCTCCTCAACAGCCTTATTCTCCGTGCTAGTTGACAGCACTACACCGTAGTGTTCTTGGCTAGCGTGGGTATAGAGATGGAGCGTCACAGCTTGGTATCAGAGCCAAACTTCAGAACAATGTAGAATAACTTAACAAGGATCATCGTCCTAAGTCCACCTTAGGAGTTATGTCTTAGGATTAATTCGAGTCGTCGTACCGATTCATCTTATATCCTTTATGATTCCTTGTTTTATCTAGCAAGATTGCTTGATATTCATTAGTGAATAATCTTCTTTCTTTCTTAAGGAAGAGAAATGGTTAGACCTGGTCGTCCCAGAGCTAGACCATCTAGTGCTCCACCCCCAAGATAGAGTTTTTATGACTACCCAGCAACTTCTTGACCTTGTCACGAATGCTCAAGCAGCTGGTTCTAATTCAGAACCTACTCACCCAAAATCTGGGTTTGCACGTTTGTGCAATGATTACACCAACCTAGGTGGGAAGCCATTTAAAGGTTCTGAAACTATCATCGAGGTCCAGGCTTGGTTGAGGACCTTCGATCGAATCTTCATTCGCATGAATCTCGTCGATCTTCACCGTGTTCAGGTGGCTTCCAGTATGCTCCAAGAGAGAGCATTGGACTGGTATGAACCTCTTATTTCTGAAGTCAATGAAGCGGACCTTACCTGGGAGCAATTCCGGACACGCTTCAAGTTAAAATTTGTACCAGAAGTAGAGAAGGTAACTCTGGCTCGACACTTTATAGACCTTGTTCAAGGTAAGTCCTCTGTGACTGATTACTTCGCATCCTTTGAGTCGCTTTCCAAATATATGGTTGAATACATCAACACCCCATTGAAGAAAAACCAGAGGTTCGTTTATGGATTAAACAAAAGCCTCAAGAAGCCATTACTTCTAAAGTTAGAAGTTCCTTTCGACCAACTTATAGATATCTCTCTTCGTTTGGAAGAGGCTGATAAAGAAACTGATGTTGAAGTAGTAGCTTCCAAACCCAACTTCAACAACAAAAAGAGGCCCAGTAAATTCAAAGGCCCTTATCCCAACAAAAAGGGTAGGCAAGCAACCCCTGCGGCAAAGTCTCCTTCTCCTAGTGGTGCGAGATGCTTCAACTGTGGATCTGGGGATCATTTTGTGAATAAGTGCTCTAAGCCCAAATCTTGTCGCTATTGTAAGAGCCGGGATCATTACATACATCAATGCCTCAAACGTGAAGGCAAGAAGGAAGGAAAGTTGAATGTGGCTCAAGCCCCTGGCAACACATCTCGTGGCCAAGGTATTTCTCACTCCATTCTTGATGGTATTATTTTATTTAATGATTAACCTATTAGAGTTCTCTTTGATACGGGTGCATCCCATTCTTTTATATCAAAGGAACTGGTAGACACTATTTCCTTAAGTGTTACTGCATTAATGACTTCTTTAAAAATTGTGAATCCTGTTGGTGGATCCGCAACTCTTAGTTTTCTTTGTAAAGATGTGGAGATTATTTTATGTGATTTTTCCTTCCTAGCCGATTTGCATGTTATGCGTAACTTAGGCTTTGGAATGATATTGGGTATGGACTGGCTTAACCGTTATGAAGCCCATATCCAATGTCCTGAGCGGACTATTTATCTCCGACATCTGCAATCTGTAAATCAGATTTCTATTATTCTTAAAGATTCGAATTCTGCGTTGACTGCATCTTTATATTCTTTAAATCCTCATGACGATGATGATGATGATGAGGAAGATGTCATTTCTCGAATTCACGTCATTCGTGAATTTTCTGACATATTTGAGCCCGTTTTAGGTTTACCACCTAAACGAGCAATTAAGTTCAAAATTAATCTTACCCCTAAAGATCAACCTATTACTCGTCCTCCTCATCGCATGTCTAACAAGGAAAATGAGGAGATGCGCAAACAATTATCTGAATTGGAGACGAAGCAATTTATTCGCTCTAGCTCCTCGCCTTGGGGAGCTTCGGCTATTTTCGTGAAGAAATCCGACGGTACGCTTAGGCTTTGCATTGACTATCGCAAGCTTAATGATTTGACTATTAAAAATAAATATCCTTAACCTCGGATTGACGATCTGTTTGATCAGCTTAGCGGAGCTAGGGTCTTTTCACAGTTGGACTTGGCTACCGGTTTTCATCAGCTTCGTATTGCTGAGGATAGTATTCCTTTGACATCGTTCCGTACTCGTTATGGATCTTATGAATGGCTTGTTATGCCATTTGGTTTAACGAATGCTCCGGCTTAATTCGTTGACCTCATGAATCGAGTTTTCAAGGCTTTCCTCGATCGGTTTGTTCTCATCTTCATTGATGATATCCTTGTGTATTCTAAAACCGAGGAGGAGCATGAAAAGAATCTTCGAATTGTATTGGAAACTCTTAGGAGTAATCAATTAAAGGCGAAATTTTCTAAATGCCACTTCTGGCAATCTCGTGTGAAGTTTCTCGGTCATATTATTTCCGAATCCGGAATTTCCGTGGATCCTTCAAAGATTGAAGCAATTCAAGATTGGAAGAGACCGGAGATTGTGACAGAGATTCGTAGTTTTCTCGGATTGGCGGGTTATTACCGTCGTTTCATTAAAGACTTTTCTAAGATTGTCGTGCCTCTTACTGGCTTGACTAAGAAGGGAGTTAAATACATTTGGTCGGACAAATGTGAAGCCTCTTTTCAGAAATTGAAAGAACTCCTTTCCGATGCTCCTATTCTTGTTATTCCCGAAGGGAATCAAGATTTTGTTGTTTATACTGATGCTAGTCATGTTGGTTTGGGTGTCGTTGTTATGCAAAAAGAACGTGTTATTGCTTATGCTTCTAGGCAATTAAAGTCGGCCGAGACTAGATATGCCACACATGATTTAGAACTCGTGGCTATTGTTTTCGCCCTTCGAATTTGGCGTCATTATCTATTGGGAGAGAAATTTATTCTTTACACGGATCATAAGTCTTTGAAATATTTATTTTCGCAAAAGGAAATTAATTTGCGTCAACAGCGTTGGCTCGAGTTCCTTGCACCTTATGATCTTGATATTCTTTATACCCCCGGTAAGGGTAATCGTGTCGTCGATGCTCTTAGCCGTAAACAACAAGCAGTTGTTTCCACGATGATATTCGAATGGAACGATCTCGAGATTTTATCCACTTGTGAGATTCGAGAGCGCTTATCCGATTTATGCTCATCACTTGTTTTATGTAGCCTTGAGGCTCATCCTTCTCTTTTAGACCGCATTCTTGAAGCTCAAGGGCTAGATCCTGAATTGGCTCTCCTTGGCCAAAATATTAAGGATAAAATTGATATTAAAGGTTTGAAAGACTTTGATATTGATTCTCGTGGCGGCATTCAAAAATTTGGTAGACTTATCGTACCAAATATTGGTGATCTTCGTAAATATATTTTAGAAGATTCCCATCATTCTAAATTCACCATTCATCCCGGTAGTAGCAAAATGTACGCTGATATGAAGCGACTTTATTATTGGGAGGGAATGAAATCTGATATTGCTAACTTTGTTAAGCGTTGCATGACTTGCCAACTTGTCAAGGCCGAACAACAAAGGCCTGGTGGGTTATAGCAACCTTTAGAAATTCCAATTTGGAAGTGGGACCAAATTTCCATGGATTTTATAGATGGCCTTCCCCGTTCTCGTTCGGGTCATGATAGCTTATGGGTGATCGTTGATAGACTTACTAAATCCGCCCATTTTATTCCCGTTCAGTCTAACCGAACCGTTCCTCTCTTGGCCAAACTCTTTATTAAAGAAATTATTAAATTGCATGGAGTTCCTACTTCTATTGTTAGCGATCGAGATCCATTGTTTACTAGTGGATTTTGGAAGAGTCTTCAAAAAGCTTTAGGAATGAAGCTTAATTTTACCACTGCTTATCACCCCCAGTCCGATGGACAAACCGAGCGTGTAAATCAAACTCTTGAAGATCTTCTTCGTGCTTGTGTGCTCGATTTTGGTGGAAGTTGGGAAGATCATATTTCACTTGTTGAATTTTCCTATAATAATAGCTTCCAATCTAGTATTGGTATGGCACCTTTCGAGGCACTCTTTGGAAGGCCATGCCGATCTCCTTCTTGTTGGCTTGAGGCCGATGAGAAGCTGGTTTTAGGTCCAGACTTTATTCGTGATTCCACAGAAAAGATTGAACTTATTCGACATAGGATGAAATAAGCCCAGAGTAGACAAAAATCCTATGCCGATAATCGAAGAAGGAAATTAGAATTTTCTGTTGGAGATCTTGTTTTTATTCGTGTTTCACCTATGAAAGGTGTTGTACGTTTCAGTTGGTCGGGAAAGTTAGCGCCTCGATATATTGGGCCATTTCCCATCACTGAACGTGTTGGTTCCATGGCTTATCGCCTTTCATTACCGGCTCAGTTTTCTGCCATGCATGACGTGTTTCACGTTTCTCAATTACGGAAATGCCTTCGAGATTCTGATTCAATTCTTGAGCCTGGTATTGTAGAAGAAATTGAAGTTTCGCAAAATTTAACTTATGATTAGCAACCTATTCGAATTATTGCTTCGGAGGTCAAACAACTTCGAAATAAAGATGTTCCGCTTGTGAAGGTTCAATGGTCCTCAAACCCTAAAGATTGCTCTTGGGAATCTAGAGAATTCATCGAGCGAACACATCCGGACTTACTTTCTAGTGCTCAATGAGGTGAACATCTTATTTCAAATTTCTTTTGAGATAATATGCTTTTATGGTTGTTACTTTTCATTTCCATCTTATATATTGCGAGGACGCAATTTCTTTAAGGAGGGGAGTCTGTAACAACCCGCATATTTATCGATTATATATTTAAATATTTTATCGTTATTCGGATATTGGTTTGAAAAGCCACTTTTTGCAAACGGTCGAATTAGGATTCGAGACAACTTCCATAAAGTTCGAAATGCCGTTTACAATTTTTTTAAGTATAAACATTGATAGGTTTGGAGTTAGTGAAATTTCACTAACTTTTCCCGCTTTGGACTTTGGGTTAGTCTAGCCATTATAACTCAAGCCCACTTCTCTCCTTCTCCTCACTCTTCATAAATTCCTACCAAACTCTAGCTCAAGAATTAATGGTGAGTGGAAAGGGAAACTAAAACTCCAAACCTAGGCTTCTACTTCAAATCCATCTTTCAACTCCAAATTCAAAGAGAAGATATTGGATTCAAGATTCTTGTGTTGAGATTAAAGTGGATTGATTCTTACTTTGCTTCAAAGCTTCATTTTCATTCATGTTTGGCCCAAATGTGAGATTTTTATCTCACATTCTTGTTTATAACTATCTTTGGTTGTTGGAAATGATTTCCTATCACTTTAGCATGCATATTTGCATTTGGTTTGGATTGAATCGGCGAAAAACCCCAAATTTTAGTGTTTTTGGCAAGAGAACTGCACTTAGGTCGTTCTGCCTCTCTAGGTCGCACGGCGTTGAAAAGTCACACGGAGCATAAGTCGTTCCAGGCCTTAAATCGTTCAGCAGTGTTAGGTCGTTCGCCATTAGGTCGCTAGGTCGCAAGGTCGTGGGTCGCTCTACCTCGAGGAGTATCGGCCTGCATGTTTTCCTCAACCCCTTAGGTCGAAAATTCCTTAAGTCGCTCGTCGATCTAAAAACATCGCTAGGTCGTTGGCCTAGTTTGTTAACACCCTAGGTCGTTCGCTACCTTAGGTCGCTAACTACTAGGTCGCGACATCTATAGCTCGGCCATTCCATCGATAGGTCGCTCACCCCCTAAGTCGTAACCCACTAGGTCGTTCGACCTGATTCCTTTCTTAGGTCGTTAGACCCTATTTTGCATTAGGTCGCTCGACCTCAATTCCATAGGTCGCTCGATCTGTTTTCCCACTATGTCGCTCACCAGTTAGGTCGCGCGTCTAGGTCGATTCCATTAGGTCGCTCGGCCTTTTACCTCATTAGGTTGCTCGGCATATAGGTGTTAGGACGTTAGACCTTATTTTCCATTAGGTCGCTTGACCTTATTCTCTTTAGGTCGTTAGACCTTACTGCCTTTAAGTCGCTCGACCGCCTCATCACTAGGTCGCTTGGCACGTGCTGCCTTGTTAGGTCGCCCCCCATAGGTCGCAACGTTCCGACCTACTTTAACTCCTTAGGTCGTTCCAATGCTTTACTCGACTGAGTTAGGTCGTTCACCCCCTTAGACCCCTAGGTCGCGACCATTAGGTCGCTCGATCCTATCCTCCCTTAGGTCTTCACTAGGTCGTACCGTTTTGGACGGGGCGCTGCCCTCTGGACCACCGCGACCTGACCGGTCAGGTCGAACCCCGTAGCGGGGGCGTTGCCCCCACACCCCCACCTTGGGGGGGTTTCCACCCCCCGGACCCCCTCCGTAGGGGATCTTATCTGAAAAACACAACTTTAGAAATATGAAGGTTTCGATACTAGTAGTAAATATCAAAACTCTTTCAACAAAATGATTTCAACTCTATTTTCAAAAACAAATCTCTTTTCTTAAACCGTTTTCCAATCTACTAATATATACAAACCTTTACCTCACTCGGATGAGAAATCTAATTAAACGGCTTAGTAAAACAAGTGGTATGAAACTCTTGCGTTCACTTCGTCAGTTAATTCTTGGACTTGTTTGATTGAACCACTTGTGACAATTTTCTAGTGAAGATTTACAGTTTGTTCGTAAATATTTAAGTTAAGCAAGTGGTTTTGGGACACGAAGATAAACTTTTATATTTACTAGCTTAGTGTAATTGACACTTCTCGTTGATCATGACGATCATTTTATGATTTAGACTAGCAATTGTGCGATGTCTCTTTGTTTGCAAGGTTAGACTAGACCTCATGGGTGTGATTCTGACTCACATATATCTCTTTGTCCGCAAGGTTAGTCTAGACACCATTTGTGTGATTCCACTCACATATACCTTTTTGTTGCGAGGTTAGGCTAGACACCATTTGTGTGATTCCACTCACACATATCTTTTTGCTTTTTGGTTAGCCTAGACCTCATCTGGGTGATTCCGACTCACCCGTATGGGGTAGCTCCCCATGGTCTTCGAACCGTCATGTGATAGGCCTCTTTCCCTTTTTCTGTGATTTATGGATTTCTTGTGTTGATTTCTGGAATTTATGTCATTGACTTGTTATGAGTACAAGTTTAGGGTATGATGCCCTCTTTGGATCTTTGAGAAGATTCTTGTGATATTGATTTATCTCTTATTGATTGATCTTCTGTTGATCATCATTTGCATACTTATAGTAGTATGTCAGTATGGATACTTTATGTTTATGCCATAGCTTTTATTTTATACCATGTCATCTGATATTTATAGCTAGACTGATCCGTTTATTATTTTCTTAAATAATACTCGGGTCAGACCGAGATGTTACAGGTGCTTCTGCTTGACTTCTTCTCGGGATTTGCTACTCTGACTTTTGGCTAACTATTTAGATTAGCAGTTTTTGTTGTATATGCTTGAGATATAGGCTCATAGTTGTATTCTTTTGTATAGCACGTGTGGCTATTCTTTTGTATTATTGTGGATCTTTTTGACCACTACTCTTATGTACACTTTCATGTGTTAGTTATATATTCATATCTTCTTCCGCCTTTGTGATATGGATATCTGTGACTGATTTGTGTTATGCTTATTTCTATGTTTGTTTTCGAAGATTATTTATAGCCACCGTGTGATAAGCAATCACATGGATGGTCGCTCCTCAACAGCCTTATTCTCCGTGCTAGTTGACAGCACTACACCGTAGTGTTCTTGGCAAGCGTGGGTATAGAGGTGGGGCATCACAACCACATCGATCCAATTTAAACGATAGGTCTTGATTTCTGAAATGAAGATCGAGATGGTGTTTTCAGAATGCAAGGGTTATCGTCGTTGGCTCTGAGGGTGATTCCAAAATGAGTGTGACGATATAATGCCTTCGGTTTCGTTCGAACCCGGAACGAACTTGTATGGATTGAATGCTTTCAGCACATCGTCAGGTGGACGATGAGCATTCTAAGGAATATGTTCTGTAAAGTTAATCGCAGCCTCAAGCCTCATCAACCGGGAATGGCTAAAACAGGGGAGATGCAGCAAGGTTAGGTGGGTCATGCCCAAGCAGGACACGATATTTCCCCTGTCTAGATGTCCCTTTTTATTTCGATTGTGTGGGCGGTTGCTAGCTACAACCGCGGGGTTTATCTTGTTCGGGACTGTTTAGTAAGGAATGGTTCCGACCTTGTGTTGTAGGGGGTCGGGAGTGATCCTCGTTACGGTGACCTAGGCCTCGTACTGTGACGGGCGGTACCCCAGTAGCCCTGCCATTGTTGGAAATCCATTTTCCCTACGAGACCCTACTGTTTTGATTTGTATTACCCACTTTTGTGGCTAGTAGTTGGAATTTAATAGATGTAACAATTTCGGCTATTTTCTATTTACTTGAAAACCTTAGACACAATTATAATATCACTGGATTTCCTATGAAATGTTTTGGTTAGCGTAAGGCAAAAACTTACCCGTATTTGTTTGTGGGGAGTCTTACGTGATACCTTTATTTTCAAATGTTTTCAAAGTTAAACAACTTTAAACCGTTTACTCATACCAGACCCATGTCTGACCCGGAGTTTATATTTTGTTTTTCATAAACTCTTGGGTACTCAATTTTTTATGAGTAGCCAAGTGATAGGTTGGACCTTGATTTCTGGAGAGCTTGAAGCAGGAGTTTCCAGACATATGTAGCTATTTATCTAGTGTCGCTGTGTTAGTTTATGTGTACTGTATCTCTGATGTATATGGTGATAGATGTATGTATAACTGTTATGAATATTGATATAGTATAACTCTGATATATGTAAAACTATGTAATATTTATGTGATATATTATATTTTGTTCCGTTCCGCTGTTGGATTCTGATATTGTTGTTCTTTCTTTTCTTTTCTTTCTATTTCTATCCCTTTCTTTCTTAATGATGATATGTCTTTCCGGTAGTAGAAGGGCGGGTCGTCACAGTTGGTATCAGAGCGTAGGTTGGTGATAACCTTGGCTCTGGTAAGAATTACTCATAGAATAGAGTCTGTAGAACTCTAAAATGAGTTTGAGTGTATAAATAGATATGAGCGCGTATTTGTTAGTGAATATAAAATTGTTTTTATATTGTGTTGATTTATCTGTTGAGTGTTTATGGATTCTGGTCGATGTGTGGGATGCCATTCCATCGATAGGGATTTCTAAACTCTTAAACAAGGTAAATCGACACAGTATTATTTTTAAAGTAGGGTGAATGAAATAATTTTACCCAAAATTATATTTTGACATACAAGAAATATTTTTCTAAAATTATTATATATATATATATATGAATGTTTAGTTGTTAATACTACAATTTAAAATTTAAGTGGTTTATAACCAAATAAAATTGTCTAAGTATGGTTTAAATAAAAAGGAATATAACTAAACTAGAATTTAAGTCCCGGGAATTTAAAAGGTGTTTAAATGAATTTAAACAAAAGGATTTGAGAATTTAAAAATCTTGGGAATGTTTGAAATGTTTTTTTTTCCAAAGATTTGTAGGCAATATTGGAGTATTGTTTTAGAAAATACCGTTGAATGGAAATTGTTTTGGGAGGAAATTGTGAAAGTAAGGAAGCACTGAACTCACTTCAGTCGCTGGAAAATAATCCCGATGATGATGGCCACATCATCAGTATTCATTTTCGAGTTTCTAAAGTGATGGATTGCTACTAGGATAATTGGTCATGATATTGTTTGGGCTTGTTGGGTATACAAGTGTTTTAAAAATTTCAAAAGGGGAATTTGTTTTGGTGAAAACAATTATTTGGGATTTGGAAATTTGATTTGATATACCAAGGGGATATGTGTAGTTATCATTTCAAATGGTTTTGGAAATGAAAACCGGGCAATGGAATTCTAAGAAATTCTATTTAATAATGTGAAAAGTTTAAATGAACCAACTATGGGACTTATAAAGTAAAATTGATATTAATAAGAAGAAATTGGGAATTTTAATCCAGGAGTTAAAATCTAACCTAAGTAAATTAAAATAAAGAAAATATATTGGAGTTTAACCTGAGATAAGTTAAATGGAATTGAAGTTCAAAATGAATTTAATTGGATATAAAATTGGAAGGTAAAATGATTGTATTGTGAAATGAAAATTTATACCTTAGGATAGTAAGTGATATATATATATATATATATATATAATCTAAAATTGTGGCTATAAGATGAAATGACTCAAATGAGCAATATAATCTTTTAAGTAAATGAATAAGTTTTGAGTTCACATAGTGAGTAATAAAATTTAAAAGGATGGTAAGTAGCTAAATTTAACTGAAATTGAGTTGGAATAAACCGAATTTAAATGAATTTAGTCGAGTTATAGATAAAACTGAATGAAATAAATTCTTAAGTAAATAAGTAAGTATTAAATTGAATTAAAATAAAATTGAGGAAGTTGTAAACAAATCTAATTCAAGCATAAATTAAATGACTTTATAAATAAATTCAATAATGAATTGTTAATATAAATTTAAAAATGGATAAAAGAATAAACTAATCGAATAAATTAGTAAATAATTGGGATTTGATTAAAGGAAAATCAAATCAAAGATTTAAATGAAAATTAGTGGAATGGAATAAACTTAAGTTATTGGGGAGCAGTTTGAAGAAAATAAATAACTTAAGTAAACTATGAGATGGTTATTTAAAATATTAGTTGTCAAGTTCAATAAAATGATTTGGAATTAAAACTTTTGAAATGAAAGAAAATGCAATGAAAAGATTGTGGATAAATTAATTGGGATGGAATCAGGTGTAAATTGAGTTGGAATCAATTTAAAATTTGTTATAAAGCTTAAATAATTATTTATTCACAATGATATTGCGGATCATTCGAAGTAAACGAGATTAGATAAAATTATATGAATTATTAGAAGCAAAATGGGATGATTTTGGAATGAATATGAGTTTTTTTGCTCAAATGGGTTATATATATAAGCAAGTAAGTAGAAAATCACTTTAAACTGAAAGGAATGATTTGAGAATTGATTGGAAATAATTGTAATAAGTGTTGAAACTATACATATGTGCTTATGAAAATATGTAATGTTAAGCAAATGGAGACTCTGCCAAAACTTTTCAAAATTTTGGAAACTAAAAAAAAAATTAAAAATGTAGCAACAAAACAATTTCAAATTGGAGATTGAAATAAACTAGTGGATGAAACTAATTTAAAAATAATGATAGAAATCATTTATAAATGGAAGATAGTCAATAAAATTAAATATTCAGAGTTGAAGATAAATTGAATTTACATGGAATTGGAAATTCAGATGTAAAATGAGAAAAAATAAGAAGATTAAGGCTAAAGTGGTAGAGTAATAATATGAGAGTACATATAATGCTTAAATTAAACTTAAGAAATGAATGGTGAAATTCTTAAGTAGATTTGATATTGAGGAAATTATTTCAAGTGGATAGAAATCAAAATAATTTGAATAAAAGAAATTGATATGGTTGATAATCAATGGATATAAATATGTAGGATGAATGTATATTATTTTATTCGCATAACAATTAGATCAAGATTCGAGCATAGAATTTCGAGATAGTTATATGGATCCGAGTTGGTATTTTTCACTCGATTTTCGACGACAAACCATGGATATGGATTTTGATTGGTTCTGGAAATTCTCTATCATAGTTGTGACTATGCAAGGAGAATGACAGTTTCTGATCAAGAAACCAGATCTGAGTCCGCACTAGGAAGTCCGGTGAACGATACTAGTTCGGAAGAGAAATTGTATGATCGAGCGAGCAATCAAATTTAATACTGCGTACGAATAATGTATGTACATCGTACGGGCTTGATTGAATAGATTTTAAAATTCTATAAAGAGTCAATAAATTTGGAAGAGTTAATACTGTAGCTTTCAGAATTGAATTGCCAGAATGGATGTCTGGAATTCGTAATGTATTCTATATATCCCATCTAAGGGAATTTGTTCATGCTTCATCATTAGTTGTTGAACCGATAGTTCAGAAATTGGAAGTTAAGTCGAATTTATCTGTGGTCAGGAATTCAGTTCGGATTGTTGATCATCGAGAGACAACTCTGGATAGTTTTAGGAAAGCTTATCCGGATTCGTGTTCGGATAACTAGTGTTGTTTCTTAGGATAGACTGTTTGATTATTTGCTAATATATAAATGATACGTATGTTTGAATGGTTAGTATAATAATTTTTTTTTAAATTATCTTTGTTTTAAATTTCGGGGACGAAATTCTTTTAAGGGGGAGGAATGTAACGACCCTGGATTTTTGGCCCCGTTTATTTTAATAAATATCTGATCTAAATTAAATAAAAGTAGCTTGATCATCTTAAAATGAATATGATTTGGAAATATTGCCATTCATTTATATAAACTGTATTTTAAAAAGGAGATTGATTTGTAAATTTGAAATAAGTATCTCAATAATATTCACAATAAAAATATATCTTATATAATTTAATTAAAATACTTTACATATTTATATTTAGTATAAAATAATACATATGAATAAATAAAAATCTCTTTATAATATTTATCTTATATCCTTAAATTAAAATGCTTTCTTTTGTTAACATTCGATAGAAATATCTATAGATGATAATGTTTGAAATTAAAAATCTAATTCTAGTAATATAAAATATAAATGTAAAATATGAGTCAAACTTATGTATATAATTTAAATAAAATACAAATGAATTATAAAAATGAGAATAAATGTAAATATAACTTATGAATCTAATTCAATTATTAATGGCTAAAATGGAAAATAGAAGATATAAATAGATGATAATGTTCAATAAAAATAAAAATATAAATATTATATATTAGGCAAACACATGTATATAATTTAATAATTGGTAGCTAAAATAGGGATACAAATAAATGTATAAAGCTAAAAAAATAAGCACAGGTATAAAATGAAATTAGTCAAAATATAAAATGTAAACCAGACAAACACAATCATATGAGTTATTTAAACAAACAAATAATAAGACAAACATTTATATATATATATATATATATATATACACACAATCTTCACATGCAAGATAAATATCTACCCGCAAGAGTACTTTTGTGTACAGTATGTCTTCAAATATAAAACAAAATAACAGCCAGATGTACATAAACAATTTAAGCTAGAAGAAAACAAATGTTTTATACAAAGCTTCATATATAAGCCTTAAGTTTACCTGCATAATTACATGTTTGCATGTAATATCTTCACACAGCAAAACATAATAATAATTATGTAAACATGTTATAAGGCCAAGGCATTTATTACCATCAGCTCAGCACGCATTTTGTCATTTCAAATATGTATAAAAATCTGAACATGTCATAAACAAAATTAAGAAAACAACAGTCCAGTTAAAGCCTTCCCTCATACACACCTATTATCTTCTATATAATTGTGTCATCCTTCTTTTTAGTTCGTTCAGAGAGAAAAAAAAAGAATAAATAAATAATATATATATATAAGAGAAACTCTGCTAACCAGAGAAAATAAGAACAGGAAAAAAAAGAAGCAGATTCAACTTGTACTCAAACTAAAGATAGTCAATCTCAAGACAGTTTCAAGTTTTGATAATCTACATCAATGCTTTTTGTTTACAGGAATTAGGTGCAGGTGAGTAAACTTAATTTTTAAGAGTTTTAAGTTAAATAAAACAGTTCAAGCTCCATTTATAAACTGTTGGTATGTGCTTCAGTTTTTATATGATTTTTGTGTGCTCTGTGTTCTTTGAAAACTTGGTGCAGATTGCATATTGGTTCGAATACTCAAACTATCCTTATTTTAAAGCATTAATAAGCTTTGATTTCTCAACAAACAAGATGATAAACTTCAAATTAAGCTTGTTAGAAAGTTGATTAAAGCAACTTATAAAGAATACCACTGTAATATTAATGTACAGGAAATCAAGTGATAATTGGAAATATTCGATTATTGCAAAATATTGATTCAAGACTATATATTGAATTCATATTGCAAGTGATGATTTTTAAAACTAAAAATAAGATTTTTAGATTAGCTTTTAAAGAGCGGTTTGAACTTAAGTAAAAATTTCATTTTTATGGATTTCAGACACTATAATCAAATTAAACAGTTGAAATTGGGTATGTAGATAGTATAGACATCAGTGGTTTCGAGAAAAATATGCAACAATTTTTCCATTGAGTAAATCTGAGAAACATGATCATTGTAGGGTTTTATTTCACGTTTTTAAACATGCCAATAAGCGTGACGAGTTCGTCATCTATGCGTGATCGAGCTTCACGCAATTCAAGAGGGAGGAAGCTTATCGGGTTGTCGGGGTGTGGTTGAATTTTAGGCGTCTCTGGTGAAGTGAGGAGCGGTGACGAGGTGATCTTGTTGATTGGTCTGAGTTTTGTATTTTGGGTCGAACTATTGAAATTCGATTCGACAATTTTGAGAATGATCCGAGTTTTGTTTTCGTGTTTTCGAGAAATTTGCGACTTGCTGATGATCCTGGGAGATCGCCAGAGCTTAGCGTGCCGCCGTGCACGTGTACGACGAGGAGGATGAAGTTTCACGTCGTGTCAGTAGGTATTCTCGAGTAAATACTCGAGTCGATCAGATGTTTGCTTCGGGTGTTTGATCGAGTGTGCGCGTAGGTACCTGATGTTTTGATTTTACTTCAGTTTTTAAATTTAAACATAATGTAAATAAAAAAATAGAGAAGGAGAGAAGAAGAAGGGTGTGCGTACAGGAAGGACACGGTGATTTTGAGGATAACTCGAAGTAATACTCAGGCTTAAGAAAGGAGAGGCTTGGGATTTTAGTAAAGGGCAGTAATGAATTTTCAAAGGTAAGGTTAAGGAAAGAATTTCATCAAGCTTAGCACTGGGATCTTGAGAACTGTTAAATAGTTTCAAGTTAGAAGCTTAACGATGTTTAAGCCCTTAATTAATTATTATTTTAATCAAGTAATTAACATAGTTTGGTATAAGTTATGTAATTACTTAACGTTAAATTTGAAACTGATTAATAATTAAGTTTGCATTTAGTAGTATTTTGATTTTCAAAATTTAAAGAAAAATTCTTTTTAAAAGGTAATTATTTACAGGAAGTAATTAAGAATGATTAACATTTTAAATCTTGATTAGAGTTTGGATTACGTAACTATTATGTGATAATTAAATAGTAGTTGACTACCCAAGTAAATTAATCGATGATTTGTAGGTAAGTAGTCAAGAATAATTAAAGTATAATAGTAAATAAGGATTAATGAATGTTTAAGTGATAAGTAGATTGTAATTAACAACTTAAGTTAATTTACGAATGATTAATAGTTAATTAATCGAGTAATTTAATTAAGAATAAATAAATGGTTAAGTAAGTAATTAGCAGTAATTAAATGGGTAATTAAGTTTGATTAATAATTAAGACTACTAATTAAATGATTAATTAAAGTAAATAACTGGATTAAGAAGTAATTAAGTGATTGATAGTGTGAAATAAAATAATTATGTAATTAAGACTTAATGATAAATTAAGAAATCATTAATTAAACAATTTGAAATGAAATAAGTAATTATTTGTTAATTAATAATTAATTAAACAGAGTTAAGTGGTTAAATCTCAGGTAATTAATTCTAAATTGAATTAATTACAAATAAGACTTAAAGATGATTGCTTACAGATTGTTATGTTGAATATCTGGTTGTGATATTTATTTGATGATATTCTGTGATGCTTGGTGATATGCTGTGTTATATTTATGATAATTGTGTACGATTCATCTGTGATAAATTCTATGTTAATTCAACTGTTGAATTTAAATTATTTATACTGTTTAAGTTAATTAGATAACTTAGCCTTTAAAATGGCGTTTGGATTTCGATGAGACCGGGATCGGAAGAATCAAATTTGATTCTCCGAAAACAACATCGATCCAATTTAAACGATAGGTCGTGAATTCTGAAATGAAGATCGAGATTGTGTTTTCAGAATGCAAGGGTTATCTCGTTGACTCTGAGTGTGATTCCAAAATGAGTGTGACGAGATAATGCCTTCGGTTTCGTTCGAACCCGGAACGAACTTGTATGGATTGAATGCTTTCAGCACATTGTCAGGCGGACGATGAGCATTCTAAGAAATATGTTATGTAAAGGTAATCGTAGCCTCAAGCCTCATCAACCGGGAATGGCTAAAACAGGGGAGATGCGGCAAGGTTAGGTGGGTCATGCCCAAGCAGGACAAGATATTTCCCCTGTCTAGATGTCCCTTTTTATTTCGGCTGTGTGGGCGGTTGCTAGCTACAACCGCGGGGTTTATCTTGTTCGGGACTGTTTAGTAAGGAATGGTTCCAGCCTTGTGTTGTAGGGGGTCGGGAGTGATCCTTTTTACGATGATCTAGGCCCCGTACTGTGACGGGCGGTACCCCAGTAGCCCTACCATTGTTGGAAATCCATTTTCCCTACGAGACCCTACGGTTTTGATTTGTATTACCCACTTTTGTGGCTAGTAGCTGGAATTTAATAGATGTAACAATTTCGGTTATTTTCTATTTACTTGAAAACCCTAGACACTATTATAATATCACTGGATTTCCTATGAAATGTTTCGTTTAGCGTAAGGCAAAAACTTACCCGTATTTGTTTGTGGGGAGTCTTACGTGATACCTTTATTTTCAAATGTTTTCAAAGTTAAACAACTTTAAACCGTTTACTCGAACCAGACCCATGTCTGACCCGGAGTTTATATTTTGTTTTTCATAAACTCTTGGGTACTCAAATTTTTATGAGTAGCCAAGTGATAGGTTTGGACCTTGATTTCTGGAGAGCTTGGTGCAGGAGTTTCCTGACGTATGTAGCTATTTATCTAGTGCCGCTGCGTTAGTTGACGTGTACTGTATCTCTGATGTATATGGTGATAGATGTATGTATAACTGTCATGTGTATTGATATAGTGTAACTCTGATATATGTAAAACTATGTAATATTTATGTGATATATTATATTTTGCTCCGTTCCGCTGTGAGATTCTGATATTGTTGTTCTTTCTTTTCTTTTCTTTTCTATTTCTATCCCTTTCTTTCTTAATGATGATACGTCTTTCTGGTAGTAGAAGGGCGGGTCGTCACACCTCTAATTACACACACTAAGTAATTAATCCTTAATTAAATAATTAACTATCCTTTAATTAAGTAATTATTCTTTAATTACTTTCCTTAATTAATTAATCAATTAATTAATCTTTTAATTATTCATCTTAATTAATTAAAGATAAACCTTGATATCTTAATTAATTACTTAATTATATCATTTGAATCTTATTAAATTAAATACTTGAAATCACTTAAAACCTTTTAATTTACTTATCTTAATTAATTAACTAATATTTAATTTTTTCAAAACAAAACAATTTAAATTCAAATCATTGTTTGAAATCTTATTTCAATAAATTACTTTGGAAACTTGGTTTACTACCCTTTGAAACGTATTCGTTTCAATATACTTTAAACTTGATTATGCATCCTCTAAAATAAACCTGATTAATGATTGCTTTATAAACCTGGTGCATTTTTCTTTAAATTTTAAGCTTGGTTATCTAAAAATAAACAACCCAAGCCCACACTTGTTTTTCCAAAGCCAAATCACAAATTTCCCGAGTCATTCGCATTCAACTCTCTACTTCGAAGCAACACCCAATCATTCTCGAGCCAGACCCAAGAAAAACATTGTCCTCCACAACACCACACATCACGCAGAAAAAAGTGCACAGGTGCACTTGCACACGGCTTCGGAGCAACGTCGACCAACTTCAACGAGATTCCTAAGTCGCCGTCGATTTCCCCGACCCTACTAGCTACCCAGAACCCAAACCAAACACGTAAATCGAATTCGAGATCACAGAGCACCACCTGGAACGAAGCCCAGTCACCAAAACCACTCGCAACGCCTAGCTCCGGTCATCAGAAGCCACATGCACGCACTGATAGCTCTGCCAGAACTTCCTCTTCCTTTTCCTCCACCTCCAAGCCCACTCGAAACCATCGCGGCGTTGCACAGCCCTTCGAATCAACGATGACCTGAACTATACCTTAAACCCTATATCGACGCTGAACGTTCACCATGATGGCCTGATAATCTAGAGACCATTTTTGCCAAGTGCTACGTCCCTCAAGCCTGCATCAGCAATGACCTCGACCATCCAAACCTTGCCGATCATCAGAAATCGACCAAAACCCATAACATGTTCAACTCGCAATCTCTCTCAATTTAAAAGCTTAAAAATCATGATTCCATTTTCGAAAATCATCAATCTTGAAAACAATTCAGATTATATAATTCAAACTTAAATCCATGCAATTCAAAATTTTGTTATGATTTATGTTTTACTGTAATTATTTTTTCAGTTAAAACTACCTTCATATTTAACTCAAAAATATTTTTAAAATTTAGATCTTGATATAACAAACAGATTTTGTTTATACATTAGATCTAAAGACAATCAAGGAAAGAGGTAATGGATTTTGATCAAGTTTTAAAACCGGTTCAATAAGAACAGAACAATCATTATGTACATAGACATGCACACCCATATAATCATATATATGTACATACAATTCATATTAAAAAATCATCCAAACACTTATCACACTTTACTTCAAATATTTATTGCATGCATCTAGATTTAAAACAGATTAAAAACTTTTAAATAAAATTGTTTACTCACCTTTGTTTTGAGCAAAGAACAGCTCTGCGATTTTGGAAACTGGAGATTGCTTAAGATCTTGAACTTGGGAACAACAACTTGTTTGAAAAACTGGAAATGTTTTGATTTAAACTTGCCTTAATCTGCTATTGATTTTGAACTAGAAATCTTGTTTTAAAAACTGAGATGAATTGTTTGATCTAATTGAATTTGATGTTTGATGTTTTCTTTGATTTTAGTATGTTTACAGGCTTTGTTTTCTTGAATTTAAAAATAAAGATAGAAAAGAATTTAAAGAGAGAGTATAGATATATTTATAGCTTGTTTTATGATTAAAAAAAATAAAAGAAATAAAAGAAATTGTGACACTAGTTAAAAATAACTTACATTTGTCATTTGCATATGTTAATTAACTTACATTTGTAATATGCATGAGTTAATGAATTTTAATATGTTTTTATAACTTATGTTTTAATTTCTATTTAGTTTAATACATTTTCTAAATTTATGTTTATAAAATTCTTTAAATAAAATAATATAAACTAATTATATACTAATAAAAGTCATATACATATATTTTTAAATCAAATTTACTTTAAGATATTTATCTTTTGAATTTCAAATTTCTAATTCTATTTAGAATCAACTCACATATATGTACATATATAAGCAACGCATATTTTATTTGTCTAAAATTTTCGGGATATCACAGAGATGATAAGTTAAAGATAGACCATCGAGAAGAAAAGTATTTAACAAATAGTTAATGGCAGAACATCTAGAAGAGAGTGTCTAACAGATGTTAGATAAATTTTGATCTATTCACTACAAGAAATTTTGATTTTTAGTGGCGCTCAAAAAACGCTACAAAAAGTTTTGGTGGCGTTTGATAAAAGCCGCTAGAAAATATGCGACTAAAAATCCATAATTTTTTGTTGCATTTATTTTAACGCCACTATAAATGAATTTTTGGCAGCGTTTTTTAAACGTTACTAAAGATCTTTTTTGCAGCATTTAAGAAACGCCACCGAAAAGGTGCCGTTTACTATCTTATTTTTCTGTTGCACTTATTATTATTTTTTGCAGTGTTTTTTGAATGCCACGGAGATTATCTGAGTTACTATAATTTCTGATTCTGTAGCGCTTTTTAAACGCTACAAAAAAATATTTTTGGTGGCGTTTTTTTCTCCGCCACCGTATGTTTCGATTTTATTGCCTGGTGTTCCAAAACTTTCGCCTCCAATTCAAGTACTTCAAAACTTATACAATAACGTAATATATAAACACATCTGATTTTATTGCCTGTTGTTACTCTAAAAATGAGAAGTGTAATTTTAACAAACAAATAAATATAAAGATGGTTTATTTTAACAAACAAATAAATTTCTACTTAGCAAATTACTTAGCAAATCATTCACAGGTTATAAAATGAGAAGTGTAATTTTAACAAACAAATAAATATAAAGATGGTTTATTTTAACAAACAAATAAATTTCTACTTAGCAAATTACTTAGCAATTGTAATTCACTTGAGTCTTCGATCCGGCATTGTAATTCACTGCTGATCGAGAAAATGATACTGTAGCCAAAGAAAGACAGGTTTGTGAACACATAATATGTGCACATTAAAATATACTTAGAGGCGTCTGTATTCAAACCTGTAGTGACATAACATGAAGCACATGAGCCTGCCATGTTCATTATTCCAATTGCCATCATTTCTTTATTTCCATCCACTTGATAGTTCTTGAGTGATGCAAATGTTCTTCCAACTGCTATCCCTTCCTGTAATTTTCTCTCTGCTCCTTACAATTGTACTTATATGGTATAAAATAAATGGAAATCATGATCCGCCCCTTATTTTCAAACATAAGACACAAAAAACCCTTCTAAAAATCAAATTTCACGAAACATCTATGCAACTATTTTCAATGGAAATATACAGTTTATAGTGCAAATAGTTGCGGTTAAAACTGCAATGTAAATTTTTATAAAATACATATTTGCAGCTAAAACGGCATATTTTCGCTGAAAATAATAACAACGGTTTTTCATGATCCCTGATTTTATAAAGGGGTGTAAGTGTATTTGGAAACTTATAAAGGGCGTTCGACAAAATGTCCCATAAAATAAAGTAGTATAACACAGAATATTCTCTTATATTTGTAGCACTGATTTCAATAACAAAAAGAAATGCTTACAGTAAGATAAAGAATGCTAGTGATGGTTCCTGTTTTGACTGCAAGTGCTAAATAAGACTTTTCAAAAGTAAGCATGTTTACTGACGAGGGATTCACTCCTTTGTCTAGATGACAAATCTGTTTAAATGGTTTAAGGTATAAGTATGACTACTATGATTCAAACTTAACATGAAACTAGGTATAAGAGAAATAATTTATGACCATAAAATTCTTCTGACCAAACTTTTTCTTTCCTTTCCAAAATGAAAGGCAGCACTGATTAGAATACAGTTTACAATAATTTACTGAACTCCATCCGCTTACCTACCTTAGAATGCTAAAAAAATGTTGTTTACACTTGTCATGACAGTATATACTTAATTATTCAGGTATCGTGATTATCACAATTTTTTACGAGAAACTCCAAGTACAAAAAACTTACAATTTGCCTAGTTATCAGTAGGAATGCTAAAAATGATGCTCCCATGAGCACTGTCTACAATGCCTACTGCAAATTTCAAGTAAAACCTTCATAAATTTAAATTAATCGACAACAATAATAGTAATGAAATTTGCATTGTAACGAGGGTAATTTTCTATATTGAATACTAATATCCACTACCCTTAACTCTCAAAGGAAAGGGTTCCACTATACCCATCTATGTATGCCCCTGGGATATTTAGAGCTACACGTTCCAAAATCAAATGAAAATTTGTACATATTGTTTTTTTACCTAAATGAAGATCACCTTCATAAAATATAGGTAAACCTGGGTAGTCCTAACATATTCAAAATAATATTTAGATTAATAGTTGAAATAAATGGTTTAGCGATTAACATTGATTCAACATTTTAAACATGTCTAAAATTTTGAAATGTTCTCATTTTCTATGAACAGGATGTTCACAATGTTAATTGAACAACCATAAGTTTAATTTGATTTCAAATTGTGTAGCTCTGAAATTTTTAAGAGTTTCACAATGAAATGTAGCGACAAAGAGGTATACCGGATCCTTGCCCAACTTCCAAATTCCAATTATGGATCAGAATACAGCGACAAACAACTGTGTTATATAATTATTGTAAGGCGGCTAGTTACATAACTGAAAGACTTGAATTAATGATTCATCCACTATATTGCAACATGAATCTATGATAGGAACTTGCATTGAAACTCATACAGCTATTGTAAGGATGTTGCCTAATTAATATATCGGTGTACATACAAACCTCGGTTTTTTGCTTAAAAACAGATTCCATGATAGGAACGATTCCCATAAGAGGCGTAAAGTGAACAATTCTAAGCAATCCTTTAAGTTGTTGCAAGGACACGATTACTGTCGCACTGCCCATGAATCCGATTAAAGTCGGTTTCGACAAGAAATCTATTATGAATCCTAGCCTGTCAAGATCAGAGAATTTTTCTATTAGGAAAAAAATGCAATTTGATGATAGCCATTATTCTACATTTGAGCATTATTCCTATTCCACTAAAAAAGAGTAAGACCAAAGTAAAATTCTCAAGTTTGAATCAAAATATTTCCCCAAGAAGAAAGCTCTTGTCATATAACAAATGTAATTAACTATGCTATATAACATGATTGATCAAGTTTCTGAACAGAATATTTTCGACATTTTAATTGATAAAACAACATAACATTTTATTATTATATATGTACCTCGATCAATATCTTCATTATTTATGTTTGGTAACAAAATCATTATCGGTTATTGTATCATGAATAGAGGCTGTAATTCTGTTTTTGATGTTATACCGATAAAATATATCACTCTCTATTCATGATAAGCATCACATCTTCTTTATAATATGCTAAAGTTGTATAGAATTGTAATTCTAACAATATACGAATGTTGATCTAACCCTTTATTGAACATGCATGGCTCTACTTTAAGAAAACAAACTTGTTCTCTTCCCTTACTTTTATATAGTGTAGAAGAAATGTTGTATGTACAAGCAACAAGAGACGCATTCCAAATTTAGTGTGTTAACTCTCAAATGATTAATTACCTCAAAAATCATAATGATGCTTGACGACACCAGCAAATAATGTAGAAGTAAAAGCCAGTTGAAGGTAAAGGTTCGATTGTTTATCGGGCGAAATCACTTCCCTCAACATAGAACCCATCACTAATGAAGCAATCGAGACAGATCCCACTGCAAGATCTCTTGAGCTTCCAAGCAGCGAATATATCAGTGAGGGTACAAAGCTCGAATCTGGAGAGAAAAAGAGTAAATTTGCTTGCATTTTCAGCACATTACAAGATTAGGCAAACATTCAACTAAGACACTTCCATAAACCAATCACTGGTGGAAAACTTGCAAGCTTTGCATAAATGATGCCCTGTGTATATGAAATTGATGTTCATGAATATACATGTAAGAACAGCAATAAATATTAGCATAACAGTTATGAACTAATTGCAATCTTTCATTCTTTGAATAGTAAATTAATATTGCACTCAGCGTAACTCCATGCTTAAATTGAACCAAACATTAATGAAAAAACAATGAATTTCCATCAATAAGATTAAGTTTGTTCAAGTAGGATGGCTGACTGCTGAGTAATAATATTATAATCAGTTTCAATTATATGTGTTTGTTTACAATCAAACTTTTGAACTTTAAAGTTTTGTTATAATGTACAAATTAGAAACTTCAATAAGGATATAAGAATTGGTTAATGCATAAAAAAATAAAAATTACTACCAAATATTTATTGCGTTTAGTGTTCTTCAGGATTAAGCAGCTTTATGAAGGCGATACAAACAAAACTAGTGTTATGCAATGAATTTTGTCCTTTTTTATACGATCGTAGAAAATATGAACATGGAACACAAATTTGATAAACATTTTTCCAGCAAATCATATGATAATAAATAAATAAACAAATATGAACATTAAATCAAGCCAGCATAGAAAGAAAAATTTATCTGGGGAATAGCCAAACTAGCAATAGTAAGTCCGAAATAACATCAGATCTCAGAAGCCTCAAATTATATTCAGACCCCCATTTGAATATTGGGAAAAGAAATTGAAGACCAAGTATTACTTTTCTCCAAAAACTTTGATTCTTGAATTAATGTAGAGGATCATCAGCGAAAAATATTTCCCCTAACCGATTTTTCAAAGACTGCAATGTAGTCTTCTCCTGTGGCACTCCAACTTTGTGAATTTCCACTGTTGATGATTCAATATCTAAATTTTCCACTCTCATCGATCAACGTTAAATTTGTCAACTTTAGCTTCATCGACATCGAGTGGTTTATCGGTAGCATCTTCACCAATCCACAACATCGACACAACATAAATTAACCGTAAGTTCAAGCGTAGGGAAGATAACCGAGAAAGTGGCGACCTCGGGATAAACTCAGTAGCTTTATCGAGGCAACGACACGTCTCCTTCGGGCAACGTTTTTTGGGGTTTTTTCCAGGTGACCTTCTCATCGATGAAAAAAATCGTGAGTTCCCAGGTGGTGCTGAAAAGCAAGGCTAGTTGGAGAATTCCATTCATTTGAGGTGGGATTAAAATCAAAACATGATTTGGGAAATTATTTTGAAGCGATTTGGGAAATTTTCTTTCTTGGGTTAGAAAATTTATAAGTGTGTGGTAATTTAACGATGGGGAGTATTGGTTACATTATAAAGATTTAGACAGAAAAATTTTGGTAAGGCGCTAAAGCTAGAATATTTTCTGCCGCGTTTTAGCTATAGAATGAAATGTTTTTAGTTGTATTCACAAACAAATGCCACCAATTTATGCAACCAAAGGCTAGTTTTCTTGTAGTGGTTGCCTGATAGGCCCGAGTCCGCCAAAGATTAATATTTAGCCAAAAAGACTATAATGTTTAAACAAATAGTTCATTTATTACCTGATATGTATGTTTACATAATGTTGCTTTACAGATTTTAACTAGTTTTGGTTGCATGGAAAGATTTACAAAAGATATGTTTTAAAAGGATGTTGGTGAGTGGAAATACGTTCCACTAAGTGGCATGGTCTTACTTAACATAAAATAACAAAGATGAACAATAATATTCACAACCGGCTTTACGTCTGACTTGAAGTATTTGTTTCCCTTAAACTCTCGAGTGCTCAATATTGATTTGAGTAGGCTGAGGGTTGAGGTTTTCAGGTTTTTGAAATTTTGACGAATAAAGCTTCCAGAGACGAGCAAGTGGTTAATGGATGGCTAATTAGGGGTACAGATTATTTTGTTTATTCTTACTATGTATTAAGTTAGATATGATTATATTGCTTTGATCATCCATGAGGTCATCGTCATATGTCGCATTTGGGGTATTATTGCAAATTATATTTGATCATTGCTCGGGAAATGAATTTCTACAGAATTTTGTAGCTTGGATATGAATTTGTTTTGAAATGTAATTAGTGAAATTCTTTTTTGAAATCTATGTTTTGTTCATATTCAAGTGCTTCTGATATTATGGATATCATTAGCATTACCGTATTTGTCACCGGAAGTTAATACAATGGATGACTGCAGCATCTGTAGCGCTTAGCTTCTAGCCTCTAGTTATGTGATGTTACAACTTGGTATCAGAGCATGATTTACAAAAAAAATTAAATTAAAATGGTTTTCAAAACATAATCCCAAGGAATTAGAGTGAGAATTGGGTATGGGACAACGTTATGGTAACGTACTTGTATTTGCTATATATAGGTATACGCTTTATCTCTAGTCTCCTATCTTTGTTAGGTTATTTTCTGTATCTGATGAGTTTTTAGTACAGATATGGAAGGTAGAAGAGGAAGAGTTAACCCGGGAGGTGAAGGCACTGATGGGAATTCCAAGCCTAATGTGAGAAGAGGTCAAGGTTAGGAACAAGCAGAGAATGTGGGTGCTGGAGTCCCACAAGTTGGAATGGAAGCTATGTTTCAGTTTTTTGTGAACATGATGCAAGCGGATGTTGCTGCTGGAGTAGTGGGCGGAGGAGTTCCACGAGCTCCAGTTGTCATAGATTATGCCATGCTGAGTGGAGGTTGTACCAAACTTGGAGGGAAGCCGTTTGTTGGAATGGAAGATGCCATTGAGGTGGAAAACTGTTTGTTGCACTACGAAAGGAATTTTACAGACTTGAGGCTCAATGATGAGCAAAAGAGGAGTTTGACATCTAGAAGGCTTTAGGGGGCTGCTTTGTTTTGGTGGAATAGTGTGACTGTGGTAGTAGATGAGGAGACTATGACATGGGTGGAGTGTAAGAGGAGGTTCCTGGAGAGGTTCATGTCACTTATGGCGAGGTCAGTTTTGATTAGGAAGTTTGCTAAGCTAGAACATGGAGAGATGACTGTTCTGGAGTATGTCGGTAGGTTTGAAGAGTTATCCAGATATGGTTATGCTGCTTTTAATACAGTGATGGAGAGGAATGAGAAGTTCATCAAGGGATTGAAGCCTGAGTTGGCCAGGGCAACATTACCGCATATTAGAGATCTCTGTGATGTGGTTGTGGAGATGGCTTTGAGGCACGAGGAGATGCTTGCATGTCAAGAGAAAAATAAGGTGAAAGAAGTCTAGGTTAGGCAGAGGCAAAAGAGGAAGTTCTTTCACAAGGAAGGTGCTCAGAAGGGTGGACCAGCCCAGAAAGGAATGTCTGAGGTGGTTTGTTTCAAGTGCGACAAGAAAGGTCATTTCGCCAATGAATGTCATTCTAGGACGGTTAAGGAAGTGATCGGGAAGAAGAACATCATATGCTTCAACTATGATTAGATAGGTCATTATAAGAACCAGTGCAAGGAGGCCCCTAAGGTTGGAAAGGGCAAAAGTGTATGCATTAGAGCATGCTACTTCAAAGCCAAAAGCTCAGGAGAAAGGAAAGGCAGCTTTCAGAGGTATGCTTCATGTTGACCCAAAAAATGGACCAACACCCTGGTTTGAATCTAAAAGCACCAGCTCTATTCTGACAAAGCAACATCACAGATAACAGATATAGAAAAAGAACAGTAAAAGAAAGAAGATAGAGAATTTTTATAGTGGTTCGGGTATTAATGAAACACACGTCCACTTTATAGTTTTACTATAGATACTGAATATCGTTACAATAGATGTTCGAAGGCTTTGATTATCTTTGGCTAGATTAAATCCTCGGAGTAGGAATCTACTGTAGAATCATGGTGAATTCCTTTGGAGATTGTTGTGAGAGAGGTAGAGAGTGAGGAATAATTCAAGCAGAGCTTCAGCAACCAGTTCGGAGGAGACCCTCTTTATATTGCAGGTAGGTTGTTTTTTATATGGGTCCAAGAGCTTCTTGGCCAGGCCACCTCATCATCTACTCGATGGAAGGTAGGGAATGACTCATGGAAGATTTAGTTCGCAATACATGGAAGAACCATAGGCCGCTGGCGACCCATGGACTCGAACCATGGTTCTTCCTTGTTTTGCGAGCTAAATCTTCCATGGGTCGTTCCCTACCTTCCAACAAGAAAATGATGAGGTGGCCTAAAAGCTCTTCGACCCATATAAACACCAACCTACCTGCAGCATAAAGAGAACCTTCTCCAGACTGGTTGCTAAAGCTCTGTTGGAATTGTTCTTAAACACTCTACCTCAGTCACAACAATCTCCAAAGGAATTCACTGTGATTCTCCGGTGGATTCCTATTCTGGAGATTCAATCTAGCTAAACATAATCAAAGCATTGTAATTGAACATCTCTTATAATGGCAATCAGTCTATAGTAAAACCATAAAGTGGACGTAGGCTTCATTAACAGCCGAACCACTATAAAAATTCTCTATCTTCTTTCTTTTACTGTTCTTTTTCTATATCGGTTATCTGTGATATTTCTCTGTCAGAACAGAGCAGGTGCTTTCAGATTCATACCAGGGTGTTGGTCCATTTTTTGGGTCAACATTTTGGTGCTTTATTGAGAAGGTCCAACTCAGGATCCAGATCTAGCTATCTAATTTGGATCCCACATATCTAGAAGTAAGAACCTTAATCTTTGCTTGAAGAATCCATTGTTTGGAATCAATGGCTTCTGGAAGAAGAAGAACTGCCTTTGGAAGGTTTATAGAGGCAGTAGTAGCTGGAGAAGATGTTAATCCCCAACAAACCGAAGTGAATGGCAGTAACTTTAGGAATCAGGCGCCTGCCTCCTCTAGTCAGCATCAAGTTGTTACCAGGGATGAGTTAAACAAAATGGTTGATGAGATCAACCAAAAAATGGAGAGTAGCCACAAGGCACTAATGGACAAGCTTAACGCTCTCCTAACCCTACAATCAAATCGCACTCCAAGGACTATGCCCGAACCCGTGGCTACTATGGAACAAGAGAATTATTCTGTTTCTATTCTACATAGAAGAAATAGAAAACATCCACAAAAAAGGGTGACAACAGGACTTAACATAAACGGAAATGCAAGTACTCCGTATGTCAAAAGGCAACCTATTCTGAATTTGAGTCAGGGGCAAAGACCCCCGTAGAAGACATAGTTATAGTTCTTTCCGACTCAGAGGATGGAGAGCCAGACGATAAATTGGAAGAAGACGCCAATGCATTTGATAATGCATGGAATACACAAACTGCTCCAGCGAGACCAATCGCAAGCCAACGGGATCCTGTAAGAGTGTCTCTCCCAAAGACAGGAGAGCCTAGGCATCAGCCCACTAACCAAGACCGTTTGCAAAGTTAAACACTTGGCACAGTGACCGATCGCCGTCCTTGGGACAACCGGACATCAGAGGCATACATAACAGATATGGTTAAACGATTAATAGAGGAGAATAAAGATAGAAGAGATGATGAGTGGGGATCTGTGCCAAGACGGACTCCCATCATCGATGAAATCCTGAACGAGAGACATCCGAAAAATTTCACAATGCCAACTATTCCATCCAATGACGGAATGAAGGACCCGAAGCCTCACTTGTATAAATACAATTGGTATATGGAAGGAGCGAATGCCTCTAAAGCTGTTCGATGCAGATGCTTCCCTATCTTTCTCAAAAGGGTTGCGTCAATGTGGTTCACTAGGCTTCCACCAAGATCTATCTCTACTTTTGACAAACTAGAGACAAGGTTCCTACATCAGTTCAAACTCCATATTATGTAGCCAAAAGATGTTATGTCCCTATTCGGATTGTTTCAAGGACATAATGAATCACTGAAGTCTTTCATGAACAGGTTTAACACTGTGGTGACGGAATTAAGCAACCCCAACGAAGACATGGTTTTTATGGCATTAGGTCGTGCCACTCGCCCGGAAACTAAATACGTTAAGTGGATTAAAATGAAGCAACCTACCACCAGGAAAGATTTCAATTGCAAAGCAAGTCAGTACCTAAGATTGGAGGAAGAGCAGGAATTGGAAGGGAAGTCTACTAGGTGCAGTTGCAAAATGCCACACAAAGCAATGTAGCAATGAATCAAAATACGCACACTTCTCGAACTGCTGAAGGTACTACTGGGAAAGAAGGGAATTCAAAGAGAAAAGGTCAAAACTCCAATAAGAAGAACGATAATGGCAGCAATAAAAAGCTCAAAGGGTTTAGGGCCGAAAGCTACACTCCCCTCAGTGAAATACCGGAAAACATTTTCCTCGCTATTCAAGGAATTGAGGAATGCAAAAAGCCACTCAGAAAGGAGGTGACCGAGCAGGAGAAGCGCTCAGGAAAGTTCTAACGCTTCCATGAGACACATGGCCATAACACGAATGAATGCCGCCACCTAAAGAATCTCATCGAGAAACTGATCTAGACCAACAAACTCCGGTAGTATGTAAGATAACCACAAAACCCTGATCAATCTGCAACACCTCAACACCCAAGAGAATAAAGGAATCAAGCTGGAGCCAGTGAAGAGGGGTTGATATGAACCGACCAGAGACTCATCATCGAAGAAATATTCGGGGGACCACATCCTGCACAAGTGGTTGGGGAGAAATGGAGCGATACGCGAGTTTGTTGAAGCATGCTCCGAAGGAATCATGTTTGGCTGTGGAAGACAAAACTCCGGTTAAAATGGAAAAGATCTTGAATGATGGTATTATGTTCTGAAATCGAGACACCGAAGGGATCGAAGCTCCAACTCTTGATCTGATGGTGGTAACGGTAGGAGTTGGACCTGCTGTAATTCAACAGGTGTTGGTTGACAGCGACAGATCTATTAACATTCTCTTTAAACGCTCTTTCAATCAAATGAAGATTGGCATAAAAAGTGTGTCTGCGTGCCAAACAAAGATTCAGGGGTTTACTGGTGAATCCAAACAACCGGTGAGAACAATTGACCTATCAATGGAGCTTGGAGAGGGTGAGCAAAGGGTCACGTTCATTTGGACTTTTGTGATCATGGATGAGATGTTAGCATACAACGCCTTCTTGGGACGTCCGCGTTAGCCAACTTTAGAATAGCATTAAGCCAGGTGCCTTACAATGAAGTTCTCTACAGATCACGGAGTAAGAATTATGAAAGGAGACCAAAGCACTGCACGGAATGCTACATAGCAGAATTGCATAAGTAAAGAAGAAAGGAAAAAGGAAAGATGATGCGGAAATACTCCACAACCGTGAACCCTCCAAATAGCAACTACAGAACCTCCCCTGGCTTAGGGACCGTAGCAAATTCAACAAGGTTTTGGACCCTAGAAAGAAGAGCTCAGGGTGGATCGGGCAGCACTGGCTGAATTGACGGTGTATATCCCAGTCTGTATGGATGACCAACATGGGTCTTGAAAATTGGGTCATAGCTTGGAAACAAGATGAGGTCAATTTTAACCAAATTCCTTCATGTCAATTTGGACGTATTTTCTTGGACACACTCCGATATGTGTGGGGTATCACTTCAAATTTCCTGCCACGCTCTCATTATTAACCCCAAATTCACACCGGTAAAGTAAAAAAGGAGCAGCTTAGGCCCCGAACAATCTAAGGCATTGAGAGAGGAAGTAGATAAAACTGATGGCTAGCAGCTTCATTCGAGATGCAACCTACCCTAAATTGGTATCGAACCCAGTCCTAGTCAAGAAGACCAATGGAAAATGGCAAACTTGTATTGATTTCTCGGACCTCAACAAAGCCTGTATGAAGGATAGCTTCCTGATCCTTAGGATTGATCAACCGGTGGATGGAACGACGGGACACGAACTGCTGTCATTTATCGGTGCACGCTCAGGTTATAACTAGATCTCGATGCATGAACCGGACCAAGAGAACACCAGCTTCATCACCGATTTGGGATTGTACTACTACGAAGTAATGCCATTCGGTTTAAAAATGCAGGGGCAATGTACCAAAGGCTAGTAAATACTATGTTCAAACGCCAGATCGGGAAGACTATGGAAGTTTACGTGGACGATATGTTAGTTAAATCCCGAGTAGTCGCCAACCGTCTTGACAATCTCACTGAAATGTTCGAAATACTATGGAAGTATGGAATGAAAATTAACCTACCAAAGTGCCGTTTTGGAATAGCCTCTGGGATATTCTTGGGATTCATAGTGAGTGCCCGGGGCATCGAAGCGAATCCAGAGAAACTAACAGTGTTACGGGAAGTCCAAGCCCCTAAAAATAAGAAGGAACTTCAAAGCCTGAATGGAAAAGTCGCAGCACCAAGTCGATTCATCTCAAACCCTACACACAAGTGTATACCGTTCTTCAATGCGCTAAAGAAGGGAAAGAAGAACTTTGAATACAGTGAAGCTTGTCAAACAGCTTTCAAGGAATTTCTATGACATATGGAAACTCCCTTGATCTTATTGAAACTAGTTGATATAGAAGACTTATTCGTTTATTTGGCAGTTTCCCCACATGCACTGAACGCTGCTCGTGTGTGGTAACAAGCAAGAATCCAACGACCCACGTACTACAGCAGTGAACGGTTCACCGGAGCTAAGAAGAATTACTCAAAATTGGAGAAGCTAGCATATTGCCTTCTGATCGCGTCCTGGAAATTACGACCATGCTTCCATGCTCATCCAATTAAAGTATTGACTAACCAGCCCCTGAAGCAAGTTTTATATCGGCCAAAAACTTCCGGGCGACTACTCAAGTGGAATATAGATTTGAGCCAATACGATTTCACATACCATCCAAGAAATGCAATCAATGGGCAAGCGTTGGCTGATTTTCATTGCCAAATTTACCGTAAGGGACGACGAGGTGGAAGTCCAGTCGGAAACAGGCATGCAATGGAGACTCTTCATCGACAGTGCATTGAACTTCTGTTCCGGAGCAGGGGTAGTTCTTGAAACCCCAAGGGGCGAGCCATTAGCTATGCTTTGCGCTTGAAATATCCAACAACAAATAACGAAGTAGAGTATGCAGCATTGATCGCTGCATAAAGGTTGTGAAGGAACTCGGGATTAAATCTATTCACATATACGGCGATTCCCAGTTGGTTGTCTGTCAAGTGAAAGGGGAGTACTAAGTGCATGGAGAAAATCTCGCCACGTACCTGTCCAAAGTACAAGAGCTGTTAAGAAATATCAAGCACTACACCATAACTCGCATCCCACGGGATCAAAACACTAAGTCAGATTATTTCGCCAAGCTGACAAGCTCTGGAGAAGCCCAGTCATTGGGATTGATTTCGGTTGAAATGTTAACCAACTCAAGCATAGACGAAATGGATATAGACTGGATTCTAGAGACCATCATCGAGCCAGATACATTGACGACACCCAAAAAGGACTATCTACTTACAGGAACCCTACCAACTGACCGAAATCAACGGAAGAAGCTCCTTCGGAAGGCACCATGGTTCATAATATAGGATGGGACACTCTATCAAGGGGATTCTCGACCCCTCTTCTTAGGTATGCGACCGAGGATGAAGCATGACGAATTCTGAAGGAAGCACATGAAGACGAGAGCGGAGACCACACTGGGGGGCAAACACCGGCAAAAAAAGTCCTTCGATACGGATACTTCTGGCCAATAATAAATCACGATGCCGTAGATCACGCACAAGATGCGATCACTGTCAAAGATTCAATATTATGAGAACTTCTTTAACGGAACTGATGCAGATGTTCAGCGCATAACCATTTTTGATATGGAGGATTGATTTGATTGGTGTCCTTCCAATAGCTAAAGGAGGAGCCAAATATGCTATTGTTGTCATAGATTATTTCACAAAATGGGCCAAAGCGGAACCGCTGACCACCTAACCATAAAGAAAGTTATTAACTTTGTTACTAAAAACATCATTTGTAGGTTTGGTATGCCACAAAAAATCATCACTGAAAATGGAACCCAATTCGAAAGTGCCGAGTTCAAAGACTTCTGCAGGCGCTATCGAATCAAAAAAGCTTTTCCGCAGTGGCTCATCCACAAGCAAAAGGCAAGTGGAAGTAGTAAATAAGATCATCAAATCCACCATTAAGAAGAAATTAGCAAAAGCAAAAGGATATCAGCTTGATGAACTTCCACTCGCACTATGGGTGTATAGGACAGCACACAAAGCCGTAAATGACCACACTCTGTTCGCCTTAGCATATGGTTCTGTGGCAATGATTCCCTTTGAATTAGAAGTCCCCTCATACCAATTTCAATCAAAATCAAAACGAGCAGCTCCTACTCGAATTGCTAGATTTGGTCAACGAAAAAAAAGAGTCGAGAATTGTTGCCCATAAAAAAATGGTCGCACGATACTTTAACTCTAAAATTCATAGTCAAACCTTCGAAGTTGGAGATCTTGTGCTCAAACGAGTCTACCCTATTCCGGGGGACTTCGGACCAAATTGGAAAGGACCATATGTCATTAATCAAAAGCCCAAGGATGGGACTTTCAAGCTGACAACCGTCGACGGGGTCACAATTCCCAGAGCCTGGAATAGTAAATCTCTTCGCTGCTACTTCATTTGAAGAACTACTTTATGTATTTTCTATTTTTCAACAAATAAGCTTTCCTAGAAATGTCGGAGGCGATGTAAATAGGAAGTGAATCTGTCATGCTTTCATTAATAAAGTTTGCTTCTTGAACCAACCAAAATGTTTCCGTAATAATTACCCCCCGAGTCGATGGAAGAAAATCGACTCAAACTGCTGGATCGACGGAACCCAATCTTTGGCCTTTGAAAATCGATGCTACTCCGGCAGCATCGAGAGGGCCAAAATAATAACTCCTCGTGTTGCCCAAAGATAGGCAACACCGAGGAAAGACAAAATCCGCACACCAAAATAATAACTCCTCGTGATGCTTGAAGATAGGCATCAGCAAGGAAAAACAAAAGCCCGCATCTCATAAGCCGTGCACCAAAATAATATCTCCTCATGTTGCCTGAAGATAGGCAACACCGAGGAAAAACAAAAGTCATGCATCTAATAAGCCACGCACCAAAATAATAACTCCTCGTGTTGCTCGAAGATAGGCAACATCGAGGAAAAAGCCGCGCATCTCATAAGCTGTGCACCAAAATAATATCCTCTCGTGTTGCCCGAAGATGGGAAACATCTAGAAAAAACAAAAGCCCAGGATCTCATAAGCCATGCACCAAAATAATAACTCCTTGTGTTGCCCGAAAATAGGCAACACCAAGGAAAAACAAATGTTGCGCATCTCATAAGCCACACACTAAAATAATAAATATCGTGTTGCTCGAAGATAGGCAACATAGAGGAAAACTAAAAGCTGCGCATCTCATAAGCCATGCACCAAAATAATAATTCCTTATGTTGCCCGAAGATAGGCAACACTGAGGAAAAACAAACGTCATGCATCTCATAAGCCGTGCAACAAAAATAATAACTCCTCATGTTTCCCGAAGATAGGCAACAACGAGGAAAAACAAAAGCCACACACCTCATAAGCCACACACCTCATAAGCCGCACACCAAAATTAAAACTCCTCTTGTTTCCCGACGATGGGCAACACCGAAGAGAAACAAAAAGTCACGCACCCCATGAGCCACGCACCAGAATACCAACTCCTTGCATTGTCCGAAGATAGGCAACACCGAGGAGCATAAGAAACCGCGCATCTCACAATCAGCACTAACCGCTCCCATAGCCATGAATAATGAATGCACTTCCAACAAAATCAGCATGCTACAAACCAAACAAAAAAACCTCGACTATAGGCACTTAACAGTTAAAATTACTTTCACTTAACCTATGCACTGTGCGCATTTGAAATACGCGTATATTGCATACTTGTTAAAATGTCACAAGAAGCTTGGGTTACATGCTAAAGTTGCAAAGCTTCCAAAAATAAAAAATAAAAAGGAGAATCTAGTCTTAACTTAGCCAAATTTCCAATAGAGATTATCTAAACCCTAAGTTGTCGGCCGCTTGAAAATTGTTTGAAGTAAAAAATCCTGTAAACTTGGGGGCATACACTTGTACAGAGGTAGAAATGCATGAAAACAATAAGTTTGCAAGTTCTATTACTCCAAACAACAACAAGTCCTCAAGTTCTGTCTCAAAGTTTTATATCTATTTTAAAATCCGAAACAAAAATTTCAAATTTGTAGAGTTTTAGAAGTTTTATGAATTTCTAAACAAAAATTCTCTAAGTTCTATTAATTTCTAAAGTTTTGTTAACTTCAAAAGTGCTAATAATCTCTATGTTTTCGAATGAAGGACTTTGACTATAATTACAGGACTAGAAAAGTATGAAATGAAACAAGCACAAGTACACAAAACATATATGAAAAGATAGATAAAAGTACAGTCAAAATATCAATGTATTGCTTATAGTATATGCACGCAGGGTCAAAATGTGGGGGCTGTACCCACACAACAATGGCCAACAAAAAGAAAATACAGGCTCCATAGTAAAGATGCAAAGTGCGGACTTTGCACTTGAATGGAATGACTCAAAAAGAAACAAAAACGAGTCAGTCTTCCTACAAGCTGTAAACCAAAGTCAAGTCCATCCTCACACCGGTCTCTCAATGCTTCTTGCCACCGCTACCCTTTCCACCTTTGGTTGATTCCTTCCAGGAGTAGTGTCGTTGCCGGTAACATCAACGAACACTTCGGTGGCAATGTTCTCCTCCTCCTCTGAAACTTTCTCAGAGGAGCCCCCACCCCTTTGCGTTTTCTCGATTTTCGAGAACTCTTCAAAGCCTTGATTGCCTCCACTTTTTCCGTCTTGACGGTAATCAAATCATGTTGAGTCTTCTATGGTTGCTCATCTGCATCCCCTGCTCCTTGGCTTCCGCTGCAGTTATATCACCTTCTAAAGACCCCGAAGGGTCATCCAGGCCGTGGAGTGCAGCTATCTTCTTGGCTTTTGTCCTCGGTTGTGAATTAGACGTAGATGTGGGAACCGAGGCAGGAATAGATTCAACCGTAGAAGATGTGAAAGTGGCAGCATGCACGGGCGTCGAAGTAGCTAGCCCACCAACAGGAAAAGTGGATAGACCTATATGATCAAAAATGAAAGCATTAAACTCCTCTTGCTCTTGTGGTGTAATTTCGAAGCTCCTGAATTTAGGAGAAGCATGAACGTTACCTACATCAGAGGGACGACCATGAATGGCGACCTCAAACTCACCACCTTCGCCTTCTTTTGAAGGCTCCACCACATGAAGAAAAAGATCAAGTTTTGAACTCATTGGTTGGTCATGGGGCTACTCTGATGGTCCCCCCATGCTAGAGATAGAAGGCCTGGTAAGCACATTGGTGGCAGTCATGAAGGCAACATCGGTGGCCTCCTTATCTCCTTTGACTTGGAGGATCTCCTGGCCCTCGAATAGCGCTTTCTTGGATTCATCGTTGAGATAATCGTCTCGCAACTCTTGATATAAATAAATGTCGCCGTTCTCAGCAAAGTGGGATAAGATTTCCTCCCAAACAAGGCAAGAGTATGTGGATACTTCTGACCGATATAACTGAGACTTTCCTGATGCAACAAAGAGTTGACATAAAAGTTCAGAATTGTCGCATCCACCTTCTCCATCTTCCTGTCGAAGGCATTTTGGAGTTCCAAGTAATCCATCTTCACCGCAGCCTTCTCAACTTCAGAGGCAATCTTGTCAGCACTGAGCTACGCGACCTAAGCCTGTAGCTTAACAATGGTCTTTGCTAGGTCGAAGATAGTTTTGTTGTGCCCCTTAACAATTAGATCGTGGTCGGCTACAGACTTCCTCTAGGCTTCGATGATGGCATTACAAGCGGTCACTTCTTCTTTCAGCTTAGCCTCCTTAGCATGAGTCTTTTTAATCTCGTCCCTACATATAATCTTAACCTTTTCTTGTGCCTCTTTCAACTCCTTCATCAAACCGGCGGTTCTCCTACTTTCATAGAGCGTCGCCTCCTACTCTTCCTCTAACTGTTTAATTTTAGCTTCCCGATTGACCAATGCCTTCTCAAAGTCGGCTTTCTCGGATTTGAAGGAAAGGAGCTCCTGATAATTATTTCTTTTTATATCCACTAGCTGCTTGCAGAGCTTCTCCTATCTCTCGGCCTATTCTAGGTCGTTATGGATAGCTTAGAGATGCAACATGAAGGAATCCCTGTGGACAACATGGAGATCCAGGTCAAACTTGACCCCCTTTAAGAACCAACCCGAAAGCACTTCCTCAAGCTTAGAGGGGCCTGAAGGAAGAACATAGGCAGGCCTTGGTAGAGGCCAGAGGCACCAGGAGCGACAGTAACAATGGAAAAGGATGAAATATGAGATGGTGGCAAATTCGGGGCAGAAGTGATGGGAGTTTCTTGGCCCACGGAAGAGTTTTTTAAGGAAAGCTCTGAAGGATGGAGCCGATAATCAAACTTTGACTTCTTTGATGGCTCATCTCTTTCCTCAAGAGATTTTCTTTTCTCATATCCGCCTTTATGTGAGCGAGCCTGATCTCTCTCTTCTTGGTGATGGGTTCAGCTTCGAGTTCTTTCCTCTGCCTGTACTCTTCTTCTGTCTCTCAAACACTATGGCGGCCGGAGGAGCGCTTAGGGTACTGCTATGAACCGGTGTAGTCTTCGAATTCGTCATAAAAACCTCGTCCCATCGTCATAGATGGGATGTGGCATACATAAAAGGTATTAGAAGCATAACATTAGCTAAGCATAACATTAGCTAACCTAGAACCCATATATTTAGTTACTTCCTTATGGGTTGCGAATCCTAATAGGAGGATATGCAACTCTAGGGTTAAGATGTGACCAGTTAGAGTTTGACTTGTTAGGTCAAGCTTTTGTTTGCAGTTTGCATGTGTCTGATTTTGTGGGGTTAGGGATTATTCTTGGGATGGATTGGTTAAGTGAGTATGATGCTAGGATATTTTGCCAGGATAGCAAAATATCTTTTATACACCCAGATTATAGCGATCGGATTGTCTATACCGTAGAAGGTTCTTACAATGAAATGTATGCCTTGTTGGGTGCTATGGAGTTGGATGATGAGTTGATTCGAGTTTTCGTGCTTAGAGAATTGCAGACATGTTTGAGCCTATAGTAGGATTGCAATCGAAAGAAGCCATTGAGTTTCGAATAGATTTGGTTTCGGGAGCAGAACCATTGAGTAGGCCGCCAAGCAGAATGACCCCTTCAGGGATAAGGGAGTTGAAAATGCATATGGTGGATTTAGAAGGCAAGAGTTTTATCAAGCAAAGTAGTTTTCCTTGGGAAGCGGCAGCCGTGTTTGCTAAGAAGACGGACTGATCATTGAGGCTTTGTACCAACTATCATAAGTTGGCTGAGAGGACAATAAAGAATCGATATCCATTGCCCATAATTGACGATTTGTTCGACCAGTTGCATTTGAATTTGGCGGCAGGTTTCCATGAGCTCAAAGTAGCAAAGGATAGTACACCTTTGATGGCCTTTATAACAGATATGGGTCGTACGAATGGTTAGAGTTGTTGTTCGGACTGGCTAATGCACCAGCTTTCTTTTGGATTTGATGAACCGGGTTTTCCAAGGGCACTTGGATACGTTGGTATTGGTTTCCATAGATGCTATCTTGATATACTTTAAGGATGAAAGAGAGCATGAAGGCCATCACAGAGTGGTGCTTGAGACGTTGAGGCAGCATCAGATGAAAGTGAAGTTTTCGAAATGTCACTTCTGGAAGAAGGAAGTGAAGTTTCTTGGTCATATACTCTCAGATGAAGGGTGTCAATAGATCCGACTAAGATTGAAGCGGTGAATAGTTGGAAGAAACCTGAGACAGTGACGGAGATAAAGAGTTTCCTTAGGTTGGTTGGTTATTATCGGAGGTTCATAAAGGATTTTTTACAGATAAAGGTAGCGATGACCAAGCTAACGAGAAATGATGTAAAGTTTATATAGACAGATAAGTGTGAGGAAGCATTCCAGAGTTTGAAACAATTATTGACCCATGTGCCTGTGTTGGTTGTTTCGAAAGGAAATTAGGATTTAGTGGTTTATACCGATGCATATGGAACAGGATTAGGAGATGTGCTAATGCAGAGGGGTAAAATGATTGCCTACGCTTTTAGACAGCTTAGACCACGTGAGGTCAGATATCTGATGCATGATTTAGAATTGGCTGCAGTTATTTTTGCTTTGAATGTGTGTAGACATTACCTTTTGGGAGAGTGGTGTGAGTTATACTAACATCATAAGTCGCTGAAGTATGTGTTCTCTTAGATGGAGCTGAACATGAGACAACAAAGGTGGTTAGAGTTTATTGTCCTTATGATTTTGGGATTGAGTACACAAGGGGGAAAGGAACCAAGATCACAGATGCGCTTAGCGGGAAACATTAGAATACAGTATTGGCGATGATTGCTGAGTGGAAAGATTTGGAAGCATTAGCAGATTGCAGAGTGCAGTGGAGATCCGAGGCTGGGTGTCACGGCCCATCTTTTTATCACCAGAAAAATGCATCATGATTTAAGAAAGGAAGGGATAGAAGAAGAACAGATAGGGAAAGAAGAAAACTCAACAACAATAGATTCTCACAGCGGAACGAATAAAATATAATATATCACATAAAATATTACATAGTATCATATACATCAGAGTTACACAACTCATACATTTCATATTAGACGGTTATAAACATCTGTCTATCATACAACTCAAGTACATCAATACAATATAGACATAACACTAACACAGCGGAACCATAATATATCTACATGCTGAAGCCTCCTTCTCCAAAACTCCTCCAGAATTCGTCAAAGCTAACCTGAATCCCTCGACTACTCATACATAATATGAGTACCCAAGAGTTTAATAAAACAGAAAATAAACACTTGGGTCAGATAGGGGCTGGTGTGAGTAAACGGGTTAAAATTGCTTAACTTTGAAAACCTTTGAAAAGAAAGGTATCACGTAAGACTTCCCACACATAAACATGGAAAAGTTTTTACCTTACGCTAACCAAAACATTTGATAGGAAATCCAGTGATATTATAATAGTGTCTAGGGTTTTCAAGTAAATAAGAAATAGCTGAAATTGTTACATTCATTAAATTCCAGCTACTAGCCACAAAAGTGGGTAATACAAATCAAAACCTTAGGGTCTCGTAGGAAGAATGGGTTTCCATCAATGGCAGGGCTACTGGGGTATCGCCCACCACAGTACGGGGCCTAGATCACCGTACTGAGGATTACTCCCAATCCCCTGCAACATAAGGCCGGAACCATCCCTTACTAGACAGTCCCGAACAAGACCACCCCGTGGTTGGCGCGACCAACCACACACTAAGACGAAATAGAAAGGGACCCTTGTCGACCATCGACGGCGGCTCACTCAACTGATAGGCTTTTCAACCATCCCAGCCCCGCCTGGGTTGATAGTGATACCTCGGGTTTGCTTTTACGGCCAGCCTCTCGACTATAAGCACCTAGCAAACCAACCCTACAAGGCCTTACACTACCCCCGGGGACATGTAGGGGTAAGAGTCTCCCGTTCGCCACCTAACGCAAAGCGAGAACCCCCTATCATGTTGTACTAAAGCAAACCCGATCCCGGTCTCATCGAAATCCAAATGCCATTTTAATGTCCAAGTTATTTAAGGGTTTAAATAGTTAAACTTATATTCAGAATAACATAAACAGATAGATGAATCACATTATCACAATAGATAAATCATATCAACCAATCATCTCACAAAGCAGCACATATCACATATTAGAGATATCATATCCAAATCATCCAATATCAATCATCCAATATCAATCAATCGTCCATAAGCAGGTTTGATTAACTCTTAATCAATTTAATTAATCTTTAATTAAATTGATTACTATCCTTTAATCACTTGGATTATCTTAATCCTGCTTCATTAATTAATTAAAAATTAATTTATTAATCATCTCTTAATGATCTTCCTTAATTAATCTTCCTTGATTAATTATCTTATAATTACCTTAAGTAATTATCCTTTAATTAATTACACAAATTAATTATTATAACCATATACAGTAATTAACCTTTAATTACGATCATTAATTACATTAATTAATGACTCTCTAATCACTTCCATCAATTAATTAACTGTAATTAATTACACTTGATCCTTAATTACAATTAATTAATCATACTTTAATTAATCACTTCCATTAATCAACCTTGATTAATTCATTAATTATAATAATTAATGGTCCTAATTAATTAAATAACCCTTTAATTAATTAAATAATTATTTGTAATTAACCATCTCATTAATTAGTCTTAATTAATCATAAACAAAAATTAACAAACTTGTAATTACTTATTTTAATTAATTAACTTCTTAATTAATTATATTAATCTTTGATTAATTATACTAATTAATTAATCTTTAATTACTTCATTAATAAATTGTTAATTAATTACATTAATTAATAATCCTCAATTAATTACTTTATTAATTAATCACGTTTTCAATTAATTACACTTAGTAATTAATCTTAAATAAATCACATTAATTAATTAATTAATCACATAAATTAATCAACCAAATTAACTAAGTAATTAACCCTTTAATTATTTCCATAAGTAATTATCCTCTAATTACTTTCGTTAGTTAATTACTCTCTTAATTAATTACCTTAACAAGTAATTAATCCCATCATTAGTTAACCTTAATTCTTTAATTAATTAATCACTCTTTAATTAATTAACTTTCAAATCAATTATATTAATTAATCCTTTAATTAATATCATCCAGTGATTAACCCTTAATCACTTCCATTCAATTACTTCCATAAGTAATTATACACTAATTACTTCCACAAGTAATTTCTCTTTTCTTAATTACATTTAGTAATTTAACCATTAATTACTTCATTAAGTAATTTTACACAATTAATTATAAAGTGATTGTCTTAAATAAATTAGACTAATTAATTAACCTAAAATTAATTACATTAACTAATTATCCAATTAACAAAACACTTACTTCCTAATTAATTCATTAATCATCCACTAATTACTTCATTAAGTAATTATTCTTAATTACCAATAAGTAATTAAGCTTAAATTTATTTTATTAATTAATTATTCTTAATTAATTTCTACTTAACTAATTAAGAATAAACTTTGCATTTATTAAATATTTTCTCAAATCTTTACTTCATTAAAACCAATTTAAGATAAATTTGAAATAGGGTTTTATTTTTAACAAAGCAATTCAAACAATTAATTTTTAATATACTTGAAATCTTTGAACATCCTTACAATCATATTAAATTAGATTAAACAACTATTTAACTTTGAAAATCCAAATTTTCATTTTTATACTTATTCATTTAAAATAAATTTTAAAATCTAATTTAAACATTCCTTTATAATTACCTTGGATATGTCTTGATTCTCATTTCAAAACTCATTTGAATTTTCTTAGTCTTGAACTAATATTTTAAATTGAAAAAAATCTTGAATTAAAATTCAAAATAAATTTAGTTAATTACTTTTGAAATCAACTATTTTAAATATTTCAAATCTTGACACATATTAAATTAAATATTTTTCAAAATCTTGGTTTCTATCTATTAGAAAAAAACTTATTTATAATTTAAAACTTGATTTCTCTTTCCAAAATTTGTTTTTTTTTACTTTACTAAATCAGATTAACCTTAACACCTAAAAAAACTCGAGTTAAACACCACTAAAACTCGAGTCAAACCTTAACTAAACTCGAGCCTACCCTAAGACAATCACCCACTCAAACTGCTTCGAGGCATCGCGAGAAAAAAAATGCAGGAAACCCAGAGTTCCCTCTTCTTCCCCGAAGCACAACACCATCCAGTGCACAAACGAACACGCGTGTACGTGCACGTCACATTCACCCTCCTCCGACCATCTTTTCGATCATCGACCAATCACACAAGGCCTCGACCACCCTTACACCAACCCAGAAACAAAAATCCAAACTCGAATCGAAAAATCGACCATTGCTCGAATATCTGAAGCAACACGATCCACCAAAAACCCTCGCCTCTAATGATCCCGTCGATTGGAAACTCCAGTATCCCTTCCAAATCATTGATGCATCATCACGCCATCATCCCTCAACACGCGAACGCCTCCGGTCACGCAATGACGTCGAAATTCCTACATAAAGCCACGCCAAAAACCAGAGTGCAAAACCCTACTTCGAACGATTCTGATCATCTCGGCCATAGGAAAAATTCGAGGGTATTTTTCCCTTCATCATCAAGCTCCAGCTAGCTTCGACCAAGGATTCGGCCCCAACCATCGTGTTAATCATTGGCAATTCATCAAATTGCCAAAAACGTTCATCTCAAAATTTCTAATCGTATGTCAAATTAAAAAATTTGAAATGTATGTTAAGAATCATAATTTTTAACCACTAATTCATTTATGCAATCCAAAACAGGAATTAAAGTTGTTGATTTCTAACATGAATCGGTAATTTACTGTTATTCCTATTTTTAAACTTATTTGCTGAAATTAAAATCCTGAAATTAATTTAAAAACCATCATCATCCATTAATAAACAACTTTTATTTAAATTTCGAAGTCTAATATTGATTTGATTTAGAGCTTTGAATTTCCAAAAGCAAAACAGTAACTCTGAAACCACAGAGGACAGGGTCATCATATATATACAGACATGCTCACAACTCCTGTGTGTGTGTGTGTGTGTGTGTGTGTTATATATATATATATATCAATCCAAACATAGAAAAACCGAAAATCTTTCATGCAAAACTGACATCATTCCACAGATCATCTGTGACGACCGCCCATGACTCCCGCACTAAACAAGGGAATGGTGCGCTGAAAGGTGTGCCAGGCAGCCATGGACGATAGTCAGGGATAAAGTAAAACAGCAAACCCTATCGTATTACTCACAGCGCATGGATAAAATACAATAGAAAAGTATACATAGTGAAGCTCCATAGAACAGAATCTCATCATATAAACTCATAATAGTTTGGTACAACAATCTAAAAAGTCAATACATCAAGCCTCACTACATAACACTCAGAGAATCATTCAAACAGCGGAACATCCAGTACATATAGTAAGAAAAACAATATGCAAAAGCCTCCAGCTCGTCTTCGTCATCAACAGCGTTGGTCACTAAGAACAGCACCTGTCACCTGCTACCTAGTCTGCCCATCCCAAATCAGATGAACAGCCCAAGGTAATAAGAATTGAACATAAAACCTTGAGTCAAACAAAAGTCCTAGTGAGCAGTAAGTCAACTATCAAACATACCAAAAGAGCATAAAGGGTAAAAAGGAATAGGAACCCAACCATCCCATTCGACCACTTTCTACAGTGATAGCCCCCAGACCCACTAAGCAGAAACAACATAGCAAAACATACAATTAAAGTAAAGCAATTATCACTCGAGCCAAGGTCGATGTTTTCCAAGTACAAACCCCTAAGGCCTAAACCAAGATCAGATAAGCACCCACAAAAACATCGCTCTTGAGACCGAATGACGATACAACCAAACATCCATGACTCTGGCTATCACTGTTATCATTGCTTCGATATCACCGTTAATTGAATGATCGGCACATTCTTTCAGCCGTAAGTCAAGGACTAATGGTAACCCCGGTTCTAGACATAACTCCGCATGTCGTCGCAGCCCGTGCCTAGGACTATCGAATCTCCCAGAGTACTCGACCACCTACCAGTAGTCTTTTAGGAATCTTCCCAGAGTACTCGACCACCTACCTGTAGTCTTTTAGGGCATTCCTATGTACTCTTGCTTTGAGTTTGCTAGAACCTTCAATAACGATGAAATCCAAGCCTTCTAGTCATCCTCCTCGACGACTATTCTCAAACTAGCCCAAGCTGCCTCTCGAGCCCACCATTATCAACGAACTCGAACCATATCACCGAGTTATCAACATGCTTGGGATGATCCCGTCTGGATTAAACCAAGGCTATCTCACATCATGCTTTGCTTCTTCGTATCATAGCAAAGTCCCATCTCAATATCATGCTTTGCCTCATCGCATCATAGCAAAGTCCCGTCTCAACATCATCATCAAATCTATCCGTATGAGTTTTCTCATCCGCTTCATATGCCACGAGCAGCTTTCCTTATTCAAGAGCCTTTCCACCTAGCTTTTAAATCATCTTCGACCAACTTGTCCAAATCAAATCCATAAATCAACTAATTTCTATCAATCAATCAAATCAATTATTAATCCAAGTAATCAATCATTCACACAAGATCTAAATAAACAGTTATAGCAATAATGGAAATTTCGTAAATAAAGAAGTCCAAATCTAACAGGCATGAATTCCTAAGTAATATCTTGATGAATGAACTAGCATAGGTTAACCTGTAATAAAATGGATATCAAAACTTTATGAATGATGGATCTACATGCAGACTTAAGAAAAATGCATGAAATCACAATCTTTAACACACAAACAAGCCATCGATCCAATATACTCCTTTGGGTCCGTGTGAGAGATAACCACCACTCACCGAATCACCTAAACACCTCAAAAGCTACTAACTCCAGATCTGGACAGCAAAGGATCTAGCTCGATCCGATAAGATTTCCCCTCAAACAAAGAAATCTCTCTTCGATGGATGGAGATCTTCAACTTTGGCTCTTGGATCTTTGATTTAGATGGATGGAAGGAAGCACTAGATTAAAGTGGAGAAAAGAAGTGAAGAAGTGTTGTAGTCGAGCTCTCAAAATGGCAGCACTTCGTCGCTTCAAAATCCGGATCCCAAAAATGAAGATAGGCACTTCTATTTATAGGCTGGAAATCCCTTAAGTCGGTCATTCCCTTGAGTCATCCACGACCTAACCCTTGCCGACCTAACGACCTACGACTCAAGACACCACACGACCTACCGACCTAACACAACACACGGCTCAACAACTAAGCGGCTTAACTGTAATGCCGACCTAACGACTCAACAGAGATGCCGACCCAACTGGTACGCGGCTTAGCGACTTAAGTCTCCCCACGACCTAACAATATACACAACTTACCGACCTAACCAAACACAGGGCCACCCGACTTAACCATAACACGGCATAGCCGTCCTAATAACTTAACAATATGGCCGACCTATCCTTAACTCGTTCATGACTTATCTAAACACACAGAGTCTTACGACCTAAGCCACTAACTCTTAGATCGTTCCATCCTTTAGGTCGTCCCTTCCTATGAGTCGGTCCAATACTTAGGTCGTTAACCCCTATAAGTCGCTATCTCCCTAAGCCGTTAACTCTTAAGTCGTTATAACTACTGGATCTCAATTCCTATAGGTCGGTCAAATCTATAGGTCGCTCCAATCTCTTAAGTCGGCCAAACCTTAAGCCGTTAACTCCTAAGTCGGCAACCACTACCACTAACTTCTCTAAGTCGTTCACATGACTTGGGTTGCTCGGCCGACCTAAACTAACATACGACTTAGACTCAGAACGACTTAAGAAATACTAACGACTTAATGGCAACTATTTTACGATTTATCGACACGTAAAATACGGGTCGTTACATTCTCTCCCCCTTAGGAATTTCGCCCCCGAAATTCCAAACAAACAAGAACAATCAAAACTATTCTACATGCCTACCATCCATAGCAATCAACAAACCATGCATCCAATTACTAGCCTAGCATGCAGAATTCTAAGACTAGAACAAGTTACAAATTCATTAGATGTCACGATACCTTAGGGCCAAACTTTGAAGAGTTCAGGATAAGCTGCCTTCATCCTCTTTTCCTCCTCCCATGTACAGTCGTTAACATCATCACTCCATTGTATCTTGAGCAACTTGACAACCTTCCTCCTAAGCTGTTTCGTGTCAGTTTCCACAACACGAAGCGGCTTACGAGGTCTTCTAATAACTGGATCAATCTCAAAGTCTTCACAGCTATCAGCAGAAACCACTGTATTCGAGTCGTGCACATACTTCCGTAGATACGATATATGAAAAACATTGTGCACACTCGACATCTTTTCCGGTAACTCCAATTTATAGGCGAGCTTTCCAATTCGCTCGATGATCGAGAATGGTCCAACAAATCTCGGAGTCAACTTTCCTTTCTTCCCGAATCGAATAACATTCTTCAGTGGAGAAACCTTCACGAAAACCATATCGCCTACGTCGAATTCCAAATCCTTATGACGCTTATCGGCATAACTTTTCTGACGGTCTTGGGCTGCCTTCATTCGTCGCCGAATGATCTCTATGCAATCCGAAGTCTGTCGAATCATTTCGGGCCCAAGTATAAGCTTTTCTCCAGTTTCCAACCAATATGTCGGAGAGTTACACGGTCTTCCATACAATGCTTCATACAGTGCCATACCAATACTTGACTGGTAACTGTTATTATATGAAAATTCCACCAAATGAAGATGATCTTCCCATGATCCTCCGAAGTCCAAAACACATGCTCTGAGAAGATCTTCCAAAAATCGGTTGACTCTCTTGGTCTGACCATCTGTTTGGGGATGATAGGCTGTACTCAAACACAACTTGGTTTCCAAAACTTCCTGGAAGCTCTTTCAAAATCCACTAGTGAACAATGGGTCTCGATCACTCACTATACTCTTCGGAATACCATGGAATCAAACTATCCACTTAACATACAACTCAGCCAATTTCGATGCAGTCCTAATTGATCGAACAGGAATGAATCTTGCACTCTTAGTCAAACGATCTACGATTACCCAAATCCCTTCATTTCCTGCCCTGGTTCTAGGTAACCCGTCGATAAAATCCATCGATATTTGCTCCCACTTCCATGTAGGAACTTCTAATGGCTGAAGCAATCCACTCGGCTTCTTCTGCTCGGCTTTTACCAACTGGCAGTTCATGCACTTGGAAATAAAATTTCCAACATCTTTCTTCATACCTTCCCAGTAATAGGTTCTCTTCATATCCCGATACATCTTATTTCCACCTGGATGAATTGTCAACTTCGAGTGATGACTTTCCTTAAGAACTTCATCTCTCAATTCATCTATATCGGGAACAACTAGTCGTCCTTGTTTCCGAAGCCAACCCTCTCGATCGACTTCGAATCCTTTATCCTTCTCTGGGTCTGATCCAGATTCCAAATCTCGAATAATCTTGACAATCTTATCGTCTCGCTTTTGCCTCTCGCCAATTCTTTCCACTAGAGTAGGTCTTATCGATAAGTTTGCCAACATCTCAGGTTCCAATTCACATCTAGGCCTGAAGTCAAATCCAGCTAAATACTCGAGACTCTTCCATTCTGAAAACAATACTCCCAATCCTGCATGTCTTCAGCTTAATGCATCTGCCACTGCGTTACCTTTTCCCAGAGTATAGGCTATACCAAAATCATATGATGCTAAAAACTCTAGCCATCGTTGCTATCGAAGATTCAAATCCTTCTGGGAGAAAAGATACTTCAATGACTTATGATCTGTGAACAACTCGAATCGAACTCCCAATAGGTAATGCTCCACATCTTCAGAGCAAATACAATTTCCGCCAACTCCAAATCATGAGTCGGATAATTCCTTTCATGCGGCTTCAGTTGTCGACTTGCATACGCAACAACTTTATCCTTTTGCATCAGCACTGCTCCAAGTCCAGTTCCACATGCATCGGTGTAAACCACCATCTCATCATTCCCACTTGGAATAGTCAAAACAGAAGCACTTGTCAGTCGCTCTTTCAGGATTCCGAAAGCTTGCTCACACTTAGCTTTCCATCTGAATACTTGATTCTTTTTCGTCAATCCTGTTAACGGTGCAGCTATCTTGGAAAAGTCTTTGATAAACCGACGATAGTATCCTGCTAATCCAAGAAAACTTCTCACATCAGATGCATTCTAAGGTCTAACCCAATCCTGGATTGCTGCCACCTTGGCGGGATCAACCGCTATTCCATTTCCAGAGATAATATGGCCTAAGAACCTCACTTCACTCTTCCAGAAGTGACACTTTGAAACTTAGCCTTCAGCTGATGTTTCCGCAAGATTTCCAAAACAACACGTAAGTGCGTCTTGTGCTCTTCTTCAGTTTTGGAATAAATCAGAATATCATCTACGAACACAAGTACCAACTTGTTCAACTGATCCCTGAATACTCTATTCATAAGATCCACAAAATATGCTGGTGCATTGGTCAATCCAAACGGCATTACCAGCCACTCATAAAAACCGGATGGTGTCCTAAAAGCAGTCTTCGGCACACTATCCTTTGCCACTCTCAACTGGTGAAATCCCGTTGCCAAATCCATCTGAGAAAACACCTTAGCTTCGTGAAGCTGATCAAACAAGTCGTCTATTCTCGGCAATGGATACTTGTTCTTCTTAGTCACTTTATTCAGCTCACGATAATCCACAAACAACCTCAACGATCCATCTGCTTTGGTTGCAAACACAACTGGTGCACCCCATTCGGACACACTACGCCGAATGAATCCTTTCTGTAAAAAGTCATCAACTTGCACCTTCAACTCTTGCTGTTCCTTAGGCGCCATCCTCCTAAGAGGCATCACAACAGGTCTGGCTCCCTCAACTAGATCGATGCGAAACTCGATCTCTCTACGCGGCGGTAACCCTTTGACCTCATCAAAGACATCCTCAAATCCATTCACAATAGGCACCGATGACAGTCCATCCCGTGGAACAACTAGCGAATACATGAAGCTCATGAAGACGCCTTCCTCATGCTTACATCGTATCACAACCTTTCGCCCCTCCACATTCTCGACTGTCACCTCCAGCCTCTTACAATCAACCCTTGCCGCATACTTCCAAAGCCAGTCCATACCCAAAATAATTCCGAACCCCGCAAAGTTCAGAGCAAAACAATCACAAACAAAAGAGCAATCATGACTCGATACGACTAGACCACGGCATACCATACACAAACAAGACGAACCCCCAATTGGATTAGTCACAACCAATGGTCTATCAACAATATCCGGTTTCAAATCCAAACGGCCTACAAGTTCACTACAAACAAAGGAGTGTGACGCCCCAGTATCAAATAACACTCTAACTGGAACACCACATATGGAAAGAGTACCTTGAACCACCACACTCTTTCCTTTCTCTTCCACAGTAGGAGCTTTCGAAGATGATGGAGCAGCCCCCAAAGCATAGACTTGCACAATCTGCTTGTCCTTTCGCGGTTCCGGATAATTCTTCTTGATATGCCCCGGCTTATCATAGTTGTAGCACTTCCCTGGGACCTTAGAATTCTTGCAATCTTTGGAGAGATGACCGTTCTGCTGACAATTGTAGCAGGTCACTTCACCCTTCAGCTTCTTTTTCCGACCATCCTTACCCTGTTGTTGTTTCCTCTTCTTGTTTCCACCCTGTTGTGGTTTAGACCCTTCCTTGGTTACAGCAACAACAGATCCTTCTTTAGGAAACAGATTCTCATGCTGAGAGCTTTCTCCACAAGCTTCTCAAATGGGTCATCCAGATGATCCACCAACTGCCTCCCAAGATAACTGTCCAAGCCTATCACAAACTTCTCATTCTTCTGATATGGAGATTCAATATACGACCGAGCATACTTGGACAAGGCTTCAAACTCAGAAACATACTCAAGAACTGGTCTCCCACCTTGCTTGAGTTCTACAAACTTCTTAAAGAGAACAGATTTCTGAGCTGTAGAAACGAACTTAGCCTCAAATCTAGCTTGGAATTGCTCCCAAGTGATCTCTTCCTCCGGAGTATCAAGGGTGATAGAATTCCACCAATCAGAAGCTCTTCCTTAAAGCTGTCTTGATGCAAGCTTTCTCTTAGTTGCATCCTCAATTCCCAAATCACCAAAAATCCTTCTATAAGCATCAATCCATCTCTGAACTTCAATGGTTGATTCAGTTCCCAAGAAAACCTTTCCTCCAAGAGCAGTATAGTCCTTACACAACTTAGCAAAATCCACTGGTCTTGGGGCTTGAACTTGAACTCCAACATCTACCGATGGCCCCAGAGCTGGCATCCTTCTCATGATCGAAGTCATCATAGCCTCGAACATAGAAGCATAATCAGCAGCCCCCTCAACAGCACGGCCTCCCATAGCAGCTGGTCTCCCTCTTCGACTCATTCCTAATATCTCAAAGAAATGATTAATATACCCTGAGAAACAACTGCATAAGAAGTTCAAATCCTTCTAAGCTACTATATTATATATAGTAATCATCCATCAAAATACAATTATGTCTCTCATACGTAGTTATGTCAGTGAGCGTTGGCTAAAAATCGATTAACCAAAGCTCTGATACAAAATGTGACGACCGCCCATGACTCCCGCACTAAACAAGGGAATGGTGCGCTGAAAGGTGTGCCAGGCAGCCATGGACGATAGTCAGGGATAAAGTAAAACAGCAAACCCTATCGTATTACTCACAGCGCATGGATAAAATACAATAGAAAAGTATACATAGTGAAGCTCCATAGAACAGAATCTCATCATATAAACTCATAATAGTTTGGTACAACAATCTAAAAAGTCAATACATCAAGCCTCACTACATAATAGAATCATTCAAACAGCGGAACATCCAGTACATATAGTAAGAAAAACAATATGCAAAAGCCTCCAGCTCGTCTTCGTCATCAACAGCGTTGGTCACTAAGAACAGCACCTGTCACCTGCTACCTAGTCTGCCCATCCCAAATCAGATATGAACAGCCCAAGGTAATAAGAATTGAACATAAAACCTTGAGTCAAACAAAAGTCCTAGTGAGCAGTAAGTCAACTATCAAACATACCAAAAGAGCATAATGGGTAAAAAGGAATAGGAACCCAACCATCCCATTCGACCTCTTTCTACAGTGATAGCCCCCAGACCCACTAAGCAGAAACAACATAGCAAAACAGACAATTAAAGTAAAGCAATTATCACTCGACCCAAGTTCGATGTTTTCCAAGTACAAACCCCCAAGGCCTAAACCAAGATCTGATAAGCACCCACAAAAACATCGCTCTTGAGACCGAATGACGATACAACCAAACATCCATGACTCTGGCTATCACTGTTATCATTGCTTCGATATCACCGTTAATTGAATGACCGACACATTCTTTCAGCCGTAAGTCAAGGACTAATGGTAACCCCGGTTCTAGACATAACTCTGCACGTCGTCGCAGCCTGTGCCTAGGACTATCGAATCTGCCCAGAGTACTCGACCACCTACCTGTAGTCTTTTAGGAATCTGCCCAGAGTACTCGACCACCTACCTGTAGTCTCTTAGGGCATTCCTATGCACTCTTTCTTTGAGTTTGCTAGAACCTTCAATAACGATGAAATCCAAGCCTTCTAGTCATCCTCCTCGACGACTATTCCCAAACTAGCCCAAGCTGCCTCTCGAGCCCACCATTATCAACGAACTCGAACCATATCACCGAGTTATCAACATGCTTGGGATGATCCCGTCTGGATTAAACCAAGTCTATCTCACATCATGCTTTGCTTCTTCGTATCATAGCAAAGTCCCATCTCAATATCATGCTTTGCCTCATCGCATCATAGCAAAGTCCCATCTCAACATCATCATCAAATCTATCCATATGAGCTTTCTCATCCGCTTCATATGCCATGAGCAGCTTTCCTTATTCAAGAGCCTTTCCACCTAGCTTTTAAATCATCTTCGACCAACTTGTCCAAATCAAATCCATAAATCAACTAATTTCTATCAATCAATCAAATCAATTATTAATCCAAGTAATCAATCATTCACACAAGATCTAAATAAATAGTTATAGCAATAATGGAAATTTCGTAAATAAAGAAGTCCAAATCTAACAGGCATGAATTCTAAGTAATATCTTGATGAATGAACTAGCATAGGTTTACCTGTAATAAAATGGATATCAAAACTTTATGAACGATGGATCTACATGCAGACTTAAGAAAAATGCATGAAATCACAATCTTTAACACACAAACAAGCCATCGATCCAATATACTCCTTTGGGTCCGTGTGAGAGATAACCACCACTCACTGAATCACCTAAACACCTCAAAAGCTACTAACTCCAGATCTGGACAGCAAAGGATCTAGCTCGATCCGACAAGATTTCCCCTCAAACGAAGAAATCTCTCTTCGATGGATGGAGATCTTCAACTTTGGCTCTTGGATCTTTGATTTAGATGGATGGAAGGAAGCACTAGATTAGAGTGGAGAAAAGAAGTGAAGAAGTGTTGTAGTCGAGCTCTTAAAATGGCAGCACTTCTTCGCTTCAAAATCCGGATCCCAAAAATGAAGATAGGCACTTCTATTTATAGGCTGGAAATCCCTTAAGTCGGTCGTCCCCTTGAGTCATCCACGACCTAACCCTTGCCGACCTAACGACCTACGACTCAAGACACCACACGACCTACCGACCTAACACAACACACGGCTCAACAACTAAGCGGCTCAACTGTAATGCCGACCTAACGACTCAACAGTGATGCCGACCCAACTGGTACGTGGCTTAGCGACTTAAGTCTCCCCACGACCTAACAATATACACAACTTACCGACCTAACCAAACACAGGGCCACCCGACTTAACCATAACACGACATAGCCGTCCTAACGACTTAACAATATGGCCGACCTATCCTTAACTCGTTCACGACTTATCTAAACACACAGAGTCTTACGACCTAAGCCACTAACTCTTAGATCGTTCCATCCTTTAGGTCGTCCCTTCCTATGAGTCGGTCCAATACTTAGGTCGTTAACCCCTATAATTCGCTATCTCCCTAAGCCGTTAACTCTTAAGTCGCTATAACTACTGGATCTCAATTCCTATAGGTTGGTCAAATCTATAGGTCGCTCCAATCTCTTAAGTCGGCCAAACATTAAGCCGTTAACACCTAAGTCGGCAACCACTACCACTAACTTCTCTAAGTCGTTCACATGACTTGGGTTGCTCGGCCGACCTAAACTAACATACGACTTAGACTCAGAACGACTTAAGCAATACTAACGACTTAATGGCAACTATTTTACGATTTATCGACACGTAAAATACGGGTCGTTACATCATCACATGCATTGTATATAATTACAAACTAATCTGTATAAAAAAAAACAGTTTACTCACCAGGCATGTAAAAACAAAGAGCAGAGGACATGTTCTTGTTTCCTGGAATTGCACATTTGAATTTTTTTGCTTGGCTGTTGAAGTTGAATTCTTTGCATGCTTGTTAATTGATGATTTATGTGTTGAAACTTGCTGAGTTGATGCTTTGAAGTTTGGAAACTAAAGTACTGGTTTGATTTTCTGTTTACTTTGATTTTCAGGTTTTCCAACTTCTTTCTCCTATTTTTATTTTGTTTTTAATTTTGAAAAGATGAGAAGAAAATGATTTGAGGTAGAAAAGAATTTTTCGAAAATCAAATTTTCTCCCCAAAACACTAATTAGTAAAAAAAATTAGTTTCTAATGAAAAATTTCTTTGCCACTTGTAAATTCAAATCACCTTTAGCTTACGCATGTTTAAATCTATTGTTATCATTTTACAAATGTCAAAAGCTAGCTTATATTGTTCACAAGTGTTAACTTTCTTTTTATTAATTCATTTAAGTTATATATGTATTTATGAAGTATATTTATGTGTATAAGAAATGTTTGTCTTCTTTATAAATAAGCTTTTAAATTCTAATAAATATACAAGTGTGATATTTTGTAAATATTTGTTTATAAATAGCTTATGTTTTTAAATCAAATAAATGTATTATATGTTTTCCTTTAAATTGTGTGATATGAATTTGTATTTATATTTATGTAAATGTGAATTTAGTAATTTATTTATATATTACTTATGTTTACAAACTATTCTAGTTTAAGAGATGTTTTAAAAAGAAAGCTTATTTAAAACTATATATATATATATATATATATATATATATATTTACAACCATTTAATTTAATCACTTTTAAAAGAAAACAAAATAAAACTTTGATCAAATCTTATTTAAACTATCACATTTTAAAAATAAATAATTATCTTATACTTTGAAAATATAGAATTAACCTTAAATTAGCTTTTGAAATATATTAAATTTAAAACAAAGCTTCAAATTACAATATATATATATATATATTATAATTTGAAAACATATTTCAATTATTAAATTTTAACCAAAGCTTCCTATTATAATGTATATACATACATATATATATTATCAATAGATTATATTCAATTTCAAAACAACTTCAAATTATAACATATACATACATATATATTATAATTTGAAAATACATCTTTTATTTAACAAAAGACCTCCTGTCTACAATATATATACCAAATATATATATATATATATATATTATAAATAGAATATAAATTTTATTAGCTTTGAAAGATAAATCTTATCAATTTTAAATTGTTAGAAAGATATTGACCAATATTGCCAGATTAAACATTTTATTAACCTTCAAAAGATTAAATTTACCAATTTAAATTAAAATTATAAAGGAAAATTATCAAATCAATTTAATTATTAATACAGATTATTAAATTGATATTGCCCAAAATTCCAGGTCGTCACACTAGGTCTAATGGAGATACAGTTGTATTATCTTGTTTGGAAGTTCGACCAGTGATGATCGAAAGGATTACTTCTAAGTAAGAAGAGGATCCAGTGTTAACTGAACGGATCGGTAAGTTTAGAGAAGGAACCAAGAGCGACGACTTGAAAAATTACAGTCTTGACCAGAATGGGTGGTTGAGAAAGAAAGGGAGATTATGTGTTTCGAGTGTAGGAAATATACGGAAAGAAGTCTTAGAGGAATGCCATTGTTTGAAGTTTTCTATTCATCCAAGAGGTACTAAAATGTAACAGGATATTACGAGGAGTTTCTTTCTAGAAAGGTATGAAGCGGGATACTGGTTTGTGCGTAAAACAGTGCTTGATTTGCCAACAGGAAAAGGCCAGAAGCCAAGTGGATTGCATCAGTCGTTAAAGATTCCAGTAGGGATGTAGGATGCGATATCTATGGATTTCACTGATGGGTTGCCAAGGTCAAATAGAGGAAATGAAAGTATATGGGTCATAGTTGATGATTGACCAAGAGTGCCCATTTCATTCCGGTTAAGTCAACCAGAGCAACACCTGTATTAGCGAAGTAGTTTATGAAGAACGTGGTTAGACTGCATTCCTAGTAGCATAGTTAGTGATAGAAATTCCTTATTCGCTAGAGAATTCTAGAAGAGTCTACAGGAAGTTTTGGGAACCAAGCCCAAGATGAGTATCGATTACCATCCACAGATAGATGGGCAAGTCGAAAGAGTTAACAAATCTTGCAGGATTTGTTAAGAGCTTGTGTTCTGGATTTCGAGGGATCATGGGAAGACCATCTGCATTTAGTCGAGTTTTCGTATAATAACAGTTATCAGACTAGTATTGGGATGGTGCCATTTGAAGCTTTGTATGGAAGGCTATGAAAATTTTCTATTTGTTGATTAGAGACCGAGGATAGATTGGTTCTTGGTCCAAATTTGGTTAGATAAGTTGCAAAAAAGATTAAGATCATTCGGGCTAGAATGAAGGAGGCTAAATCTAGGCAGAAAAGTTATGCAGATAAGAGATGGAAAGATTTAGTGTTCTCAGATAGAGATCAGGTTTTTGTCAAGTGTCACATATAAAGGGGGTGATTAGATTTGAAAAGTCAAGAAAGTTAGCACTGAGATTCATTGGACCTTTTCCTATTATTGAGAGGATCGAGAAACTCGTATATAGAGTTGAGTTACTAAGCAATTTGGCCAGAGTCCATGACGTTTTCCATGTTTCTCATCTTAAAAAGTGTGTTAGAGACCCGGAAACTGCTATTGCACCAACTGTGCTAGATGACTTAGTGGTAACCAAACTTGACCATAGTTAGAAAACCAGTTGGTAAAGTTGCAAGAGATGAGAAAAGGCTTAGAACCAAGACGGTCAGATTGGTCAAGGTCCAGTGTGAAAGTGTGCTATGGATCGTGTAATATGGACATACAATAATACAGAGTACAGTGATGATAGCTATACAGTAAATAGTGTGGAATATAAAAGCAGTATAATAAAAATGACACCAGAGATTTTTATACTGGTTCGGAGCTCCGTCCTACATCCAGTCCCAGACTCCTTTTGGAATTTCACTAAAATAAAAACCCTCACTTAACCCGGAGGAACATGTCTATACAACCCCTAACCAGCAGAACAGGACCTGAGCAGCAGAACAGGATTTTGCCTCAGCAGCCGAAGAGGACTTCACAAGCCTGAGCATCATAACAGGACTTCAACAAATACAAAATATTGTATGACTTTTTTGTGTTCTGATAACACGGATAAGTCTGTTTATAGTACACCCTTCCTATGATCTTCTCCTCGAGTATAAATATATATATTTGAAGTTTATGAAGAATAGAGTATTTATAGATGTTAAAAAGCAGCGACTATTGGTGAACAGTTATGGTTGAAGTGTTGCGTCCAAATCTTTTTGTAGAGATTCGTAACTCTTCACAAATAGTCGTGTCTTTTCAGAAAATAGCTGTTGTAGAAATTCAGTCAACTGAACCTCTGGGTCAGTCGACTGGATATTCAAATGTATTTTTTTAATACATATTTGTTTATTAATGCACCTGTGCATGTTGCACAGAAATTGACAGGTCAGTCGACTGACCTACCAGGTCAGTCGGCTGACCTTTCTGTGCAATTTGCATAGTTTTCCCAAGTTTAAATATATATATATATATATATATATAATTTTAAAGTAAAAAATTACAATATGTATGTATAAATCATAAGGAAGATTATATATAACCTAATATATACGTTAAACGAGGAGTGATCTTAACAAAATTGACTTAGGACTCAAAACAAGATAATATAAAAAATGGTGCACTGATTTAGATGTTTTGTCTCCATGTAGTATATATTCTATTTTTATCGTAATAATTGTCAAATCTGTATGTTGTAGTGACAACTTTTTGTCATGAATCAAATCCAAATCTCAACATTCTCCTCCTTTTTGATTGATGATAAACTGTAAATAAATATAGATTTTGATTGTATATATAATATAAATACTTACTCCCCCTGAATCTTTGACGATCTATATCTTGCATTCTTAATGTTAGTGATAATATTTCTCCCCCTTTGTCATCGACAAAAAGAATAAAGAATATAAAAGTATGATGTTTAGATAGATATTATGAAGGAAACGAACATCCATACATTACAATATCACAAACAAGAGTTTTTGAAAATAATACGATAGTCCATGTATAACTTTCGAATTCACCTCCGTGATCACTTCTGATATTTTTAATTTTAGTACCTTTTAAATTTTGAATTCGTTTAACAAATGTTTTGAAATTTTCAAATGTATTGCTTTTATTTTTTCATAAAGACAGTTCATGTATATCTAGAAAAATCATCAACTATTACAAATACGTATTTATTGTGATTTATGGATTGAACTTGGGTAGGTCCAAATAAATCCATATAAAGTAATTTAAGTGGTTGTAATGTTGAAATGACTTTCTTAGATTTAAACGAAGATTTAGTTAATTTACCTAATTGGCATGCGTCACATATATTATTAACTTTAAAACACATATTTGGTATCCTTTTACGATATTATTTGTAGAAATATTATTTATAGTTTTGAAATTGATATGACAAAATCGTTTGTGCCATATCCAGGGATCATTTTCTTTGGCTATTGAACACATGTCTGAGCTATGATTAACTTTCATATTCAGAATGTAAATGATATTATCTCTATTTCGTTCGAAAATAAGATTCTAATTTTGATCGAAGATACTACATTTATTTTCAGAGAAGGATATTTTAAAACCTTTATAGTATAGTTGACTTATACTTAATTATGTTTTATATTCTTAACTAATAAAACGTTTGTAATAAGAGGTAAATTAGATGTACCGTAATTGCTCACATCGCCTTTGCCGATGATATAGCCCTTGGAGTTATCTCCAAAAGTGACAGAACCTCCGTCTAAGTATGTAATGTTTGTCAGCATATCTTTGTCTCATGTCATGTGTTTTGAGCAACCACTGTCGAGTATCCATTTTCCTCTCTTCTTAAGTGGGACCTAGAAAAAATATGAGGTAATGTTGGTACCCACTTTTTTAATAGGGTCCTAAGAGTTAAATCTTAGGAAACCAAACCCAAGAGGGTTTAGTATCCCTTTTATAGATATAATTATTATTATTATGAACGTTTTCTATGAATGATCTAATATACTTATTCGTTATTAACTTATTATTAGTTTTAGGAAACCATATATTGATAGTTTTAGAAACTAGTCTTTTTGAAGATATGGGTGTTTTATTATAATTAACATTGTTTACATTACTAGATTGTGAATTCTTGACCTTCTTCTTATAACCTAAACTATTTTTCTTGTTAACATGTTGTGAGTTTTCAATAATTCTAGATAAATTTTCTCTTTCTTTATTAAAATTTGAAACGTTTTTAGTGATTCCTTCTAGTTTGGTCTTTAGACTTGAATTTTCTAATTCTACCATTTTAATATTAGTTTTTAAATCATGATTTTCAGAAACAAGAACATCATTCTTTTCTTTTTGAGTTTCAATTTCTTGACTCAATAATATCAGTTGAGAATTAATATTTGAAAGCGATTCTTGAGTTTTCTCAAGTTCTTCTTCCAATATTTGCTTCTCGTTTTTAAGCATATCTCTTTCAAATTCTGCTTTGTTCTGATTTTTAGCAGCCTCTTTATATTTTCTTTTGAGACTTTTTAAAGCATCTAACAATTCTGAGTTTATCTCTATCATATCATCAAAAGTAAAATCACTAACCTCATTATCTTTGGCATAAAGCATACATTGGCTTGTTCATTATCGCTATCACTCTCACTTCAGAAGAAGAAGAGTCTGAATCATCCCATGTAACTGAAAAAGCTTTTCTTCTGAATTTGTCCTTCCTTTTATTACGATATTCTTTCTTTTAATCTGGACAGTCCTTCTGAATATGCCCCTTTTGTGACAGTTAAAGCACTCCAGAACAGATGAAGATGATGGTTTATTGCTGTTTGAGCTTCTCTTGTCATTATTTCTGTTTCCTTTTCTATACTTCAAGAATTTCTTAAGGTTTTTGGCAATAAAGGCTAGGTCGTCTTTGTCAAAATCTGATTCTTCTTATTCTGCATGGAATGCTATATTCTTTTTATCTTGAGCTTGAACTCATTTAGCCTGCAAATTTACTTCATAGGACATTAGATTTCCTATTAACTCTTCCGGAGGTATTTTGCAAATATTGTTCGCTTCTTCAGCAGCGAGAACTTTTCTTTTCCATTCTTCCGTTAAAGAGTTAAGGATTTTGGATACAATATCAAAATCTGAATATATTTTTCCTAGTCCTACTAATGAATGGTAGATATCCTGAAATCTTGAATACATATCATTTATAGAATCATTTTCTTTCATCCTAAAGTTTTGAAACTGATTTTTGAGCATGGATATTTTGCTTTGTTTGACCTTATTAGTTCCTTTATGTGTAACTTTGAGTGTACGCCATATTTCATATGCAGTATTGCACATGCTAACATGGTTAAACTCATTTTTATCTAAGGCACAAAACAACATATTCATGGCTTTTGCATTTGTTGTGGCATCTACTTTCTGTGTATTTTTCCAAGTAGAATACTCTTTAGTAGAATAATATATTCTGTCTGAGTTATATTCCGTGAATCAAAACCATGTGCTTGCATATATATTCTCATTCGTGTGGCCCAAAAATTATAATTCATGCCATTAAATAGTGGTGGACGTGTAGTGGATTGTCCTTCAATGAAGCTAGTGTTAATGCAAGTGCTAGTGTTAGTTTCCATATTATTAGATTATCAAATAACTGTGTTATGGTTGTATGATGACCTTGCTCTGATACCAAATGAAAGTGTACTATGGATCGTGTAATATGGATATACGATAATACAGAGTATAGTGATGACAGCTATACAGTAAATAGTGCGGAATATAAAAGCAGTAGAATAAAAATGGCACCAGAGATTTTTATACTGGTTCGGAGCTCCGTCCTACATCCAGTCCCAAACTCCTTTTGGAATTTCATTAAAACAATAACCCTCACGTAACCTGGAGAACAGGTCTATACAACCCCTGAGAAGCAGAACATGACCTGAGCAGCGGAACAGGATTGCGCCTCAGCAGCTGAAGAGGACTTCACACGCCTGAGCGGCAGAACAGGACTTTAACAAATACAAAATATTTTTTGACTTTTATGTGTTCTGATAACACGGATAAGTCTGTTTATAGTACACCCTTCCTATGATCTTCTCTTCGAGTATAAATATATATATTTGAAGTTTATGAAGAATAGAAAGGAATAGTATTGCTTTAATGCAGAATATTTGAAAGTATAGTTGCAAGGAGATTCAAGACAGCTGGAGAAGAAAGATAAGAAAATTCGGTAGTTTGGAATCAAGTTAGAGTATGTATTTATAGATGTTAAAAAGTAGCGACTGTTGAAGAAGAGTTCCAGTTGAATTGTTACATCCAAATCTTTTTGTAGAGATTCGTAACTCTTCATAAATAGTCATGTCTTTTCAAAAAATAGCTTTGTAGAAATTTAGTCAACTGAACCTCTGGGTCAGTCGACTAGATATTCAAATGTATTTTTTAATATATATTTGTTTATTTGTGCACCTGTGCATTTGCACAGAAAATGACAGGTCAGTCGACTGACCTACCAGGTCAATCGACTGACTTTGTGATTTCTGTGCAATTTGCACAGTTTTCCCAGGTTTATATATATATATATATATATATATATATATATATATATATATATATATATTACATGATTTTAAAGAGAAAACTTTGACAATATATATATATATATATGTATGTATGTATGTATATGTATAAATCATTGGGAAGATTATATATAAGCTAATATATACGTTAAACAAGGAGAGATCTTAACAAAATTGACTTAAGACTCAAAACAAGATAATATAAAAATCGATGCACTGATTTTGATGTCTTGTCTCCATGCAATATATATTCTCTTTTTGTCGTAACAGTCATCAAATCTGTATGTTGTAGTGATAGCTTTGTGTCATGAATCATAACTAAGTCTCAACACAGTGGAGTGACGATGATAGGGACGGTACTTAGGAAGTTGAGAACATGATTAGAGATGCTTATCCTTATTTTTTTTAATAGTATATTTTACCTTCATTGATTGTTGTGTGCCTTATCGTAATTTCGGGGAGGAAATTCGTTTAGGAAGGGAATCTGTAACATCCATATTTTTTATAATATTATTTAGGATATTTATTATCTAAATTAAATTAAATAATGTGTTGATTGGGGGATTGAGATTTGATTTAATTAAGGGGTAGCCGTGTCATTTAAATAATAAAGTAAAAGAAGAGTTTAAAATGAAATATAGAAGGGCTAAAATGGGAAAGAGGCCATTCCTGTACCTTTCTCCCTTAGCCGTGTAATGTATACACGTTCATTTCATTCTCAAATTTTTATAAGCTAAGGCCAGCAACCATTAACAAGGGAAAGAGAAAGAGAGATAAAGGGGAAGTTTAATCAACATCAAATTCATTCAAATCTCATATCTTTAATCACTAAAGCTAAGGTGAATAATGTTACATCTCTCAATTGTTTTTTCGGTTTTAAGGGGAAATCCAAAATGTTTTGCTATGTTTTTGAATGATGGAAGGATTATATATACTAATTGATGATTTATACATCTTCATATTGATTTTATGATATGTTATGATATGAAAACCCTATTAAACGATATTTAAATGCCTTAGAAATTTTTATATGGACCAGAAATAATATTTTGGATATGGGTTTCACTTTTTAGAAATTTTTTGAATTTTTGTGGATTTTATGTGAATTTTCAAGTAAAGAAAATGTTATTTTGGGTTAAAAATTATTTACGGTTAACTAATAAAAGATATGGGTCTAAAATTTTTACAGGTTAGAAAACATAATAAAAGAGATTTTTTAGGATTTTTATAGATTTTTCCTAAGTGTTTTAATGGATATATAAAATTATTTGGTATGGGACTTATATGTTTTATATATTTATAAAAGGAGAAGGGGCTCTTTGCAAATAATTCAAATTTGTTATTTCTGGAAATTGGCAGCACTTTTGAAAATGTACAATGGCAACCAAATTAGATTTGGACAATCAAGGCAGGTTATGTACAAAAGAAATAGTTTTAAAGTACAAATAAACATGTTTTTCACTGTTTCGAAGCTTTCAACACAGGGTTCCGCCTCCTTACCTTCGCCTTCGAAATTATCGAAACCAATGCATATGGTATTAGTTAACCGGTACATAGTGAATTGGATGTAGTTGGAAGGTATAGAGTCAAAACCAGGGGTTCTGAGGGGTTGAGGCATTGCTTTGCTCTTAAAAGAAAATGCGCCTACTTCCTTTGGACTGAGAAGCTTTCCACTTGATTGGCTTTCGACTAAGTCAAATGGATTTAAAAAAATGGTTTTGATTGGGCTGCGCCTTTGTTTTTAAATGATTGATTTTGGCTAAGTCGAACCTTTTGCTGCCGCCAATTTGCCTTTCGACCCAGAGGGTTTCAAAGGGGTTACTTTGTTTTCTAAAATTTAGCTACTTCCCTAATGCTTTCGAAGGGATGGTTTCGACACCATCACTTCTATACTTAGGAATGCTTTAGAAAGGTAGGCTTTCGACATAAATGGTTTTAATAACCCTTTCACTCAATTGAAGTATAACCCAAAAGGTTTCAAAAGAGATTATTTGAATGATTTTGAAAAGAAATGCTTTTGTGTTGAAGGCATAATCCAAATGGTTTCGACCGAGATTGTTTTGAAAGGTTTCCACATGTTTTTAATTGAACCCAAAGGTTATCGAAAGGTTTAGATTCGATGCTTTCAAATGGTTTTAAAGTAAGGTTACGAAGGGGTGGTTCTCCAATGGTTTCAAAGGAGTGGAAAGGTATGGTTTTCTGGTTGTTTTGAAAGAATAAAAGGAATGGTTTTCCAAGGGTTTCATAAGGCAATGTTTAAAGGATTTTAAAGAAAGATGTCTAAGGTTTTAAAGCTTTCGAAAGGAAGATATTTCAGAGATTTTGAAATGGTTTTGAGAATGGTTTTGAAAGGAAGGTTTTGGCCTTTCGACCTAGATAAAAGAAATGGTTTTACTTGGTTTAGAAAGGTGTGCTTTCAATGGTTTCGAAAGTGGTACTTTCAATAGATTCGAAAGGTGGACTTTCAAAGGTTAAATGTTTTCATCAACTATGATTTGAGTAAAGTATATATATATATAACATGGCAAGGTGATTTTGAGTAAAGCATAGAATATATAAATTTTCCTTGTTTAAGTTTGATTTAAAAGTTTTAAATCGCTTTGAAAAGGTTTTCAAAAAAAATAATAAGAAAGGATCCCTAAGTAAAATGACTTAGATCTTAGAATACCAGATGGGACCGATATAGGGTCATGCCCTGTACATTAGCTTTTAGTCGTAGCTAATTTTGTCTAAAATTCCAGTGTGTAGGTCTTTGTCGAAGGTAAGACTAAAATTATGAATACACATAGAAAGGAATATGTGTTTGTATATAAATAGGTTATTGGTGAGCCTATAAAACCATTAGGATCGGGTGACTCTAGAAGATGATCACTGGATAGACTGTCTAGAAGAGAAGTATTTAACAAATAGTTAAGGACAGAATGTCTAGAAGAAGATGAGTGTCTAATAGATGTTAGATAAATTTTGATATGTTTTATGGTAGGCTAGAGTCAGCCAAAGGTTAATAGTTAGTCAAGCAAAACTATAATTTTTAAACAGATAGTTAATTTATTACCCGATATATATGTTTACATAATGATGCATTACACATTTACTCACACTTAACATAAAATAACAGAGATGAACAGTATTACTCACACCAGGCTTTATGTCTGACTTGAAGTTTTTATTTCGCCTTAAACTCTAGGGTGCTCCAAATTGATTTGAGTGGTTTGAGGGTTGAGGTTTTCTGGTTTTTTGAAATTTTGGCGAATAAATCTTCCGGAGAAGAGCAGGTGGCTGAAAGATAGCTAATTAGGAGTACATATTATTTTGTTTATTTCTGTTGGGTGTTAAGTCAGATATGATTATATTGTTTGATTATCCAAGGGGCATCGTCATATGTCGCCTTTATTGTTGTAGATTATATTTCTTCACTGCTTGGGAAACTTTAAGGGATTTTGTAACATGGATATGAATTTGTTTGAAATGTAATTAGTGAAATGTTATTTTTTTTAATCTGTGATTTTTTTCATATATAAGTGCTTCTGATACTATGGATACCATTAGCATTACCGTATTTTGTCACCCGAAGTTAATACTATAGATGACTGCAGCATCTGTAGCGCTTAGCTTCTGGCCTCTAGATATAGGATGTTACAACTTAGTATCAGAGCATGGTTTATGAAAAACTTTAAACTAAAATGGTTTTCAAAACATAATCCTAAGGAATTAGAGTAAGAATGGGTTATGGGATAACGCAATAGTAACATATTTTTCATATATAAGTATACGCTTTATCTCTTGTCCCTATTAGGGTATTTTCTATATCTCCTAAGGTTTGAATATAGATATGGAAGGTAGAAGGGGAAGAGTTAAACCACGAGGGGAAGGCACCAATGGTAATGCCAGGCCTAATGTGAGAAGAGGTCAAGGTCGGGCACAAGCAGAGAATATGGGTGTTGGAGTCCCACAAGTTGGAATGGAAGCTATGTATCAGTTCTGCCTAAACATGGTACAAGTAGTTACCGCTACTAGAGTAGTAGGAGAAGGAGTTCCGAGAGCTTCGTTTGTCAATGATTGTACCAAGCTAAGTGGAGATAACACCAAGCTTGAAGGGAAGCCGTTTATTGGAACGGAAGATACCATTGAGGGGGAAAACTGGTTGTTGCACTGTGAAAGGATTTTTGCAGACTTAAGGCTCAATAATGAGAAGAAGAGTAGGTTGACATCTAGACAGCTTCAAGGGGCTGCTTTTTTGTTGGAATAGTGTGACTGTAGCAGTAGATGAGGAGACTATGACATGGGTAGAGTTTAAAAGGAGGTTACAAGAGAGGTTCATGTCAGTTATGGCGCAGCCTGTTTTGACTAGGAAGTTTGCTGAGCTAGAACAAGGAGAGATGACTGTTCTCGAGTATGCCAATAGGTTTGAAGAGTTAGCCAGATATGGTTATGCTGCTTTTGATACCGTAAAGAAGCGTAATGAGAAGTTCATTGGGGGATTGAAGCCTGAGTTGGTCAGGGCTACATTACCACGTGTTAGAGAGATCCCTATGATGTGATTATGCAGATGGCTTTGAGGCACGAGGAGATGCTTGCATGATAGGAGAAAAATAAGGTGAAAGAAGTCCAGGTTGGGCAGGGCCAGAAGAGGAAGTTCTTTCACAAGAAGAGTACTCAGCAGGGTGGAGCAGCCAAGAAAGGGAAGTATGAGGTGGTTTGTTTCAAGAGCAACAAGAAAGGTCATTTCACCAATGAATGTCATTCAAGAAAGCCTAATGAACTGATCGAAAAGAAGAACATCAGGTGCTTAAACTACGATTAGATAGGCTATTATAAGAACCAGAGCAAGGAGCCTGCTAAGTATAGAAAGGGCAAAGTGAATGCAGTGAGGCCTGCTACATCGAAGCCAACAACTCAAGAAAAGGAAAGGCAACTTTGGGAGGTACGCTTCAGATTGATGGTATATTTGTTAGCGTTCTATTTGATACTGGTGCATCACATTATTTTATATCTAGATGTTTGATATATACTCTTAACCTAAAACACACATATTTAGTACTTCCTTACGGGTTGTGAATCCAATAGGAGGATATGAAATTCTACGGTTGAGATGTGACTAGTTAGAGTTTGACTTGTTAGGTCATTCTTTTATTTGCAGTTGCATTTGTTTGATTTTGTGAGGTTCCAGATTATTCTTGAGATGGACTGGTCAAGTGAATATGATAATAGGATATTTTTCCATGATAGGAAAATATCTTTTAGACACCCAAATTGTAGCTACAGGATTGTTTATGTGGTAGAAGGTTCTTGCAGTGAGATGTATGCCTTGTTGGGTGCTATGGAGTTGGATGATGAGTCGAGTCGAGTTTTCATGGTTAGAGAATTCGCAGATGTGTTTAAGTCTGTAGTAGGATTGCCATCGAAACGTGCCATCGAATTTCAGACAGATTTGGTTCTGGGAGTAGAGATAGTGAGTGGGCGCCAACCAGGATGACCCCTTCAGAGATAGGGAGTTGAAAGTGCAGCTGGTTGATTTAGAAGGCAAGAGTTTTATCAGGCCTAGTAATTCGCCTTGGGGAGCAGCAATAGTGTTTGCTAAGAAGCCAGACAGATCGTTGAGGCTTTATATTGATTATTGTAAGTTGAATGAGAGGAAAATAAAGAATCGATATCCATTGTCTAGAATTGATATTTGTTCGACTAGTTGAGTTGACCTAAGGTATTCTCGCAGTTGGATTTGGTGACAGGTTTCCATCAGCTCGGAGTACAAAAGGATAGTATGCCTTTGACGGCATTTAGGATCAGATATGGGTCGTATGAATGGTTTAGTTATGCCGTCTAGACTGAATAATGCACCAGCTTTCTTTAGGATTTAATGAACCGGATTTTCCGAGAGCACTTGGATAGATTCGTATTAGTTTTCATAGATGATTTCTTGATATACTCTAAGGATGAAAGAGAGCATGAAGTTCAACTTAGAGTGGTGCTTGAGATGATGAGGCAACATCAAATGAAAGTGAAGTTTTCGAAGTGTCAATTCTGGAAGAAGGAAGTGAAGTGTCTTAGTCGTGCAGTCTCAGAGGAAGGATTGCCAGTAGATCGGACTAAGATTGAAGCGGTGAATAGTTGGAAGAGACCCGAGATGTTGACGGAGATAAAGAGTTTCATTGTGTTGGCTGGTTGTTATCGGAGGTTCATAAGGGATTTTTCATGGATAACGACACCGATGACCAAGCTAACGAGAAAGGTCTAAAGTTTGTGTGGACCGATAAGTGTGTGGAAGTATTCTAGAGTTTGAAACACTTATTAACCCATGCGCCTTTGTTTGTTGTTCCAGAAGGGAATCAGGAATTGGTGGTTTATACCAATGCATGTGGAAAAGGATTAGGAGATGTGATGATGCAAAGGGGTAAAGTGATTGCCTATGCTTTCAGATAGCTTAGACCGCATGAGGTCAAATATCCGACGCAAGATCTAGAATTGGCTTTAGTTATTTTTCCTTTGAAGTTGTGAAGACATTACCTGTTGGGAGAGAGTTTTGAGTTATACACAGATCCTAAGTCACTGAAGTTTGTGTTCTCTTAGAAGGAGTTGAACATAAGACAACAGAGATGGTTAGATTTTATTGACGCTTATGATTTAGGGATTGAATATACACTGGGGAAAGGCAGCAAGGTTGTAGATGCGCTTAGCGGGAAACATCAAAATGTAGTGTTGGCGATGATTGCTAAGTGGAAAGATTTGGAAGCATTAGCAGATTGTAGAGTGCAGTGGAGATCCCAGGCTGGGTCTAGTGGAGATACAGTTGTATTATCTTATTTGGAAGTTCAACCAGTGATGATTGAAAGAATTGCTTCTAAGAAAGAAGAGGATCCAGCGTTAGCTGAATGGATCGGGAAGTTAGGGGAAGGAACTAAGAGCTATGAGTTGAAAGATTTTAGTCTTGACCGGTTTGGGTGGTTGAGAAAGAAAGGGAGATCATGTGTTTCGAGTGTAGGAAACATATGGAAAGAAGTCTTTAAGAAATGACATTGTTCGAAGTTTTCTATTCATCAAAGAGGTACTAAGATGTATCAGGATATGAGGAGGAGTTTCTTATGGGAAGCTATGAATCAGGATATTGGTTTTTGTGTAAAACAGTGCTTGATTTGCCAGCAGGCAAAATCCAAACACCAAAAGCCAAATGGATTACTTCTGCGCTAGAGATTCCAGTATGGAAGTGGGATTTGATATTTGTGGATTTCATTGATGGGTTTCCAAGGTCAAACAAAGGAAATGAAAGCATATGGCTCATAGTGGACAAACTGACCAAGAGTGCCCATTTCATTCCAGTTAAGTCAACCAGAATGGCACCCGTTTTAGCGAAGTTGTTCACGAAGAATGTGGTTAGACTATATGAAATTCCTAGTAGTATAGTTAGTGATAGAGATTCCTTATTCACTAACGAATTCTAGAAGAGTCTATAGGAATTTATGGGAACCAAGCTCAAGATGAGTATCTCTTAGCATCCGCAAATAGAAGGGCAAGCAGAAAGAGTTAACAAAATCTTGGAGTATTTGTTAAGGGCTTGTGTTCTGGATTTCTAAGGATCATAGGAAGACCATCTGCATTTAGTCGAGTTTTCGTATAATAGTAGTTATTTGACTGGTATTGGGATGGCATCGTTTGAAGCTTCGTACGGAAGGCCTTGCAAATCCCTCGTATGTTGGTTAGAGACCAGGGATTGTTTGGTATTTGTTCTATATTTGGTTAGAGAAGCTGCAAAAAAGATTGAGGTCATTCGAGCTAGAATGAAGGAGGCTCGGTCTAGGTAGAGAAGTTATGTAGATAAGAGATGGAAAGATTTAGAGTTCTCAGTCGGAGACCAAGTTTTCATCAAAGTGTCACCTATAAAGGGGGTGATTAGATTTGGGAAATTAGGAAAGTTAGCACCAAGATTCGTTGGATCTTTTCCAATTGTTGAGAGGATCAGGAAACTCACGTATAGAGTTGAGTTACCGAGCTATTTGGCAGGAGTCCACGATATTTTCAATCTTTCTCATCTCAGAAAGTGTGTTAGAGACCAGGAAACTGCTATTGCACCGACTGTGCTAGATGACTTAGTGGTAGAACCAGACTTGACCATAGTTAGAAAACCAGTTGGTATAGTTGCAAGAGATGAGAAGAGGCTTAGAACCAAGACAGCCAGATTGGTCAAGGTCTAGTGGAGTGACGATGACAGGGACTGTACTTGGGAAGTAGAAGCAGGATTAGAGATGTTGATCCTGACTTGTTTGATGTTATGTTTTGCCTTCATTGATTGTTGTGTACCTTATCATAATTTCGGGGACGAAATTATTTAAGGAGGGGAGTCTATAACACCCCATATTTTTGATAGCATTAATGAGGATATTTAGTCAGCTAAATTAAATAAAATAATGTGGTTATTAGGGGATTGAGATTTGATTTAATTAAGGGATAGCTATGCCATTTAAACAATGAAGTAAAAGAAGAGTGTAACATGAAATATAGGAGTGGTAAAATAGGAAAGAGGTCATTCATATACCTTTATCCCTTGGCCATGTAATGTATACACGTTCATTTCATTCTCAAATTTTTATAAGCTAAGGCCGGCCACCATTAATAAGGGAAAGAGAAAGAAAGATAAAGGAGAAGCTTAATCAACGTCAAATTCATTCAAATCGCATATCCTTAATCACTAAACCTAAGGTAAATAATGTTTACATCTCTCAATCGTTTTGTGTTCGGTTTTAAGGAGAAATCCGAGATGTTTTGCAATGTTTTGCCATGCTTTTGAATGATGGAATGATTATATATATTTGTTGATGATTTATACGTTTTCATATTGATTTTATGACATGTTTTGATATGAAAACCCTACTAAATGACATCAAAATGTCTTGCGAATTTTTATATAGACTAGAAATAATATTTTGGAGATGGGTTTCAATTTTCAGAGGTTTCTGAATTTTATGGATTTTATGCGAATTTTCTAGTAAAGAAAATGTTATTTTGGGTTATAAATTATTTACGGTTAAATAATAAAAAAATATGGGTCTGAAGTTTTTATATGTTGGAAAACATATTAAAAGAGATTTTCTAGAATTTTTGTAGATTTTTCCTAAGTGTTTTAATGGATATAGAAAATAATTTAAGGTATGAGACTTAAATTTTTTACATATTTATAAAAGGGGAAGGGGCTCTTTGCGAATAATTTAAATTTGTTATTTCTAGAAATTAGCAGCACTTTTGAAAAGGTACAGTGGCAACAAATCAGATTTAGACAAACAAGGCAGGTTAGGTAAAAAAGAAATAGTTTTAAAGTACAAATAAACATGTTTTCACCGTTTTGAAGCTTTTGGCACCAGGTTCCGCCTCCTTACCTTCGCCTCTGACACTGTTGAAACCAATGCACACGATATCCATAAACTAGTACATAATGAATTGTATGTAGGCAAAAGGTACAGAGTCGAAACAAGGGGTTGAGGCATTGCTTTGCTTTTAAAAGAAAATGTGCCTACTTGTTTTCGACTGAGAAGCTTTCGACTTAGTTGGCTTTCGACTGGGTCAAATGGATTTAAAGGAAATGTTTTTGATTGGGTTGCGCCTTTTTTTCAAATGATTGTTTTTGACTAAGTCGAAACCTTTTGCTACCGCCTTTTTGCCTTTCGACCTAGAGGATTTCGAAAGGTTTACATTGTTTTCTAAAATTTGGCCACTTCTCCAATGCTTTCGAAGGGATGGTTTCGACCCCATCACTTCTATACTTAGGAATGCTTTTGAAAGGTAGGCTTTCGACATAAATGGTTTTAATGACCCTTTTACTCAATTGAAGTATAACCCAAATAGTTTCGAAAGATATAATTTAATGGATTTCGAAAAGAAGTTCTTTCGACTTTAATGGGTTTATGATCCATCGCCATACTTAAAGTCATAATCCAATTGGTTTCGACCGAGACGGTTTCAAAAGGTTTCCATATGTCTTAAATTGAACCCAAAGGCTATCGAAAGGTTTAGATTTGATGCTTTCGAAAGATTTTAAAGTAAGGTTTCGAAGGGGTAGTTCCCCAAAGGTTTCGAAGGAGTCGAAAGGTATGATTTTCTGGTTGTTTCGAAAGAATAAGAAGGAAAGGTTTTCCATGGGTTTCGAAAGAAATAGTTAAAGGATTTAAAAGAAAGATGTCTGAGGTTTCAAAGCTTTCGAAAGGAAGGTTTTACAGAGGTTTCGAAAGGGTTCTGAGAATGGTTTTAAAAGGAAGGTTTTGGCCTTTCGGCATAGATAAAAGAAAGGGTTTTACTTGGTTTAGAAAAGGATACTTTCAATGGTTTCGAAAGGGGAACTTTCAGTAGATTCGAAAGGGGGACTTTCAGAGGTTAAATGTTTTCATCAACTATGATTTGAGTAAAGTATATATATAATATAGCAAGGTGATTTTGAGCAAAGTATAGAATATATAAAATTTTCTTGTTTAAGTTTGATTTAAAAAGGTTTAAATCACTTTGAAAAGGTTTTCAAGGAAAATTATGGGAAGAGATCCCTAAGTAAAATGACTCAGATATTAGAATACCAGATGGGACTTGTATAGGGTCACACCTTATACATTAGCTATTATCCCTCTCTAATTTTTTCCAAAATTCCAATTGTAGGGGGCTTTGCCACAGGTAATACTAAAATTATGAATACACACAGAAAGGAATATATGTTTGTATACAGATAGGTAATTGGTGAGCTCGCAAAATCATTAGGATTAGGTGATCGTGGAGATGATAAGTTAAGGACAGATTGTCCAAAAGAGAAGTATTTAACAGATAGTTAAGGACAGAACGTCCAAAAGAAGATATGTGTCTAATAGATGTCTGATAAATTTTGATATGTTGTCTGGTTGGGCCGAGTCAGCCAAATTTTAATGGTTGGCCAAACAAAACTATAATGTTCGAACACATAGTTCATCTATTACCTGATATGTATGTTTACATAATGATGATTTACATATTTTAAACAATTTTGGTTGCAGGGAAAGATTTGCAAAAGATATGTTTTAAAAGGATGTCTGTGAGAAACCCGTTTCGCTAAGCAGTGTAGTCTCACTTAACATAAAATAACAGAGATGAACAGTATTATTCATACTAGGCTTTATGTTTGACTTGAAGTTTTTGTTTGCCCTTAAACTCTTGGGTGCTCAAACTGATTTGAGCAGACTGAGGTTTGAGGTTTTCAGGTTTTTTAAAACATTGGAAAATAAAGTTTCGGAGACGAACAGGTGGCTGACTGATAGCTAATTAGGAGTATAGATTATTTTGTTTATTTTCGCTATGTACTAAGTCATATATGAACTTATTGCTTTGATCATCGAAAGGGGCATCGTCATATGTCGCTCTTAGCGTATTATTGTAAATTATATTGGGTCATTGCCTGGGAAACGTTATGGGATTTTGTAACTTGGATATGAAATTGTTTTGAAATGTAACAGTGAAATGTTGTTTTTTTTTGAAATATATGATTTTGTTTATATTCAAGTGCTTCTAATATTATAGATACCACTAGCATTACCATATTCTATCACCAGATGTTAATACAGCATCTGTAGCGCTTAGCTTCTAGCCTCTAGATACGAGATGTTACAACTTTGGATCCCATAGGTCTAGAAGTTAGATCCTCAATCTTTGCCTGAAGAATCTACCACTTAGAATCCATTGCTCCTGGAAGAAGAAGAACCGCCTATGGAAGATCCATAAGGGCAACGATAGTGGGATAAGATGTTAATCCTCGACATACTGAAGTAAATGGCGCTAACTTAGGAAATCAAGCGCCAACATCCTCCAGTCAACACAAAGTCGTTACTAGGGATGAGTTGAATAAGATGGTTGATGAAATCAACCAAAGAATGTAAAATAGCCCAAAGGCTCTGATAGAAAAGCTTAATGCTCTTCTAACACTAGTCAAATCCTACACCATGAACTATGCTCGAACCCACAACTGCTATGGAACAAGAAAATTCTTCCATTTTTGGTCTAAACAGAAGAAATAGAAAGCAGCCATAGTAAAGGGTAACAACAGGAACCATGGGACATAATGTGGAAGGAAATACGAATACCCCACCCATCGTGAGGCAACCAAGTCTGAACTTAAATCAGGGGGCCAAGACCCCACAGGAAGATATAGCTATAGATCTTTTCGATTCAAAAGATGGAGAGCAAGGCAACCAGTTGGAAGAGAATGTCAATGCATTTGATGATCCAAGGAACATCCAAACTATCACCAATCAGGCCAATTGCAAGCCAACGGGGTCCCACGGAAGTGGCTCTGTCGAAGACAGGAAAGATTGATGGGCGAAAGTAAAAATGCTTGATGGGCCATTTGCAAAGTCACATGCTTGGTGCATTGACTAACTGTCATCCACAGGATTACCGGACATCAGAGGTTTACATAGCAGACATGGTCAAATGATTGATAGGGGAAAGTAAAAATGAAGGGATGATGAATGGGGATTTGGTCCAAGTCGGACTCTCTTTACTGATGAAATCTTGAATGAAAAATATCTAGTTAAGCTCACAATGCCAATTATCCCATCCAACAATGGGACGGGGGGCCTAAAACCCCATTTATACAAGTATAGCTGGTACATGGATAGAGCCAAATGCTTCGAAAGCTATTCGTTGTAAATGGTTCCCCATCTTTCTAGAAGGAGTTGCATCTATGTGGTTCACCAGGCTTCTGCCAAGATCCATCTCTACATTTAACTAACAAGAAACAAGATTCTTTGACCAATTCAGGCTCCATACTGCACAACCAAAAGATGTCATGTCCTTATCCAAATTGTTTCAGGGACGCAACGAATCGGTAAAATCTTTCATGAACTAGTTCAACACCGCGGTGACGAAAGTAAGCAGCCTCAATGAAAATATGGTTTTTATGGCGTTCGTCCATGCCATTCACCCAGAAACTGAATTCGAAAAGTGGATTAATATGATCCAACCTACCACGAGGAAAGACTTCATTCGTAAAGAAAGTCAGTACTCAAGGTTGGAGGAAGCATAGGAGATGGAAAGAAAGTCTGTTGTTGTGCAATCGATGAATATCGAACCGGGCGATGTGGCGATGAACCAAAACGCACATGCCTCTGAAACTGCTTAAGAAGTCACAGGGAAAGATGGAAATCAAAAGAGGAAAAATTAGAATCCCAATAAAAGAAATGGTAATAGAAACAATAAAAGGCTTAAGGGGTTCAGGCAGGAAGATTATACCCCTCTAAATGACACTCCAAAAAATATTTATCTTGCAACACAGGGGACTGAAGAATACAGAAACCCCCTAGAAAGGAAGCAACTGAGCAGCAAAAACGCTCAGGAAAGTTCTGCCACTTCCACGAGACCCACGACCATAACACAAATGGACGCTGCCATCTGAAGAATCTCATTAAAGAGCTGATTCGGGAAAACAAGCTCCAATAGTATGTGAGATAGCCATAGAACCCTGATCAACCCACGGCTGCTCGAGCCCATAGGGAATGAAGGAATCAAGCCAGAACTAGTGAGGAAGGGTTCGAGTGAACCGACCAAAGACTTTTTATTGGAACAATATCCAGGGACCACACCCCGTGCAGAGAAGTTGGAGAGAAATGGAGCGATATGTAAGTTCGTTGAAGAAAGCTCCAAAAGAATCATGTCTCACGCTAGAAGACGTAACCCCAACCAAGCTACAAAGTATTGAGCGACGACATAGTGTTCCAAAATCGAGACACCAAATGGATCGAATCCCTGACTCTCGATCCAATGGTGATAACATTGGGAGTCGGTCCCGCTGTTGTTGGCAAGTGTTGGTTGATAGTGGTAGCTCCGTTAATATGTTGTTTAAAAGAACCTTTGATTAAATGAAAATCAGCATGAAAAGCGTGTCTGCATGCCAAACGAAGATCCAATGGTTCACTGGCAAACCCAAGCAGCCTATGGGAACAATCGACCTACCAGTGGAGCTTGGAGAAGGTGATCGATGAGTCACCCTCATTCAGACTTTTGTAACTGTGGACGAAATGTTCGCATATAACGCCTTCTTGGGATGGCCTGCTCTAGTAAATTTTAGAATATCTCTAGTCCAATGGTGACTAACCATGAAGTTCTCTACTACAATCGGAATTGGAGTAGTGAAAGGAGATCAGGGTGCTACCAGAGAATGTTACATCATGGAGTTACACGAATCCATAAGAAAGGAAAAAAGGGAAGGACGTGAGGAGAACTCTCCACATCCGTGAACCCTCAAGATAGCAACTACAGAGATGCCCCTAGCTTAAGGACCAAAGCTGATTCGATAAGGCTTTGGACCATAGAAAGAAAAGTTTAGGGGCGGAACGAGCAACACTGGCAGAGTTGACAGTGTTTGACCCTGTCGATATGGGCGACCCAACCAGAGCTTTGGAAATTGGGTCGCAACTCGAAAATTAAGACACGGTCAGAACTTACCAAGTTTCTTCGCACTAACCTAGATGTGTTCGCATGGATGCATTCTGATATGTGTAGGGTGTCTCAAGAATTTGCATGTCACGTGCTCAACATTGACCCCAAGTTCACACCAGTAAAGGAAAAGAGGTACAACCTTGGTCCTAAACGGTCCAAGGCACTAAGGGAAGAGGTGAACAAGTTAATGGCCAATGGTTTCATCCATGATGCAACTTATCCAAAGTGGGTATCTAACCCAGTATTAGTAAAATATTCTAATGGAAATTGGCAAACCTGTATCGATTACTCGAACTTAAACAAAGCTTGATCAAAAGACAGTTTCCCTCTCCCCAGAATAGATCAACTGGTGGACGAAATGGCAGGACACGAGCTACTATCATTCATGGATGCATACTCCGGTACAAGAAAATCCTAAAGCATGAGTCCGATCAGGAAAATACCATCTTTATCACCAACCTAGGCCTATGCTACTACAAGGTGATGTCATTCGGCTAGAAAAATGTCGAGGCAACTTACCAAAGGTTGGTGACTACCATGTTCAAGAGCCAAATCGAGAAAACTATGGAGGTTTATGTGGATGACATATTAGTAAAATCACGAGCAGCTTTTAACCACTTGAATATCCTCGCTAAAATGCTCGAAGTACTCCAAAAGTATGGAATGAAACTTAATCTACTCAAGTGTCACTTCAGAGTAGCCTTCGGAAAATTCCTAGGATTCATCGTAAGTGCCAAGAGCATCGAAGAAAATTCTGAAAAAATAATGGTATTACGAGAAGTCCAAGCTCTGAAGAATAAGAAGGAACTGCAAAGTTAGAATGGAAAAGTTGCAGCACTAAGTCGATTTATCTGGAAAGCTACCGATAAGTGTATACCATTCTTTGATGCGCTGAAGAAAGGAAAGAAGAACTTCAAATGGAGTGAAGCTTATCAAACAGCATTCGAAGAACTGTTGCTGCACATGGAAGCTTCGCCAATCCTGTCAAAGCCCGAGGATGGAGAAGACCTGTTCATTTACTTAGCAATCTCACCCCATACATTGAGCGCCGCTCTTGTGCATGAAGAAGCAAAAATCCAGCATCTCATGCATTACATTAGCAAGCGGTTCAATGGAGCAGAGAAAAACTACCCAAAACTAGAAAAACTAGCGTATTGCCTTTTGATCGCATCGAGGAAGTTACGGCCATATTTTCAGACTCATCCAATTAAAGTGTTGACTGACTAGCTCCTGAAACTAGTGTTATATCAACCTGAAACTTCCGGATGACTTTTCAAGTGGAATATAGAACCGAGTCAATACGATATCACATACCACCCAAGGAAAGCCATCAATGGGCAAGCGTTGGTAGACTTTATCGTCGAATTTACTGTACAGGACGACGAAGAAGAAGAACAACTTGAGGAAGACATGCAATGGAAGCTCTTTGTCGATGGAACATCTAACAACCTCTATTCGGGGGCAGGAGTAGTCCTTGAAACCCCTGAAGTGCAAGCCATTAGCTATGCATTGCGTTTCGAATTCCCTGCTACAAACAACGAAGCGGAATACGAAGCACTGATTGCAGGACTGAAAGTTGAGAAAGAGCTGAAGATAAAATCTATTCACATATACAACGACTCCCAGTTGGTCATCTATTAAGTAAAAGAGGAATATCAGGCTCGTGGGGAGAATCTTGCCATGTACATGTCCAAGTGCAAGAACTGTTAAGCGACATTGAACACTACACCATAACTCACATTCCACGGAAGCAGAACACCAAGACATATTATTTGGCTAAACTGACGGGTTCCGGAGAGGCTCAGTCATTAGGGATAGTCCCAATTAAGACTCAACTAACCCGAACATAGAATAAATCGACTGGATCCTCGAGATCACTGTTGAACCAGACACGTGGATGACCCCGATAAAGGAATATTTATTTGCAGGGACTCTTTCGACAGACCAAAATCAACGGAAAACGCTTCTTTGAAAGGCACCATGATTCATGATACAAGGCGAAGTACTCTATCGAAGGGGATTCTCAACCCTCTTCTTAGATGTGTGTCCGACGAAGAAGCCCGAAAAATCCTAAAGGAAGTGCACGAAGGCAAATGCGGAGACCGCACTGGGGGAAAACCCTTGCATAGAAAGTCCTCTAGTACGGATACTTCGGGCCAATAATAAACCACGACGCTGCAGACTACGCCAGAAAATGTGATTGCTGCCAAAGATTCAGCAAAATTAAAATAACTCCTTTAACAGAGCCAAAACAAATGGTCAGTTCATGGCCATTTGCAATATAGGGGATCGATTTGACTGGCATCCTACTGATAGCGAAAGGAGGGGGCAAATATCTTATAACTGCTATTGATTATTTCACGAAATGGGCCGAAGCGGAACTGCTGCAAACCATAACCACAAAGAAAGTCAAAAAAATTGTTACTAAGAACATTATTTATAGGTTTGGCATGCCACCAAACATCATCACTGACAATGGAACTCAATTTAAAAGCACCAAGTTCAAAGGCTTCTGCATACGCTTCTGGATTAAGAAAGCTTCTTGGCAGTAGCTCATCCACAAGTAAACATGCAAGTGGAAGCAATAAATAAGATCATCAAATCTACCATCAAAAAGCGACTAACTAAAGCCAAAGGAAACTGGGTTAACGAACTTCCACTCGTGCTATGAGCTTATAGAACCACCCACAATGCATCAACCGACCACACTCCATTCGCTCTGGCATATAGCTCAGAAGCAATGATCACTGTTGAATTGAAATCCCCTTGCACCGAAGGCAAAATTTCAATCAAAAGAAAAATGAGAAGCTCTTACTTGAATCGCTAGATATAAATCGATGAAAGAAAAGCAGAAGCCGAGTTGAGAATCGCAGCCCACCAAAAGAGGGTCACACGTTACTTAGGCCTGTCAACGGATACTTTCGAATGCGGATAGTGCCATATCCGCATCCGCATCCAAAATGATTTTCGGATATTGGATATCTTCATCCGCGGATACGGATGGATATCGGATAATTATCATATCCGCTAACGACTGATAATTAAGAAATATAAACATAAATTTTAAGTTTAACATACATTTTTTTTCAATCCAGTTGATTATAAAAGTGTTAAATATAAACAAATATGGTGATAATAAATAGTTTTGAGAAGTTAATAAGCATTAAGTGCATATAATATAAACTACTAACTTAATAAAACAATAAATAAATATCTTTCATTATACTAAAATACACATAATTTCTACTATAATCTTAACAAAGACTGGACGAATAATTTTTAGATGCGGATGTCTTCATATCCGCATCCGCATTCGTTTTTCCAGATATTGGATATTATCCACTTTACGGATACGGATGCGGATGGATTTTAGATTTTTCAGGTATCCATTGACAGCTCTAATGGTACTTCAACCCCTAAGTTCACAATCAAACCTTCGAAGTGGGAGATCTTGTGCTCAAGCGAGTCTACCCCATTCCGGGAGTCTTCAAACCGAAGTGGGAAAGACCATATGTTATCAATCAAAAGCTAAAGGATGGAATTTTCAAGCTAGCAACCGTCGACGGAATCCAAATTTCCAGAGCATAGAACAGTGAATCACTCTGCCGTTACTTAATTTGAAAACTACCTTATGTATTCTATATTTTTCAACAAATAAGCCATCCCAGGTTGCTGGGGGTATTGTAAATAGGTAGAAACCTACCCTGCTTTCCTTAATAAAATTTGACATGCTTTTTGAACCAATAAAACTGTATTCATAATAACTACCCGTCGTGCCGACGGAAGCAAATCGACTCAAACCATTGGATCTGCGGAACCCGACCCTTGTCTTCCAAGAACCGGTGTTGCTTCGACAACATCGGGAAGGTTAAAACAAAACTCCTCACGTTGCTCGAAGATAGGCAGCATCGAGGAGTACGAAAAGCCGCGTACTTCATAATTCGCGCACTAAATTTCAAAATACCAACTACTCACATTGCCCGAAGTTAGACAACACCGAAAAATACGAAAGCCGTGCATTCCATAAGCCGTGCACCAGCTCTTTAAAATTATGCTCCTTACTTTTCCCCGAATAAAGGCAACATCGAGGAATACGAAATGCTACGCATTTCATAAGCCGTGTACTAAATTTCAAAATACCAACTCCTCACATTGCCCGAAGATAGGCAACACCAAGGAATACGAAAGCCGTGCACTTCATAAGTCGCACACTGGCTCTTAAAACTTCAATTTCTCACGTTGCCCAAAGATAGGCAACATCGAGGAGCACTAAAACCGTTTTGGACTGACAGGTCATATCAGTCCCAAAAGACGCGCATTTCATAAGCCACGCATTAACTGCTGAAACTGTGAAATCATGCTTCTAAAACATAAACCCTCATATTACCCAAAGATAGGCAACATTGAGGAGCGCCAAAACCATTCCGAATCAACGAGACATATTGACCCTAAAATCTGCACATCCCATAAGCTGTGTGCATTTTCAAGTCCCAAAATTGCCCCAACAATGCCAGGGAACTTATCCATATAGGAATAACCAAAATCAAGCCACATCAACTGTTGGAAACAATGGGGACGACTCCAACCAAACTGGAGTACGATAGATTATTACATTAAACGTTGACAACATGTACCTACCTATAGTCAACTGCATTGTGCACATCTCAAACATGCATATATTGTGTGGCTACCAAAATGTCGCAAAAAACTTGTACTACGTACTCAAGTCAAAAAACTAATTAAAAAAGAAAAATCGAGTTGTGATTTCGAGTGTTAATGTGCAGACTATTTAAACCCTAAGTTACCGGTCATTTGTCAATTGTTTGAAGTAAACAGCCTTGTGAACTGGGTGGCATACACAAGTGCAGTTAAATAAAAACACTTGAAAATGATAAGTTCATAAGTTTTGTTACTCCAAATGAAGAGTAGTTACTCCAAATAAAATTTCGTCAGTAATCACAAACCTAGATAAATGTAAACAAAATAAGCACAAGTGCACAGAACACATATGAACAGACAAATAAGAGTACGGCCAAAATATCAATGCATTGTTCATAATTTTCTTTATATAAGGTCAAAACGTGGGCGCCATACCCACACAACTCCGGCCAACAAAAGGAAAATATTGACTCCATAAAAAAACACTAAGTGTAGACTCTGCACATGAACAAAATTACTCAAAAAGAACCAAAATCAAATCTGTGTCCACACAAGCTCCTCAGTGCTTCCTTCCACCGCTCCCCTTTCTGCCCTTTGTTTGCAGTTTCTGCCTTGTCTCGGGAGTGGTGTCACTAGCAGTAATGTCAATGAACTCCTCAGTGGCAATGTCCTCCTCTTGCTCCATAGCCTTCTTGGAAGATTCTCTCTTCACTTTGCACTTCCATGATTTACGGGTGCTCTTCGAAGCTTTGATCTCTTTAACCTTCTCCTTCTTGATAGCGCCCAATTCATGTTGAGTCTTATGAGGCTGCTCCTTTTGAACTTCTAGCTTCTTAACTTCTGTTGCTGTTACGTCACCTTCCAAAGACACAGAAGGATCATCCAAGCAAAGAAGTGCGAGTATCTTTTAGGACTTCGTCCTCAGCTGCGAGCCAGACACAGACATGTAAACAGGAATAGGAACAGAAACGAGCATGGATGCTATGGAAATAGCAGCAATTTGGGCATTGAGGAAGCCGGCACATCAATAGGAAAGGTAGACGGACCTATAAGATCAAAAATGAAAGCATTAAATTCTTTTTTCTCTGCGGCGTAAGTTGAAAGCTCTTAAACTCGGGAGAAATAGGAGGATTACCTATGCCAAAAGAGTGGCCAAGAATGTCAACTACATATTCACCACCTTTACCCTCTTTAGATGGTTATATAATCTAAAGGGAAGCCTCAAGCCTAGAACTTGTCGGCATATTATGGGGCTCCTCCGATGTAAGTGCTTTGGCAGTCGTAATCATGACAGCATCGATAGCCTCTTTCTCTCTTAATCTGTGATATCTCTTGACCCTCTAGCAGCGCCTTCTTTGATTCTTCGTTAAGATAGGAATTTTCTAACTCTCGCTCGGTATAAACATCACCGTTGTTGTGAAAGCGGGCCAAGATTTCCTCTCAGACCATAGCAAGATAGCGCGGAAATTTTGGGACCAAGTAGCTAAGACTCCCCGGATGAAGTAGAGAGTTGATGTAGAAATTCAAGATGGTCTCGTACATCTTTTCAATCTTCCTCTAGAAAGCACTTTAAAGCTCTAGATAATCTGCCATAACGGATGCCATTTCGACCTCAACGCAAGACTTGTTAGCGCTAAGTTGCACAACTTGGTCCCGCAGTTGGGCGATTGTCGCAGCCTGATCAGAGATAGTCTTATTCTGCCTTCGACGATAAGGTCATGGTCAGAGATAGTTTTCTTCTAAGCTTCGATCATTGAGCTACGAGCAACCACTTCTTCTTTTAATTTATCCTCCTGAGCATGAGCCTTTTTTATGTCATCCCTATAGATGATCTCAGTTCCTTCGTGGGCCTCTTTCACTTCTTTCAGCAAGTTAGCGTTCCTTTTGCTCTCTTGCAGTGCCGCTTTTTTCTCCTCCTCTAGTAGTTTAACTTAGTAATGCATTCTGACAACACTATTTCAAAATCATCTTCTCTGACTCAAAAGAGAGAATTTCCTCGTAGTTGTTGCGATTGGCATATGCCAGCTGCTTACATAAGTTTTCCCACCCTTCGGCCTGGACTCATTTTGAATAGTCTGAAGGTGTGGCATGTATGAATCTCTACAGACTTGATAGAGACCGCGATCGAACTTAACTCCCCTCAGAAACCACCTGGGAGCACTGCCTCAAGCTTGGGAGGACCCGACAGAAGAATATAGGCAGGTCTTCGGTGGGGACGTGAAACGCCCAGGGCAAGCACAATGGAAGATAGTGGGATGCAAATTGAAGGCAGAATAGGGGTAGAAGTAACGGGAATTTCTTGACCCGTTGAGGAGTGCATCAGAGCGAAATCCTGTTGTTTCAAAGAATGCGAATGGTGGACGAACTTTGATCTCTTCGATCGCTCCTCTCTCAACAAAAGACATCCTCTTCTCATACCCACCTTTGTATGACTGTCCTCGCTCTCTTTCATCTTGGCGATGAATTTCGACCTCCAGATCCTTTCTTGTTCTGTACTCTCCCTCCGTTGCTCGGGGCTGATAATGGCCGAAAGGACGCTTAGACCGGCGCTGGGAGTTGGTGAATTCTTCGAAATCGTCATAAAGTCCACGTCCTCTGGTTATACATGAAACGAATCAAAAATAAAGGTTTTAGAAAATAGAAAATAAGGAATGGAAAGTGTGTGCAAAAGCAAGTGTGACCAAGTGAAGCATGTGGTGTGTAAGAGAAGATAGCCTAAAACGATGACACAAACTGGATTAGGCAGGCGCCATGGAGGGAATCGGACAAATTTCAGATGCGGCATGGCTTGAACGAAGGGGCACCACCTTAAATCTGAAATCTTCCTCTATAAGCATGTCGAAATCGACGTAAAAGTCACTTAAATCACCAAACTCCGTGCCAGCATCTTTGATCGGAGAAACCTGACATCCCCTCAAATTCTGGGGCATTGTCTTTGTCACTTGTCTCTGGGGGAAGCGAACTCGCAATAATGGGGCTCATCCTTAAAGTCTCGTCACATGATTCAGAATCCCCATCATCAGATTATGCATAGAAGTCGTCACTAGAAGTAGATTTGTCGCTACTACCCCTGACTTCCCCCTCTTATTTTTCTAAGTCTAGGGTAGCTTTTCCTTCCCTCTGAACTCTTCCTCTCTGTTTTTCGGAATCGAAGACATTTTGATCGGGTGACTAACTTCGGCCGCAGCAACGTCTCTTCCATCAAGAGCCTCTTCGGTTGATTTTTCGAATAAGCCCCCTCTCTCTTGAGAAGCGCCTTCTTTAGACCCATGAGAAAAGGAGGTGGATCACGTGTGAACCCTAGATCTGGTAGGAGATGAGGCTTCAGCTGGAATAGCAAACCTCCCCAGATATAGCAATCCATATAGGAGTAAGTTCTCGTCAGTCAGCAAGACTCTGATGGACCTCTCCTCATCATCGATAGCCTTCAGTGTCTGACAAACTTCATCAGGAGATAGGCCCCTATTCGACCTTGGGATAACTGCAAGAAATGTTTGACTCGTTAGAAGCCCCACAGCGATGCGTCGGAATTCAATAAATAGGGAAAACAACTTACCCTCCATCGTCCACGGGCGATTAAACCCTTCCGGCACTTAATGAAGAAGTATTGGGTCTTAAACGGGGACAAGTTGCTCTGCAATCATAGTATGATTTTTCAATTTCTTTGGCCCACGATTATGACCAAAGATGGACACTCATCCCTTCTCTTTAATGAAAGAAAATACCACAACTCGACAAAGCTTAGAGCGTGGTTGGATGTGTGAGTGAAATGAACATACAAATAAGTCAGGATGGCGTAGCAGTTGGGATGGATCTGGAATGGGGAAATGCCTAGATTTGAGCGAGTCCCGCACAAGAAGTCATTAAAAATGGCACAACTCCATTCAGACACAGATACCGATGGCAAGTGGTATATCTTGGAGGAGGCATGTGAGCGAACTCGTTCTTTTTTAGGAGGCGCACATCTTCCTCTAGTATGTATGCTATGCGCAGATATTGCACAAAACCTTAGCGGAAGCCATGGAAGAAGCCGTTTTTAGTAGGATGAGAAGAACCTTAAAATTGGGAGGAGTTTGATCCAAGACCAGATCTATCGGGACCAACTGGCCATATTCTGCCTATGAAGTGGAAGGAGAAAGGGCAATGGATGACGACTCGGCTGCCTGAAGTGCCGGACTTTCTCCACATCATTTATGGCATGAAGATGGATGTTTCATTCTAAAACAATGGAATTCGCAATCAAAACGGTCAGGTTATTCTATTCTAAACTAATAATTTCTCCTACGACACTTGAATTCCAAAGAGATATTGATTCGTGCCAACATAACGAAGTTCAAGTATGTGTCAGGACAAGTGCAATCTGTTGTCCATAAGGGGTGATATTGGTGTCCGAAACATTACAAACGCTTTATCATGCGTAGATAGTTTGCTCGCAGTGGAAAAGGAAATGGATTTCCCGTATCGTTTTCATTTGTTTTTTTACTTCCTCTATACTTACCCGTTATCGATCAATGATCGATAACAGATTCATTATCTGAAGCGATATGGAAAATTATTCTCATTGCTGGGACATCAAGCGTGGAAAAAGCAAGCAAGATAAGTATAAATCCTCCAAAAGAGTCCAGACCAATTCGAGATGCGTCACGTAGTATTAGTTGCAGAACTTGACACAAGTCAACTCTGGCTTAATGGATGAAGATAGCAAAATGTGTCAAGCAGCGGGATAAGGCCCGAATGTCGTTCTAGGAGAAACTTAAGACTTGATTTACTATCTTCCACCATTAAGCCACAATCAACTCAAACTTTTCACGACCAACATCATAAACGCGACCTTGCCATCAAATCATTAATGAACACTATGATTAGCGAGCCCACCTTAGATTGAACTCTAAAAAATGGGAATGATCGAAGACTTAGAACCAACAAGATGTGACTGGATCAGTGGAGAGCTAAGGGAAAGATCGGCATTGATTTAAGGCGATAGTGAATAAGGGTTTTGGTTAGAGATGGATTGAAAAGGTAACGATGCTTCGGCGGTGGCAGTACAGAAAGGATCATGGCAGATGACAAGGATTGCTGGAAAATGATGGATCGAATCGAATAGGAAAAGGATCGAATCACCTATGGTTTGGATAGCACGAAGACAGAAAGACTCGGGTCGCACAAAAGTAATGAAATAGCTCAGCTCGATTGGATTTATAGCCAACTGAAAAGCAAAAAGGCAAAAAAATTCTAAATGCTCAGGTCGCTAGCGATCAATCAGTCATGGATCGCCAACAATCCATCGACTATGGATCATCAACGATCCATCAACTATGGATTGCTAGCGATCTGCAGAATCGCCCATCTTTGACTCTAAATTTGCATTGTGACATCCTCTTACCACTTCAAGGTGCACTGAGAGACTATGAAGAGAAGTTTGATCCGTTATGACAAGCAATATCGGTAGAGACCAAAACTAAGCAATTAGCAGTGTAACCTGCTACGTATCCACGGAACTCTAATATGATTGCTTGGAATTTGAAAAACAGATTCTAAAATCGATAACTTCCAGAACATGCCTTGTTTCCAATGAAGACGTACTCTGGGTGGTAAACGGTATCTGATGTTTTGACCTCACAGGATCCAATAGAAGATGGGATAAGTTGATGAAGTCAGAATGGCTCGAAACTCAACCAAAAGGGCTAAAGCAACGAGTTAAGGGGAGCCAAGTCATATTACCAAAGCATCGATTGAGTTTGACTAGATCAAGGGACCGCGTTCGTTCAGTCCAATCAGCAACCAAATGCAAATAACAAGTAAATCGCCATCAAAACAAAGTAATGCGCAAAGGGACTACTTGAAGAACGTCGATACAAGGTAATGGGAATGTCATACATCAAAGTCTAGAAAAAGACTAAGTGTGTGGATCACTAGCGATCGATACATCATGGATCACCAGTGATCCATAAACTTCTTCAGTGGGACGCTGAACAGCTATGGCACGTGGGAGCAAAGGAGCCTAGAAGACAAAACACAAAAATATGCTAAGTGTATGGATCGCTAGCGATCCATACACTATGGGTCGCTAGAGATCCATACAACCCCATAGAATTCTTGTGACCTGAAATAGCAGCTCAATGAAGATAGGAGCAAAGTAGTTAGCTCGCACGTGAGCTAAGCCCATGGATTGCCGACGATCCATAGACCATGGATTGCTAGCGATCCATGCTTTTGGCTCGGGTCACGAGCTAAACTCTACTAGATCGTCCTAGACCATCTACAAGTGACTAACAAGCTGGCTTGGCCCACAAGCTCCCCGATCTCTATGAATACCATTCTACCTGCAACATAAACTGGATCTTCTTCGGACTGGTTGCTGAAGCTCAACTGAAAACTTTATTCACTCTTCATCTCCCTCACAACAATCTCTAAGGAATAACTATGATTCTCCAATGGGTTCCAACTCTGGGGATTTCATCTAGCTAAGGATAATCAAAAGCCTTATGGTCAGACACTATTTGTAACAACAATCAGCCATACTAAGACTATAAAGTGTATGTAGACTTCGTTAACAACCAAACCACTATAAAAGTCTTCTTGTCTTCTTTCTTTTACAATTCTTTTCTATACCTATTATCTATATTATTGTTTTGTAAGAACAGGGTCGGTGCTTTAATACTCAAACCAGAGTATTGATCCATTTTTAGGGTTAACACTTAGTATGACTTTGATACATATGTATTGAAATAGAAAATTTTAAATAATGATTAGAGTAAACTGTTTACACATAATAACCAAAAATGTCTCGAAGTCAGTGGGAGCAGTGTTGAGTTTGTGAGCCTTTGGATATGATCCAAGAAATGATACGAAGTACAATTTTATAAGCATCAAAATTGAAAAATTATTTTGATAGAAATAACAAATAGCTTGAGTGTCAATCAAAATAAGGAGGAAGCATGTGTTCGTAAGAAAAAAAGTTAAAAGGTACATTGATAAACTATAACAACACGTTGTTGATTTAAACAATGTACTTGTATTAAAATCAGACTTAGTTATTTCAATACTCAATTTTGGATTGTAAATGATGCCTTTTATAGTTAGTATAAATGATATTGGGAATGTCCAAAATCGATACGTAAAGATAACTTATTAAATTGTTTAATATAGAACATGTGGGATTAGTTCCTTATGCATAAGCAATATGAATTATCAAACATGTTATGTTGTCTATGATAACGTGATTTGTTTATATATTTCATATATGAAGCAAATATCAAGTCCAAATTAATATCACTAAATGATTGTTTGAAGTGTTCTCGTGCACTTATAAAATACTAGAGAACTGTTTACAGAAACAAAAACTCCTTATGAGTGTTCGGATTAAACTTCATAAGTGATATTGAGAAAAGTATGTCAATAATAAATTCAATTTAGAAATCTTTAAGTTGGAAATGTTCCAAATGAAAGATTGCCGCTGATTCAGTGAAAAGGCTAAGTATATCCTTGAATAGCGCTATAATAAAGGCAATATAAGTGCACAAATTTATAACTGAGCCGATTCTAAATGTTGAGAATCTCATAACATTATTATACGAAAAAAATATCGCTTTATAGTCTATAAAAGAATTTAGAGCTCACTAGAAGTTAAGAGACATACTCTGAATTGTTCCACATGGTAAAATAGTTTATCACCGTCGGAGAGAGTTGGTTGACAGAGTGGATAATAAAACATAATAGCATACCCATTCACAAAAGGACCGACCCAATTGGTTTTGAGAAAACCAATTTAAGAAGTTGGAATAAGATTCCATAATTAGCCTCAAGTGTGAGTGGGAGATTAATAGAGTTAGGGTATGCCCTAGAAGTAATTATGTAATTTGTTACATATATCGAACTCGTTGACCAATCTTGTTTGAAATAAAGTTATTTTCTCTCTATTACATACTTGATATAATGTGATTATATTAGAAAATCCATAAATGGTGTGTTTTGTGATAGTAGTTACATAGTGTTGTAACTGTGAGTAATTTATCACAATGAAAAAATATACTATTTTAAATGTTCTTAGTCAAGATGCATCGAGATTGGATATCGATGTATCCATTGAGACCGGAGTACTTAATGCTCTCTAAATGTTGAGCAGTGTAGTACTCATGATGCCAAGGGCACCAAGGGGTTATGTACCAATAATTATTGGATAACTATGAAATGACTCACTCGATGGTTTTCTATTGGTTAATATAACTAAGTTCGAGCAGAGAATATCGATGTGACAATTTTACGAATTTCTCTCGACTAAAGAATACAGTTGATCTTCAATGTTGAAGCTTCAATTTGATTATAGTTAATTCATGGCACGGTGTCCATCGAATGACTATAGTTGGGTCGAGCGGAAGCATTGGAAGTGAAACACTATTCAAGAGAGGATTCATCTCCTCGGTTACATGAGGATAGTATCACGATCAACTGAAGTCAACTCGAAGTCAAAGTCTTTGGCTAGACCATTTCACTTAATAATAATTGTTATTACCGAACCAAGGACTTTGTGTTTGGATATAAAGTTGAATGTGGATGATATTGGAATTTTGACAATTACCAAATTTCACAAATCCAAAGTGATATACTTTTGTCGAGGAGAATTGATGTAAATAATTATTACTATTCGGTACCATTTATCATAAGTAAAATTGGACTTTACCAAAAGATGTGTAAGCAATAAATTCGGCCAAAATGTCACACCACCTGCTAAGTGACGTGTGAACGTTAATATTTGAATAGTCCCATATTAATCGATGACTAAATCTGCACCTTTGAGACACACAACCGTAATGATGAATTCTCTGAAAAAACACATGATTTAATTAATTAATAAAATATTGTAAATTGATTAAATTAGTTGATATTTGAGAAATATTAATTATTATTTATTTGATGTTTGGAAGTTTTTTATGATTATTTGTAAAAGTTATATTTACGTGCACTGATATATGAAATGATTACATGAAATTATTTATGCAAATTTTATGTCTTCTGATGACATGATTTAAGGAAATTTAATGTCATTTGGTGACATGATTTATGGAAATCTAACGTCATTTGGTAACATGGTGTAAAGAAAGGACTGGAGAGAGAGAGAGAGAAACAACAAAGGGAATTAATTAGCGAAGTTTTAATTAAATAATGAGAAATGTTTTGTTCTTCAAAATAAAACATATTCCCTAGTTCATTCTATACGTACAGTTCATTCTTTCTCATTTGTTCTTTTTCTTTCTACAGGGAACCAAGATTTTCGACCCTCGAGAATAGACATTCATACATTCACCACATAACATGCAGAATATTCAAGTGCCGAAAATACTGCTTGCTAGGGGTAAAGAAGAAGAGTTAAAAAAACAAAAACACAACACAGAATCTCAAAATCGTGGAAAAAAATATATAATATATAATAACAGATTTTTATACAAAAGAATTTATAGTTATTAATATATATGCAATCATCAGATTATCAGATTACAACCATCAACAAATCAATCTGGACAGTTATAATATCTTGTCCTCACAAATACTGAACACTCAGTTTAACACACACAGCGGAATATAATCTAGTATGTGGAATACATCTGAGTCTCCTCCAACTCGTCTCTTGAGCTCTATAGCATTCTAACCAGAATCTCTAATACTCGGTCTGATCCAAGCATCATAATAAAATAACACCCGAGTCAGTCTGGAAAACCAATTCAATGCCATTGAATTTTAATTAACATTATTTAAGATATTTAATTTAATAAAATAAATATAAATAGAATAATGTAAATAATTAGGGAGATGGGATTAATAAATACAATGGTCGTGACTTAATGAATAAACTAAAATAAGACTTAACTAAACTAAGAAGGAGGAATTTTCTAAGGGGTAAACTTGAAAATGGAGCTACATTTCTTAATATAAATATCCTTCTCCACCGTAATAAACTTTTACTTTCTCATTCATAACTCCCCACCTATATTTAAGCCAACCATTAAAAGCTCTAGGAAGGGCAATAAATTGAAGAAAAAGCTAAGGTATTAAAGCTAGGAAATTATCTCATTCTCCAATTAACTAATCAAGGTGAATAATCATGTTTATCATCTCATTTTTCTGTATGGAGATCGGTTATGGGTTATACCCAATTGATGTTTGTGATTTTGGTTAGGATATAACCATTTAAACCTTTGTTTGGCTAAAACATAGGTGTTTTAAATATAATGGCTAATTAACACGTTTTCATTCGGTTTTGGTTAAATTTCGAGTTGTTTTTATCTTTAAATGCTTTGAAACTTTAATATGTTAAAGTATATGATTTATCAGATTTTTGGTGAATTTTGGAGATTTTTCCTTAGTGATTTACTAAGGTAATTAAATTATTTAAGCTTAAGGGCTAAACTGCAAAATTGCCTTCGAATTAGTCAATTCGGAGGGAATGCTACAGTTCAAAATTTTAATTGGGAAAGAAAAATAGTGTTTTCAGAAAAAGGTTGACTTTTTTTTTATACTTTTTACTATTTTGAAGTACAGGAGAAGGATCCTCGGCCAATCAAAATTAGACAAGCAAGATACACCATCACTTTAGTAGACCCAATTCTACCTATGACTCCAACAAGCCCGCATTTACCCTTTCGACTAAGTTGAAAAGTACCTTTCATCTAAGATGGAAGGTAAACAATTACCCTCCACCAAAGTCGAAAGGTAGGCACGGTGTCGAAGGGAAGAGGAGCGAAGGGATGGGGAGGCTGCTTCCTTTTCTTTCGAATAGAAACATAATTGCTTTCGAATAGAGACATAACTGCTTTCGAATAAGTTGAAGGGGGATCCTTCAACTCTATCATTTTATAAAAGATTAAAAAATTTATATATTCAAGAAGGGGTTTCAAAGGGGATCTTCGAAAGCCAACCCTTCAAAAGAATTATTTAAAATATTTTTCTAAAAAGGTGTTTTAATCCTTTCGACTAAGTCAAAGGGTTGCCTTCGACAAAGTCGATGGGAAAGAAGGGGTTACTTCTGAACCTCCATTGTTTTTAAAGTAAAATTTTTATTGCCTTCGACAAAGTCGAAAGGTAAACCTTCCGACAAGGTCGGAAGTATACTTTCGGTCGGAAGTATACTTTCGAAGGGTTGGTTCCAACACCAACACTTCATTGTTTTTGAATGGTTTTGAAAGGTCTGATTTCGAAAGGTTTTGAAGGGGTTACCTTCAATGATTGTGAAAAATTTTGAGTTTCAATGATTTCAAAAGGTTTTGAGTTTCATTTCCTTTGAAAGGTTTGTAAATTGTTTTATAAGGGGGTACCCCAGGCTTTCGATAAGGTCAAAAGGTAGAACCTTTCGACTAGGTCAAAAAGAAACCTTCTGACAAAGTCGAAAGGTATGATTTTGTGATTCTTTCAAAAGAAAAGTTCCCAAAGGGGCTTACTTTTGATGTTTATTTGCTTGCGAATGGGACTTCGTTCGAGGTTTTAAAGAGGCTGTAGTTAGTCATTTTTCTTAAGTAAAACTCTGCTAAGTCAAATGGGTTACTTCGAAAGGTTATGGCATAAAATATTTATCTTTGTTTGAATATGTAAGGGGAATCCTTATATAAAATGAATGTTAACAAACCTTGGGAGACCGGGGTGGGGTTAATGTTTTCGATACACAATTTGGGGTTACAAACCAAAATATATTTTCGAAAATATACGTTGGGACTATCAATGTGTTTTTGTTTAATTTAACCTAATTAGGGCCACCAATGGGAATAGGTTAAACATGTGGTATGCCTGGGGAAAATAAATAATCATGGGGATCGTGATGTTTTAGTTGGCCAAGTGATAAGTTCTTAGTTAACCTAGGCAAACCATGGAATGTGTGGTGGATAGCCCACATCAAAATTCTAAAAGTAAAGAATGTTTTGCCAGAGGTGGTTAGCCTCGAGATTTGGCACCCAAGGGTTCATAGTGATCATGGTAAAACTATGGAGTGTGCGGTGGATTGTCCACACCATCTTTTATAAAACAATGTACAATGGATAATCTGCATTTATTTTAAATGGATTTGGGATGGTTAGTCCTATTAAATTATGATGGGTAGTCATTTTAAAGATTTTTGAGGGTAACTCCAATAAACTGATTTTAGATGGAAAATCTAATAAATTGCTTTTACATAGGATATCTAATAAATGGGTGGATGGGATATCCAATACACATGATTTATGGCATTATTTCATATTACGTTAAGACTAATCATTTTGGGTGCAGGGGCATAGTAAATGATTTGCATGTTTTGCTTTGGATACTAGTGAGGGGAAAAATCGTTCCGCTAAGCGGCATGGTCTCACTAGATATCTAATTATGATAAGAGATGATAGGGGATTATTCATTTCAGACTTATTGTCGGACTCGAAGTTTGTGTTTCTCCATAAACTTTCGAGTACTCAAAATTAATTTGAGTAGTCTGAGAGTGGGAGACTTTCAGTTTTTTGAACGAATAAGCTTCCTAAGACGTGCAGGAGGCAGTATTAGCTATATAGGAGCTATTTTGTGTATTCCGCTGTGATGTACGAAGAACTATAAAGTTAATATTATTAGTTCTTTAATCATCATATATGTCGCTCTTATCATATTTTGTACATGTATATGTGATCTGAACGTGGTTAACGTTTGAGATTATGTAACTAAATCTGAATATTATTCATAAGAAATGAGAAATTTTGTTTTTTTGAAGTTTAAATTTTTTTTCATATTCTTGTGTTCCTGTGTGTCAATATTAACTATGCTGCTTTCGATCGTCAAGAAATAACAACTATGGATGAGTGCAGCATCAGTAGCGGTTAGTCTTGGGCCTCAGAAGGCCGGATGTTACAAGTTGGTATCAGAGCATGGTTTATGTACTTAAAAGAAATTTAAACCTTAAAAGATTTTTAAAGCATAATCTAATGAATCTAAAATATATTGGGCTTGGGTAAGCGTTATAGTAACGTATGTGTACTTTGCTATAAATACCTAAGTATGTATCCCCACTCTCTTAGAGCGTTCTTTGGTATCTTGCCAAGATTGGATTTCAGGTAATATGGAAGTAAGATATGGAGGCAAGAAATGGAAGAGTGAATCAAGGAGGAAGACGCACCGTAACACGTGGAAATGTTCGACCCAATACTAGGTGCAACTAGGATGGACAGGCAAATGCAAACCCAGATGCAAATGCTAATGTTAGTGCTGAGATTCCGCTGGTTGATATGGGGATAATGTATCAGTTCTTCATGAATATGATGCAAGCTAAAGCAGCGGCAGGAGTGGCTGTAGGGAATGCTGTAGGAGCTAATTCGGTGGCCCCAATTGGAAATAATTATACCAAGCTGAGCAGGGATTACACTTGTCTTGGAGGGAAGCCTTTTTTGGGAACCGAGGATGCAGTAGGAGGGGAGAACTAGCTATTGCATTGTGAAAGGATATTCGCATATCTTGGCTTGATGGATATGCAGAACAAGAAACTTGCTTCAAGGCAATTGAGGAGCAGCATTATTTTGGTGGAACAAAGTTACCGTAGGAGAGCCGGAGGAAGATCTGACTTGGGCTGAACTTCGAAGGAGGTTCAAAGAAAGATTTCTATCGGAGGTTGCAATGTCAACATTGCTCAGAAAGTTCGTAGATTTAGTCCAGGGGGATAAATCGGTGATTGAGTATGCTACAGAGTTTGATGAGCTGTCCCATTACGGATATGTTACTGTAGATACTGTCATTCGGAGGAATGATAAGTTTATTAGGGGGTTAAATCATGAGATAGGTAAGGCAACCATGCCAAACCTCCGGGATCCTGTCATATTGTTGTTGAGATGGCTATTTGGAATAAAGAGATGCTTTCTACTTTTGGAATAGGGAAACCAGCTGAGGTTCAGAATTTTCAGGGTAAGAACCGGAAGTTCTTTAAGAAGAAAGGTGCCATTCACAGGTAGCAGCTAAGAAGAGAAAGGCTAATATAGTTTGTTACAAGTGTGACAAGAAGGAGCACTATGCTAATGAGTGTTATTCGGGTGATGGAAGAGTAGTTGCAGTGAGGCCGAATGTGAAGTGCTACAACTATGGCCAGACGGGGCATTACAAGGACAAGTGTTCGAGGCTGCTAATGCTAGAAAGGGAAAGGTCTTTGCATTGGAACCATCATCCTCTAGATCAACGGCTGTTGAGAAAGAAAAATCCGTGATGGAAGGTATATTTATGATTCATAGTACTACGATTAGGATACAATTTGATATCGGTGCATCGCACTCATTTATATCTCAGTATTTGGTAGATTTCTTATGCCTAGAACCTTTATACCTTATAACTTCTTTAAGGGTTGCAAATCCTGTAGGAGGGTATGCAACTCTGGGAATGAGATATGACTAGTTAGAACATGATTTTTTAGGTCATATGTTTGCATGCAGTTTATATGTTTTTTTGATTTCGAGGGTTTCAGGATCATATTGGGTATGGATTGGTTAGATAGATATGATGCTAGGATATTTTTCCAGGAGGGGAAAATATCATTAAAACACCCTAATAGCCATAACCGAGTCATTTACTCGATATGGAGTTCGAATGGAAATGCTTATGCATTATTGGGTGCTATGGGAACGGAAGCAGAGTTGAAGCAGGTTTATGTTGCAAGAGAGTTTGCGGATGTGTTTGAACCTGTTTCGGGCTTGCCGCCAAAAAGAGCTATCGATTTTCGGATAGATCTCATACCGGGAGCTGAACTCGTAAGTAGACCACCTAGCAGGATGTCACCAACCAAAATGAAGGAATTGAAGGTGCAGCAAATGGAATTGGAAGGAAAGAATTTCAACCAGCCAAGCCCCTTGGGGAACGACCTCGGTATCCGTGAAGAAGCCAGATGGGTCATTAAGGATGTGTATCGACTACCGTATGTTGAACGAGAAGACGATCAAGAATAGGTATCATTTTTCAAGGACCGACGACTTGTTCGATCAGTTGAGTGGAGCTAGAGTGTTTTCCCAACTGGATTTGTCGATAGGTTTCCATCAGCTAAGAGTGGCAGAGGACAGTATTCTTTTGATGGCGTTTAGGAAGAGATATGGATATTATGAGTGATTGTTTATGCCATTCGGCCTTACTAATGCGATAGCTCTCTTCGTGGATTTGATGAACCAGGTTTTCCGAGAGCACTTGGATAGGTTCATGTTGGTTTTTATTGATGATATTCTGGTATACTCTTAAAATGAGAAGGATCATGTGGATCATCTTAGAATAGTGTTGGATACGCTAAGGCAACATCAGCTAAAGGCGAAGTTCTTCAAGTGTCATTTTTGGAAGAAGGAAGTGAAGTTCCTTGGTCATGTAGTTTTCGAGGAAGGGTTAGCAGTTGATCCGCATAAGATCGAGGCTGTTAGCAATTGGAAGAGACCGGAGACGGTAGTGAGATTAGAAATTTTCTTGGTCTTGTAGGTTACTACTGAAGGTTCATTAAGGATTTCTCATGGATAGCGGCATCCTTGATTATGCTAACCAGGAAGGACGTGAAGTTTGTTTGGTTTGAAAAATGTGAGGAGACATTCCTTAAGTTGAAACCTTTTGTTAACCAATGCGCCCATGTTAGTAGTTCTAAATGGGAATCAGGGGTTGGTAGTTTACACCGATGCATATGGTACCGGATTAGGCGCTGTGCTAATGTAGAATGGAAAAGTTATTCCCTATGCTTCTAGACATCTTAGATCGCATGAAGTGAGATACCCAACTCATGATTTTGAGTTGGCTGCGGTAATCTTCGCGTTGAAGATGTAGAGGCATTATCTTATGGGAGAAAGGTTGGAGCTATTTACGGATCATAAGTCTCTATGATATTTATTCTCTTAGAAGAAGCTGAACATGAGACAACAGAGATGGCTGGAGTTTGTTGAAGCTTATGTTTTTAGCACCAAGTATACACAGGTAAAAGGAAATAAGGTGGTGGATGCGCTTAGCAGGAAACATCAGAATGTGGTGTTAGCTATGTTGGCGGAATGGAAAAACTTAGAAGCACTAGCTGCTTGTAGTGTGCAGCTGAGGTCGACTGCTGGATCTAGTCGGAATATCGTTGTGATGTCTTGTTTGGAAGTTCGACCAGTTCTGATCGAACGATTTACTTCTAGGCAAAAAGATGATCCAGTCTTAGCCAAGAGGATTAGAAGGTTAGAAACTGGAGCCGAGATTAATGACTTAAAGGATTTTATTCTTGACCGTAGGGGTTGGTTGAGAAAGAAGGAACGGTTATGTGTTTTGGATGTTGAAAACCTTAGGAAGAAAGTTCTTAGGGAATGTCATCGATTGAAGTTTGCGATTCATCCTGGGGGAACCAAGATGTATAAGGATACGAAGATAAATTTCTTCTAAGAGGGAATGAAGAGGGATGTTGGCTTATGGATAAAACAGTGTTTGAACTGTCAGCAAGTAAAAACCAAACATCAGAAGCCAAGTGGTTTGCTTCAGCCTTTGGACGTTCCAGTTTGGAAGTGGGACTTGATATCCATGGATTTTATTGACGGGTTGCCAAGGTCAAACCAGGGTAATGAAAGTATATGGGTCATAGTCGATAGATTCCATACAATCAAAACCGTAAAGGCTCGTAGTGGATATTGGATTCCATACAATGACTGGGCTACTGGGGTACCGCCCGCCGCAGTACACCTCTAGAAAAAAAAATGTTTCGAGAACCTCTCCTGGATCCCCTGCCAACACAAGACCGGTCTACCCCTAACCTGGATAGTACCGAATATGTTATCACCCCGGATGTTCCCACCCAAATCGAGCGCTCTCTTTTTCATGCACAACCCTATCCATAATTTTAATATAATATATCCAAAGGAATCTAGAAAGGTGATAACATATCCTACTTGGGTGCGACCCACTTAGCCCAGCTGCATCTCCCATATTTTAGTCATTCCCGATTAATGAGGCTTGAGGCTATGTTTTACCTTTAGAATAGCATTCATTCTTGGAATGCTAACACTGCCTTCCCGGCAACGATGCAATGATAGCATTAATCCATATAAGTTGTTTTGGATCTGAACAAACTGACTCTCCTTCCAAATCACCATCTTCATTATCTTTGAGATATCATAATTCACAACGCACAAATTGGATCGAGATGGCTTTTGGATAATTAAATCTGATCCCTGTCTCTTTGAAACGATCAACGAATTTGGCCAGATTTGATAGTCGATTATTTAACTATCAAATTTCACACATAAGCAGTAACTAGGCCTAATTTTATAAATCTTTCAAAAACATTCATTTCAAATCTCCTCCAGTATATTCAACAATTGAAAACAGTTTCAAATCCGTATATTTATAACGGATATATTCGAATCATATCAATGCTTAGAAATATATATTTTTTCTAGTTTTATTTATAATTCAACACTTGAAAATAATTCTGTAACACATATCAATGCTTAGAAATATATATTTTTTCTAGCTTTATTTATAATTCAACGCTTGAAAATAAATCTATAACACTAATCTCGTAGTTAAAATATTTCAAACCCTTCCAGTCCAATACATAGGAAATATTTATAAGTCCATTTTCCGAAATCAATTCTAATATCGATATTTAGGAAATATTTCATAATTTATTCCCTAAATTTCTAGGATTTATTAATAAATTCCCTTTACAATCTCCAAAACCGATTATACTTATTAAAATTTCCACTAATAATTTATAACTTCTTTTAATGAGTTCAGCTTTATTTTTGAAGTCCTTGTAACCAAATATTTTTGGAAATTTCTCGAGTTTCCAGAATTCCATTAAAAAAAATTCCTCTTCAAAGCCATCTCCATTTCATAACTTGATTTACACATCTCGAGAGTATTTATAAATCACATTTCAACCACTTACCTTTAAAATCCATATATAAAATATTAAGTAATTTTTAAAGAATAATAATTTGTTTTAGAACATGTTTAAGTAATTATTTAAAACATTATAACTCTTTAAATAAACATCAATAACTCATTTCCAATTCAATTTTTTTAACAAAACAAATCGATTTTACAAAGCTTATTTTAAAAATGTGTTCAATAAAAATTAAATATTTGAATAATCCCGTTTTTGAAATATTTCAATACTAAACAGCTTTAAATTACATAGTTAAATAAATAAAAAAATTCCTTTTGAAAATAAAACTAAACTTCTTAATAAAAATAAGAATATGTTTTTAAAATCCCAATAACCAATTCCAATTTATAAATTCCTCTCGATTCACAGCACATCGATTTCATTCGGATTCCCTAACTGTTCTCACTTTTCAAAATAGAATCCACTATTTTTCCCAAAAATCTATTTTTATATCTCAATATAAATTCATACTGTGAAATCATATTACCAATTTATCAACTAATATCATTTCCCTTATTTATAAACATCGTTTATAAATTTATAAACTCATTTGGGTTTTTCTTGTTTTAAAAAAAATTCTCATTTATAAAATTCTGTTTTATAAATTCATTTCTTTATAAATTCCATTTATTTTTCAAATCTAGTTTAAATATCGATTTTTTAACTTCTTTTTCCTATTTTTTTAGAAATATCATTTAAAAATTCACTGTTTAAAAATCCTCTATACAAATCATTTTAAAATCTCTACTTAAAATATATTTTTTGAATAGTTAAGTACAATCCAAAATCAATTATTTGTTTATCCAAATCAATTTCTTTTAAAATAATCCAAATTTCGATATAAATATCATTATATTCAAAATCTCCTTTTAGTTCCTTTTTAAAATTCAAAAATATTATTTACGGTATCTATAATACCAAATTAAGGCCAATGTTATTATAACTTCCAATAATTCAATCATAACATAATCTATACAGATTATTCAATCACATCATATATCACTATATATTTAACAAATAAATATATTTTTGAGGAATTCAGTTGGATTCCTCCAATCTGTTTTCCTGCATCCACAGATGTCATATAACATAAAATACCAATTTCGCTTCGAGGCGGGATATCGCGATAATATATGGCCATCCGCTATTATGCGGGACGCATATTGTTTCACCCGCTCCAATAGGCGGGAATATATCCAATTACTAATATATATATACTACTATATATATATAATATAACATTCAACTTATAATAATTTATCAAGTTATCCAATCATTTAATAATTAATTTTCAACAACTTAAATTAAAACAGTAATCCAAGATGAGTGAGATTTACTCACCTTAATTGTCGAATTGCTAATCGTTCCAATTCCAAATTTATTTCGTTACGTAGTGCTTGTCGATACGAGTGCAAAGCAAATTTATTTTGTTTGATTTCATCCTCGAATGAATTAGATACAGTATTTATACGAATTTGATTTTCGTTAATATAACTAACTAAATTTAATTTCATCATTAACTAAATAAATTTCCTAAATAAATTTCAAAATATCACCTTCTTCCCAATCGAGTCTACTTACAGCCTGGAACTAACATCCCCGACATCATCTGCTGGAACCAACCACCTCCATCAGCCTCGACTTCCATCTGCAAATTCTCAGTTCGCACCTGCCTTGCCCCTCATCGCGACAATCAACACTTGACACCCTTTATCTTCTGAGATCGCGACAATACCCAGGTCGCCTTGCGAACCACCAGAGATCCTTCCCCCGCATTATCGCTTCGCCAAACTTCGACGCCGCCACTTCCCCATATGCGCGCAAACACGTTAGTCGACAGCGCCAAACCCCATCGCATCCACCACCCATCGCGATGCTGCTAGGCTCGAGCTCGAGCCCTCCCCTCTCGGCATCGACATCGCCTACCCTCGCTCGTTCATAAATTTTTTTATTCTTTCCCGATTTCGATTTTTATTTTTATTTTTTTGGTTGTTGATTTTTCTTTTGAAGAAAAATAAAGGAATTATGGACTTGAGTATAACATGGGTAGGGGCGGTCCATAGATCGGCTTCTCGGAGTAGGGTGGCCCGTGATTTGATTTTATTTGTTATAATATGAAAAATATCTCGCATTACATACCGTGAAATTCCGAACTCCTATTGAGGCATGCCGCCTAGCGTTTCTAATATTATACCGCTATTCTGAACCCAATGGAATAAGTCACAGGCCCCAATTTGATCGTATGAGGAAGATGGCTTTTTAAATCGACTATTTAAAATAAATTAAATTAAATTATTTCTAAGCGTTTTCAGATCGCACAACCAAACGATGAATCTAAACATTACGAAATTTGAAATCCAATAATAATATACTATTACGGATCCAATGGAATTGGTTTCGTTGAATTCCGAGACTGTGCCTTGGATCGCTATTTTTACGCATCGATTAAATTGACGATTTCAAAAATTGACGAAAACACTTGAAATATTAGTTTTAAAAACTTACTACCTTAATTATAATTTCAATGGAATCTTTATCAACATTAAAAATCATTTCAATTCATATTCAACTCCAATTCAATTATTCATCATTTCCATATTACGATAAATCGTTATATTAGAAATTTAACTCTATTTCTCAAATTAACTAATAATTTCATATTCAAATTCAATAATAATTTAATTCACCATTTAAATTAACTTAAATATTCAAAATCAAACGACTGGAAATCCGGGTCATTACACTTTCTCTCCTCCTTACTTTTCATGGCAGAAAACAAAAAAAATCAAATTCCCAAAATCTTTCAACTCCAAATAAAAGCATCAAATAGAATAAAAAATAGTGGTTCATCCATCTCTTGCAAGGATAAGATGGGGATCTTAAAAATCTGAGGAGATATCATCATTTAAGGTGTGACTTCTAGGTGATATCCTAATGGGAATTCATTTTCAGGGTTTGTTTCAAGGCTTTGGATAATAAGGTCCATGCAAAATCCAAAGGCTGATTTATGAATCTGAGAGTTTGGATTCATCATTCTACGTGTGACTTATTGGCTACATCTAAAGATAATCTGTAATTAAATTCACCTATATATTCATATGATTAATATAATTAGATTTCCTATAATTCACTTCATGTTTCAATTTTCCATCTTGCAACGTGTAAATTAAATGTCTTATGCTTAGCTTGATTAAATCATGTTTATTGCATTATTTTTATTTAGATCAATTTTTGTTTAGCAATTTCTTTTAATGTAGGTTTATGATAAATTCACATATTTTGATTCTCGTATTACTTCTAATAGATTATCTTCATTCTTTGTATTGTTTAGATCTATAAATTCTTATCACAAATTTACACATGTTTGCCTTGTTCAAATCTCTTTAATTTTATTTTGCAAAGCTATGTAATTGAAAATTGACATTGGACGAGGTTTTATGTATACAATGACATCACTTATTCAATTGCTAATGAATTACATATATGTTAAGTTGTCTACCATTCCTTGAGATTGATCTTATTTATACGTTAAATTCGTGTCTACAATTGTTTCAATCTTTTTTAATAAAAAGGGGAAACTTTGATTTAAGATTATTAAGTGGACTTTAGTGCAAATTATAGTTCTTTATTGTTTTCTATATTTGAAGTTTCATGTAAAATTTAAAGTATTGTTTCATTCCTAAATTAAAAGTTTAATGAAAACTGTTAACTTCAAAGCCAAAAACCTTTAATAAAATGTATATATAAAATATAATATGTTACAATGCTTGCAAATGTATGTTGTTCAGATTTAAATTATTGAATTGTAATTATCATATATATAGAATATAGTTGTTTAGTTTAATCCAAACTAGTACAAAAATTATGAGCAATAATGTAACATTTTTATTTTTAAACCATTCTTAATTGAAATCATATCTATTGATGTTAATTTTGGACTTCAAATTATTTAAAAAAACTAATAGTTTTTCTCTTTATGTATATATATGTATTTAATTATATATAATTGTTATGAATGTACGCGTATATTTCATTGATAAATTTTAGATAACATAGGCATACGTAAGTTTGATTGATAAATAATAAATGTTATTTAATATATTAATTGTTACAATTAAACAGGGTAAGAAATGAATGGTTTTCTTTCTTTTATATTCTATCGTATCTTCTATCTATTAATTGAATAAGGTAAGAAAGGGAAAGAAATAAAAAAAAATCCTCTTTTTATGTTATCTCATATCTTCTCTTTATTAATTGAATAGAGTAAGAGAGAGAGAGAAACAAATGGTCCCTTTCTCTTCATTCATTTGTACATATTTTATTTATACACCACTTGTATACTACACTTACACTTCACACAAATGAATGTATTCAATACATTCATTATAATACCTACAAGTTGAAATAAATTTAAAATTCCTCTTTGCCAAATAAAATAAAATATTGATTTTATTTAAAAGAGACTTAAACAAGTTCTAAGTATATTTAGACTTCGTAGGCTCATTAAAGATCCAAAATGGCTAAATTTTTTGAAATCCACACATTTCTTCCACTGCGGGCGGCCTAGTTCCTTCATAAATAACTTTCTGATGGCAAAAAATTGAAAATTTTGAAAAAGATTTTCGGTCATATTTTCTAATTTCCTTTTAACTAATTATTTTTGTAAACCAAATTCAAAAATGAATTTTCTATCATTATTATAAATTAAAAGAGGACTATTTTAATTATTTAACCAATTAATTTAATACTTAAAATTAATTAAATATTCATAAATCAAAGCAATAAACCATTGGGTCGTTTACAAAATATGATTATAAAAAATATAAATACGCTCTCATATTCAACTCTGCTAGGGCATTCCATTCCTTATCTCTTAATGAATCATGCCCCACCATAACCAAGGTTCTCGCTTAACCTTCAGCTCTGATACCAGGTGTAACGGCTCGCCCTTTTTCAAACGGTGACTGCAAATGCTAACCTCGTATCTAATTTTATACCAGCATCTCGACTACACACCAACCTATAAAGGGACATGTAGGGTAAGAGACAAAGTCTCCTCACACGTTCACCAATGTGAATCTCCTACATGCATGACATGTACTCACCAGAAACGATAACATATAATATCAAAAGACATTATAAATTGTCACTCTATGATACATAGCAATTCAGAGTTATAATTCTAAATATTGTCATCAGCCCGGATAGTCATAACAATATGTCCTCACAAATACTGATATATGCAATAGTAATGCAGTGGAAATAAGAATACTACAGCATATGAAACATCCAGCTCGTCTGCTCAAACTCCAATGCACATCAATGAAAACCTGTCTTTCTCAGGCTACTCGAAAGAGCACACAAGGAATTTGGGGAAAACAAAAACCATGCGTCAGACACAAGTCTAGTATGAGAAACTCAAGAAATATATAGCTAGCACATAACAGTACTTTGAGACCATTTGAAAACGATTATCCCCACAAAAGAACCACCACCTAATAAGTACATAAGATGGTATAATAGAAAATATCTAGGGTAAAGAATTTAATTAGAAAATTGATGTTCCGCTTGCATCTTACGACATAAAGATATTGAAGTGTAATCAAACCCGCTAAGGTACGTTGGCATATGGATTTTCCATAGAGAAGCCTCCAGTAAACTAAAGCAAATCTCCTTCACAAAGGATGAAAAATACCTTTGAGCACCGTGTATCTTTAGATAAAATATAACAATTAGGAGAAATATAGCTGGTCCATGGTCGAAAACGTGATCCCAAATATCATCACCTTCCGCTTGCAACATCGATAAGCATACTCTAGATATGGAGTGATAATATGCTACCATGGGTTGCTAAACCTTAGACTACGAGGCCTACCCTGTTTTCTGTCATTGTCGATGTCGAGTCTTCGTTCAGTGGCACTCACATGATTCTTCATCACTCGAACAGAACTCGAATCCCCAAATGGATTCCTACAACTTGAACAGATCTTAAAAGCACACATGGATTCCAGCATCTTGAACATATCCACTTCTAAGAGATGTAGCACGTGTCTCGGTCTTGAAGATGTTTTTGATAAGTAAAATACTTGCTGATTCTCGTTTCTTCATGACTGAATCGACGAATTTGGTCATTCTCAACAATAACGAGAACGATCGTATATAGAAACTAAGTCTCGTATACTTATCACATTTCCGAACTTTTAGTGCTAAGTACACGACTAAATACTTTCCATAAATGAGTAAACACACCTAGCATGATCAAGTCACACAAAGCATGATTAATCACATAAGTGACTTCTAATCTCATTTTTATTTAATTAATCTTTTATTAATTAAAACCTTTTTTATTAGTAAAACCTCAACCAATAAACTTCGTTTATCAATTTCCACCATTCATCTATACTCTTTCAATACTTCAAAAGGTATTCATATACTTATCTCAAATGGTATAAATATATTCACAAATCATTAACATGATTTCTTACTTTAAACCTTTACTAATGCTCTTTAAAACATTCTTTTAAAGATCTATTTACTTTTATAAGTATAATCAAAAAGGGTAAAGAAGAATGTTATTAAACACTGTCACAACCAACCCAAACCCATTCCATTTTTGTATTGTCTTTAAAACATTATTTCAAAGCCTAATTTAATATTTGGTTAAGGTCGATAGTCGACTAATCGACTATCCAGTTAAAAATGATCACGTATAGAAATCACGGTTCGTATACTTAACTTGTTTATAATATTCCAACTTATACTATCCCACATTCAATAGTGAAGCTAGGTAAGCTAGAGCACTAGTTACATATCAAAATCTTGTCTAGACATTTCATTCTTGAATCCCATAGAAAGATAAGTCTACCTCGTCCATTTTTAGTATTAAGTATAGTACTAATGACTTTTATAAACAAGTAAGAAACCAACATGATAAACATGTTTCCAATATTTTGCAACTAAATAATTCCTCGCTCAAGAGGAAAGCTGGTAGGTTAGAGTATTATTGCTTCTATCCTTACTTGAACATCAATCTTAACACTCACAAATAAATAAGCCTACTCCGTTGGCTTTTAACGTTAAGCATAATTAATTTCCTATTTCAAATCTTATATATATACATACAAATACTTTGAAAATGCTTATAAATATTTTTTAACCATCTATGTAAAATATTATTTGAAAATAACTGATTTATAATTTGAGAAAATAATTAAAACCCATGTTTTATAATTTAAATACCCTTTACTTCCAAAATTCATAAATAAATATTAGAAATATATTTAAGCTTAAAACCAACTTTAAAATACTGCAAAATATGTTAGAAAACATCTCTCAAAAAATCAGTGAAAAATACCAAATCTAAATATCATTTTTAAACATTTAAAACCACAAGCAACTTATTATGGCATTTATAAATGCTGTTAAAAGTTTTTGTTGGAGAACAACGTTGAAAAGCATGAACTTTGTAGCCAGTTCTAACCACTCCAACAGATGATGTAAGACTCGAAATTTTTACAGTAAGTAATACCATTTAAAACCCATGGGAAGAAACCCTTAAGAATACCTTTCAATTTATTTATAAAATTTCCCGAAAATAAGCTATATTAACAAAGTGTATTTATAACCACCCTTTTGCTCTAACTTTAGCCACTTTATTTGAGCAGTTACAAAACCTTTTAAGCTTTGATTTTTTCTATAATAAGTAAACATATAACACTAACTAAAAATGCAAAGAAACCCGTAATGATGTCTTTTCAAATCAATTACAAAAATTTCCAAAAATAGGATATTTCAAAGTGCTCATATAGCGACATTCTTCTCACTATAACATTTTGCAACTTTGTTTTCATAAGTTAATGAAATATTTAAACTTCCACATTTTTCTAGTGAAAAATACACTTATATTACTTTTTAAAAAGCAAAGTAGCCCCTAGGATGTCTCTCAAAGTTAACTTTAAAAATCATCGAAATAAGTCATTTTCAAAGTGCATCTATAGCGACCTTTTCACTTCTAACTTTCATAACTTTGGCCCACAATTTTTATAACTTTCTAGACCAATTTTTTACTGTCCCAAGCACCAAAATACGTGTAGAGAACAACCAAATCAAATTATCAAAGTCAAGTTGTAACAGCCCTAGTTTTTAGCTATTTATTTCTTTTATTTTTTTTTGTTTTTAGGAATATAATTTATATAAATTGTGTTTACCAATATTGTTTAAATATTTAATTTAGAGAATTAAACTCGTTAATTTAATATGATTTTTGTAACTAAATTTAAGAAGAAGAAAAAAAAAAGGAAATTTTTATAATGTATAATGAAGTGTGTGGTAACTAAATGTTTTGGATATTATCATAATATCTGTTGTTATACCCATTCCCTAAAAATAATGAAAAGGAGAAAATTTGTAACATATTAAAGTAGTTAATTAATTATGTTAATTTGGTAGGTTATGACATGCAAATCATGTTGGTGGAATATTCTCAATTTTGACATATTAATTATGTTAGCAGTGAACATTGTTAAGCAATTTAAAACAATGAAACTTACAATCAATTTATTTGATAAATCTACCTTATTCCTAGTTAGCAATTCAAAACTTGAATAAAGGCACATACGGATATTTTAAAATGGAGTTAATGACAATTAATAGATATTTCAAAAAGAAATTTATGACAATTAATAGAGAAATTAATTGTAAAATTTCAGTAGTTGACCAGAATTAATTTATTGAATAATTAATGCAAATTAATAAAATTGATGAAAGATAAATAAGTTAATTCTTTTGGTTAATGGCATGAGGACACGAGGTTAATCCCCATTTTGTAGGAGAAATCTGCCCGTGTAACCAGTCCGGCTACCAGTGCCTACAAAGCGGACGGATTAATGTGAGACGTCGCAGGATTGATAATTAACAAAAAGGGTTAATTAACTAATTAAGTTAGTAACCAAATTTGAGTATGTAATTAAAGGAGGATAATTAATTGGTAATATGGTAATTAATTGAAATCAATTAAGGAGGGTAATTAAAAGGGATAAGGTAATCAATTGAAATCAATTAAAGGGGAATTAATTGATTAGAAGAATATGGAAATCAAATTTGCCTTCCTTTGCGCGTGACACAAAATTTTATTCTTTTAACATTTTGACATTTGCCTCTTACCATTTGTTTCTTGAGCATGTCACTGTATTCATTTATTCACGCAGCCTTATCCACAAAAATATCAACTCTTCCAATTGCCATTTTTCCTCTCACCTAAATTAAATGCATTCAAAATTTAATCTTGCCTATCTTTGCAAATTTTCGCATACCCATTATATCTCTCTGTTTCCACTGCATTTGTTTTGCAATAAATAAATTTTTCGAACCATTGATCAAGTAAATATTTATGTAAGCATTTATTACTTTTGCCTTTTCAGTTAAAAGCTTTTTCATTGCTTACCATAAATCACGCAAGAGCTCAAGTTTTGCTTCCTCAATCAAATCTGTTCAAATTTGCAGTAACGCATGCTTTAAATTTAGATTATAACTGGTATAAATCACGCAAGCTATCTAAAAAAAAAAAAAATCCAAAAGAGTGATATCGTTCAAACATAAAACTGGAAAGAGAAATCAACGCATGCATTTATCACAATTTTCGTGTAGCGTTCAAACAAGAAGAACTGGAAATAAATCTCTTGCCTAAACGCATGCACTCAAAAATCAACGCTTGCATTTATTTCTTACGTTTTCAAACCTGCCTATTTATCTCCCCTTTTTATTTCGCAAGTTTATCTATAAATACTTTGCCTCATTCACATAAATTTTCATATCTCCTTGTTTGTCCCTCTCTGGTACAAGCTTCTATCAGGTAAATAATTTGCATTGTTTATTTCTTTGCTTCTTCCAATTTTCCTTCCTCCTTCTTGTGTTCTCTGATTTCCTTGCTCGGCTACTTCCCCCTCATGCCGTGCCATTTATAAATACATATAGAACTTTGTTAGTAGTAGGCTGGAAGAAATGATATAAATTGATTGTAGGAAGCTAGACTATGAAATTAGTGTAGTTATGATGTAGTTAGTGGTATTGTGGATTTGGATAAGTGCAGTTTGAAGAGGAAGGCATAGAAAGAAAAAAAAAAAAAGAATTACAATTTAATAATGGAGAAGATAAATTGATAAGGAGAAAATGATATGAAATGTTGTTTAATTCAAATAAACAATATTGTATGAATAAATCTTGGGTGAATATAATAAAATGACATTTATTTCAATTTTTAATGGTTGAAATAAATTTAAGATGGTTAAAAATAAATTTAACTACTTATTTGAGAATTTGGGTGGATAAATATCAATGGATTGTATTTATTATGGTTAATAAAAGGATATTGGTGATGTATACCAATAATCACCTTTTAATGTTTAATAATAAAAGTAAAAGAAGAAATAATTTGCCTAAACATGATGAACATGTATGTGAAATAAAGTATTATTTAATGATTCGAATGTAGTTAGTGGCTACATTTGATTAAATCGAATAATTTGAACAGTATTGTGTTTGTTGCCAATATTGTCATTTTATTTAAATAAATATATGAGAATGAAAATAATTGATCATGATAAATATGATTAAAAATGTGAGAAATAATTTAATAATGTCTAAACATGTATTTGTTTTGTTTGGGTGCATAACATCTTTTTATTCAATCAATTGTATTAAATTTGCAATTTATTTTGCAATTTATTCAATTTATTTTATGCATGCGTACGGTTGAAGTATGGGCCTAGGATATGTTGAGACGGTTAGCGGGTTGTAGTAGTCGAGCAAGTTGAACTAAATTTCTTTTATTCTATTCGTTCCAGTTGTTCTGAAATTTTGCTTTGATCGTAATTTTTAAATTCGCATACTTGGTATTTGGATCTTATAGATTTAAGTCAAGGCTTTGCATCCACCGAAGTTTGATCGTGCTTTTCGTTTTTTTTTCCGAAGTAGATACCGTGTTTGATTTAGATCTACTGCAGCGTTTAAGGTGAGTATTTCTCACCAGACATATGTACATATATTTTGTGAATTATCGCAAGTGTATGTGTAAAAATTTTATTTAAATATTATCTGTCTGTAGTATAACGTAGAATGATGAATCCCATTTAAATTGACACCTCATCAGTTATTATCTGTTGTATTATTTCTGCAGTTATATTATATTATTGTTTATTTACTGCTTAAATCACCACTGCAAGTTCCCTGTTAAATTTAGATTGTTGTGGGCTGAAATGATAGGCCTAAATGATGATTACTGTGCTATTATTATGTTAACTGTTTAACTGTTAACTTGGGATTGCGGGTTTGAAATGATAGAACCCGGGGTTTGTAAATTACGGATTGAAATGATATAAATCCGAATCACTTGACCTAGGCTAGAAAACTATATACAGGCCCGTGGTCCTTATAATATTTTCTGAAATATTTAAAATTATTTTGGAAGTTAAATATTTGATTTAATATCTTTAAAGGATTTTATATTGATTTTGAATGAGTTATAAATGTTAATAAATAAATAAATAAATATTTGAATAAAATTTTGGAATATAACTTATTTTGGAAATTCTGGATTTTTGAAAGGATAAGATTTCAGTTAAGAAATATATATATATATAAGTTATATTTGGAAATATTTATTAAGTTAAACAATCTACTAAAGCATTTAAATGCTGTCTTTTGAAATTGGACTAGTTTTACCCGTAACTTTAGGTAGCATTTCCTAAAGTGCTATAGAATCTGGAATTTGATTGTTTTGAAATTTAAGGAATTTGATAAATTATATTTATGTTTAAGTTTTGGAGACCTTTAAGATATGAGATTTATAACTGGATTTTTCTTAATAAATTTAAGATGAACATTCTAGTGTTAAGTAAATTTTGAAATTATTTAATGGCATAATTTTGGAGTTTTATCTATGGAATTTATGGGAATATTCAAGACGAAATAATAAACACTAATTTGTTGAAAGAAAAAATATCCAACCTTAGTTTTGAATATTAATACTCCAATTGGATATATATATAGGAATTGAAATGGTCTTGGGAACATGAAGTGATATTTAAATTATGGTTTAAAATAAAGAAATATATTTGTAAAGCTATGTAAATTATCTTCTTTACAAAGTAACCATAAAGTTAAACCATTTATATCCAAACCATTTGTGTTTTGGGAGTTATGTTTTTTTTTAAAGAAAAATTTCCAATATATTATGGTTTAAAGGTATAATTCAAATATTTGGTTTCCAGATATTATCAATTTTAAGCAGTATGGTTTTGGAAAAGAATTATATTTGAATATAACGATATCATGTTGTTTTGGGTTTTAAATGATATCGTATTTATAGTTTTGAAATGGAAATGTTTATACTGGTTTTAAAGTATAAATTGTTTTTAAATGACCACGGGTTATAATAACGATGGGTTGGCAAAGAGACCGGGATCGGATATGGACATACTCTCTGTCGATACCGAAAACCACTTTGACCAACCGTGTACGCGGTGGAGATTCCAGAATGAAGTAGGTCGGTGGTGGCGTTTCCTGTAAGGTAAATACGTGGACCCGACTCCCGTGAGTTGGCATAAGGTGGCTAAAACAGGAGCAATTCCAGGCCAATGAGGTCATTCCTCTGATCGGACGCTCCTCTTCGATATTATACTATGATCTTGGATTGATTCAGTGGCCACTTCTATATTTTGATTTTGGGGGAGTTAGTTCGAGGTGGGCGGCAGCTGCGCGCTGCGCGTTACCATCAGCCTGGATAGAAATTGGTATATCTACCCTGGCATTGCCTAGTTGTGCCGTGTCACCTACCCTATCGCGCCTTGTACGAGTTTGGTTTTCTCCCGTAGCCCGTGTGGTATCCTCTAGTGGCTTCCCGATCAGGAGGGACTATGATATTGGATGGACTACTGGGACTATTACGTGTTAAGGGCTATATGGGTAACCCCTTAACGCTATTAAAAAGTAAGTTTATTTTATAAATAGACACTAGTATAATAGCGTAATATACTACATAGTAAATAGTTTGACGGATCCTTAGAGGATGGGCGGTCCCAAGCATCCTTTAAGTTACTTGCTCTATATTACAGTACACTTGAATTAGCTTACATTATATAAGTATGTATGTCCTGACTCGAGTGTTATGTTTTATTTTTACGCTCGGGTCAGCCTGAGTTGCAGCTTCAATTTCTTCTCCGTAGCTAGGACACTCAGTAGATCATTCGCGCTGCTGGAAGTTGTTTCAGCCTTTATCTTTTCTGGAATTCAAGACTTTGAAGACTCTATCTCTATTTATGTCTTAAAATTTGTATTGAGGATTATAGACAATGTAAGTTCTGTTTTGTTGAAGTTATATCAGTGGCTTCATGAACCACTAAATTTTTAATTTCCGCTGCGAGATTCTGATATCTGTGTATGTGATTCTGTGATCTATTTATTGTATATTCTGAGTTTTGCCAAATTTATTCTACAACGCAGTATTTTGAACAATTCAAGTCCGACATGTGCGGATGCGAAGGGTTGAAAATACTGGGTCGTTACATTTGGTATCAGAGCTTTGGTTCTAGGCAAAACTTAGAATGTATGGTAAATTTGATTTACAGAATCACGTTCATTCGAGATTGAACCACTCTCTTTTCGAATTTTGGAACATTCCCTACGGTTCCAAAGCTCATTCGTATCCCTCACTTTTTCATCTGCTTTAGATTCTGGAGTATCTCATAACTCCACTTCGGATGATCTTTATTGTAAATTGGCGGTCTCGCCATTATTCTAATAAAGGGGTGAAACTCCTTTACCATTAGCATTGATTCACCGGAGATTTATATTTATCCTCGGTTTATATGCTAGTATCTTTGGTTATTCCAAATTCTATCTCTTCGGATCAAATGTAGATTTACCCCAACCACATCGATATGGCTCTTTAAGTCACGGATGACTAGGTCAAGGTTGTCCGCGACTTATATAGACTTACCCAGTTTCCTTATTCTGATCTTCTGATTTCAATTTATCTTGAATTCTATTTGATTTGAGTTCATCAAATTTGAGTCTCTATCCTGGTTTGAGAAGTTTATTCCTATATTTGAAATTAAAATCTAATATTATATATATGAGTATAATTTTCAAAATTTTATAATTAATTTAACTAGTTGTCAAGAGATAATAGTTTTGATTTTATTTATGGTGTTGTAAGCCATGTGTTTGTCTAATAAATAAGTGAATATAAAACAATGGTTATAAATTAATTTGGAAACAGAAATGAATTTAAAACTAAAACTTGAGAATTAAATTTCTGATGATTTCAAACCTTGTGTTTAAATTTTAAAAGGATGTAATAAGTATTTTTGTATAGAAATTTGTTTCCAAAGAAATTTTAAAATTAGTGTTTTTCTCTTTGTCACTGGAAAATAATTTCGGTGATGACTGCAGCATCATCGACATTCATTTTCGAGTTTCGAAGTGAAAAGACCATTCTGTAGTCTGGCTACAGTGTTTCCTTGAGATTTTAATTGATTTGAATTTCTAAAGTATGACTTAATATATATAGATATATAATTTAAATTTGATTTGACATATTAGGTATATATATTTAGTTATCTCTAAATGGTTTGAAGGGAATCAGGAATTTAATTCTTAAAGTTATCTTGAGGAAGGAAAATAAATATAATAACAAAAATTTGAATAAAAAGGTTCCAATTGGAGATAATTAAATTAAAAGTTTTATTTGTATAACACCCAATTTCATTTAATATAACTTACCTTGATTTTCAAAAGTTAACATGTAATTGGATAATATACAATATAAAAGGATTTTATGAGTGGTTATAATAAATATTATACACTTAAATTTTAGTTATAAAAGATTAATGGGGATAAATAAGGAAAAGGAATTTAAGGAATTTTATTCAAATGTCTTAATAATCAAATTAATTTAATATGGAGCCGTAAATCTAACCAAGAGATTTTAATAAAAGGTTATTTCCTGAAATGAATATGTTTGTGTAATAAACAAGGTATCTTTGAATAAGGAAAATATATTTGAAAGGGATATTTTTGGAGTAAGGATTATATATCTTCAAATCATAGTTTAATTGATGTCTAAATAAATAGTTAAGACGTATTCTAATATCACTAAATTTTGATAATTGAGAATTGGTTTTCAAATGGAAATTCAAGGGTAACTTATTGAAGGAATATCTTATTTATAAGATAAGTATTTTTAATAAAGTGTTAGGTTATTTGTTAAAATTCAGAGTTAAGTACATAATAAACTGATTAGGAATACTATTATATCTACTATAGCATATTATGAGTGCTGCTGTTTCTAAAAATAAAATGTTTTGGAAATTTTTTTTTATAAATGAACTTAGGAATATTTCAACCTTGAAATGAATATTGTTTGGAATTGAATTTAAAAGGTATAAATGAAGATTATTTTAAAGGTATTATGATTTTAGTAGCATGATTTCCAAATGATAATATTTATAAATTTAATGATTTCAAAGCATTATGATTGCAAATTTATTATCTTATTTGTTTTCAAACTATCTTTAAGTGTCCTTGGTTTCCCTATCTGCTACAGAATGAGGAGGCTATTGCTTATAACAGTCTATTTAGAAATCTTTTCTATAATCTTTAAAAATCTTTGTTACTCATCGGGGCCTGAGCACCGCTTACCACCCATAGACCGACGGTCGAACTGAAAAGAGTAAAACCGATTCTAGAAGATCTTCTTCGTGCTTCAAATCCGGAACTATTCGTTTAAAGTTCTTGTTTATCTAGCTTATCTTCCTTTGTTTCTTTTCTTTTGTTCCTTTTCGAGGACGAAAAGTTCTTAAGTGGGGGAGAGTGTAACAGCCCTAGTTTTTAGCTATTTATTTCTTTTATTTTTTTTTGTTTTTAGGAATATAATTTATATAAATTGTGTTTACCAATATTGTTTAAATATTTAATTTAGAGAATTAAACTCGTTAATTTAATATGATTTTTGTAACTAAATTTAAGAAGAAGAAAAAAAAAGGAAATTTTTATAATGTATAATGAAGTGTGTGGTAACTAAATGTTTTGGATATTATCATAATATCTGTTGTTATACCCATTCCCTAAAAATAATGAAAAGGAGAAAATTTGTAACATATTAAAGTAGTTAATTAATTATGTTAATTTGGTAGGTTATGACATGCAAATCATGTTGGTGGAATATTCTCAATTTTGACATATTAATTATGTTAGCAGTGAACATTGTTAAGCAATTTAAAACAATGAAACTTACAATCAATTTATTTGATAAATCTACCTTATTCCTAGTTAGCAATTCAAAACTTGAATAAAGGCACATACGGATATTTTAAAATGGAGTTAATGACAATTAATAGATATTTCAAAAAGAAATTTATGACAATTAATAGAGAAATTAATTGTAAAATTTCAGTAGTTGACCAGAATTAATTTATTGAATAATTAATGCAAATTAATAAAATTGATGAAAGATAAATAAGTTAATTCTTTTGGTTAATGGCATGAGGACACGAGGTTAATCCCCATTTTGTAGGAGAAATCTGCCCGTGTAACCAGTCCGGCTACCAGTGCCTACAAAGCGGACGGATTAATGTGAGACGTCGCAGGATTGATAATTAACAAAAAGGGTTAATTAACTAATTAAGTTAGTAACCAAATTTGAGTATGTAATTAAAGGAGGATAATTAATTGGTAATATGGTAATTAATTGAAATCAATTAAGGAGGGTAATTAAAAGGGATAAGGTAATCAATTGAAATCAATTAAAGGCAATTAAAGGGGAATTAATTGATTAGAAGAATATGGAAATCAAATTTGCCTTCCTTTGCGCGTGACACAAAATTTTATTCTTTTAACATTTTGACATTTGCCTCTTACCATTTGTTTCTTGAGCATGTCACTGTATTCATTTATTCACGCAGCCTTATCCACAAAAATATCAACTCTTCCAATTGCCATTTTTCCTCTCACCTAAATTAAATGCATTCAAAATTTAATCTTGCCTATCTTTGCAAATTTTCGCATACCCATTATATCTCTCTGTTTCCACTGCATTTGTTTTGCAATAAATAAATTTTTCGAACCATTGATCAAGTAAATATTTATGTAAGCATTTATTACTTTTGCCTTTTCAGTTAAAAGCTTTTTCATTGCTTACCATAAATCACGCAAGAGCTCAAGTTTTGCTTCCTCAATCAAATCTATTCAAATTTGCAGTAACGCATGCTTTAAATTTAGATTATAACTGGTATAAATCACGCAAGCTATCTAAAAAAAAAAAAAAAATCCAAAAGAGTGATATCGTTCAAACATAAAACTGGAAAGAGAAATCAACGCATGCATTTATCACAATTTTCGTGTAGCGTTCAAACAAGAAGAACTGGAAATAAATCTCTTGCCTAAACGCATGCACTCAAAAATCAACGCTTGCATTTATTTCTTACGTTTTCAAACCTGCCTATTTATCTCCCCTTTTTATTTCGCAAGTTTATCTATAAATACTTTGCCTCATTCACATAAGTTTTCATATCTCCTTGTTTGTCCCTCTCTGGTACAAGCTTCTATCAGGTAAATAATTTGCATTGTTTATTTCTTTGCTTCTTCCAATTTTCCTTCCTCCTTCTTGTGTTCTCTGATTTCCTTGCTCGGCTACTTCCCCCTCATGCCGTGCCATTTATAAATACATATAGAACTTTGTTAGTAGTAGGCTGGAAGAAATGATATAAATTGATTGTAGGAAGCTAGACTATGGAATTAGTGTAGTTATGATGTAGTTAGTGGTATTGTGGATTTGGATAAGTGCAGTTTGAAGAGGAAGGCATAGAAAGAAAAAAAAAAAAAAAAGAATTACAATTTAATAATGGAGAAGATAAATTGATAAGGAGAAAATGATATGAAATGTTGTTTAATTCAAATAAACAATATTGTATGAATAAATCTTGGGTGAATATAATAAAATGACATTTATTTCAATTTTTAATGGTTGAAATAAATTTAAGATGGTTAAAAATAAATTTAACTACTTATTTGAGAATTTGGGTGGATAAATATCAATGGATTGTATTTATTATGGTTAATAAAAGGATATTGGTGATGTATACCAATAATCACCTTTTAATGTTTAATAATAAAAGTAAAAGAAGAAATAATTTGCCTAAACATGATGAACATGTATGTGAAATAAAGTATTATTTAATGAATTCGAATGTAGTTAGTGGCTACATTTGATTAAATCGAATAATTTGAACAGTATTGTGTTTGTTGCCAATATTGTCATTTTATTTAAATAAATATATGAGAATGAAAATAATTGATCATGATAAATATGATTAAAAATGTGAGAAATAATTTAATAATGTCTAAACATGTATTTGTTTTGTTTGGGTGCATAACATCTTTTTATTCAATCAATTGTATTAAATTTGCAATTTATTTTGCAATTTATTCAATTTATTTTATGCATGCGTACGGTTGAAGTATGGGCCTAGGATATGTTGAGACGGTTAGCGGGTTGTAGTAGTCGAGCAAGTTGAACTAAATTTCTTTTATTCTATTCGTTCCAGTTGTTCTGAAATTTTGCTTTGACCGTAATTTTTAAATTCGCATACTTGGTATTTGGATCTTATAGATTTAAGTCAAGGCTTTGCATCCACCGAAGTTTGATCGTGCTTTCCGTTTTTTTTTCCGAAGTAGATACCGTGTTTGATTTAGATCCACTGCAGCGTTTAAGGTGAGTATTTCTCACCAGACATATGTACATATATTTTGTGAATTATCGCAAGTGTATGTGTAAAAATTTTATTTAAATATTATCTGTCTGTAGTATAACGTAGAATGATGAATCCCATTTAAATTGACACCTCATCAGTTATTATCTGTTGTATTATTTCTGCAGTTATATTATATTATTGTTTATTTACTGCTTAAATCACCACTGCAAGTTCCCTGTTAAATTTAGATTGTTGTGGGCTGAAATGATAGGCCTAAATGATGATTACTGTGCTATTATTATGTTAACTGTTTAACTGTTAACTTGGGATTGCGGGTTTGAAATGATAGAACCCGGGGTTTGTAAATTACGGATTGAAATGATATAAATCCGAATCACTTGACCTAGGCTAGAAAACTATATACAGGCCCGTGGTCCTTATAATATTTTCTGAAATATTTAAAATTATTTTGGAAGTTAAATATTTGATTTAATATCTTTAAAGGATTTTATATTGATTTTGAATGAGTTATAAATGTTAATAAATAAATAAATAAATATTTGAATAAAATTTTGGAATATAACTTATTTTGGAAATTCTGGATTTTTGAAAGGATAAGATTTCAGTTAAGAAATATATATATATATAAGTTATATTTGGAAATATTTATTAAGTTAAACAATCTACTAAAGCATTTAAATGCTGTCTTTTGAAATTGGACTAGTTTTACCCGTAACTTTAGGTAGCATTTCCTAAAGTGCTATAGAATCTGGAATTTGATTGTTTTGAAATTTAAGGAATTTGATAAATTATATTTATGTTTAAGTTTTGGAGACCTTTAAGATATGAGATTTATAACTGGATTTTTCTTAATAAATTTAAGATGAACATTCTAGTGTTAAGTAAATTTTGAAATTATTTAATGGCATAATTTTGGAGTTTTATCTATGGAATTTATGGGAATATTCAAGACGAAATAATAAACACTAATTTGTTGAAAGAAAAAATATCCAACCTTAGTTTTGAATATTAATACTCCAATTGGATATATATATAGGAATTGAAATGGTCTTGGGAACATGAAGTGATATTTAAATTATGGTTTAAAATAAAGAAATATATTTGTAAAGCTATGTAAATTATCTTCTTTACAAAGTAACCATAAAGTTAAACCATTTATATCCAAACCATTTGTGTTTTGGGAGTTATGTTTTTTTTTAAAGAAAAATTTCCAATATATTATGGTTTAAAGGTATAATTCAAATATTTGGTTTCCAGATATTATCAATTTTAAGCAGTATGGTTTTGGAAAAGAATTATATTTGAATATAACGATATCATGTTGTTTTGGGTTTTAAATGATATCGTATTTATAGTTTTGAAATGGAAATGTTTATACTGGTTTTAAAGTATAAATTGTTTTTAAATGACCACGGGTTATAATAACGATGGGTTGGCAAAGAGACCGGGATCGGATATGGACATACTCTCTGTCGATACCGAAAACCACTTTGACCAACCGTGTACGCGGTGGAGATTCCAGAATGAAGTAGGTCGGTGGTGGCGTTTCCTGTAAGGTAAATACGTGGACCCGACTCCCGTGAGTTGGCATAAGGTGGCTAAAACAGGAGCAATTCCAGGCCAATGAGGTCATTCCTCTGATCGGACGCTCCTCTTCGATATTATACTATGATCTTGGATTGATTCAGTGGCCACTTCTATATTTTGATTTTGGGGGAGTTAGTTCGAGGTGGGCGGCAGCTGCGCGCTGCGCGTTACCATCAGCCTGGATAGAAATTGGTATATCTACCCTGGCATTGCCTAGTTGTGCCGTGTCACCTACCCTATCGCGCCTTGTACGAGTTTGGTTTTCTCCCGTAGCCCGTGTGGTATCCTCTAGTGGCTTCCCGATCAGGAGGGACTATGATATTGGATGGACTACTGGGACTATTACGTGTTAAGGGCTATATGGGTAACCCCTTAACGCTATTAAAAAGTAAGTTTATTTTATAAATAGACACTAGTATAATAGCGCAATATACTACATAGTAAATAGTTTGACGGATCCTTAGAGGATGGGCGGTCCCAAGCATCCTTTAAGTTACTTGCTCTATATTACAGTACACTTGAATTAGCTTACATTATATAAGTATGTATGTCCTGACTCGAGTGTTATGTTTTATTTTTACGCTCGGGTCAGCCTGAGTTGCAGCTTCAATTTCTTCTCCGTAGCTAGGACACTCAGTAGATCATTCGCGCTGCTGGAAGTTGTTTCAGCCTTTATCTTTTCTGGAATTCAAGACTTTGAAGACTCTATCTCTATTTATGTCTTAAAATTTGTATTGAGGATTATAGACAATGTAAGTTCTGTTTTGTTGAAGTTATATCAGTGGCTTCATGAACCACTAAATTTTTAATTTCCGCTGCGAGATTCTGATATCTGTGTATGTGATTCTGTGATCTATTTATTGTATATTCTGAGTTTTGCCAAATTTATTCTACAACGCAGTATTTTGAACAATTCAAGTCCGACATGTGCGGATGCGAAGGGTTGAAAATACTGGGTCGTTACACAAGTCCATATAACTTCCATTTATACAAGTTAAAGTTAAGGGATATCGAAGTGCACTTATAGCAGCTATTCTCTCTTCAAACACCTTCAAACATACTTTAATTCAACACACAAACAAAAAAACCATTTAAACATCAATTCAAGACCATGCCACATTTTTAAGAGGGTAAATAGAAGTGATGTTATAAAAGATAAAGTTATCATTTGCTTTCAAAAGAAAAAAAGGGTCCAACGTTTATAATTTTAATTAGTTAATGTAACTTTAATCTTTATATTTCAACCACATAACATATATACCAGTAAGATAGTGAGATAAATTGGTTAGATCCAAGATAAAAACATGCTCAAACACCCATAAAGCCAAGAACACTTCCTACCATCACCAGACACCCAAACATCCAAGCTTTAGCACTTCCAAACCAAGCCACCACCTCACCCTTCTTCCTCATGGCCCAAGGTGGAAACCACATTTCCACTTCACTTCTTCCACTTTCAGCTTGATATTCATGCTTCCTATGATGTTTTAGGCATATAGCCAAAGTTTGGTGAAGTTTAGACATGATTTTCTTGGATTAGAAAAGGATTAGTGAAGATAGAAGTAGATTAATGCTAATTACTTCTAACATTTTCTTAATTTCGTAAAAAGTGATTAATGAAACCCTTATAGGTGTATTTATAGGTTTGAACAAGAGGTCATTACCATCTTCTACCTTCCATGAAAGGTCATAAAGGAGCCTCCCTCTCGCATGCCACCTTTACACCTCATTTTCTAAGGAAAATATCTTTTTAACAAATTACCTTTTTACCTTTGCGTATAAATATTTACCCGATGACATCACACATGATATCATCAACATTTTATTTCCATAAATGGAAAAATATTTTAATTTTATATTAATATTCTCTTAAGGAAATAAGTGTATGTAAAAAAATATGAACAACTTCTAACGAGTAGAAAGCTGCTTATCGAAAAAACTATTTTCGGTCGCATTATCGATATTTCTTTAAAGTAATTAATTTGTGAACATTTATCCAAAACAATGTTACCATCATTACTTATGATCTAAAAGGGGATTAACAAAGTTATTAAATCACTTTAATAACATTCAATTCAAGATTTAAATATTTAAATAATTCAGATATTTAAATACGAGGTGTCCAAAATTCTAGGTCATTATATAAGCACTTATGGATGAATTAGAGAGCATCATTGATAGAAAAATGTTTCGAGAGATAATAAGGCAGTAGTGCAAGCCTTGATAAAATGGAAGAACAAACCAATATCTGAATCCAAGTGGGAAGATTATTGACATATTATTAACCGGTTCCCTACACTAGACCTTGGGAGAAGGTCGGTTTTTAAAGAGAGGAGGGGAAATGTTAGGCTCAAGCATATCTTCAAGCACTTGGACTACATCAATCTGGAAGAGCATTTCATCAAAGAGTTAGGAAAATGAAGCTCGACACATCACCATAAAGATCTGCAGCACATAAAAGGATTTCTGAGAGCTAAGAGAAGATTCAGAAGCAAGAAGAAACAAGTAATGACATAGATTGATTTTAGAGAAGAATAATCAAGGTTGTGCACATTGTGCAAGTGTGCACGTCCACTGCTTGATATTGAGCTCTTTGCATTTGGGCTGATTTTGATTGCAAATTTCTTGTTAGTGGGCCAAGATTCAGAGGATCTGTAATTTGTAACGACTAGTTTGAATTTGTCTCTCTACTGTAATATGTATATATAAGATTGAAAGTTGTGTACATGGGGATTATGAGAAAATTAATAAATAGTACCATATTTCTCTTCGTTTTCATTTGTTGTGTATTTTGTTCTTCCAAAACTTGCATTCTTTCATCTAATACTTCACCCCCTTTACTTCTGTTATCTTCACCTACATCCCTTTCTGCGTTCAAGCTTTTGTTTCACATGCCTGAACCTTCTCATTAGCCTGAAAACCACCCACTACCACTCTCCACCATGACTAACACTAGATCACAAACCTAGAAAACCAAAGATCCTCAAAGGGTGTGGACGACAGTGAAACGGAAAGAAAGCGACGGCTAGAACCCTAGCCCCCCATTACTACATTTTGGAAGCTTTTTTGAAAAATTTAAATTGTTGCATTTTCAATATCACATGATTTTTTAAAATTTGATGGTTTTACATTTTACTTTTACGTTCCAACCTATTGGAAACTTTTGAATTATTTATTTTTTTAATAATATCTTTTATTGTGTAACTGAAATAGCATATGTTAAATTTTGATAAATATTATAAATTAGAAAACATTCGCGGTAATGTGTTTTTGTTCATTTTGGGGTTGCATTTAGATAAATATTATAAATTAGAAAACATTCATAGTAATGTATTTTTGTTCAGTTTGTGGGTGCTTTCCTATATGTTGCATTTTATGGAGCACAACCTACTTGCTACTCTTTCGGTTTATTGCATTACTATAGCGTAAGGTGGAAAATGTTTTAAATTTGCATATTTTGCTACAATAATTTGTATTATATATATATATATATATATATATATATATATATATATATATATATATATATATATATATATATAATTGGATACTGAAGATGATAGTACGTAGTTGCACTATAAGTTTTAGGTGACATAACATACCACAAGTCAATGTATGAATTCTTTGTAGAATTTCATCAAGAATATTGACTTATGTGTGTTACTAAGAGATATTATTAATCCTTCTCATCTCTTGTTGTAATAACATCTGATAGCGGTTTCAAGTCATCATCCTTCTTTGTTGTATAACCGATCCCGCGGATCAAAACCGGAACGTCTAACCACTGGGACAGTGATACTGAATAGTTGTATTATATTTATTATAAAAAAAATTATGCATCTTATGCAATTAAATGATATAAAATACCAAATCCCCAAATATTATCAATAGAACAATCTCGTTTATTGCATTCAACCTAGTTTTTAAAACAATGTAGGTTTTAATTTGTGGTTTGTGCATTTATTGTGATGGATTTATAAAGGTGATTTAACCTTCATAAACTTTTGAGGTTTGATTCACAATATGAAAATTTAAAGGTAGATTTTACGTGTTTCTTTTGATAAATGGTACAAAAAATCTCAAAAGAGACCTACCTGATTTTTCTGATTCAATAATTTTTCCCAACTTCTACATAGCATATCAATTGGATTGAATATGAACACTCGGTTGCTAATGACAGAGACAAATTGCATCGATAATATCCTATTAACCAAAATTTGCAATCACTCTTACGCTAATAAAGTTTTCCATGTTTTGATTTGGAATCAAATATTTTCCATGTTTTACATAGATGTCTGACGCTGTAGTACAGATTTTCAAATGAAACTGGCAACTGCTGCCAAAGTCTTTAAATTACATACGACAGAAAGAAACAAGACAAGGTCCAATAAATATGAATATTTTAATGATTAATTTCAAAAATTCGTTTGGTTCAACTTAAATAAGCTACTTTTTTAACTTTTTGAAAGTCAAAATGAATAGGCTTCGATTTTCAAAAAGTAAAAGAACGGCTTATTTAGGTTCATCCAAACGGGCACATAATATAAAATTGTAAAATTTCTTTGTACATGTAGATACGCCTCTTTTGGAATATGCTTGTGTGTAATTGAAATTAAACAAATGACATCAACAGCAGCTATCCATCAGCTTCTTCCGGTATGACAGTCAGAACAACTTCTTTGTTTGCTCGTACAACTCGCGCTTCCATCTTCACCCCCACTTTATCCCCCAATATTTCAAATATCTGTTCAACAAAACATTAAAAAAAAATTGATGGCTCTGGCCTACTAAGGGGAAAAAAAAAAAAAAAATAGGTTCTTCCTTTTTCTTTCCTTTTCAATCCAATTTGGACTTGTACATAAATTCAACAAGTGCAGGTGTCAGACTATAGATGTTTTAAACACAAATAACAAATTTGCGTTTAAAAGGATGAAAGATTGTATGTAGTTATGTTCTACTAGTATCTGTTGAAAAAAATGTGCAATGTCCTAAACTCACAATCGCTAACTGACAGTAAAAATACATTGATTAATCTCTCACACTAACCGTGTACTTAAATATCAGAACAATCGACCGTCTATTTAATCGCATGTATAAAGACATACAAGAATTTGATATAAAATAAAATGATGGTGCGGAAAGACAAAATTTGTAAAATCATACCGTATTTATTCAGTATATCATAAATGACTGACTTTAAGGAGTAATGAAATCACGAAAATATCAAATTTCAAGGGCGGAACAAATACTTAAAACACTTTGTAAGGCATGTAATTAAGCCTCGAAGACAGGTTAAAATTAAGAATCCATAGCAAAGTGTACACGTAGAAGCTTGCCCACAAGAGCAGTGAGTACAGCATTTAATAGAATAACGCCATAAATGAAGATGTATGTCTTCAAGTCAAGCAATTTTAATTTCCGTGCTTAATGTGCATTTGTTAAGTAGGGCATTTAATTGAACACTGATTCAAAGATATGACTTCAATGTCACAAAATAATACCTCTTTTGTGCTCTTGACAGGTTTCCCATCTAACTCAATCATTACATCTCCTGGGCGAAACCCAGCACGATCACCAGGAGACCTTGGGGTTACCTGTTTCATAATTTATCTCACGTTTTCAGACAACATATAAAAAGACAATTGATATTTTTTTGATGTGTTCAAATTTCAAACTTCAAATGTATATATCTGAATTAAATTTGACCAACTGGAGCGTTATTTTATCATTATGAACACATTTTAACACTACAGTAGCGCTACTGTGAAGCATATATATCCCAGGCCCAAGAAAATCGCTAGAGCTATTCACAGTCCGTGTCAAAAAACCTAATTAAACCAATGATGTTTCAGACGGAGTGGAGCACTAGATGCTATGAATGTCATCAAAGTCTAGGTGGAGCTTGAACAAAAATAAGTGCTCGCCGCGTACTAAGATAAATTTTGCATTTAATTGGTATAAAAGCAATAATTGCGTATGGTAAGAAAGTCAACTGGTTTTGATTTGATTGTCACTATTTATTATTTTAATATGAATGATACACACACATAGTTTATCATCAATAAATGTCAAAATAACAAAACATTACTTACAGAAGTAACAAAATTTATACATAGTAATATTTATGCCATAAGTATATTTATTAAATATTTGTGTAACAAATAATCGTTAACTTCATATCAATAAGAAGTACAATGATAATGAACAATTGAGTTTGTTTATTTGCTACAGATTAATTTAGGTTACAATCGAAAAGCATTTAACTTAGAATTAAAAAATAATTAATATAAGAAAGAAAAATGAAGAAACCATTAAAATTAAATTTTGAAGAAGTGAGAAATTAACGAGTACCTTTAACTGCATGTTTATTTAAAACCAGAGAACGTACACTCTAGGAAGGCTGAAAACTGTACACGCTTATTTGTATTATAAAAAGGAATATTTATTAAATGATTGTCTATAGTATACATTTTGAAATGAAATATATAAAGTGTGACTACAATTTTGAAACTATACTAAAAAATAAAGAGCTTCAATAAAAAAAACAAAGTAAATAAGTGTTATTAGTGTAATAATATTTAATCTAGGCAAAGTTTAAAAAAAAAAAAAAAATACGTTGTACTAAGAACGCATTTTTTCTTAATGTACCAAGAAAAACATAGCACTCAGACGGGGCCTCAGACAAGGGGTGGAATAAAGCGCCAAAGTAGAAAGCGGAAGATCAAAATTGCAAAGTAGAGCCTATATGGTGCCCCTAGAATGAAACTTCTTACGAGAGTGAATACACTAAAATCTTACCATTGGTACTAGCACACCTTTCTGTACATCAGGAAATGAAGGATCTCTTTCTTTAAGCTGTTGAATAACCAAATCATTAAGTTCAAGCACCTTTAGTCCCACCCAAGGCCTGACCACTCTCCTTTAAACAGATGTAACACCACAAATTATTGTTTTAAAAAGTAGACATGTAATAAGGTCTTCGAAACAGCAAGACAAGATAATATCAAAGGGGTGTGTGTGTGCGAGCGTGCAGACACACACATACATACAGTTTAAATGAATCATAATGTAAAATATAAATCAATCTCCACCCATCATCTGATCATTTCCTTTGCATGAGTTTGTCGCTATGCAAAGAAATACATCTAGCTGAAAGGGATCAAATTTTGAAAGAACTTGGGCTTTTGATAATGTACTTTATCGGGCATAATTTAGCTAAGAAAACACAACATAATATCACTAAATCAGTATTTAAAGAGGCTTGGCTGCTCCACATGGAGCAAATGTGGCTTTGCTAGTTCGCACTCATAATAGTGAAACTGCTTGGTGATTCGTCACTTTCTTAATTTGTCTATCAACTACTTATGATGATGATATGCATTTCGGAATCATATACCATAAAACCTAAACATTCAATCAAGGTTCAAAATTCCATTTTCTATTCCGATCATTGTTGATTTTGAAAATTTCAGTTTCGATTCGGAAATTCCGTTTTAATTCCTGTTTACAAATTCTGTTACTTTTAAATACCTTAATAAAATTTCACTACTAACATTACTCTTATACCACATTTTTCAGAATAGATAAAAGTATAATTATAGCTGAAGCCCACCTAAATTTGAACCAATTAATAAAATTATAAACCTACCCATTAAAAACTTATAATTAAGGCCCAAGCCCATTTGAAATTAACAAGTAAACTGCCCTTTCCCTTGCTCCTTCCATGCATACATTGAGCCCTAATTCATTTCCTCCTACCTAGATTCGCTTCAGAAATAAAGCCCGAATCCAAACCTGAAAAAGAATTATTCCACTCGAATTCTCAATTGAACCCAACTTGCTTGCTGAAATCGTCGCTCCACCTCTCGATAGAAAAATATGATGATTTCAAGTATATACTTTTGATAATACGAAAATCGTTGTGTTTGATTTGATATTTAAGTTTCTCAAGTTTGATTTTGAATTTGTGATATGATATTATGGCAGTTTTCTTTTTTATACTTGTCCAAAACCAGAAATGGTGTTTTCTTCCAATTCTGACCCAATCACTGCTGAAACCGGACCGAAATGGCCGGAACTAACCTTGCATTCAATATACTAATGTTCTTACCTTCATTTACCTAATATGCAAATTGACGTGTTAATCAATTTTGTTGTCTCGTTCATGAAATCATGGAAGCATACACAGTATGATCTCCAAAGAGGGACACTGACATGCTATTCAATTATGTCTCTCGTCCATTGAAATTGCACGAATACACATATCACAAGCTTAGTCATGGTTTATGGCAGTAAACATATAACATCAGCACATGCACACTTCTCTATTTGGCAAAAAATGTACACATACATTATGTTATTCAGGTCATAGTGGTGCGTTAGGCAATAAGAAACTTAGATAGCATTAGTTGAGTGTATAAGATGCATAGGTGGTACCCACAACTTCTCCGCCACAAAATAATTTTTTATTAAATAATGTATCAGTAAATAATAAAATAATTAGGTATATGCCGGTGCTTACCCATGTTTCTTGAAATGATCTATTATTTTCACAGCTGAATCAATCGGTACTGCAAAGCCCAACCCATTCGCATTTTGTACTTTCATCAGAGTAATGCCCACGATTTCACCATCAAGATTCACAAGAGGTCCACCTGAGTTTCCCTATTCATAATTTAATTATTCAAAAGTTTACTCTATACTTCAGGTAACACCTACAAACAAACATAGCATTTCTGAAATGGAATATACATCCAAATATCTGTAAACAAAAGCAAATACTAGTACTGTGAATGTTTGTGTTTTTATGCCATCACATATTTAGTTGGTCATGGCATAATACAGGATAGTCGTAGAAACATAATCTACCTTCGTGTAGTGTTAGGGATATTATGCATCCCAATAACTTCTGTAATATGTGTGCGCAATTTCAATATCAGTAATGAAAAGGTAAAACATTCCAATACCTACAAACTAAAATTCCGACAAGAACACCCAGATTCCAGTAACGACCACAACAAAATCCGGTCTAAATACCAATATCGGTCTTGAAACGCTAAAAAAATAGTAAAATTAACAGCAGACAATGGATAATATACAGTAAACGTATATAAAAGAATATAAAAGGTAACAAATCAAAAAAGCTAATAAAATAAATACAAAGACCAAATAATCTCAGAACTCTTGCATGATTGTTGGCTAACGAAGAAATATATTAAAACATATGATAAGGTAAAACATCGGATGCTTGCCTCGTTGATAGCACAATCAGTTTGCAAATACTCCCGTTGGATTCCTCTAAGACCCAGATCTCTGCTTTTTCTATCAACGCAGCTGTATATAAAAGAGTGAAATTAATGGAAAGTAAATTAACCAATATTTATATACAGAGCTATCATCATTCATTTCAAAAGGTTGTATTTTGCTTGCTTCATCCCCTTTTTAAAATGTTTTTACATGTTTCATTAGGATCTTAATAACGTGGACTATGACATAGGTAATGGTAAGGGTTGTTATGGTAATGGTAAAATTTCCATTACCATACCGTTACCGAACTATCGGTTACCAGTATACAGAAAAATTTGTGTAACAGTACTACTAGTATGGTAACAGTAAACTTACTGTTGCTAATGATAAAAAATATCGGTAAACAAATTTCAAACTATTGATAACGGTAAATTTACCGATAAGTTATGAATTTATTTTGATGTAAATAGTCTAATCATTATTACATTTTTAAAACTGATCTGAGCCTTTAATTTTTACAACATTGGTCTCCTTTAGGGATAAATCTGAGAACTATTTATCATTTAGTAGCCATTACATCCATTTTATTATAGATCTGAATCTTCCAATATCAGGGTTTATCACATTTTCATTAGCTGCAACATTCCTAACAAATTAGTGAATCATATTTATTGTTCTCTTCTCACTTTCTCTTCCAGATTCTCTAAACAATCAAAATTCTTAGAAAATGAAAAAATCAAAATCAAAAATTAAACCTAAAAATCTCCTTTGCTATATGATCTTTTCTTCACCACCTTAATCTCTATTTCTTATTTCAAGATGGAATCAGTTCACTCAAATAATTTTGATCAAGTTGGAGTTCATGGTGATCAAATTGCATCTCATCCTAACACACTAGGCGAACTCCTCAAGTTAGTGCTACTGCTGCAACAGGTATACGATTTATTTAACCTAGTTCTTTCAAAAAAATTCATCAAATAAACTCCATAAAAAAATATTATGTAGGCATGCCAGGTTCAGGGTTCAGATGTATGATAAGATTTAACTTTTATGAAGTCTTAAAAAATTATAAAGAAGAAGATAACCTTTATGTTGTAAGCTTGGTCATGTGGTAAAGTTTTGAAGAAAATTTTTATGTGCATAATCATTTGATTTTCAACTTGTACATAAATATAAAGATGTATAATAGCTTACGCAAATAACTATTTGGTGTACATCAAATATCCTGTGAAGAAAACTTTATATATGATGTACATGAATATTCGAGAATATACGAAGGCACAAAAAAGTTCTTTGTCATCTGGTAGGCTTTTAATGTAGTGTTCTTAGTCTCGTTTTAAATCTAGTGAGAGGTGATAATAGTTTGTTGTTCTAAACATATGTGTGTGTAATTGCTGCAAATTTTTAGCTTGAATAATTTTGCTTGGTTTTTAGGTTGACCTGCATATGAAAGTATGGATAAGGAGAGCACTTTATGTGCACATGTTGAAGTTTATTTCTTTTGCAGGTAAATGGAAGGTTTCATGGGTATGGGAATTCACAAACAAGGGAACCAGGATGGGTGCCGATGGGAAAATATACCAAGTAGGGATTTGTAAGAATTGCCACAAAGAAATAAAAGCCGACATTAGAGCTTATGGAACTACATGTATGGCTAATCATTTACCAAAGCAACGTAAACAATCTTCTCCTTTATGTCCTCGGTTTTATATACCAACTGAGGCAAAATAGTGCTTGTCGGAATTGTAGAATTTGGAGAAGGGTAAAATAATGAGTGTACTAGGAGAAGAGTGATGAACATCACAACCGACGACGTCCATGCAAAATATAAATTACATGGTTTGTCATGGTTCATCTCATGGATAGCGAATGGAAGGTGCATAAATGAATGTCTAAAAAAAATCACTGGTCATAAAAGTGAAGATATAAGATGTTTAGAAGCACGTTTGAGAAATTGGGGAATTGAAAAAGGTATTTAGCATTAATGTAGATAATACAACTAATGATGGAGCTATTGAGTATATGAAAAAGAGATTTAGTGACATGAACACTGTTTTTGTTGTTCAAAGGAGAATACTTACATATGAGGTGTGCTAGCCACATATGAGTTCAATAGTAAATAATGGGTTATTGGAGCTTTATAAAGGAGGATAATGTATATAAGGAGCTTTATTGGAGAAATTTTAAAAATGTAAACAAGATATATGTTGCACATGCTTCAAATCCAAGATATAAACTTGAATTGATACAAATTTCTTTTGCGGACATGGAAAAAGATGATTATACAATCAAAAGTCTTATTTGTGAAATAAAAGTTTGCTAGAGTTGTATAATGTTTATAAAGTGGTTAATGATCAAAATCGATCCTCTAGCACCATACAGCCCGTCACAAGAATGAACGCGAATTCAAGTTCTCAATCAAGTGGACTTTCTCATGTAGAAATAAGATTCAAAAGAAAAAGGAAAAGGAATACAAGTTGTCGAGGCTAATAACGAAGAAGAAAATATATTTCAGATCCTTACGAGGAACTTGATAGAGATTCATTCGATCTCTTGACTTGATGGAAGGCGAACCAAACATAGTATCTTATTCTTCCAATGGTTGCTAAAGATTTATTTTCAATTCCAAGTTCAACCATGACAAGCGAAAATGCTTTTAGTTTGGGTAGGAGAATTGTCGACTCATTCAGAGCATCGTTAATCCCGAAAATGATGGAGATGCTAGTTTGTACTAATGGTTGGCTTAGAACCGGAAATGCAATTTCTACCAGGAACCAATTGATGATGATATTTCTTTATATAAAGAGCTTGAAGAATTAGAAACAAGGAAGAAACTTTAACCATTTTTTGTCGTTACAAATAACTTCGCAAAGAAATATAAATCATGGAGCTTAAACCCTTAGACATTCATGTTAGTGTAAGACAATGAGCTCTGAACACACACACACACATACACAAAGTGTCATTTCTTAACATTATAGTATAGGAGTATTATAAAGATAACACTAGAATTACATTTTAATGTTAAATAATATAGCTTTATGTTGATTGAATATTAGTAGTCTAACTAAAATTAAATATATATCTTCTAATATTGATGGATTCCATGTTTGTTAATTTGTGTAGGTATGTCCAGTGAACAAACCTCATATATTGAACTACCACCTTCTTCACATCCGCTATTCACCCATGAAGTTAAGAGGGTATAGGTGTTGTTCTTTTGGTTGGTGTTTGGATTCTTAAGTTTATTTGGTGAATACTTCAACTTGTTGGTAGAATCAAGCAGGAAAGTATGGAAAAAAAAAATACTTATCTAACCATAATATGAAATGTATGTAATAGTGTTAGTTGAATTGTTTAATGCAGACCTCTATTTTGTAATGAATGCTTAAGTGCATACTTTGTGCTAAAGTTGGAAAACGCTTCCTAACGGCTTTTGAAATTCTTTTTGTGTTATGCAATTATGATTTATGTTTTACGATATAGTCTTTCCATTTCAAATTCAATCATGTTTTTTTTTCATGTTTGCTAATTATGTCATCTTTTGGTTATTGTGTGATCTTCTTTATCAACGTACACACACACACCATAAATATTATTCATTTCAAATGTTTTACTTGCGGTGAATTTACCGTTATCGAAGATCAGCATACAAACTAGTCGATTAACTGATAATTTCTGTAACTAGAATGGTTTGATTTCGTATTTACCTATAGTATTGGTACGGTAAAAATAATTTGTTATCGGTAAAGGTAACCGTTATCATAACAGCTTTAGGTAATACAAAGGTCTCCAATGAGATTCAAATCATAAATTGTAAAGTTCAAAATTCGAATCAAAACTAAATTAAAATCATGAATCATAGATTAAGATGTTTCATATTTAAATAATTAGACCTTTAGTTTCGTGTAGGTTATTAAATGATAGTTAAGTATATAAAAAGCATAGATTCATTTTTCCCTAGAAGTATATTGTATTTTTGAAATTGAGTTTGAAGTTTGAGCTTTTACATTTAAATCTGAAATTTATTTCTCTTGCTTTAGCTTTATATTGTCTTTCAGACATTAAAATTTGAATCTCAAATTCAAATAAGTGGGTTGATACCGTTTACTCAGCACAAACTAAATAAGTTCCCAATTGCAATTCTAATGGAATCTTGAACTTTAATTTGACAATTGAATCTTTAATGGGGAGGTTTAATTTGAAATGGGATCCAAATTGTGATATTTAAAACTTTTGAATAATCACGAACAATACAAGTATACATATTCATAGAAATAAGGACTAATCGGTAGGAAAATTAAAGGCTATATGGCAATGGGAGTTGTTGAAATTTGGGATGCAAATAAATAACTTTTGGAGCTTATATTGGAGTGTGTGTGTGTGTTTATACATATATATTTGTAATGGAAATTGGAGCAAATGAAGAAAAAGAATCAAAACAAAAGGATATAAGATAGTATGGAATACTGCTTGTACATAAAACAAAGACTTCTATTGGAACAAAAGTTGTGGCGAGTTTTGTACTATTTTTGAACATATTTTGCTTTAGATTCTGATAAGATGGATAGAAATACTCCTTACTGCAAGTCCAGCATATAGGATGTTTTCAAAGTTAGCATCATAAAAGTTAAAATAGTCAAAGTTAACATCATAAAAGTTAAAATAGAACTCATGAGATTTTGTAAATAATAATGCAAGAGATTGGATTGAAGTTCCAAGTTTTGTTTTTTATTAAACATAATTGGCAATTAATAAACTCTGCATGTATAGTTTTTTATGCAGCATATCTCAAGCCAGGATAAAGGAGGAGGATTGTGATAGGCTTTACGAGCCAACATAAAAACCATAATCTCTCCCATGGAAATGGAACCTTATTGTATTTGGTTGGGGCATAACCCTCTTAACGACGCACCATATCGCGGCTCGGGTATGGTGATAAGTGAGCAAAGGCTGGGTCGTCACTTCCTTTCTTGGTACGCCATATCAAGGCTCGGGTATGGTGATAAATATGCAAGCGTTGGATCGTCACTCCTCTAATGGTGTGCTACATCGACGTCTCGATGTAGTAATAAATGAGCAAGGGTCTTCGCACTTTACTTTGCGGGTGCGAAGAGTAGGGTGGCTAGTCGATGATGGTAGGATTATGGTTAGGTGGTTGGAATGTAGGATCTTTAACAAAAAAGCTAAGAGAGATAGTTGATACCATAACTAAAAGACGTATAAATATCTTATGCGTTCAAAAGACCAAATGGATGGTCCAGAAGTTAAAAAAAAAGATGGAGAACACAGGCTTCAAGTTATGGTACACGGAAAAAGAACGTAATAAGAACATGGTAGGCATCTTAACTGACAAGAATCTTAAACCGCTAGGAGACAAGATGATAGGATCATCCTCCTGGTGATAATGTTCTGACCGTCATTAGTGTCTATGCCTCATAAGTAAGTCTAAATTAAGCCGTCAAGAGGAATTTCTAAGAGAATTAGATGTCATGATTAGCGATGTGCCTAGCAGCAAGAAACTCTTCATAAGATGAGATTTTAACGGCCATGTTGGCATAACTAGTAGAGGGTTTGAGAGAGTGCATGGTGGTTTTGGATATGACAACAGAAACGAAGAAATATTGAATTTTGTTATTGCTCATGACCTCATGATAGCTAATACTTTCTTTATAAAGAGACGATCGCACTTAGTTACTTTCAATAATAGCTAATATTCTAACCAGACTTTGTCCTTATTAAAAGAGATGACAAACATGCTTGTGTAAATTGCAAGGTCATACATGGAGAATGTGTCGTCTCACAGCGTCGGCTTTTGATATCTGAATTTCGTCTTCGAATACGTGTTCGACAGAATAAAAGAGCCAAGATTAGTCGGCGAAATGGTGAAAGCTCAAAGGAAACTTCTCACGGATGTTGAAGAATGGAGTGATGGAATGAGCATGAAATATAGAAGGAGAAGCAATGATATGTGGGATAAGATGGCAACGTGCATTCGAACAATGTCTACTCTGGTGTTTGGAATAACGAAAGTAAATAAACGCAAACCTAAAGATTCGTGGTTGTGGAACAGTGATGTGCAAAAAGCTATCAAAGAGAAGAAGAAATGCTGTAAGTGCTTACATAATCACAGAAGCGAAGACACCATGCAAAAGTACAAAGTGGTAAGGAAAAACGCAAAAAGAGTCGTGAGTGAAGCAAGGAGTCGAGCGTATAAAGATCAATATCAAAAGCTAAGTATGAAAGAGGGTGGAAAAACGTCTATATGATAGCTAAGCTCTGCGAGAGAAAGACGAGAGACTTCAATCAAGTTAAATGCATTAAGGATGACAGTGATAGACTTTTGGTAAAGAAGGATGAGATAAAAAATAGATGGAGAGATTACTTGGACAAGCTATTCAATGAAGAAAGTGATAGCACCACGAACGAGCTGGACGACTCTTTTGATGACACCAGTAAACATTTTTTCGGAGAATTTAATAGTCCGACGTAAAGAGCTAAAACAGATGAAAGCAAACAAGACATTGGGGCCAGATGACATCCCCACCAAGGTGTGGAGATGCCTTGAAAATGCAGAGATAACATGACTAACTAAGCTGTACAATAATATTTTCAAACAATATGCCAAATGAGTGGAGAAAAAGCATATTAGTTTCAACTTCTAAGAATAAATGAGATATTTGAAGTTGCACAAACTACAGAAAAATTAAGCTTATGAGTCATTCAATGAAGCTTTGGAAGAGAGTCATTGAACATCGATTAAAAAGGATGACAAGCGTTTTGAAAAATCAACTTGGTTACATGTCGGCGAGGTCGACCACGGAGGCGATTTTCTTGATAAAACAAATTATGGATAAGTTTAGGGAACAAAAGGATGATCTACACATAGTATTTATCGATTTAGAGAAAACTTATGACAAAGTACCGAGAAAGGTTATGTGGTGGGCTCTGAGAAAGAAGAGAGTCCCAATAAAATACATTACCATTATCAAGGATATACATGATGATGTTGTGACTAGTGTCAGAACATGCGATGGTAAACCAGTGACTTTTCCACTAATGTAGATTACATCAAATGTCAGCTTTGAACCCCTACATTTTTATCCTAGTGATGGATAAGGTTAAGAATGGTATACAATGTGAGATCCGTTGGTATGTTTTTTGCTAATGATGTTTTGCTAATTGACAGAAGTTGGATTGAGGTTGATAGACATTTGGAGTTGTGCAGACAATCTTTAGAATCGAAAAATTTTAGACCTTGCAGAACTAAAACAGAGTATATGAAGTACGAGTTCAGCGGTATCAGGTCATAGGATGGAGATGCCACTCTGACCGGACAAGTAGTGCCCAAAAAAAAATCTCTTTCGATATTTAGGATCAATGTTGCAGTATGATAGTGAGATTAATGAAGATGTTAGTTTCAGAATTCCAGCGGGATGGGTGAAATGACGACAAGCATCTAGCATTCTCTGTGACAAGAAAGTCTCATAGAAGCTTAAAGGAAAGTTCTACAGAACGGCAATCAGACATGCGATGTTGTATAGTGAAAAATGTTGGCCTACGAAAAGTCAACACATACAAAAAGATAAGTGTAGCAGAGATGCGTATGCTGCGAACACGTACTAAAAACCATGAGTTAGGAGTTTTTTTTGCTTAGGGTTGATTTAGGGGTAGTGTTATAAGTTTTAGATCATATGACTGGTGAATAGGAGACAAAAACATAGTGTTTGGTCTTCGGCCAATATTATTATTAGTACCGTTATTAGTATGAATATTATTATTACGAGTACATATACACGTCCAGGTAGACTGCATTTAATCACAATGTGTATGCATTTTTAGTTGTGCATGTGAAAGTAGATTGATAGTAGCATCCCCATATTTGAACTCCGCCTAGGAAGAAGCCGCTATTTTTTTGTTCAGACTGCAATAACTTCTTCATACTTACTCGGAATCAGACGAGACTCGATCGATGAAGTCCCATTTAGATTACAGACAATAAGGAACACTCGGATACTACAGATTATGAATGTATATCGTAGTTCTCCATGGCGATTAACGTTTGTACTTAGAAAATAGCAGGCTATACCCCACTTCGAGTTCTTCATGGTGACTAATAGTTGTACTTAGAAAATAACGGGATACATCCTCATATTTGAACTTCGCATAGGCAGAAGCGCTATTTTTTTCAGACTGCAATAACTTCTTCATACTAACTCGGTATCAGGTAAAATTTCTCACAATGAACTCCTACCTAAATTACGGACAATATGATACACTTGGATACTTCATCTTGTGAACGCACACTATAGTTCTTCATGCTGACTAATAGTTGTACTTAGAAAATAACAGGCTAAATCCTCGTATTTGAACTTCGCCTAGGCAGAAGCCGCTATTTTTTTATTCATATTGCAATAACTTCTTGATACTAACTTGGTATCGGATGAAACTTCGACCGATAAACTCCTACCTAAATTACGGACAATAGGCACACACGGACATTTCATCTTGTGAACGCGGACTGTAGTTCTCCATGGTGACTAACAGTTGTACTCAGAAAATAACAGACTACATCCCTGTATTTGAACTCCGTCTTGGCAGAAGCCGCTATTTTTTTTCATGCTACAATAACTTCATTATGCTAACCCGGAATTGGACAAAACTTCGACCGATGGACTTCCACCTAAATTACGGACAATATGATACATTCGATACTTCATCTTGTGAACGCACACTGTAGTTCTCCATAGTGACTAACAATTGTACTCAGAAAATAACAGGCTATATCCCCACTTTAACGCTCACTGCAGTTCTCTATGGTGATTAATAGTTGTACTTAAAAAATAACATGCAGCATCCTCATATTTAAACTTCGTCTAGGTAGAAGCCGCTATTTTTTCCTTCAAACTGCAATAACTTTTTCATACTAACTCGAAATCAGGCAAAACTTCGACCGATGAACTCCCACCTAGTTACGGACAATATGATACACTCGGATACTTCATCTTGTGAACGCACACTGTAGTTCTCCATGGGGCTGACAGATTACTTAGAAAATAATAGGCTACCAAATCTACATATTTGAACTCCACCTAGTGTAGAAGCCGCTATTTTTTATTCGAACTGCAATAACTTCTTCATACTAACTCGGAATCAGACAAAATTTCGACCGATGAACCCCCACTTAAATTACGGACAATATGATACACTCGAATACTTCATCATGTAAACGTACATTGTAGTTCTCCATGGAGACTAACGGTTGTATTTGAAAATAACATGCTACCACATCCCCGTATTTGAACTCCGCCTAGTGCAAAGCCTATATTTTTTAGTTCGGACTACAATAACTTCTTAATATTAATTCGGAATCCGGCGAGACTTCGATCGATAAACGCCCATCTAAATTACGGACAATATGAAACACTCGGATACTTCATCTTATGAACGCACACTGTAGTTCTCCATGGGGATTGACGGTTGTACTTGGAAAATAAGAGACTACCACGTTCCATATTTGAACTCCGCCTAATGTAGAAGTCGTTATTTTTTTGTTTAGACTGCAATAACTTCTTCATACCAACTCGAAATCAGGCAAAACTTCGACCGATGAACTCCTACATAAATTACGGACAGTATGGTACACTTGGATACTTCATCTTATAAACGCACACTGTAGTTTTCCACGGTGACTAACAGTTGTACTTAAACAACAACAGACTATATCATCATATTTGAATACTATTTCTCTATGAAATGTAAAATGATATATTTGAAATTTCAAAAAGACACCGAGTAAAACTATTTAATGAATTCTCTTTTTTAGTAGTAAAAATGATCATCGTTGTTTTTTTTTAATTTCTTTATATATTTTTATTTTATTTTTATCTCTATTTTTATTTTACTTAGTTATTATTATTGTTATTGTTATTATTTGTTTACTTATTTGATTTTATTTTATTATTATTATCGTGGTTATTATTGTTGTTGTTGTGACTTTTTAATTGACTTTGTCATTTAGTTATGCGTTCCAACTCTAGCTGATCCCAACTTGTTTGGAAATAATGGCTTGGTTATTGTTGTTGTTGCTGCAATTGACAATTAATACAGCAATTAAGCCATTATTTCCAAACAAGTTGGAATCAGTTAGAGATGAAGCCCAAAACTAAATGATAAAGTCAGTTTAAAAGTCATAATAATAACAATAACAATAACAATAAAAAAATCAAATCAAATAAGTAAATTAATAATAATAATAACAACTAAGTAAAATAAAGATAAAGATAAAAACATATTTTTGAAAATGAAGATGAATATATATATATATATATATTATAATGATAATAATAATACTAATATTAATAATGGTACTAATAGTAATATTGGTCAATGACCAAACGCTACGTCTTAGGCTCATGTTCTCTAGTCTTATAGTTTAAAACATATAAAACTCATAGCTCATGGTTTTGATACGTGGATCGCTGACTTCCACGGGCACCTGTCCATCGCCAGCTTTCGGACATATTTCAATCCTTCAAGTTCATTTTTACTACTTCCTCCCATGTCAACCTTGGTCGACCTCTACCTCTTTTTGAGCATTCAACGTGGCCTATAATTTGTTTTACTTGTTATAAAGCCTAAAATTTGAATACAAACTACCTTTGTGTTGTTTTACATGTTTTTCTTTGATGACTGCTGCAGGTAACTTCCTTGTGGGTTCTATAGCTCATTCTTTGTTCCAACCGTGAGCAAGAATGCAAGATACAATCTAGGCTTTAATTGTATAATATTGCAAATGACTTTCATCGTAACATAGGACTCTTAGGCTTAGCATAATCATCCCATTTTCCTATAAATAGATAGACATCTCTTGTTGAAGACATTTGATGATCATTACTCTCAGTGTGTTGAGAACGATTACATAATATTAGTGTTCATCTAGTTGTTGCGTTGTGGCTGACATTGTAATATAGGACTCTAAGGACTAGTATACCCATCTTGATTTCCTATAAATGGATAAACAATTTCTTGTTGAAGGCATTTGATGATCGTTAATCTGAGGCATTTAGAACGATCACATAATATTAGTGTTCATCTAGTTGTAGCGCTGTGGCTGAAGTGGCCAAGGTTTATCTTCTAAAGAATCCTTCGGATTAAGGTGTTGGACAAAAACTAAGAATCCATTTTTATAAATGGTAAAATATATGGAATGCAAGTGTTTGTAATCTTCTAAACTATGAATTATCTTCCCTCCCTCTCCCTCTCCCTCTCTCTTCCTCTCTCTATCGGGGAAACTTTTTTCAAAAGGATTTGGCTAATCCAGGTAGGAAGCATAAGTGCATAAATGTTTGGCATAATTACCTTATGATACCAGCTGTGACAGTGTTTTGCAATGTAAGTGGACAGCCAACAGCGACCACCCAATCTCCCGGACGTAATTTGCTTGAATTTCCAATCTTTAAATAAGGCAAAGGAGTCTTGGATTTAATTTTGAGGATAGCAATATCTGATTGGAGATCTGCATTGATAACAGTGCCAACATATTCACGACCATCTTGTAATTTCACCTCAACCTAGTTCATCAACAATACAATCTTTGACCCAAACAATAAAAAATAAAATAACACTACCAATTTTGCCTCATCGTAATATTTTCTTTATATATACCAACAAACTAGAAAAAATTATCACAGCCACCACAAGTAAAACCACAAACCTTTCTTTCAGACAATTTTGTCGATCCTACTTTGTCCACAACAACATGAGCACACGTCAAAATTGTTCCATCTGGATCGATAATAGCTCCTGACCCCACACCTTTTTCAGTAAAGCTGTTCCCATCAGAATCGATAGTAGCTCCAAAAGGCACATCCTTTCCAATAAAATGTCCAAAACGTCCATCAATCCCTGTAAAGAAAAAATATTCTAGATAACAAGACTCAATGTAAAAATATTCTAGGGATCTCTCTGCGTTAATGTACTTTTTATTAACTTTGTGTACCAATTACTTCACTATAAACCAACTGTACTTATATACCACTGGAAAGCACTTATACACACTAATCATTATAAGCATACACACTATCTAAACTGAGTTATGTTGATTTGAAAAGATTATTAGCTTTCGAAGATTAATCAGCTCGATTATTACATGGACTTAAATATTTTTTGTGATTACAGTCATCACTGAAGGATTTATGGGTCAAAGATTAAATGCAACTTGAGGTTCAAATATGCTCACTAGAAGAAACAGAAATATTGACTACGGCTGGTCCTGCTTTAGCAGCTGCCTTTGCAATTGCATTGCGTCCCAAACATCCTCGGATACACTCTGAATTATCTTCCGTCTCATCGGAAACTACTTTGTTCGAGTTATCAGATGCAGCTGGACTAGCAACTGAGAAATTCACCAGGGAAAATCTTGGACCTTCAACAAATATATTTTAAAGAAAATTGTTTAAATGGAGAAAAAAAAATATAAGCTGCTAAGTGCCTAATTTTGGGTTTTCAAATGATAGGTATCAGATGCATTGTTGAAGATTATAACTCGCAAATATTACCACTACTAGATCGCACATTTATCATTTGTGCCCTGGTTTATTAATAACAGTGAACCGTGTTATAGTTACTAAACACAAACTTTAAATCCAATGTCTAAAAAGTAGCATCATAAATCATAAAGTTGCATTTCCTGCACAAATATAATGCAAAAGTGTACTAGCGAGGAGAATATAAAAGCTGCAATGTCTATGAACACCCACAGAAACTTAATCGGTCATTTCATATGAACCACTTTGACAATAGCCAACAATAATAATACATATAAGATTAAATTCAGCAATAAATTAGAACATCACAATGTATCTGCATAACATTGTGTTTCAATGCCGATATTACTATTACTGCACTGTTAAATTTTGGTGATACAAAATCATAAATAGAAAGAAACAAATATGCAAGAACGAAAATATTCACGTTTGTTCATTGTGCAAATGCATAAATTATTAAATTGCATTTGCATGAGATGGCAAGAAAATATACGCATGCGCACATTATGGAATAACATGTATGCAAAAAGATATGCATATTATTTCTTTCTTCGTAATCGCATTGCTTTGTGATTATTTTCTTCTATCTTTAGAATGGTTGAATTACATGCTATGTTTGCGCGATTTGTTACCATTGTAATTTGTCTCCATTATCTTCTTACCATATCTTGGTAATTTGATTGATGACTCACATGAATTTACATTGGCTATATATCGAGGGTAGACTTCATTGTAAACTCATCCTGATATTCAGCCAGTGATCCCCAAATGGAGTCTCTTGTTGTTAACGCTAATTTAGGGCTTTGGTATGTAAACTCTTATCTTGTGATTCTCTCAGGTGTAATAAAATCTCTCTCCTTTGAACTGAACGTACACTATCTTAATGGCAGTAAAACCAGTATAAATATTGTGCGTCTCTTTCTTCTTTATAGTTATTTGCTATTTATTTGGAATAATAGAATAATTGCTGCTAGATTGAGTGATATTCAATTTGGCAAATCTAGATCATGCTTATTGTTTTTCCGCATTTGTGCAATTTTTGCACAACAGATTGGTATCAGAGCAATGCGATTTGTTTAAATATGTGCATCAATGGCTTCTAGAAAGAGCGGTAGATCCGATGGTGATTATGCTATTACTCATTTGGATGGAAAAAGAAATTTTGTGCAATATTGAAGATAAAGACGGAGGAGATTATGTTGAGAGAGAAGAGCGTTCCAGTCTTGGAAACTTATGATAAGGACTTTAGTGTGTTAAAGAGACAGATGGACTTGGGAATCTGTATCTGCTTCATGGCTCAATGTTGATTTGAGAGTCTTATGTTGATTTATATGAGAAATTTGTTGTTTAGCAGATAAGGCATGTGGGAGGAGAGAGATTTGTCTTTCATACAGAGATTTGGATTAGCCTTGTTATGTCCATTGTCTTTTGTTTTTTGCCTCTGTATTTGGATTGGTGATGGAGAGAATTTTTTGGCTTTGGTGGCTTTGAGATTATTTTGGTATCTACCTTTTTTGATTTTGGATATTTGCAACATTTTGTTGGCGGACGGGAACATAGTCTGAGCTCGTTAGCAAAGTGTGATGGAAGGTGGCATTGCCGAAACCCATTGGGTAAGTATTCATTTTGGTATCTATCTCGTTAAGAGATTTTGGTTGAAGGTGGAGTTTGATTTTAAGAGTTTTATGTTGAGAAGAGAACTTGAGTCGAGGTGGAGCGTTGGAGATATGTGATTTTGCATCAAGGTGGAGCGTTAAATTTTGATGATACAAAATCAGAAATAGATTGAAACAAATATGCAAGAAGAAAAGTACTCACGTTTGTTCATCACGAAAATGCGTAAATTATTGGATTGCATTTGAATGAGATTGCAAGGAAATATACGCATGCGCACGTTATGAAATAATATATATGCAAAAAGATATGCATATTATTTCTTTCTTCGTAATCGCATTGATTTGGGATTATTTTCTTCCATCTTTGAAATGAGTGAATTAATTGTTATGTTTGCGCGATTTGTTGCCATTGTAATTTGCCTCCATTGTTTTCTTACCATAACTTGATAATTTGATTGATGACTCACATGAATTTATTTCTTACCATAACTTGATAATTTGATTGATGACTCACATGAATTTACATTGCATATATATTGAGGGTAGACTTGACTTCATTGTAAACTCATCCTGGTATTCAGCCAGTGATCCCAAATGGATTGTCTCTTCTTGTTAACCCTCATTTAGGGCTTTGATATGTAAACTTTTATCTTGTAATCTCTTGTAACTCTCTCAGGTGTAATAAAATCTCTCTCCTTTGGACTGGACGTACACTATCTTGATGATAGTGGAACCAGTATAAATATTGTGCATCTCTTTCTTCTTTATAGTTATTTGCTATTTATTTGGAGTAATAAAATAATTGATGCTAGATTGAGTGATGTTCAAATTGACAAATCTAGATCATGTTTATTGTTTTTCCGCATTTGTGCAATTTTTGCACAACATGCACAACTACTGCTTATTTCTAGTTTATCTAAACCTTGCTTAGATATGAACTATTTATTTATCTATTGCTAGGTTATTGATGTTAATAAACCGAATTGCTTGAGTTTGAAACTTGTATATGTCAAGTTGTGTACACCAGTGGCCACTTAGAAATGCAGAAGGGTCTATTCTAACTCTATAAGTAGAGCTAATTAGAATGCAGTCAAGATATATCTCCAAATTTTAGTCTAGGTGTTCATAGGCAAAGGAAATTCATGTCCTATAACAAGCATTTTTTCCATATCATTACAATTTGAATCTTCGACTTCTAATGATGTTTGCTTCATGTCCAGTATTCCAGACATTGCCAATAGCATTACATTAAAACTCTCATTCAACCCAATTTCAACTACAAACTTTTCCATTAACTTCAGTGTCATTTTAATACAAGTTTAGAGAAGTGGTGGTATAAACCTGTAGAGGTCCAGTGCTGATTTAGAAACAGGGGCAATGGTGATGAATGTGAGATCGCCGGAATAGGGATTCGAGCACGAACGCGAAAATCGTCGTCGGAGATGGACACCAAACCTGCGGTGGTAACAAGGATTCCGGCGAGGCGGCGGTTAGGGTTTCTGATTAGGAAGCGAAGCATTGAGGGAGGGTTGATTGGATGAAAATTTAGTGCTGATCTTTTCTGGGGTTTTCAAGCGATTTATAGTTGGGGTTTCTAGGTGTAGGCCTTCTTTAAATTATGCCTCTTCTCGTGTTTTCTTTCTTGTTCAGTAAGTACGGAGTGAATAAACAGAAGCTGCGTGGCACCGCAAGTAGATAGATTGATAGATTGGTATGAATATTCGTGTAAATATTACCTTTTATAAGGATTTTCACTCCGAGAAGGATGCAACTTAAACTTAGTGCAACTATGAACGGGTCGGATGCTCCCACTCAGGTTCATGAACGGGGAAATGTCAACATAAAGCTACTGTGTTTGAGTGAATATCTTAAATGTTTTTACAAAAATCTTTAACAATAATTGTAATATCTTTAGCGTCACACTTTATTGTATGCACTTGAACTTTTCACATTACCATTTAAACTGTTAACTCGGTCAATATGTTTGTATTATTTACCTGGCCCACCCAAGCTCACTCAATCTAGTGTGATAATATGTTTGTATGTAATAATTCTAAGATTATTCATCAGCCAACAACGTTTTACCCGATCAATGGATCATTCAATCAATGTGAAGTCCTATGTCTATTTCTGCGGTAAGAAATATTAACAAAGTTTCCTTATTATTAACAAAGCTCTAAGATTAAATATCACTACGTTTCTTGAGTAAATAAATTGAGCAAGTCCTATGTCTATTTTTGTGGTAAGAAAATGAAGCGAGTTGTTCTTCCCCCTCCATTAATATGATATCATATTAATTCGCTTTCCACGGTATCATTTTATTATTTGGTTTATCTTTCTATCCATATATCGTATACTGTATTTTTTTCAGAATTTAACTCCCTGTACTGCATCTCGATTAGCTCTGGCCTTAGTTCTCTTACCCTTTACTCATTAACAGGGCCGGTCCCAAGGCAAGGCAACCGAGACATTCGTATAGGGCAACGCCGTCGGAGGTGACGGAAGGGGCAACAAAAAATACCGGATGCTTTAAAGAATATTTATTTATGAATGTAGCAGGGCAAATAATTAACAAAATATTACATAGCTTAGTGGTCTAATACCTAAATTCTATCTTATTAACCTGGATTCAGTTCCTAGAGCCACCAATTTTTTTTCTCCTTGTCATTTTTCCTTCAATTTTGCATAGGACAACTAATATAGTCGGGCTGGCCCTGCTCATTAATGATATTTATCTATAAAATCTTGTATGTGTTTGTAAGTCTAAAACACAGCTTTCGTTTTTAGTTATTTAGCAGCGTTATTCTATATTATGTTTGAATGCCGAATGATATTTCTTGCAACTTAACAAGCAAAACTAAGGGGCATGAAAAATATTCAACTGTGTAATAGAAATGTAAAGGCAGGAAAAGACTTTTGTTATTTTGTGTTTGTCTGTTTTATTTGGTGGTAGTTCAAGCTAATATGTTTTGTGATACTTTAGATTCAAAAATTTGTAGGAATTGGTTTCATCACAAAGTTTTGTCAGTTTTGCATGATTTTATTACAAAGTTTATGTTAGTTTTGCATTGTCTTTTCACCTTATCTTTCACCTACGATAGCAGTACTCTAATAGTTGGCAACGAATTTATTAGTTAGTGAAAAAGGTACAAAAATATTATCTTTGATTGCATATTACATCCATTACTATGCTTTGCTACTTGCATCCAAAAGACAGCTTAATTTTGCTATAAAAAATAAGATGCCCCGGCCTTTTACTTTGGACAGGTTCAAAATACATGCCTGTGTATGGATTGATCTATATTTATATTTTCTAGCTCTTGGATTGTCTTTATGCATACCGCATCATCATCGTTTTATGGTAGTGTGCAACACTCTAGCTTGAATTAGGTTTGTGATGGATATATTGTGTGCACTCTTACATATACTGACAACAGGCTATTTCTATAATTTGATTATTAAATCCAGCATTCATATAAATTTAAACCCGACGGTGCTTGAATGAATTTGGCGTAGACTTGTATATTTAGAATGAATATGCTGCATTAACATAAATTTCACTATTCATGAACTAAGACGTGCAAGTGATCAATGTAAATTAAAAATTACTCCATTAACATGCAAGCAATCAATGTAAATTAAAAATCAAACACAGGGACATAACAGGATTACGAAGAACTATACATTTCCTTTATTTTAAAAAAGAGATACTTTAAGTTAACAATAAGTAAATATACCATGTGCTACAAACATGTTAAAACACGATGGTAGTTACAAAGTTTTAAAACTACTACAACCATCTAAGCTTTACTTTTGGCAAATAAAGATAACAATCTGCGCTTGTAGCATGGGTTCGTTTTAGTACGTTATAGAAGCGGAGTTTGTATAGATATTGTAGCTCTGGAGGAGGCAGATATTGTAGCTCTGTCGTGCCTCCTCCAGCATCCCCTTCCATTATCGTGCGGACAGATTTGTGAGAAGTTGTTGCGCAAAGGAAGAACTAAGAATTCGAGTTCGGGTAGCAGGTTTTGAATTGTTATTAGACACTGAAATTGCTAGGGAGTCTTAAATAATTATGCCAAGTTGTCAAACCGAAGATAAAAGGTTATGGACCCCATGAATTTCTATTTTTTATTTGGGCTAAAACGGACAGGAATTTGGGAGAGACGGGAAACAAAATTGAATCTAAGTACGCTTATCGAGGTAGATTTGGTTTTTCTTGAAATCTCAATATTTATATTTTTTAGCTTACGAGCACTGCACAATCAAATATTATATAGCAACAACTTTTTGCATTGTTCATTTATTACGTTTGAAATTAACTGTATCTGGATACTGAAGTATAACAAAACATAGTAGAGTATTTGCTATGTGCATGTCAAATATAACTCGATATATCTGTTGTGCCACCTCAAGTGTCCCCTTTTGGACAAATTTGTGAGAAAAACTTGGAAAGCAAAAAAATGAATCAGATAGTTATAAATTATCCAAGTAAAATATATAGCAGCAACACACTCAAAAATATATAGCAGTGGCACACTTAACTGATAATCATTCATTGCGTTCCCTGAGGATAGATACCACTGAAAGTTCACCATTAACACAACAAAACCTATCTTACATGTCATTTTGTAGCTATAGTTATTATATCTCTATATATGAGTTCTAAGACATTGATATGCATTCATTTTTTGCTCTTAAATTTGATACCAGAATATTTTAAAATTAGTGTTCATTCATTTATATCTTATAAATGAAACCATTATCATCTCTTTATAATCCAGCATTTTTAGTGCATTGCAACTAAGTAAAAGAAATCATAAACCAAACAATGGACGTCAAACAATCTGATAAACAAAAATCGACACATGATAAGGCATCACCTACCAAAGCTACAACAGGAGAAAATAAAAAACAAGTATAAGAACAACCACGCAACGATCAACACACCCTCTTGATAGACGATTATGGTTGGGACCCAAATTTTACTTCTGATTTGGTAAGTTACATACTAATACACACACACACATACATACACATACATAATAACAAATATTCATTATCTAATCTTATTTTTCTTCATTTATTTTTGCAAATAAGTTATTTGAAGAAAAATGGATGGGGACAATAAAGACAACTAAGATGAAATCATTTAGTGTCAAATCTTTAATAATAGTTAATAAAGGCAAATGTGTATTGTTTAGTATTATTGTATTAAATGCTTCATTGTTAGATTTTTGTTTAATATTTATGTTTGTTAGTTATATGATCTTGCCATTTTTTTAATACTATAGAAATTATTTTGCGATTAACAAATTTAAAGCCTTATCAATCATATTAATCATACATAAATATTAATATTTCTAATACAGTTGCATACCAAAAGTGAATAATCAAAGAAGGCGAAATAGAAAAATAAATGCTTCAATGGATGAACAAAGAGAAATTAACCGAGTAAGAGCAAGAGAACGAAGACAAGTCATGAATCCAAAGGACAGCGAACCATATCTTGCTCGACGTCGTCATGCTTATAGACTACACCGAGAAAGCCTTCAAAATACGTCTTTAAGTAGAAATTTAAATGGGATAACTAATGAAAATTTGAATGACACACATCAACCAAATGAAGAATTATTTACAGTATCGCAAGCAAACAATCACCTAGCAAATTCAAATCAATCTGACGAAATTTGAAATGATGGTTATAGAGACAAATAACTCAAATGCGCTAATGAGCATATAAATGAAGAGTATCATCACTACCGCCAAGAAAGAAATCCTCAAAGACGAAGAGAACAGAGAGAAACTATATCTACAGAGGAAAGAGAAGACTATCTAGCTCACCGTCGAAATTCTTACCGTCAAAGACGACAAATTATGTAAAATGATAATGACATGGAAAGATGTCGATGAGTATGCACACATATACGAACTCATAACGTTGCAAAAAATTTCGAAGACCACATTGAATTTTGAAGACATTCATTACAACAACCAAAATTTTGTCCCCACTACTTAGCAAATTTATTTGAACATGAAACATATTCTCTATGTTTTGAGAAGGAATGAACTATACTACCCATATTATAGTCACCAACTGAGTTCTTCAACCTTTACATTAACATAAGTAATGATGGTGTATACTTTAAAAGAAATATTCAGTCATATAATCATACATTTTCTTTCACTTCGATAGGAGTTCATATTGACGAAAATTTGGCAGACGGAAAAGCTGGAGTCTACACTTTTCGTGCCCAAGGATGTATATATCACAATATTGGCAGCTTACTACCCCAAGAAGGATATAGACGAAGGTTTTTGCAATTGTGTGTATGTGTATATATATATATGACACTGATCATGAAATTGAAAATCGTATAGCGGAAAATGAAGAGTTGGATAGACGAATACTAGAAAAGATACAACATATATTAGATGAAAATAATAATTTTGCACAAAATTTTCATCGAGTTTCACAGCTTTCTAGCATTCATGATTGTAGGTTTATAATTAAGGAACAATCATTACAACGACAATATGCACTTCCGATGGATTCACAAGGTGCAGGAACAGTGGTAGGTGATGAGAAAAGCATCATAAATGGTAGGGATATCGTTGTACAAACGATATCAGGACAGCTTATGAGAGTACCGAAGACGCATGGTTGTGATGATCCTTTACAGTTTCCACTTCTACTACCTTATGGAAGTAATGGTTGGGACCTAAATAGTCGTAATGAGAATGGTACACGTTACATGCCGAAAGTATTATGCATATCTCTTACAGGTACGAACATAGATCATTGATTACTTTATGTATCTTTATAATCTTAGCATTAACCAAGTATATTAATCAACTTTATTTATCTTATTAAATATAATTAATGAATCTTATAATTGTATATTCGACAAGAAAGTACATCTCTTTTGCTGCTCGATGGATGTTTATTACAATAATGTGTTGCCGATAATCACGTAAAAATTGAAAGTCGTAGAATGAGATGGTTTCGAGAAAAACAACATCACATAAGATTAGAATTATATGTGGGTCTACAAAATGCGTTGAATGCTAGATAGAACAATGCAGGTATATGGATTTATTTACATTACTTAATAAAATTAATATGTACAATATGTTATATACGTACATATATACATATACATATACATACATATATATATATATATATACACATACATACATATATACACATACATATACACACATATATATATATATCATCAACATACTAAAAATGATTTGAAAATTAAACATAGGAAATATCGGAAGAAAAAAAGTATTACCTGCTTCATTTAATGGAAGGTCATGCAACATGTACCAATGTTACAAGATGCTATGGCTTCGGTGCAAAAGTTCCTGGCCTTTTTATTACAGTGATATGTAATCCTTCATGGGACGAAATCACTTCTGAACTACTATATGGACAATCAGCTCAAGATCATCTAGATCTTACAATAAGAATATTTCGTGCAAAATATGAGCCGTTGAAGGATGATATTTATAGAAACAAGTTCTCGGTTTAGTTGCATCACATATGCACGATATAGAATTTTAGAAACGAGGACTTCCTCATGCCAATATTCTTAGCATATTAGATGAGCAATATAAACTTCATGGCCCGGATGAGTATGAAGCTATTATAAAAGCAGAAATCCCAAACCGTGATGAAGAACCAGAATTATATCGTACTGTTATTAAACGGATGCTTCATGGACCATGTGGAAGACATCCACCAAATTCACCATGTATGAAAGATGGAAAATGCAAAAGGAATTATCCAAAAAAAAATTCTCCAATTACTCTTCAAGGCAATAATTCATATCATATCTATTGAAGGCGAGATAATGGTAAAAGCATTGCATTAGACAATGACAATGATTTTGTTGTCGATAATCATTGAGTTTTCCCATATAATCCATGGTAGTTAAAAAATATGAGTGTCATATTAATGTCAAAGTTTGTAGTAGTATCAAATCTGTCAAATACCTATACAAGTATGTCTACAAAGGTTCAGATCGTATGGCAATTGAAGTTCGTCCAGGAAGTAAGTACGATGAAATTCAATAGTTTATTGATGCAAGATGGATATGCCCTCAAGAAGCCTTTTGGAGAATTTTTGAATTTTCACTATATACAATTTATCCTTCCATTCAATGATTACAAATACACTTACCAAGTAGACAACATGGCACGTATCATTCTAATCAAACAGTGTCTGATATTTTGTTAGATGAAAATTTCTCTACATCGATGCTAATTGAATTATTCAACACAAACTTGTAAGATCCCGAAGCAGTACAATTTTTATATCGTGAATTCCTAGGGAAATACAAGTAGGTAATGGATATAAAAAAATGGAGATGTAGGATATCATCAAAAAAAGTCATAGGACAGATTTATAGTGTTTCACCATCAAAATGAGAACGTTTGTAATAACTCGCATATTTTGCGAATATATATGTAAATATTTTATTTAAATATAGCACCGATAGACGGATTAAAGTCCAAAATGTTACTTTTTGTAAACAGTCGAATTAGGACTTCAGACCACAACCATTGAGTTCAAAATGGCATTTGCGACCTTTTTGAGTACAAACTTCTATATGTTTGGAGTTGACTAGAATTTTGGTATTTTTATTTAGGGCTTTGTGTTTGGGTTTCAGCCCACTAAGAGAACCCGATTCCTCTACATAATAACTCCCACTCCCCTCTCCCTTCTTCATTCATTTTCATTTCCAAACACTCAAGCTAAAAGAAAAAAAATGGAGGAAGAGAAAAAAAAAATCAAAATTCCTAAGCCCTAGTTTACTAGGAAATTCAAGTTCAAGTTCTAGAAATCAAAGAGAAGCTTAGATAAGTATCCTCTTCATCTTCTCCATCTCAATATCTCTTCAATTTTTAGAAATTCCTAAGCCCTAACTTAGAAAATTCATTTCATTTGATAATAGATTGAAGATTCTAGAGGTGTTGTTGAAGAGAAATCAATCTTAGCTTGTTTTAGAGCTTCTCATTTCTATGTTTGGGTTTAAATGTGAGTTCTTGAGCTCACATCTATGTCTATAGCTTTCATTGTTGTTAGGTATGAAGTCCTAACATTTATTCATGTTCATTTGCTTTTGATTTGAATTGATTTTCTAAATTTTGGTGTTTTGAAGTCAAAATCTTTAAAGATCCTATCTTGGATGTTTAGACATGTTATTTGGGGTGTATCAAAGAGCCTATAAGGTTGGGTTGTCGCTTGGCATAAATTCCTAATCCCCGTCGCTCGTCCGATCGCTTCCAAATCGATTTAGCCATCATTGGCCTAGGCTAATTTCTGCCCAGCTAAACCAACCAGATGTCTGGTTAGTAATTTTAGACGTCTGGTTATAGTCCCTGGAGAAATTATATAACGAACGTAGAAAATAAAATGGCAGAGACAAATTCCAGACGTCTGATTTATTGGTTCAAACGTCTGGTTAGGATTCAGACGTCTGGTTTGTAATTTTAAACGCCTCGGTGGTTTTTTGGAATATTTCCAAAACCCAAATCCAAACATCTGGTTGAACCTCCAGACGTTTAGAACTGTTCAGTTTTGCCTATTTTTTGAGTCAATCTTCAATGTTTATCGATTTTTGTTGATCCGATTGGTTGTTATCACTTTTATTGATTTTGATGACTTTATTTACTAGCTTAATGTAATTCACACTTTTTATTGATCAATGGTGATATGTGATGTCTCTTTATCCATGTGGGGGACTTTACCTCGTTTTATTGAGCTTCGTCTCATTTCTTTTATAGGCTAACGACCATTGGGTTCTTTGGGGTTTCGACTCATTTTTTTATGGGCTAGCAACCCATGTTCTTTTAGGGAGTTCGGTTCGTCGAATGTACCGTTATTGTACTACGTCATTGTTCTGGCTTATCAGGACCATCGGATGTACCGTTACTGTACTACGTCATTGTTTTGGCTTATCAGGTTCATCGGGCATACCGTTATTGTACTACGTCGTCGTTTCGAATTATTGGAGTTTCGGGTCCATCGGGAGTACCGTTATTGTACTACATCGATGTTCTGAATTATTTGAGTTTTAGGTTCCTCGGGCGTACCGTTATTGTACTACTTCGTTGCACCGGCTCTATATTAGCGACCATGGGATAGGGGACGTTTGTGATACACAAGTTGGTGAGTTTTCATGCTCCCATATGTGATAGGCCTCTCCTTTTGTGATTTTTTGATTTTTAATTGATAATTTCTGGAATTTGTGTTTCACCAATTTTGTGATTGGCATTGATATGTTTGTCAATATTTGTGGTTTGGTGAATAAAATAAAAAATATGACATTCTTTTTTGTGTTTGAGATTCTTGAGATATTGTATAATTTTTTTTGCTGTTAAATGTATACTTGTCACTGTATGGTGTTATTGTTATCATACATTTTTTTCATATCTCTTATCATATCTCATTTTATCTGATATTTATAGCTAGACTGATCCGTTTATTATTTTCTTCTTAAATAATACTCGGGTCAGACCAAGGTATTTTAGGTGCTTCTACTTGACTTCTTATCTGCGTCTATCATCTGACTTTTGGCTAACTACTGTTTAGTAGTTTTTGTTTCTACACATTCAAGATAGAGACTCCTTGATGTATACATATTCTTTTGTCTAGCCTTGTACCTATTATTTTGTGATGTAGTGGATCTTGCATGACCACTACTTTGATGTACACTTCTATGTGCTTTATTCATATCTGTCTCCGCCTTTGTGATATGAATATCTGTGACTGATTTTGTGTTATGCTTATTTAATATTGGTTTTCGAAGACCACATAGCCACTGTATAGTAGCATTGAGTTTGTATTAGCATGTCGGATTTTCTCTTGAAAAGAAAGCAATATTTTATCTGGCATATCGGTTCTCGCACAAAGCGATTACACAGATGGTCGCTCCTCAACAACCTTATTCTTCGTACTAGTCGACGGCATTACCCCATAGTGTACTTAGCTAGTGTGAGTATAGAGGTGGGGCGTCACAGCTTGGTATCAAAGCCAAACTTCGGAATAATATAGAATATTATGACATGGATCACTGTCTTAAGTCTCTCTTAGGAGTCGTGCTTTAGGATTTATTCCGAGTCTTTGGACCCGTTCCACCCTAAATTATTTATGATGCCTTGTTTATCAATCATGATTGTTTGATATTCATTTTTAGAATAACCTTTTTCCTCTTCCTACTTTCATAAAGAAGAGAAATGGTTAGACCAGGCTGTCCCAGTGTCGGTCAATCCAGTGCTACTCCTCAGGATGGAGTATTCATGTTTGCCCAGCAGCTTTTAGATCTTGTAAAGAATGCTCAGGCTGCCGGACCCATTCCTTAGCCTACTCACCCTAAATCTGGGTTTGCACGCTTGTGCAGCGATTATACCAATTTGGATGGAAAGCCATTCAAGGGTTCTAAAAGCGTTATTGAAGTCCAAGCTTAGCTTAGATCACGCAACCGCATCTTTTCTCGCATGAATCTTATTGATCTTCATCAAGTCCAAGTGGCTTCTAGCATGTTCCAAGAAAGAGCATTAGAGTGGTATGAGCTTTTGATTTCAGAAATCGTTGGAGCGGATCTTATTTGGGAGCAATTTTGGAAAACATTCGAATTGAAGTTTGTGCCGGAAGCTGAAAAGGTAACTTTAGCTTGGCGCTTTATTGATCTTGTTCAAGGTGAATCTTCTGTGATGGATTTTGTCGCATCTTTTGAATCTCTCTCTAAATATGGGGTCGAGTATATTAATTCCTCATTGAAGAAAAATCAAAGGTTTATTTATGGGTTGAATAAGAACCTCAAAAAGTCATTGCTTTTGGAACTAGAAGTTCTTTTGATCAGCTTGTTGCTATCGCTCTTCGACTTGAAGAGGCGGATAAAGAAAGCGATGTTAAAGTTATGAGTGCCAAATAGAACTTCAACATCAACAAGAAAAGGCCAATTAAGTTCATGCCTAATCCCAATAAGAAAGGGAAACAAGCAACTTCTGTAGCAAAGAATCCTACCTCTAGTTATGGACAATGCTACAATTGTGGTTTTAAGGACCATTATGCTAATGGGTGTCTGAATCCCCTCTTTTGTCGTTATTGCAAAAGTTCGGGTCATCTTTAATCTTCATGTCCCAAACTTCCAAGCAAGAAAGAGGGATAGCTAAATGTTGTGCAAGCTCCCAGTAGCACTTCTCTTGATCAAGGTACTTCTCATTTTATCCTTGATGGAATTATTATATTTCGTGATCATCCTATTCGAGTCCTTTTTGATATGGGCGCATCTCACTCTTTTATATCAAAAGAACTTGTTGATACTTTGTCCTTAAATGTTATGTGTTTGATGACTTCTTTGAGAATTGCGAATCCGGTTGGCGGATCCGCAACACTTAGTTTACTTTGTAAAGATGTCGAGATTATTTATGTGATTTGCTTTCTGAGCCGATTTGCATATTATGCATTACTTAGGCTTCGGAATGATTTTGGGAATGGATTGGCTTAATCGTTATGAAGCTCACGTCCTATGTCCTGAGATGACTATTCATCTTCGACATCCTCAATCTGTTAAGCAAATTTCTACTGTTCTTAAAGATTCAGATTCTAAATCGGTAGCATCCTTATATTCTCTAAACCCTCATGATGACGACAATGATGATGAGGAAGATATCATTTCCCTTATTCACGTTGTTTGTGAATTTTTCGATATATTTGATCATGTTTTAGGATTACCACCTAAGCGAGCAATCGAGTTTAGAATTAATCTAATTCCTGAAGCTCTACCTATCACACATCCTCCTTATCGTATGTCCAATAAGGAAAATGAGGAGATGCGTAAACAATTATCCGAATTGGAAACAAAAAAAATTTATTTGTTCTAGTTCCTCTCCTTGGGGAGCTTCAGCTATTTTTATAAAGAAATCTGATGGTACACTTAGGCTTTGCGTTGACTACCGCACGCTTATTGACCTCACCATCAAGAATAAATATCATTTACTTGGGACTGATGATCTATTTGATCAACTCAGTAGTGCTAGAGTCTTTTCACAGTTAGAATTAGCAATCGGTTTTCATCAGCTTCGTATTGCAGAGAATAGCATTCCTTTGACATCGCTCTGTACTCGCTATGGATCTTATGAATGGATTGTTATGCCATTTGGTTTAACGAATGCTACATCTTATTTCGTTAACCTTATGAATCGAGTTTTCAAAGGCTTCTTCGATCGATTTGTTCTCGTCTTTATAGATTATATTCTTATTTATTCTAAAACCGAGGAAGAGCATGAAAAACATCTTCGGATTGTATTGGAAACTCTTAGGAGCAATCAATTGAAAGCAAAATTTTCTAAGTGTCACTTTTGGAAATCCCGTATGAAATTTTCAGGACATATCATTTCTGAATTCGGAATTTCCATGGATCCTTCAAAGATTGAAGCGATTTAAAATTGAAAAAACCCGAAGAGTGTGACAGAAATTCATAGTTTTCTTGGATTGGCGGGCTATACCGTCGTTTCATAAAGGACTTTTCTAAAATTTTCGTCCCTCTTACTAGTTTGATAAAGAAGGGAGTTAAGTACATTTGGTCAGACAAATGTGAAGCTTCTTTTTAGAAATTAAAAAACTCATTTCCGATACTCTTATTCTTGTGATTCCGAAGGGAACCAAGGCTTTATTGTTTATATCGATGCTAGTCGTATTGGTTTGGGAGCCGTTCTCATGCAAAGGGAACGTGTTATCGCTTATGCTTCTAGGTAATTAAAGCCTACCGGGACTAGATATGCCACTTATGATTTAGAGCTCGCGACTATTATTTTCACCCTTAGAGTTTGGCGTCAGAAGAGAAATTTGTTCTCTACACCGATCATAAATCTTTAAAGCATTTATTTTCTCAAAAGGAACTTAATTTGCATCAACAACATTGGCTCGAGTTCCTTGCATCATACGATCTTGATATTCTTTATACTCCCGGGAAGGGCAACCATATTGCCGATGCCCTTAGTCATAAGCAACAAGCGGTTGTTTCTATGATGATATCCAAGTGGAATGATCTCGAGACTTTGTCCACTTGTGAGATTCGAGATCGTGAACCCAATTCATGTTCATCTCCTATTTTATGCAGCCTTGAGGCTCATTCTTCTCTTTTTGACCGCATTCTTGATGCTCAAAAGCATGATCCTGAATTGGTTCATCTTAGCCAAAATTGTAGGAATAGAAATATCGATGGTTTGATGGACTTTGAAATCGATGCTCGTGGCGGCATTCGAAAGTTTGGTCGACTTATCGTGCCAAATATTAGTGAGCTTCGTAAAGACATTTTAGAAGATTCTGATCGTTCTAAATTTACCATTCATCTCGGAGTAGTTAAATGTACGCGGATATGAAGCGACTTTATTATTGGGATGGAATGAAATTTGATATTGTTAACTTTATTAAGCATTGCATGACTTGCCAACTCATTAAGGTCGAGCATCAAAGGCCCGGTGGGTTATTGCAACCTTTGGACATTCCTGTTTGAAAGTGGGATCAAGTCTCCATGGACTTTATATACGATCTTCCTCGATTTCGTTCGGGTCATGACAGTTTGTGGGTGACAGTAGATAGAATTACAAAACCCGTCCATTTTATTCCCGTTCGGTCTAATCGGACCGCACCTCTTTTGGCCAAACTTTATGTTAAAGAAGTTGTTGAATTGCATGGAGTTCCTACTTCTATTGTTAGTGATCATGATCCATTATTTACTAGTGGATTTTGAAAGAGTCCTCAAAAAGCTTTGGGAACGAAGTTTAATTTTAGCACCGCTTATCATCCTCAGTCTGATGGATAAACCGAGCGCGTAAATCAAAATCTTGAAGATCTTCTTCGTGCATGTGTTCTTGATTTTGGTGGAAGTTAGGAAGATCATATTTCTCTTGTTGAGTTTTTCTATAATAATAGCTTCCAATCTAGTATTGGTATGGCACCTTTCAAGGCACTTTACGGAAGGCCATGCCGATCTCCTTCTTGTTGGCTTGAGGCCGATGAGAAATTGGTTTTAGGTCTAGATTTTATTCATGATTCCACAGAAAAGATTGACCTTATTCGTCACAGGACAAAAGAAGCTCAAAATAGACAAAAGTCCTATGTCGATAACCGAAGAAGGAATTTAGAATTTTCTATGGGAGATTTGATGTTTATTTGTGTTTCACCTATGAAGGGTGAGGTGCGTTTCAGTCGATCCAGAAAATTAGCATCTCGATATATTGGTCCATTTCTCATCATCGAATGCATTGGTTCTGTGGCTTATCGCCTTTTATTACCGGCTTAATTTTCTGCTATTCATGACGTATTCCACGTCTCTCAACTACGGAAATGCCTTAGGGATTCCGATTCTATTCTTGAGCCTGGTGTTATTGAAGAAATTGAAGTTTCACCTAATTTGGCTTATGAGCAACATCCTATTCGTATCATTGCTACGAAGGTTAAACGTCTTTGTAATAAAGATGTCTCACTTGTGAAAGTTCAATGGTCCTCAAATCCTAATGATTGTTCTTGGGAATCCATAGAATTCATCGAGCGAACACAACCGGACTTACTCTCTCGAGCTCTTTAAGGTGAACTTCTTATTTCAAATTTTATTTTGTGTTAATATGCTTATATGGTTATTACTCTTTGTTTTCTTTTTAAGTGTTGCAAGGACGCAATTTCTTTAAGGAGGGGAGTCTATAACAACCCGCATATTTTGCAAATATATATTTAAATATAGCATCGATAGTCGGATTAAAGTCCGAAATACTACTTTTTGTAAACAGTTGAATTAGGACTCGGGACCGCTTCCATTGAGTTCAAAACGGCATTTGCGATCTTTTTGAATATAAACATCTATATGTTTGGAGTTCACCAGAATTTTGGTGTTTTTATTTGAGGCTTGTGTTTGGGTTTCAGCCCACTAAGAGAACCCGACTCCTCTACATAATAACTCCCACTCCGCTCCTCCCTCTTCATTCGTTTTCATTTCCTAACACTCAAGCTAAAAGGAAAAAAAATGGGGGAAGAGAAAAGAAATCAAAATTTCTTAGCCCTGGTTTACTAGGAAATTCAAATTCAAGTTCAAGAAATCAAAGAGAAGCTTAGGTAAGCATCCTCTTCTTCTTCTCTATCTCAATTCTCTCTTCAATTTTCAACCCTAACTAAGGAAATTCATTTCATTTGATAATAGATTGAAGATTCTAGAGATGTTGTTGAAGAGAAATCAATCTTAGCTTGTTTTAGAGCTTCTCATTTCTATATTTGGGTTTAAAGGTGAGTTCTTAAGCTCACATCTATGTCTATAGCTTTCATTATTGTTAGATATGAATTCCTAACATTTATTCATGTTCATTTGCTTTTGATTTGAATTGATTTGGTGAATTTTCTAAATTTTGGTGTTTTGAAATCAAAATCTTTAAAGACCCTATATTGGATATTTTGACATATTATTTGGGGTGTATCGAAGAGCCATAAGGCTGGTTTGTTGTTTGGCATAAATCCCTAGTCTCTGTCGCTCGTCCGATCGCTTTCAAATCGATTTGGCCATCATTGGCCTAGGCTAATTTTTGTCCAGCTGAACCAACCGGACATCTGCTTGGTGATTTCAAACGTCTGGTTATGGTCCCTAGAGAAATTATATAACAAACGCAGAAAATAAAATGGCAGAGACAAATTCCAGACGTCTGATTTATTCGTTCAAACGTTTTGTTAGGGTTCAGACATCTGCTTTGTAATTTCAGACATCTGGGAGGTTTTCTGAAATATGTCGAGAACCTAAATCCAAACGTCTGATTGAACCTCTAAATGTCTAGAACTATTCAGTTTTGCCTATTTGCCTATTTTTTGAGTAAATTTTCAATGTTTATCGTTTTTTGTTGATTCGATTAGTTGTTATCACTTTTATTGACTTTGATGACTTCTTTTTCTGGATTTTTGGAAATATCCATTTTGATGGATTTGGTATCGATTTCTTTGGATTTGATTCACCTCTTCGAATGTGAATTTTTGGTGGTCGATTGTTTTTACAATCGTTTTCTGTGTAAAAAACAAAGGTTTCTATACTAGTAGTAAATATTCAAACTCTTTAACAAAAATGATTTCAACGTTACTTTTAATACAGAACTTGTTTTCAAATCCGTTTTCTAATCTATTAGTATATACAAATCTTTACCTCGTTCATATGAGAAATTTAATTAAACGACTTAGCAAAACAAGTGGTATGAAACTCTTGCATTTTCTTTGTCGGTTAGTTCTTGGACTTGTTCGATTGAACTCTTGTGACAATTTTCGAGTGGAAATATACAATTTGTTCGTAAATACTTAAGTTAAACCAGTGGTTATGGGACATGAACCTAAACTCATTTATTTACTAACTTAGTGTAATTCACACTTTTTATTGATCAATGGTGATCATTTTATGGTTTAGACTAGCGATATGTGATGTCTCTTTTTCCGCGTGGGGGACTGTACCTCATTTTATTGAGCTTCATCTCATTTCTTTTGTAGGATAACAACCTATGGGTTCTTTGGAGTTTCAACTCATTTTTTTATGGGCTAGCGACCCATGTTCTCTTATAGAGTTCGGTTCATCAGATGTACTATTATTGTACTATATCATTGTTCCGCCTTATCAGGATCATCGGATGTACCATTATTATATTACATCGTTGTTTCAGCTTATCATGTTCATTGGGCATACCGTTATTATACTACATCGTTGTTCTGAATTATTAGAGTTTCAATTCCATTCGGGCGCACCATTATCGTACTACGTTGATGTTCTGAATTATTCAAGTTTTAAGTTCCTGGAGCGTACCGTTATTGTACTACGTCATTGCACCGGCTTTATGGTTAGAGACCATGGTATAGCGACCCATTTTTGATACATGTTTTGGTGAGTTTTCATGCTCCCGCTTGTGATATGCCTTCCCTTTGTGATTTCTGGATTTCTAATTGACGATTTCTGAAATTTGTGTTTCACCAATTTTTGCGATTGGCATTGATATGTTTGTCAATATTTGTGTTTTGGTGAATAAAATAAAAAATATGACATTCCTTTTGGTGTTTGAGATTCTTGAGATATTGTATGATTTTTGTTATTGTTAAATGTATACTTGTCAAAGTATGGCATTGTTGTTATCATACATTTTTTTCGTATCTCTTATCCTATCTCATTTTATCTGATATTTATAGCTAGACTGATCCGTTTATTATTTTCTTATTAAATAATACTCGGGTCAGACCAAAGTATTTCAGGTGCTTCTACTTGACTTTTTATCTGGGTCTGTCATCTGACTATTTGCTAACTATTAGTTTAGTAGTTTTTGTTTTTATACATTCGAGATAGAGACTCCTTGATGTATACATATTCTTTTGTCTAGCACTTGTACCTATTCTTTTATGATGTAGTGGATCTTGCATGACCACTACTTTGATGTACACTTCTATGTGTTTTATTCATATCTATTTCCGCGTTTGTGATATGAATATATGTGACTGGTTTTGTGTTATGCATATTTTATATTGGTTTCCGAAGACCACATAGCCACTGTGAAGTAGCCTTAAGTTTGTATCGGTATATCAGATTTCCTCTTGAAATAAAGACGATATTTTATTTGGCATATCGGTACTCGCACAAAGCAATTACACAGATGGTCATTCCTCAACAGCCTTATTCTTTATACTAGTCGACGACATTACCCCGTAGTGGTCTTGGCTAGAGTGAGTGTAGAGGTGGGGCGTCACAACGATGCTACTTGAGAATTCTTTTAAATCATGTAAAAGGACCAACCTCATTTGACTATGTTCTCACAGTCGATGGTATTAAATACCCAACATTTCAGAAAACTGCGGAGAAGATAGGACTGTTAGAGGAAGATCAAAGCATTAGAGTAGGTTTGTAGGAAGCATCAGCCACACAAATGTCATCATCTTTAAGAAGTCTATTTGCTACGATCTTGATTTATTTTACACCAATGGGTATTAGAAAATTACGGGATGAATATTTCTACTATATGCTAGAAGATTATTCGAGTCAAGTATAATAAGTCGAGTTATGCTTGAAAATCATCTTTTAAAAGATCTTAATATTTTATTAATGAACCATTATAAAAAAGTTTCTAATTACGTCCTTCTAACAGTTAGAGATAACATAGATGATCATTCATTAACTTCCAAATTAATAAGTGAGCAATATTCTATTATTACACGAAAAGAGGATTTAACTTTTGCTAGCAAGTTGAATGAACCTCAATTGCATGCATATACTGCAATTATGAATGTTGTTAGTAATAAAGAGAGCATGATTTATTTTGTTGATGGTCTTGGTGCAACAAGAAAGACGTTTCTCTATCTAGCAATACTTGCAACACTTCGACAAGAAGGTTTGATTGCACTTGCAATAGCCACATCTGAATCAATGTGTACGATATCTAAACAATCAGAATCAACAAATCTTTTGCACCAAGCATCCATTCTTATTTGGGATGAAGCAAGTATGACTCATAGATATGCTTTCGAAGCATTAGATAGATCCCTTAAGGATATTATAGGGAATAACTAATCATTCGGAGGAAAAACTCTTATCATTGGAGGGATTTTCAACAAGTCTCACCCGTTATTCAACATGGTACAATAGCAGAAACAATTGATGCATGCATTGTTAAATCGCCACTATGGAATCATGTAGAAGTCATCCAACTTACTCAATATGAGAGCAAAGGAAGATTCTTTCTATTCGAAATTTCTATTACGTGTTGTTAATAGGAATGAACCGCACACAGGAGACGACTTGATTCGAACTCCGGATGAAATGGCAGTACCATAGAACGATGAATGTTCAATAACTACTCTTATAAATACAATTTTTCCCACATTACATGAAAACGCATTCCAAAAGGAATATATTGTGGTAAGATTTAATTACCCCTCTCAATGAATGCGTCGATAAGTTGAACAACCAAGTTATTGATCAATTTCCTGGAGAATTACATACGTACTACTCATTTGATTTTATCGAAAACGATACAAGAAATTTATACCAACTCGAATACCTTAATTCAATAGCCCCATGTGGTTTGCCTCCTCGTAAGTTGGTCTTAAAGAAAGGAGCACCGATCGTACTACTCTATAATCTTGATCCAATGAATCGATTATGCAATGGTACTAGACTAATATGTCATGAATTTTATAGAAACCTTATAGATGCAGAGGTTGCTACTGGACAATTTGCTGGAGATCGAGTTTTCTTACCAAAAATACCTATAAAACCTTCCGAAGGTATCTGTTTGCATTCACATTATTGCATAAACAATTTCCTATAAGGTTGAGTTTTGCCCTCACTATCAACAAGGCATAAGGACAAACAATTCCATATATAGGAATTTACTTGCCTCAACACGTGTTCGGTCATGGTCAGCTTTATGTTGCATTATCAAGAGGAGTTTCAATAAGTAACATGAAAGTTTTGATAAAAGATGGCAATATCCATGGAAAATCGAGAACTTATATTAAAAATGTCGTTTATAGAGATGTACTTATATTGATTAAAAGATAAAATAGTTGATTTTATAAGCATTACTTTCGAATTTGTTTATACATTTTAGTATTTTATTTCTTTTTCTTAGAGTGATAATTTTATAAATTAAGCAACATTTGTGCAAATCATTTTTCCATGCATATGTAAAATTCACAATATTTGCAGAACAATAATTCGCACGCGAACCGCGTGCCATTATGCTCGTTACTAGAAGCGAAGAGCCTATTTGGTTTCATTTTGAGATTTGTATTTTATGTTTTTAAACTACATTACAAAATACAAGAAAATGTGAGATTTTTTTTACAATTCTTAGCCATTGAAACAATGGATGGGAAATGGAGGAGAAGAATTTTATCCATTCTTCTATTATGTCCCAAAACATGAAAAATTAAATAAACTTGTTTTCTATTTTCAATGTTAATTTCATTTTTTAAAATTGTTTGTTTTCCAACAATGTATAAGAAGTGCGTATTTTTGTTTGGACGAAAGCACAAAACTAAAAATGACAAACCAAACGAGACCGAAATTTTATAAAAAGTCTTAGAGATGAAAAGGAATGAAGAAGTAATTATCCCGATAATGGATCAACACCCAGAAAATCAGATGAAAGCTACAATTCTATTGAAATAAAGAAAAAAGTAGAAAAGTAAAAGAAGGCATATGAATTTTTACAGTGGTTCGACGTAATCTCCTATCTACGTCCACTTTAATCATTTTATTAGTTGCTCTCTCTTCGGATTACAATTAATTATTTCAGATCTAACCACAATCTAATGGTTTTCAGATTTACAATGAAGTTTCTAAGTGTTTTAGAGGTAGAGGATAAGTGTGAAGAAGAAGTTCCAGATCCAAAAGTTAGAGAGCTGAAAGAGATGAAGCAAAAAGAAGAAGATCCCTCTTTGGTTGTAGGCAGGCTTATATTTATAGGGAAACAAAGGTATAAAGTTAGAAGTCTAGCAGAGTCCAGATCGGGCCAAAGTCACATGAGAAGCAGCAATATCCCCTAAGTTATTAAAATAACTCGGTACTGAGTTATTTAATCTCATGTTGTTTTCACAATTGTTGGTTGATTTTAATGATTGTTTCTTCATCACCTGAGTTATCCTACCATTTTAGCTGTCATCTCCTCAACTCTTGGAATTGCTTGTCGAAATTATTGAAAAATCACTTGTCTGCGAGTTATTGGAGTTGCCAAGAGTGTATGGTATTTAGGAGGTAGAAACAAAGGGAAATAGGTCGGGGATGACTTATTTACTTAGCGAAATTCTTTTCCAAACTTCCAAAGTTACATTTTCTAGACCTTTTGAGTGTGTTTCCAAGTTCGTGAATCATTTCGTTCTCATTTTAATCCTCTAAGTTCGGTCAAAATTTGCTTTAGCTCAATAGTCGGTTAACAAAACGTATAGAGTAGAAGAAGAATGGATTAGAAGAAGATGATGAAAAGTTAAGTTTTTCTTTGAACAAAGTTCTAATGCTTCCTTATTAATCCAAGTGTAAATTACATATTAACGTATATATACACAAATAACTCATTGAAGGCCTAAATATCAACCTACTATGTATGCAAACTGCAACATACTGGCCTCGAACCTGACCTTCCCTACTCGGCACAACAACCCACAAGCCATCACCCAACTCTAGAAACTTCTCACCGCATTGAGCTGCCCCTCCCCCCGCCTCCACTTCATAAGTCGTTCATTGAATGCTAACTCATACTTTCCTAAAACACAAAGTAATGATGGCGATGATAAATTGATTTTCCTTCTCTCATTTTTTTCACTAAAGCCAGCGAACCTGCCTTGACGACTTTTACACTTTCTTCAGCTTTCCAACCTTCCTTTGTTATTCCTACTTGCAACTATCATGTGTGGTTTCTCTGCTTTGTGTTTAGTTGATGTTCTATTTGTAGATCTGTATATTTTACAAAGTATAAGATGTAACCTAAAATTTCTCTTCAATGGGAGTATAGATTTTATGCTTGGTTGCAAATTCAGGCCATATTGTTCAAAATTTCTAATTGATTTCGATGCTTATTTAACAAACGCTCAAATTTCAAACGCTTGTTAAATAGACATTGAAAAAAGATATTTGTTGAAAAAATGCTTGGAAATTAGGTGTTAGTCAAACAAGTGTCCAATAACGGTAACTTCCCAATGGTTAAACTACGACTCTTTTTCTCCCTCTTTATATAAAACTACATATAAACTTTAATTTCTCACTACCATAACAAAAAATATTCTTCCGCAAAAGTGTTTTATGATTATAACGTCAATGCTTCAAAATGTAATTTTGAGGGGTTTGATTTTGAAGATAACACATTTCAGTTGGAGGGTTGTTCACTAATGCTCGTTGGACAATAAACGAAGTTTTCAATTTATGTTATCTTTTGTGTATACTCTCAACCAATTTGATCCGAGATATTGAACAAAACGATGAAAGTTTCTAGGGAAATAAATTGTTATATGTTTTGTAATTGATATGCTTGAATTTTAGGATTTTGTTATTTGTTCAATCGATCCTTTTGTAATATGTAAATCAAAATCTTCTTCCATCTCAATTGAATATATGATAACTATATTATTTTATTTCATATCAACATATGTTCTTCACCTCTCCTTATATATGTTTATATCAAATTTATTTGATTGGATTCTTCATCACCTTTGCTTATTTGTTGTTATTTTTTTTAACATTCAGATCCGTTTGTTCTTATAACGAATTTACATGTGCCTAGCTCACCCAATTCCTTTACTGTTTTTTTGGAGTTTTTGTTTAAAAAAGAACGAAAATTTAAAACTTAATTTAGATTTAGATATATTTTATACTTTTATAAAATTTACATACACAATTGTAAATGAATTGTTTATTTTAATTATTCGTTTTTCCTTGAAGATTGTGTTTTGTAACTTATGTAAATTATTTCTAAATTCTTTTAAGATTAATATCAATTCACATATTAACAACACAGATTTATACTAACAACCAGTTACAGATTCAATCACAAATAAATATAAAAACGGTAAAATAAAGTAAGAGAGAAGATGCTAGGAATTTTATACTGGTTCGAATTATTCAATCCTACATCAAATCCCGTAAAATCGCTTGTACATGATTGTTTTCAATTGCCAACTTTAAACCTGGTTGAAGGCAAATCAGAATATAATCTCGATTTCAAGGCTATGAGGCACACCTCCTATGTCACGAGTTCAGGGAAAACTCTCTTGATTTACCAGGCAACAAGATCACCTACTAGATTTACCAAGCTACTAAGCATGCCCACTTAATTTGAATGAGCTATAAGCATACCCACATAACGAGCTATAAGCACACCTACATAAACAAGAGTAGAGTTGATATTTTTTCCAAAGACAAATAGTTATACTTTGGATACAATGGATCATATAGCCCGTTGATGCCAAAAATAGGCATCGACACCCAATAGAATCTCATAGAAATTAAACGATGAATGAAATTAAAAACATAGTAGAAAAATTAAATAAACACATAGATTTTCATAGTGGTTCGACAATCTTGGCTTATGTCCACTTCATATTCTTATTGATCTTGCACTGAATTATGATTACAAGAATATTTGGATCGGCTGGGATAAATTAATACAAGAGTGAAGAATAAAAATGGCAGAGCCTACGCAGCCGAAAGAAGGATCCTCTTCATAGAGAACGACTGTTGTATTTATAGGAGATGTGCATGGATTGGGCTGAAATTTTGCAAGAAGAGTCTCTAGATCCGTAGGGGCCCACCATAAAGATTGGTGGCCCTAACTCAATATTTTAGAACGATCGACCAAAGTTTTATCGATCATTATTTTGTCTTTGATTGATGTTTGATCGATAGTGTAGGCTGTGATCGATAGTGTAGGCTCTTAATAATGTAAGATACCTGCTGTCCGAATTTCGTGCAATTCTGATGTACCATGAGATATCGCATTTTTCGTGAAACTATGGGTCGTTTTGGCTTACTTTATACGATCATTATGAAACGATCGGTATGTCTTTTTAAGATCTAGAAGTTTGTCATGCGACCATTTTTATGGGCTCTACTCTTCAATGCATTAATGCACTAAAAGTTTCAAGTGCATTGGCTTTGTAAGTTTTGAGATACTGATCGATCTTTATCGATTTATGCTATTTATGGATCATTTTATATTCATTCATATAAATTCTTCATTTGTCCATAACTCAAGCGTATGAACTCCGATTGACTTGAAATCTAAAAAGTAGCCTCACAGGCTCTTCCTTATCACTTTATACTGATTGCACCTTAATCGGGACCCGGCCTGAATATGCTTGACCATTGTCCATAGTCTTGTATATCATTGATTCTCAAGGTTGGTAACCACTCGCTTTTAGTCAAATCTATGGTGTCACGACCTTTCCAAAAGGGGGATAAATTTTTCCCCCCAAATTATGTCTTGCTCGAACATGACGTGCTTTGAATTACTGCAAGCTTCAATCTTCGAAATGGATTCCATTCAGTATATTAATGGTCGCTATCCTTTCGTTGAGTCATCTTTTCTGATAGTTGCATTTCTTTCTGTTCATCACGACTATTGGTTAATTTCTAATAGTACAAATTCAGGACTGTATTCAGTTGCTATCCGTGTCCAATTCTTTAAGGCTAGTAAGCTTTGGCTGCCTGATCAGTCTTTTCTCTAAGAACTCTAAGTGGAAATTCAATTTTTATCGATTTTAAGGAATCAAACTTTTAGAATATACACGTGCACGTTCAGGCACACGTTCTTATCATTGGCTCCTGGATGCGTTCATACGCTCATGAGTCATCTTCAATTCTTTATAGTTTAATTGCAGTTGGATTGCAATTTCTTGCTTATATATATATGTGTGTGTGTGTGTGTGTGTGTGTGTGTGTGTATGTGTGTATGTATGTATTTGTATATATATCAATGAAATAGAGTTCATAATAAGTCACTCGATCATACGGGACTTCAAGTTCTATAGGGATGACGACCTCAGAGCTGTAAGCAAGGGCGAATGGAGTATGGAAAGTCGTGGACTTGTGGGTGGTGCTGTAAGCCCATAATGCTATTACTATTCCATCTACCCACTTGCCTCTAGCCTTTTCCAAACATGTCATTAGAATGGACTTTATGATTTTGTTAACAGCTTCAACTTGTCCATTTGCTTGAGTGTGAACAACTGCTGCAAATCTATTTTCAGTATGATGTCGACGGCAAAAGTCTTCGAATTCAGCTCTATGGAATTGGGTTCCAATATCAGTTATAATGGTTCATGAAAGGCCAAAATGATAGATCATTCTCCGAACAATGAAGTTGATTACTTTGTTCACCATGGTCATGGCTAAAGGTTCAACTTCAGCTCATTTGGTGAAGTAATCCACTGCAATGTGGCGTACTTCACTCCGTCTTTAGAGATCGGTAAGGAATCGATAATATCAATACCCATTTGTGTAACTTCCTCGGCGGAGCATCCAGAATTTTTTGCAAACATATTGCACTCATCGCACTGTCTAATGTGATCAGCTGCATCTCGTTTGATAGTTGGCTAGTAATACCCATAACGAAGTATTTATTTGTGAGGGTTTGGCCCCTCGGCATGATCATCACATTCTCCTTAATGGAATTCTCTCAAGACTCATTTGATTTCATGATGGGTGATACACTAAAGCGGGGAAATAGAGAAGCCTTTCCTATACATGACTCCTTTTTGGATGATTAGCGTGAAGCTTTATGGAGGATCGGTCATTTTTCATTCCTCCATCCAGGAAGGATCCCTCATTGTAGATAACCTTTGACATGAGTCATCCACGACTCCCTTTCTGACTTCGTCTCCAGATCCAATTAATATCCATCTGGTCGATACTTGGAGCATCTAGTAATTTAATCAAGACAAAGTCTATTTGTCACGCATTCCCAAACTTGCCAACTTGCCCAATGAGTCACCTTTCACATTTTATATCTCTGGGGATGTGTGTAATGGTGTAATACTCGACGACCGCCAGTATCTCTTGGACCGAGTCGAGATAAGGTGTAATTTGCTGCCCTCTAGTCTGATAATCTTCCCTGACTTGGCATACTCCTAATCGAGAATCAAAAAAGATTTGTAAAGTTTTCACTTCCATTTCTCTGGCAAATTCGAGCCTGGCAATCAAGGCTTCATACTTAGCCTCGTTGCCTATTGCAGGGAAGCCAAATTTTAGGGTGTAGCAGATCGATTGTTCCCTCAAGAGTCACTAACATGACTCTGGAAACAAAACACTCATCATTGGTTGCTTCATCTGTGTACATTTTCCATCGATTGCTTGACTCTCCATTGCTCTCCGGAGAATCGTCTGGTGCACAGAATTCAGTTATGAAATCTGCCAATATCTATCCTTGAATAGCACTTTGAGTGAGATAAATGATACCAAATTAGCTTAGCTTAATATTCCATTTAAGAAACCTTCCACACATCTAAGGTTGTTGTAGGACCTATCGTAACAGCTAGTCGGTGTAGACATTGATGGGGTGAGCCTGGTAGTAGTGGCGAACCTTTCATGCCACAATCAACAGGCAGTACGCGAGCTTTCCCATCTTTGTGTACTTTCTGTCAGCGCTTGTTAATCTCTTACCAACATAATATATACAGTCCTTTGGATCTTACTTTTTTACGTAACACGGTGGCACTTATGACGTGTACCAACACCGCTAAATAGATGTATCAGTCTTCACGATGCAGTGGCTTAGATAGGATGTGAGGTCTCTCTAAGTGATCTACTAAAGCTTGAAACACATATATGCAATCCTGCATCCATTTAAAGTTCCTTTTCCCTCTCCTGATCAATTCGAAGAAAGGGATACACTTGTTAGTGGCCCTGGAGATGAAGCGGCATAGGGCATCAATATTCTCTGTAATGACCCGTAAATTTCGATAATTAAACTAGTTAATTTAATAAGATTTTTGTAATTAAATTTAGAAAGAAATAAAAACTTTATAATTTATAATGAAGTGAGTGTTAAAATGAAATGTAGCAATGGTAATTAAAACTAATTATTGAGAATTGGAGTGAAACCCCAATAATGAAATAGTGTAAATAGTTGCACTTGGTTATAAAATTGAAAATAAGTAAATAAGGGAAAGTGTTGTGTAAATAAATGAATTAGTATAATTAATGGTAATTGTACGAATTCAGTACTATGTAAGTAATTATGATAATTAGTTGAATATAAAATAAAATTAAGTGTAATTAAAGGTTATGATAACAATTATCATAAATTACCTATTTAACTTGTCAAAGAAATTAATTGGAAATCAATTTCATTTAAATGTAAGTAAATGTTCATTAATGTGAGTTAGGACAGTAATTGTAAAGTGCGAATGTAATAAAATGAGTGGAAAAGTATATCCTATTATAAGATAAACTAAAACTATGAAACCAAGTTGAATACATTAATTGGGATTTTAATTATAATTAATGTATGAGATTTGATAAATTTTCAATAAGAAGAATTGTGGTGGTTAATACAAAAAAGAGATGTAAATGAGAATATGTTAAGTAAATGAAAGGTAAACAATAGTAACTAGGTTTATAGAGTAATAATAGACTTAATAAAACGATTGGAATGAAATCAAATCAGTTTATTTGAAATTTAATATATTTAATTGGAATTCAATTCATAATAAATGGATTGAGCATAGGTAAATGAAATTAAATACTATATTAATTGAAACTAGGATGAAATGGGAAATATTAATGTAATAAAAATAAACCAATGATAATCTTACCCATAATATGATAATTGATTCAATAACAAGATTTAGAAATCAAATGTATGGATTAATTGGGAATTTAAATTTATAATTACTGAATTAATTGAAATTGAAATTAAATGATGTAAATTGTGAAATGTTCAATAATAAGCTGATAAGTGAAGTTGTTTAAAAGGATTTTAAATTATTAAGTAACCCAATGTGATAGAAATTGGAAATAATGATAATTAAATGGATAGGCGGTTTAATTTAATTTAATATTAATTTATTTAATTAACTAGAAAATAGCCATTTTGGCCACTGATTCGCATTTCGACGAAACCAGTTTCATCGAATCCGTAACAGTGACTTATTATAGAATTTCAAGTTTCATGGCGATCGGGCTTGTCCTTTGATCGTATGGACTCAAAATGCCTAGAAATCGATTTAATTGAAATCAATGTGAAATAAACTAATTTTACGTAACTTCTTCATACAATGGAATTAGAACTTGAAACCTATTCCATTGAGTTTAAAATATTTGAAAATATCTATTTGATATATGGGTTGACCTAGTTTCATTCCGGAGTCGAAGTGGGCATTTCGGGTCATTATCGTTCAACTTTCCAAACCAATCAAGCCCATTCATTTCTATTATAGTCTGCTATCTCATTATAAACCCTATCCATTCCTCATATTCATTTGTCTTTATATACATCTCCTTCTCGATTCCTCTTCCTCAATGGGAGACAAACCATATGTTAGGGATGCGGATTAAGGATCTTAAGGCAGAAATAACACTAGAAGGGGGTGAATAGTGTTTTAAAGAATATATGAACTATATGACTAAATTAAAACTTTCAACACAAATCTAAACATAATTCTAACACAGAATGATCACAGAACATATAACAAATGCAAATAGTAAAGTAAAGCAAGTAAAAGGAAAGAACACACCGGATTTTATACTGGTTCGGAATCCTCCTACATCCAGTCCTGCACCAAGGCAATATCCTTGTATAGATTTTTATAAGCCAATATCCAAATTACAACCCTCAATTTCTAAGGCCTCGAGGAACCCTTCTATCTCCGAGTCTGGGGTAAACTCTCTTGATTTACGGGACACAAGATCACCCTAATGCTTCTTAATAACAATCCTTTTGAATGGATAGACTTTATGGACTTTTTGAATACAAATTAATTCTATAACTCTGAATAGCACTTTGATCTTTAGTAGAATGACGGAGAATCAATCAGAGAGAGTATCTAAATGATTTCCTATTGAGAATTTGGCAGAATGATGGCACGATCTTGAAAATATGAAGTTTTATGGATATGGAATGGTGGAGAAGAAAGAGTGAAGAAAATAAGAAAGTAGTTGTTAAAAAAATTCGTTTTGGAAGCCTTTATATAGATGCACAACAGTCATAACCATTGGCGAAAGGTTTTCAAACGAATGGACACTTCTTTTGAAAATTGAATTTTGAATCCAACTGTCACCATGTCGACATGGGGTATCCCCTTATGTCGACATCCCTTAGTTCAAAATTATAGAGATGTTGTTTTGTAAAGACAATTGAATTTAAAACAAGTTGAAACTTCTCTGAAGCAAAGTAAAGTGTTTAAACAATATTTTGAGATAGAGAATGAATATAAAACATTATTTTAAATATATATATATATATAATTGATATAGACCGTCAATTATATAAGTAATATTTAAAATCAGAATAAGTTTTGATGTTTTAAAAATAGTAGTTTTTAAAATCAGAATAGAGGAATATTTCAAGGCTAAAACAAAGTTTGAAAATATTTTTTGAAACATGATTTTGAAAGCTAAAACATTTTGAAAACAAATTTAAAAAACATTTTGAAAAATCTATTCAAACTGAAATTACAAGAACCTTCCTACAGAGCTCCTCCATAGGACTCGAGAACTTGTACAAAGTAGTTTAAATGATTTTGATTTTCGTGGGTTTGTAAGCCACTTGTCGTAGGTTTGTAAGCTACTTGTCGTGGGTTTGTAAGCCATTGGTTTCGATAGAAATTGGGTTCCTTCCCAAAAGAAAATTGGAAGAAAGATGAGAGTGCTATTATGAAGTTTTAACAAAATACTAGACACTTATCTTGAGATCTTGAAATCTTGATTCTCTAGAATCTTGAATCTCTAATCTTCATCTTGATGCTTGAGTCTTTATACTGATCAGTCTTCGATGATACCTGCATATACTTCCTATATACCTATATATATATATATATATATATATATATATATATATGGAAATGTTAGTATATATTTTATAAAGTAAAGTATAATAACTATATAAGGTTGTTGTCATCAAAACATCATCAACTCAGTTCCTAACACCATAATCCCTAATTGCAATTGCAATTCAAAATTCAACTCCAAAAATAAAACTCCTCAAAAAAATTCAAAAAAATATGTAACTCGAAGATCTAATCAATTTGAATCTGCGTCTAGTATTTGTTTTTGCAAAAGATGCTCGGATCAACCTTTATTCTCGGTCAAAGTTTTGAACGGTAAAACCCTAGGCCAAATTGGGTATTTTTGATTTGGGAATCAATTGGCAAAATCAAGATGTGGCTTTTCGAGAGTTCATCGTATGGAGTCGTTTGATGGTGGAATCATGGGCTGAATCGATTTATGGCAGTTGGAATTGGCGAACTATGGTTTCAAAACCCTAGTTAACGGTGGCGGCCGGAGGCATTGTTGGGTGATCGGAGCAAGGCAGGTAGGCACGGTTCAGCGCGGGCAGGATGATGGTGAAGGTGGCTCGACATACGGTGGTCGAACGGCGACATTGGCGGTGGTCAAAGACCTGGTCGATGGGTTCCAACGCGTCGTTTTGCTCTGTGTCAGGGTAATGATGTGTCGGGTAGCTGTTGGATCATTTAAATTTTTATAAATTTTAAATCCAATTATTCTAATGTGCATAACTTTCTCATACGAGGTCTGTTTCATGTGCGGTTTCTTACGTTGGGTTCGTATTGAAATTTTGGACATTTTGACACTTGTTTTGGGCAAATTCAGAGACTATTAGAATTTTGGATTTAAATTGTATTTAAATTCAATTTAAATTCAATTTAAATTCAAAAGGTGAGTGTTTAACCCATTCACAGCTTCTAAAATTTTTTATGTTTGTTAAATTTAATTCATGATGTGATTAGGGATTTATTTATGGTTGTTTGGTAAATTTTTAATCGCCATCTCAGTTAAATTGAATTTATTTGAATTAAATTGTTATTTAATTTATTACTGCATATAAATTGCCAGTTAAATGCCTGTTATTTATTATCAGTTTCTATGTTGATATTTATGGATTGTTTTGGATGATGATTGCGATGAATGTTGATTGCTGATATTGGTTGGATGGATGTTTAGTTTATATTGTTATAAACTGCAAGTTCGTTATGGATTATTATTAATTCGGGATTGCGGTTTGAAATGATATACAACCGTAAGATATTAAATCGTGGATTGAAATGATAAATATCAGTATCACTTTGAGCATAGGATAGAAAATTATATAAAGACACCATGGTCTATATATATATATATATATATATATATATATTGAAAGGATTTCTATGGTTTTGGAAAGGAATATATGGTTTTATAAAATATTGATTTGGATATTATAAATGTTATTTTTATATATAGTTAAATTCTTGATTTTTAGCTATGTATAAATTTGTTTTAAAATAAAAATAAGTTTAATAAAAAGTTTGATTTTATTAAAATGTAATATGGTTAAGTATTTATTTAAATTATATTTTATATAGAGTTTATAATGACTTAAGTAAAATTAAGGTTGGAAGATAAATATGAAATTGGTTTGAAATTGAATTTATTTAAGAATTAAACTCAAATAAGTTAGATGTGAAATTTATTAAATTTGAAATTTTAAAAGGTATGATTTTTATAACTTGATTTTGGTTTAAGGTGGATTAAATGAATATTTCAAGTGTAAATAAATTAAAGGAAATATTTAGTTACTTGTAACTTGGGTTTTATTTAAATGATAATGGATTTATTAAGTAAAATATTTCAAAACTAAATAATAGAAAATTAAATTATATATATATATATATGAAATTACCAAACTTAGTTTTGAAATTGTTGAATACTAAGAGTTTGAAATATATTGAATTTGAAATGGTTTATTCTGTGGATCAAATCTGTTTTGAAATCGATATAATTTGGAATAGTTTATTTGGAAATTGAATTGAATTGAAATTTATGATTTAGGATTTGGTTAAATATAAAATGTAGAAATTCGAGTTGTTTTGGAATTGATTTGTGAAATTGAAGAAGCTATTTTATTATATAAAGTATTTTAATATTTGAACCATTTAAGTTGTGGAAGTTATGTTTCAAAGTTATGAGTTTCAAAGTATTATGATTTGAAAGTGTTATATTTGAAGTGTTTTGATTTCGAAGTGTTATAACGTTGAAAGTGCTATGATTTTGGAAAAGGATATATTTGAAATGTTATTATATTGATTTAGGTTTTAATAAAAATGATATCATATTGATTCGGTTTTTGAAGTGGAAATGATATCATATTGATTTGGTTTTTGAAATGGAGATGATATCGTATTTATATGGTTTTGAAATGGATATTATATTCTAGTTTTAAAGTATAAATTATTTTGAAATGGCCGCAGTGTTATAATAATGTTTGGTTGTTAAAGAGACTGGGATTGGAAGTTGTCATACTTTCTGCCAACTTCGAAAACCACTTTAACAACCGTGTACGCGGTGGAGATTCCAAAATGAAGTAGGATGGTCACGACGTTCTGCTGAGGTATATACGTGGACCCGACTCCCGTAAGTTGGCATAAGGTGGCTAAAACAGGAGCGATTACGGGCCAATGATGTAGCTCCTCTGATCGGACACATTTCTTCGATACCATTTTATTACTTTGTGATTGATTGGGTGCACCTTTGATTTTGGGAGTGTGGCTCGAGGTAGGCGGAAGTGGCTACTACGCGTTATCACCAGTCCGGATAGTAATTGGTATATCTACCCTGGCATTGCCAAGTTGTGCCGTGTCACCTGCCTTAGCGCGACTTGTACGTATTTGATTTGTATCATACCTATGGAGTATCCTCTGGTGCCTCCCGATCAAAAGGTATTTCGGTACTATATAAACTATTGGCGCTATTATGTGTTAAGGTGGAAAATGTAAAGCCTTTAATGCTATTTTAAAGCAAGTTTATTTTACTTTTATACATTATTATAATAGCGTATATTACTACATAGTAAATAGTTTAACGGATCCTTAGGAGATGTGAATCCCGAACATCTCTTAAGTTACTGCACTGACGTTAGACAATGGATAGAAGATGTCAAATCCTTTAAACATTTCTGACACCGTTCTACTCATATTATTTACCGTTGATTTAACTTACATAAGATCTTTTAGTTCCGAATCGAGTGTTTTGTCTTTTCAATTCGCTCGGGTCAGTCTGAGCATTTCAGGGTTTGCAGACCTTATTTTGGAGGATGAAAGTGAAGATTGTATTATTGCTATTATTTACTATATTGTTCCGCTTCATCACATTGTTCCGCTGCATTGTTATTTATTATTCTTTGGTAGGTGTAATTCTGATTCTATATTGTATTACTATAATCAAATGTTTTGTAAACAGCTTCATGAAATGTTATTTGATTATTATATTTTGTCATTCTGCTGCGAGATTATGTTTTGTGTCCCTCATTTCTTCCTTTTTCTTGTTCATCCCAATAACAATTCGCCCTTTTGTATGGTTTGAGTATGACGTGCGTGGTTTATCGTCGATTTAAAACGTACAAAAAGGTGGGATGTTACATTTGGTATCAGAGCGATGATTAGCGATAAACCTTAGCTTTGTGGGGTCTGACTCTTTACAAATAAGGTAGTAATACCTTATGATGAGTCGTTGAGTGTATATATATGATAGAGCGTATTTGTTGATGTTATAAAAAGGTTTTGATATTGTGTTAATTTGTTCCATTTTGTATTTATAAATTCTGGTTGGTGCATAGGACGCTATGACATCGATAGGGATTTCTAAACACATAATAGGACAGGCCGACACAATATCCGTTTTAAATATAGGTAAATGAAATAATTTTGCCTATTGTATATTTTTATGTATAAAATAATATATTTTATAAAGGATATATTTGGTTGTAATATATTGGTTGTTAGGTTGTGAAATTTATAAATATTGGTTGGAAATAAGATTTAAAAAAAAAATGAAAATTGGAAATTTAGAACCTAACTCCCGGGGTTTTTTTAAAATTTCTTTCAAATGATTTTGGAATATAATAGTAATATTATTAGAAGTATTTTCTGATATAAATATTTCAATATGATTTGAAAGAACTGTTTTAAAGAAATTTTGGAAAGAAATAAGTTCTGTACTTCCTTCTCTGTCGCGGGGAAGTAGTTTCGATGATGAGTGCACGCATCATCGACATTCATTTTCGAGTTTCAAAGTGGAAAGAACACTGTAGTAGTTTTACTACAGATTTATTTCGATAAACAAATATAAATTTCAAATTGTTTTAAATATAATTGGATATAAATTGTAAGTGTATACATTTATCTATTATTTTAAAAAAAATTTTGAAATGGAAACCCGGTATTTAGTTCTTAAGAATTAAAGATTTTAATAATGCAATGGAATTTGACCAATTAATAATTGGAACCTCTAGTGAAATAAGAAGGTTAAATGCTTGGTTATAAATGAAATTAAAATAAATTTGGAATTCGTAACCTATAAAACAAAGGATATGATTATTGAACATTAAATTAATTTAAAAGAAATGAGAAAAACTTGTATAACTTTCAATTACTTTCTTAAAGCATATATATATCTTACCAAGTATTAAAAGTTGTAATTTTTAATAAGAAAATGTAATGGAAAATGTACGAGTAAATTTATGTTTTGAAAGTGCTTAATAAATTGCTTTTATTAATAAGAAGTGATGTTATAATTATTATACACTTAAATTGTAATTTGGAAGGTTATTGTAATTAAATGTGATAGAAAAGGGATCATTGTAAGTAAAAGATTATAAACTTAAGTTAATGAAATTGTTATACCAAGTAACTGAATTGAACATGAATATTATTAATAAACGAATGTAAGTAAAGGAAATCAAGTAATGAATGAATATATGTAATACAATAAAAAGAGAATTGACATGATGTGAATAAATGAAATGAAGTTAGTAAGTAATGAATGAAATAAATGAAGATAAGTATTAATTGAGTGAAAAGGAAAATGAGCAATAAACGTTATGAAGATTTTTTTTTTAATAAGAATGAACTTAAACAATATTTGAAATGTGTTGGTTGTTTTGGTTTATAGTTGTTTAGGCAAGGATACTTTAAAGTTGTTTGGACGTATGTATAATCTATTCATTTTTATCTAAAACCATTAAGTAAATGGTATACTTAATAGTTTATTCACCGTTCTATACAATTTAAAAGTGTCTAAACCTGAATTAACTACTTGTTTTGGTTGATGTGGATTAATAAATTGATTTTTGTTGATTGTATATGATGATTGTATGCTGTGGTTGCAAGTGATCACTGTTGTTTGACATTGATTTGTTTGTCAGTGGATGAAACAACTTTAATATTTCATTTATATATAATATTAACTCTTTCATGATTATACAAGCGAAATACAGGTTATGGAAGCAATTGCTACTGCTTTTGGTTTCATAAATAAGCATATTTGCCCGACAAATAGGTACGTTCTCGGATTACGGTTTTATAGCGTTATTATATTGTTCTTTCCGTGTCGGGATATTATTTTGGACAATATATGTTATATATTGTTATCTTTGATATTATAATTTCTCCCGTGCCTCTCCATACAAAGGAGACTCTGCCGAAATTTTTCATAAATTTTAGACTTAGAAAATTTTATGAAAGTTATTTTTCCAAACTTTTGTTAATCTGGAAATAAAAGATTTAATTGTTTATAAATACTATATATTTTATTTAAATTATTTTGTTTTGAAAATTCATTGTTTATATATTTAATATTTTGAATAAGATATATTGACTATTTAATCCTTTTTTCCCTTCCTTTTCTTTTCGTTGACGAAAAGTTTTGAGTGATGGAGAATATAACGACCCATAAATTTCGATAATTAAATTAGTTGATTTAATAAGATTTTTGTAATTAAATTTAGAAAGAAATAAAAACTTTATAATTCATAATGAAGTGAGTGTTAAAATGAAATGTAGCAATGGTAATTAAAATTAATTATTGACAACTGGAGTGAAACCTCAATAATGAAATAGTGTAAAATGTTGCACTTGGTTATAAAATTGAAAATAAGTAAATAAGTGAAAGTGCTGTGTAAATAAATGAATTAGTATAATTAATGGTAATTGGATGAATTCAGTATTATGTAAGTAATTATGATAATTAATTGAATATAAAATAAACTTAAGTGTAAATTAAAGGTTATGGTAACAACTATTATAAATTACCTATTTAATTTGTCAATGAAATTAATTGGAAATCAATTTTATTTAAATGTAAGTGAATGTTCATTAATGTGAGTAAATTAATTGGAAATCAATTTCATTTAAATGTAAGTAAATGTTCATTAATGTGAGTTAGGACAGTAATTTTTTTGAGAGAACGGGTGTGTAGCGTGGAGCTACACGGCCGATTAAAATAATATAAATATATAGGTAGATCGACCAACATGCCTGGTCGATGGCGAGAACAAAACAACATAGTCCGACTTTACATTATAACAACAGAATACCAGCATAAGACATCAGCCCTTTAAGTTTATAATATACATCAAATTAACAGAAAAGAACAACTACAGTCCGGCTTGATCCGCAGTAGTCGGTGACGATATAGCACAGGGCCTTAGCTGCTTCCTGGGCGATCGGTCGGTGACACAGAGGAAGCACTTCCAACAGATTCTTTCGAAGAGGATCTGGCTAAAGGGAGCCGGAGTCTGAAAGGCGCTGAGAAAGAAGGGCCTGTCCAATATGAAAAGATATTAGAAATTTTACTGCATAAGCTAAAAAGCGAGTTGGTTGGTTTGTTGAAAACGAAGGCATTTCTTTCATTCCAAATGACCCAGCTAAAGATGGCTAATAGTGAATCTAGTTGGTGACACGGTGCGTTGTATTGCCAGTGTTCAAAAAAGTCGAAAATCAAGGGAATTTGCCCAAGGTTGTGAATGCAAACCGAAACCCATATGTAGTATGATATGTCGCACTCGAAGAAAAGATGGTGGATCGATTCAGTTTCAGAGTTGCATAGGACACACAACTGGTCGGAAGTGACGTTCAAACACAAGAGACGATCTTTGGTATTGATGCACCCATGAATAAGACCATTGAAAGAATTTGATACGAGGGGGGATGTGACATTTCCAGACGCGAGCAAATGAGAAAAGACGACCAGGATGGTTCAGGAAGGAGGAGTATTGTGAAACGGAAAAACCTTGAGAGGGAGAAATAGACCAAGTGTGACAGTCTTTCTTTAGAGGGTCTAGAGTTACGGATCGGAGAAGACGAAGAGCGGAAAGAAGTTCCAATAAAGTGTCGGGGTGATGTAGGTTGAGGGGCATAAGCAAGGGAGGCCCAGGGATACAGCGTCCGCCACTGTTAATAGGGGAAGATTGGAGTAGGAAAAGAGTGATGGAAAGGAGCGGTTGAGGGGGGAGAGGCTGTGCCAGGAGTCAAACCAGAAGAGGCAGTTGGAGCCATTACCAACACAAACCTGGATAATGGGTTTGAAATGATCCACAGAGGCTGCTAGAACACCCGACCAAAAAGGGGAGGGCTTGAGATGCGGAGCGAAATGGAGAGCGAGGAAGGGATCATCGTTGTATAGGGAAGTAAGGATCCAATCCTTCCAGCTGAACTGTCCTGGCGAGAGGAGGCGCCAAAGCCATTTTGATAGGAGAGCCTGATTAAAAGAGATCAGATTGGAAACACCAAGACCCCCATGATTCTCATGCATGCACACAATTTTCCAGTTGACAAGACATTTGATCTTCCCTCCATTCCAAAGGAAGGTACGTCTAATGGCGTCAATTTTCTTGGATACCCAGATAGGAAGCTTGTGGAATGAGAGCCAGTACGTAGGGAGAGCTGAGAGAACTGCTTTGACCAAGAGCAGCCTCTTTGAAGTCGATAAGGAATTAGCTTTCCAGCTGGCAAGTCTTGATTCCATTTTGGATACGAGAGGGGTCCAGTCGGATCGGTGAAGCTTGGTGGGGCGCAAGGTGATACCTAGGTAGGATAATGGAAAGGAATTAAGGCGGCAGTTAAGGGTGGAGGAGATGAGGGGACCAAGATGGTCAGAATTACCTAGCATAATGACAGAGCTTTTGTTAAAATTTATGGACAAGCCCGAGATGAGTTCAAAGGTGTAGAGGAGGACCTTGAGACAGTGGATGTGATCAGGAAAGGGAGAAACGAAGAGGATAGTATCATCTGCGAATTGGAGGTTGGAGATCATAGGAATAGGGCTGGAATTATGAATAGAGCTGGGAGAGCTGATGCCAGCTAGGTGATTGTTAGATATTGCTAGTTTGATCATACGATAGAAAACATCAACCACAAGGACAAAAATGAGTAGAGAGAGAGGATCTCCCTGCCTAAGACCCCGAGCTGATTTAATGAGTCCACCTGAAACTCCTCCGATCTGAATCGATGAAAGGCTTGAATAAAGAATACTTTGGATCCAGTTACACCAAGTTGGTGGAAAACCTCTGTGTCTAAGAAGCTCCAAAATAAAGTTCCAATTTACAGAGTCGAAGGCCTTGGAGAAATCAAGTTTCAGTAAAACGCATGGGGTGTTGTATGAGTGACAAGATGAAATTACTTCTTGAGTCGCAGCCACGCAGTCCAGAATGTTCCTACCATGAATGAAGGCAGACTGCTCTACCCCAACTAGCGAGTCCATAAGGGTTTGAAGGCGATTGGCAAGGACTTTAGTGATTATTTTAAACGTGGTATTAAGCAGGCTAATGGGTCGGAAAGCTGAGAGGGAGTTGGCTCCAGCAGTTTTAGGAAGGAGAATAATGTGAGCATAGTTTAAGCGAGCAATGGACATAGGATTGGAGCAAAATTCAGCACACATCTCTAGAATATCCTGCTTAACCACCCCCTAGAAATGCTTGAAAAAGAACGGACCAAAGTCATCCGGCCCTGGAGATTTTTTATCATCCATGTCCATCAGGGCAGCCAGGATCTCATCTTCTGAAAAGGGTGAGTCGATGTGAATTGGTGAGGGATTGGGATAAAGAAGGTTCCAGACTATGGGAGGGAGAGGGGTGAAGGGTTTGCCGAGAATGGAGCGGTAAAAATTGGTAAAGAGATTCGAAATATCAGAAGAGTCGGTGATTGGGACGCTATTATGAACGATTTCTGGGATAAAATGGGACCTATGGCGGCCATTAGCACATTTATGAAAGAAAGGCGAATTCTTGTCTCCTTCCTTCAACCACTTGGCTTTGGATCGTTGCTTCCATCCAATCTCTTCTTGTTTCATTAGGCGTTCGAGCTCAACTTCTAGGTTTAAAAGTTTGAGTTTGTCATTGTTATCAAGGGGGAGGGCTTCTTCCTGGATGTTCAGGGCTAGGATGGCATTCTGGATGTCGGTAATACGACAGCGGAGGGAGCCCCAGATTGATTTCGCCCAAGGTTTGATCAGTTTTCTTAAAGATCTAAGTTTACAGACTATACGAGCAGTGGCCGAGGGGGATCTGATTGGCTGATCCCATGCTATTTTGATAAAGTCTTCAAATGACGGTTCAAGCAGCAAATCTAAAAGGGCGTTTGGAAAGGGGAAGAGAGCCAGAGTCAAGGCAGAGAGGACAATGGTCAGATAAAATAGTAGCGAGACCAGTGCAGCTGGAGAGAGGATGTAAATCCTCCCAGGATGAGTTGAAGAGGAAACGATCAAGTTTAGCAAGGGATGGCGGCTGACGTTTATTGGTCCATGTGAAGTGGCGATTGTTGATCGGTGGCTCAATAAGAGAACAGGAATTGATGAAGGCATTGAAATCAACTGAATCAAGAGAGAGGTTTCCTGAGCTTCTTTCATTTGGATATCTGGTTGTATTAAAATCTCCACCAATTATCCATGGGCCATATAAAGATGACGCGAAATCTGAGCAGCTCGACCACAAGTCCAACCTTTCTTGTGTCGTATGGGGGCCATAAATATTTGAGAAGAAATAAATAGTGTCTGACTACACGTGTTTGAGCGCAACATGAAGGATGGATGGGTAAGATATGATTTGATAGAGGGACCAAATAGATTCATTCTACATGGTGATTAAACCTCCCCTAGAACCATTAGAGTTGGAGTGTGCACAGCCCGTGAGATTGGATCCACCTAGTTGTCTGATTTGAGAAGGAGTTGGATCAGAAAGTTTAGATTCTTGAAGCAGAAGGATATCTAGATTAAGGGGGGACAGATAGATTGATTGTCTCTTAGAGGGGTCCCCTAGCCCACGAATGTTCCATGATACAATTTTCATTGGGAGAAGGATATTCTCTCCTGTTCTAGGGTTTGCATGGCAGTGTATTGATCATCGTGTATAGTTACTCCCATGTATAGTTACTCCCATGCAACGTTCTAACTTTCTATTAAGATTAGAATTAGCGGAAGAAAAAACAACAGTTTTATAAAAACAACCTGTATGATCGGGCAAGGATCTTGAGTTCCTTGCGCTTCTTCTAACTTGCGAGGAGTGAAGATATTCCTTCTTGAATTCTGCGGCAACGGGGACGATGAGGAGGCCTGATTGGGGTCAAGCAATGCATTGGAGTCAGGGGTAGGAGTTTGGGTAAGTAAGGGCACATGAGGACGATGGTAAGTGGGATTAGGGACAGGGTGACAGGCTTCAAAATGAACAGGATCCATAGGGGGAGCTTGGAGGTGCAATGGTATCGAGAGGTCCAGATCATGGAATAGGTCCCACCTTTGAGGGGCTAAATCAACGTTGGGACCGAGGATAATGTTGACTTCATTGTCTAGATTGGGTTGCACAGGGAGACGACATGGTGGTGGGGAAGGCTCGAAGTTCATAGCGTCAAAACGTTCATCCGAGGAGAGGTCAGTTGATGGTATACCAAGAGGATCGTTGAAACACTTCAAATATCTCTCGAAGTCCAAACCCAGAAGATAGTTCTCTGGTCAGGTGCACGGGTGGGCATGATCCCACCTAGATACTGTGATTAGATAATCTACGTTGTTGAGACGAACTCTGTAAGAAGATGAGGAGGGAACACCCATAAGAAACTGCATTTTGATGTATAAGAGTCGACGATCAAATTCTGACCAGTCACATCGGTCATACTCAGTGAACCTCCCTACTGGGTCGATGACCGTGCGCACTACGTCGGGATTGTGTCTGAGAGCCTCTGGTATCCCCTTAACCGACGCCCAGCTTGGGGGTTCAAGGTCAATCTGAGCTGGCCGCTCGTAATCTGGCCAGGCCTCCAGGAAGATGGAACCTCCGGCTCTGGTAATGATTTTGCGTGAGAGGGCCATAGTTCTGATGGATGAAGAGGGGCAGGACACCAGGAAGCGGTTATTATCTAGAAACCAGATAGGCCACTCACTATGGTTGAAAGCTGATTGAAGAACCCTGCTCAGCATATCCACAGACCAGGCGCCATCAATTATGGTTGCAGTGACGTAGAGAGAGAGGTCGGCCATTGGAAAATGGTGAGAGGGGACAGATAGAGAAGGGAGTACAGAATGAGTATCTCGGTATATGGGAGAAGGGGAAGCAATACGATTGGGTTCTGATGCTTTAATGGTGGGACCCGAATGAGAAGTAAAAGATTGATGTTGTGGGACAGTAATTGTAAAGTGTGAATGTAATAAAGTGAATGGAAAAGTATATCCTATTCATAAGATAAAATAAAATAATGAAACCAAGTTGAATACAATAATTGGGATTTTAATTATAATTAATGTATGAGATTTGATAAAATTTCAATATAAGTAGAATTATGGTGGTTAATACAAATAAAAGATGTGAATGAGAATATGCTAAGTAAATGAAAGGTAAACAATAGTAACTAGGTTTATAGAGTAATAATAGACTTAATAAAAAGATTGGAATGGAATCAAACCAGTCTATTTTAAATTTAATATATTTAGTTGGAATTCAATTCATAATAAATGGATTGAGCATAGGTAAATGAAATTAAATACTATAATAATTGAAACTAGGATGAAATGGGAAATATTAATGTAATAAAAATAAACCAATGATAATCTTACCCATAATATGATAATTGATTCAATAACAAGATTAAAAATCAAATGTATGGTTTAATTGAGAATTTAAATTTATAATTACTGAATTAATTGAAATTGAAATTAAATGCTGTAAATTGTGAAATGTTCAATAATAAGTTAATAAGAGAAGTTGTTTTAAAGGATTTTAAATTATCAAGTAACCCAATGTGATAGAAATTGGAAATAATGATAATTAAATGGATAGGTGGTTTAATTTAATATTAATTTATTTTATTTAATATTAATTTATTTAATTAACTGGAAAATAGCCATTTTGGCCACTGACTCGGATTTTGATAAAACTAGTTTCATCGGATCCGTAGCAGTGAGTTATTATAGGATTTTAAGTTTCATAGCGATCGGGCTTGTCGTTTGATCGTACTGACTCGAAACGCCTAAAAATCGATTTAATTGAAATTAATGTGAAATAAAATGATTTTAACGTAACTTCTTCATACGATGGAATTAGGACTTGAAACCTGTTCCATTGAGTTTAAAGTATTTGAAAACATCTATTTTGATATATAGGTTGACCCAGTTCGTTTCGGAGTCGAAGCAGGCTTTTCAGGTCATTATCGTTCAACTTTCCAAACCAATCAAGCCCAGTCATTTCTATTCTAGTCTGCCTATATATATCTCATTATAAACCATAGCCATTCCTTATATTCATTTGTCTATATGTACATCTTCTTCTCAATTCCTCTTCCTCAATGGCAGACAAACCCTAATCCCTGATTGCAATTTCAATTCAAAATTCAACTCCAAAATTAAAATTCCTAAAAAAAATTCAAAAAAAATATGTAACTCGGAGATCTCATCGATTTGAATCTGCATCTAGTATCAGTTTTTGCAAAAGATGCTCGGATCAACCTTTATTCTCGGTCAAAGTTTTGAACAGCGAAACCCAAGGCCAAACTGGGTATTTTTGATTTGAGAATCAATTGGCGAAATCAAGATGTGTGTTTTCGAGAGTTTGTCGTATAGGGTCGTTATATGGTGGAATCATGGGCTGAATCGTCCTGTGGAAGTCGGAATTGGCGAACTAGGGTTTCGAAACCCTAGTTAATGGTGGCAGCCGGAGGGTTGATGGGTGATCGGAGCTAGGCAGGCGCGGCTCAGTGCGGACAGGACGACGGTGAAGGTGGCTCGACGCACGGTGGTCGGACGGCGACGTTAGCGGTGGTCAAAGACCTGGTCGATGGGTTCCAACGTGTAGTTTTGCTCTGTGTCAGGGTGATGATGTGTCAGCTAGCTGTTGGATCGTTTAAATTTTTATAAATTTTAAATCCAATTATTCTAACATGCATAACTTCCTCATACGAGGTCCGTTTCATACGCGGTTTCTTACGTTATGTTCGTATTGAAATTTCAGATATTTTGACACTGGTTTGGGTGAATTCAGAGATTGTTTGAATTTTTGGTTTAAATTGGATTTAAATTCAATTTAAGTTCAAAAGGTGAGTGTTTAACCCACTCACAACTTCTAAAATTTCTTATGTTTGTTAAATTTAATTCATGATGTGATTAGGAATTTATTTATGGTTGTTTGGTACATTTTTAATCGTCATCTCAGTTAAATTGAATTTACTTGAATTAAATTGTTGTTTAATTTATTATTGCATATAAATTGCCAGTTAAATACCTGTTATTTATTTTCAGTTTCTATGTTCAAATTTATGGATTGTTTTGGATGAAAATTGCGATGGATATTGATTGTTGCTATTGGTTGAAAGGATGTTTAGTTTATATCGTTATAAACTGCAAGTTCGTTATGGATTATTATTAATTTGGGACTGCGGTTTGAAGTGATATACAACCGTAAAATATTAAATTACGGATTGTAATGATAAATATCCGCTTCACTTGACCATAGGATAGAAAATTATATACAGACATTGTGGTCTGTATATATATATATATATTGATAGGATTTCTATGGTTTTGGAAAGGAATATACGGTTTTATAAAATACTGATTTGGATATTATAAATGTTATTTTTATATATAGTTAAATTCTTGATTTTTAGCTATGTATAAATTTGTTTTAAAATATAAAATAAGTTTAATAAAAAGTTTGATTTTATTAAAATAAAATATGGTTAAGTATTTATTTAAATTATATTTTATATAGAGTTTATAATGACTTAAATAAAATTAAGGTTGAAAGATAAATATGAAATTGATTTGAAATTGAATTTATTCAAGAATTAAAATCAAATAAGTTTGATGTGAAATTTAGTAAATTTGAAATTTTAAAAGGTATGATTTTTATAACTTGATTTTGGTTTAAGGTGGATTTAATAAATATTTCAAGTATAAATAAATTGAAGGAAATATTTAGTTACTTGTAACTTGGGTTTTATTCAAATGATAATGGATTTATTAAGTAAAATATTTCAAAACTAAATAATTGAAAATTGAATTTAGTATATATATATATGAAATTATCGAACTTAGTTTTGAAATTGTTGAATACTAAGAGTTTGAAATATATTGAATTTGAAATGGTTTATTTTATGGATCAAATCTGTTTTGAAATCGATATAATTTGGAATAGTTTATTTGTAAACTGAATTGAGTTGAAATTTATGATTTGGGATTTGGTTAAATATAAAATGTAGAAATTCGAGTTGTTTTGGAATTGATTTGTGAAATTGAAGAAGCTATTTTATTATATAAAGTATTTTAATATTTAAACCATTTAAGTGGTGGAAGTTACGTTTCAAAGTTATGAGTTTCAAAGTATTATGATTTGAAAGTGCTATATTTCAAGTGTTTTGATTTCGAAGTGTTATAATGTTGAAAGTGCTATGATTTTGGAAAAGGATATATTTGAAATAAAAATGATGTTATATTGATTTGGGTTTTAATAAAAAAGATATCATATTAATTCACTTTTTGAAGTGGAAATGATATCATATTGATTTTTTTTTGAAATGGAGATGATATCGTATTTATATGGTTTTGAAATGGATATTATATTCTGGTTTTGAAGTACAAATTATTTTGAAATGACCGCGGTATTATAATAACGTTTGATTGTTAAAGAGACCGGGATTGGAAGTTGTCATACTCTCTGCCAACTCCGAAAACTACTTTAACAACCGTATACGTGGTGGAAATTCCAGAATGAAGTAGGATGGTGGCAACGTTCTATTGAGGTATATACGTGGACCCGACTCTTGTGAGTTGGCATAAGGTGGCTAAAACAGGAGCGATTCCGGGCCAATGAGGTAGCTCCTCCGATCAGACACATTTCTTCGATACCATTCTATTACTTTGTGATTGATTGGTTGCAACTTTGATTTTGGGAGTGTGGCCCGAGGTGGGCGGTAGTGGCTGCTACACGTTACCACCAGTCCGGATGGTAATCGGTATATCGATCCTTGCATTTCCTAGTTGTGTCGTGTCACCTACCCTAACCTGCCTTGTACGAGTTTAATTTGTATCGTACCTATGGAGTATCCTTTGGTAGCTTCCCGATCAAGAGGTATTACGGTAATTTATAGACGATTGGCACTATTATATGTCAAGATGGAAAATGTAAAGCCTTAACGCTATTTTAAAGTAGTTTTTTTTTTACTTTTAGTCATTATTATAATAGTGTATATTACTACATAGTAAATAGTTTAACGGATCCTTAAGAGATGTGAATCTCGAACATCTCTTAAGTTACTGCACTCACGTTAGACACAAGATAGGAGATGTCAAATCCCGTAAACATCTCCGACGCGTTCTGCTCATTTTGTTTGCCGTTGATTTAACTTACATAAGATCTTTTAGTTCTGACTCGAGTGTTTTGTTTTTTCAATTCGCTCGGGTCAGTCTGAGCATTTCAGGGTTTGAAGACCTTATTTCTGGAGGACGAAGACGAAGATTGTAATACTACTATTATTTACTATATTGTTTCGTTGTATCACATTATTTCGCTGCATTGTTATTTATTATTCTTTGGTAGGTGTAACTCTGATTCTATATTGTATTAGTATAATCAAATGTTTTGTAAACAGCTTCATGGACTGTTATTTGATTATTACATTTCGTCGTTCTGCTGCGAGATTCTGTTTTGTTTCCTTTCTTTCTTCATTTTTCTTATTCACCCCAATAACAATTCACCATTTTGTATGGTTTGAGTCTGACATGTGTGGTTTATCGTCAATTTAAAACGAATAAAAAGGTGGGATGTTACATTCTCATTTAAGCATTGTACCTGCTTAACCGTATTCGGTACCTAGATGTCTCAAATTGGTTGAATCTTCTCGGGATCAGCTTCGATTCCGCGAGAGTTAACGAGGAAACCCCAAAATTTCCTTGATGCAATGGCAAAAGAGCATTTTAGGGGATTTAGTTTCATTCCATATTTTTGAAGAAACTGAACATCTCCGCTAATTCATCAATGTGGTCATTTGATCATCGTGACTTCATGAGCATATCATCCACATATACTTTCATCGATCGCTCGATCTGATCGTTGAACATCCGGTTGACTAGAATTTGGTAAGTAGCTTCAGCGTTATTTAGTTCAAATGGCATCACAACATAACGATATAACTCTAGATCGGTAATGAAGTTGGTGTGCTTCGGGTCGTGGACGTTTATCAGGATCTGGTTGCATATATTTGACAGCCAATTTTCTATCGGATTAGAAAATAGCCGACCAAATTTAAATTAAAAATATAACTGCAAGCGCACGACGTACAATTTTATTACATGGCGTGTATGGGTCGATCCGCAGGAAATTGTTTAGATTTTAAAATTCTATTCAATCAAATTAAACCAAGATTTGAAATTTTTTGAAGCTAAAATTTCTAGAAACTAACAAAAAATAATAGTGGATAAAAATAAGAGAGTAGAAGGCAATTTAGAGATAAATCCGATATCTTGATCACATAAATCAGCATAACATGAAATTATGATCTCTCTTTTGGTCACTAGTGTATTTAGTTGATATGTTTATCAATAAGTATATATATGTGCTATTAATTAGCCCAATTTAAACCATCAAACTTTAACATATCCACTAAGGCATTTTTTAACTCTCATGAAAATTGCAATGAAATTGAAAATAAAATCTGTTCTAAGCATGATCTATTAACTATTGATTAGAAATATAAACCATTAAATTTTGATTTTAGTATTCACTTCATTACCATAATCGTATGTAGATGAAGATGTAATTTGTGTTTGTGTTTGTTTAAGCATAGCCTATTTAGTGTCAACAACATAGGCTATCAAATTCAAAACTTAAACAAAAAAATTAAACCACATTCAAACATTTACTTTAAGCATAAAAAGAGATAAAAAAATTACCAAAATGTTGAATCTACATGATTAAGAGAGCTTCATTATCCCTAGATTGAAGGGGTTTAGCTTCTCATATTTGTTATCATTTCAACAGATGTAGCATTCAACATGAAATAAAAACAAAAAGAAAATGCAAGCTAAGTAAAAAGTGAGCTAATTAAAATGAACTAAAAGCTATTCTACTTGCATAAATAAAAAGATCTACACTACTAACGTGAAAGGAAAAAACATGTAAATAAAGAAAGAGAAAGGATTAAAATTGCATTAAGAAGAAAATTACATAAGAAAAATGGCTAAGAAGCCATGAAATAGAAAAGAGAGCTTTTGTTTGTTTGTGAGCCTAAAACTAAAGTAACTATAAGAGGAGGCTCAAAGGAGGCTAAGAGATTAATTACATTAACATATGAGATATTTGCACATGTTTGAAAACCCTAATCATATTTTTGAAAACTACCCAAACTACCCCTCTAGGAGGTGTGACCACCAAGTTATCATTAGCATGAGATAATCCTCCATCAAGAATACATGAAACTTTAATAGCCATTAGCTTATGCATTAGCTCCTATTTGTACATTATGGTAAGTGGGTAGGTGGAGTCCTCCATGATACATGAGTTTGAATTATTTCCATCTTCATTCTTTTGTATCCTCTCATGCATGCATATTTTCTATGAAGCATCTTGTAATTTCCATCTAATTTTCTTACAAATAAAAATAAAATGTGAAAATAAATATTCTCAAATTAATATATGCGCAAAAATGACCATTTTGCCCCTATGTGAAGATGCATAAATGATGATTTGAAAATAATTTGAATTTTGTTTTAAATATGTTAAAACATCCTATTTGCTTATTTATTTACTTAAATTAGATTAAATATGGAAGTAAAAATATGCACATTTACGTGCACATCAAATACCCCCAAACTTATCTTTTATTCATTCTCGAATAAAGAAAAACTAAGATAAATCTGTTTTCGTAGGGAACACGATTGCATTGAGCGTATGCAACTAGCCATTAAACCTTTAGGTATTCCTAGTAGGACGAGTGTTGTCTCATGAGGGTCTTCAGCTGATACTACACACAAAATTCAAATGCAAAGTGAAAAATTCCTAAATGCAAGATTTATTTACAAAGAGATGAATGCAAGTTGAAAATATCTACAAATGTAAAATTTACTTTCAAATCGACATGAATAAGTTAAATATAAGTTTTGGTCGTTATCAAGAAATTTAAGTTCTTTTACTTATCAAAATTTCCAACAAAAATTAAGTTATCATAACAAATAGACTCTAGTTTGGCTAGCCATTTCGGTTGATAACACAATGTACCTATGAAATAGATCCTTAGTTTTTTCAAAGTGGTATTTTTTTTTTCAAGAACAAGTCGAATCAAACGAGTTAAGATAATGCTTGGATTTCAATTGCTTATTCTTTTTTTTTTAAAATTTTATTGATATTAACAATATTTACATATGCTTAACTTAGAAAACCGAGGCCAAATATATTACCCATGCACTGCCTTTCAGGCTTACGTGAGGGGAATACAGAGCGTGGCGAGTGAATACACAAGTATGTACACCTATCGACTATAGGCATTATTAATAAAAGAATTTTTATATACATACACCTAACTCAAATAAATTGAGGCTAGATATACCGATCATGCACTGCCTTTCAGGCTTATGTGAGAAGGGTACATAACATGGCGAGTGTACACACTTGCACATGAACACATGACTCTAGGTGTTGATAAAAAATATATACATACATATATAAATATTTTTTTTTATTGTATATCTATATATATACACATATATATATGTTGAAGAGAGAGTTTTACAAAATCATCTTAGCACTATTTAACTTAGAAGACATAAAATTGTATATCATTTTACTTTAAATCCACCACTTTTTAAACAAAGATTTTTAATTAAGATTTACTTCATAATTACCATCCATGAACCTTCTTATATACTAGATATATCATCGTTATTTGTAATCAAATTTTATTTTTATTTTTATTAAGAAAAATAAATTTTCAAAAATTTCAATTTAATAACCAAAATTATATTTTTATCCAACGTTTCTTCAAAAATAAATCCAAAGGCTAAAAAGAAATTTTTTTGTTTTTGAATTTTTTTAGTTAATTTTTTTCTTAGAGTTTTGGAATGAAAATGAAAAAATAAACCATGAAAAATTAAAAAATGAAGATGAGACCCCTCCCCCCACACACTTGATTTTGACCGTGTCTCCACAGTCAATCTATGTGGAAGGAGAAAAATAGAATAAAAATATGACATATATTTACATGAAAAAGAAAAGATTATTATTTATACGACATTAGAAAATATATTGTCAAGAAGTAAATGAAACGGTCTTCCAAAGACCAATTCATTTGTCTCGTCGCGTATAAGAGACAGCTCAGAAAACTAAACTATAAAAGATTTCGAAGTTGAATGTTAACTTGGAAAAAATGTCGTATTATAAAGATCGTACGAGTTATCTTATTTTTGATGACTTTTGGGGTCAATAGAATAATTGGTTCGAGTTTAAATTTATTTTCACCAAATTGAAATTCAAACTTATCATTGAAAACTTCTTCAGAATTATCGTTTTCAAAATCAAAATGGTGATTTAAATCTTCCCCTTCGAAATTCAACAACTCATCTTCGAAAAGTCCAAAAAATTCATGTTTATTAAATTCATCTTCCCTTTGTTGGATTATCAACAACTTCATTGCGTATATTATTTTCAAAATCTGAAGTTGTTGCATTCAAATTTTCAAAATTCGAAAAAAGAAGATTTAATTTTAGATTTGGTTCCACACTTTCAAAAGAAATGAAATCCAACTAAATTTCCATATTTTCAACAACTTCATTAAGATTGTCGTTTTCAATTTCAAAAGTTGTTATTTGAAAATTGTCAATTTTGGTAGAAGATGAATTATTATTTGACTCGTTACGTGTTGGGATTTGATTTTGTTTCTCACATTGTTTCATATATATTTCAAATAAATTCGTGTGATCATTGTAAATCTCGTCCATTTGCTCAACAAAATTAAATTTATACTTATTAACTTGAGTTTCGGTTTGAACTTGTTGAGAACAAAAATTATCAATTGCATCGTAGTCGAGATTATTTCCATTGCCAAAATCATTTAAAAAGTTGTTTCCATTTTCATTTTGACTTTGAAACTCATTTTGAAGTATGAAATTGAATTGGCATAGGTTATACGCGAAATCATTTGAATTTTGAAGTGAATTTAAATTTTGATTATTTTGAAAACTTTTATTTGAATCATTACACAAATATGAATTACACAAATCATTTATCTTTTGATTTTGTTGTCTAAAGAGTTCAAGTAAAGACGAAATCATTTCAATGTTATTTTCAAGATTTGAGTAATGGTCATCATTTTGAAAATTTTGCACAAAATTCGAATTGTTTGTGCAAAAGTTGTTGTTAACATATCCATAAGAATTTGGTGTGATATTATATTGATTATATTGATTTTCACAACTATTATAAAATTCATGTAAGCAGGGAAACTCGAAAAATTTTAAAACTGTTTTTCTTCTTCTTTTTTTATAAAGGAAAATTATTTACCAAAAATTATTTATTTATCTTTTCAAAAGGGACTTTTGATTTTTGTTTTTTTTTGGATTTTCAAATTTTGTTATTTTGAAAAGATTATATATGCACGTGTGTGTATTCTAAAAAAAACTAACTTTTTTTTATTTTGATTGAAATTTTTTTAAAGGATTTAGAAACTTTATTAAGAAATATTTACAATTTTTAGTTTTGAATTTTGAATCTTGTTTTTTAAATATGCATGAACTAATGTAACTAAATGAATACAATTATAAATTTTCTATCCTAAGTAGCTTCTAAACCAAAATTGTATAATCACACTTTGTCTTAATCCAACACGATAATTCTCAGCTGGGTAACATATAAGATTTATCGGAGCACCCCGAATCACCGTAGCAATGCAGCCGAAGGTTTAAGTAATTTCAGTGAAACAACCACTATAATATTTATGAATCACCATAATATTTATAAATAGTTATTGTTTTGTTGTAGTCTAGACATCAAGAAATTAAATTATTGAAAGAGGACAACTTGTCAATATACAATTAAGCCCTAAGTGAGCTCGTGACACCCTTAAGTTGTCTAACCGTTATTATCAGGCAAGTTCTAAGATGAAAATGCAAAACTGAAATTAAGTGAATTAACGATGCAACTATGAATGAAATTTGTTTTTGTTTTTGTTTTTGAATTTTTTTTTAAAAAAAAAATGCAAGCAATCAACAATGCAAAGCAAGTAAAATAAGAGATGAGAGCACGATACCATATTGTGTAGAACTATGAGCAATTTATTTTAAAACCGCGATTATATGTATAAGCAAGCAATTTATTTTTGACAAGCAAGGCGAAGCAAGCAAATGATTCTTCTTTGTCTGCTTCTATAACTTGAAAATAAAAATGAGATACACATACAGGTTTATATATATATATATATATGTGTGTGTGTGTGTGTGTGTGTGTGTGCGCGTGTGTGTGTATCAAAGAAGAAACTAAAACAAATGAAAAACAAAATAAATGAAACTAAAACAATTAAAAACACTTATTGTTTGTTTCTTTAAGGCAAAAAGAAACTTAAAGAAAAATTTGAAACGACAACAATTTGCCAAATTCACTAAACTAATAAACCTAAAACAATTCTCTCTCTCTCTCTCTTTTTTAAAGAAGAGATGAAAAAAAAAACTTAAAACTTAAAGCTTAAAAAAAAAAAACTACACACAGCGCAATCCCGGCCCAAAACAAATGTAAAAAGACAAAACAATTTTTTTTTTTTCCAGATTCTCTCTTATCAAAACTAAAACACGCAAGCCCTCGATCAAACTTCCAGAAAAAAAAATCGCAGCCCAATCCTCAAAATCTCACGAAATCATATCCCATTTCAACTCAAATCGGAGTTTGCTAATTTGCGGCGGTTGCAATTTGCTGCTTTGGGAAGGAGGTTATTCGATGATGACAGAAGATGGATAGTTTGATTCGAGGAGTTCGACTTGGATTTGGTCGACGTTGCGATCGCGATTGGGTTATTGATAGCGGCGACTGCAGGTTGGAGGAGGAAGGTGATGTGGTGGTTTCGATTTGTAGTGAAATGGTTGATGGATGTGGGTTTGATAGTGGATGAAGTTGATGAACAGTGGCTGCAAGTGTGAAGTAGTAGCAGTGGCGGGAAGTTGATGGTTGTGATGGTGGTTTGCGATGAGTTCTGGAGTTTGAAATTTTGGTTTGCAGATGCGGTGATGCACAGGGTGTTAGGGGGAGGGGGAGGTAGCAGGAGGAGTAGATGGATGTATGCTCACTGGCTCAATTGGGTTGTTCGATTTTTGTGGGAATGGAGTTGATGAAGTGGATTTGGTCTGAGAATGAAGTGTGGTAGCAAGGATTTTAGGAGCAGGCAAGTTATGCAGATGTTGTACATGAATGCAATTTGTAGTGATGGTATGCCGGAGTTTTGTCTTGAAATGTGTGCACAGTGGCTACAGATATGAAGTAGAGCAGTTTAAGACAGTAAGGTGAATGTTATGAAGTATGAAGATATGAAGTTCAGTAAGGTGAATGTTATTCAAGTTTTGATGCTTGACAGCAGTGGGGTGGGTAGTTAGCAAGGAGGAGTAGTTGTGGGGATATGCAAAAGTATGGGCTGTTTGGTTGTTGAGTGTGTATTGTTGTTGCAGGGTGATGGTAAATGAAACAGTGGTGAATGGTGGTGATTATGGACAGTGTATATGTGGATATGTCAGTGGGATGGTTTATGTGCAGCACTTTGATAGTGTTTGTATGATGAAAGTGATGGTGTTGTGATGTATGAAGCTATGGATAAAAGGGTTTGATGTGAAGTATTTGATGTGTGGGTGGTTGGTTTGGTGGTTGTGCAGTGTACAGGCTGGTGAACTGATGTGTGGAGAATGGAGGATGTTGTTTGGGTTGGCAGAAGTGAATCTGATGAGGATGGTATGTTGTATGATGATCAGTGGGTATGCTATGAATAGTGTATGATGATGAATGGGTATGAAATTGCAGCAGGTTTGCAGTGACAGTGGTAGTTGTTGGAGTTGTAGGAGTTGCACAGCTAAGAAAGTGGTGTGCACGGTGAGGTTGGTTGACTGGTATGTAATGTGGTGGAATATGAAATGGAAAGTAGAAGTATATGTGCTGTTTGTAGTTGTATGTAATTCGGGTTGTTCGTACAGTATGAAGTATAGGCAAGTATGAAGTATGGCCAGGTGGATAATGATATGGTATGCAGGGAGATATTGGATGTGGTTAGAAGCGGTTTAGGCCAGTGATGTTGTTTACAGGCAGTGAAGTGTTCGGAGATGTTTAGTGGGAAGAAGATGAGGCAGCAGGGGGTTTTAGGTGGTCAATGAGGTTTTGGCAATAAGTTTGGTGAAGATGCACGGTGAAGTGTTGGTTTCAGCAGTGATGGAAGGACGTGTGACTGTGCAGGGGGCTCGGAGTAGATGATGCATGTGGGGCTGTTGATAGTTTTGAATAGGAGAGGCACGGAGGTGAACAGTTTGGACAGGTGTAAATGTATTGCACAGTTTGAATGGCTGGAAGCAAGTTTTGAATGCAAATGTGCATAGAGCAACAAATGCACATAGCAGTGTAAAAATGTAAATGTAATTGTAATTGAAAATGAAATGAAATAAAATTCTTTTTCAAATGAAATTTTGTGTGTGTGTATGCAAATGCAATGCAAATAAAACAATAAACAAGCACACAAACAAAATACAAGTACAAATCACACAACAAATGCTCTAATTTTTTTAATGAAAATTAACACAGAAAACAAAAACACAATGAAATAAAATAAAATAATTTGAAGAATAGAAAATAAAATCAAATCAAATTCTCCGACAACTGAGCCAAAAACTTGTTAGACGGCCAATTTTATATCAGACTAGAAAATAGCCGATCAAATTTAAATTAAAAATATAACTGCATGCACACGGCATACAATTTTAGTATGTGGCGAGTATGGGTCGATCCACAGAGAATTATTTAGATTTTAAAATTCTATCCAATCAAATTAAGCCAAGATTTGCAATTGTTTGAAGCTAAAAATTTCTAGAAACTAACAAAAAATAATATGGATAAAAATACGAGAGTAGAAAACAATTTAGAGATAAATCCGATCTCTTGATCATATAAATCAGCACAACATGAAATTATGATCTCTCGTTTAGTCATTAATGTATTTAGTTGATATGTTTACCAATAAATATGGAATATTTGTGCTATTAATTAGCCCAATAAAAATCATCAAACTTTAACATACCCATTAAATCACTTTTTAACTCTCATGAAAATTACAGTAAAATTGAAAATAAAATCTTTTCTAAGCATGATCTATTAACTATTGATTAGAAATATAGACCATCAAATTTTGATTTTAGTATACACTTCATTACTGTAATCATATGTAGATGAAGATGAAATTTGTGTTTGTGTTTGTTTAAGCATAACCCATTTGGTGTCAACAACATAGGCTATCAAATTCAAAACTTAAACAACAAAATTAAATCACATCCAAACAATCGCGTTAAGCACAAAAAGAGATCAAAAATTACCAAAATGTTGAATCTACATGATTAAGAGAGCTTCATTTGTTGAATATGCGCGTATATGATTTTTGTTTGATGATAATAAACATATATACATTCGTTTGAATGTATTTGTTAATGTACTATTTTATTTTTCACAGGTTAAATAAATATTTGCTGAATAAAATTAAATAACACGGAATTTAAATTCAAACGAATATTTTATTCAAACAAATATTTATTTCAATTTTGAATAGTACAAATTCAAGCTCTCACTATACACTATACAACTTTGATATAAATTCAATTACATCACAATTTCGCATTTACAAATGTTCTCACTACATATCGCTCATATTTTATTTTCAACTTCATTCCAGTTAGAATCCAGCATCTGAGCAATCTGCAAAAATATTCACTAACACAGTAAAATTGAAAAAGAAATATTTTTGCAATTCAAAAATAAAAGATAATTTTGAAAATATGATTTGCCTCAGTTATTTGGGTTGTTCGTCATAATTTAAATTTGAATTCATCATTCACGAACAACTTGTGACATACACAGTGTATTACTGTATATGCCACAAGGCCGTGCACGCCGATATTATACACTTGATTGATTTACAGGGACAGGCGAGCACAGGTCAAACCCAAATGAAAAACCGGGTTCAACTCACGTGCAATAACATTGAAAATCACGACACGAGCACAAGGTCAAACCCGAGTTTTAAAACTGGATTCAACTCAGGTGCGAATCAAAAGTACACATGAATGCTATGTTCAAACATGACACAGCCTCAAACCAGCATCAAAGCAAATACAACTGCAATGCAAACAATGTAAACAGTGAAGAACATGGACTGCAACAATCATGTATACAGATGGTCAGACCAAACAAAAAGACATGGGAGCACTGGACTACAGCTCGACCAAATGGCCAACATGATCAAGAAATATAACATGCAGTTTGCTGTGATACGAGCTCAAGACAGTACAACTACAACTCGATGCAACTGACAGCAAACACAAATGGAATGCAACAGTGAAGTTCAACATCATCAGAGACAGACTGCATGGTAAACCAACTACACAAATTGCAATTCGAACTAACTGTAGGATCTAAATTAACCCTAGAGGGGGGGGGGGGTGAATAGGGTTATAGCAAATTTTCCTGATTTAAACACAAAAATAAACTGCAGAAATAAATATACTGAAAAGTAAATCACACACAAGATTTACCCAGCTTCGGCAACCCCTGCCTACTGCTGCATTCCCAGATTTCTATTAGAATTAAACAGTATCACGCTTACAAACACTCTAACAGACTTGCAAACCCTGCTACCGCCTATAGAGTTTTGCAAACTCGCAACCCCTGCTTACTGAACTAACTCTAAATAGACAATCAGACACAACCTAAAACCTAGGTGGTGATTTACCTAAACTCTTTGATTCGTAAAATAAAAACAATAATTAAGAACAATAGAAAATAACCCTAAACTAATTAACAATATTAATAAAAGCCTATAATTAAATAGAAACAAAACCCCCTTTAATTTTTAAGACCGGCCCACTTCCTTATTTCACCTGATCCTCTTTTGTCTCGTTCGTGAGAAATAATGGCGGCTTCGTTCTGATTAGGGCTTCGTTCCCTTTTGTTCCAGTTAGGGCTTCGGCTCTTTGTTCCAATTAGGGCTTCGGTTTCTTCAATTGATCTGTGATTTGTTGCCCTAGCTTGCTGCTTCTCTGATGGTTGACTTTTGCTTGTTTGCAGTTGCTCGATCGAGTTCGTTGCTTGTGAATTCGGTATGTACTGTCTCCTTTTGCTTTTCTAAATTGATACTTGAACTCGATCGAAATAAATGCCGATGATGATTAGGGTTTTAATAGGATTTGATTTCCTATTTTTGCGTTCGACTGATTGCTTCAAAAATTCTTGCTTTGCCGTTCGATTACACTTTGATGCTGAGGATTAATCTGACTTTGTCAATTTCGTATTTCTAGTAGCTTGATTCACACGGCTTTGAATTGATTTCGTGATTTGTGATATTTGACTTTGTCACACGCATATCTTCGACTGTTGATTTTGGGTATGCGAATCCACTACTCTGTATTAGCTTCGGTCATCACCATTGCTTTTATATTTTCTCTGCTGCATACCACTGCATTTCAGTGCACTGTTGAAATTTGTGTCTGCATTTGTTATTTCTGAACCTCGATTTGCACTTGCTTACTGCTTGGTGATCTTGTGACTCTTGCTATGCCATTGTATTTTATTCTGTATGCTTCATCGTGTTTTGTTTATGCGATTCCATGGTTTTGGTTTAACTTTGTACCATTGACTTGATTTTCTTAACTGCCTGTATTTTGCATTCATGTACTTGCTGCTATGTTGGTGGCAATCTTGTGTAAGTGCTTGTGTCATCACTTGTTTGCGGTGACATTGTGGTTTGCATTGAGCATTTTGTATGCTTGAAACTTTGGTTTTACAGTTGCACTTGGTTTTGTTGAGTCTGCACTGCTTCACTATATATTTTGGTTGCTGCACCATGTTGTTTGCTGTGGATACTGTGTTCATGTTTGTCGTGCTTGTAGTCTGGTCCATTGAGTTTGATCATCCATTGTAGCTTTTGTGCATTTCTGTGTGTTCATGTTGCTGGACTTGAGTACATCTGTGCATGTCACTGTTATGTCTGCTCTGAACTTTTGATCATGTTGCCTTCGTGTTGTTGTTTGCTTCACTGTTGCATTCCACTTGTGTTTGCACAGCACTGCATGTTATGTTGGCCATTTGGTCGAGTTGTAGTCCAGTCCACTCATGTACATGCTTCACTACAGCCTTCTTTGCATTGTTCATTTTACTGTCTTTATTGTGGCATACTTTGATTCTTTTGAATCTGACTTGCACACAACTGTCTTCTGGCCATTCTTTGTTGGTTCATTGGTGTTTGTACACTTTTATTGCATTGTTGACTGTGTTGTTGCATTGTATTCTGGTCAGTGGTGCTTTGATTTTTGCACACGAGTTGGCGAGGCAGTGCACACGTATACGAATGTACACGTGTGTACTGCAGCCACTCATAGTTACCTGTCCCTGATAAAAATACTGATATGCACAGATATTGCACAGTCAAAAATGATGACGAACAACCCAAATATCTGAGGCAAACAATGTTTTCAAAATCATCGTTTCTTTCAAATTTCAAAAATATTTCTCTTTCAATTTTACTGCGTTTGAAAATATTTTTGCAGATTACTCAGATGCTGGATTCAAACTGGATTATAGTTGAAGACAAAAATATGAGTGTGAGTGATATGTAGTAAGGTTGTGATGTAAATATGAAATGTCATGTATTGTAGTCAAAATTGTATATGTATAGTGAGAGCTTGAAATTGTACTATCAAAGTTGTAATAAATATTTGTTTGAATAAAAATTTCTGTTTGAATTCAAAATCTGTTTAACTTGTTCTGTTTGAATTCAAATTCGAATTCTGTGTAATTTAATTTTATTCAACAAATATTTATTTATTCTATAAAAAATAAAATAGTACATTACCAAATACATTTAAATGAATGTATATATGTTTATTATCATCAAACAAAAATCATATAGCGCAAGGCGCATATTCAACACTAACATGACAGCAAACAAATACAAGGCAACATGTACAACAAGTTCAATGAACAAAGAACCCAAGAACAAGCAGCGGTGTGAAACTCGATATCAAATGAAGAACATGGATGTCAAGGCAACATGAAGTCAACAAGCTCAACTGGACAATTCCATCTAACCAGATTCTAATATACAACCAAAGAAGAAAACCATCAAGCCAACACTGTGACCATGCATAATCAAGTGATCAAAAGAATATGGACTGCAACATGAATGTCACAAGCCAATATTACAGCAAACAGTGTGGCAAATGCATGTACAAACTGTAGTGAATACAGATAGTAAACCAGAGATCAGACCATAAAGAAGCTCAAGTTAATGCACAGTGCAAACATATACACCTAAGTGACACAGTGAACAAAGTAATATGTACATCAACAAGTCCAGCTACAAGTTGCAGACTCGAAGCTTCAGTGGACACAAATAAACACAATGCACATGCCAACAACAAGTCCAGCAAATATGACACCAAGCTACAAACTCAAGTATAATAGTGAAGTCGAATACATGAACAAGTATAGCGTCTGATACAGTGAGAAAGCACAAGTCAAGATGGAGCTACAATGAATGCATCAATATGCCAACAACTAATGCATCAGTACAGAAGCAAGCAAGACCAACATAGCTATAATGGATCAGTGAATCAAATTCAAAACAAGTCAAAAACCAGAACACAAGCATCCATACACACGAGTTCAGGTCAAAGATTGGGTGATAAAGTCGAAGAGCTTTTAAACCAAGTCAAAGCAGGAAAGCCATGCGTAGTGATTTCAGAATTTAACACCGTATTGACCAAGTTGAAAATCGACAGCGTGGTCATTACGAAATAATTCAAAACCGTGTCAATCAAGCAACGAAAGTATACGCATATGAAAAGGTCAGAATCAATCTCAAACGACCAAGCATAATCAAGCGGCAGAGCAATTTTTATGACAAATTCAAATATAGCTGAACGAACGACAATTTAGGAATTCAATCCCTATAAATTACCACAAATCATCATCGGCAGTTAATTGAGTTCAAGAATATTAACTTAGAGCAATAAAGCAAAAATCACATACCAATTTGCAGTCGAACTCGATCAAATAAGAAGTCGTGTTCAAATCGAAGATACGGTCGATTGCCGAAGCAAATCAGAGGAAGTGATTGCAATCAACCAACAAATCAGTTGACTTCTCCAATAACCCTAAATTGGATCGCACGAACGAAAGCCCTAATTCGCAAAGAGGAACGAAAGAGGATCGGCCATATTTTCACAAAGCAAAGAAAAAGGAACGGGTTGAAGAAGTGAATAGGGGCCGGCCTTGTTTTATTAATTTGGGCTTAGTTTTTATTAATTAGGGTTTTGTATTTCAAATTGCTTTTAATTTGTATTTTCTTTTTTAAACCGTTTTAATTTCTAGTCGCGTGACTAGGGGACAAGCTACGTGGCGTAGCTTGAGAATTCGCAACTCGGTGGTTGTGTTGTGGCAAGGTTTTGAGCGTAGAGTTAGATTAGTCAATAGCGGATATAGCGAGTTTACGTGTGTAAGCGAGGGACTATCTAATTTCTAGTAGAAACCTTGGGGGCAGCACGTAGGCAGAATTTTGCCGAAGCTGGGTAAATTCTGTGTTGTTCTGTTTTTCTGTTATTTATATTCTGCGATATCTGTGCTGCTATTCTGTGATCTGAATTGAAATTAATTTATAAGCTTCCGCGATTAATTTTAATAATTTATACCATCACCCTATTCACCCCCCCTCTAGGGTGAAATCGATCCTACATCATTATCCCTAAATTGAAGGGGTTTAGCTTCTCATATTTGTTATTATTTCAACAAATGTAGCATTCAACATGAAACAAAAACAAGAAGAAAATGCAAGCTAAGTAAAAAGAGAGCTAATTAAAATGAAATAAATATATTCTACTTGCATAAATAAAAAGATCTACACTATTAACGTGAAAGGAAAAAGCGTATAAATAAAGAGCAAGAATTAAAATTGCATTAAGAAGAAAATTACATAAGAAAATTGGCTAAGAAGCCATGAAATAGAAAAGTGAGCTTTTGTTTATTCGTGAGCCTAAAACTAAACTAACTATAAGAGGAGGCTCAAAGGAGGCTAAGAGATTAATTACATGAACATATGTTGTATTTATACATGTTTGGAAACTCTAATCGTATTTTTGGGAACTACCCAAACTACCCCTCTAGGAAGTGTGGTCACCAAGTTATCATTATTATGAGATAATCCTTTATTAAGTATGCATGAAACTTTAATGACCATTAACATGTGCATTAGCTCCTAATTTGTATATCATGGTAAGTGGGTAGGTAGGATCCTCCATGATAAATGAGTTTGAATTATTTTCATCTTCATTCCTTTGTATCCTCTTCTACATCCATATTTTCCATGAAGCCTCTTGTAATTTCCATCTAATTTTCCTACAAATAAAAATAAAATGTAGAAATAAATATTCTCAAATTAATATATGCACAAAAATGCCCATTTTGTCCCTATATGAAGATGAATAAATGATAATTTGAAAATAATTTGAATTTTGGTTTAAACATGTTAAAACACCCTATATTCTGATTTATTTAATTAAATCAGATTAAATATGGATGTAAAAATATGCACATTTAAGTACATATCAACATCCGGAGTACACATCCATAAATGATAGCAGTTAATATCTAGCGATTGAGTCTGCCAGCTGGTCGATCCTCAAAAGTGGAAAGCTGTCTTTCGGGCGTGCCTTGTTTAGGTGAGAGTAGTTGATGTATGTCCACCTATTTTCATTAGTTTTTTTACATGAACTGGATTAGATATCCATTTTGAGTAGAGGGCGTTGCGGATAAATCCATTGTTTTTGAGTTTATTCACCTCCTCTTTAAGTGTAACAAATCTTTCCGGATTCATGCTGCGTTGCTTTTATTTAACCGGGACATGCCTCGGGTCGATTTTCAATGCATGGATCATGATAATTGGTGAGATCATATACATGTTAGAATGGGTCCAAACGAACACATTGAGACTCGTTCGGAGAAAGCTATCTAATTCCTTTATCATTATTACACTGAGCCATGATCTGATCTTCAGTACCTGTAATGGGTCGCCATGGTTGACCGTAATGTTGATCGTTAGCTCTACGGGTGCGGCCTTGGATTACTCAAGTTCAAACGTAACTGTTTCGCACAACGATCAACGTGAAAACCGATTGGGATGGTTAATGATGATGGTTACTCTGTTCGAATCCCATAGTCTTGTCATGAGTTATTAAGTCTGATAGTGAAGTGCTCTAGATGCTTTGAGCGATTATCAACAACTGGCTAAAGATCAGGCTTAGAAGCACATTGAATCAAGTGTTGAGTAGGGTTCAACCTTGTATTGTGCGCAACTGCATAGATGTTTCTTGCTTTGAGTTTGAATTTGCTGATATATTCGAGTAATGCGCTTTTCACTCAATGTACACATGATCTGTTACTTGTCGTTCAGTTTGGAGTGATGGTCAGTTGCCAATGAGCTTGGGCATTAATTCAATGATTCTACCTCTAGGCATCCTTTCGGTCGTAGTTTCGAGTAGTTGTAAACACCAGGTATGAGTCACAATATTGAACTATCGTAGTCAGTCTTTGGAAGATCACACTTTTACTCCCAGTCTCGGGTTGAAAAATGTACCGCGTGGACGGTCGAGTCTCATCCTAGTCGTGTTCATACTCCTACCTAAGCTCCGAAGACTTAGAGTTGATCGATGAATGATTGGTTCACATTCATCTTGTCCTCGCTCGTGCCCCCAAGTCTAGGGTATACGTCGATAAGTAGGAAGGCAAATTATGTTCACTTTAGCTTCATACTCTTTCCCGTTGAATCGTGGGATCAAGCTAGTTGATAGAAAGCTGAGTCGCGCGTATTCTTGTTTTTCCTTCATTGAGGAAGACTTTGATGCTCTATCTGATTTCAATCATGAGTTGGATACTGGGCGGTCAATCACATCTATTTTTGGTGCAGATGTCACCATACTCTAGGTAAGACCAAATAATAGATGGTTAAATTACATCTAACTAGTGATTGATGCTCTCCCTATCGGACAAAGGGCAAGGATCAGTGTGTGGATGGTCGAGTCACGTCCATTTTGTATTGCTCTTCTAGTCGGATCATGGTAAGAGTCAACTAATGAACGATCGTGCCGCAATCATTTTGATCTGGATGGTCAATCACGTCCATTCTGATTCATATTCTCACGTCAGATCTGGGGATAGAGTTGGCTTAAGTGCAGTCGGATCATGCTTACCCGGTTTCATACTCTTTTTGACGGATCGAAGGAGGGTGCTGGAGAATTAATGATCAATTTAGACTTATTTATGGTTTATTTTCCTATCCCCACTTTGATGATCGGAGTTTTTTGAAGGACATTCGAGTTATATCTGTTTGTGTTTGATATGGATCGATATTGACCGTCGATCCAGTGGCACGATATAGATAATTTGGATTAATATTGCATGTCGTTCCAGTGATATGATATAATCGGTCTCCTATAATTTCGAACGTCATTCTGATTGGTCTTGTATTGAGGCCTTCTTACGATCGTTGCCTTAAGTTGTAAAGATCGCCTAGCCGGGGCTATAGTAAGATGTCGTATTTAGCTTGTTGGAGTTTGTACTCCCATTCCCATTCTTGGGTTAGAAAAATTAGTTCATGGACTGTCAAATTCCATCCCTAATGAGTTTATACTCCTCCTGTCAAGTTCATGTCGGAGCTTATGGAATATTGAGTGGTCAAACCGCATTCGTCTATTTGTTTATACTTATATATGCACTCTGGGGATAAAAGTTTGTTAGTGGGTGGTCGAACAACACCTAATTTGTGTTTATCTCCAATTCGCACTATGAGACCAGAGTTATTTGTTGGACGGTCGAACCACATCCACGTCTTGGTTTGGATTTTGGGCTTGCCGATGTCCAGGCAAGGTCTGGATAGTTTGTCGTACCTAGGGCGCAAACAATGTCATGGATGGATGTATCACATCCTTTTTAGATTGGATGGTCGAACCACGTCTAATTTATGCTTGGGCTCTTAAACTACCCTATGCATCCTAGGTATGAGTCGATGCGTGGATGGTCATACCACATCTACTTCCATTTGAATCAGCTTTCTACCGAGCCTTGGGAGTAAGATGAGCATTCTGAAGAACTTTGAGCTTGAGCAGGGGAGGAGATGGTCAAATCGCATCCACTTTGAGTCGTGTGTTTGCCCCCAAGTAAAGGACAAGAGTTGAGGAGCGGAAGGTCGAACCGCGTCCACTTTTCATGTTTATACTTCGGTCCATGCTTTGAGGATCAGAATTTTATGATGGGTGGTAAGTCACACCCATTTGATGTTTATATTCCAATTCACGCTTTAGGAACCAGAGTTGATCAATGGACGGTCGAACCGCGTCCATCCTTTTGTGTTTATACTTTGGTCCACGCTCTGGGGACCAGAGTTTATGATGGGCGGTCAGTCACACCCGTTTGATGTTTATACTTCGGTCCGCGCTCTAGGAACCAGAGTTGATCGATGGACGATCGAACCGCATCCATCTTTTTGTGTTTATACTCCGATCTACACTCTGGGGACCAGAATTTTATGATGGATGGTCAGTCACACCCATTTGATGTTTACACTCCGATTCACGCTATGGGAATCAGAGTAAATCGATGGACGACCGAACCACATCCATCTTTTTGTGTTTATAGTCCGATCCTCACTCTGGAGGACAGTTTTATGACGGGTGGTCAATCACACCCGTTTGATGTTTATAGTCCGGTTTGCGCTTTGGGAACCAGAGCTGATCGATGGACGGTGGAACCACGTCAATCATTTTGTGTTTATACTTCAATCTGCACTCTGGGGACCAGAGTTTCATGACGGATGGTCAGTCACACCCATTCGATGTTTATACCCTGGTCCGCGCTATAGGAACCAGAGTTGATCAATGGATGGTCGAACCTCGTCCATCTTTTTTTGTTTACACTTCGATTCGCACTCTGGGGACCAGAGTTTTATGATGTGTGGTTGGTCACATCCATTTGACGTTTATACTCCAGTTCACGCTTTGGGAACCAGAGTTGATCGTTGGATGGTCGAACTGCATCCACCTTTTTGTGTTTATACTTCGATCCACGCTCTGGGGACCAGAGTTTTATGATGGGTGGTTAGTCAACACGTTTGATGTTTATACTCCGGTTCGTGCTCTAAGAACCAAAGTTGATTGATGGATGATCGAACCACGTTCATCCTTTTATGTTTATACTACGATCTGCACTCTAGGGACCAGAGTTTTATGATGGGTGGTCAGTCACACCAATTTGATGTTTACACTTTGGTCCATGCTCTGGGAATTAGAGTAGATCGATGAACGGTCAAACCTCGTCCATATTTTTGTGTTTACACTCTGATCCACACTCTGGGGACTAGAGTTTTATTATGGGTGGTCGGTCATACCATTTGATGTTTACACTCCGGCTCGCACTCTAAGAACCAGTGTTGATCGATGGATGGTCGAACCACGTCCATCATTTTGCTTCATGCTCCTCTCGACAAGTCCAGGGAGAGAGTTTTTGGGTGGACAATCAAGTAACATCTACCTCTAGCTACAGTCGTGTCCATGTGTTGAGGGCAGTGGTTGATGAGTAGGTAGTCAGTCACGTCTACTTTAAGTTGAGTATTCGAACCGCCTCCTATGTTCAGGGCAGAAGTTAATGTGTGGACGGTTAAATTACGTCCACTTTAGTTGGACCTTGGTTGTGCCGAGCTTTGGAAGAGGTATAAGTATTTTGGCAAACTTCGAGTATGAGATGGGGAGTGGATGGTTAGGTTACATCCACTCCAAGTCTTTCTTTGGTCTACAAGTCAAGCATGAAAGTTAATGAGTGGACGATCAGTCATGTCCACTTTTTGCTGGATCCTGACCTTTTCGGGCTCTAAGTAAGGCATGGATGTATAGTCAGAATCAGTGCACAGAGTAGGAAGTGGATGGTCAACTCACACCCACTTTCCATTTCGAGTGCTTGGCCCTAAGTCAGGGGCATATGGTAGTTGATAAGCGGTTGAATCATGCTTATCTTGATGAAACTCCAAAGGTCTGGTCATGGTCCGTGGAGATTGGTTGGCGTCCAACTCTAAATACTTGGTCACCTGCATCGTTTGGAAGTAGTTAGTTCAAGTTGGTCGTTGTTCACAACACAATTGAAATTGAAATAGAAATAATTCAAAGAAAACCGGAATAAATCTCATTGATAAGTGAAGCAACATCGTATGCCCACTATTTTCACTTGATCCAAGACCTTCTCTACTGGAAGTCGACCGTAGATGGTCTAATTAACAATCAAAGTTCTTTATTGATAAGAGTCGGATGTTCCCTGACTGGTATTCTATAGGGCTTGTATATGTTGTCAAAACATTCCTTTCCGGATCATCTTTCCAATCACATCTTGGGGGTGTATGCAATCGCCAATGTTAGGATTGTGTGTATCTTGGAATGCACAATAATTCCCGGATTTCCTTTGGGCTTTGATGGACTCTCTCGAGACTGGTTTTCAGTACTGCTCCGAGTTATGAGTCTCCAAGTAGATGTTATTGATTGAATCATTCAAAGGAGTATAAGAGTCGTATTTTGAGATTTTGGGTCGTCTCCTAGAATCTACATCCTTAGCCAATGGGGCTGTATTATTCTTTCTCTTAGTCTGCTTTACCTCCTCCTTGCTTAGGCTCCAATTCACTTTGTAACAGATGTGATCCAAGGTTATGGGAGGCTCTCTAGATAACTAGCTGCCAAAATCTATCTGGGGGTCTATTCCTTTCATCAACGTCATCAATATGATATTCTCGCTGGGATTGCTCGCTTTAGCGACGACGACGACATTGAGTCTCTACGGAAAGTCTTTAAGCGGCTCACCTAACATCTGAAATAAATTGGATAATGACATCACATCCTTGGTGTGAGTCGCATGCATTTTGAATTGCTCGACAAACTTCTAATCCGGTTGGTCGAATGAGGAGATGGATTTGGGAGATAATTGCATAAATCGCATGATCACTACACCTTCGAGGAATACAGGAAAGCGTCTGCATTCGGTGTCACATATTGCTCTAGCGGAATTCATATACCACTCTAATTTCATGAGATGTAGTCCAGGGTTAGTTTTCTCTAAGTAAACCGATATGATTGGTACATAGAATCTCCTTGGATATTTTGCACACTGAACGACTTCAAAGAATAATTTTCGACTAGGGGAGATGCTTCAGAATTCGTCAACCTGAATCATCTTCAGGTTACAGCTACTTGTAATGCTTGTGAATGATGTATGCATGGTCGTCCAACATTGAATAGTTGAGAATGCCTGTCAAATGGAAAATCAGTTAGGATGGGGTTGTTGATCGGTAATGATCCCCAAACTTTCACCCAAATGGGGTGCGATCCATATAAGCCAGTAAGGAGGGCCTCTTGAGGTTTAACACCAAGTTTCAAGTAATTTGTAGTCCATATGCCCGAGATATGTGTAAAGCAAGATGGAACGGTATTGACGGATTGGTGGTAAGTTACTTGGAGTAGGACCTGAGAAAATCTGCTATTTGCTTGGAGTCAGCAACTGGTTTGCTTGGAATCATTGAATTTGACGTGCTAGGTCAATGAAGAACGGTGCATGGAGTCATATTAGCATTTGCTTGGAGAAAACCTTAGGCTTACCTGAGTTTGGCTTTAGGCCAAATTTTCTTAGGTTTGCTTAGAGTCACATCACCTTTGTTCTCCAACCTTTGGGGGTATCGTTTGAGTAGCGGTTACTTGTGCATTTCTTGGTTGCAATTCAGAAGCTGCCGCTTGATCTCGATGCCCCGTTCAGCCATAGGACGTAAGGAAAGTGGATAGAATGCACCGTCTTTAAGTTGAGTTTCGAATACAGAATGCAGGGGCACTGCGCTGCGGCACGATCGGTTAGAATGCTAAAGCGGTGGAACGATCGGTTGTAGTAATGATCGGTTAGAATAACAAGGCAGTTCGAACAATTGGTGGAGATGATTGGTGTAAGTGATATTATGGAAATAACGATTGGTGAAAATAAAGATCGATCTAAATATTTGGTGGGAACGATAGGGTATAAACGATCAGTGTAAATGACTGGTAGCAATAACCTAGTGGAACAATCTATGAAAATAACGATCAGTGAAAAGGTTTACTAGAATGATCATATAGAAACGATCGGTGTAAATCCATATATCAATGGAACGATCGTATACAAACGATAGGTGGAAATCCACATAGCAGTGGAATGATCGTACATGAGCGATCGTATGATGTTAGAGGGAGAAACGATCGGTTGGGGAATGAATGATCAGTAATGAAGAATGATCGATGTAAACTATAGGCTAGGGCGATCTTATAGGAACGATCGTACAAAAATGATCGGTATGGAAAGATCGTATAAAAAAAGCAATCAGCCAAATTCACGATGGTGGAACGACCAATGAGAAATGATCATATGGAACGATTATATATGATGATGCAGCATACGGATTTGTAGGGAACGATCGTTCATTGAGTATGTATAGAGCATGGCAAATGACCGATCGTTCATAGATACTTCAAAACTTGAAAATGTATGCACATTCATCATACACATGACTAATCGATCACTAATATCATTATTTCTTTCTTCTGCAGGGGAAGTAGACTTGGCTTCCTTGGCAATGGCTAATAGTTTTCTTGTAGATCTCTTTCAGATTTGAGTAAAATAGGAAACTTGATGATCGAAAGCTGAATCTATCCCGCGAACATGAAAATTCATAAGTAGAAGATGATATCCAAGCAAGCTGGGAATTCATTTCTTAGTGAAAGCACTAAAATATCGATGCCAAAAATATGCATCAACACCCAATAGCATCTCGTAGAGATGAAACGATGATTGAAATTAAAAACATAGTAGAAAATTTAAATGAACACGTATATTTTTATAGTGGTTCAGTGATTGGCCTTCGTCCACTTTATATTTTTATTAGTCTTGCACTAGATTATGATTACAAGAATTTGGATCAGCTACGATCCATAAATACAAGAGTGGAGAATAAAAATGGCAGAGCCTAGACAGCCGAAAGAAGGATTTTCTTTATGAAGAATGACTACTGTATTTATAAGAAAAGTACATGGATTGGGATGAAACTTTGTAAGAAGAGTCTCTAAATCCGTAGGAGCTCACCATAACCATCGGTGGCCCTAACTCAATATTTTGGAACAATCGGCCAAAGTTTAGCCGATCATTATTTTGGCCTTTGACTGATGTGTGATTGATAGTGTAGGCTCTTTATGATGTAAAATACTTATTCTCCAAATTTCATGCAATTCCGATGTACCATTTGTGAGATATCGTATTTTCCGTGAAACTATGGATCGTTCTTGCTGACTTTGTATGATCGTTATGGAACGATCGGTATGTCTTTCCAAGATTTGAGAGTTTTGTCATGCGATCATTTTCATGGGCTCTACTCTTTAATATAATGATGCTTTGAAAGTTTCAAGTGCATTGGCTTTGGAGATTTTGAAATATTGATCAATCTTCGTCGATTTATGTTGTTTTATGGATCGTTTTAGATCGATCAATATATATTCTTCATTTGCCGATAACTTGAGCATAGAACTCCGATTGACTTGAAATCTAAAAAATAGCCTCACGGGCCTTCCTTCTTACTTCATATTGATTGCACCTTGATAGGGACCCGGTCTGAATATGCTCGACCATCGTCCATAGTCCTGTATATCATTGATTCTAAAGGTTGGTAACCACTTGTTTTTAGTCAAATCTATGGTATCACGGCCTTGCCAAAAGGAGGGATAACATAGCCTCTTCGAAGCACTTTAATCTTTGAAATGAGAGAGAGATGCTTGCAAAACATTAAGTAGGTAGTAGTGAATCAATACAATGGAGCCTGAATAGATTCTATACGATTTTAAAGAGTGTAGAGTATATTTTGCAAGAGAATTTTCAGGAAAGTAAGAAGTGAGAAGAAAGTAAGTTATTAATCGATTAAAAATTTGTTTGCACTCCCCTTTATATAGTGAATAAACAAATGAGGGTTGTGTCCAAAAGACATTTCCATTCAAAATTTAAAAAACTAACTATCTATATGTCGACATGTGAAAAATATGTATCTGGACATATGTTAGTGAATTTTGAAAAATGTTTTCTTTTAAATTGTTTTGAAAATTTTATACTTTGTAAAATAATTTGAACATGGTTTTTAAATATTTTTGACTCATAATTTTTTATAAAATATTCAAAAATATTTTTTGAAATTAAAATAATTTATTTTTATTTAGATTATCCAAATCAGAAATTGGAGATAAAGATCAGAAATAATTATCAAGGACTTTAACAATATATTCTAATGACTTTAAACACTAAATTATAATTCTAAGCTCTTCGTACCTTTTTTTTTGAACTCGTGAGTCTTTAAATCTTTATCGTGAGTCTTTACATTGTCTTCTATTCAGGACATGTGTAATATTATACACTATATATAATATAATTTGACAAAATGTTAGTATCTATATTTTATATGATTATTGCCATCAAAATCAATAATTGAGGTATTAATAATCTCTCCTTTTTTATGACGACAACCATTAAGTGTTTTTGTATATAAAATATGATATAACTCCCCTTTAGTTACATAACTCCCCCCAAATATATGCATGTATATATTTGATATTTTTCTCTCTCTTTTTCATCAACAAAAATGGGTGAAAAAAATAAACTCCCCCTAAATGATATACCTATAAACTATGTAGTAACATTTTAAGAATTATACTAAGCAATATGGGTTTAACTTATATAATTATGGTTGGACTAAAATAATTAAGGCATAAAATAAGGACATATAAAGATGCAATACGTGAGACATAAATGAAGAAAATACTAGATATTTAATATGATTTAATCATGACATATACAATGATCAATCTTTAAGTTATATACTAAATGCCAAAGACAATAAATAAATAGGATAATGAAAACATTATTTATTTAATTTATATAATACACATTATAGTACAATAAAATCAAAACCTAATTGAATACCTAACTATTGTACAATCCATATTATTATATAATCACACCAAATCAAACCTATGGTAATCATCCAAACATAAGAGTATTAATTATCTATATATTGATCAAATTGAAATAAGTAAGTTTTTAATATACACAAAACAAGAAGAAATTTATATATTCCTAGGGACTTCAACCTTACCTTCAGACACAAAGATCAGGTTTCCTTTAATGGCATTCCAACCTTAATTGTCCTTAGAGTTTGAGCATTCTGGGTTGTTGGTTTGATCATCTTTGATAAGAGAGGAAATTAACCAATGAAGAGCATCAAAATGCTTTTCTTGTTCTTTAATCATTTGCAATAGGCATAGTTCCAAATGCCTTTGATTCCTTAGTATGAAGGAGAGAATACCTTTGAATGATTAGAGTGTCTCTTTAAGGTTTTCACAAAGTTTTTGGTGTGGAGAAGTCATTTTTATTAAGGACAGTGTTGAGAATGGAAAGATAAATTAATAAGTTAGGTTTTCTAAAAGAATAGGTTTAAATAGGAGTGAAATTTTGTTTAAGATAACTGAATTAAAGTAGTTATAATATTTCGAAAATTCCATTTTTTTCCAAATGGCTATAGTATGTCGACATATACAAACATGTATGTCGACATATGTACCTGAATTTTCATTTTTAAATTTTTTGATATATTTTTGTTTCCACTTAATACCATTATATTTCAATGATCTCCATAGGACTGATAGGATAATATATAACAGAAAGAACTAATTTCCATTGATTAAAACAAAACGATACATAGCAAAAAGGAAAAATATAAGAAGATAACTTGAATAAACTAAGGAAATGCAAGGAAATAAAAGCCAGAAAAGCTACAATGGATAACTATATAGAATTAAAAGATAACAAGGAGTGGAGCTCCTATCAATCTTCTTTATAGTCTTTCCAAAATACTTATCCACTTTATTGGAAAGATTAGTAAATTTTATGCTTAGCTTCTTTTGATTTTTGATGATTCCTTTGTTTGAGCTTTGAGAAGATCTCTCAAAACTTTCAAGAGAAGTCTCTACTTCCTCCTAATCTTCTTCATCTTCTCCGTGAATTCCATTACTTTCTTCATCTTCTTTTTATTTAATTTCTTGTTGTTCTTCCCTTGCTAGTCTTTCCTTCTTTTGGAAAGAGTCTCATTAGGTTCAAAGTTAGGAGGAATATGCATGAGAGAAATGTTGGATTTGTCGAAAACTTTTTGAGGTAAAGTGGTTTCTCCTCTTAATTCGACACCAAAATATTCAAAAACTCTAGTGAGACGCACACCATGGTAAAGTGTGTTCTTATGTCAAAAAATATTCTTTTGAACAAAATCGACTTGTGCCCAGTTGATGTCGTAATTTCCATAAAGAGAAAAAGGAGCCTTAAAATCTTTTGAGTCGGATTATTGTAATTATTCATCCTCTGAGTGATACTTTGTTGTAAAAGAGACTCATAAGTCTCGATTCATATCTAAGATTTTTGTATTTGAATTCAAAGTCTGCATCTTTTTCAAACTAATCATGATAAACTTCTCGATTTTTCTCATTAATTTTAAAAGTGGAGAGGGCAATTCCATTAAATTTGCAACTAAGTATTTGACTCAAAATTTCACAATCTAAAACAATTAGTGCCTTTCACACTGCTAAAAACTCGTCCCTCTTCTCCTTTCAAAAAATTTTCATCTAAATTTGCATAATACATTTTTACTAAATCCTGATAAAAAAAGAAATCATTTTGAAAAAGGTTAACTAAACCAAGAATATCATTTTGAAAACAACGATCTTGAAGACCATAAGAAGAAAAATCATTAAATTTTGCAAATCTTCCAAGCGTTACTTTTCTGAAAATAGCATATTCAATATAAGTGTCGATTGCTTCTTTGTCATTGAAAAGAAAGCCTTTGATTCTTTTTGAGAGCCCAATAGTTTTGGCGGTTGGCTTAAGGAGGCCATTTTTTATGAGTTTAGGAGATAAGAGAGAAGAGATGTTTTGAATTTTTGAAATAAAGTGAGTGAATGAGCGGATTGCATTGTATTGATTAATAGGGTATGGACTGACATGTTTTCGGACAAAAGTTTCCTTTTTAGACCTTTAGAATAAATGCAAAAAAGTGGGAAATTCAAATATTGAATTTGAAAAGGAATTTAAAATTTTAGGTTGGTATGTTGACATATGGATTCAGGTATTTCGACTGTGGGTCAAAGAATCCAAAAATAAAATTAAAGCAAAAGATTTCTATATGCACCCCCTAATATGCATCCAATGTTATTGTTAACCTATATTTTATTTCTAAATTTAATAAACCAAAAGGAAATGAAATTAAAAATACCAATTTTTGCTCCTTTCCTTTCATTTGTTCTAATTAATCTATTAATGTCATGAAACACATGTATAACGATTTGTATTTTACGTATCAAAGGATCGTAAAATATTATTATTTTATTCGTACGAGGTCATATGATTCTACAATTTTAGGATATGACTCTTAACGATATTTTACACACATATGATTTTTCTAAAATTCTTATGTGACCACTTTGACCCTAAATATCTTGTTTGGGCTATAACTTTTGATAGGAGTTGAATTAGGGTCTCAAACCAATTTCATTACTTCAGGACGATGGTTTTCCATTTTGTAAAGCGGTCAAAATAAAAACGAACTTATAGTTGGGGAGTTATGCCTTTAAAGTTTTGAAAACCGTTGGTCAGAATTAATATGTAATTAGTGAAGTCTGTTAGTTAGCTCATTAGTCTAATTAGAGAATCACTACAAATAAGGGCTGTATGAGTCAAATGAAAACTTTCCCTCTCATTCTAAATTAGGTGATCTAAACCCTAATTAGGCCTAAATCCATCATTATTCATCCAAGTTTCTCTTTAAATCCAATTAGATTATTGACTGGTGATTAGATCATCAACAAGAAGAAAGAGATCATCGATTTTCTAAATTTAAAGTGCATTCCATTTAATTTCGGATTGGATCTATATTCATATTGATTAAATTTGTTAATTGGTGAGTAGTTTATGCCTCCCACTATACTACATATGTTAATTGGTGAGTGGTTTATGCCTCCCACTATACTACATATGTTAATTGGTGAGTGGTTTATGCCTTCCCACTATATTACATATGTTTATATGATAGAATTACAGGCTTAACATGTTTTAGATTAATTTTTGCCATAAAACCTTTTCAAACTTTAATGACTTGTTAATCCATGAATATGATATCTATTGATTAAAAATCATCTTGATTTATGTTTATATATCCTTGCATGTATAGATCCATGTTAGAAACTTCCTTGTTTATATTATCTTGATGGATTGGTAGTTTGATTGGATAAAATTTCTTGTTATTCTATGTTTGGATGATATGATTTGATGTTGTTTACTAGTGTTGTGATTGCATAGAAAGTTAGGGTGGGGAATTGGGCAAATCGGAGGCAAAGTTGGTCGGAATTGGACAAAACTTAGCAGATAAGCTCAGAAGAATGGCAAGGGGCTACATGATAACTGGAAAGTAGGCAGGAGTTAAAGTCATAACTCGGCACCGAGTTATGGCTATAACTCGGCATCGAGTTATTATGCTAACTCGGTGCACTTCTCGACTTCGTGGATGGGAAGAGTTTGTTAAGTGGAGCTTCCTATAGCTTGATGTAGGAAATTTGGCTAAGTGTTAGACGTGGTGATGAGTTATCTCTAAAACTAGAAGAAGAAGCTTTGGATTTGGGGATGAGTTATCAAAAGTGGATGAGTCGAGGTCCAAGACATTGGAAGGGAGTACTAAAGACATATAAGGGAAATTAGCTATTTGTTGGCTAAGTGTATAACTAGGCACCGAGTAATACATATAGCTCGGTACAGAGTTAACATAGTGAATGATATGGAAGTGGAACTTCCAGGACAGGAAGGGGATGCTCTGTAGATCATGCTGGAGGTGTTAGCTCTTTCGTATTAGGTTGGAGATAATATTACAACATGATGAAAAGCTATGGTCTTCGAATGTTGGCTCATGTTAGGAGTAGGTTCTGAAGATGGCTGCTCGTAAAGGAGGGAGCCGTATTATCGAAGAACGTAGAAGGGTATCTCATGAATAATAGAAACCGAATTGAGCAAGAAGGGCTCGATATCCAAATGGAGCAAAGGTGGGCTCGGGTATATGTATTAAGGAATCATTAATGATTCAGAGAGTTTTAAGTTGTATTTGAAGCAAGGGTAGTGTAATTGGGGACTCCCATAAGTCAATTGAGAGACGCATATACCTTGGACCTATTGCTTTGGGTCTAGTATCCAGCTTTGGGCTGTGAGATACGAGAGTATAATGGAGAACCAGGGTTTTCATTAGTCCCTGGCTTGGAGGTCATACGAGTCAACATATATTTAGAGTACAAGGAGTGATAGTTAGGACTGTTGACGGATACTATGGATGCTTTGGTTTTTATTTCTTTAGTAGGCTATCGCTCATAGGTATCAGGGAAGTAGGTATTGGAGATAGGAATACATGGAAGACTGATATCCTTAATTTGGCCTATAGTATACCTCTATGATACTGTAGAGTGGCATATTATAGTATTATATCTAACTTTTTGGTTGTAGGGACAGGCATGTATAGTCCATGTACTCTTCTTCCTTACTATATTTACCTGTATAGTATTTGGAGACACATTTATGCTCACACCAAACTACTGTCTAACTCAGGGTTTTATGCTTTTTTTTATTATCTTACACACTCTTAAATGAGTAGACTGGATAACAAGTCTAGGTGATTGTTTAACGATGTTTTTTCTATGAGTTAGAAAATCGACGATAAATTTTGAATTAAATTTATACTGCAAGTGCACGGCGTACTATCGTAGTACGTAGTGAGTACGGGTCGATCCGATATGAATTGTTGATTTTAAATCTTTATTCAATCAAATTATACCGAAGTCGAGAGTGAATTAAACTAGAAATGTAAGAAATCTAACAAAAACTAGCAAAAGAAAATTAGATAAAAATATGAAAGTTAAATGAAAATTTAGAGATAATTTTACTCTCTAGATCATATAGTTCTACAAAACATGAAATTATGATCTCTCTTTTTTGGTTATAAGTGAATTGAAATGATGTGTTTATCATAAGTACGACATATTTGTGCTATTAGTTAGCTCAGCATAAGCCATCAAATTATAACACAACCCTTAAACCACTTTTAATTCTCATGAAAAATAACAAGAAGTTGAAAATGAAATCTATTTTAAGCATGACATACTATCTATTGATTAGAAATATAAACCATCAAATGTAGATTTAATTTCACTTAATTGCCATAATCATATGTAGATGAAGAGACAATTTGTGATTCATATGACTAAACATAGCCTATTTGTTTTGAACATTGGGCGGCGTCTGCAAATTAAGTATTGAGTGTTTTGGTCAAATTCGATAGGCTGCAGTTTAATGCATGTTGTGTAAGGGTATTGAGGACAGTGGAGATTGGAGGTTGTTGGAATTCGTTGTTTGATTTGGGGAGTGATTCGTATGGACGAGGGTTATATAGGAGATGGAGCGATGATTACTGGGTTGCTCCATTTGAGGTGAGGCGTTTGGGCTCATTCTCTCTTTTTATAATGCTGTTAATATACGATCTTGGGTTGCGTAGTGAAGTGAGGGTGAAGTCGATTTCGTGTTGATGAACAGGTTGTTGTAGGGATGTATGAAGGTCCTGGTTTGAATTGAATTGGTTTGCGGTAGTGTGAAGCTAGAGGAAGGCACTGCAGTGGAAATTCGAAGGTATAAAGCAGTGGCAGGTTGAATAATAGTGGAAGGAAGTTGTTTGGGCTTGAAGGCAAGTTGCCAAAGTCTGTATGTATGTGTGAAGGGTAAGTGTTGTTGACAGAGGTAGGTTGAAGTCTGTATGTCTATATGGTGGTGGTGGTTTGTATGAAATTGGAGTTGTTTGGATGTTGTGGAAGTTGGTGGAAATTTGATGGCTCAAGAAATTTGGAGCTATTCAGTAAGGTTGTGAAATGAGCAAGGTTGTGAAGTGACAGCAGTGATGGTTTGGTTCAAATGGGAGTGTACCGGCTTGTTTGGTTATTGCAGCAATTAGATGATTTTGTGGTGGTAAATGAAGAAGATTATAGTGATGAAGTATGCAGATGGTTGATAGTAAGGAAGTGGAATGACGTAAGCTGTGTCCAAAGAGGCGTTCTGCCAGAGGTTGAAATGTTTGCAGCTGTGTAATGTTTGCATGGGCTGACTGTTGCAGGTTGAAAGGAGTTGTGAAGCAGGCAGTATGAAGGTGTTTGGTTGGTTGCAATGAGATGGAGTGGTTGGAGTGTTGTGTGTTGATGAAGGAGCATGGTGATGTTATTGAAGTGTAGCAGAGTAGTTAGTGTTGCTTGCTGTTTGATGGATGACTAGTAGAGATGTTGAAGGCTGGAACTGTGGTGGTAGTTTGTAAGATTAGAGGAGGAGAAGGTGAAGTGTACAGTGGAGATGTATGGGAATTTTCAATATTGATGGGCAGTCTGGATGTTGTATATGTATGGTGATATGAGTTGTTGGAAGTGAAAATGCAGTGGATTAGGAAGGTTGTGATGAAGGAGTTTGGTCGAAGCAGGTTGTGGAAGTTTGAGATAGAGTGATGGTCTTTGTGTGAAGTGATGCATCAAGAATGTATATGTGAGATCAGTTTGGAAATGTAAAATAGCAATGAGATGTAAATGAAAATGTAAAACAATGCAAACTGTTTGTATGTAGCAGAGGTGAAATGTGAATGAAAATGGCAATGAAATTTTTTGTATATGAAATGCAGACAGCAGAAACTTAACACGCAAATTTGTTCTTCTTCTTCTCTTTTTTTAAGAAGAAATGCAAAATGAAAAGTATGAAAACAAAAGAAGAAATGTAAAAAACAAAATGCACACAATCTGAGAACTGAGAATGTAGAAAACCAAATGCAAAGCTAAAATGGGAATGTAATGCAATTTTTTTAATTGAGAATGAATCAACAGGATAAAAAAAAATTAACACCACAAAATGCACAAATAACACAAATGAACACACAAAAGCAAGACAACACCACAAATGAAAAGGCAGAAGTTTTGTTGAGGCAGAAATTTGAAATAGAATAAAAGAATAAGTTAACATAAAACTTGCACAAACTAACTAACACAAGGGGAATGATCAACACAAACAAGAAAATGCAACACTAGAGAACTACAAAAACAGTGAACAGAAATGAATGCAAGAATCGCAAAACTTTTTTTTAAATATCCAAATGCAATTGATAGTAGAAAACAACAAACACACAATCAAAATGCAATCAAAAATCGCATAAACACAACATAATTTTTTTTTAAATACAACAACACAAAACAAACACACAATAAAATCAAACAAAAATAATCCGAAGAATAGAAATTAAAATCAAATCAACTTCCTCGGCAACGGCGCCAAAAACTTGTTTAACGACGTTTCTTCTACGAGTTAGAAAATCACCGATGAATTTTGAATTAAATTTATACCACAAACGCACGGCGTACTATCGTATTACGTAGTGAGTACATGTCGATCCGCAGGGAATTGTTGATTTTAAATTTCTATTCAATCAAATTATACCAAAATTGAGAGTGAATTAAACTCGAAATGTAAGAAAACTAACAAAAACTAGCAAAAGAAAAATAGATAAAAATATGAAAGTTAAATAACAATTTAGAGATAATTTCACTCTCTAGATCATATAGTTCAATAAAATATGAAATTATGATCTCTTTTATGGTCATAAGGGAATTTAAATGATATGTTTATCATATGTATGACTTATCTGTACTATTAATTAGCTCAACATAAGCCATCAAACTATAACACAACCCTTAACCACTTTTAATTCTCATGAAAAATAATAAGAAGTTGAAATGAAATCTATTTTAAGCATGACCTATTATCTATTGATTAGAAATATAGACCATCAAATGTTGATTTAATTTCACTTCATTGCCATAATCGTATGTAGAAGAAGAGACAATTTTTGATTTATATGACTAAGCGTAGCTATTTGTTTTGAACAACATAGGCTATCAAACTCAATACTAAACACAAAATTGCATAAACACCATTTTTCCATGAAGCACAAAATGAGAGCATTAATTATCAAACTATGTTGAAGCAACATAACTAAAGAGCTATATTACCCCTAAATCGAAGGGGTTTAACCTCTCATATTTGTTATCAAATCAACAAATGTAGCTTGCAACATTAAATGAAAACAAGAGGAAAAAGAGAGCAAAATGAAAAGAAAAGCCAAGTAAAGAAATAAACATTAATCTACTTGCATGAATAAATGAAACTACACTACTAGCATAAAAAAAATAAACAAGAAAAAAGAAGAGCATATATTGAAATTGCATAAAAAAAGAATTACATAAAAGAAGAAATGACTAAGTTGTCATGAAAAGAAAAAGAGCTCTCATATTATTTTTGATCTAAACTAACTAAGAGAAGAGGGCCTAAAAAAGAGACTAAAGAAGAGGAGGCTTACATGGAACATAAGGGGTACTTATGCATGTCTGAAACCCTAATTCATATTTTGGGAGAATGTTCAAATTGACCTTGAGGTAGTGTGGCCACCGAGTAATCATTAGCATATGTTAATTCTCCACTTAAATGTGCATGAAGCTTTAATGACCTTTTAGCATGTGAATTAGCTCCTAATTGAAAATCAAGGTAAGTGGGTAGGTGACGTCCTCGATGTTTATGGGTTTGAATTATTTTCATCTTCATTTGCTTTATTTCCTTTTTGCATGAATATCTTCATGAAACCACTTGTAATTTCCATCCAATCGTCCTAAAAATTATACAGAAATTTCCATTAAATTTTTTCAATTAATATATGCACAAAAATAACCATTTTGCTCCTATATGAAGATGAATATGTGACGTTTTGAAAATAATTTGAATTTTGGTTAAAATAAGTTAAAATACCCAATATGGTCATTTATTTAATTTTAATATATTAGATATGGTGGTAAAAATATGCACATTTACGTGCACGTCAAATATCCCCACACTTATTTTTTTATTCGTCCTCGAATAAACCATAACTAAGATAAATCTTTTTTCCGTAGGAAGTACGATTGCATTGAGCATATGCAATAAGAAGTTAAACCTCTGGGTGTCCCCGGTAGGACGAGTGTTGTCTCGTGAGGGTTTTAAGCGGATACTACCCACAAAATTCAAATGCAGGATGAAAATATTTACAAAATGCAAGATTTGCTTACAAAGAGATGAATGTGAATTTTTGAAAATATTTATATTGAAGGATTTACTTTTAAATTGACCCAAATAAGTTAAATATAGGCTTTGGTCATTATCTTGTAAATTCAAGACCTTTTACTTATCAAAATTTCCAATAAAAATGAAGTTATCAAAGCAAATATACTATAGTTCAACTCATTATTTCGGTCGATAAACAGTGTAATTATGAAATGGATCCTTAGTTGATTATCAGAGTTTATCAAAGTGGTATTTTCATTTCTTTCCAATAATAAGTCAAATCAAACAAGTTAAAATAGTGCTTGGATTTCAATTGCTTACTCTCGCTAATTTTTTATTTGAATTTTTTATTAATATTAGGAATATTTACTTATTCCTAATTCAGATAAACTGAGCCCGATATATTACCCGTGCACCGCATTTTGGACTTATGTGAGGGGAATACAGAGCATGGCGAGTGAATACACAACTGTGAACACTTATCAACTCTAGGCGTTATTAATAAAAGCATTTTTATATATACACCTAACTCAGATAAACTGAGGTCAGATATACCGATCGTGCACTACCTTTCGAGCTTACGTGAGAAGGGTATAGAGCATGGCGAGTGAACACACGAGTGTGAACACATGACTCTAGGTGTTTATTAAAAACTATACATATATACAAGAAATATGTTTTGTTTTCTTCGAAGAGAGAGTTTTGAAAAATCATTTTAGCATCATTTAACTTAGAAAACAAAAAATGTTATATCCTTTACTTTAAATTCACCATTTTTTAAACAAAGATTTTCAGTTAGTATATACTTCATAATTATCACATGAACCTACTTATATACTAGTTAAACCATCGTTATTTGTAATCAAACTTCATTTTTATTTTTGTTAAGACAAATAAATTTCCCAAATTTTTAATCTAATTACCCAAAGTCATATATTTATCAAAATGCTTTAAAAAAATTGTTTTTGAATATATATATATATATATATATATATATATATATATTTGAGTTTTGGAAGAAAAATGAAAAATTAATCATGAAAAATCCAAAAGAAGATGAACACGCCTGTCACGTGGGTGACCCGGGTTCGATCCCCGGCAACGGCGCCAAAAATTTGTTTAACAACGTTTTTTCTATGAGTTAGAAAAGAACCGATAAACTTTGAATTAAATTTATACCGCAAGCGCACGACGTACTATCGTAGTACGTAGTGAGTACGGGTCGATCCGTAGGGAATTGTTGATTTTATATCTCTATTCAATCAAATTATACTGAAATCGAGAGTGAATTAAACTAGAATGTAAGAAAACTTGTGACAGTGCTTGATAATTTATATTTGTTGAGATAGTTTATTTGAGTTTGTTTCCATTGTATAGACTCTGCTACATTTGATATATAACTTTATGGATCTATTGCTCTGATGATGATTTATTTACATAGTTATCACTGTCTCTTCTGTTATGTCTATGATATTATATTTTATCATCGCTGTGAGATATGATAGGTTATAAGATATATTGGTTTGTTTGAATCCCGATTATCGTCCTATATTAGTTGGGCATGGATAACACACTATTTATATACTATTAGTGCCGGTGGTATAGAGCGGTCTTGACATTTGGTATTAGAGCTTTGGTTACATGATTAACTGGAGTTGATACCATGATCCAGTAGAGATAGAGAAGGTGTTATCGCCTTAGACTAGATTAATAGTATATATACACATGAGAGAGTGTGTACTTATTATAAGTTTGGTTTTCAAAATTATATAGTAACGCGTTATATAGTATGAGTCGCACATGAGCACTATAGACATAGTTTTCTTTATGAGAGACTGATTATTCTTTTTACAGGTAAGAATAAGCAAGCATACAAGGAATGTTGTGAGGAATTCTGCTTTCGAAGTAAAGGAAAGAGTGGGATTAGGAGATGCTATGCCTAATGTCCAAGTCATGTTCAATGCTATAATGGCTAATATGATGAGGAATGCTCCTGGAGTGGTGATAGGTGGAGGTGCTCTCATGCAAGCGCCTAGGGATAATTTTTCTAAGCTAAATTAAGATCATTCTACTCTTGAGGGGAAGTCATTCAATGGGACAAAATCGGTCATAGAAGTGCAAGACTGATTGGATACTTGTGAGCACATCATTGGTGATATGGAGGTGGAAGACGCTATGAAGAGAAAATTGGCTTTAAGATAGCTTCAGGCCCCAGCTATGAACTGGTGGAATGCTGCCACTATTGCTACTCCATAGGATAAGTTTAGCTAGGGTCATTTCAAGGCAAGGTTCGAGGAGAAGTTTATTTCGGCTGCTCAAAAGTCGGTTCTATTTACAAAATTTGCCGATCTCAAGCAGGGATAGTTGACAGTTTCTAAATATGTGGCAAAATTTGATGCTTTATCTAAGTATTAAATGTTGTTCATTGACACTCCATTGAAAAATAATGAGAAATGGATCATTGGTTTGGATGACTACTTGGGAGAAAAGCTAGCTAGTGGACTATATAGATGAACCGTTTGAGAAGCTTGTAGAGAAGGCGCATCGCCGTGAGTGCTTGTACCCTAAAGTTAAGACTATTACTATTGTTTCTATTGAGTAAGAAGAGCCAAAGCCGTATCAGGACGGTGAAGGCAAGAAGAAGTGAAATGGAAAGAGAAAGCAGTCTCATGGAAAATGTGGTAAGAAGAAGGGTAAATGGGAACCAACTTGCTTTGGATGCAATGAAAATGGTCACTTGAACTAAGATTGCTAGGTGAATGAGAAGAGAAAATGTTGCAACTGTGACAAGCCTGGGCATTTGAAGAAGAATTGTCCGAAATTAGTGAAGGATAAGCAGCTAGTGAAAGTATATGCCTTGGATATAGTCCCAACTTCGTTGAGTGCTCCCTCGGCGAAGGGGAACGAAGTCATCATTTAAGGTCTGTTCACTACAACAAAAACATCCTTTCATAACTGCAAAATACAATTGAAATATGTATACTAAAACGGGCCGCCGTCCGTCATGATATTTGTTGTTGTAATATAGCCATATTTATTTTACAACGGTTTTCAACAATTGTAAAATAATCATTTACAACCGCTAGTGGCAGTTGTAAAGAACACTTTTACAACTGCGATTGGCAGTTGTGGTAAAAATATTGCAAAATAAAAAAATCTGCACACATTTTGCAAGTGTGGAAAGAAATAGATAGGCAACAACATTAGTTGCGGAATGATTATATCCTACATTAAGCACTATTTTAGAACAAAACAAACCGACCCTAATCTATAGTAACTCAAAAGGAGCAATGGGAAATCAAATTTGCGAGGAGCTTCAAAATGGTAGTTAATTACCACAGCTGAAAGTGAGTACAAAATGAACAATCAACTATTTACAAAGCATTGCTGGAATCATTGTCTATATCAAGAATTATGGAATCAAAATAAATGACAAATGTATGTATTTCCATCGGGCCGAGCTCAACCACCAAGTCTGAAGTGCTAATGGGACGACCTCTCAAAATGTTCTCTTTAGTCTTTGATCCTTTACATCCAACATTCCATTTTAATATCTTCTTCTCCATTTCTGACTTCTCTTGATTTGCTGATAAGTTTGTTTCCATTAACTTTATTATCTGACAAATAAAAGTGATAATGAATACGAATGGAGTGACATGTTAACGTAAGTTGGTTCCTCCTCATTTTCAAGTTTATAAAGCATTTTGAGTGTAAATGATGCAGTTGTCCTCCTTTTTGAACCTCCTTCGATTTTTAAATAAGTTGCAAAGGAATTATGCTAGACTTACTTTTAATCGCAGTAGTTAAAAGTTTGCAATTAGGTAAAAGTTATAATAGGAACAAAAACTTATTTAAAAGTTGAAGGAGGTTCAAGAAGAAAGGAACCAACTGCATTATTTATGCTCGTAATGCTTTATAAACTCAAATTTTAGCTCAAATAATATCTTTTTGACTTGCTATAAAAAGTAATGAGGATTTGTATGGTTATCTTTTTACTGGGAAACATCTTCTTAAGTTCAACTCTTTCCATCACTGGGAGATCTTTGTCCTCTCCTGCCTTTTCATTTTAAAAGAAGCCAGAAGTTACAAGAGAACAAATCATAAATATTCTACCTGCATACACTAGCATTGCATTTATTGGAGATATCTAATTCACTGAAAAGGAAAAAGACCTTATAAAGGTGTGCTAGGCGAAGTAGGGTAGAGCCATCTTCAAGAGCCCGATATATAAAAATTTAAATGAGTAGAAAAGCTTCTTAATTTTGAAAAATAAGAAGCAATCCAATTCGCACTTGTCACAAAGTGCACTTCCAAATAGTATCTCAATTTTCAATGACAAGTAAAATCAAAAATAATTTGATTGAAAAAGGTATTTATAGAAAACATACATTCAAGGGATCATAAGTGATCATCAATTCATAGATCGATTCATACATCACCAGTATAAAATATAAAAACATGAAACAGAATAAAATGGAGGCTAGGTTTTTGCAAAAGAAAATAACATCAAGAGTACAACATCTAAATGCTAAACATGAACAAATAATTTATAAGTCAAAAAGTTAAAGAATTATAAAGAATTAATCTAAATTATAATATAATAATAAATAGCAAAAGATATTAGCAAATATTTTCTAACATTTGAGTTGAATGATCCTTTTTAGAATATTTGCTACGTAATAAAAAGTTGCGAGCAAGAGTGAAGAAATAATAACAAAACAAGCTTAGAGCACTATGGTCCTCAATATAAAACAGATGGATGACGCATGAAACCATCATGCAAAAGAAAATTCCAAATAGATCAACTACTTCTACTCGATACAATATTTTATAAACGAACCAAAAATCAAAAGTTATCGATGATGTGGAATTTCTGTATATTCTCTGTTTGCGCCAAAATTGGTCACAAACACCCAATTACCGATGAAAGCACCAAACGCAATCATAGATCTCAGATGAAAAGTATGTAGACAATAAAAAATGAAGATCACTCAGAAAATTAATAGGAAAGCAGTAAAGAACACAGAGTTTATAGTGGTTCGGCAATTCGTCCTACATCTATTTTGAAGTTGATCACTTTATTGGAGTTTGCTTGCTGATTACAATGAGTTACAGCAGATTACAACAATGGAATTTGAGTACAATGATGATTCCAGCAGAGTCCGGACATAGAAGATCCCAAAGATCCTCTTTCTTAAGCCTTTGGGATGCTATTTATAGGCGTAGGCTGCAAATATCTCGCTCAGATCTTGGGAGACCTCTTCTGGCACGCATGTGGGCCTACACGATCGATCCCAAGTGAGTTTGACTCGATCCGTGATCGATACGAACGAATTTCGTATCGATGAAAATCTTGTCTAATCGAGTCGAGATCGATCATGGACATTCTTTTGGTTGTGCGTAAGCTCCTCTAAAAATTTCATAGCATTTGGACCTCTGATTTGTGAGATTGAGCGATACAAATTAGGCTTTCCAACATAGATTCGAGTTTGTATCGATATCGATCAAAGGCACGTGCCTACTTGTCGACGTAGAGCGACAAACTGAGGTGGATCTATATTTTTTGCTACATTGACTGATCCTTCATCCTTGAAAACCTCATTCGTATCCATCTGTAATGCTTCGTTCACATCCATCCATTTTAGCCCTTATTCGTATCGATCATTATAGGTATACTTCGTATCGATCGTTGCAGATACAATCGACACGAAGTGACTTCGTTTGAGGGGTTTTCTAATGGATACGAACATGGATTATGATAGATACGAAGGCTCTCAGACGTTATCGATTCGAACAACCATGAGTTTGATGGATACGAATGAGGCCTGTAGGGCGGATGGATACGTACCAACCTTACCTATGATCAATACGAACTAGGCCAGTCCTCGATGGATACGAAGTAGCATGGACATGAAGTAGGCTGATGGATTCGAACTTGGTGGACATGAACATTGGGCTTACGGCCACGACCCAAACTGGCTATTTCCCTGACTCGAAGCAAACCATCCCATGACTCGAAGCAAATGGCGTATCGACTTGAAGCAATGTACTATCATGCTATTTTATCAGAAAACTCGAAGTTAGCTGTCCTTTGACTCGAAGCAAATGCAAAATAACTCGAAGCTGACTCCAGACAACTTGAAACAACTTAAACTTTGTTGAATTCATACTCCAAGCATCTTGTAACATTTGTTATCGAATATGCTATAATTTGGCTTCGTTATCATGCTTGTTACTCGTGAAATTCAACTTCGACCTTTACGCAGTTGATTGGGTTAAATCTGGCTGCGTGTGGCCTTGTCCAAAGGCGGGTTAACACTTTGCCTCCTAAAACACGGCTTATGATAGGAAGGCGTGTTCTGTAGTGACATAGGCCGGATGTTCGTATCCTGTTGATGACCTGTAAAAGAGATTGATAGTCTTACCTGACTGTGGACGACGATCATTCGAGATCTTATGTCATTCAAGATGGCATGTGACCGTTTGAGGTCGGATGCCGTTCGCGGTGAATGATGACCGTTCACGGTCGGGTGCCGTTCGAGGCGAGTTTTCACCGCTTGCGGTCGGGTGCCGTTCGAGGCGAGTTGTGACCATTTGCGGTCGGGTGCCGTTCAAGACGAGTTGTGACCGTTCGCGGTCGGGTGCTGTTCGAGGCGAGTTGTGTGTACCTGGAGGGGGAGGGGGTCTTAGTATCATTAATGTCAGATTTCACGTTCAAGCGGTTTATTGCCATCTCAGAGCATGCTTGAGGACCATTCGCAATTCTGTACATGTGTAAGTGGCTTAATCGTTATGGAATCACAAATAGCAGATTTACATTCAAAATGAGTCTTTCAAAAAAAAATGTCCAACAAAACCAAGTCTAAAAATGAAAAATAAAAAACAAAGGCGAAACAGAGACGTCAAAGTGCAAACACCTACACCGATGCGATTGGTAGTTGTATCAGAGCATGCCTGAGGATCGCTCGTAATCCTGTACATGTGTAAATGACTTAATCGCGTTGGTGTGGAGTTTGCCACTTATTCGTCATTATTCCAATTAATTAATGACAAGCTGACTCCTTGATCCTGAGCTGTTCCCAGTTGATGCAAGTGGTGGTTGTTCGCGTTCCACCGTTGTTCCTTGCCCTTTCACATATTACGATAGTAGACCATTCCGGATATTCCCTTCTATCTCATCCTTCAGGTGTCTACAATCATTCATGCTATGACCATTCAACTCGTGGAATAAGAAATACTTGTCTGATCTTCTCTCATTGCTGGTCGGATCCCTCCCCATTGGCTTTCGATAAGGAATCTGCCCCTTGGTATCCTGGTAGATTCGCTCCAAAGTCTCATTCAACTCCGTATAAGAGATGAATCTTGGTTCCTTTCGTGGTCCGTTGGTCCATCACCATTATCCTTGGCCTTCCGTTTCCCTTTATCAGTTCCTAAATCTTTTTCAGGAGAATTTCCACCCTTGACTGCATAAACATCAACACCTTCTCCTTCATCTCTTTCAGCATTTGCATCCTCTAGTAGTAAAAATCATTCAGCCTCATGATAAAATTCTCCTAGATCCATTAGGGGATCCCTTGTCAATGAATTCTTGAATTCTGTGCCATCAACTATGCCAGATACAGTTGCCATCAAAACTATGGATGGATCTGGTCGATTCATCAACGCTGCCGCTGCATTGAATCGCGTCAGAAAGCTCCTTAAAAGTTCCCCTGTTCTTTGCTTTAGTGTTGCTAAACTCATCACATTCTTGGGTCTCAACATGTGAACTTTGAATTGCCTCATAAACTTCTCAGCCAAACCGATCCATGTTCCAATGGAGTCACTCTCCAGTTTCCTAAACCATAGCGCTGCAATGTCTGTCAAATACAACGAGAAGCACCGGGCCATGACCTCCTCCGATGCCCCTAGTACTTCCATATGTCTCATATATCTTTTCAGACGAACGAATGGATCTGTCCTTCCATCATATGTCTCCAATGTTGGTAGCTTGAATTCTGATGGATTCCTAGCCTGCCTAACAGCGGGAGCGAAGGGACTCCTGTTAACATCTTTCAAATCTCTATTCACCAGTCCGCCTCTCATGGTCCGTCTGACCATCTCCACCAATCCATCACTGTTGCAAAACCGTAGTCCTTGTTTGTTACCTTCGGTCTGCCCTCCGATTTCATGAGGGAATCCTGGAATTTGTTCTTTTGGACGGGCATCCATTCCTCCATCAATGCCGTGTTGAACAGCTCCACTTGCTGAGGTTGGATCAACACGCTCCTGGGGAATTCCCCTAACTCTGGGGCCGTTCTTGATGGTCATGTTCTGTTCTAGATTCTGATTGCTCCATGCTCCTGACTCCTATCTCTAGCATCTCCTGCAGCTGCGTTAGGCTGATTCTACACTCTAGTTTGTCCAGTTTGTCGAAGCAAATTCTGCATCATCTCCTCTTGTCTTTTTAGAAGCTCTTCATGCATAGCTCCCTTCATCATTTCTATCTCATCTCTGGTGATGAAGGCTGAGGCCACATTTGCTCCTATGGAAGCCTCCTGACTCCCTTCATGTTGACTCTTTTCAGTCCTCTGTCTTCTTGCCGATTGCCTTGCCATTGTTTTCCAGATCCAAGTCTTCAAGCTTTCAAGTCTGAAATCCAAGCTTTATAATCCCTAAGTTCAACTCTCAATCAAAGCACCAAAATGTTTGCGCCAAAATTGGTCACAAACACCCAATTACTGATGAAAGCACCAATACACAATCACAGATCTCTGATGACAAGTATGCAGGGAACAGAAATGAAGATCGCTCAGAAAATTAATAGGAAAGCAGTAAAGAACACAGAGTTTATAGTGGTTCGGCTATTCGACCTACGTCCACTTTGAAGTTGATCACTTTATTGGAGTTTGCTTGCTGATTACAATGAGTTACAACAGATTACAACAATGGAGTTCGAGTGCAATAATGATTCCAGTAGAGTCCGGACGCAGAAGAGCCCAAAGATCACCTTTTTGAAGCCTTTGGGATGCTATTCATAGACGTAGGCTGCAAATATCTCGCTTAGATCTTGGGAGACTTCTTATGGCATGTGTGTGGGCCCATGCTATCGATCCCGAGTGATTTTGACTCGATCTATAATCGATATGAACGAATTTCGTATTGATCAAGATCTTGTCCAATCGAGTAAGATCTTGTCCAATCGAGTCGAGATCGATCATGGATATTCTTTAGGTTGTGCGTAAGCTCCTCTGAAATTTTCATAGCATTTGGACTTGTGGATAATGAGATATGATCGATACAAATTGGGCTCTCCAGCATGGATTCGAGTTCGTATCGATACCTTCGCCTCCATCTCCTTCGTGTCGATCAAAGGCACATGCCTACATGTTGACGTAGAGCGACAAACTGGGGTGGATCCATATTTTTTGCCGCATTGACCGATCCTTCATCCTTGAAAACCTCATTCATATCCATCTGTAATGCTTCCTTCGCATCCATCCATTTCAGCCCTTATTCGCATCGATCATTATCGGTGTACTTCGTATCGATCGTTGTAGATACAATCGACATGAAGTGACTTCGTTTGGGGATTTTTTGATGGATACAAACATGGATTATGATGGATACAAAGGCTCTCAGATGCTATTGATTCGAACAACCATGAGTTTGATGGATACGAATGAGGCATGTTGGGCAGATGAATACGGACCAACCTTACCTATGATCGATACGAACTAGGTCGGTCCTCGATGGATACGAAGTAGCAAGGACACAAAGTAGGCTGATGGATTCAAACTTGGTAGACACGAACATTGGGCTTAAGGCCACAGGCCAAACCGGCTATCTCCCTGACTCGAAGCAAATCATCCCATGACTCGAAGAAAACGGCGTATCAACTCGAAGTAATGTACTGTCAAGCTATTTTATCAAAAAACTCGAAGTTAGCTGTCCTTCGACTCAAAGAAAATAAAAAATAACTCGAAGCTGACTCCAAACAACTTGAAACAACTCAAACTTTGTCGAAATCATACTCAATGCGTCTTGTAACATTTGTTTATCGAATATGCAATATTTTAGCTTTGTTATCATGCTTGTTACTCGTGAAACTCAATTTCGACCTTTACGCAATTGATTGGGTTAAATCTACCTGCGCGTGGCCTTGTCCAACAACGGGTTAACATTCTCCAATAGTGGTCTTACTTAGTGGTTGGTCAAATTTGGTTCAAGATTCAATGTTCCGTGACTAATAGACATAATAGTTTTTATTTTGTTTCTTATTTTTATATTTTGTATCCATGATGTAACATTCCTGAAAATTCATTAAGTTTAATTTGGCAATTAAATTAATTTTTGGAAAATAAATTGTGAATTAATTAGAAAATTTTCTAGAATAAACAAATAATTTTGATTATAAATGGAAATTTATATTAGAAATTTAGGGATAAGTGATTATATAACAAGCCTTGGATTTCAAAATAAAATGCATGAAAAAATAAAAATAGAATTTAAAAGCTTGAGATTAATAAAATGATAGTAATAGTTGTTTTTTTAATTTAATTTTATTTGGAAGATATATTAATTTTCATAATATTATTTTTAAGTTAAATTTTCATACATAAATAAGTGTGACTATTTGTTAATATGAAATTTAAAATTTAAAATCCATTCTTTCCTTTTTATAAAGTGTACAAATTGATTAAAAAAATGTATGAATGTAAATTGTGTAAATATAAATTTTTAAATAAATGTATGAACTAAATTAAAGATTGAGTGTGAAAATAATAAAAAGATTGTGATATATATGTTAATAAATGTTTATAAAATAAATATGATATAGAAAAAACATTCTTTTGTCTTTAAAAAAATTAAAGGTAAACATATACAAACATGCACATGTGAGGATGGAGTAGAGCAATCACCAAAATCTAAAGCTTAAGATTGTTTTTAACAAGTGGCATTCATTTTATTTAATTAAATAAAAAAAAATTGCAAAGAAACTTTTGTGTTCCCCATATGCAATTATAATAACATCTCACCAAATCTGAAACTACAGTAACAAAAGATTTTGTATCTCAAATCTCAACACATATGTAAGAGAAGGAAACTAATTCTCAGTTCATATTTTTAAAATCTGAGAAATCAATTCGAAAAACAAAGCACATCCTCACAAAGAATATCAAGTAAAACAAATACAAGGTCAAAGAACAGAAATTCAAAACAGTTTCAAAGCCTGGGGAAAACATTCAAGCTCAGGCAAACAAACTCAAGCAATCAAAGCAAAGTTTAAATCAAAGTTTCAAGACTTCAATCTGGAAAACCGAATTCTGGGAAATCAACCTGAAGTTAAAGCAATAAAGAAAATGGATGCTACAGTTTTTGGCCAGAGCAGTGCAAGCTCTTTGGAAAATAAATAAAGGCAAGTGAAATTTCTTCTTTTTTTTAAGGAAAATTTGAATTTTATGTTGATAATCAGTAAATAAAACAAACATTTAAAACAACCTTATTTAACAGTTGCAGGAAGAAACAAGTTCAAGGCGAATTTTATTCCTATTTTTGAGTTGCAGAGAAAAAAAAAGTAAAGTAAACTTCTCTGTCATTCAACTGTAAGTAAAATGTATAAAAGACTACTGTTATTAATAACTTAAGTATGTGAACGTGACAGAGTATAAGCAAAGATATCCATTTGTAACTTGCAGATCTAAGCTTCAAAAGATTAAAAAAAAAGTGTGTACAGGCTCAAACCTTTCTCTGTCCTCTGTCTTTCTTCATCAATCTCAGGTGAGCAAACCATATTTTTTTTTAAAAACCCGATCTGCTTGATTTCTTGAAGATTGAAATTTTATTTTAAATGATGAGTTAGATATTGTTGTATGATTGTGTTAAATTGCTTGCATGTATATGAAGAAGAAGTGGATGCATGCCTGTGTTAAGCATGAAAACTCTCTGTTTAACCTTTACAGGTTACCAATTGATCAAGAAAATTCATATCTTCATATATAGATCATTTCAAACTACGATTGCAGAAAGGAAATTGTTTATAACAATGTGAAGCTATTTCTACAAACAATGTTATATAAAAATATTAAGTAAATAATTTGAAAGTAATAATTTACAGTAAAATTATCATATATCAAAAAAAAAATATCAACCCTTTAAATTTTGCAATCTGATTACATAACTAGATTTGTATCATGAAGCAATGATTTTTGGTGAAGGTTTCAAAATTTTTAATCAAGTAATGGTTGAGAATTTCCAAGATGAACGGAAATGACATTCTTGTCAAATTCTAGTGATTGGCGCAGAGTTGATCAACGAGATTGCTGTTGAGGGAAGCTTGAGTGCTGTAGATCACTAGAAAAATAACAGTGACATTTATCAATGATCAAGTGGGTTGTACGGCATGATTCTAGGGTTTTAGTCCCAGTTTTGTTAACAGGGTTTAATGAGGAAATTTCGTCATCGTTAGTGGATTGTAGCCTATCGCATGAGGGGGAAAGGAGAGAGGGGAGACTAACGTTGCTATGGCCAGGGCGGTGTGGTTCCAGGCAGTCGGAATTGTTGTTGGCAAGGCGGATTTGTGGCTCGAGTTTGTTTTCCAGGTGAGTTGAATAACTCAATTTTGATTATGTTCGTTTTGGTCAAGCTGGGTGGATCGGAGGGCTTGGGCAGGGCATCAGCGACTTGTTGAGGAGATCGGCGATGGTCAGAGCAACTCCGACCATCTGTGCACGTGCACGTGCATAATTGGGATAGCGCTGTTTGTTTTGGAGGGGATGAGGTGGAAGCTCGGGGTTTGTCTCGAATAGTTGAAGGATCGGACTCGAAGTTCTGGGCTCGTGTACTCGTGCGTGTTGACAGGAAAAGAAAAAGAAAAGAGAAGAAGAAGAAGGGGGGGCGTTGCTCGGTTTTACAGCTCGATGTTGATCAGTTTCTGTTCGAAGCGAATACTAGTGTGGCTCGGGGAGCAAGTGAAATTGCTCGGGTAAGAAAATTCGAAATGGTTCAGGAGTAATTTAAACAAGCTTGGGTTAACATAAATTATATGTTGGGTTTGGTAAAACTGTTATCGAATTTTAAAGCCTAAAGGAAAACGACGTTTTCAAGTTTTTTTTTTAAAATGCAACAGTTCTTTAGTTACAAAAATAAAATTTTCTTTTAACTTAACAAAATTTCAAAACATATTTAAAACTAAACCAGTTTCTAAAGGAAAATTAATGAAGTTTCAAATTTTAAAACAAGTTCAAAGCTTTAAATGTTTAAGTAAATATTTTGAAAACGTTTTGTTTTCTAGTTAATCATTTATTGGGTTGGTTGTCTAAATTAAAACCTTTGAGTATTTTCAAAAGTGATTTAGGGAGTAATTAACTAATTAATTAGTTAAAGGTGATGATTAATTAAGGGCAAATTTATCTATGATTAAAAGATAATTATTTAAAGGTGATTAATCGAGGATTAATTAATTTTTGTGATTAAGTGAGGAATAATTATTTTGAGTAAAATTATTAAGGGTAATTATTTACTTGATAAACTTAGGGATAATTACTTTGCGTGGTTATTAATGTAAACGATTAGAGATAATCAATTACTAATTAAGAATAAGTTATTAAAGTTTGGTTTATATAGGGCTATTGAATTGATGTGACTTAAGTAGAATAACTTATGGTTAATTAATTAATGAAGAGTAGATGATTAAAGATTAAGGATTGATTTATCAAATATTAAGGGTTAATTACCTTAAAGCGTAATTAATTAATGTGGTTAATTAATTAAGATAATTAAATTAAGAATAACTAATTAAGGATAATTAACCTAAAGTGATTAGAAAATCATTATTAATTAAGGAGTAATTAGTTTTTGTAATTAATTAAGGAATAATAAATCTATTAATTAATAAATTAGGGATAATCAATTATAATTAAGATTTAATTAATAATTCAGGATATATTAATTAAAGTAATTAATTTAATGTTGATAAATAAAAGTAATTAAGGTTTAATTAATTACAATTAAGGGTTAATTAATTAAGGTAATTAATTAAAGAAATGATTAATGAAAGTGATTAAGACTTAATCAAATGTAATTAATGATAATTAATCATTGATTTAAGATCACTAATGAAGGTAATTATGTGAGTAATAAATCTATAACCACACGATTTATTCACCTTAATCAAAGGTGTTTGATTGTTATTGAATGCTATGTGATGGATCGATATATTTGATATGTGATGTGATGCTATGTGATGATTTGTGCTGAGCTGTTACATCTGTGATGTATATATTGATATGCAAACCCTTGACCTGTAGAACGACATTTGAATTTCGATGCGACAGGGAGTCGGATTCCAGTTGGTTATCCGAAACCCACATCGAATCATAATAGTGAATTTCTGTGATTGATAAATTTACTTTATCTATGAATCCGTGGATGAAGATAAGCGTTATGAGTTATACCGCTTATCGATATTGACATGATTGATGTTGTGCACTATTGTGTAAAACCCCTGGACCACACTATACACACACAAATATGGATGGCACGTGGAATTGGATTAAGTCACGGATTTTTGAAATAATCTAAAAATTTAATTTTTGAATTCAAAATAGTTTTGGAACTAGAATTGAAAAGCTTTTGCAAAATGAATTTCAAAAATAAAAGTTATTTTAAATAACTTGATTGAGTTTTGAAATTTAAATAATTGGATTTAAATTTGGATTCAATATTTGAAATTGAATTCTATAATTTGGGAACTAGGGTTTAAAAAGTTATTCAACTTATAAATGGGTTTTATAAGGGTTTTTTAAACCATTTAAACGTGTTGTTTGGGGCTTTAAATTTAACCCAAAGATTTTAACTTGTATAAATGTAATCGGATTTTTCCGAAACGAAAACTATTTGTTTTCAAATGATTGAAGCTTTCACATAAGAATGAATTTCCAATTTGTGTTAAAGGATTTCAAGTCTAAAAATGAAAATAGTTTTCAAGTTATAGATAAATCTTTGAAAACATGTTTTGAAAGCTATAAATTTAATCTTTAGTTTAAAGATTTAAGGAATAAATCCAATTGAAATGGGAATTGTTTTGGAAATCTATGAATGGATCTTGTGAAACTGGGTGAAACTTTGTGAAATAAATCTTTTTATTTAAAGATTTAAAATGGTAATTTGTTTAACCATTTGAAAGAAAAACTTTGGATTTTCAAGTTGTGACTTAACTGAAATCCCATATCCATATGTTTTAAACTATTGCGCTCATTATTCGGTTTAGCCGGGAGAGGACCTTGTGTCATATAACCCATTCCGAATAATGATACGACGTTATGGATTGCATTTGAAGACCGGTGTTGAAGACCGGGTGTCTTCGAGAACGATAGGATAACCTGTCGATTGACTCTGCACTGAGTTGCTCCGGTATAGAGTTTTCTCTTAGTGATGGGAAGTCCGATCGGAATTGTGGATACTCGGATTTGCAAGGGTTTCTTCGGAAGTGCCTTCGGTTCTGTTCGAACCCGGAACAGACTTGTATGGTTGTATGTCCGACATTACACTTTGAGATATTAAACTGATCTCTATCAAATACATTTCTGCTTGGTGGCGGAGAATTTATTCTCTTAGCTTAACACCCTTCTCTGAGACGTACGAGCTTAGAGGTTATGTAGTTGATATTTATCAGTGATATATTCCCAATTTGGTAGTGTGGCATGCTAAGTGCTGCTGTGTGTTGATGATCATTTGTGATCAAAGCATGGCTTTTGTATAAAGCGTAGCTTTGTGGACGAGACTGCATCAGGACCTCACACCCCGGAAATGGTCGAAACAGGAAAGATGCGGCAAGGTTATGAGGGTCGCGCCCTTTAGGGTTTGTCATTCCCTTCTGGTAAAGGGTGGTATCATGGTATGGAGCCCAAATACTTACTCATGTGGATACTGCAGATCTATTACTTTGTGATACTTTGTGGTTGTTGGTGTCGAGCGCTCGGATAAAGGTCCCAAAGGACCGGGGAATGGCACGCTCGTGTAGTAGTTACCTAGTTACAGAGGTAACCCGGCCTTGTGTTGGCAGAGATCTAACAGTAACGTTAGGTTCTCGGGACGTCCCGCCAGAGGCGATCCCATTGACAGTAGGAAGTTCCTTAGCCTGACCATTTGTTGGAAATCCATTCATCCAATACGTGCCTTGTACGGTTTTAGTTGTAGAACCTGCCATTTACTTATGGTGGTCACCACTGTTTAGATGGTAGTTATAGTAGGCATAGTTCGGAATGTCTATGCTGGCTAGGATTTATATTATACTTTCGAAATGATTTTCTACACTTTTCACTTATTATAATAATATCAAAGAACTTTCTCGTATCAAGCATATTTGACTATCATAAGGGGAAATCTCCTCCAGTTCTGCGTTTGCATTGTGTGTGTGGCGGGAGGCCTTATGGTAGTTTCATTTTCTAAAAAGCATTGCGGTTTTATTTTTAATTCTCTTGTTGTTTGTTTTAAAGACCAATTGCTTTTGTTTGCTCATACCAGTCTCATGACTGACCTGGAGTTTATTGTTCCTTTCCTAAACTCTGGGTTCCCACTATTTTCCCACACGGGCAGTCTAGAGTTGGGTTTTCAGATAATCAATAGTAGGTGTAGATTCGATAGCTTTCAGCCTAGGATGTGGCAATCCTTTGCACACCAGTCTTGCTCTCTTAGTGAATGTTATTTGGAGTTCGAGCTATTTCTGGATTGGTGTCTTGAAGATGGAGTTCTTTCTTTAAAGACTATTGGAGTTGTTGTTCCGCTGCTGTGTTATCTTTTCTTCCCGCTGCTATTATCTTGTATCATACCTCTGATGTATATTAATATTCATTGTATCATTCATGTTGTATCTGAGATTGTATCAACATTGTATATTGATATATGCTATTATGTTTCTTCCGCTGTGTTTTACTTAATGTGTTATAAGCTCCGGCGAACCAGGTTCGACGTTTGGATCTGCGGCATTTGAATACGAGTGTCGTATTCGGTGTCGATTTTCGAAGGTCGAGTCAGGGTCGTTACAGAGTGGTATCAGAGCTTTGGTTAAACTTTAACTCAGGAGTATAACACATTAAGTAGCTCATTAGAGATAGGGTGAAGTATACCCTAGAATGAGTATAATCCCTAGGATATCTGTTCGAATGCCTCAGTAAATTCTCTTACTATCCACTGATAAGTGAGTATGAGTGCGAGAAGAGGACGAGATAGGGAGGGGACGTACCAGTGTAAATGGTCAATACCCTACAATAGCGGAAACAACTTTCCTCTATCAATCTCCTTTGATTCGATTCTAAATTCTTTTGATTGCTTCATGACAACTCCAGAAAGAAGCTTTGGTGTGATGGTGGCCCTACGAATCGTCGTAGAAAATCCTTACTTCGTATCTTCATCGATTTCTTATCAGCTTTTTGTCTTAAACCCTTGATGAATTTGAATTTGAAATTTGAAATTGAAAATTTTAAATAAATTGAAATAAATTGGTTAACTTAAATATAAAGTTAAATTTGAATTGTATCAATAAAACGATATCGATTAAAACCAAATTCTATCGTAATTTCTTGTGTATATCAAAGTCGAAGAGGTACAAATTGGTATATACTTTGGGATATTCCGACCCGAATTGGAATCCCTATCTAGTATTTGAGGAATTGTTGAAAATTAAATCCATCTATCTTTTCTTTGGGATCCGATATGTTCTACGAACGATTAGTTATCCCTTCGAACTAATCAATGTCGTTGCATATTCATAGACCGGTGGACCCGAATAATTTTGTGTAATATTGTATGAGTTTGTTCTCATATTGTTGATATTCTGATTTGGGAAACCAAATGCAGAATAAATATCTCGATTCTGATCTGATCAATTATTTCTTTATCTATTATCTTTTCTTTCTCGTCTTCCTTGCAATTTCGAGGATGAAATTCTTTTAAGGGGGGAAATCTGTAACATTCCTGAAAATTCATTAAGTTTAATTTGGCAATTAAATTAATTTTTGGAAAATAAATTGTGAATTAATTAGAAAATTTTCTAGAATAAACAAATAATTTTGATTATAAATGGAAATTTATATTAGAAATTTAGGGATAAGTGATTATATAACAAGCCTTGGATTTCAAAATAAAATGTATGAAAAAATAAAAATAGAATTTAAAAGCTTGAGATTAATAAAATGATAGTAATAGTTGTTTTTTTTAATTTTATTTTATTTGGAAGATGTATTAATTTTCATAATATTATTTTTAAGTTAAATTTACATACATAACTAAGTGTGACTATTTGTTAATATGAAATTTAAAATTTTAAATCCATTCTTTCCTTTTTATAAAGTGTACAAATTAATAAATAAAAATGTATGAATGTAAATTGTGTAAATATAAATTTTTAAATAAATGTATGAACTAAATTAAAGATTGAGTGTGAAAATAATAAAAAGATTGTGATATATATATGTTAATAAATGTTTATAAAATAAATATGATATAAAAAAAAAGAAACATTCTTTTGTCTTTAAAAAAATCAAAGGTAAACATATACAAACATGCATATGTGAGGATGGAGTAGAGCAATCACCAAAATCTAAAGCTTAAGATTGTTTTTAACAAGTGGCGTTCATTTTATTTAATTAAATAAAAAAAAATTGCAAAGAAACTTTTGAGTTCCCCATATGCAATTATAATAACATCTCACCAAATCTGAAACTACAGTAACAAAAGATTTTGTATCTCAAATCTCAACACATATGTAAGAGAAGGAAACTAATTCTCAGTTCATAATTTTTAAAATCTGTGAAATCAATTCGAAAAACAAAGCACATCCTCACAAAGAATATCAAGTAAAACAAATACAAGGTCAAAGAACAGAAATTCAAAACAGTTTCAAAGCCTGGGGAAAACATTCAATCTCAGGCAAACAAACTCAAGCAATCAAAGCAAAGTTTAAATCAAAGTTTCAAGACTTCAATCTGGAAAACCAAATTCTGGGAAATCAACCTGAAGTTAAAGCAATAAAGAAAATGGATGCTACAGTTTTTGGCCAGAGCAGTGCAAGCTCTCTGGAAAATAAATAAAGGCAAGTGAAATTTCTTCTTTTTTTTAAGGAAAATTTGAATTTTATGTTGATAATCAGTAAATAAAACAAACATTTAAAACAACCTTATTTAACAGTTGCAGGAAGAAAAAAGTTCAAGGCGAATTTTATTCCTGTTTTTGAGTTGCAGAGAAAAAAAAAGTAAAGTAAACTTCTCTGTCATTCAACTGTAAGTAAAATGTATAAAAGACTACTGTTATTAATAACTTAAGTATGTGAACGTGACAGAGTATAAGCAAAGATATCCATTTGTAACTTGCAGATCTAAGCTTCAAAAGATTAAAAAAAAAAGTGTGTACAGGCTCAAACCTTTCTCTGTCCTCTGTCTTTCTTCATCAATCTCAGGTGAGCAAACCATATTTTTTTTAAAAACCCGATCTGCTTGATTTCTTGAAGATTGAAATTTTATTTTAAATGATGAGTTAGATATTGTTGTATGATTGTGTTAAATTGCTTGCATGTATATGAAGAAGAAGTGGATGCATGCCTGTGTTAAGCATGAAAACTCTCTGTTTAACCTTTACAGGTTACCAATTGATCAAGAAAATTCATATCTTCATATATAGATCATTTCAAACTACGATTGCAGAAAGGAAATTGTTTATAACAATGTGAAGCTATTTCTACAAATAATGTTATGTAAAAATATTAAGTAAATAATTTGAAAGTAATAATTTACAGTAAAATTATCATATATCAAAAAAAAAAAATCAACCCTTTAAATTTTGCAATCTGATTACATAATTAGATTTGTATCATGAAGCAATGATTTTTGGTGAAGGTTTCAAAATTTTTAATCAAGTAATGGTTGAGAATTTCCAAGATGAACGGAAATGACATTCTTGTCAAATTCCAGTGATTGGCGCAGAGTTGATCAACGAGATTGCTGTTGAGGGAAGCTTGAGTGCTGTAGATCACTAGAAAAATAACAGTGACATTTATCAATGATCAGTGGGTTGTACGGCATGATTCTAGGGTTTTAGTCCCAGTTTTGTTAACAGGGTTTAATGAGGAAATTTCGTCATCGTTAGTGGATTGTAGCCTATCGCATGAGGGGGAAAGGAGAGAGGGGAGACTAACGTTGCTATGGCCAGGGCGGTGTGGTTCCAGGCAGTCGGAATTGTTGTTGGCAAGGCGGATTTGTGGCTCGAGTTTGTTTTCCAGGTGAGTTGAATAACTCAATTTTGATTATGTTCGTTTTGGTCAAGCTGGGTGGATCGGAGGGCTTGGGCAGGGCATCAGCGACTTGCTGAGGAGATCGGCGATGGTCAAAGCAACTCCGACCATCTGTGCACGTGCACGTGCATAATTGGGATAGCGCTGTTTGTTTTGGAGGGGATGAGGTGGAAGCTCGGGGTTTGTCTCGAATCGTTGAAGGATCGGACTCGAAGTTCTGGGCTCGTGTACTCGTGCGTGTTGACAGGAAAAGAAAAAGAAAAGAGAAGAAGAAGAAGGGGGGCGTTGCTCGGTTTTACAGCTCGATGTTGATCAGTTTCTGTTCGAAGCGAATACTAGTGTGGCTCGGGAAGCAAGTGAAATTGCTCGGGTAAGAAAATTCGAAATGGTTCAGGAGTAATTTAAACAAGCTTGGGTTAACATAAATTATATATTGGGTTTGGTAAAACTGTTATCGAATTTTAAAGCCTAAAGGAAAACGACGTTTTCAAGTTTTTTTTTAAAATGCAACAGTTCTTTAGTTACAAAAATAAAATTTTCTTTTAACTTAACAAAATTTCAAAACATATTTAAAACTAAACCAGTTTCTAAAGGAAAATTAATGAAGTTTCAAATTTTAAAACAAGTTCAAAGTTTTAAATGTTTAAGTAAATATTTTGAAAACGTTTTGTTTTCTAGTTAACCATTTATTGGGTTGATTGTCTAAATTAAAACCTTTGAGTATTTTCAAAAGTGATTTAGGGAGTAATTAACTAATTAATTAGTTAAAGGTGATGATTAATTAAGGGCAAATTTATCTATGATTAAAAGATAATTATTTAAAGGTGATTAATCGAGGATTAATTAATTTTTGTGATTAAGTGAGGAATAATTATTTTGAGTAAAATTATTAAGGGTAATTATTTACTTGATAAACTTAGGGATAATTACTTTGCGTGGTTATTAATGTAAACGATTAGAGATAATCAATTACTAATTAAGACTAAGTTATTAAAGTTTGGTTTATATAGGGCTATTGAATTGATGTGACTTAAGTAGAATAACTTATGGTTAATTAATTAATGAAGAGTAGATGATTAAAGATTAAGGATTGATTTATCAAATATTAAGGGTTAATTACCTTAAAGCGTAATTAATTAATGTGGTTAATTAATTAAGATAATTAAATTAAGAATAACTAATTAAGGATAATTAACCTAAAGTGATTAGAAAATCATTATTAATTAAGGAGTAATTAGTTTTTGTAATTAATTAAGGAATAATAAATCTATTAATTAATAAATTAGGGATAATCAATTATAATTAAGATTTAATTAATAATTCAGGATATATTAATTAAAGTAATTAATTAAAGGTTGATAAATAAATGTAATTAAGGTTTAATTAATTACAATTAAGGGTTAATTAATTAAGGTAATTAATTAAAGAAATGATTAATGAAAGTGATTAAGACTTAATCAAATGTAATTAATGATAATTAATCATTGATTTAAGATCACTAATGAAGGTAATTATGTGAGTAATAAATCTATAACCACACGATTTATTCACCTTAATCAAAGGTGTTTGATGGTTATTGAATGCTATGTGATGGATTGATATATTTGATATGTGATGTGATGCTATGTGATGCTTTGTGCTGAGCTGTTACATCTGTGATGTATATATTGATATGCAAACCCTTGACCTGTAGAACGACATTTGAATTTCGATGCGACAGGGAGTCAGATTCCAGTTGGTTATCCGAAACCCACATCGAATCATAATAGTGAATTTCTGTGATTGATAAATTTATTTATCTATGAATCTGTGGATGAAGATAAGCGTTATGAGTTATACTGCTTATCGATATTGACACGATTGATGTTGTGCACTATTGTGTAAAACCCCTGGACCACACTATACACACACAAATATGGATGGCACGTGAAAATGGATTAAGTCACGGATTTTTGAAATAATCTAAAAATTGAATTTTTGAATCCAAAATAGTTTTGGAACTAGAATTGAAAAGCTTTTGCAAAATGAATTTCAAAAATAAAAGTTATTTTAAATAACTTGATTGAGTTTTGAAATTTAAATAATTGGATTTAAATTTGGATTCAATATTTGAAATTGAATTCTATAATTTGGGAACTAGGGTTTAAAAAGTTATTCAACTTATAAATGGGTTTTATAAGGGTTTTTTAAACCATTTAAACCTGTTGTTTAGGGCTTTAAATTTAACCCAAAGATTTTAACTTGTATAAATGAAATCGGATTTTTCCGAAACGAAAACTATTTGTTTTCAAATGATTGAAGCTTTCACATAAGAATGAATTTCCAATTTGTGTTAAAGGATTTCAAGTCTAAAAATGAGAATAGTTTTCAAGTTATAGATAAATCTTTGGAAACATGTTTTGAAAGCTATAAATTTAATCTTTAGTTTAAAGATTTAAGGAATAAATCCAATTGAAATGGGAATTGTTCTGGAAATCTATGAATGGATCTTATGAAACTGGGTGAAACTTTGTGAAATAAATCTTTTTATTTAAAGATTTAAAATGGTAATTTGTTTAACCATTTGAAAGAAAAACTTTGGATTTTCAAGTTGTGACTTAACTGAAATCCCATATCCATATGTTTTAAACTATTGCGCTCATTATTCGGTTTAGCCGGGAGAGGACCTTGTGTCATATAACCCATTCCGAATAATGATACGGCGTTATGGATTGCATTTGAAGACCGGTGTTGAAGACCGGGTGTCTTCGAGAACGATAGGATAACCTGTCGATTGACTCTGCATTGAGTTGCTCCGGTATAGAGTTTTCTCTTAGTGATGGGAAGTCCGATCGGAATTGTGGATACCCGGATTTGCAAGGGCTTCTTCGGAAGTGCCTTCGGTTCTGTTCGAACCCGGAACAGACTTGTATGGTTGTATGTCCGACATTACACTTTGAGATATTAAACTGATCTCTATCAAATACATTTCTGCTTGGTGGCGGAGAATTTATTCTCTTAGCTTAACACCCTTCTCTGAGACGTACGAGCTTAGAGTTTATCTAGTTGATATTTATCAGTGATATATTCCCAATTTGGTAGTGTGGCATGCTAAGTGCTGCTGTGTGTTGATGATCATTTGTTGATCATTTGTGATCAAAGCATGGCTTTTATATAAAGCGTAGCTTTGTGGACGAGACTGCATCAGGACCTCACACCCCGGAAATGGTCGAAACAGGAAAGATGCGGCAAGGTTATGAGGGTCGCGCCCTTTAGGGTTTGTCATTCCCTTCTGGTAAAGGGTGGTGTCATGGTATGGAGCCCAGATACTTACTCATGTGGATACTGCAGATCTATTACTTTGTGATACTTTGTGGTTGTTAGTGTCGAGCGCTCGGATAAAGGTCCCAAAGGACCGGGGAATGGCACGCTCGTGTAGTAGTTACCTAGTTACAGAGGTAACCCGGCCTTGTGTTGGCAGAGATCTAACCGTAACGTTAGGTTCTCGGGACGTCCCGCCAGAGGCCATCCCATTGACAGTAGGAAGTTCCTTAGCCTGACCATTTGTTGGAAATCCATTCATCCAATACGTGCCTTGTACGGTTTTAGTTGTAGAACCTGCCATTTACTTATGGTGGTCACCACTGTTTAGATGGTAGCTATAGTAGGCATAGTTCGGAATGTCTATGCTGGCTAGGATTTATATTATACTTTCGAAATGATTTTCTACACTTTTCACTTATTATAATAATATCAAAGAACTTTCTCGTATCAAGCATATTTGACTATCATAAGGAGAAATCTCCTCCAATTCTGCGTTTGCATTGTGTGTGTGGCGGGAGGCCTTATGGTAGTTTCATTTTCTAAAAAGCATTGCGGTTTTATTTTAAATTCTCTTGTTGTTTGTTTTAAAGACCAATTGCTTTTGTTTGCTCATACCAGTCCCATGACTGACCTGGAGTTTATTGTTCCTTTCCTAAACTCTGGGTGCCCACTATTTTCCCACACGGGCAGTCTAGAGTTGGGTTTTCAGATAATCAATAGTAGGTGTAGATTCGATAGCTTTCAGCCTAGGATGTGGCAATCCTTTGCACACCAGTCTTGCTCTCTTAGTGAATGTTATTGGGAGTTCGAGCTATTTCTGGATTGGTGTCTTGAAGATGGAGTTCTTTCTTTAAAGACTATTGGAGTTGTTGTTCCGCTGCTGTGTTATCTTTTCTTCCCGCTGCTATTATCTTGTATCATACCTCTGATGTATATTGATATTCATTGTATCATTCATGTTGTATCTGAGATTGTATCAACGTTGTATATTGATATATGCTATTCTGTTTCTTCCGCTGTGTTTTACTTAATGTGTTATAAGCTCCGGCGAACCAGGTTCGACGTTTGGATCTGCGGCATTTGAATACGAGTGTCGTATTCGGTGTCGATTTTCGAAGGTCGAGTCAGGGTCGTTACACATGATCTAAAATTAATCAGCTTGCACTTCAACCAAAGTAACACACACATGCATATATACATCTGTAATTATCAATTCATAGATCAATTCATAAATATATGCTTACGTTTACAAGTATCACAAGTATGGATATGGTCATGGGATATGGTCACATTCGCATCCGAAATTATTTACCCAATTTTAATCAAAATTATAGTTAATTTTTCATGTATTTTAGAAGATAAAATAGTTGTCATACTATTTTATATAAAAAAATTAATACGTCTATAAAGATCAATATTTGCTGCTTAAAATTATTTTTCTTAGCATATTTTTTTATTTTATTTTTAGTACTAAAATTGATTTATATTGAATCAGAATTCTCTATTTATTTGTTTAGATTTATTAGTTGTGAACTGGTCGAAGAAAATCCTATAAATATCTGATCTGTCTGCATTCCTGGATATGGATATTTGATATCCAAAAATGATTTTGGTTACGAATATAGATATGACACTACCTAAATTTATATCCGATCATTTACAGGGCTATTTCGATGGCTTCCACTTAAAGAAGGAAATCTCCACCATTCGTTAGTAATCAAATTAAATACTGCTATTAATAATACTTACCCTATATAGTGTTTAAGCCAAGTGGAAATTTCCTACATTATATATTTCAAAACTGAATAATATATCAAACTCTAAACAAAACTAGACCTAACCATTAACTCCATTGAATAAAATTTCTCTCAAAATAATCCAAAAGTAGTATATTACCATAATGAGTTCATTCAAAAGAAAGATCAATCTATTAATAGCAATTATTTCATATTTCAAAATAATTACTAATTCTTATTATTTAATTTTAAATAATAATAATGATTATTATTTAATATTAAATTTTAAATTTTAATTATTATTATTCTTGTTATTCGACCTTTTGGGTTATACCTAGACCGGTTCAGCAAATTAGACTCGACGGTAGACAAAGCAAGTTACCCAAAGGGATGATTATGCAGTCTAGAGATCAAGCACATATAATGGCATAAAGCAGCGATTAAGCGAGACCAAGTGATAGACTCTCCGAAATATTATAAATATGGATTGGGATTTCTCCTTGGCAGGGGATCGTATCACTTCTCTTGGGCAGGGGATTGGATCATATTACTTCCCCATCATATCACTACCCATGAGCTAGAGATCAGTTCGTATCAGTCCAACGGTTCAACTTAACGAAAATCGATCAATATTTCCAAATAACATATGGGCGACTATGCAAACTAACTTTGGAAACATGAAATTAACTTTTGAGGTGATCTCGCCTACTCCGTGAGATTCTAGTTATGAAATTTCAGGAAGATATTCAATCGTCTTCCCCTATAAATACAACAACCATGCTCCACAATGGGGTTTTTATCTTACTGCAGCCAAGGCTTTACCATTACCACTCTTTATTCTTCTACTACTGGATCCTAGCAGACCCAAATCTCCTGTAATCAAACAATTAGTGCAAGATTAATAAAAGAACCAAGTGGACATAGGCCAAGATTGCCAAACCACTATAAAAATTTGTGTCTGGTTTACCTTTTCTGCTCTGTTTTAATTTTAATCTTCATTTGATTTCTATTAGAACTCTATTAGGTGTTATGACCAATTTTGGTGCTTTCACGGAGAACAAATTCTAAGCTTTATTGGATCTCACAATCAATTTGTGGATTCCCATATCCATGAGATGATCCAGATTTCTACCAACAAGTTTTCGTTTCTACTCAGATTTAAAGAAGATCTAGTAGGAAGCTATCTACACTGCCTTATAGGAAGGAAAATGTCATTGCTACCTCCTCACAACCTGTCGACAAAGTAGTAGAGAACACGGAGATCATTCTTTTAGATGATGGAGCATAACATGGAGTTCTTGGCATGCATGCCCCATTCTGATGTGATCACCGATGCTGATATAGAGACTGCAAAGAGTGCTCCATGAGACTCATGTAGAATCATAAAAAAAATCCAAGAAGATAAGGTCCTCGTAACCTGCCACTAACATTCCTCTCAATCTGACTCGTCATCACCTACGCTACTTCTCGAGGTACAGCTTTCTATTATCAACGTCGTACTTCCCATCATGGAACTCCCATCGTCGAGTTACAAGTGGTCGTCGTCGAAAAACATCGAAACGGTTGTCGAAAAATTCACTTAAGGGTTGACACAAAGTCAAACCCGAAGTAATCACCCATTTGACTCGAAGCAAACTTTGGAAATTCCGACCTAAAATCAAATTCGGGTAAGACCAATATTTTCTCCAAGAAAATCCCAATTTGGCTCCAAGTACCGTTCATCACCGAACCATACCCATGGTTTGTTACCGAATCCCAAGCAAACATGCAAATGACTCCAAGCACCGCTCGTCACCGACCCAACACTTCAAATTTCTATGACTCCAAGTGAACCGTGTGCTTCTCCAAGCAAATAACAAAATTTCTCGAGTCGGACTCCTAGTAAATCACCAACGATCCATTAACACCGATCTACCATTTTTTGCCCATAACTCAAGCATACAAACTCGAAACGACTTGAAATTTGAAATGTAGCCTTATGGGGCCCTCTTTTCGCTCCATACCGAGCTTACCAAGTTTGGAACAAAAATTAAGGATAGATACTGATCCCTCTAATTGGAGATCGACCCCTCCTTCATCAATGCAGCTCCCGGTTATGGAATTTGGAGCTCAACTTGAAGATAGTGCATTCTCTCTACTCCCCGTGACTAACCGAGGCACTAGGAACTAATGAACTGCCGCCAAGGAATGAATAAGGAACCGTTACTCAAAAGGTGCTCCCAAAAGCCATATAACCATGGTTATATCAAAAAAACCAAGATGAATTACCGAGCCAAGCTTCTGGGGTAGATGATGACTGTTATCCCACCTTTTGGTCAAGGCTAGAATATTAAAAAACTGGCAAGGAAGGATGGATATCAGGACTGAAGATTGATTGGAAACATGGCTGTGATCGATATCATTAAAATTTGGCCGAGCTTCGATCAGGATGGAATCGCTTGAAGGTGATGATCAAGGCTAGGCAAGGCTGCATTTCAAATTTCAGGTTAATCGGAGTTCGTATAATAGAGATATGATCGATACAAGACAAAAAGGACACACTGTTCATGTCCATCGAGGGAAGTCAAATTTCGAATCGATCATATTCGACTCTATCAATATCTGTTTAAATCGATCGGGCTCGAATCGATCTTTAGTCGTACATTCGAATCCATCGGGTCAGTATCGATCAGTATGGAACTGTGCTATTCGTATCGATATCGAGGGGCCTCATTCATACCGACCAAACATCAACAGTTCGTATCGTTTCATTAGTGCATCCCAATCTTACATCATTCGTATCGATGGCGATGGCTTTGCTCGCATCCATCGAGCGCTAACTATTCGTATCGATCGATTGCGCAACGCTTATAAATGACCGATGCGAATAGCGCCGTAGCTATCGATACATGCAGCACGAAGTGGTCGACATGAACTCAACTCTGATGTTGGATGCGAGTAAGACTCCTTCAACTCGGCACAAAAGGTGGAGCGATCCAAGAATCTCGCACCACGTCACCTCGGCACGCACGTGCCTTGATTGAGTCGAACAGGATGGATACGAATGCATGGATTCGAACTCAACAACATTATCACAATCTTGCAACGGTCATATCTCATGAACCATAGGTCCAAAAGCTACGAAATTTTCACAGGAGCTTACGTACAAGATAAAAAACATTCCTGCCAAATTTCATCTCGATTGGATCATTTTTTGATCGATACGAAATTGGTTCGTATCGATCACAGATCGAGTCGAAACTTTCCGAGATCGGTCGTGTGGGCCCACTCACGTGCCAGAAAGAGTCTTCCGAAGTTTGAGCATGATATCGGCCTCATACACCTATAAATAGCCCCCAAGAGCCTACAGAGGGGATCTTTTGGCTATTCGCCGTCCAGACTCTGCCGGATTCAATTCTACACTACATCACAACTGCTTTACTCGAATTTCTCCATTATAATCGTTGTAATCATTTATAACCAGCAAGGAAAATCAATAAAAGATTGTCTTTTGAAGTGGACGTAGGCCGGAGATAGCCGAACCACTATAAATCTCGTGTCACTGATTGTTATTTCTGAATTGCTGTACTTAGTATTTCTTAGATATGAGATTTGTGTTTGGAATATTGCTGTAACAACACGCATATTTATCGATTGTGTATTTAAATATTTTATTTAAATATTTCATCGCTCGTCGGATTTTGGTCCGAAAACCTACTTTTTGCAAACAGTCGAATTAGGATTCGAGACCCCTCCCATTGAGTTCAAAATGCCGTTTGCAACCTTTTTGAGTATAAGCTTCGATATGTTTGGAGTTAGTCGAGTTTTGCTACTTTTTCACTTTGGGTTTGAGTTTGGGTTTCAGCCCAATGTTCCACCTTAAGACTCTAACTCCACTCCCACTCTTCTTTACTTCATTTCATATTCCTAACACTTCAAGCTAAAGTAAAAATGGTGGAAGAGATTGGAAATGGAAATTCCTAAGCCCTAGCTTTCTTTGCAAATCCAACTTCTAGCTCCAAATTCAAGAGAACCCATTGGTAAGCATCTCCTTCATCTTCCCCAACTCATTTCTCTCTTTGATTTCAGAAAATTCCTAAACCTAATTTGGGAAATATTTCTCTTATAAGCTTAGAATCAAGCTTATTGAGCTGGGATTGAAGGTGGTTGATCTTCCTTTGCTTTCGAGCTTCTTCTTCATTGATTTGGGTTCAAAGGTGAGATTTTTATCTCACATCTTTGTCTATAATTATCTTCGATTGTTAGGTATGAATTCCTAACACTTATTCTTGTGCAATTGATTTTGGTTTGGATTGATTTTGTGTATATTCCAATTTTTGGTGTTTTGGTCTAATTTATGAAAATCCTATTATGGATATTTGGACATTGATATTTGAGGCGTATCGAAGAGCCGTTTAGGCTAGGTTGTCGCTCGACATAATTCCTTAGTCATCGTCGCTCGATCGATCGCTTCCGGTATCCATTTGGCCATTTTTGGCCTAGGTTCAGGGAATGCCCTGAACCCTTCATTCAGATGTCTGAAACGTAATAATCAGATGTCCGAATATTGTTCTGGGAAGATTTCTATTCCCAGATTCAGACGTCTGAATATATGATTTCAGACATCTGAATTGGTTCATTTGGAACCAGAGAGGAAATAGGCTAAAAAGTGCCAATTTCAGACGTCTGAATTCAAGGATTCAGACGTCTGAATTCTGTTTTTGGAAAATATTTATTTTCCAGATCCAGACGTCTGAATCCTTGATTTCAGACGTCTGAATCTGCACTCCTTTTGCCTATTTGCCTATTTACTTGAGAATTCCAACTTTAATCGATTCGTGTTGATTCCCTTTTGTTATTATCACTTATTATCGACTTTGATGACATTTCCTTCATGATTTTTGGGAATATCCACTTTGATGGGTTCGGTATCGATTTCTTTGGATTTTATTCACGTCTTCGAATGTGAATTTTAGTGATTGATTGTTCCTACAATCTTCTTTGTGATTTGTCACTTTAAAAATATAAAGGTTTTCTATACTAGTAGTAAATATCAAAACTCTTTCTTCTAACGATTTCAACTCTATTTTCAATAACAAAGCTCGTTTTCTCAAACTGATTTCCAATCTATTAGTATGTACAAACCTTTACCTCACTCGGATGAGAAATCTAATTAAATGGCTTAGTAAAACAAGTGGTATGAAACGCTTGCGTTTGCTTCGTCGGTTAACTCTTGGACTTGTTCGATTGAACCTTTTTGTGACAATTTTCTAGTGGAGATCTACAATTTGTTCGTAAATATTTAAGTTAAGCTAGTGGTTATGGGACATGAAGCTAAGCTCATATATTTACTAGCTTACTGTAATTGACACTTCTTGATGATCATGACGGTCATTTTTATGATTTAGACTAGAAATTGTGCGATGTCTCTTTGTCTGTGAGGCTAGACTAGACACCATCTGTGTGATTCCGACTCACACATACCTCAAAGTCCGCAATGGGGGACTATACCCTGTCAGGAGGAGTTTTGACTCACCAGGAGGAGCTTCGGCTCAAAGTCCGCAATGGGGGACTATACCCCGCCAGGAGGAGTTTTGACTCACCAGGAGGAGCTTCGGGTCAAAGTCCGCAATGGGGAACTATACCCTGTCTGGAGGAGTTTCGGCTCACCAGGAGGAGCTTCGGCTCAAAGTCCGCAATGGGGGACTATACCCTGTCTGGAGGAGCTCCGGCTCATTTTTCTGGGATTGGCCATTATGATTGGCATTGATAAGTATGTCATTTCTGTGGCTTGGTGAATGAAATAAAGAATATGACATTCTTTTAGTGCTATGAGATTCTTGAGATATTTGTATGATTTTCCTTTGTTGATTTTTCTATGTATACTTGTCGCAGTTTGACATTTTTGGTTATCATATGTTTTTACTACATCTCTTCTTATATCTCATTTTATCTGATAATTATAGCTAGACTGATCCGTTTATTATTTTATTCTTAAATAATACTCGCGTCAGACTGAGATTTTATAGGTGCTTCTGCTTGCCACCTTATCGGACCATCATATGATCTTTTGGCTAACTACTTTAGTTTGGTAGTTTTTTTGGTATGCATTTGAGAAATAGACTCCTTGATGTATATATATTCTTTTGTCTAGCACTTGTATCTATTCTTTTGTGATGTTGTGGATCTTATTTGACCACTACTCTGATATACACTTTTATGTGTAATATTCATATCTATTTCCGCCTTTGTGATATGAATTGCCTGTGACTGATTTGTGTTATGTTATTTCTATATTTGTTTCCGAAGATTATATATAGCCACTGTATAGTAGCTTTGAGTTTGCGTCGGTATGTCGGATTTCCTCTTGAGATGAAATACATGTTATATTTTATCTGACATATCGGTGCTCGCACAAAGCAATTACACGGATGGTCGCTCCTCAACAGCCTTATTCTCCGCGCTAGTTGACGGCATTACTTCGTAGTGTCCTTGGCTAGCGTGGGTATAGAGGTGGGGCGTCACAGCTTGGTATCAAAGCCAAACTTCGGAACAATGTAGAATAATTTAACAAGGATCATCGTCCTAAGTCCATCTTAGGAGTCGTGCTTTAGGATTTTATTCGGGTCTTCGTACTGATTTATCATATTTTCTTTATGATTCCTTGTTTTGTTCTATCAAGATTTCTTGATATTCATTTTGTGAATAACCTTCTTCTTCTTCCTTCTTTCTTTTCTAAAGGAAGAGAAATGGTTAGTTCTAGCTGTCCTAGCGCTGGTCAATCCAGTAGCCCTTCTCTGGATGGCGCATTCATGTCTGCCCAACAACTTTTGGATCTTGTAAAGAATCAAGAGTTTATCTGTGCTTTGAGTAAGAACCCCGAAATGGTTCTACCTTTGAAACTTGAAGTTTCTTTCAATCAGCTTATGGATGTTACTCTTCTTCATGGAGAGGTTGGTAAAGGAAGTGTTTGTGATATTGGGACTTCCAAGAAGAGGCATATTAAGTTCAAGAGCCTTAATCCCAATAAGAGAGTGAAGCAACTACTTTTGTAGCAAAGAATCCAATCCCTAGTCGTGGACGATGCTACAATTGTGGTTCCACAGACCACTATGCAAGGGAGTGCCCGAAACCCCTCTTTTGTCGTTATTGCAAAGGTTCGGGTCATCTTTTATCTTCGTATCCTAAGCTTCCAAGCAAGAGAGAAGGAAAGCTGCAAGCCCCTAGCAACTCTTCTCTTGGTCAAGGTATTTTCACTCAATCCTTGATGGCATTGTCTTATTTCGTGATCTTCTTATTTGAGTTCTTTTTGGTATGGGTTCCATCTCACTATTTTATATCAAAAGAACTTGTTGATTCTTTTTCTTTGAAAATATTTTGGGCTTGATGACTTCTTTGAGAGTTGCGAATCTGGTTGGTGGATCCGCAACACTCAATTTGCTTTCTATTGATGTCGAAATTATTTTATGTGATTTTTCTACCCGAGCTGATTTTACCTAGGCTTCGGAATTGATTTATGTAAGGATTGGCTCAATCGTTGTGAAGCCCATATCCTATTTTCCGTGTGAACTATTCATCTTCGACATTTTCTATCTGTTAAGCAGATTTATAATTTTTTCTTGAGATTCCGATTTCAAATTTTTGAATGCATTTTTATTCTTTAAGCCCTCAAGAAGAGAATAGTGTTATTTCTCTTATCTAAATAGTTTGTGAAATTTTTCGGTAATTTTGAGTTTGTCTTAGGATTATCACCTAAGAAATCTTTTGTGTGGTGTTAAGGTCTTTCTAGTTCGACCTTGCCGCCGATTTTCATTTGGTTACGATTTGCGGGAGTTAGCATTCCACTTACCGCATTCCGCACTCGTTACGATTCTTATGAATGACTTATTATGTCATTCAGTTTGCCCATCTCGTTTCATCCATTTTATAAATCGAGTATTCTATGAATATCTCGATAATTCCATTCTTGAATTTATTGATTTTGGATGAAAACAGAAATTTAAAATTTTACAAATCTTTTTCATAAGATTTATTTATAAGTACAATTGGATTTTGATCTTAAACGAGCAAAGAATATTCTCAAAACTTTTAAGAGATATTTTCATTATACAAAAGATGATTTTGTGATTGTATTGCCCATTTAGTGTTTTAAGAATTTTGGTCGATGCGCTTGATCAACGTTATCGATAGGAATTTCCTAAACGCTTTGATGAGACAATCAGACACGATATATTGACTTGTAAAATGTAAATTTTTCTAGAAAGATTTTTACATCGAGATAATTGTGATTTTGAAAGTTTTAGCTTTTCGGGAAAGAAAATTATTTAAAAGAAGTTCTTTCTTTTCGATACTCTTATTCTTGTGATTCTCATAGGGAACCAAGACTTTATCTTTTGTACCAATGCTTATCGTATTGGTTTGGATGCCGTTCTCTTGCAAAAGATAATGTGCTATAACTTGTGCTTCTAAATCATTAAAAGCCGATTGAGACTAGGTATGCCACTCATGATCTAGTGCTCGCGGCTATTGGTTTTGCTTTTTGAGTTTGGCATCATCATTTTTGGGGGAGAAATTTGTTCTCCACCTCGATCATAAATCTTTGGAATATTTATTTTCTCATAAGGAACTTCATGTTGACTCGAGTTCCTGCCATCTTAGGATCTTGATATTCTTTTTATTCCCGGAAGGGAAATCGTGTTGCCAACGCGCTTTGTCGTAAGCAACAAGTAGTTGATTCTTTGATGATGTCTGAATGGAATTATCTTTTTATTAATTTATTGGGCGTACCGTTTCTGTACTACGCCGTTGCACTGGCTCAATTTTCTGCTATTCTTGACGTTTTCTGCGTCTTTTAACTATGGAAATGCTTTTAGGTTTCCTATTTTTATTCTTGAGCCCGGTGTTATTGATGAAATTGAAGTTTCACCAGATTTGACTTATGAGCAACATTCTATTCGCATCATTACTTCGGAGGTTGAGCGCCTTCGAAATAAAGATGTTCCGCTTGTTAAAGTTCAATGGTCTTCAAATCCTAAGGATTGTTCTTGGGAATCTAGAGAGTTCATCGAGCGAACACATCCTGACTTACTTTCTCATGCTCTTTATGGTGAACTTCCTATTTCAAATTTATTTTGTGTTGATATGCTTTTATGGTTGTTACTCTTTATTTTCTTCTTAAGTATTGCGAGGACGCAATTTCTTTAAGGAGGGGAGTTTGTAATAACCCGCATATTTATCGATTGTGTATTTAAATATTTTATTTAAATATTTCATCGCTCGTCGGATTTTGGTCCGAAAACCTATTTTTTGCAAACAGTCGAATTAGGACTCGAGACCCCACCCATTGAGTTCAAAATGCCATTTGCAACCTTTTTGAGTATAAGCTTCGATATGTTTGGAGTTAGTCGAGTTTTGCTACTTTTTCACTTTGGGTTTGAGTTTGGGTTTCAGCCCAATGTTCCACCTTAAGACTCTAGCTCCACTCCCACTCTTCATTACTTCATTTCATATTCCTAACACTTCAAGCTAAAATAAAAATGGTGGAAGAGATTGGAAATGGAAATTCCTAAGCCCTAACTTTCTTTGCAAATCCAACTTCTAGCTCCAAATTTAAGAGAACCCATTGGTAAGCATCTCCTTCATCTTCTCCAACTCATTCTCTCTTTGATTTCAGAAAATTCCTAAACCTAATTTGGGAAATATTTCTCTTATAAGCTTAGAATCAAGCTTCTTGAGTTGGGATTGAAGGTGGTTGATCTTCCTTTGCTTTCGAGCTTCTTCTTCATTGATTTGGGTTCAAAGGTGAGAATTTTATCTCACATCTTTTTCTATAATAATCTTCGATTGTTAGGTATGAATTCCTAACACTTATTCTTGTGCAATTGATTTTGGTTTGGATTGATTTTGTGTATATTCCAATTTTTGGTGTTTTGGTCTAATTTATGAAAATCCTATTATGGATATTTGGACATTGATATTTGAGGCATATCGAAGAGCCGTTCAGGCTGGGTTGTCGCTCGACGTAATTCCTTAGTCATCGTCGCTCGATCGATCGCTTCCGATATCCGTTTGGCCATTTTTGGCCTAGGTTCAGGGAATGCCCCGAACCCTTCATTCAGACGTCTGAAACGTAATATTCAGACATCTGAATATTGTTCTGGGAAGATTTCTATTCCCAGATTCAGACGTCTGAATATATGATTCCAGACGTCTGAATTGGTTCATTTGGAACCAGAGAGGAAATAGGCTAAAAAGTGCCTATTTCAAACGTCTGAATTCAAGGATTCAGACGTCTGAATTCTGTTTTTGGAAAATATTTATTTTCCAGATTCAGACATCTGAATCCTTGATTTCAGACGTCTGAATCTGCACTCCTTTTGCCTATTTGCCTATATGCTTGAGAATTCCAACGTTAATCGATTCGTGTTGATTCCCTTTTGTTATTATCACTTATTATCGACTTTGATGACATTTCCTTCGTGATTTTTGGGAATATCTACTTTGATGGGTTCGGTATCGATTTCTTTGGATTTTATTCACGTCTTCGAATGTGAATTTTAGTGATTGATTATTCCTACAATCTTCTTTGTGATTTGTCACTTTAAAAGTATAAAGGTTTTCTATACTAGTAGTAAATATTAAAACTATTTCTTCAAACGATTTCAACTCTATTTTCAATAACAAAGCTCGTTTTCTCAAACTGATTTCCAATCTATTAGTATATACAAACCTTTACCTCACTCGGATGAGAAATCTAATTAAACGGCTTAGTAAAACAAGTGGTATGAAGCGCTTGCGTTTGCTTCGTCGGTTAACTCTTGGACTTGTTCGATTGAACCTTTTTGTGACAATTTTCTAGTGGAGATTTACAATTTGTTCGTAAATATTTAAGTTAAGCTAGTGGTTATGGGACATGAAGCTAAGCTCATATATTTACTAGCTTACTGTAATTGACACTTCTTGATGATCATGATGGTCATTTTTATGATTTAGACTAGCAATTGTGCGATGTCTCTTTGTCTGTGAGGCTAGACTAGACACCATCTGTGTGATTCCGACTCACACATACCTCAAAGTCCGCAATGGGGGACTATACCCTGTCAGGAGGAGTTTTGACTCACCAGGAGGAGCTTCGGCTCAAAGTCCGCAATGGGGGACTATACCCTGTCAGGAGGAGTTTTGGCTCACCAGGAGGAGCTTCGGCTCAAAGTCCGCAATGGGGGACTATACCTTGTCTGGAGGAGCTCCGGCTCATTTTTTTGGGATTGGCCATCCTTTTCTTGTGATTTTTGGATTTCTAATGGTTGATTTCTGGAATTTAGGTTTCACCAACTTTTACGATTGGCATTGATAAGTATGTCGTTTCTGTGGCTTGGTGAATGAAATAAAGAATATGACATTCTTTTGGTGCTATGAGATTCTTGAGATATTTGTATGATTTTCCTTTTTTGATTTTTCTATGTATACTTGTCGCAGTATGAAATTTTTGGTTATCATACGTTTTTACTACATCTCTTCTTATATCTCATTTTATCTGATAATTATAGCTAGATTGATCCGTTTATTATTTTCTTCTTAAATAATACTCGGGTCAGACTGAGATTTTACAGGTGCTTCTGCTTGCCACCTTATCGGACCATCATATGATCTTTTGGCTAACTACTTTAGTTTGGTAGTTTTGTTGTATGCATTTGAGAAATAGACTCCTTGATGTGTATATATTCTTTTTTCTAGCACTTGTATCTATTCTTTTGTGATGTTGTGGATCATATTTGACCGCTACTCTGATATACACTTTTATGTGTAATATTCATATCTATTTCCGCCTTTGTGATATGAATTGCCTGTGACTGATTTGTGTTATGTTTATTTCTATATTTGTTTCCGAAGATTATATATAGCCACTGTGTAGTAGCTTTGAGTTTGCATCGGAATGTCGGATTTCCTCTTGAGATGAAATACATGTTATATTTTATCTGGCATATCGGTGCTCGCACAAAGCAATTACACGGATGGTCGCTCCTCAACATCCTTATTCTCCGCGCTAGTTGACGGCATTACTTCGTAGTGTCCTTGGCTAGCGTGGGTATAGAGGTGGGGCGTCACAATTGCTGATCTATATTTGTAGCTTGGTGCTTTCACGATACTTGGGGTTTGTGACCAATTTTGACGCAAACACTTTGATGCTTTCACTGAGAACAATCAGCACCCGCTATACCAGATTTGGAATCCATATTTGAAGGCTTGGAAGAATTAGATTTGAAAGACAATGACTCGGCAAACAAGCAAAAGACAAAGAGCTGAGAGAATCCTACAAGGAGGAAGTCAAGAAGCATCCTCTGGAGCTAGAGAAGGACAAGCTTCTATCTACATCACCAGGGATGAGATGGAGGCTATGGCAAATTCGATGCATGAAAGAATGATAAAGAGTCAACAGGAGATGCTGCAGAACTTCATCGAGCAGATGAGAGCAGCAAATGCACAAAACCTTGGACCAACTACTGCAACTGCGAATGTGGAACAGGGAGCAAGGGTCGTGGAACCCACTGGAGGACAGAATACAGAACCAGAGGGCTATCAACAAAGGCTTAGGGGGAGGCCCGTAGGATCTGACATTGGAAGGCCTGTGGATGGAGCTCAACAGGCTAGAGTGAGCGCTAACGTTAACGAACCGCATAAGGAATATGTACCAGAATTCCCTCGGGGGAATATAGGGGGCAACCTTTGAAAGATAATGCTGGATTAGCTGAGATTATTAGGAGAACTATGCATGGAGGTTTGACCAATAGAGATTTGAAAGGAGTGAACAAGAGTCCATTTACTCGGGAAATCAGGATGGCTTGCAATCCACCCGAGTTCAAGCTACCTAGCATGGAAGTATACAATGGCAAGGCCGACCCAACCGACCACTTGATGAGATACACCAGACACATGGAAGTGCTGTGGGGCATCAGAGGAAGTTATGGCCCAATGTTTCCCCCTATACATGACGGATATAGCGGCGATGTGGTTTAGGCAACTGGAGGAAGGATCTATCAGAACATGGGCAGAGTTGGTGGATAGGTTTATGAGGCAATTTCGGGTTCATATTAAGAGGCCTAAGAACGTGATGATGCTAACTTAGATAAAGCAAAGAATGGATGAGTCGCTTGGAGATTTCTTAACTCGATTCAACGCGGCGGTTGCTTCGGTGGATCGGCCGGATCCATCGATGGATTTGATGGCAGCAATGTAAGGAGTCAGAGAGGATTCGGATTTTAAAGTATCTCTGATACGGGACCCACCACTGGATCTCGGAGAATTCTTTCACGAAGCTGAGAGATTCCTTCGACAAGAAGATGCATGTACATATCTGAAGTTAAAGGAGGTGAATGCAGCCGAGGATGGAGGTCCATCCAGTGGAAGCTCGGATAAAAATAAAGGAAAAAGGAAGCTGGATGACGATTCAGGAAAAGCCAGGAAGCGATGGAAGGATCCAAAGTTCTCCACATACACAGGATTAAACGAGACGCGGGAGCGAATGTACGTGGAGACCCGAAATCGCCTTCCCTATAGAAGGCCGGCTAGGAGAGAACCTTCTGAACGTGAAAGGGCATCAGGAAGGCAAAATCATTGAGCAGCATGTGAGGAATTATCGAGCAATCATCAAGAAGGCAAAATCAAAAAGGAAGCTGCAGGCACTTAAAGGACATAATTGAGGAGCATGTGAGGAATGGACAACTGAGGCAGTATATTGGGGCTTAGAATGCAGTGGTGGAATAGGAGCAACCACCGTGTACCTCAAACCATGATGGTGCGAGGCCCAGGGATGATGGTCGATTGGTTATCAATTGATTGGGTTGTTACGAAATAAGTAGCAAGCTACTGGCAAACGGCAAAATCATTTACACATGTACGGGGACTGAGATGGCCCCTAGGCATGCTCTGAATGGTGATAGACCGCGATGCTATGGTTTGTGAAATTTGTTTTTCATTTGTGGGTTGGACACTCATTTTTTCTGATTTGGTTTTGGAGTTAGGTTTGAACTCCTAGTTTTGTTTGCTTTTTGGATTTTCGTTTGGATGATTGCTTTCTATTTTGGATGTTGGTTCGAATTTCTGATTTGATTTGGGTTTTGATTGGATTTTTGTCTGGTTTTTGGTAAAAGGTCGTCGGGTATGGATTATACTTGGCAAGGGGTGAGTCGCTTTGCCCGAACGTGGTAAAGTGACTTATTCAGGTCGTCGAGTATGGACTATGCTCGACAAGGGTACGGAGAGAGCAGGATTCGGCCTTGGACTTAGGCCCTATGTTATTGGCTATTGTTTCAAGTCATCGAATATGGACTATGCTCAACAAGGGTCCGGAGTGACCGGGATTGGGCTTAGGAATTAAGCCATGGCATTATTCAACGTCCAGGGACACTGGACCACGGTCGTCAAGTGTGGATTGCGCTTGGCAAGAACCCTGAGAGGTTAGCTCAACGTCCAGGGACACTGGACCAAGGTCGTCAAATGTGGATTGCGCTTGACATGAACCCGGAGAGGTTATGGATTTGATATTGACCCGGAGAGGACATGAATACAGTTATTGGTTATTGGATAAGGATGGATTAAAACTCGGTTATTGAGTTTGGATGGACATGGAACTGGCTATGGACTTTGGATATCAGATTCGGAGTTATTCAAAACATACCTTCTTATCACAAGGAATGTTTTGGGAGGCAAATGTTATCCCACCTTTTGGTCAAGGCTGAAATATTAACAAACTGGCAAGGAAGGATAAATATCAGGACTGAAGATCGATTGGAAATAAGGCTGTGATCGATATCATTAAAATTTGGCTGAGCTTCGATCAGGACGGAATCGTTTGGAGGTGATGATCAAGGCTAGGCAAGACTGCATTTCAAATTTCAGGTTAATCGGAGTTCGTATGATAGAGATATGATCAGTACAAGACAAAAAGGCACACTGTTCGTATCCATCGAGGGGAGTCAAATTTCAAATCGATCATATTCGACCCGATCAACATCTGTTCGAATCGATCGGGCTCGAATCGATCCTTGGCCGTACTATTCGAATCCATCGGGTCAGTATCGATCAGTGTGGAATTATGCCATTCGTATCGATATCGAGGGGCCTCATTCGTACCGATCAAACATCAACAGTTCGTATCGGTTCATCAGTGCATCCCAATCTTACATTACTCATATCGATGGCGAGGGCTTTGTTTGCATCCATCGAGTGCTAACTATTCGTATCAATACATTGCGCAATGATCGATCGATGCGAACGCTTATAAATGTCCGAGGCGAATAGCGTCGTAGCTATCGATACATGCAGCACGAAGTGGTCGACACGAACTCAACTCCAATGTTGGATGCGAATAAGACTCCTTCAAATCGGCACAAAAGGTGGAGCGATCCAAGAATCTCGCACGACGTCACCTCGCACGCACGTGTCTTGATCGAGTCGAACAGGATGGATACGAAAGTATGGATTCAAACCCAGCGCATACGAAAATCACAATCTTGCAACGATCATATCTCACGAACCACAGGTCCAAATGCTACGTAATTTTCACAGGAGCTTACGTACAAGATAAAGAATATTCCTGCCAAGTTTCAGCTCGATTGGATCATTTTTTGATCGATATAAAATTGGTTCGCATCGATCACGGATCGAGTCGAAACTTTCCGGAATCGGTCGCATGAGCCCACTCACGTGCCAGAAGGAGTCTCCCGAAGTTTGAGCGCGATATCGGCCTCCTACACCTATAAATAGCCCCCCTAGAGCCTACAGAAGGGGGATCTTTTGGCTATTCGACGTCCAGACTCTACCGGATTCAATTCTAGACTTCATCACAACTGTTTTACTGAAACTTCTCCATTATAATCGCTGTAATCATCTGTGACTAGCAAGGAAAATCAATAAAAGATTGTTATTTGAAATGGACGTAGGCCGGAGATAGTCGAACCACTATAAATCCCATGTCACTGATTGTTATTTCTGAATTGCTGTACTTAGTATTGCTTAGATCTGAGATTTGTGTTTGGAATATTGCTGATCTATATTCATAGCTTGGTGCTTTCACGATACTTGGGGTTTGTGACCAATTTTGGTGCAAACAACGACCACTCCCAACTAGCAAGCTTCCAAACACCTAAATTAACAGCCATATCACTACGGCTAGTGAAAGAAAACCAAAATTAAAGTGATGGCGACTAGGGAGAGTCCCGAAGCCATAATCTTTTTACTGAAAGCCATTCAGTGTGCAAAGTGTCCTTGAAATTCAACATGCCAGCCATATCGGCACGCTTAGGGAAAACCGACCCTGGACTACATCTTATGAAGTATGAATGACACACGCATTCCACCAAAGCAACAGACGCAATCAAATGCAGATGCTTTCCCATCTTTCTTGAAGGAGCAGTGATCACGTGGTTTACATGACTGCCGCCCAGGTCCGTCTCCTCTTTCGACCAGCCAGCACAAAAGTTCGTTGAGAAATTTTGAATACAAGCGACTCTCCCTAAGCATGTAATATCACTATTAAACATGTTCCTGGCGCCGTTGGAGCCGCTCAAAGACTTTTTGCAAAGATCAACACCACCATAACCGAAGTGAGCAATCCCAGCAAGAATACCATATTAATGGCATTGATAAGGGGAATCGACCTCGAGATAGATTTTTTACAACTGATTAGCTGGAAAGCCTCCTACCACCTGGGATTGTTTTTACTACAAGGTGAACCGGTATTTACATAAGGAGAAGGCAAAGCTGATTAGGAAAATAAAAGTGCAAGCCCATTAGCCAATTAAAACAAGAGCAATGATGATGCCTAGATAAGGACTCGGGTTCTAGGAGACGACCCATGATCCTGAAATTCGACGCATACACTCCATTGAATTATTCAAGCGAAAACATCCACCTGAAGACTCGTGACTTAGAGCAATAAAAGATGCCAACCTCGAGAGAGTCTATTGAAACTTGGAAGAAATCTATAAATATTGCATTTTTCATGAGATACACAACCATAACAATGGCGATTGTAGACATCTTGAAGATATGGTCGAAGCCCTGATCGGGAAAGGCAAACTTCAACAATATATGCAAGCCCCACAGGATGGCAGACATGGAACATCCGACCCTTACCAATAAAGACCTTCGGTTATCAGCTGGACCATCGATGATCGACTTCCAATTGAGAAGAGCTGGAGCAAAGAGGAATAGCGAGTAAATGCTGCTTCACTTATCAATAATTTTTTTTTCCGATTTAACTACTTTATCAAATAGATTTTGTTACTTCTATTTTCGAATAAAATGGCTTTTTGGTTATGTACTTCTATCTTTATGTAGTTATGTTGTGAAGTACGACCAACTTGAATTAAACTACATGCGAACAATGCAGGTGATCGAGTACCTAGAGTTAGGAATCAAACAACCTTCGTGGACCATAAGCGGACCTTGGGAATTTCATTAAGATGAGCGCATGTCACCACTGATCAACTATCATACGCCTCTGAGGGCAAGAACTCAAAATAGAAAGTGAGTGTGAATCGACCTTCTACATTCTATTATGTGCTTCAATTCTGAAAGAACATCCATTCCTTGCTCAGATCTTAGCAAGACAGAACATCCATTCCTTGCTCAGAGCCTTGCAAGGTCAAACTCCAATACAAAATGGACGCGACTGACCATCCACTCATTAACCCTCGCACTTGAATTGAGGACCAAAAAAGACTTGGGTGGATGTGACTTGACCATCCACTCTCCAACTCATACTTGAACTTCACCAAGATATTTAAGCCTCTCCGAAAGCTCAGTGAGAACCGGATTCAACTAGAATGGATGTGACTTGGCCATCCACACATCGACTCCCGCCCTGGACAAATGGGCCAGTTTGGTAGCTCGACCTAAAGTAGGCGTGACTGACCGTCTACACATCAACCATTGCCCTCAACATGGGTGCATGACTAGTAGTTTAAGGTCGAGGCGACCTGACTGTCCACCCAGCAACCGTCTCCCTCGACCTTTCGAGAGGAGTACGAAGCAAATTGGATGTGACTTGACTGTCCAACCCAAACATGGGTGTAATCCAACCATCCATCACTTACTCCCTTCCTTGACTAGATAAGAGAAGCTGCAATTACCAAGTGGACGTGAATTGACCGTCTACTCGCCAACTTCCGTCTTCGGCGTTAGGAAGCAGAATTCCATTCCACTATTGAACATGACTCGACCGTTCATTCAACAACTCTTGCCTTGATTCGATAGGTGGAGTATAAACTCATAAAAATGGGTGTGATTAACCACCCATCATATAACTCTAGTTCCCAGAGTGGGGACTGGAGTATAAATACAAAATGATGGACACGGTTCGACCATCCATCGATCAACTTCGATCCCCAAAGAGTTGGTGGATAGGAGTATAAACTAAAGACTAGTGTGAACAACCACCCATCAAATGAATCTGTACCTATTGCATGGATAAGAATATAAAATAAAGATTGATATGACCTGACCTTCCATTGGATAACTCCGATCCACAAAGAATGGATGGGAGAATAAGCCATGAAGGAGTGTGACTTGACCATTCATTCTTCGGGCCCTCCTTCGATTCTTAAGAGAAGTATGAAACCATATGAGCATGACTCGACTGCTCTTGAGCTAACTCTAACCCTTGATCCAATGGGTGAATACAAATCAAAATGGACACGACTGACCATCCAGCTCTGAAAGAATGTGACACGACCGTTCATTCGCTAACTCTGATCATGATCCGACTAAAAGAGCAATTCAAAATGGACGTGACTCGATTTTCCGCACCCCAACTCTTAGCCCTTACTATAGGTCAAAGACACGACTCAAGGTAGATGTGGTCAAACAATTTACTCCCCTACTCGAGCTAGAAGTTTGTTGGAACACTCATCTTATTCCCAAGGCTCGACAGAAATAGGATCTAAACGAAAATGGACACTGTATGACCATCCATGCATCGACTTTTGCCCCGGATGCAAGGGGCAGTTTGAGAGCCCAAGCTATGATTCGATGGTCTAATCCAAGGAGGATGTGATCTGTCCATCCGTGGCCATGCTTGCGCCTAAAGTACGACGAACTATTCAAGCCTTGCTTGGACATCAGCAAGCCTAAAATCCAAACCAAAATAGACATGGTTTGACCGTCGGTTAATAACTCTAATCCTTCAGTGCTGACTGGAGTATAAAAAACGTGGGCATGGTTAGACCATCATTGACTAATTTGGGTCCCCAAAGTGCGGACCAGAGTATAAACACAAAATGGGTGTAATTGACTGCCCGTCAATAATCTCTATTGCCCAAGCATGGGCCAGAGTTTAAACACAAAAAAGGATGGATGTGGTTCGACTGCCCATCGATAAACTCTAGTTCCCAAAGCCTGGATAGGAGTATAAAAAGCAAATAGATGTGACTCAACCGTTCATTCATCAACTCCGACCTGAACTAAACAGAAGGAGTGTAAACTCAAAAGGACGTGACTCGACCGTCCATGAACTAACTCCACTAACCAAGATTGGCGGCAGGAGTACAAACTAATAAAATCTGAATACGAAAACTTACTATAGTTTTGGCTTGGTGTTCTTTACGACTTAAGGCAATGAATGCAAGGAGGCCTTAATATAAAATCAGTTGGAACGACGTTCGAAGTTACAGGCGGCCGACTATATCATACCACCAGATCTACGGGCAATATTGATCCAAGCCTTCTATATCGTGTTGTTGGATCGACGGTCAATGTCGATCCACACCAACCATAAATGGATGTGATCGGACCATCCATCGCTCAATGCTTTTCCTTAATTCAGGGAAGCATGAATCACAAAATGGATGTGGCATGACCAACTATTCTTCAGTTCCTACAGTGAGTATGGCAACATCTACGCCAAAAGTGGACGTGATTGACTGTTTGTTAATCAGCTCATGCCCATAATCCGATGAACCATTAAATTCTTCCCCTGGGAAGGAGAAACCAGGATACAATCCAAAATATGCATGACTCGGCCTTCCATCAACTGACTCTGACCTAAGATTCGATAGAAATAGTATAAAACTTAAGCGGACATGACTTTCCCATCCACTTATCGACATTTTCCCCTGACTGTGAGGGCAAGAGCGAGAATCAAGATGGATGTGACCTGACCATTCATTAGTCAACTCCAAGTCTTTGGAGCTTAGACGGGATTATAAATGCAACTAAAATGAGACTTGACCGTCCATGCAGCACATCTACAACCAGGGACTGGTGGCAGAAGTGTGATCAACCAAGAGATGACTACAACATCTCAATACTGTGACTCATGCCTAGTGTTTACATCGACTTGAGGCGACGATCGAAAGGATGCCTAGAGATAGAATCATCAAATCGATGTCTAGGCTCATGGGAAACTGACTATGATTCCAACACAAACAACGATCAATGGATTGCGAGTACATTGAATGGCAAGCACGTTACTCAAATACAAAAGTAGATTCAAACTCAAAGGAAAATCAAGCTACGCTGTTGCATGCAACACAAGTTAAACTCTACTCGAAATTTGATTCAACATGCCTATAAACCTGATCTTCAACCATTATAGATAATTGCTCAAAGTGCTTGGAATCAAAACTATCAAATTCAATAGATAGTCATCGTTAGGTAAATTAATCTCTTCCCACCATGCTAAAAGCAATTTAGTGCAGTGTTATGCGGTGTAATGTAGTTCAATATTATACAACAGTCATGGAAAAACTTAGGGGTTCGATTGGAGTAACCATCATCGCCAACCATCATAATTAGCTTTCACGTCAATGGTTGTGGATTTCATTGGAGCTCTGGGATCAGCAATCGACATATAGGAGATTGATATTCACATCTTAAGTTCATACGTGTTCGTGGCAACTTCAAGTTCCTATGTTCAAGTCTGTATGAGTACAAATGTGCAATACATTCGAGTTCAGAATTATATGCATTTGTTTCAAAGTTTATCTATTCAAGGCTTATGCCACAGTCCAAGTTCATATTCAAGTTCATTTATATGTGCATGTCAAGTCTTTGAATCACTTAAGTATTGAAATTATAACCGATCCCGTTGCCCAAGCAAGACTTGCAAAAATCACCTCATCACTTGACCATGTGCCATAGCCGATCCCTAAACATATGAAGAATCTAGTCCAATTTTATACCCCACTACTAATGCACGCAAGAAAAATAGAATCAAGTCCGACTTTTCAAAATTAATTGAAGAAAATAAACGTTTCCACATGATGCAACTTGAAATCGTCAAGCTAAAACAACTCAAACATTTTACTTGCATCATCCAAAATTAAGAACTGCCCATACATTTGAAGCAATGTAGTTACATTCGGTAAAAGATGCTCAGTGAAAACAAGTGGTTTTCTATAAGAAGGAGTAAAGAATTTCTCATTCGAAAGCTAGAATATCATGTCCAATCCCATATAATCATCAAGGATTCACCTATTCAATGCCTGCAAAAGCACTTGCCTTGGATTCATATCACCAATAAGCTGATATTTCATCGGCTTATGATTTTCCAATTCAACATCATCTCCAATATGCTACAATCGAACTCATCATATTGAATCAACCTATCTCAACTCCATTCAGCTGTAACTAATCCCTATAAACCCATATCCGTTCACACTAAACTTACCAATTCATTCCTCCATTCCCATCAATGCAAAAATCAAACGCAAATCAACCTCATTGTTTTCCAGATCCAAGAGCTCACCCTTATGCAAAAGCACGATTCGATCTAAGTTCAAGAGCTTTAGCGTCGGCCTGGAGCTAGGTATAGTGTTCGAGTCATCCTAATTGTGGGATTGGATCGGACGGATTGGTTGGAGATGCGACCTAAAGCGATGGTGAAGGCTGCAAACAGTACGAAGGAGACGCTAGTTCATGGGGAATGTAGATAAATGGAATGATGTCAGATTCATAGGATGGGATGGTTTCGATTTTTGAAGGGTATCAGTGGGCGAATTTAAAAGGAGGGATTAGATCCCTTTGTAAAGTAAAAAATGTAAACAAGAAAGATAAATGGATCGGTTGCAAATAAGAATAACAGATGAAGCTAAATGGCTAGCTTATATACCATATGCGACACGAACCCTCAAGCTTCAAAATCACTAAGTGTTCCTACACAAAAGGATCGGATCCGATCCCACCTTCTTGGGGTCCAATATCAAACTCTTCCACTGAAAAAATTCACCCAGGTATGGGATCGTAACCGATCCCATACCACAGATACATTCACTTGCGAGCATGTGCACACGGGAAAATATGGAATACTGATCCTAAATATGTACATGTGAATATTTACGTGATAGGAGAAGATTAATATGGACCATCGATCCCTAAATATGACTTACGATAACAGGGGACGGTTAATTATATAGGGATTAGTTTCAATCAATTATCATAGAGGATTTTTTCTCTTCATTAATGAAAAAGCGCCATATAATCGAGCAAATATTGGCAATCAAAATGAACCAACAACTACAATATACCAATCCATTCATCCAGTCAAACCAAATTCCAATAGATTTTCATATAATCAACAAAATCAAGCAACCTTGAATCATTAATGATACTATACTCAATCTCATAAAAACATGGTATCATCTTGATCTCAACACCAAGACCCTACATGAATTCAATCAGATCAAATATTCAGACTCAACATCGTCCCCAACATGCCTGCAACCAATCCCTTATGCTTCAACCCACGACCGATCCCAATGCCAATACCGGTCCCACATTTATCTGCAACTCCATCTCAACCATCTCGTATCCATATCGAACTCCCCTCACCAGCCAACGACCGATCCTACACTACACTTCATCTCTAAAACATCAACTCTGATCCCATTCCTACAACCGCTCCCTATACTCACTCCAACCCTACACCTACGTATGCATGCGGTGATGAATTTCAAAACGAAATCAAGTGACACCCAAGAAAATTGGGTCTAGGGCTTCAAGAGGGATTTGACCCTAAGAATTAATCAGTTGGGAGTGATGACTGGTGTAGTTGGAGCACGGACATGCAGAGGTACTACAGATATGGGATTCGACCTAGTCGATTCAAGATTTAGCGTTGTTAGAAGTTAGGAAATCGATCTCTTTAATGGCGCTTGAAGGAATGGAATCGGTTCGGTTGCAAATAGACTGGAGATGATTGAACGAATGAAAAAGAAAGGATCGGTGTAAGAAAGTGAAAAAGGATGAGGGATCAGGTCGGTTGCAAGGAGGAATGATTATAAGCAGATGATAGAAAATGGAAATAAAAGATTGATTAAGCGGATTATACCATACGTAGCCCAATAATCCAAATGAAAAGTATGTGTTTTCACTCGGTACGCCACACAACCCATTGTAAGCGAGTCCAAGAGTTAAACATGTGCTTACGGGATCAGAACCGATTCCCCCTATAGGTGTTGGTACCAAATCCTATCGTATAAAAAAAAATGAAAAAAATGATGGATGAACTTGTGAGCGTAATTTGGTGGAAATTTGCAGTGACTTATCGCCATCCGAACATGCTTGGTAGCTAATGACAACAGAGAATACACGAATGATCGTGTGTGTAGACTCAACATTTGATTTCTTGACTCAATGGAAATTGGACTATTACCTAAGAGATCTTGGGAGAGAGAACTAGTTCAAATAACCGAGATCTATTAACTCGATCGATAAGACCGAGCACAGACAATAATTGAGAGATTGCATTCCAGTTTTATGCTGATAAATATCGACCAAGCGTCATAGCAAACAAAGAGAAATGAATCTTTGGAGAGATAACTCAACGAAAGGATAACGACTATTTAGAAAACCGAATGGAATCCTTTCCGGTAACTCTAACTTCCTTTGATTCAAATCGCGTCATATGCGAAACAACATGTACTTTGGTATGTAAGTGTTATCCGGCCATTCAACATGGCTATCTCCAGACTGGTTTGGCAAATTAGAATTGATGGTAAACGATGCAAGTAGCGCAGAGGGATGATCATGAAATCCAGAGATCAAGCACAAATAATGGTATAAAGCAGCGATCAAGCGAGACCAAGCGATAGACTCTCCAGAATATTTTAAGTATGGATAGTATTTTATCTAGGCAAGGGATCAGATCATATCACCTATCCTAGGCAGGGGATCAGATCATATCACTTCTTCTAGGTAGGGGATCAGATCATATCACTTCCCTTAGGTAGGGGATCGGATCGTATCAGCCCAGCAGTTCAATTCAATGGAAATCGATCGATATCTCCAAATAATATGTAGGCGACTATGCAAACTAACCTTGGAACCACAAAGCAAACATCAAGGCATACTTAATGAAGCGATCACATGGCGCCACGTAGTCATTTGGACCAATTGGAGCCGATCCCCTATCCTTAGGAGTTGGGCCACAAACTTTTGAGGTGACCTCCTCTACTCCGTGAGATTTTACCTGTGAAATTTCAAGATATTCAGTCGTCTTCCCTTATAAATACAACGACCATTTTCCATAATGGGGATCTTTTCTTTCTACGGCCAAGGCTCTGCCATTACTATTCTTTATTCTTGTACGACTGGATGCCAGTTGATCCAAATCTCATGTAATAAATAACTAGTGCAAGATCAATAAAAGAACCATAGTGGACGTAGGCCAACATTGCCGAACCACTATAAAATTTATGTCTGATTTACTTTTTCTACTCTGTTTTAATTTTATTCTTAATTCGATCTCTATTAGAACTCTATTAGATGATTGTTACCAATTTTGGTGCAAATAATTATTTATTTAATTATTATTATTATAAAATGTTTATTATTAATTACTAGTATTTAATAGTGAATTATTTATTAATTATTAATTAAATTTTATATTTAATAATTATTTATTGATTATTGATAGTTAATTTATTAGTTATTAATTAATTGTTAATTGCTAATTATTAATAGGAATTATTTCATATTTTAAATTTAATTATTAATTTTTATTATTTAATAGTAATTATTAATTATTATATATTAATACTTAATTGTAATTATTTATGTATTATGTACTTAATATTAAATTTTTATTGATTATTAAATATTATAAATTAATTATTAATTATAATTATTTTAATTAATTATCGATTATAATTATTTTAATTAATTAGTGATTATAATTATTTCAATTAATTATTTAATATTTATTTTTAAATTTTAATTATTATTTAATATTTATTTTAACTTTTAATTAATTATTATATGTTATAAATTTTTATTATATATTAATTATTAGTTACTATTATTTAATGGTAATTATTATATAAAATTATTAATTATTAATTAAATAAGTATTATTTATTTATTGATTATTAATTAATTACTAATTATTAACAAGAATAATTTCATATTTAAAATATATAATTAATTAATATTATTTAATAGTAGTTATTAATTATTATATATTAATATTAAATTATTACTACTACTACTTAAGTATTATTTATTAAAATATCACATATTAATTATTAAATTTGTTTACTTATTGTTAACTTTTTATGATTTATCATAAGTTAATATCTAAATATTAGATATTACTTCTTCATTATTACTTCTTCATTATTACTTCTTAATTATTAATATTAATATTAATTATTACTTTATAATTTTTACTTCTTAATTATAAATTATTAATATTGATTATTCATTAATTAAAATTAATTCTTATTTATTAATTGTTAATTATTTAATAATAACTATTAATAATTATTTGTTAATTGTTATATTAATTATTAATTTTTGAATATTAATTATTAATATAATTTATTTCATAATTTCAAATTAGTTATTAATTATTATTTAATAGTAAGTATTAATTATTAATAATTTTTCAGTAATCATTTAGTTATAATTATTATTGTATTATTACAACGGATAAACAAAAAGGTTGTAACATGCATCTATTATAACCGGCAAAAGAGAAGTGCTGTTACAAATTGGCATCTATTACAAATGGAAATCGAAAATGGTTGTGATATGCATCTATCACAATTGGAAAAAAAAGAGTTGCTAAAAATAGGCATCTATTACAACTAGTAAAAAAAGGTTGTAATAGGCATCTATTTAAACAGGAAAAATAAAAATTTTGTTGAAAATAAGTTTATTATAACTTTCTAAAAAAAAGTTGAAAAAATCCTTTATTACAGCTATCGTTTTATGACTGTTGCAAAACTACAGTTATAATATGATCTTTTTGTTGTGGTGGTTTTCTATTTTTGATGTTCTCGTTTGAGTTTTGTTTGATATCGGTGCATTCATCCATCTATAGTGACCTAGTAGATAGATTGGGATTGAAACCCGAAATAATAGACCAACCCCTAATCGTGATAAACCCTATTGGAGGCTCTACTAGACTTTGCATGGTTTGTCGTAGCCAAGTTTTATCGAGCCATGGATGTTCTTCTGTTTCTGATTGTTTTGTTTTGAACTTTATTGGGTTCGGCATTACCTTGGGTATGGATTGGCATGGAAAGTATGTGACCATAGTAGATTGTGATAAGCCGTTTGTGATAATCGGAGATGTGGATGGGGCAAACGGTAGTGATTAGTTGCCTACTAGAGGATGTGGTGATGACTAGCTTTCTATATTCGCCTGAGGTTCCACGGGAGGGATTGTCATCAGTGCCTGTTGCTAGATAGTATCCGGATGTCTTCAAGGAAGCGATTAGATTGCCACCGCATTGAGAGATCAAGTTTTTGAGTAGACTTGGTAAAGGAAGCCATACCGATAGTTATGCCTTTTAAACGTATGGCGCCCAGATAGCAGAAGGAATTAAAGGTGCAAGCGAATGACTTATTGAGGAAAGGGTTCGTTCGAAGAGGCATATTTGAGTGGGACGCACCTGTAATATTTGCAATGAAGATGGATGGCTCTTTAAGGTTGTGTGTGGATCATCGTGGGAAGAATAAGGTGACAAAAAAAGTATCCTCTCTCACATATTGATGACTTATTTGATCAGCTGCATGGTGCGAAGGTGTTCTCTCAAATAGATTTGGTGACGGGGTTTACCAGTTGAGAGAAGCAAAGAAGAGTGTGCCTATTATTGCGTTACGAATGCCATCAGATTTTCTTTGAGTGGTTGGTGATGCCATTTGGATTAACCAATGTTATGGCATACTTTGTGGATCTCATGAATCGATTTTCAAAGACTAGCTGAATAAGTTTGTGCTTGTGTCCAAGGATGATATTTTGATCTACTTCAGAACTAAAAAGGAGCACAAGACACACTTGAGGATTGTGCTAGAAATATTAAGGTAGCACAAGTAAAGAGCGAAGTTCTCTAAATGTCACTTCTGGAGAGAAGTAGTGAGATTCTTGGGTCATGTCATTTTGGAATAAGGTATAGCCGTCATACGAAGGTGGCAGTGGTCCAAGATTGGAATCGCCCTAATACGAATGTGAGAAGTTTCCTAGGATTGACAGGATATTATAGATGCTTCATAAAGGACTTCTCGAAAGTAGCTTTACCATTAACCAATTTGACGAAGAAAAATCAGATTGTATAGGATGCGAAGTGTGAGCTTGCATTTGTAAGTCTGAAAGAGAGGTTGACGAGTGCATCAGTATTGACCATTCCAAGTGGAAACGAAGAGTTGACAATATACGCTGATGCTTATGGTACTGGATTGGGTGCGGTATTGATGTGGAAAAGGATATTTGTTGTTTATGCCAGTCGACAACTAAAACCGCATGAAACGAATTCATGATTTGGAATTACGGCAATTGTTTTTGCTTTGAAGATGTAGAGGCATTGGTTGTTGGGAGAAAGGTTTGAGCTGTCCACGGACCATAAATACTTGAACTGCCTTTTCTTTAAAAGGATCTCAACCTTCGACAGCAACGGTGGTTGGAGTCCTTTGCCCCTATGATTTTAGTATTTCCTATACTCCAGGAAAAGGGAATTCAATCGTCGATGTATTAAGTAGAAGACATGATGGGTTAGAGGCAATGTTCTTAGAATGGAAGTAGATAGAATATATTGCTGGATTTGATTTCAGCCCTCATGCGAGCTAGAACCTGAAATGTTGCAAGTTTATCTATTAGACCTACTCTAATTAAAAGGATCAGTGCTGGTCAGAAAAGAGATGCTAGACTGGTGGAAATCATAGCAAGATTGTAGAAGGAGTAGAGTCTGATGATATGAAGCAATACAAACTCGATCGAGAGGGTATGCTTTGTAAGGATGGAAGATTATTTTGTTCCGATGTTGATGGATTACAAGATAAAGTGCTAAGAGAGTGTCGCCATTCCAGGTTGACCACTCATCCAGGTGGTAACAAGATGTACTGAGATATGTAGCGAACTTACTATTGGGAAGGTATGAAGAGGGATGTAAGGGCATTCTTCTAGAAATGTATAAACTACCAGTTAGTGAAGGCAAAGCAGAAGAAACCTAGTGGATTGTTGCAACTATTAGAGATTCCTAAGTGGAAATGGGAGCAAGTATCGACGGATTTTGTAGATGAATCGTCGAGGACTCGAGCAGGGTTTGATGACATTTGGGTTATAGTATATTAGTTGACCAAGAGTGCGAGGTTTATACCTGTTAAGTCAAGTAGAACGGCATCCAAGCTAGCAGAATTATATGTAAAGTGGATAGTATGATTTCATGGTGTGCCGGAGACATTATAAGCGACCGAGACCCGTTGTTCACTGATATGTTTTGAAATCTTAGAAGAAGTGTTAGGCATGGAGCTGCATCTTAGTACTGCTTATCACATGCAAACAGATAGGCATACCGAAAGTGTAAATTGATATTAGAAGATCTCTTGTGAGTATGCATTATAGACTTTGGTGGATCATGGAATAATCATTTGCATTTGGTAGAATTTGCATACAGCAACAGTTATCAATCGAGTATTGGTATGGCTCCACATGGAGCATTGTATGGCTGACCATGTAACACACCTTCATGTTGTTAGGAAGCGGGCGAGAAACCGATACTTTGGCCAGATATGATTAGACAGACTTCGGAGAAGACTGAAGTCATTCAACAACGAATGAAAGTTGTTCAAGATCAATAGAAAAACTATGCAGATAAGAGACGAAGATACTTAGAGTTTATATTAGATAGTAGGTGTTTGTAAAGGTTTCTCCTCTAAAGAATGTAGTTCGATTCGGTAGAAAGCGGATGTTGGCACTAAGATTCATGGGACCTTTTTCGATAGTCGAGAGAATCAGGAAGCTAGCGTATAGGATCGACTTACCTCAGAAGATGGCGGGTGTGCACAACATTTTTCATGTCTCTTATCTACAGAAGTTTGTGTATGACTCGGCATAAAGATTACATCAAATTCGCTCGAAGATGTTGAGGTAGAACACAAAGTTTCTATATCTCATAGGTCGCTTTATATGGCTGGGTACGGTATAAAATAGTTTAGGAGAAAAATGGTGAAGCTAGTTAAGGTACAATGAAGTAGAAGTGAGGATGATTGTATATGGAAGACGGAAGAGAACTTAAGGACTCCTTATCCGGAGCTTTTTGAATAGCAAGACCTATTGTTTATCGTGTTTTTTTCACCATTGTATGCTATATTTGACAGGTTAGTATTCCGCACGCTAGGATAGATTAACTATACCATTGATCGCATGGCTACTTGTTTGAGATGTGTGATAGTTGCATATGATTGGTAGGCATACGGGATAACTATGGCTGCTTATACTTTGGCTTGTTTAGGCATTTCGGGGGCGAAATTCCTAAAGGAGGGAGAATGTAACGATTTGTATTTTGTGCACCAAAGGATCGTAAAATATTTTTAGTTTATTCATACGTGGTCATATGATTCTGTAATTTTAGGATATGACTCTTAGAGATACTATACACACCTATGATTTTTTTCGAATTTCTATATGACCATTTTGACCCTAAATTCTTGTTTGGTCTATAACTTTTGATAGGGGTTGAATTAGGATCTCAACCCAGTACCATTACTTTAAGATGATGATTTTCCATTTCGTAGAGTGATCATAAGAGAAAAACGAACTTATAGTTAGGGACTTATGCCTATTTTAAATTTTGAAAACCACTGATCCGAATTAGCATGTAATTAGAGAAGCCCATTAGTTGGCCCATTAAATAATTGGAGAATCGCTATAAATAGGGGATGCAAGAGTCAAATTAAAAGTTTCCCTCTCATACTAAATCAGGTCTAAACCGTAACTAGCCCTAAATCCATCATAGTTCAATCAAGTTTCTCCCTAAATCCAATTAAATTGTTGATTAGTGATTAGATCATCAATTAGAAGATGTAGATATCGATTTGCTTGATTTTAAGTGCATTCCATCGCTTTCCAGATTGGATCTACATTCATATCGATCGAACTTGGTAACTTGTGAGTGGTTTATGCCTTTTCACTATACTACATATATTTATATTGTAGATTTATAGGATTAAACATATTTTAAATTGATTTTGGCTATAAAACCTTTTTAACTTTAATGACATGTTAATCCATGCATAGGATATAAATTGATTAGCAATCACCTTGATTTATGTTCATATATTCGTGTATTTTAGATCGATGTTTGAAATTACCTTGTTTTGATGGATTACTAGTTTGAATGGATGAAATTGCTTGTTATTCTATGTTTGGATGATATGATTTGATGTTGTTTGCTAGTGTTGTGATTGCACAAAAAGTTATGTCGGAGAATTAGGCAAATCGGGGCCAAAGTTGGTCGGAATTGAGTGAAGCTAGGCAGACTGGCTCGAGAGAATGGCAAGAGGCTACATGATAACTTGCAAGTGGGTAGTAGTTAAAGTCATATCTTAGCACTGAGTTATTGTGCTAACTTGTGTGCATTTCTCTACTTCGAGGATGTGAAGAGTTTGTCAAGTGGGGGTTGCCTATAGCTTGATGTAGGAAATTTGGGTAAGTGTTGGATGTGATGACAAGTTATCTCTAAAACTAGAAGAAGGAGCTCTGGATTAGGGGATGAGTTATCGAAGGTGGATGAGTCTGGGTCCAAGGCACCGAAAGGGGAGTACTACATACATGGAAGGGAAATTAGCTATTTGTTGGCTAAGTATATAACTCGCAATGGGTTATACTTATAACTCGGCACTGAGTTATCATGGTGAATGATATGGATGTGGAACTTTCATGGTAGGAAGGGGATGCTCTATAGATCATGCTGGAGGTGTTGTCTCATTTGTTTTAGGTTGGACGATGATATAATAGCATGATGAAAAACTATGATCTTCAAATGTTGGTTCACATTGGGAGTAAGTTTCGAAGATGGCGGCTTGTAAAGGGGGAGCCGTATAATCGGGAAATGTGGAAGGGTTCCTTATGAATAAAGGAAACTAATTGAGCAAGAAGGGCTTGGTATCCAAATGGAGCAAAGGTGGGCTTGGGCATGTGTGTTAAGGAATCATTGATGACTCGAAGAGTTTTTAGTTGTACTCGAAGCAGATGAATTGTAAGTGGGATGCCCATGGGTCAATTAAGGGACCTGTATACCTTGGACATGTTGCTTTGGGTTTGGTGTCCAGCTTTGGGCCGTAAGACACACATCCAGCTTAGGGCTGTGAGATACAAGCGTACAACAGAGAACCGAGATTTCCATTAGTCCTTGGCTTGGGGCTCATACGAGTTATCATATATTCAGAGCACAATGAGTGTTAGTTAGGATTGTTGTTGGATGGTATGGATGTTTCGGTTGTTTTCTTTAGTAAGCTATCACTCATAGGTATCAGAGGAAGTTGGTATTGAAGATAGAAATACCTGGAAGACTGATATCATTTATTTGTTTTATGGTATGCCTTTATGATACTATAGAGTAGCATATTATAGTATTATATGCTTACTCTTTGGCTGTAGGGACCTGCCAGGTATGGTCATGTACTCTTGTTCCTTACCATATTTATCTGCAAAGTATTTTGAGACTCATTTACTGCTCACACTAGACTACTGTTTGACCTAAGATTTTATGCTTTGTTTCCTATTACCTTGGGCACTCTTAAAAGAGTAGACTAGATAAAAAGTTTGAGTGACGCAGTAGGTGTTCGGACGACGAGCTGGATGGAGCTATCTTTATTATATACATATATGGATTTCTACGCTTTTCCGCTGGGCAACGTTGTGGAGCCCATGAAAATGCTGCTTAATTCTACTTTTTTGAGATATTTTATTTGTGTTTGCTTCTGTTGTATAGACTCTGCTACATTTGATGTATAACTTTCTGGATCTACTACTTTGTGATGATTTGTTCACATAGTTATTACTGTCTCTTCTGTTACATCTATGATATTATATTTTATCCACACGTTGTGGGAAATGACAGGTTATATGCTACATTGGTTTTTTTCAACCCTGATGATCGTCCTATATCGGTCAGACATGGACAACGCACTATTTATACACTATTAGTGTCGGTGGTATCAGATGATTGTCGCAATATGTTTGCATCCTCTGTGTCCAGTTCATTGTCGCTTAAAGTAGTATCTGAATCATCTAATGATGCTATGTAAACCCCTTTTCTTTCTCTGTATAAGTCGATTATTAGCGAGATCCTTGATTTCTTTTGATGTGGACGGTCTCTTTTCAGATGGCCAGATTCATCACAGTTGGAACATATAATTGCAGTTCCACTTCCAAGAATTTTATTTTCTGGTCTATAAATTTTTTTCATCTTTCTTTACTTTAGAAACTCTCTGAAATTCCTAGTCATGAAGGCAATCTCCACATCATTTTCATCATCTGAATTCTAACCTTTAGTTATTGTATTGAAATTAATGGATTTCTTTTTTGCTGCCTTTCTTTCTCTTCCACCCTACACCTATGCTTCATAGGACATTAAATTACCTATTAACTCTTCAATTTTTAAAGTACTAATGTCATTAGCCTCTTTTGTTGATAATGTCTTTTGATTCCACTCCGAAGATAGTGAATTGAGGATTTTCCTTAATTGATTTTTTAGAAATTTTTTTACGTAATGATACTAATGGACGTACTATATCTTAAAACCTATAATACATGTTAGAAAATAAGCTCATTCCGATTCATTTTAAATAATTGAAAATGATTAGTTAACATGGAAAATTTTAACCTGTCTAACTTTACTAGTGCCCTCGTGTAATTACAACATTCTCTAGATTTCATATGCAGACTTACAAAAAGATCCTCTATTAAATTCATTTTTATCTAAAGGACAAAATAAAATATTCATAGCCTTAGAATTATTAAGTGCTTGTGTCTTTTTGTCAATAGTCCATTATGAAAAGTTAGGGATTCAATGTACTCATTCTGTGAAATATTCTAGATATCTGAACCATTAGATTGTAAATAAATCTTTGTCTTACATGACCAATAAGTGTAATTACTGCCATTAAAAAGTGGGGAGTCTTGCAGTAAATTGTTCTTCTACAAAAGTGTTAACAAGTGTACTAATAGTATCGCTAGCCAATTATACTTTTCAAAAATAAAATTGTGAGTTTGTGAAAACATAGTACTCTGATACCAAATATGGGTTGCAGAATAATGGATCTTAAGGCTAATTTCATTCTAGAAAGAGGGTAAATAGTATTTTCTAACTTATGTAAATCTTTTTAAAATTCTTTCAAAATTAATATCAATTCACAAATTAACAACACAGATTTATACTAACAATTAGTCAAAGATTCAATCAAAAATAAATATAAAAGCGATAGACTAAAGTAAGAGAGAGGGCATCGGAAATTTTATACTAGTTCGGATTAACCAATCCTACATCTAGTCACGTACAATTTCTTGTATTGAGTTCTTTTCAATTGCTAATATTAAACCAGGTAGAAGGCAAATCAGAATATAATCTCGATTTCAAGGTTACGAGATACACTATAACAACCCTGTTTTGAAGCTATAATATTAAACTAATTTAATTAAAATAGAAGTGTTTGAATTCGATTCTGACTATTATTATTTTGGAATCAAATTGTTATTCAATTAAAATCTATTTAATAAAAGGTTTTATTATAATAACATTTAATTTGTTATTAAATTTCTTTATAGATAATATATTAAAATTAAAATGAAATGTTTTAATAAATATATATTTTAAAGTGCGGATAATTTTATATACTTGAAATGGATGAAAAGAAGATTTCTTCGATATTCAATAAACTCAATAAATCGATGAAGATGGACAAATTTGTTTATATCAGTTTAATGGACAATTAAATACAAAAAAATAATATTGGATTGAATGGAATTGTGCTGTGTCGATATATATGTGTATTTCGCAAAATGAAGTAGATCAATTCCAACTAGATTGAAATATATTTCCACATAAATATGGGAGTTATTTAAAGGAAAGAAAAATAAAATAAAATTGAATTAAGAAAAGGACAAGATTGAAAATTTATCCTTAACTTAACTAAAGCCCAAGCCCCTTTATTCTTTTCCTCTTTCTAATTTTCTTATGCTAACCCAAATCCTTGAATACATTCACTCCTTTTCATCCATTCCCAAAAATCAAAAATCAATTCACATTTTATTAAAGAAAACTTAATACCCTAATTTCTAAATCCACATTCGAGAAAAGTGGAGGTGACATCAACGACGAAGAGCTGCATCGTTGGGGTTGTGCTACGATGTTGTAACATCAATGGCGCCTGAGCAAGTGCACAATCTGGGCATGCATGGAGCTAGAGCTCGTGGCAATGACTACAACAGACATCGCGACTTAAAGGTAAGGGTTTCTGGCGATGCATGAAGTCCTATGCTGGCAGTGGTCGATGTGACTTGGGGTGGAGCTTGACAGTGGCTGTTAGAGGCTCGTGAGATTTGATGACATTGACTGACAAAGTGACGTTAACGTCTGCAGCAATCTTCTATTCCTTAAATCGGTGAGTTGTTCAAACTCACAAATTCTATCTCTATTCCTTTGCATAAATGTGATTATCATTTGCCAAATTGGTTGAGGTTAATTTCCCATTTACTTTTGTATCTTATTGTTATGCATGCAATCAATTTTCCTATCATTGCATATATTTTGATGGACTTGATTGGCTTGGAATATTGATTCCTTGAATGGCATGATAGTATAAATTTACAATGTAACTCTATCCATTTGTGAATCAAAATGTATTAATATGGTAATACTTGTATATTATCATGTAATCGGAGTTGTCGAAAATCAACTCGACTCTCTAAGAAATTTTATATTATGGGATGATAATTTTAGAGCGACGTTGGCTCTAAAAGATGCATTTTGGATGGATTTATTATTTAAATGTTTTAAAAGAATCTCAAATTGAGATTTTATTTATTTTGATCCTTACTGAAATATAGTTTATAGAATATAGTTAAATTATATTAAAATCTTAACTTATTTCTTGTTTCAAAATTTCTATTCAAAGCTTTTAAAAAGAGTAATACTTAATTATAAAACCTTTTTAAATTTATTATTTTAAGTATATAATTTTTGGAAATGATTTAGAGGCAAAAAATAAAATATAATGTTATTTTACAGAACCGATTATGAAAGTAATAACTTTTATTTTAAGTGATTTTGTTATAAAAGAGGTTTAAATGATTTTGAAAGAGTTCCAAAAGCTTTTGTAAATAAGCAACTCTTCTTTGAAGTAGGTTTATGGATTTAAAAGTGATTTTAGAAAATTATACCTTTGTATAAATAAAATTAGTTTAAAACTCTTTTATTTTATTTATTATGGATTTGAGATTTTAATAAGATTTCATGATTTTATATGAAGCAAAGAATTTTAATAAACAATTGAATTATCGGATTGGTATGAGACATTTCATACAATTCTTTCGCTTATCATTATAATTTGTTAAATAGAGTTCGAATGGAAATTACTAACTTTTAGTAAATATTTGAATCTACTATTTGGTATGGTACAGTTAGTTAAATTCTTGTGATTACCTAAGTGACAATAATCAATGCTCAGAGTCGTATTATCTTAGGGTGTTCGGATTTCAGGCCGACAGATTCCCAAGAGAAGATGGCTTATTTTTCATCGTCCTAAGAGTCGATACCATTCTTAGATCTGGTAGGTAGGTCTCTTTCGGTTGATCTATTCATGGTGTAAAAATAGGCTGTCTCTTTTGGGCGGTAGGTGTTTGCTGCATCGTAGTCTATAGACCAGTTGACTATAACCCATCTGTTTATTTTTCTTTTATATAGTTAGACGATGTTTACCTCTTTCTGTAGGTAAATTTGTATAGGAAAGATTAGGTACACAGTTGCTCTTTTCTTTTAGTGGTGTTCCTAATTTGTAGTCTCTTTCGTAGGCTTCTTTCTATGTAACGGGTCTCTTTCAGTAGATCTTTCGTCACTGTATTAAACTGGTATAGACTACCATTATTATTTTATTAGTGATGATTATTTCTTCAGAGATTTTATGATTGGATCTTTTGGTATCTTTTGACTTTGGAAAATTTTGAATTATTATTACCATATTTTTGATGATAGTCCACTTAAGATTTGATATGGATTTATAAAATGGTGATTTGATTTGATATGCCTAATTATGGTTAATTGGTTTTAGGCATATTTTGAGATGACTTATTCTATGGTTAAGTCATAATAGGATAATTGAAATGGTGATTTTAATCGATATGCCTTATTATGATCATTTGTTCTATCATATTTTTATTATGTCTTATTTATTATTAAGTCATATATTTATGATATCAGTATCTCGCCTTTTAATTAGATATAGTCTTGCCCATTTATTTTTAAAATACTTAGGTTGGGCCGAGACTGAACAGGTACAAGGACTCATTGACCTTCGGATTTTGAGCTACTATTGAAGTAGACTATTTTGACTGTTTTAGTTTGCTTCATACTTGTATATAATGACATTTAAGAGTATATGTCATGTATATTATCTAGTAGTCATTGTGTACCAGATGCAGTACTTTTGGATGTTATGTATATGCTAGGTAGGTCTGGTGCCAATATTTTGTAAACTCACATTTTATTATGTATACGATGATGTATATTATTCTGCCATGATCTATGATTCTAATTTACTTAATTATACATTGTTCTAAATAATTTTAAATCGGTGTGTTTGTTACTTTGTATTGATACTGTACACATCACGTTTTCAGTTCAGATCCTCATAATGGTAATAAAGATGTGTCAATGTTTGTTCAAAGATATATTTTAAAATTTATCACCCTTAACCAGTCGTATTCTCAGTGTTATTAGACAACATTACTCGTAATGTTCTTTAATAGTATGGACATAATAGTGGGGTCGTTATGCACATCCTCTTATATCATGGGCCCATGGCATACTGTTATTACCTTAGGTATTGGTTTTAATGAAAACAACTATAGACATTATATGAAATATAAATACTACTGTTTTATCAAGTTATATGTTGTATATAGTAAAGGATATTAGACAGGTGTTGATTAAGAAGTCCGTACTGTACCAAGAGTAGATTCAAGATGCTGATATAGAGTTTCAAGAGTTTGTGAATGAAGACTCATGAGTATTGAAGAGTTCAAGATTTCAAGATATTCTAGATAAGTTATAGAGTCGTAGAATTTATGTTAAAACATTGATAGCAGTTTCCTGATCTCTCTCTCTTTCTCAAATTTTGTTTTAATTTTTTTTTCAAATATCCTGATTTTAAAATGATATTTTTAAAATATTTCTCAAAATGATTTCAATCTCTTGTATTTATAAAAATATTATTTTAGTATTTTAAGTTTATATATATGTATTAAATTTTTTATACTTTAATAAGTTAAAATTATATTGATTTTATACATATTACCTACATTATATCAAAATTTTCAGAATTATCAATAAAGTTTTATTATGATTAAAATATATATAAACTATGCTTAAATGATTTTACAAAATATCAAACTATTTTACAAAACAATGAGTTTTCAAAGTAATGTTTTAAAGTATTTTTAAATTTTAAAAAGAGTATATTGACATACTGTATGTATGTTCGACATTGTGGCCGATTGTTCAAAACTTAAATTTCAAAAGAAGTGTCTTCTCGTCGTATCTCTTCACGAATGGATATGATCGTTGTTCCTATATAAATACCAGATTTCCAAATGAATTTTTGAATCATAATTTTCTTGCTCATCTCTCCTCCTTCCACTCTTTCATTTTCTAATTCAAAATATACCCAAACTCAGCTGAAATTCAACCAAAATCAAATTAAATCATCACTAGTTTTATTCTGATTCATCTACTCTCTGATTTCTCTCATCTCTCTCACTCAAACCAAGATCACAGTGCTATTCAAGTGTTATAGGTTCAATTGCGATTAAGATCGAAGATCTAAGTCTGTAATACTCTATTAAATAATACTGCTATACTTATGGTGTGGTTGTAGCCCATAAAATCAATTAGATATGCTTGGTAGCCCATAAATCTAATGGATTTGCATGTAGCCTGGAAATCAAGTAACTCTACCCAGAGGTCGGCATTCTGGAGGGTGTGTCTCGTAGCTTTAAAATCGAGGTTGTTTGTATTTACTAGTTGAAAAGAAATCCATACAAAGAATTATGCGGCATTGGATGTAGGGTAACTCCGAACCAGTATAAAATTATGATGTGTTATTTCCCTTTTACTTTTACTGCATTTAATTTTATCTGCACTTTGATACTATGATTGTTTCTATGATTATTAATTATATCATTCCAAGTAGAATCTTAAAGAATTTGAAAAATATTTATATAATCCATTAAGCACTATTCATCCCACCTTAGTGTTAATTTAGCCTTAAGATCCTAATTCTGCTGACTCATATTTGGTATCGGAGCATTGGTTTTTAAAGTATTCATAATACGATTTTTGAAAAAGTTTTAATGGCAATTTACACAATATTTTTAACACTGTTTTGGAGAAGATAATTTTCAAAATCATCATAATATTGTTTCATAAATTTGCATCTATACATTAGAAAAAATCACGTGATCTTTTGAAAAGGTATGAATTGCAGGAATAGATATGTTACATGGCTTTGATGAACAGACACCTGATGATCAAACTCTGTGGATCGAAAAGGACAATGGGTAGTGGATGCTCAAGGCACATGATTGGAAATCCAAAGATTTTGAAAGATATAGTTTACAAAGATGGTCGATCGGTAAAATTTGGATACAACTCTAAAGGATATGATATTGAGATCGACAATGTCAGTAATTCTAAAACTCTTACTATTTCTAATGTTTTGTTGGTTAGGAATTTAAAGCAAAATATGTTAAGTATTAGTCAATTGTGTGATTAGGGTTTCAAAATATAAATTCGTAAAAGCTAAGTGTCACATTAAAGATAACGAGTCAAGCATTATCTTTGAAGGTATTAGGAAACAAAACATCTACATATTAAGTATGAAAATCTCAAATGATAATTTGTGTCTTTTGGCTAAATCAAGTGATCTTTGGATTTGGCATAAAAGATTTGATCATTTGCATTTCAAACTAATATCTAAAATTGCTAAAAATGATCTAGTTAGAGGTCTTCCCAAAATGAATTTCAAAGTTAACAATCTATGCGGTGCATGTCGATTAGGAAAACTTAGAAAAAAAATTTATGTCAAAAGATATGATTTCTACCTCTCAACCCCTTGAACTTCTTTACTTAGATCTTTTTGGTCCCTCATAGAAACAATTTATAAATCACAGTCAACGTGTATTTGTAAACGTAGTGGATTATTCTAGGTTTACCTGGATGATTCTTAAAACTTAAAAATGATGCTTTTGCAATCTTTAAAATCTTTGTTAAACAAATTCAAAATCAAACGACTCGTAAAATTAAAACTATTCCGAGTGATCATGGTAGAGAACTCGAAAATAATTTTTTTGAGAATTTCTGTAATAAGAAAGGTATAACTCATAATTCTTCATTTTCAAGAACACCATAACAAAATGGAGTGGTAGATCGTAAAAATAGGATGATTCAAAAGTGCGCTAAAACATGGCTAAATGATAGTAATTTATCTAAAAGTTTTTGGCTGAAGCGGTTGGTACGACAAGTTATATATTAAATAGAATTTTAATAAGACCGTTAACTAACAAAACACCATATGAATTATTGTATAATAAAAAGCTAAAAGTATCATACTTTAGAGTATTTGGTAGTATTATTTTACTTTTAAATAATAAAGATAATTTGGATATATTTGATGCTAAATCAGATAAAGAAATCTTCATTGGATATTCAAAAAGAAATAAAGCTTATAGAAGTTTTGAACACTAGAACTAATGCCATTAAAGAGACATTACGTGTCTCATTTGATGAAATTTTTTAAGTTTATAATCCAAATATTGATGAAGAAGAAAACATTGATAGCCTAAACGAAATTAGTAATAATGAAATTACTAAAAATAAAAATAAAAATAATTCAGAAAATTCACATCTAAATAAAAGAACAAGATACTTGAAAGGTCATCCAGTAGAAAACATACTTAGAAATATTGAATTTGTTGTTAAAACTAGAAATCAACTAAATAAAATGAGCAATGTTGCTTTTATTTCGACTATTAAACCTAAAAATCCAAAGGAAGCATCAACTGATGATTCACGAATTCTTGCTATGCAAGAGGAATTGAATCAATTTATAAGAAATGATGTATGGAAATTAGTCCCAAGACCTAAGAACAAATCCATAGTAGGAACTAAATGGATATATAGAAACAAAATGAATGAACAAGGAGAGGTTGTGAGAAATAAAGCTTGGTTAGTTGCACAAGGTTATTGTCATGAAGAAGGATTAAATTTAGATGAAACCTTTGCACCCGTAGAATGATTAGAAGCTATACAAATTTTACTTGCTTTCGCTAATCATAATAATTTTAAATTATATCAAATGGATGTTAAAAATGACTTTTTAAATGGTTTTATTAAAGAAGATTTATATGTAGAACAGCCCTAACTTTTTGAAGATGAAAAACTACCCAATCATGTTTACAAATTAAAGAAGGCTTTGCATGGTCTGAAATAGGCTCCAAGAGCTTGTATGATAGACTTGAATTCTATCTATTATAATCAAATTTTGAAATAGGCGAAGTAGATAGTACACTTTTTATTAAAAGAGATAAAAAGATATTTGGTTAATACAAATATATATGGATGATATCATTTTTTGGATTTACCAACGATAAACTAAATAAGGAATTCTCAGAAATAATGACTAAGAATTTGAATTGAGTAATATGGGAGAACTAAATTATTTTCTAGGATTACAAATCAAATAATTAAGGAATGAAATTTTTATTAGTCAAGAAAAATATGCTAAAGATTTAGTTAAAAAATTTGGTATGCCAAATGCCAGTGGTAAACCAACTCCTATAGCAACTAATGAAAAACTAAATAAAGAAGAAAATTCAAAAGATGTAGATCAAAAATTATATAGAGGAATGATTGATCACTACTATATATAACTGCTAATAGACCTGATATAATGCGGTCTCTGTGCAAGATATCAATCTCAACGTAAAGAAACTCATTTAAAATCCATAAAATAATTTTTGCAATATGTAAACAACATATTAGACTATGGACTCTTTTACCCGAAAGAAGACTCCTTTGAATTAATTTCATATAGTGATGTTGAGTATGCTGGTCGCAAATCAGACCGAAAAAGTACAAACAGAACTTATTACTTTTTTGGATACTCTCTGGTTTGCTAGTTTAGTAAGAATCAAAACTTCGTATTTATGTCTACGATAGAATTAGAATATATTTCAGCAGCATTAGCATGTTCACAGGTTATCTATATGCAACAAACATATAAAAAATGTGATTTAAATTTTACTAAATCAACAACATACTGTGATAATACAAGTGCGATCAATCTATCTAAAAATCCAACTCTTCATGCTAGAACTATATAAGGCACCATTTTCTAAGAGATGGTGCAAACAAAGAAACAATATCACTTGAATTTATAAACATTGAAAATCAAATAGCTGATATATTAACAAAACCATTGAACCAAATTTCGAATTTCTTTTTCATTTCGGTGTATTATCTCTGTTTTATTCTTCTGAAACAAATAAACTATGGCCTCTAATCATAAATATTGTAGAGAAGAGAGTTCATCGTTTTCCTTCCCTTTTTTGCCCAAGGTCCCTTCCAAAACACCACTATGGCCAAAATTATTAAATTGGAGGAGAAATGAAGAATGTTCAGGAGATATTGACCGAAATACAAGCTGTAAAACTTTATATGTCCAAAGAACAGGAGAAACAAAGTAGAATTCTTTGTAATTTAGAAAAATATCTATTGGATAATCCTACGAACCTAATAGTTACTGAAGATGATTCTGCAAATTTAGCCATTCATAACCCCATTCAAAGTAGCATGATGAGGAAGAAGAGGAAGAAGAAGAGGAAGAAGAACACATAGAATAAGATGACAAAGTCCGATGCGTTGGAGATGTTTCAATCGAGATGGAAATCTCGTCAAACAAAAGGAGAACTTTTGCCTTCCTTATCCTCATTGTCCTCGTCACAAATCCTAGATCATTAGAATTTCACGTTAGGATGGTACATGCCTTCGTTAATTTGATTGCGTGGTGTGTATATTTAATTTAACATTTGTTATACTTGCTTTTATGTACATCTAGATGTGATTGGATTATAGCATGGTATTGAATGAATATATAGATTTGCTTGGTTACTATTACTGATTTGTGTTATCACTTAGCGTTTCTTATATATCGTTCTTATCATTATTTCCATTTCATAATTACCTCATTTTAAATATCACTCATTGTTCTTATATTAGTCGTTCTCATCATCATTATATGTCATTAGTCTATAATATTTTATTTAGAGGGAGTTAGAGTTAGACTAAGAGTTAGTGTTAAAGTTATAGTTTTAGGTGGTTATTTTTGTTGATGACAAAGGGGGAGAAATATATAAAATCTAGACATAGATTAAGGCAGAGTTTTGTAACCCAAAAGGAGTTATATTATATTTTATATAGTTTCATTGTCAAAAAAAAGGGAGATTTTTAGTACCTTAGGTATTGGTTTTGATGATAACAACTACATGCATTATATAAAGTATAAATACTAATGTTTTATCAAGTTAATATAGTATATAGTGTAGGATTCAAATGGGTGTTGATCAAGAAGACCGTACGGTATCAAGAGCAGATTCAAGATGCTGTTGTAGAGTTTCAAGAGTTGGATAATGAAGACCTATGAGTATTGGAAAGTTCAAAATTTTAAGATATTCTAGATAAGTTATAGAGTCATAGAATTTATGTTAAAACCTATATAGCACTTTCCTGATCTCTCTTTCATTATCTAACTTTATTTTAAATTGTTTTTCAAATATCCTGGTTTTAATCTTTTCAAATATTTCTCAAAATGATTTTCAATATCTTTATAAAGATGTTATTTTAGTGTTTTTAAGTTTATATATATATTGAATTATTTTTGTACTTTAATAAGCTATAATTATATTGATTTTATACACATACACACACACATATATATATTATTACATTATATTAAAATTTTCAAAATTATTATATAAAGTTTTATTATGATTAAAATATGTATAAACTATGCTTAAGTGATTTTAAAAAGTATCAGACTATTTTACAAAACAACCAGCTTTCTAAATAATGTTTTAAAGTATTTTTAAATTTAAAAAGAATATATCGACATATTCTATGTACGTATGTTAACACAGTGGCCGATTTTTTAAATTTTAATTTTAGAAGAATTGTTTTTGCGTCGTATCCCTTTACGAATGGATATGATCGTTGTTCCTCTATAAATACTAGACTTCCAAATGAATTTTTGATCATAATTTTCTTATTCATCTCTCCTCCTTTCACCCTTTCATTTTCTAAATCAAAATATATCGGAACTCTACTAAAATTCGATCAAAATCAAACTCAATCATCATTACTTTGATTCTCCTTCATTTACTATCTGATTTCCCTTAGTTCTCTCACTAAAACCAAAATCAAAGTGCTGTTCAAGAGTTATAGGATCAATTGTAATCAAGATCAAAGATTTGAGTCCATAAAACTCTATCAAATCATACTGCTATACTTGTGGGTGTGATTGTAGCCCGTAAAATCAATTGGGTATGCTTAGTAGCCCGTAAATCTATTGGGTGTGCTTGTAGCCCGGAAATCAAGTATCTCTACTCAGAGGTCGGCATTCTGGAGGGTACATCTCGTAGCCTTGAAATCGAGATTGTATTTGCATTTACCTGTTGAAAAGAAATCCGTACATGGAATTGTACGTGACTAAATGTATGGTAATTCCGAACTAGTATAAAATTCTGATGTGTTCTTTCCCTTTTACTTTTATTTGTCCTTTGATTCTGTGATTGTTTCTATGATTCTTAATTACACCATTCCAAGTAGAATCTTAATTTTTTTTAAAAATATTCATATAATCCATTAAACACTATTCCACCCTCCTTTTAGATTTAACTTAGCCTTAAGATCCTGATGTCGTTGATTCGCACAAACTCTCTTCATTTACCAGGCAACAACATCACCCACCAGATTTACTGAGCCACTAACAACACCCATACAAATAAAAGTAAGATTGGTGTTTTTCCAAAGACAAATAGTTGTACTTTGGATACAATAGATCCCATGGCATCTTCGATAGTACTTTAATCTTTGAAATAAGAGAGAGATGCTTGGAAAATAGTAACTAAGCAGTAGTGAATTAGTACAATGGAGTATGACTTAATTCTATGTGATTTTAAAGAGTATAGAGTATATTTTTCAAGAGAATTTTCAAGAGAGTATGGAGTGAGAAGAAAGTAAGTTATTGATTGGTTAAAAATTGATTTGTACTTTGCTTTATATAGTGAATGAATAGATGTATCTATTCATCAAGGATTATATCCAAAAGACATTTCTATTAAAAATTTAAAAAACTAACTAATGGCCTATATGCCGACATATTTCCATATGTCGACATATGTCAGTGATTTTGAAGACTTTTTTGAAAATTTTGTACTTATAAAATATTTTGAACAATGTTTTTAAATATTTTTTAACTCATAAAAAAATCTTGTAAAATATTTTAAAATATATTTTGAAATTAAGATAATTTATTTTTGTTTAAAATATCAAAGATCGGAAATTGGAGATAAAGATCAGAAATTGCTATCAAGGACTTCAACAATATATTCTATTGACTCCAAATACTAAATTATAATCTTGAGCTCTTCATATCTTTGTCTTTGAAATTATGAGTCTTCAAATCTTTATCTTAAGTCTTTATATTGTATAGTCTTATATTCAGCACATGTGTAGTATTCTGCACTATATACTATATAATTTGATAAAACATTAGTATCTATATTTTATATGGTTATTGTCATTAAAATTAATAATTGAGGTATTAACATGTTGTTCATATAAGAAAGAAATTTTTGGTCTAAAATTTATGTGTGGACTTTTGTGAACACTATGTATATTTAGTCCCATTTTCTGAACTTATTGTTTCTATTAAAAAAACTAAACTCTAGCTTCATTTATAAATTAAAACTTATCCTAGATTGTTTTCTTTTAAATCAACTTATTGAAATACATACACATACACATACACATACACATACACATATACATACATATAAATGCAATGTTCACAAATATATGTTGTTTTAAACCTAAAATATTAAATTGCAATTGTACTTATATACATGGAATTATACATAAGTTTCTTTATTTCAAATTTATAAATAATATCTTATATAATTATGTAACCTTTTATGTCATACTTTTCTTTAATTGAAAACAAATTAATTAGTGTTAGTTTTGGATTTCAATTACAAATATTATATAATGTGACTTTAGTGTGTGTGTGTTTGTATGTGTGTAAATGTATTTTAAACTAATCTCATGGACGACAAAGACATATGTAAAGAGGCACTTACATACATATCCGTTAACTATGTACACTTCTTATATGTAGCACGTGCACTTCACACATACTAGTATATTTGTTATATTTGTAAACTGAAAAAAAACTTTTAAACATAAATTTTTTAAACATAACTGAATAAAATAAAAGATTTTATTTACAGCAAATTTTAGGTTGGATCTAAAATCTTTGGACTTTATGGGATTAACTAAGATCCAAAATGATTTTTTTTTAAATCCACTCATTTAAACCGCTCCTGACTGGCCAAGTTACATCATTTAACCCGGTTACATCATTTATCCCTTTGACACATTAGATATTGTCGTCCATTGTATATCATGGTTTATTGTTGGATTAGACATATAGTATTATGTTCTAATGTTTGTGGTTTCAAGATGGTGGCATGAGCATAGTGCAATAAGCATGTTACATGGATCATCTAGCAGGTTCAGCTATGGGATCTTGTACTCATATTGTTTACACATATATAGTTTATATGTATTATTTTTGGTAGTAAAATCACTCACACCTTACTTTGCATGACCAAAGTTATTTTTTTGGTCTTAGTAAGAACTACATGATTCTTCTTGTATATAAGATTAGTCCAAGAGTTAGGTTTCATGTAGTCATGCATGGTAAGTATTCAACGAGACGGGTATGATACCAACGATCCATTAGTAAGCGGTTTATTGTGCTTCCGCCATACAATACTATTGGAGGTAAACACTAGGTTTACTTCTGTAGTAAGAGACAATGAATAAGATCATACATGTGCTTACGATATATTTAGCTCTTGTGACTAATCCATGTATAGTCAATGATGGGATACTCTAATCTATTATATTATATATAAAAGAGAATAAAAGACTATTTGTATTCTTACTCCTTATTCCATCTGAAGTCACATACTCATCCCTCCTTGACTTGAGTAAAGAATTTATAATGCCCTCAAATTATTCTACACTCACTTCCAATCTAACCATTTTATTTGGTGCCTATTTGTATTCTTAGTTCATATATATATATATATATATATATATATATATATATATATATATCATTCAAGCAATTATTATGCATCTGTTTCCTTTCTTCTCCATACTCCTTAATTTATGTCTATATATTTTCTTATGTTTATTTCTCTTATTTTTCTTCCACTCAAAATTTAAAAATCATTTATTTCATACTTCTTATCAAATCTAAGCCATTTCAAGAATCAAATTTCTTATTCATTTAATATTTAGTATTTCAACAATGAGTAATAAAGTGGATGAGAACATCTCAAGATAAGATTCAACTATCAAATTTATTTAATTTTAATTTTGTTTGACATTTTGACTGCCGTTCTTAAATTCTTATTTAATAACGGTGAAGGTATATTTATCTTCCCAATACTTTCTGTTTTTCAAATTTGCATATTTTATTATGAACACTTTCTCTTTACGAGTAATTAGGTGAATATCTTCATAAAAATAAACTACTGAAATGATAAGTTTGTAAGTCCAACTATTTATTCTTGAACAATGAAATGAATTTTATAGATTGACAATTTTATAAATTGATAATTTTATATTGAAATATATTATGGTTTAGCAATTATATATTTATCATATGCACAATCAGATTATTGATTTTTTTATTTGTTTCATTATACCTATTTTTAATTATTATCCATTTGTGTTTATCTGATTTAATTGTAATAGATGTCTAAAATAGTTTATACGATTTTGAAATTAATTTTTCTTATGTTAAATTATGAAAAGTTGGTTTATAGATCCCAAATTACTTTTTTAAATTTGCAGGATGTGGTATCTTTTTAATTTTTGTGAAACCAATTGAATAGTTTTTTATTAATTTTTTTTTTTTTTTTTTTTTTGAATTACCTAGAGAACTAAGAGTTTTTTTTTAATTTATGACATGATTTTTGTGATCTTATGATTTTTTATTGAAAATTATTACAATATTTGTTCATGATTGTGTTTTCCTTTCATATCATCTACTCATATAAATCATTTACTTTGCAATGTCTTTTATATTAACCACATTTAACTATTATGCATTTATATTTGAACAATTGTTATAACTAAAGTGTCTATTGGTGGTAACTTATGCCTATAAATACTAATTGCTCATAAGTTGTGTGTTATCTTAATAACGATGAAGGTATATTTATTAGTCTAGGGCTTTCTGGTTTTTCAGATATATATATATATATATATATATATATATATATATTGTTATGATCACTTTCTCTTTAAGAGCAATTAGGTGAATATTTTCATAAAAATAAATAACTTAAATGATAAGTTTGTAAGTCCAACCATTTATTCTTGGATTATGGAATGAATTCTACAGATTGATAATTTTATAAATTGATAATTTGATATTGAAATATATTATGGTTTAGCAATTGTGTATCATTCTCTATCATATGTACAATCAGATTATTGACTTTTTTATTTGTTTCATTATACCTACTTTTAATTATTATCCATTTATGTTTAGTAATTCAGGTGTAATAAATGTATAAAATAGTTTATACGATTTTGAAATTAATTTTTCTAATATTAATTTATGAATAGATAGTTTATAAATCCCAGGTTACTTTTTAAATTTGTAAGTTGTGATATTTTTTTAATTTTTGTGAAACCAATTGAATAATTTTTTATTTGTTCATGACATTAATTTTGTGATCTTATGATTTTGTATAGAAATTTATTATTAGATTTCTTCATTATTGTGGTTCCTTTTGTATCATCTACTCATATAAATCATTTACTTTGCAATTTATTTCATATTAACCACTTTTAGCTATTATGCATTTATACTTGACCTATAATTATAACTAAAAATGTATCTTGGTGGTAATAGATGCCTATAAATACTAATTACTCATAAGCTGTGTTTTATTTTAATTTCTATAATCGTACTTTATATTTTTTGTGTTTATCATATATTTTTGATAATCATGTTTACGTGATAATTACTAAATGTTTTGGTCTATTATGAGATATATATGTTGCTTATTCTTATTATAGATACTAACAGATATTGTATATGACTGACAATTTTCCTAAGAGTTTTTTCTACTTTATTTGCTAATTTAGGTTGTATTTGCTAATTTTTATTTTATTACCTACTTTTTATCCAAACCTTTATTATCTTCTTCTTTTTTACAAGAGGGTTGGTTTTTCATCAATTCTATGTTGGTTGGTTTGAAGGGATAGAAAAAAGCAAAAATAGAGAGAATTCTCATTAATAGCAAGATCAATACTATTTATTGTAACTTGTTATAATTTAAATCGTTTATTTCATAATACATACATTTGTTTACTTTTATCGTAATAAATACATTTATTTTACATTAAATGCATCTATCTATTGATTCTAATTTAATCTAAGGTCTCTTCCTCTTCTTAGCACATTTAATACTAGAAAATTTCTTATTTTCTTAATTTCTCCATCTTCAATTTGCTCTCCCTTATTTCACAAATTTTTTTATTTTCTATCTCTGGCATCACATAAAAAATTCAATTTTAAATTAGAAACAAAATTGAGATTCTTTACAAATAGTTTATGTAATTACATCATAAATTTTGTAACAAGATTATAATTTGGTTGAATACATCAATATTTCTTCATCTTTTTTATTCGCCTTAATTGTTTTTTATTTTATTCATATTACACGGATGTTGTATTTCTACTGTTTTCTTTAGGGGTAAGGCTCATATAAATTTTAATAATCATGTTTACAGGTATTTATTAATTGTTTTTTGGTCTATCATGAGGTATAAATGTTACTTATTCTTACTATATATACTATCTGATATTGTATATGACCGAATATTTTTCCAAGGTTTTTCCTTCTTTATTTGCTAATTTAGGTTGTGTTTGCTAATTTTTAATTTTATTATAGACTTTTAATTCATGCCTTTGTCTTAACTCCTTTTTTTGACACATTTGTTTTTATCAATTGCATGTTGGTTGGTTTGAAGGGAGAGATAAAAAGTAATAATAAAGAGAATTCTCATAAATAGTAAGACCATTGCTATTTATTGTAACTTATTATAATTTAAATTATTTACTTCATAATACATGCATTTGCTTAATTTTATTGGATTAAATACATTTATTTCACAATAAATGCATCCATCTGTTTATTCTGTTTTAATTCAACTGAGGTCTTTTCCTCTTCTTAGCACGTTTAATACTAGAAAAATTCTTATTTCTTTAATTTCTCCATCTTTAATTTTTTTTCTTCTTTCACAATTATGTTTATTCACATCTCCAACTTCAAATAAAAAATTCAATTATAAATTAGAAATAAATTTGAGATTCTTTGCAAATATTTGTTTACTTAACTAATAAATTTTTAACATGATTATAATTTGATTGAATACATCAATAGATCTTCATCTTTTGCATTCACGTTAATTGTTTTTTATTTTGTTCACATTATCCAGTGGTTGTATTTCTACCGATTCTTTAGTAATAAGATTCTTGTGTGCATCCTCATGTAATTCTTCATATAGTGATGTATTATTTTATTTGAATTATGCTAAATTTTGTATTATTCAATGGTGTACTCACTTAAGAATGAATGAAACTGTTCGATTTAACTAAGTATTCAAAAAGTAACCTGCAACATGTTTATGGTTTACATATATTTCTCATGTTTTATGCAATAAAACTATAACTTTTCAAGCTACTTTGATAATTCTGTTAGTATTGGATTGTGTGAAATGATGTACTACTACAATGTTAGAAAATTGTAATGCTTAACAAATAAGGAATAATGAGAAGTCCAAGTTAGTGTTCCTTTTGTATGTCCATTATTCTCCATAAAAATCTATTATACTTTATGAGCATTGTAATTACTTAATTAGAAATTTTAATGGAAGTGTGCCAATGGTGTTTAAAAAAAGTGCTAATATAAAAAATTTCAATCTATAAACACGCATTCTCATTTTTTCATATTACTATAAAAATAAAAAAGACTCCGCTAAATAAATTATGTTGCGAACGTCGTGTGCATAGCATGGGTTCACACTAGTGCTTCTTAGGTGTACAATAGTTTGCTTTGATCATGCACTGTCTCGCATGTTGTATACAATTATGTTCTGCATTATATATCACCTGTGCACTGTGAAATATATTACAAGTTTGGATAATGATAATTGATTTGTGATCCCCAATACCCTCCATCGGACTGGTGTTCGCTTAGCACAAGTTTATAGGTTACTTCTAGGCCATCTAGACCAAAAGACTGTCTCACACATTAGCGATATTATTATAATCCTCATAAATATATAATATAGCTAACCTAACTGGAGTAAATATATAAAGCAAACTAAATACAAATATAAACAATGATGTAACAGGTACAAGAGTGGGGTAGGCAGTCGTCCTACCAAAAAAAAGATAGCTTCAACCAAGGGCATATATTATGTTCCATCTCTTATTTCAATCTTATTTCGTTTCCTACTTCTCATCATTTTGATCTCAATCAAAACGTAAGCAGTTATTATTAGATCTCAATCAAGCCTGTTGTAGCAACGGACAAATGTGCATTTCTTTCAAGTACTTATGTTTTTTAAAAGAAAAAAATGATTACTCTTTGTTATGTTTTTGTGAAAGAGTGATCCTCTAATGAGGAGAGGCACTTGCGTTTTGTTAATAATATTATTATATCATTAAAACGACACTCATATCCAAAAGATCATCACATAGATGTCGATAAAGAGAAGAGCATACACAAAAGAGATAGTATATACATAATATTATGAAGATAAACAAATGCAGTAGTGAATTATAAAATAGCACATTGACGGGCTGCATGATTTGAATTAGGCAAGTGTTGGTGAGAACTACAGCTACAATGTGAGGGAGAGATTGTGTGATAGCCCGCAAATCCATACCCCTTGAATCAACACTATTCTATACAAATTGACTCAATTGGCACAGAAATACGAACCATTAGGGTTAAAGAAGAAGAGATAGAAGAAGAAGAAACTAAACAATATCAGAATCTCACAGTCGCAGCGGAATAAAATATAATAGTAAATATAGAACTTTACACTAAACGAAATCTATTACTGTCTTATACATCATATCATCAGAGTGTCTCATACATCAACAATCACACATCAAACATACCATACAATCATAGCAGCGGATATATATATAGATACATATAATACGTCTCGGGCTCCAGCTCCTCTCCTGCTCCATTGCATCCTGACCTGGACAAATAATACTCGGTCTGACCCGAGCATTATAATGAAATAACACCCGAGTCAGTCTGGAATACCAGCTGACAATAATGCATCCAAATTGATTATTAAAGTTTCAAAATTCTTTTGAAACATAAGCATCTCGTAAGACCACGCCACAAATAAACATGTCGGGTTTTTACCTTACGATAGCTAAAACACTTTTTATAGAAAATCCTCTGATATTATAATAGGGTCTATTTACAAATACTTATAAAATAGCCGAAATTGTTACATCTATCAAATTCCAGCTACTAGCCACCGAAGTGGGTAATACAAACAAAACTCGTAAAAGGCTCGTAGGAAAGATGGATTTCCAACAATGACTAGGCACTGGGGTACCACCTGTCACAGTACGGGGCCTAGATCACCGTACCGAGGACTACTCCCTTCATCCCCTGCAACACAAGGCCGGAACGATTCCTTACTGAACAGTCCCGAACAAGATAAACCCCGTGGTTGGCGCGACCAACCACCCACTAAGCCGAAATATATATAAGGGACATCTAGACAGGGGAAATATCTTGTCCTGCTTGGGTATGACCCACCTAACCTTGCTGCATATCCCCTGATTTTCAGTCATTCCCATTTGATGAGGCTTGAGGCTTAGCGTTACCTTTTAGAACGTTTCACTTAGAATGCCCATCGTCCACCTGACGATGTTTCGCAAGCATTCGTCCATACAAGTCCGTCCCGGGTTCGAACGGAACCGAAGGCACTACTCCTACTACATCCATTTGAAAATATCCTCAGGATTAGTAGCGACTAGCCCTTGCACTTCACTGCTCCATCATCGACTCCGAACACGTTTTTCGCACGAAACGTATAAACCGGATCGAAGTGGTTTTCGAGAAATAAATCTCGATCCCGGTCTCTTCGAAACGATCAACGCATTGTCCAATATTGATAGTCGGTGATTTAACTATCAATTTTATTCATAAACATCCATAAGCATCCATCATACAATAAATAATATTCCACATTATTTATTTACCTCTAATATCTTTAAAAGATATATTTTCAAATTTTCAAAGCTCATTTGAAAACAATTTCCAAAACTCTTTCCTTACAAGGTAAATCCTTTACCATATGTTCCCATTGGAAATAACCAAGTTCAATTTATTTAGATTTAAAACAATTAAAACATTTTATTCTAAATATCCTTTAAAATAGGTAAATTTACTACTAATTATATACTCAAAATATAATTTCAAAATATTTAAAGCAAAACTATTTTATAGGATATAACTTGATTTAAACTAAGGTTTTAGTTAAACTATATTTTAAAAATAGAGTTGTAAAAAGATTAAGACTTATTGCAACATACTTAGGTCAAAACTAGCTTTTTAAACAAATCCATTTGTAAAAGAATAATTACTTTACTATTACTAATTAATAAATAGTTACTTTAAAAATAATAATTTCCAAACACTCTTTTAAACAAGTTTAAACTTCAAAACTTTCTTTTTATAAAATCAGTTTAAACTCGAACTTGGTTTTTCCCAAGGAATTTCATTTCCACTTAAACATCACAGAAATCCTTCTCACGATTTCTGTCAATTCATTTCAATAACATAAATTTACTTTCACATGTATCAACTGATAACATTTCTCTTTGTTTATCATTCCAGATTTTACAAATTTTCAATTTCCATTCTAAATAGATTTCAAATTTAATTCTTTTAAATTCATTATTTAACAATATCCTTTATTCCTCTAAAATTCAATTTGTCCATTTATAATTAAATTATGGATTTATAATTTAACCAGCAATATTCCAATAAAATTTCATTTCAGTTTTCCATCCAACAGATTCCAATGTTTGTATTCCTATAAATTCCTTATTTATTAATTTCTTAATTTCTTTTGAAATCCCAATTTAATTTCTTATAATCAAAACTCCAATTTTCTTTATAATTAACATTCTGGGTTTAAAGTTTATACCACAATATCACAATACAATTTATTTCCAAAATTAATCAATCACAATATATAAACAGGCATCATCATCAACTATAAAAATATTACTACATTGTGAGGAATCCAGCTGGATTCCTCCAACCTATTTTCCCTGCATCCACAAATATTAGCACATCACATATATAAATATCAATCTAGGCTGATATAAATAACATTTCAACCAGTCACACAGTTATTTAAATATTAACTACTAAAATCAGCTAACATTCCAGATGTGAGTGAGAATAACTCACTTTGAGTTTCGGCGAGCGTTCGAAATTTAAATTAAACCGGACGGTGTCCGATTTAACCCAAATTTCTACTTGCTCGGAATGAACCCGGATCTGCACCATCTCGAAGCACTCGTCTTTGCGATTCCGGCGTTTCCTGTTTCGTCTGAATCTGACCACGTATGAATTAGTTATTCAAATTTAAAGATTTGAATTTAAATTTAAAACAATTTCTTTATTTTATTTTTATATTTACCCAAAACAATACGGCCGATAGCTTCTTCCCTAATCCCTTCACGCACGCGACTCGCTCCAGGATGCAAACGCACACTTGAACCCAACGTCGATCTCCCTTATCCCTGTCGCGACACCCCATGGCCATCTCCACTTCGATCTGGACCCACCACAGCGTAGCTCAACGCGGCCTCCACCAACGACGAGAAAACGACCGAGCTTGGTGGTCCCACTCGGTGCGCAACACGAAGACAACGGCCAACGAACGCGACGAAAACTCCCCCTCCACGCTACGTAAAAATCCATCTCGACCGTTGGATCTATAGATCCCGAGGCTCTCTTCCCTTTTCCAGTTGAAAGCATCTTCTAAAACGCGATGAATCGATCGCAAATTGATGACGAAATTCTGATGTTTTCGGCCATTGAATAAGAAAGAACGGCGGCCGGTGGATACTGACTAGGGTTTGCAAAATATTAGGTTATATATAATATAATTTAATATTAGTTAATTAATAAAATTCTCAATTTAACCTCATACGCAAACGAACTCCAAATTACACATTCCGACAGGCGTTCCTAAGGTTTTTCCGCATTCCGGACACAATGGAACATGTTTCGTAAGCTAATTCGGTCATATGTGCGAGTTACGGAATTAAACGTTCAATTTTAATTTAAACCGATTAAAACGATTTCGATGCGTTTCGAGCTGCCGGGGTCAAACGACAACTCCGATTGCTACGAAAATTGAAATCCGATAATAACTAACTATTACGGATCCAATGGAACTGGTTTCGTCGAATTCCGAGACTGTGCCCCGGAAGGCTATTTTAACTCGTCTATTAAATAAAGCGATTTTCAAAATTACCGAAAACGCTTAGAAATTTACTTTTAAAATTTTTATTAACTTTTACAATACATCATATATCATTTAAAAACACATTAACAATCATTTTGACTCATTTGGAATCAAAATCCGATTAATTGCATTTTTATATTATTAAATCCTATTATTAAATTATTATACAATCCCAAATTCAATCTATTAACTTTTAATTTCTTCCAATGGTCAAATATTAAAACTCAAACCCAATTAGACCTAAATTAAATTTTAGAATCTAATTTTATCTCCATTTACACTCGAAATTACCAATTAAATTCCCGATTCAATATTTAATTATTGTTCTCAATTATTTGAAATTGAATAGAATTACTATAACTAAAAATTATAGCTTATTTTATTTCAAGTTTCAATTTATAATCCATATGCAACATTTAAAATGAATTAAACGTTCAAATTCAATGGCGTAAAAATACGGGATGTTACATTCCTTCCCCCTTATAGAAATTTCGTCCCCGAAATTTGCTAAGGTAGAAAATACTCTCCAACTCATTTACTTACCCAATTAGCATAGTTAAAAGCTTATATACTCTTCCCAAAATCCTTTAGCTCAATTCCCAAACCCATGTGCTACATTTACTTTAAAACTTTAAATTTTAATTTGTAACTTTCCAAGTTAATTACAAAATTTCAAAACTCACAAAAAAAATTTAACTCCCAAAATTTCCGAAAATTTTTGGCAGAGTCTCCCCTGTACGGAGGAGCTTCTGCGACATCGCAGGATACACAAATATATATACATCGGCCCACACGGCCGGAAACCAAAATATAACACAATATATATATCATTTTCCCAATTATATTTGCATAGGCGTACCTTTTTAGCAAATTTTAATAGCAAGCAGCTAATATAATGCATATACTCACTCCAACTCTCTCAAACGCCTCCCGCGCCTGTGCTATACTCAACAAACACATTAGTTTCTAAAGATATGAGCATTTTTAACAACATTACCAATAAAATATAAGCCAACATATCCATTTTCATTCCAAACAACACTTTGTATAATTTCATAAGTAAATCCATATTTTTATAACATGCACAAAGTTTCTTTTCTGATTCCAAGCTCCATTTTACTTCATACAATGATTTACATATAAATTTACCATTTTCAATTTATAATTACTACCACCAATTCATATTCCATAACCAATTCATCTTTGCACCAATTAACCCATATCCACAACAAATTGGTTTATAAGCCTTAATTGCATCAATTCAATTCAAATTGATTCACCATCTAATTTACTTCCAATTTGTTTTATTTGTATTTCTTTTCCAAATTCAAACTTCATTATATTTCACTAGAATGACTTACATCCAAGTTGCAAATGTTGGATGCACATTCACTTCAATAAAAGAAATATAAGCTTTTGATTCATTTACTTTTTCTTTTTAATTCACCTACATTTACATACAAACCCATTAAATAGATTCCAATCCATTTACCATTATTCAAATATTCATTTACTTAAGTTTAATGAAAATTTCTATGCATGTTGTGGTTATTCAAACAAATAACCAATTCTTAAGTTTATACCATTTAAAATTAATTTCAGATTAGACTTTTATTAATTTTATTCAATTCTGCATAGTTCGCCATCCAAGCATTCTTATTCCATTTTATTTCACACAAATGATTTACATATAAATTCAGCTATTCCAATTCATACTTTACCCACTTTTGGAATTGATTCATCAAGCAAATTTTATTTAAATTTGATACATTCGCTTTCTATTATAACGCACTTGCATTTACACACAAATCCATTTATTAAGATTTTAGCTCATTCTACTTTCATCCAAACTAACTTCATTTTATTTTACTTGAATAATTTACATTCAAGTTTATTTTATATCATTCCATCCTGGATTATTTACATCCTATACATCCTTAATTCAGCACAATAATTAATTAATACAATTACACATGCATTTCCAATTTATTATCTAACAAATTTCATTCAAAATTATCTAATAAAGCTCATTCACATTCCTTTTGTTTTCCTTTCAATTTGCTTAAGTGCTTTTCACAACATTTTCATTATCTTCTTACCTCAAATTTATTTTATTTTTCCCTTTTATATTCCCATCCAATCAAATCTCATTTCATTTACAAATTTTTTTATGCTCTTTGTCATTTATCTATTCCAATTTAGATTTATTTTGTTCACAAAGAGACCACGTCCAGTTATTTTACTCATTTGAATTTTATTTACAATCCAACTATCCCAATATAATCTAATTCCATTTTCATCCACACATTAATATTTGTTACCACAAATTTAAATCCCATGCCACAATTGGATTTTTATTTACCTTCAAATTTTGACTGACTATCAAATTCTATCCATTACAATACAAATTCCATTAATTTGTGATTTAATTCAGTCAATAACCTAATCCATATTAGGTTTTTAATTCACTTTCCCAATTTACTCTGAATCCATTTATAATATCAACATTTTCCCATTATTTCATTTAACAATTTAAATTCCTACCTTTCCTTATACCTCTTTAAATAGAATCTAAATTCCTTTCAATATTATTTGTTACTCAACTGAAATTTAAATTTCAATTCCAGTACCAAAACAAATTCCAGTTCCCCATTCATAAGTCCCAGACTTATGTGCTAACTTAAGAACATCCACATTTATGTGCTCACTTTGCTTCATTAGACTTTGCATTTCATTTATGGTCAAATTTTAAATTTGCCACACCCTTCAAACCCTTTCATTTAATAAATTTTCAGTTTCACTTTTATTCAAGAGTTTAGATTTCTTATTTAAGTTCATTTCCATTTTATATTCACAAATTTAAATTATAACACTTAATAACTTAAGTATGTGAATTTCTTTATGCAATTATAAACAATTTATATTTCACCTTTATATCCATTTACTTTAATGCTAATTCTTTTAGATTTAATTATATTTCAAATTCACAATTTTAATTCTCCAAATACAAATACAAGTTCAAAACTTGTTTACTAACTGAAGTTCATTCACTTCTTTATATCCCACTTTACCTTATCTCAATTCATATTTCATTTGAGATTAAGTTTGGACTCACCATACCATTCCACTATTTCCCATTGCGATTACCATTTCCACTTCTTATTTATAAGTTCACCAACTTATTTACTTAAAAGCTTATATAGCTCTCTTTTAATCCATTCACATCTTATAATCACAATTTCAAAATTTAAGCACAACACTTAGTAATAGGTCATGGGTACCATCCATTGCACAATGAACCACAATTTCAAAGTCAGCTTACATTTTAATTTAATCCAAATCAACTTTATTTAAGTTCAATTTACTTCCATTTACTTAAGTTGACTTTTAATTTCAAGATTAAAATTTTCATTTTTTTTTATTAACATCAGCTTCACCAAAATAAGTTCGTTAGTTGATGCATTTTAACTTTACTCTTCATTTAAATAGAATTTTCCAGAATTCATTTTACCCGGATTTATTTCAAAACCATTTGGAAATAATAGTCAATATATATTCCTATTTGGTATATCAATCAAATTACCAGATTTCCAAAACAATTTGTTTATACCAAAACAAATTTCCTTCTTTGAGATTTCCCAAACAACTAGCATACCCAAAATCCAAACAATATCATAACCAAATACTAGGGAAGCAATCCATCACTTTAGAAACTCGAAAATGAATTCTAATGATGTGGCCAGCATCATCAGGATTATTTTCCAGCGACTGAAGTGAGTTCAATGCTTCTTACTTTCCCAAATTCATTTCAAAACAGTTTCCCACTCAAACATATTACTCAAAATAATATTTCATCATTACCTTCAATACATTGGAAAACATTTCAAACCTTCCCAGGATTTTAAATTTCCCAAACCCCTTTATTTCCATTACCTTTAAAATCCTTTCCAAAACTTCCGGGATTTAAATTCTGGTTCAATTCAAATTTTAATTTCACTTCTTATTCACAACATATTTAATTAATTCTATTGGGTTATAAACCATTTTAATATTTAAATTCTTATTAGCTTATTATTTCAAATTTTGATCAAATTCACGATTCTTACTTGATCATGGTATTAACAACCAACAAACACCCAATATATAATAAGCTAGAAAATCATTTCTTTTATTTCAACATATAATTTTGGGTAAAATTATTTCATTTACCCACTTTTTAGAAAAAACAATACTATGTCGGTTTATCTTGTTTAAGAGTTTAGAAACCCCTATCGATACGGTTGTACTTCCCGCACCGACCAGAATTCATAAACACTCAACCGATAAGTCAACACAGTAGAAAAACAATTTTATAAGCACTAACAAGTACGCTCTCATAGCTATTATTACACTGAACTCATTATAGAGTACTATTGACTCTATTTAATGAGTAACTTCCCCACCAAAGCCTAGGTTGTCGCCAACCTACGCTCTGATACCAAGTGTGACAGCCCGCAAATCCGTACCCCTTGAATCAACACTATTCTATACAAATTGACTCAATTGGCACAGAAATACGAACCATTAGGGTTAAAGAAGAAGAGATAGAAGAAGAAGAAACTAAACAATATCAGAATCTCACAGTCGCAGCGGAATAAAATATAATAGTAAATATAGAACTTTACACTAAATGAAATCTATTACTGTCTTATACATCATATCATCAGAGTGTCTCATACATCAACAATCACACATCAGACATGCCATACAATCATAGCAGCGGATATATATATAGATACATATAATACGTCTCGGGCTCCAGCTCCTCTCCTGCTCCATAGCATCCTGACCTGGACAAATAATACTCGGTCTGACCCGAGCATTATAATGAAATAACACCCGAGTCAGTCTGGAATACCAGCTGATAATAATGCATCCAAATTGATTATTAAAGTTTCAAAATTCTTTTGAAACAAAAGCATCTCGTAAGACCACGCCACAAATAAACATGTCGGGTTTTTACCTTACGATAGCTAAAACACTTTTTATAGAAAATCCTCTGATATTATAATAGGGTCTATTTACAAATACTTATAAAATAGCCGAAATTGTTACATCTATCAAATTCCAGCTACTAGCCACCGAAGTGGGTAATACAAACAAAACTCGTAAAAGGCTCGTAGGAAAGATGGATTTCCAACAATGACTAGGCACTGGGGTACTACCTGTCACAGTACGGGGCCTAGATCACCGTACCGAGGACTACTCCCTTCATCCCCTGCAACACAAGGCCGGAACGATTCCTTACTGAACAGTCCCGAACAAGATAAACCCCGTGGTTGGCGCGACCAACCACCCACTAAGCCGAAATATATATAAGGGACATCTAGACAGGGGAAATATCTTGTCCTGCTTGGGTATGACCCACCTAACCTTGCTGCATATCCCCTGATTTTCAGTCATTCCCATTTGATGAGGCTTGAGGCTTAGCGTTACCTTTTAGAACGTTTCACTTAGAATGCCCATCGTCCACCTGACGATGTTTCGCAAGCATTCGTCCATACAAGTCCGTCCCGGGTTCGAACGGAACCGAAGGCACTACTCCTACTACATCCATTTGGAAATATCCTCAGGATTAGTAGCGACTAGCCCTTGCACTTCACTGCTCCATCATCGACTCCGAACACGTTTTTCGCACGAAACGTATAAACCGGATCGAAGTGGTTTTCGAGAAATAAATCTCGATCCCGGTCTCTTCGAAACGATCAACGCATTGTCCAATATTGATAGTCGGTGATTTAACTATCAATTTTATTCATAAACATCCATAAGCATCCATCATACAATAAATAATATTCCACATTATTTATTTACCTCTAATATCTTTAAAAGATATATTTTCAAATTTTCAAAGCTCATTTGAAAACAATTTCCAAAACTCTTTCCTTACAAGGTAAATCCTTTACCATATGTTCCCATTGGAAATAACCAAGTTCAATTTATTTAGATTTAAAACAATTAAAACATTTTATTCTAAATATCCTTTAAAATAGGTAAATTTACTACTAATTATATACTCAAAATATAATTTCAAAATATTTAAAGCAAAACTATTTTATAGGATATAACTTGATTTAAACTAAGGTTTTAGTTAAACTATATTTTAAAAATAGAGTTGTAAAAAGATTAAGACTTATTGCAACATACTTAGGTCAAAACTAGCTTTTTAAACAAATCCATTTGTAAAAGAATAATTACTTTACTATTACTAATTAATAAATAGTTACTTTAAAAATAATAATTTCCAAACACTCTTTTAAACAAGTTTAAACTTCAAAACTTTCTTTTTATAAAATCAGTTTAAACTCGAACTTGGTTTTTCCCAAGGAATTTCATTTCCACTTAAACATCACAGAAATCCTTCTCACGATTTCTGTCAATTCATTTCAATAACATAAATTTACTTTCACATGTATCAACTGATAACATTTCTCTTTGTTTATCATTCCAGATTTTACAAATTTTCAATTTCCATTCTAAATAGATTTCAAATTTAATTCTTTTAAATTCATTATTTAACAATATCCTTTATTACTCTAAAATTCAATTTGTCCATTTATAATTAAATTATGGATTTATAATTTAACCAGCAATATTCCAATAAAATTTCATTTCAGTTTTCCATCCAGCAGATTCCAATGTTTGTATTCCTATAAATTCCTTATTTATTAATTTCTTAATTTCTTTTGAAATCCCAATTTAATTTCTTATAATCAAAACTCCAATTTTCTTTATAATTAACATTCTGGGTTTAAAGTTTATACCACAATATCACAATACAATTTATTTCCAAAATTAATCAATCACAATATATAAACAGGCATCATCATCAACTATAAAAATATTACTACATTGTGAGGAATCCAGCTGGATTCCTCCAACCTGTTTTCCCTGCATCCACAAATATTAGCACATCACATATATAAATATCAATCTAGGCTGATATAAATAACATTTCAACCAGTCACACAGTTATTTAAATATTAACTACTAAAATCAGCTAACATTCCAGATGTGAGTGAGAATAACTCACTTTGAGTTTCGGCGAGCGTTCGAAAGTTAAATTAAACCGGACGGTGTCCGATTTAACCCAAATTTCTACTTGCCCGGAATGAACCCGGATCTGCACCATCTCGAAGCACTCGTCTTTGCGATTCCGACGTTTCCTGTTTCGTCTGAATCTGACCACGTATGAATTAGTTATTCAAATTTAAAGATTTGAATTTAAATTTAAAACAATTTCTTTATTTTATTTTTATATTTACCCAAAACAATACGGCCGATAGCTTCTTCCCTAATCCCTTCATGCACGCGACTCGCTCCAGGATGCAAACGCACACTTGAACCCAACGTCGATCTCCCTTATCCCTGTCGCGACACCCCATGGCCATCTCCACTTCGATCTGGACCCACCACAGCGTAGCTCAACGCGGCCTCCACCAACGACGAGAAAACGACCGAGCTTGGTGGTCCCACTCGGTGCGGAACACGAAGACAACGGCCAACGAACGCGACGAAAACTCCCCCTCCACGCTACGTAAAAATCCATCTCGACCGTTGGATCTATAGATCCCGAGGCTCTCTTCCCTTTTCCAGTTGAAAGCATCTTCTAAAACGCGATGAATCGATCGCAAATTGATGACGAAATTCTGATGTTTTCGGCCATTGAATAAGAAAGAACGGCGGCCGGTGGATGCTGACTAGGGTTTGCAAAATATTAGGTTATATATAATATAATTTAATATTAGTTAATTAATAAAATTCTCAATTTAACCTCATACGCAAACGAACTCCAAATTACACATTCCGACAGGCGTTCCTAAGGTTTTTCCGCGTTCCGGACACAATGGAACATGTTTCGTAAGCTAATTCGGTCATATGTGCGAGTTACGGAATTAAACGTTCAATTTTAATTTAAACCGATTAAAACGATTTCGATGCGTTTCGAGCTGCCGGGGTCAAACGGCAACTCCGATTGCTACGAAAATTGAAATCCGATAATAACTAACTATTACGGATCCAATGGAACTGGTTTCGTCGAATTCGGAGACTGTGCCCCGGAAGGCTATTTTAACTCGTCTATTAAATAAAGCGATTTTCAAAATTGCCGAAAACGCTTAGAAATTTACTTTTAAATTTTTTATTGACTTTTACAATACATCATATATCATTTAAAAACACATTAACAATCATTTTGACTCATTTGGAATCAAAATCCGATTAATTGCATTTTTATATTATTAAATCCTATTATTAAATTAATATACAATCCCAAATTCAATCTATTAACTTTTAATTTCTTCCAATGGTCAAATATTAAAACTCAAACCCAATTAGACCTAAATTAAATTTTAGAATCTAATTTTATCTCCATTTACACTCGAAATTACCAATTAAATTCCCGATTCAATATTTAATTATTGTTCTCAATTATTTGAAATTGAATAGAATTACTATAACTAAAAATTATAGCTTATTTTATTTCCAGATTCAATTTATAATCCATATGCAACATTTAAAATGAATTAAACGTTCAAATTGAATGGCGTAAAAATACGGGATGTTACAGATTGTATGTACATGTTGATAAAGGTCGAAGCAATACACCAACATTTGTTGCAGGAGATGCTTACTTAGAAATGGCTACTTGCTGAAGTGATACATTGAGAAAGATTAATTACTCTTTGGTATTGAATTAAGAAATTTAAATTAGTTTCAATTTTTCTTGTTAAACTCGAAAATCAGCAAAACTATTTTTAATTTGTTGTTCAATTAAATATAGATTAGCAAAACAATTGAGGAAACAACAAATTAAAATTATCGTTAAAATTATCATTGAATATAATTTATGCTCCATTATTTATTTAGCGTAAGTGTTAAATAATTTTTGTTATTGTTTGAAGTTGTGTCCAAAAGGTCAATAAATATTTTTTTATTTTGCACAAAGTCAAATCAAATATTAGTGGAACGTTTTCTCTAAGTCTTTTGAATTTGGGTTTAAATAACTCGGATTCAACAAATGAAGTGCACAATCCAACGAAAATTCAAAAAAGATAAGGATGATGTGAAGCATGACCTATGATAAATTGATTTGAACGAGTGTTTTGTTATAACGATTATAAAATGTAACTCACCATTGTTATATCAAAATGAGACTATGTTGACCTGATTCAAAGACAATGAATAGAAATGGGGATGGACATTGCATGTAATTTGAATGACTATTTATATTGATGCGATTAGATCAACTATCTATTTATTTTAAAGTACATGAAATCGACAAGATTTATATTGCTAAAGTAGCTCGGTTAAAACATTTTCTTTTCCATTTAATGTTCATAATCCACCCACCACAAACTCAAATTCTGGTTACATCCCTGAACATAAACAGGCATAAGGAAGATAACATCCTTGCATAACAGGTATACGACGACAACCAATATTTTACATAGTCATCATCTTACTATAAATATACAAAAATAGGAAACATAATGGCATCATAAAATACACAAGATAGAGAACGTACATAACAGAGAAACATATTAAAACTATAGAAACCCACTACCATCGTACTTATCATCAATTTTAGGATATTGAAACGAGGAGGAGAGAGGAAACAGAGATTTGAAGAATCTGATTTTTTGTATTATTACTGCTTATTGTACATGTACAGCCTGTATATATAAAGAATCACCAGCCTAACGTACAGCTCATCTTAACTATTGTACATACACTTAACCAAAGTTCAAACAAACATCTAATCATATTACTAACAACCTCTTAACAAACTCTAATTTCTGTTAGTCTCACTAACTTCTGTTGCTTGATTATTAGCCCCCCCGCAAGCCGATGCATAAACAGTGAGCTTTGAAGAAAGCTGGATGAATCGAGGTGATGCAAGAGGCTTGGTGAAAATGTCTGCGATTTGATCCTTCGAACTGATAAATTGAATTTGTAAGGATTTGTTAGCAACTCGTTCTCTCACAAAATGATAATCAATCTCCACGTGTTTAGTACGTGCATGAAACACTGGATTAGAAGCCAAGAAAGTTGCGCCTATGTTGTCGCACCAAAGAATCGGTGGACCTAATAAGGTGACCTGTAATTCAGCCAAGAGGTACTGTAACCATAGTAGCTCAGAACTCGTAGTAGCTAGAGATTTGTACTCGGCCTCGGTGCTTGATCTTGCGACTGTTGGTTGTTTCTTCGATCCCCATGAGATGATATTCGGTCCAAGATAAACACAAAATCCGGATGTTGATTTGCGATCATCAAGTGATCCAGCCCAATCAGCATCACAATAAGCATTAAGGGAAAAAGATGAGGCCGGTTGAAGTGCAATGCCATGAGAAATAGTGCCTTGGAGGTAACGTAAAATACGTTTAACTGCTGTCCAATGAAGTGTTGTAGGAGAATGCATGAATTGAGAAACTTTATTCACTGCAAAGGCAATGTCGGGACGAGTGATTGTTGCATATTGTAAAGCACCTACAATTGAACGGTATAGTTGAGGATCATCAAAGGGATCACCGTTAAACCGAAGGAGTGTGATATTTGGGATTATTGGAGAGGGAAAAGGGTTTGAGTTTTGCATGTTATCTCGAGCCAGGACATCTTTGATGTATTTAGATTGTGAGAGGTGAATGCCTCGAGTGGTTGGTTTGACCTCAATTCCAAGAAAGAAATGTAGTCTGCCAAGATCCTTAATAGCAAATTTTTGTTGCAGAGACTTAACAAGAGCTTGAATGAGATCAAAACTGGTCCCAGTTACTATTATATCATCAACATAGACAAGAACTATAATAGTAGTACTTTGAGAAGATAAGATAAAGAGAGATGGATCATAACTAGATGCTTTGAAACCTTGGGTGAGAAGAGCTGAACTTAAGGCATGAAACCAAGCACGGGGACTTTGTTTAAGTCCATATATGGCTTTTGAGAGGAGACATACATGATTCGGTTTACTTGGATCCACAAAACCTGGCGGTTGTTGCATATACACAGTTTCTTTAAGATCACCATGTAAAAATGCATTTTGTACATCAAGTTGACGAATTGGCCAATTATAGGTAAGAGCGATAGTAAGCACAAATCGGATTGTTGTAGGTCGAACAACCGGGCTATAAGTTTCAAAAAAATCAATTCCCTCTTGTTGATGAAAGCCTTTGGCTACGAGTCGGGCTTTGTACCGTTCTAGTGATCCATCTGCACGCCTCTTGATTTTGAAAACCCATTTGCAACCTACAACATTTTGATCAGGGGAGGAAGGAACAAGCATCCAAGTGTGATTGGCTAGAAGAGCATTGTATTCTTTGTTCATAGCCTCGACCCAATAAGAGTGTATCTTTGCTTGGTTATAAGTTTTAGGCTCGATATAGAGGCTAGTTTCAGCTGTTAATGCAACATGATCAGGAAAATTTTTGGACTTACGTGTGTTATCACGGTTTCTAGTGATCATAAGATGAGTGGAAGAGTTCTGTACAGTTTGAGAAGGGATAGGGTTTACTGCAGCTGGAGATGAATCTGAAACATTAAGAGGAGTTGTTGATGAAGAACTAGGTTGATTGGTTGAGCCATATTCAATTGGTTGACTGGTTGAAGAAATCTCCGAACTTGCTGTTGCAGACTGTGATTGAGTAGCAGGTAATATTGCCAACCAAGTTGAGTCTGTGGAGGGTGAATCTGAAACAGTGCCTGTTGTTGGAGCAATTTCTTTGAATGGAAAACGCTTCTCATCAAATAAAACGTGTCTTGATACAAAAATTTGTCCGCTGTCAATGTTTAAACACTTGTATCCTTTTTGATTTAAGGAATAACCAAGAAACACACAAGGCTTAGATCTGGTTTGAAGTTTATGATCATTATAAGGTCTAGTATATGGAAAACACAAGCATCCCAAAACCCGTAAAAATGAATAATCGGGCTGCTTCTGAAAAAGTGTGTAAAAAGGTGAAAAAGAGTTGTTTGTGGAAGGTTGACGATTAATTAAGTAATTGACACTTGAGAATAATCATCCCAATATCGTTCCGGAATGGAGGAATGAGCCATACTAGCTAGAGCAAGTTCCACTATATGTCGATGTTTACGTTCGGAAACTCCATTTTGTTGTGGAGTATAAGGGCAAGAAGTTTGATGAATTATGGAAGGAAAAGATCGAGTAATTGGTCTGTATTCAGTACCTCCATCCGTTCTAAGAATTTTAATAGAACTTTGTAGAAGATTTTCGGTTTGAGCTTTGAACAAGGTAAACACATGCACAACCTCATCTTTAGAGCGCAAAAAATAAATCCAAGTATAACGAGAAAAATCGTCAATGAATACAACATAGTAACGAAAACCATTATTTGACATTATTGGAGCAGGACCCCATACATCTGAGTGTACAATTTCAAGAGGAAAAGAAGAACTAGAAGAACTAGAAGAAAAAGGTAAACGATGTGCTTTTGCCACACAACAACCATGACATAAAGACATCTTATTATTTGTACAAGATAAAGTATGAGAAATTAACATTTGTTGAGTTGTAGTTGAGGAGGGATGGTCAAACTGAGCATGCCAACGGTCAGCCGATGCTTTTGCACTAAAGAAGGCTTGAGGAGGAGTGTTTATTTGAGGTGGTAGCGTGTAGAGTCCACTAAGAAGTTTGGCTTGAAGAAGATGCTTCAAAGTGTGACGGTCCTTTATAACACAAAAATGAGAAGAAAATTCAATAAGAATCGAGTTATCAAGTAAAAGTTTGGAGAGGCTTATAAGGTTTTTGGAAAACGAAGGCACATATAAAATATCTTGTAACAAGAAATTGCAATTTGAAAAGATTAACTTGGAAGAACCAATATGACTAATTTTCATACCATGACCATCACGAATGTGGAGAGTGTCAGGACCTTCATATGGTAGGTAAGAAGAAAGATTGTTGAGATCATTAGTGACATGGTGAGTGGCTCCGGAGTCGAGATACCATTCAGATACTGAAGACAAAGAGGAGGGTTGTGCATTATTTGCTTGAAAATTGCCAACTGTTGGTTGTGCAAGGCGTGCTTGATATATTGATTTGGCTGAGTCTGGATAGTTTACTAAATCAGTTCTGAACCAACAATTTCGGGCATTATGGCCCCTTTTTGTGCAAATTTGACACAACACATTTCTGCTGCCTTCATTTGGAGTCTGCACAGGAGTAGTGGCTTGATTGGAGGGAGGCCTAAGGTTAGTAGGATAAGCATGTCTAAAGAAATTGGGCCTTGGGTATGGATTTGGAAGAAGAGGTGGTCTATTTTGATTAAAACCAGGTGATCTAAAGTTCTTACCGGGTCTAAAACCTGATCTTGGATTAGAAAGAAAAGCAGTAGGTTCTGCAAAGAGGGAAGAGTGTTGTTACCTCCGATCTGTGACTGGAGCAATGACTCATGACTCATAAGCATCGCTTGAAGTTCGGAAAAGGTTAGACTATCCTTCATATTGACAGCAGCAACAAATGAGTTAAAATCAGCACCCAAACCTCCAAGAGCGTATATCACCAGATCTTCATCAGTCACCGGAGATCCGATAAAAGCAAGTTCATCAGCAATTGCTCGCATCTTTTGGCAATAATCTGCACAGCTGGAGCCTCCTTTAGTAGTGGTTTGGAACGATCGATGAAGTTCTGACAATCTAGCTCGAGAAGAAGCAGAGAAGGACTGTTGAAGCGATTTCCAAAGACTAGCTGTGGTGGAGTAAGAGACGACTTGGCCTAAAATTGATTCAGACAGTGAGGATCGAATCAGCTGAGAAGGAGCTGGTCTTGTTTGTGCCAATGGTAATAATCTGGGTTGATTTGTTCAGATCCTTCGATTGTGATGGTTTTTGGTGGAGGATTTTTATCAAGGTATTTGTGGAGGTCATGGCCATGAAGAGCTGGAACAATCTGAGATTTCCACGCTAAGAAGTTGTTCCGATTTAACTTGGTTGATATTGGTAATTTCATGACAACTAAAGAATTGGTGGATGAAAGATTAGGGATCGCATTTGAATTTATATTTTGGGAAGGAATATCTGATGAAGAAGAATTGAGCGACATTAGGGCTCTGATACCATGAAACGAGGAGGAGAGAGGAAACAGAGATTTGAAGAATCTGATTTTTTGTATTATTACTGCTTATTGTACATGTACAGCCTGTATATATAAAGAATCACCAGCCTAACGTACGGCTCATCTTAACTATTGTACATACACTTAACCAAAGTTCAAACAAACATCTAATCATATTACTAACAACCTCTTAACAAACTCTAATTTCTGTTAGTCTCACTAACTTCTGTTGCTTGATTATTAGATATGTCTGCACTAATCCTCAACCATCGTACTAAACTTCTATATTCGAGAGTTAAAGTCTCGTACATGCCACTAATATCAATCCGCAATTTACACATGCTCCTCCACCATGTATATTTTCTTTGAATGTAATCAGAAGAACCCGACAGAACTCCTGAGGAAAATTAAATTATGCTTGTCAACCTTCAATTCATGACACCTATAACCCTCGAATTTTATCTTTCACAAGCAAGACAGAACTCGAACTTAGGTCTATTACCAGAACTACATAGTACATTTATTCCCATTTCATGGACGTCAAGGCTTGTCAAGGTTGTGTACATGTTCAATATACCAGATGTGATTACCCACTGAGAACTAAAACACTTACTGTACTGGGTGATGAGACTGGATATTGTGGAATGACATATTGAGGAACATCTAAATGACAATTCTCTCTGTAAATTAGGAAATGAGACTGTCCAATCAAATCAAATAGAACATCATAGAATATTTGTGGCTCAACGTATCATATCTTTGACTCATAGCCATGTATCTTTGAGCTGGTTGCGATCAAGGTTCTATAAATCACTAAGCAAACTTTGGAAGATGGATTGTTTTAGAGATTAATCATCTAGATAAGGATTAATCGAAGTTAGCCTTTTTGATTAACTTATATGTTTGTAGTAAATTTTTAGATACTTTACAAAAATATATATTATTACCATATAAATATATCAATATCTAACAATTAAAATTCAATTTTCAATTCTAAACGTAAGGTAAAGACAATAATCTATTTTCAGTTGAAAATTTCTTATTATCTAAGTAATGGTGCAAAGCTGTTTAAACAACTATCTATGCCTAGGTGAGATGTTGAGTCTCATCGGGATCCTAAGCACGCCCAAGCGAACATCTAGGAGGTATGCAAGCCCGACCCTAAGGCTAGGCCTATGGCCCTAAATATTTTGGGTTCCTCAAAATATTTTTTAAGTTATATTTATAAACTACAGTGTACAAATTGCAATTGAAATGGTACAAATTTGTGATTTTATTACCATGTACTTTGGATTTATTTTACATTTTTGTGGATTGGAAGAGATTTTGCCTAAGGTCTCTAAACATTCTGGACCAGGCCTGGCAGTATGCTTTGCTTATCGCTTGAGCGGCGGCCTCAGATAATTTTTACAATGGAAGTTGAGATAAACCCATTACAAAGGTAAGGTTATTTTCCATTTGCCGTCTCACTTCACTGTGGCGTTGGGAATCATTTTTCCAATGTCATTGCAATGCTAAATGGTTTGATGAAAAATTAGTTGTTGGTAAACTTTTATATATGTCATCGCGTGCACCATCAATTAGCTGCATCTAATGCCTTGACGACATCAATTTCATTTTTGTAAGTTAAAAAGGGACTTTGCCGACGCGATGCCAAGCCGCAATAGAAATTAGTAGAATTTTATTCCATTTGCCTCCATCCAAGACAAATCATAACATGATTCGTTTTCCAGAACATAATTCGTACAAAGCCAAACTGGTTGTGTGGAATATGCAATATTATTGATATATATATATATATATATATATATATATATATATCATCACATGCAATAATATACCATCACAGACAAGTAACAATAAACATCACATATCTAACATAACAACAAACATAATTGTATCTGACACAAACCATGTCAACTCCTTCTTCACATATCACATAATCAGAAGCCCACAATCACAAGGCCAGGATAATATACAAATACATACATATTCAAACCATGGTTTGATGTTCCAACCGGTACGTCGGAACTTTGGCCATTCCGATCCAATTTCGACGTTGACTGGGTTGGAATTTGCAAAAAAATCCGTTCCGGCTTATACGTTAGTAAGTAATTGTTTTTGCATAATATAAAAGAGCATCGATCTACTTCAAATTGAAGCAGTAAAGGGAACGAGAAAATTAAAGCAAAATAAGAATTGAAAACGAGAAAAAACTGTGTTGGATCTGAGCAAGTAACTTGAATTTGAATTGTTTATCGTCTACAAATTGACAGCATGAAGAGATTATGCATGAAAGAATTTTGCGACTACAAATTGAGAGCTTGAATTCGAGCACCGAACGTCCATAAACTGAAATTGATTTTGCGTGTATGGAAAACAATTGTTTTGTGGCGACTATTTGTTGAGGAGGTAGGCTTTGCAAGAGAGAATTTAATACTTAGCTGGGCTTGTGATTGGGCTTGCTTCTTAAAATTAAAGCATTTGTAACATTTTAGGGTTAAAAATGGATTTGAATGATTATTTAGTTGCATGCAGCAAAAAATGTTATTTTGGGCTAAATAAGCTCAGGGAGCTAATGAATTTATACGGTAAAATAAGAATTTTTAGGGTTAAATATATATTTTATGCAGTACTTAAAAAAGTTAAAATTTTCAACAGTGCCAAAAGGGAAATGGGAAACCGGAACTAAAACGGAATTTTTGAAATTTTCGAAACGGAACCGAAATTCCAAAAGATTTAATTTACCGGAATGGAATCGGAATACAAAATCTCAAACCATGATCCAAACATAACAGTCCAGTAAATCAAACAAATAATAACGCGATGTTAGAAGCAACACATAATGAAAATAAATCATGTATCTTGCTGCAACAAAGATCTAGTACAGTCAGCACGTTGATATTGATGCTTCATATGTGGTCGAACAAACTCTCTCATCGACCACATCTCATCGTCTGGCTCTTGCACCTTGCACCTTTCCATAGAGTTCCTAAATTATGCTTTGTTTCTCTAGTGCCTATTGTTGAAGTCTCTCCCTGTCATCGGATAATCTGTACCTCACATTATATGTTGTTTTTGTATATGGCTTCATTTAAACTATAATATCGAATTACTTTTACCTGAAATCATAAAATTGCTTTTATTTATTACTTTCTTCTTAGATAAATGGTTATTTACGATAAATTTACAAATGATGGTTATTTATTTGTACAAAGCATGTCATTTTTTCCTATATTTCACAAGAATGATAATTTCATGTTTATTTTACTTAAAGCTATAACTGTAAGAAACATTATGTATAAATCTTATAAAAGTATATTCAAACTAAGTTTTGAGTAATTATCGTCGTAGCATTACCGATACCTAACCTCCGCGCGTTTCTCGAGCATGAGGTCATCTCTTCTTGGGTGAATTATGCAAAAACACATTCCATCTCTTTATGTAAGATTTCGTCGCCATCACTCTGTAGCTTGGTCAGCCTATTTTCATACCTTTTTTGTAAATATTTTTAATATTTTGTATCATATACACTATACGTGTTTGAAAATTTTAAGTCCATAGATGACTATCTAAGCACCGTGTTAAATTTGGATGATTCAAATATTTATTGAGGAGAAAAGAAATTGATTAAATGGTTCAATCAATCAATTAATTTGGTTTTCATATGGAATGATATGAGAAGATATTTTGAAAGAAAACTAATTAATTATTAATTAGTCAATGCATTTGTTATATGAAGAAATAAATGATTATGCATGAAGAATCAATCAATTAAAGGAAAGATATGGAAACCAAGATTACACCATCTAATTGTACTAAAATCAAATCATGCAATTTGAAAAGATATTTGGGTAATCAAGAAATTGATTTTCTTAATCTCTAAGCAACCCTTCATTTTGAAGACTGTTTAAATGAAGGAATTTCATCTTCATATGTATGTGCGTGTGTGAGAGCATCCACCATTATTCTTCTCTCCCTTTTGTACTCTTTTTTTCTTCTTCAATGGAATAAAAGAAGTTGTTGAGTCTCCGTGAACGTAGGATATTCATATCCGAACTACTTTAAATCTTCTGTGTCCCTTATCTCTACTATTGTGTCTGTGAGATTGCATAATTGATTTTTTAAATTCCATCGATATCTAAATAAACAATACTAGATCCCAAATAAATTCGCTTTCGCTCAAATTAAAATAAATTTCACTACAGTTTGGTATCAGAGCTAGTGTTATTGTTCCTATGTGGATATTAATGGCTACTTCTAGTAAGTCTGTTGGTAGATCTGGTGCTAATTATGGAGTAACACGTTTTGACTGAAAGAGAGATTTTGGTACTTGGAAGATGAAGATGGAGGCTGTATTAAAGAAGGAGAAGACTTATAAGGTTGTTTCGGCACTTGAGAAATTAAAATATATTGATGTAGTTGATTTGGAAGAGATGGAAATTGAAGCTCTCACGATAATTCGGTTGAGTCTTTCAGATGAAGTTCTTAGAGAATTCTCTTAGAAGAAGATGACGAAGGAACTATGGGATGCATTATCGGATGCATATCAAGACAAGTCTCTCACTAATCGGATTATTCTTTAGCAACAACTCTATTTATTCAAGATTAAGCCTGGAGCCGATCTCATGGAGCATGTAGATGCTTTAACTACTTTGATCATGAACCTTAAGACATCAGATTTTGATATTACTGATGAGGCTCAAGCTGTGATCCTCTTATGTTCCTTGTCTAAGGAGTATACTGCTTTTGTTAATTTCATGATTTATGGCCGTAGTAAAATTATGTTGTCTGATGTAAAGGCTGGTCTTCATGATGAAGTATTAAGAGGTAGATTGGCGAGCACTAGCTTGGATAGTGATACCGAAGGCTTATTTGTTTAGAGAGGTAAAGGCCAAAGTAGGTTGAAGAAAGGTGGAGGAAGGAATTCTTCGCGGTCTCGGTCTAGGGGGGCCTAAGAAGTTGACTTGTCATGATTGTAAGAAACCAAGGCCCTTCATAGCACAATGTCCCAAGCTTGAAGGTAGAAGAAAAGATCCCAAGCAAGCCTCAGCTTCTACAGTAGAGAAATAAAATATAGAAAGTGACATCGATGTATTTACAGCTTTTGGCTCTTCTAGAAAGAGCAACTTATGCCCGATTGATTCTAACGCATCCTATTATATGACACCTGATAGGAACCGCTTTTCAACTTACCGTGAAATTGATGGCGGAGAAGTTCTGATGGATAATGATGCTTCTTATCGTATGATTGGTCTTGGTAGCATGATGATTAGAGTGTTTGATGGTGTTATTCATACGATCACTGATGTTAGACATGTACCTGATTTGAGGAGGAGCTTGATTTTTGTTGGGGCATTGAGTAGACTTGACTTGAATGTTGTAGTAGAAGGAGAGAAAATGAAGATAACGAAGGGTTCCATGATTGTTATGAGAGGTGTGATGGCAGAAAATCTTTATATGTTAAAGGGCACTACTGTAGTTGGTGAATCAGCTTGTTACATCTATTGATTCGGATTCTTCCAGAGTATGGCACTTATGGATGGGTCACATCGGTGAACGTAGCATGAATGAGTTGAGAAAACGAGGATTGATTGATAGATTTCACCATTCAAAACTTGGTTTTTGTAAAGAGTGTGTTCTTGGAAAACAGAAGAAGATTTCTTTTGGTATAAGAGAGCATAAAACAAAAGCTGTCTTAGAGTATGCTCATACAGATGTCTGAGGTCCCTCCCCTTGTCAGTCTTTTGGTGGAGCCAGGTATTTCGTTTCATTTATAAATGATTTCTCTCGTAAAGTATGAGTATACTTTCTTCAGTCAAAGTGTGCAACCTTTGCCAAATTTCGAAAGTGGAAATCTATGGTTGAGAAGAAGTCAGGGAAGAAATTGAAAGTTCTCCATTTAGATAACGGCGGTGAATTTGTATCACGGGAATTCATCGATTATTGTGAGTATGAAGACATTAAGAAGCATTACACTACACCAGGCGACCCCCAATCTAATAGAGTTGCAGAAAGGATGAATCAGACATTATTGGAGAGAACAAGATGGCTCAGATTGATTGCTAAATTGAAGAAGAGATTTTGGGCAGAAGCTTTATCTATGACGGCTTTCCTCATCAACCGCACACCTTCTACTGCTATAGATACGAAGATCCCTGAAGAAGCATGGAAATGAGAGCCTGTTAGCTATTCATTTCTCATAGTGTTTGGTTGCCCAGCTTATGTGCATGAGAGTAAAGGGAAGCTGGAACCTAGAGCTCGCAAGTGTATCTTTCTAAATTATAGGAGAGGAATGAAGGAATATAGGCTGTGGTGTCCTATTAACAAGAAGACCGTTATGAGCAGGCTTGTGACTTTTGATGAGAGGCTATGTTGAAGGTGAAGCCTTCCTTATCGGATGACAGTGAGAGGACATGTGAAGAATACCAGACACAAAGCAAGTCATCTGTTGATTCTTTCTGTAGACATTTAGATGGTGTTTCCGATGACACCGTGATTGATGAGGGTAATACCAATGTTGGTATAGGGGATCAGACTCAAGGTGGAGCTCATATAGAACCTAGGCCTATCAGACAAAGAAGAAAGCCTAAGTAGCTTGATGAGTTTGTTGGATTGAGCATCGAAGATATTAACTTCGATGATATGGCAACATATGCTTTGAATGTTGTTCATGATGAGCCCTGTGATTATAGAAAAGCTATCACATCAGTTAACAGTTTCATTTGGCTAGTCGCTATGGAGGAGGAGATTGAATCATTGCAGAGAAATCATACTTGGGATTTGGTGATTCTTCCCACCGACAAGAGAGCTATTGGATGCAAGTGGATCTATCGAGTGAAAGACGGTGAAAATGGTGATCTCAGATATAAGGCAAGATTAGTCGCAATGAGGTATGTTCAGAAGAAGGGGGTAGCGTATCATGATATCTTTGCTCTAGTGGTTAGGCATACTTCTATTCATATTCTATAGGCATTAGTTGCTCATTATGATATGGAATTAGTGCAATTAGATATCAAAACTGCATTCTTGCCTGGTGATCTGGATGAGGAGATTTATTTAAAGCAGTTGGAATGGTTCATTGATAGTAGCAGACTAGATTATGTTTGCAAACTCAACAAATCTCTATATGGACTGAAGCAGTCTCCTAGACTATGGTATAAGAGGTTTGACAAGTTTATGCTTTCACAAGGATACTCCAAAGACCAGTGTATTTATTTCAGAAGATGTGATGATGATATGATTATTTGTTGTTATATGTTGATGATATGTTGATTGCATCTCGGAGTATGGTCGGAATTAAGGAGTTGAAAGCGGAGCTCAGTAGAGAGTTTGACATGAAGGATTTGGAAAAAGCACAAAGAATATTAGATATGGAGATAAACAGGGATAGAAAGCAAAAGGAGTTAAGGTTCATTCAAGCACAGTACATCGAGAAGGTCTCGCTCGATTTGGAATGAAGAAAGCCAAACCGGTTGGCATTCCATTAGGCTCTCATTTTAATTTGTCAAAAGACTTATCTTCCTCATCGGAAGAAGACAGAAATGTATATGACTTATATACTTTATTCTAGTGCTGTTTAGTAGTCTTATGTATGCGATAGTGTGTACAAGACCAGATTTGGCCCATGCAGCGGGTGTTGTGAGTCGATACATGTCTAACCCAGGCAAAGAGCATTGGCAAGCAGTGAAGTGGATTCTTAGATGTCTTCGAGGCACTTCTTCGGTGGGCTTGTTATATGGTGGAGTGAATGGTGACACCCTCTTAGAGGATACTGTGATTCTGATTATGCTGATGATAGAGATGCTAGAAAGTCAGTGTCGGTCTATGTTTTTACACTTGGCATATGCTCAATTTCATGGAGATCAAAGTTGCAATCTATTATAGCTTTATCAACCATCGAAGTAGAGTTGATATCGATTGTGGAAGCAACAAAGGAAGGATTATACTTACTTCAATTGTTGGATGATCTTTCAATGATGCAACGAACAGTAGATCTATTTTCAAATAGTCAGAGTGTGATTCATCTTGTAAAGAATCAAGCTTATAGTTCACGGACGAAGCACATTGATGTTGAAGGTTTCTTTCTTATGCTTGAGGAAGAACGAAGTAAGATCAAATTATTAAAGGTGGGTACTTTGGATAATCCTTCAGATACGATGACAAAGTCAGTTTCAAAGGACACGTTTGAGCATTGCTCAAACTTTATCAGTTTGATTCCTGTTACTTGAGCGTCATGGGGCACTAGACCCAACTTCTATGTTGATTGCTTGATGATGAGGTGATGAAGAAAGATTGTTATATTTGAATCAAGGTGGAGTGTTAAATTTGGATGATTCAAATATTTGTTGAGGAGGAAAGAAATTGATTAATTGGTTCAATCAATCAGTTAATTTGGCTTGCATATGAAAAGATACGAGAGAATATTTTGAAAGAAAACTAATTAATTAGCCAATCAATTAATTAGTCAATACATTTGTTATATGAAAAAATAAATGATTAGACATGGATAATCAATCAATCAAAGGAGATATATGAAAACCAAGATTACGCCATCTATTTGTACTAAAATCAAATCATGCAATTTGAAAAAAATATTTGAGTAATCACGAAATTGGTTTTCTTAATCTTCAAGCAACTCTTCATTATCAAGTCTATTTGAATGAAGGAACCATTATTCTTCTTTCTTTTTTGTACTCTTTTTTTTCTTCTTCAGTGGAATAAAAGAAGTTGTTGGGTCTCCGTGGATGTAAGATATTCATATCCGAACCACGTTAAATCTTATGTGTTTTTTAATTCTGCTATTGTGTTTGTGAGATAACATAATTGATTTTTTAAGTTCCATTGATATCTAAATAAATAATACTGGATCGTGATCAAATAATTCACTTCTGTTCAGATTAAAATAAATTCCACTACACACCTATCAATCCAGCAGCTGGCGCAACCATCCACGGACCGACCTAGTGCATTCAAATATCCATCTCTGTGAATGAGTGGTCAAACTAGCTCATCCTCAAGAAAAAAGATCGATGAATTTCACGGATAGTATATTACATTGTTCAATAATTTAGTCGATAATTAAATCATCCTAATAAACGATTAGTCATACCATTTTATAGTATTATCTCAGTTCATTTTTTATTAGGTGTAAGTATAACTATAACGTTCTTGTATTTTAAATCTAGTTGAAAGTTTAACGTCTTTTTTATCGGTTCTTCAATCTACTTTCCACTACAAATAGAACGATATTTTCTAAATTTTACAAATTATTTCATGTCAAAAGATTCAACGAGTATCGTACCCGCGTACACGGCCTTTCAACAATTACAAAAAATAAAAGGAAGCACTTTTCAACGATTACAATCCTGGACTATGATTTTCAATACACCTTAAACCTGAAATTGCTCGCGAAGGAGAAATGAAACGCATTCCAACATGACGTCAATGCACTACCAAAACCGAAAACCGAAAGTTTGGCATGCTACAGGATCACACAAATACGTTACACTATTCACATTTACTTCAAGAAACGCATTTTTGGCGAACTAAAAGCGTAATGACGCAATGTCTCTTAAGAACCTCCATATAGTGTAGTTGTTGTCTAAATTTATGATCTTATTGTACATCTGAAATACACTAACATCCTATCCTCTAAAACAATTAGCACAAAATTTAAACTTTTTTTGCGAGGTAATTAAAAATGCATTATTTATTTTTATCTAGGTGTCGATATTTTCATCTTTTACTTTTGAGTGTATCAGGATTTATATTCTAACCTTTTGATAACTTTAGTGATGTATCATAAATATTACAATCAGATCTGCTTGTGTGCCAACACACACTTCATTTCCTGCATGTGTTTGGAAGTCCCACCATTGTCTCTTTCCCAACCGCCGTCGCTGCTCGCTGCTTCCCTGACCATCGTTACCACTACCACTAGCTATATAGTTTATGCCCCTCATCAATCTTCTAATTGCTCTCATGTCGGATTAATAATACTGAAAACATGGAGAAGAAAAATGAATTTGTATGTAAAACGTAAATTAATTTAGGTAAATCTCGGATTTTGAGATTTTTTTTTTTCTTTTTTCCTTTTAGGTATTTATCTGGCTTTCAGAATAGCACATAGTTGCTTCTATGGTTGGCACTTCCATTGTTCAGAATCAACTAATCTTTCATACATTTTAAAACTTAAATGTATTTATAACCAGGTTCAGAATCAGCGTAACTCATTCAAACATAAGAGATTGGGAAAAAGGTGAATGTTACCATCTAACATTCATAGTCTGTTTTTAAACAAATACCTTTCTTTACATATAAAAGGGTGATTTGCCAGTTACTTATTTACATATATTTTTCTTTTCAGCTGAATCTTCTTGTTTTCTTCTGATTCACGTCACTCCTAAAACTGCGTCCGCTCTTTGGCTTTCGACCTCTCTTTTTACCAGTATAACTGCGTTTGACGCTAGTTTCTAATACACGATCTTTGGAAGAAGGCGTCGCTTCTTCAGAGCAAGATGTACCTTCTTCTTTACACATCCTATTCGATCCTGCTGTATCTCCATGGCTAATTCTTTCAGTTACCTCAGCTTTCACCTGAAAAAAAAATCAAATATATATATATATATATAAAATATTACTTCCCCTTTTTTTTATAAAAAAAGATGTACACTAATCAATTTCAATGAATGTTTTGCAGCACATCAGCATAGAAAGAAAAAGGCACAATGACAATGGAAAATAAGCAAGAGAAATGAAATCATACAGCAACTAAACGAGATAGAGCACCGTTTGTTGCAACCTCTGCAGCATCTGCATTGCTTGAAACTGCACTTCCAGGAACTTCCAGCTCATTGTCAGAGGCAGCCTGAGCTGGTTTTGCATCTCCATTACTCCTAGTCAATAAATTTATGCTTCTTGTAAAGCTCTTAGTAGCAACATCTGAAGAAGGCGTGTTTCTAGGATTTTTGGACATAACGTCGCCAAGTTGAGTTTTAAGACCAACAATTCTGGACTGAAGATTGTCAAGATCGAGAATCATCTCCTCTAAAGAATCATCATCGCTTCTTAAACTTTGTAATAATCTTTCATACACTTGGGCATTATCAACATCTTCATCCACACGAACTAGATTAAATATCATGAGTATCATCAGTACAAACGGCATATCTTGATCATTTCAAACATATAGGAGAAACCACTAGCACAATCAGTAAAGTCGTATTATACGTAGATTTCACAGTCATACCTTGATCTTCAGCATTACCATGAACCGTCTGGCAATCAGTTTCAGGCCTCTTTTTTTCTACATAGGGTTTAAGAAAGTAAGTCACAATAAATTCCACTCAAGGCAAAATGATCAATAGCCTAATTAAGAACCATCAAGTAACTAAACATACCCCCTTCAAGCTTTTCCAAACTCACAGTTAAAAGTTACTTTACCTTAAAACAATTTATTAGTGCAAACTATAGTTTAACCACTCAATCGTTACATTTATTTAGGGGAGTTCAATGTTATGATACATCACGTTCATAAAGCTGACAACAAAAAACATATGGTTACCATAATAAGAAAATATGGCGTGGCTTGACTTATAGGAAGATGCATCTACTTCATCTTCCAATATTTTCCGCTTTTTTCTTTTCATGGCACTTCTCTTGTGCTTTTGCCAAACGAGAGGTATCGCCCTTGAAACAGAATCATGCAACTCTATCGTTTTTTGATGAAATTGTTTCTTCCGCCTATATGCTGCAAGTTCCTTCCTGTAGACTAAGGTTTGTGAACGTAATTCATTCATATGCAGTTCTAACCACTGGCATCTCCACGTTAAAGGGCTAATGTACGCTCTCCAATGGTCTGTCACCCTTCTTCTCCTAAACTCCAGCAGCAGAAATAATGAAATTGCATAAGTTGACAGCTTTAGTGGTCAAGAAAACTAAATGATGCACAATTGAACTATCAAGTGAACCATTCAAAGGGAATTATTGATCCATCACTGCTATTCATTATGCATTATGTAGGCTAAAACAAATATAAAATACAGTCTAATACTACAAGCCTATGACTTTATCTTTACAATCTAAATAGAGAAAAGTACAATTGATTAGGAAACAATGCACACTACAGAACAGTAGAAGGCAGTGTGGAATGGTTTCTAACACCCAATATCAAACCTAGTAAGTTCCCCGAGGAATAGCAATTTGCTAATATGAAAATCTAAGAAACAATGCAATACAGATATGAATAGATTTCACCAATCCTTCTAATCACTACCAAGTTGTCATTTTGATCCCCTGTATTTAGCGTCACACATGCACGGTAAAAAACGTAAAATTTAAGGTTTTCTTACTCTATCAGAGAATAAAAGAAGTAGAAACCATTCCAGTTATATATATCCAATATAAAATTTTAGTGAGCTGTTACCTAAGCATCATTTTCTACTAGCTCTTCCGAAAATCTACATATTTACAACACGCTTTCAGATCTTCAAGATTATTATTGAAAAAAATTTGTTACTTAGGTGTGTGCCTCTGCTGTCTTCGTTAAATTTCGACAATCCACATATCCCCACAGCTGGATACATTCCAAGCTCCCACCATTTTGTTCTACTCATGAGAGTTGGAAAACGCTATTCTAGCAAAATAAAATCTCTAATGTTAAATGCTATGAAACTCATATGCGCACGCGCGCGCGCGCACACACATATATATATACATACATGTGTGTGTCACATTCCTCAAATTATAGCTGAAGTGGAACAATTCCAATTTTCAGATAGCTTCCCATTAATACATGAGGGTCAACCCCTAACAACCCTTGATAAGAAATTTCACATAACTTCTTATCAAATCATTCAACCACTTAAATTTCCCGATGCTAACTACTGTTGAACAGATTGCGTTCACGAACCTTGGTAAAAATGACATCAACAAACAATAACAAATATCAAAAGCTACGTGATACAACTAACATACTTGAAAAGTTTACCCAATCCATGGGACATTGCTTGCTCACCATTCTCCGCAGATAACCTTGACTCAACCTCCATATCAATAGAACCAGTGACCGATTCTTCCTCCGACCCAGAAAAAGTATTCCCAAACGAACTTGATTCTTCTGTCTCATCAGGATCATCCATAATCTTCTTTGAAGAAACACGTCCATTTCCACCTAACCCAACAACATCAACTTCTTGATCAAGTACAGTATCTATTGCCTTACGTCTAATATTTGAAGAATCGACATGGAGGCCATTGTCCTCAAATCTTTCATCGCAACCCAACCTTAACCCTTCCTTTTCCTTCTTCACGTCAGAGCTCGTCATCATTTTGGATTTCTGTACAGTACTAAAGAAGTTCATAAGTTGGGCATGTTTCACATCAAGCAATAGGCTGCAAGTTTTGATCAAAACCCAAGTTAAAACTTCAGAAATTGATCGTTATGCGATTATCACCAAATTAAGCACTAAATTTGCAAGGACACCGCAAAGCTTCAATTTTATGGATACTCAATCATAACAACCTCAAAAAAATCGATACAAAAGTATAAAATAGTCCAGGACAACCCCTAAGGCTACAATTTATCGCTTTCAACTGATCTGAACACAAGATCCAGTGAACTAGGAGATGGTATGGCCCAATTTACTCTATAGCTAAGAGGAGAGGAGAAACAATTTGGGGAGATGAAGAAAAATAACGGGTAGAAAAATTCAGACGGACTGAAATATCAATTATTTACAACCTTTCCAATAATCGGATAGTTTTATTTGGAAATGTGGATGTGCCCCCTTCTTTTCAAACCTAGGGTCATCAGCAGCTTTTTTTTTTGTCCGCTATTGACCTGTTTTTCCTATTATTATCTACTTTTCTCCCAATTTTCGATGTTTTCCAATTTTTCTTTAGCTCTACCCGTCCCATTGTAGATTGGGTAGAGAGAAAAATATCGGGCTTTATAGATATTTGCTACGAACACATTGCAATTCGAAAAGGTCGGATTGGCTATTGGTATTCCGATATCGCTGCCGTCTTCAATGTACGAATCAGTGTCGATTACAACGATAGTCGGATGAAGAAAAAGTTTAACAACCTCAAACATGAATGAAATCCGTGAAACAAGTTGCTGTAGATTGATGGTGGGTTCTAAAATGTGGAGAAAGATACCGTTGGAAGATCTGACGAGTGGTGGGACTTTGTAGCTATCAAGTATAAGAAATTCAAAGTGGGCTCACCTTCGAAATTCAGGAAGCTGAATGTGGTATTTGAAGGTCGCATTGGAACACCAGCGTGTAAGTTCAAAATTCCGAAGGCTCCATACACCAATGTCCCGTTCGACACCTGAATGTATGCCGAGTTTCTCATGGGCGATACTGTAGAGATTAATTAGCACTCCTCGATCAGCTTTTGCACATCCACATCGTTCAGTCGGTACTCCTCTCATAAATGTCAGCCGAGTGGAGCTTCATCTCGTAAGGATGAGCTGAAAGAGACCCTTGACGAAATAGTGAATGTGTGATAAGAGACCGACTCATTTTTCGAATGGAAAATCATATATATTCTTGCCAATAGCGAGTCACACTATACAACAGTCTATTTGTCGATGAACAAGCTTGACGAGCTTAGACGACTTGTTGGCTATCTAGTACCGAGATTGTAAATGTATATTTTTATTTGTATTTCCAACTATTGGTATGTAATAAAATTGTCTCTTTTTTTATTACATTTTTTTAACATTTCATAATTTATAAATAATATAAATTCATTTGATTATATTAGTTAAAAAAATTAAAACAAAATAAAATAATAACAAAAATAATTATTTATAACAAAGCGATTAAATGCTCTTTCAGAATGCCAATTTCATACACAAAAACACATTTCTCTTTCGCTAACCATTCTCCTTTCGTGCACCTTTGACGTCCAAGAACGCACTCTTAGTACGTGACATACCACTCCTAAACAAACTTCCTAAATTACACCGAATATTATTTTGGATAAAATTTCATTTTCTTTTCACAATAGAAACTTGCACAATGACAATTATACATGGATAAATATAAAAAAATTCAGAAATAATTTTATTGATAATTTGCATGCTTCTTTGAAAATAATAACAAAAAAAGTTATAATACTTACAAGAAACCAAATTGAAAGTTTTTTCATCATTTTAATCTTTTGTCTTATTTTCCCCATATTTTAGTTGAAATGTATAAAAGGAGAACAAACGAATTGAAACTTTTGATGGTAGCATGTTGATTTTCCATGTTTTTCATGATTTACACGAGTTTAAAAATAATACAAAGTTTTATTGAAAGCCGATTTTACCTGTTTTGAATTTTTTTAAAGGTTTGCCAAAGTTAACTTTACTTTATGCCAAATTCTATTCCCGCAATATTTTTTAACACCCGAACAATTTTTTTTACACCATACTATTTTTTTAAAACAGTCTACCTTTCTCACCTTCTTTATACCAACAATACTTTTTCTTATCTTTATTTCGTGTACACGTTTGAATATAGAGTGATTTGGAAAGCACAAATTTTACCCTATGTGCATGATGCTTATCATTTCTTGAGTGTAGCACACTAGGTTTTTATTAATCCTTGGAGCGAGGTCATAATTTGCATCACATTAGGTTTCTATCAGTCGATGTTTGTTCGAAACTATATTCTCATCAACTTTTGGTGCAAAGTGCAGTGATTTTAACGAAATCTAAGACATGAGATTAAGTTTTAGTTCTAGTTTGAGATTTACATTACAAGTAAATGGTCTGACCACTAGGGAAAATATATTCATATTTTCGAGAGTCTTATGAATTCTGTTGACACTAAGGGTTTGATTGATAAAGGATGGACAAGTAAAATTCCCTCAATCTTTACCGCGAGGTCATATAACCTAAGGATAAGCTATCTTGAAGAAAATTCAAAAGGGACGATCCCTATTACAATCTTGAATACATCTTGCATATTAACTATTGTAATTTCGACTGTAGATATGAAGCCAAAAGTAATCTTACGACACAGAAGGTCCTTGACTAAAGCATGATGAGTACCAAAGAATATGGGTCCAAACCAAGGATTAGTTGCTGATACAACACATATGATATATGAAGAAGTATACATCAGAAAGCTAGAATATATTGCTTGTTTATAGCTCTTATACATACGTAATTAAATGAGATTAATGTTAACGAACCATGTTTCAAAATATTTTTACATATGTACGTAATAAGATTAGAGACAACAATATGAATGAAAAACATATTATCGATAAACAATTTTAAGTACGATAGAAGTTGTTAACGTTTAATGAACAAAAATATATGATTAGTGTATAATACTAGTGCGTTCATTCATTTAAAACGAGTATGAAAGTATTTAGGAATGTAGATGTATGATTTTGGTGAAGACAGGAGAGAAGACTTTGGTGATGGTAAGGGATGAAGAACAGGGGATAAAGGGGCAAGGAGGTGGGGATAGATGATGACTCTTTTCTCTTTTATCATTCTATATGCACATGCATACTTCTTTTGTTAACAAACAATTAGTTAAGTAAATCGAACTAGTTCGAATTTCTTATCTCTTTAAAACTCTCTTAAACTAATAAGAAAACCAAACTTAAACATTTTCAAATCAACATAAATTCACATATAGTTCTTATACTTTATTCTTAAAGCACTAGAGAGTGTATTTAAATGAGAAAACACGTAAAAAGTGGGGAGCAAAGAAAAAACATGGGTAAATAAGCAAATAGGTGATTTGGTTTGAACTTTGGGGAAACTAGGAAAAGCGAGGAGTGATCTTAAGGAGCTAGCTCAGGTTATAAGTAAGTTTACTCACTTAATCACACTACGTAACACTTTTAACGTGTATACTATGAGATGCACACATTTTACCGTAATATATTTGAAATGAATTGAACTTATGCGTTCACATGACATCTTATCCTGTTTTTTTCGAAAAGATGATATTTAAAAACGAGTTGTTACCATATACTTTTATTATTAAACTTGTTAAATTTCTTTCACTATATGTTTTATGTGTGTTAGTATTATAGAATAATTGTGGACATTTGGTTGATCATATAAAGTTAAAATAATATTTTTGACAAAATGAATGAATTGAAAATTATATGTTTAAAAGAGAAGTTTTTAACAAAAGTTTATAGTTCAAAAGTGATTTAAATGAAGTAAATTTGATATGATGTTTTGTATACATACTCTTAAGTTATAACAAAGTATAAAAACATGAGGAGACATGTCATATATGTCATACTTTTGAGAAATTAAGTAACATGAAGTTAAAGATATTTTTATGGAAATTTGTAATATTTTTTCCTCTTTAAGAAGTAAGGCGATTTAATGAAATTAACTACTTGAAATGATATATACACACAATCTCTTTGGTCAAGATGGAATATGTTACATAGTAAAATGAGTTGTATATGTAAATGGTTTGAAAAGTTAAGTAACACAGAATGAAGGAGAAGCCATAACACTTTTATTGTTTTTTGTCTCTTCAACTAATTTAAAAAAAATAACTTGAACTTAAAGACAATAAATAATAAATCATTAGAAGTTGGTTTATAGTGTTTCAAAAAGGTAACGATCATTTTATGGTTAAATGGAAAGAGTTGCTCAATATTTTTGCAAGTAGTTAACAAGCAAAATGAAGACAGTTTGACTCAATCAAAGCCAGCCTAATTGATCTGACACTGTCCCGCAAAGGCCAGCCCGAGCCCATGTTGGTCTGATACCAACCTTTCAACTTAGCAATGCACCAATATGAGGCACGACCATTTCATCCCGAAGCAACATTCACACTTAGACAAGATCTGGACCAGGTCCGGCTTTTCCCGACCGATTTCTCTATATCGACCTACTTCCAACAGTAGTCAAAAGCCAATACCATTTTCTCGAAATCACATCAGCCAATGGCTAGCTCCTATTTAAGCATGCCCCAGTAGAAAACACACTAGACAAGAATGGTCCTATCATGTCCTATCTTTAGCATGGCTTCAGTACAACCAATTCTAATCGGCATCAGGCCTCCCTCTCGTCTGCCTCATACCCGATCATTAACTATCTTCCCCACATGGTCCATTATAAGATTCCAAGTCTCTTCCGTATTGCCGATAGTTGGTCGACCAACTCGACCGTGTGAACACTCAACTGAATGACAAAGCTATCTATCCATCCACCCTAAGTACCGTAGTTTTACGGCTGAACTGATGTGGCTTACCAGTAGTATTACATGTGCATTTAATGTAAGCTCATGCCTAGACATAATAGTAGTGAGTTCATTTTCATCCACCACACATTTTCTGGTACACTTTACAGCTGTTGACCATCCACCACTATAATTAGGTCAACCGTCAATCACTTTTCCCGCCAACTCTACAATGCGATCACAACCGTCCTTCATCCACTTCGGCTACTATAAATACCCCTTCTTTGCAACTTGAAAGGGGCTAAATTCTAGTTGAAACATTCAAGAATCTTAAATACTACGCACAATTTAGCACTTTTTGATACCGCGTAAGTCCTTAAGATTACATTGATTTTTAAGTCATGAGTGCCCCGTATTCATATTATTCTCTTGTAATTCTTTGTAGTTGTAAGAGAAATATATAGTGAAAACTTCATAATGGATATATGAAGCTTTGTTGAACCACTCTATATCTTATTTTATTTACATTTCAGATACGTATTTAACTCCTCATTTTCTCTTTTTTTAAGCATAGTTATTAGCAACCAACCTTTGCTCTTCTCAATGCACTCATATCATTTCGATGTTAGCTAGAAAACTAGTTAACATTTTAGTGCTAGAAGGAGGGTCTTCCCCTAAAAGCTCTCCCTTTTCCCCACCTCTCAACTCCGCAAGGATCGATCTAACTTGTTACCATGGAAAATCCTCCGTCGTTTGAAGGTAAAACTATAACAAGCACCAAACCAATAACAACACTCTCTCTAGTGTAGTCCAGCTCAATCTTGGCCCCAAGGAAGAAATAATGCATACTATATTACTATACACTACACCAAACAACCCATTTTGCAACATTTTCCTGCCCCAATTTGTAACGGTTATTTCCGTTACAAATTACCAATAGTTATTACTGTGGCAACATATTACAACGCTTAATACCGTTACAGCGGCTTGTGATATCGTAATAAATCTAACTGTGCCTGATTGCTTAGTAATTTTATCTTTTATGACTATATTTTGACCGAAGCTTCTCAATTTTTTTTAATAAACAATGAAACCCTCGAATTAGGAATTACAGCCGCCACTTAAATTCTTTTTCAACGCTCGTCCCTACTTCACCCTTTCTTCTCCATTCTCATCTATTCCCTCTCACCCCCACCTTCCGCATTATTTTCCCAATTTACCATCACTGATTTGGCTTATTTGGTCAATAGCCTCTATCTTGAAACTAGGGTTCACACAGCTACAGTCAAACCTTTTATTACCAGATCTAGGAAAATCAGGATTAAACCACCCATTTCTCTTCCTGATGCGATTCCTGACCCTATCGAGCTCTAAACAGAAAGTAGCCAAGTTCTCTTCTCTGTACAATTTTCCAATCTCCGAGGACCTACAAGATTGAGAACTAACATTTTCACCTCTAGGGTTACTACAGCTGCCGCCATCGATTCAGGTATATTTTAATCATAATGTGCATTTTCCTTCCCCAATTTCACCATTAAATTAAAGTTTGCCTCAAATTGAAATTGGAAGTTCAGACGAAAATTCGATATTTGATTTGGAAAACAGATGTCGTCATTATTACAATTGTTCCCCTTCACCTTGATCTTAAAGCTATTTATATAAACAGATTTGAAGGCAATCAATTAGAATAACAAAAACAATAATTTTTTTGTTTATATAATTTGTTGGCGTTCTTATTGGAAATATTCATCCATGTGGTATAAACGTTATATAATGTCTCATGAAACATTATTTTAATTAATTATCACATTATAGTTTGCATCCTAATCTTTAAAATGCATTATTTTACTTATATACAATAATGTAAGTATAAGGATGGTCGTTTAATCTATAGCCATTTACGAGAAATACACCTAATTAGCTATTATATTAATCATTTGAAAACAATTAATATTTATTTACTGGTACCATTTTGTATTTAATCCTTTATATGCTTGAAAGGAGTAAAAATCTAATAAGTGTGGACTGAAGATGAATTCAGTTTGTCAAAAGCCATGGATGAATATAGAAGTAACATAAAGTTTATTAGGAACCAAGTAAAAAGTAAACAAGCAGGTTTAGATATAAACAATATTTACCTTGTGTTTGGAATATGGCGCTGAGCTGCTTACCAGCGCTTTGAGTAATGAATAAATATTTATTTGTTTCTGAATTGTTTTGGAATAAGGTGTATTAGGCTCCTCGTTAAATGAGATAAGAAAAGTGTTGCTTGAAATCATTAATGCTAAATTTTACAAATATATATGCATTTCTTTACAATTGGACTGAATTTTCACCACTTTTTTTTATAAATATGACTGATAGCTCACCTTTATCTTCTGCTTGAAATCTCTTATTTTATTATACTTTCAATATCAATCATAATCTTTTTATTTTCATATAATTCAAAACATTATCTTGCCTTCATTTTTCCATAGAAAGCAATGTAATGTAATTGGGGGTTTTTGGGTGCAAAAGGCAAAGCTAGATGAAAGTAGGCTTTGTAGTGCAAAAGGTGAGTGTAATTCTCTGGCTTTGTTATATGGAATCATAAGTAAATTACATGTTGGTAATTGATATGGTTTTTCTTTGAAATTTATTGAGATAACATTGTGGGGATGGTTGAAATGTTGAAAGTTATAGGGGAGGTTATACGAATTTTCCCCACGAAATTTGTATATTTTACCGCAGTATTGGAGTGTAGCGTCGAACTAGGGTGTTGCCAGACAAGGAAGGTGAGGAGCATTGATGGACGATGCTGCACTTGTCCCGGTATCAAATGAGGCACTACTGCCATTAGGCAATAGTGAACTCACCTGCACACAGGTGAGAAATTTTTCTCAACTATTGTGCGTAGGTGAGTAACTCACCTGCATATGCAAGTGAGAAATTATTCTCACATCCTTATGCAGGTGAGTGATTATCACCAACATGTGCAGGTGAGAATATATCGCACCTGCGCATGTAGGTGTTGCATGTGCAGGTGAGAATGTATCTCACCTACACATGCAGGTGAGGAGTCCCCACCTGCGTAAGGAGGTGAGGAGAAATCTCACCTGTTTGCGCAGGTGAGAAGTAGGCTGAGGCCAAAGTAGGCTTGCAACCCACTACCCCTTTATGGTTTGGGTCTATTTTGGCCCAACAGCCAAAAATAAGATTTTTTTTAATATGAATTTTGAATGAATAAAAATAAAAAAGTTTCTTTGTATCTATATTATAAATTTAAAAATAAAACAATATGGTAATATAGGTATTAAGGTTTAAACGTAAGAGTTAATCTACGAATGATAGCTGTATAATTTTAGGTGCTATGCTTGTATGTGAATGAAGGTGATGATGTGTTGAAATTTGTTATGTATTTCTTTTAAATGCTTTTGCTCAATCATATCAAATCAGTCATTGTATGTGCAAGTTAGAAACATTAAGTGCACTGAATAATTTTTTTTTTGGTCATTAACTTATTTGTTTGTCCTAGAAAGACTTTATTTCCAAATCATCCTAAAGGATGCCTTAGAAATTAGGTGTTACTTTGAAATATATAGAATGTTGGTCGCAAAAAACGATATAAATGACAAGAATGCAATCCAATCCAATAGTCCAATTGTAAATGTGACCACACCAGTGCATAATAATGGAGCATAATGCAGTGAAGAAAAAAAGTGTCTTATGAAACTAAAACAAACTACTAGATTTGGGCATGATCGATTGTTACTGTAAAAATTTGCTATATTAACAATTTTGAGTTGATAATTTTGTATCAATTCAACTGGGATTAGTATAGGTTTATTTTATGTTAGACAAGATTTGGTTATTCATAAATACAACCATAAGGATTTATCCAGTGGTCAAGATGCCTAGAGCATGTGAGTTTGAACACAGAGTGTGGATCTTCACATTTAAGTTGGTTGATTTTTAGCAGTCAATTAACTTCCATGCCTGATGCATCAACTATAACAAATGAAGACAAATATCCAAAATTGATGCAACCAAATACTCTTTATTTAGGCGATGCACCTTTGTAGACAATCCACGCCCGACAGATTTGAATTTTAATGAGCCTAATTGTATTCAAAACATTCATAACCTAGAAACCCCATGTCATATATATCTTGAAAATATATGTAGATACTAGATACAGTTTAGAATATCTTGATAAATCTGCCTTATATATTACCGGGTCTGGTTGTTCTTCAATTGGATATGGAGAGGCAGAGGAGCTTGGGCCATTTTTGATAGAGAAAGGTGTTCTAGAATTCAAGTTTAACAAAAGTTCATGGAATAAAGGTAAATTAAAAAATGTAAACAAAATGTTTTTAGTTAAACCAAGTTAAACTTCATTGAAGAAATTGATTTCGTACAGTGAGATCAATAGAAATTAGGTTGTTAACTAAATTTCGCCACGTGACGCATAAAGCCAAATGTCGACCATGTTTTGAAATATGATTCTTTGCTTAACCCTCAACCTCAAATAATGTACTTGTCAACTTTTGCTACTTTAATAAATAAACTTTTCAATTTCCAATGTCGTGCATTGGGATAGATTTTTCATTATATGTTATATGTATATGTTGGCAATTTATCACACTTAAGTTTTGACTTTTGTACTTCTTTGTCTTATCTTTATATTCTTTATTTATCTTTACTACCATCTAAATTTAGTAGTGGGATCAGTGGGTAACTTAACAACACATTTGAATTGAATTTATAAACTAAATATTAGAATCCATTTGATGAATCATGTTATGTTAACCACTAACTTAAATTCGTAATCAACTATCTTTATTTTTGTATCCATACTGAAACTAAAGATGGAAATACTCATAGTAGAAGTGGAAAATCATTCTCTTTGAACAAATAGGTGTGTGTAGTTGAAGTTTGTTAAAACATCCAAGTCCTCTAAATGTTATTTTGAATTAGTAATTTCAAATAGAGATTGGACTGAAGTGATACTGTTTATCACTAAATCTGCCAATTTTTTTCCCAAATTTAACGTAAAATATTGAATCTGTTTATGTCATGATTTAAATGCACAATGTATATTAGATCAATAAGCTTAATTACGTTTAACAAGATTATATGCTTAATTTTGATTAACATTAAGTGGCATTTGATCATCACCATATTAATTAATATTAATTGGAAATTTCAAGGGTTTGCTGCCTTTGCAGATTAATCTATTCCTTGATACCAAAACATTCATGTCAACCAACATCCAGTAGGCAAAAAAAAAACTTGGTCCAACCGAAATTATATTCATATATTTATTATCTTTCATTTAGGCTATAAATATGGTACAATGGCCTGTCCAATACATCAAAGCTTGCCAACATTCACTTCTACTAATTGAAACCAAATACACATGTGCATAGCATGCGTCTAAGTAACACGTAAATACATGGAATAGATAACTTATATTTTGTTCAATTTACTTATGTCCAGTCGGTTATTGGGTGAGCCTCATCGCAACAAGTTGGAGCTCTGGACATGGTTATGTTTTATTCACGCATTCGTGTGCATGCACACACAAACTTAAGCTTCAAACATCATTTAGTTTTCTTTAATTTTTGAATGCAAGAATATGACACACATTTTAATATATGTCCAGTTAGAAAAGGGTTGCATTCCTTGATTTTATGCGTGTTATTTATATTTTAGTTCGTCCAATCAGTTCAAAACTTATTAATTATAGTATTCAATGAATAAAAAAAGAAGTTAACATTTAACATAAGATGGGTGGGACAAACGAAAACCAGCGAAAAGAAATTTAATTTATTTTACTTCGGATATGGCCAAACAAACAATGTATTGAATAAGGTCGATATTGAAGAAGATAGAAGCCAAAAAAGACATGCATATTAAGTTATTAACTTGTATGCTTAAAATTTCGTTTCGTTTCAACACATAAGACAAATCTGTCAAGTGTAACAAATAAAAATGCTTAAAATTGACCTACGGTTTACAAGTTGAGTTGTCATGGTAAGTAGTACATCATTAGAATAAACTTTTAGCACATACGTACACCTATTAAAGACACAAATGAGATTAAGTGAAAGAATTGTAAATACGTTGACTTATACTTGGCCACCTATGGAAGCGTATTTATTGCTCAAGCATGCAAGTCCCATATATGAGTATATGAACTGAAAGACTATTGAGTGTAGAAGCAAGTCATTAATTACACACTCTGTAGTAAATGTCTGAATGCAACATGAAGTTTGAAAACAGAGAGATGCAAACAAAACAATGTATTTATTGATTGGGAATCAGACTGAGCGATGTCTTCCACTCTTTAACTACCCAATTTAAATACTCCATCCAACTCAACACTTTTCTTCTATCTAATCACCATCAGTTTACTTTTTCTACTAGCTCCTCCAACAGTCGACCTAGTTGACCTAAATGCCTGCAGGCCAATGCCTCCCAATGGTTACGATCTCCTGAACATTGTCGAGGCTTAGGGGAGGTAGGGTGCCAAAGCTCCGCTGATGGACATCCCATCCATCCTAGATGGTATACCGTGCACGTGCCTAGCCGAACTGATCTCGTACTAGATATGGCTTTGCATGTGAGGCCAACCTGTCATGGTTCCCCTTCAACGGAACCGCCACAACTCCTAATCGTGTGTGAACTTTTTCATTTGACCATCTAAACAACGGTCCCCTTACCGTTAGCAGAGCGCACATGGCTCTCTCGGCGCACTCTCGATCCCATAGAGATGTGGCCAAGAATAGGCAAAGAGGAAAGCAAGCCTTACACCCCAGATCCCCCTCGGTGCATGGGGGAGATCTCCAGCTCATCTTCGTTTTTCTCCACCTCGTCACTGATCTCATACTCCACCCCGGCGTAAGCTGAGCCCTCGGGCTATGGTTGGCCAGGGAAGGAGTACACATCCCCTTCCAATGGCTCAACAAAATGCAAGCCCACAACATTGGGGGCAAGTCATTCTCGGATGACAAGAACAATGGACCGTTCTTTAATGAATGCTAGACACTTACATCCATTGGCAGTATGCCTTATCGCCAATTGACAAGTATGATAGGATTGCATACCCATCTGACCATATCATGGCATTCAACTCCATCACTCGTGTTAGATAGCTCTTCGTCTTAGCAAAGTGTTTGCTCTTCCCCTCCACCCTTGCAGGACTAACCTCCTGCTGGTTATTGCACCTATGGTCGGGAACTATCCACTCTTTGGCCCAACCATGCATGGACTTCAAGACTTGTTTCTTCACGATCACATGTAATTATGGCCAGGGAACTGGGAAATATCAAGCAGGGTCCTTCTGGAAGCTCATGATCGTGTGTTATTTTCTTTAACAAAGAGTCCTCCTGGGCTAGGGGTGCAGACGTGAGCAGCTTGGTCATGACCCTATGGTCAGGGGTTAAGTAAAAGTCCAAGATGTCGAGAGAGCTCCAGATATAGCCAGCTTCATCCCCAACCGATTTCTATCAACAAATGAACAACATATCGAGGGTGGAAGATGTAGAACTTTCAAATAGCAATAGCAAGGCAAAAATCCCCGCCTAAACTGAAACCTATAAAACAACGATCACCGTAACGACGATCGTCAAGCCAGTTTGAAGGTATCCAAAGGCCAGCCCTCCCTTCAGGCTCAGGAATTATAATTATCCACACTTGAACACGGACATCGCTACCATCTACCAAGCCACTAGGAATGAAGTGCATTATCTAAGGCCCGTTACTATTAGTGACAGATAGCATGCGGAACCTCTTTGCAAAGCCAAGTACTATGATGTAATGAATCGTATTTTACATATCCAAAGATCATAAAATATTAATATTATTTTTATTTAGGGTCGTAAAATTCTATAACTTTAGGAAATGACTACCAGAGGCATTTTTCATCCTTAGAATTTTTATCGAACGATTTTAACTCTCAAAATCTTATATGGCCTATAACTTTTGATAGAAGTCTAATTGGGGTTTGAAACCACTTTTATTGAGTCAGGATTATGGTTTCTCTTTTTAGTAAAGTGGTTATAACAGGAAAATAGACTTTCTGTTTAAATGTTATGGATGTTTGAAGTTTCACTTGATTTTGATCATCTTAACGGGTAATAGTGAGTTAACAGTTAGGCCCAAAAGCCCATTTTGGGATAGCATCGTGATGGGGTTGATGGGACTTTCCCTTTCATTTCACACTTCCTAAAAATAGAAAGAAACCTCCATTAACCACTTTTAAGCCAAAAGGTTATCATATTCCCTACTTTAATTAGTCAAATCTTATCATTCAAAGGAGACCAACATAATTAGCACTTGGATTGAAGATTTGCTGCAAGCGATCGCATGGAGCTACTGTTCATCTCTAATTTAGTGCGTTTTTGGATTGTTTTGGATTTAGGTGAGTGATTAGGACCTCCCACTTACTAGTTAGTCATTATACACTTTAAAATGATGTTTAAAAATGATTTTTAGATCCTAAAATGTGCTTTAAACTTTAACTAATCATATAAATTAATTTCAAACGGTTTGAAAAAGATTTGTGAATTCCATGTTCTTGTGGATCTCCCTTGTTCTTATTTTTATACCTTTAGATTTACACTCTGATATGGATGGATGTATGCTTGTTACGATATATTATATATGATGAATGCTTGAATGTATGATGTTTGTTTGATTAAAAATGCCAATTAAATGGCGATTTAGTTCTAGGAATAAGTCTTGGATTGGTGATGATCCATAAAGATCAATTCATCCAAATGACTTATGATCTACAGGGTAAGTTAAGGAGGATACCCTAAAGCTACAGTTTTAAGTCGTTTGGAGTTCGTTTGCTCGAGTTATGGGCAAAAGAAGATGGTTTGGATTTGATGGATCGGTGGGGATTGGCTTTGAGGCGTGCTCATATCTTTGGATGGTTTGCTTCGAGTTGCATGGCGGAGTACTTCTGGTCTCTAGTGTGTATGCATGGGTTGCATGAGAAAGGTAGAAAATTACATGTGGCATCAATCGAAACATGTGCTTCAGGCTTCAGAGTAAATTGGTTTGGGAGAAGCTAATGGGAAGGCGTAGGTCGCTTGGGAGAAAATTTACCAATTTTTTTGCTAAGTCTCAGATCGGTACACTTCGGATTAGTATCGACATGAGAAAGTGGATGATTCAGTTCATGCCAACATGGGTAATTCAGATGGATGGCTTTGGATAGTTGATGGCTTCATAGATTGATGGTGTACAAGCATGGATCGATGATGGGTCTTAGGTCGGGGGTGCTACAATTCAGTAATAAGGAGTTGAAGTCACCTTAAGTATCCATGAAATCACTTTTGGACTTGCTTTGAGCTAAAAAAGTAGGAGCTCCAGGACATGCTTCGAGCGCTAGGTGGGTGATTCAGGATGTGAAGTATGTTTCGAGTCGTGCCCCTACATTTTCGAGCTAAGGCTTGGGTCGGCACCAAACCTTGGTGCTGGGTGACGATTTTCGACGACGATGGTGCATGATTCGACGATAATGATTCTGTAATGGATGGCTTCGATGATAGATAGCTATACTTCAAGACGTAGAGTATGTGATTATGGTCAGATTGAAGGAACCATTGGAGGAAGGTTACAGAACGAATTGATATTTTATGACTAACGACGACTATCTTGAATAGTTCCCAACCACGATGACTTCAGATGGGAGTTGTAAGGACAGTTCTAGGATGTGTTCTACTATGGATGACATATGCAAAGGGATCGTTGATATTTGTAGGTTTCAAAGTGTACTCGTTAAGCAGAGGTATGTAAGGATGCTCACTTAAGAGTGTAATGTGCCTAGGATCGTAGGATGTTTTGATCCATTTTACCCTGGACTGACCGATAGTAGTCTAATTCCTAGTCTACTGACTGGCATGGATTCGACTATCGAGAAGCCGAGACGTTGAGTATTCCTTGCTATGCAATGGGGTTACATGAGTATCATATATCCAATGCATTAAGTAAGCCAATGTGAGGATGGATGATGAATGCTATGTTTACTTGATTTCTTTTCACCCTAGGGATGTCACATGATGTAGATATTATCGATGTAGATATCTAGACACCCTTAGTAATTTGATGTATAGTACACCATGACGATCATGATATAGAGTATCATATATTTCATGTTATGTTCTAACTCTATGGATGTAGGGATAAGTCAGGTATGATTTTCCATGACCCTTACACTAGACTGTTACCTGACTCAAGTACTCTTAAATGAGTAGATTTAGGATATCGGGTCTGGTGTTCCCCTTGAGCTAGACAGAGGATGACTAGGAGGTCATACTCTTGTATTACTACATTTACTTATTATGATTTGCTATTCCGCTACACGATTCTATGGAGCTTGCTAGTTCTTTTATTATATGAAGACAGTTTATTTATGAGTTTACTTGATGTATAACTCTATCATTTAGTTGTATATTATATCGATTTGTGTCCTCTTATTCCTATGGATCATTCAGTTATTACTGTACCGCCTGTTTTATTTCCGATATGTTTACTATTATCTTTTTTCGATGCGTTGTGAGATATATAACATGTACTGTGATTGTTTTATTTACGTTACAACCTTGATGATCATTCTGTATCGACCAGGCACCGACTTCAGCCCACTCTACCAGTTGTTATCATTATTGTGTGCCAGTGGTGTAAGGCGGTCGTCACAATTGGTATCAGATCTTAGGTTGCGTGGTTTAACCTAACGGTTACCGTGGTCTAGTAAAGATAGGGTAAGAGTTTTCATCTTAGACTAGACTGAGTGTGTGTGTGCATACACACACAAAAGAGCACATACTTGTTATATATTTTGGTTTTCAAAACTATATAGTAGATAATTATAGCATATAATTCGCAATGCACACACGAGTACTACTTAAGCGGAATTCCCTAAAGAGGCACTGATTATCCTTATTTCAGATTGAAGGATGAGTCATCAAATAAGGAATGCTGATAGGAACTCCATCTCTGGAGTCAAAGAAGGAGCTGGCTCAGGAGCTGCTAATCTTGACATGCATAACATGTTCAATACCATGATGTGGAACATGCTACAAAATGCTCAAGTAGCCACTTCGAATGTTTCTGTTGATGGTGGTGCTCCAGTGCAGGCGTCCAAAGCCGATTTTGCTAAGCTTTACAAAGAGTTTGCTAGCCTAAGTGCCATATCATTCCAAGGAACGAAGTCGATGATGGAAGCATGGGTTGGTTTGATACTTGCAAAATGGTTTTCGATGACTTAGAGCCGAATGATGCTATGAAAAGGCGATTGACTTCCCAAAAGCTTCAAGGGCAAGCTATGATTTGGTGGAATGTGGTGAGGGCTGGTACTCTCAAGGATCGGTTTACTTGGGACCGATTCAAAGCCAAATTCAAGGAGAAGTTTATTCCATCAGCTTAGAAATTTGTCTTGTTCTGTAAGTTTACGGATCTAAAACAAGGGGATATGATTGTGTTTGAGTACATTATTGAATTCGACGCTCTATCAACTTATAGGATGTCCTTCATCGACATTCCATTAAAGAAGAATGAAAAGTTCATCATCAGCTTGGATGACTACTTAGGGTGAAACTAGTGAGCCACATTGATGGGACTTTTGACATGATAGTTGAGAAGGCCTAGAGACATGAGAGTCTATATCCAAAACAAAAATCCATTGTTCATAGAGAAGAGCCAAAGCTGCAATCAGGTGGAGTAGGAAAGAAGAAATGGAATACCAGTTAGAGGAAATAACTTCAGAACAAAGAAGGCTAAAAGAAGAAGTTCAAAAGTGGGCCAATTTACTATAACTGCTTGGTAAAGGGTCACTTTAGTAGAGACTGCAAAGTCAAGGTGTGACGACCTGCAAATCCGTATCCTTTAAATCGACAATAAACCACACGTGTCCGATCCAAAAAGCACAGACTGACGAAATCTCATGAGAAAGAAAAGAAGAGAGAAGAAGAGAAGAGAAGAAAGAGAGAAGAGAGAACCAAACAGAACAATACAGAATCTCACATTGCAGCGGAAAATATATAATATCATATCAATGATCTTTACAAAGCAGAAACTGTATATACATACCTCAATCAGAGTTCAACAATCTATCACTAATCATCAGCCTGGACAGTTATAATAACATGTCCTTATGATTGCTGATAATTTAAACAACAAACAATGCAGCGGAATATAATCAGATACATATATACGAAAATGAAGATCTCCATCTCTCTTGCTGAAGCATCAAAAGCACTAAATCTGAACCTGTAAATATATTTGGTCTGACCTGAGCATTGAAAGGGAAGAACACTCGAATCAGTCTGGTAAACCAGCGTGAGAAAACACATTCAACTGAATTTATTGAATCACCAAATTTTCCTCTTCAAAACAAAAGTATCTCGTAAGACACGTTCATACATAAACATGGATTTTTTTTAACCTTATAATATGAAAACATTTCATATCAAATCATATTATACTAGTAATATTAATCAAAGCCGAAATGGTGACCCATATAGCATTTCGGGGCTATTCATTATGCTAATACAAACAAAACCGCAAGCTCGTAGTGGAGTTTGGATTTTCATACAAATAACCAGGTGAAGGGACTACCTTCCGACAGTACATCTCTAGAGGAATGTACCAAGGAACATCACAAAAGAACCTCGGTCTACCTCAATAACTAGGCAGTACCGAATATATCATCCCTCGGTCGTTACTGACCTTTCCGAGGGCTTTTATATCATACAGACTACATTAATTTACATCCCGAATGTCATAGCGGGAAGAAATATATCTAGAAGAGGACGATCATATCCTTATTGAGAATGACCCACTTAGCCTTGCCGTATTTAACCCTGTTACGGTCATTTCTGGTTAATGAGGCCTGAGGTAACGGTTATCTTTCATAGATCACATATCACATCACTTTGAATGCTACATTACCGTTTCCATTGACTATTAATTTCCTTCCATAAAATACATCCCTTGAGCTCATACGTCTCAAGGAGGGTGTTAAGAGAAGTTGCCTTCTCCACCACCAATGATGCATGTTTGTAAAATCCAATGTACGTAATCTTTAGAAATGCAATGTCAGACAAACATCCATATAAGTTGTCCAGGAACAGGGCAAACTGAAGGTACTTTCCTACCATATCATGTGGAGAAATCCCTAGGATTAGTAATGACAGCCCTTGTATTGGATATTTCATAATGAAGAGACTACTACTACTGGATGTATATTGGGATTTTAACCCCAAGCGTTCAACAATTAGTCCTTCACTATGAAAAACCTAAATATCAATATTATCACAACCTGCAAAGTCGAACGCATACACATTGGTCCGAAGTGGTTTTCAAATAAATCGATTCCGTTCTCTTCGCATCAACAACGCAAAAGCATTTCTCAATCTCACACAGAAACTAAATCTCATAGACTTATCACGTCTCCAACTTTTAACTTGCAATCCTTCGGCCAAGAAGGAAGCTCGATAGATTAGAGTAATCACTCTGCACTACACGAAACTCAACACAAATGATAATCAAGCATACACAGGTGGCTACGTACTAAGTGTAAGGCTAAATAGTTCTCACATCAAGTCGAGGAACTAAAATGACCAAATTTGATAGTCAGTTATTTAACCATCAAAGCAAATAACAAATATCTAGCACCATAAGCTATCACTAATCCCTTTTAATTAATCTTTTATTAGTTAAATCACTTTCCATATATTCACTTCAAAATATCTTTAAAAAGATATAATTCCAAAACCATTTCAACTTTCTGTATTGGAAAACATTTCCATGTACTTATATCGCAGTATAAGCATATCCACAAATCTCTTTAGGAAAGCTTAATATTACTCAACACACGTTTTATTAGGTCAAAACGAATGTTGCGTAAAACAACGTTACGACAACCTAAAATCATTTGGATCGGGATTTTGTAATTAGATCGATATACAAATCCCATATACTATACAAAACATCTCCTTTCAAAAATAATTTACTATAACAACAGTGTTATAGTCCATGCTTTCCTTACTTCTCGAAAACATCTATTTCATCAATGAATGTTGAACTCTATGCTTTCCATGCTCACACCTTTTAAACCATCTTCAAACCATTTAACTCCATTTAAAAGATCACTTTTCAAAACATTCATTAAATTTAAAAGATTATTTACTGTCCAAAATTGTGAATATAATTCTCTAACCAAATTCATTACTTCTACACATTTAATTTAAAGGATTGTTCATTGTCCAAAATCGTGAATGTAATTCTCTAACCGAATTCATTACTATTGCACATTTAATTAAAAGGATTATTCACTGTCCAAAATCATGAATATAATCCCTCTAATAAGCTTTCGTATTTAACTTATCAAAATAAGTTGATTTCGGATCTATAAAACAATGTTTATAAATTCTATTCATATATTTTATAAAAACTTCCACTTATGAAATCCCTTTTATTAATCAATTCCATTTATATCTCATATATATTCCAACTTCCGATTATAAGTTAATTTACTTATAAATCTCTTATTACAAATTCATTCCTTTTATAACTTCACCAATTAATAAATCAACTTATTTACTTATAATATTCAATTCACTACAACAGTTTATGGGTTTCATAGCGTTTCAGAGAACGCCGTGGAACGACAAGCTATGGTAGGCCGGCAACATTACATAGCAGGAAGGAAAACGCTATAATAGCTAATAGCGTTTACAAAAGGGCATAGCGTTTGCAACCTACTATAGCGTTTTTTCTCTGTTATTAAACTTAAACGCTATAGAGAATATTATCCTTCATTTAACTTCTATAGCGTTTTTGAGCACATTTTATAGCGTTTCATCAAACCATGTTATAGCGTTACAATGTTTTTCGATAGCATTTCTTGTCATGCTTGTATAGCGTTTTTATTTTCTACTATAGCGTTTTTCATTCTATTATAGCATTTTTATGCATAAATCTTACATCTCATATAGAGTTGTGATAGCGTTTGATGAATCAATAGCGTTTTTCAAACGCTATTCTATATAATATTGATTTTCAGCATTTGTTTCAATTTTCTTTTTATTATATTATATTATATATATATATATGCACACAGATAGATATATGTATACACATTACACACACACAGATATATATATATATATATATATATATTAAAATGTGGATCACAAAAATAACAAATCGAGAAGATGACAACAACTATATGTAACAATGATAACATTGCAGTGAATTCTAATTTGGAAACACACAATCAAACTAGTGGAAAAGTTTCAAATAATTCTGCTAATATTTCAAATACTACAAGACATGGTCGTATGATAATACACTACGCCATAGATGGCCTTCTGCAACATTTTTGCAAGGTGTTACCAGGTAAAATGTTGCGATAGCTATACAATTTTGATCCTACTGCAACGTTGAATTTTTTTATGTTGCCTTAGCCATAAAAATGTGTTGCTCTAGCTAAACAAGTGTAATTGATGCAAATTTTTTTTATAGTGTTGCTATAGCAGACCTTTGCATATCTTTCGCACCGATCCGCGTCAATCTACAAAGGCAAATCCTACGTTGGAGAACGTGACACCTCATCAATCCGAACACCACTCCTTGATCTTTTAGAGCCGCGAAGAAAAAAAGTCTCCGCAAGTAACTTTTTATTTTCTTTCTTCTTTGTCAATTTTGGTTAGGGCTTCGATTTAGGGGTTCTCGATTTCGCTTCGATCCAGGCTCCGGCTCGCTCCAGTGCTCCATCGCAAGTCATCCTCCTTCGCAAATCACCCTCCACCGCTCGATGTAGTCTCCTCCTCAACTGATTCGATTGCAAGCTGGGTTTCACGAATTCAAAGCACGAAATTGATTTTGCCTGGAAGGAATTTCGAACAGAAACGTGATGTCTGGAAGCTCGAACTGGGAACGAAGAATCGCGATTCGATTTTGCCTAGAAATCGTACTAACTTCTCTATGGTATTTTCATTCCCTACTTTTGCTGTTCCTATTTCTCCTTTTAATTTTATTTGCTATAAGGTGCTGAATTGTGAGTTAATGATTAAGTAATTTGGATATTATTTCAAAAGAAAGAATTTAAATGGTATTTAATGATTTCATTGTGATTACTATCATGGTATTACAACAACTATGTCCTACGAGGATTTGATGTAAGCTTATTTTAATGTTTATGAAAATCAAATTTGTTGATTACTATCATGGTTTTAAATCTGGGATTACCATGTGCTACTGCTTGGTGCTTTTGTAGGCCGGCTGTGTTTTTGAAACCCATATCTTTGGCCATGAACCATTTGTCCACTGCAGCTGATACAATAACAAAAGAAGGTTGCATGTGTAACATTGTCAAAAATGAAGGACTAGTTTACAAGTATGAATACTCTGTTGTTTTCTGTCAAATATTTCCACTAAAAGTAAAGATAACTGATGAATTGAATGATAAAGTTTTATCTACTGCTATTTGATTTATTTCTCAAAACACTTGTTAAGATGATAAAAAATAGTTCTAACACACCATTTTGTTTGAAAACTTGTTATAAAACTCATCTTGTTTTTTATTATATCACTATTGTACAATTGCGCTATTGTTAAAAAATATGTATACTAACATCAAAAATCTTTACATTGCTATTCAGTTCACCATACAGTTAAGTAATAAAAAATATGTTTTTTTCTATTGTGTGTTTGCTGTGCTCAAGTGGCTTGGACTGTGGAGACTGAACCTATGATATTTTTGGTGAATGAATATAGATGTTAACACAAGTGCGTTTACGACAAATAATCCCAATTTGGTAAAATCTGAATTATAAGTTTTAACACAGGTGCGTTTACATCAATCATAGATGTTGTCACTATGGTATAAGGTCTAAATGATATTGATGAGGCATAGTTGAATAGCATAAAAATTGGGAAGATTCCTAAATTTTATGCTATTTAGCTCTTGCCTTATCAATATCATAGGTAATCTGAAGATTGTGGACTTTGGTTAAGCGTTTTTACTGGGCTGGATGTGTTGCTTCACCCTATGTGTGGGACTCCGGCTCATGATGTGATGGCGCAAACGGAAACCTAAATTCTCATCACGCAAAGGTAACTAATAATATTATTTAGTTATTTTCAGCAAGTAATTTCCTTTATGTTATATACATGATTATTTCAGTGAGCAATCCAATTTGGTCTTTGAAGTATTATACTTCATAGAATTTTTTTTAATTAATAAATGGTTCAACTTGGGTTTTAAATACAGAATTAGAAATAACATCTATAATTTATAAATGCTTCAACTCCAGTACATTTCTAAAACTTCTTTTGCTATATGTTGTCTCAATAAATGTTGGAATAAGAGTGTCTTGATTGCATATTTGCTTAATTGACACACTTGGTGATAAATTTAGTCAAGATTTTCCACTAGAATTATTGTTAGTTAAAGAATTTCATTATTATTTGTAACAGCAGGTGACATTGTTTGATTGAGTTGCATTATTGTTTGGTTGGCTGGACTTATCTAAGTGGATGAGCGACAGAACGCAAAAGCTTATTAAGAAGAGGAACATCAGGAGCGGTGCTGTCATGTCATAAAGAAGCTCCTAAGGGTAAATTTTAGATTACATCAATGTAGAGGATCTAACTTCCACAATCATGTCCAGTGAGACTGATAGTCTGACTTTGGGGTAACTGACATGAATTGTGATGTGTACTGCTGTATGAATTGTTTTATGTACTGTGTATTATGTTGTGTATTATGCAAGTGTTTTATGTGATATTGTACTGTGTATTATGCAAGTGTTCTATGTGATATTGTACTGTTCTATGTGCTCTTAGTGTCTCTTCAGTATAGTATTGAAGTAGCTTCAGAATAGTGTTGTAGTAGCTTCAGAATAGTGTTGCAGTAGCTTCATAATAGTGTTGCCACCGGGTTATAAATGTTGCTTAAAATAATGTTGCAATAGTCATTCAAGGTGTTGCCATAGGGATGGATCCAGTTGGGTCGTGGGCCCCACATTGTGGGCCCTACAAGATGTAGGCCCCACAACTTCAGAAAGTTAATATCTATGACAACATTTTTGGAATGTTGCTACAGATACCTATGGGTGTTGTCATAGACCCAAATAGGGTTCTATTGCAACAATATTACTTATGTTGCCTTAGATAGTCAAAATGTTGCCTTTGAGGTCTAAGGCAACGGCAAAAATTGCATCACCCTAAAAGTGTTGCCATAGACCTATGGCAACATTTTTCGGGCCTGAGCCAACATTTTTTTGTGTTGCAGAAGGCCATTTATGGCGTAGTGATAGTTCAAAATAATCTAACAAATGAACACAAATACTACAAGACATGGTCACATGATAATAGCTCAAAATAGTCTAACAAATGGACACAAATACTCAGTTATGGAGACGATGATACGGAAATGGCTGCTATAGAAGATTCTTGCAAGGATCTAAACATTGCTCCAGGTTGCTTCAGTGTTAACCAAGTTCCTGCATTAAATGACAAAGTAGATAATGACAGTTCCAGGTTGAATATACTAAATTTGTAGACAATAAATGATAAAATAGACAATGACTTGTAGGCAATGGAGTAAATGACTTGGAGGCCTAACATAAAAATCTATCATTATTATCCCACAACTTAAACCGTCACTACATCAAACATACATTCATCACTTTGATCAAACCACTTCCTCAAACCTCCACTGCCTTCAAATAGCACTTCATCTGTCATCCCACTCCATTCTCCACCTGGTTCCTTCCTTGATCAGCATCACCTACCTGCTACTTCAACACAATCAAAAAACTGCACCACTCCAAATACTACCTCATAAAACATTCATATACAACCACTTCCAAACATCATCACTGTTGTCTGCATTTCTTTTTACTCTTTTACCATCTGTTTAGATTTTTAGCATTGTGCAAAAAAGTGTTTTAGTTTTTTATCACCCTTTTGCATTTCCCAAAAGAAGAAAAAACTGCTACAACTCATTCACATTTGCGCTTCTGCATTTACAGTTTTTACAACTCATTTACATTCACATGCACATTTGAACCAAACTGTTACAGTGAATTCACAAAACATTCACTCGTTTGCCCTCACCAGTTCAACAACATCACCTGCCTCTCCTTCCAACCTTCTTCCTCTGCTAACTCAAACAAAACAGCCTCTGCCTTGCTTGCCTGCAACTACACATCAAACTTCCTGTCCATCACCTTGCTGCTCTACCTTGCATCAACTTCAATACTCCAACACTGCCACTCAGTAATATCAACTTCTGTCACTTCTCCTTCTATACCCATTACCTTGCCACATTACCTTCTACCATCAACTTTACCTTGCCACATTGCCTCCACAACTTAAACCATCACCACAAATCAACCTGAAACAAACCATAGTCATACAATACATCACCATAAAAACATTACTCCCTACATCACTTCATTTCACCACAACCCCTCAACACCAACTTTCGGCAAACCGCTGGCCTCCACTGTAACCATTCATTACAACCCATATATAAAAATTCACTTCTCTACTCACTTATGCAAATTCTAAAAATTACTTCCTTGCCCCTACTCACTTATCCATATTCATGTTCACCCTCTCTTATTTCATTTGTATTGGTTGTCAACGGGACATTTGTTACGTGCTTATCTGATTATTTATCATCTACTGTGCCTCATCACTTTAGAATGCATGTTGTTCTTTGTTGCCCCTCCACTGCACTGCAATGCATGTATGGGGATATAAAAATACATATTCTATAACTACCTATATTACTAGGAATTAACTGTTTTGTCATTACCTCAAAGACTATGCTTTTGCAACTATTCTATAGCTGGCTAGATACACTAAATCTGATATATATTCTAAATGCATAAAAACATACCTTTTATTAGCAATAGAAGATAGCAATCTTCCATATAGCAAAACAATGTTTTTTGTGCCTATAAAGCAAATTAAAAGGAATAATTAGAAAGCAAAATAATGACACACTATATATGAATGAATTACGTGCTATGCTTTCAAATTAGTCTGTTTAGATATATGCGCGCGCACACACATCAACCTTGGAACAGACCATGACTATATTACCTACCGAATCATATTTGACTAGTATAGGCTAGAGGAAAACTAATTTCTATAAACCATTATTCGACTACACATGTATCATTTTTGTCATTTTCCAAAGCTAACGATATTGCAGTTCGTACATTTATCAGCTACCATTTTCCATAAAACTCATAATCAACACACTTATGTTACAAAAAACACTAAATTTCAAAATTATAAGATAGCTCAAATATTGTATAAAATATTCAGAATTAAAAAAGGGATGTACCAAATAAATTTCACAATTTACAAGTACCTTAAACTCCCTTAAACTCTAAAGATTTTGATTCCCTCTGAACATATACCAACAAAGGCATGTACTGAAAAGAAACAAATAAACTGAGACCATTTACAGAATGAAAATTGCATTTATGATGCAAAATAATTATTATAGGTAAGATATTAGAATACTGACAGTTAAATAAAAATACGACAATAGAAAATCTTAATAATTGTTGGGGCTAAAAGAGCATGAGAAAAAATGTGTCAAGCTTGTAATTGATAACTCATATAAGCTTAAATGTGTAGACTTAAGAGTAAGCTTCTCACCCTCTCACCTTCAATACATATTAGTACTACAAGGAATTCAGATAATATTAGCGACGTCTCATATAATGTGCTTCAATTGATGTTATTTCTAGAATGTAGATCAATGGTATGTGCCAATTAATTATCTTGATATTGAACAAATATTTAAGGCAAGTATTGTTGTAAATAGTAAATATCCCCATTTTGTAAATATAATAAAATATCACATATCTCTATAACAAAACTAAATTTATATATGTAAAAAAACAATATTATTATATTTATTTTTTGACTCAAAGCATACTGATATCATTGTATAACATGCTAAGATGGGGAATATGAAAAGCTATTGTTATTTTCATACTGATATTATTTATAGTATCAAATATTATCTTGATATTTTGGACACAGTATACCGATATTACAAACAGAGTGCACGAGTTAACTAAATTATTTTTGCTTCACCATTCATGAATGGAAAAGGTAGCGAAAAATAATATTATTTTGAGTTCTCACGTTGATTGATATTAAATATGATTATATCACCAATTTTGGATGAATATTCCCCAGTAATCACATTTCAAGAAAATTTGGATTCCAAATTTGGTAGAAAGAACACATGTTAAGCAGAAAGGAGTAACATGAGTTTGAAAACCTAACACAGAGATAGCTGAAACAAGTTATCATCTTAGAATTGCACAAAAACTAGATTTGCTACTATCAAATAGTAACTATAGTTTCCTAACAAAATTGAGCTCAAGCTAGTTACCAAATTGTTGTGGTGGCATGTGGATTTTTCAAGCTACATATTCACTTCAAAAGGAAAGTAAAATATTAGAATGTCAAATAAAAAGGGTACTTATCAAGATATTCTTGAAGTGTTTGACCCGATCCATGTAATCATGGTCTTCCACGCATGAAGTAATGGGTTTTACATCAGCATCTGGACCTTCAAAAGGTATGATGTGTTTAGTACTGCTAAACTAAGAACGATTTAATTTGTTATAGTCAGCTCCATTTTGGCCAGGCTAAAATACAGGTAAATTTAAATCACGATGCACAGGCTAAAGCCAAAAATTTGGTTTTATAATCAAATAGACAAAAGATGAAATATAATTTCCAACTATTACATTTTGCAGTGCAAACATCATTACTTGGTATATAAATATGTTGGTTATCAGTAGATATCTTCTGGTGACTAAAGGTTTCAGCATACTAGTAAATATTGTTTGACCACCCAATATGGAGTCAAAGAACAACTATCTTAGCTATCATTTTCTATAACTAATTTATGGTAAAAGGGAGTTACGCTTTGCATAATTATTAAGTAAAAAATGCATGTATAAAATTTTAAACATTAAATTAGAAACCATAACAAACATGTATTTGTGGTCGAATAAAGTAGTGCCTTGTACTACATGTTTAGTACGAATACTGCGCTCTTAAAGCTGAGAAACGTACTCATAAGGTTTCCTTCAAGTCAACGGTTGCAGGATGAAGAGCAGGTTTTCCAATAGGAGTGGCTCCAGGCGCGAATATGGCTTCGCATTCATCATTGCCTGGCATCATAAATATAAAGTTATAAACTGATTTCTTCCATGCTAGTTTATTGGAAAAGGTATACATCGCCATTTATTGATAAGCTGTTTCAAGTTGGTAATCATAGCCATGTAACCATTCAAACCAGTAGCTAATATAAGATAGCAGATGTCCCCTAAGACTTGTATATGTGAAGTTCTTTGGTTAACTAAACATCTGGGTAAATAAACTTAGTTCCATCCTCAGTACTTGAAACTAATATTTTATCAAATATAAATGGTAAACTGATGCTAGAGGATAAGATTTCAATAACTACAGCATAAGAACAATATGGTGGAAAATATTCTTCTTTTTATGAAAAATAAAATAAACACATATGTAAGAAAGCTGATCCAAAGCTTATTCATGTGATTTATCTTAAGATTAGTTTTAAGGATTAACTTGTAGTTATTTTTTAGAGATGCCAAGTATAGACTTGAATAGAAGAAATATACAATTGTGGAGTGCTGTTGTCGGACTAGATCCATCATGAATAAAAATCTAAAATCATTGCTTACTTTTAAACTGAACTAAAAGTTGTAAGAACGAAATCTAGGGAATGAAGATGAATTTCAGGAGGAATTCTAGATTTGATAATGAACTTAGAAGAAATCGATAATTGAATTGGGATTTTATCTTTCCAGGGTTTTCTTTTGACATTGAAGCGGGAAACGAAAGAATAAAGAAAGTTAGATAGCTAAAAAATTTAGATGGCGCCTTATAAAATTTTGACACAAAATTTATGTACAACGTTTTGGTTATACTTGTTTATTTTTAATAAAATGGACCACTGCATTATGCTTTCAAACGCTGTTAAATATTCTTCCCTGGTGCTATTAATAAAAACTTTTCTTGTAGTGTGTGAAATCTTGAAATCTATATATAGTATGGATAAACAGTTAAATAATATAAATGTCATCGTGGATAAAAGATATCAAAGGTTTTATCTATGTCACAGACATAGTTCTAGTTGATAGTCATTCTATACATATCCAAATATAACTGTAACAAAAAAAATCGAGATAAGATTCTGCTATCGGAAAATAAATTGCTGAGGAAAGTAATAGCAAAAGAAAGAAAACAACAAAGCAATAAGTTTGTTAACTGACCTAAAGAACTTTCCTCTAGTATTCCAAACTGTATTCGATTTGCCAGCTTCCTCATATCAATAATTGCGTATCTGTGATGTAGTAAACAAATATAATTATAGTAAAAATAACATCATATTTACAACATAATATCACCGAAACATTCTTCCAAACAACTACACCTTTCTTTCTTTTTCCACAGCCTACAACCACCTCTCTTCTTCTTAGGTTCCGAATCAGGAATAGGAAGAGGTTTCAGTTGCTTCGGAGGTGGTGGTTCCTGCCACTTCTCAATTTTTTTACGAATTTGTTCCAATGTTGTCCTTCCAAATACTCCACTTGGATCTGATCTATTCACGTCAACACATGCAACTAGTGTAGCTTTTGCAGCAATCAGTCTCAAAGCACGTGTCCTCAAAGGAGGAGGCATGCTTCGAAAAATCTCGGTTTGCTCAAGAAATCCAACATGAATCTAAGATGTCAACGTAGAAAATCCAGCAATATGTTTCCTTTTTGATCCAAGAACCTGAACATTGCAAGCAGGCATTTTGATCAATGCAGATAATCCACCAGCAGTTCCCATAAGCTTGCAGCTACTTCAGTTCCTACAACTGCAGAGATATTTGGAGCAATCAGTTCCCATTCTGCTTTCAACAAAATCAAGAACCTTCTTTTTTGCTAGATCAAGATCTAGTGCACGGTCACAAGCATTGATTATTTTCTTTAGGTTCTCTTTGGGTAATGGCTTGCCACTTGTGCTTGAAGCTGTAACTGAAACAACCATTATAATAGCCGAGGGTAAAAGACCTTCTAGGTCAACTAGTGTCAAATCCATCTCATTTCCGATTTTTTTAACCATATGTGCATATGATGTTCACTTAAAAATAGGCAAACATAATTTGTTTGCTCCGTAGACTCAGAAATACGCAAAAAATCAACAAAAATAAATGGACTACGGTTTGCACTAACTCCAGATTCAATTGTTTGTATGTTACTGCATTCCACCAATCGTCTTTTCGTTATCAATGAGAACTACTTTTTTATATAATGGCACCAAGATGGTTGAAACTTTAAGATTGAATTAAATTTATTCGTTTTTATCTGTACAAAAAAATCCAAAAACCGAGGGTGGATGAAGTACCAGTTGCAGGAAGCACAATAACAAGTTTATCTGTGAATTTTGTTTCTTTCAATGCTTCAACCTAAAGCAAGGATAATTAGTCTTAAGTGTTGGGAAAAAACTACAGAAGTCATAATATCACGTATAAATTTACTAATATAGATTATAACTTACCTTGTATTATTTAACTCCGTCGATGCCAGAACCATCAATTCTAAATGGTGTAACAAGCAACAAATCTTTTAAACCCCAATGTACCTCGACATCTGCAACAGTTGATGAGTAATCATTTTGATAGTAAAATGCTATGCTTAAAAAGGAACAAGTCTGACCTCACCTGTATTGCCAATGACCTTTATTAGGCTTTTGCTAGAATTTGGTGTTAATTTTAACTGCAAAAATCAAAGGTTATGTAATTTCACAAGCTTGTATTATTCAGATTTGGATTCATCAGCAAATAGATCAGGTTTAACCTCTCTTGTATCCTCGTTCGAGAATCCTCCAACGAAAGCGCATTTGCAGATCCTTTAGTGTGTGGTACTTCTCTCAAAGAGGCAATAACTGAAATATATATATAAACCCTTCACTTGTATCATGTTTTTTAAGTCGTAAGGTGCAAGTCGTCACAAAATGGATATTTAAATCAATAATCATATACCCAACAAATAGTGTCAGTAAGGTGCAAGTCATTACAAAATAAATGTTTAAATCAATAATCATATGAATGGATACATGAATATATACAAAATCCTAACCATTTAAACTATTTATTAAATGAGCCAACTTAGCCCAGCCCATTAGTTAAATGAGTCACTTAGGCCTAGTCCGTTTGACACCTTAATGCTGAAACTGTTGTACAAAAAAGAAAATGGAAAGTTAACGAATCATAGACGTTTGTGTCCATGGAAGCGACCTGAATTTTGATATCAGTCTGCCTATATTTGTTTCGATTTTTTGGAAGTTGATATAGGAATATACACTAAGCACAATATTATAAAAGATAATATATGCACAAAACTTACAAAAAACAAGCCGGCTAGTTGAATCCATCATTAAAAAAACTATAAATTTCTGGGATATTGTTCAGATATGGCATAGAACTATCTAGTAAAAATAACCAATGCTACAACCTTATAATAACCAGTGATCATCCATACAAAACCGAGCAAACGATATAGAGCAAATGGAAAACCAAAAAAGTAGTTCTAATTAAAAGAAGGCATTGACTGCGAATAATGCAAGGCCTTTGCTAACCGCAATTGCAATGTCATCGCTTCTGCCTATCAGGCGTTGACACTGACCTTATCCAATCAACTGACCAAGTGCAAAACATGAGAACCAATACAAATACAAACTACAAAAATAGCCGACTAAACAGAAAATATACTAATAATAGACTCGAAAATAAGGAATGACCCAATATGAATTTAAAAAGAACCGAACAGATAAAGCTACAAAACTAGGCAAGCGTGCAGATAAACATCTACAATACAGGAAATAGCACAGATAATCACATTTTGCGCCCTCCAAATAACAAATAAAGACCCATGTGACTCCCATCTCACTGACTTACACTATTGTGTTAGCATGAATTCAGATTAAAACTTCCAATTCATAATACTGTGCCTATGAAGCATTTAAGCATATGCTCAACCATCGAAATCTAACAATCTTGCAATTTTGAAACTACAGAAACTTCTGAAATAGAAATGACCAGGTGAAGATTATAATAGTATAAGCAACAAAATGAAAATAACAGACAGACATTAATATGTTCTTTTCATTTGTCATGGTGTCAAGTTAATATGAAACACTTAAATAAAAAACCAGTCGCAGAAGAAACTTGCGAGTAAACTCCAAACAAGGGCATAAAATTTCAGAGAATAATCTCCCACTTTCATTTTCTACATTGTCAAGCAAATTACCACATTTGACTCTATGTTGCAGAACACATGTATTATAATTTTGTTTTATTCAGTATTTCAGGTTAAAAAACCTGGTTAGTAAATTTCAAAGTTAAATAAGTCAAGGTTTTTTACTTATCAAATCAAACTCAAACAATATATTGTGTTTATTTGATTCCTTGATTGGCCAAGCCATGAGCCTCAAATATTAAAATAGTGACATATTTTGTTTGTATGCTGCATTATATAATTTTACTACAAAGGTTCCTTGAATAATAAGGCATATTATTATCAAATTATTGTAGAAACCAATAAAAATCCTTTATTAGAGATTATTCATGTGTTGATTATACTATAGTTAATCATCCAATAGATGCTCCTAAACTATATCGACATCTTGTGCTTAACCAAGGGAAGATCTATTTTAAAAGTAAGCTAACTTCTAAACAAATATTATGTTTTTAAATAAAATTAGAGATATTTCTGTTATAACTGGTGCAGTAGTAATTATCTCCACTTAAACCAGAAATAGCCTAGTTAAAATGGGCGACAATGTTCTAATGTTCAACGGTGCATTGAATATTGGATTGTAAAATCAACATATGGTTTCACCGTAGCCACCATGTACAATTTATTGTCTCCCATTCGTATACTTCTCAGTTTTCTTACAAAAATGAGAATTATCCAGTTTAACAAAAGAATGGAACAATTTTCTCAAGGGATAAACTATTTGATGTCCCGATGTATCATACGTTAGGGCTTGTCTTAACTGCAGGCTCACTGGTTACTGTTGCAATCGTTATGACATCATAGTTGTTGTTAGACTGGCATAAACAACGATATGCTTTCTTGACCATAGGTCCATATATATGATCAATGACACATAGCAGTTAATAGTATTTATTCATTGCATTTGCATGCCATGTACAGTTACTGTGTACATCTTACATACAATCGTCATTCACACATACTATAATACCAATTAACTTTGTCCATATGACTGTAAAAGTTTATCTATCTTTTTCTGCTAGCGATCGGCTAATCATTCCTGATATCACCTTATCTTTCAGACTAAATATTGCTGAATATGTTAGCATAACGTGTAACATAGATGAATAATCACATCACAAACATCTTCTATTACCTTTTCTTTCAAACTGGGTATCCTAAACTGAGGCAAAGCAACTAGAGGTGGGATTGCTCCTTATTTGAGAGCAATTCAGCCAAATTCAAAATTGATTTTGTTAAATAAAACAAAAGGACATGGTTTGAATGGAAGCATGACTTTATAAAACAACAAAGCAAACCAAAAAAATGCAATATAAAAAGGAGGAAACTTAGTTTAAATTGATAAAAATAATAGTACAGTGAGACTAGGGTTTGACATACCTTTAGTTGTTCATAGTGCGGACCTTGAATTCAAAATTACAAACTGTTCCCAACTTCTTATCATCATAGACAAATCTGCCACTTTCCTTTGAAAAAGCCTCGACCGACAATCCATTCAGGGGCGATTATAGAGGCAAAGATGAGAGCAAAAGAGAAGATGAACATGCGCTGATGAATATGAGAGAGACAAGCAATCAAGACAAGGTTTTTCATTTTAGGTTTTATTTCTTTAGGAGAAAGGGGAAGACGAACGAAAGAATAAGAAAATCAAGCGGCCGCCAAAATAAATTTTGAGCCCGTCTCCTAAAAGAAGTCTCCCACTAGCATATAGCGTTTTAATATTTTTTATATTTCACTTTAATCGTTTTTGGTTGGAATAAATAGCATCTACCGTTAAAACGCTATGTTTTTAAAATTTTCAATGCTATAAATAATGATTTTTCTTGTAGTGATTACAACTTCATTTTAACACTTATAAAACTCCTTTATAATCCCATTATTTTGATTTATAAAAATTCAATTTTTTAAATCTTATATATAAACCATTTATAATAATTCAAAAATGTGATATCCCGGAATTTTTGACAATATCAATTTAATAATCTACAGTAGAAATTAAATTGATTTGACAATATTTGTTAATAATAATTTGAATTGATTTAATAATCTTCTTTTAAATAAATAATTAACTGATAATTTATCTTTTAAAAGCCAATTAAATTGTTTTCTATTTATAATATATATATATATATCTGTATATATTGTAAATAGGTAATCTTTGTTTTAAGTTTAATAAAATAAAGACATGATTTCTAATTCTAATATTTTTGGTAAATTAGGAATTTGACTTTATTTAATATTGAATAAATAATCATTTGACTTTAAAATACTCAAGATAAATTTAAATTGTTTAAAAGTATTCTAGCCTAGGTTTAAAATTTAAATAAAAGGATTGTTTTGTTCTTTTCAATTTAGCTTTATAAAATAAGTAATTTATATTTTAAAGAGATTGTTTCTTTTATAAATTATTTTAATTTAATAATGTGTTATATTTAAACAATATTAATAATGCAATATCTTTACAAATAGATTTTTATATAAAAAGAAATTGTTATTTTAAATATATATATATATATATATATATATATGTGTGTGTGTGTGTGTGTGTGTTTTGGTAAGCTATGATTTGGAATATACAATCTTTCAAGTATACTATGATAAAATAAATCTTATAAATTAAACATAAGCATAAACAAAGCGTGATAAAATAAAATAGCTTTGTACATAGGATAGAAGGCATATCCAGACAAGTAAAAATATATGTATAGGCCTGTAAATAAATATGCTTAAAATAGAAATGCAAAAGTATGAAACAAAGCAAAGTAAAGTAAGAAATAAAAAGGACATATGTGTAGCTGTAAATAAGTATGCAAGCAAGTATAGTAACAAAGTAAAATAAGTATGCTCACATGATATATAAATTTAAATCAGGCTAGAATAAAATAAAAAGAATCTTGTATGTGAAGCTTGGTTATGTAAAGCAGGTAGGATTTGTATGTAAGTGTTGCAGGCAGAAATAACAAAATAAAATCAAATAAGGCTGACAGGTAAGTAAAATAGGCATGTAGCCTGTAGATAAAAATGCAAAGCAAGGGAAATCAAAGTAAATAAAATATCTACATAAGAAATGATTAAATTAGCTAAGTAGGAAACATAGAGTACATTAACAATTAATGCTTACTTTTGCTCAGCACAAACTTATGTCTATTCGAAATTGTTCAAATCCTTTCAGCCTCCTAACACAAAGATATGGCCTGATACAAACAAAAGCAATATTTGTACTTGCATGTGTTTAACCCAGATAACACCTACCCTATACAAATTTATTTTTCTATATATACTTATCCTCCAATTCATTCTAAGCATATCAAACCAGAGGAAGATTTTATTGCAAGCCTATTCATTTCTATGCAAACTCAAATATAAACTGAAACCATTATTCAATAATAAGCAAGCAAGATGAATTTAACAGGAAGTTCAAAACAGTCTCCAGTTTTTACAGTTTGAGTTATTTCAATATCCAGGGTGCTCTGTTATTTTTTTACAAGCAGGTGAGTAACTTAAATTTTAAATACTTAAGTATATATAAGTTGCTTAATTATGATATGATATGTGCATATATCTTAATGAATTTCTGTGTTTATGTGTTACTGCATGTATGTGTGTTTGACATCCTGTAATCACCTCTGTTTTAAAGGGTAGCAACATCAAAATTTAATGGTTTAAGTATATTTTTGTTCTGTTGCAACTTTTCTCTGAAATTCAGTTGCATTGCTCTGTGGTAAGTATGAGTACTGTATTAAGTATCTCTGGGTTCTATCTGCTTTAGTTCCAGGTTTAAAAATCCTCAACAAAATTTCATTTTTTGTTCTTAATTCAAGCTTAGACAAGACATAAGTTTGACATAAGATGCTGGTAAAAATAGATACTTGAACTTATATATTGCTTAAGGAAAAACAGTGGTATTAGTTACAGGAAAATATCAAACTACAGTAGAAACTAAATTAAGTTAAACCTCAATGAATTTAATTCATGAATTCAGGGTTATGAATCAGATACACATACCATAATATGATTTTTAAAATTAATATCATGTTTTCTAGTCAAGTGATTTAGATGCAGTTTGCCTTTGTTCAAGGGTTGGTTTTTGGGTGGTTTATGGTGTTCTATGCGACTAGAGGTGGTCGGGTTGGGTGAGGAGGTGGAGGAGCTTACCAGGGTGTGGGGAAAAATGCTTGGTGGTTGGACTGAGCACGGTGGCGATGGTGGCAGTGACTTGTTTGCAACCCTAGTTTGTATGGTGTTTGAATTTTTGAACGCCGTGCCTTCCACTGTGCATCGAGTTGCACGAGACCTCGAGAGGTGGTAGGTTGGTCGAAGGCGAGTCCATGGCCGGAGTTATTGACCATCTGGAGGTTGGGGTAGGCAGAAGGAGGTGATGACAGGTTTGGGTAGGGGATGTTGTGTTTTATTCCAGGTTCTGTGTTATTGCTCATTTTTGATTTGAGGTCGTGGCGATGTATTTTGGGGGTCGTGGTGGTGTATGGTGGAAGTCAGCGTTGTGGTGGAGCACGTGTGGGTGGCCGGAGGTGATTGGAGCCACGGTGCACGTGCACCGTGCCCAGTGAAGTGCTGAAGCATCAGGGGATGGTGCAGGGTTTTGACCTCGGGGCGTACTCGTGTTATTCGTGCCTGAGACTCGAAGCAAGGGGACTATTGACCCGAAGCATTATTACTCTAGACTCGGGTTGGGCAGTTTTGCTACAGGTTGTGTAAACTGCTGTAGTTTTAAAGTGAACTAAATTTAAAAGCAAATCAAATTGCAAGCTAATCATAACCAAAAGTTAAATTAGTGTGATGTTAGATTTAAATGAAGTCAAATCCAGATTGAGTTTAAATTCAAATTTTGTAATTCTGAATTCATTTTTGAAATGAACTAAATGTATAAAGGTTTGAAGTTAGGTTTCAGGTTTAAAACCTGACAGAATTTGAACCTGGAATATACGATTTGAACAATGTTTTAAATCCTACGGTGAAACTCAGTTTTGAATAACTATTGAATCTTAAGGTTTTAAAAATAGATTTGGATTTGAAAAATCAAGTTTTTAAATCAAGTTGTTGGAGGGATGTTTAAATCAAAGTTTTTAAATAAAAGATAAAATTTATGGATTCAAGTTTACTTCGAATTTAAATCTGCAGGTTTAAATCAGTTTTTAAAATATGAATGTCTTTGGAAATTTAAATTAAATAAAGATTCAAATATTGGAATTGAAAGGTTTTCTTATATAAGTTTCATATGTACGTAATTAATGTTATTTACAAGTTTATAAATTGAATTTAAATTTGATTAATCTTTAAATAAATAATATTTTTGAATCTTAAATCCCAAATGGAATTCAAATTTAAATTTTTGGAAGGTAAAGTTCTAACACACTTAGATATTAATGAAGTCATTAGTAAAGAAATAAATTATCTTAGGAATAACTAAGGTATTAAAATAATTTAATGAATAAGTTAATTAATGAATGACTTATGTATTTAATTTACAAATTAATAATTTAGATTAATTTATAATTAGGAATTAATTAAGAAATAAACGTAGAAATGTAATCATGATAATTAACTAAAGGATTATTAATTAAATTCATATATGTGATTAATTTTGATAATTAATCAAATTAATTAGATAATCTATTATAAATTGTTAAATGTAATTACTTGATAAAAGTAATTAAGAAATTAATTACTTATTGTAATTAATTTATTTAAGTTAATTAATTTAGTTTAATTAATTTAAGAAATCATTTGATGATTTGATTTGTATAATCACTTAGTGTATTCAATGGAGCATAATTGCATGAGTAGGTAATTAATGTAATTACTGAATGTAATTAGTGAAGATGATGTGTTAATAAAGTAATTTGGATAATTACTTTTGTAATTAATCAAGGGATTAATTAAATGGAGATAATTAATTATGGGATAATTAATTTATTGATATGAGTAATTAAGGGTAGTTAATTACTGGTTGATATTAATCAAAGGTGATTAATAGTTGTGTTTAAATAAAGATAAATCACTTAATGTAATTAAATTAAATAAAGTAATTTAATTTAAATCTGAACTAGAGATCGTTTAATTAATGTAATTAATAATGAAATTAAGAATAGTTTAATTAAGAAATAATTAATAATGTAGTGATTAATTTAGGATAATGTAATTAATTGTATTTAATTATAATTGAAGTAATTAAATGTTAATTACTATAAATGATTTAGGATAATTAATTTGTAGAATTAATTAAAGACTAATTACTTATTGTAATTAGAAGGTGATTAATCGAAGAAGTTAATCAAGATAAATATCTAGAGATTAATTAATTAATTTGATTTAAAATTAATTAATAGTTGTATAAGCAAGATTTATAGATAAAGTAATTAATTTAATTGACTTTAAATTAATTAGGGATAGACGTAGTTAATTTAATTCATTTTAAATTAATTATAGATTGTGATTTATAAATCATTGCTTATGGATGAATGATATTAACATTTCATTGATTGATTATGATCTCAGATATGATATGAATAATATCTATGTGATATGGATGCTTGGTTTAAATATGATAATATTATCTGTTTGGATGATAATATTGATTATCTGTTTATGAGATTATCTGTGATTATTTATTGTGATATTATGAATTATCCATCTGTGTGTATATTGATGATATTGAATTGAACTGTTAAGACTAAATAGACAACTTGGCCTTAAAAGACACGTTTTGGATTTCGATGAGACCGGGATCGGATTTTCTACATTATAGCGTGATAGGGGGTTCTCGCTTTGCGTTAGGTGGCGAATGGGAGACTCTTACCCCTACATGCCCCCGGGGATAGTATAAGGTCTTGCGAGGTTGGTTGCGACTCGAGAGGGTGGCCGTAAAAGCAAATTCGAGGTATCACTGTGAGCCACAGCGGGGCTGGGATGGTTGAAAAGCCTACCGGTCGTGAGCCGTTGCTGATGGTTGAAAAGCCTAGGTCGTCACAGTTGGTATCAGAGCGCTAGGTTGAGTGAATACCTAGGCTCTTAAGTGTTTTCTTCCCTGAGAGAGCGTATTTGTAATTTTAATGTATTTATTTATTTATATATTCCTACCTATTTGTTGGGTTACCTGTTCAGGTTTTCCAATAAGTTATAAAGGTAGATAAGGTAGTGGTGTGTGTAACACGACTACCAATAGTTGGAATTTGAATGTTTGAGGTTGGAAGTGTATTTGTCGAGACTGTAGACCTAATACCGTCTCGAGTAAGCTTTGAGTGGTATAAGGATCTCATTAATCTCTGAAGAAAATCTGTTAAGATTCGGAGTTCATTTTTGAAGTGTAAGTTTGGTTGAGCTAGAGTTTGGATCTGTCGGTCGGACAGAAGCAAGTCATGATATCTTGACATATCAAGGAGTGATAGCTGTGTGATGAGACACAGTGACTATGGATGTCTCCGAAGATGTTTCTTTGGAACAAGTAAGAAGCGTATCTGTTTCGGTATTGTGGCTGTGTTCAGCTGAGAGTTTCTGTCTGGTTGGAGTCCGAGTTTTTCGAAGAGTTTTGGATTAGGAAGTCTTCTGGCTTAGCAGTTTTTCTTGAGGTAACTTCAGAAGCAGTAGAGTAATTCCATTTCTCCGATGAATTGGCCACATAAGTGTAAGCTGTTATATTTGGTAAAGAGAGGGAAGTATTTCTTAAATTGGGCTGGATTGATCACAAAAGTGACTTGCGATAGTTTGAGCGTTCTCTTGAGTTTTAAGATTTTTCTGGATGTCTTCAGGAAGTCAAAGTTTGGTCGGCATCTGAAGATTGAGTTTGGTATCGACGGGATTTCAGAAGTGTTACCGGTGGTTCAACTCAGTAATAAGATGATTTTTTAGTTTGGTGAAGTAACTCGGATTTTGGAGGAGCTTCAGAATTTTCTTTTTGATCTGTGAACTTTATTGTTGGGGTGTGTTGTCCAGTCTGTGCTTGAGTTCATCATCAGCATTTTCATCTATTCAGTCAGAGTGGCGCAATGGAAGCATGGTGGCAGCTGTTTTAGTTTGGAAGCAATTGGATGTTGCAGTGTTTGGATTGGAGAGTTCTACAGGAAAATTTTCAGGATCTGAGGCCAGTTTGGAGTGCACCTGTTTTATCTTTTCTGGATGAGAGAAGTGAGTTCTGTCTTCTGATTTGGAATAGAGTTTGTGTTCTGAGTTTTGGTTGATCTTGAAAAATTATTTGTTGGATTATTTTTTGGACCAGTTTATTTCTAGGACATCAGCAAGTTGAGCTGATCAGTAAGGATGAGGAAAGCCCAGGATCGTCCGAAGAGTTTTATGGATAAGAGACGGACGAATTTGGATTCCGAAGTCAGAGATTTGATTTTGGATAAGCGTTTAGTCTTCAGGATTGGATTGTCGTTTGGATAACTGGAATTCATTGTGTTTCACGTATCTCTGAGAGAGTACGTGTAAGATTTATCTCTGGTTGCAGACCTAGATGAGTAGAAGTTCTGTAGCTTAGTAGTATTGTTTGTTTGGATTCTATAGAGCGAGTAACCCGGTATTTATACTTGGGGAAACTCGAGAAAATTCTATTTGGAATTCTTCTAGATAGTTAAATTTGTTTGATTGGATGAATTGGTTGCTATGATTGTTAGCATATGATTGATATATGCTTGTGTTTTAAAATTAAATCTTAAATTGGATTATTAAATTACCTTTGTTTTAAATTTCGGGGACGAAATTCTATTAAGGAGGGAGGAATGTGATATCCCGGAATTTTTGGCAATATCAATTTAATAATCTACAGTAGAAATTAAATTCATTTGATAATATTTGTTAATAATAATTTGAATTGATTTAATAATCTTCTTTTAAATAAATAATTAACTGATAATTTATCTTTTAAAAGCCAATTAAATTGTTTTCTATTTATAATATATATATATATATATCTGTATATATTGTAAATAGGTAATCTTTGTTTTAAGTTTAATAAAATAAAGACATGATTTCTAATTCTAATATTTTTGGTAAATTAGGAATTTGACTTTATTTAATATTGAATAAATAATCATTTGACTTTAAAATACTCAAGATAAATTTAAATGGTTTAAAAGTATTCTAGCCTAGGTTTAAAATTTAAATAAAAGGATTGTTTTGTTCTTTTCAATTTAGCTTTATAAAATAAGTAATTTATATTTTGAAGAGATTGTTTCTTTTATAAATTAATTTAATTTAATAATGAGTTATATTTAAACAATATTAATAATGCAATATCTTTACAAATAGATTTTTATATAAAAAGAAATTGTTATTTTAAATTTATATATATATATATGTTTTGGTAAGCTATGATTTGGAATATACAATCTTTCAAGTATACTATGATAAAATAAATCTTATAAATTAAACATAAGCATAAACAAAGCATGATAAAATAAAATAGCTTTGTACATAGGATAGAAGGCATATCCAGACAAGTAAAAATATATGTATAGGCCTGTAAATAAATATGCTTAAAATAGAAATGCAAAAGTATGAAACAAAGCAAAGTAAAGTAAGAAATAAAAAGGACATATGTGTAGCTGTAAATAAGTATGCAAGCAAGTATAGTAACAAAGTAAAATAAGTATGCTCACATGATATGTAAATTAAAATCAGGCTAGAATAAAATAAAAAGAATCTTGTATGTGAAGCTTGGTTATGTAAAGCAAGTATGATTTGTATGTAAGTGTTGCAGGCAGAAATAACAAAATAAAATCAAATAAGGCTGACAGGTAAGTAAAATAGGCATGTAGCCTGTGGATAAAAATGCAAAGCAAGGGAAATCAAAGTAAATAAAATATCTACATAAGAAATGATTAAATTAGCTAAGTAGGAAACATAGAGTACATTAACAATTAATGCTTACTTTTGCTCAGCACAAACTTATGTCTATTCGAAATTGTTCAAATCCTTTCAGCCTCCTAACACAAAGATATGGCCTGATACAAACAAAAGCAATATTTGTACTTGCATGTGTTTAACCCAGATAACACCTACCCTATACAAATTTATTTTTCTATATATACTTATCCTCCAATTCATTCTAAGCATATCAAACCAGAGGAAGATTTTATTGCAAGCCTATTCATTTCTATGCAAACTCAAATATAAACTGAAACCATTATTCAATAATAAGCAAGCAAGATGAGTTTAACAGGAAGTTCAAAACAGTCTCCAGTTTTTACAGTTTGAGCTATTTCAATATCCAGGGTGCTCTGTTATTTTTTTACAAGCAGGTGAGTAACTTAAATTTTAAATACTTAAGTATATATAAGTTGCTTAATTATGATATGATATGTGCATATATCTTAATGAATTTCTGTGTTTATGTGTTACTGCATGTATGTGTGTTTGACATCCTGTAATCACCTCTGTTTTAAAGGGTAGCAACATCAAAATTTAATGGTTTAAGTATATTTTTGTTCTGTTGCAACTTTTCTCTGAAATTCAGTTGCATTGCTCTGTGTTAAGTATGAGTACTGTATTAAGTATCTCTGGGTTCTATCTGCTTTAGTTCCAGGTTTAAAAATCCTCAACAAAATTTCATTTTTTGTTCTTAATTCAAGCTTAGACAAGACATAAGTTTGACATAAGATGCTGGTAAAAATAGAGACTTGAACTTATATATTGCTTAAGGAAAAACAGTGGTATTAGTTACAGGAAAATATCAAACTACAGTAGAAACTAAATTAAGTTAAACCTCAATGAATTTAATTCATGAATTCAGGGTTATGAATCAGATACACATACCATAATATGATTTTTAAAATTAATATCATGTTTTCTAGTCAAGTGATTTAGATGCAGTCTGCCTTTGTTCAAGGGTTGGTTTTTGGGTGATTTATGGTGTTCTATGCGACTAGAGGTGGTCGGGTTGGGTGAGAAGGTGGAGGAGCTTACCAGGGTGTGGGGAAAAATGCTTGGTGGTTGGACTGAGCACGGTGGCGATGGTGGCAGTGACTTGTTTGCAACCCTAGTTTGTATGGTGTTTGAATTTTTGAACGCCGTGCCTTCCACTGTGCATCGAGTTCCACGAGACCTCGAGAGGTGGTAGGTTGGTCGAAGGCGAGTCCATGGCCGGAGTTATTGACCATCTGGAGGTCGGGGTAGGCAGAAGGAGGTGATGACAGGTTTGGGTAGGGGATGTTGTGTTTTATTCCAGGTTCTGTGTTATTGCTCATTTTTGATTTGAGGTCGTGGCGATGTATTTTGGGGGTCGTGGTGGTGTATGGTGGAAGTCAGCGTTGTGGTGGAGCACGTGTGGGTGGCCGGAGGTGACTGGAGCCACGGTGCACGTGCACCGTGCCAAGTGAAGTGCTGAAGCATCAGGGGATGGTGCAGGGTTTTGACCTCGGGGCGTACTCGTGTTATTCGTGCCTGAGACTCGAAGCAAGGGGACTATTGACCCGAAGCATTATTACTCTAGACTCGGGTTGGGCAGTTTTGCTACAGGTTGTGTAAACTGCTGTAGTTTTAAAGTGAACTAAATTTAAAAGCAAATCAAATTGCAAGCTAATCATAACCAAAAGTTAAATTATTGTGATGTTAGATTTAAATGAAGTCAAATCCAGATTGAGTTTAAATTCAAATTTTGTAATTCTGAATTCATTTTTGAAATGAACTAAATGTATAAAGGTTTGAAGTTAGGTTTCAGGTTTAAAACCTGACAGAATTTGAACCTGGAATATATGATTTAAACAATGTTTTAAATCCTACGGTGAAACTTAGTTTTGAATAACTATTGAACCTTAAGGTTTTAAAAATAGATTTGGATTTGAAAAATCAAGTTTTTAAATCAATTTGTTGGAGGGAAGTTTAAATCAAAGTTTTTAAATCAAAGATAAAATTTATGGATTCAAGTTTACTTCGAATTTAAATCTGCAGGTTTAAATTAGTTTTTAAAATATGAATGTCTTTGGAAATTTAAATTAAATAAAGATTCAAATAGTTGAATTGAAAGGCTTTCTTATATAAGTTTCATATGTACGTAATTCATGTTATTTACAAGTTTATAAATTGAATTTAAATTTGATTAATGTTTAAATAAATAATATTTTTGAATCTTAAATCCCAAATGGAATTCAAATTTAAATTTTTGGAAGGTAAAGTTCTAACACAGTTAGATATTAATGAAGTCATTAGTAAAGAAATAAATTATCTTAGGAATAACTAAGGTATTAAAATAATTTAATGAATAAGTTAATTAATGAATGACTTATGTATTTAATTTATAAATTAATAATTTAGATTAATTTATAATTAGGAATTAATTAAGAAATAAACGTAGAAATGTAATCATGATAATTAACTAAAGGATTATTAATTAAATTCATATATGTGATTAATTTTGATAATTAATCAAATTAATTAGATAATCTATTATAAATTGTTAAATGTAATTACTTGATAAAAGTAATTAAGAAATTAATTACTTATTGTAATTAATTTATTTAAGTTAATTAATTTAGTTTAATTAATTTAAGAAATCATTTGATGATTTGATTTGTATAATCACTTAGTGTATTCAATGGAGCATAATTACATGAGGAGGTAATTAATGTAATTACTGAATGTAATTAGTGAAGATGATGTGTTAATAAAGTAATTTGGATAATTACTTTTGTAATTAATCAAGGGATTAATTAAATGGAGTTAATTAATTATGGGATAATTAATTTATTGATATGAGTAATTAAGGGTAGTTAATCACTGGTTGATATTAATCAAAGGTGATTAATAGTTGTGTTTAAATAAAGATAAATCACTTAATGTAATTAAATTAAATAAAGTAATTTAATTTAAATCTAAATTAGAGATCGTTTAATTAATGTAATTAATAATGAAATTAAGAATAGTTTAATTAAGAAATAATTAATAATGTAGTGATTAATTTAGGATAATGTAATTAATTGTATTTAATTATAAATGAAGTAATTAAATGTTAATTACTATAAATGATTTAGGATAATTAATTTGTAGAATTAATTAAAGACTAATTACTTATTGTAATTAGAAGGTGATTAATCGAAGAAGTTAATCAAGATAAATATCTAGAGATTAATTAATTAATTTGATTTAAAATTAATTAATAGTTGTATAAGCAAGATTTATAGATAAAGTAATTAATTTAATTGACTTTAAATTAATTAGGGATAGACGTAGTTAATTTAATTCATTTTAAATTAATTATAGATTGTGATTTATAAATCATTGCTTATGGATGAATGATATTAACATTTCATTGATTGATTATGGTCTCAGATATGATATGAATAATATCTATGTGATATGGATGCTTGGTTTAAATATGATAATATTATCTGTTTGGATGATGATATTGATTATCTGTTTATGAGATTATCTGTGATTATTTATTGTGATATTATGAATTATCCATCTGTGTGTATATTGATGATATTGAATTGAACTGTTAAGACTAAATAGACAACTTGGCCTTAAAAGACACGTTTTGGATTTCGATGAGACCAGGATCGGTTTTCCACATTAGGAACATCCGAAAACCACATCGATTCCAAATTAACGATAGATCGTGAATCTGAAGTGAAGATGAAGATTCAGAATGCAAGGGTTATCGTCGTTGACTCTGAGGGTGATTCCAAAATGAGTGTAACGAGATAATGCCTTCGGTTTCGTTCGAACCCGGAACGAACTTGTATGGATTGAATGCTTTCAACACATCGTCAGGTGGGCGATGAGCATTCTAAGAAATGTATTCTCTAAAGGTAATCGTAGCCTTAAGCCTCATCAACCGAGAATGGCTAAAACAGGGGAGGTGCAGCAAGGTTAGGTGGGTCATGCCCAAGCAGGACAAGGATATTCCCCTGTCTAGATGTCCCTTTATTTCGGCTTAGTGGGCAGTAGCGACGGCTATCTGCGGGGTTATCTTGTTCGGGACAGTTCAGTAAGGAATGGTTCCGGCCTTGTGTTGCAGGGGGTCGGGAGTGATCCTCGGTACGTTGATCTAGGCCACGTACTGTGACGGGCGGTACCCCAGTAGCCCTGCCATTGTATGGAATCCACAATCCAATAAGTGCCAACGGTTTTGATTGTATTACCCACTTTTGTGGCTAGTAGCTGGAATTTAATCATGTAACAATTTCGGCTATTTTCTATTTACTTGAAAACCCTAGACCTATTATAATATCACAGAATTTCCTATCAAATGTTTTGGTTAGCGTAAGGTAAAAACTTACGCATGTTTATTTGTGGGAAGTCTTATGTGATACCTTTTATTTCAAAAGGATTTTCAAAATTAAGCAACTTTAACCTGTTACTCATACCAGACCCATGTCTGACCCGGAGTTTATTTCTGTTTTTCATAAACTCTCGGGTACCCAAATTTTTACGGGTAGTCAAGGGATTCAGGTTGGCTTTGACGAATTCTGGAGGAGCAATGGAGCAAGAGGCTTCAGCGTTGTAGATATACATGTAGTTCCGCTGTGTTGGTATCTCTGAGTTATTTGCATGTGTTGTATCGTGCTGTATTAACTAGACAGGTGTTTTATAACTGTCTAGTATGTGATGTATTATCTATATAACTTTGATTGATGTTGTATATTATGTAAATACTTATGTGATTATTATAATTTATTCGTTCCGCTGTGAAATTCTGATGTTGTTGTTCTTTCTTCTCTATCTTTTCTATTTTCTCACCCCTTTCTTTCTTCATGACGAAGCGGTTTTCTGGGCGTAGAAAGCCGGGTCGTCACAAAAAATATCAATTTAAACTATTTTACAAAATAGTTATCTCCATATTCCAAAAATCATATTTTGATATATTTTAAAAAACCATAACTTTCATAACATAAAAATTATAACTTTTTATTTATTTAAATAAATCCATTCCTTAATAATTCAAAAATTAATAAAACATCTATTTTCAAAATCAGCTTAAAATTCTTTTAATTTGAAATCATCATTTTAATAATTTTAAAATTCTAAAACATGGCCCAATGCTACAACAACACTAAATAAGATGATACACATCTACCATGGCATCCAAACATCATATATCACATGATAACAACATATATAACAATATCTGTAAATAAAATCAACACTGGCGAGGAATCCAGTTGGATCCCTTCAACCCGTCACCTACAAAAAAAAATACATATGAAAAAATATGTACAATGTTCACTTCGAGGCAGACGCGTGCACAAAAGGTCATCCGCTCATACACGGGAACACATGGGGTCTCATCTGCTCCAATAAGCAGTAATACATTCAAATGCCAATCAATATATATATATATATATATATATATATATATATATATATATTAATATCATATATCACCCAAACAATCATTAATCAGCATAAAATAATTTTATTCTCACTTATATAAAAATATAAGCGAGTCAAAAAGAGTGAGTTGTACTCACTTTGCTTCCAATAACCGTTGTAGCGTTTTATTCCGAATAAAATTAAATAGGCATTTAATTTTACCTAAAATTTTTGCTATCTCTAATCAACTCCAATCTAGCTTTAAATTATAGTGCTCATTAATACGATCCTAATGCAACTTGTTTCGTTAATTTCCGACCTCGTATGAAGAAGATATGGCATTTTAAAGTTTATACAAATTTATATAATTAAATTTATAATTTCTTTTTTTTCTTGATTCTGGGCCATACATTTTGAATTTTGAGAAATCTAGGCTGTGCGCTTTCTTCTTCCTCCATGCGAAAACTTACCAGGCTAAAAATCGCGTTCGAACCCGTCTTGACGAACTTCCATTGATTGCCGCACCTCCTTCATTCGCCTATAACTCGATCGAAGAACACCATCACGTGCGCCAGGCTCTGCCTCATCCATGCCCCGAGCCACTTGAATCTCGCTCCCTTATCATCTCATAAATTATGCTCAAACGCGCACCAAACGCGGCCATTTTCTGGCGCCTACGACGAATTCTAGGCGGTCTCCACAGTTGGATGTGAAGTACTCATCGTGCTCTACAATTTTCGTGTTGGAGGATTGCTGAAAAGGTAAATGGATCGAGAGATAATTGGAGGAGAAGGATTAGAGCATTTTCGACCATTCAAATGTTAGAGGCAGCTGTTGACCTAGGGTTAAGGTTTTTGACCAACTATATTTGCCAATATAGCAATGCAATCAGAAGCAACAAATTCAACCATCAAACAACTATCATCCAACTAACATCCAACAAATCCATAACCACATCAACATACATTCACTTCTCATTAATATTCATTGAATTGGTTTTCAATTTAATCACATTTGATTCATTAACATTGGATTTTACTAATATTCATTTATTCATATTTAATTAGTTTACATTCACTAATTTACATTCAAGTTAGTTCACTTCCAAATCAAATCAAATTCTGTTCTACTTAGATTTGCTATACTACCAATTTGAATTCAATTATTTAGATTTCAATTTCATTAGATCAATTTCATTTAGTATTTAATGAATTTCTATTTAATCAACTAAAATCCATCTAACGACCAATGTATAACCAATGTAACAAATTTTATTTACTTCGCTCACATTCAATTTGGTTTAACACGTTTAATCCTAATTGGTTGATATCTAATTGATTTTCATTCAATTACTCAATTTCCAATTTATTTGCCTTTAATGAATTAACATTTACATTCATTATTCCATATTAACTCCTTTACGTTCGATTGATTAACATTCAATCCATGTTTTATTTACTAATTTATTTCATATTATAAGTCCAAAACTCGTATCAATTTAAACTTGGATTTTAAATTCAAATTTGTTTATCACAATAAAACTTAAATTTTCAATTTACTATTGGTAGCAAATCAATTACACATAAACTCAAAAATAATACTGATGATGCTACAGTTATCCCCCTTATTATTTTCTAGCAACGATAGTGGATTCAGTGCTTTATATTCTTTTAAAAATCAATTTTTATTTACAAATCACATTTAGAAACTTTTGCTTATATAATTTTAATATTTTACTTCACTTATATAAGATTCATTCCAAATGTATTTATCTTATTTAGATTTATAAAAATAATATAACCTCTTTACTTTTGAAGAAATAACTTTCAAAATCAATGGGATTCAAATTTTCAAATTCTTAGTTTAAATCAATTTTTTTACAACTCATATTTATAAATATACTCATGTAAATTCATTTCTTACATATAAGATTATTTCATAATTGTAAATCATTTTAATTATAATTCCATACTTAATAATTCATTTTCTTATATAATTTATTCTTTTACAATTTTTTTATTTAAATTATTCAAACAGCTTTTATTACTTATATATATATTAACATTTTCAATCAACAAAACAATCAATTTTTATACACTATAATAATTTTTGAAAAATTGTTTCCTTTATATATAAAAATATAATCGGGTAAAATTATTTCCTTTACCCAATTTAAAAATAATAATATGTCGACTTGCCTCATTCAAGTGTTTAAAAGTCCTTATCAATAACATGGGGTCTCACATACTGACCAGAATTCACAAATAACTCAACGATAAGTTAACACAATATAAAACATTTTTTATAACTAACAAATATGCACTCATATATATAATACACTCAAACTCAATTTAGGGTGCTACCGAACCTATTTATACTGCGTGCACATCAAAGCCAAGGAATATACTAAATCTAAGCTTTGATACCAAATGCGACGACCCGCAAATCCATACCCTTTAAATCGACAATAACCCACACATGTATGACCCAAAAATCACAGACTGATGGAAAGTCATGAGAAAGAAAATAAGAGAGAAGAAGAGAAGAGAAAAAAGAGAGAACCAAGCAGAACAATATAGAATCTCACATCGCAGCGGAAAATATATAATATCATATCAATGATCTTTACAAAGAAGAAACTGTATATACATACATCAATCAGAGTTCAACAATCTAACACTAGTCATCAGCCTGGACAGTTATAATAACATGTCCTTACAATTGCTGCTAATTTAAACAATAAACAATGTGGCGGAAAATAATCAGATATGTATATACGAAAATGAAGATCTCCAGCTCTCCTGCTGAAGCACCAAAAGCACTAAATCTGAATTAGTAAATATATTCGGTTTGACTTGAGCATTGAAAGAGAAGAATGCCCAGATCAGTCTAGTAAACCAGCATGAGAAAACACATTCGACTGAATTTATTGAATTACCAAACTTTCCTTTTCAAAACAAAAGTATCTCGTAAGACACGCCCATACATAAACACGGATATGTTTTTACCTTACAATACCAAAACATATCTTATCAAATCATATTATATTATACTAGTATCTGGTATACAAATAATATTAATCATAGCCGAAATGGTTACCCATATAGCATGTTGGGGCTATTCATTAAGCCAATACAAATAAAACCGCAAGCTCGTAGTGGAGTTTGGATTTCCATACAAATGACCAGGTGAAGGGACTACCTTCTGACAATACATATATATAATATATCATATATCATCCAAACAATCATTAATCAACATAAAATAATTTTATTCTCACTTATATAAAAATATAAGCGAGTCAAAAAGAGTGAGTTGTACTCATTTTGCTTCCAATAACCATTGTAGCGTTTTATTCCAAATAAAATTAAACAGGCATTTAATTTTACCTAAAATTTTCGCTAGCTCTAATCAACTCCAGTCCAGCTCTAAAATGTGGTGCTCATCAATACGATCCCAAAAACTTGTTTCGTTAATTTACGACCTCGTATGAAGAAGATATGGATTTTAAAGTTTATACAAATTTATATAATTAAATTTACAATTTATTTTTTTTACTTCAACTGGGCCGTATGTTTCGAATTTTGAGAAATCCAGGCCGTGTGCTTTCTTCTTCCTCCACGTGAAAACTCCCCAGGCTAAAAATCGCGTTTGAACCCATCTCGACGAACTTCTATCGATTGCCGCACCTCCTTCATTCGCCTAGAACTTGATCGAAGAACATCATCACGTGCGCCTTGCTCCGCCTCATCTATGCCCCGAGCCGCTTGAAGCTTGGCACTTTTGTCATCTCGTAAATCGTACTTAAACGCGTGCCAAACACGGCCATTTTCAAGCACCTACATCGAACTCCAGGCGATCTCCACCGTTGGATGTGGAGTACTCATCAAGCTCTACAATTTTTGTGTTGGAGGTTTATTGAAAACGTGACTGGATCGAGAGATAATTAGAGGAGAAGGATTCGAGCATTTTCGACCGTTCAAATGTTAGAGGCGGTTGTTGACCTAGGGTTAGGGTTTTTGACCAAATGAATGATAAAGATCATCTGTTTATAAGCAATATAAATTTACTATTCATTCGAATATTTTTCGAACTCCAAATGAAACATGCCGCCTGGCGTTTATAATGTTTTACCCCTATTTCGAACACAATGGAATATATATCGAAAGCCAATTCGATCGTATTTGGAAGATAGGCTTTCAAATCGACTTATTTTAATTAACATTTACAAACCATAAATCCAATTGGCCCGAAATTTGAAATCCTACAATAGTATAATATTACGGATCCAATGAAATTGGTTTCGTCGAAATGTGAGACCGTGTCAAAAAAGACTATTTTTACACGTTAATTAAATATTAAAATATCTAATTTCTATAAATTAACTTTTAATTCAATTTCAAAAGTTCTCTAACATCATTTTAATTCAAATAGAATTTAATTCAACTTTATAATCCATTTTCATTCATAATAAATTCAAATTTCAATTATTTACACAATTTCGAATATTAAATCAACAATTTAATTATCCAATTAAATCAAGATATTTGAAATATAAGTTATTCAACTTATAAAACTAACTTGTGAATATTTAAAATCAATCAATCCTAATTTCAAATGATCGAAATTTTGGATCGTTACATGAGGGAAAGAAATGTTTTGACTGCAATATTTTTAGGCAGCTTAAGAAGGATTGTCCAAAGCTACATAAACTGAAGCAGATGGTGAAAGCATATGCTCTCAATGCTGTCCTGACTTCATCGATTGCTGCATCGGCAAAAGAGAAGGGGAAGAGCATCATTTGTAAAGGTTTGCTTTCCATTTACGATGTTCCCATACATGTTTTATTTGATACAAAGACTTCACATTCCTTCATATCCAATGATTTGGTAGATACATTAGGATTGAGGCCTAAATTATTGACCGACTTTTTATTATGACAAACCCTATTGGAGGCTCCGCTAGCCTTTGTCTTGTTTATCGAGGTTTGGTTTTATTGAGTCATGGATGCTCTTTTGATTGTAATTGCTTTGTTTTAGGTTTTATTGGGTTTATTATTAATCTAGGTATGGACTAGCTTCGTAGATTTAGTGTGATGGTGGATTGCAAGAAGTCATTGGTCATTATTGGGGTAGAAGATATGCATACGGTAGTGTTAGGCAACCTACTAAATGATAAGGGATTGTTAGCTTTCTATATTTACTTGATATCCCGCACATGAGTTGCCATCGGTGCCTATTGTTAGGGAGTATTCAAACGTATTTTAGGAGGTGACCTAAATTTCACCATATAGAGAGACCGAGTTCCGTACTGACTTAGTGAAAGATGCCAGACCAATAGTGACGCTTTTGAGGAGGATGGCATCTAGAGAGCTCGAGGTGCAAGTGAATGACCTATTACGATAAGAGTTCATTAACATAAGTATTTCTGAGTAGGAAGCACCCGTAGTATTCATGCAACAGCCCGTCTTTCTACGTCATAATAATAAATATATATTTAACTAAACTAAAATAAATTATTCGAATTTGAGTTTAAGTAATTAATATTCTTGAAAAATAAATTTTTATGTAATTAAATTCTATTTGATAGAAGAGTTTGTCTTAATAAATTGAATTAATAAATAAATTCTTTTTGGAATATATATTGAATTCTAATAAACTGTTTACAATGAATATAAAATAATTTTCATTACCTAAATGACTTTAGTGTAATCGAAATAGGGGGAAATAAGTTTTATTTGAGAGTAACAAAATTGAAATATCAGCAAAGATGGGTAATTGATTTTTAATATTTTGGAAAGTTTATCGAAATATAGTTGAACAACATAGAATAAATTCAAATGGGAAATGTATATATAAATATTTAAAAGAATATTTATTTGCGAGTAAAGCTATTATGGTTTGTAATTTAAAGTGAATAAATAAAAATTTACTTTGCATAAGAACATGATTGTAAAACTTAGGAAGAAATAAAAATAATAATAAGAATGTCCACTTATCTCTTCTTCATTCTAGAAATCTCCTTGCTCCAATATCTAAGCCTAAACCCGATTCCCTCCTTTATCACTTCCGCCTTAAAAAATTCCTCTACAAGAAAATCACGCTTTTAAAAAATAAAATACGAGCATGGACAAGCTTGTTATGGCATCGACAATCGTTATCGATAGGGGTAGAGACCGCACGATCGTGGCAGTGAAATGCATAATGCTTAGTAGCGATAGAGGTTGGCGTCAATCCCAGGGCAGAGTCGCAACCTGGCGCGTGAACTCAGAGTGATGTTGGCACTTTTGAAGTAGCAGAGGATGGCTGATGCAACCCGCGACCTTGATTGGCGGTTAAAGGAGCGACTGGGTTTGGATGTTGGTGGATCGTTGCTACGATAATTGTGGCAATTGGGGATGCATTAGAGAGAGGAGCGTCGATGTCTAGCTGCTAGTTTCGACTGAAGGCGGAACAATGATGATAATGTAGTATAAGACTTCGTTTGGTAAATTCCATGAGCGTCTAAACTCGCATCTATATCAATTGCATATGATTTTCCCGAATAACGATTAAATCGCATAGTTGAATTATTTGTTGGTATATTGATTTGAAATTGGATGAAGTTGTGATAGTGGTTGATTGTGTCAGTTGGCAGTGTTAACTTACAAACAGAACTCTATCCATTTGCGATTTGAACTAAATATATATTTGTATGTCGATGTGTAAATTTAATGGATGACCGTAGTTTGAAGAAACTTGACTCGGGTCAACGATATTTATAGTGATATTTATTCATATATTTGCGGAATAGTTTTACTCCATAATTTTACATATAGATATTTATTTATTCCTTTTTTTAAAGAATATTTGAAAAGCTTTAAAACATTATTTAAGGGTTTAAAATCTTATTAAAAATGTTTTATAAATATTTTACTAAATTTTATTCAATCTAGCTTGTTTCAAATTTACAAATATATTTTTAATTATAAATATAAATATAATTTTTTTTAGTTATAAAACCCTTTTTAAAATTAATAGTACATATATTATAGTATGAAATTGTTTCAAAGGAAACATATAAGATATTGATATTTTATGAAATATATTATTAGGATAATAGTATTATTTTAAGTGATTTTTGTTATAAAGGTTATTTAGGTATTTTTGAAAGAGTTTCAAACCTAGACAAAATATATAATTTTTTATGAGATAATTAAATTAATTTTGGATACATTTTGAATAATATTTTATATTTATTTTTAGAAGTTTATAAATTTATTTTAAAATAGAATTCCTATATGGTAACCTTTGTAAGTAACATTTAATTGTTAAAGCGATTACTAATGTTATATATGTATATAAACAAGGATTTGAAAGTAAATTATAATGTTTAAAATATTTATGATATTATATAAATGAGGTGAAATTACTTAATATAAATAAATGTTTTACTAGTTTTATTCGTTTTAGAACATAAAATTTATTGAAGAAAAGATTTACTTAAAATTATTTATTTATTAAAAAGAAAGTTTAAATTTGGTTTTAGTTAATTGTTTAAAAGATTATAAAACTAGGGAAAACATGAAAATTTTCTAACTAATTTTGTAGTAATTTTAAAGTGTATTTTATTAATAATATGATTATTTATGAATTATTAAAGTGTGCTATATATATATATATATTTGAATATTCGATTTAATTGTTTAATGAAAGATTTTCTTGAACTTTATTATTATCATTTCATTTTTGAATTAAAATTAGGATTTTATGTCTGATTTCTATGCCTTTTGATTTCTCATTTTTCTATATTGACTTTTATATCATGAATGATTCATCATTGATATTGATTTGATTTGCGATTTTGATATGATATAGTGGTAACATCCTTTCATTTGATTTTGGATATTTCATTCTATGTGACGAGAAATCTGAATAAATAGAGTTATATATAATACCGTTTGGGATAGAGGATTTGGTATTATTTCTTCGATTATTCTTTAGTCTTATTATATAGAATATTGTGATGATTGATATCAATTTATGAGCAATAAATAAACGTTTGAGTATCACACGGTGATATAGGACGCCATTGTGATATTTATTTGGTTATTTATTGTAAGTAGATAACATTAAAGTGACGAGAACTGGATTATAGTTATGTGAGGTGATGCTAGATGCAGAGCAAGTTTACATGCTTAGTATAGAGCAAGTATATATGCTCAAGGTAGAGTATTTGACTAAATTATGGTGGTGTACCCATATGTATGTTGTCTATCACGAAGTGCTCATGGGATATGATTTGGAGTTAGTAGGAACCAAATGTCTAGTGTCTACCCTAGCGGCCTGATCATGGGGTCGTACCCCAAATCCATGACATGTTTATTATATATTAGATTCGCATCACAAGATTTTGGAGAGGCGGAGTAGCCTTTATAGCGGTGTAGCCCTAGCCCTCATAGTCACGAAGGCCGGCAGTATGTTACCATAGGAGCATGTTCCGTGTCATGACTAAGTGTCCTCATGTTGACGAGCACGTTAGGTGGATATAGTCACGATACTGGTGAGGTAACTTAAGACTATAGGAGCAGATCCAGGTGGAGTATGTCTGGGCTCCTGGATCAAGCAGGGCAGCTGTCATTCTCCCTTCTAGTTTTATACTAAATGGTAGATAAATACATATTATTCATACACCTCACCTAAGTATAAGAGTAGATCTGAGTGGAAAACCCAGGTGCTCTTGGAGATGGCGGATAGCCATGTTGTGGTTGGCTAGGTGGAGTAACCCAGACGTTATGAGATTATTGGGTGGTGTAACCTATATTGTAACAACCCGCATATTTGTTGATGTTATATTTAAATATTTTATTTAAATATTTTTTTGATACTCGGAATTTAGTCCGAAAAGCTACTTTTTGCATACGGTCGAATTAGGACTCGGGACCACTCCCATTGAGTTTAAAATGCCGTTTGCGACCTTTTTGAGTATAAGCTTCGATATGTTTGGAGAAAGTTGATTTTTGCTACTTTTTTTACTTAGGGTTTTGATTTGGGCTGAGCCTACTTATGTATTCAGTCCCAACCCCTCTCCTCCTCATTTACTTCATTTCCAATTCCTAATACTCAAGCTTTAGCAACAATGGTGGGAGAGATGAGAAATTAAAATTCAAGCCTAGTTTTCTTTTGCAAATCAAGTTCTAGCTCCAAACTAATAGAAGAACTCATTGGTAAGCTTCTCTTCTTCTTCTCCAACTCAATCTCTTATCAATTTCAGAAATTCCTAAACCTAACTTTGGGAATGTTCTTCTTTTAAAGCTTAGAATCAAGCTTCTTGAGTTGCATTTGAAGAGTGGTTGATTCTCCTTTGCTTTCAAGCATCTTCTTCAATCGTTTGGGTTCAAAGGTGAGATTTTTAATCTCACATCTAAGTCTATGATTATCTTTGATTGTTAGGTATGAATTCCTAATACTTATTCATGTGTATTTGATTTTGATTTGAATAGGTTTTGTGAACATTCCAAATTTTAGTGTTTTGAGTTCAAATCTTCAAAAATCATAGCTTTGTTGTTTGAACTTGTTTTAGTGATGCATCGAAGAGCTTATAGGGCCGGGTAGTCGATTTGCATAAACCCCTAGTGACCGTGCTCGCTCGATTGCATTTTGAAGAAGATTGCATCTTCATTTTATAGGCTGGAAAGCAGCCTTGATGCCAGTCAGTCGACTGGACCTTTGAGTCAGTCGATTGGATGTAGCACATAGGCATTCCAAAGGCAACTACTTGAGGCTCGGGTCCTCTGTTTCCCCTGCATTCAGTCGACTGAATTTTTAGGCCAGTCGACTGACTGCAGGAAATTATTTTTCATGCCTCTGGTCCAGTCGACTGGACCTTTTAGTCAGTCGACTGACCTGCACCTAGTTGCCTAATTGTGCATACTTGTGCATATTTTTGCTTGGTTTCCAAATTCCATCGATTCGTGTTATTTCCCACTTGTTGTTGCTTCGACTTTAATGACTTCTATTCTTGGAATTTTTGGGAATACCCATTTTGATGGATTCAGATCGATTTATTTGGATTTTTATTCACGTCTTTGAATGTGAATTTTGGTGGTTGATTGTTCTACAATCATTTTTGTGTTTTTTCACTTTGAAAATATAAAGGTTTCAATACTAGTAGTAAATACCGAAACTCTTTCCTCAAAACGATTTCAACTCTATTTTCAATACCAAATTTGTTTATAAAACCGTTTTTTTCAATCTATTAGTATATACAAACCTTTACCTCACTCGTATGAGAAATCTAATTAAACGGCTTAGTAAAACAAGTGGTATGAAACGCTTGCGTTTACTTCGTCGGTTAATTCTTGGACTTGTTCGATTGAATCTCTTGTGATAATTTTCTAGTGGAGATCTACAATTTGTTCGTAAATATTTAAGTTAAGCTAGTGGTTATGGGACATGAAGCTAAGCTCATATATTTACTAGCTTACTGTAATTGAAACTTCTTGATGATCATGACGATCATTTTTGTGATTTAGACTAGCAATGTGTGATGTCTCTTTGTCTACGAGGGAAACTAAACCCCGTTTTTGTGAGTTTCAACTCACATATGTGGGGTAGCGCTCCATGGTCTTCGGGCCGTTCGTGTGTCAAAAATTAATGGCTAGCTACCATGAGATAGCGTCTCGTTCGTGTGATACATATGTTGGTGAGTTTTCATGCTCCCGTTCGTGTGATAGGCCTCCCCCCATTTTGTGTGATTTCTGGATTTCGTGTGTCGAATTCTGGAATTTTCTTCTTCACCTATTTTTGTGATTTCTATTGATATGATTTATCAATATTTGTGCATTGATGAATTCGTGTGTCATTGACTGGATTTCTTGAGATGATTTTTAGAATTTATGCTTCACCAATTTTCGTGATTTCCATTGATAAGTTTTATCAATATTTGTGCATTGGTGAATTTGTGTGTCATTGACTTTTGTGATTGACATTGATATAATCGTCAATAATTGTGGTTTGATGAACGAAATAAGGAGTATGACATTTCTTTGATTATTGTGTAGATTTTGTGACATTGATTAATCCCTTGATGATTTTCAACTACTTATATATATCACAGCTTGGCATTGTGATTATTGCGTGTTTAGTCATATCTCTTATTCTATATCGTTTCATCTGATATTTATAGTTAGACTGATCCGTTTATTATTTTCTTATTAAATAATACTCGGGTCAGACCGAGATGTTACAGGTGCTTCTGCTTGACTTCTCCCCAGGGATTCATTACTCTGACTTTTGGCAAACTACTTAGATTAGTAGTTTATTTTGTTGTATACACTTGAAATATAGACTCATAGTTGTATTCTTTTGTATGGCACGTGTTGCTATTCTTTTGTATTATTGTGGATCTTTTTGACCACTACTCTGATATACACTTCCATGTGTTAATTATGTATTCATATCTTCTTCCGCCTTTGTGATATGAATTATCTGCGACTGATTTATGTTATGTTTATTTCTGTATTTGTTTCCGAAGATATTATAGCCACTATGTAGTAGCTTTGAGTTTGTGTCGGTATGTCGGATTTCCTCTTGATAAAGTATTGCATGTTATACTATCTGACATATCGATGCTCGCACAAAGCAATTACACGGATGGTCGCTCCTCAACAGCCTTATTCTCTGTGCTAGTTGACAGCATTCACCGTAATGTTCTTGGCTAGCGTGGGTATAGAGGTGGGGCGTCACAGCTTTGGTATCAGAGCGAAACTTCGAAACAATATGGAATGTTATAACAAGGATCATCGTCCTAAGTCTTTCTTAGGAGTCATGCTTTAGGATTTTATTCGAGTCTTCGTACCGATTCATCCTATTTTCTTTTATGATTCCTTGTTTTATCTATCAAGAATTGCTTGATATTGAATTTGGTGAATAACCTTTTTCTTCTTCTTCTTTCTTTCTAAAGAAAGAGAAATGTCTAAACCAGGCCGCCCCAGAGCCGTACCATCTAGCACTCCACCCCAGGATGGAGTTTTTATGACTTCTCAACAGCTTCTTGATTTAGTGACGAATGCTCAAGCAGCTGGAGCTAACCCGGAACCTACTCACCCAAAGTCGGGATTTGCACGCTTGTGCAGCGATTACACTAATTTGGGTGGGGAGCCATTCAAAGGTTCCGAAATTATTATTGAAGTACAGGCTTGGCTAAGGTCATGCGATCGAATCTTTTCTCGCATGAATCTTATTGACCTTTACCGAGTTCAGGTAGCCTCTAGTATGCTCCGAGAAAGAGCATTGGACTGGTACGAGCTTCTTATTTCTGAGATTAATGAAGCGGATCTCACCTGGGAGCAATTCCGGGAACGCTTCGAGTTGAAATTTGTACCAGAAGCAGAGAAAGTGACATTGGCTCGACGATTTATAGACCTTGTTCAAGGTGAGTCCTCCGTGACTGATTACGTCATCTCCTTTGAGTCGCTTTCCAAATATGGGGTTGAATACATCAACACCCCTTTAAAGAAGAACCAGAGGTTCGTCTATGGCTTAAACAAAAATCTCAAGAAGCCATTACTTCTAAAATTAGAAGTTTCTTTCGACCAACTCGTTGATATCGCTCTTCGTCTTGAAGAGGCGGATAGGGAGAATGATGTTGAAGTGGTGGGTTCCAAACCAAACTTCAACAACAAGAAGAGGCCAAACAAATTCAAAGGCCCTTATCCCAATAAGAAAGGGAGGCAAGCAACTCCTGTTGAAAAGACCTTTTCCTCTACTCAAGGGAAATGCTATAATTGTGGTTCGAAAGACCATTTTGCGAACCAGTGTTCAAAGCCTCGTACTTGTCGCTATTGCAAAAGCCCGGACCATTTTATGCATGTATGTCCCAAACTTCAAAATAGGAGGGAGGGAAATATTAATGTTGCTCAAGCCCCTGGCAACACATCTCGTGGCCTAGGTATTTCTCGTTCTATTCTGGATGGAATTATTTTATTTCGTGATCATCCTATTCGAGTTCTTTTTGATACGGGTGCGTCCCATTCTTTTATATCAAAAGAACTTGTTGATACTTTTTCTTTGGATGTTTTGTGTTTAATGACTTCTTTGAGAATTGCGAATCTGGTTGGTGGATCCGCGACAATCAGTTTATTGTGTAAAGATGTCGAGATTATTTTGTGTGATTTTTCTTTCCGAGCCGATTTGCATGTCATGCGTTATTTAGGCTTTGTAATGATTTTGGGAATGGATTGGCTTAACTGTTATGAAGCTCATATCCTATGTCCTGAGCGGACTATTCATCTTCGACATCCTCAATCTGTTAAGCAGATTTCTATTAATCTTAAAGATTCAGATTCCAGCTTGGTTGCATCTTTATATTCTTTAAATCCTCGTGATGACGATGATGACGATGATGGTGATATTATTTCTCTTATTCACGTCGTTCGTGAATTTTCCGAAATATTCGAGCCCGTTTTAGGATTACCACCTAAGCGAGCAATTGAGTTCAGAATTAATCTTATTCCTGGAGCTCAACCTATCACTCGTCCTCTGTATCGTATGTCCAATAAAGAAAACGAGGAGATGCGTAAACAATTATCTGAATTGGAGACGAAGCAATTTATTCGCTCTAGTTCCTCGCCTTGGGGAGCTTCAGCTATTTTTGTGAAGAAATCCGATGGAACACTTAGGCTTTGCGTTGACTACCGCAAGCTTAATGATCTTACTATCAAAAATAAATATCCTTTACCTCGGATTGATGATCTTTTCGATCAACTTAGTGGTGCTAGAGTCTTTTCACAATTAGACTTAGCTACTGGATTTCATTAGCTTCGTATTGCAGAGGATAGTATTCCTTTGACATCGTTCCATACTCGTTATGGATCTTATGAATGGCTTGTTTTGCCATTTGGTCTAACGAATGCTCCGGCTTATTTCGTTGACCTTATGAATAGAGTTTTCAAAGACTTCCTCGACCGGTTTATTCTCATCTTTATCGATGATATTCTTGTGTATTCTAAAACCGAGGAGGAGCATGAAAAACATCTTTGGATTGTGTTAGAAACTCTTAGGAGTAATCAATTAAAGGCAAAATTTTCTAAATGCCACTTTTGGCAATCTCGTGTGAAGTTTCTCGGTCATATTATTTCCGAATCCGGAATTTCCGTGGATCCTTCAAAGATTGAAGCGATTCAAGATTGGAAGAGACCGGAGAGTGTGACAGAGATTCGTAGTTTTCTTGGATTGGCGGGCTATTACCGTCGTTTTATTAAAGACTTTTCTAAGATTTCCGTGCCTCTCACTAGCTTGACGAAGAAAGGTGTTAAATACATTTGGTCGGACAAATTTGAAGATTCTTTTCAGAAATTAAAAGAACTTCTTTCTGATGCTCCTATTCTCGTTATTCCCGAGGGGAATCAAGATTTCGTTGTTTATACCGGTGCTAGTCGCGTTGGTTTGGGTGCCGTTCTTATGCAAAGAGAACATGTTATTGCTTATGCTTCTAGGCAATTGAAGTCTGTTGAGACTAGATATGCCACTCATGATTTAGAGCTCGCGGCTATTGTTTTCGCCCTTCGTATTTGTGTCATTATCTTTTAGGAGAGAAATTTGTTCTTTATACCGATCATAAGTCCTTGAAGTATTTATTCTCTCCAAAGGAACTTAATTTGCGTCAACAGCGTTGGCTCGAATTTCTTGCACCATATGATCTTGATATCCTTTATACTCCCGGAAAGGGAAATCGCGTTGCGGATGCACTTAGTCGAAAGCAACAAGCGGTTGTTTCTATGATGATATCCGAATGGAACGATCTCGAGATTTTATCCACTTGTGAGATTCGAGAGCGCGTATCCGATTTGTGCTCATCACTTGTTTTATGTAGCCTTGAGGCTCATCCTTCTCTTTTAGACCGCATTCTTGAAGCTCAAGGGCTAGATCCTCAATTGGCTCTTCTTGGCCAAAATATTAAGGATAAAATTGGTATTGTAGGTTTGAAAGACTTTGATATTGATTCTCGAGGCGACATTTGAAAATTTGGTAGACTTATCGTACTAAATATTAGTGATCTTCGAAAAGATATTTTAGAAGATTCCCATCGCTCTAAATTTACCATTCATCCCGGTAGTAGTAAAATGTACGCGGATATGAAGCGACTTTATTATTGGGAGGGAATGAAACTTGACATCGCTAACTTCGTTAAGCGTTGCATGACTTGCCAACTCGTTAAGGCCGAACATCAAAGGCCCAGTGGTTATTGCAACCTTTAGAAATTCCAATTTGGAAGTGGGACCAAATTTCCATGGATTTTATAGATGGCCTTCCCCGTTCTCATTCGGGTCATGATAGCTTATGGGTGATTGTTGATAGACTTACTAAATCCGCCCATTTTATTCCCGTTCGGTATAACCGAACCATTCCTCTTTTGGCCAAGCTCTTTGTTAAAGAGATTGTTAAATTACATGGAGTTCCTACTTCTATTGTCAGTGATCGTGATCCATTGTTTACTAGTGCATTTTGGAAGAGTCTTCAAAAAGATTTGGGAACGAAGCTTAATTTTAGCACCGCTTATCATCCTCAGTCCGATGGACAAACCGAGCGTGTGAATCAAACTCTTGAAGATCTTCTTCGTGCATGTGTTCTTGATTTTGGTGGAAGTTGGGAAGATCATATTTCACTTGTTGAATTTTCCTATAATAATAGCTTCCAATCTAGTATTGGTATGGCACCTTTCGAGGCACTCTATGGAAGGCCATGCCGATCTCCTTCTTGTTGGCTTGAGGCCGGTGAGAAGCTGGTTTTAGGTCCAGATTTTATTCGTGATTCCACAGAAAAGATTGACCTTATTCGTCATAGGATGAAAGAAGCCCAAAGTAGGCAAAGATCCTATGCCGATAACCGGAGAAGGAAGTTAGAATTTTCTGTGGGAGATTTTGTGTTTGTTCGTGTTTCACCTATGAAAGGTGTTGTACGTTTCAGTCGATTGGGAAAGTTAGCGCCTCGATATATTGGGCCATTTCCTATCGCTGAACGTATTGGTTCCATGGCATATCTCCTTTTATTACCGGCTCAATTTTCTGCTATTCATGACGTGTTTCACGTTTCTCAATTACGGAAATGCCTTCGAGATTCTGATTCCATTCTTGAGCCCGGCATTGTGGAAGAGATTGAAGTTTTGCCTAATTTAACTTATGAGCAGCATCCTATTCGAATTATTGCTTCGAAGGTCAAACGACTTTGAAATAAAGATGTTCCGCTTGTGAAAGTTCAATGGTCTTCAAATCCCAAGGATTTTTCTTGGGAGTCTAGAGAGTTCATCAAGCGAACACATCCGGACTTACTTTCTCGTGCTCTTTGAGGTGAACTTCTTATTTCAAACTTCTTTTGTGTTGAATATGCTTTTATGGTTGTTACTATATATCTTCTTCTTAAATATTACGAGGACGCAATTTCTTTAAGGAGGGAAGTCTGTAACAACCCGCATATTTGTTGATGTTATATTTAAATATTTTATTCAAATATTTTTTTTGATACTCGGAATTTAGTCCGAAAAGCTACTTTTTGCATACGGTCGAATTAGGACTCGGGACCACTCCCATTGAGTTTAAAATGCCGTTTGCGACCTTTTTGAGTATAAGCTTCGATATGTTTAGAGAAAGTTGATTTTTGCTACTTTTTCACTTAGGGTTTTGATTTGGGCTGAGCCCACTTATGTATTCAGTCCCAACCCCTCTCCTCCTCATTTACTTCATTTCCAATTCCTAATACTCAAGCTTTAGCAACAATGGTGGGAGAGATGAGAAATTAAAACTCAAGCCCTAGTTTTCTTTTGCAAATCAAGTTCTAGCTCCAAACTAATAGAAGAACTCATTGGTAAGCTTCTCTTCTTCTTCTCCAACTCAATCTCTTATCAATTTCAGAAATTCCTAAACCTAAATTTGGGAATGTTCTTCTTTTAAAGCTTAGAATCAAGCTTCTTGAGTTGCATTTGAAGAGTGGTTGATTCTCCTTTGCTTTCAAGCATCTTCTTCAATCGTTTGGGTTCAAAGGTGAGATTTTTAATCTCACATCTAGGTCTATATTATCTTTGATTGTTCGGTATGAATTCCTAATACTTATTCATGTGTATTTGATTTTGATTTGGATAGGTTTTGTGAACATTCCAAATTTTAGTGTTTTGAGTTCAAATCTTCAAAAATCATAGCTTTGTTGTTTGAACTTGTTTTGGTGATGCATCGAAGAGCTTATAGGGCCGGGTAGTCGATTTGCATAAACCCCTAGTGACCGTGCTCGCTCGATTGCATTTTGAAGAAGATCGCATCTTCATTTTATAGGCTGGAAAGCAGCCTTGATGCCAGTCAGTCGACTGGACCTTTGAGTCAGTCGACTGGCTGTAGCACATAGGCATTCCAAAGGCAACTACTTGAGGCTCGGGTCCTCTGTTTCCCCTGCATTCAGTCGACTGAATTTTTAGGTCAGTCGACTGACTGCAGGAAATTATTTTTCGTGCCTCTGGTCCAGTCGACTGGACCTTTTAGTCAGTCGACTGACCTGCACCTAGTTGCCTAATTGTGCATACTTGTGCATATTTTTGCTTGGTTTCCAAATTCCATCGATTCGTGTTATTTCCCACTTGTTGTTGCTTTGACTTTAATGACTTCTATTCTTGGAATTTTTGGGAATACCCATTTTGATGGATTCAGATCGATTTCTTTGGATTTTTATTCACGTCTTTGAATGTGAATTTTGGTGGTTGATTGTTCTACAATCTTTTTTGTGTTTTGTCACTTTAAAAATATAAAGGTTTCAATACTAGTAGTAAATACCAAAACTCTTTCCTCAAAACGATTTCAACTCTATTTTCAATACCAAATTCGTTTATAAAACCGTTTTTTTCAATCTATTAGTATATACAAACCTTTACCTCACTCGTATGAGAAATCTAATTAAACGGCTTAGTAAAACAAGTGGTATGAAACGCTTGCGTTTACTTCGTCGGTTTATTCTTGGACTTGTTCGATTGAATCTCTTGTGACAATTTTCTAGCGGAGATCTACAATTTGTTCGTAAATATTTAAGTTAAGCTAGTGGTTATGGGACATGAAGCTAAGCTCATATATTTACTAGCTTACTGTAATTGACACTTCTTGATGATCATGATGATCATTTTTGTGATTTAGACTAGCAAAGTGCGATGTCTCTTTGTCTACGAGGGAGACTAAACCCCGTTTGTGTGAGTTTCAACTCACATATGTGGGGTAGCGCCCCATGGTCTTCGGGCCGTTCGTGTGTCAAAAATTAATGGCTAGCTACCATGAGATAGCGTCTCGTTCGTGTGATACATATGTTGGTGAGTTTTCATGCTCCCGTTCGTGTGATAGGCCTCCCCCTTATTTTGTGTGATTTCTGGATTTCGTGTGTCGAATTCTAGAATTTTCTTCTTCACCTATTTTTGTGATTTCTATTGATATGATTTATCAATATTTGTGCATTGGTGAATTCGTGTGTCATTGACTGGATTTCTTGAGATGATTTCTATAATTTATGCTTCACCAATTTTCGTGATTTCCATTGATAAGTTTTATCAATATTTGTGCATTGGTGAATTTGTGTGTCATTGACTTTTGTGATTGACATTGATATAATCGTCAATAATTGTGGTTTGATGAACGAAATAAGGAGTATGACATTTCTTTGATTCTTGTGTAGATTTTGTGACATTGATTAATCCCTTGATGATTTTCAACTACTTATATATATCACAGCTTGGCATTGTAATTATTGTGTGTTTAGTCATATCTCTTATTCTATATCGTTTCATCTGATATTTATAGTTAGACTGATCCGTTTATTATTTTCTTATTGAATAATACTCAGGTCAGACCGAGATGTTACAGGTGCTTCTGCTTGACTTCTCCCCAGGGATTCATTACTCTGACTTTTGGCAAACTACTTAGATTAGTAGTTTATTTTGTTGTATACACTTGAGATATAGACTCATAGTTGTATTCTTTTGTATAGCATGTGTTGCTATTCTTTTGTATTATTGTGGATCTTTTTGACCACTACTCTGATATACACTTCCATGTGTTAATTATGTATTCATATCTTCTTCCGCCTTTGTGATATGAATTATCCGTGACTGATTTATGTTATGTTTATTTCTGTATTTGTTTCCGAAGATGTTATAGCCACTGTGTAGTAGCTTTGAGTTTGTGTCAGTACGTCAGATTTCCTCTTGATAAAGTATTGCATGTTATACTATCTGACATATCAATGCTCGCACAAAGCAATTACACGGATGGTCGCTCCTCAATAGCCTTATTCTCCGTGCTAGTTGACAGCATTCACCGTAATGTTCTTGGCTAGCGTGGGTATAGAGGTGGGGCGTCACATATATGGTACTATTGAATCCCGTCACTATTTATTTGTACATAAGGAGATGAGATTTGTCCATAGTATATTGGCTTCTCATGTCTTTTAATATACACGATTTTACTGATTGACAACCTATATTTTATAGTGATGATGATACTTATTATTTGAGATTAAGAGATATATTCGGGCAATGTCTTGTGATAGCTTGACTATACTTGGTGATATCTCACTTATTATTGATTTCAGGGTTTTGATTAGATTTCTGATATGGATGATTCACCCACTAGATGTTTTTTCGTGATTTCGGATTTGATATGCTAATATATAGGTGGTGGCATCTTTATACTTGATTTCAAGGTTATTGATGTTTGTTATGCTATTGTCTTGTATATCATCACTATTATACTATACATATTTTATATTTGTATATGTGTCGACCTCTATATTTAGATGTAGTTTGACCCTTGTGTTATTTATATAGTACTCGAGTCAATCCAAGATATTTCAAGTACCGAGATGATGAGACCATCCTGTTTTATCTCGGCATAGAGGAGACTAGGATGTAGTATTATTGTATATCATCCGTGTGATGACCCTGAATTTTAGATATTTAAAATAGGAATATTTAATTGGTTAAACTATTCAAATGAGTAATTTTAACTTGAATTTCAAATATCACCATTTACTGGATAGTTTAATTTTGAATTAAACTATTGAAAATTGGGTAAAATATGAAATCTGGGATTTTTAGCCTATTAAAAATAATTTGAAGGCTTACAGATTTATATTAATAATGCTAAAGGTGATAGAACTTTTAAAATTGAATTTAACAGTGATTTGTTCAGTTTTAAAAATATCGTTTAAATAGACGTTTAAAAATAGCCTTCCGAGGCGCAGTCTCGGAATTCTATGAAACCAGTTCCATTGGATCCGTAATATTGTATTATTATTGGATTTCAATTTTCGCAGTGTTTAGAGCGACCATTTGGCCATACGATAAGTAAACGCGTTGATAATTAAATTGAAATTTAATATAATAACTGGGTTCAAAAAGCTATCTTCTCCATACGATCTAATTTGGACTCGAAACCTTTTCCATTGCGTTCGTAATAGGGGTATAACGTTATGAACGCCTAGCGGCCTGTCTCGATAGGGATTCGAATTTTTAAGTTGTATTTATCGAGATAATTTGAATTTAAAATATATGTTTATATCCTGGTCACATTCAGTTGAAATTATTTCACTTCATCACTTTTTCCTTTCAATTCAAAACCACTGAGCTAATCTTCTCCTGCACGCCACCCTTATTTTAATCCATGTCCCTTCTCTTACTTCACAGCCAAGCTAAAAAGAAAATGGCACCTTTAAAAAGAAAATAGAAGGCTGAACCCCTCTTCATCTTTTTCCTCCTCAGCCAGAGCCGATCGAATAAATAGAGTTTCCCCAAATTGAAATCGATTTTCGTAAAAAAAAGAGATTTCGCGTGCTCGAACAAGCGAATATATCGTGATGTCAACTTGATCGATCGGAAGTCAAGGCAGCCAAGGGTTGCTGTCGAGAGGAGGGGCAGTCGCGTTGCCCGCGATTGTCGACAGGTGGAAATGCAAACTACGGTTCGCGATCATTTCTATTCAAGACATCGCGACCTTGGGTTGACGAGCGAAGATTGGGACAGAGACTCGAAATTTTGGATATTTAAAATAGGAATATTTAATTGGTTTTAAATATTCAAAAGAGTAATTTTAACTTGAATTTCAAATATCACCATTTACTGAATAGTTTAATTTTGAATTAAACTATTGAAAATTGGGTAAAATATGAAATCTGGGATTTTTGGTGTTTGCGCCAAAAATGGTCACAAACCCCAAATACCGTGAAAGCACCAGTGTATGGACACAAATCAACAATATTCAAGCACAAATATCAGATCTCAACAAGTAAAAACAACAATTCAGAAATTATAATCAGAAACACAGGATTTATAGTGGTTCGGTTATCTCTAGCCTACGTCCACTTCAAAGTTTTATCCTTTTATTGATTATCCTTGCTGGTTACAGATGATTACAGCAGTAGCAATGAAGAATTTCGAGTACAATAGTTATATTGAAGTGTAGAAATGAATCCGGCAGAGTCTGGACGTCCAATAGCCAAAAGGTCCTTTTTCTGTAGGCTTCAGGAGGCTATTTATAGGCGTAGGAGGCTGATATCGCGCTCAAACTTCGGCAGACTTCTTCTGGCACGTGAGTGGGGCCACGCGACCGACCCCACCAAGTTTCGACTCGATCTGTGATCGATACGAAATGATTTCGTATCCATCATCCATCAAAAAATGATCCAATCGAGCTGAAACTTGGCAGGATTGTTCTTTATCATGTATGCAAGCTGCTGTGAAAATTTCATTGCATTTGGATCAGGGTTTAGGAGATACGATTGATACATGCTGATGTTCTTCGTGGACTGCAGATTTCGAATCCATGCTTTCACATCCATCTTCTTTGACTCGATTAGAAGCACGTGTGCATCGATGACGTGGCGCTACTCCCAAGGCTCGATCCATACTCCCCGTCGCTTTGACCACTTCTTTCCTGGAGACATGGACTTGCATCCCTGTTTTATGCTTCATCCATATCCATAACTTCACAACGACATGCTCGTACCCATCGATTCGTGTTTCTCTTTGCATCGATTCTAGAAGTACACTTCGCATTGATCATTCACGAATTAATCGATACGAAACGACCATGGGGGTTATCGATAAGAAGTGGTTGTGATGGAGCGGAGGATGGATACAAAGCTCATCCTCGGGATGGATACGAGCGAGACCTTACCTGATGGATACGAAGAAAGCTTTACCCGATGGATACGAAAATGCCAAATCCTTCTGCTATCGATACGAGAGTATCGATTCGAGACATGCCGCTTCTTTCCATCCTGAGCGATACAAAACCATCGAGTCGAACCAAAACCTGATTGATGCGAACCCCATCGAGTCGAACTTCTGCCGTTCGATATGAAGCCGACTGATACGAAACACCAACTACCTGATCGATACGAAATGTATCGATACGAACCATCCCTGTGCGCCGATGGATACGAACAGCATGGTCTTCCTACCTTGCATCGATCATATCTCCTTCATACGAACTCCGATTAACCTGAAATTTGAAACATAGCCTCTCCTAGTCCTCATCATCATCTCCAATCGATTCCGTCCCGATCGAAGCTCAACCAAATTTTGACGACATCGATTGCAGCCTTGATTCAAATCGATCTCCAATTCCAATATCCATCATTCCTTGCCAATTTGTTGATATTCCAGCCTTGACCAAAAGGTGGGATAACATTTGCCCCCCAAAACATGCCTTGTGATAATAAGGCGTGTTTTGAATAATTCCGAATCTGATATCCAAAGTCCATAGCCATATCGTCAGAGTACATCATCCTCGACTGCTCCGAGTCGATGCCCAATTCCAAATCCAATAACCAAAGCCTTTAGTCAATTCTGTATCCGTCTGAACCCGATAACCGAGTTCTAATCCATCCTTATCCTATAGCCAATAACCGAATCCAGGACCTCTCCGGGTTGATGTCCAAATCCATAACCTCTTCGGGCTCTTGCTAAGCGCAATCCACACCTGACGACCGTGGTCCAGTGTCCCTGGACGTTGAGCTAACCTCTCCAGGTTCTTGCCAAGCGCAATCCACACTTGACGACCGTGTTCCAGTGTCCCTGGACATTGTACAATGCCATGGCTTAAGTCCTAAGCCGAATCCCGGTCACTCCGGACCCTTGTCGAGCATTGTCCATACTCAACGACCTGAAAATAACAATTGATAATACAAGGCCTAAGTCCTAGGCCGAATCCTGGTCTCTCCGGACCCTTGTCGAGCATAGTCCATACTCGACGACCTGAAACTATAATAATACGGGGCCTAAGTCCTAGGCCGAATCCTGGTCACTCCGGACCCTTGCTGAGCATAATCCATACTCAGCGTCCTGAATAAGCCAATTCGCCGCATGCGGACGAAGAGACTTACCCCTTGCCAGGTATAATCCATACCTGACGACCATTTAGCAAAAACCAGATAAAAATCCAATCAAAATCCAATCCAAAATCCAAATCAAAACCAGAAAATCAGAAATCCAAACTAGCATCCAAAACAAAAACCAACCATCCAGACGAAAATCCAAAACAGAAAGCAAACAAAACCAGGAGTTCAAACCATACTCCAAAACCAAACCATAAAAAGCAGTGTCCAAACCAAAAGCAAAAGACAAATTTCACAAACCATAGCATCGCGGTTTATCATCATTCAGAGCATGCCTAGGGGCTATCTCCGTCCCCATACATGTGTAAATGACTTTGCCGTTTGCCAATAGCTTGTTATTTATTTCATATTATCCCGGTCAATTGATAACCAATCGACCATCATTCCTGGACCTCCCACCATCATGGTTTGAGGTAGGCGATGGTTTCTCCTGCTCCACCGCTGCATTCCGAGTTTCGACATATTGTCGCAACTGTCCGTTCCTTACATGCTCCTCAATTATGTCCTTTAAGTGCCTGCAGCTATTTGTGTCGTGCCCATCCAAATCATGGAAGAGGCAGTGCCTTCCTGATGCCCTCTCTCGTTCAGAAGGCTCTCCCCTAGCTGGCCTCCGGTAAGGTAAGCAATTCCTGGTTTCCATGTATATCCGCTCCAGCGTCTCGTTTAATCCTGTGTATGTGGAAAACTTAGGATCCTTCCATCGCTTTCTAACTTTTCCTGGATCGTCATCCAGCTTCCTCTTTCCTTTATCCTTATCCGAACCTCTACTGGATGGTCCTCCACACTCAGTTGCATTCACTTCCTTCAATTTTAAATCTGCACATGCATCCTCTTATCGGATGAACCTCTCAGCTTCGTGAAAGAATTCCCCGAGATCCAGTGGTGGGTCTCGTATCAAAGATACCTTGAAATCCGAGTCCTCCCTGACTCCTGATACTGCCGCCATTAAAACCATCGATGGATCTGGCTGATCTACCGAAGCATCTGCCGCATTGAATCGAGTTAGAAAAGCTCTAAGTGATTCATCCGTCCTTTGTTTCACCGACGTTAGCATCATCACGTTCTTTGGTCTCTTGATATGGACCCAAAACGATCCCAAAAACCTATCCCAAAAACCTATCCACCAACTCCCTCGAAGTCCTGATAGATCCTTCCTCCAACTGCCTAAACCACATTGCAGCTAAGTCTGTCAAGTACAAAGGGAAGCATCGAGCCATCACTTCCTCCGATGCCCCAGCACTTCCATGTGTCTAGTATACCTCATCAAGTGATCAGTGGGATCAGCCTTGCCATCATATACTTCCACGCTAGGTAGCTTGGACTTAGGTGGATTCTGAGCTATCCTGATTTCTCGAGTAAACGGACTCCTGTTCACTCCTTCCAAGTCTCTCTTGGTCAAGCCTCCACGCATGGTTTTTCTAATGATCTCCACTAATCCAGTATTATCTGTCAGGGGTTTCCCCCCATGCCCCCGAGGGAACTTCGGTACATATTCTTCATGTGGCTCAGCAACGTTGGCTCTAGCCTGCTGAACTCCTTCCAAAGGTCCTCCTGCGTTGGATCCTGCGGGCCTGCCCCCAAGCCCTCGTTGATTGCCTTTCGGTTCTGTATCCTGTCCTCCATTGGGTTCCATAACCCTAGTTCCTTGTTCCACATTCGCAGCCGCGGTAGCTAGTCCTAAGCTTTGCATCCCTGCAGCTCTCATCTGCTCAAAGAAAGTCTACATCATTTCCTGTTGACTTTTCAACAATCTCTCTTGCAAAGAATTTTCCATAGCTTCCATTTCACCCCTGGTGATGTAGACGGAAGCTTGTCCTTCTCCTGCTCCAGAGGATGCCTCCTGGCTTCCTCCTTGTTGGCTTCTCTCAGCTCTTTGCCTTGTTTGTCGAGTCATTGTCTTCAAATCCAAACTCCTCAAACTCTTCAAATCCGAACTTTGATTCTGATATAGTGGGTGCTAGTTGTTCTCAATGAAAGCACCAAAGTGTTTGCGTCAAAAATGGTCACAAACCCCAAATACCGTGAAAGCACCAGTATATGGACACAAATCAACAATATTCAAGCACAAATATCAGATCTCAGCAAATAAAAACAGCAATTCAGAAATTATAATCAGAAACACAAGATTTATAGTGGTTCGGCTATCTCCGGCCTACGTCCACTTCAAATTTTTATCCTTTTATTGATTATCCTTGCTGGTTACAGATGATTACAGCAGTCAAAATGAAGAATTTCGAGTACAAAAGTTATATTGAAGTGTAGAAATGAATCCGGCAGAGTCTGCACGTCCAATAGCCAAAAGGTCCTTTTTCTGTAGGCTTCAGGAGGCTATTTATAGGCGTAGGGGGCTGAGATCGCGCTCAAACTTCGGGAGACTTCTTCTGGCACGTGAGTGGGCCCACGCGACCGACCCCACCAAGTTTCGACTCGATCTGTGATCGATACGAAATGATTTCGTATCCATCATAAAATGATCCAATCGAGCTGAAACTTGGCAGGATTCTTCTTTATCATGTATGCAAGCTGATGTGAAAATTTCGTTGCATTTGGATCAGGGGTTTAGGAGATACGATCGATATGAGCTGATGTTCTTCGTGGGCTGCAAATTTTGAATCCATGCTTTCGCATCCATCTTCTTCAACTCGATTAGAAGCACGTGCGCATCGATGACGTGGCGCCACTCCCAAGGCTTGATCCATACTCCCCGCCGCTTTGACCGCTTCTTTCCTAGAGACGTGGACTTGCATCATTGTTTTATGCTTGTCCATATCCATAACTTCGCAACGGCATGCTCGTACCCATCGATTCGTGTTTCTCTATGCATCGATTCGAGGAGTACACTTCGCATCGATCATTCACGATTGATCAATACGAAACGACCATGGGGGTTATCGATACGAAGTGGTTGTGATGGAGCGGAGGATGGATACGAAGCTCATCCTCGGGATGGATATGAGCGAGACCTTACCTGATGGATATGAAGAAAGCTTTACCTGATGGATACAAAAGTGCCAAATCCTTCTGCTATCAATACGAGAGTATCGATTCGAGACATGCCGCTTCTTTCCATCCCGACCGATACAAAACCATCGAGTCGAACCAAAACCTGATCAATGCGAACCCCATCGAGTCGAACTTCTGCCTATCGATACGAAGCCGATCAATACGAAACAACAACTACCTGATCGATACGAAATGTATCGATACGAACCATCCCTGTGCGCCGATGGATACGAACAGCATGCTCTTCCTACCTTGCATCGATCATATCTCCATCATACGAACTCTGATTAACCTGAAATTTAAAACATAGCCTCTCCTAGTCCTCATCATCATCTTCAATCGATTTTGTCTCGATCGGTGCTCAACCAAATTTTGACGACATCGATTGTAGCCTTAATTCCAATCGATCTCCAATCCCAATATCCATCATTCCTTGCCAATTTGTTGATATTCCAGCCTTGACCAAAAGGTGGGATAACATTTAGCTTGTTAAAAATAATTTGAAGGCTTATAAATTTATATTAGTAATACTGAAGGTGATAGAACTTTTAAAATTGAATTAATAGTGATTTGTTCAGTTTCAAAAATATATCGTTTAAATTGACTAAAAATAGCCTTACGAGGCGCAGTCTCAAAATTCAATGAAACTAGCTCCATTGGATCCATAATATTGTACTATTATCGGATTTTAATTTTCGTAGTGTTTGAAGTGACCGTTTGGCCGTACAGTAAACACGTTTATAATTAAATTGAAATTTGATATAATAACTGGGTTTAAAAAGCTATCTTCTCCATACGATCTAATTTGGACTCGAAACCTTTTCCATTGCGTTCGGAATAGGGGTATAACATTATGAACGCCTAGCAGCACGTCTCGATAGGGATTTGAATTTTTACATTGCATTTATCGAGATAATTTGAATTTAAAATTTAAAATATATATTTATATCCTTGTCACATTCAGTTGAAATTATTTCACTTCATCACTTTTTCCTTTCAATTCAAAACCACTGTAGCCAATCTTCTCCTGCATGCCACCCTTCTTTTTAATCCACGTCCCTTCTCCTACTTCACAGCCGAGCTAAAAAGAAAATGGTAGCTTTAAAAAGAAAATAGAAGGCTGAACCCCTCTTCATCTTTCTCCTCCTCAACCAGAGCCGATCGAAAAAAATAGGGTTCCCCCAAATCGAAATCGATTCTCGAAAAAAGAGAGAGGAGATTTCGCGTGCTCGAACACGCGAATAAATCGTGATGTCAACTTGATCGATCGGAAGTCAGGGCAGCCAAGGGTTGCTGTCGAGAGGAGGGGCAACCGCGTTGCTCATGATTGTCGACAAGTGGAAACGCGAACTAGGGTTCGCAAATATTTCTATTCAAGACATCGTGACCTTGGGTTGACAAGCGAAGATTGGGATGGAGACTCGGGGTTCGCATACGACAATTAGAGGTTGGGAACTCGGCTTGCTCTATTGGAAGGTGGCAGTGGCGGTTCGAGTGGGACGCGAGCAGCGGTGGAAGGTCATGGGAGGAGTTCGGCGATGTTAGACTCGGGTCTACGGCAGTAAGGTATTAGGACAGTTTCTTTTATTTTCATTAAATCTATTAGATATGTATTAATACACACACACACACACACACACACACACACTCTTCTGCAATAAACCATTTTTAGGGAAATCTTTATAGTGAGAAATATATAGATAGACCATTTACAATTTATATAGATATATATAAATATGTGTGTGAAAACAGAAAAGAAAATTAAAGTAGCTCTTTTTTTTCAATAAATATATATAGGTTTGGAAAGGAAATTTATCTTATTAGAATTTAATATATATATATATATAGATTATTTCCGGTATAAGTAGTTTCAAGGAAGAAAAATAAAATAAACATATATAAATATACCTATTTTCATTTATTGGTCTAATTTTAAAAATAATATATGATGGAGATTAACTTGTTTAATGAACTTATTTAATTTATCTTAGTTACTAAAAGATTTTAAAAAGGAAAATTATTAGTTAAATTAAAAAGTTAGTTAAGTAAATTTATTAAATGATAATTAATTGTTCGATTATTTTAAATATTAAAAAAATCATATAATGTTATACAAGGTAAAAAATCGGGAAACCGAGTTGAGATGGAAGTGGATGGCAAAACAAAAAGCAAAGGTGAGTTAATCTCACTCATCTGGGTTTTATTTTAAATTTAAATGGTTACATTTAAATAATGGGTTGAATGATTGAATTGATTTGATGTGCTATATTATATATAGTAGTATAGAGTATATATTGGGTGATTGATTTTCCCGCATTATATAGCGGACGAGACCCTATGCGCCGCATAATAGCGGATGATATTATATTAATCCCATATACCGCGATATTCCACCTCGAAGTGGAATTGGTATTTTATATTATGCTAACCTCTGTGGATGTAGGGAAATAGGTTGGAGGGATCCAACTGGATTCCTCAAAATTATTTAGATTGTTTGATGTTTTATGTTATGAATATTTGATATTCTGTGATGAATATTATTGATGATTTGAATATTGAATGCTATGGTTTACTTGAATATATTTCGGTTCACTGAGTTTTCAAAATATATAGAATTGGATTTTTGAAAAATAAAAGAGTGAATTTTAAAGTAAAATAATCATAGAAAATTTGAATAAATTTAAGAATGAACTGGATAAGAATAAAAGTGATTTTAAAATTCTAATAAATAATTCCGAGTATGGAAAAAGAGATTTTGAATAAATAGAAAAATAATGAATTATAAAACTTAAGTGATATTATTTAGAGGGATAAAGAATTTATTTTAAAATTCAAGGTTTAAATTTATTTAAAAGGAATTTTGGAAATATGAAATTGGTATTTTTCAGTTAAAATTTTTAAATCGTAAGCAAGAAATAAATATTTGAAGTAAATGGGTTTTGAAATAGATGAGTAAGTGAAGGAATTTATTTCAAAATGGAGTAAGTTGGAAATCAATTTGGAAATTGGTTTAAGTGTTTGAAATTGGGAATTAAAAGGGGAATGTGACCATGAAATATATAAATTGGGGTTTATAAAAGCAAAGCAATATATCAGTGGATATTTGAAAGAATAAATTCACGGTGGGGATTTATTAAGGGAATGGGAAAATTTGTTTAAAAATAAATAGTGATTTATTTTTAAAGGATGTGAAGAGAAGTATATTTCCCTTGATAGCTAAGTACGTTTAAACAAATTTTAAGTATAAGTAAAGAATTTTAAGTTGTTTAAAAAGTATGTTTAGAAAACTTATTATTCCTAAATGTTTAAATTCTAAAGTAAGTATTTTCTTTTAATCTATTATAGCAGTAATTATTTAAAGGCGACTTGGTACTATGTTTTAAAGGTTAGAAATTCAGTTTATATTATACAAAGTAGTTTTAATTTAAATATTCTTAAAGTATATATTTGAGTAAGTATTAAAGTAATTTTTAATTTAAATGTTTTAAAGGATATTTTATAATAAAGTGTTTTAAATTATTTTAAAAATATAAAGTTTTTTGCTTGGTGTTTTCAGTGGAAATAATATTTGGAAATTTATTTCATGAGAAAAGTGTGTTTGAAAACTGTTTTCAAAAAGGGTTGGAAATGGAAATATGTCTTGCGAAAATATTTTGAGGATAATAAATAATTTGGGGAAATTATTTATTATTTGATGGATGTTTGTGAATGTTAATTGATAGTTAAATAACCGACTATCAATATTGGCCAATGCGTTGATCGTTTCGAAGAGACTGGGATCGGGATTTATTTCTCGAACTTCGATCCGGTTTGAATGTTTTCGTGAGGAAGATGAGTTTGGATTCGAAGATGGAGCAGTGAAGTGCATGGGCTAGTCGCTACTAATCCTGAGGATGATTCCAAAATGGATGTAGCAGGAATAGTGTCTTCGGTTCCGTTCGAACCCGGGACAGACTTGTATGGATGAATGCTTTCAGAACATCGTCAGGTGGACGATGAGCATTCTAAGAGATGAGTTCTCTGAAGGTAACACTTAGCCTTTTAGGGTGAGGTAATCTCTGTCTAGATGTCCCTTTTATTTTGGCTTAGTAATGCGGTTGCCAATCCCAACCGTGGGGTGATCTTACTCGGGATTATCCAGTAAGGGGTAGTCCCGGTCTTTTGTTGTAGGGGGTATGCTGATCTAGACCAGGTATCGTGACAGGTGGTACCCTAGTGCCTAGTCATTAGTTGGAAATCCATTCTCCCTATGCGCCTGTATGGTTTTGATTGTGCCCAACTATTGCTGAAACGTGAGATGCAAGCATTTCAGCTGGATTCTATTTTACTTTCTATAGACACTATTATAATATCAGAGGATTTTAATAAAAAGTATCTTAGCTATCGTAAGGTAAAAACCCAACATGTTTATTTATGGCGTGGTCTTACGAGATGCTTTAGTTCTCAAAGAATTTTTGAAACTTTAATAATCAATTTGAGTGTGGTTTTTCTCATGCTGGTATCCCAGACTGACTCGGATGTTATTTAACTATAATGCTCGGGTCAGACCGAGTATTATAGGATACAGGATAGGATGTTGTGGAGCTCAGGAGACGAGCAAGATGGCGATACGTACTTCCGTATTTGATTATTATTCCGCTGTATATAGTTTGAGGACAGGTTTATATGACTGTCCAGTTGTATGTTATTGATGTTGTTGAACTCTGATGATGTATTCTGGTGATGTATGTATAAAACAAATATAGTTTTCTTTTGTTTAAAGATATGTTATTATCTATTATATTTTAGTCTGCTGCGATGGTAAGATTCTGTTGTTGTTTTCTGTTTTTCTCTTCTTCTACCTCTTCTTCTTTAATCCAAATGGTTCGTATTCTGTTCATCTTGAGTTGATTGATGTAGAATAGCGTTGACTCAAGGGGTACGGAACTGCGGGTCCTTTCAATCCGACTTTTACATTATTTTATGTACGTATATTCTGTTGTTGTATATTGGATATACCATGTATATTGATGTATCATGTATTATAATTGCGAACATGACTCTTTATTCCCTGTTTATATATTGTAACTATATACTATTCTATCCTAAAGGCATACATATTTATTGCTTTGTGTCGATACTGTGTACATATATGTGAGTTATTTATTTGATGTTTAAATATGTACTGGTGTTATCCCAATGGAATATTCATGTGTGTATAGCATATCGCCACATTCTTCGTATTATCCGACAACTTTACTTTATGGTACTCTTGGATAATATGGGTATATAGGTGAGGGTCTGCAATTTGGTATCAAAGCAGGTTTAGTACAATACATCATATATAAGAGACATGAGTCTTGACTTTAGAGAGACTTAGTGCCCTTGTCCCCTTGGGCTTGTTGGGTAGTACCCAATATTAAAGGAATAGGAGTATACGATGATTATTGGGGTAATCATCTAGGGACATACGTGTTATTTTTCCTACTATATTTATTATTTTATCCCTATCACTTTTGTATGTTAATCTCCTTGCGGAATTTAAATTATTGATGGAGGGAGAAAAGTAAAGATTTGTTAGTCAGACTAGTAGTGTCGACATTGGTGTTGTTGAATAGAGTTCTATGTGGCTATGAATAGAGTAGCATGGTATAGTAGTGGTCAGAATGCACAATGGATGCTTATAGCTAGTTTTCTACTGAAGGCATTTATTTGTTTATTTTCTTGATGTGTGTTTGGTTGTAGTAATTTTTATTTTCATTTGGCCCAGTATAGAATATGGAAATCGAGAAGGAGTTATCACTCTAATATTTCTAAACCCATTTGAATCTAGATGGAGATAAATATTAATAGAAGGCAACCGTTTCTTCCGTAAATGAAAACCGCAAGGGGATATATATTTTATAAAAGGGAAATAATATATTTTGTATATAATTAAAATATGGAATGAAGAAAATAATAATAATTAATCTAAGACTTGCTTCTTTAGCAAGTAGTTGTTGTGGTTGATGAGTTGATAATACGTTCAAATTTTAAAAGTAAACATTTTCATATAAGAAACGATATGTTTTAATAAAATATGAATATGATTTTGTAAAGTGATTGAAAATATTTTAGTAGTTTATTTTGGTGTTAGCTTGTCTGTAGAGCTGTTTAATATTTCTGATCGATATGTATGATCATTATTATCGATAGGGATTCCTAAACACTTATACGACGCAATCCGATAAAATATCCTAGAAATGTTATAACTAATATTTTAATTAGAATTGTGTATTATATAATAAAGTATTATATTATTTTAGAAAAATGGAAAATATTAATTTTTTAGATTTAAATATTTTTGAACAACGTATGCAGCCATTGGATATTAGTGTGAAGTTGAAATCACTGGTGAGGCAATATTAATATATTATCATAGATAGTCAATATTATAGCCAATTGATGAAATGAATCACTATATTTTATGGCACAACAATGTTGTATATTTTAATAAAAAGTAGTTTATGAATTATAGTATGTAGAGAATTATATATTTGTTTTAAGATTGAATTAGAAGAATTATCTAATGAAATATACATATATGGATATATAATAAATTGTTTTGAGTTGAAAATAAATTTTCAAAGGAAAAAATAAAATGAAAATAAATAATTTCTATTTTTTTAATAAATAATTATCAAGAACATATGCGAAAATGTCGAGTATTAAAAAATGTGTTTTGAAAAATATATAATGTGAAATGTATATAAATGAGTTAGAAAAAGATAATTTACTAAGTATTGATAGAAATGAACTTAAAGCGTAATTTTTTTTTAATTATAAAGTGATAATGGAAATAATAATAGAAGTTTCATAGTTTGATATTGTCGAAAAATGCTTTCAATAAATGAAGAATTTTTATAAAAGTATAGGAAGCTTTTGTGCTAAAACAATGATTTGTTTAAAACATAAATCTCAAAACATTGATCCATTTTTTACGACTTTAAATTTGTTAGAAAACTAAGTCTTTGGAGTGCAATTTTCTTTTTAGTGCAGAACAAAATCATGTGGTTTGCAAATGTTAAAATATGAAATAAGAATGAAGTTCATTGTCATCTTGAAATGCAAATTCCATAAAAGCATAGCTGTATTCATTTGGTTATTTCGTTCAAATAGATTATCCTATTATGATAATCGTACACTTTTTGGAAAGCTAAGAACCTAAGTAGCAACTTTTGTTTAAAGTATTTCGAAAAATTTTGTCGTTTTCTAGCCTAAATATGCATGTTTGTGAAGTGGGCATGTGTATATATTAAAATTCTACTATGCCTACTTTTAGTAAATCCCCCATAACTCAAGTTGTAGTATATATTTTTTTCAATCTGAAAGATGTTTTGGAAAGCTAAAACACTATATAATAATTTACTTTTCGAAACCATAACTTGATTTAATGGTTTAAAGCCTTTGAAAGTTAGTTGGAAAGTAGGTTAAATATGAACATTATATTGCTTTTATAATAAATGATTGCACACTTACCATTCTTCTTGTTATATACGAATAATGTTCAAATTGAGTTAAGTACAGGTACTTTTGAAGCTTATTTGGATTAGTTTGCAATGATATCTCGCTTTTCCTCACATAAAAGTGAAATTGCTTACTTAAACGCTAATAAAATGGTACGATTTTATGCGATACTAATATATAGTGTGATATTATATTGTTGCCCCCTGTTGGAATGTATATATATTGTTTTGCTTTTTTGGAACGCTCTCTGTATAAAGAAGACTCTGCTGAATTTTTTGAAAAATCTAACATAGAAAATTTTCATAATTTTTTTATCATATGCAAAAATAGGAAGTCATTGAAATGAGTCTATTTAAATTGTAATATACGCTAAGAGAAATAGGAAAAAGAGCCACATTTATGATTGATTACTTAAGTTTGATAGAAAATCATAGATACGAAGAAAGTTAGGGTGTGAGTTGTTTGACGTCTCCTTGTAAGAAATTGTGAGGATGCAATTTTTATAAAGAGGAGTCTGTAATAACCTTACTTTCTACGCCGCAACAATAAATATACATTTAATTAAAATAAAGTAAAATGTTTGAATTTTATTTTTAGTAACTATTATTTTTGAAAAATAAATTTTTACTTAATTAAATTATTTTGAATAAAAGATTTTGTTTTACTAAACTGAATTAATATACAAACTCTTTTCAGAAAATATATTGAATTCAAATGAAATATTTACAACGAATATAAAACAACTTTCATTGCCTAAATGACTTTTGTGTAATCGAAGTAGGTGAAAATAAGTTTTATTCGAGAGTAACAAAATTGATATATCTACAAAGATGGACTATTATTAATTTTTAATATTTTGGAAAGTTTATCAAAATATACTTTGAATAACATAGAAAATCATTAGGAATTATATATATAAATATTTGATAGAATATTTATGTTTTAGTAAAGTTGTTACAGTTTGTAATTAAAAGAGAATAAATATAAATTTACTTTGCATAAGAACTTAATTGTAGGAAGAAAATAATAATAATAAGAATGTCCACTTACTTCTTACCTCTCCTTTACTCTAGAATCTCCTTACTCCAGTATCTAAGCCCAAACCAAATTCCCTCATTTATCATTTCTACCCTAAAAAATTCCTCTAAAAGAAAATCGCGTTTAAGAAAAAAAATTAAATACGAGCATGCATGAGCTCTTTCTGGCATAATCAGCAACCATTGCCCATGGGGAGGAGGCCATGCAATTGTGGCAGTGTAAGACACGATGCTTCATCGCGGTAGAGGATAGTGTCGATCCCAGGATAGAGTTGCGACTTGGCACATGAACTCGGAGTGGTGTTGGCACTATGGAAGTAGCATGGTGGAGGATGGTTAAAGCAACATGCAATCTTTATTAGCAATTAGAGCAGCGATTGGGTTTGGCTGTCGATGGATGGTTGCTGCGATAATTGGTAGCGATTGGCAATGCATTGGAGAGAGGAGCGTCGATGTCTAGCTGCTAGTTTCGGCTGCAGGTGGAACAACAACGATAATGCAATATAGGACTTCTTTCAAGAAATTCGATGAGTGTCTAAACTCACATCTATATCAATAACATATTGTCATCTATATAATTCTTCCGAATAATTATTTACTTCCTGTAACGATCCAACTTTTCGACCCTCAAATGTTGACACTAAAAACATCCATAGTATTCATGTGCCATATACCTAAGTGTCGAAAAGATAGAAAATTAGGGTAAAAAAGGAATAGAACAGGAAAGGAAGAACATAACATTAAAATCTCACAACGAAATGATAATATACAGTATCAAAACCGCTAAGGTATGTTTTCATAATGGATTTTTCCATGGAGATCTCTTCGGTCGATGCCGAATCCAATCTCCTGCATAAGGGTTAGAAACTACCTTCGAGCTACGTATATCTCTAGGTAAAATATACCTTTAGGTAAGCATAGCTGGTTTACGCCGGAACATGTGATCCCAAACATCATCAACTCCCGCTAGCAACATTGATTAGCATACTCTAGATATGGAGTTGATACATCCTCTCGTGGGTTACCCAAACACCAGGCTATGAGCCCTACTCTGTTTTTTATCATTTTCGATGTCGATTTTACGTTCGACATCTTTTATACGAGTCTTCATCACTTGAATAGAACATTAATCTCCAAATGGATTTTAGTATCTTGAATAGAGTACAAATCAGCACATTGATTCAAGCATCTCGAACAGATCTGTAATCTCCACATAGATTCTCTTTTGCAACTGCTTCCAAAACATAGAACCAGTATACTAGTTTTGAAGTGGATTTCAATAAGTAAAACAATTGCCAATCCTAGACTCTTCAAAAACAATCGATGAATTTTTGGTTAATTCTATTCCGGTTCTTTCAGAAGTAAGCAAAAGCTAGAGACATTTTTTTACCAATACTCCACCCCTAGGGTTCTTATTGGTATGAAATCGTGAAGCCTTTCGATTACTTTTTAAGCTATATTTGGTCAAGTTCGATAGTCGGCTAGTCGACCATTTATTCAAACAATTGCTTATGCAAAGTAATATTTGTGTAGCTCATTTCCAACATTCCAACTTAATTATTCCTCATCCAAGAGTGAAGCCAGTTAAGTTAGAGCACTGGCTGCATATCAAAGCTTTACCTATGCACTTCATTCTTGAATCTCCCAAATAGATAAATCTACCTCTTCGGCTTTTAGTGTTAAGTATAGTGTCAATGAATTCCATAAATAAGTAAGTAATCAACACGATTAACATGTTTTCGACATTCCTAACTTAACTATTCCTCCATCAAGAGGGAAGCCGATAGGTTAGAGTTCTATTGCTCATATCCTTACTCAAACATCAATCTTAACTCTTAAAAAATAGGTAAGCCTACTTCATTGGCTTTTAGTGTTAAGCATAGTTAATTACTTTTCTAACAAGTAATTTAAACAGTAAAACCATTTAGCCACTAGCAATTCTTACCCTTTTTTGAAAACATTTATTTATGCTTTTAAAATACCTAAAATACTTATAACAGGTTTTAAAACATTTATCCAAAATATTCCTCTAAAATGACAAATTATAAAATCTTTAAAACTTGTAAAAATAAGTTTTCCTTATAAAAACATCTTCTTTAAAATTCATAACTAATTCTTTATAATCCACAAAAATCTCAAACCATTTTTAAAATACTCTAATATGAGGTAGCTAACACTTACAAAAAGAATGAAACAAATTACTTAAGTTAAAAGTCCTTTCCAAAAATTTGAAGTTCAAAAATCAAGGCTAAACGAGGCAGTTTTGCACAAGTGTAGTTTTGATCACTTCTCGAGATGTTACTTAACTTTTTACTATTCAATTTTTTATGACAAAAAACACACATATAAAACATTGTAAATTTGGTGAGAAATACCTAAGGATCTCTCTAGAAAGTTCCATGGAAATCACCAAAAACCAGGCTATTCCAAAATGCACCCACAACGACTATTGCTATAAGTGCACTTTCAAATTAGAGTTCAGTCTAATCCAACGTTCAACTACAACCTATGTGCTTTATTTCATGGTTATGACACATGTTATACAAGTCCATTTAAGTCTTTTTAAGTCCGTTTAACCCATATACATGTCACTTTCTTTCAAAGAAAGAATCAAAATCAAAGTTTCAATAAATGTTAATATCAATTTAAACCACTTAAACAACATCAAACAGATAAAAATGGGTTATATTTTCAATCAAAGTAGCGAGTTAGCTCACTTTTAACCTAACCAACAACCATGCCCAAGCTAACCAAGTCCAACCTCTCCTTTATAACCACCTTTACTTCCCTTCCCTTCCTTGCCTCACTTTAGGACTGTCAGTGGATACCCGAAAAATCCGAAATCCATCCGCATCCGTATCCGAAAAAGAGGATAATATCTGATATCCGAAAAAACAGATGCGGATGCGGGTATGAAGACATCCGCATCTGAAAATTGTCCGTCCGGTCTTGGTCAAGATTATAGTATGAATTATGTGTATTTTAGTATAATGAAAGATATTCATTTATTGTTTTATTAAGTTAGTAGTTTATATTATATGCACTTAATGCTTATTAACTGCTCAAAACTATTGATTATCGCCATTTTTTTATATTTAACACTTCTATAATCTATTGGATTGAAAAAAATGTATGTTAAACTTAAAATTTATATTTATATTTCTTGATTTATCTGTCGTTAGCGGACAGGATAATTATCCAATATCCATCCGTATCCGCAGATGCGGATATCCGATATTCGAAAATCATTTCGGATGCAGATATGACGCTACCCGCATCCGAAATTATCCGTTGACAGGCCTACCTCATAAATTACTCATGGCCTATGGATGTGGATGGAGCCATGCTACACCTTTTCACAATCTAACTTGGTAGAAGGTGTTGTAATATTGCCGTAAGACTCTTTTCAAAATTTGAGTTGAATTGGACAAGATTCTCTTTAGGAATTTAAGTGGAGAAAGAGATGAAAAGAGTGATAATTTTGAGTAGAAATTTTGATATGAATTCAAAGGAGTATGCCCTCATTATGTAGACTTCAAATAATGCTCTTTAGACTTTCACACATCCCCCACCATGCCATGGAAGGCTTACCACTCCACATGCCCATCACTTCTCCTTTACATCACTTCCATTAGCAAAGTATACTTATACCCTTAACTTTATGAAATCTCTTATCCAAAAGGAAGGTTCTAGAAAGTTTCTTTTTCTTTATGAAGAGATGTATTAATTAGTTGTTAATGTGTTCATTTGGTTATTAGACAAGTGCAAAAGAGTTCGAACAACTTATTTCGATCTAAAAGCTATTTACCGATAAACCGATATTCGGTCGCATTATTGATTTTTCTTCGAAGAATATATTTTTGTAAATAAATTTGGAAAAAAGTTTCTTATTATCATTAACTAATTAAATGATGTCTAATAAGGTTACAAAAACATATCTATAACAATTAATTATATTTCAAAATGTTTTGATATTCAAAGACGAAGTATTGAATTTCAAGACTACTACATTCTCCGACACTTAGAATATTTCATCCTCAAAATTCAAACAAGAATGAAAATCAAAGAAGATGGAAGAACAAGTTACGTATATATAGTACTACTGAAACTATATACCAACTAAACTGCAACCCAAATGCATATTAAGATAAGAAAACTCTAGTCTATGAACAAATCCGGATAGAACTCCCTCAAACTATCATTTGTTTCCCATGTACAATCGCTCCATTATACCTTGACTAACTTTACAACCTTAGTCCTCAATCATTTCGTATCCCTATCAACGATACAAATAGGCTATCTCAATATAGTCCAATTTAGCTTAATCTTCAAGTCCTACCGATGTGATACTTCCACTATCGTCGAATGATCATGCGCAAACTTACACAAATGAGACACATAAAATACATTATGCATACCTAATAGCCTAATCGGTAACTCGACTCTGTATGTGAGTGTACCAATCCTCTCTAGAATCATGAATAGTCCTATATATCGGGAGCCAACTTTCTATGTCTTCCAAACCGGACTACACTTCTCATCGAAGAAATCTTTACAAAAATAAAGTCTCCAACTGAGAACTCCAAGTCTCTACGCCTCTCATATGTATAACCCCTCTATCGATTTTGAACTTCCTTGATTTGGTTTGGAATCCCTATGACCTTATCCGGTGCTTCTCAAATCATATCCGGACCATGCATAAGACAATCCCTAGGTTCTACCCAACCCAATTTTAATGACCCATATTTTACGTATTGAAGGATCGTAAAATATTTTTATTTTATTCATATGAGGTCGTATAACTCTATAATTTTTGAGATATGACTCTTGGGGACATTTTACACACCTATGATTTTTCTGAATTTCTATATGACAATTTTGACTCTAAAAACCTTTTTTGGGCTATAACTTTTGATAGAAGTTGAAATAGGGTCTCAAACCAATTCCATTGTTTCAGGATGATGGTTTCCAATTCCGTAGATTGGTCATATAAAAAAACAGACTTACAGTTAGAAAATTATGTCAATTTTGACTTTAAACAGCTTGTTGGCTAGTAGTAGTGTGTAATTAATTAAACCCATGAGTAGGCCCACTAGGCTAATTTCATGGGCTATAGAAGTCAAATTGAAACTTTTTCCTCTTTCCCAAATCAGATCTAAACCCCCATTAACCCTAGATTCATTCAGAATTACACAAATTTCTCTCTTGATATAGTTAAATCATTAATTGGAGAGTAGATCATTAATTAGAAGATATAGATCATCGTTTCAGTTGATTTGCATTACTTTCTATTGCTTTCCACATTGGATTTAGGCAAGAATTGTTTTATTTTGGTAATTGGAAAATGGTTTATGCCTTCTCACTATCCTATGCATGTTTATATGATAGAGTTACATGTTTTAACATGATTTTTGACCTTAAAACCTTTTATAACTTAATTACTTGTTATCCTATGCTTGTGACCAAACTTTTTGAATCTTTGAAATGGTTTTCAGAAATAATTTAATAATTCTCCTTATTTATATTCATATGTGCATGTAATATGTAGATCTAGATTAGAATTGGCTTGTTTATCACATTCTTTTGTATTGCTTGTATTAATGGATATATATGCATGTTTTTCTATGCTTGTATTTTGTGCATTGATGTTGTTTGCTAGTGTCTTGGATGCTAAGGAAGATAGGTCAGAGCATTTGGCAAACTAAAGGTAAAGTTGGTCGAAACTTGAAGAGATGGCTTTGAAGCATGGGAATAGCTTTCAAAATAAGTCGCACCTTAAAATTACTAAAGGTTTCATCTTGGGGTCGAGTTGAAAGGTCGGGGCCGAGTCATTTTGGTTGGTCAGTTGGGTATGTTGGTAGCATGGATCTCCAGAGCTTGGCTAGGGAAGGTGGTCCATAGCAAGATGTAGGAGATTGGCTAGGTGTTAGGTATTATGCCGAGTTGTTTCTAAAACATAGAGTTGAATGCTTTGGATTAGGGGCCGAGTTGTTTTGATGAATAGGTTGGGGTCTAAAGCAATTGAGAAGGAAGCACTAGAGGCAGAATGATTCACTTAGCCAAAATTAGCTAAGTAAATAACTCAGTGCCGAGTCATTTTGACTCGGTATCGAGTTGTTTTGGTGAAAGCTACGGGGTCAAGCTTGTATAAGGAGGAAGAAAGCGACTCTGTAGATCATGCTAAAGTGTTGACTCATTCGCTTAAAGATTGGATGGTGATGTAACATCATGATAAAGCTTTGTATTTTTGGTTGGTGACTCGTGAAGTGAGTAAGTACCGAAGATAGAGGCTCGATAGAGGAGAGAGCCATGGAATGGGGAACGTATAAGGGTTCTTGATAATGGAAATTAGAATGAGCTGTAAGGAGGGCTCAGATGTATATTCTAGGGAATTGTTGACACTTGGAGTGTTTTCTGTTGTACTTGGAGCAGGGGTAATATAAGTGGGGATGTCCATGGATCAATAGGGTTGAGCTGAATACCCTGGACAAGTGGCTTGGATGTAGTGTCTTGCTTTAGATTACAAGACACTTATCTACCTTAGGGCTGCGTGATACAAGAGTACACTGAAAACTGGGATTTTTATTATTCCCTGGTAGTGAGGAAGCCATACGAGTTATCATATATTTAGGGCATATGGAGTGATAGTGGGGATTGCTTGAGGGATGCTATGGTTGCTTTAGTTTCTTTCTAGGCTATCACTTGGTGATATCATTGGGAGTTGGTATTGGAGATAGGAATCTTATTTTGAGTAGAGTACCCTTTTGTTTTTTGTAGAGTAGCGTATTATGATGATACGTGCCGCTAGTTGCAAGGACAGGTCAGGTATGAATCGTGTACCTCTGTTCCTTACCATATTTACTTGTATAGTACTTTGAGATTCATTTATCACTCACACCAGACTATTGTCTGACCCAATGTTTTATGATTTGTTTCTTATTATCTTTGGTACTCTTAAATGAGTAGACTAGATAACAGGTCTAGATAATGCAGTAGCTGTGCGGAGGATGAGTTGGATGGAACTATCTCGTATTATATACTTATACATATTTCTACATTTATTTCGTAGTGCAACACCATAGAGCCTTAGCAGTGACTGCTTATTTTCTTGTTATGATATGGTTGTCAAGTTTATTTCCATAGTATAAACTCTGCTACATTTATTTATAACTATGTGGTCCTGTGTTCTGATGATTTGTTCACATAGTTTTTATTGTCTCTCTTGTTATATCTATGGTATTTTATTTAATCCACATGCTGTGAGATATTTGACATGTTATATGCTATATTTTTTTCATTTTCAACCCTGGAGATGGTCCTATATTGACCAAGCATAGTTGCAGCACACTATTTGATAATATTGATGTTGGTTAGATATAGGGAAGTTGTCACATTTGGTATCAGAGTTTTGGTTATATAATTAAACTAAGTTGGTGTTATGATCCAGTAGAGATAAGGGAGGGGTTATCACCTTAGATTGGATCAAAAGTATATATGTGCACGAGAGAGTGCGTACTTGTTATATATTTTAGTTTTTAAAGCTATATAATAATATATTATATAGTATAATTCGCATGCACATGAGCACCCTAGATACAGTTTTCTTTATGATAGACTGAACATTCTTATTACAAATTAAGAATCAGTCGGCATATAAAAAATACTGTAAGAAATTCTGCTTTAGGAGTTAAGGAAGGATCAGGGTCAGGAGCTGCTAACTTGACTTTCAACTAATGTCGAATGCTATAACGGCAGCTATGTTGAGGAATGTTTGGGCTACTGCTCCCGGTGTTGCTATTGGAGGAGGTGCTCCCATGCAAGTTCCTAAGGCTAATTTTGCCAAGTTGAGCAAGGACTATTTTACTCTAAGAGGAATACCTTTCCATGGAATGGAGTCAGCCATAGAAGTGTAGGATTGGTTGGATACCTATGAATGAATTATTAGTGATATGAAAGTGAATAATGCTATGAACAGGAAGCTAGCCTCTAAACAACTTCAAAGGTGATCTATGAACTAGTGGAACGTCGTTACCATTGCTACTCCAGAAGATCAGTTTACTTAGGATCGATTCAAAGCAATGTTTAAAAAGAAGTTCATTCTAGCTACTCAAAAGTTGGTACTGTTTAGGAAGTTTGATGTTCTTAAGTAAGGAGAGTTGTAAGTTTCTAAGAATGTTGCAGAATTTGATGCCTTATTGAAGTATGGAAAGTCATTCACCGACACTCCATTGAGAAAGAATGAGAAGTTCATCATTGGTCTGGATGTTTATCTTGGAGCGAAGTTGGTAGACCACATAGATGAGCCATTTGAGAAGCCTGTTGAGAAAGCTCTTTGTTATGAGAATTTGTATCCTATGTCTAAGATACCAGCTGTTATTTCTACTGGGAAGGAAGAGCCAAAACCGCAGCAAGATGATGGAGGTAAGAAAAACTAAAATGGAAAGAGGAAGCCTTCTTAAGGGAAAAATGGCTAGAAGAAAGCTAAGTGGGAACCTACTTGCTATGAGTGCAAGGGAAATAGTCACTTGATTAAGGGTAGCAAAGTAAGCAAGAAGAAGTGCTACAATTTTCACAAGCCTGGGCATTTGAAGAAGATTGTACGAAACCGGTGAAGGATAAGCAGGTTGTGAAAGCATATGCCTTGGATGCTATTTTGACTTCATCGACTGCTCCCTCGGTAAAGGAGAAGGGAAGAGGGTCGTTATTCAAGGTATGCTTTCCATTAAAGATGTTTCCATTTGTGTTTTTTTATACTGAAGCCTCACATTCATTTATATCGAGCGTCCTAGTGGACACACTGGGATTGAGACCCAAGATAGCGGACCAACCTTTGATTGTGACAAACCCTGTTTGAGGCTTTACTAGCCTTTGCATAGTTTGTCATGGCCTAGTGTTATCAAACACGGATGCTCTCTTGTTTGCGATTAATTTGTCTTGAACTTTGTTGGATTCAGGATTATCTTAGGAATGGACTGGCTTAAGAAGTATGTAGCAATAGTAGATTGCAAGAAGCTATTAGTGACAATCAGAGATGTAACAAGGTGGACGATAATGATTGGCTTCCTACCAAAGGATGTGGTGATGCTTAGCTTTCTATATTCGCTTGAAGTTCCATATATGGGGTTGTCGTCTGTGCTTATCGCTATAGAGTATCCAGATGTATTTAAGGAAGTGGTCGGATTGTCGTTGCATAGAGAGTCCGAGTTTCAGATAGACATTGTAAAGGATGCCAGATCGATAGTTATGCCTTTGAGGCATATGGCTCCCAGAGTGCAGAAGGAATTAGAAGTGTGAATGAATGAACTATTAAGGAGAGGGTTCATTTGGAGGAGTATATCTGAGTGAGGTGTATAATTAGTATTCACAACTAAGGCTAATGACTCTCTAAGGATGTGTGTGGATTATCGTGAGTTGAATAAAATGACGAAGAAGAACAAGTATCCACTCCTACGCATTGATGACTTATTTGATCATCTCTATGGTGCAAAGGAGTTATCTTAAATAGATATAGTAATGGGATTTCACCAGTTGAGGATAGCGAAGGAGAGTGTGCATACTACTGCATTTCATGCACCATCGAGTTTTTTTGAGTGGCTGGTAATACTATTCGGGTTGACCAACGCTCTGGCATACTTTGTGAATCTCATGAATTGGGTTTTCAAAGACCAGCTGAACAAGTTTATGCTTATGTTCGTGGATAATATTCTACTCTATTCCATAACAGAAGAGGAGCAGAAGACGCACTTGAGGATTGTGCTAAAGGTGTTAAGAAAGCATAAGTAGAGAGCAAGGTTCTCTAAGTGTCACTTTTGTAGGAAAGAAGTGAGGTTCTTGGTCATATCTTTTCTGAACAGGGTATAACGGTGGATCCTACGAAGGTGGCAGCGGTTCAAAATTGGAACCAGCCCAAGAATGCTACGGATGCAAGGAGTTTCTTAGGATTGGCAAGATACTATTGGCATTTTATCAAGGACTTCTCAAATATAGCAGCACCATCGACCAATTTGACGAAGAAGAATCAGACTTACGTATGGGACACGAAGTGTGAGCATGCGTATGTGAGTCTGAAAGAGAGGTTGATGAGTGCACCGGTATTGAACATTCCAAGTAGGAATAAGTAGTTGACGGTATATGCAGATGCCTATGGTACTAGATTTAGTACAGTATTGATGTAGAAGGGAAAAGTGGTTGTCTATGCCAGTCGACAGCTAAAGCTGCATGAGAGAAATTATGCAACTCATGATTTGAAAGTGGGGGCGAATTTTTGCTTTAAAGATGTAGAGGCATTATCTTCTAGGAGAAAGGTTTGAATTATTTACGGACTACAAATCCATGAAGTAGCATTTCCTTCAAAAGATCTCAACCTTCATTAGTAAAGGTGGTTAGAGTTCTTAGCCTTCTATGATTTTAGAATTTCTTATACACTAGGAAAAGGGAATGCAGTCGCCGATTCATTGAGTAGAAGACATGCTAGTTTGCGAGTAATATTCTTGGAATGGAAGCTGGTTGAGTATATTGCATGGTATGATTTTAGGTCTCGTTGCGAGCTGGAACCAGGGATGTTGGCAAGTTTGTCGATCAGCTTACTATAATAGAAAGGATCAGTGCTAGTCAGAAGCGAGATGCTAGGTTGGTAAAAATCATAATGAAGATAGTAGAAAGAGTAGAGTCTAAGGATATGAAGCCATGAAGACTCGAGTGAGAAGGTTGGCTTCGTAAGGATAGAAGACCATTTTTCTCGAAATTAATGAATTGCGAGATGAAGTGCTATGAGAATGCCACTATTCTAAGTTGACAATACATCCTAGAGGCAATTAGATGCACCGAAATATGAAACTAACCTATTATTGGAAAGGTATAAAGAAGGATATCGGGATGTTCACCTCAAAGTGTATGAACTGCCAATTGGTAAAGGCAGAGCAGAAGAAACCTGGTGAATTTTTGCAACCGCTAGACATTCCTGAATGGAAATGGGAGCAAGTACCGATGGATTTTATTGATGGACTGTCCAGGACTGGAATAGGGTACGATAGCATTTGAGTCGTGGTTGATCGTTTGACCAAGAGTGCTAGACTTATACTTGTCAAGTCAAGTAGAAGGTCATCTAAGCTGGCTGAGTTGTATGTAAAGTCAATAGTATGATTTCATGGTGTACCAAAGAGCATTGTGAGTAACTAAGATCCGTTGTTCACCAACGGGTTTTGGAAGATCTTACAAGAGATGTTTGGGATTGAGTTGCATCTTATTGTGGATTACCACTCACAAATGAGAAAACCAAAAGAGTAAATCATATATTGAAAGATCTCTTGTGAGCATGCAGTATAGATTTTGGAGGATCATCGGATGACCATCTACGTCCGGTAGAGTTTGCATATAATAATAATTGTCAGTTAAGTATTGGTATGGCTCCTTATGGAGCATTATATGGCCGATCGTGTAACACTCCTTCATGTTGGTGGTAAGCGTGCAAGAACAGATACTTGGGCATATATGATTAGAGAAACTTCAGAAAAGATTAGGATCATTCGACAATGGATGAAAGCTACTCAGGATCGACATAACAACTAAGCAGATAAAAGATGTAGAGACTTGGAATTTTCTATTGGGGATATGGTTTTTGTGAAGGTATCTCCTTTGATGAATGTTGTTCGATTCAGTAATAAAGAGAAGTTGGCATCAAGATTTGTAGGTTCTTTTTCGATAATAGAAAGGATTGGGAAGTTAGTTTATAGGATTGACTTACTTCAGAAGGTGGCCGGCGTGCACAATGTCTTTCATGTCTCCTATTTATGGAAATTTGTGCATGACTTAGACGTGACGATTACACTGGATCAACTTGAAGATGTTTAGTATCAGAACTAGAAGTTTTGAGATCTCGTAAGCTGGTTCGTATTATTGGACACGATACGAAACAGCTTAGGAGAAAGTCAGTGAAGTTAGTAAGGGTACAGTGGAGCAGAAGTGATGACGATTGTACGTTGGAAACTAAGGAGTGCATGAGGACTACATGTGTGGAGCACTTTGAACGGTAAGATCTATCTTTGATCGTATCTACTTTCACCATTGTATATCGCATTTGATAGGTTAGTATTTTGCATGCTATGGTAGGTTTACTATTGATCGCTTGTTTGATATGGCTGATGACTATATATGGTTTTAGGCATGCAGAGTAACTATGGTTGGTTATTCTTCACTTATTTGGGGATTTTGGGGGAGAAATTTCTTAATGGGGGGAGAATGTAACAACCTGTATTTTACATATAAGAGGATCGTAAAATATTTTTATTTTATTCATATGAGGTCGTACGACTCCATAATTTTGGGATATGACTCCTGGGGACTTTTTCCATACCCTTGATTTTTCCTAAATTTCTATGTGACTATTTTGACCCTTAAAACCTTGTTTAGGATATAACTTTTGAAGAGATGACTTAGGGTCTCAAACTAGTTCCATTGCTTCAGGATGATGGTATTTCATTCCATAGAGTAGTCCTAATTGGAAAACGTACTTACGGTTATGAGGTTGTGCCTGTTTTAATTTTAAAAAACTACTAATCAGTATTAGTATGCAATTAATTAAGCCTATAAGTAGGCCCATTAGTCTAATTCGAGAATAGTGTAAACATTGGGCTACAGGAGTCAAATTAAAAAAAATCCTCTTTCCCAAATCAGCTCCAAACCCTCATTAACCCAAGGTTCATCCAAAATCAGACAAATTACTCTCTAAATCTAACTAAATTATTAGTTGGAGAGAAGATCATCAATTAGAAGATATAGATCATCATTTTGGTTGATTTGCATTGCTTTCTATTGTTGTCCATATTGGATCCAGGTGAGAATTGGTTGATTTTGGTAATTGGTGAGTGGTTTATGCCTTCTCACCATCCTATGCATTTTTATATGGTAGAATTACATGTTTTAATGTGATTTTTGGCCTTAAAACCTTTTATAACTTTAATTACATGTTATTGTTACACCTGTTCTTAGTACGAACTGCAACAAAGGACAAATAATGCATACAAAAGGATATAGAGGTAGGCTACAGTAGCCATATCCAAAATAATATATATAAAGTAAATAAGGGTGCAGAAAGCAATACCAGATGTACTACGGTAATCAAACTTCTAAAGCTCATACTTTGATGCCTACAAGAATGGGCCTGCTTTAGCACATATTGAGGGCTACCGAGATAGACCCATACAAAGCTAAAAAGCATTCTAAAGGGGTTGTATACATGGCTACGCAGAACATGCTTCAACGCAGAAACAAGTTTACATGCAAATGACAAGTGTGAAGTTCTATCTCCCTCATCAGCAGCCAAGGCATATTGATAAAGAGGGCAAACCAACTCATGAATAACCTTAGATACGTTCCAAGCATATGCTAAGTCAACTCTCAAAACAGAATGGGGGAACACCACTACATTCCTAGCAACATTGTGTTAAGCCATACAAGGGTAGAAAAGATATCAATGGAGTAATGCAGTTTGAATACCAAGTAATATTCACCAATACACTTCTACATATGCTTCAAAAAAAGCTTCAGAGCGGTCCTTTACTGTTCCTATTAAGATGTTTTGCCATTTCAAGGGAGAGGGGACCGACCCATACTGAATTGGACTTCCCACCCAGTTCTTTAGCCATCCCACTTTGAATTTCCAATATCCTACAATATCATAGTTTCCTACCAAAGACCCGCCATCGATCCAGGTACAATGAATAAGAGTCATATATAGATGAAAAGTGACAAAATTGGAAATTGGAGATTGAAGAGAAAAGATCAAAAGCGATTGCAACAACCGGTAATGCACTTTTCATGATATAAAAGAAAAAATTAGAGGACGAGGAGAGGGATCTTCTTTTTCAACTTCTTCTCCTTTCATAAATAAAAATCAGATAGTGTATGTCCGTGAAGCCATTATAACCATTTTTATACAAAAATAACCACCAATAATAGTGGAATATCTTGTGGGCATAGGATTAACAATAATTCAAACCATATAAAATTTTCTATGTCCTTTTCTTCTATCGTTCTATTGTCCAATTTCACTTTCTTGAGTGACTGCAAACCATTTCGACAAACAGTTGAAGTGTGACTACTCGGCTGTGTAAGCATTTTCTAACACAGTCGCTTTTCAAAGGTGAATTTAGCATAAAATAAATTTGTCGATTCCAATTCTGAAAGCAATTAGTCGTTGGGTTGCTCATGTTGAGTGTAGTGAACCTGAAAAACTTCATCAACATTTTTGGCGGTAGAAGGAGGGTTCGAACCTCCATTCCTCTTTCCTTATCTCCAGCAAGCTTCCAATTCCATTTTCCATTTCTCTATCACCCACAACACACTGCCCTTGCCTGTCTGCTGCATGTTTCATGCATATGGCAAGCGGCTGCAGCATTCTCAAGAATGATAATGGTGAAACCGACCATAACTACTTGCTAGACTGACTCAATCACTCTTCGACCGTGAGGAAGGGTTAACCTAGGTTGCATAGAGGATCTGGAGCATTTAAGTTTTTCATTTTCCTTAATCATTGCCTCTACCTCCTCCAGCCTTGTACATTACTGACCAGTGATCGCACAGACACTCAGAGATGTATTGATGTTGTCAGCTACTCCGACAAAGAAACAGAAGGAAGCGGGAGAACGCTACTGCAATCAGGCCGATGAGAGTATCCAAACTTCCTGTTAGAAAAATAGAAGACTCATTTTCTAGGACGTCAACGTCAATTATCTTCATGCCCGAAAGGTATGCGGAGATGACTGGGTTGTAAATGGAGTCGAAGATTCTTGAAGAGAATTACACCAGGGACACCATAACCCACCCAGAGCAGCCTTTCAAAAAATGTATATTTATCAATGTACTAAACTGGTCTTAGGAATACTAGATATCCCGGATCAATATAAAATCTTTGTATTATTCATTTGTAAAAAAAGTTACATACACCTTCATAGTTTACTGCCAATATTTGATGATTAAGCTTAATGCAAGGTCGATAGTAAAAACGACACTCTCAACACTGAGAAAGGTTGACCCTGCACACTTGAACTTGCATCAATGTGAATCCGTCTTTTCAACCGTGCCTAAACAGGATGAAAAACTACCATGATTCGGTATGAATATTTCTATGATTAACAATCGTAGAAAGACTGGTCGTAGGGATATTGGACTACCTGAACCAGTGTAAAAAAACCTTATGTTACTTTATTCGACATACCACACTGGATGTACGAATATTTGGTGGCCAGAACCAATGTAAAAAACCATGCACATGCGATACTAAGTTTTATATACACGACCTGACTTCTCAGTCAAATCTTCTATTACACTTCATAGCCTACCACCATCGTTCAGAGGTAAAATTCCATCTGTGAGCAACAATAGTAACCTCATAAAATTAGAATGGTGATACTAAAGAAAATGCGACCAAGCATACAGGTAAGGACATTACGTCCCTAAATAGGGGGTAGGTCATAAGAAATATACGACCAAGCATACGGCTAAGTAAATTACGGCTCCAAACAGGGGCTAGGTTATAACAAATATACCACCAAGCATATGGGTAAGGATATTACGCCTCCAAACTTGGGGTAGGTCATAACAAATATAGGCCAAACATACGGCTAAGGACATTATGCCCCTAAACAGAGGCAGGTCATAACAAATATATGGCAAAACATATGGTTAGGAACATTGCACCCCCAAATGGAGGGCATGTCATGTTCAGCTCACAGTCAAACCATAGCGCTATTCCCTCAAACAAAGGGGCTAGGTCACATCGTATATGTGGTCAGGCTAACACTGGATATTACACCCAGGTAAATGGGTTGAGTTTCGGCAATACATAAGAAAACACTACGACCAACAAAGGTCATGACCACAAGGCATATGCTATTTCAGGAGCTCATCCTAGACTTGGAAGTAGAGCATAATACATGGAATGGACTAGAAGGTTATCAGTCGGGTACAAATCCAATCACTGCTCAAAGCTTATTAGGTATATATCAACAAACTAGGTTGTCAATGCTTAGTTATGAATCTTACATGTCTTCCAGAAACAACGTTATCTATATATACATACACTCATGTAATTTACAATCTAGGTCATATTACAAACAAAAAATAAACAACGACTCTAGTCCAAACTTGGAAAACAAATTAGGCACAACCGCACTATGTCGTTACAATCTACTGAAATGAAATGTTGCGGGTTGAAGTATCTGCTAAACGAAAAGAAAAAAGTTAGTCTTCCAGCTCAGTAATTATGAAAAATGATCGGGAACGAGAAACCCCACTATGAGTAGCCTTGGGATAGGTAACGCGGGGATCATAGTTAGCACCAGTCCAGACATCTTTATAGCCTGAGTACATATACTAATAGTCGGATCGATTATATAAGGATAAATAAAGTCCAGGCTAGAAACTTCTAAAAATGTCGATTGCACGCTGCTGGCCAATTTATGCTATTTTTGTTTTTTACTTTCTCTTTAAAAAGCTCTTCCCAAAGTGATGCCCTATCCATCCCACCTCAAGAAACTGTGCTGGAATCTAACCGGGCCTCGCATTCTAAGTTATATATTTTGTCCACTATGGCATTTAATCGCCTCATAACCACTTTCTTAATTCTTTCAATTTTGGCCAATAGGCGCTCCTTTGACTTTTTGAAATTCCTAGAAAATGGACCATAGAATTCGTGCTCAGTGAATCTAAATGGTGAAACCCAGGTATCTGGCGTGCCTAACTCTTTCTTAAAGAAGTTCTCTAACTCTTTAATTTTGGTCTCATAATAATTCATCACATCATTCTTCTATTTAAAATTCATTTAGGTCAGCTCCAAATGGAGGCATAGAAACCACATCCGAACTTAGAGGGACGCGTGAGAATGGAGTCATTGGAGAATTTTCTTCTATGCACATGTGCAACACCATATCTCTGTGCATCTCTATAATCCTTTTCCTTAGCCTTTTGATTTCATCCTTATTTACTGCCTCATATATGCTCTCAGCAATCTTTAGTAGGCCTTCAATTCTGCTACTCTAAGCAAAGTGGAATCTAAAATCTTCTGGAGAATAGCTATCTCTGAACCCTTATCGAGAAAAGTCAATCAAAAGAAAAATCAATAAATCCACACATATCAGAATCTAATAAATGAGCAAACGAGACAACAAAGATTTATAAATTTTGTAAAGAAATATTAGAATTTCTCAACCATGTCAAACACTACAAAAAATGTTTTTCCTTATCCTAAAGTCTTTATAATAGAATAATAAAATAATCTCTTAGGGATGCTAGGAAGAGGTGGAGCCTTACTGACAATAAAAGTTTGACGAGGGTCATAACGTGCTCCCGCCCAAGGATCTATCCCCTGATCAACTATTACTTCAAAGTCTTATTTGTCTTTCAGAAAATTTTGATCCATTGTAAGGTAGAAGAAATTATGGACATCTCATGACCGTTGTAGTAATGCCTCATTCCTCTTGCTTTTAGTTTTCTCTTCCTCAAGCTTCTTAAGTAAGAAGCAACTCTATTGTAAGAAACCTACAATGAGGCCTCAAGCTCGCACACCTTTAGTACTATCCTTTTCTAGTATCACTTAGGATTTCAATTAACTGAGACTTTGTCTTCCTATTTGAGCCTAAAAAATCATCATACATCCTGTTAGCAATAATCTCGTATCCATTGTCACAAAGACGTCAAAGTCTGGAACCCATGTCAAAATGGAGCCCTAGAATCATCCTTCCATATTCTACAGCCTCTTGCTCACCAAGCAACCTGGCAATCTCTATAAACATGTCCTTCACTTGTTTCTTGTATTGTGCAATCTCTTCTCTATAAACAATGCCATAGAGTTCTTCACCCATATTTACGGTCCGCTTTATCCCTTTCTGTTCTAATGAAGTGTCCCTCGACCACGCGTGCGGTCTCCTCTTACAATCATACCAACGTTTAAGCATGCTATTGGCATTTGCAAGCTCTGCACGGTTAAGGTTCAGCTCTATTTTGAGGCTCTCTATTCCATATCCGAGTTAAGCAACTTCATCCTCAAAAGATTCCTAATGACAAACGCAGTTCGTGCCGAGCAGAGCTCGAAAAGAATTAACCTAAGTCATTATTGAAATAAAACTTAGTTACATAATCAAAACATAACAGATCAAGTTTGGCACTAAAACGTTCATTACTTATTACATCATCTCTACTTGTCTGCATGGTTGAAAGTGATATTTAACTTAACAAAGATATGAAAGGATCATTCATTCATTAAGTAACTAAACTTAATCCTAAACCACTGTAGATCAGGATTATCAGGTGGAAATGAACTACTCTCTAATGTGTATCACCATCAATCTAACATGAAATCATAAAGTGCTTTTTACCCTCAAACTACTTGATCTATTTGGGCTAATAACTCCTCAGTCCCCCTCTTATGATCCACATAATTCTTGTCTAATTCTTTTTCACATCGATCCATAGTAACGACGCTTAACTTAAGATGATCCAACGTTTTTTTTTCAAGCCTAACCTCGGTCTCTCTCAACAGTTTTGTGAACACATTCTCTTTAAAATAGTAAACAAAACAATGAGGACTATAACAAACACTATGTTTCATCACAAATATTAAAACAAACTTCAAAGCCTTAAGTGCAACAAGATACAAAAAATGTTTGGGACTATATATTAGAGGATTTGAGTTAACTTTGTTTGCATTTTGTCTTATCCCTCAAATTGCAGGTGCCTCTAATCACCATCAGCCTCTACCTTCTCATCCCTATGTGATGCCCAGAACAGTTCGGGTTAACATTTTGCTCTTCATCCTCTTCCTTATTCCACCAGTTTTGGCAATATGCAAAGATCGAATCAACCATAGACATTTTTGTAAAAAAATCAGGCTGGACTTCTATGTTAAAGTTTCCCTTGGCTGAAGTATAAAAATCATAAGTTACATCAAAAGTGACATTATTGAGTTCCTTCTTTGATTGGGTCAACTCTACCTTCACCGCCCCCATTTCTGTGTTAACCCTGGTCAACACTTCACCCTTCTTCTTCAATTCACGCTCTAATGCTATGGAAAGTATATGATCAGGACACAATAGACTATAATCCTTCAACTTTGACTCAATAAACTACTCCTTTATTTTTCTGACCTCTGTTTGCAATCTCAAAACCTGCTGCCTATGAGACCCATACAATCGCTTATTTTCCTTTAAAGAGATGGTATAGACAGAATAATGTCGAGAGAAAGAAGGAAATTTGTCAAAGTTTGAAATAAAGAAATGAAATTTAGCCCATTTTGGATTCTACGTAGGACATCCAAAAAAACCGATTCCCAAGATCGAATGTTTTTTCTAGGATTCTTTCTAACCTCAAAAAGAAACAGAAGTTCCTCACCGGTACTATTAGTACCATTGTTAGCACAAATAATGAAGGGGCCAACACAAAGGTATACAGGTGAAAGGAAAATTGAACCGGAGCAACACCATGGGTCACTAGCCATTATCGGATAGTCGGATGCATAGGAAGAAATAAACTACACTGAATATATTCAAGAGTAATAGCAGTATATCCCTCCAGCAGTATATTAATGCATTCATGAGATTTCGAAACCTTAACTGCATAGCCATGAAACCCAAATTGCCTAAGGATGCCAATGGCCTCTTCCAGGCAAGTGATTTTAGAAGGAGGAAGCATATAGGAAGACGAACAAGAAGTCGTATTAAAGTCCTAAAAGTTAATTTAAAGAAAGATCAAGAATCAAAGTGATTTTTCCAAATTTTAATCTGCCAAATAACCCTCGAATTCAGGAATTAATCCAATAAGCATTCTTCATGAGAAAAAAGGATAAAAGAAAATTTAGGGAAGATGAAGAAGGAAGATACATATCTTTGTTTGAATGATGACCGCACGATTAAAGTGATCAAAGATTTTGTGAAACGTGGATTTGGTGCAGAAATAACGAATGTAAAGATTTATAAAAATCCACCTTGAAAAGAGAAAAGCCAAAATAAACAACTGTTTGAAGGAGGTCCAATAAGAAACTAATGTGTGTGCAAGAGCATTACAAGGATAGCTGAAAAAACTTTTTCCTCATGCCGAAAAGATAAATTAGACAAAACTGATTAAACATGCAGACCGGGTGTTTAAGACACTAAGTCTTACTCAACCTACAGTCACCGTAGACTTAGAAGGCAAATGCTGCACCGTTCTTGCTATGAACTGCAATAAAGGATAAATATTGCACTCATCAAAAACAGGGGCAGGCCATGGTAGCCATATCCGAAATCAAACACATAAAGTGAACATAGGAATAAAAAGCAATACCAGATGTACTAAGGTAATCAAACTTCTAAAGCTCTCACTTTGATGCCTATAGAAACAAGTCTGCTTTAGCGCATACTGAGGTCAACCTAGACAAACCTGCATGGAGCCAAAAAGCACTCCAAAGCGGCTGTATACAGGGCTACTCAGAACATGCTTTAATGTAGAACCAAATTTACAGGCAAACAACAAGTGTAAAGTTCTATCTCCCTCATCAATAGCCAAGACATACTAATATAGAGGGCAAACCAACTCATGAATAGCCTTAGACACATTCCAAGCATATGCTAAGTCAACTCGTAAAATAGAATGAGAGAATACTACTCCATTCCGACCTAATATCTTATTAAGTCCAACCAGTGTAGCAAAGATATTAGCGGGCTAATGCGGTCTGAATACCAAGCAATATTCACCATTGCACTTCTACATATGCTTCGATAAAAGCTTCAAAGTGGTCCTCTACTGTTCCTCTTAAGACATTTTACTGTTCCGATAGAGAGGGAACCGACCCATACAGAATTGGACTTCCCACCCAATTTTTCAAGCATCCCGCTTTAGATTTCAAAGATCCCACCAATATCACGGTTTTTCACCAAAAACCCACCATAAATCTAGTCATAACGAATAAGCATTATAGATGGACGACAAGTGGCAAAATTGGAAGATGGAGATTGAAGAGAAATGACCAAAGGCGATTGCAACAACCAACAATGTACATTTCATACTATAAAAGGAAAAATTAAAGGACGAGGAGAGGGATCTTCTTTTTTAACTTCTTCTCCTCCCATAAATAAAATCAAATATTGTATGCCTACGAGGACATTATAATCATTTTTGTATCAAAAAAACTAGTATATAGTGGAATATCTTGTGGAAGTACAATTAACAATAATTTGAAACACATAAAATTCTCCATTCCCTTTACTTTTACTATTTTATTATCCAATTTCATTTTCTTATGCGATTGCAAACCATTTTTACATTTCAACAAGCAATTTAATTCTGACTACTTGACCGAGTAAGCATTCAGCAACACAATCGCTTCTCGAAACTGAATTTAGCGTAGATTAAATTCACTAATTCCAATATGTGGAAGCAATTAGTCACTGGGTTGTTGCATGAACCTGTTGAATGTGGCGAAGCCAAAAAATTTCACCAGCAGTTATCATATGCTTGTGACCTAAATTTGTGAATCTTCGAAATGGTGTTATAAAATGAGTTAGTAATTCTTCTTAATCATGTTCATATGTGCATGTAATATTTGATTTAGAGTAGAATTGGCTTGTTTATCACTCTTGTGTAATGCTTGTATGAATATATATATATATATATATATATATATATATATATGCATGTTATTCAATGCTTGCATGTTGTACTTTGATGTTTTTTGCTAGCATTTTGGATGCTTATAAAGATAGGTTGGAGAATTTGGTAAATTGGAGGTAAATTTGGTCGGAATCGGACAAAACTTAAAGGGAAGGCTTTGGAGCATGAGAGGAGTTTGCAAAATAAGTCATGCCTCAAAATTGCTTGAGGGTTCAACTAGAGGCCAAGTTGAAAGGTCGAGGCGAGTTATCTTAGTTGGCCAGATAGGTCGACGGATGGCATGGATCTCTAGAGCTTGGCTATGGAAGGTGGCCATAAAAAGGTGCAGAAGGTTGGCTAAATGTTATGTATTATGCCGAGTTATTTCTAGAACTTGGAGTTGAATGCTTTTGATTGAAAGCCGATTTGTTTTGATGAATAGGTCAGGTCTAAAGCACTTGAGAAGAAAGTACTAGAGGCAAAGTGATTTAGTTTGCTAAAATTGGATAAGTAAATGAATCGACGTCGAGTCATTTTGACTCAGTACCTAGTTATTTTGGTGAGAGCTACGGGGTTAGCTTTTACAAGGAGGAAGTCGAGGACTCTGTAGAATATGTTGGGTGTGTTGGATCATTCGCTTGAGGATTGGGTGGCAATGTAATAACGTGATAAAAGCTTGGTATCTTCGGTTGGTGACTCATGAAGGGAGTAGGTACCGAAGATAGCAGCTCGATAAAGGAGGGAGCCGTGGAATGGGAAATGTGTAAGGGTTCCTGGATAGTGGATCGAGCAGAAAGAAGGGCTTAGATGTATGTGCTAAGGAATTATTGATACTCGGAAAGAAAGGAGTACACTAAAAACAGGTATTTCCCTTAGTCCCTAGCTAGTAAGGAGGCCATATGAGTTATCATATATTCAGGGCACATAGAGTGATAGTGGGTATTGCTTGATGGATATCATGGTTGCTTTAGTTGCTTTCTAGGCTATCACTTGGAGAAGTCATTGGGAGTAGTTTGAAGATAGGAATATCTGGAGAGCTGATATCCTTATTTTGGGTAGATTACCCTTATGTTATTTGTAAAGTAGCATATTATGATGTTATGTTCTAATTCTTTAGTTGCAGGGACGAGTCAGGTATGATTCGTCTACCTCTACTCCTTACTATATTTACCTGCATTGTAATTTAAATCCATTTACCGCTTGCCCTAGACTTTTGTATGATCCAAGGTTTTGTATTTTATTTCTTATTATCTTGAGTACTCTTAGATGAGTAGACTAGATAATAGGTTAAGGTGACGCCGTAGCTATGCAGAGGACGAGTTAGATGGAGCTATCTTGTATTATATACTTATATGGATTTCTACGGTTATTTCACTGTGTAGCGCTAGGGAGCCTTAGCAGCGAGTTGTCGAGTTTATTTCCATTGTATAAACTCTACCACATTTGTATATAGCTCTATGGATATGTGTACTAATAATTGTTTACATAGTTATTACCATCTCTCCTCTTATATCTTGATATTATATTTTATCCATGCATTGTGAGATATTTGACAGGTTATATGTTGCATTTGTTTCATTTTTAACCCTGGTGATTGTCCTATATTTACCGGGCACGATTAAGTGCACTATTTTGATATTATTGGTTTTGTGGTATAGGACGGTCATCACAACGATGGAGATTTGCAAGGCCTTTCATACAATGCTTCAAATGGTGTCATTCTGTTACCCCTGATAACTATTGTTGTATGAAAACTCAACAAGTGGCACGTACTCTTCCTACAAAACCCCAAAATATAAAATGCGTCTCAAATCAAGTCTTCCAACACTTGGTTTCCCCTTTTTGTTTGCCCATCAGTCTACGGATGGTAAGCGATACTCAAACTAAGCTTGGTCCCTAATGCTTCATGTAAACCCTTTCAGAACTGGCTTGTGAATATTGGATCTCCTTCACTCACAATTTCACAAGGAACACCATGCAACCTGATGATCTCCTTAATATATAACTTAGCCAATTAGAAGTTGTCCTTGTAATCTTAACATGTACGAAGTGCACGCTCTTGGTCAATCGATCTATAATAACCCACACACTTTCCTTACCCCTCCTCGACCTAGGAAATCCATAATGAAGTGCATGGAAATCTGCTCCTATTTCTACTTTGAGATCTTAAGTGGCCGAAGCAATCCAACCGTCTCCATGGAAATCCACGACGAATCTCTCTTCATGCTCTTCCACCAGAACGTCCTCTTTATGTCTTAATACATCTTAGTAACTCCTGGATGTATCGTTAACCATGAGTGATGACTCTTAGTAACTTCTTGCCTAATACTATCAACATTCAGGACATGTAACCTACCGTTCATTCTCAAAATGCAATGGCTATCCACCTCAAATACCGATCATCTCTTCTATGCCTCATTCTCGCTTACATTCTTCGCTATCCTAGTAAAACGAAGATCTCTAAGCTAATTCCCTTCGACACGGCTGATCAAAATCGGACTTACCTCAGCATTTTCCATAATCGCATACCTCCTACTAAGCGCATCAACTACGACATTCACTTTTTACTCGTATGCAAAACATTCAGATCATAGGCCGTTAACAACTCCAACCACTTTTGCTGCCTCATGTTTAGGTCCTTTTATGTAAAAGTTACTTCAACGATTTATGTCCCATGTATAACTTGAACCTTTCACCTATCAAATGATGCCTCAACATCTTTAACAGAAATACGATCGCTAACAACTCTAAGTCATGAGCCACATACCTTGCTTCATCGGTTTGAGCTGTCGACTTGCATAAGAGATAACCCTCTCATGTTGCTTTAACGCAGCACCTAAACCTATTCCACACGCATCAGTGTAAATAGTCAAACCCTTACTTCAATTTGGCACAATAAGAATAGGAGCACAAGTCAACTTTTCCTTTAACTCTAAGAATGCTTGCTCACATTTATCCATCTATTCAAATTTGACATCTTTCTTTGTTAAATTCGTTAAATGAAATGAAATCTTTAAGAAATCATGTATGAATCTCCTATAATAACCTGCTAGACCCAAAAGGCTTCTAAGATCAATTATGGTTTCTAGCCTCTTCCATACTGAACGACCACAATCATAGCGGGATCAATGGAAATACCCTCCGTCGAAACAACATGACCTAAGAATCTAACTTACGAACGCCAAAAATGAGACTTCGAGAACTTAGCTTTCAACACATGCTCTCTTAGCATTTCTAATATAATCCTTATGCAAATGTTCCTCCTCGGTCTTGGAATAAACCAAAAAATCATCGATAAATACAAGGATAAACTTATTCAACACTTCTCAGAAAACCCGATTCATTAGGTCCACGAAATATGCTAAAGAATTAGTTAGGCCGAATGGCATAACTAACCAATCATAAAATTGGTCGGATCTAGAAACGGATAAGGGTATACACTTCTCTGCCACCCTCAACTGATGGAACCCTGTAGCAAGATCAAGTTGTGAAAATACTCGAGCTCTACGAAGCTGATCAAACAAGTCATCTATCCTAGGAAATGGATACTTGTTCTAACAGTTTGCATATTGAGCTCACGATAATCAACACACAATCTTAGGGAACTGTCTGCCTTCCTACCATAACTCGAACGGCTTGGTGATCAAAGTCTTCTACAACAAATCAATAACCTGATTTGATAGTTCCAACCCTCTACTTCGGGGCAAGTCTACGAACATGCAACTCAATAGGTTTTGCATCTTTAACCAAATCAATGCGAAATTCTATCTCACGATGAGGTGGTAACTCGACACTTCTTCAAAGACATCCTTAAACTCCTGAACAACCATAACCGAACCCAACTCCTCTTCCTCCACATATAGAGAATAAAGAAAACTAGTAATATGTAACAACCTGTACTTTTTACTATTGTAAGTTATTAAATTTAATGAAATTATTGGTGAATACGGGTAAAAATATAATGATTTGTTAATATTAATTTATTGGATAATTTAAATTGTTTGAATTTAATATTGGGAATTATTTGGATAATTAATTTTTGGATTTAATGTGATTAAAAATGGTATCAGAAATTGATTAAAATTTATATAAATATGAATAAAGATTGTTAATATTTAAAATTAGATTCAAATGTGAATAATTTAAAACTTGAAATTTTAAATTTTAAATTTAACGAGTTAAAACAGCCATTTTGGCCACTGTCTTGGATTTCGACGAAACGAGTTTCGTCGGATCCATAATAGTGAACTATTATTTGATTCCAAGTTTTATAGCGATCAGACTCGCTGTTTAAACATACGAGCATGAAACGTGTTGAAATTTAATTTCGAATTTAAATTCAGAATTTAAATAAAATATTCAATTTGAAAAGCTATCTTCTGCATACTGTGACGCCCCACCTCTATACCCATGCTAGACAAGGACACTACGGTGTAATGCCGTCAACCAGCGCGGAGAATAAGGCTGTTGAGGAGCGACCGTCCGTGTAATTGCTTTGTGCGAGCAACGATATGTCAGATAGTTCAACATGCATTTGGTTTAAGGAGGAAATCCAACATACCGATACAACTCAAAGCTACTACACAGTGGCTATATATATTCTTCGAAAACAAATATAGAAATAAACATAACGCAAATCAGTCACAGACATTCATATCATAAAGGCGGAAATAGATATGAATATATAACACATGAAATTGTACATCAGAGTAGTGGTCAAACAAGATCCACAATGTCATAAAAGAATAGCTATAAGTGCTAGACAAAAGAATATGGATACATCTATGAGTCTATATCTCAAATGTATACAACAAAAACTACTAATCTAAGTAGTTAGCCAAAAGTCAGGGTGATAATCCCAGATGTGAAGTCAAGCAGAAGCACCTGTAACATCTCGGTCTGACCCGAGTATTATTTAATAAGAAAATAATAAACAGATCAGTCTAGCTATAAATATCAGATAAAATGATATAAAATAAGAGATATGACATATACATATGATAACCATAAAGCCATACTGTGATAAGTATGCAATTGAAAATCAACTAGGGATTAATCAATATCACAAGAATCTTCTCAAAGATCAAAAGGAATGTCATACTCTTTATTTATATTCACCAAACCATAAATATGGACAATAATATCAATGCCAATCACAAAAGTTAATGACACACAAATTCACCAATGCACAAATATTGATAAAACTTATCAATGTAAATCACGAAAATTGGTGAAAACACAAATTCCATAAATCATCAATGGAAATCCAGAAATCACAAAAAAAAGGGGAGGCCTATCACAAAACGGAAGCATGAAAACTCACCAACACGTGTATCACAAAATGGAAAGCTATTCCATGGTTGCTAACCATTAATTTTGAGCCGAAGCTCCACAAAATGGCCCGAAGACCATGGGTCGCTACCCCACCAAATTGAGCCGAAGCTCCATAAAAAAGGGGTTTAGTCTCCCTCGTAGACAAAGAGACATCGCACATTTGCTAGTCTAAATCACAAAAATGATCATTAACGATCATCAAGAAGTGACAATTACAGTAAGCTAGTAAATATATAAGCTTAGCCTCATGTCCCATAACCACTAGCTTAACTTAAATATTTACGAACAAATTGTAGATCTCCACTCGAAAATTGTCACAAGAGATTCAATCGAACAAGTCCAAGAATTAACCGGCGAAGTAAATGCAAGTGTTTCATACCATTTGTTTTACTAAGCCGTTTAATTAGATTTCTCGTACGAGTGAGATAAAGTGACAAATCACAAAAATGATTATAGAAACAATAAATCACAAAAATTCACATTCGAAGGCGTGAATAAAAAATCCAAAGAATTCGATTCCAAATCCATCGAAGTGGAAATACCCTTGCGACTTAACAGCCACTACTTACGACTTAACATAAGTCAACACAAGAATTCAGCGGCTCAAGAAATAGCACACGGCCTAATAGAGCAACTTAACATGGCGTGACCTATGGCATGGCGTGACCTATAGCATGGCGTGACCTAAAGCAGGGCGAGCGACCTATACGGTTGCGACCAAAGTGCAAGCGATTTAAGTGGGGAATGGCCTAAGTATGGCGCGACCTATGTTGTGAAGAAAGCCGGGCGACTAAAGAGACCAATGGCGGTACCTAAGAGAGCAAGCAACCTAACATGGTTGCGAGATAGCAGGTGCGACTTAGCATGGTTGAGCGACCTATGGGGTGGAATGACCTAATGGCCGAGCGCGCGACCAACCAGAGCAAGCAGGCCGAGCGACCTAAGAGAGTTACGACCTAAGGCAGGCCGACTCAACAGGAAAGCAAGCGACCTATGGACGAGACCTAAGGGGTAAAAGGCCGTGCGAATTAATGGGCATGCGACCTAACGACCTAAGGGGTACAGAAGGCCGTGCGACTTAATAAGGACGACCTAGCATGGCGCGACCCATAGGTTGCTGATATAACATGGCCGAGCAACAACCTAAGCATGGCGCGACCTAAAGGGGTGCGACCTAAATGCAGGCCGACCTAACTGCAGGCCGAGAATCCTATGTGCAGGCATAACGACCTAGGCAACAAAAATGCCAAAAACTATCTCAATTTGCAACCGATCGAGCACGAACGCTAGGAGATTACGCCTATCGTCTACCCGGTCCTATTGGCTCCTTGATGCATCACCAAAAACGTGTTCAAACATCAAAGATTGGATTTTTAATGATTTGAACCCAAAACAATAAAAATTGGGATTTTCCCTAATTCAATCCAAACCAAGAGCAAATACATATGAATAGGTGTTAGGAATTCATACCCAACAATCAAAGATAGCTATAGACAAGAATGTAAGATAAAAATCTCACCTTTACACAAAATCAATGAAGAAGAAGCTTGAAAGCAAAGGAAGAATCAATGGCTTCTCTTTGAATTTGGAGTTGGATGTTGGATTTGCAAATGAAATTCAGCTTGGAGTTTTAATTTTCCATTCCTTCCTCCATTTTTGATGAAGCTTGAGTGTTAGGAAATGAAAGTAAAGTTATGAAGCGAAGGGGGGTTGAGCTAGAGTTAATAGTTTAGGATAATGGGCTAAACCAAACCCAAAGCCCAAAGTGAAAAAGTGGCAAAATTCCACTAACTCCAAACATATCAAAGTTTATAATCAAAAAGATCGCAAACGGCGTTTTGGACCCAATGGAAGTGATTCCGAGTCCTAATTCGACCGTATGCAAAAAAAGTAACTTTTCGGACTAAAATCCGACTAATGATTAAAATAAAATAATTAAATATTCAATCGTAAAATATGCAGGTTGTTACAGATTCCCCTGCTTAAAGAAATTGCGTCCTCGCAATATTTAAGAAGAAAATATAAGGTAACAACCATGCAAGCATATCAACACAGAAGAAATTTGAAATAAGAAATTCACCTCAAAGAGCACGGGAAAGTACGTCCGGATGTGTTCGCTCTATGAACTCTCTAGATTCCCAAGAGCAATCCTTAGGATTTGAGGACCATTGAACTTTAACAAGAGGAACATCTTTATTTCGATGGCGCTTGACCTCCGAAGCAATAATATGAATAGGATGTTGCTCAAAAGTTAAATTAGGCGAAACTTCAATTTCTTCCACAACACTGGGTTCAAGAATAGAATCGGAATCTCGAAGGCATTTCCGAAATTGAGAAACATGAAACACGTCATGAATAGTAGAAAACTAATCTGGTACTAAAAGGCGATAAGCCACGGAACCAATACGTTCGGTGATAGGAAATGTTCCAATATATCGAGGCGCTAACTTTCCTGATCGACTGAAACGTACAACACCCTTCATAGGTGAAACACGGATAAACATAAGATCTTCCACAGAAAATTCTAATTTCTTCTCCGGTTATCAGCATAGGATTTTTTTCTACTCTGGGTTTTTTTCATCCTATGAAGAATAAGATCAATCTTTTCTGTGGAATCACGAATAAAATCTGGGCCTAAAACTAACTTCTCACCGGCCTCAAGCCAACAAGAAGGAGATCGACATGGCCTTCCATAGAGTGCCTCGAAAGGTGCCATACCAATACTAGATTGGAAGCTATTATTATAGAAAAACTCAACAAGAGAAATATGATCTTCCCAACTTCCACCAAAATCAAGAACACATGCACGAAGAAGATCTTCAAGAGTTTGATTCATACGCTCAGTTTGTCCATCGAACTGGGGATGATAAGCGGTGCTAAAATTAAGCTTCGTTTCCAAAGCTTTTTGAAGACTCTTCCAAAATCCACTAGTAAACAATGGATCACAATCATTAACAATAGAAGTAGAAACTCCATGCAATTTAACAATTTCTTTGATAAAGAGTTTGGCCAAAAGGGGCACGGTTCGATTGGACCGAACGGGAATAAAATGGGCAGATTTAGTAAGTCTACCGACTGTCACCTATAAGCTATCATGACCCGAACGAGAACGGGGAAGGCAGTCTATAAAATCCTTGGAAATTTGGTCCCACTTCCAAATTGGAATTTCTAAAGGTTGCAATAACCCACCGGGCCTTTGATGTTCGGCCTTAATGAGTTGGCAAGTCATGCAACACTTAACAAAGTTAGCAATATCATATTTCATTCCCTCCTAATAATAAAGTCGCTTCATGTCCGCGTACATTTTACTACTACCGGGATGAATGGTAAATTTAGAACGATGAGAATCTTCTAAAATATCTTTACGAAGATTACTAATATTTGGCATGATAAATCTACCAGATTTTCGAATATCGCCACGAGAATCAATATCAAAGTCTTTCAAACCCTCCATATCAATTTTATCCCTAAAATTTTGGCCAAGAAGAGCCAATTCGGGATCTAGCTTTTGAGCTTCAAGAATGCAGTGTAAAAGAGAAGGATGAGCCTCAAGGCTACATAAAACAAGAGATGAACATAAATTGAAAACACGATCTCGAATCTCACAAGTGGATAGAATTCCGAGATCATTCCATTCGGATATCATCATAGAAACAACGTCTTGTTGCTTACGAATAAGTGCGTCCGCAACACGATTTCCCTTTCCAGGGGTATAAAGAATATCAAGATCATAAGCTGCAAGAAATTCGAGCCAACGTTGTTGACGCTAATTTAGTTCCTTTTTGAGAAAATAGATACTTCAAAGATTTATGATCAGTGTAAAGAATAAAATTTTCTCCCAAAAGATAATGACGCCAAATACGAAGGGAGAAAAGAATAGCCACGAGTTCTAAATCATGAGTGGCATATCTAGTCTCGGCTGGCTTCAATTGCCTGGAAGCATAAGCAATAACACGTTCTCTTTGCATAAGAACGACATCCAAACCAACGCGACTAGCATCGGTATAAACAATAAAATCTTGGTTTCCCTCGGGAATCACAAGAATAGGAGCATCGGAAAGGAGTTCTTTTAATTTCTGAAAAGAAGCTTCACATTTGTCCGACCAAATGTATTTAACTCCCTTCTTTGTCAAATTAGTAAGAGGCACGGAAATTTTTGAAAAGACCTTTATGAAACGGCGGTAATAACCTGCCAATCCAAGAAAACTATGGATCTCCGTCACACTCTCTGGTCTCTTCCAATTTTGAATCGCTTCAATCTTTGAAGGATCCACGGAAATTCCGGATTCGGAAATAATATGACCGAGAAACTTCACCCGAGATTGCCATAAGTGGCATTTAGAAAATTTTGCTTTCAATTGATTGCTCCTAAGAGTTTCCAACACAATCCGAAGATGCTTTTCATGCTCCTCCTCGGTTTCTGAATACACAAGAATATCATCAATAAAGATGAGGACAAACCGATGGAGGAAGTCTTTGAAAACTCTATTCATAAGGTCAATGAAATAAGCCGGAGCATTCGTTAAACCAAATGGCATAACAAGCCATTCATAAGATCCATAACGAGTACAGAACGATGTCAAAGGAATATTATGCTCTGCAATACGAAGCTGATGAAAACCGGTAGCTAAGTCTAATTGTGAAAAGACTCTAGCACCACTAAGTTGATCGAATAGATCATCAATCCGAGGTAAAGGATATTTATTTTTGATAGTAAGATCATTAAGCTTGCGGTAGTCAACGCAAAGCCTAAGTGTACCATCGGATTTCTTCACAAAAATAGCCGAAGCTCCCCAAGACGAGGAACTAGAGCGAATAAATTGCTTCATCTCCATTCGGATAATTGTTTGCGCATCTCCTCATTTTCTTTATTGGACATACGATAAGGAGGATGAGTAATAGGTTGAGCTCCAGGGATGAGATTAATTCTGAACTCAATTGCTCGCTTAGGTGGTAATCCTAAAACGGGCTCAAATATGTCGGAAAATTCACGAACAACGTGAATAAGAGAAATAATATCCTCCTCATCATCATTATCGTCATCATGAGGATTTAAAGAATATAAAGATGCAACCAAGCTGGAATCTGAATCTTTAAGATCAATAGAAATCTGCTTAACAGTTTGAGGATGTCGAAGATGAATAGTCCGCTCAGGACATATGATTTGTGCTTTATAGCTGTTAAGCCAATCCATTCCCAAAATCATTCCAAAGCCTAAGTAGCGCATAACATGCAAATCGGCTCGGAAAGAAAAATTACACAAAATAATCTCGACATCTTTAAACAATAAACTGATTGTCGTGGATTCACCAACCGGATTCGCAATTCTCAAAGAAGTCATTAAACACAAAACATCTAAAGAAAAAGTATCAACAAGTTCTTTTGAAATAAAAGAATGGGACGCACCCGTATCGAAAAGAAATCGAATAGGATGATCACGAAATAAAATAATGCCATCAAGGATAAAATGGGAAATACCTTTACCATGAGATGTGTTGCCAGGGGCTTGAGCAACATTAAGCTTTCCCTCCTTCCTATTTTGAAGTTTGGGACAAGAAGATAAATAATGATCCGGGCTTTTGCAATAGCGACAAGCACGAGGCTTTGAACACTTGTTCGCATAATGGTCCTTAGAACCACAGTTGTAGCATTGCCCACCACTTGAGCTAGAAGTCTTGGTTGTCGGAGGGGCTTGCCTCCCTTTCTTATTGTTGGGATAAGGACCTCTGAACTTATTAGGCCTTTTCTTGTTGTTGAAGTTCGGTTTGGCACCCATAACTTCAACATCACTTTCTTTATCTGCCTCTTCAAGTTGAAGAGCTATATCAACGAGTTGATCAAAAGAAACTTCTAGCTTTAGAAGTAATGGCTTCTTGAGATTTTTATTCAAGCCATAGACAAATCTTTGGTTTTCTTCAATGGGGTGCTTATGTACTCGACCCCATATTTAGAAAGTGACTCGAAGGATGCGACATAATCTGCCATGGAGGATTCACCTTGAACAAGGTCAATGAAACAACGAGCCAAGGTTACTTTTTTAGCTTCTGGCACAAACTTTAATTCGAATCGTTCCCAGAATTTCTCCCAAGTAAGATCGGCTTCATTCATTTCAGAAATCAGAAGCTCATACCAATCTAATGCTCTTTCTTGGAGCATACTAGAGGCCACCTGAACATGGTGAAGATCAAAAAGATTCATGTGAGAAAAGATTCGATCGCACGTTCTCAGCCGAGCCTGGACTTCAATAATAGTTTCAGAACTTTTGAATGGCTTCCCACCCAAATTGGTATAATCGTTGCACAAACGTGCAAATCCAGACTAAGGGTGAGTAGACTCCGGATTAGATCCGGCTGCTTGAGCATTCCTTACTAGATCAAGAAGCTGCTGGGCAGACATAAATACTCCATCTTGGGGAGTAGCACGAGATTGACCAGCGCTAGGACGGCCAGGTCTAACCATTTCTCTTCCTGTTGAAAGAAAGAAAGAAGAAGGATAAGGTTATTCACTAAATGAATATCAAGCAATCTTGATAGATAAACAAGGAATCATAAAGAAAATAGGATGAATCGGTATGAAGACTCGAATTAAATCCTAAAGCACGACTCCTAAGATGGACTTAGGACGATGATCCTTGCTAGATTATCCTACATTGTTCCAAAGTTTAGCTCTGATACCAAGCTGTGACGCCCCACCTCTATGCCCACGCTAGCCAAGGACACTACGGTGTAATGCCGTCAACCAGCGCGGAGAATAAGGCTGTTGAGGAGCGACCGTCCGTGTAATTGCTTTGTGCGAGCAACGATATGTCAGATACTTCAACATGCATTTGGTTTAAGGAGGAAATCCGACATACCGATACAACTCAAATCTACTGCACAGTGGCTATATATATTCTTCAGAAACAAATATAGAAATAAACATAACGCAAATCAGTCACATACATCCATATCACAAAGGCGGAAATAGATATGAATATATAACAAATGAAAGTGTACATTAGAGTAGTGGTCAAACAAGATCCACAATGTCACAAAAGAATAGCTACAAGTGCTAGACAAAAGAATATGGATACATCTATGAGTCTATATCTCAAATGTATACAACAAAAACTACTAATCTAAGTAGTTAGCCAAAAGTCAGGGTGATAATCCCAGATGTGAAGTCAAGCAGAAGCACCTGTAACATCTCGGTCTGACCCGAGTATTATTTAATAAGAAAATAATAAACGGATCAATCTAGCTATAAATATCAGATAAAATGATATAGAATAAGAGATATGACATATACATATGATAACCATAAAGCCATACTGTGATAAGTATGCAATTGAAATCAACTAGGGATTAATCAATATCACAAGTCTCAAAGATCAAAAGGAATGTCATACTCTTTATTATATTCACCAAACCATAAATATGGACAATAATATCAATGCCAATCACAAAAGTTAATGACACACAAATTTACCAATGCACAAATATTGATAGAACTTATCAATGTAAATCACGAAAATTGGTGAAAACTTAAATTCTAGAAATCATCAATGGAAATCTAGAAATCACAAAAAAAGGAGGAGGCCTATCACAAAACGGGAGCATGAAAACTCACCAACACGTGTATCATAAATGGAATGCTATCCCTAGTTGCTAACCATTAATTTTGAGCCGAAGCTCCACAAAACGGCCCGAAGACCATGGATCGATACCCCACCAAATTGAGCCGAAGCTTCACAGAAACGGGGTTTAGTCTCCCTCGTAGACAAAGAGACATCGCATATTTGCTAGTCTAAATCACAAAAATGATCATTAAAGATCATTAAGAAGTGACAATTACAGTAAGCTAGTAAATATATAAGCTTAGCCTCATGTCCCATAACCACTAGCTTAACTTAAATATTTACGAACAAATTGTAGATCTCGACTCGAAATTGTCACAAGAGATTCAATCGAACAAGTCCAAGAATTAACCGGCGAAGTAAATGCAAGCGTTTCATAGCATTTGTTTTACTAAGCCGTTTAATTAGATTTCTCGTACGAGTGAGATAAAGTGACAAATCACAAAAATGATTGTAGAAACAATAAATCACAAAAATTCACATTCGAAGCCGTGAATAAAAAATAAAAAGAATTCGATTCCAAATCCATCAAAGTGGAAATACCCTGCGACAACCACGACTTACGACTTAACATAAGTCAACACAAGAAATCAGCGGCTCAAGAAATAGCACACGGCCCAACAGAGCAACTTAACATGGCGCGACCTATGGCATGGCGCGACCTATGGCATGGTGCGACCTATGGCATGGCGCGACCTATGGCATGGCGCGACCTAAAGCAGGGCGAGCGACCTATACGGTTGCGACCAAAGTGCAAGCGATTTAAGTGAGGAATGGCCTAAGTATGGCGCGACCTAACATGGCGCGACCTATGTTGTGAAGAAGGCCAAGCGACTTAAGAGACCAATGGCGCGACCTAAGAGAGCAAGCGACCTAACATGGTTGCGAGATAGCAGGTGCGACTTAACATGGTTGAGCAACTTATGGGGCGGAACGACCTAATGGCTGAGCGCGCGACCTAACAGAGCAAGCAGGTCGAGCGACCTAACAGAGTTACGACCTAAGGCAGGCCGACTCAACAGCAGGGCAAGCGACCTATGGACGAGACCTAAGGGGTAAAAGGCCATGCGACTTAATGGGCGTGCGACTTAATGAGCGTGCGACCTAACGACCTAAGGGGTACAGATGGCCATGCGAAGAAGGCCGTGCGACTTAATAGGGACGACTTAGCATGGCGCGACCCATAGGTTGCGTGATATAACATGGCCGAGCAACGACCTAATCATGGCGTGACCTAAAGGGGTGCGACCTAAATGCAGGCCGACCTAACTGCAGGCCGAGAATCCTATGTGCAGGCCGAACGACCTAAGCAACAAAAATGCCAAAAACTCTCGCAATTTGCAATCGATCGAGCACGAACGCTAGGGGATTATGCCTATCAGCTACCCGGTCCTATTGGCTCCTCGATGCATCCCCAAAAACGTGTTCAAACATAAAAGATTGGATTTTTAAAGATTTGAACCCAAAACAATAAAAATTGGGATTTTCACCAATTCAATCCAAACCAAGAGCAAATTCATATGAATAGGTGTTAGGAATTCATACCCAACAATCAAACATAATTATAGACAAAGATGTGAGATAAAAATCTCACCTTTACACAAAATCAATGAAGAAGAAGCTTGAAAGCAAAGGAAGAATCAATGGCTTCTCTTTGAATTTGGAGTTAGATGTTGGATTTGCAAATGAACTTGAGCTTGGAGTTTTAATTTCCCATTCCTTCCTCCATTTTTGATGAAGCTTGAGTGTTAGGAAATGAAACTAAAGTTATGAAGGGAAGGGGGGTTGAGTTAGAGTTAATAGTTTAGGCTAATGAGCTAAACCAAACCCAAAGCCCAAAGTGAAAAAGTGGCAAAATTCCACTAACTCCAAACATATCAAAGTTTATACTCAAAAAAATCGCAAACGGCGTTTTTGACCCAATGAAAGTGATTCCGAGTCCTAATTCGTCCGTATGCAAAAAAGTAACTTTTCGGACTAAAATCCGACTAACGATTAAAATAAAATATTTAAATATTCAATCGTAAAATATACGGGTTATTACACATACGATCGAACTAGACTTCGAGACTAGTTTCATTGCGTTCAGAATGGGGGTAAAACATTATAAACGTCAGGCGGCATGAGTCATTTAGAGCTCGAAATTTTGTGGCTATTGGGTTAATACTTTATAATATAAAATTTTGTTATTCATTCTAGACTCGCTCAAAAAAAACGACGAGATCTTGTCTTCCCTGCGTATCACACTTTTTTACCTTTTATTGCTAATCTAATATTAAAAAAAAAGACGAAAAAGAGATCGTGTTCTAAACAAAAAAAAGAAAAACTGCAACCGATCAAAAAAAATAAAATCAGACCGACTCCTAAAAAATAAAAATATAAAAGCGATGCAAATGGCGACCTGCTTTCATCGGAGTGCTCGAGTGCGCTCGACAATAGGAGGGAGGTAGCGTATGAAGGTGTCGGTGATGGAAAGACGACCGGGGAAGGAAGGCTCGGCGTTAGATCAAGGGTAGGGTTTCAGCGCAGCTAAGAAAAATCGAGTTGGCTAGGGTTTCATGTGCTCCCGTACTACGCGTTGATGGTGGTCCAAGTCGAGGCGACTGCGGCTTGAGGCAGTGAGGATGAGGCACCGATGGTGGTTCGAATGCGTGGCTAAGGCAGTGTAAAAATAAAACGATGAAGTCGAGATCACGTTTCTTGGAGGAAGCAGAGATGGACTCTGCTGCATGAACGAGAGAAGAGGTATCGATTTGTTTTGGTTTTAATTATTTATTATGATAATTTGACTTTTAAATTATCCTTATAGTTATTAAATCATTACTCTTTTAAACGAGGTCCATTTTTCATGAAACGAATTGCTGAAAATCCGTATCGATGTCGTCTACGATATGGGACTAAGCTGGAATCTGTTTGAAGCTGAAATAATTTCAGTTTCAAATAAAAAGGTGAGTGTTTATTAGCTCACAAGCCCTAAAATATTTTTTTAATACGGTCGAATTATATCGTGAAGTGAATTGATTTATTTGATTGTTGCTGGATAAATATAATTGATATTTAAATTGATATCTGAATTTATTGATAGGATTTAAATTGATAGCTTAATTAAATTAGATTTTACTGCCAGTAAAATACCAATTTTGATAATTATGAAATTGTCGGGAATTTTATTGACTGCTTGGATGATTAATTGTGGTGGATGCTATTGGTTGATATTTGGATGTTTATTTATTATGATATATCATTTTATCAACCTGCATATTATTTACAGTATACAACACTATAAACAGAATCATTTTGAATAAATTAAGAAATATGTTGAAATGATATATACCTATGGCATCTGAATGATATATAAATCTATCCTTGATATTAAATTAAAATAATTATCCGCTTGGCCATAGGTTAGAAAATTATATACGGACACCGAGTTGGTTAAATTAAATGATTTTAAAAGTTGATTGGAATGATTTTAATGAATTGATTTTAAGAATGAAATCCAATTTATGGAAATTGAATTATTTTGAATTGAAGCTCAAAATGCTGGAATTTAACTTGGTAAACGAAATTGTTTAATTAATCGAAGTTTAGATTTTAAGTTAAAATTTAAATAAGGCGTTAATTTTTTGGAAGTTGATGGGATTTAAAAGATTGGTCTTTTATTTGAACTTTGAATATTTCTAAGGAAAATTGATATGAGATAATATTTCAAATTTGAGTTTGGAATTGAAAATTTGGATTTAAAATTGGTATTGAAAGTAAATTTGATTTAACTGTTTAAATCGATATTTTGAAATCGAATGTGGAATTGGAACTGAAATTGGAAATTAATTTGAAATTGGAATTTAAATTAATTTGGAATTGGAAATTAATTTGAAATTGAGATTTAAATTAATTTGGAAATGGAAGTTGAAATTCAAAGAAATTTGTGAATTGAAATCGAAATTTATTCGAGTTGGAATCGGGATTGAATTGATTAAATCAAAATGGAATTTGCAATTGATTTGGGTAGGAAATAGGGAGGTTGACCGGTTTGACTTTGGAATTATTTTAAAATGAATATTTTGGTATAAATGATTTAAAATCTATATTCATTAAATATTTCAATTATTTTGATTTCCAAACTATTTTACTATATAAACTATTTTTATATTCAAATTATTTTCGATTTAACTATTTAAATATTTTCTATTAAACTATTTTTAACTATTTTTACTATTTTAAAACTATTTAAACTATTTTCTAAAATTCAAACAGGTTAAAGGGTAAATTGTTTATATTTAAATCTTGAATTTAAATACGAACTAGGTTAAAGTGAAGATTATAACCTAAATTGAATTCGAATTAAATTTTGGAAGTGAAATTGATTTATCAAACAAAATTGATAATTTTGAATATACGACGATTTCAAAATGGATTTGATCTTAAAGCAAATATATGATAATTTCGAAATGGATTTGATTTTGAAACGTATATGATATTTTGATAACAAGTGCAAATTGTTTTCGAAATGTAAAATAACCAACCGGTGTGTAAAATGATGATTGGTTGTTAAAGAGACCGGGGCCTCTATTTGTATACTCTCTGTCAATATTGGAACCACTTTGACAACTGTGTACGCGGTGGATGATATCCAGAATGTAGTGGTTGAATTGGCGACGTTTACTGGAATGAAATAATAGAACGATGATGGATAGCCTTGACATTCGTGTCATAATTAAAATGACTAAAATAGGAGCATATGTTTGGCCACTGAGATTAGCTACCTCTAGCGACGTTGATCCCTCGTATTACAATTGTGGTTTTGGATTCGATGGGTGCACCTTATTTGTCGTTTGGATTGATTGTCGCGGTCGGCCACAGATGAGTTACGACCAGCCAGAAAGGGTAAAATGGTAGAATCCTACCTTGGGCATTGCCTCACGTGCCTTGTCATATTTATCCCTATACGAGCCCATTACGATTTTGGTTCAAAACTGTAAAAATGTGTTAAGGTGGATCAATGTAAAGCCTTAACGCTATTTTGATATTTACTTTACTGATAGACATTATCTACTATAGCGTATAGTATTATATATAAATAGTCTAATGGATCCTTAGGAGATGGGAAATCCCGTAACATCTCTTAAGTTATTGCATTCATATTTGTGATATTGATTTGACTTACATAAGAGTATTTTAGTTCTGACTTGAATTTTTTGTCTTTTCATTACGCTCGGGTCAGTCCTGAGCTTTTTCAGCGCATTGAAGACTATTCTCTGGAGGACTTAGACGAAGCTTGGTATATTATTATTACTACTATTCCATACATCATGCTATTCTGCTGTATTGATCATTTATTCATGATGTATATATATAACTCTGATAAATGTGTATAGATTTAAAATCAAATGTATAGTAAATAGCTTTACTAATTGTTTATTTGATTATTATATTTTATCACTCCGTTGTGAGAATCTGTGTTTTGTTTTCTTCTTCTCTTCTTATTTTTCTTATTTAACTCCATTGATTATCTATGTTCCGGATTGTTTAAGTCGGACATGTATGGATTATTGTCGATTTAAACCTTTTGAAATGTGGGTCGTCACATTGGTATCAGAGCGAAGATTTAGCGATAACCTTGGCTTTGTAGGGTTTGACTCATTAGAGATAGAGTAGTAATACCCTAGAATGAGTTAGTTGAGTGTATATATAAAAGAGCGTACTTGTTAGTGTTATAAAATGTTTTATATTGTGTTTTCTTATCCGTTGAGTTGTTTATGAATTCTTGTCGATATGCGGGACGCCGTGATATCGATAGGGATAACTAAACACTTAAACGAGACAAGTCGGCATAATATTGTTTTAAAAATCAGTGAATGAAATAATTTTACCTAAAATTATATTATATATATAAAGTGACTTTAAATGAAATTATTGTTAGGAAATGATAATATTTAATTATCATCGATTATCGATTGAATTAAAAATAAAATGAAAACTTAATGATTTTGATTTTATAAAGCATTGATAATTAAATTGAATTGAAATATAATTGCAATAAGAATGTTTAAATGACCAACTTGTAAATTAATGGAATATTTCAATAATATGCTAAGAAAATTTGTTTATATTTATAATATAGCTTATATATAGAAATGATTATATAAATTTGAGAATTTTGAATTTAAAAATCCTTTTGTTATCAAAATTGTTTTCAAGCTTTAAAAATTTAATAATAGTATTATATTAAAGAGTTTTGACTAGAAATATATTAAAAGGATTTTTGAAGAAATAAAAAAAGCATTAAACTCGCTTGGTCGTTGGGAAATAATTATGGAGATGGCTGCAGCATCGTTAGTGTTCATTTTTGAGTTTCTGAGTGAAAATTGCCACCAAAAGAAATTTATTTATTTCAATCAAAACAAATTTTGATTGTGAAAAATATTTTAAGTTATTTAATAAGTATATGAAAATAATTTTGAACTTAAAATTGAAAATAATATATAAGAAATAAGCTACAACATATAAATTTGAGTAGGAAAATAAACCAAATTTAAAATAGTTAAAATTTTTGGTTGAGAAAAAAAAATTGAATTAAGAAATATTAAATTGATTGAGTTAGTGAAATGAAATAAATAAAATATAATTTATCTCGTGAAAGCTTAAATATAAAAATTTGAATTGCATTTGAAATGAAGTTGATAAATTGACAAAATGGAATTTTGAATGAATAAATTATATAACTTATAGATTTGAGAATTAATAAGCCAAAAACAAAATTTAATTTTGTTGAATAGGAATGATAAGAATATTTAACATGAATAAGATTAAATAAAATGAGAAATGGATTAAAATTGGAACGAAGTTTACTATAATAAAAAAAATTAAATTGGATATTGAGTGAAACTAGATAAATTAGTAAGGTGAATTAAATTCAACTCAAGCTATAAAATGAACTAATCAAATGAATATGAACTTGAATTAAAAAATGAAATATAATTTAAGCATGTAGAAATTGAATAAATAAATGAGTGTAGGTAAAATTAATATGGATAAATGAATTTTTATTTAAGTTGAAAAAAAAATTAAATTGCAAGTGGAGTAGTTTAAATAAAAATTAGAATGTAAACTAATATAATATTGAATAAGTTATTGAAAAAAAAGTTATAACTTAAAGTGGACTTAAGAGAAGATGAATGAATTAATTGTGAGAAGAAAAAGGATATTAATGTGAATTGAGTTATAAAATAAAATTACTTTAGTAAATTAATAATATGAATTTGAATAAATGAAGTGAATCGATGAATTAATAATAGTTTAAGATATAAAGTAATAATAATAAAAGTGAGTTTTATTGTGTAAAACATTTGTAGTAAACTTAGATAAATTTATAAATGATGTTAGTATAAAAAGGGAGGATATACTAAGTGGAATATTTTATAAATGGTTCACCAAATAAATCTATATAAAATAGGTTAAACAAAAAAGTGAAACAAATTGGAATTTTACAAATTGAATTGAATAAATATTGAATATAATGAATTTGTAATGAATGTTGATAAATTGGAAGAAATCAATTGTAACAACCCTGTATTTTGTGATTATTTTAATTGTATATTTTAATTATTTTAATTGAATTTCTGATTTAAAAACTTTATTTTATTTATTAAAATTAATAATTTTTTTTATTTTAAAATAAATTTTGATTTGTATGTGAATTATAATTCCAAACATGGATAAATAGAATATTTTTCAAAAATGTGAATTTTTGTCAATATGGTCAAACTTTGACTTTTAATTTAAAATTTTGAAATTTAGAATTTTGAAATTTATTTTTCTTTTATGAAAGTAAATAAATTTTTAAGTATACTGCTTTTCGTTTTTTTGAAATCTGATTAATATTGTGAAGTTATGTTTTTTAAACCATTGTATGTAAATTGTTTTATTTAACCAAAATTGTTTATTTTAATTTATATAAATAATATTTTTGTTTGTCATGTCATGTTCTAGTTTATGTTTACATGTGTAACATGACATTTTACGTATATATATTTTATTTAAATTTTTTTTAAAAGTGTAGTTGAAATTTTTCCAACGTTAGTTGTAATTTGTTTACAATTTTTGAGTCTAGTTTCAATTAAATAAACTATTTTCTTATTTATTTCCTATTTTCCTAAAAATATTTATTTTCATTTCTATTTTTTTTCCATTTTCTATTTTATTTACTTAATTTATATTTGTTTATATTGAATTAAAAGAATTGGAAATTCGAAGAGTCTTTTGCTGCTTGTATCTTTTTCTTTTCCTCATGCCTCTTTATTCGCTTGGCTCTTCATTGTCATGACTTTTCATTTTTATTTCTGGCCGTGCATTTCTTATTGCATTTCACATGATAAACTTCTCATCCTCATCATTTGTTCAGCCATTTCATTTCTGAAGAAAATTTTGTAAGAGACGGCTACATCTTTTCTTCCTTTTCTTCTTCATTTTCCACTGTTTTTGCCTTGCTTTCTCTTGTCTAGCTCGGCCTCAACCACCACCATCTTCACCGACCACCACCACCATCTCCTTCTCCTCATCATACAAAGCAAACCACCCCTCTCCTTTGACCAAATCTGACCGTGACCTTCTAGATGAGCTTCCACCACAAAAACATTGCAAAACTCCAAAACAATGCCTAGCCAAGCCATTTCCACCATCACCTTCATGTTTAGCCTTGGCCACCACCTCTAATACCATCACCACTTGCTTCCATGACCTCTAACCATCAGCTCCACCTCTGACCTGACGTGAAATGAACATGGCCGAGCCATGTTAGCACCATAGGCGGAGAATAGGTGCACTAAAACCTTCCATTCCTTGACCCAAACCCTTCCACTTGCTTGCCTTCACCTTCCACTTGTTTTGCCTTGCCATCTTCCTCTATGGCCGAGCCTAACATGCATGTAAACTACCATGGCCATGAGTTTCAGGTAGCATCAAGCCCTTGGCCGAGCCTAGGTGTGGTGTGGTCAAGCCCACTTGACCCTAGCCAAGCCCACTTGATGTTTAAAGCAAGGTGGTGCCATTTCAATTTGTACCTTGTTCATTGTTTTAAATTTCTATTATATAGTTTGTGTTGAATATACATATACATATACATATACATATATATATATATATATATATATATATATATATATATATATATTGCTTTGTTTAATTGTTGTATACAAGAGCAATATCTTGGCTCTCCATCCATTCAAAGCTAATCGTGCTTGTCGTGCCTTTGGAATTTCTTGTGTGCCGTAGTGGTCTCCAGCTTTGATAAAGGTAAGTCCTTCTCACTCTAACATTATTGTTAGTCCTTGAGAAGATGGTTTTGATGACAATAACCTTAGAATAAGATTATAAAATATAAATACTAACATTATAGTTTAGATATATATGTACATGCGGGATTTAACCATGTAGGTACCAAGAATGAAGACTATACAGTATAGAGAATCAAGATATCAAGATTGAAGACTCATGAGTATCAAGATTATCGAGAGTTCAAGATTTCAAGATTGTAATTTAGTTAGGAATTTTGTTAAAACTCATAGAAAAGCACTGACATCTTAAAATCCAATTTATTCGTGGAATGGAATCCACTTCGAGCCTGTTAAAGGGATGGAACCCTAAGTAGGATGGAACCTACGAAAAATCTAGTGGAACATGTTTTGTATCCACTAACTTTTATTCAAATGCTTTTACAAAAGTATATCTTGTTTTCAAAATGATTTCAAAACCTTCCTTTTAAAAGAATCAAAAACACCCATCCTGGTTTTAAAATACTTTTAGCCTCAAAATAACCTTTATCTTCGAAATTATCCTTGGTTTTAAACTATCTTTTAATAATAATATATTTAACTTTTAATATTTATACTTAAATTTAAATATAAAATTACAGTAAATTTTTATATATATCAAAATATTATTCTCTATACTTATTTATGTATTTTAACCATAGTTAAGTATATTTATAAAGTTTAAAAATAGTTTTAATACAAGATTAAAGTTATTTTCAAAGAAAAACAAATCACCAAAAATACCATAGGCCTGTCGACAACCCCTAGGACCCCTTGTCGACAACGTGGAAGTTGATTTCAAAATTTTGAATTCCAAAAGAAGTGTCTATTCGTCATATCCTTTCGCGAATGGACATGGCTCTTGTTCTACTATAAGTAGGTGTAGTTTTAAACGAATTTACATCTATATTTTCTCTGATTTCACTCCTCTTCTTCTTCCATATTTCTTTATATATATTTTTACCATTACTTTGCCGAAATCGCCATTGAATCTAACTAGATCATCTCTGGTTTGATTCTCTATCATTTTCTCAACAAGGTCTCGGTGCTATTCAGAGTTATAGGCTTCTTTGTAATAAACTGAGTGAGGAAAGGTGTGATTGCAGCCTATGAAATCAATCAAGCGAGAAAAGGTGTGATTGTAGCCTATGAAATCAATTGGGTGAACTTATTGCCCGTAAAATCAAGTATCTCTACCCGGAGGATTGTGAATCTGGAGCGGTGTGCCTTATGGCCTTGAAATCGAGGGTGTAATTGTAACAATTACTTTTGAAAGGAAATCTGTACTTGTGTGCGGGACTGGATGTAGGGTAACTCAGAACCAGTATTACTTTTACTTTATTTCTACATCTGTGTTTGATTTTATGATCATATCTGTGTCTGAATATTGCATACATTTGTGTTCAAATTAACATAAACTCAAAAAGATTTAGTAATTCTTTTAAACATTATTCACCCCCCTCTAGTGTTATTATAGCCTTAATATCTGTAATCCGCATTTCTCACAATTATTACTTATGAAATGGTAAATGGATGACAAGTGATTGGTAATTAAAATGTTATGCAAGTTAATGATGATTATATGATATGTTATTCTATGTTATTACCATGTTAAATTTGTTAATTATCACCTGACATATGATAAATGACAGTATATTGTGACATTGACATGTTAGTGTATTTGTTTATATTGTTTATGTATATGATCACACTGCAAGTTCCCTGTTAGAACATAATCACTATGGTTGAAACGATACACACCCGAACAGACATTAGAATAGGGGAAAATCATTACGAGCTGAAATGATAGCCTCAAGTGATTTTTACTGTATTTTATTTGACTTGGGATTGCGGGTTTGAAATGATAGAACCCGGGTTTTTCTTTTTAAATTGTGGATTGAAATGATACATATCCGTATCACTTGACCTACGTTAGAAAATTTTATGCAAACCACGTTGTATATTTTTAATGATTTTTCTTATGATATGTTTTTTTAAAGTATGAAATTTTGATTTGAAAATATATATTTTATGGTTGTGAGAAAGCTAAATATTAAGTTTTGAATTTGTGAATTTAAGTATGTAAATTTGAAGTAAGTGCAATTTTGACTTTAAATTATACTTATAAAATGTATTTAAATAACGGAAATTAAGTTTAAAGTTTTGAAATGATATTTGAAGTAAATTGTTAAGTTTTGTTAAATTTACAAGTTAAGAAAACAGTGAATTTTGACTTAACAAATGAATTGAGTTTTAAATTGGATATTTAATTATAAAATTTTGTTGTGATAAATCATATGTTAAAATTATTTAAATGTGAAATTTTGAAGTCTATAAATATGATTTATAAGTTTAAAATAACTAAAATTTGGTGTGTTAATGTTTCTGAAGTTATAATAAAATTTGGAATTTTATAAATAGCATTTCCAAAAATGTTGTGGTCTTATGACAACATTTTTAAGTATTGTTGTTTTTGAATTTAACTATGTTTGAAATAACTAAATATCTAGTACGGCACTTTATATATGCCATTGTTCCTGAACTAAACTATTTTGGAAATTATAAGCTACGATAGCACTTTATAAATGTTGTCATTAATTTGACAACGTTTTGAAATATTATAGTTTTTAACATTATTTGAGTTATATTTTAAAGTGTTAAATGATTTAACTTTTGGAATTGATTATTTGTGAAATTTTAGGAGTTTTGAATATATTTTAGTATTTAAATTTAAGTTTTTAAGGAAATTAAATTGAATTTGAATTTAAATAAGGTTTACTTGGTTATTTGTTAAATGGAATGAAATGTAATAAGATAAATGAAAGTTTGAATGGAATTTTTAAACGTGTTTTATAATGATATTTGAAATAATAAATGAATGAAATAATTGATTTTTTTAAAAGGTATTTAAATTTGAATATTTGATTTTGAATTCAAATAATTATTTGATAATGAGGTTTTGAAAGGATATGATATTTTAGTGATTGAAATGGTTTTGAATGACATAATCTTTATTTTGATAAAGAAGGTGAATTTGGAATGATATTTGATTTTGATCTATTCGATATTGGATATTTGAAGTTTACATTAGTATGAAGGATATTTAGTTTACTTGTAATTCTGGTTTATTTAAATGATATTGGATTTATGAAATGAATATTTCAAAACTAAGTAATAATGAAGTTAAATCGGAGATATATGAAATTATAAACATTAGTTTTGAAATGTGGGATATTAAAGCTTTGAAATATACTAAAGATTGAATAGTTTATTTTGTGGATCAAATCTATATTTGAAATTGATAAGATTTGAAATGGTTTGTTGGGAAACTGAATTGAATTGAACTAAATTGGAAATTTGAAAAATTGGGTTTAATTGAATAAATTTGTAAAATGTAAAGAATTAAAGGAAGGTACCATGATTTCAAATGTATGATTTCGAAATGTTACGATTTTCAAAGTTGTAATGATTTCAAGTATTTTGGTTTCGAAAAAGTTATAACTTTGAAAGTATTATGATTTTTGAAAGGTGAATATATGTTTGAGATGGAAATGATAAACTAATTTGATATGAATATAGTTTTAAAATAAAATGGTTTTGGTTTCCAAGTATAAACTATTTTGAATTGAATATAGTTTTGAAATAAAAATGGTTTTGGTTTCGAAGTATAAACAATTTTGAAAGGAATATAGTTTAGAAATGAAATGATTTGATTTTGAAGTATGAACTATTTTTAAATGACCACGGCGTTATAATAACGATTGGTTGTTAAAGAGACTGGGATCGGAAGTTGTCATACTCTCTGCCAACTTTGAAAACCACTTTAACAACAGTGTATGCGGTGGAGTTTCCAGAATGAAGTAGGATGGTGGCGACGATCCTATTGAGGTATGAACGTGGACCCGACTCCCGTGAGTTGGCATAAGGTGGCTAAAACAAGAGCGATCTCGGGCCAAGTGAGGTCATTCCTCCTATCAGACACATTTCTTCGATACTATACTCTTACTTATGATTGATTTGATGGCCATCCTTCGATTTTGATTGGGAGTGTGTTCCGAGGTGGGCGTAGTGGCTGCTACGTTACCACCAGCCCGTGTGCGTAATTGGTATATCTACCCAGGCATTGCCTTGTGTGCCATGTCACCTACCATAGCGAGCTTTACTACGAGTTTGATTTGTGTCGTACCTATGGAGTATCTTCTCGTAGTCTCCCGATCAGAAGATATGCAGGTACTAGATAGACTACTGGCACTATTACGTGTTAAGGGCTATATGTGTAACCCCTTAACACTATTTTAAAGTAAGTTAATTTTACTATAGATTATTATAATAGCAAATATTACTACATAGTAAAATGTTTAACGGATATTTGATGGATGGGCGATCCCAAGCATCCTTTAAGTTACTGATGCATTTTATTACTGTTCACTTGAGTTGATTTACAGTTCATAAGTATGTATGTCCTGACTCGAGTGTTTTGTGTTTTTCTTTACGCTCGGGTCAGACTGAGTGATTCAACTTTCAAGACTCACCTTCGGAGTTGGGGCTTTGCTTGAAGATCCAGCCATCTATTTTGCTTTCAGTATCCAGTGATTCCAATGACGTATTCTGATTTGTACCTGATGTATCTTATTACTCTTCTGTTGTATCTTGTTTAACTCTGATGTATCTTATATATATAGTAGCTTCATGAACTACTATCTCTTTTACTTCCGCTACATTATTAAATACTCTATGTCTGTGATCTGTGATGATTTATTTACTGTATATTCTGAGATTGCCAAATTTTATTTACAACGCGGTATTTTGAGCAATTCAAGTCCGACACGTGCAGATGCGAATGGTTGAAAATATCGGGTCGTTACATGTGGTATCAGAGCTTTGTCTTTAGGAAAAACTTAGCATATATGGTAAATGTATTTACAGAATCACTTTCATTCTAGTTTGAATCTCTTCCTTTTTGACTCGATTCCTTTGTATTTTGGAACGTTCCCCACGGTTCCAAAATCCATTCATGTCCCTCACTATTCGTCTTCTTTTGATTCTGGAGTATCCCATAACTCCACTTCGAACGATCTTTATAATGAGTCGGCGGTCTCGCCGATCTCAAATTGATTTGTAAAAGGGTGAAACTCCTTTACAACAGCATCGATTCACCAGAGATTTTTATATCCTCGATTTAGATGCTAGTATCTCTTATAATTCCGAACTCTACTCTTGAGACCGAATGTAGATTAACCCCAAAAATCTACATCGATCTTATTCTTTAAGTCACGGTTAACCCGGTTAAGGTTGCCCACGATTTATATATGCTTATCCATCTTCCTGTTCCGTTATTTAATCATCTCATCTTTGTTTCCAACTTATCTTCAAATCATTCTTGAAGTGTATCTGTAAACTAATATTTAAAATGTTTTATATATTGTGTTGTTTGAGTTGTTGATGTTGATTTGGGTTTCCGATCGATTTGTCTGATCAACGCTAACGATAAGATTTTTCAACACTTGAACAGAGCAAACTGACACAATTTGTTTTCCCAAATTTAGTAATGAAATAAATTTTGTAACTATATTATAAATCTTTTTCTGGATTTTAGTGAATTGGTTGTTAAGAAATAATATTTGATTTTATATATCATTATCTCTTGTTTCATATATAAATAATTGAACTATAAACATGGTTATAAATTTATTTGGAAATTCAAAATGAATTCAAGACAAGAATTTGAGAATTTGATTTCTGATGGTTTCAAGCCTTGTATTTAAAATTTTAAAAGGATATTATTTAAAGTATTTTCGAATAGAAATTTGTTTCCAAAGAATTATAAAGTTTAAAACTAGTGCTTTTCTCTTTGTCGCTGGAAAATAACTTCGGTGATGAATGTAGCATCATCGACTTTCATTTTCGAGTTTCAAAGTGAAGTGACCGTTCTGTAGTCGTGCTACAGTTTTGTTTTGGGGAATTTAATTGATTTGAATTTCTAAAATAAGATTGGATTTATAACATATACCGATATATGATTTAAATTGGAATGGATATATATATATATATAGTATATGTGCGTTTATTTATCTCTAAATTGGAATTTACCATAAATTTAATTCCTAAATTTTATCTTGAAGGATAATTTCAAGTATAATTTCAAAATTTGGATAAATATTCAAGGTTGAAATAATTGAATTGGAAAGTTTTATTTGTATAATACACAATTTCATTCCAATATAACTTACCTAAATTATACAGAAGTTGAATATATAATTGGATAATATACAATATAAAAAGGATTTTATAAATAAAATTTGAGTGGTTATAATAAATGTTATACACTTAAATTTTAGTTATAAAAAGATTAACAGAGGTAAATAGAGAAAAAGGGTAATGGAATACTTTAAGATATAAAATGATGTTAAAGGAACTAAGAATAAATTAAAGCAGTTAGAATAAGTGTAAATATATTTAACCTAGGTGATAAAATATATTGAGAGGAATAAATTTAATTATAATTAGGAATAAAGAAGAATCAAATTTATTGAGTACATTATGAGTATAATAAATGAATTTTTTTTTCAAATCCATGATTTTAGAGATTCTTAATATAAGATAACTGGATGATAAGATAATGAAATTAGAGATAGTTAAAATTTATTTAACTTATGTAAGATTAATTATCAATTTAAGCTGAAATTTTCATGGTTTCAAATTTATTATCTTATTTTGTTTTTCAAACTATCTTTTGGTTTCCTTATTTCCCTTATCTTGCTACAGAATAGGGAGGCTATTGCTTATACCTGTCTGTTTAGAAATCTTTCTATAATCTTTAATAATAATTAGTACTTATTTTCGAATCTAAGCACTGCTTGCCATCCGCAGACCGTCGGCCAAGCGGAAAGGGTGAATCAGATTCTAGAAGTTCTTTTTTGTGCTTGTGTTCTTGATTCTGGAGGATCTTCGGAAGATCATCTCCACAATGTTCAAATTACATATAACAATAGTTATTAATTATAATTTTAGTCTTCTTGTTATCTTGTCTTAATCCTATTTCATTCTATCTTTTTTTATATTTTCCCGTACCTCATTCCTTTTCGAGGACGAAAAGTTTTGAGTGGGGGAGAGTGTAACAACCCTGTATTTTGTGATTATTTTAATTGTATATTTTAATTATTTTAATTGAATTTATGATTTATAAACTTTATTTTATTTATTAAAATGAATAAATTTTTGTTATTTTAAAATAAATTTTAATTTGTATGTGAATTATAATTCCAAACAGGGATAAATAGAATATTTTCCAAAAATGTGAATTTTTGTCAATATGGTCAAACTTTGAATTTTTATTTAAAAATTTGAAATTTGAAATTTATTTTTCTTTTATGAAAGTAAATAAAATTTTAAGTATACTGCTTTTCGTTTCGTTGAAATCCGATTAATATTGTGAAAGTTATGTTTTTAAACCATTGTATGTAAATTGTTTTATTTAACAAAATTATTTACTTTAATTTATATAAATAATATTTTTGTTTTTCATGTCATATTCTAATTTATGTTTACATGTGCAACATGACATACTATGTATATATATTTTATTTTAAAAAAGATTTTAAAATGTAGTTGAAAATTTTCCAATGTTAGTTGTAATTTGTTTACAATTTTTAAGTGTAGCTTCAATTAAATAAATTATTTTCTTATTTATTTCCTATTTTTCCTAAAAATATTTATTTATTTTAATTTCTACTTTACTTTGTTTTCATTTTCTATTTTATTTACTTAATTTATATTTGTTTATATTGAATTAAAAGAATTGGAAATTCGAAGAGTCTTTTGCTGCTTGTGTCTTTTCCTTTTCCTTATGCCTCTTCATTTGCTTGGCTCTTCATTGTCTTGACTTTTCATTTTTCTTTCTGGCCATGCATTTCTTATTGCCTTTCACGTGAAAAACTTCTCATCCTCATCATTTGTTCAGCCATTTCATTTCTGAAGAAAATTTTGTAAGAGATGGCTACCTCTTTTCTTCCTTTTCTTCTTCATTTTTCCATTGTTTTTGCCTTGCTTTCTCTTGTCTAGATCGGCCTCAACCACCACCATCTTCACTGACCACCACCACCATCTCCTTCTCCTCATCATATACAGCAAACCACCCCTCTCCTCTAACCAGATCTGGCCGTGACCTTCTATATGAGCTTCCACTACAAAAACATTGCAAAACTCCAAAACAATGCCTAGCCAAGCCATTTCCACCATCACCTTCATGTTTAGCCTTGGCCACCACCTCTAACACCACCACCACTTGCTGCCATGACCTTTAACCATCAGCTCCACCTCTGAACTGAAGTGAACATGGCCGAGCCATGTTAGCACCATAGGCCGAGCATAGGCGCACCAAAACCTTCCATTCCTTGACCCAAACCCTTCCACTTGCTTGCCTTCACCTTCCACTTGTTTTGCCTTGCCATCTTCCTCTATGTCCGAGCCTAACATGCATGTAAACCACCATGGCCGTGAGTTTCAAGTAGCATCAAGCCCTTGGCCGAGCCTAGGTGTGGTCAAGCCCACTTGACCATGATCAAGCCCACTTGATGTTTAAAGCAAGGTGGTGCCATTTCAATTCTTATCGTTTTCATTGTTTTAAATTTTTATTATATAATTTATGTTGAATATATATATTTATATTGCTTTGTTTAATTGTTTTATACAAGAGCAATATCTTGGCTCTCTATCCATTCAAAGATAATCGTGCTTGTCGTGCCTTTGGAATCGTTCTTGTGTGTCATAGTGGTCTCTAGCTTTGATAAAGGTGAGTCTTTCTCACTCTGACATTATTACTTATGAAATGGTAAATGGATGACAAGTGATTAGTAATTAAAATGTTATGCAAGTTAATGATGTTATATGATATGTTATGCCATGTTACTACCATGTTAACTTTATTAAGTATCACCTGACATATGATAAATGATAGTATATTGTGACATTGACGTATTGGTGTATTTGTTTAAATTGTTTATGTATATTGTCACACTACAAGTTTCCTGTTAGAATAGAATCACTATGGTTGAAATGATACATACCCGAATGGATATTAGAATAGGAAAAAATCTTTATGAGCTGAAATGTTAGGCTCAAGTGATTTTTATTATATTTTATTTGACTTGGGATTGCGGGTTTGAAATGATAGAACCCGGGTTTTTCTTTTTAAATTGCGGATTGAAATGATACATATCCGTATCACTTGACCCAGGTTAGAAAATTTTATACAAACCCCGTGGTATATTTTTAAATGATTTTTCTTATGATATGTATTTTTAAAGTATGAAATTTTGATTTAAAAATATATATTTTATGGTTGTGAGAAAGCTAAATATTAAGTTTTGAATTTGTGAATTTAAGTATGTAAATTTGGAGTAAGTGCGATTTTGACTTTAAATTGTACTTATAAAATGTATGTAAATAATGGAAATTAAATTTAAAGTTTTGAAATGATATTTAAAGTAAATTGTTAAGTTTTATTAAATTTACAAGTTAAGAAAACAGTGAATTTTGACTTAACAAATGGATTGAGTTTTAAATTGGATATTTAATTATAAAATTCTGTTGTGATAAATCATATGTTAAAATTGTTTAAATGTGAAATTTTGAAGTTTATAAATTTGATTTATAAGTTTAAAATAACAAAAATTTGGAGTGTTAATGTTTCTGAAGTTATAATAAAATCTGGAATTTTATTAGTAGCATTTCCAAAAATGCTGTGGTCTTATGACATCATTTTTAAGTGCTACTGTTTTTGAATTTAACTATGTTTGAAATAACTAAATATCTATACGACACTTTATAAATGCCGTTGTTCCTGAACTAAACTATTTTGGAAATTATAAGCTACGATAGCACTTTATAAATGTCGTCGTTGCTATAATTTGACAATGTTTTGAAATATTATAGATTTTAACACTATTTGAGTTATATTTTAAAGTGTTAAATGATTTAACTTTTGGAATTGATTATTTGTGAAATTTTAGGAGTTTTGAATATATTTTAATATTTAAATTTGAATTTTTAAGGAAATTGAAATTGAATTTGAATTTAAATAAGGTTTACTTAGTTATGTGTTAAATGGAATGAAATGTAATGAGATAAATGAAAGTTTGAGTGGAATTTTGAAATGTGTTTTGTAATGATATTTGAAATAATGAATGAATGATATAATTGATTTTTTAAAAGGTATTAAAATTTGAATATTTGATTTTGAATTCAAATAATTATTTGATAATGAGGTCTTGAAAGGATATGATATTTTAATGATTGAAATGGTTTTGAATGACATAGTCCTTATTTTGATAAAGAGTGTGAATTTGGAATGATATTTGATTTTGATCTATTCGATAAATGGATATTTGAAGTTTACATTAGTATGAAGGGTATTTAGTTTACTTGTAATTCTGGTTTATTTAAATGATATTGGATTTATGAAATTAATATTTCAAAACTAAGTAATAATGAAGTTAAATCAAAGATATATGAAATTATGAAAATTAGTTTTGAAATGTGGGATATTAAAGCTTTTAAAAATACTAAAGATTGAATAGTTTATTTTGTCGATCAAATCTATATTTGAAAGTGATAAGATTTGAAATGGTTTTTTGAGAAACTGAATTGAATTAAAACTGATGGTTTGAATTGAATTAAATTGGAAATTTGAAAATTTTCGTTTAATTGAATAAATTTGTAAATGTAAAGAATTCAAGGAAGGTACCATGATTTCAAATGTATGAGTTCGAAATGTTCCGATTTTCAAAGTGTAATGATTTCAAGTATTTTGGTTTCGAAAAAGTTATAACTTTGAAAGTATTAAGATTTTTGAAAGGTGAATATATGTTTGAAATGGAAAAGATAAACAATTTTGATTTGAATATAGTTTTGAAATAAAATGGTTTTAGTTTCGAAGTGTAAACTATTTTTAATTGAATATAATTTTGAAATAAAAATGGTTCTGGTATCGAAGTATAAACTATTTTGAAAGGAATATAGTTCGAAAATGAAATGATTTGATTTTGAAGTATGAACAATTTTGAAATGACTACGGCGTTATAATAATAATTGGTTGTTAAAGAGACCGGGATCGGAAGATGTCATACTCTCTGCCAATTTCGAAAACCACTTTAACAACTGTGTACACGATGGAGTTTCCAGTATGAAGTAGGATGGTGGCGACGATCCTATTGAGGTATGAATGTGGACCCGAATGTCGTGAGTTGGCATAAGGTGGCTAAAACAGGAGCGATCTCGGGCTAAGTGAGGTCATTCCTCCTATTAGACACATTTCTTCGATACTATACTCTTACTTGTGATTGATTTGATGGCCATCCTCCGATTTTGATTGGGAGTGTGTTCCGAGGTGGGCGTAGTGGCTGCTACGTTACCACCAGCCCGTGTGCGTAATTGGTATATCTACTCTGGCATTGCCTTATGTGCCATGTCACCTACCATAGCGAGCTTTACTACGAGGTTTATTTGTGTCGTACCTATGGAGTATCTCCTCGTAGTCTCCCGATCAGGGGATATGCATGTACTGTATAGACCATTGGCACTATTACGTATTAAGGGCTATATGGGTAATCCCTTAATGCTATTTTAAACTAAGTTTATTTTACCGCAAACATTATTATAATAGCGAATATTACTACATAGTAAAATGTTTGACGGATCCTTAAAGGATGGGCGATCCCAAGCATCCTTTAAGTTACTGATGCATTTTGTTACTATTCACTTGAGTTGATTTATTGTTCATAAGTATGTATGTCCTGATTTGAGTGTTTTGTATTTTGCTTTACGCTCGGGTCAGACTGAGTGATTCAGCATTCAAGACTTACCTTTGGAGTTGGAGCTTTGCTTGAAGATCCAGCCGTCTATTTTGTTTTCAGTATCCAGTGATTCCAGTGATGTATTCTGATTTGTACCTGATGTATCTTGTTACTCTTTTATTGTATCTTGTTTAACTCTGATGTATCTTATTAAATACTCTGTATCTATGATGATTTATTTACTGTATATTCTGAGATTGCCAAATTTTATTTACAACGCAGTATTTTGAGCAATTCAAGTCCGACACGTGCGGATGCGAATGGTTGAAAATATCAGGTCGTTACATCAATGGAATGTAAACAAATTAAAAGTGGATGAAACAAAAATAAATAATTGAAACAAATCGATTGAATGTAAATATATATTGAACTGTAATAAATCAAATATAAATGCAGTAAATATTGATTGGAAGAAAATGGGTTGAAACCAGATTAGTTGAATGTTAATCAATTAAAAGCAAATGAATGATTATAAATCTGTTGTATGATTAATGAATGAGTAGAAATAAGTGAATGTGAATCAATTTTAAATATATGGAATGTGGTATGGATTAAATTACTTAAGTGTAATTAATTATATGAATTATTGGAGTGAAATAATGAAGTGAAGAAAGAAAAATTAATGTAATTGTAAATGAGTGTAAATTATTAGAATGTGAATTAACAAACGTTGGTAAGTGCATGCAAATCTATTAGAAATAAATAAATTGAATGAAAAATCAATTAAATGTGAATCTAATTGAATAAAAGTTGATTGAATGCAAATAATTTGAAATGAATCAATTAAAATGTTAATGAAATAAATGTTAATAAAAAATGAAGGGTATAAATTAAAAATTGACATTGTATAATGGAAAATTCACATGGTTATGAATCAATTGCATTAATTGGACGGATATAGATGGTTGGATGGTTTCTTTTGTTGCAAACCACTGTTTTTACTATTTTAATTGCATATGATTACTGTATGTTATGTATCTATGCTTGTATTTGTTGTTTGGATTCAAAAATTCATGTTATATGGTTATATTATATTTATACATGCTTCTATAACGTTATATGCAACTAATATCTTAAATTGAGTTGAGATAGGTACATACGAAGACCGTTTGGGGGCTTATATATGGATTACTTATATGGTTTGCTTGCTTAATACGAGCGAACTCACTCGCACTATTAATAATAAGGTACGTATCTCGGATTAAATACCGCGATTTTATATTTTTGCCCTTCGAGATGCCTCATCATTGAGATTAGATGTATATTTGATATATAATGGTAATATTATTGTTATATATTGAATTGTAAAATTTTTTGATCGACCCGCGCAAAGGAGACACTGCCGAAATTTTTCGTAAACCCAGGAGTTAGAAATCTTTTGAAAAGTTTTATAACTGGTTTTTCTATATAAATTATATTTTTCGTAAACCAATAGCGCAATGGCGTGGTAAAAGTGTAGTAAGATTTTCTAATATAATTTTAAAGTTATAAGTGAATTATTCGAATAAAATTTATTGTATGTTAACTCCGTACTTAACGCCTTTTCGAGGACGAAAAGTTTTTAGTGGGGGAGTATGTAACAACGCATACTTTTGACCATTGTAAGTTATTAAATTTAATGAAATTATTATGGATAAAAATATAATGATTTGTTAAGATCAATTTATTGGATAATTTAAATTGTTTGAATTTAATATTGGGAATTATTTGGATAATTGAATTCTGGATTTAATGTGACTAAAATTGGTATCAGAAATTGATTCAAATTTATATAAATATGAATAAATATTGTTAATATTCAAAATTGGATTTAAATGTGAAGAATTTTAAATTTAACGAGTTAAAATAGCCATTTTGGCCACTGTCGCGGATTTCGACGAAACGAGTTTCATCGGTCCGTAGTAGTGAACTATTATTGGATTTCAAGTTTTGTGGCGATCAGAATTGTTGTCTGGACGTACGAGCTTGAAACGCGTTGAAATTTAATTTCAAATTCAAATTCAGAATTCAAATAAAATATTCAATTTGAAAAGCTATCTTCTGCATACGATCGAACTAGACTTTGAGACTATTTTCATTGCCTTTGGAATGAGGGTAAAACATTATAAACGTCAGGAGGCATGAGCCATTTAGAGTTCGAAATTTTGTGGCTATTGGGTTAATACTTTATAATATAAAATTTTGCTATTCATTCCAAACTCGCTCAAAAAAAACAAACTACGAGATCTCGTCTTCCCCGCATATCACTCTTTTCTGCCTTTTATTGCTAATCTCATGTTAAAAAAAAAACGAAAATGGGATATCGTTCTAAAAAAAATTTGCAACCGATCTAAAAAAATAAAATCAGATCGACTCCTAAAAAATAAAAATATAAAAGCGATGCAAATGGAGACCGACTTTCATCGGAGTGCTAGAGTGCGCTCGACTATGAGAGGGAGGCGGCATATGAAGGTGTCGGTGATGGGAAGACGCCTGGCGAAGGAAGGCTCGGCGTTTGATCGAGGGTAGGGTTTCGGCAATGCCAAGTAGAATCGAGTTGGCTAGGGTTTCATGTGCTCGCGTACTACGCATTAATGGTAGTCCAAGTCGAGGCAACTACGGCTTGAGGCGGTGCGGAAGAGGCACTAGCGGTGGTTTGAATACATGGCTAATGCAGCGTAAAAAAAATTGATGAAGTCGAGATCACGTTTCTTGGAGGAAGCAGAGATGGACTATGCTGCGTGAACGAGAGAAGAGGTATCGATTTTGTTTTGGTTTTATTTATTTATTATGTTATTTTAAATTTTAAATTATCGTTATAGTAATTAAATCGTTACTCTTTCAAACAAGGTCCATTTTTCTTGAAACGAGTTGCTGAAAATCTTTATCGATGTCGTCTACGATATGGGACTGAGTTGGGATCTGTTTGAAGCCGGAATAATTTCAGTTTCAAATAAAAAGGTGAGTGTTTATACGCTCACAAGTACTAAATTTTTTTATACAGCCGAATTATATCGTAAAGTGAATTGATTTATTTGATTATTGCATGATAAATATAATTGATATTTAAATTGATATTTGAATTTATTGATAGGATTTAAATTGATAGCTTAATTAAATTAGATTTTACTGCCAGTGAAATACCAGTTTTGATAATTATGAAATTGTCGGGAATTTTATTGACTGCTTGGATGATTAATTGTGATGGATGCTATTGGTTGATATTTGGATGTTTATTTATTATGATATATGATTTTATCAACCTGCATATTATTTACAGTATATAACACTATAAACTGAATCATTTCGAATAAATTAAGAAATATGTTGAAATGATATATACCTATGACATCTGAATGATATATATTTATCCTTGATATTGAATTAAAATAATTATCCACTTGGCCATAGGTTAGAAAATTATATACGGACACCGGGTTGGTTAAATTAAATGATTTTAAAAGTTGATTGAAATTATTTTAATGAATTGTTTTTAAGAATGAAATCCAATTTATGGAAATTGAATTATTTTGAATTGAAGCTCAAAATGCTGGAATTTAACTTGGTAAACGAAATTGTTTAATTAATCGAAGTTTAGATTTTAAGTTAAAATTTAAAACAAGGCGTTAATTTTTGGAAGTTGATGGGATTTAAAAGATTGGTCTTTTATTTGAACTTTGAATATTTCTAAGAAAAATTGATATGAGATAATATTTCAAAGTTGAGTTTGGAATTGAAAATTTGGATTTAAAATTGGTATTGAAAGTAAATTTGATTAAACTGTTTAAATCGATATTTTGAAATCGAATGTGGAATTGGAACTGAAATTGGAAATTAATTTGAAATTGGAATTTAAATTAATTTGGAATTAGAATTGGAAATTAATTTGAAATTAATTTGAAATTGAGATTTAAATTAATTTGGAAATGGATGTTGAAATTTAAATAAATTTGTGAATTGAAATCGAAATTTATTCGAGTTGGAATCGGGATTGAACTGATTAAATCAAAATAGAATTTGCGATTGATTTGGGTAGGAAATTGGGAAGCTGACCTGTTTGACTTTGGAATTATTTTAAAATGAATATTTTTGTATAAATGATCTAAAATCTATATTCTTTAAATATTTCAATTATTTTGATTTTCTAAACTATTTTACTATATAAACTATTTTTTTATTCAAATTATCATCGATTTAACTATTTAAATATTTTATATTAAACTATTTTTGACTATTTTTACTATTTTTAAACTATTTTCTAAAATTCAAACTTGTTAAAGGGTAAATTTTTTATATTTAAATCTTGGATTTAAATACGAACTAGGTTAAAGTGAAGATTATAACCTAAATTGAATTCGAATTAAATTTTGGAAGTGAAATTGATTTATTGGACAAAATTGATAATTTTGGATATACGACGATTTCGAAATGTATTTGATCTTCAAGCGAATATATGATGATTTCGAAATGAATTTGATTTTGAAACGAATATGATATTTTGATATCAAGTGCAAATTGTTTTCAAAATGTAAAAGAACCAACCGGTGTGTAAAATGATGATTGGTTGTTAAAGAGACCGGGGCCTCTTATTGGCATACCTTCTGTCAATATTGGAACCACTTTGACAGCTGTGTATGCGGTGGATGATAACAAGAATGTAGTGGTTGAATTGGCGACGTTTATTGGAATGAAGTAAGAGAACGATGATGGATAGCCTTGACATTCGTGTTATAATTAAAATGACTAAAACAGGAGCCTATGTCTTGCTATTCAGGTTAGCTACCTCTAGCGACGTTGATCCCTCGTATTACTATTATGGTTTCAGATTCGATGGGTGCACCTTATTTGTCGTTTGGTTTGATTGTCGCAGTCGGCCACAGATGGGTTACGACCAGCCAGAAAGTGTAAACTGGTAGAACCCTACCTCGGGCATTGCCTTACGTGCCTTGTCATATTTTTCCCTATATGTGCCCATTGCGATTTTGGTTTAAAACTGTAAAAATGTGTTAAAGTGGATCAATGTAAAGCCTTAACGCTACTTTGATATTTATTTTACTGATAGACATTATCTATTATAGCGTATACTATTATAAATAGTTTAACGGATCCTTAGGAGATGAAAAATCCCGTAACATCTCTTAAGTTATTGCACTCATATTTGTGATATTGATTTGACTTACATAAGAGTATTATAGTCCTGACTTGAGTGTTTTGTCTTTTCATTGCACTCGGGTCAATTATGAGTTTTTTCAGCGCATTGAAAACTACTCTCTAGAGGACTAAGACGAAGCTTGGTATATTATTATTATTACTATTCCATACATCATGCTATTCTGCTCTATTGATCATTTATTCCTGATGTATATATATATAACTCTAGTAAATGTGTATAGATTTAAAATTAAATGTATAGTAAACAGCTTTATTAATTGTTTATTTGATTATTATATTTTATCGTTCCGTTGTGAGATTCTGTGTTTTGTTTTCTTCTTCTCTTCTTATTTTTCTTATTTAACCCCATTGATTATCTACGTTCCGGATTGTTTAAGTCAAACATGTGTGGATGATTATCGATTTAAACCTTCTGAAATGTGGGTCGTCACATAATAAGTAAGCTAAGCCCTTTACAAGACGCCGCCACTTTCTTTCGTTCCTTACTAATGACATAATTCGTTTAACACAATCCAGGATAACATTATTCTACGACAACCAATCCTTCTTGAGCAGAACCCCATAACACCCAGAATATACATATCTATAGAGAAGAGTTGGTCAAAGAAAGAAATTGAAATTCCTAAACAAATCATGCCAACATTAGTTGAGCCCTCAACAACATTTGACACACAAATGGAATCTAAAACCAAAAGTGGCTCAAGTTTTAGTCTATCAACAAGAGTACGAGAAATGAAACTAAGAGAAGCACCAATATCAAATAAAACACAGATAGGCTTTCCAAAAATGATAGAATACCTTCCAGAATCGGCTTCCCCTTTGCCGCTGTAGAAGTAGAAGGTGCTAAAGTTAGTGCAAAAGCTCGAGGTTGTTACCTCTTCTGGAGCATCGGGCACTACCTAACAAAATGGCCCAGTTGATGGTAGTTGTAGCAGGCCCTTGGTGCAAACTATGCCTTGGACGCCTATCGCTCTAGCTTCGGTACCTTTGCAATCAGTGCCTTCACCAACGGTGCTTTCACCACTTGTTTTTCCTTAACCGATGTATAGCTCCTAGCGAAATGCCTTTTCTTCCCACACTTGTGACAAACTAAAACAGAGATATCTCTAAGGGACTGAAACTTCTGCTTGTTATCCCCAATTGCTCAGCAATAGTCGGCTTTTGTGCCAAGCTCTTAAACCATGGACCCATATTTACTAGATCCACATAAGACCTCATGATGTGATTCATCGTATTACCCTTGAATTTCGAAAGCATTCCTGCAAACATTTAATTTCTCTTCAATGGTGTATCTATCAAACTATGCCTGAACTGAGATAAATAGTGAATCTTTTATCATACTCCACCACCGTCATAGCTCCCTCAAGGAAGCTCCTAAATAACAAAGTCTTCCTGGCTTCCAGGACAAACTTCATATCGAATCCCTCCTTGAATTAGGTCCAAGAGAATTCGTTCTCTTGGCATCAGCGGTGATAAAACTATACCAATCCTCGACTGCGTCTGTCAGATGTCATGATGACAAACGAGACTATATTGTGTCATATAACTACATATCCCCAAAATTCAATCACACAATTTGATCCAAGTCTAGATTTTTATGGTCGTCTTTATACTTCTAAACCTGTTACCTCCCAACCTCTCATAACTGTGCTAAAGTGAAGTAAAATTCACTTGAGGCCTGAATACACAACATCTTCTACAAAATTGACCCTCGATTTCTTGGCTGGTGCAACATTCCTTGGTGCTTGATTTCCACCGTTGGTGATGGTGCTACCCCAGCCATCTCTACCTCTTCCTCTTCGAGAATTGGCAGCTCTAGTACTCATGTTGTACTACCTGAACATAGCCAAATATATTTAGGATATGAAAGACTAGAGTTATTTCAGAGAAAGAGACTATTCCTAAAGGAAAGCAAAAAAGAGAGGTATAGGTTTATGGAAAATATAAAGACGTTCTCTCGTATATATAACACTCTCGACTCATTCTAGGGTGTCACTTACCCTATTTCTAATGATCCATATCCGACCAAAGGAAAGGTATTCGCTCAACCTGGCTCTGATACCAAACATAATGACCCGACTTTTCAACCCTTAAATATCAACACTAAATACATCCACGCTATTCATGTACCGAATGTCCAAGTGCCAGAAAGGAAGAAAGCTAAGGTAAAAAAGAATAGAACATGAAAGAAAGAACACAACATTAGAATCTCATAGCGGAACAATAATATATAATAGTAAAATAACAGTACAAAGGGTTACTTTGAATACATGAATTTCAAAGTTACAAAACCTAAGTACTATCATCAGCAAGGATAGTTATAACTGCCTATCCTCAATGCAAATATATACATAACTAATATAGAACAACAGAATTAGAAATAGATAAATAATGGAAGCCTTCAGCTTGTCTTCTAAACTTTGAAGCATCCAAGATAAAACCCACCATAGTCTGTCTACTCAAATGAGTGCACCAGGAATTTAGAAAAAACAAAAACCAAGCATCAGACATAAGTCTGGTATGAGAGAACTCAAGATACATGCAATATTAACATTAACTACTGAGACTGTATAGATTCCTATATTGGTTTTCCACTCAATAGAAACTAACCATTCGTTATGTTTAATATAGTTATATAATAATAATGTCTAGAGTGTAGAATATACATCATATCAAATAGCAATGATGCTTACATTGGTCATACCATAACATATTAATGTTACATTCAAAACCGCTAAGGTATGTTCGCATAATGGATTTTTCCATGGAGATCTCTTCGATCAAATTTGAATCCAATCTCTTGCACAAGGGTCAAAAACTGCCTTTGGGCAACGTATATCTCCAGGTAAATATACCTTTAGGTAAACATAGCTATTCATACCCGAACTTGTGATGCCAAATATCATCATCTCTCACCAACAACATCGATAAGCATACTCTAGATATGGAGTTGATATATCTGGTCGTTGATTAGCCAAACCCCAAGCTATGTAGCCTACTTTTTTTTTGTCATTTCGGATGTCGAGGTTACATTTGGAAAACTTCATATGAGTCTTCATCAAATGAATGAAAAAAAATCCCCAAATAGATTTCAGAATCTCGAACAGATCACAAATCACTACATCGATTCGAGCATCTCAAACAAATCTCGAATCTCCACATAAATTTCCTTTTGCAACCACTTCCAAAACATAGGTCTCATATACTAGTTTTAAAGTGGTATCCGGTAAGTAAAACATTTACCAATTTCTGAATCTTCAAAACCAATCGATGATTTTTTGGTTAACTTAATTCCAGTTCTTTTAGAAGTAAGTGAAAGCTATAGACATTTTGTACCAAAATTCCTCCCTGAGGATTCTGATTGGTATGAAATCGTGAAACCTTGTGATGAATTCTTTTGTTATATTTGTTCAAGTTTGATAGTCAGCTAGTCGACTATCTAGTCAAAAATAATTGCTTGTACAAATCAATATTCATTTACTTAACTCGTTTTTGACATTCCAACTTAACTATTCCTCATCTAAGAGTGAAACCAAGTACGTTAGAGCAATGGTTTCATGTCAAAACCCTAGCTAGGCCCTTCATTCTTGAATCTTACAAATAGATAAGTCTACCTCATCGACTTTTAGCGTTAAGTATAGTGTCAAAGATTTCCATAAACAAGTAAGTTATCAACATGTTTAACATGTTTCCGACATTCCCGACTTAAATATTCCTCAGTCAAGAGGGAAGCTGGTAGGTTAGAGCTCTATTGCTCACATCCCTACTCGAACATCAATCTTAACTCTCATAAATAGATAAGCCAACTTCGTCGACTTTTAATGTTAAGCATTATTAATTAATTTTTAAACAAGTAATTTAAACAATAAAACCATTTAGCCACTACGCAATTCTTACCCCTTTTTGAAAAAAATTGTTTATACTTTTAAAATACCTAAAATACTTATATTAGCTTTTAAAAAATTTCATCCAAAATATTACTTTAAAATGACAAGTTTATAATATTTTAAAACTTGGAAAAACAAGTTTTCCTTATAAAAATTTCATTTTGAAAATTCACAACTAATTCTTTAAAATATATACAAATTTCAAACAATTTTTAATATACTATAATAACAGTTAGCTAACACTTTTAAAAAGAATGAAATAAATTGCTTAAGTTAAAAGTCCTTTCTAAACATTTGAAGTTCAAAAATCAAGACTAAACTAGAAAGTTTTGCACAAGTGAAGTTTTGGTGACTTTTCAAGATGTTACTCAACCTTTTAATATCCAACCTTTTTATGGCAACAAACAAATGTAATTAATATTATAAATATGGTGAGAAATTCGTAAAGATCTCTTTGCAAAGTTCGATAGAAATCACCAAAAATAAGGCAATTCCAAAGTGCATCCGCAATGACTATCGCTGTAAATGCACTTTCATATCAGGGTTCAATCTAACTCAAAGTTTAACTACAGTTTGTGTACTTTGTTCCAATGTTACACCACATGTTATAAAAGTCCATTCAAGTCTGTTTAAATCCATATATATGTCACTTGCTTTCAAAGCAAGAATCAAGGCCAAAGTTTCAATAAATGTCAACACCAATTCAAACTGAAACAAATATGAGTTATATTTTCAATCAAAATGGTAAGTTATCTCACCTATAACCTAGCAAACAACCAATCCCAAGCTAATCAAGTACAACCTCTCCTTTGCAACCACCTTTCCTTCCTTTCCTTGCTTCATTTTGCTTTTGTCTTATCCTCTCACAAATTTCTCACGATCTATATAAGGAGCATGCCCCTCCTTATATATACTTTAAATGGTGCTATTTAAGCTTGAAATCATCGCTTCCCCCTTCCAAGTAAGGCTCACCGCTCCACGTGCCCATCACTTCTCGTTTACAGCACTTCTATTAGCAAAATACACTTATACTCTTAACTTTACGAAATATCCCTTGTCCAAAAGGAAGATTCTAGAAAGTTCTTTTTTCTTTATAAAGAGAAGTGTTAGTGTTTATTTAGTTATTAGACAAGTGAAAAGAGTTCGAACAACTCATATCGATTGAAAAGCCGTTTAACGATAAACTGATTTTCGGTCATATTATCGATTTTTCTTCAAAGAATATACATTTTAAAACAAATTTCGAAAAACAAGTTTCCTATCATTATTCATTAATTAAATGATGTCTAAAAAGTTCATAAAATCATATTTATAACACTTAATTATTTTTCAGAAAATATTTGAAGACGAAATGTTCGAATTTCAAGGCCACTACAATTGCATAGTTGAATTATTTGTTGGTATATTGATTGGAATTGGACGATGTTGTGATTGTGGTTGATTATGTTAGTTGGAAGTGTCAATTTACAAAAAAAATATATCTGTTTGCAAATTGAACTAAATATTTGTTTGTATATTGATATGTGAATATATGGATGACTAGAGTTCGACGGAACTCGACCCGGGTCACGCGATATTTATAGTGATATTTGTTGATATGTTTATGGAGTAATTTTACTCCATAATTATATATATAAATATTTATTTATTTCTTGTTTTAAAGAATATTCGAAAAGCTTTGGAATATTTTTTAGTGGTTTTAAAATCTTATTAATAGTATTTTATAAATATTTTACTAAATTTCACTCAATCTCGTTATTTTCAAATTTATTTTTAATTATAAACACAAATATAGTTTTCTTTTGGTTATGAAACCCTTTTTACAATTAATATTATGTATAAATACATTATAATTTTGAATTGTTTTAACGGAAAAATATAATATATAGCTATTTTACGAAATATATTGTTTTAAGTGATTTTTATTATAAAGGCTATTTAGGTATTTTTGAAAGAGTTTAAAATAATGGGAGAATATAGGATTGTTTTTATGAGATAATTGAATTGATTTCGGATATGTTTTGAATAATATTTTGTATTTATTTTTGGAAATTTATAAATTTATTTTAAAATAGAATTTCCATATAGTAATCTCTATAAGTTACATTTAACTGTTAAAGTGATCACGAATGTTTTGTATGTCTATAAACAAGGATTTGAAAATTAATTATAATGTTTAAATCTTTATTTATGATATTATACAAATGAGATGAAATTATATAATGGAAGTAAATGTTTTACCAGGTTTATTAGTTTTTGAATATAAAATTTATTGAAAAAAGTTTTACTTAAATCATTCATTTATTGAAAAGGAAGTTTAAATTTTGTTTTAGTTAATTATTTAAAAGATTATAAAAATAAGGAAAACATAAATATTTCCTAATTAATATTGTAGATATTTTAAAGTGTATTTTATTAATAAAATGATTATTTATGAATTATTAAAATGTGCTATATATATATTTGAATATTGGATTTAATTGTTTAAAGAAAGATTTGTTGAACTTTATTATTATTTCATTTCTGAATTAAAATTGGGATTTTATGTATGATTCTACATCTTAGGATTTCTAATTTTCCTGCACTAACTTTGATCATGAATGGTTCACTATTAATATCGATCTGATTTGTTATTTTGATATGATACGGTGATGATATCCTTCTGTTTGACTTTAGAATATGTCATTCTATGTGATGAAAAGCATGAATAAACGAAGTTATAGTATCATTTAGGATGGGGTATTTGGTAATATTTATTTAGTTATTCTTTAGACTCGTCGTATCTCCCTGTTCCAACTCTATAAACTTCCCGAGCAGAGTAAACTTAGCAATTTCGGACATAAAACTCTCCTCAAGCCTTCTTCTGAACTCATCCCAAGTCATGGCCTCCTCGTTGACTCCCACAGTTACACTGTTCCATCAAAATAGAGCTGCTCCTTGTAGTTGCCTAGAAGCGAGTCTCCTCTTCTGCTCATCATTGAACCCCAAATCAGTAAAAATCCTCTCGTAACGAAGTAACCAATTCTCCACTTCAATTGCGTCCTTAGTCCTGATAAATAGTTTTCCTTCCAACCTGGCATAATCTCTACTCAATATAGCATAGTCGTTGACCATTGGAGCTTCCTGATTTCCTCCTTTTGCATTTCCTCCAACTAAGCCCATAGCAACTCCTGCTTGCATCAAATTGACAAAGAACTAGTACATAGCTCACATATCCACTTATGGCGCTCCAGCACCCACATTAGCAACTTGTGCCTGACCAAGATTTCTTCTAGTGTTTGGCCTCGCATTTCCATTTGTTTTGGTGCTTCCTCCACCAATATTAACTCTTCCTCCTCTAGCATCCATGTCTTACATCCATAAAATATGCATTCGAGTCTTTGTAAGATATGGAAGAATAGCCTATGAAAGAGGGAGAACAGAGATAAAATATATACCTATATATAGCAAATACAAATACGTTACTATAGCGCTATCCCATACCCCAATCTTTTCTCTAATTCCTCTGTATTATGTTTTCAAAATCATTTTAAGTTTAAAATTTCTTTTAATATTTCATAAACCTATGCTCTGATACCAAGTTGTAACCCTTATCTCGATGCCCGAAGCTAAGCGCTACAGATGCTGTAGTCTTCTATAGTATTTACTTCCAGTGACAAAATATGGTAATGTTAATGGTATCCATAATATCAGAAGCACACAAATATGAAACAAAATCAACATAGAATTAAAACAAATTTTCTGATTAGATTTCAAATCGATATTTCATATTCAAATACATAATCCTAAAATGATTCCCAAGTTTTGATCAGATATAATTATTACAAATTACGCCAAAAATGACATATGAAGATGCCCCCCGGGACGATTAGAGTACTTAATAGACATATCAGTCTTAATACATTATAGTGGAAATAAAACTAAATAACTCCTATAAAGCTAGCTTTTCCTTCTGCACGTCTTTGAAAGCTTTATTCATCCAACCTGCTAAACGTGAAAATCTTTAACTCTCAATCTACTCAAATTAAATTTGAGGACCCGAGAGTTTAAGGGAAAAAAATAAACTTTGAGTCAGGAAAAAAGCCTGGTTTGAATAACACTTTACATCTCGGTTATCTGATATTAAGTGTGACCACGCCGCTTAGCGGAACTGGTTTCCCCTCACTGGCATCCCTTTTCAAAACACATCTTTTGCAAATCAAAATCCTGCAATCAAACTAATTAAAGTAGTAATACCAATATCATATACACATATAAATCGGGTAACCTGGACTATCTGTCCCAAAAATATAATTTTATTTGGCTAATTATTAACCAGTTACTAACTCGGGTCTACCAGACACAATTAATTATTTGACATTTGTTTGACACACTTTTCGGCTGACTGCCCTCTACTATCTTCTTCTATGTTTACCTAAACCTAGTGGTTTTGCACGCTCACCAATAACCTACCTTCCCTTTGTATATTCCTTTCTGTGTGTAACCTCATTTTAGCCTTACCTATGAGAAAGTCCTATACACTGGAATTTTGGATTCATATTAGCTAGGGGCTTATTAGCTAAATTATAGATGCGACTCTATACCAATCTCGTATGGTATTCTAATGTCAGAGTCATTTACTTAGGGTTAACTACCCATCAAGTTTTCCTTGACAACCTTTCTTCCAAATTGATCTAACCCTTTAAATCATACTTAAACGAGGAAAATATACTTTTTCTTTAATCAAATCTATTTGCCATGACATATTCTTTACACAAAACATTGTTGATGAAAACCCTCGAAACCCTTATTTGAATGCTTTAAACAATCACTTCCGAAACCTTTGAAAGCACTCCTTTCGAAACAAGTTAAATATTTTACCTTGAAAACTCTAAGTCGAAAAGCCAAAACACACCTTTCGAAATCATTTAAAATAGATCTTTCAAAACTATTGAAAGTGTCCTTTCAAAAGCTTTATAGAACCTTAGACATCTTCTTTTCAAAATACTTCAAACTTGCCTTTCGAAAGCATTGGAAACTTCCCATTCAATTACTGAAAGTAAACTTTGATGAAAACATTGGGGAACCTTCATTTGACAACTTTCAAAAGCATTAAAGTCCTTTTACTTAAACAAACCTTTCAAAAGCATTAGGTTCAAGCAAAAGTTTGTGGAACATAGTTTCGAAACCATTTAAAACCAATCCTTTCGAAACCTTTGGGTTTAACTTTCAATATATCAAAGTGGGTGACGACCCGGAATTTTTAACAATTTAAATTGGAATATTTAATTGATTGTAAATATTTAAAAAGTTAAATTTTAACTTGAATTCAAATATTTTTATTAATAGCAATTAATTTATTAGATTTAATAAACTGAAATTGGGTAAAATGTTGAATCTGGAGTTTTAGGCATGTTAAAAATAATTTAAAGGCTTATAAAATTTATATTGATAATACTGAAGATAATAGAATGGTTGAAATTTAATTTAAAGGTGATTTGTTCAATTTTAATAATATATCGTTTAAATCGACGTTTAGAAATAGCCTTCCGAGGCATAGTCTCGGAATTTGACGAAACCAGTTCCGTTGGATCCATAATAGTTGGTTATTATCGGATTTCAATTTTCGTAGCATTTGGATTTACCGCTTACTCACACAGGTGAGAAACGCGTTGAAATTAAAATCGATAATTTAATATTTTAAATCGATTTAAAAAGCCAACTTCCTCATGCAATCAAATTAGCCTCCAGAACACGTCCCGTTGTGTTCGGAACGTGGGTAAAACCTTATAAACGCCTGGTGGCTTGTCTGATTCGAAGTCCGTTCGAAGAGCTTTTAACACTTGAGAATATTAATGAAGTAAACAGTAACCTTCTTTAATACACCGTTCCTCCCTTACCAAACATGCCTCTTTCTCTGCTTAAAAATCGTGTCCCTCTCCTTTATCCCCAAAATCAAATATCGCGTAAAAAGAAAAAAAATATAGCATCGCATGAGGCGATGCGAGCCTGTCTTTGACGATCGATGCGAGTGAGGAGGCGAGGCGACGAAGCCGCATCCACAGGCAGTTAAAGGTGTCGCGACCTGGTAGATCATGGATTTGAGGATGCGCATTCCGGTGCTGACTGCAGCGAGATGTCGCTCACGATTGGGATTGTGGCCTAGGACTTGGTATCACTATCGGAGCAGGTGTGTGCGATGGTGGCTGATAGGTGTTGCTGGCAGCGACGATTCCGTGACAAAGGAGGCGATGTGGGTTTGGTTGCTGAAGCATATTTTGGCAGTGGCGAAGGCTGTTTGCTGGTGTGCATGCAATCATAAGGTTGCGACGCTTGAGGCAGCGAGTTAGGTGGGGGAGGCAGTAAGGTATAATCTTGTCATAAATTCAGTTTAATTTCTGGAAATTTGAAGTTTTGAAAGGTTTGTGTTAAAATAAAAAGAAAATTTTGAATACACATACCTGTCTTAGTTAATTTTATATATAGAAATGAACTTATGAAAATTTAGGATTGCTGTGTTAGACTTGTGTAAAACAGGAAGAAATGATATAGGAGTTTTAGACATTGAAACATCTATATGAAGTTAGTCTAAAAATTTAATTATTAGACAAATTAAATTTTAGTTTAAAATACTTAAATAAATGTAATTTATTGTCTGATTTATTTAGAATATTAATAAACCATAAATGGTTATACAAGGTTGAGAAAATCATGGAGTCGATCGAGAATGAAGTGGATTGCAAATTTAAGGGGGCAAAGGTGAGTAAATCTCACTCCTTTGATTTTTATCTAAATTTAAATGGTTAAATTTAAGTATTTGGTTGCATGATTAAATTGATTTGATGTGCATTGTGAACTGATGATGGGGTAATTTTGGTTTCGGTTGGTTCTCAAGTTAATTGTTGCTTGACTCAAAGTATTCGAGTTTTAAATTGTTTTAGACTTAAATTATGAATAAGAGAATATTTTCATTTTAAAGTTAATAAGGGCTTAATGATTTATGATTCATTAAAATAGAGGGTAATTAAAATGGATAACTAATTAATTCAATTAATTAATGATTTGGGTTAATTAACTTAGTAATTAAGGGTTTGAATTAATTAATTAAGGTTTATGTTAATTAATTAATTTTAATTAATTTAGAATAATCATTGGATAGTTTGATAGGTAATTACTTAATGTAATTAATAAAATATAATTACTTTGTGCAAAAAAATCAAGAAATTAAATAAGATAAATAATTAAGGAGTAATTAATTTATTTTATAAAGTAAATAAGAGATAGTTAAATACAGGTTGAGATTAATCGAGAATGATTAATATTGTGGTTTAATTAATGTAATTAAATTAGATTAGGATAAATTAAAATGTAACTAGAAATCATTAATTTATGTAATTAATGATGTAATTAAAGATTGATTAATTAAGATTAATGAATCAATAATAAGTGACTTATGAGAAATTAATTAATATAAGCAATTAAGGATTAATGTAATTAATATAATTAATTAATTTATGAAGTAATTAAAGATTACTTATTGATTTTGGTTAAGAATGATTAATATTGTGAAGTTGATTAAAGATAATTAATTGAATGTAATTGAAGGATAATTAATCTAGGGTGATTAATTAAGATGAATACTGAAGGGATGGTTGATTAATTGATTTGAAATTAATTAATGACAAGTGAAGAAATCTAAGTGATTGAGATTAGAAATTCAATTAGAATTAATTAAATTAATTTTGGCAACGATCAAGCTTTGCTTATGAATGATTGAATGGTATTGGATGCTTTGAATGAGTTGATATATCTGATATGAAATGTTGTGTATTTCATTTGGATAACTTAGGTTAGGATAACATGAGACTCGAAGAGACTGGGGTCGGGTATTAGGAAATACCCGAAACCACTTCGAATTTTTATAATTTGATATGTGGAATCGAAAGGTTGGAGTGAAGTGATTTAAAGGAATTGGACTATTTAAATCTAAATCTTGGTACTTAGAAATGGATGTGGGGAATAAGCGATGTCTATAATAAATTGTGGCTTTATAAATCGATACGAGTTACCTCGGGTTTCAAATAAGTCCTATGCATTGGAATTTCATATTGGATGAGTTTACTCATGCTGGTTTCCAGCCTGACCCGGGTGTTACTTTGATGCAATGCTCGGATCAGACCGAGTATTACAGATTTTTAGGTAAGGACGTTCTGGAGCTTGGGAGACGGGCTGGATGGCAAGAACGTATAGAGTATTTCCGCTGTATTATATTATTGTAAATCTGAGACATGATAATTGTGTATATTTAGTGTTTGTATATATGTGTTACTCTGATGTATTAATATGTAATCGACAGATATAGTATTCTTTTGTAAACTTTTATTATTTATTATTATATTTTATCCGCTGCGAATGTGAGATGTTAATGTTTCTGTTCTTCTTCTTCTTCTATCCCTTTCTTCTTTTTCGTAACTATCTGGAATTTTCGGGTTTGGAAATTTCGAGTCGTTACAGTTGGTATCAGAGGCTGAAAGGTTAAGCGAGAACCTTGGCTCTGGTGGGAGTTACTCCTTAAATAGAGTCCGTAATACTCTAGGATGAGTTGAGTGTGTGTGTGTGTGTGTGTATATATATACACACACACATATATATATATATATATGAGTGCGTATTTTTTATTTTCTTATATAAAGGTTTTAAATGATTTTATATAAAATATATTTTGATATATAAAGCAATATTTCCTTTTAATAAATATTAAGATGATTGGTTGTTAAATTATTGGAAATTAAATTAAGAAGTAAAATAATACAACCAAACTGAAATCTTGAATTGGAATCAAATTAAGCGGTAATAGAAACACAACCAAATTAAAATTAAATAAAGATAAGTTTGAAATGGATTTAGAATTAAATGGTTTAAAAAGATAAGTTGATTTGATTTAAAGGATTAAATCAACATTTAAAAATTTAACTCGAAATTATATAATTCGAGATGGTTTAAATTTGGAATTTGAATAGAATTCGTTCAAATTGAATTTGATTTGAATTAATTGGATTTGTGATTGAAGATGTATAATTTTAAAAATTTAAATGGAAAATTTGAATTGGATTGAATTAAAATGATTTGAAGTTAATGTGGGTTAAATTGATACTAGTCCAAATTGATTGGAGTAATTTGAAATTATAATTAAAGATGAGTAGATTTAAAATCAAATGGAATTTGATTTGAAAGTGGAAAGAAATCAAGACTTATTCAACTTGAATTAGGGGTTAAATCAATTCCAATGGAAATTGAAGATTATTTAAATTGGAATTGAGTCGATTTAAATGGAAGTGGAAATTTAAATTGAATGGATAGGGAAGTGAACAGTTTTGACTCTGGACTATTTTCAATATAAATTGTTTTAATATAAACTTATTTTTCCAAGCTATTTAATATATACAACTTTTCTTTTCAAAGCCAAATTTTTTTATACTTGTTTTATTATTAGTTTTGGAACTATTTAACCATTTTTTAACTGTTTTATAAACTAATTACTATTTTACAACAATTTTGTAAGTATCTATCTAAACTTTCTGAGACTATTTAACTATTTTCCAACCATTTTACAATTAGTTAACTATTTTACAGCTATTTTTCAAACTAATAATTATTTTTCAACCACTTATCTGTTTTTAAAATTTTCAAGCTATTTTCTAAATATAAACTGGTCGGAGTTCAAACTGTTATTGATTAAATACCCAACTGAGATAAGGATTGAAGTGATAATTCAATGGAATTGAGGCAACTGTAAATAAGTGAATGAAAATTTAAGTGAATGTGAATAGAAAGGAAATTGATTTGGCTAATAATCAATGAAAATAAATACGTATGATGTACGTATATTATTCTATTCGCATAGTGATTTGATCCAAATTCGAGCATAGAATTTCGAGATAGTTATATCGATCCGAGTTAGGATTTTTCACTCGATTGTCGACGGCGAACCTGGATATGGATTGTTGATTGGTTCTGTATATTCTCTATCATAGTTATGGCTATGCAAGGAGAATGACTGTTTCTGATCAAGAAACCAGATCTGTGTCCGCACTAGGAAGTCGGGTGGACGATACTAGTTCGGAAGTGAAATTGTGTGATCGAGCGAGCGATCAGATTGGTATAACGCACGGATGATATGTGTCATCGTACAGATTTGAATGAAATTGATACTGAACAGAGTAATCAAATTTGAATATTTGATTTTGAATAAACAAAGTTATATATCTTTATTATATAAGATAAAACTCCCCTAATTAAATCTATAGCCAGAAGAAAATGATTTTGAAAATATTTGAACTATAAAAAAGAGTTTTATACAAGTTTGAAATGATCCAAAGTTTTAAAAATAATATATATCTGAATATATATATAAAGGATCTTATGAGGATTTTGGAAAAAGTTTTTGGGAACCTTTGGATTTGGAAAGGCTTTTGATTTTTGGGTAAAATCAATATTGAAATTTGGAAAGCCTAGTTTGAGAATTATCGATTTTGGGATAATTGATTTTGTGTAAAGGAGCTTTGTATGAGATCATACTAGATGTATGATTTGAAAGATACTATATGTGTATAGTATAAAATGTTTTAATGATGGCTCTGGGGAAAAAGGCGCTCCCTTAAAATGAACTTCTTAGGAGTGCCACCGGGTGGTGCTGCCTTGAGCCCCAAGGGGGGTTTCTAAAGTTGATCCTGTGAGGAGTCCAGACAAAACTAGTTCTTGAGGATTATGAGTAGTGTGTACCATAGCGAAAGTCGTGTGTGCCGCTGAGAGCCAACGGTCTACGTTTGATTTTATATCGGTAGACTACGACCTATGGTAACATAGCGAAAGTCGTGTGTGCTGCTGAGAGCCAACAGTCTACGTTTGATTTTACATCGGTAGACTGCGACCTATGTAGGAGGGGAGAAGTTTCATTTTGACAGCGAAAATCGAGGGCGCTGATGCCTATAGTTACATGGACTTTTGCTGCGATGGCAACATAACCCTGGAATGTAACTGCGATCTGTTGTGGGTTCCATGGCGTAATCGAGGGGCGCGGAGTTCCTACAGTTACATGGACTTTTGCTGCGATGGCAACGTAACCCAGGATGTAACTGTGACCATGGATGGTGGTGATGATTTCCAGAGCATTCTCACCAAAGATATTTCCTCTATTTTCAAAAACTGTTTTCTATATTATCAGTAAAATTATTTTCCAAGTATTTTCACTGGATGTTGAAAATGGGTCCGCCAAATACTTATAGATTTTCAGTCCTACGCCTGATCAACGTATGACTGAATTTCTATGAGAACAAGGATGGATTGGTTGAGACATCGAGTTATATGAAGTATTTTTTTATAAAATGCTATTTTAATAGTATGATGTGGATTTAAAAGCATTTCTAAAATTTTAAAATAAAGGTGATGGAATTTTGGAAAATGAAAGAAACCCAAACTGGAATTATGAAAAAAAAATGAACTCAGGAAAATTTAACGAAGTGATTTTTGTAATAAAATCGAATATTTATTTAAAAGTTGGAAGTAAGTTAATTAGTTAAATAAATTATTTGATAGAGTATATTAATAAAATTTAACTCGGTTAAATAAATGGATTGTAAGTTAATAATGGAGTTTGGAAAAGAACTCGAATTTTAAATAGAATTCGATTTGGATTGATAGTGAATTAAATAAGTGGAGATGTTGTAAAAATAAAAATAAAATAGGGTTGGATCGAAATAGTGATGATTTGAATTACAAATAAAATTCAAGTGTGTTATAAATAATATTAAACTTAATTTGCTAGTAAATTTGATATAATGGAAGTGTTGTCGAATGAAATGAAAGTGAATTATAATAGAAATGGTTTGAGTTGCAAACAAAATCCAGGTGAGTAGAAATAAATTGAGAATGGCTTTGCATTAATAAAATAAATTCGAAAATGAATTAAGTAGATGAATTTAAAATTTAAAATGGGGTGAATAAATGGGTTAATTAAATTAGACAATAATGGATGAAGTTCGATTGAATAGAAATTAAATCAAAGTTTTAAATTGGAATTGGGTTATCAGAATGGAAGACCATTAAATTAAAGTTTAGGTTAAATTTATTTGAAAAAATGGGATATTAGAAGCATCGAATGGTGTCAAGCTAAACGAAATGGTTTTAAAATGAAACCAATGCGGAGATGAAATGAAAGGGAATTAAATACAGAATGAGTTGAAATTAATTTAAAGTAGTTATAATCTAAAATGGATACTCTATTAGGAAAATATTGCCGAATTTACATAAAAATAGTTGTCGTTTGACGTAAAACAAAAGTAATTAAAACTCTATAAGTGGGTAGAGATTAAATAAATTGATTTTAGGATCAATCGAATTGAATATAAGCTTGTTTGGATTAAAAATAAATTGAATGTAAGAAATTGAGTTGTAAACCAATGAAATTGAAGGAAATGGTATATGAATTGGTGGAAAGAAATTGAATTAGTTTAGAAATAATATAAAATGCTCGTGGAAGTTATTTAGAATGCATTTCTTTTAGAGTTGATGTGTTGTAGTTGTTTAAGTAATAGAAATGTTATAAACTTGATATATATAGTGCTTACATGTTCAAACTGAGTAAATACAGGTACCTGAAGGCCGTTTGGCTGGATTTGGTTGCGCTAATTGCTTAAATAATAAGCCGCTTGCTTAAAAATGCTAAATAAAGGTACGCCTACGCAATAAAAATAGGAAATATGAACTGTTTTTGCTTTTTCCGACCGTGTGGGTCGATGTATATATATTTATGTCTCTTGTCAAATTGCAAAAACTCATCCTAACAAAGGAGACTCTGCCAAAAATAATCAAAAATTTTGGGAGTTAGAAATTTTTTGGAAAATTTTTTTTTGTTAGCGGCAAAACATTTTTAAATTGGAAATTGAAATAAATTAGTGAATGAAATTAATTTAAAATAACGATATGAATCAGTTATAAATGGAAGATAAAATTCAATATTCAGAATTGAAGACGAATTGAATTCATATGGAAATGGGAAAAACTAATTTGAATAGAAGTAGAGTTGAAAACTTCTGTAAGGAAATGCATAAAATGATTTTAAAAGCTATGATTGGATATTATACTAAGTAGGATATGCAGGTATTATAAAGGGAAAAGAAAATTGGATTTGATTTCAGGAGATAATATGAATTGCCCGACTAAAAGGTATGTATTTAAATTTCTGTATGAAATTGGATTGGGTTTTTGATCTAGCCACTTGACCTTTTGTTTTATTTTGAAATTTGGGAGCCCGTAGAGGCATTTTGCAGTTGTACCGAGCTAGCCACGCAAAGGAGGCGCTGGCGAAATTTTTCGAAAATTTAGAGAGTTAGAAAATTTTTGAAAAAATTATGATAATTTAAATTTGAATTTTAAATTAGATTTGAATAAATGAAGTAAATAATGTTGTGGGAAACAATGGAAGGTTTTGTGAAGTTGTTTGAAGTGATAGTGGGTCTTTAATAAAAGATATGTTATGGCAATTTGATATAACTGTTTGGTTTTGGAAAAAGTAAATGGGTATTGGACCATTCTTCCTAACTAGTAATTTCAGGAATGAAATTCTTTTTAAGGGGGGAGGAATGTGACGACTCGGAATTTTTAACAATTTAAATTGGAATATTTAATTGATTGTAAATATTTAAAATTTAATTTTTAACTTGAATTCAAATATTTTTACTAATAGCAATTAAGTTATTAGATTTAACAAACTGAAATTGGGTAAAATGTTGAATATGGAGTTTTAAGCCTGTTAAAAATAATTTGAAGGCTTATAAAATGTGTATTGATAATACTGAAGATAATAGAGTGGTTGAAATTTAATTTAAAGGTGATTTGTTCAATTTTAATAATATATCGTTTAAATTGACGTTTAGAAATAGGCTTCCGAGGCACAGTCTCAGAATTCGACGAAACTAGTTCGGTTGGATCCGTAATAGTCAGTTATTATCGGATTTCAATTTTCGTAGCGTTTGGATTACCGTTTACTCGTACGGGTGAGAAAAGCGTTGAAATTAAAATCGATAATTTAATATTTTAAATCGATTTAAAAAGCCAACTTCCTCATGCAATCAAATTAGCCTCTGGAACACGTTCCGTTGTGTTGGAAACGTGGGTAAAACCTTATAAACGCCTGGCGGCTTGTCTGATTCGAAGTCCGTTCGAAAAGCTTTTAACATTTGAGAATATTAATAAAATAAACAGTAACCTTCTTTAATAAGTCGTTCCTCCCTTCCCAAACACGCCTCTTTCTCTGCTTAAAAATCTTGTCCCTCTCTTTATCCCCAAAGTCAAATATTGCGTAAAAAGAAAAAAAATATAGCATCGCATGAGGCGATGCGAGCCTGTCTTTGACGATTTGATGCGAGTGAGGAGGCAAGGCGACGAAGCCGCAGCCACAGGCGGTTAAAGGTGTCGCGACCTGGTAGATCATGGATTTGAGGATGCGCATTCCGGTGCTGACTGCAGCAAGATGTCACTTGCGATTGGGATTGTGGCCCGGGACTTGGTATCGCAATCGGAGCAGGTGTGTGCGGTGGTGGCTGATAGGTGTTGCTGGCAACGACGATGCCGTGACGATGGAGGCGATGTGGGTTTGGTTGCTGAAGCATATTTTGGCAATGGCGAAGGCTGGTTGCTGGTATGCATGCAATCATAAGGCTGCGACGCTTGAGGCAGCGAGTTAGGTGGGGGAGGCAGTAAGGTATAATCTTATCATTAATTCAGTTTAATTTCTGAAAATTGGGAGTTTTGAAAGGTTTGTGTTAAAATAAATAGAATTTTTTTAATACATACCTGTCTTAGTTAATTTTATATATAGAAATGAACCTATGAAAATTTAGGATTGCTGTGATAGACTTGTGTAAAACAGGAAGAAATGATATAGGAGTTTTAGACATTGAAATATCTATATGAAGTTAGTCTAAAAATTTAATTATTAGACAAATTAAATTTTAGTTTAAACTAGATAAATAAATAGTAATTTTTTTTCTGATTTATTTAGAATAATAATAAACCATAAATGGTCATGCAAGGTTGAGAAAATCGTGGAGTCAATCGAGAATGAAGTGGATTGCAAATATAAGGGGGCAAAGGTGAGTAAATCTCACTCCTTTTGATTTTTAACTAAATTTAAATGGTTAAATTTAAGTATTTGGTTGCATGATTAAATTGATTTGATGTGCACTGTGAACTGACCATCGGGTGATTTTGGTTTCGGTTGGTTCTCAAGTTAATTGTTGCTTGACTCGAAGTATTCGGGTTTTAAATTGTTTTAAACTTAAATTATGAATAAGAGAATGTTTTCATTTTAAAGTTAATAAGGGCTTAATGATTTGTGATTCATTAAAATAGAGGGTAATTAAAATAGATAACTAATTAATTCAATTAATTAATGATTTGGGTTAATTAACTTAGTAATTAAGGGTTTGAATTAATTAATTAAGGTTTAAGTTAATTAATTAAGTTTAATTAATTTAGAATAATCATTGGATGGTTTGATAGGTAATTACTTAATGTAATTAATAAAATATAATTACTTTGTCCACAAAAATCAAGAGATTAAATAAGATAATTAATTAAGGAGTTATTAATTAATTTAATGAAGTAAATAAGAAATAGTTAAATACAGGTTGAGATTAATCGAGAATGATTAATATTGTGGTTTAATTAATGTAATTAAATTAGATTAGGATAAATTAAAATGTAATTAGAAATCATTAATTTATATAATTAATGATGTAATTAAAGATTGATTAATTAAGATTAATGAATCAATAATAAGCGACTTATGAAAAATTAATTAATATAAGTAATTAAGGATTAATGTAATTAATATAATTAATTAATTTATGAAGTAATTAAAGATTACTTATTGATTTTGGTTAAGAATAATTAATATTGTGAAGTTGATTAAAGATAATTACTTGAATGTGATTGAAGGATAATTAATCCAGGGTGATTAATTAAGATGAATAATGAAGGGATGATTGATTAATTGATTTGAAATTAATTAATGACAAGTGAAGAAATCCAAGTGATTGGGATTCGAAATTCAATTAGAATTAATTAAATTAATTTTGGTAGCGATCAAGCTTTGCTTATGAATGATTGAATGGTATTGGATGCTTTGAATGAGTTGATATCTCTGATATGAAATGTTGTGTATTTCATTTGGATAACTTGGGTTAGGATAACATGAGACTCGAAGAGACTGGAGTTGGGTATTAGGAAATACCCGAAACCACTTCGAATTTTTATAATTTGATATGTGTAATCGAAAGGATGGAATGAAGTGATTTAAATGAATTGGACTATTTAAATCTAAATCTTGGTACTTAGAAATGGATGTGGGGAATAAGTGATGTCTATAATAAATTGTGGCTTTATAAATCGATACGAGTTACCCCGGGTTTCAAGTAAGTCCTATGCATTGGAATTTCATATTGGATGAGTTTACTCACGCTGGTTTCCAGCCTGACTTGGGTGTTACTTTGATGTAATACTCGGGTCAGACCGAGTATTACAGATTTTTAGGTAAGGACATTCTAGAGCTTGGGAGATGGGCTGGATGGCAAGAACGTATAGAGTATTTCCGCCGTATTATATTATTGTAAATCTGAGACATGATAATTGTGTATATTCATTGTCTGTATATATGTGTAACTCTGATGTATTAATATGTAATCCACAGATATAGTATTCTTTTGTAAACTGTTACTATGTATTATTATGTTTTATCCGCTGCGAATGTGAGATGTTAATGTTTCTGTTCTTCTTTTTCTTCTATCTCTTTCTTCTTTTTCACAACTATCTGGAATTTTCGGGTTCGGAAATTTTGGGTCGTTACAGTTGGTATCAGAGCCGAAAGGTTAAGCGAGAACCTTGGCTCTGGTGGGAGTTACTCCTTAAATAGAGTCTGTAATACTCTAGGATGAGTTGAGTATATATGTGTGTGTGTGTGTGTATGAGCGCGTACTTGTTATTTTCTTAAATAAAGGTTTTAAATGATTTCATATAAAATATGACATATAAAGCAATATTTCCTTCTAATAAATATTAAGATGATTGGTTGTTAAATTATTGGAAACTAAATTAAGAAGTAATATAATACAACCAAACTAAAATCTTGAGTTGGAATTAAATTAAGCGGTAATAGAAATACAACCAAATTAAAATTAAATAAATATAAGTTTGAAATGGATTTAGAATTAAATGGTTTAAAAAATAAGTTGATTAGATTTAAAGGATTAATCAACATTTAAAAATTTAACTCGAAATTATATAATTCAAGATGGTTTAAATTCGGAATTTGAATAGAATTCATTCAAATTGAATTTGATTTGAATTAATTGGATTTGTGATTGAAGATGTATAAGTTTAAAATTTTAAATGGGAAATTTGAATTGGATTGAATTGAAATGATTTGAAGTTAATGTGGGTTAAATTGATACTAGTCCAAATTGATTGGAGTAATTTTAAATTATAATTAAAGATGAATAGATTTAAAATCAAATGGAATTTGATTTGAAAGTGGAAAGAAATCAAGATTTATTCAACTTGAATTGGGGGATAAATCAATTCCAATGGAAATTGAAGATTATTTAAATGGAAGTGGAAATTTAAATTGAATGGATAGGGAAGTGAACAGTTTTGACTCTAGACTATTTTCAATATAAATTGTTTTAATATAAACTTATTTTCCAAGCTATTTTATATGTACAACCTTTCTTTTTAAAGCCAAATTTTTTTATACTTGTTTTACAATTATTTTTGGAACTATTTAACAATTTTTCAACTAAATTATAGACTAATTACTATTTTACAACTATTTTGTAAGTATCTAAACTTTCTGAGACTATTTAACTATTTTCCAACTATTTTACAATTAGTTAACTATTTTACAGCTATTCTGCAAACTAATAATTATTTTTCAACTACTTATCTGTTTTTAAAATTTTCAAGCTATTTTCTAAATATAAACTGGCCGGAGTTCAAACTAGTATTGATTAAATTCCCAACTTAGATAAGGATTGAAGCGATAATTCAATGGAATTAAGGCATTTGTAAATAAGTGAATGAAAATTTAAGTGAATGTGAATAGAAAGGAAATTGATTTAGCAAATAATCAATGAAAATAAATACGTAGGATGTACATATATTATTCTATTCGTATAGTGATTTGATCCAAATTCGAGCGTAGAATTTTGAGATAGTTATATCGATCCGAGTTAGGATTTTTCACTCGATTTTCGACGGCGAACCTAGATATGGATTGTTGATAGGTTCTAGATATTCTCTATCATAGTTATGGCTATGCAAGGAGAATGACGGTTTCTGATCAAGAAACCAGATCTGTGTCCGCACTGGGAAGTCAGGTGGACGATACTAGTTCGGAAGTGAAATTGTGTGATCGAGCGAGCGATCAGATTGGTATAGCATATGGATGATATGTGTCATCATACAGATTTGAATGAAATTGATATTGAAAAGAGTAATCAAATTTGAATATTTGATTTTGATTAAAAAAAGTTATATACCATTATTGTATAAGATAAAACTCCCCTTGTTAAATCTATAGCCATAAGAAAATGATTTTGAAAATATTTGAAGTATTAAAAGGAGTTTTATACAAGTTTGAAATGATCCAAAGTTTTAAAAATTATATATATCTGAATATATATATATATATATAAAGGATCTTATGAGGATTTTGGAAAAAGATTTTAGGAACCTTTGGATTTAGAAAGGCTTTTGATTTTTGGGTAAAATCAATAATCAAATTTGAAATGCCTAGTTTGAGAATTATCGATTTTGGGATAATCGATTTTGTGTAAAGGAGCTTTTTATGAGATCATACTAGGTGTATGATTTGAAAGATACTATATGTGTATAGTATAAAGTGTTTTGATGATAGCTCTAGGGAAAAAGACGCTCACTTGAAATGAACTTCTCTGGAGTGCCCCCGGGTGGTGCTGCCTTTAGTCCCAAGGGGTGGTTCTAAAGTTGATCCTGTGAGGAATCCGGACAAAACTAGTTCCTGAGGATTATGAGTAGTGTGTACCATAGCGAAAGTCGTGTGTGCCGCTGAGAGCCAACAGTATACATTTGATTTTATATTGGTAGACTGCGACCTATGGTAACATAGCGAAAGTCATGTGCTGCTGAGAGCCAACAATCTACGTTTGATTTTACATCGGTAGACTGCGACCTATGTAGAAGAGGAGAAGTTTCATTTTGACAGCGAAAATCGAGGGCGCTGATGCCTACAGTTACATGGACTTTTGCTGCGATGGCAACATAACCCTGGAATATAACTGCGATCTGTTGTGGGTTCCATGGCGTAATCGAGGGGCGCGGAGTGCTTACAGTTACATGGACTATTGCTGCGATGGCAACGTAACCCAGGATGTAACTGTGACCATGGATGGGAGTGATGATTTCCAGAGCATTCTCATGAAAGATATTTCCTCTTTTTCAAAAATGTTTTCTATATTAGCAGTAAAATTATTTTCCAAGTATTTTCACTGGATGTTGAAAATGGTTCTACTAAGTACTTATAAATTTTCAATCCTACGCCTGATCAATGTATGACTGAATTTCTGTGAGAACAAGGATGGACTGGTTGAGACATCGAGTTATAAGAAGTATTTTTTTTATAAAAAGCTATTTTAATAGTATGATGTGGATTTAAAAGCATTCTAAAATTTTAAAAAAGGTGATGGAATTTTGGAAAATTAAAGAAATCCAAACTGGAATTATGAAAAAAATTGAAGTCGGGAAAATTTAAGGAGGTGAATTTTGTAATAAAATCGAATATTTATTTAAAAGTTGGAAGTAATCTTATTAGTTAAATAAATTATTTGATAGAGTATATTAATAAAATTTAACTCGGTTAAATAAATGGATTGTAAGTTAATAATGGAGTTTGGAAAGGAACTCGAATTTTAAATAGAATTCGATTTGGATTGATTGTGAATTAAATAAGTGGAGATGTTGTAAAAATAAAAATAAAATAGAGTTGGATCGAAATAGTGATGATTTGAATTATAAATAAAATTCAAATGTGTTATAAATAATATTAAACGTAATTTGCTAGTAAATTTGATATAATGGAAGTGTTGTCGAATGAAATGAAAGTGAACTATAATAGATATGGTTTGAGTTGCAAACAAAATCCAGGTGAGTAGAAATAAATTGAGAATGGCTTCGTATTAATATAATAAATTCGAAAATGAATTAAGTAGATGAATTAAAAATTTAAAATGGGGTGAATAAATGGGTTAATTGAACTAAAAAATAATGGATGAAGTTTGATTGAATAGAAATTAAATCAAAGTTTTAAATTGGAATTGGGTTATTAGAATGGAAGAGGATTAAATTAAAGTTGGGTTAAATTTATTGAAAATAATGGATATTAATAGAAGCATCGAATTGTGTCAAGCTAAACGAAATGGTTTAAAATGAAACCAATGCGGAGATGAAATGAAAGGGAATTAAATACAGAATGAGTTGAAATTAATTTAAAGTAGTTATAACTAAAATGGATACTCTATTAGGCAAATATCGCCGAATTTACATAAAAATAGTTGTCGTTTGACGTAAAACAAAAGTAATTAAAACTCTATAAGTGGGTAGAGATTAAATAAATTGATTTTAGGACCAATCGAATTGAATATAAGTTTGTTTGGATTAAAAATAAATTGAATGTAAGAAATTGAGTTGTAAACTAATGAAATTGAAGGAAATGGTATATGAATTGGTGGAAAGAAATTGAATTAGTTTAGAAATCATATAAATTGCTCGTGGAAGTTATTTAGAATGCATTTCTTTTAGAGTTGATGTGTTGTAGTTTTATAAGTAATAGAAATGTTATAAACTTGATATATATAGTGCTTACATGTTCAAACTGAGTAAATACAGGTACCTGAAGGCCGTTTTGCTGGATTTGGTTGCGCTAATTGCTTAAATAATAAGCCGCTTGCTTAAAAATGCTAAATAAAGGTACGCCTACGTAATAAAAATAGGAAATATGAACTGTTTTTGCTTTTTCCGACCGTGTGGGTCGATGTATATATATTTATGTCTCTTGTCAAATTGCAAAAGCTCATCCGCACAAAGGAGACTCTGCCAAAAATAATCGAAAATTTTGGGAGTTAGAAATTTTTTGGAAAAAAAAATTTTGTTAGCGGCAAAACGTTTTTAAATTGGAAATTGAAATAAATTAGTGAATGAAATCAATTTTAAATAACGATATGAATCAGTTATAAATGGAAGATAAAATTCAATATTCAGAATTGAAGACGAATTGAATTCATATGGAAATGGGAAAAACTAATTTGAATAGAAGTAGAGATGAAAACTTCTGTAAGGAAATGCATAAAATGATTTTAAAAGCTATGATTGGATATTATTGCTAAGTAGGATATGCAGGTATTATAAAGGGAAAAGAAAATTGGATTTGATTGCGGGAGATAATGTGAATTGCCCGACTAAAAGGTATGTATTTAAATTTCTGTATAAAATTGGATTGGGTTTTTGATCTAGCCACTTGGCCTTTTGTTTTCTTTTGAAATTTGGGAGCCCGTAGAGGCATTTTGTAGCTGTACCGAGCTAGCCGCGCAAAGGAGACGCTGGCGAAATTTTTCGGAAAATTAGAGAGTTAGAAATTTTTTGGGAAAATTGTGATAATTTAAATTTGAATTTTAAATTAGATTTGAATAAATGAAGTAAATAATGTTGTGGGAAACTATGGAAGGTTTTGGGAAGTTGGTTTAAGTGATAGTGGGTCTTTAATAAAAGATATGTTATAGCAATTTGATATAACTGTTTGGTTTTGGAAAACGTAAACGGGTATTGGACCATTCTTCCTAACTAGTAATTTCGGTGACGAAATTCTTTTAAGGGGGGAGGAATGTGACGACCCAGAATTTTTAACAATTTAAATTGGAATATTTAATTGACCGTAAATATTCAAAAAGTTAATTTTTAACTTGAATTCAAATATTTTTATTAATAGCAATTAAGTTATTAGATTTAATAAATTGAAATTGGGTAAAATGTTGAATCTGAAGTTTTAAGCCTGTTAAAAATAATTGAAGGCTTATAAAATTTATATTGATAATACTGAAGATAATAGAATGATTGAAATTTAATTTAAAGGTGATTGGTTCAATTTTAATAATATATCTCTTAAGTTGACGTTTAGAAATAGCCTTCCGAGGCACAGTCTCGGAATTCGACGAAACCGGTTCCGTTGGATCTGTAATAGCTATTATTATCGGATTTCAATTTTCGTAGCATTTGGATTTACCGTTTACTCGTACGGGTGAGAAACGCGTTGAAAATAAAATCGATAATTTAATATTTTAACTCGATTTAAAAAGCCAACTTCCTCATGCAATCAAATTAGCCTCCGGAACACATTCCGTTGTGTTGGAAACGTGGGTAAAACCTTATAAACGCTTAGCGGCTTGTCTGATTCGAAGTCCGTTCGAAAAGCTTTTAACATTTGATAATATTAATAAAATAAACAGTAACCTTCTTCAATAAGTCGTTCCTCCCTTCCCAAACACGCCTCTTTCTCTGCTTAAAAATCTTGTCCCTCTCCTTTATCCCCAAAGTCAAATATCGCGTAAAAAGAAAAAAATATAGCATCGCATGAGGCGATGCGAGCCTGTCTTTGACGATTTGATGCGAGTGAGGAGGCAAGGCGACGAAGCCGCAGCCACAGGGGGTTAAAGGTGTCGCGACCTGGTAGATCATGGATTTGAGGATGCGCATTCCGGTGCTGACTGCAACAAGATGTCACTTGCGATTGGGATTGTGGCCCGGGACTTGGTATCGCGATCGGAGTAGGTGTGTGCGGTGGTGGCTGATAGGTGTTGCTGGCAGCGACGATGCCGTAACGAAGGAGGCGATGTGGGTTTGGTTGTTGAAGCATATTTTGGCAGTGGCGAAGGCTGGTTGCTGGTGTGCATGCAATCATAAGGCTGCGACGTTTGAGGCAGCGAGTTAGGTGGGTGAGGCAGTAAGGTATAATCTTGTCATTAATTCAGTTTAATTTCTGGAAATTGGGAGTTTTGAAAGGTTTGTGTTAAAATAAAAAGAAAATTTTGAATACACATACCTGTCTTAGTTAATTTTATATATAGAAATGAACTTACGAAAATTTAGGATTGCTGTGATAGACTTGTGTAAAACAAGAAGAAATGATATAGGAGTTTTAGACATTGAAATATCTTATGAAGTCAGTCTAAAAATTTAATTATTAGATAAATTAAATTTTAGTTTAAACTCGATAAATAAATAGTAATTTATTGTCTGATTTATTTAGAATATTAATAAACCGTAAATGGTCATACAAGGTTGAGAAAATCGTGGTGTCAATCGATAATGAAGTGGATTGCAAATTTAAGGTGGCAAATGTGAGTAAATCTCATTCCTTTGGATTTTTATCTAAATTTAAATGGTTAAATTTAAGTATTTGGTTGCATGACTAAATTGATTTGATGTGCACTGTGAACTGATGATCGGGTGGTTTTGGTTTCGGTTGGTTCTCAAGTTAATTGTTGCTTGACTCGAAGTATTCGGGTTTTAAATTGTTTTAAACTTAAATTATGAATAAGAGAATGTTTTCATTTTAAAGTTAATAAGGGATTAATGATTTGTGACTTATTAAAATAGAAGGTAATTAAATTGGATAACTAATAAATTCAATTAATTAATGATTTAGGTTAATTAACTTAGTAATTAAGGGTTTGAATTAATTAATTAAGGTTTAAGTTAATTAATTAAGTTTAATTAATTTAGAATAATCAATGGATGGTTTGATAGGTAATTACTTAATGTAATTAATAAAATATAATTACTTTGTGCAAATAAATCAAGAGATTAAATAAGATAATTAATTAAGGATAATTAATTTATTTAATGAAGTAAATAAGAGATAGTTAAATACAGGTTGAGATTAATCGAGAATGATTAATATTGTGGTTTAATTAATGTAATTAAATTAGATTAGGATAAATTAAAATGTAATTAGAAATCATTAATTTATATAATCAATGATCTAATTAAAGATTGATTAATTAAGATTAATGAATCAACAATAAGTGACTTATGAGAAATTAATTAATATAAGTAATTAAGGATTAATGTAATTAATATAATTAATTAATTTATGAAGTAATTAAAGATTACTTATTGATTTTGGTTAAGAATAATTAATATTGTGAAGTTGATTAAAGATAATTACTTGAATGTAATTGAAGGATAATTAATCCAGGGTGATTAATTAAGATGAATAACGAAGGGATGATTGATTAATTGATTTGAAATTAATTAAGAAATCCAAGTGATTGAGATTCGAAATTCAATTAGAATTAATTAAATTAATTTTAGTAGCGATCAAGCTTTGCTTATGAATGATTGAATGATATTGGATGCTTTGAATGAATTGATATTTCTGATATGAAATGTTGTGTATTTCATTTGGATAACTTGGGTTAGGATAACATGAGACACGAAGAGACTGGGGTCGGGTATTAGGAAATACCCGAAACCACTTCGAATTTTTATAATTTGATATGTGGAATCGAAAGGTTGGAATGAAGTGATTTAAATGAATTGGACTATTTGAATCTAAATCTTGGCACTTAGAAATGGATGTGGGGAATAAGTGATGTCTTTAATAAATTGTGGCTTTATAAATCGATATGAGTTATGAAACGACCCGACTTTCTCACCACATAAAATCGCATCATCTTTAAAGAAAAAAAGGAATAGAAAAGAGAAAAGAAAGAAGAGAAAGAAGAGACAACATCAAAATCTCAACAGCGGAACGAATAAATTATGTTAATAACATAAATATTACATAGTTTACAACCATTATCAGAGTTACAAAGATTACACATCACATATTAGACAGTTATAAACATCTGTCTAGTTATACAACTCAATACAAAAGGAGGAAACTACTCAGAGAAACCCACGCAGCGGAACACTATATATAACTATAACGCAGAAGCCTCCTGCTCCATTACTCCTCCAGAATTCGTCAAAGCTAAACTGAATCCCTTGGCTACGTGTAAAAATTTGAGTACCCAAGAGTTTAAGAAAACAGAAGATAAACTCCGGGTCAGACATGGGTCTGGTGTGAGTAATAGGTTAAAGTTGCTTAACTTTGAAAAACCTTTGAAAACAAAAGGTATCACGTAAGACTTCCCACACATAAACGTGGAAAAGTTTTTACCTTGCGCTAACCAAAACATTTGATAGGAAATCCAGTGATATTATAATAGGTTTAGGGTTTTCAAGTAAATAGAAAATAGCCAAAATTGTTACATCTATTAAATTCTAGCTACTAGCCACAAAAGTAGGTAATACAATCAAAACCGAGGGCACTTATTGGATTTTGGATTCCATACAATGGCAGGGCTACTGGGGTACCACCCGTCACAGTACGTGGCCTAGATCAACGTACCGAGGAGCCACCCTAACTCCCCTGCAACACAAGGCCGGAACCATCTCTTACTGGACAGTCCCGAACAAGACAACCCCGGCAGTTGGAGCTCAACAACTGCTCATACAGCCAAAAAAAAGGACCTTTAGACAGGAGAAAATCTCGTCCTACTTGGGCATGACCCACTTTGCCTTGCTGCACCTCCCCTGTTTTAGCCATTCCCGGTTGATGAGGCTTGAGGCTACGATTACCTTTATAAAACACATCACTTAGAATGCTCATCGTCCACCTGACGATGTTCTGAAAGCATTCAATCCATACAAGTTCGTTCCGGGTTCGAAGGAAACCGAAGGCATTATCTCGTTACACTCATTTTGGAATCACCCTCAGAGTTAACGATGATAACCCTTGCACTCTGAATCTTCATCGTCACCTGAGATTCACGACCTATCATTAATTTGGATCGATGTGGTTTTCAGATATCCAAATATGGAAACCCGATCCCGGTCTCATCGAAATTCCAAACGTGTCTTTTAAGGCCAAGTTTTTTTAAAATTTAAAACAATTCAATTCAGTTATCTATATACACACAGATAGATAATCCACAAATCACAATAGATAATCAACATTATCATAATAAACAGATAATCCATACTATTATCAAAACAGATAATCCATATTATCATCACAATGCAACCAAGCATTCATATCACGCCGCATTTACTTATCTCATTTCTGAGATCACAAACCATTCAAGGCAATCAATACCATCCATTCATACATAAGCAATGGTTTACTTAATCACATCATCTATAATTAATTTAAAATGAATGAAATTAATTACTTCCATCACTAATTAATTTAAAGTGAATAAAATTAGTTACTTCATCCTTAAAAATCTTGCTTACATAACCATTTAATCGATTACAAATCAATTAATTAATCATTCAAATTAATCACCTTAATTAATCACCCTTGATTAATTATCCTTAATTACATTTAAGTAATTGTCCTTTAATAAATTTCACAAATTAATTATTCTTAACCCTTACAGTAATTAACCTTTAATTACTTCAATTAATTAATTAACTATAATCAATTACATTAATCCTTAATTAACTAATTACCTTTAATTACTTTTCATTGATTAATTAATCTTAATTAATTAATCCTTAATTACATCATTAATTATATTAGTTAATGATCCCTAATTACATTTTAATTAATCACTTTATATTATGAAATAACTAAATTGAACCACAATTATTAATTTCTCTTGATTAATCACATTTAGTAATTAACTAACCTTAATGACTTCATTAAATAAATTAATTATTCCTAATGAATTGTCCTTAATTAATTCCTTGATTAATTACAAAGTAATTTAATCCAAATTACTTCCATTCTTAAATCATCTTCCATTAGTTACATTCAGTAATTACCATCAATTATTTCACTAAGTAATTACACTCCATAAATTACATTAAGTAATTATTATCAAATCATTCAGTGTTTAAAATTAATTAAACTTAATTAATTAATTCAAACTAACCACATTAAACTCAATTAATTGCATTAAGTAATTAATTGCTTCCATTAAGTAATTACACTTAAACAATTCACAAATGATTATCATTAAATTAATTAATCTAATTAATTATTAAAAATTAATCACATTAATTAATTATTAAATAATCTCAAGTTAATGACCTTCATTAACCATTCTTTAATTACTTCCATAAGTAATTAACTTAGATTAACCATTATTAATTACAAATTAATTTATCTTTAATTATCCATAAATTAATCTCTAATTATTTAATTAATTAAGTGTTAACTGTAACTTAATTAATCCTTAATTACTTGATTAATTAACCTTGATTATAACTTAATTGCTTAATTAATAAATCTTTAATGATTAATTAATAATCTTTAATTATCTAATTAATGATCTTTAATTACAAATAGATTAACCCTTAATTAATTATTTATTAATCCCTAATCATTAATTAATTAAATTAACTAATTATTCCTTAATTACCTCATTAATTTAATTAATTTCAAATCATTAAATCTTAATTTAACTTTAAGATAAAAACATTTCTTAATTATGACTAAATTGTCATTAACAAAAACAGTTGAAAACAATTTAGTTTTGAATTTACTTTAAAATTCCATTTCAAATATGAGGTTTAAAATGAATACAATTTAACTTAAACAAAGTTTAAACAATTTAAACCTTTTTAAATTACATGGTAAAAAAATGCTTGTCTTAGAAAATAAATTTATAAGAGTTTAAACCAAATTCATTTCTAAATTCAAAAAATTTAAATATACACTTTAACATACAAAGTTGTTTAAATATTTCAAATTTAAAACTTTTTTTTATTTCAAAAACTGAAATACATATTTAAATCTTTTAATTTCCTGAATTAAACTTCAATTTAAAACTTACTCACATTTTTTTAAAACTTCATTTTTAAAAATTCAAACTACTTTACCATTTAAAAGTAGTTTAACAATTCAAGTTTAAAACTTTATATGTATTTTTTTATTTAAAACTGAGATTTAAATTTAAACTTAAATTCTAGATTTCAAACTTGGATTTAAAACTTAGTTTAAACTCTTGCTTTACATTTATAACTTCAGTTTTTAAAGTATTAAAACAAACATTACAGGTTACTGTAAAAACCTGTAACATCTTTTAAACCTGAGACACCCCCAAAATGCTTCGAGTTCAAAACCCAACCTCCCCGAGCAAACTACCCCACAACTTCGAGTCAAACAGAAATTTACTCGAGAACAAAATCTCTGGCCAACCCAACATCACCAGACAAATCACTTCACCGTGCATATGCACGGTGGCTCCGACCACCATTGATCATCAACGATGATCGCCACACATCAGAAATCAACTCTGCAACCCACCGCGATCATCAAATCGTGACCAACGCCTAGAAATCACAATCGAACGCCCAATTCCAAAACCTGGAACAAACTGGACATCACCAACCCAAAACCTGAAATCACCTCATCTTCACAACTCCGACCACCGTAGATTCTGAAACTCCGGCATCGACTTCGACTACGGCCAAGCTACCACTGCCCAAAAACTTAAAGCACTCGATCAACTACGCAATCCGTGGTGAACAATACACTAAGCACAGCTAAAACTAGGGTTCTAAAAGGAATCCCACTACTGCAACCTCTCTGATGAATTTTATCACCATCAATAATTTTTCCTAGCATCTACTAACACTCCTCTACCATCTGGAAGAACCCTGTCCCCTCCAGATACATAGATCACCAGAAAACCCCAATAGTTCCATCCCTGTTCATCTCTTAATCGCACCTTCACCCCAAACCTAAAAACTATGATTCTTGTTTTAAAAATCATAATTTATTTGGTGTTTTCGATTTATAATACTGAATTTATAACTAACACAATTTGAATTTTTGATTTATATCAACATGCACTAATATTTTTATACTTCCAGAGACAAATAGTCTCTATTTTAATTTAATTAAATTTTAATCCTTGGTCTATGATAATCAAACAACATTGGTTTGTAAATCAGATCCTATCAAAAAATAAATTAAGTGGTAAGGGATTTTAAATGAAAATGTGAGACTGGGAACAAAGCAGAGCGCATAATACATATACACAGCATGCATACACATAAATATTCCCATCAGACATTTACTTATAAGCACATGCAATACTTATTCATCTCAACATACAAGAATGCAACCAATTTTTAAATTTTAAAAGTTACTCACCTGAAAACAGAAGACAGAGTACCAATTTTTGAAAATGCTTGAAAACTGGTATATGCTTTGCTTCTTTGATTTTAAAAGTTGAATTGCTAATCTATATGCAACCGAAATGCTTACAAACGGATGCTGCTTTGATTCCAGGCTTGCTTTAGTTTTCAGGTTTGCATGCAGAGCCAATTTCAGATTTAAGAAAAAATGCAGATTTGTCTTCTTTTGATCATGAACTACAGGTTTTAGGCAGATAATTTGATTCTGGGAAATGAATAATAGGTTGAAGAATTGATTTTCTGGTTTGAAGAGAGGTTGATTACCGATTTGGATGAAATTATGGTTTTTGAAGTGATACAGGTTGATGATTTTGAAGAGGATTAACATTCTTTTGATATTGATTTTTGAAAATGTGTAGGCTTGAACTTGATTTGTTTCTTGTTTATGAAAGTGTTTCCTACAGATTTGTTTTGAGTTCAAGCTTTAAATTTCTTAACTTTTGATTTTGAAAAGGAAAAAGAAATTGAAGAGAAGAGGTATTTTTTTATAAGATGAAAGTATGATTTAATAAAAAAAAGAAAATACTAAATTGAAAATGACACTTGTACAAAATTTTAACATTTGTCAAATTGGAATGTTTATCTCTTAACATTTGTTATATGAAGCTTAGCAAAATAACACATGTCTTTTTAAAGTATTTTGTATTTAATTTAAATGTTTAATGAAAGATTAATACAAGATCAAGCTTAATGGATTAGTTGATTAGTATTTATATATATGTATAGATATTTCAAAAGAAATAAACCAATTATACTTATAAATAAAAGCTTATGCATATATTTAAAAATCCAAAACAATTAAAAATCTATACTTTGGTTTTCAAAAATTTATATTCAAATTCAAATCAAATTCAAGAATCTAATATTTAAAAATCAAGTTATATATACAAATTAAATTTGAAATAACAATGCTATTTTTATTAAGAATCCAATTGTAAAACAATACACTATTAATATTGTTTTTAGAATTAACTCATTATCAAATTAAAATAATTATAAAAGAAATTATTTCTTTATTAATAAATTACTTATTTTATTAAGCTATATTTAAAAACAAATCATTTTGTTAATTAATTTAAATTTAAAACCTAAGCCAAAATCATTTTAAACATCTAACTTAACAATTTAAAATCATATAGTTAATTATTAAATAGCTTTGAGAAACTTAATATTAAATTAAATCAAAATTTCCAAATTATTAAATATATATTAGAATGTAAAATCAAGATTCATTTATTAAATTTAAACCAAAGATTATTTATTTACAATATATACATACAATATATTCATTTAAATAGAAATCAATTTATTAACTTTTGAAAGATAAAATTCACCAATTAATTATTTATTGAAGGAAGATTATTGAATCAATTCAAATTTTATTAACAAAAATTATCAAACCAATTTAAATTTTAATACAGATTACTAAATAGATATTGCCAAAAATTTCGGGATATCACAAGTTACCCCAGGTTTCAAATAAGTCCTATGCATTGGGATTTCATATTGGATGAGTTTACTCATGCTGGTTTCTAGCCTGACCTGGGTGTTACTTTGCTGTAATGCTCGGGTCAGACCGAGTATTACAGATTTTCAGGTTAGGACGTTCTGGAGCTTGGAAGACGGGCTGGATGGCAAGAACGTATAGAGTATTTCCGCTGTATTATATTATTGTAAATCTGAGACATGATAATTGTGTATATTCAGTGTCTATATATATGTGTAACTCTGATGTATTAATATGTAATCGATTGATATAGTATTTTTTGTAAACTATTATTATTTATTATTACATTTTATCCGCTGTGAATGTGAGATGTTAATGTTTCTGTTCTTCTTCTTCTTCTATCTCTTTCTTCTTTTTCATAACTATTTAAAGTTTCCGGGTTCGGAAATTTTGGGTCGTTACAAAGTGTCTTAAAAGAACTGGAACAAAAGCATCTCTTTCGAAAGCATTAATATAAAAACAAGAGAGTGGATGTTGTCAAAACCAACCCCTTCGAAAGCATGGAGAAGCGGCTTTTAAGTTTAAAAAAAGAACCCTTTCGAAAGCAATGTTTCGAAAGGTTGAATGCAGCAGTAGAGGTTTTGACCCCTACGAAAGCTTTATTTAAAAACAAAAGGCGACAACCCTTTTCGAAAGCCCTTTTTCAAAAACAATTGACCAAATCGAAAGCTGGTTCCTTCGAAAGCTTCATTTGTAACCAAAATAGTTCTAAGTTTTAAAGAGCTACTTCTATCCCCTTCGAAAGCCTGTATCGACTCTAATCCACTACATACCGAAGCTAATATTATGTATATTGGTTTCGACTAGGTTGGAGGTGGCAGTATTGGGTTGAAAGGTGGATGCTATAAGTGGCGAAGCAGTAAATCTTTATAAAACTGTATTTTAACTTTTTAAAGCAATTTCTTTCCAACTATTTTGCCTTACTTGTGAACTTATAATCGGTTTCCAATACTTTTATAAAATCTTTTCTAAGTTAAACCTTGGATTTGAGGGGAAATCAATCAATTAAGGAAAGTACGATCCGACTATTTTCTAAAATAACTCGAAGTCCCCAAAGTGTGGACTGATTATAAACACAGATTGCGCATGATTCGACCAATCGTCGACTAACTCTTATCCCCAGAGTGTGGACATGAGCACAAACAGATAGATTAGTGTGATTCGACCACTCATTATTCCATAACTCTAACTTGAAACCGATAGGAGGAGTATAAACTTGTTAATGATGGAGTTCGACCATTCATTACCTAACTCCACTAATTCGAGATTGAGGGCGGGAATATAATCATTCAAACTACTGAATCTAATAGAGTAACATTAGGGCTAAAGTCTTGTGTTTGGTACGACTTAGGGCCATGACCACATGGAGGCCTTGGGATAGAATTAATGGATTATCGTCCAAATCAACGGGCAAGAATAACAAGTACATTGAATGGAAAAGTAATAGCTCGACTACTGAGACAAGATTCACATAAAAGTTAGATAGAAAACGAAGATCTTCTAATTGCATAATAAACTTCAAAATTGTGGTAGAAAGTTTATTCAAAAGCGAGGGTCGTTCCTGCACAATCACAGCCAACAGATATAGAAAAAACAACTATATTAGTTACATACAAACTAAGCTGAAGCAACAACTATTTCTTCTACCCTTTCTTCCTTCCGGATCTCTTGGGGGTGGCACTACCTAAACTTCCGCTTTTTCTTTTCCTATATCCTTTGCTGCCCTTGGCAAGGGGGCTTTCAAAAGTAGGAGGGAGTTCTTCGGGAACTGACCTGCTGGGTAGAATGACTTGTAGTGAGATGACCACATCAGTAGGTTCAGCGTTAGCTTTTTTCTTAACAACTCCTTACTCTGGATGCGCTCTTTTAAGCTAAGCTCATCGGTATGTTCAATGGCACCATTAATCACAACATCATCTAATTCGTCTGGAAGCGATGGGTCGTCAGATTTTTCATCATCAAGCGCTCCGATAATTTAAGCATGGGACCCTAGAATGTCAGTGACCGTTGGAATTTCAGTAGATGTCGAGTGTTGATCCATGGCGGCACCACTTCATAGAGTCCAGCTAAGGCCCAGAAAACCCACAGATTCATGAAAATAAGAAGATAAGCCCATGCCTATTGGGCACGAGGAACGAAATCTCTCGAATGATGGAGAACAAAGTGGGATACTTGTATTCAGTTGACTTTCAGTTGTTGTCGGAGTACTCTCTCTAGAATAGGAGTCAACACCTTTGATTGATAGCCGGGTCCATCCTAATCATAGCTTAGATGCTATCTCGGCCCAAGAGAAACTGATGCTCCAACTATTAGAAAAGAAGGTGGACCTTTGTGATCGAACTCCGAAGACTAAGCATTGTTTTCCCCTTTGTCGGAGGGTACTAGAATGTTGAATTATCGGAGTCTCGCAGCAGCAAGGTTTAAAGGTTCATCCCCGCAAAGAATCTCCTACACTAGTTTCTCTTCATCTAAATTATCTTCACCAAGGGATTTTTCTTCATTTCAATAATGTATTCCTAGGCCTTGTGAGTGAATGAAGATAGGCCTCTCTAAGGAAACTCAAATCGCGATGAATTAAGACTTTAGCATTATATTCAATGTCAAAGGATTGAGCATATCCTTAATTTCATTTCGACTAACTTCTTTGGCATCTTCTAACCGAACCTTGATCTACTCTCTAGTCTCATTGCGGCTCGCTTCTCTTGCTTCCTCCTTGAGGATTTCAATTTGAGCGAGTTACTTTTCTGTCCCCGTACTTCGACGGTCTCTTTACGATATCTTTGCGAATCCTCCTGAGCTTCGAGCTTCTCTTCCTTCTCTTTTTTAAGGAGTTCCTCAAGTTCCACAAAGTGACGAGCTAGAATATTTTTCTCCTTTTGCAGTTTATCTTTTTCCGAAACAATCACACCATTACAATTGTGGGCAACATCCAGTTCCTTTATGTAAGCTGCTTCTAAAACGACTAATCGCCTTAGACGTTTCTTCGAAAAAAAATTCCACCATAATTAGCTTTGCCGTCAACTCTAAAATCTCATTGTCTTGATGTTTAATTATGTCTTTGTCATGGATCACTTCAAAATTGAGACAATCGATTTCGTGTTGTTTCTCGATAGATAACTTGGAGATTTTTTTGACCAAATGCTGGAATGTTTCATGCTACACAAAGCATCATTGACGCATCCGAGGGAACTCACTTTAGTGCTCCCTGGAATTGTATGAATGTAAGGAACTAAAGCCGATCAAAGCAAATTTTTAGAAAATTGACCTTAAGTACATCCAATTTTTCTGCCTTGGAAGCCTTAGGAGCATCAGTAGGCAATGAAAAATTCAAAAGTGACAAGTGGGCGTTTGCTCGACCTACGATCATGGGACTGTCTCGAACTAGATGAACCACAATACTACTCAGGCTACATGAGGATTTGAGGAGCATGGAAAGAAGTCTCATCGTCACTATGTACAGGAAGATTAGACTGAAATTCCTGATGAGACATTTGAGATTGGAACTTACGTTTGAAAGACGAAGACCCCCTCAAGGGACGACCTCTTTCCCGGCCGTTATCTCTCTCTCCATGCCTACTCGATTCTAGACCATGACTAGATCCATACCGTGTTGATAAGCTCCTTAAGCGATCGAAGGTACATGCTTGAGAAATTGCACTTGCAAACCAAACCAGAGTGTATAAGTGACTATTGAACGAAAGATAAATGACAATCGTGTAGTGAAGTGTGCGTGATTGTGAGTGTCCTAGTGTCCCTCCGACGGACCAGTTGTTGCGACCTTGCTCATAGGTGTTTTCTTCCCTTTGCTAGTGGGAGGAATGTCGTCACCACTCCTGATGGGAGAATTAATCCCTCTAATACTGATGTTGGGAAAGTCATTAGTTATAATATCATCAGGGATCAGGAGATTCGAGAACCCTTTCATCTAACTTTCTATATATTGGGAAGAAGACTCTTCATCAACTGAGGTGATGACAAACTCTGGCTCTTTGGCAGGTTTTTTCCTGCGGGGTTGGTAAGTAAGCTTTTTTCCTCTTCTAGTGGGCACATGAGATTGTGTGCCTTGTGATGGTTCGACCATAGGTGCATTGCCTGAACCTATATTAGCCCCGCCAGGCTTATCGGTTTCGATACCTCTAACTTCACCCTCTTTGGCATCATCTTGAGTCCCCTCGATTGGGGGCACAATAGGGCCATTGGCACTATCTTCTTCTTCCAACACATTTCTTAGTGGTGTATCGCTTTCTGGAAGCCTAATGCTGCGACTTTATTTTAGGATCCTAAATAGAGTAACCACTCATTGGTTACAAGGAATTTGATGTCTCTTTCTTCAACTGGGGTTGCACGAATTGCAGAAACCACCCTTGGGAAGCTATCACCTTCTAGACGTGGATGGACACCTATAAATTTTCAAAGTATTAGTTAGTTTAGGATACAACTTGGACAAAATAATTTGAGAATAAAGCAAAGACGACACTCACATCCTTCTAACCATCGCCTCACAAACCCAGACGTACAACGAATGAAAAACCATTCATGTTTGAAGATTGTTCCAAGCACTAGTAAGAATTGAAAATTAGGCGAAGGCTCGAGGAAAGTGTAAGAAAGGCTTTCCATCCATCGTTTGTAATTGTAAATGAACCTAATGTCCTCAAGAGATGGCGGTCGGAATAGAATATCCATAAATAGCAAGAAAGTTCCAAGAACAAAATCATAGTTGTTTGGATGCAGCTGAGCAGGAGCTATTCCTAGATAATTTAGCATTTCTTAGATGAAAGAATAGAAAGACAACATGCATTTAATGCAACATATGAATTTATTGCATGCTGTAAATCCCTCTAGGGACAGATGAGCCCTGTCATTTACTGAAGGTACCAGAACATCTCCGAATGAAATCCCTTGTTTAGAGTATTGTCTACGAAGAGCAACCTCGGTAATTCTGGAGGCCTGGGAATCCTTCGGGTTGTCTAGAAATATAGAAGCTTTTACAGTCAGGGTTTGGACTTGTATCTTCCCCTGAAAGGATGGGAACATCAGAAAAAGGTTGGTCAAAAGGCTAGAAACTTCCAGTTGCTCAAATTGACGATCGAGAGAAAGTCTGCCAGAAATAATTACAGAATTTGACCTAGCTCCAGGATTGCTAAGCTATAACGGTTGTCTAGAAGGCATGCAGCTAAATGCTCTAAACGTCTGGAGTCTATATCAGCTAAAACCAGTTGATAATCAAGATTACAAATTTTTTATGCTAAATGTAAACTAGTGTGGTGCAGTGTTGTGCAGTGCAAAGATAAATAGTTTGAAATTAAAAGAAAAAAAAAGCGACAAGACTTTGGAATCCGACAAGAGCGGCCGTCATCACGAACCGTCGCAATTGGCATTTAGAATGATCAGTTGTGTAAGCTTTGGGATCGACTATCGGCATATCGAAGTGTGAAGTCCGTTACTAAAATCCATATGTTATGTTTTAGTTTAAGTTCTAAGTCCTAGGAGTTTGGTCGTTTGATTTCCAGTTCGATATTAGATATACAAGTCTTGTTGTTCATTATTATCATATGTTCAAGGTCATTGGGATAAGATTGGTTTTAATTGTTCAACAAGTGAATATGGATTAGTTTTAAAGTTCAATTCAAAGCTTAGAATCAACCAAGTACAAAAAGCTGATCCCTATGTATGTCAATCCCTCTACCCACTTAACCAAATAACTGTTCCCTCTTATGAAGCGAATAGTCGATCCCTAGGTGTACCAATCCCTCTATCTCATCATAACCGACCCTCTTGAAAAACTAATAATCGTTCCCTCCTCATACACTCAACAACCGATTCCTCATCCATATGATACTTCAACCGAACCCTACTTCACATTAATAACCTACCGACTGCTATGCCTAACCCAACATAACCGATTCCTCTTCGAACTTCAATTACCGATCCCTCTACTTCCACTTTTTCACACTTCCATCAAGCATCCACTCCGACCCCTTTCCTTCATCAACACACGACCAATCCCTCCACTCCTTCGTGCTTCGTTCTTTTTCTTTCTCCTCCTCTCCTACTTTTCTAAACTTTGATTCACCATCATCAATCTCATCTCTTCCTTAACCCATAATTAACATGAATAAAACCCATCATCCCATCATAAATTAATGGTTAGAGACAAGAAAACCTACCTAAGTGTATAAAGAACGAGTTGCTCGAGGGGAGATGTTCAATTTCAATTCAAATTAAAGACGATGTAAGAGAGGATCGCGAGTTTAAGCATGGAAGCAGTATGTGATCGTAAGGAGAGGGATTGAGGTTAAATTGAAGGTGAGGGTTTAGAGGCGAGGTCGAAGGCAATAGGAATATAGTTTTAAATGAAGAAATAAGATAAAGTAAAGAATGGAAGGGTAAATGTTGGCTTATATACGAGACTAAAGGGATCAGTCCGCTTTTCCATCCTCCACGAAGCTATAGGGACCGACCCATTTGAGCTTCACTTTGAAACCCCAAAAAAGGAGGGGGATCGGCTAAAAGAATGTCGATCCCTATATACATAAAAAAAGAAGGGATCGGCCATGACCCTATGTGCATGCAAACATGGACATGAAAATTATGTAAAGTATATATATACAAAATGCAATGAAGTTGCATCTAACTCAATGAAAATTGAGATTCCCCACGGGCATACAAATGCATTTGGGAGCCAATGACAATAACTTGTACCTGAACATGCATGTTTATAGTCTAAAGGTTCAAATTTTGAAATCAACAGAAAATAGATTCAAACCTGAAGCTTACAAGGTCAAGGCTAGATCAGATAGTCCAAGCTTATTAGCCTCATAGAATCAAACATAGATATCAGCTGGCGGAATATAATCCTAAATTTATATTATTATAAATCGACTAAGCGTCATGATGATCAAAAAGATATACAGCATTTTGGGAAAATAATCGAGGGAAGGATAGCGACTATTCTAAAAACTGATGGATTTATTTCAAACGACTAACTTGCTTCGATTCAAAGCACGTCATGTTTGACACAAGATGTACTTTGGGGGGCAAGTGTTATCTGGCATTTTGACTCGGTTATATTCAAACTGATTGGAAAAGTTGGATTCGACTATCATCAAAGCTAATAAGTCCTAAGCGATGATTGTATCGTCTAGAAGTCAAGTACAGATGGTAATATGAAGCTGTAATCGAACAAAACTGAGAGATATGCAATGCAAAATGTTTGAAGTATGGAATATAGTTTAACATAGAGGATGAATCAGCTATGACCATTCTCCAACATATGGATTGGCATGTTTTAGGAAGCAAGTGCAATTCAATAGAAAACAATCAATATCTCAAGATCCATAAGTACAATGCATAAGAAATGTGTAAGCAAGATATGGGATTTCTAAGGAGCCTACCCTATGGATTGCACCTCAAAAGGATGAAATAAAAGGGATCGACCCACTTCCCTCATTAGGGATTGGCTAAAATCAGAACATAGCTCACATTGAAGCAAAGATTGAGCAATAACTTAAGTTCTACTAATCCAATTGGCATGAAACTTTGAGGCTAAGCATATTACAATGTGAGAAAGCTACTACGTGGATTTGCACCCCCAAATTCCTTCAAAATAGGGATTAAAACTGATCCCTATTCCATGGGATTTGGGCCATGAGATCCCACCAATGGGTCCATATGGGTTTGGAGATCATTTTGCCAAATTTTTAGGGAGATATTTTTACGTCTATAAATACAGGCTTAGTTGTTCACTTTCAGGACCTTACGCTGTTAGTCGCTTTGTACTCTATTGTAACTAAGGATTTTCATTTGATCCCTATTGTACTCAGTTTACAAAGTGATCAATAAAGCAATCTATTCAAAATGGACGTAGGTAAACAACGCCAAACCACTATAAATCAATTCGTTCATATTATTTCTTTGATTTACTGCTATTTTATTACTATTTTCCTCCGTTTTCATTTTATATTCTTCATTTATTTCTAGTCAAAATTTCTATTAGGTGTTTGTGCCAACTTTTGGTGCAAATAGTTCGGTCTTCATGGATCGGTACCTATCCATGGGTTTTATTCCAATCTTGGTGCTATCGATATGGGATGACAAGGAAGGCCCCTAAGATTATGTTTTGAGTTTCAGATCGTTTGGAGTTCGTGTACTCGAGTTATAGCCATTTGATGATGGGTAGCTATACTCCGAAAGGCAAAGTAGGTGATGACGAGTTAGGTTAAGGACATTGTCGGAGGCGGTTATAGGACCCATGATGACACGATGACTTCAGATGAGAGTTGTATGGACAGTTCCGAGATGAGCTCTGCTATGGATGATGTGTGCAAAGGTATCATTGATATTCATTTGTTTCGGTGTGTACTCGTAAAGCATGGGTACATGAGGATACTCACTTTGGTAAATGAGGAGCCCCCGATCACAAGATGTTTGGATCTGTGCACCTTAGGTTGTCTTTGGGGTGAAGTCTAGATCCTGGCCTATTGAGTGGCATGGATTCGAGTATCGAGAAACTAGGACATTGAGTGTTCCTTGGCTTTATGGGGGTGGTCATACGGGTATCATATATCCAACACACTGAGTGAGTAAATATGAGGATGGATGATGGATTCCATGTTTATTTGACCGTCTTCGCGACGTCACATGATGTAGATATTACCGATGCCGATATCTAGATACTCTTAGTACCTTAATGTTATCCCATTTTTTGGACAAAACTGGAATATCAACAAATTGGCAAGGAATTATGGATATCAGGATTGGAGATCGGTTGGAATCAAGGCTGTGATCGATATCGTCAATATTTTGTTAAACTCCGATAGGAACGAAATTGATTGGAGATGATGATAAGGACTAGAAAAGGCTATGTTTCAAATTTCAGGTTAATCGGAGTTCGTATGAAGGAGATATGATGGATTCAAGATGGGAGAAGTATGTTGTTTGAATCCATCAAGATGGGGCACTCGGTTCGAATCCATCAGATTCGAACCCATCATGATGGATTCGAACCCATCAATTTCGAATCGATCAAAGGCATAGCGCAGATTGATGGATTCGAATAATGATGGATTCGAAGAAGGAACATGGATTCGAAGATGACATGGATTCGAAGATGGTGGTTTCCAAGCAATGGACATGGATTCGAAGTGGACATGGACTCGAAGAAGGAGATGGATTCGAAGAATGGACATGGATTCGAAGAAAGAACATGGATTCGAATATGACATGGATTCGAAGATGGTGGCTTCCAAGCAATGGACATGGATTCGAAGAAGAACATGGATTCGAAGAGGACATGGATTCGAAGATGATGGATTCCAAAGAGATGGATTCGAAGGAAGTGGATTCGAGGCAATGGAGTCGAAGGAAGTGGATTCGAAGAAGACGGACTTGAAAGATATGGACTCGAAGGAGATGGACTCGAAAGTCGTGGACTCGAAGAAGGCGGGTTCGAAGAATGTGGATTCGAAGAGGATGGTTTCGAAGAAGGCGGTTTCGAAGCAATGGATACGAAGGCGATGGATTCGAAGGAGAGGAGCCGAGGGAGATGGATTCGAATAGTGTGGTTTCGAAGGGATGGGTTCGAAGGAAGTGGTTTCGAACCATGGGTTCGAACCATTCAGGACACACAGATTCTTGAACTTGGATCGATCATATCTTACAAACCGTTGATCCAAATTCAATGAAATTTTTACAGGAGCTTACATACATGTTGAAGAATGTTCACACCAAATTTCAGCTCAATTGGATGGATTCTTGATCGATTCGAACGTCACTTCGAATCGATCCCAAACTGGGCACGGATTCCGAGAACACGGGCCTGTGGGCCCCCCTCACGTGCCAAACGGCCTCCCCAGGTTTTAGGCGGGATTTAAGCCTTCCACGTTTATAAATAGAGCCCCTGGTCATTCAGAAAAGGGGTCGGAAAATTTGGAGAGAAAAGGTAAGCCCGGACGCTGCTAGAATCATTCCATAGCATCATTACCGCTATTTTCTTCAGATTTGGTCACTACAACTGTTGTAATCACTTGTAATCTTCAAGGATGATCAATAAAAAAAATTGGAGTGGACGTAGGCCGGAGATAGCCGAACCACTATAAAACTTGTGTCTCTGTTCTTTACTTTTGGATTACTATCTATTACTTGTTGAGATTTGATCACTAATTTATATTCATACACTGGTGCTTTCACGGTATTGGGTGTTTGTGACCAATTTTGGCGCAAACATTTTGGTGCTTTCACTGAGAATTGAACTCAGGACCCGCTACATCGGATTTGAAGAGTTTGAGGAATTTGGATTTGGAAGACAATGACTAGGCAGAATAGCAGAAGGCTAAGGGCTGAGAGAAGCCAACAAGGAGGAAGTCAACAAGCATCCTCCGGAGGTGAGGAAGGACAGGCTTCGATCTACATAACTCGGGATGAAATGGAAGCTATGGCCAATTCTTTGCAGGAGAGATTGTTGAAAAGTCAACAGGAAATGATGCAAACTTTCTTGGAACAAATGAGACCTGCAGGGATGCAGAACTTAGGAACAGCTACAGCAGCTGCGGGTGCAGGACAAGGAGCTAGGGTTGTGGAACCCAATGAAGGACAGGATACGGAGCTAGAAGGCAATCAACAAGGGCTTGGGGGCAGGCCCACATGATTCAATGCAGGAGAACCTTTGGAAGGAATTCAACAAGCTAGAGCTAACGTTGCTGCTAGTGAGCCACACGAGGAATATGTACCAGAGTTCCCTCGGGGGCATGGGGGGCAACCCCTACCAGACAATACAGGATTAGTAGAAATGATCAGGAAGACTGTGCGAGGTGGTTTGACAAACGGAGATTTGGAAGGAGTGAATAGAAGTCCATTTGCTCGGGAGATAAGGATGGCTCAGAATCCACCTAAGTTCAAGCTACCTAGCGTGGAGGTATATGATGGTAAGACGGATCCAACAGATCACTTAATGAGGTACACCAGACACATGGAGGTGCTGGGGGCATCGGAGGAAGTGATGGCCCGATGTTTCCCTTTGTATTTGAAGGACTTAGCTGCAATGTGGTTTAGGCAGCTGGGAGAAGGATCTATCAGGACTTGGAAGGAATTAGTGGAAAAGTTTTGAGACAGTTTCGGGTTCACGTCAAGAGGCCGAAGAACGTGATGACTTTAACATCGGTGAAGCAAAGGATGGACGAATCGCTTAGAGCTTTTCTAACTCGATTCAGTGTGGCAGTCGCTTTGGTAGATCGGCCTGATCCATCAATGGTTTTAATGGCAGCAGTATCAGGAGTCAAGGAGAATTCGGATTTCAAGGTATCTCTAATACGAGATCCCCCGCAAAATCTCGACGAATTCTTTCATGAGGCAGAAAGGTTCCTTCGGCAAGAAGATGCAAGTACGGACTCAAAGTTGAAAAAGGTTAGTGCAATCGAGGTTGGAGCGGTATCCAAAAACGGTTCGGATAAAGATAAAGGAAAAAGGAAGTTAGATGACGACTCTGGAAACGCTAGAAAACGATGGAAGGATCCAAAGTTTTCCACATACACTGGATTGAACGAGACGCTGGAACGGATATACTTGGAAACTCGGAATCGCCTTCCCTACCGAAGGCCGGCTAGGAGGGAACCAACAGAACGTGAGAGGACATCAGGAAGGCACTGTCTCTTCCATGATCTGGATGGACACGATACCAACAGCTGCAGGCACCTAAAGGACATAATCGAGGAGCATGTAAGGAATGGACAGTTACAGCAATACGTTGGAACTCGGGATGCAACGGTGGAGCAGGAGCAACCACCGACCACCTCACGCCGTGATGATGGGAGGCCCAGGGATGATCGTCGATTGATCATCCATTGACCAGGATAATATGGGATAAGTAGCAAGCTACTAGCAAACGGTAAAGTCATTTACACATGTACGGGGACGGAGATAGCCCCTAGGCATGCTCTGAATGATGATAAATCGGGACGCTATGGTTTGTGAAATTTATTTCTTGCTTTTAGATTGGACATTGCTTTTCTTTTTGAATTTGGTTTTGGAGCTTGGATTGAGCTCCTGGTTTTCCTTGCTTTTTTATTTGGATTTTCCTTTGGATGATTGTTTTTTGGTTTTGGATGCTGGTTTGGATTTCTGGTTTTCTGGTTTTGGATTTGAATTTTAGGATTTGGATTTTGGATTTTGAAATAAATTTTGGTTGGACTTTTATCTGGTTTTTGATAAATGGTCGTCGGGTATGGATTATACCTGGCAAGGGGTGAGTCACTTTACCCAAACAAGGTGAATTGACTCATTCAGGTCGTCGAGTATGGACTATGCTCGGCAAGGGTCCGGAGTGACCAGGATTCGGCCTAGGACTTAGGCCCTCTATTATCATTTATTATTTTCAGGTCGTCGGGTATGGACTATGCTCGGCAAGGGTCCGGAGAGATCAGGATTCGGCTTAGGACTTAAGCCATGGCATTTTACAACGCCCAGGGACACTGGGCCAAGGTCGTCAAGTATGGATTACGCTTGGCAAGAACCTGGAGAGGTTGGCTCAACGTCCAGGGACACTGGACCAAGGACATCAAGTATGGATTGCGCTTGGAAAGAACCCGGAGAGGTTAACTCAACGTCCAGGGACACTGGACCACGGTCGTCGGATGTGGATCACGCTTGGCAAGAACCCGGAGAGGTTGGCTCAACGTCCAGGGACACTGGACCAAGGACATCAAGTATGGATTGCACTTGGAAAGAACCCGGAGAGGTTAACTCAACGTCCAGGGACACTGGACCACGGTCGTCGGATGTGGATCACGCTTGGCAGGAACCCAGAGAGGTTATGGATTTGGCTATCGACCCGGAGAGGTCCTGGATTCGGTTATTGGCTATTGGATATGGATGGATTGGAACTCGGCTGTCGAGTTCGAATGGATACGGAATTGGCTCAGGCTTTGGTTATTGGATTTGGAATTGGATATCAACTCGGAGCAATCAAGGATGATATACTTTGGCAATATGGCTTTGGACTTTGGATATCGGACTCGGAATTATTCAAAACACGCCTTGTTGTCACAAGGCATGTTTTGGGGGGCACAATGTTATCCCATTTTTTGGACAAAACTGGAATATCAACAAATTGGCAAGGAATTATGGATATCAGGATTGGAGATCGGTTGGAATCAAGGCTGTGATCGATATCGTCAATATTTTGTTAAATTCTGATAGGAACGAAATTGATTGGAGATGATGATAAGGACTAGAAAAGGCTATGTTTCAAATTTCAGGTTAATCGGAGTTCGTATGAAGGAGATATGATGGATTCAAGATGGGAGAAGTATGTTGTTTCAATCCATCAAGATGGGGCGCTCGGTTCGAATCCATCAGATTCGAACCCATCATGATGGATTCGAACCCATCAATTTCGAATCGATCAAAGGCATAGCGCAGATTGATGGATTCGAAGAATGATGGATTCGAAGAATGGACATGGATTCGAAGAAGGAACATGGATTCGAAGATGACATGGATTCGAAGATGGTGGTTTCCAAGCAATGGACATGGATTCGAAGTGGACATGGACTCGAAGAAGGAGATGGATTCGAAGAATGGACATGGATTCGAAGAAAGAACATGGATTCGAATATGACATGGATTCGAAGATGGTGGCTTCCAAGCAATGGACATGGATTCGAAGAAGAACATGGATTCGAAGAGGACATGGATTCGAAGATGATGGATTCCAAAGAGATGGATTCGAAGGAAGTGGATTCGAGGCAATGGAGTCGAAGGAAGTGGATTCGAAGAAGACGGACTTGAAAGATATGGACTCGAAGGAGATGGACTCGAAAGTCGTGGACTCGAAGAAGGCGGGTTCGAAGAATGTGGATTCGAAGAGGATGGTTTCGAAGAAGGCGGTTTCGAAGCAATGGATACGAGGGCGATGGATTCGAAGGAGAGGAGCCGAGGGAGATGGATTCGAATAGTGTGGTTTCGAAGGGATGGGTTCGAAGGAAGTGGTTTCGAACCATGGATTCGAACCATTCAGGACACACAGATTCTTGAACTTGGATCGATCATATCTTACAAACCGTTGATCCAAATTCAATGAAATTTTTACAGGAGCTTACATACATGTTGAAGAATGTTCACACCAAATTTCAGCTCAATTGGATGGATTCTTGATCGATTCGAACGTCACTTCGAATTGATCCCAAACTGGGCACGGATTCCGAGAACACGGGCCTGTGGGCCCCCCTCACGTGCCAAACGGCCTCCCCAGGTTTTAGGCGGGATTTAAGCCTTCCACGCCTATAAATAGAGCCCCTGGTCATTCAGAAAAGGGGTCGGAAAATTTGGAGAAAAAAGGTAAGCCCGGACGCTGCTAGAATCATTCCATAGCATCATTACCGCTATTTTCTTCAGATTTGGTCACTACAACTGTTGTAATCACTTGTAATCTTCAAGGATGATCAATAAAAAAAATTGGAGTGGACGTAGGCCGGAGATAGCCGAACCACTATAAAACTTGTGTCTCTGTTCTTTACTTTTGGATTACTATCTATTACTTGTTGAGATTTGATCACTAATTTATATTCATACACTGGTGCTTTCACGGTATTGGGTGTTTGTGACCAATTTTGGCGCAAACACTTAATATATATTACATCCATAGTGACTATCATAGAGTAGCATATATCCTCTATATGTGCTAACTCGATGGATGTAGAGATAGGTCAGATATGGTTTTCCATTCCATTTATCCTAGTTTATTACCTTTATAGTATTTGAGATTTCTACCGCTCACACTAGACTGTAGTCCGACCTAGGGTTTTAGGCTTTGCTTCCTATTACTTTGGCTACTCTTAAATGAGCAGTTTAGGGATATCTAGTCTGGTGAGCACGTAGAGCTGGATAGGGGCGACCATGGGGCTATTCTCATAATATTATATGTACTCATTTGCTATTCTGCTGCACATCACTATGGAGCTTGCTAGTGTCTAACTATTAAAAAAAGTTCTTATGAGTTATTTTTTGATGTATAACTCTATTACTTATGCTATTTACTGTATGGATCTGTATGCTATGATGATGTGATTCATTCAATTATTTGATGTCTCACTTGTTTTATATTTAAGATGTTTACTATTATATTTTATTCGATGTGCTACGAGATATAAGAAATCTTCTATGTTACTTATTTACTTTATAACCTTAATGATCGCCCCACATCGGCCGAGCATCGCTAGAGTGCACTACACAAGTTCACTGGGTATTGGCAGTGGAGGGCGGTAGTTATAGGGACGATTGATTTATCCATGGAGTTAGGAAACGAAGATCAGAAGGTGGTGCAGATTCAAAATTTTGTTATAGAAGATGAATGTTTGGCATTCAATGCCTTTTTATGTCAACTAGCCTTGGCTAGTTTTAGAATAACATGGCTCCTTAGTGCTTAATAATGAAGTTCCCTATAGAGAATATGGTCAATCAGTAAGGGAAGACCAGAGTGCGGGTGGTGTTTGTTATGTTGTTAAGCTGTGAGAGATGAAGCGACGGGAAAATGGCAAGAATTTGAAAAAGACTCCATGCATTAAAAACATGGAAGCATAGCTATTAAAGCCCAAGTCCTAAATCGGGAACTACAGCTGGTTTGATAAGTCCATGGTTCCTTGGAAGAAGTCAAAGAAAGTGCAGGAAACACCGACTGAGCTGACAGTCAATGTTCCAATCGATATGGATGAACCTACTCGGGCTCTTAAGATCGGATCTCAACACAACGCATGATTGAGGAAGAAGTTAATTAGTTTTACACAAGAAAAGTGGGACGTGTTTACTTTGACACATTCAGATATGTGTGAGATATCGTCAGGGATAGTGTGCCACGCATTGAATGTGGACCTAAAGTTTCCATCCGTGTAGTAAAAAAGGCATAATTTGGGTCTGGAGCGAACGCTGCATTGAAAGGAGAAGTAGATATGATAAAAGCGAATGGTTTTATTCATGACGCTTTATACCAAAATGGGTAGGTCAAGAAATCAACTGAAATTGGCGGACATGTATTAATTATTCTGACCTGGATAGAGCATGCCCGAAGGATAGGTTTCATTTACCTAGGAATGACCAGTTGGTAAACAGGAGCATAGGACATGAGTTGCTCTCTTTCATGAATACTTATTCCGGTTATAAACAGATACCAATGCACGTTCCAGATCAGGAACACACAAGTTCCATAACAAAATGGGATTGTATTGTTACCAAGTAATGTCGATCGGTTTAAAGAATGCAGCTGCTACATACAAAAGGTTGGTGGATTCCATGTTCAGGAAACAAATTGAACGAATGACGTAGGTAGTGGATAATATGCTTAGGAATTTACGACTACCATGGAATCACATCGCTAACCTCTAAGAGATGTTCGAGGTATTTTGGAAGTACGAAATGAAGTTGAATCCATGAAAAGCTTTTTTGGAATTTTATTGGGTAAATTTTTGGGATTTATCATGGATCCAAGGGGTATTGAGGCTAATCCAAAGCAGTTAACGTCTAGAGGAATGTGAGCGCCCTGACCATGAAGGAGATGCCGAGCTTGAACGAGAAGGTTGTCACGTTGAGTCGGTTTATCTCAAAGGGAATAGATAAATTCATGTTGTTATTCGACGCTCCTAGAAAGGGAAAGAAGAACTTCGAATGGACGGCAAAATGATAGAATGCCTTTGAGGAGTTTCCAAAGCATATAGATATGCCATAGATTCTATCCAAACCATTAGAGGGAGAGGATTTGTTTGTTTATTTAGCAGCATCTACTCATGCACCGAGCATGTCATTAGTATGTTAGGAAGCGAGCATTCAAAGGCCGATTTATTATATCTTTAAGCGGTTCAGTATAGTGGAAAAGAATTACCCGAGGCTGGAAAAACTCACATGTTGCTTGTTGATTGCATCGAGGAAGCTATGAACTATTTTTTGGCTCGTCCTATTTAGATGCTAACAGATCATCCTTTAAAACAGGTGTTGTATTGATCCATGACCTCGGGGAGATTGCTTTAATGAATATTGAACTAAGTTATTATGGTATTACTTACCATCCTAGAAGAGCGACAGATGGGCAGGTGTTGATAGACTTCATCGCTGAGTTTACCACATAAGATGGTGAAGAGGAAGATGACACAGTCACACTTCCTCATTGGAAAGTGTTTATGGATGGAGCTTCAAATGAACGTAATTCAGATGTAGGAGTAGTGCCTGTAAGTTCGGAAGGAAAGTCATTTTTTTATGATTGAAGTTAGAATTTCTCATGACTAACAACAAAGATGAATACGAGGCAATGACAGCGGAGCTAAAGATAGCAAAGGAGATGGGAATAAGGACGCTACATGTATTCAGTGATTCCTAGTTGGTGGTTTGTCAAGTCAAGAAGGAATATTAGGCTAAGGGTGCAAGGCTTGTCCCTTAGCTGATGAAGGCTCTAGAACTATTGGATGACATAGAACACTATATATTTATGCATATCCTTAGAGGGGAGAATGTGAAAGATGATTCATGGGCTAAGCTAGCTAGTTCTAGTGATGAGCAGCTATTGCGTTTGGTTCCAGTTGAGATACTATCGATTCCAAGCATCGAAAGATGGATGTCGATTATATTTTGGAGGTCGAAGAAGAGAAGGAGTCATAAATGACTCCAATTAAGGATTATTTACTCCAGGAATTCTCTCGAGGGACATGAATAAATAGATGAAACTTCTTCAAAAAGCACCACGGCTTATGATACAAGGAGTTCTATGTAGAAGAGGATTCTTTACCCCTTTGCTGTTTGTAACCAAGGATGAGGCTAGGAAAATCCTCGTGGAAAGCCATGAGGATAGTTATGGTTACCACATCAGGATGTAGACTTTGGTGAAAAAGGTACTTCACTAGATATTTTTGGCTAACGATAAATCTAGATTCATCCGACTACACTTAGTGAAGCAGGTGTTGCTAGAGATTTTTGAAGGTCTCGAGAGCCCCATCGATAGTGATAATGTAAATGTTAGCCCATGGGCATTCATGGTTTGCGGAATTTGCATAATTGGTGTGCTACCAATGGAAAAAGAGGGGCCAAATACGCAATAATTGTGGTGGATTATTTCATGAAGTGGGCCAAAGCGAAACTGCTTGCCATGATCACAACAAAAAAGGCGATCAACTTCATGACAAAAAGCATAATCCGTTGGTTCAGAGTACCACAGAAGATCATAACGGATAATGGAACTCAGTTTAAAAGTACCAAGTTTAAGGATTTTTGCAGTTGGTACAAGATTAAAAAAATCTTTTAGTGGCAGCACATCCACAAGAAAACGGACAAGTGGAGGTGGTGAATAAAATCACTAAGTTCATCTTGAAGAAATGGTAAACTAAAGCTAAGGGCAATTGGGTCAATAAGCTTCCATTAGTGTTATGGGCTTATGGGACGACTCATAAGTCCATGGCTGGACATATGCAGTTTTCTTGGGCCAATGGATCTGAGGCTATTATCCCAATAGAATTGGAAGACCCTTCTTGTCGTAAAAAGCATTACGATCCAAAGGTAAACGAGGAACTCTTGCTTGAGACCCTCTGTTCAATTGACGAGAAAAGAGAGGAAGCGGAATTGCGGGTTGCTGCTCACCAGAACAGAGTAATATGACACTTTAACACCAAGTTTTGGAGCCATACCTTTTAGATAGGGGATCTCATTTTGAAACGAATTCTTCCAGGTATAGGGCGCTTGGTCTGAATTGGGAAGGTCCTTATGGAATTGAATAAAAGCTTGGAGATGGAACGTTCAAGCTAGCCAATGTTGATGGAATCTCGATTCCAGTGGCATGAAATACCAACTTGCTATGACACTATTTTTCTTAGTTTTATTTAGTTTGCTTACTACAAACAAGCCACCAAAGGATTCTTGGGGCAATGTAATAAGGCAGGACTGCCATTTTTTATGTTTATAAATAAAATTAGCTTCCTGAACCAACAAAACCATGCTCTTGTAAGAAAAATCTTATACTGCACGATTAGTAGTGAAATTTGGTCCTGATTCCTTTAGTCCAAGATTTAGACAAAGGAATCTGGTCGTAAGGGTCGATTGGATTATTCGACCATGTTTCTCTGATATTGACTATTGTTCGAAAATAGGCAGGTCAACAAGGATATCTGATGGCAGGTAGTAGAAAGCACTGGTTTTTGAAGATAGAAACTAGCACGCGGATAGAAATTTCTTGACTATGCTGGTAGGCTGTAGGATATGTTAGGTCATGGATAAGCGAGGACGGTCAACAGATGGATCAACACCCAAAGATAGATGAGATAGAGTGTGGATGCCCATAAATGAATTCCAAAGGCGTAGGTTCTCGAATATATGAACCAGTCTACAATGGGGATATTCTCGACTATGCTTATGGCATAGCAGGACACGCTAGGCTGAGGATAAGCGAGGATAGTCATTGAAAAATGAATACAAGAACAACCAAATTCTTCCAGTCTAGGATCAGGACCAGAAGAGTTAATCAAATTGGGGGCAATTGGATAATTTGCCCCATATGGCTAAAATCTGACCAAATCCTGGATATAAGCAAAGTCAGAGAACGATGCTAAGATTTTGGCTTGTTTGGACAAGTCCCGAAAGTAGGACTCGTTGTGCTATAGAATTACATAAAGGTTATTGCTTCACTCATGGCTTAGCAAGATATGCTTTGCCAAGATTTAAGTGTGAACTTGTAGGTAATATGAATCACACCAGGTTGTTGGCTAGATTAAGCACTTTAGGAGATAAACGTTCAAACCGTTGTTTCCTAAAGATAGGAATAATATTGTAACACTCGCTCCGAAATGGACCTAGTTGTTGATCCAACAAAAGCCCATTGAACCTTAGGCCCATCTTAAAACTAGCTGTTGGGTTGATAAAGTTGAAACAATACATAGTACGCAGAGCTATCTATAGATACTTTCAGAATCTCACAGCAGAATGGATAAAATATAATATCAAAAATATGTACCCATTTCATAGAAAGAAAATCAGTTTAGAAACATACAACTTATCACAGAATTCCATAACATGTCAACCTAAAATCTCCACAGTAAAATATTTCGAATTACATATTTTTATGAAATTGGGCACAAAAAGCACAAGAAAGAAAAACCTAAATTAATAAACAACCGCCACAAGTCTTCTTATCTATTTTCATCTCTTAAATAATCATGGTTCCCCCTATCCTGCGTGTTACAATAAGGAGGGAGTCGGAACGATAAATGTCTGGTAAAGGAAAATCTCAGGCTTTACCATAATTGTATTTGGACAGTACTATCAAGATAAGTAACATGTCTTATGCATTTTAATATTAATACTAAATATTTCAACTGTAGGACTAATGGGCTTTCCAGTCCAATTCCAAATTCTCACGCAACTATAGTTAACAATGTAAGAGAAAGCACCCGAACCACATAATACCTTTTAATGGGAATTAGGCAAACTCTAACCATTTAATACCAATAAAATAGGCAAGTCCTTGTCATTTAACATCTAACCCAAGGTGGGTCCCTCTATAGTTCTTCTTGGTTGACATCATAAGAAATCCCATAGGTCACTTAATACTTCTTACACAGAAAAGAGGCAGACCCTAAAATAGCCACTTAATACCCCAAAGCTAGAAGTGGACCCTTCCAATGATGTCCAAACTACGGTATCCAAAACATATTTAAAAACCATAACCCAACTTTGATGATTTATATTAGTCCGACAATCCGTAGGTACTAGTAGCCAGATTACTAGGCAGATTTACCGTATAGAATTGGGACTAATCTCACGTCCACCAAGATCATTTATTACAGGCAATGTCTCACATTAGTCACAAAAATCACATTTCTGGTAGTCAGATTTAATTGGGCAGACTTCTATGTACCCTAGATTGACTTCGTATCCCTATAACTTAGTCATACTTCATATGCATATTAGTTGTATATATACCTTCTCACACCATCAATACTCAAGGCTATATGAAGTAAAACTCCTTATTTTGCCTATAATTATGAATTAATTACCATAATCATTAATTACAACCTTCCTAAGAAATTTAACATTATTAACTACCCTATTAATAATATTTAGTATGATCAATATGCTATAGTCAATATGTTAATATTACATATATAGACACACACATGCACACACCCACATGTAAGAGATCTAAGGTACAAATAGATATACCTAATCTCATGCAAAGTAGTCACTTATTAAATTGATTAAAATGTCGAACTCACACAATTCCCGTGCTCTAAACAAAAATAGCTAATATCCTTAGCTAACACAACTGGACTTGTATAAAAATGGAATGATACCAAATTTACCTCATATTAATATAATAGAATTAACTCCTCTATTTTAAGAAACCCTTCTTCTAATTTAAACCTTTTATATTCTATTCAACTTTTGCAATTGCCACCTTAGAGTGAAAGAGGGATTCATACTTATTAAATTTGTAAAAATAATTAGTGCAAACTACCAATACTCAAATTCATACTGTGCACATCATTTCTAACTTTATTTTTTTAAAACCCTTTAACACTACAAGAAATCAAAAGAGATGAAGTGGAATAGATTATGAATAGCTTAAATATCAAACATAGATTTGATTCTACTATATTAGTAAAAGATAATTGAAATTTCAACATATCATAGAATGATATTTACTTGGGGAAATTCTGGGGGTTTTAGTGTTATTTTTTGTTTACCAAAATTTTCCAAGGAATATATCAAATCCCACAAATACTATAAAATTACTAGAATGGGAAAAATTGAAATTTCCATCCATAGATAATTGTCTACTTCTTAATTGGGTTTTGATTCACACCGCTCTTATTTTCTCTTTCAGACCCACCTTTTTTGGAATATACAACAACTGGATTTTATATAGATTAGATTAAATTTAAAATCAAAACTAGAGAGGAAAAGAATTAGAATCCAAAAAATTGAAGATCTAAGCCACTTACCTGTAAATCCTAACTAATTCTGAAATCTAAAGAAGGAACCCGACAGAGCTTTGCTGTTGTCACAAAAATTTTATGAAGAAAATTGAAGGAGCTAGGCCTCTATTTATAGAGGTTAGAAAGCATCGGAACTATTGATCAAAATAATTCAATCCAGGCCATTCATGGCCAAAGAAAACCGAGCCATCAACCCTTTTACCGGTCGACCTCTTCTCTTTGGCGGTCCCCCTTATGACCGTGTACTTAATTTGTTTCCATTTTTATTTTATATATTCACTTATTAAACTCATATGTTTAAATGGTACCACTAACATTACTTAAACGTTAAGTATCCCCTAACGTAAAATATTAAATTTCAAATTTTAAAATTTTAAATTTAAATTAATTTTAATTAATTTTAACTCAGAAACTTTAAGCATCCATAACTTCTCTGTTTGAACTCCGATTACAAAACTTAATATATGAAAACCGATCAGAAAATTTCCACGAATGCATTTGCACAACTTTCATAGCCCAATTCCGATATTTATAGTATTTACACTTTAGTCTTATTTTAACTAATATTATTTAACTTTTGCAGAGCGTTGCACTCTACCCCTCTACAATGGAATTCGCCTAGAAAATCCCTAAGGGAAAATAGTTTAACATGCACTTAACAATAATCTTGTACAACCAAGTTATCTATACAAATACAAACATCTACTCAACCAAAAATGCAGTGTGATCATGTATACAACATACTATAGGCGAGCTCAATCCTAGCATGAACTCAAAATCATGACATATAAGCATGCATCCAATTGTCTTAAATATTCATGTAATTCTATATGAGTGCATAAATAATAGTAAAAAGTGTGGCAACCACTCCTATCATCCAATATAGCAACCACGATGCAACCAAATATTAAATTTTGGAGAGAAAGTTTTACCGGAGAAAAGCTCAGGATGAGAACTTCAACTTTTCATCGGTTTCCAATGTGCTGTATACCGGATTATCTCCTCATTGTACTCAGACCAACCTAATTTCTCTGTTATGAAGCTTCTTAATTCCATGCTCCACTATGCGAGCAGGAGCACAGGGGGCTAAAGGCTCCATCTCAACATCTTTCAACTGACCAGGCTTTACTATACTGGCAGTGTCATGCAGACATTTTCTCAAGTATGGACATGAAAGACATCATGAACTCCCACTAATTTATTTAAAAGCTCCACCTCATAAGAAAATTTTCCCACCCTCTCTAAAATCAGGAAAGGCCCAACAAACCTTAGTTCCAACTTCCTATATGTACCAAACCTTATAACCTTCCTAAGAGGGAAAACTTGATAAACACCATGTCCCCAACCGAAAACTCTAGATCCTTCTTCCGCCTATCAACATAGGACTTATAACGGTCCTTTGTGGCCTTCATTCGTCGCATAATCATTTTTACCTTCTCTGAGGTCTTGCGGATTAAATATATGTTTCCAGTAGGATTTTGTTGGTAGTTTCCCACCAACAATTAGACAATTTAAATGGCCTACCATATAAGGCTTTAAAGGGTGGCATATCTGCTAACCATAAAGCTCATTTAAGGACAAAGGCCATAAAGATGGCCCATAAAAGTGTTAAATAAGCTTTGCACAATTTGAAAAGAAGGGTTTCGAAGGCATTGAAGTAGCTTTCAAAGAAGTATGGTTGGTGCTTCAAGCACCTGATGCACCTACAAGTATTAGTGAAATAAGAGCTTCCGAAGGAGTCGAAAGGGAGGCAATGCCACTCTTCCTCCTCAGTTAATCCTTTCGACGTAGTTGATTCTGCATACATAAAGGAGTCTTAATTGAGTTCAAAGCACCTTACGAAAGTATCAAGTAACAGGCTCATGTACACGAACCAACCCCTTCGGAATGGTTGGTTTTTCCATTGTTAATTTTCCATGACGGGGCATTTTACCACTGTGTACCTTTCGAAATCAAAGATAAGCCTTTCGAAATGATTAGGCCTTTTTTCAAGAACAAAGAAAGATTCATATTTTGCCAAGTGACCTTTTGCAATGATCCTCTCGATATTTACTAGTTCCTTTCGAAACCATTCGAAAGCATTTCCTCTTTCACTCAAGTATTCACACATCATGATTAGAACCAGACCAAAGAGACGAAGGAAGGGTTTTGAAGGGGAAGAAGGAATTAGGAGTGCTTCCGCTTATCAAATAATGCAATAGGGATCCTTGTCGCTTTATCTACTAAAAGAAGCTTTTCTTTTGAAGGTGTTGAAAGGTTCCTGAGGTACATGAAAGCAGTGTTGAGGAATGTTTGAACAATGTCTGTTGTTAATGTCTTTTGATGGAAGCGAAAGGACCAGTTCAACCATAATAAGGGACAAATTTCTGCCTTTGAAGCTATGGAAGCGGAAGGACGAAGGCAAAAGGATGGATGGAAAAGATTGGAAGAATATCTTTTGATAGCTTCGAAAGGATGGGAGCGAAATAGGTCAATCCCATCTATAAATACGATCCTAGATGTCCAAGTTCGGGCTCGAATTTTGAATTCTAGAATTTCTTTTCATACTTGAGGGCAAAATCAAATTCTTGTAACCCTAGATCAATTTGGGAAAATATTCTCTTACTTGTAATCCAATTTAGACAAATAAAAAGAGTGGTTGCATGGATCCAATATCGATTTCGAATATGAGGAAAATCATTTCGGCCATTAGCACGACTAATGTCCAATTACACATGAAGCTCATTTATTTTCTTAACCCCTATTTGACTTATGCAATACTTTGGATTCTACTTGAATATGTTGATTTTGAATCATATTATCTTCATGTTTCATGATATGAAATATCAAATTGATATGAAGATGATAATCCAATATTGACAAGTCAATGAAGTTTGTATCATTTGTCCAAGATAAGATTCCATTGCATACCGAGTTTAAATCTTATTTATTATATGAGTTGTACATTAAGTCCCTTCGAGAGAATAAAGGTCCTCTCTTCTCCTTCGAAAGGAGTTTCGAAAGGACTAATTGTATGATTACTGAAATTATATTTGCTGGAAGGACTCCTTCGAAAGGCGCCTGGATACTCCAAAACAAATAACCTCTTTTGAGGGAACCTTCACGATTGACAGAAGAAACTATGCTTTCGAAAGGGTTCTTCCTTTAAAGGTATAATGACCCTTTTGATTCATTTGAAAAGGGTTTCAAATGAGTTGTTTCTTTCTAAAACTTTACTTTGAAATGTTGACTAGATTTCTTATTAACAACTAACATCTTCGAAGGCGTGCCTTACAAAGACATGCGGTCCTTATCGACTCATTTGAAAGGGGTTTCGAAGGGTTTGGTCATTCCTTTAAGTTTGGCTTTGAGGTATTAACAAAATTTCTTGTTAACATTTTTAGCGCTAAAAGGAGGGCTCGAACCTCTATCTCTATTGTTTCCTTGTAGATTAATTATGGAACTTTTAACTTGTTGTAGGGAAATGAAAACAAAAAGGCTTAGTCAAATGGACGAAGAAGTAGTACACACGACAAATTTAGAGGAAAATATTACTCCAACTTTCAACTTGGAGAGAGTTATGCAAGGACTACCATCAACCCCAGCAGAACCGTTCAATAATGCAGTCAAGATAGGAACAACAATTACTGGAAATGCAAGAGCTTTTGAAAGCGGGTCTATCTCAGAAATCTTCCAAAACTGTAAAACTAACAACTAGAGACAAGGTGGTCTCCCAAAGAGAAGCTTAAAAGCTCATACCTATAAAGGAAAGAGCAAGGTCGACCTAACATTTTCAAAGATAAAGAACGGCATGAAATTAAAGTTGATTATCCTGGAAGAATACAGGATAAATCTCTTGGGCAATCTGGAAGCTCGACGTCAAAGGAGGACAGCCCAAATCGAAAAAGTTATCATGATGCCGAAGCTTATATGAAAGATGTAGCAGAGAAGGTTATCAAAGATATGCTAAACACAAAAGGGAAAAGAACTCTAGATGAGCAAGTAAATGACAATGAACGAGAAGCTCAATTCACAGATGAAATCATATCAGCAGTCATTCTATCTCATGTAAGACCCCGCCATGAAATATCACGATACTACCGATCCCTATGATCACTTGATGGCTTTCGATGGCCAAAAGGATCTATATAATGCCTCTAGAGCAGTGCGGTGTAGGCTATTCCCAGTAATCCTTCAAGGAGCCACCATAAAATGATGCCATCAAATCGAGAGAAGACTATTTACTCATGGAAACAATTTTCCTATGAATTATCTGCTCAATTCTACATATGTAAAGATCCCAAAGTTGATTATACGATTCTAGCAAACATCAACCAAAGGCAGGGGAATCACTGGAAGACTACCTTAGAAGGTTCAATATGAAGGCACTGAAAGCCAAGGATATGAATAATAGGGATAAGCTGATTGTAATGCATTCAGGGCTGATAGAAAATACACCATTTTGGAAAGTGCTCTTTGTTCACGGATGTAAAGATTTACAAGATTTCCACTTCCAAGCTGATAAATTCATTCAAATGGATGAATTGTACTATGCTAAAAAGAAAGCTAATCTTAAGAAAGAGAGTGGAAGATTTGGGTTTGACCGAGTTTACAAATGGCCAAGGTGGGAGGATCCCAATACTAATTCAGTCGCTTTGAACAAGCCATTGTCTTATATCTATGCTACAAAAAAAGAGAAATTTAACTTCCCAACCTCATTCAAGGCTTGAAATTTCCCTAAGCAAAGGAAGAGAAAGAATTATTATGCTTACCATAAAGCAAATGGTCATAAAAGTGATGAATGCCGAGTTCTGGTTGGAATCGTTCAAAAGTTAATTCACGAAGGACATCTGAAAGAATTCATCCAAGACCAACAGAAAGCACCTAGATCAGTGATGGAATGTGAAAGTTCCCTTATACTTCTATTTGAATAATTTAAAAGATGAAGATCCATTAAATCTGAGTCCACCCTTAAATTGAATTGATGTGATTCATAAGGGACCACATCCAGTAAGAACTAGTAAAGGGGCCAAAAGCAGATATATCAAAGAAGCTAAAGAAGAAGTATTTTCTATCCAGGAAGAGCCTCCGCTAAAATATCCATGGCTGAATATGCAGATGCTGATTCTTGTTATACCCCCAAGAACTTAAAAAGGGAATCCATCACCCTCATAATGACCCTCTTATGATCATCACTCAAATCGGGCTCTCTATAGTGTCCACGATTCTGTTTGATATTGGAAGCGCAACCAATGTCATTTTTAAGCATGGCTTTGATCAAATGGGCATTCCTGAAGATAAGCTAGAGCCTAGTCTTGAACCTATTTTGGGTTCAATAATAAAGGGTCAACTTCGGTGGGGCTAGTACAAATGGAATGTCACCATGCTACCGAATTTTTGAAACTCATTTTGTGATCATCAACCAACCATCGTACTATAATGCATTCTTTGGCCGCCCCACGTTAGATGAGGTGGATGCATTCATCTCGCTAAATTATTTGATGGTGAAATTCTTAACTAAAAGAGGTTGGGGTACCATTCGGGGAGAACAATTTAGCTCCCACAAAATGTATTTTGCCACTCTTGGTCGATATAAAAGGAAATACTCTTCTTATTATGATTCCTCTACTGTTTTGCGACCTTTAGATGGTGGATTTTACATCCAACATTTGAAACAAAAATGATATCTATTAAAATTAATAAATGTGTGTTTGGAAGGTACTTCTCATCTGAGGGAAAAAGGAAGAGGACTGATGCGAAATCAATAGAGGAAAGCGAGATCGTTACAAATTTAGATTTCTAAGGGGAAACAGAAAGGATAAAGCCTACATAGGATCTCAAGGAAATATGTATAGATCCAGCTGATTTGACGAATATCGTTAGAGTGGGAAAGAAATTGAAGGACAACTTGAAAGAAAATTTAACTCATTTCCTTAAAGCTAACAAAGATGTATTTGCATGGACTCATTCGGATATGATTGGGATCGATCCATTAGTTATATGCCATGCATTAAATATTGTTCCAAATGTGACCCCCGTTCAACAAAAATAAAGGCAATTTGATAAGGTTCGATTTAATTCTTAAAAGAAAAGGTCAAAAGGCTGTTGGAAAATGGATTTATACGAGAAGTTTTTATCCAATATAGCTAGCAAATCTAGCGTTGGTAAAAAAGGAAAATGGCAAATGGAGAACATGTGTCGATTATACTGATCTAAACAAAGCGTGCCCGAAAGACTGTTATATGTTACCCAGAATGATCGGTTAGTTGGTGCAACTAGTGGTCATAAGCTATTGTCCCTCATGGATGCTTATTTAGATATAACAAAATGACCATGTTCAAACAGGATGAAGAGCAAACAGGCTTCATTACCGGTTGGGGAATTTTCTGTTATAAAGTAATGCCTTCCAGGCTGAAGAATGCAGGAGCTACTTATCAGAGATTGGTCAATAGAATGTTTAAAAAGCATATTGGGTTAAATATAGATGTTTACATGGATGACATGCTGGTAAAGTCTCATGAAGCTGAGAATCACCTTACGGATCTTGAAGAAATGTTCAAAGTACTATGAAGGTATCAAACGAGACTGAATCCTCAGAAATGTTCTTTTGGAGTTCATTCCGAAAAATTCTTAGGATACATCATTAGCGCATAAGGAATCAAAGCCAATCCTGACCAGATTTAGGCTAACAAAGACATGGCAGAACCTAAAACCAGCAAAGATGTAATAAGCTTGAATGGTAGAATTGCAGCTCTAAGCAGATTTATCTCCAAGGCAACTAATAAATGCATCCCCTTCATCAATGTAATTAAGAAAAGAAATAATTTTAATTGGAGAGAGGATTGTAAGAAACCCTTCTAAGGATTAAAAAAATCATTTAGAAAGTCCCCCTATATTATCTATCCCTGTAGAAGCCTGTATTTATTTATGGAGGTTTCAGAACACACGGTTAGTTCAGTACTAATTAGAGAGGAGAATGGAACTCGACTTCCAATTTTTTATGTAAGTTGACAATTAAAAGATGCCAAGGTTCGGGTATTCAATCATAGAAAAGTTAGCTTACTGTTTGATACCGAAGGTACGTAAACTCAGAGTGTACTTTCAAGTGCATCCAATTAAAGTACTGACCAACTTTCCACTCAAACAAGTATTTAGTATACCTAAGACTTAGGGGAGGCTGGTTGTTATCTCGCCTTTTGGCAAGGCCGTGACACAAAGGAATTGACTAGAAACCAAGGACAGTCCATCCGAAGATCTGCTATACACAGGTCTACTGTGGATACTGGTTAAATTTTTTTCGAGTCCAGATCAAGCTACAATCGATGTAAAACAACAAGCAAAGCTATGAAAGCCAACATTCTAAATTTCAAGTCAATTGAAGTTCGTATGCTCAAGATATGGATCGATTAATATCAAGAGAGAAGGCATCAGTTCATATCCATCATGAAAACACTATTTTGTATTCGTCATGCTAACACTACTTCATATCCATCATGATCGCTTCACTTCGTATCCATCAACAAGCAATGCTTCGTATCGATCTCGTCCATACATACTTCATATCGGTCTCCTCATCAACTTGGTTCGTATCGATTGACCAACGATCAATACGAAGCATGCCACTAAAAAAATCGATACAAAGGGTGTGTAGGGTATCGATACAAAACGGCATCTGAATTGTCGATACAAAAAGAATGAGTTCATATCAATATGAAGCGCCTTCAACCATCGATATGAAAGGAATGGTGCGGGATGGATACGAAAAGCATGATCAAATGAAAGAAGCGTTCAACGAGCGTGAAAAGTGGATCTCCCCCGGATTCTCGAGCCACGACATCGATGCATGTTCAATCGATAGAAATGGTACATAATGGATATGAAGGGATCGATACGAGGCTATCGATATGAACTTGACAGCCTACTTGCGGTATCGATTTTGGATTGATCATAACTCGAGATCTACAAGTCCAAATGCCACCAAATTTTCACAGGAGCTTGCTTACCACATCTACTTTGTCTTTGATCGATCTCAGCCCAAATAGAGTTTATTTTATCGATACGATGGTATACATATCAATCATGGATCGATCCCAAATCGCCCTGGATTGAACATGTGGGTTCCCCACATGTGAGAAGGAGATTCGGAGATCTCTGTTAGATTTTTCCAGCCTATGCCTATAAATAGCAGTCCTAGGCCTTCGGAAAAGGTACTGGTGACTCTCTTACGTCGATATTCTGTCGGAAACTCCATTGTATCTCGAGTGCTTGAGAGTGTACTGTTGTAATCAGATGTAACCAGTTAGTAAAGTGAATAAATCAGCAAACTTTCCATAGTGGACGTAGGCTACAACGTCGAACCACTCTAAATTCTCGTGTTTTTACATTTCTGTTTGTCTATTATGGCGTGTTTGTTAGATTAACCTAATTTTCCATTTATATTCTTCACTTTAATCTCTTCAAATACGTCCAAAGAGTGTTATGCCCAATTTTGGTACAAACACCAGTAAAATGGGGAATTGAACTTAGTTAGTATGACATTGAATTTCAGTCATGAGCATCAATTAAAGGGCGGGCATTAGCAGACTTTATCAATGAATGTACAAACTTTGTTAAGGAACAATCAGAGAAAGAGAAGGATCAAAAACCCGCATGGAAACTATTTGTGGATGGGGCGTCAAAGCAGGTAGTTAGGGCATGGTATGTTATAATCGCACCCGATGAGCATCGCTTACATTATGCAATGAAGCTAGGGTTTGCCGCAACAAATAATGTAGCTGAATATGAATCAATGGTGGTATAATTGACTCTGGCCTTGCAACTTAAAATCCCACGGATTCAAATCTTTAATGACTCTCGACTAATGATGAATCAAATAAAATAGATATATCAGGCTAGAGATGCCAAACTAGCCATATATGTTAAAAAGGTGCTAAAATTGCTTGCCTTATTTGAAGATTTTTCTATACATCAAGTTTCAAGAGAAGATAACTCTCAAGCGGATTCAGTAGCAAAATTTGCCAGCTCAAGGGGAGCTCCAGAAACCCGCATGGTACCAGTAGGATATCAAAAAAATCTCGGCATTAATGAGGAAACCTCTAAACCAAGAAAGGAACTACTGGTTTTAAATAGATCCCAAGCCAGGAGATAAGAGAGAAAACGAAGAGAAATTATTGAAGAAATTCCATATGAGAAGCCCAATTAGCCAAAGACAAATAATAGTTATGATAACACTTGGATTACGCATATTTTTTAATTTATTACTAGTGGGAAATTACTGTCTAACAAAATAGAAGCGAGGGAAATCAAGCGACATGCTCCAACTTTCACAATGATGGATGAAAATCTTTATAAGAAATGATATGCCCTTCCTTACTTAACATGTGTGGGTTTGGAGGACGAGATGAAATTGTTGGTGGAAGTGCATGAAAGATTTTTCTGAGACCATTCCAGTGGGGTAAAGTTGGCTAAGAAAATAATGAGACAATTTTTTTATTGACCTTGAATGGCATGTCAAGCTATTGAGTATGTAAAGAAATGTGAAAGATGGCAGAAATATTTAAAGATTCCCCATTTACCACCAAGTCAATTAACTCTAATCTCTAGTCCATGGCCATTTGATATATGGGGACTCGACTTAATTGGTCATTGCCAATTTCCAAAGGAGGAGCAAAGTATGTTGTAGTGGATATTGATTACTTTACTAACTAGGTAGTAGAGGAACCACTCCCCAAAATCACTTCTAGGAAAGTGCTTAGATTCTCCATTAGAAACATCATTACCAGATTCAGGATCCCTTATAAGATCATATCCGATAATGAACATAATTCGAAAGCGAAGAGTTTTCTAAATTTTTCCATAAGAATAGGAGTATCAAAAGCTTTTATTCCTTGGAACATCCAAAGACTAATGGGCCATTGAGGCAGAAAATAAGACTATTAAAACTATCTTGAGAAAGCGAATTGAATAAAGCCAAAGGAAACTGGGTAGAAGAATTGCCACTTGTACTCTTGGCCTATCGTACATCCATTAGAACTACAACTGGTGATACCACTTATTCTCTAACATATGGATGTGGAGCAATATTTCCAATTTATATTAAGATGCCCTCACATCAAAGAGTCACATATTCATTTGATCAAAACCAAGAATTGAAGAAAGATTTATTGGATTTAATACATGAGCTAAGAGATGAAGCAGCTATTCGAACTGAAGAATATTAGAGGAGAATCTCAAAATACTACAACTCAAAAGTAAAAACAAGACCATTTGAGAAGAAGATTTAGTACTCTGAAAGGTGATGGAAATCACAAGAAATCCTGCCGATGGACTGCTAGGACCAAACTAAGAGGATCCCTAATCGTATGTAAAGTAATCCCTCCTAGAGCTTACAAGTTATATCGACCAATTGGCAATATGGTTCTTAGAATGTGGAATGCAGAACATTTGCTATTATATTTTCTCACAATGAAAAAATAAAGCACCTCTTCCTTTAGAAAAGTCTACATGGTTGGGAGTAAAATTCTCCTTGAATTTGGAAACTACCTAAACGGTTAAAAGCCTTTGTCCGCAGCCAGATAGCCAAGTCAAAGCGCATCTTGGAGGGAGGTTAGAGTAAGCCTTTATTCGCGTTATGCTATGGCCAGGTTAAAGTATCAACAATCCCTTGGTTACGCCATGCTATGGCCAGACCAAGGCACACCTTGGAAGGGGGATGGGGTAATCCCTTGGTCTCGCTACGCTATGGCTTGGCCAAGGTAACGAACAAGCCTTCAGTCCCGCCATGCTATGGACTGGCTGGAGACCCTCCTAAAGGGACGACAGATAAGCCCTTGGTCCCGCTACGCTATGGCCAGGCCAATGCACCGAACAAGCTTTTAGTCCCACTTATAAGGCCTGGCAGGAGCGCCTCTTAGAGGGAGGTTTGGTAAGTCCTTGGGTCTTGCTTGTGGACAAGCTAACCAAGCACACCAGACAATAATGGACTAAGACGTCCAAGCTTGAGAAGCAGCGCTCAAAAGAATACAGCATACAGAGCCTAAACGATGGCACATGTCAAAGTAATCAAAATCCAAAGAGTGGTGTAAAACAAAAGGCTCAAATAAGAATCTATAGCCTTTGATCGATTTCCACAAGAAGATTTTTGGAATTCATTTATTAATTCCCAAATCTAGGTTTCAGGTCTCCTACTATTGATTTCTTGTTTTCACTTGTACCTAAATTTGGGTTTTGGATCTCTTACAATTGATATATAGACATCATTCATTAATGCCTGATTATAGGCTTTGGGGCCTCTATTATTAAAAGACCTCTACTATGAATTTCTGGACTTCTATTAGTTCCTGGTCTATCTTAGTAATACCCGAATATGGGTTTTGGACCTTCTATTATTTCCAGATAAGGATTTTCGAACTCAAATTATTTGTTCCCAAAAGGGGATTCCTAGTCTTCTATGACTTATTTCTAGATAATGATCTCAGGACTTTTCTTATCAAACAATTATTCTTGGTCTTCCATCGGTTATTTTCAGAAGAGGATTTTTGAACTTCCATTATTTATCTCCAAATGAGGATTCCTGATTTTTTATGATTTATTTCTAGACGATAATTTTTGGACTTTCATTACCAGACAATTGTTATCACCAGAAGAAGGCTTCTGTACTCAACTATTGATGCCAGATAAAAACTATATGCATGATCTTCTATTAATATCACAAGGGTTTAATTTCTGGAATTCTTTCATTATTACCAAAATTAGATGTTGGGACTCCTATTATTATTTTCAGACATGGATTTTTGCTCTTCTATCATTCATAACCATGGATTTCTTATAACTTGTTAACTTTAGATGATGGTTTATTTGTCTCCATTATTTCTAGATTTAGAATTTAGGAATTCTATTGTTAAAATTGCTAATATTGTCTTCAATCATATTATGAACAAATCACTAAACATATTTCTATATGAATTTTGAACTAACAATAAAGAAAGTTACTTACTTTAAACTTTGCAAGAAAATAAGGTCATTCAGGATGGAATAGTGTAAAAGGAAATTTATTAGATTTTTTCCTAAAGAACAAAATCTTCGTCATACAAGGGGGGAAAAATGTTAACCATAAATCTCACTTAAGGACAAAGGCATGAAAGATGGCCCATAAAAGTGTTGAAAAAGCTTCGCAAAAATTTAAAAGAAGGGTTTCGAAGGCATTGAAGTAGCTTTCGACTTCGAAGAAGTTAGGTTGGTGCCGCAAGCACCTGATGCACCTACAAGTACTAAGTGAAATCAGAGCTTTCGAAGGAGCCAAAAGAATGGCAAGGCTACCCTTCCTCCTCGGTTATATAAGCTCGAAGCACCTTTCGAAACTATCAAGTAATAGGCTCGTGCATAAGAATCAAATGCTTCGAAATGGTTGGTTTCGCCATTGTTAATATTCCATGAAGGGACATTTTACCAATGTGTACCTTTCGAAAGCAAAGATAAGCATTTTGAAATGGTTAGACCCTTCCGCAAGCATAAAGAAAGCTTCGCATGATACCAAGTCACATTTTGCAATGATCCTCTCATTACCTACTAGTTCCTTTCAAACCGATTCGTAAACACTTCCTCATTCACTCAAGTAATGACACATTATGATAAGAAGTAGACCAAAGCGACCAAGGAGAGGTTTCAAAGGAGAAGAAGGAATTGGGAGTGCTTCCGCTTACCTTCGAATAATGCGATAAGGAACCTTGCCCCTTTCGCTATGAAAAGAGGCATATCTTTCGAAGGTGTTGAAAGATTCCAAAGGTACATGAAAATATTGTTGAGAAATGTTGGAACAATATCCGTTGTTAATGTACTTTTGATGGAGGCGAAAGGACCACCTCAAGCGCAATAAGAGACCAAATATCCGCCTTCGAAGCTATGGAAATGAAAGGATCAAGGCAAAAGGATGGTCATGAAAGGTTGGGAGTGAGACCTTTCGACAGCTTCGAAAGGATAGGAGTGGAAGGGGTCAATCCACATTTATAAATACGATCTTAGGGGTCCAAGTCGAGGATCAAATTTTGAATTTTGGAATTTATTTATTGCTTGAGAGCAAACTAAAATTCTTGTAACCCTAGATCAATTTAGGGAAATAGTCTCTTACTTGTAATCCAATTTAGATAAGTAAAAAGTGTGGTTGCGTGGATCCAATATAGATTTTGAATATGAGGAAAATCATTTCAGCCGTTAGCATGACTAATGCCAATTGCGCATGATGCTCACTTATTTCCTAACCCCTATTTGACTTATGCAATGCTTTGGAGTCTACTTGGATATGTTGATTTTGAATCATATTATCTTCACGTTTCATGATGTCAAATTGATTTGAATATGATAATCCAATATTTACAAGTCAATCAAGTTCGTATCATATATCCAAGATAAGATTCCATTGCATATCGAGTTTAAATCTTATTTGTTATATGAGTTTTACATTAAGTCCCTTCGAGAGAATAAAGGTCCTTGCTACACCTTTGAAAAGGGTTTCGAAGGGACTCATTGTATGTATTTGCTAAGAGGACTCCTTCGATAGGCGCTTGGATACTCCAAAACAAGTATCTCCTTTCTAGGGAACCTTCACCATAACAGAAGAACCTGTGTTTTCGAAAGGGTTCTTCGTTTAAAGGTGGAATGACCCTTTCGATTCATTTGAAAAGGGTTTTGAATGAGTTGTTTCTTTCTTAAACTTTGCTTCGAAATGTTGATTAGATTACTTATTAACAACTAACACCTTTGAAGGGGTTCCTTTCGAAGATATGCAATCCATATCGACTCATTTGAAAGGGGTTTCGAAGGGGTTGGTCATTCTTTAAGTTTGGCTTTGAGGTGTTAACAATTTTTTTTATTAACAACACCAATCATGCTTGATAACTATTACTGTACGCGAACTCTACCAAGGTCCTCCAAAATCTTTGTTGCAAGCTCTCAACAAATCTTCAAGAAAATTGTTCACCTTTTGTATGACCGTCGGTCTGTCTGTGATAAGCGATGCTACGATTCAAAGTTGTTCCCAAAACAGATTGCAAACCCCTTCAAAATTCACTAGTGATTAAGGGGTCCCTAACATTAACAATGCTAATTGGAACTTCAAGCAGTCGCACAAATACATTGACATAAATCTATGCTAGAGTTGTTGCAGTCCTATTACTCTTAATGGGAATAAAGTGGGTGATCATAGTGAGCATCTTCACTATAACCCAAATAGCTTCATTGTCTCTTTAACTTCAAGGCAGCTTATCTACAAAGTACATAGATATATGTTCCCACTTCCAAATTGGCACCACTAATGGTAACGGCAATCCTTCGGGCTTCCCTTGCTCTGCCTTACTCTTTTGTCATGTTAAATACGTAAAGACATAATCCACAACTCTTCTCTTTATCCTAGGCAATAGAAAATCATTTTCATATCCCTATACATTTTATCTCCTTTGAGGTGAATAGTCATCTTCGAATGGTGACATTCAGTTTGAACTTACTTCAAAACATCTTCTAATTAAGGACACATAGGCATCCATCTATTTTCAACCATCTGCTTGTGCCTATTACATATCTAATGACAAGGGGGAATCTTCTCCTATACTTCGATTATCAAAAATTTCTTCTTGTGCCATATCTTCCTTCTATCTTTGCCCGATGCGATTCATTAATGCTGATCTTACCTTCATTGTTGCCAAACATCCTTGACTGAGTACTCTGTTGATGGTTGGAAATTAAAATTCGAGAGAATTCCAACTGCCTATGCTTATATATAACACTAAAGTTGCCGGCAACGACATTCACTTTTCCAGGGGTATACTGAACCTCAAAGTCATATGATGCTATAAACTCCATCCATCTTTTCTATCTAGGATAAAGTCACTTTAGGAAAGAGGTATCTAAGAGATTTGTAGTCAGTGAGTAATTTCAACCTCTCTTTCAGAAGATAGTGCCCCCACATCTTCAAAGAAAAAACAATAGCTGCCAATTCTAAATCGAATAGGATACCATTTCTCATGGCCTTTCAGTTGTCTACAGGCATACGCTACTACCTTCCCTTATTGCATGAGGATAGCTCCTAGCCCTGTCCAATAAGCATCGGTGTATATAGTGGAAGGCTTCGATCCATCGAGGATTGTTAGTACAGGTGCGCTAGTTAGTATCCCCTTTAATGTCTCAAAATAATTTGCACATCTTTCATCCTATGCAAAGGTTATGTTCTTCTTAGTTAGGTGGGTTAATGATACCACTATCTTGTGAAGTCTTTGATGAACTTTCGAGGGTATCCTCCAAACCAAGAAAACTCCTAACTTCTCGTAATCTTCCAATCTTGAGTAGCTTTAACCTTAGTAGGATAAACTGACAATCCTTCTCAGAAATAATACGACCTGTGATTTTCACCTCCTTTCACCAAAAATGGCACTTGGACAACTTGGTTTTTAGTTGGTGTCTTCTCAAGGTTTCTACTAGTTATTTCTCACGCTCATCATATTTTTAGAGAACACTAGAATGCCATCTACAAACACTACAATAAACTTGTTTAACTGTCCTTCAAAAACTCTGCTCATCAAAACCATAAAGTTAAGCGAGGGCATTTGTCAAACCAAAATGCATCACCTCCCATTCATATAGTCCATCAGGTGTGCAAAAAGTAGTCCTTGCCTTACTATCTTCAACTACCCTTAACCAATGAAATTCGGTGGCCAAGTCTAATTAGGAAAAGACATTCGCACCAACGAGCTAATCGAACAACTCATATATCCTAGGTAGAGCATACATATTCTTCTCTTTTAACTTGTTCAGCTCTTGGTAATCGACATTTAGCCTTAATAAGCTTTCTACCTTAGTAGTAAAAACAACTAATGCTCCCCATTCAGAAATAATATAGCAAATACATCCTTCTGCAAAAGCTCTAAAAATTTCTTGTCCATCTCTCGCCTTTCTTTAGGATCCATATGTCTCAATGGCAGTGTGATAAGTCTAGCATCCTTCTCTAAATCAATTCTGAACTCGATCTCCTGACGGGGTGGAAGACTGGAGACTTCTTCAAAAATGTCTGGAAATCTCAGACTACGAGCATAGATGAGAGCTCATATCATGACAGGCTAAGAGAATAAAAATAGCTCAACTTGATTGAGTTTTAGGGTGCATAATGAACATCAATATCTTGACCCTTACCGCTCCTTAGCAAAACGATCCTCCTTTCACAATCTAATACAGCCCTATAAGATAACAAGTCCATATTTAGGATATGTCCAGACCACTCAAGGCTAAGAACGTATGCATTGCATGGAAAATCAACATTACAAATGTCCACAACTAGCCTTTACAGATTAAAGAAAGAAACGTTAACCCCCAAGTAGGATTGGATATGGCTATTAGATCGGTGACAACATTGGTTTTTAGATTCAAAGATTTAGATATACTTCTATTTACGAACGAATGGTTTGCTCTCGAGTCAAATACTGTACAAATAATATTTCCAAATATAATAACGGTACCCTCCATTGTGGCTTTCCCTTAGTCTCTCGTAGGTGGTCTATTCAAGATAGGAACTGCTTCAATAGCATAAGATTTCCTATTCTATCCTTCTTTTGCTAACTTTGTACACTGATTCTTGTAGTGCCCTTCCTCAAAGCAGTGGTAGAATTTTCCCTTAAATTCCTCCTTCATCAAACTTACTCTGCGGTCTTTAGCAATGTGCCACTTTCTCTAACACCTTCTACAAGTTATTCCCTCTTTCTTGATCTTTCTCCTAGCTTTCTTATTTGTCAAAAATCCTTCCTTCTTAGCTCCTTCTTGATTTTGTGTCAGTCAAACTTCCTTCTCTTTCTCCTCACTACCAACAGTTTGTAGCAAGGCCATCTCAACGATCATAAGTAGTGCCCATGGGATTCTAGGCCAAAAGCAATTATTAACCCAAAAAATGGATCAACGCCTTGGAGTGCGATATGAAAGCACCAGCCCTGTTAAAACAGAGAAAATTTAATAGAAAATAAGAGAAAAGTAAATGAGAGACAGGGATTTCATAGTGGTTCGGCTCTAACTAAACCTACGTCCAATTTATAACTTTGCTTATTTATTTGATCTTGATATAGCATGATTACGAAGTGATTAAAGAAGAGTTAGTCATAAGTATAAGTGTTAGGTAGATTCTAAGTTTTGGAATTGCCTAAAGGAACTGCCTTGGTGACTTAGAGAAGAGCAGAAGAAATGACAACTCTTCCACGTAGTAACGGCGGAAAACCGATCCTCTCTTAGTTGCTCTTTGGTTGTATTTATAATGGTAGAATTCATATTTTATAAGAAGCCCACTACTAGAGAATTCCAAAGAGTAGCCCAAGAGAACTCGAGGCTCCCGTAGTTAAGGGCTAAATTCGGTGCCGAATTAAGACGCTTAATTTAGTATCGAATCTAATCCTTAGCCATAGTATGGCCAAGTCCTCTTGGGTCGAGTTCCTTGCTTTATGTAGATGTTACCTACGTAATTTAGTAGATTGTCGATGAGCTTTGATCATCATTCTTCCATGACTTAGATTATCCTGCCATTTGGATTATCACGTCTTCATTCTTAATGTAAGTTTTGTGGAAATCTGTAAGACTTAAGGAATATGCATAGGAAGACTAGAGCATCACTTGTGCAAAGTATGAAGGCGCCCAGACTTTGCACCTATATTCGATACTGAATTAAGAAGGTTAATTCGGCTGAATATAGCACTTAGCATATTTTAGGTCCATACTTGTTTGAGCTCTTCCTTTAGTCTTTCTATGTATCTTTACCGAGTCTTAAGTCATTCCATCTTCATACAAACGTTCTAACTCCCACTCACTTCTTCTTGGTTAAAAATCTGGTTAACATTTGCCCTCCAGAGTATGCTTTCGTTGGAAAAAAAGTATGCTTTGGAATAAGACAAGGTTTGGATTATTATCCTATGAATTTCCGTAGGTTGTTGGAGTCCATCTTACGATATTGTTTTCAACCGATCGACTTCCGATCAGCTATTTATTTTTGATTCGAATTTCAATTCTCTATATTGACGATGCAACCTGTTTGCGCAAAAAAAGGGCAAACACCTCAAAGTCGTATGATTCCGTTGATTTTAAGTTGTTTTTAGTGATTTGGGTGATTTATGCAAATATGTAAAAAGCAGGGACTAAACTGTAAAAGACACACAGATTTATAGTGGTTCGGCCAGAACGTGCCTACGTCCACTTTATATGTTATTCTCTCTTTTCTTTCAGATTACAAGTACAAAGCTTTGTATACAAGTATATGAAAGTTGTTTGAAAGTTCCTTCCGTGCTTGAGCTCTCAAACTTGTCTGCCATTGTAGTACCCCTGCCCCTCTATTTATAGAGTGAGGTTGGGGGCAAGGGTCTTGGATGTATATAGCTGCTGGTGGGCCTGGGCTGATGCAATCTGGACTGGCAACTTTGGTTCGGCAAGGCTTGGTTCGGTAGTTCATGGAAGTGGAGTTGGTCCGGTGGGACGTTGGTTCGGTGAAGGTGTATCCGGTGGTGAGTGGATGGAGCTTGGTTCGGCTGTGCAGGGAGTGGTGTTGGACCGGTAGGGCTTTGGTCCAGTGGTAGGAGTATGGTGGTTCGGCAAGGGCTCGTGTACTTTGGTTCGGCAGTGGCTAAGGTCTGGTTCGGTGGAAGATGGAGAAGCTTTTGGACCGGTGGTGCCTTCCTCCTAGATCGGTGGTGTGTAGTAGGTGGTGTGCCGAATGAACTTCTATATTTGGGAGTGCCGAATGAGCCTTTGTATTGGGAATGCCGGATGAACCAAGGCATCTTGAATGCCGAATGAGGTTTCGCTCTACATTGTCGAATGAAACTTTAAACCTTTGATACCGAATGGACTTTTATACTTGAATCATGAGTGAAATCCTAGACTTATATACGCTTGTTGGCTGCTTCTTCTTGGTTCGGTCGTGGTGGAAATGCACACAACATTGATATTCCAGTTTTGACCAAAAATGGGATAACACTTTGCCCCCCAAAACATGCCTTGCGATAGGAAGGCGTGTTTTGTAATGCCATGAGCTGGATGTTCATATCCTGTTGATGTCCTTGCGGTAGGAAGGCGTGTTTTGTAATGCCATGAGCTAGATGTTCATATCCTGTTGACAACCTGTAAAGAGCTTGATATTTTATATGGCCCCAAATGACGACCATTCGGGATTGAGCTATTTGGGATGAAGCGCGGCCGTTCATGGTCAAGCGCCTAACTTCAAATGACGACCGTTCGCGATCGAGTCATTTGAGGTGAAGTGCGACCGTTCGCGGTCAAGCGTCTAAATCCATGCGACGATCGTTCGAGATCGAGTCATTTGCGGTGGAATGTGATCGTTCACGGTCAAGCGCTTTACTTCAAATGACGACCGTTCGGGATCGAGCCATTCGAGGTAAAGTGCGACCGAGCCCGGTCAGAGGGCGGACCTCAAATGGCGACCGTTCGCGATCAAGCCACTTGGGGTGAAATGTGACTGTTCACGGCCGGTGCCGTTCGCGGAAAAAGATGAAATGGGACCGTTCGCAGTCAAGCGCCTTACTTCGGATGACGATCGCTCGAGATCGAGCCATTCGTGGTAAGGTGCGACTGTGGGCGGTTAGGGGGTGGACCTCAAATGGCGACCTTTCGCGATCGAGCCATTTGTGGCGAGATGAGTTGTGCCGTTCGAGGCGAGTTTGTGACTGTTCGGAGTCGGGTGCCGTTTGAGGCGAGTTGTGACCATTCGCGATCGGGTGCCGTTCGAGGCGAATTGTGACTGTTCGAAGTCGGGTGCCGTTCGAGGCGAATTATGACTGTTCGAAGTCAGGTGTCGTTCGAGGCGAATTGTGTGTGCCCGGGGGGGACTTAATATTATCAGTGTCGGAGTTATTGTTTGGGGGAGTTTCTGAATCAAATACTTTGGCGGTTCATCGCCATACAAGAGGTGCTTGTGGACCGTTCGCGATCCAACGGGCATACGAGTAAATTTGCAAATATCAAAGCAATAACCATTTGAATTCCACAACAGGAATGTTCAAGTCAAGATCAAAACAAGAGCAAGACGAGGATGTCAAAGTGTAAACTCTTACTATGGTGCGGTCAGTAGTCATTCAGAGCATGCCTATGGATCGTGCGCGATCGCTTACATGTGTAAATGATCTGACCGTGTTAGTGAGAGGTTTGCAACTTGTTCATCTCTTTCGACCTGCCCCCCCGAGTTCAGGAGGGAATTTTACCTGTCCCCTGGATGAGCGTTCATTCCTTACCAGATTGCTCAGAGGCCCCTATCTCTCTCTCTGGGATTGGATCAACATGCTCCAAGTGTGGTGCCCCCATACAGGATCGATGCCTGATTAGCTTCTGAAGAAGCCTCTTGATTTTCCTTCATGTTCACATCTCTCTGGCCTTGGCATTCTGCTTGATTGTCTCGCCATGACTCTTCCAATCTGAATCTCTAAACTCTCATATTCAAATTCCAAGCGGTAGAATCCTTGAGTTCAATTCTCAGTGAAAGCACCAAAAATGTTTGCGCAAAAAATGGGCAAACACCTCAAAGTCATATGATTCGGTTGATTTTAAGTTGTTTTTAGTGATTTGGGTGATTTATGCAAATATGTAAAAAGCAGGGACTAAACTGTAAAAGACACACAGATTTATAGTGGTTCGGCCAGAACGTGCCTACGTCCACTTTATATGTTATTCTCTCTTTTCTTTCAGATTACAAGTACAAAGCTTTGTATACAAGTATATGAAAGTTGTTTGAAAGTTCCTTCCGTGCTTGAGCTCTCAAACTTGTCTGCCATTGTTGTACCCCTGCCCCTCTATTTATAGAGTGAGGTTGGGGGCAAGGGTCTTGGATGTATATAGCTGCTGGTGGGCCTGGGCTGATGCAATCTGGACTGGCAACTTTGGTTCGGCAAGGGATTGGTTCGGTAGTTCATGGAAGTGGAGTTGGTCCGGTGGGACGTTGGTTCGGTGAAGGTGTATCCGGTGGTGAGTGGATGGAGCTTGGTTCGGCTATGCAGGGAGTGGTGTTGGACCGGTAGGGCTTTGGTCCGGTGGTAGGAGTATGGTGGTTCGGCAAGGGCTCGTGTACTTTGGTTCGGCAGTGGCTAAGGTCTGGTTCGGTGGAAGATGGAGAAGCTTTTGGACCGGTGGTGCCTTCCTCCTAGATCGGTGGTGTGTAGTAGGTGGTGTGCCGAATGAACTTCTATATTTGGGAGTGCCGAATGAGCCTTTGTATTGGGAATGCCGGATGAACCAAGGCATCTTGAATGCCGAATGAGGTTTCGCTCTACATTGCCGAATGAAACTTTAAACCTTTGATACCGAATGGACTTTTATACTTGAATCATGAGTGAAATCCTAGACTTATAGACGCTTGTTGGCTGCTTCTTCTTGGTTCGGTCGTGATGGAAATGCACACAACATTGATATTCCAGTTTTGACCGAAAATGGGATAACACAACCTCTACTCTGAAATTTAAACAAGGATTTAGGTCGACATGTAGTTCCATTGTTATGAGTTGGAGTTAACCCAGGTTAAGAGGGGTGATTTTGATATCAAATTAAGGGTCTTAATTTGTCCCGAATTAGAGACTTAGGTAATTTCAAGGAAATTATTCCCTACTTATATTACTTCACACAGGCCCTTGTCCTCACTTGCTTCATTCCTTTCTAACTATCTTTCCTCTTGCTGAGCCAACCTCTCAAACCTTGACTTCATCAATTCAAGTTGTCGCATCGCTGCCATTCGATCTTCAGTCTCGCCACCAAGCTCGGCCGCCTTTGTGAGCATTTCGCCGCCGCTTGGTGTCATTGCACCACTCCCGTTCATCAGACCAAAAGTCGGATCTAATGCTCAATCCCTATGCTGAATCTATCCATTGCTTCGACTAAAGGTTGGTGGTGATGGACTGAAGCTTTAATGATGGTGGTCTCTTGCTTGGGTGATGGTGGATTTGGTGATTGGCTTTGGTTGATTTCGATTTTGGAGAAGGAGATAGTTGAATTCAAACTTGACTTGTTAGTGGAGTAGCTTGGGTTTAGTTTCATATGGAACATATATGACTCGAGACAAGACATGCCATTTAGTTTCAACCATTTCTTTCCATGGAATTGACTAAAGGTAGATTATCGAATTAACTCCAATATGATGATTCGCCATGGATTCAGACATATCGAATAGCTCCATTGCATTGCATTTCTGCACATCTAATGTCCCTGAAAAGGATGAACTTTCCATGTTTCTTTGGACAATGGATTAATTATCGATCGTTGATCGATAATGGGTAAGAATAGAAAAAGTGATTTCAAAGGACAGTACTAATCGTTTTCACTACAAGTAAGCCATCTACATTAGATGGACCGCTTGTTGTGTTCGTGACACTGGACTCATTTCCATATAGATAACACCCTGTACCTTCCTTGGTCGACATTTTGAATTCGATTGGCCACTACACGCTACTTCCTTTGGGTCTCAAGTGTTAACCACATGGGAGTACTAAAAAAATAAAGTGTTATTGTTTAGAATGGCATGCCAATCAGTAGGCTGCATTCATTGATAGATCATCTATGCCATCTGAAGCTGAGTCAATAACCGACCCTGCTTCTGCATCTATTCCCATGGGTCCAAGTCAACATGTAGATTTTGATTTCTATGGGCCACTAGTTTCAGTAGGACCTGTACTTGACAAGCTGCCTCCTGGACTGAGAATGTTAACTAATCCGTTGGATCATGCACCCTCAATTCTGATAGCTAAAATTCTTGGGAATATATGCATACATCATGGCACCCTTGAGGTTGACATTTTCTGCACACTCGAGCTGAATTCGCTTATAACCCTCCAGAAGGTTTTATCGCTTGTAATCGGTACATGTTCTTGAGTGGTGCTATACCATCATTCAATCAGTTCTTGTCCATGGTGCTTCAAGATTTATGATTGGCACCATTTCAAATCCTAATGGTCATGCACTCCTAAAATTACCTACACATTCTTTTCATGAGCAGACTCGGGTGTCCCTTAAGTTTAAATGAACTCGCATTTCTTTACACTTTAGGAGGAGGCAGGGCTGCCTATCCTTTATAGTTATCAAAGGCTGGACAGGATGTAAGCTAATATCAAACCGCCATAACAAATGTTCAGCTTTCAAGAACAAGTTTTTCTTTGTTAGGCATCCAAAGTGTTTCAACCGCTTCTGGCTATCTAGAAGTGAGTCCTAATTCCCTAGCATTTCCTATTTCAATTAGTTTTCCAGTTTCTTATCCTATCATGTCTTATTGTAGTCATCCCAAGGAGGGAAAACAACGATGCGTTTGACAAAAATGTTAGAATCCCTCAAGGATGTGAGAGCTTCTGAGCGTTCGATGGAGTTTCTTTTGAGGAATGAGAATCTCCCATAGTTAGGGTTGCTTCATCTTAATAAATTTATTGTGGATGATGAGCCGTCGACTTCAAGTGGCCCCAGGAGATGCACTCATTATTTTGCCAATGCTTGTGATTTTTCCAAGGAGGCTTAAGAAGAAGTGACTGGTCTGTCAAAGGAAGCATGGCTCAAAGTGATTCCTAGAGCTGATATAGACTCACCCTCTAGAGAGGACATTACGAGGAATAGGGATAAGAACCATTGGATGTCCCCAATTCTCTAAAAAGAAGATGAAACATTTTAAAGGAGAGACGGGAAGCAATCTGTGGTTGAGGCGGGAGAGGAAGAGGACTCGAATGGTGACAATAGTGACTTTCGCATCTCCACGGAAAGAGATGAATCTTTCGGTGAGTCGCCGAAAATGAGTATTGATCTTCCTCATCTGCCTTCTCCGGACTTGTTAACTACTGAGCACCTCCTTCGAACTTGTTAGCTACTGAGGCAATAATCCCCTAACCCGCAATTTCTTCTTTTAAAGAACAAAATATTTCATCATCCATGTATATGAACAAGGGGACATCTCCAGTATTGAAATGGTAGCTGAGATTGGCTTGGAAATAAATATTTCCTTTGGAACATTTGGGAGCTGTAGTGAAAAGACTCTAACTCTTAAACCTACCGATACAGTTGGTGGGATATATACGGGATCATCGGCATTAAACATTTCACTTTTGGATCACAAGCACAAATCTTCGCATCACGTTAAATTCCCAAGCTCGAACATTAACTTCATTTTTGTTTTCATTTAAGGTACCATAGGGCATGGGTTATATCATCAGTTACACCAAATTACTAGCTCCTAAAAAACTAAGACTTCCGATCCAGTTTATCGTTGTCCATACAAGACTGAGGAGGAAAGAAGAAAAAAGAAAGAATATGAAGCTCACCACTTGGGGCTTTCAAAATTTATTAGCTTTTTTTAGAATCCTTGTTTACTTTTGAGATAGAGCTTGAGAATTTATTGTTGTTTGGAGTGACAGGGCTTGTGGACTCCTTGCATTTAAGTGATTCGGTCTTCTTACAGATATATGCCCCCAATTCATTATGTTGTTCACTCCAAAACAAACTTCAACTATTCGACATCCTCGAGAAACGCAAGAAATTTTAGCTAAAGTATGCGGATTCTGGGGTTCCTAAGCAATTCCTATCTCCGAGCAGTGCGAGGAGCTGAAATTTGGGATTCCTCGGTGTTGCCTATCTCCGAGAGTGCTAGAAACTTGAGTTTGGAGTTCCTCGGCATCGCCTATCTCTGGACAACGTGAAAATTTTCAATTTTCGAGTTCCTCGATGTTGCCTATCGCCGAGGAAAGCGAGAAACTTGAATTCGGAGTTCCTCGATGTTGCATATCTACGGGCCATGCGAGAAACTTGATTTTGGAGTTCATCGAAGTCTCCTATCTTCGGACGACGCAAGAAACTTGAATTTGGAGTTTCTTGGTGTCGCCTATCTTAAGGTAATGCAAGAAAGGCGTCGCCTATCTCCGGGTGATGCGAGAAACATGAATTTGAAGTTCCTCTACATCGCCTATCTCCGGGCAACGTGAGAAACTTGAATTTGGAGTTCCTCAGTGCCGCCTATCTTCGGACGACGCAAGAAACTTAAATTTGGAGTTCCTCGGCGTTGCCTATCTCTGAGCAACTAGAGAAACATGAATCTAGAGTTTCTCAGCGTAGCCTATATCCGGATGATGCGAGAAACTTGAATTTGTAGTTCCATAATGTCGCTAATCTCTGGGCAATGCTAGAAACTTGTATTTGGAGTTCCTCCGTATCGCCTATCTTCGGGAAATGTGAGAAACTTGCAATTGGAGTTCCTCGGCGTCGGCCATCTCCGGACGACGCAAGAAACTTAAATTTGGAGTTTCTCGGCGTCGCCTATCTCCGGGCGACGCAAGAAAATTGAGTTTGGGTTTTCTCGGCATCGCTATCTCCGGACGATGCGAGAAACTTGAGTCCATAATCCTCCTGATGCAGCCGAGGCTGTATCATTTTTAGAGGGCCAATATCAGTTTCCGCCGATCCAACGGTTTGAGTCGATTTACTTCTACCGGCTCATTGGATAATTCTTATGGACACAATTTGGATGATTCAAGAAGCAAACTTTATTAAGAAAAGCACTGCAGATTCTTTGCCTATTTACATCACTGTCGGCATATCCATAATGGCTTATTTGTTGAAAATTAAAAAAAAATGTTTCTTTTAAATGAAATATCGACGGAGTGATTTGCTGTTCCAGGATTCATCAACGGTTGTGGCTTGAAGGTCGTTTCACCAAGCTTTTGATGAACGACAAATGTCCTTCACAATTTGGTTCGAAGGCACCCGAGATAGGGTAAACTCGCTTGAGCACGAGATCGCCAACTTTAAAGGTTTGACTGTGTACTTTGGAGTTAAAATATCATGCGACCCTCTTTTGGTGGGCGGCGATTCTCCACTCTGCTTTCTATCTTTTTCATCAACCAAGTCTAGCGATTCAAGTAGGAGTTGCTCGTTTTGTTTCTGATCGAAATTCAGCCTTCGGTGTAAGGGGACTTCTAGCTCAACAGGAATCATTACCTTTGAGCCATGCACCAATGCGAATGGGGTGTAGCCGGTTGCCGCTTTGTGTGCGGTTCTGTAAGCCCATAGTGCGAGTGGAAGCTTATCAACCCAATTTCCTTTTGCTTCTTTCAGTCGCCTATTGATGGTGGACTTGATGATCTTGTTTATCGCTTCCACTTGCTCGTTTGCTCGTGGAAGAGCCACTACAGAAAAGCTCTTTTTGAACTTGAAGCGCTTGCAGAAGTCTTTGAACTCGGCGCTTCCGAACTGTTTTTCGTTGTTAGTGATGATTTTCTGTAGCATGCCAAACCTGCAAATGATGTTTTAGTAATAAAGTTAATAACTCTCTTTGTGGTTACGGTGGCTAGCGGTTCTGCTTCGTCCCATTTCGTGAAATAATTTACAGCCGCTATAGCATATTTGGCTCCTCTTTTTGCCATTGGAAGGACGCCAATCAAATCGATCCCCCATATTGCAAATGGCCACGTCCTGACCATCTGCATCAGTTTTGTTAAAGGAGTTCTCTTGGTTTTTCTGAATCTCTGACAGCGATCGCATCTCCTGGCATGATCTGCGGCATCGTAGTTTACTGTTGCCGTACCGAAGGACTTTCTTTGCCAGCGTATGCCCCCAATGTGGTCTCCGCACTCTCCTTCATGCACTTCGTCTAAGATTCATTGTTCTTCATCATTGTTTACACACCTAAGAAGCGGAGTCGAGAATCCCCTTCGATAAAGTATTCCGTCCTGTATCATGAGGCACGGTGCCTTCTTGAGTAGTTTCTTTCGTTGGTTTCAGTCTGCTGGAAGAGTTCCTGCCAGGGGATAATCTTTTTTTTGGTGTCATCCATGTGTCCGCTCTCGAGAATCCATTCTACATCCATTTCATTAATGCTTGGATTGGTTAAGTTTTGAATGTGACCATCCCCAGCGACCGGGCTTCTCTAGAGCATGACAACTTAGCCAAAAAGTCTGCCTTAGTGTTTTTTCCCATGGTATGTGAGTTACAGTGTAGTGTTCGATGTCGCTCAGCGGCTCTTGCACTTTGGACAGATACGGGGCCAGATTTCCACCGCATGCTTGATACTCTCCTTTCGCTTGACATACAACCAGCTGGGAGCCATTACATATATGAATAGACTTTATTTTGAGTTCCTTTACGACCTTTAACCCTACGATCAGTGCTTCGTATTCCACCTCGTTATTCTAGCTGGCAACTCCAGGCATAGAGCATAGCTAATGGCTCGCCTCATGAGGGTTTCGACCACTAATCCTGTGCCCGAACGGAAATTGTTTGATGCTCCATCGAGGAAAAGCTTCCATTTTGTGTCCGCTTGTGACTGAACTTCCTCTTCATCATCTCTTATTGTAAATTTACCAATGAAGTCAGCCAGCGCTTGTCCATTAATTGCTTTCCTTAAGTGGTAAGTGATATCATATTGACTAATTCTATGTTTCACTTAAGTAATCGTCCGGACTTCACTTGTCGGTACAAAACTTGTTTTAGTGGCTAGTCGGTCAATACCTTAATCGGATGAGCCTAGAAATACGACAGCAATTTTTGGGATGCGATCAAACGGAAATATGCTAGCATCTCTAGTTTCGGGTAATTCTTCTCAGCCTCGGTGAATCGCTTGCTAATGTAGTATATAAGTCATTGGATTCTTGCTTCTTTACGCGTGAGAGATGCGCTCAATGCGGGTAGGGAAATTGCTATGTAAACGAACAAGTCTTCTCCATCGACTGGTTTTGAAAAGACTGGTAGAGTTTCCATGTGCCGCAACAGTTCTTCAAAGGCCGTTTGATAAGCTTCATTCCATTCAAAGTTTTTCTTTCCCTTCTTCAGCGCATCGAAGAATGGTATACACTTGTCTGAGGCTTTTGAGATGAATCGAATTGGTGTCGCGACTATTCCATTCACGCTTTGAAGTTCTCTCTTATTCTTAGGGGCCTGGACTTCCCGTAACGCTGTTATTTGCTTTGGATTTGCTTCGATCCCCTGGGCACTCACTATGAATCCTAAGAATTTTTCGAAGGCCACCCTGAAGTGACATTTAAGTGGGTTGAGCTTCATTCCGTATTTGCGGAGTATCTCAAACATTTCAGCGAGATTATCTAGGTGGTTAGCGGCTATTAGGGATTTGACTAACATATTGTCCATGTAAACTTCCATAGTTTTCTCAATCTGGCGCTTGAACATAGTATTCACTAGTCTTTGATATGTGGCCCCTGCATTCTTCAGACCAAATGGAATTACTCTATAAAAGTATAATCCTAAATCGATGACGAAGCTGGTGTATTCTTGGTATGGTTCGTGCATTAGGATCTGGTTATAGCCCGAATATGCAGCCATAAATGACATTAATTCATGTCCCGCTGTTCCATCCACTAGTTGATCAATTCTGGGAGAAGGAATCTATCCTTTGGACAGGCCTTGTTGAGGCCTAAAAAATCAATACAGTTTCGCTATTTTCCATTAGACTTCTTGACTAAGACTGGGTTTGATACCCATTTGGGGTAAGTTGCATCTCGAATGAAGCCGTTGGCCATCAGTTTATCCACCTCTTCTCTCAATGCCTTGGACTGCTCTGGGCCCAAGCTGCACCTTTTTTGTTTGACTGGAGTGAATTTAGGGTCAATGTTAGGGGCATGATAGGCAATTTCAGGTGATACTCTACACATATCGGCATGTGTCCAGGAAAATACATCCATGTTGGCACGAAGGAATTTGGTCAATCCCGAGCGCATCTTGCTTCCTAGATGAGACCCAATTCCCAGGACCCACGTGGGGTCATCCATACTGATTAGGATAGAAACTGTAAGCTCAATGAGTGCCGCTCAATCCTCCCCTGAGCTCTTCCTAGTTTCCAAAGCCTTGTCGAATCGGCTATGGTCCCCAAGCCAAGGGCGGTTCAGTAGTTGCTATTCAAAGGGTCCACGGATGTAGAGGGCCTTCCCTACATCCTTTCCTTTCTCCTTTCTCCTAGACTTGCGTAATTCCACAATATAACACTCTTGAGAAACGATTCGTTCTCCTTTCACAATCCCGATTCCGTGCTTGGTAGGGAATTTCATCGTGAGGCACCATTGAGCCAACACTATCTTGAAGTCCGCTAACGCCGCCCACCCTAGAAATGCATCGTATGCTGACATTTCATCCACAATCACAAATGTTTGAATGAGAGTGACTCGTCATTATCCCTCTCCAAGGTCTACAGGAAGGTCAATGGTTCCCATCTTAGGTTCTTCGGTAAACCCCTGAATCTTCTTTGGCACGCAGATACGTTTTTCATGCCTATCTTCATTTAATCGAAAGTACGTATGTAAAGTATATTAACCGAGATTCCACTATCAATCAATACTCGTCAAACTACTACGGGCCCGATTCCAACTGTTACTACCATTGGATCAAGAGTTGGAGCCTCAATTCAATCGGTGTCACGGTCATGAAATACTATATCGTAGCTCAGCACCTTCCGCTACTTGACCGGAGTTTCACCATATATTGTCAAACACGATCCCTTTAGCGCATGCTTTAGACAGCTTGCGTATCTTCATCTCCTCCAACTCGTTTTTGCAGGATGCGGTCCCCATGATAATGAGCCTAGGTTAGTTCGTTTCGACCGCTGGTCACTAGTTCCAGCCTGATTTCCTTGCTCCCTAGGTGATTGAGGGACTATAGCTTGGCTGGGTTTTCATTGCCCTTTTACATATCGTTGAAGCTTGCTGTCGCGGATTAATCATTCAACGAGGTCCTTAAGGTGGCGACATTCGTCTGTGTTGTGTCAATGCGTCTCATGGAAGCGGCATAATTTCTTCGAGCACTTCCATTGTTCTGTTGCCACTTTTTAAGGGGTTTCCTATACTCTTCAGTTTCTTGTGTTGCGAGATAAATATTTTCTGGAGTATCATTCAGAGGGGTATAGACTCCAAGTCCAAAAACTCTAAACCTTTTGTTGTGGCAACCGCCATTTTTCTTATCAGAGTTATGATTTCCTCTCTTTTGGTTCCCATTCTTCTCTATGGCCCCTTGGTTATTCTCGGGGTTGCATGTGTTTTTATTAACCATCATACCATTTTGTTCAGTATTCATCTGTTGTATTCCTATAGCCTTTCTTTCCAGCTCCTACGCCTCTTCTAACCACAAGTACTGGCTTGCTTTGCGGTTGAAATCTTTCATGTTGGTGGGTTTCTTCATCTCAATCTATTTTCGAACTCCGTTTCTGGATGAATAGCATGGACTAGAGCCACAAAAACTACGTCTTCATTGGAATTTCTCACCTCTGTCACCTCCATGTTGAATCTGGTCATAAACGATCTCAATGACTCATTACGCCCTTGAACCAATTTGGATAAAGACATGGCATCCCTTAGTTGTGCGGTATGAAGCCTGAACTGGTCAAGGAATTTTGTTGCAAGTTGATCAATGGAAGAAATAGATCTTGGGGGAAGTCTAGTGAACCACATAGATGCCATGACTTCTAGAAAAATAGTGAAACATCGGTAACGTATGGCTTCCAGGGCATTGGCTCCATCCATATACCAACTATATTCGTATAAATGGGGTTTTCGATCCTTAGTTTCATAGTAGGAGGGAATGGTTGACATGGTGAATTTGTCTAGGTATCTTTTATTCAAGATCTCGTCAGTAAAAGGGGTCCGACTTGGAGAAAACCCCCACTCATCATCCTTTTGACTTTTACTTCCATCCATTAGCTGCTTGACTATGTCTGCTATACACGCCTCTGATGTTCAGTGGTCCTAGGGGCTGTAGTTAGTCACTGCGCCAAGTGTTTGGTTAGGCAAATAATCTTGACACATGGGTTGATACTAGGCTCTCCTATCTTCAGGAGAGCCATTCCCCCAAGGCCCCGTTGGCTTACATTTAGCTTAACTAGGTCATTCTGGATGTTTCTAGCATTTTCAAAGGCGTTGGCATCCTCCTCTACTTGATCACCCCGCTCTCGCCTTTCTAATCGGAGAGGTTCACAGCTACCTCCTCTAGTGAGGTTTCTTGTGTCAAGTGGTATATTATCATTCTCCTCAAAATTACATTTCATTGTTACCCTTCTTAATGGCTGCTTTCCATTTCTCCTATGCAAGTCAAAAATAGAGGAGTTTTCCTACTCTATGGTAGTAGCTGGTTCAGGGACAGCCCTTGGAGTGGGGTTTGATTGTAGAGTTATAAGTGCATTGAGCTTTTCCATTAGGGCCTTTTAACTATCTTCTGTTCATTGATTGATTTCTTCAGCCATCTTATTAAACTCCTCCCTGGTAATAATTTAATTCTGACTAGAGGACCCTAATGCTTGATTCCCTAAGTCAGCGGCGCTTACTTCAGCCTATTGGATGCTAACACCTTCCATGACTATTGCTGCCCCTATGGACCTTCCAAAGGCAGTTCTTTTCCATCTGGGAGCCATTGACTTTTAAAACAGAGAGTTCTTTAAGCAAAGATTAGAGATTTAAATTCTAGATCTATGCAATCCAAAGTAGATAGCTAGATCTTGATTCTGGGTTGAAAGTGGAGATCTAACTTCTGGACCTATGCAATCCAAAGTAGACAGCTATCTGGATCCTGGGTTGCAAGTTCTCAGTGAAGAACCAAAATGTTGACCCAAAAAGTGGATCAACACCCTGGTTTGGTTTTAAAAGCACCGTCCCTGTCTTTACAGAGCAATATCATAGATCATAGATATATAAAAGAAGCAGTAAAAGAAAATAGGCGAAGGATTTTTATACTGGTTCGGCTGTTAACAAAACCTACGTCCACTTTATAGTTTTATTATAGACCGGTCGTTGTAGCAAGAGATGTATGATTACAAGGCTTTGATTATTTCCTAGCTAGATTGGATCTCCAGAGTTGGAATTCACTGGAGAATCATAGTGTATCCCTTTGGAGATTGTTATGAGGGAGGTAGAGAATGAAGAATAATTCCAACAGAGCTTCAATCACCAGTCCGAAGAAGATCCCCTTAATGTTGCAGGTGGCACACTATTTATAGAGGTTGGAGGGTTTCTAGGCCAAGCCCATCATTATCAGCTTTCAGCATGGACTATAGGCGACCTAGGAGGTTCTGTCTCGCGAAATGAACCAACATCATAGGTCCCTGGCGACCCATAGTCTATAGGGCGCCGACGACCCATAGACTTGTTTCAATTCATGAGCCAAGTTTTGCCTCCTTCCTTCGTTTTTCGTAAGTCATTTGTTTGAGACTTTGAGGAGGTGCATAGGTTGCTAACGATCCGACCATAGAGGACTATTATGGATTTCGAAATTGGAGATGTTTTCATAGACATTCATTGTTGTTGTCACGTGTTAATGGCAAGTCACTAGCTGCTTACGTTCAAACACTGGTTGGGCCGCAGGGATGATGGTCTCTTGGCTTCATTGACTCCAATCGTCACCTTGTCCGTATAGCTTGGCCCTTGTTGATCTCTAGTCGTAACTTCTCTAGTTAGTTCCTGAACCATTCTGCCAGCTTATGGCTGTCTTGTTTTCTGTTGATATCTACTGGGTTAAAACCCCGGATAACAGAGAGCGAGAGAGGGAGATAATGAGAGTAGTACCCTTGGCGATGCGCACAAATACATAGAGATTCTCATAACCACTATGGGCCCTTGCAATCAATTACTCCTCCTCGCTTCGACATCTAGACTACTGAGATTAAAATAATTCTTTTTCTTGAAAGATGACTACTGTAGTGGCTCCCACTTCTTCTAGCCAAAGGGAAAAGTTTGAACTCCTGATAGGTCTCCTATGCTTCAAGCTGTTTTTTCAAATTTGTTCTTGAGGGAGTCAAGTTTGATTAGTAAATAAAATCGCATAACTGGGATGCTTCCCTCAATAATTTGGAGACAGTTCGTGAGGACATGGAAGTTGGGTATGACTTTCAACATCGCATAAAAGCCCTATCAAATGTAAACCTTATAAATGATCAAGAGATCCTCTCCTTGAGGTTGAGAGGGAAGATCGTGCCAAGGCGATTAAAGATTGTGATAATGAGATAACCAAGTTGAAGGCCGAGAGGGATGCAGCCTTGAAGAGTAAGGCTTCTAGCAACAATCTATTGACCAAGTGAATCAAGCTCATGACCAAGTGATGATTGTGATCAAAAATTAGCTTAAGGATGCTCACATTGAATTTCGAAAGTTGAAAGAGCAGCTAACCGGAAGCGGAAAATAATGTTAAAGCTCGAAACCAGACCATTGTTGGACACGCTGTTGTAATCATTGAGCATGCTACAGAACTCACTCTTCTTCATGAGAAAATGCGCAGTTGCTAGAAAAAAAGGAAGTGGCCATTTCTGGAAAATTAGCGGAAGAGATTGAGCACCTAAGCACCAAGTCTGAACTAACAAAGCTTCGATCAGAATATGATTATGTGATTGATCAAATGGATGCCTTTGTACTTCATCTATATTAAGTTGTGTTATGAAGAAGGGCAGCCTGAAATGATTTGGTGTGAATTATCCTCGGACTCTTGCCACGGTCTAGGAGGAAGTGTTGGTCAGATCTGAGGAGGCTAAGGATACGCACTTTGAGGAGGAACTAAAGGTTGCCTAGCTTAGCCTTGACGACATTGACTTTTTGGCCCCCGGCAAAGAAATTCTTAGAGAAGAAAGGGAGAAAGGTGTCGCCAATGCGGCTTGCTAGAGCTCTTGCCGACCTAAGCTCTTCAGGTCATCAACAAATACTTGTTCCAACTTCACAAGAGCAATTAGTGACCATCCCAAAATCCACCCATGTAACCTCTGAAGCCGCTCATGCAATGTTTGAAGCCTTGGGAGAGCCATATCCTACTCCGGCTGTAGTACTCCCCTTAGAAATGGAGACCGGTAGTGAAGCTTTTAAGATTGTAGCTTAGGGCCACACTCCTGGCCCAGGTATTTCTCTTATCACTCCGATGCTCTAGGAAATTCAATTTTCTCTGGTGTCCTTCTCTGAATTATGACTTCCCTTTCCCAACTTATAGGTTTGTCAACTCTCCCACTTCTTCCTCCAGGCAAACAGGGTTCGAGAGCTGCTGCCATTTTCACTGCTTCTACCGCTGTCTCTACAATGGTTTCTTGCCTTATTCCTATCTCCGGTTCTGGACCTGGGCCTGATTCCAAAACGATAGAGGCACCATTGAACCTAGAGGATGTATCTATGTCTATGGATAAGGAGGTGGTGATCAGCAGTGAGTTCGGGCCAACAGAGAAGACAACTATGGCAGGAAAACTAGAGGAGGAAAGAAAGGTGTTGCAGAAGAAGAAAGAGAAGGAAGAGTAGAAGTGCAAGATCCTAAGAACCATTACATTGAAGGTGCCGAAGGAGGGGAGTGCGACCACCGAAGGGTCTGAGGGGTCCACCCCCTATTGGAGGAGAGACTGGGAAGGATGGGAAGATGTGTCTAATTCATCCAGGCAAGAGCAGCAAAGAATGTGGAAAAGGCAGAAAGAAGTCTTGAAGAGTTAAGCAACAGCGGAGTGTGTTTTTTTAGCCTTTCGTTCATGCCTAATTTTCTTTTTAAGTCTTTTGTGCAAGCATAGAGTCTGTACTTAACGACTTTTCATTTACTATTGCATCGGTAGAGTCTGTACTTTTGCCTTTTGGTGTCCAAACAAGCCGACACTATACGGGAATGGCCCCCACCGTTTGATTTTGTATATAAAGTTATATAAGTAATGAAAAGATAAGTATTTCTATTGTAATATCTTCTCTATACTTTTCTACATTCTATGTACCATGGCTGTTTATATACCACTGTATGTGTACATAATATTATTGCTTGTCCCATAATTTCCATATTGTATACTCGTGTAAATAGTGTATGTAGTACAACTTGCAGTTGTTTAGCGTACTACTTCACTTAGCTCTAGTGTGGCTGCCAAAATTCTCTATTCGATGTTGCAGAACTATGGAGTGATTTTCATTCTGACCAAATGTTAGTGTGTTGTATGCCCCAGTCCATGGGACTGGTTATTCCGAACACATGACATGAGATCAGATGCTTTGGATAGCTCTCTAGTTTCCCCCTGTCCATGATGTATTGCAACTCCTATCTCTGGAACTTGTAATTTGGATGTTTGGTTTCGAGCATGTTGTACTTTGATTGCGGTTGATTCTCTTAGAGCTCGGTATAGAGGCTCTATTCACGCATCAGCCTCTATTTCCAAAGACTAACAGATAGCTCAGTCTCTTGTATTCTCTTTTGATTTCACCTATCTCTAAGTGATGTTGAGTTTTAGGAGATAGGGATCTATTTTTACAAATCCTGCAACAGATGAATTCCCCAATGCTACCAAAGTAGTGTTGGTGCTTAGGTGATTTTGATAGATTGACGATGTTACCAAGGTAACATCGATGATTTGGAGTGCACTTGAATGCTATTCCATTGGTTCAAGTGGAAAAAGAATGGATGCTTACTTGGACGCAGTTCCATCGGTCCAAGACGTGAAGAAATGTAGTGCATTTGAATACAGTTCCATTGGTTCAAGTGGCAAAATAATGGATGCTTATTTGGATGTCGTTCCATCAGTCCAAGAAGCAAAGAAATGGAGTGCACTTGAATATAGTTCCATTGGTTCAAGTGCAAAATAATCGATGCTTACTTGGATGCAGTTCCATCGGTCCAAGAAGTAAAGAAACGGAACGCACTTGAATGCAGTTCCATCGGTTCAAGTTGCAAAAGAATGAATGCTTACTTGGATGAAGTTCCATCGGTCCAAGAAGCAAGGCACGACTTATGGATGCACGTGAGAGTTGGGCCTTTCCAATGTTATCGGAGCAACACCTGGTCTTAGAAGGCTGGGATCAACTTTCCCCGTCGACCCGGCAGTTTGAATCGGTTTGATATCGTCGACTCAAGAGGTTGCTTACATGAACGTGATTACATTAGTTCAAGGAGTGAAATTACTTTACTGATAAAATAAAGAGAAAGGCAAGTCCTGCCTATTTACAATGCCCTTAGCATTTCTGGTGGCTTACAGCGAGTCGCTGTTCCAAGCATGGGGAATTAAACTTTAGTCGACCGTTGTGAGCTTGAATGTTCGATCTCCAAGTTTCTACCGATAACGTAGGGTCCTTACCAGTTTGGGTCAAGTTCTCCCATACCTTAAAAGATCCTTTTCAGGACAAGATCTCTCACCTGGAATGTGCAATTGCAACCTTTGGTTTTGAAGTGCCTCGCTACCTTCTTCTGGTGAGCAGCGATTCTTAGTTCTGCTTCTTCTCACTTTTCATCGATCTGGTCAAGTGACTCGAGCAGAAGTTGCTTGTTTTCATTTTGATTGAACTGTCATCTCCGATGAGAGGGGATTTCTAATTCCATTGGGATCATCCTTTTTTAACTATATGCCAAGGCAAACGATGAGTGCTCGGTCATAGATTTATGTGTTTTTTAATAAGCACATAGTGCAAGTGGGAGTTCATCTACCCAGTTTCCTTTGGCTTTCTTCAATTGCTTCTTGATGGTGGACTTGATGATTTTGTTCACTGCCTCCACTTTTCTATTTTTCGATGAGTGCACTATAGCGGAAATACTCTTCTTGATTCGATAACGCTTGCAGAAGTCTTTGAATTTAGCACTCTCGAACTGATTTTTGTTATCCATGATGATTTTTATGGTAATTCAAATTTGGTAAAGTAACCAACTACTACTGTAGCATACTTGGTTCCTCCTTTGGCTATCGAAAATACATCAATTAGGTCGATTCCCCAGATTGCAAATGGCCAAGGGCTGACCATTTGCATAACTATCGAGGAAGGGTTTCTCGGGATCTTAAAAAATCCCTAGCACTGATCACAGCGCTTTATGTAATCTACTACGTCTCAATTGATTGTGGGCTAGAAGTATCTGTAACGTAAAACCTTCTTTGCCAGTGTCTGCCCCTCGATGTGGTCCCCGCAACTACCATCGTGGATTCCATCAAAATCTTCTTGGCTTCTTCTTTGGTTACACATCTTAGTAGGGAGAAGATAAGCCTCTCCCGTATAGCATTCCATCTTGTAGCACAAACTACAAGGTCTTTCAAAGGAGCTTCCTTCGTTAATTCCAGTTTACAAGGAGTATTCCTTTGAGTAGATAATCCTTGATCGGCATCATCTATGATTCTTCCTCTTTTATGGTCTTCAGATAGAAATCTACATCCATCTGATATATGCTGGGAGCTGTTAACCCTTCAACTGGAACAAATCCCATTGATTGTGCCTCTCCAGAACTGGCCAATTTGGCTATGTAATCGGCCATCATGTTCTATTCCCTAGGAATATGGATAATCTTGTAGTGTTCAATGTGTTGTTGAGTATCTCCCATGCTTTTAACAAGTAGGTGTGAGAATTACCCCTTTTGCTTGATATTCCCTCTTTACCTGACAAACGGCTGGTTGAGAGTCATTGTAGATATGCACCGTTTTTATTTCTAGTTCCTTCACAATCTTCAATCCTGCCATCAATGTCTCAATTTTTTCCTCATTGTTAGTAGAAGGGTATAACACCCTAGATTTTTGATAACATCATTTAGGAGATTAGTTAGATAAACTAAATAAAATAATGTGTTGATTAGGAGATTGAGATTTGAATTATTTAAGGTAACCGTGCTTTTTTAATTAATGAATTAAAAAGGGTTTAAAATGAATTATAGGAGGGGTATTATGTGAAAGAGGCCATTCCTATATTTCCTTCCTTAGGCCCTGTATTATGTACACATTCATTCCATTTCATAATTTTCAAAATCAAGGTCGGCCACCATTAACAAGGAAAGAAGAAGAGGAAAAGAGGAAACTAAGGAAAAGCTTAGGGAAAAGAAAATTCAAATCAAAACTCATTAAAATCTCAAGCTCCTTAATCTCTAAAGCAAAGGTGAATAATGTTTGCATCTCTTAATTTTTATGGTCTCAGAAGATTAAATCTAGATGATTTTGCAAAGATTTGCTCCGTTTTTGAATGGTAGAATGATTATATATACTTATTGATGATTTATGAATGTTCATATAGATTTTATGTCATGATTTGAGAAGAAAACCCTATTAAATGACAACCGTTAGCCTTGTGAATTTTTATGATGATGTAAAAAGATATTTTAGAGATGGGTTACAATTTTCATATTTTTCTGAATTTTGTGGAATTATTATGAATTTTCTAAGGATGAAAATGGTATTTTGGATTATAAAATTATTTACAAAAATAATTATTGTTTGGATCCAAAAAATTTATATGTTGATAAGAACATATTAATTGATTTTTCTGAATTTTTCTAGAATTTTCTAAGATGATGTAATAGTTATATAAAATTATTTAAGGTGTGGGACTTAAATGTTTTATATAATTATGTATTTCCCACCTTTTGGCAAGGCCGTAACACCAAGGATTTGACTAGAGACCGAAAACAATACATCCCAAGATCAGTTATATATAGATTCACGATGGATACAGGCAAATATGGTCCGAGTTTAGAGCGAGCTACAATTAGCAAGGTGCAACAAAGAAAGCTATTAAGACAACATTCCAAATTTTAGGTCAATCAAAGTTCGAATGCTCAAATTATGGATCAATCAAATTTCATGTGAAACATGTTGGTTTCATATCCATCCCCTTCGTATCCATCAACTCCACATCCATCCCCTACATATCCATCAAGCAACGGCATCGATCACAATCCACATACTCAACCGCTAACCTTTTTGTATCGATCCCACTTCCATCCATTTCGTATCGTTCAACCAAGCATCGATACGAAGGCAACATGCAAGCATCGATACGAATGGAACAACTTACCATCGACATGAAAGATGTGGTATAACCAAAGGAAGCAGCCTCTCGGCATGAAATGTGGATTTTCCCTGAACTCTCGCTCCACATCATCGATGCACAACTGATCGATACAAAGGAACATCAATATGAAAGCATCGATACACATGCTTAAGCCTAACTACAAAATGAATCTTGGATCGATCATAACTCAAAAACTACAAGTCCGAATACTTCCAAATTTTCACAGAAGCTTTCTTATCATCTGAAGGACCATCATGATCGATCAGAGCTCAAATGGAGATAATATTTATTGATACGAAGATGATAGGGATTGATCCCAAATGGCACTGATCGATCTGGTGAGCCTACCCACGTGTGAGAAAAGGTATTCTGAGCTTTGAGGGAGATATTTCCATATCTACTCCTATAAATAACACCCCTATGCCTACGGGAAAAAACGTTTGAAGCTTCTACACTGTTACTCTGCTGCAACTGCATTGTAACTTGAGAGCGAATGATTTGTACTGCTGTAATCAATTATCAATCATCAATAAATAGCAAAACTATTCAAAATGGACATAGGCTACAATGTCGAACCACTATAAACTCTTTCCACTCTCTATTTCTGCATACTTTTATTGGTGTGATTATTAGATTAGCTACTTTTTTCATTTAATTTCTTCATTCCAATCTCTTCAATTACATCCGAAGATTATTGTGTCCAATTTTGGTACAAATACTTTAGTGCTTTCACCGAGAGAACTCTGCCTTTCTCTGATTCGATGGATCCCCTGTCGTTGTCGGATTGCTAAAATCTAAGGAAGAGATCCATATTTGTCTTATTGTGGTTCCTTCCATTCTACTCAGATTACTCCAGATCTAGGAAAGTGCTACATTCATCATGGTGCATACTACTAGAACTGCTTCAAATGTTGTAGATCCAGAGGGAAGGGATAGGCAAAATCCCACGCAGTTGACCACAGCACGCCAGACATCAGTTGGAGCTCCAGATCCACAAGGATCCGTGACAAAAGAGGAGTTCCAGACCCTCATGCAAGAACTTACTTAGAGCCTTCAAGAGCTCACTCAGCAGATCTGTGCCAACACGGAGCTCGCAAACCAACTGAATGAAGAAAAATGAGGGAGATCTAGAAGGGATCATGTCTCTCATTCCTCAACCGAAAATTTGGCTTTATTTGACTTCAATCACAGATCTACACACAGTCGGCTGGATGGAAACTATGCAGAAGCCTTTGGGCATCAGCACGCCAAGAATCTCGGAAAGGTTGGGATTGGTCCTTCTATAAGGCATCAACCTGGACCATCCTCCCGAGAAGGGGCACTTCCTTATCACACCGCTCACGACCATGCAGTTGCCGCCGCTATAGATCTGAAAGCTGAGATCCAAAACCAACCAGATCCAACCCTTCATCAACACATTCACGCTCAGGATCCTCACTTCCCTGAAGATCGGGAGCAAAGGAGGCAAGGAACGGACCGTAGAAAGCAACTGGACCGTCCCCGCAACATGGAACCAAACCATGCCTTGGCCCTGAACGTCCAGATGCCTGACATTCCAACCATGATATGCCGAATGATCAGGGAAAGTCAAGGCCTTATGAAAAATTATTCGGGAATCTCTGAAGCCACACTCCATTCACCAATGACATTCTTTATGCCGAACCACCCAGTCGGTTTAGGATTTGATCTTGCCAGTGTATGAAGGAAGTTTGGATCTTAACCAGCATATCTTGAAGTATGAATGGCTCATGTACGTCGCTCGAGCTGATGAGTGTAGGAGCTTCCCTATCTCCTTGGGATGCATTGCAACTATGTGGTTCACTCGTCTACCATCTAGATCCATTTCATGTTTTGATCAGTAGGCTCCAAGTTCGTCGAACGGTTCTGTATGCATGTTACAAGGCCGAAGGATGTCAACATCTTGTCCAATGTTACCCAAGCTCCTAGAGAGACTCTTAGGCGTTATCTGGAAAGGTTCCTTGCTGCTTGTGATGAGGTCAACAACCCCAATGATAATTCTATTTTGATGGCATCGATTAAAGGAATCAATCTCGATTCCAAGTTTGCTAACTGGTTGGCTAGAAACCCCCCGCTTCTTGGATCATTTGTATGCTAAGGTAGCCCAATTTTTGAGGAGAGAAGAAGCTAGACGATCTAGGAAGTAGGATGATGCAGGGCCCAATAGTGAAGGCATTCAGAGCAATGTTGCAATAAAACAGACATATGAGAATTCCGATAAAGTCCAATTGAACATAAAAAGCAAGCAAGGTCAATAGAAGGGCAATGGAGGACAGGGAAAGAAAAGAGGCCCAAATCGTAGACTGAGACCCATAGCTCCCATGTTCGACCGATATACCCCTTTAAAAACATCGCTGGAAAATGTTTATCTTCAGACTTATAATACCAGATAACATAAGAAACCAACTCCAAAACCAACATCTGAGAAGCAAATTCAGACCGAAAAGTTATATAGGTTCGACGATTGCTACGGTAATAACACTAATGAGTGCCATCATTTGCAAGACATCATCGAGAAGTTGATTAGAGAAAGGAAGTTAGAGCAGTTTGTTCGGGCTCCTAGGATGGAGGTGCGGGCCCATATAATCCAAATCAAGGTCAAGGCCAAGCTAGGCTCCAAGAACCTGTGCGTATTAGCGAGAGGTTGGTAATAAACACTATGAGTGGTGGTCCTCATCCGCCTAATCGAAGCTGGAAGGAAATGGAGTCATTTTCCAATTTGATTAGGCATATGGACTTTGAATGCTGTAGTAATGTTGATGATGGGGAACCAGCAAAACAACAGAGGATGATGACAAACGACGTCGTTTTCAGGAAGCGAAATTCTGATAGAGTCGAGGCCCCCCACTATTGATCCGTTGGTCATTTCAGCCCAGATAGGTACTATTGAATGAAGATGATCTTGGTTGACAGCGGAGGCTCTGTGAACATTCTTTTTAAGCGCGGTTATGACCAACTGAGGATGAACGCGAAAGACTTAAAACCATGTCAATCACATATTCATGGTTTTAATGGAAGCACCACTATACCAGTTGGGATGGTGGAATTGTCCGTTGAGTTAGGTATTGGAGATCACCGTGAGAGTCCAAATATTGTAGTTTGTTGTGTTAGACATAAAATCTCCTTACAATGCTTTCTTGGGCCAATCGGCCCTAGTAGGTTTCAGGGCAGTGATTGCCCCATGGTGTTTAACTCTGGAGTTCCCCACTGATATTGTGGTTGGAGTAGTGCATGATGATTAGGTGGCTGGACACGCTCGTTATGTTGTGGAGCTGTGGGATGCGCAGTGGAAGGAGAAAGGGAAGGGCATAAAGGAATCTCTCTACGTCTATTTTTTAGAAAATTGACAACTAACGCTTGAGCCTAGGCTCAGGCGCCACAACCAGATCCTTAAGGACCTCAATCCCAAAGATGATAATAATGAGGAGGAAGTCAAAGATAGTAAGGCTTCCTCGGCGTAGTTGACGATCGATGTTTCGATCCATGACAATGACGATTCCAGAATGGTAAAGGTTGGATCTCAACTTAGCCACCAGATAAGAGAGGAATTGGTTAATTTTCTTTGAACAAACCTTGATGTGTTTGCCTGGACTCATTCAGACATGTGTGGGATCTCGCCGAACATTGTGAGACTTGTATTAAATATTGACCTGCAGCACGTCCCGGTCAAACAAAAAAAGCGCGGTATGGATCCAAAGGGATCTGCTGCCCTGAAGGAAGAAGTAAATAAACTCAAGTCAAATGAGTTTATTCGTGATGCTTTATACCCGGAGTGGGTATCTAATCCAGTGCGTGTCAAAAATTCAAAAGGGAAATGACGAACGTGTGTGGACTACTTAGATTTGAATAATGCATGCCCTAAAGATAGTTTCCCTCTTCCTAGAATTTATCTGGTAGATTCAATACCCGGACACGAGCTCTCATCTTTCAAGGATGCGTAATCCAGCTACAATCAAATACCGATGCATCAACCTACCTAGGTACATACTAGCTTCATCACTGATTTGGGACTCTATCATCATTAGGTGATGCCGTTCGGACTCAAGAATGTTGGAGCAACTTATCAGAGGCTCGTGAACCGAATGTACGCTAACTAGATCAGAAAGACTATAGAGGTGTATGTGGATGACATGCTCGTGAAGTCGTGATTGTCCATCAACCATGTTAGTGATTTGGAAACAATGTTTAACATACTCCGACAGTATAGAAAACCTCAATCTTTGAAGTGTCATTTTGGGGTAGTGTCGAGAAAATTCCTTAGGTTCATCATCAATGCCAAAGGAACTGAAGCCAACCCTGAGAAAATATGGGCGATTCGAAATCTTAAAAATCCCAGAACCATAAAGCAGGTGCAAAGCCTCAATGGTAGGTTGCATCCTTAAGTAGGTTTATTTTCAGATCTACGGACAAGTGCATTCCTTTCTTTGATCTGATCAGAAACGGAAAATAGATTTTTGAATGGACAGAGGAGTGTGAAGGCGCATTCCAAGCACTAGTTCACCATCTAGCAACACCTCCTATTTTTTCAAAGCCAATTGATCATGAGAGATTATATGTCTTTCTAGCAGTTTTGGCAAATGTAATCAGTGCTGCGTTAATTCGAGAAGAGGATTGGATCCAACAAACTGTCTATTGTATCGGCAAAAGGCTAACGGGGGCATAAAGAAACTACCTGAAGGTGGAACAATTGGCTTATTGTCTCGTCATAGCCTCGAGGAAGCTTCGTCCATATTTCCAGGCTCATCCGATCACTGTCTACACCGACCAGCCGTTGCGACAGATCCTAACACTACCTGAGACATCTAGTAGATTGCTTAAGTGGAACATCGAGCTCAGTTAATTTGACATCACTTATACGCTAAGGCACGATATTCAAGGATAATATCTGGCAGACTTCATAGCTGAATTCACCATACCGGAGGATTTGCCTGAAGCCAGTGAATCTCCCAAGCGTACATGGAAGCTATACAATAATGGTGCATCAAATGACCATTGCTCAGGCACTTCGAAACCCCAGAAGTTTGATCCATATGCTATGCTTTAAAATTTGACTTCAGCGCAACTAACAGTGAGGATGATTTCAAAGCTTTACTTGCTAGACCTAGGCTTGCCAGAGACTAGAAAGTCGTTGCTGCAGAGATTTATTGTGATTCGCAATTGGTCGTATGTAAGGTTCGAGAAGAATATCAAGCTAGAGACCAGAGATTAGCCACTTACCTTACTCGGGTTCAGAAATCATTGAATTAGTTCGACTATTATGATATCCACTGTATACACCGAGAGCAAAATCAGAAAGCCAATTTTTTAGCGAAACTGGCTAGCACTGGCAAAGCTCAACAAATAGGACTCGTCCCCATTGAGACACTTACTGCTCTGAGCATTGATCGAATTGAGATAGGTTGGGTGCAAGATCCTCCGAAAGGCTTCGCGATATATTATCCAGAATGGGGTCCTGTATAGGAGGGGATATTCTGTTCCTTTACTCCGATGTATCGCCGATGACGAGATCAAATGAATGTTACATGATGTCCATAATGGAGAGTGCAGCGATCACATTTTGGGGGGCAACCCCTTGCGAAGAAAATACTCAAATATGGATATTACTGGCCAAACGCAAACCGTAACGCACTAGATTATGCCAAGAAATGTGATAGGTGCCAGAAACATGCCAGAATTCCAAGACCCCCGCCTATCAAATTACTTAGATGGTCAGTCCATGGCCGTTCGCCACATGGGGTATTGATATAATAGGGTCTCTACCTTGAGCCAAGGGTGGTGCTAAGTACGTCATCGTTGCAGTTGACTACTTTACTAAATGGGCAGAAGCTGAGCCCCTTGCCACTATCATGATGAAGAAAGTAATCAACTTCATTGTGTGCAACATCATATGTCGCTTTAGTCTTCCACACACCATTGTAACTGATAATGGGACCCAATTCAATAGCGTCGAGTTCAAAGATTTCTGTCAATGCTACCGCGTCTAGAAGAAGTTCTTAGCAGTAGCTCACCCTCAAGCGAATGGGAAAGTCGAAGCTGTAAACAAAATTATCAAGTCCATTCTAAAGAAAAGACTAGAGAATGCTAGAGGTAAGTGGGTCGATTAGCTTTATATGGCCATATGGGCATATCGAACTACCCATAAGTCCACGACTGGCCATACTCTGTTTGCACTTTCCTACGGCTCCGAAGCTGTTTTTCCGGTTGAGCTAGAAGTACCTTCTCGATGTGTGACCTATTACAATCCAAAGAAGAATGCCACCCTACTTGTAAAATCTCTGGATTTACTGGACAAGAAGCGCGAAGAGGCTGATTTGAGGGCAGTTGTACATCGCAGTTGAGTCGTCGGATTATAAAACTCTATGGTCCGACCCAGAACCTTCTAAGTTGGCGATCTCATACTTAAGAGAATTTATCCGGTCCCTTTATGCATGAAACCCACATAAGAAGGACCGAGCAGAGACTTGGAGACGGCACATTCAAATTATCAACTATTGACGGTTCACTTTACAGAGAGATTGGAACAGCGAGAGTCTCCGTCGCTATTACACATAATTGTCTTTTATTCATTTAGTCTACTTTTCCGTTGAAATTTGTTTATACATTTTTTGAATTTGAACTTGTAATAAGGCAACAGACTTTGTTGTACTTTCTTATTTCAGCAATAAAATGCAGACTCAACAGGCTAGAGTGGCAATTTCTTGAAATGCGTCGTGCAACCATCACGATGTACGAAGAACTAAGTCCTATCATACAGTGGGACTCATTTAAATAAAGAGTGATCGTCAACTGACCAGTCACTCGCTAAGTGAGACCCCAAGCTTAAGGGCAAGAAATGATAAAGTCAAGAAGGATTGAAGCACGACAATTCTCTGACGAACTCTAGCTTCTAGAGTGCGAGCATATGTACAAAACTGCAAAATCTAGGCTTGATGAGGATGGATCCGTCCATCCACGACCTCGCCATCATTCTTCCATGTTCGAAGAGGATGGATCCGCACATATACGAATTCTCTTGCCAAATCAAGGAGGATGTTGTTTGACCATCCACAACCTTGATCAACTCCTTGTTCCTGGAGCGTGAACGATGTCCTAATAATTAAACAGATGTGACTGACCGTTTTTCGACCAACTCCTGATTGTCGAAGTGCGAACAAGAGTATAAACATCAAACAGGTGTGACTGACTACCCATCGATCAACTCTGGTCCCGAGAGCGAGGAATGGAGTACAAACACCAAATGGGTGTGACTGACCACCCATCAACTAACTCTGGTCCCAAGAGTGCGGATCGGAGTATAAACACTAAACGGGTGTGACCGACCACCCATGAATCAACTTATGTCCCTGTAGTGCGGATATAATCCTAAATGTTAGATGGTTGTGACAGAGCACCCATCAACTAACTCTGGCCCCGAGAGCACAGACCAGAGTATAAGCATTAAATGGGCATGACTGACCGCCCGTAGATTAGCTCATGTCCCCGGAGCGCGGATATGATTTCAAATATTAAACTGGTGTGACCAACCGCCCGTAAATTAACTTATGTCCTCAGAGTGCGGATATAATTCCGAATACTAAACGGGTGTGACTAACCGCCCATAAATTAGCTCATGTTCCTGGAGCGCGGATATGATTCTAAGTGATAAGTAGGCGTGGCCGACCGTTGGAATACAAGTTCAATCCCCAAAGTGCGGATGCAAATACTAGCAGATGAACGAGTGTGATCCGACCACTCAAACTTATTTCACTTTAACTTTGTTCTGACTTAATTAAATTAAAATTAGCAAAGACAGAAAATGGCTGCTGACTAACTACTTCAATTGTCCCCGGGACTGGGGGCATAACTCAGGTAACAACCGTTGACCAAGACAGCGCAATGTTGGGATTCGACTCGACGTGTGATTATGACCGAAAGCCATGACTTCAGGATTTAGCGACCAGACTCAAGTTTGACTCAGAAACTAAAGCCTCATAAGTACATAGAATGGAAACACGAGTGCTGAAATACTTAAACAAATGAACACAGAGTTATGTTGGAATACGAAAAGAAATTTTACTTCCTCTATTCTTTGGAAAAGACGAGTACAAAATATGTTCAAAGAATTCCTATAAGCGGGGGCCAAACCCACACCTATACATGAGCTATGACAGCAAAAGGAAATCCTATTCCAAGCTATCTACAAAAAAGAAGAAGCAAAAGCGCAAGTCTACGCCTTTGGTTTTCTGTCCTTCTTGCTTTTCTCTGCATAGACCAACCAGAGCTACCGCTCAAAACCCTCTCTCGCTTTGAACCTTTGCATCCCTGGCTAGATCCAGTGGGCTTTCCGGCTAGAGGTATTGAAGTAGTCTCCTCCTCAAAACTCATAGGGATTACAATGTCCTCTGTGTCCCCAACCGGAAGGATGGTGGCACTTTCGATGTTAGAGGGAGGAGGCGTGCCGGTATTAATGATGGTGCTACTGGAGAAACAACAAGTACCAGGATCGGCCCAGGGCTTGTTATGCCACTACCAGCTCTACGATCCCGGTCAGCTTGCTCGATTTCAGCTTTTATTTCCTCAATTATCTGCTTTGCCCGGTCCACACGTATGCTCATTAAAATGCTGCTGGTTAGACCTAAAGAGCCTGTGATGACCACATCTTCATCTACATTAAACGACACTTCGATACTTGGATCACTTTGATGGTTGAAAAGTGCTTCCATCAATTGTTCATTAAGCAAGCGGCTGCTATCATGCATCTCCCCAGCTAATGTGGTGGCTTTCACGGTTGTAGCCTCCATCGTTAGCACCTCATGCTCGTGATGTGCTTCTTGAGTTGTAGGAGGATCAGTCGGTGCAGAATCTAGGACTGAATGAAGATAAGACAATATATTGATAATGTCATCTAATAGTGCTCTTGCATTTTTAGGAATAAGAGAAGTTTCTAGAATACCTTCCTCGGGTTGGCTCCCATGCTGAGTTGATGTGCCTTCTGAGCCGCGCTTGGTTATTAGGGAGAGATGTGGCCTATTAGGGTCATATTCCGAAACAGCTGGAGGAGCAATAGAAGAAGCAAGCTTAGATTGGGACGCTGTAGGCATTTCGGACCTTACTTCGTGATGTTCAATTCTGGATGCTTCCCCAGCTTCTAGATACTTGGCGGCCAGTTTTTCTTTCTATAGAGCGACGGTTGTCTCATGGAGGACTTTAGCTCATCTCCAACTAGCACTTAAGCTTCAAGTTCAAACTCATCGATAGTTGCAGCATTGCGGATCACCTTTTCGTCATCTACCAAGCGACACCAGGCCTTATATAGTTGAAAAGGATAATCTTCGCCGAGCCGATTTAATTTGCGGTTTCTTAAGAATGGCGTTGTACGTGACCAAGAGATCTTCAAATTCACTCTCCATCCTAGCTTTCACTTCCTTCATTTCCCAATCAATCCTCGCATTGGCTTCCTCGACCTTCAGATTCACTGCATCCCTCTCCTCCTTTAGTCTCACCGCCTGTTCGCATGCCTCCTAGGACGCTTTGTTGGCCTCATTTTTCCTTGATGGCCTCGGCTAGCTTCGCCCTTAGCTCTTCGACCACTTTCCATGCCTCATCCCTTTCCTTAATGATAACAGTGTTGTGGTGGCCCATCTCCTGCACCAGGTCCATGTGAGTTGTTCGCATGTTTTCCATGGATTGTCTAGCCTCATCGGCTCTCTTATCGGCCTCCATCTTTGATTTTCTTGAAGATTCGGCTTCATTATTAAGCACATCTATTATTTTGTCTTTTTGAGCAAGATCGGCCTTCAGTTTTTCAATTGTCTTTGCCCGCTCGAAAGATACCGTTGAAACTCTCCCAACCGTCTTAATCCATTCCCTATACTGGTTGTATGAATCATGCATATAGTCTTGCACCAGTATTTCTATGTCGTTGGGAATTCTTTTCAAGTTTGGAGGAAAGTGGAAGCCATCAAAATAGATAGTAGGAAATTCTTTGTTTAACTTAGCAATTTGGATGGCTCCCTTCCTTGTGGGCTCAACGGTGACTTTCTCTATAATGATGGGACTTTTTCTTTCAGTTCTATGGCGGTAATCGTCACATTTTGAAGTATGAGGAGGCGCTACTTGGTGTGCAATTTCAGAAGATTGCCTACCAGAGCCAGATGGTTTTGAAGAACCGTTAGGTGGTGGTGATCGCGACCGGTGCCTACTTTGATGTGACCTTTCCTTGTCCCTATCATAACGCTTACACTCTTGGCTGGAGTGGTGGCCACGATCGTAGTCTCTTTCACTTTCACGCCTATGAGATTTAGAGTTAGAGCTGGAAGAATGGCGTTTGGAGCGAAGATTGCTTAGCGTAGACCCCTGCCTCACCATCGTGTCTGTAAAATAAATAAAAAAGCAGAATTAATCATCTCTAGAGATTAGAAAACATGTGATTAGGAATTATGTTATGCCATGAAGTGCATGTATCCATAGGCAAACCCCTCAACCAATCGATTGTGGTGGCCTTGTTCATAGAGTGGGCTCCCCTATATCTAAAGAGGTTAAGCCCACGTTAGTCTGTGATGGAGAGTGGAGCCCCTTTAATCTAAGATCTTGAAACGAAGCTACATCATCTAGAATAGGGACATACGCCAATTCTCTTAATGAGCCTTCCATTTGTGGGGAAGAAATCTCCGGACCTATAGTAGTCGCAGCGGGCAGAGATACTACGATAGTCTTATGCCTCTTAGATTTGTGGACGAGAGTCTTGCCTTTTCCTTTTTATTTTGATAATTAAAGACTCTGCGAAGGCACAACTACAGGCTCATCCCTCGCCGGCGTATTTTCGTCATCGCTCGGTTTAGTGATTATGACTCCAGGAGCTCTTCTTACTCCTTTCCTTACTGGAGCCACCCTGGTAACTCTTATTAGCCCAACGCTTTAATCTCTCTCTATAAGCCCCGGGGCGATCAATTTTTCATCAGTAAGAACATCATCGATTTCTCTAAGTTCAGTTGGCACCGATTGGAGAGTCCTTGGTCTCTCCTTGAGTTGCGCTCCTTCGGTCCGGGGAATCGAAGCTATAAAAGAAACATAGTATTAGACTCGGCATCAACTTATATTACCCAGTTAATCGATGAAGAAGTTGGAGCACTTACATCTAACTAGCCACCATCAAGCAAATCCTGGTGGACATCTAACGAAGAACCATTCTGTCTTGAAGTAACTTAATCTACCCTAAGCACTTGCCACTACTTGGCAGTTCTTGACCGCTTCAAGTAAGGTAAACAAAGGATTATCCCGGCTACTCTTGACATTGAACAAGTATCTAATTTCCTCAATGGTTGGGGGTTTGAAAAGATGCTCAATGAAAATGATGTATAAGCTATTGAGAAGTGCATATCCGTTCGGATACAGTTGGCAAGGTGCAATCCTAAAAAAGAATACCACATCCCTAAAAAATTGGTTGAACGGGGCAACGTTCTAGCTATGCACATAAATCTGTTGCAACCAATAAACCGCTCCGGGGGATTGTGTGCTCTATCTTTTGTCCTCGGTAGTGGAACATCTTCTATAGATAATCCATGCCTGAGACAGATTTTGCCTAGCATATCTTCAAAGCTTTTTGAACGAACCGAGTCCTCCGGATTCAAAACTAACACTGCACCCGGCAATTCATCCGAAGCCGGACTTATGACATCTGTCGCGATGTTTGGCATTTTAATTTTCGAAAGTGAAGGACTCCGAAATTCCTGCAGCTTGGAGCTTTCAGGATCCAGAGCTATTGAACTCAATAAAAATCATCATTAGATGGCAATAAACCCGTGTTCCTCCTGGTGTAAAGTGAATGATCAAGTTTTGTAGTGCAGTGGTACATAATACTTTAGATTTCTACAAGTTCGAAAGATAATAAAACGACGAGACTTCGAGATTCGACTGGAGTGACCGTCATCACTAACCGTCTTAACCGTGCCATCCTGACTTCGAAAAATGATCCATGTTAAAGTTTTGTTATGTTTGTCAAATTATAGTTCTATCGACGAGCTTCTAAGGATTGTCAAATATGCAGTTTAACAGTCAAGTCCAAATATGCAAGGCTAAAGTTCATCGTAGTCCGATGTTCAAGTATGCAAAAAATAATTAGTTTTGTATCCATCAAGGTTCAACTTGGATCGTTCGTCTTAAAGTCAGTTTTCTTATCGATTCGAAGGGTTTGATTTCGTATCGATCCCTAGGACCCTAGCTTCGTATCGATCACTCCAAGCAACGATGGTTTTCATATCGATCCAAAGACCCTGGCTTCAGATTGTTCACCATGTCTCTTCCATCGATACAAACTGCTTTGTCTTTGATCGATCAGTAAACTACTCCACTTGCAAAACTACTTCAGAACATCCCAGATCGATCCATATCTCATATCAATACGAGTTTGAGCTAAGAATTTGGAAGTCAGTGACTCCACCGTCTCCCCTGATCGCTCTTCTTCTTCCCCAAGCTTCCAAGATGCCATTAAAATAGTTCCTCGACCTCACCCCAACCATATTTCGGCATCGACGACGACGGAATTTGCCATTACCTTGGATGAGATGGCATCAAGCCTCAAGTCTTGTTATTTTAAGGTGGATTTGGTTAATTAATTACCTATTTAAAGTGGTTGGATTGAAGGATTGATGGGTTAGTCGATTAAAGACGAAGGCTTTTACAGTTTTCTTGTATTTTCGATCGATACGAAGTAAAAAGTAAAAAAAAAATTCTAAGTACAAAAAGCACTTAGATGAGTTCGTATCCAAGAGAAAAACATTTTGTATTCCAGTTACTATACCGAGAGAATTGGTCAACTCCATCGATACAAAGACCCAACTTCGTATCCATCAACACAAGGCAGTCCAAGATTTAATAATTTGTATCCATCGATACAAAGATCCCAGCCTAGTTATGTCTTTGCCATTCAACTCCATTAATATGAAACAAAACTTTCATATCCATCAATTCAAGAACCCACATGTTATATCAATCGATATGCAAGAACATCGTATTTAATCTATTTCGTATCGATAACCATCGATACGAAACCGACCTTCAAACATCTCAGATCCATCCAGGAGAGAATCGATATGAAGGAGTGAACTAAAGCAACCATCAATCGTTGTTGCTACTCGAATTTCACATCGATCTAGGAGAGGATCGATACGAAACTCAATCTATAAAAGAACAAAAGAACTTGACAACGACCCGTGAACGTGAAAACATGAACATGAGTTAACATACGTGTATATGTGCCAAACTAACATTCGATTTTCAAAGTTAAGGGAATTGAATGCTTACCTGGTGGCCACCAAAACAGTGAACAAAAAATTACTAGCACTCAAACTTCAGTTACAATAAAACACCGCATGATCATTGGCAGTCTATAATTCAGCATTTATATTACTAGAAATCAATCAAGGGTTACATCTCTTGGCAAAAAGACAATAACTGTTCAAAAAATCGGATAGAACCTTTTTAGAGTAAAGAATGCAGCTTTTTAAAGCACATGATGTTCACACAAAACATACTTTAGGAGGCAAATTTTATCCCGCCTTTTGGCAAGGCCGTGACACCAAGGATTTGATTAGAGACTGAAAACAATCTGTTCCGAAGATCTGTTATCTACAGATTCACGATGGATATAGGCAAACTTGGACTAAATCCGGATCGAGCAACAATTAGCATGGTATGACAAACAAATCTATGAGAGGAAACATTCCAAATTTCAGGTCAATCGGAGTTGGTATGCTCAAGTTATGGATCGATCAAGTTTCATGTGAAACATGTGGGTTTCGTATCCATCCCCTTCGTATCCATCAACTCCACGTCCATCCCCTATGTATCCATCAAGCAACAACATCGATCACAATCCACCTACTCAACCGCTACCATTTTGGTATCAATCCCACTTCCATCCATTTCGTATTGATCAACCAAGCATCGATACGAAGGCAACGTGCAAGCATCGATACGAAGACGACTTGCAAGCATCGATACGAAGCGAACTACTTACCATCGATACGAAAGATGTGGTTTAACCAAAGAAAGTGGCCACTCAACATGAAACATGGATCTTCCTTGAAATCTCACTCCATGTCATTGATGCGCAACTGATAGATACGAAGGAGCGTCGATATGAAATCATCGATATGCATGCTTCAGCCTGACTACAAAATAAATCTTAGATCGATCATAATTCAAAAAATACAAGTCCTAATGCCACCAAATTTTTGTAGAAGCTTTCTTGTCATCTGAAGGACTATGATGATCGATCGCAGCTCAAATGGAGCTAATATTGATCGATACGAAGATGACGGGGATCGATCAAGATCGAATGCAAATGACCCCTGATCGATCTGGTGGGTGCACCCATATATGATAAAAGGTATTCCGAGTTTTGAGGGAGATATTTCTAGATCAACTCCTATAAATAGCAACCTAATGCTTATGGAAAAAGGACTTTTGAAACTTCTATGCCGTTACTCGACTGTATCTCCATTGTAACTTAAGAGCTAGTGATTTGTATTGTTGTAATCATTTATCAATCATCAATAAACAACAAAACTACTCATAGTGGACGTAGGCTACAACATCGAACCACTATAAATTCCTGTCTCTTTCTATTTTTTCATACTTTTATTGGTGTGGTTGTTAGATTAGCCTCATTTTTTATTTAATTTCTTCAATCTGATCTCTTCAATTATATCCGAAGAGTGTTATGCCCAATTTAGGTACCAAAAAATTATAAAGGAGAAATAGGCTTTTTCAAAATTGTTTAAATTTCTAAATAAGGAAAGTCGGCAGCATTTTTGAATATGATAATCTTGCAACCAATTAGATTTAGACAAATAAGGCAGGTTGGGTATAAAAGAACTATTTTAAAGTAAAAATAAATAGTTTTTCTACTATTTCAACTCTTTCGGCAAGAGGTTCCGCCTCCATTCCAAAACTTCCGACAAAGTTGAAACGTATCAAACTTTTCGACTAGGTTAAATACACAATGCACATGGTATTAGGCAACTGGTGCATAGTGAATTGGAAGGGGTTGAAAGGTTTAGGGACGAAAGGTAAGAGCTTTTGAAGGAGATGAAACTTTGTTTTGGTTTTAAAGAAATTACACCTGCTAGCTTTCAAAAAAGAGCTTTCGACAATGTCAAATGGTTTAAAAGAAAAAGGTTTCGATTGGTTTTCTTTCTTGTTTTAATTGAAACCTTTCGACAAAATCGAAAGGCATAGCTCTCGACAAGGTCGAAAGCACAGCTGCCGCTTCCAAACCTTTCGACCCAGATGGAGTTGAAGGTAATCTTTTATTTTCTACCTCTACACTGATTTCGAAGAGTTGGTTCCAACACCAACACGTCATTGTTTCTAAGGTTTCAACTTGTTTTTAAATTGAACCCAATGACTTCGAAAGGTTTTAAGTTTCAATGCTTTTGAAAGTTTTCAATGATATCATAGGGGTGGTTCCCCAAGCTTTCGCCAAAGTCGAAAGGTGAGACCTTTAGACTAGGTTGGAAAGAAACCTTCCGACAAGGTCGAAAGGGGGACCTTTTGGCAAGGTCGAAAGGTATGGTTTTTAAATGGTTTTCAAAGGCAAAGGCTAAAAGATTTTAAAGATGGATGTCATATGTTGTAAAGATTATAAAGGAAAGGCTTTGTTTATAGTTTTGAAGGAGTTACCTTCAATGATTTCAAAAGGTTTTATTAATAATTTGAAGGGGTTACCTTTATTGTTTTCGGAAGGGTTGTTTAAATATTTTAAACAAAGGATTCGAATAATACGATTAAGCAGATATCCTGAGTGTTTTAAGTTATAAAGGTCTTTAACTTATTTTAAAAGGACAGATAATCCTTATTGAACATCATCAACATTATTTTGAGTAAAGTATATATAACATGGCAAAATAGCTTAGAGTAAATCTATAGAAATTTTCTTTTATATATATGATTTGACGGAATAAATCATTTTGAAAAGGTTTTCAAGGAAAATATGAAGGGTAGTTAACCCAAAAGAAAATTTGAGCAGTCAGCTCATTTAAATTCGGACCTTCGGTCCATTTTAAGAGCAGTCAGCCCAGAGAACAGTTAGTCTAGTTAAGGGCAGTTAGCTTAGATATGAACTGTTGTTTATTTTTTAGCATAACGGATCTTGCTACTTTTTAAGGAAAGTAAGTCCACTCTTTTTACCTGTTTGGGGGCAGATAGCCCATTATCTAGCATAAAAGATATTGCCATTTTGGTATAATCAAAATTTAGGATAGATAATCTAGTAAAAGAGCAGATAACTCAGATTATAGACAGATAGTCTATTTTATTTCCCATTTTAGCATAATGGATATTGCTATATTATTGTTGTTATAATCAGTTAATGAACCGGTTGGGTTGTAGGAATGGCTTTGCAAAATTAACATCTTGAAAAGAGATATTAGTGAGGGGAAACTCATTCCGCTAAGCGGTGTGGTCTCACTATATATCAGTAAACAGAGATGTAATAGAAATTATTCTTACCAGGCTTATGTATGATTCAAAGTTTTTATTTCCCCTTAAACTCCCTGGTGCTCAAAATTGATTTGAGTACGCTGGGGGTTTAGGTTTTAAGGCTATAGCAGATTTTGGTGAATAAGCTTCTAAGATGAGCGGGTGGCTGACGGATAGCTAAATTTAGGAATTATGTTTTAAATTTGTTTCTGCTTTGTATTATGACATTTATGTCTATATTGCTTTGATCATCCAAGGGGGCATCTTCATATGTAGCTCCTAGCGTATTGTGGTAATTATATTTGATCATTGCCTAGGAATACGTTGGGATTTTTATAACTTGGATACGATTCGTTTGCAATGTAATCACACAACTTATTGATTTTAGGAAATTTGTGATTTTTTTCACATTCAAGTGCTTCTGATATTATGGATACCATTAACATTACCATACTTCGTCACCAGAAGTTAATACCGTGGATGAATGCAGCATCCATAGCGCTTAGCTTTTGACGTGTAGATAAAGGATGTTACAACTTGGTACCAGAGCATAGATATATAAAATTTTTAACTAAAAATTGGTTTTGAAAACAAAAGTCCAAAGAAATTAGAGTAAGATTGGGGTTGGGATAATGCTATAATAACGTATTTATATTTGTTATATATATATATATATAAGTATGCGCTTTATCTCCATTCATCTATTTTTGATTAGATTATCTTTCTGTGTCTCATGAGGTTTGAATCCAGATATGGATGGTAGATGAAGCAGAGTTAACCCAGTGGGAGGAAGCATCAAAAGAAATGCCAGACCTAATGTTGGGTGAATCTAAGGTCAAGAGGAGAATGTTGGTGCAGAGGTCATGTAAGTCAGAATGGAAGCCATGTATCAGTGGTTTAGGAATATGATCCAAGTAGGAGTTGCAGTCGGAGTGTTAGGAGGAAAAGCTGCAGGAGCAGGGGATTTGGAAGTTCCGGTGGTTAATCTTTTCGCGAATATGATGGTGATTATGTGAAGCTAGGAGGAAAGCCGTTTATGGGAATGGAGGATGCCATTGAAGTTGAGAACTAGCTGTTGCACTGTGAAGGGAATTTTGTAGATTTGGGCTTAATGATGAGCAGAAGAAGAGGTTGGCGTCCAGCAGTTTTACGGAGCCGTATTGTTTTGCTGGAATGGTGTAACTGCGGGAATTAATAAGGAGACGGTAACCTGGGAGGATTTCAAGAGGAGATTTCAGGAGAGGTTTATGTCTGTGATGGCACAGTCATCTTTGATTAGGCAGTTTGCTGAGCTGGTGCAGGGTGAGATGTCGCTTGTTGAGTATGCTAGGAAGTTTGAAGAGTTGACCCGGTATAGGTATACTTCAGTGGATACCGTGATGAAGCGGAATAAGAAGTTCACAAGAGGATTGAAGCCGGAATTGGTAATGCTACATTGTCCCATCTTAGAGATCATTCTGATATTATTGTAGAGATGGCTTTCAGGAAGGAAGTAGTCCTTGAGTCTCAGGAGAAGAGCAAGGCAAAAAGGGCCCAAGTTGGATAGGATTATAAGAGGAAGTTCTTTCCCAAGAGAGGTGCTCAAAAGGGTGGAGCAACCAAGAAAGCAAAGTATGAGGTTATCTACTATAAATGCGACAAGAAAGGTCACTTTTCTAAAGATTGTCGCTCAGGGAAGACAAAGGATATGGCTAAAGTGTAGGCAGTTCTTGGAGGAACGCTTCAAATTCATGGTATGTCTGTTAGCGTTTTATTTGATACTGGTGCATTGCATTTTTTAAAATCTAGATGTTTGATAGATAAGCTTAACCTTGAACCCACATATTTAGTTACGTCCTTACGGGTTGCGAATCCAGTAGGAGGGTATGCAACTCTAGGGTTGAGGTGTGGCCAGTTTAAGTTTGACCTGTTAGGCCATACTTTTGTATGCAGTTTGCATGTGTTTGATTTTATGTGGTTTGGAATTATACTTGGTATGGATTGGTTAAGTGAGTATGATGCTAAGATATTTTTCTAGGATAAGAAGATATCTCTTAGACACTCGGATTGTAGCGACCGGATTGTTTTCTCCATCGGAGGTTCTAGCGGTGCAAAGTTTGCTTTGTTGGGTGGTTTGGATTCAGATGATGGGTTGAGTCGAATTTTCATGATTAGAGAATACACAGTTGTATTTGAGCCTGTAGTTGGATTGCCGTCAAGGCGAGCTATTGAGTTTCGGATAGATTTGGTTTCGGGAGCAGAACCAGTGAGTAGGACGCCAAGCAGGATGAACCCTTCAGAGATGAGGGAGTTAATGGTGCAATTGGTGGATTTAAAGGGCAAGAGTTTTATCAAGCTGAGCAGTACACCATGGGGTGCAGCGGTAGTGTTTGTGAAGAAACCGGATGGATCTTTGAGGCTATGTATTGATTATCATAAGTTGAATGAGAGGACGATAAAGAATCGATATTCATTGCCTAGGGTTGACGATTTATTCGACCAGCTAAGTGGAGCAAAGGTATTTTCTCAGTTGGATTTGGCAACAGGTTTCCATCGGCTCGGGATAGCAGAGGATATTATACCTTTGACGGCGTTCAGGACGAGATATGGGTCGTACGAATGGTTAGTCATGTCATTCGGACTGACGAATGCTCCAGGTTTTGTATGGATTTGATGTACCGGATTTTCCAAGAGCACTTGGATAGGTTCGTGATGGTTTTCATAGATGATATCTTAATTTACTCTAAGGATGAAAGATAGCATGAAGTTCATCTTAGAGTGGTCCTTGAGATGCTAAGGTAACATCATCTGAAAGCGAAGTTTTTGAAGTGTCACTTATGGAAGAAGGAGGTGAAACTTCTTGGTCATATGGTCTCAGAAGAAGGGTTTCAGTAGATTCGACTAAGATCAAGGCAATGAATAGTTGGAAAAGACCCGAGATAGTAACCAAGATTAAGAGTTTCCTTGTGTTAGTTGGTTATTATCGAAGATTCATTAAGGATTTCTCGCAGATAGCAGCACTGATGACCAGGCTAACGAGGAAGGATATGAAATTTGTATGGATCGATAAGTGGGAGGATGCATTCCAAAGTTTGAAACACTTATTGACCCATGCACCGGCGTTGGTTGCTCTAGAAGGGAATCAGGATTTGGTAGTTTATACCGATGCATGTGGAACAGGATTAGGAGTTGTGTTAATGTAGAGAGGTAAAATGATTGCCTACACTTCTAGACAGCTTAGAGTGCATGAGGTCAGATATCCGACGTACGATATAGAATTGGTTGTTGTAATTTTTGCTTTGAAGGTGTGGGGACAGTACCTTTTGGTAGAACGGTTTGAGTTGTATACGGATCATAAGTCGCTGAAGTATTTGTTCTCTTGGAAGGAGCTGAACATGAGACAACAGAGGTGGTTAGAGTTCATAACAGCTTATGATTTTGGGATTGAGTACACACCAGGGAAAGGCAACACAGTTGCAGATGCACTTAGCATGATGCATCAGAATGTAGTATTGGCAATGATGGCTTAGTGGAAAGACTTGGAAGCTTTATCAAATTGTAGAGTGTAGTGGAGATCCGTGGCCGGGTCTAGTGGTAACACTGTTGTATTTCTTGTTTGGAAGTTCAACCAGTGTTGATCGAACGGATTGTTTCTAAGCAGATAGAGGATCCTGTATTAGCTAAACGGGTTAGGAAGCTAAAGGAAGGAATGAAGAGCGATGACTTGAAAGATTTCAACCATGACCAGAATAGGTGGTTGAAAAAGAAAGGAAGATTATGTGTTTCGAGTGTAGGAAACATAAAGAAGGAAGTCCTAGATGAATGCCACCGTTTGAAGTTCACTATACATCCAAGAGGTACTAAGATGTATCAAGATATAAAGACGAGTTTATTCTAGGAAGGAATGAAGCGGGATATTGGTTTATTTGTAAGGCGGTGCTTGAATTGCAAATAGGCAAAGGCCAAACACCAAAAGCCAAGTGGTTTGCTTCAGCCGTTGGATATTCCAGTATGGAAGTGGGATTCTATTTACGTGGACTTCATTGATAGGTTGCCAAGGTCGAACAGAGGTAATGAAAGTATATGGGTCACAGTGGAAAAATTGACTAAGAGTGCCCATTTCATTCAAGTTAAGTTAACCAGGATGACACCTGTTTTAGTAAGGTTGTTCACGAAGAATGTGGTTAGACTACATGGAGTTCCTAGCAGTATAGTTATGAAAGAGATCCCTTGTTCACTAGCGAGTTTTGGAAGAGTCTACATGAAGTTTTGGGAACCAAGATTAAAATGAGTACCCTTTACCATCCGTAGATAGATGGAAAAACAGAAAGAGTTAACAAGATCTTGGAAGATTTGTTAAGAGCTTGTGTTCTGGACTTCGAGGGATCATGGAGGACCATATGCATCGAGTTGAGTTTTCGTTTGACAATAGTTATCAGACTAGTATTGGGATGACACCATTTGAAGCTTTGTATAGAAGGCCATGCAAATTCACTGTTTGTTGGTTGGAGACCGGGGATAGGTTGATTCTTAGTCCAGATCTGGTGAGAGAGGCTGCATAAAAGATTGAGGTCATAAGGGCTAGAATGAAGAAGGCTCGGTCTAGGTAGAAGAGCTATGCAGATAAGAGATGGAAAGATTTGGAGTTCTCAATTGGGGACCAAGTTTTCCTCAAAGTATCACTGATGAAGGATGTGCTTAGATTTGGGAAGTCAAGAAGTTATCTCCTAGGTTCATTGGACCGTTTCCTATTCTTAAGAGAATCGGGAAAGTTGCTTAAAGACTTGAGTTACCTTATAGTTTGGCAGGTGTCCATGATCTCATCTCAGAAAGTGTGTTAGAGATTCGGAGACTGCTATTGCACCAACGGTTCACAATGTTGCCAGAGATGAGAAGAGGCTTAGAACTAAGATGATCAGATTAGTCGAAGTCTAGTGGAGTGATGATGACAGAGACTGTACTTGGAAAGTTGAGAGCAGGATTAGAGATACTTATCATGACTTGTTTGATGGTATGTTTTACCTTCTCGTTTGTCTTGTGTACCTTATTGTAATTTCGAGGATGAAATATTTAAGGAGGGGAGTCTGTAACACCCCAGATTTTTGATAACATTATTTAGGAGACTTAGTTAGATAAACTTAATATAATAATGTGTTGATTAGCGGATTGAGATTTGATTTATTTAAGGTAGCTATGCTTTTTAAACTAATGAATTAAAAAGGTTTATAAATGAATTAGAGGAGCATTATTATGGAAAATAGGCCATTCCTATATCTCCTTCCTTAGGCTGTGTATTATGTACACATTCATTCCATTTCATAATTTTCAAAATCAAGGCCGGCCACCATTAACAAGGAAAGAAGAAGAGGAAACTAAGGAATAGCTTAGGGAAAAGAAAATTAAAATTAAAACTCATTCAAATATCAAGCTCCTTAATCTCTAAAGCAAGGTGAATAATGTTTACATCTCTAAATTTTTATGGTCTTGGTTTTAAGATTAAGTCGAAATTATTTTGTAAAGATTTGCTATGGTTTTTAATGGTAGAATGATTATATATACATGTTGATGGTTTATGAATGCTCATATATATTTTATGACATGATTTGAGAAGAAATCCCTATCAAATGACATCCATTAGCCTTGCGGATTTTTATGATGATCTAAAAAGATATTTTAGAGACAGGTTTAATTTTTGGATTTTTCTGAATGTTGTGGAATTATTATGAATTTTCTAAAGAAGAAAATGGAATTTTGGATTATAAAATTATACAGGAAAAATAATTATTGTTTGGATCCAAAAAAATTATATGTTGAAAAGAACATATTAATTGATTTTCTGGAACTTTTCCAGAATTTTCTAAGATGATTTAATAGTTATATAAAATTATTTAAGGTATGAGACTTAAATGTTTTATACACTTATAAAGGAGAAAGGGGCTTTTTGAAAATTGTTTAAATTTCTAAATAAGGAAAGTCAGTAGTATTTTTGAATATAAAAATCTGGCAACCAATCAGATTTAGACAAATAAGGCAGGCTGGGTACAAAAGAACTATTTTAAAGTACAAATAAATAGTTTTTCTATTATTTCAACTCTTTCGGCAATAGGTTCCACCTCCATTCCAAAACTTCCGGTATCAAACCTTTCGACTAGGTCAAATAACCAATGCATATGGTATCAGGCTATGGGTACATAATGAATTGGAAGGAGACGAAAGGTTTATGGATGAAAGGTAAGAGCTTTCGAAGGAGATGAAACTTTATTTGGGTTTTAAAGAAATTACCCCTGCTAGCTTTCGACTTGACAATGTCAAATGGTTTTAAAACAAAGATTTCGACTGGTTTGCTTTCTTGTTTTAATTGAAACCTTTCGACAAAGTCGAAAAAGGTATAGCTTTTGACAAGGTCGAAAGCATAGTTGCTGCTTCCAAACCTTTCGACCCAGACGCAGTCGAAAGTAATCTTTTGTTTTCTAAAATTGCGGCCTCACCATTGATTTCGAAGGCTTGCTTCCAACACCAACACTTCATCGTTTTGAAAGGTTTTCGCTTATTTTTAAATTGAACCCAATTACATCGAAAGGTTTTAAGTTTCAATTCTTTTGAAAGGTTTTCAATGATTTCATAGGGGTGGTTCCTTAGGCTTTCGACAAAGTCGAATGGTAAGACCTTTCGACTAGGTCGGAAAGAAAACTTCCGAAAAGGTCGAAAGGTGAAACCTTTCGACAAGGCCGAAAGGTATGGTTTTTAAATGTTTTTTCGAAGGCAAAGGCTAAAGGATTTTAAAGGTGGATGTCATATGTTTTAAAGCTTATAAAGGAAAGGCTTTTTTATGGTTTTGAAGGAGTTACCATCAATGATTTCGAAAGGTTTTATTAATAGTTTTGAAGGGGTTACCTTCATTATTTTCAAAAGGTTGTTTAAATGTTTCAAACAAAGGATTCGAATAATATGATTAGGCAGATAGTCTAAAAGTTTTAAGTTATAAAGGACATCAACTTATTTCAAAAGGATAGATAATCCTTATTGAACACCATCAACATTGTTTTGAGTAAAGTATATATAACATGACAAAATAGCTTAGAGTAAAGCTAAAAATTTATTTTCCTTATATATATATATATATATATATATATATATATATGATCTGGACAACTAAATCATTTTGAAAAGTTTTTCAAGGAAAATTTGAAGGGTGGTTAACCCAAAAGAAAATTTGGGCAGATGGCTCATTTAAATTCAAATAGTCGGTCCATTTTAAGGGCACTCAGCCCAAAGGAAGTTAGTCCAGTTGAGGGCGGTTAGCCCAGATATGAGCAGTTAGTTCATTTGTTAGCATAACGGATCTTGCTACTTTTTAAAGGACATAGTCCACCCTTTTTCCTGTTTTGGACAGACAGCCCATTATCTAGCACAAAAGATATTGCCATTTTGGTATAATCAAAATTTAGGATAGATAGTCCAGTGAAGAGCAGATAGCTCAGATTATAGACAGATGGTCTATTTTATTTCATGTTTTATCTTATTGAATATTGCTATACTATTATTATAATCAGTTGATGAACCGGTTTGGTTGCAAGAAAGGATTTGGAAAATATATGTTTTGAAAAGAGATATTAGTGAGAGGAAACTCATTCCGCTAAGCGGCATGGTCTCACTATATATCAGCAAACAAAGATGTAACGTAAATTATTCATACCAGGCTTTATGTCTGATTGAATTTATTTCCCTATAGACTCTCAGGTGCTCAAAATTGATTTGAGTAGGCTGCGGGTCTACGTTTTCAGGTTTTAGCAGATTTTGGCGAATAAGCTTCCAAAGACGAGTAGGTGGCTGACGGATGGCTAAATTTAGGAATTCTATTTTAATTTTGTTTCCGCTGTGTATTATGACATTTAAGTCTATTTTTCTTTAATCATCCAATGAGGCATTTTCATATGTCGCTCTTTGCGTATTGTTGTAATTATATTTGATCATTTCCTGGGAATACTTTGGGATTTCTGTAACTTGATATGATTATTTTGAAATGTAATCGCATAAATTATTGATTTTTGGAAATTTGTGATTTTATTCATAGTAAAGTGCTTCTGATATTTTGGATACCATTAACATTACCGTATTTCGTCACCATAAGTTAATACCATGGATGACTACAACATCCATAGTGCTTAACTTTCGGTCTCTAGATATGGGACATTAGAAGGGAACTCCAGTCGTAGGGCATGATCGTCCTTTAAGTGTCTCAAGCATAAATCTTGATCTCGAGCAGAATTCATTTGACGCGCCATCGACAAACTGCTTCCATTGTGATACGACTTTCTCTGTCTCCTGCTCTTCTCCATCTTGAATGGTGAATTTAGTGATAAAATCAGCCAACACCTATCCGTTAATTTCCCTTCAGGATTAATAAGTCACATCATACTGGCTTAATTCAAAATTTATCTTCAAAAGTCGCCTTGAAGTCTCTGGTCGATAATTTTTTTTAAAGGTTGAGTTTCACCACTTTGACTAGATGAGCTTGAAAATATGGTCATAACTTTCCTAATGGGAAAAGCAGGCAATAGGCTAGTTTTTCCAACTTCGAATAGTTTTTCTTAGCTTCAGTGCGTCGCTTACTAATATAGTAAACAGGCCGTCAGGTCCTAGCTTCCTCGCATACAAGCGCTACGCTTAGAGCATGAGTTGACAAGGCCAAGTAGATAAATAGTTCTTCCCCATCTATTGGTTGGGATAGAAATAGTGGGTTCTCCATATGTCGCAATAATTCTGAAAACCTGTTTGGCAGGCCTAATTCCATTTCAAATTTTTATTATCCTTCTCTAACACGTCGAAGAACGATATACGCCTGTCTGTTGCTTTGGAATGAATCGGTTCAACGCTGCAACCTTTCCATTCAGACTTTGCCTCTCTTTTTTTATAGGGGGTATGACATTTCGCAAGGCAGTAATTTGTTCGAAATTAGACTCAATGCCCTTACCATTCACAATGAAACCTAAAATTTTTCCAGAATCCACACTGAAAGAGTTCAACAGATTAAGCTTCATTCCACTCTTTCAGAGAATCTCAAACATTTTCGACAGGTTATCCAAATGATTCTCAAACACTGATTTGACTAGCATGTAATCCATGTAGACTTCCATTGTTTGTTCGATCTGATCCTTCAACATTGTGTTCAACAACCGTTGATAAGTTGTCGTGGTGTTCTTCAGGCCGAATGGCATTACTCAGTAACAATACAACCTGACGTCGGTGATTAAGATGGTGTTCTCCTGATCGGGTTCGTGCATCTTAATCAGATTATATCCTGAGTAGGCATCCATGGATAAGAGCAGCTCATGTCCTGTGATTCTGTCAAATAACTGGTCGATTCTGGGTAGCGGAAAGCTATCCTTCAAGCAAGCTTTCGTCAGATTCGAGCAGCCGACACAAGTTTTCCATTTCCTATATGGCTTTTTAACCAGAACTGGGTTCAATACTCATTTAGGATTAGTCGCATAACGGATGAAGCCATTAGTCAATAGCTTATCCACTTCCTCCATTAGTGCTAAAGATCGCTCCAAACCCAGACTACATCTCTTCTTCCTTAACAGAGTGAACTTGGGATCGATATTGAATGTGTGACATGCTATCTCAGACGATATCCCATACATATTGTTGAAATGCGTTGAAGTGAACATATCCATGTTAGTGCAAAGAAATTTAATCAATTCTTGTTGCATTTTGATCCTAAGTTGTGAACCTACTTTTAAGATTCTAGTTGGGCCATCCATATCAATAGGAACTGACATTGTAATCTCTACCGGTGCTGTAACACCCTAGATTCTTAGTAACATTTTTATGATATTTAATTAGTTGAATTAAATTAAATAATGTGTTGATTAGGGGATTGAGATTTGATTTTTAATTAAGGTGTAACCATGCCATTTAACCATGAATTAAAATAAGAGTTAACTTGAAATAGAGGAGGGGTAAATAAGGAAAGAGGCCATTCCTATATCCTCCAAACCTTGGCCGTGTAAAATTTTGCAAGTTCATTTCATTTTGAAAAAATTAAAAGAGGACGACCACCATTAACAAGGAAGAGAAGAAGAAAATATAGGAAGAAGCTAACTCAAATCAAATCTATTCACATCTCGATCTCCATAATCCCTAAAGCTAAGGTGAATAATATTTACATCTCATTTTGATTGTGTATTCGGTTTTAGTATGAATTTTGAATATTTTGCAATGGTTTGCCACGTTTTTGAATGGTGGAATGAATACACACACACACACATACACACTTGTTGATGCATTATGGTTGTTCATATTGAATTTATGATATTTTTTAAGATGAAAACCCCTATAAAATGACATGCAAGTGCCTTACGAATTTCTATGAAAATCATAAATATTATTTTAGAGATGGGTTTCAATTTTTATATTTTTCTAAATTTTCTTGAAATAAAAATGAATTTTTTTTAACAAGGCTAGCCAGTTTTTATAGTGGACCGTCCACTTTTATTATGAAAATTAGTTAGGTGAGAGGCCAAGGTGCCTCTTCAGCTAAAACATCACAAAACAACCTACAACCCACATACAGATTAGGCACCAAAATAACAATACAAATCAACTAACATCACAAAACAATTACGAATAAGATATAGAAGATAGGTAACCACCCAAAAGGTTAAGCATGAAAAAGATCTGCTAACCCATAATCCATCCCATTATCCAAGTCATCAGGAACCAACTACGTGGATGAAGAATCTGGCAATAAAGGCGAAGCAACAATAGTATCCGCGGCTATAGGAATAGGATCGACAGTCTAAGCAGGAGCAGAGGAAAGAAAGGAGTTCGGCTTAGAAAGAGCTAAGGGTCAGGGGAAGAAGCTATAGGATTAGAAGGTGGGATAGAAGTAGAATCGACAATCTTAGCTTTCCAAATGCAAGGATATGGTTTTTGAATAGGGGCCTTGAGAGGCAAGGAGGAGGACACACCTTTAATAGGACGATGACTGCAATCTGGAGAGATATGACCAATATAGTGGCAGAATGTACAGATCGGAGGAGATAACTAATAATCAATATCAACTCGACCCACCCTATTCCCAGCGAAGGCAACATATAGGTGAGTAGGAAGAAGCCGCATAGGGGTAATCTCAATCATAGCTCTAGAAAAACCAAGCCTTTCATGACCCTCTGTATTCTCATCAAACCAAATTAATTCACCAATATGACATGCCAACCAGTCTAGACTCTCTAAAGATTGAAGAGAAGAAGGAATGTTAGAGAACTTTGCCCGGATAGGAATGGACAAAATATGCACTCTAGTAGCGTCAACCGAAGGACCCCATTTGCTTAATATGAATACTTTACCATCAATAACACGTGGATCAAATTTAAGAACCATGCATCTCTCATTCGGGCAAGAGAAATCAAAGAAAAACATGTCATTATCAAATCTAACTTTAAGAGATCCTTTTAATTTCCATTTATTCTTCAGATAGTTCTTAAGAAGAGAATAATTAAGACCCTTAACAAGGAAAACCCCTACAATTGTGTCCTTCTAAGAAGACATTCCCGCCTTAAAAACCTCACTCGGAGGCACAAGAAGATCATCACAATTACCAATAATATCAAAATGCTTAGAGATATTCCTGTCGGCATTTCGTGATTTTGAGGAAAACAGAAATTTCCAAGACTTGTCAGAAGGAGCAGATTTCATAATGCCTGGTTGAGACACGGCAACAGCAGGCAGCATGGGATTAGCTGCTTCAGATAAAGGAGGAAATACTTCAACATTTCTTAGATTGGCCTGGAAAGGTATAGTTAGAGAAGCTCGAAAAGATTGGCAAGAAGAAGGAACAGGGACTGGAAAAGGCGTAGTTGACAATGATGAAGGCACAATAGGAACACACGAAGCATCACGTTCACCAGCCTTAACATCTCATTCACCAGCCTGAGCACTCGCACGATTCTCGCATGGCTCACAAGCATCAAAAATCGCTTGTACGGTTCCAGGAATTAGGAAATTGTATGGCGACCCAGAAGATGATTCCAACGGCGGCCAAAGCTTGGAATAAGCAGTGGACGAAACAAACGGCATTCGTATCTTGCCCGATCTTGTTTTGGAAGCAGACTCCATAGGGTTGAAAAACTAGGTTTCATACCAGAACCACACACACAACTTGGGTAGAAAGCGATAGGAAAACAAGGAAGGGAGGTGAGAAAAGAGACGGAGAAATAGAAGGGAGGCGAAATGAAATTAGGGATTTGGGAAATTGAAGTCGTAAGTCGCCATTTCACAAAATGAGAGGAAATTGATAACAATACCGAAATTGTTAAGTTTTTTTATATATGATCTTTCTAGTAAAGAAACTAGTATTTTGGGATATAAATTAATTATGGGTAAATAATTAATATTTGGGTCTGAAATTTTTATATATAAGAAAACATCCATAATGTGATTTTTTAGATTTTTTTTTTTAGATTTTTCTTAAGTGTCTTAATGGTTATATAGAACTATTTAAGGTATGGAACTTAAATGTTTTATACAATTAAAAGAAAAGAAGGTTTTGTAAAATAATTTAAATTATTAAATCTAGAAAGTTAGCAGCCCTTTCGATAAACTGCAGTACTTTTTGTTGGTATAGAAAGAGGGAACCAATCACAATTAGACACGAAAGGCAGGTTAGGTGAAAAGATCTATTTGCTACACGTTTTTCACTGTTTCGACATCATGGTACCACGTTCCACCTCCTCATCTTCGCTTCCGACACAGTCGAAACCAATGCACATGGTATCAGTTTACTAGTATCTGGTGAATTGGATGTAGGCGGAAGATAGGGAGTCGAAACCATGGGTTTCGAAGGGGTTGAGGCATTCCTTTGTTTTAAAATAAAGAAGTATGCCTACATGCTTTCGACTAAAAGGCTTTCAACAAAGTAGCTTTCAACCGAGTCAAATTGTTTGAAGGAAATGGTTTCGATTGGGTTGCGCCTCTGTTTTAAAATAATTGCTTTCGACTAAGTCGAAACATTTTTGTTGTCGTTTTTTACCTTTCGACTTAAATGGTTTCGAAGGGGTTGTTTTGTTTTTCTAAACCTGGCCACATCTTCAATGCTTTCGAAGGGATGGTTTCGACACCATCACTTCGTCGCCTAGGAAATGGTTTCGAAGTAGTTTCTTTTGACTTAAATGTTTTAAGACCCTTTTTCTATAAGTAATGTAAAATCCAAATGGTTTTTAAAGAAATAGTTTTGAAAGGTTTCGAAACTAATGCTTTCGACTTTAATGGGTTTCTGATCCTTTTGCTTTACTTGAAGGAAAAATCCAAATCGTTTCGATCGAGACATTTTTGAATGGTTTCAAAAGGTTTCCACATGTTTTAATTTGAACTCGAAGTGCTTTCGAAAGGATTGAGTTTTGACCGTTTCGAAAGATTTTAATGAATGGTTTCGAAAGGGGCAATTCCCCAGAGTTTCGAAAGGATCGAAAGGAAGGTTTTTCTAATGTTTTTCGAAAGGCAATATTTAAAAGGTTTTAAAATGGTGGATGTATGATATTTTGAAGCTTTAAGAGAAAGGAAAGGAAAGGTTTTTCCAATGTTTTCGAAAGACTATATTTAATATTTTCGAAAGGGTCTTTCAATGGTTTCGAAGGAGGTTACCTTCAAAGGTGTTGAAATGGTTGTTTAAAGGTTTTAAACAAAGGTTTCGAAGGTAATAAACTGGCAATGTTGTCCAAGTATTTTCAACTTAAAAAGGGTTTTGACTTATTTTGGACGGAAAGTTAATCCGAATTAAATCCCATTAACATTATTTGGAGTAGTATATATAACATGGCAAAATGACTTAGAATAAAGCTAAAGATATATTTTCCTTGTATATATATATATATATATATATATATGATTTGAAGGACTAAATCATTTTGAAAAGGTTTTTAAGGAAAATTTAGAGGGCAGTTATTCTTAAGAAAATAATTCAGACAATTAGTCCATTTTGCAGACAGTCAGCCTAGATTTCGGACAGTAGTCCAGTTTGTGGGCAGTCAGCCCAGTTATATGGACAGATAGTCCATTTGTAGCATAATGGACTTTGTTATCACATGTGGACAGATAGTTCACAGATTACCAATTTTACGGATAAATAGTTCATTTATTAGCATAAAGGATATTTTTATTTTGATATAATCAGTTTGGTTAACCGGTTGGTTGCATGAAAGGATTTGCAAAATATATGTTTTAAAGAGGATATAAGTGAGGGAAAACCCATTCTGCTAAGCGGCATGGTCTTACTTAATACCAGTAAACCGAGATGTAACAAAATTATTCACACCAGCTTTATGTATGACTCGAAGTTTTTGCTTCCCTTTAAACTCTCGGGTACTCAAAATTGATTTGAGTAGGCCGAGGGTTGAGGTTTTAGTCTTTTGGCAATTAATGCATTCGAGGATGAGCAGGTGGCTGATAGATGAATAATTTGGATATGCAGTTTCATTTGATTCCGCTATGTATTTAAGTCAAGTATGACTATATTGCTTTGATCAATTAAAAGGGCGTCGTCATATGTTGCTCTTGGCGTATTTTTGTAATGATATATTTAATCATTGCCTGGAAAATGTTAAGAGATAATGTAACAGGGATATGAATTATTTTTTTGAAATGTAATTAACAAAATGTTATTTTTGGAATCCGTGATTTTGTTCATATTCATGTGCTTCTGATAGTATGGATGCCGTTATCATTACCGCATTTTGTCGCCAAAAGTTAATACTATGAACGACTGCACATTTGTAGCACTTAGCATTTGGCCTCAAAACACGGGATGTTACAACTTGGTATTAGAGCATGGTTTATGAAAAACTTTAAACTTAAAATTGTGTTCAAAAACATAATCCTAAGGAATTAGAGTAAGATCGGGGTATGGGATAATGCTATAATAACGTATTTGTGTTTGTTATATACAGGTATACGGTTTATCTCTGGTCTCCTATCCTTGTTTGGTTATTTTTTTGTATCTCATAAGGTTTTCATATGGATATGCAAGGAAGAAGAGGAAGAGTTAACCAAGGAGGGAAGGGCATTCGAAGGAAATTCAAGGCCTAATGTAAGAAGAGGTCAAGGTCAGGCACAAGCAGAGAATACATGTGTTGGAGTCCCACAAGTGAACATTGGGGCTATGTATCAGTTTTTTGTGAATATGATGAAAGCGGGAGTAGCGGCTGGGATGGTAGGAGGAAATGCTACTGGGGCAGGAGTTTTGGAAGCTCCGATAGTTAATCATTATGCTAAGCTGAGCGAACCAAGCTTGGAGGAAAGCCGTTTGTTGGGACGGAGAATGCCATTAAGGTAGAGAGTTAGTTGTTGCAGTGAAAAAGGATTTTTGCAGACTTAGGGCTCACTGATGAGCAAAAGAAGAGGTTAGCATCTAGAAAGCTTAAGGGAGCAGCTCTGTTATGGTGGATTCGTGTGACTGCGGTAGTGGATGAGGAAACTATGACCTTGGAAGATTTCAAGGGAAGGTTCCAGGAGAGGTTTATGTCAGCAATGGCATAGTCAGCTCTAATCAGAAAGTTTGCTGAATTAGAGCAGGGGGAGATGTTAGTTCTAGAGTATGCTAGAAAGTTTGAGGAGTTGGCCCGGTATGGGTATGCATTAGTGGACACAGTCATGAAGAGGAATAAGAAGTTTATCGGGGGGTTAAAACCTGAGTTAGCTAGGGCTACATTACCTCATATTAGAGATCCTTTTGATTTTGTTGTGGAGATGGCCTTGAGACGCATTCTTTCCAAAGAAAGGTGCTCAGAAGGTTAGAGAAGCTAAGAAGGGGAAGTATGAGATTGTCTGTTTTAATTGCGACAAGAAGGGGCACTTTGCTAATGATTGTCGTGTCAAGAAGGCTAAGGAAGTGGCGAGAAGGAAGAGTGTCAGGTGCTACAACTATGGCCAGATTGGTCATTATAAGAGCCAATGCAAGGATCCCACAAAGGATGGAAAGGGCAAGGTGTATGCATTGGAGCCTGCTGTTCTAAGCCTACAGCTCAGGAAAAAGAAAAGTCATTCTTGGAAGGTATGCTTTAGATTCATGGTATGATTATTAATGTTCTATTTGATACTGGTGCATCGCATTCTTTTATATCTAGATGTTTGATAGGTAAGCTTAACCTAGAACCCCCTTATTTAGTTACTTCCTTATAGGTTGTGAATCCAATAAGAGGTTTCGTGATTATTCTTGGCATGGATTGGTTAAGTGAATACGATGCTAGGATATTTTGCTAGGATAGAAAAATATCGCTTGGACACCCAGATTGTAATGATCGGATAGTTTATACTGTAGAAGGTTCTTGTTGTGAGATGTATGCTTTGTTGAGTGCTATAGAGTTGGATGATAAGATGAGTCGAGTTTTCATGGTTAGAGAATTCGCAGATGTTTTTGAGCCTATAGTTGGATTACCCTCGAAAAGAGCCATTGAGTTGCGAATAGATTTAGTTCTAGGAGCAGAACCAGTGAATAGACCGCCAAGTAGGATAACCCCTTCAGACATGAGGGAGTTAAAGGTGTGGTTGGTGGATTTGCAAGGAAAGAGTTTTATCATGCCGAGTAGTTCGCCATGGGAAGCAGCTACAGTGTTTGCTAAGAAGCCCGATGGATCGTTAAGGCTACATATCGATTATCATAAGTTGAATGAGAGAATGATAATGAATCGATATCCATTGCCGTGGATTGACGATTTGTTCAACCAATTGAGTGGAGCTAAGGTATTTTTGCAGCTAGATTTAGCGACAGGTTTCCAACAACTCAGGGCAGTAGAGGATAGTACACCTTTGACGGTGTTTAGGACCAGATATGGGTCATACGAATGGTTAGTCAAGCCATTCGGACTGACTTATGCACCATCTTTCTTTGTGGATTTGATGAACCGGGTTTTTCGAGAGTACATGGATAAGTTCTTATTGGTTTTCATAGATGATATCTTGATTTACTCTAAGGATGAAAGAGAGCATGAGGTTCATCTTTGAGTGGTGCTTGAGATGCTTAGGCAGCATGAGCTAATGGTAAAGTTCTCCAAGTGTCATTTATGGAAGAAAGAAGTGAAGTTTCTTGGTCATGTAGTCTTAGAAGAAAGGTTATTAGTGGATCCAACTAAGATTGAAGTAGTGAATAGTTGGAAGAGACCCGAGACGGTGGCAGTGATAAAGAGTTACGTTAGGTTGGCTAGTTATTATCAGAGGTTCATTAAGGATGTTTTGCACATAGCGGCACCGATGACCAAGCTGATAAGAAAGGATGTAAAGTTTGCATGGACTGATAAGTGTGAGGAGTCATTCTAGAGTTTGAAACACTTATTGACCCACGCACCTGTTTTGATTGTTCCAGAAGGGTATCATGATTTGGTGGTTTATACCGATGCATATGGAATAGGACTAGGAGCCGTGCTGTTGCAGAGAGGTAAAGTGATTTCCTATACTTCTAGATAGCTTAGACCACATGAGATCAAATATCCGACGCATGATTTAGAATTAGCTGCAGTGATTTTTTGCTTTGAAGGTGTGGAGACATTACCTTTTGGGAGAAAGGTTTGAGCTATATACAGATCGTAAGTTTCTTAAGTATTTGTTCTATCAGAAGGAGTTGAACATGAGGTAGCAAAGGTGGTTTGAATTTACCGCTGCTTATGATTTTGGAATTGAGTACACAACAGGCAAAGGAAATAAGGTTGCGGATGCACTTAGAAGGAAACATCATAATGTAGTTTTAGCTATGAATGCTGAGTGGAAAGACTTGGAAGCATTACCAGATTACAGAGTGCAGTGTAGATCCGAGGCTGGGTCTAGTGAAGATACAGTTGTATTATCTTGTTTGGAAGTTTGAACAGTGTTGATCGAAAAGATTGCTTCTAAGAAGATGAGGATCCGGTGTTAGCCGAGCGTATCAGGAAGCTAAGAGTAGGAAACGAGAGCGTTGAGTTGAAAGAATTCAGTCTAGACCAGAATGGAAGATTAAGAAAGAAAGGAAGATTATGTGTTCCAAGTGTAGGAAACATAAAGAAAGAAGTCCTAGAGGAATGCCATCGTTCAAAGTTATGTATTCACCCAGGAGGTACTAAGACGTATCAGGACATGAAGAGGTGTTTCTTCTGGGAAGGTATGAAGTGAGATATTGGGTTGTGTATTGGGTTGTGTGTGAAGTAGTGCATGGTTTGCCCAAAGGCAAAAGCCGAACACCAAAAACCAAGGGGGTTGCTTCAGCCGTTAGATATTCCAGCATGGAAGTAGGATTCTATCTCCATGGATTTTATTGACGGGTTGCCTAGGTCGAACAGAGGAAATGATAGCATATGGGTTATATTGGACAGATTGACCAAGAGTTCCCATTTCATTCCAGTTAGGTCTACTAGAACGATGCCTGTTTTGGCAAGGTTATTCCTGAAGAATGTGGTTAGATTGCATGGAATTTCTAGTAGCATAGTTAGTGATAGTGATCCTTTATTCACTAGCGAGTTCTGGAAGAGTCTGCAGTAAGTTTTGGGAATCAAGCGTAAGATGAGTACTACTTACCATTTGTAGATAGATGGACAAACAAAAAGAGTTAACAAGATCTTAGAAGACTTGTTGAGCGCTTGTATTCTAGAATTCAGGGGATCATGGGAAGACCATTAGCATTTTGTCGAGTTTACGTATAACAACAATTATCAGACTAGTATATGGATGGCACAATTCAAAGCATTATATGGAAGGCCATGCAAATCTCCCGTTTACTGGCTAAAGACTAGGGATAGATTGGTTCTTGGTCCAGATTTAGTCAGAGAAGCTGCAGAAAAGATTGAGATCGTTCGAGCTAGAATAAAGGAGGCCTAGTCTAGGCAGAAAAGTTACGCAGATAAGTGACTGAAAGATCTAAAGTTCTCAGTTGGAGACTACGTTTTCGTCGAAGTTCCACCAATGAGGAGTGTAATAAGATTTGGGAGATCGGGAAAGTTAGCTCCGAGATTCGTTGGACCTTTTCCTATTATTGAGAGAGTTGGGAAACTTGCATATAGAATTAAGTTACGAAGCAGTTTAGCAAGAGCCCAAAATGTTTTTCATGTTTCTCATCTCAGAAAGTGTATTAGAGACCTGGAGATTGCTATTGCACAGACTGTGCTAGATGATTTAGTGATAGAGCCAGATTTGACCATAGTAAGGAAGCTAGTTCGCATAGTTGCGAGAGATGAGAAGAGGCTTAGAACCAAGACGGTCAAATTAGTCAAAGTCCAGTGGAGCGATGATGACAGGGACTGTACCTGGGGGATTGAAAGAAGGATTAGGGATACTTATCCTGACTTGTTTGATGGTATGTTTTACCTTCTTGTTTGATTTGTTGTGTACCTTATCGTAATTTCGAGGATGAAACTCTTTAAGGAGGGGAGACTGTAGCACCTCAGATTTTTAGTAACATTATTTAGAATATTTAATTAGTTGATTTAAATAAAATAATGTGTTGATTAGGGGATTGAGATTTTATTTTAAATTAAGGTGTATCCTTGCCATTTAACCATGAATTAATATAAGAGTTAACTTGAAACAGAGGAGGAATAAAATAGGAAAGAGGCCACTCCTATTCTCCAAACCTTGGCCGTGTAAAATTTTACACGTTCATTTCATTTTCAAAATTATTAAAAGAGGCTGGCCACTATTAACAAGGAAGAGAAGAAGAAGAGCTAGGAAGAAGCCAATTCAAATCAAATCTATTCACATCTCAATCTCCATAATCTCTAAAGCTAAGGTGAATAACGTTTACATCTTATTTTGATTGTGTTTTCGGTTTAATATGAATTCTGAATATTTTGCAATGGTTTGCCATGTTTTAAATGATGGATTAATACACACACACACACACAAACACACTTGTTGATGAATTATGGTTATTCATATTGAATTTATGATATGTTTTAAGATGAAAACCCTTTAAAATGGCATCCAAATGACTTACAAATTTTTATGAAGATCATAAATATTAATTTGGAGATGGGTTCAATTTTCAGTTTTTTTTGAATTTTCATGGAATTAATAAGAATTTTCTAGTAAAGAAAATAATATTTTGGGTTATAAATTAATTGGGTAAATAATTAATTTTTTGGGCCTTAAATTTTTATATGTTAGAAAACATCTATAATGTGATTTTCTGGAATTTTTCTAAACATTTCCGAAGTGTTTTAATGTTTTTATAAAATTATTTAAGGCATGGGACTTAAATGTGCTATATAATTAAAAGAGGAGAAGGGGCTTTTTGTAAAATAATTTAAATTGTTAAATCTGAAAAGTCAGATGACAGTACTTTTATTGGTAAAGAAAGAGGGAATTAATCACAATTAGACACTTAAGGCAGGTTAGGTGAAAAGGACTATTAGCTACATGTTTTTTCACTATTTCGACGCCGTCGGCACCAGGTTCCGCCTCCTCATCTTCGCTTCCGACACAGCCGATACCAATGCACATGATATCAGTTTACTGGTTATAGTGATTAGATGTAGGCAGAAGGCAGGGAGTCAAAACCAGGGGTTGCAAAGGGGTTGAGGCAGTCCTTTGTTTTAAATTAAAGAAGTATGCCTACTTGCTTTCGACTAAATCGCTTTCGACCGAGTTGCTTTCGACCAAGTCAAATTATTTAAAGGAAATGGTTTCGATTGAGTTGCGCCTCTATTTTTAAATAATTGCTTTTGACTAAGTCGAAATCTTTTTGTTGCTATCTTTTAACCTTTTAACTCATATGGTTTTGAAGTGGTTGTTTTGTTTTTCTAAAATCTAGCCACCTCCCCAATGCTTTTGAAGGGATGATTTCAACATCATCACTTCATTACTTAGGAAATGGTTTCGAAATAGTTGCTTTCGACTTAAATTTTTTAAGACCCTTTTTCTATAAGTAAAGTAAACCCAAATGATTTCGAAAGATATATTTTTAAAAGGTTTCGAAACTAATGCTTTCGACATTAATGGGTTTCTGATCCTTTTCCTCTCCCTGAAGGCAGAATCCACATGATTTCAACCGAGACGTCTTTGAAAGGTTTCCACATGTTCTAATTTGAACCCATAGTGCTTATGAAAGGATTGAGTTTTGACTATTTCAAAAGGTTTTAATGAATGATTTAGAAAGGGGTGGTTTCCCAGGGTTTCGAAAGGATTGAAATGAAGGTTTTTCCAATGTTTTTTGAAAGGCGATATTTAAAAGGTTTTAAAATGGAGGATGTCTGATATTTTGAAACTTTCTGAGAAAAGAAAGGAAAGGTTCTTCCAATATTTTAGAAAGGCTATATTTAATGGTTTCGAAAGGGTCTTTCAATGGTTTCAAAAGGGTTACCTTAAAGGGTTTCAAAAGAGTTGTTTAAAGGTTTTAAACAAAGATTTCGAAGGTAATAAATAGGCAATGCAGCCAAAGTATTTTCAAGTTAAAAAGGGTTTTTAACTTGTTTTGGAAGGATAGTTAACCCTAATTAAATCACATCAACATTATTTGGAGTAAAGTATATATTACATGGCAAAATGGCTTAGAGTAAAGCTAAAAATATATTTTTCTTGTACATATATATATATATATATATATGATTTGAAGGACTAAATCATTTTGAAAAGGCTTTCAAGGATTTTTTAAAGGGTAGTTAAAGCCTGAAAAAATAATTTAGACAATTAGTCCATTTTGCAGCCAGTCAGCCTAGATTTCAGATCGTAGTCCAATTTGCAAGCAGTCAGCCCAGTTTTATGGACAAATAGTCCATTTGTAGCAAAACGGACCTTGCTATTATATGTGGGCAGATAGTTCACATATTACCTATTTTACGGACAGATGGTTCATTTATTAGGATAGAGGATATTGCTATTTTGATATAATCGGTTTGATTAACCAGTTTGGTTGCAGGAAAGGATTTGCAAAAATATGTTTCAAAGAGGATATAGGTGAGGGAAAACCCATTCCACTAAGCGGCGTGGTCTCACATAATATCAATAAATCGAGATGAAACAGAATTATTCACACCAAGCTTTATGTCTATACTCTCGATACTCAAAATTGATTTGAGTAGGCTGAGGTTAAGGTTTTTAGGTTTTAGTCTTTTGGAAAATAAAGCATTCGAGGACGAGTAGGTGGCTGATGGATAGCTAATTAGGATTTTAAGTTTTATTTTGTTTTGATTCCGCCGTGCATATAAGTCTGATATGACTATATTACTTCGATCAACCAAGGGGGCATCGTCATATGTCGATCTTGGCGTATTTTGTAATAATATATTTAATCAATACCAAGGAAATGTTAAGGGATTATGCAACATGGATATGAATTATTGTTTTGAAACGTAATCAGAAAAGTTTTTTTTTGAAATCTATGATTTTTTTCATATTCATGTGCTTCTGATATTATGGATACTATTATCATTACCGTATTTTGTCACCAGAAGTTAATACTATGGATGACCGCCGCATCTGTAGCGCTTAGTTTTTGGCCTCTAGATACGGGATGTTACACGTGCTGCCCATTTTGCCCTAAGCTCTTTTTCCTAAGGTTTGAAGCCTTGTCTAAATGACTATGGTCCACGAGCTCGGGAGGTTTGGTAATTGCTATGTTGACTGTTTACGAATGTGAAGAGACTTCCGCACATTCTTTCCCTTTTCCCCTCATTTTGATTTGCATAACTCAACGACATAGTATTCTCTAGCGATGCTTTGATCTCCTTTTATAACTCTAACCCCATATCTATCGGGAATTTCATGGTAAGGCGCCACATGGTCAAAGTGATCCTAAAATTAGCAAGGGTCGGTCGACCCAAGAAAGTGTTGTAAGATGACATTTCATCCACAATCACGAAGGTTAAGGTAAGGACTACTCTTCGTTCTCCTTCTTCGAGCTCGATAGGAAAGTCAATCATCCCGACTGGCTTTTTTGGTTCTCCCGTAAAGCCCTGGAGTTTCATTCGAGAAGTAGACACATCCTTTATGCCGATCTTCATCTGATCGAACGTATGTCGAAACAAGATGTTAATAAAACTTCCAATATCCACTAAGATTCGGCGTACAACTGTCGGCCCGATTCCGATAGTTACCACCTATGGGTCGAAAGCTGGTGCTTCTACTCCATCATTGTCTCAATTCTTAAACACTATATCATCATTGAGTTGTCCTTTGCTGTTTGGCTGGGGCACCATCCTTAATCGCAAAACAAGTTTCTTTCGGGGCATGCTTTAGTGAACTCACGTATTGCTCCATCTTCCCCCAATTCTTCTGTGTTGGGTGAGGTCCTCCTGAAATAGTGCTGATAACTAGTCTCTATTCCATTCATCTTTCTCGGTTGGGTCCAGATTGGTTCCCTTGAGTGCTTGGAACTTGAGGTCCAGCAGGCTGGTCAGAGTTTTGTGATTTCTTTACGTATTGCTAGAGCATGTTGTTCCTAATCAATTCCTTAATTAGATCTTTTAGATGTTGGCCCTCGTTCGAGTTATGCTCATGGAAGTGGAAGAACTTCCCTGATATCTTATGTCACTCAGATTCTCCCTTCCTAGAAGGCTTGTTGTATCGCTCATGTCCCTAAGTTGCAAGGTAGATGTTCTCCAGGCTTTCATTTAATAGTGTATACTCCTTGGGCCTCGGATTCTTGATCTTCTTTGCATACTATCACGCCTACTAATGTTCTATTTTTTCCTTTTTTGATTTCTACTTTTCCTTGCATTACCTGGTGTGGCTTCAAAATTGTTTCCATCCTGGTTAACCGCTACATTACTTTGAACTATCTTCTTAGTTGCACATTGGCATCCCTTCAATGTGTCTGCCTCTTCCAATCTCAAATAGTAACTCACCTTTCGGTTGAACTCCTTCATGGTGGGTTGTTGTCTTAATCCATCATCCAAAGTCTGTGTGTGGATGGATAGCTCGGACTAAAGCCATGAATATCATATCTTTATAGGATTGCTTACTTTAGTAACCGTAGTATTAATTCGGTTTATAAAAGTTCGACTCATTTGGTTCCCGGAAAAGGCTAATAGAGACATCACATATTTTGGCTTTGCCGGTGAAGCCTAAACAATTCTAATAATTTACTTGCTAACTCATCAAATGTAGAAATAGAACTTAGTGGGAGTCCAGTAAACCATAAAGAAGAAATACCTTCCAGGAAGATAGAGAAACATATACAACGGACATCATCTGCTGCCCTAGCACCATCTATATGCCAACTGTACTTGTACAGGCGCTATTTAGGGTCTATCGTCTCGTTATAAGGTGGTATAGTGGGCATCATAAACTTTTGGAGGTACTCTTTCCTTAAAATGCTTTCTGTAGACGGAGTTTGGGTTGGTGCAGAACCACAATCGTCGTCCTTCATGCCCTTACTTTCTTCCATCAAGCATTTAACCATGTCCGTAATGAATGCCTTACTAGTTTGGTAGTTCACAGGTCGACTGTCAAGGGCTACGCCAAGCGTTTGACTCTACAAATGGCCTTGGTTTGCCAACTGAAGTCTAGGTTCTTCATTCTCCTGGAGAACCACTCCTACAGAATTCCATTGGCATGTGGTTGGCTTTATAGTCGTAGTTTGAACTTATTTTTCGGCATTTTGCCTGCCTATGTCAATATTCAGTTCTAGGCCTTTAACATCAAGCTGCATATCATCTTCAGAATCAGAGAAAAGCATTGCATTATTCCCTTGTAGAGCCTTTGCTCCAAGGTTGGGGTTTGTGATAGGCTGTCCTCTGGCGAGAGGGCTACTTCAGTTACCTTCAATAACAATTCCAATCGCTCCACCAACTATCTCCTATTACTTTAGATTGTTGTCCCTCCTATTCATGCCAAAGAAGTAGGAATTTTTCTATTCCATAGCCACTGCAATTTTCAGCCTAGCCCTTGAGGCAGTTGGGGGATGTAGCGCTAGCAAAGCATCAATCTTCTCCGTTAGAGCCTTTTGACTATCAGCCATCTTCTAGTTAAGTAGATTAACCATCTGGTTAAGCTCTCTTTTGGTTACAACCTCCTATTTAGCAGAAACACCAAGTGCTAGGTTTCCAACCTTAATCTCTATTTGATGATTGTTAGCATTGTTTACTTTCATTTGCTGGAGATTGGTTTCGTCATCGCCAAGTGTTGTCCTAACAGATCTTTCAGATGTTTTCCACATTCTAAGAGTCATTACAATAGCAAATCTCTAATCTCCTTCAAGCAAACTTTCTTGATCTAACCTTTGGATCTATCTTATCCAAAGTAGATAGCTAGATCTGAGCCAAGGTTCTTTATTATCAGTGAAAGCACCAAAATGAACCCAAAAAATGGATCAACATCCTGGAGTGTGATATCAAAGCACCAGCCTTTTAAAATAGAGAAAATATAATAGAAAATAAGAGAAAAGTAAATCAGAGACAAGGACTTTTATAGTGATCTGGCTGTTAACTAATCCTACGTCTACTTAATAACTTTTCTTATTAATTTGATCTTGATAGAGTATGATTACAAAATGATTGAGGAAGAGGTAGTCACAAGTATAAGCATTAGACATATTCTAATTCCTAGAATTTCCTAAAGGAATAGCCTTGGTGAGTATAGAGCAGAAAAAGAGCTGAAGAAATGATAGAGCTTCCACATAGAAATGGCGAAAAATTGATCCTCTCTTAGTTGCCCTTTGATTTGTATTTATAGTGGTAGTAGTTATATTGGATCAGAATCCCCTATAAGAGAAGTCCGGAGAATAGCTCAAATAGCAGAAGAGAAATCGAGACTCCTCGAATTAAGGGCTAATTTAGTGCTGAATTAAGACCCTTAATTTGATACTGAGTCTAATCCTTAGCCATTATATGGTTAAGTCCTTTTGCTTTGAAATCCTTACTTCTCTAGATGTTCTCCATGTAATTTAGTAGATTATTGATAAGTTTTAATCATTGTTTTCCATAACTTAGATTATCTTGCCGTTTTGACCATCGCATCTTCATTCTTGATGATAGGCTCTGTGAAAATCCATGAAACATGACGAATATAGCAAGCTTTGATACCCCACCCCGAGACCCACATTAACAAAGAGTATTACTGGGTAATACCGTCTGCTAATGCAGAGAATAGGGCTGGATAGGAGCGACCATCTATAGCGTTGTCTTAAATATCTATTGAATACGTCGACAATGCCATTTTTTATGGATCGACATATCTAATAAATATTTGATACAAAGCCATAGGTGGCTATATGATCTATCAGAATAAAATACAATAACTCAAATGCAAATCACATCAAAGAACAGCAGATAATCCCATATATACACACATATACAAATACATCACAAAGTATACAAAATGATACATCACATATGTGGTATGACGACCACAATACAAACATGAGTCATATCAGAGTAGCAAACATAAACGGACTACACAAAAAGCTATAACAAAAAGAGCTAGCAGAACAGAGTCCATGCGGAAGCGGAATAGGCTAAGTCCAAATGTACCAACCCGAAACACCTCGGTTTGACCCGAGTATAAAATAAACGGGTCAGTCTATCCAAACAAATCATTTTACAAGGATAAGCGATAAATGAGCGTAAGGATAATGTGATAATATTCCCGAATAGGAAGGAACAACCTAGAGTATAAGATTACATCGAGTGATAATATGGTATCACTACACAAACATATAATCTCAAAAGAGATAAAATAACCTATAAAACGCTAAAAGTAGCGAGCCTTATATCATCGGCATTCATAAAACATCAAATATGGTTTAGGGAAAACCTAAACCCGCCATCTTGGTAAACCCAAAACATGCATAAAGAGATCCCATCTCAAACACGACATAAGACAAATATATCTCCAAAGAGGAGAATAAAATCTTAAGTATACGCCAAAAGGCAAATCTGATATAACGCCAGTGTAAATAATTCAAATCTCAAAAATAGAACTTCCAAGAGTTCAAAATCCCAAAAGGTAATCGCCACAAAGATACATCGAATGGTTTAAAGGAACAATTCCGAAAAGGGGCGATACACTAGGGAAAAAGGTCAAAGAAACCATCTCAAAAGTGTTTGCACGTGCATGTGGTCGAAGCCTTGCCAAGTACAGTTATCTCAAATAGGTACCTCGCCCGAAGGCAAAATGCCACAATGACAAATACGTCGCAATGAAAAATACGCCACAATTGCAAATACGCAGCAATAGAAAATGTCTTGAAGACAAATACTCCACAATGGCAGACGCCATAATGGCAATGACCCGAAGGTCCAGTACTAGCATGCCGCGATGGCAAACCTATCACAAACTCTCGAATAGGAGCCCGAATGGTGTTAACATGTGTCCCATACCACATGTTAGCACTAAACATTTTACTAAATGCCAGTATATTTCACACTCAATGAAGTAAAAAGTTTACCTCATCTCATTGATAAACTTGACCCGAAGGTCAAAAAGATCAAATGGACAAGTCTGGAATTAACCGATAAGATAAACGCACATGCCTCACACCACGTGTTTTACCAAACCATTTAATTCTCCTTCTCATTCGCTCAAATAGTGCAAAAACGTGTATTTTATATATAAAATAATTTATTTGAGAAAACAAGCTTTTAAAACCATTTTCCGAAATCAATTTTGAAGATGATATTTGAAAATTCGCCTATTATAGAGAATAAATAGATTTTGCAGCGTAAAATAATTTAAAAATATTACAAAATAATTATTTTAAATGCCAATTTATTTTAAAAATTATATCAAAATTTTTTGGAAAAATCTGTGCTCGAAATCAAAGAAATCACTCATAACCGTCATTCAAATTCAATTCAAATTCGAATTTCAAATTCATCAAAACTTGGCCAGCCTATTAATAGGCATCATAGCCCTTAAAATATTTCAAAAATATCATAAAAACATTTAGTAAAAGTCAAAAGTCGGGCGGAAAATGAACATAAAAGCACTTGGGAAAAATAATACCCAGTTCTGAAATCTTCTCTGGGTTCAAATTTCGGAGACAGAGTACAAAACTTTATCTTTCAAACAAAAAAGAATCACGCAATTTGAATAAGAAATGAAATAGTTCTTAAACATGGACTCGGGCCATGTTTGCAGCAATACAGAAAATATAATTTCTACGGGCAAAAATATGCTTTCAAGTTGATTTTCTACCACTGATTTGAACATCCAAATAACAATATTTTTCAACCAAATTTTTCAAAAATGAAGTTCAACATGCAAGCCACAAAATTCAAGAAATCCGGCAGCATTTCATTGCAGGAATCAAAGATATAGGCTTTCAAAGAGGCAATATGAAATAAATTTCAAACAGAGAAACCATTACAAAAATTTATCAACAAAAGCTAATTTTTTACAATTTCTTGCAAATTTGAGCTTAGCTCGGCTAGGATTTGTGAGTATTACAACTCATCTTGCTTTAGTTGTGCAAAAACTCTGATATGGCAGAAAGTTTGAAGCTTTGGAGCGTGTCATTCTAGCATTTGGGTTATTGTCGATCGCCTCACCAAATTAGCTCATTTCATTCATATTAAGTCTAATAGGAGTGCTTCTCATTTGGCCAAATTATATATCAAGGAAATCGTGAGACTTCACGGTATTCCTAGTTCGATTGTTTATGACCGTGACCCGCTATTCACGAGTCATTTCTGGCAGAGTCTTCAGCAAAATTTGGGAACAAAGATTAATTTCAGTAAGCATATCATCCGCATTCTGATGGACAGACTGAACGGATGAATCGTATTCTTGGGGATCTTCTCCATGCTTGCATTCTAGATTTCGGCGGTAGTTTGGAGGATCACCTACCTCTTATAGAATTCTCCTACAATAATAGTTTTCAGTCTGGTATCGATATGGCTCCTTTCGAAGCCTTATAAGTAAGGCCATGTCGATCATCTTCTGTTGGTTGAAATCTGGTGAGAAGCTTATTCTTAGCCCAGATATTCGTCAGAGAATGAAAGAGGCATAGAGTCGCCAGAAATCCTACGCGGACAACCGTAGGAAGCCTCTCGAGTTCTCTATTGGTGATCTCGTCTTTATTCATATTTCTCCTTTGAAGGGGGTTATGATTTTTAGTATGACTGGAAAATTGGCTCCTCGGTTATAGGACAATTTCCTATTACTGAATGTATTGGCCCTGTGGCTTACAGAGTTTCACTTCCAGCTCATCTATCTAGCATTCATGACATATTTCACATCTCTCAGCTTTGGAAGTGTCTTTGAGTTTCAGATTCTTTTATCGATTCTCCTACTTTGCAAGAGCATGAGATCTCACCAGACCTATCTATTGTGCAGCAGCTTATTCACGTACTTGCTTCGGAGGTGAGACACCTTCGAAACAAGGACGTGCCGCTCGTTAAAGTTCAATGGTCCGCTAATCCCAATTACTGCACTTGGAAAACCAAAGAGGTTATTGAGAGAGCATATCCCGGTTTTCTATCTTTGCATAGCAATGGTGATAATATCTCTTTATCTCAAGCTTGTCTTTTTCCTTTTGATTGATGAAATTAGGTTGAATAAAATCTTCTTTAGAAATTGCGAGGAAATTTTTTTCTTAAAGGGGGAATATGAAGACTAAAGGATCACATGTGCAAAGTATGAAGGTACCCAGACTTAGCACCTATATTCGGTACCGAATTAAGGAGCTTAATTTAGGCCAAATATAACATTTAGCATATTTTGGGTCCACACTTTTTTAGCCTCTTCCTTTATTCCTTATATGTATCTTTGCCAATTTTCAAGTCGTTTCGTCTTCATACCAACGTTCTAACTCTCACTGACTTATGCTTGGTTAGGAACCCAGTTGACAGCAATTCCCTAACTGGAAAATTTAAACCTTTGACAAACTTCATCACCTTCTTTATATAATTTTCAATCATGCTCTCCAAACTTTGCCAACTTTGTGAATTTACTTAGTACTCCTTCAGAGTGGAGTCTCCTTGCTTCAACCGTATAAATTTCTCCAAATGCAGACTTACTTCCGCACTCGACATGAACCTTGACTCAAAGAGAATCCTAAACCTAAACCAAGTGTGATTTCCTCTTCATCGTTTTCTTCTGCTACAATAGTCCACCAATCTAGTGCGTCACTCTTAAGATGCCATGTAACCATCCTCCTCTTGATCCAATCCTCCCACCCAAGCTTCGTAAATATGCAATCACGGTCAATGATCCAAGCCTTTGTCTCAACAAAGTCCTCGACTCCAGTATACACGCCTCCTCCCATTTTCCAAAAGTCCTTGCAAAGTTTGGGAAAGTCTAAAGGTCGAGGTGCAGCTTCAACATGTGGTGCTACTGGTGCAGCTTGTTGTTGAATGGGAACCTATCCCTACATGGCTTAGGTATCTCTTGAACCATTATGGCATGCCTTATACGTTGGGTATTCGTTGACTAGATGGATTCTTAGTTTTCGAGCGTTAAGCCATATCAACTCTCTGTAGGTTTAAACATTTTAGCTAGAGTTTCCTAAGATAATATCACTTGCTGAAATAAATATTTGCCTAGTGTTTTTGCATATGTTCTTTAAAGGGTATACGTACATGTACATATACATAAGGGTTTTGAAAAATATAATCGAACATAACAAGTACACACTATATATATAGGAGAAGGATGGAGTTTGAATCTGATAATGATTCCTAGGATAAATTTGACACAGAGGGTATTTTTGGTAGTTCAAAAAGACGCAGTTGAAATCAATTAGGAGTTCTCATTATTAGTAGTAAAGATATATATGTATGTATATATATTCCCTTTTGATCCAGTAACCTAGACTCTGATACCAAATGCAACAACCCGCTCTAAAACAGTCCTAATTTTCTATCCAATAAAAGTCTAGTGAACCATAGACCCATCTCAAAACGAGCTATCGGGTTGATAAAGTTGAAAAAATACACAGTACATAGAGCTCTATCTGTACTTTCAGAATCTCATAGCAGAATGGATAAAATATAATTCTGAAACATGTACCCATTTCATAGAAAGAAAACTAGTTCTGAAACATACAAGTTATCATAGAATCCCATAACGTGTCAACATAAAACCTCTATGGCACAATTTTTAAAATTACACATTTGTCTAAAACTGGGTAGATAAAATACTAGAAAAAAACTATAATGAGATAGACAACTACCAAAAGCATTCCTCTCCATCTTTGTCTCCTAAACCAGCATAGTCTCCCTTAACCTGTATGTTATAATGTGGAGTGAGTCAGAACCAAAAATGTCGGGTGAATGAAAATCTCAGGCTTTACCATACTTGGGTATTATCATCTTAATGAGTAATATATCTCAACATTTTAAGCAATAATACCAAAAATTTCAACTATAAGTCAATGTACTTTCCCAGTCTAATCACAAATTCTAACGCAACTATCATTAACAATGTAAGAGAAAACACATAAACCACTTAATACCTTTTAATAGGAATTAGGCAAACTCTAACCATTTAGTACCTATAAAATACGCTGGTCCCCATCATTTAATACCAAACCCACGGCGGGTCCCCCTGTAGTTCTCCCTAGCAAACATCGTAGGAAATCCTATAGGTCACTTGATACTTCTTACATAGCAAAGAGGCGAACCCTACAATATTCACTTAATACCCCCTAAACCATAAGCGGACCCCTCCAAAGATCTCCAGCCTAGGTATTAAAAACGTATTTTGACCAATAACCCAACTACGATGACTCATATTAGCCTGACCATTTGTAGCTACTGGCAACCAGATTACTGGCCAGACTTACCCTACAGAACTAGGACTAAACATGAATCCACCAAGGTTATTTATTATAGGCAATGTCTTACAATAGTCTTCACAGTCATACCACTGGTGGCCAAATTTAATTAGGCAAACTTCTGTATGCTTTAGAGTGACCTTGCATTCCTATAACTTAGTCATACTTCATATATATTCAGCTATTATCTGTATTGTTTTATTTCTGCTTTTATTATTATGCTATTATCTGTGCTGCAATTATTTTATATATTTTTGCATTTAATTTTCATAATTATTAGTATCACCCTATTCAAACCCCCCCCCCCGCTTGTAAGATGAAATCGATCCTAGAAGTATCAGAGCTAAGAACAAAAGCCAATTTTTGCTTTAGAAATTTGATTTTTCAAAAAACAAATTTTATTTTTAAATTTTTTAAATGGCTTCTTTTAATAATTCTATTGCTAAGGGTCAGTCCATAGTTAGACCACCAATGTTCAATGGTGAATATGCTTACTAGAAAAATAGAATGAAATTTTTTTTGAAAACCATTGATGCATGGAATATTATTGAGACGAGATATAGGACACCAACTATAGTGGTAGATAATCAGAAAATAGAAAAAATGATGGATCAATGGACAAATCTTGAAAATAAACTACCGAATGCTAATGCTAAAGCTATGAATCCTATTTTTTGTTCATTGGATCAAATTGAATTTAATCGTGTCTCATATTGTCTAACTGTGCAGAAAATCTGGCACAACTTGAAGTGACTCACGAAGGGACGACTTAAGTTAAAGAATCTCGCCTTGCCATGCTTAGTAGCGAGTACAAGAACTTCATAATAGCCAAGGATGAAAATGTCAAAGAGATATATGGACGACTTTCCAACCTCATATACAAATCAAAAGCTCTTGGAAAACCATACATAAAATTGGAAGTAGTCTGAAAAATCCTCAGAGTCCTTCCACGAAGTTTTGAAGCAAAAATCACTACTATTCAAGAATAAAAAGGATTTGAAACATGTTAAAGTCGAAGAACTCATCGGCAATCTCACCACTAAATTCAAGGAAGAACGCGAAGGCAATGATACAAGAAAGAAATCAATAGCACTCAAAGGAACAACAGAAAGTGATGATAGTGATGATGAGGGAGCACCTAAATTGGTACTGATAATAAATAAATTCAAAAGGTGGAATCGCAAATATGGAAATCCAGCTCTAAATCAACAATTGAAAAGAATAATAGGCAAAGTATTAGACAACTCAAAAGAGCAGGAGAACATATGTCATAAGCGTAATAAACCCGGTCATATCAAGTCAAATTGTCCTCAGAATCGAGTGAGCCAAAGGAAGAAATCAAAAAGGAGAAGTTTTGCGGCCACATGGGATGAAACTGATGAAGATGATATAAGAACTAGCAGCGAGAGTGAAAAAGCAGATCTGTGTCTTCGAGATGACACAACTGACAATGATGATGACGAGCCAAGCAAGGTTTCAAAACTTACTCATTCGGAATTATTTATATATTTTCACGAAGTAAATGGCTATTTCGAAAGACTTAGGGGGAAGTACGCTAAAACTGAATCACAAAGAGATAATTTGATAGAATTAAATAAATAGCTTGATCAACTGGTTAAAAACTATCAAAACAAGAGCCCTATGTGTGATAAGTGTCCATTATTTGAAGAAGAGATTGAAAAATCAGAAATTAAAACTAAATCACTTGAAAATAGAATTCCGATTTTGAAAGAAAGTGAAAATACTGGGAGAAAAAATTCTATTAAAATGTGCACTCAATTATTGAATGAAAATGAATCTCTTAAAATACAAGTCCAACAATTGTCTGTAGGATCGATTTCAACCTAGAGTGTGGTGAATAGGGTGATACTATCAATTATAAAAATTATTGCGGAAGTTTATATAAAGTATTTTCAGCACAGATTTAGCAAAATAATAGCGGCACAGGTAATAGAAGAATAATAAATACAGAAATAGAACAACACAGATTTACCCAACTTCGGCAAAACCCTGCCTACGTACTGCCCCCAAGGTTTCTACTAGAAATTAAAAAGTCAGACGCTTACACACGTAAACTCACGACACCTGCTATCGACTAACTTTAACTCTATGCTCAAAACTCTAGCACAACTCAGCCACTGAGTTGCGAATTCTTGAACTACACCGCATAGTTCGTCCCCTAGTCACACGACCAGAAAATACAATCGTTTAAAAGAGAAAATACAATAAAAAAATTAAATTACACAAAACTTAATAAATATTGAATCCAAAATATTATAGAGCCGGCCCAAAACAAAACGCTAATAATAATCTCCTTTTCCCTTTTATTTGTTCGGCCGGTTCTCTTCTTCGTTTGTGAAAATGGCTTCTTGCTTTTCTTTCTTTTGTGCGAAAACTAAGGCTTTGCAATTGAAGAAGCCGATTGATTGTTGATCGATTACAATCGCTGTTCTTTTGATTTGCTTCGGCAACCGATCATCTCCTCGAGTTGCACTTGGCTGCTTCAATTTGTCGAGGTTGAATGATGCTTTGAATTTGGTGTGTTTGTCCCCTTTTTGATTTATATTACCCTCGACTTTGATTTGAGTTCCTAATTGATTCTATGCACTGTGATATTACTTAAATTCGAATGAATTTTTACGGCCAATGATGATTGAGTTTTATAGGATTCTAATTCCTATATTTTTGTTCAAATATACTATTCGAATTCGTTCGATAATTTTAGCTTGGCCGTATGCCTTTGGCTGAATGCTTGAGATTGACCTGACTTATTCAATTCATAATTTTTGTTGCTTGATTATCATGGCTCAATTCATGGCTACCACGGCTCTGACTTTGCTATGACGATGTTGATTTTTCTTTGTTCCCTTTGACTTCGGCCACTTTATATTGTTAAAATTTGAACTTGTCTGATTTCCTTGATTGACTTGCGACATGACAATGACTCTGTTCAAATTTGATAAAACTGCTACGTGAATTTCTTTTGTTCCAATTATTCCCCTGCAAAAAAGTTTCCTTTTTGACTTCGACCATGTAACTACTTCGACTTGGTTTTTGTTGAGTAACTTCTACATATAGCTTGTTTGGTTCATTGTAATTCACTGTCTTCTGCATGCATTCACTATATTCGAATGTGAACTGTATTGATGTTACTTTTGGTGTCACTGCTTTGTTTTATCACTTCAGTTTTGTACAATTTGATTTTTACCTAAGAAGGTTGCATTGTATAGCGAGTTTGATGTGCATGCTTTGTATTTGTAGTCCTTTGTTCAGGTTGCATTTGAGGTATGCATTCACTGTTTTACTGCATCATGTATGGTCGCTTGCGTGGCATTTTGCCTGTGCATATTTGTTATGTTGAATTGAGTTGCATCTTCACTTTGTTGCATTATATATTCAGTGTACCATGACTTGTGTATATGCGGTACATATATGCTGTTGAACTTCATGTTGGGGCCTGGTAAACTGTTTCATTGTATCACTGTTATCTTGTTACACTGGGTAGTTGCTGTGCACTGTGCATATAACTACATTGCTTCGAGTCAGGTTACATACAGTCTTTATTGGTTTTTGAGCCTGGGCATGTGTGCTTCAATATGCATTATTTGGTTCATTGAGCCAGCTTATGCATCCTATTGTATACATGTTCTTCATGTTGTCTTTGTATCCTATACTTGACAATTTTATGATGTCTGTAGTGCACCTGAGTTGAATCCAGCTTCGGGTTTGACCTTCTGCTGATATCTTGACTTTATTTTTATTGAACTTGAGTTTAACCCAGATTTTAATTTGGGTTTGGCCTTGTGCTCACTTGTCCCTGTAATTTGATTAAGTGTATATCGATGTGCATGGCCTTGTGGCATGTACAGTGATACACTGTGCATGTCACAAGCTTTTCGTGTATGATGAATTCAAAAATTAAATGATGACGAACAACCCAAATACCTGAAGCAAATAATATTTTCAAAATACATTTTATTTCACAATGCAAAACTATTTTCTTCTCAACTTTACTACGTTGGTATTTATTTTTGCAGATTGTTCAGATGTTGGATTCAATCTGGAGTAATGTTGAAGATAAATACGAGTGAATAAGCAATATGTAGTAAGTTGCATTTGTAAATGATAATTGTAATGTAATCAAAATTGTACATATATAGTGAGAGCTCAAATTTGTACTATTCAAAAATTGCAATAAATATTTGTTTGAATAAATATTTGTTTGAATTTAAATTTCGTGTTATTCATTTTATTCAGCAAATATTTATTTAATTATGTGAAAATAAAATAGTACATTAAAAAATACATTTAAATGAATATGTATACATACATACATATATATGTGTGTGTGTGTGTTCATTATGATCAAAAATATATATCATATACTTGCATATTCAACAATCTCCCCTTTTGATGATAACAAACATATATTTAAGATTTTGAACTTAGCAAACGTATTTGATTATTCAATTCGCTCCCCTTATTTGTCATGAACCGAAATTCAATGTTCGAAAATTAACACTAAATACCTCACTTGTATTCGACTGCCAAGAACTCCAGTCGGATGGAGCTTATAACAACATTAGATGAATACAAAACAGCGGAAACAAAATGAATATCATGCATTACATCATAGATACAACATCAAAATATCCATTACTACATCAGAGTATCATAATACATATGTCACAACTCCGAATAGAACATCATAATAGAACAACAAGTGATCATGTGCCAAAAAGTCTTCAAAGAAATGAAGCCATAGCGAACTTCCAAAAACTAAGCACCTTGATATCCAAAGCATCCAAAATATCTCCAAGGTAAAAGCCTCCAAAATACTGCTAACACCAGAACATGGAAACCTGCTACTAGGCTGCCCGTGTGAAATTATGGGCACCCAGATTTTAGAAAAAATAACAATAAACTCCGGGTCAGTCATGGGACTGGTATGAGTAAACAAAAATAGTTGCTTCTAAATAATAGATTTTTAAAGAAAACCGTTTATGCTTTTGGAAAATGAAACTAACATAAGGCATCCCGACACATACATAATTCAATCGCACACGTGGGGGGAGATTTCCCCTTACGATAGTCAAATATGCTTAATACGAGAAAACTCTTGATATTATTACTAGTGCATAGTGTGAAAACATTTCGAAAATATAATATTAATCTTAGCCAGCATAGGTACCATTATACTATGCCTACTATAGCTGCCATGTTAAATGGCAGGTTCTACAACTAAAACCGTACTGGGTTCGTATTGTTTTGTTTGGATTTCCAACAAATAGGCAGGCTAAGGAACTTTCTACTGCCACATGGGTATGCCTTTGGAGGGACGTCCCGAGAATCTACCTGGCTCTCTGCCAACACAAGGCTGGGTTACCTCTGTAACTAGGTAACTACTACTCGAGTATGCCATCCCCCGGTTGTTTGCGACCTTTATCCGAGGGCCCTCTACCACAAAGCAACAACCATACAGTAAATGAGATTGCAACAACCACATAGGTAAAGTATCTGGGCTCCATACCATGATACCATCTTTTTCTAGAAGGAAATGCGATACCCTAAAGGGTACGACCCTCATAACCTTGCCGTTTCTTTCCTGTTTCGACCATTTTTGGGGTGTGAGGTCCGATGAGGTCTCGTTCACAAAGCTACGCTTTACCCGAAAGCCATGCTTTGATCATAAATGATCAACAAATGATCATCACCACACAACAACAGTTAGCATGCCACACTACCAAATTGGGAGTATATCACTGATAACCTTTAACTACATAACCTCTGAGCTCGTACTTCTCAGAGAAGGGTGTTAAGCTAAGAGAATAAATTCTACGCCACTAACAGATATGTTTTTGAAAGAAATTTGCTTTATATCTCAAAGTGTAGTGTCAGACATACAACCATACAAGTCTGTTTCGGGTTCGAATAGAACCGAAGGCACCTCGTCCAGTAATGGAAGAAGCCCTTGCAAATCCGGTATCCACAATCCTGATCGGACTTCCCATCACATGTGGAAATCTCTATACCGGAGCAACTCAGTGCACAGACATTCGATAGGTTATCCTATCATTTTCGAAGACACCCGTTCTTCACCACCGTCTTCAAATGCTATTCATTTCGACGTATCACTATTCAGAAAGGGTTATATGACAAAAAGGTCCCCTCCCGGCTAAACCGAACAGCACGCATTAATTTTAAAACACGTGGATGTATCGGTCACAAAGATTCACATTCAGGGTTCGATGTGGATTTCGGATAACCAACTGGAATCCGACTCCCTTTCGCATCGAAGTTTAAATTCCGTTTTACGGGCAAAAGGGTTTTCACATAAATACAGAATTAAATCACAAATCATAGTTCAACACAGAGCAATCTACATCACACAGTATCACAACAGAAATATCAATTCAATACACAACATTTGATAATGGTTAATCATGTTTTAATTAAGGTGAATGTAGTTTAAATGAATTAACCACATAACTATTTTTATTGATTATTTTAAATCAAAGATTAACTATTCTTAATGATAAATAAATTAATTAAATTTTAATCAAGTTAATTAATTATTTCTTAATCAATTAACTTAATTAACTACTAATTATAAATTGATTAACTTTAATTATCTGATTAACAATTCTTAATTACAAATAAATTATACACTTAATTATTAATTAACCAATTTTATTACAAATTATAAATCCCTAATTACTTAATTCATTACAATTATAAGTTAATTAACCATTCTTAATTACCCTTTTTAAACAATTAATTAATAATAATTATTTACCTTAATTGACATTATAAAAATCTTCCTTTAAACTTTGAAATCAGTTTATTATTAACTTGAAAACTTGAATGATAATTAAATTTAATACTTAACTTAGGTTAACTACTTAATTAAAATATTAATTAAGATTTTAGAAAACGTCATTATGTACTCACTAGTTAATTTAAACTTGAAACAAATTCTTAGCTTAAAATGGTCAACATTAATTATTCCATAAATACTAAATTTTGTTTAACATTATAAACTTGAAATTTATTGGACTTAACCCATTTTGAAAACAACCCGAGAATGCCCAGAATTTTACTCGAGTTAAACTCGAGTTTTCCCCTACGTTTCCCCGAGTTCTTCTTCTCCTCCTCTCGTATTTTCATCTTCTTCTTTTTATTATTTTCTATTTAGCTTAGGTTACATACTGCTAAATCCATTACATATGAAAGCGAGAAACCCAAGCCAACCCATCTCCTACTCGAGTACTCCTTCGAGTTCCTCCCCAGCCAAATACCATCTGATACAAAATCGACGTCGTGCATGTACACGGCGTCGCGCCGTCGCTTCGGCGAACTTCGCGACCTTCGGCAAGTCGCAAAAATCCCCTATACTCGAAATCAAAGTTTGATTCGAAGCCAAAAACTCAAGAACGAAATTTAGCCTTTCGTTCGACATTGTAACTCGAACTCACCAAAACGAAAATGCCTCGTCCCCCTCACGCCGTTCATCAGAAAATCCACAACTCCGGCTTCATGTTGCCGATACCCCACTCTACTCTCCCCCTCAATTTCGTGCAGCTCGATCGCTTCAAGGAGACGCAATCACCTTGCCACTGAACATGTCCAAAACTCGAGCTTAAACCCTAAATTGAACTCAACCCATCAATCTTTGCAAAAGAAAATTTATTCAACAATTTTCCTGAAATCGTTGATCAACAAGCTAGCTTCAAACAAAATCTTATCACCAAATGTTTGTTCGATCATCAGAAAATGATCAAAATGCATATTTTGTTCAAATATGAACTGCACTTGGAATACTTAATTAAAAATCATCATATTAATTTTAAAAATCCTATCTTTGTATGTTTATTCAAATTATATAATCAAATCGATAATTTAAAATACTCGAATTCATCATATGATTTTTTTTTTACTATAAAATTGAGGTTAGAGAGTCAAACTCTTCATAATAGAGCTTAAAACAAAATTTAACTCATAAATGATGTTTAAACTAACCTATTTGTTGAAGATTAAAATCTATCAGAGATTAAGGAAGTGAAGTTAAAAAAAATTATCTTGATTGAACCCTGGGCTTAAAAAAAAGCAACAGAGATGACATATTCATACACAGCACAGATATATAAGTGAGGCATACATAGATATATTCATCTATATATAATCATACAACACAATATCATCTATAATTCACATATTCCAGCATTCATTACTTTGAACTTTAAGATTAAATGTTTACTCAGCTGACAAAGGTTTGAATAGAGACTATATCTGTTTTGAAACTGCAGTTTTGATCTTCCTTAATCACTTTTCTGTTTTGCTTTTGTTTTGTTTTTTTAGCAGATTATATTTGAGTTTGAGGTTATAGTGATGTTTATATTTTTCTTTGATTTGCTAAGTTAATGAACGAAATGGAATAGAGTAGATGTGTGTGTGTGTGTGTGTGTAAAGAAGATAGTTTTGTACCGGGGGGGGGGGGGGGGTAGGTGTTATCTAGTATGAGTTTATTTCTTTTAGTCAGATCTTTTTTCATTGACCATAGATTTTTCCTTTTGGTGGCTGAAGTGATTTTGATTTGTGCTTGAGAATAGATAGCTTTAAATGCTTATGTTTCCTTTTAAGTTTACATATAATCCTATTTGAATTTTGTATGTACATTTTTTTTAATCTTCTTGCTTATAACTTTTTTTAAACATAGATATTTTTTTTAGCCTTGCATACATTTTTTTGTTTTTGTTATTTCCTTGTTTACATAATTCACATGCAAATCTATATGTATTTCATATGTTATTTTTTATTAGAATTATCCATATGAGTTACCCTATATATGTATGTTTAACGCAAATTCTTGTTTTTATAATTTTTATTATCATTTATTTAAAGCTTAAACTACCAAATACTTTATTTATATCAATATATCTTTGTAATATTTAATATTAATGATATTTGATTTGTTTTGAAACCTTTTAAATTAATTTCAAAAGTTAAAATAAATTACCAAATTTAAATTAACAATTTTGGGATGTTACAAATACCCCTTTAAGAAAATTTCATCCTCAAAATTTGAAAGAGAAAGAAAAGTAAACAAAGAATATACGAATTTAGAAAGAATAGAGAAATGGCTTACCAGTTTAAGCCGAGATATCCACTCTGCAATTGGGGTATGATTTCTGCATATTATCTTCGGTTTCCTAAGTGCAATCCTTTGGACTGCCACTCCACTGAATTTTAACTAGTTTCACAACTTTTTTTCTCAACCGCTTTTCATCACGATCTACAAACTTTATCGGTTCTCTTTTAGTCGCTAAATTGGGAGTGATTTCAAGATCCTGCTGAGAAGCTTCTTCAATAATCCTATCTGGATCGTGCATATACTTTCAAAGATTAGAAATGCGGAACATATCATGCACGCCAGATAACCAGCTAGGCAACTGCACTCGATAGGCTAAGGAACCGATCCTTTCTAGAATAGGAAAAGGACCAATATATCATGGTGCCAGCTTACCGGTCTTCCCGAACCTCAATACACTTCGCATAGGAGATACTTTAAGAAAGACAGAGTCTCCAATATGGAATTCCAAATCCCTTCTTCCGCGATCATAATAACTCTTTTGACGACTCTGAGTTGTCTTCAATTTCTTCTGTATAAAATCAACCTTCTCTGTGGCTTCTTTAATCGTATCCGGTCCAAGGACAAGTCTATCACCTGTCTCAATCCAGCATGCGGGTGATCGACACGGATGACCATATAAAGCCTCAAAAGGAGCCATCTCTATACTGGCCTGATAGCTATTGTTATATGAGAATTCGGCCAGATGTAAATGGTCCTTCCAAGAACCACCAAAATCAAGTATACAAGCACGTAATATATCTAAAATTCAGTTAATCCTCTCAGTCTGCCCATTAGATTATGGGTGATAAGCAGTGCTGAAATTCAGTTTTGTTCCCAATGCGTCTTGAAATGCCTCCCAAAATCTACTAGTGAAGATCGGATCACGATCACTCACTATGCTGCTAGGAATACTGTGGAGATGGACAATTTCTTTCACATATAACTCGGCTAAAATTGCAGCCGTGCGGGTAGATTTCACTGGCAAAAAGTGGGATGTCTTAGTCAAACGGTCCATAATGACCCAGATTGCTTCATTATCCTTTCGAGTACGAGGCAACCCGTCGATGAGATCCGTCGATACTTGGTCCCATTTCCACTTGGGTACCTCTAAAGGCTGAAGTAAACCCGCCATTTTCTTTTGATCGCTTTCGATTTGCTGGCAAGTAGTACAGCGACTCACATATATATATATATATATATATATGTGTATATATATATATATGTATATATATATGTTCCTTTTCATTGTCTTCCACCAGAAAGTTCTTTTGATATCACGATACATTTTATTGACTCCTGGATGGATGCTGAATTTAGATTTGTGACATTCATCTAAAACTTCTCATTTCAGATCAGGGATGTCCGGGATACAAATCCTGCCTTTCATCCTTATGACTCCATTATCATCAATTGCAAAACTAGAATATTCACCTCGACGAATTCTTCCATATATTTCCTGAAGAAACTTGTCCTCTTTTTGCTTGTTGGCAATCTTTTCAAGAAGATTAGGAGCGATAATGAGATGAGAAAGAATAGCATGCTTTCTACTCAAGGCGTCGCCAACTACATTGGCTTTTCCGGGCGTATACAGAATGTCTAGGTCATAAGATGCCAGAAATTCCAACCAACGTTGTTGTCGCAAATTTAAATCTTTCTGGATGAAGAGATATTTCAAAGATTTATAGTCAGTGAATAATTCGAATTTTTCACCTAAAGAAAGAGAGTTCATTAAGTATGTTGTTAAGTTAAGTTAAATTCGTAAATTATTAAGAAAGCTGAAAAGATTTTTACCCAGAAGATAATGTCGCTATATTTTCAAAGCGAAGATAACAGCTAAGAGCTCCAAATCCTGGGTTGGGTAGTTTCTTTCATGAGGACGTAATTATCTACTCACGTAGGCAATTACCTTTCCATTTTGCATTAATACCGCACCCAAACCATCACCACAAGCATTGGTATAAACAGATAAACCCTGCTTCCCGTTGATAATAGCGAGAACATGAGCGGTGGTTGATCTCTTCTTCAACTCCTGAAGAGCTTCGTCACATTTTGGAGTCCAATTACATTTTGCATTCTTCATCGTTAGCTTAGTCAACGGACTAGCTATCTTAGAAAAGTCCTGAACAACATTCCGATAATAACCTGCTAAACCCAAAAAGCTTCGAACTTCTTTTAGGGTAGTGGGTTTCCTCCAATCAAGAATAGCGGAAATTTTGCTAGGATCAATAGAAATTCCTTCTTCATTAACAATATGGCCGAGAAATTTAACTTTTTTGACCCAAAATTGGCATTTGGAAAATTTTGCGAATAGAACATTCCTCCTTAATATCTCCAAAATGATTCTAAGATGCTCGGCATGCTCCTCTTCGGTCTTGGAATTGACCAAAATATCATCAATAAACACGAGTACAAATTTATTCAATACTTCCCGGAATACATGAGTCGTGAGATCTACGAAGTATGCTGGAGCATTAGTTAGCCCGAAAGGCATGGCTAACCATTCGTAGAACATATTAGGACCCCTAAAAGCGGTCAAATGAACACAATCTTCTGCGATTCGTAGTTGATGGAACCCCTGGCTAGATCCATATTTGAAAAGAAACGAGGTCGTGCAATTGATCAAACAGATCATCAATTCTAAGTAGTGGAAATTTATTCTTGAGAGTCAGCTTATTGCGATCGTGGTAATCCACACACAATCTCAATGATCCGTCTGATTTAGCAACAAACACTACGGCTGAACCCCATTTAGAAACACTGGGACGAATTAACCCTTTATTTAGCAAATCATTGGTTTGCTGGACTAATTCAACCCTTTCCCTGGGAGCCATCGTGCGACTTGCGTGAACGACAGGACGAGCATTGGATACTAGGTCGATTCTAAATTCTATTTCTCGATGTGGAGGTAGAGATTTCACTTCTTTGAACACGTCTGGAAAATCTCTAACAATAGGTATGGACTCCAGACTGGGTTCGGGATAACCCAAATTGTACATCAACCCTTCTCTTTTAGGACTAGGGTCCTCACAAGAAATCTCGATGAAATCTCCAAATTTGGTTTTGATTGAAATCAATCGATTATTACAATCCGATTTCGCTTCGTATTTTGCTAGCCAATCCATTCCGAGTAAGACTTCAAACTCGTTAAAATCAAGGACAAAGAGACTGATAAGGAATTGGCAACAAGAATATGAAATAGGAACGTTTCTATATCAAAGACAAAGGTTCGCGGGACTTCAAACTGGATTCTTTACGCATATAGGCTCATCAACAAAATCAGGTTCAAGATTTAATTCATTAATAGCTTGCTGAGATATAAAACTATGTGTAGCGCCCGTGTCAAACAGAACTCTAACAATACTATCATAAATAGTGAGATTACCTTCGGGAGATGCAGGCTTATCTTTCACTGTGTACACCTTGTGTAACGACCCGCCTTTTTGGACAGTTTAAACCGACAATCAAATACACATGCCGATTCCAAACCATTCAAAAGGGCAGATGGTTATTGGGGTAAATAAGAAAAGAAAACGAAAGAGAAATAAAGGAAATGAAACAACACAGAATCTCGCAGCGGAACGATAAAATATAATAGTCAAACAAACAGTTCATGAAGCTGTTTACTATACTTTGACAATTATTTATACAACATTTATCAGAGTTATACATATACAACTGAACAATTAAAATAATGCAGCAGATAGCATGATGCAAGGGTAATAATAGCAATAGTATACCAAATCTTCGTCTTCATCCTCCAGAATAGATCTTCAGAAATCTGAAAATCTCAGGACTGACCCGAGCGTAATGAAAAGACAAAACACTCGAGTCAGGACTAAAATATCCTTGTGAAAGTTAAATCAATCGTAAATAAATATGAGTGTAACGGCGTCAGAGATGTTTACGGGGTTGACATCTCATATCCAGTATCAACGTGCGTGCAATAACTCAAGAGATGTTACGGGATTTTCCATCTCTTAAGGATCCGTTAAACTATCTACTATGTAGTAATGTACGCTAAGTAGATAATGCCTATCAGTAATATAAAGTATTAAAATAGCGTTAAGGCGTTACCATAATCCCCCTTAACACATTTTTATAATGCCATAGTCTATACAGCACCGTAAGCCCCACCGTAAACTGGTGGTTATCAGAGGGTACCCCATAGGTATAACACAAAACAAAACGTAGTGGTCGCGAATAGGATAATCAGTATGACAAGGTACATGAGGCGATACCAACTAGGATACTAGTAGTTGCGTGATCCGGACTGATGTTGAGCATAGCCAGCAGCTACCCCAACACCGCGAAACAACACTCCCAAATCAAGGGGTGCACCCAAATCGAATCACAAATGTAATAGAAATGATATCGAAGAAGCGTGTCCGCTAGAGGTAGCGAAACTCAATGGCCCGGCGCGGCTCCTGTTTTAGTCATGTCAGGGGTCATCCAATATCGTTCTCTTTCTTCAGTCAACGCGTTCACCAAATCATCCACTTCATTCTGGATCAACACTCCGCGTATAATAGTTATTAAAGTGGTGTTCGGTATCGACAGAGAGTATGTCCATATCCGATCCCGGTCTCTTTAATAACTACGTATTATTACACCGTTGGCCCTTTTACATTTCAAATCGATTCATAGTTGATATCAAAATATCATATTCGCTTCAAAAATCAAATCCATTTCAAATATCATCGTATCTATTTAAAATGTAAGATTCCGTTTCAAAATCTTTTTCCGCATCAATATCTCATTTCGATTTAAAAATCATTTCGAAATTTAATTTAGATTGCAACTTCATTTAACTCAATTCGTATTTAAATTCAAGGTTTAAATATAAACATTTCACCTTATTAACAGCTTGAAATTTTTAGAAAATAGTTTAAGTAGTTTAAAAGTAGTTTAAATAATTAAAATAGTTAAAAATACTTAAAATCTTTAAAATGGAATTAAAATAGATAAATTAGTTTAAAATAATTTAAATTGGGTTAAGTAGATTAAAAATAGATTAAAATGGTTTAAGTATTCAAAATGGTTTATATAACAGAGTAATTTGGAAAACAAATTAAAACAGCTTCAAAACCAATCCATTTCAATTATAACTTCCCAATTCAAATAAATTTCAATTTCCAATTTACCGATTCAATTTCAATTTCAATTCAAATCAATGTCAACTTTGTGTGATGACCCAGAATTTTCAAGCATTTAAAATCGGAATATGAAATTAATTTTAAATATTCAATAGAGCAATTTTAACTTGAATTACGAATATCACGATTTATTGATAATTAAATTATTGAATTGAATAATTTGAAGTTGGATAAAATATTGAATCTGGAATTCTAAGCCTATTAAAAATAGTTTAAGAAGTTTATAGGATTTATACTGATAATACTGAAGGTAATAGAAATTGTAAAATTGGGATTAGCAGTGGTTTGTTCAGTTTTGAAATTTTAATCGTTTAAATTCAATTTAAAAATAGCCTTTCGAGAAACAAGTTTCGGAATTCAACAAAACTAGTTCCACTGGATCCGTAATATTGAATTATTATCGGATTTAAAATTTCGTACTGAACGGAGTGGTTGTGTGAGCGTACGGCATACAAACGCACTGAGATTTTATATCGAAATTTCTTTTATTCCAGGCTTCCTAATCTAATCAAATAAAACTTATAACTTTGTTCTTTCCCAAGCAAACCAACGTGTGTACGACAATTTTATTTTATTTTATTTTATTTTACACGCTACTTTATCTTCCTACTGAAGCTTCCACACGCATTTAGGAGTAAACATAATGGCTGAACATTTCAGCTTATTTGCTTCACCCATCGAAATCCAATTTTTCCCCCTTCTCGTTTAAACTATAATGGCCGAATCAAAATTAAATCTTCAAATGAAAAAAAATAAAGAAGAGAGAGAGAGGGGGCTGTCCACTTCATATTTTAGTTGCTTCTCCAGCAAATTGTTTTGGCTGAAGCCCTTCATTCATGAGGGTAGTCGAAAAAGGAGGAGGGGCGAGTTTCACTACATCGATTCGATTTGAAATCGCCTCTGAATCGAGCCACGTTCTTTCGAACTCGCGAATTCGTTCGAATCGAATTATGAAGAGAAGTCGCCGCATGATCTTCGACGACAGCTAGATCGGCTCAAATCGCCTGGGAGGCATGCCACGTTCTTCGTTCAGGCTTGAGTGGAATCTGGGTCACGAAGTGGTACCACGGTGATGAGGGTGAGCCTGGCGACTCGGCGGCGTCGTAAGATTGAGTTGCGCTGAGGGTTTATTGATCGTGTTTCCTATTCAAGCTAGGATTGGGAAGCGAGGTATTCGAATTTTATTTTTTTCGATTAATTCTGATTTAATGCTCATATGGATGGAAGATTAATATATATGGTTTAAACGGAAAATAAAATTTAAAGTGGCATTCTACTCATATAAATGTAACAGTAGGATATTTATGTAGTTGTTTTTATTTCTTCATGTTTTAATTTAAATTTAATAACTTATGTATATGAATGTTACAGAAAACAAAAGAAGAAGAAATAATAAGATATTTTATAATGAGAAATATATAACAATGTTGTTTTTAATTTGATATATAGGTTGAAGGGGAATTTTATGTATTTAAAGTTTAATGTGTGTGTAGATTTTGAAGTTTAAAGTTTAAAGTTCAAAATGAGATTTTGAAGAAAAATAGGGATTTTTAATGTTGTGGGATTTATATAAAAATTCGATTTTTAAATCTGTATAGATTATTTTAAGAATATATGTGGTTTCGGAAAAATAAATATACATGCTTTAAACTTACCATTTAATTTTAAAATAATGTAAGGTGATTTAAATCATTAGCTAAATTTAATTATTAGCTAAAAATAAAATTTAGGTTTAGATTAAATTAGTAAATGGAAATTGATTGTTCGATTAGTTTGAATATTAATAAAATCACATAATATTTATTCAAGGTTTGAAATCGTGAAGAGAACAAGCTGGGTTGGATCAGATTTGTATATTAAAATCAAAGGTGAGTTAATCTCACTCGGTTAAAATTAGATTTAAATGATTAAATTTAAATAATTGTTGAATGATTGGATTGACTGATATGCTATAGTGTGATATATATTTGGAATTGGTATTGTATATTGTGCTAATATCTGTGGATGCAGGGAAAACAGGTTGGAGGGATCCAACTGGATCCCTCAACATCTATTTAAATTGTTTAATACCCTCTGTTGTGATTATTTTATATTCTGTGATGAATATTATTGATATTATTGATAATTGGTATATTGAATGTTATGGTTCGATAGGATATAATTGGGAATAATGAATTACCAAAAATATATAAATTGAATTTTGGAAAAGAAAATTAAAGAAGTGAAATTGCAAGTAAAATAATTTAGGAAATTTAAATAGATTTAAGAATGAATTGGAGAAGAAATAAAGCGAATTTAAATTTCTAATAAATAAATCGTGAGTATAAAAGGAAAATTTGAATCAACAGGAAGTTAATGAATTGTAAAAATTCAGTGTTATTATTTAAAAAGAACAAAACATTTATTTAAAGGTTAAGATTTAAATTATTAAAAGAATAAAGAAGAAATTGGGAAAAATATGGAATTTGTATATTTCCGTTAAAAGTTTTAGAATCAAACGGAAAATAACAATCATAATAATTAAGTCCATACTTTATGAATTTTGAAATGAATTAAGAAATTAAAGAAAATTATTTCAAATGAGATAAATTTGAAATCAATTTGGGAAATTGATTTAAGTGATTGAAGTTGGAACTTCTCCCTGGATAACCAAGTACTTTTCAAAGCAAATTTTTAAATATAAGTTAAAAGTTTTAAGTTGATTTTAAAAGCAAGTTTGGAAATTTTATTATTTCTAAATATTTAAATTATGAAGTAAGTCTTTCCTTTTAATCTATTATAGTAGTAATTATTTAAAGAGTGACTTAGTAGTTTGTTTAAGACTTAAAAATTTAGTTATATTTTATAAAGTAACATTATTTTCAAATATTCATATAGTATGTATTTTTTTTTCAAATCATTGAAGTAGTTTTAAAATAAAAATGTTTTAAAGTATATTTCAAAGAAAAGTGTTTTAAATTTATTTTTAAATCTAGTTTTGTGCTTGGTGATTTCGGAGGAGATAGAAAAATTGAGAAAGTTTATTCAGAAAGGAAAAATGGGTTTGAAACTGTTTTCAAAGGATTGAAAATAGAAATAATATCTTGTGAAGATATTTTTGGGGATTAATAAATAATTTGGAAAATTATTTATTGTTTGATGGATGTTTGTGAATAGAAATTGATAGTTAAATCACCGACTATCAATATTGGACAAATGCGTTGATCGTTTCGAAGAGACCGGGATCGAGATTTATTTCTCGAAAACCACTTCGATCCGGTTTGTACGTTTCGTGTAAACGATTTTGGATTCGAAGATGGAGCATTGGAGTGCAAGGGCTAGTCGCTACTAATCCTGAGGATATTTCCAAAATGGTTGTAGTAGGAATAGTGCCTTCGGTTCCGTTCGAACCCGGGACGGACTTGTATGGATGAATGCTTGCGAAAACATCGTCAGGTGGACGATGAGCATTCTAAGGAATATGTTCTATAAAGGTAACGCTTAGCCTCAAGCCTCATCAAATGGGAATGACTGAAAATCAGGTGATATGCAGCAAGGTTAGGTGGGTCATGCCCAAGCAGGACAAGATAATTCCCCTGTCTAAATGTCCCTTATATATTTCGGCTTGGTGGGTGGTTGGTCGCGCCAACCACGGGGTTTATCTTGTTCGGGACTGTTCAGTAAGGAATGGTTCCGGCCTTGTGTTGCAGGGGATGAAGGGAGTAATCCTCGGTACGGTGATCTAGGCCCCGTACTGTGACAGGTGGTACCCCAGTTCCTAGTCATTAGTTGGAAATCCATTCTCCCTACGAGCCTTGTACGAGTTTTGTTTGTATTACCCACTTTTGTGGCTAGTAGCTGGAATTTAATAGATGTAACAATTTCGGCTATTTTATAAGTATTTGTATATAGACCCTATTATAATATCAGAGGATTTCTATAAAAATTGTTTTAGCTATCGTAAGGTAAAAACCCGACATGTTTATTTGTGGCGTGGTCTTACGAGATGCTTTTGTTTTCAAAGGATTTTTGAACTTTAATAATCAATTGGGTGTGATTTTCTCATGCTGGTATTCCAGACTGACTCGGGTGTTATTTAACTGTAGTGTCGGGTCAGACCGAGTATTATAGAATACAGGATATGATGCTGTGGAGCTTAGGAGACGAGCTAGATTGACGATACGTACATTCGTACTTGTTTATATATATATTCTGCTGTTGAGTTGTTGTGTATCCATTGTATGTTATTGATGTGAGCTTTGACTGATGTACTCTGATGATGTAAAATATGTATGCAAATGTATTTGATTTTGAGTAAAGATCATATATTATCTATTATATTTTATTCCGCTGCGATGGTTAGATTCTGTTGTTGATTTCTATTTTCTTCTCCTACCTCTTCTTCTTTAACCCAAACGGTTCGTATTTCTGTACAACTTGAGTCGATTTAGGTAGAATAGAGTTGACTCAAGGGGTACGGATTTGCGGGTCGTCACACTTGGTATCAGAGCTTAGGTTGGTGATAACCTTGGCTCTGGTGGGAATTACTCATAAATTAGAGTCCGTAGTACTCTATAATGAGTTTGAGCGTATTAATAGATATGAGCGCGTATTTGTTAGTGAATATAAATTGTTTTAATATTGTGTTGGTTGATTTATTGAGTGGCATATGAACCTTCGTCGACACAGTCTGCGCAACTGTATCGAAGGGGTTTCTAAACACTTGAATAGAACAATCGACACGGTATTGTTTTAAATGTGGGTGAATGAAATAATTTTGCCGAAAAATATATTTTGATATAAGAAAAAGTTTTCTTGAACTATTTATCGAATATATGGTTATTTAGATGTTAGAAAGAATAGTATTGAATTATTATCATTGTTGAGTGAAAATTTGACTTAAAATTGAAAATACAACCAAAAAGTGTTAAGTAAATAAATTCATTATAAAATGAAATTTATAAATAGGAATTGTAAATGTGCATTATAAATTAAAATATAACTAAATAAGAATTTGTATAAGCATAAGCTGTGCAAATAAAATTATAGTAAAATTGATTTAAAGCAGGATTTGGAAATTTAAATCCCGGAAATTTGGAAGTGTTTGTCAAAGTATTTGAAGATGAATAATAACACCATTGTTTTGGAGATACTTCCGAAAGGAAAATTGTTTTAAAATGGATTTTGGAAGTGAAATAGCATTGAAATCACTTGGATTATTGGAAAATAATTCTGATGACGACGGTCGCATCATCAGTATTCATTTTCGAATTTCGAAGTGATGGATTGCTGCCAAATTGTTTTGTTCAGGAAAAGCTGGTTGTTTTGAAATTTTCAAAAGGAAATTTGTTGAAAATAAAAGCCAGGATTGGTTTAATTTTTGAGAAGTGTGATTGCGATGTTGGAGATTTCAAAATGTTTTGAAACCAAAAGCCGATATTTTAAAAATCCTGATAAGATGGGTTATAAGCTTATAAGTTAGGATGATTTTAAATCAGGAATGGAATATAAACTTTGAAGGTTGGAATTTAAATTTAAAGAGAAAAATTGAAAATGAAAATTAAGTTGGAGTTGGAAATAAAAATTTGACTGGATTGAAATTAATTGAATAAGCTGAAAGAATATCCAGTTGTATTCGAATTGAGTTGAAATCGAATTGAGTTAAATAAATCCGAGTTAAAGTAAAATTGAGTTGGGACGAGAATTCAATTGAAGTAAATAAATTCGAATAACTTATAAAAGAATTAAAATCCAAGGTAACAAAATATGCTTGGGATATAAATAAATAGAAGGCTTGAGTTAAAAAAATAAAAGATGAATATATTCAAGCTTATGATGAATGGAATTGTATAAAACAATAAGTTGTGACTTGTTAAATTTGAAGGTGAGATAGAAAACCCAAAATAAATATTTTTGATGAATTGAAAAATAAATAAAAATCCAAACTTGAATTATAAAATAATGTGAACTAAGAAAATTAAATGAAGTGATATTTGGAAATAAAATCAAGTATTGTGCTATAAAAAGGAGAGAACTAATTTGTTAATAAATTAGTTAATGAAATTGAATTGTGAGTTTATGATGAGGTTCGAAAATAAAACTCAAGTTATAATTAAATTTGACTTACATTGTCGATGAAGAAAATATAATTAAAAGTGGCCATGAAATTAATTAATTGATTTGTGAATGAAATTGCAATGTAAGTTAATAAAATTGAATGGTAATTTAAAAGTGAATGGTAATTTGAAAATGAATAGTGGATTCAAAACTTGAGATATAAATTTAAAATTTAACTTGAAGTGTTAACAAATTAAATATAATTGGGGATGTATCAAATAAAAAAATGTAAATGGATTAAATTAGAAATGGTTTGAATGTGCAAATAAAATCCAAATAAGTGAAGATAACCTGGAAATAGCCAAGTAATAAATGGAATGAGTTGAATCTGGAAAGTTAAATTTTATAATAACCAATCAAACGAAATTTGCAAATTTAAAATGGGATTGGATTAGAATAAAATCAAGTTAAATTGAAAGGAGAAAATTTACTTGTAAAATGAAAATGAGTTTAGGTGTAAAATTTGAATAAATTGAGGTTAATGGACTTAAGCTAAATGAATGAAGAAGAGTTGAATTGAATTCAACTTAAACGAAGTTTAATAATATTGGATTGGTTTTAAATCAAGTGAAAATAAATTTTTAATCGAAATAAAATTCGATGAGTTATAAATAATATTAATGGAATGAAATTCCAGAAGAAATAATTGTAAACCATTTAAAAATTATTAAGGAATTGAAATAACTTGAGACAATAAGGAAAATAGAATGTTTCAAGTTTATTAAAATGGTTTAAGTGAATGTGGATAAATTAATTTTATTGAATAAATAAATGGATGGAATAAATAAGTATCAAATGAAATGTGGTTTAAATAAGTTGAGAAATGGTTATTGAATGAAATAGCTTGGATTGTCTTCGAGCTAAATAAAATAGTTTGGAATAAACTAACATGGAATGAAATGTAAATAAATGGATGGTAAATGAAATTTAAATGGAATGTGTTGAGCTAAGTAAATGAGTGAGGATGGATTAAAATAAAAGGGGAAATTTAATTGGCAATTAAGATGAACCTAGGTTGTAAATGGTTTTGAATAAACTAATTTGATTAATAAAATGAAATGCAAGTGAATGGATTAAAATTTGAAATGCAATGAAAATGAGGATATATGGATTGTGAATATATTTAAAATGGAATAGAATTGAGTATAAATTGAGTTGAAATCCATTTAAAATTGATTATAAAACTCAAGTACTTATTTATTCACATAGATCTTGTCAAATTGCAAAGAATAAATTATCATTGGATGTAAATGGAAGTAATTAAAATTCTATGAGTTGATAGAAGTAAAATAAATTGATTTTGAAAGCAATTGAATTAAATATGAGTTCAATCTGCTTAAGAATAAATTAAAAGTAAGCAATTGAGTTCTAAACCATTCAAATTGATGGAGTTGTATACGAATGAATCGAAAACCATCCGAATTGAGTGAAATTGGTTATAAATAAATTGGAACAGTTGAATAGGCATGGAAACTATATAAATTGCTTACAGGAAAATGTTTGGTATGAGTTTCTTTTAGAATTCATATGTTTTAACTATTATAAATAAGTGAAATGTAGTTAAACTGCATATATTTGGCACTTACATGTTTAAATTGAGTAAGTACAGGTACCTGGAAGCCGTGTGGCTGGATTTGGTTGTGCTATTTGCTAAAAATAATAAGCTGCTTGCTTAAAATGCTAAATAAGGTACGCCTACGCAATTGAAATAGGAAATATGAACTGTTTTTGATTTTTCCGACCGGGTGGGTCGATGTATATATATTTATCTCTTTTGTCAAATTGCAAAAGCTCCTCCGTACAAAAGGGACTCTGCTAAAAAATTTCAGAAATTTTGGGAGTTAGAATTTTTTTTGAAATTTTTGGAAAATTTTGTTAACGACAAACAAATTCAAATTGGAAACTAAAATAAGTTAGTAAATGAAACTAATTTAAAGTGATGACATGAATTAGTAATAAATGACAAATAAAATTTATATATGCAGAGTTAGAGATAAATTGAATTCATATGCAAATGAAAGTATCAATTTGAATAGGATAGATATAAACTAAAATGGTAAGGTGAAAATAAATAAAGGAACATATAAAATGCTTATACTAAACTTAAGAAAGGTAAGGGTCAATTCTTAATTGGAAATTGATACTACAAATATATTATAAGATAATATTAGAATGAATAGATATTGACGTTTTGTGAGGAAGTCGATAAGATGTTTTGGGAATATTGTGATTGGATATTAGTGCTAAGCAGGATATGCAGGTAATATGAAGGGAAAAGAGAATTGGATTGATTTCAAAAGATAAAAATTTGAAATGCTCGACAAAAAGGTATGTGTTTAAATTTCTGTATGAAATTGGATTGGGTTTTTGATCGAGCTACTTGGCCTTTTTGTTTTCTTTTTGGATTTGGGAGGCCGTAGAGCCATTTTGTAGTAGTACCGAGCTAGCCGCGCAAAAGAGACGCAGGCGAAATTTTTCGAAAATTTAGGGAGTTAGAAAAATTTTGAGAAAATTTTGATAATTCAAAATTTAGTTTTGAATTATAATTTGAATAGATGAACAAGCAAGTTATTTGAAAACTATAGAAGGTTTTGGAAAAGTTTGAGAATTTAATAAGAATGATAATGGGTCTTTTATAAAAAGATAGTTAGTAAGGTGTTGAATTTTTTGGTTTTAGAGGTAAGTAAACGGGTAATGGACCATTCTTCCTAACTTGTAATTTCGGGGACGAAATTCTTTTAAGGGGGAAGGAATGTGACGACCCGGAATTTTCGAGCATTTAAAATCGGAATATGAAATTAATTTTAAATATTCAATAGAGCAATTTTAACTTGAATTACGAATATCACGATTTATTGATAATTAAATTATTGAATTGAATAATTTGAAGTTGGATAAAATATTGAATCTGGAATTCTAAGCCTATTAAAAATAGTTTAAGAAGTTTGAAGGATTTATACTGAAAATAATGAAGGTAATAGAAATTGTAAAATTGGGATTAGCAGTGGTTTGTACAGTTTTGAAATTTTAATCGTTTAAATTCAATTTAAAAATAGCCTTTCGAGAAACAAGTTTCGGAATTCGACGAAACCAGTTCCATTGGATCCGTAATATTGAATTATTATCGGATTTCAAATTTCGTATTGAACGGAGTGGTTGTGTGAGCGTACGGCATACAAACGCACTGAGATTTTATATCGAAATTTCTTTTATTCCAGGCTTCCTAATCGAATCAAATAAAACTTATAACTTCGTTCTTTCCCAAGAAAACCAACGTGTGTACGACATTTTTTTTAATTATTTTATTTTACACGCTACTTTATCTTCCTGCTGAAGCTTCCACACGCATTTAGGAGTAAACATAATCGCTGAACATTTCAGCTTATTTGCTTCACCCATCGAAATCCAATTTTTCCCCCTTCTCGTTTAAACTATAATGGCCGAATCAAAATTAAATCTTCAAAAGAAAAAAAATAAAGAAGAGAGAGAGGGGCTGTCCACTTCATATTTTAGTTGCTTCTCTAGCAAATTGTTTTGGCCGAAGCCCTTCATTCATGAGGGTAGTCGAAAAAGGGGGAGGGGCGAGTTTCACTACATCGATTCGATTTGAAATCGCCTCTGAATCGAGCCACGTTCTTTCGAACTCGCAAATTCGTTCGAATCGAATTATGAAGAGAAGTCGCCGCATGATCTTCGACGACAGCTAGATCGGCTCAAATCGCCTGGGAGGCATGCCACGTTCTTCGTTCAGGCTTGAGTGGAATCTGGGTCACGAAGTGGTACCACGGTAATGAGGGTGAGCCTGGCGACTCGGCGGCGTCGTAAGATCGAGCTGCGCTGAGGGTTTATTGATCGTGTTTCCTATTCAAGCTAGGATTGGGAAGCGAGGTATTCGAATTTTATTTCTTTCGATTAATTCCGATTTAATGCTCATATAGATGGAAGATTAATATATATGGTTTAAATGGAAAATAAAATTTAAAGTGGCATTCTACTCATATAAATGTAACAGTAGGATATTTATGTAGTTGTTTTTATTTCTTCATGTTTTAATTTAAATTTAATAACTTATGTATATGAATGTTACAGAAAACAAAAGAAGAAGAAATAATAAGATATTTTATAATGTGAAATATATAACAATGCTGTTTTTAATTTGATATATAGGTTGAGGGGGAATTTTATGTATTTAAAGTTTAATGTGTGTGTGTATAAATGAGATTTTGAAGAAAAATAGGGATTTTTAATGTTGTGGGATTTATATAAAAATTCGATTTTTAAATCTATATAGATTATTTTAAGAATATATGTGGTTTCAGAAAAATAAATATACATGCTTTAAACTTACCATTTAATTTTAAAATAATGTAAGGTGATTTAAATCATTAGCTAAATTTAATTATTAGCTAAAAACAAAATTTAGGTTTAGATTAAATTAGTAAATGGCAATTGATTGTTCGATTAGTTTGAATATTAATAAAATCACATAATATTTATTCAAGGTTTGAAATCGTGAAGAGAACAAGCTGGGTTGGATCAGATTTGTATATTAAAATCAAAGGTGAGTTAATCTCACTCAGTTAAAATTAGATTTAAATGATTAAATTTAAATAATTGTTGAATGATTGGATTGACTGATATGCTATAGTGTGATATATATTTGGAATTGGTATTGTATATTGTGCTAATATCTGTGGATGCAGGGAAAACAGGTTGGAGGGATCCGACTGGATCCCTCAACATCTATTTAAATTGTTTAATACCCTCTATTGTGATTATTTTATATTCTGTGATGAATATTATTGATATTATTGATAATTGGTATATTGAATGTAATGGTTCGATTGGATATAATTGGGAATAATGAATTACCAAAAATATATAAATTGAATTTTGGAAAAGAAAATTAAAGAAGTGAAATTGTAAGTAAAATAATTTAGGAAATTTAAATAGATTTAAGAATGAATTGGAGAAGAAATAAAGCGACTTTAAATTTCTAATAAATAAATCGTGAGTATAAAAGGAAAATTTGAATGAACAGGAAGTTAATGAATTGTAAAAATTCAGTGTTATTATTTAAAAAGAACAAAACATTTATTTAAAGGTTAAGATTTAAATTATTAAAAGAATAAAGAAGAAATTGGGAAAAATATGGAATTTGTATATTTCCGTTAAAAGTTTTAGAATCAAACGGAAAATAACAATCATAATAATTAAGTCCATACTTTATGAATTTTGAAATGAATTAAGCAATTAAAGAAAATTATTTCAAATGAGATAAATTTGAAATCAATTTGGGAAATTGATTTAAGTGATTGAAGTTGGAACTTCTCCCTGGATAACCAAGTACGTTTCAAAGCAAATTTTTAAATATAAGTTAAAAGTTTTAAGTTGATTTTAAAAGCAAGTTTGGAAATTTTACTATTTCTAAATATTTAAATTATGAAGTAAGTCTTTCCTTTTAATCTATTATAGTAGTAATTATTTAAAGAGTGACTTAGTAGTTTGTTTAAGACTTAAAAATTTAGTTATGTTTTATAAAGTAACATTATTTTCAAATATTCATATAGTATGTATTTGTTTTTTCAAATTATTGAAGTAGTTTTAAAATAAAAATGTTTTAAAGTATATATTTCAAAGAAAAGTGTTTTAAATTTATTTTTAAATCTAGTTTTGTGCTTGGTGATTTCGGAGGAGTTAGAAAAATTGAGAAAGTTTATTCAGAAAGGAAAAATGGGTTTGAAACTGTTTTCAAAGGATTGAAAATAGAAATAATATCTTGTGAAGATATTTTTGGGGATTAATAAATAATTTGGAAAATTATTTATTGTTTGATGGATGTTTGTGAATAGAAATTGATAGTTAAATCACCGACTATCAATATGGACAAATGCGTTGATCGTTTCGAAGAGACCGGGATCGAGATTTATTTCTCGAAAACCACTTCGATCCGGTTTGTACGTTTCGTGTAAACGATTTTGGATTCGAAGATGGAGCATTGGAGTGCAAGGGCTAGTTGCTACTAATCCTGAGGATATTTCCAAAATGGATGTAGTAGGAATAGTGCCTTCGGTTCCGTTCGAACCCGGGATGGACTTGTATGGATGAATGCTTGCGAAAACATCATCAGGTGGACGATGGGCATTCTAAGGAATATGTTCTATAAAGGTAACACTTAGCCTCAAGCCTCATCAATTGGGAATGACTGCAAATCAGGGGATATGCAGCAAGGTTAGGTGGGTCATGCCCAAGCAGGACAAGATAATTCCCCTGTCTAGATGTCCCTTATATATTTCGGCTTAGTGGGTGGTTGGTCGCGCCAACCACGGGGTTTATCTTGTTCGGGACTGTTCAGTAAGAAATGGTTCCGGCCTTGTGTTACAGGGGATGAAGGGAGTAATCCTCGATACGGTGATCTAGGCCCCGTACTGTGACAGGTGGTACCCCAGCGCCTAGTCATTAGTTTGAAATCCATTCTCCCTACGAGCCTTGTATGAGTTTTGTTTGTATTACCCACTTTTGTGGCTAGTAGCTGGAATTTAATAGATGTAACAATTTCGGCTATTTTATAAGTATTTGTATATAGACCCTATTATAATATCAGAGGATTTCTATAAAAATTGTTTTAGCTATCGTAAGGTAAAAACCCGACATGTTTATTTGTGGCGTGGTCTTACGAGATGCTTTTGTTTTCAAAGGATTTTTGAACTTTAATAATCAATTGGGTGTGATTTTCTCACGCTGGTATTTCAGACTGACTCGGGTGTTATTTAACTGTAATGCTCGGGTCAGACCGAGTATTATAGAATACAGGATATGATGCTGTGGAGCTCAGGAGACGAGCTGGATTGACGATACGTACATTCGTACTGGTTTATATATATATTCCGCTGTTGATTTGTTTTGTATCCATTGTATGTTATTGATGTAAGCTTTGACTGATGTACTCTGATGATGTAAAATATGTATGCAGATGTATTTGATTTTGAGTAAAGATCATATATTATCTATTATATTTTATTCCGCTGCGATGGTTAGATTCTGTTGTTGATTTCTATTTTCTTCTCCTACCTCTTCTTCTTTAACCCAAACGGTTCGTATTTCTGTACAACTTGAGTCGATTAAGGTAGAATAGAGTTGACTCAAGGGGTACGGATTTGCGGGTCGTTACACTTTGACTTCAAACTTATTCAATTTTTACATTCACCTTCAACTTATTCAATTCCAATGTATATCGATTTTTAGCTTGATTTTTCACAATATCAATTTATAATACTTAACAAAATTTTCCAATAATATTCAAGTATAAATCCAATTTCGAATATGATTCAATTCCAAGCTCGATTTCGAAATATCATTTTTATGTTGCTTTTACTTAGAAATATTCAAAGCTCGAATTTAGGTTCAATCTTTAAACAAATCAATTTTTGAAATTCAATCATATCCCGATTTTTAAATTCCAAAATCTCCACTTTAATTTTTAACAATTTCTTTTAACCAAAATTTATTTCAACATTCCAAACTCAACTTTTCGATAAATACGATTTCTATAAATTCGATTTCTATTTATAACTTTCAAATCAAAACATTTAAATAAATTTCAAATCGACGATTTTTAAAAATTATTAGTTTAGCCAATTCGGTGTCCGTATATAGTTTTCTATCATATGGCCAAGTAATTATTTATTTCAATTAAATGTCAAGGATGAATATATATCACTTAAATAAAATCACGGTGTCATATGTATGCATAACAGTATATATAAGCAAATAAACATCCAAACATTTAACTATCAACCAATAACATCCATCGACATACATCATCCAATAGGCAATACAATTCATGGCAATTTCATAGTTATCAATGTCAGGTAATTTAATCGCAATTCAATTTTAATTTCAATTTAACTGTCAATTTAAATTTCCAACAGTTAATTCAAATGACAAGCTATATGACAATTAAATTTTATTAAACAACGACAAATAAAAACATAACACTTCATAATGTCAATTTAACTAGCATAAATATATTTAGTACGTTATGAGCATTATAAAACACTCACCTTGATTTCAATGTAGTTCCAGCATTTTATTTCGAATAAAATTAAACGAGCGTTTAATTTACCAAAATTTTCCCTAGCTCCAAACGACTCCAATCTAGCTCCATTGCGTAGTGCTCGTCAATACGATTCCAACGCAACTGGTTTCGCGCGTTTTCGACCTCGTATGAAAAAGATATGAATTTTCAAAGTTACACGAATTTTTATTTACATTAATTAACAATTTCTTTTATTAATTTAACCTTCAACGAATCACAGCCGCTAGATATGCCTTCATCAGATCAAGGCCGCACGTGGCTTTCTCCCCAATAGGTGATACGCGATCTACAGATTGAAGAACCCACCACGCACGCGCGTCTAGGGCTTAGGGCCGCACCCTCCACGATAGCTTTTAGCTCGATCAACCGGCTCCAATGCGCGCGCCACGATGAACTCCACCTCCTCCAGCCGACCGCACGTGCACGGCCTCCCCTATGCTTCGAAAAACGTGCCCAAAGCCGTGAAGAACGCGAGCAATTTGGAGCCTCCACACTTCGCAATTTCAGATCCTAACCGTTGGGTAGAGAGATATCGATGCTCTCTACGTTTTTCTAGTTGGGAGTTTTGGATGAAAGTCGATGGATGAGGAGATCGGAGGGGAAGAAGAATGGCAATTTTCGGCCATTGATAATACAAGTGGCGGCGGCTGAAGCAAACCCTAGCTATATTTTTTTTTATAAAGGGGCTATTTATAGGAATTTCTCGAAACGCTACTTATCCCGGTTTTTCCGAACTCCGATTTACGCGCGGTGACCGGCGTTTCTAGAGTTTACCCCGCATTCCGGACACAATGGAATAGGTTTCGGAAGCTAATTCGATCGTATGCGCAAGTTACGGAAATAAACGATCAATTTAAATTAAATCGATTTAAACTAATTTCTAGGCATTTTGGCTTGCCGCGGACAAACGGTAAATCCGATTGACACGAAATTTGAAATATTACAATAATATTACATTAGGGATCCGATGAAACTGGTTTCGTCGAAATCCGAGACTGTTTGAAAAATGACTATTTTAACTCGCCAAATTAATATTAAAACAATTTCAACGCGTTTCGACCTGCCACGGTCAAACGACAACTCCGATTGCTACGAAAATTGAAATCCAATAATAACTAACTATTACGGATCCAATGGAACTAGTTTCGTCCAATTCTGAGACTGTTCAAAATTTGGTTATTTTCCAATCGATAATTAAATATTAAAATATTCAATTTTCACAAATTTACTTTTAGTTCGGTTTTAAAAGTTCTACAACATCATTCTAACTTTAATATGATAAAATAAAATTTTACAAATCATTTCTTAATCATATTAAACCCGTTATTCAATTATCCAATAATTTCAATTTTAAAATCTTATTAACTCTATTATAATCCCAATATAGCTTACATTCACTTTGAAAACCAATTTGAATCATATTAAATCAAATTTCAATTATTCACTCTATTTTCATATATTAAATTTCAATATCAAATTGACCGTATCAAATTCAGAATTTAATTATTCAAACATTTGTAATGTTAAATTTAAACAAATTTGATTATTCTTAAATCACTATCTTTTGAAATATTCAAACGAACTTATAAAATTTAACAAATTCAAATTATAGAACAACCATTTTCATTAAAACAGCTATTCAATTCCCGTTATTCAATTAATTCAATAGATTCCAAATATTAAATTTAAACAATTTAATTGTTCAATATTTGACGGATTTCAATATTGGATTTTTAAATAAAATTTTACTATCAGTCGATTTACTATTTTACATCAAAGGAACTCTACATTATTATAAATCAACAGTTAGAGATAATGCACTCAACTAATATATGAACTTTCATTTCAATTTCAATTGGTTCACAAATTCAATTCGACTAACTAAATGAATAGGTAACTTAAATAATTATCACCGTTAACTGTTAATTACTAATAAGTTTATTATTTACAAACAAGCGTCACAATTACCTATACAATACAAATTCATTCAATTACCTTTGACTACATATCATTTCGATTGATTTGGGATTTTATTCAATTCATAAATAATTAACTTAGATAAAATCTTGTTGCATTTCATTCTAGTTATTATTATTCCAAACGACTTACAATTTTTTTCTAACACTAAATCACGAAATCTTATTAAATTAGCTATTTTAATTATCGAAAATTTACGGGTCGTTACACTCTCCCTCACTCAAAACTTTTCGTCCTCGAAAAGGAAAAAGGAGGGAAAAGGAACTAAGTAAAGAATTCAACATTTGATATATTTTATTAAAAATTATCCACTTATAAACAATGAAATTCCATTTATAAAGTCATAACTACGCTTCCACTAAGTTACTCCAAATGGCTTCCTAACTTTAAAAGTTAGTAATCAAAACAAGTTATAAAAAATTTTAAAACTTGAAAAATTTTCTAACACCTGTATTTTACGGAAAATTTCGGCAGAGTCTCCTTTGCACGGCTCGATCGGAAAAAAATATAACAGTATATATATCACAAATATACATCTCATCAAGTGATGAGGCATCCCGCAGGGAAAAAGTGTAAAAATACGATATGTAATCCGAGATATGTACCTTATATATTGTTAGCGAGCATATACGGCTAATATAGCGCGAAAGCGAGCTCCAAATGCGAAGCAAGCGCAATCCACACCTACTAAACACTCAATAACTAAGTTAGAACCATGCATATAAAGACAGATCGATATACTTAGCCTACACAACATTATATAACAAATTTAGCTTCAAAACTGAGATTCCAATTTCAGGACAGCAAACAAATCTTAATTTTAGGACGCCTAAACGATAAAATTCGGCAAAAGAATCTAAACCAAAGTTGTTGCATTCATTTCAGGCTTTCCGGAATGTCTAAAATCATCGAATTCGGACCATACGTTCAAAAATTACGGCCGTTTTACTTAGAGGATATGCCTCAGCCTGGGCAATGAATTGCGCAGGTCAGCGACGTTCACCGACGTTTTCGACCTTCTAATCGACATCAAATCACAAAACACTTCAAACAAAAGTATTATCTTAAGTTGTAAGCTTTCCATAAAGTGCAAGATCATCAAAATCCGATAAAACGGTCAAAAGATATGGTGAAAATACTAAGGGTGTATACTACTGATTTTACTTATTTTTACACAGGACAGTGAGTAACATTCAAGTTTTTAACCTAGTAGACGAAGGAATTTTCTCAAGTTATCTAAACAAAAGTTGTGCTATAGTTTCTAAGCTTTTCAAAAAGTCCAAGATCGTCGAATTCCGTTAAGTCATTTAAAAGTTATGGTTGTTTTCGTTTCAGCATAGATTGGACAATTTTGGATTTTTTCCAAAATTTGCTTTTATAATTTCAAAGTACAAACCATCAAACTTCAAATTTTCTAAAGAACAATCATAAACACAAAGTCATTTATTTTCTTATTCATCCATGCAATAGGTTTTACATTCAATTTGTTTCCGATTTATTCAAGTTTGTTTCATTCGCATTTTAAATTCAAGTCAATTTGCTTCAATTTAAATTGAATTCAATTATATTTAATGTCACTTTGCTTCAAATTTGAATTTAATTATTTTAAAATTTTATTCCGTTTATTTAATTCCATTAACACTAATGAATTCTACTTAATCAATTATCATCCATCTAACAACCAATGCATATCAAACATTAACATCCATCCAAAATCTACACTAAATCAATTATACATTTCCAAGTCAATTTTAATTTCATACACTTCCAAGTTTATTGACATTTAGTTATATTCAAATTTAATTAGTTTCCATTTACCGATTTTATATTTCATTAATTTTAAATTTTATTCATTCACTTATATATATCATTCATTTTACAGCTTAAATTTCTTTTATATTTACAACTATCAATAGATCTTCACATTTCATTATTCACTCTCACACTGGTATATTATTTCTCTACTTATCCTTATTAGCATTTTAAAGCTTTTAAGTATTTGTTAAGTTATAGTTATGCAAATAGAATGTAGTTAAACAACATACAACTTCCTTTCATTTAAAGTTGAATTTTCAATTAATTAATTCTTAAGTCATTACTTAAATTTCACTATAATTTAATTTCACATTTTCATTCACATATAGTATTTCCATTTTATATTAACATAATTGTGAATCGCCTTTAAATGTTAATTTAAATTCCAATTATTTACTAACAATTTTATTTATATTTGCAAACCATTAATTAAATGCATATTTCATTATTCAAACCTATACTTGTATATTATCCAATTAACAATTCATATAACATTTTTGAACTTCTTAAATATTTTCGTAAGTTATATCTATGTTATAGAATGAAATTTAATACTATGCGAGTTTTACAGTTTCAATTTTATTTTAAGTTCATAATTTCCTAATTCTAAGGATTTCTACTTCAATTGATATTTTCACTTAGCTCTTAGGTTCATTTCTCATTTCACAATTCAGAAGTTCCTTAATGATTCAAGTCTAAATTCATTTCAATCATAAAAAAAATCATTAATTATTAAAGGACTCACGAATTCCAATCCCGGTTTCATTTCAAATCAAGTTTTGAAATAATATATACTTATATAATTTATATATCAAATCATACTACAGAGAATACAAAATAAAATAAAATTTGAATCAAAACAAGGTTTAGACAAGCTATTAAGTGGTTTCCCCCACTCGGACTCTCGAAAATAAACGCCGATGATGTGTGCACTCATCACCGAAATCATTTTCTAGCATCAAGAGAAGGGAATATAACACTTATCATTAAAAAAAATCCTTCGAAAACAATTTCAACTCAATTATACTATCATATAATACTCATATTATATTTTTCAAATTCTTGTAAGCCAATTTCAAACACCGGAATTTAAATTCCCAAATCCAAGTTAAAATTCATTTATATTAATTATCAATTGTGTTTACAAGATTTCATTTTCCTAAATCCATTGTTATTTAATCAATTGTTGTAAATATCGACTGATCAAACAATAACGATAATAATCTAATATTATCATCTCCTAACAATCAATTCAATCAAAATGAATAAATATTCGAATAATTCTTTTATATAAAATATATTCCAAAACGATATTGTGTTGGTTTGTCCTATTCGAGTGTTTAGAAATTCCTATCGACGCCTTGGCGTCCCAAGTATCAACCAGAATTCATTAATACTCAACGGAACAAAGTTAACACAATATAAAACCATTTTATATCAAATAACAAGTACGCTCTCTCATATACACTCAACTCATTCATATAGTTTACCTCTATTTCAATGAGTTATTCCCCACTAGAGCCAAGGTTTATCGCTAAACTAAAGCTCTGATACCAACTGTAACGACCCGCCTTTTTGGACAGTTTAAACCGACAATCAAATACACATGCCGATTCCAAACCATTCAAAAGGTCAGATGGTTATTGGGGGTAAATAAGAAAAGAAAAGGAAATAAAGGAAATGAAACAACACAGAATCTCGCAACGGAACGATAAAATATAATAGTCAAATAAACAGTTCATGAAGCTGTTTACTATACTTTGACAATTATTTATACAACATTTATCAGAGTTATACATCTACAAAAGAACAATTAAAATAATGCAGCAGATAGCATGATGCAAGGGTAATAATAGTAATAGTATACCAAATCTTCGTCTTCATCCTCCAGAATAGATCTTCAAAAGTCTGAAAAACTCAGGACTGACCCGAGCATAATGAAAAGATAAAACACTCGAGTCAGGACTAAAATATCCTTATGAAAGTTAAATCAATCGTAAATAAATATGAGTGTAACGGCGTCAGATGTTTACGGGGTTTGACATCTCATATCCAGTGTCAACGTGCGTGCAATAACTCAAGAGATGTTACGGGATTTTCCATCTCTTAAGGATCCGTTAAACTATCTACTATATAGTAATGTACGCTAAGTAGATAATGCCTATCAGTAATATAAAGTATTAAAATAGCGTTAAGGCGTTACCATAATCCCCCTTAACACATTTTTATAATGCCATAGTATATACAGCACCGTAAGCCCCACCGTAAACTGGTGGTTATCAGAGGGTACCCCATAGGTATAACACAAAACAAAACGTAGTGGTCGCGAATAGGATAATCAGTATGACAAGGTACATGAGGCGATACCAACTAGGATACTAGTAGTTGCGTGATCCGGACTGATGTTGAGCACAGCCAGCAGCTACCCCAACACCGCGAAACAACACTCCCAAATCATGGGGTGCACCCAAATCGAATCACAAATGTAATAGAAATGGTATCGAAGAAGCGTGTCCGCTAGAGGTGGCGAACCTCAATGGTCCGGTGCGGCTCCTGTTTTAGTCATGTCAGGGGTCATCCAATATCGTTCTCCTTCTTCAGTCAACGCGTTCACCAAATCATCCACTTCATTCTGGATCAACACTCCACGTATAATAGTTATTAAAGTGGTGTTCGGTATCGACAGAGAGTATGTCCATATCTGATCCGGTCTCTTTAATAACTACGTATTATTACACCGTTGGCTCTTTTACATTTCAAATCGATTCATAATTGATATCAAAATATCATATTCGCTTCAAAAATCAAATCCATTTCAAATATCATCGTATCTATTTAAAATGTAAGATTCCGTTTCAAAATCTTTTTCCGCATCAATATCTCATTTCGATTTTAAAATCATTTCGAAATTCAATTTAGATTGCAACTTTATTTAACTCAATTCGTATTTAAATTCACGGTTTAAATATAAACATTTCACCTTATTAACAGCTTGAAATTTTTAGAAAATAGTTTAAGTAGTTTAAAAGTAGTTTAAATAATTAAAATAGTTAAAAATACTTAAAATCTTTAAAATGGATTTAAAATAGATAAATTAGTTTAAAATAATTTAAATTGGGTTAAGTAGATTAAAAATAGATTAAAATGGTTTAAGTATTCAAAATGGTTTATATAACAGAGTAATTTGGAAAACAAATTAAAACAGCTTCAAAACCAATCCATTTCAATTATAACTTCCCAATTCAGATAAATTTAAATTTCCAATTTACCGATTCAATTTCGATTTCAATTCAAATCAATGTCAACTTTGACTTCAAATTTATTCAATTTTTACATTCACCTTCAACTTATTCAGTTCCAATGTATATCGATTTTTAGATTGATTTTTCACAATATCAATTTATAATACTTAACAAAATTTTCCAATAATATTCAAGTTTAAATCCAATTTCGAATATGATTCATTTCCAAGCGCGATTTCAAAATATCATTTTTATATTGCTTTTACTTAGAAATATTCAAAGCTCGAATTTAGGTTCAATCTTTAAACAAATCAATTTTCGAAATTCAATCATATCCCGATTTTTAATTTCCAAAGTCTCCACTTTAATTTTTAACAATTTCTTTTAACCAAAATTTATTTCAACATCCCAAACTCAATTTTTCGATAAATTCGATTTCTATAAATTCGATTTCTATTTGTAACTTTCAAATCAAAACATTTAAATAAATTACAAATCGATAATTTTTAAAAATTATTAATTTAGCCAATTCGGTGTCCGTATATAACTTTCTTTCCTATGACCAAGTAATTATTTATTTCAATTAAATGTCAAGGATGAATATATATCACTTAAATCAAATCACGGTGTCATATGTATGCATAACAGTATATATAAGAAAATAAACATCCAAACATTTAACTATCAACCAATTACATCCATCGACATACATCATCCAATAGGCAATACAATTCATGGCAATTTCATAGTTATCAATGTCAGGTAATTTAATCGCAATTTAATTTTAATTTCAATTTAACTGTCAATTTAAATTTCCAACGGTTAATTCAGATGACAAGCTATATGACAATTAAATTTTATCAAACAGCGACAAATAAAAATATAACACTTCATAATGTCAATTTAACTAGCATAAAGATATTTAGTATATTGTGAGCGTTATAAAACACTCACCTTGATTTCATGTAATTCCAGCGTTTTATTTCGAATAAAATTAAACGAGCGTTTAATTTTACCCGAAATTTTCCCTAGCTCCAAACGACTCCAATCCAGCTCCATTGCGTAGTGCTCTTCAATACGATTCCAACGCAACTGGTTTCGCGCGTTTTCGACCTCGTATGAAAAAGATATGAATTTTCAAAATTACACGAATTTTTATTTACATTAATTAACAATTTCTTTTATTAATTTAACCTTCAACGAATCACAGCCGCTAGATATGCCTTCATCAGATCAAGGCCGCACGTGGCTTTCTCCCCAATAGGTGATACGTGATCTACAGATTGAAGAACCCACCACGCACGCGCGTCTAGGGCTTAGGGCCGCACCCCCCACGATCGCTTTTAGCTCGATCAACCAGCTCCAATGCGCGTGCCACGATGAACTCCACCTCCTCCAGCCGACCGCACGTGCACGGCCTCCCCTACGCTTCGAAAAACGTGCCCAAAGCCGTGAAGAACGCGAGCAATTTGGAGCCTCCACACTTCGCCATTTTAGATCCTAACCGTTGGGTAGAGAGATATTGATGTTCTCTACGTTTTTCTAGTTGGGAGTTTTGGATGAAAGTCGATGGATGAGGAGATCGGAGGGAAAGAAGAATGGCAATTTTCGGCCATTGATAATACAAGTGGCGGCGGCTGAAGCAAACCCTAGCTATATTTCTTTTTTATAAAGGGGCTATTTATAGGAATTTCTCGAAACGCTACTTATCCCGGGTTTTCCGAACTCCAATTTACGCGCGGTGGCCGGCGTTTCTAGGGTTTACCCCGCGTTCCGGACACAATGGAATAGGTTTCGGAAGCTAATTCAATCGTATGCGCAAGTTACGGAAATAAACGATCAATTTAAATTAAATCGATTTAAACTAATTTCTAGGCGTTTTGGCTTGTCGCGGACAAACGGTACATCCGATTGACACGAAATTTGAAATCTTACAAAAATATTACACTACGGATCCGATGAAACTGGTTTCGTCGAAATCCGAGACTGTTTGAAAAATGACTATTTTAACTCGCCAAATTAATATTAAAACAATTTCAACGCGTTTCGAGCTGCCACGGTCAAACGACAACTCCGATTGCTACAAAAATTGAAATCCGATAATAACTAACTATTACGGATCCAATGGAACTAGTTTCGTCCAATTCTGAGACTGTTCAAAATTTGGCTATTTTCCAATCGATGATTAAATATTAAAATATTTAATTTTCACAAATTTACTTTTAATTCGATTTTAAAAGTTGTACAACATCATTCTAACTTTAATATGATAAAATAAAATTTTACAAATCATTTCTTAATCATATTAAACCCGTTATTCAATTATCCAATAATTCCAATTTTAAAATCTTATTAACTCTATTATAATCCCAATATAGCTTACATTCACTTTGAAAACCAATTTGAATCATATTAAATCAAATTTCAATTATTCACTCTATTTTCATATATTAAATTTCAATATCAAATTAACCGTATCAAATTTGGAATTTAATTATTCAAACATTTGTAATATTAAATTTAAACAAATTTGATTATTCTTAAATCACTATCTTTTGAAATATTCAAACGAACTTATAAAATTTAACAAATTCAAATTATAGAACAACCATTTTCATTAAAACAGCTATTCAATTCCCGTTATTCAATTAATTCAATAGATTCCAAATATTAAATTTAAACAATTTAATTGTTCAATATTTGACGGATTTCAATATTGGATTTTTAAATAAAATTTTACTATCAGTCGATTTACTATTTTACATCAAAGGAACTCTACATTATTATAAATCAACAGTTAGAGATAATGCACTCAACTAATATATGAACTTTCATTTCAATTTCAATTGGTTCACAAATTCAATTCGACTAACTAAATGAATAGGTAACTTAAATAATTATCACCGTTAACTGTTAATTACTTATAAGTTTATTATTTAAAAACAAGCGTCACAATTACCTATACAATACAAATTCATTCAATTACCTTTGACTACATATCATTTCGATTGATTTGGGATTTTATTCAATTCATAAATAATTAACTTAGATAAAATCTTGTTGCATTTCATTCTAGTTATTATTATTCCAAACGACTTACAATTTTTTTCTAACACTAAATCACGAAATCTTATTAAAGTAGCTATTTTAATTATCGAAAATTTACGGGTCGTTACACCTTGGCTGTCTGAGCTTGCTTCATGGTTGGGCAATCTTTAACTTCGTGTCCCAATTTCTAGCAATAATAGCATTTCATGGGCTTTGCTTGAATGGATTGATCTCTCTTTGGATTCTTGCAACTGTTTGGGTAGTGGCCTTTTTCTAGACAACTGAAGCAAGTGACATTCTCTACAGTGCTTCCCAGATTGCTCTTCTTTTTCTCCTTACCCTACCATGGTTTCTTGCCTCCAAATTTCCTCTTCTTCCAATTTTGATTGCTCGAATGTCTTTTCTCCACCGGGGCTTCTTGCATGTCAAATATAGCATATCTGTACCCTATATCAACCAAATCCGAAAAGGATTCTTTGGCGTGGCCGGTCATCCTTTCGTGGAACTTATTATTCATCCCACGAATGAACCTTTCATTCTTCTTTAAAGGTGTGTTCACCAACTCTGGACCAAAGCGAGACAATTCATTGAACTTGTTTAGATACTCTTCGAATGACAAACTCCCCTGCTTTAAGTCCATGAATTCCTGGTACATTCGAGAAATTCCAGCTGATGGCATATAGCGCTTCTCAAATTCTTCTTCAAATCTTTCCCAAGTAAACTCATCTTCTGGCTTATCTACATTAACTGTCTCCCACCATGCTAAGGCTTCTTCTTGAAGTTTCCAAGAAGCTATGAGTCGCATCTGATCGTCTTGCAACTTTAGCCCTCTAAAGATTCTTTCACACTATCTGATCCATGCTTGGGCCTCAATAATCGACTCCTTGCCGGTGAACGGCTTACCACCAAGCCTTGAGAAACTCTTGTATAAATCCGCCAGATTCGGCTGATGCTGAATAGATAAAGCTGCTTCTGCTGTTGGGGGAACTTGGCTAGGTGTTGTGGCATTTCCTCGCCCCCCAGCTCGTCCTCTTCGTCCGCTCATTCTTACTATATGTAATTAGTAAGAAAATTGGTTTAGATATTCAGACGAGATATCTTAAGGAATGTCAGCAGTTAAAAGAAAACAGACTAAGAAAATTTAGGGTTTTGGTCGCGATTATACTCATTCTAGGGTATACTTCACCCTATCTCTAATGAGCCATCTAATGTGTTATACTCCGTAGCTAAAGTTTTTACTCAACCTTCAGCTCTTATACCACTTTGTCACGATCCGAAATTCAATGTTCAAAAATTGACACTAAATACCTCACTTGTATTCGACTGCCAAAGATTCAAACATCAAACTCCAGTCGGATGGAGCTTATAACAACACTAGATGAATACAAAACAGCAGAAACAAAATGAATATCATGCATTACATCATAGATACAACATCAAAATATCCATTACTACATCAGAGTGTCATAATACATATGTCACAACTCCAAATAGAACATTATAATAGAACAACAAGTGATCATATGCCAAAAAGTCTTAAAAGAAATGAAGCCATAGCGAACTTCCAAAAACTAAGCACCTTGATATCCAATGCTTCCAAAATATCTCTAAGGTAAAAGCCTCCAAAATACTGCTAACACCAGAACACGGAAACCTGCTACTAGGCTGCCCGTGTGGAAATTATGGGCACCCAGAGTTTAGAAAAAAAACAGTAAACTCCGGGTCAGTCATGGGCCTGGTATGAGTAAACAAAAATAGTTGCTTTTAAATAACAGGTTTTTAAAGAAAACTGTTTATGCTTTTGAAAAATGAAACTACCATAAGGCCTCCCGGCACAAACACAATGCAATCGCACACTTGGGGGAGATTTTCCCTTATGATAGTCAAATATGCTTAATACGAGAAAACTCTTGATATTATTACTAGTGCATAGTGTGAAAACATTTCGAAAATATAATATTAATCTTAACCAGCATAGGTACCATTATACTATGCCTACTATAGCTGCCATGTTAAATGGCAGGTTCTACAACTAAAATCGTACTGGGTTCGTATTGTTTTGTTTGGGTTTCCAACAAATGGTCAGGCTAAGGAACTTCCTACTGCCACATGGGTACGCCTCTGGAGGGACGTCCCGAGAATCTACCCAGCTCTCTGCCAACACAAGGCCTGGTTACCTCTGTAACTAGGTAAAGTATCTGGGCTCCATATCATGATACCACCTTTTTCCAGAAGGAAATGACATACCCTAAAGGGTGCGACCCTCATAACCTTGCCGCATCTTTCCCGTTTCGACCATTTCCGGGGTGTAAGGTTCGATGAGGTCTCATTCACAAAGCTACGCTTTACCCAAAGACATGCTTTGATCATAAATGATCAACAAATGATCATCACCACACAACAGCATTTAGCATGCCACACTACCAAATTGGGAGTATATCACTGATAACCTTCAACTACATAACCTCTGAGCTCGTACGTCTCAGAGAAGGGTATTAAGCTAAGAGAATAAATTCTCCGCCACCAACAGATATGTATTTGAAAGAAATCTGCTTTATATCTTAAAGTGTAGTGTCAGACATACAACCATACAAGTCTGTTCCGGGTTCGAACAGAATCGAAGGCACCTCGTCCAGTAAAGGAAGAAGCCCTTGCAAATCCGAGTATCCACAATCCCGATCTGACTTCCCATCACATGTGGAAATCTCTATACCGAAGCAACTAAGTGCACGGACATTCATAGGTTATCCTATCGTTTTCAAAGACACCCGGTCTTCACCGCCGTCTTCAAATGTTATTTATTTCGACGTATCACTATTCAGAATGGGTTATATGACATAAAGGTCCTCTTCCGGCTAAACCGAATAGCGCACGCTAATTTTAAAGCACGTGGATATATCAATCACAAAGATTCACATTCAGGGTTCGATGTGGGTTTTGGATAACCAACTAGAATCCGACTCCCTGTCGCATCGAAGTTTAAATGCCGTTTTATGGGCAAAAGGGTTTTCACATAAATACAGAATTAAATCACAAATCATAGTTCAACACAGAGCAATCTACATCACACAGTATCTGTGATGTCCCGAAATTTATGAAATATTTATTTAATAATTTCATTAATAATTATTTTAAAATGTGAAATGTTGATTTAATAATCAAATTCAAACAGAATTTATCTTTTGAAAATTAATTATTATTTAGTTTGTTAAATGATATTCTTTTTAAAATTTATTATAATGATAATAACAATTTATATTTGGGAATTTTATTCTTTTCAAATGTTAAAAATATTTAAATGATAAAATTGTCATTCTAAAAAGATATTTATTTATAATGTATATATGTGTATACATTGTAAATACGAGTTTTAATTTTAATTTAAATTCAAATTCAATAAAAATATTTTCAAATTATATATATATATAGATGTGTAATTATGAATTGATTAATTTTGATTTAAACTAGTATTGGAAACTTTTCAAAAGTTTGTTTAAAAATCTATCTTATATTTTAAAAAGGAAATATAAGTAAAATTTTATTTTGTTTAAAAATAGTATTTTATAATAAGAGTTTATTTTGTTTTATTTTAAAAATTGTTCTCTTTTGAAATAAACTTAGTTCTTATATATTAGAGTAAAATATTTTAGTTTGAAAACCTAGGAATAAAATTTAATTCAACATTCTTTTCTTTTTAAAATTTTGTCTTTTGAAATTTAGTTTTAAAAATATTATTTTAAAAATATTCAAATAAACATTTAAAGGTGTAATTGTGTAAAAGTAATTTACATGTAATCATTTTAAAGGCTAATGTAAATAAAACATTTAAAACATCTTAAATTAAATTAGAAATGGTTATAGAAGAATTTAAATACATTTATAAATTAAGAATTTTCTTTTTATACTAAAATGCACATGTGTTAAGCTTTTAACACAAGAGACGACACTTGTAATCACATTACAAAACTTAAGTAACAAGTGGCAATAATTAATTTATTTTTGAAATAATTAATATAGATAAGAAAACTTAGCAATGCATATTTGTTCAAACATTTTTCTTCAATTAAAACTGAAATCAGATTTTAGATGAAATCTGCAAAACCCAAATTTGTTCTAAAATCTGCAAAACCAAATTCAATCAAAATCCATCTGCAAAACTCAATTCATGTTAAAAACTGAAAAATCAAGTTTCAACTCTATCAAAGAAGAATTAGGGTTCAGCAGCAAACTCATCTATCAACTACAACTGCTGCAGTTTTAAAATTCTACAACAACAATTAAATTCAGTTATCAAATGGAAGCAAAACACAGATTCATCAAGCAAATTGCAAATCAACTTCAACATGCAGATTCAAACAAGTTCCAGGAAATTGTGAAATGCATCTGGAATTGTTCTCTGCTTCTTCAGTTTTAAATGTGAGTAAATTTCTTTATTTTAAAAACAGTTTTTTCTTTTAAAATCAAAGTTAAACAAAATTTTCATAACTCAAGTTCTAGATCACAAAAAAGTAAAAACTGTTTGGATGAAAACTGCTCTGTTTATTTTTATAAGTGAGTAACCTCACAATGCAAAAAGTTAAATTATCTGTTGCATGTCAATGTATGGGAATGAGTATGCTTGTATGATTATATGGTGTTGAAAATTTGTGTATACATATATATATAAATATGTATATATGTGTTGTTGTGCCAAGAATCTGCATACCTGTTTGTTTTAAAACTAACATATTAAAATAAAAAACCCTTTGCCTCTGGATTTGATCTCTGTTAGATATTGATGTGTAAACAAATATGTTTGTTCAATATAAATTTAGGTTTGTAGATCATGATTTTGTTAAATTAAGTTAAATTAAAAAAACCTTTAGCCTTTGAAACACTAATAACTGTCAATATCTTCAAAAGCCAAATATCAACTTCCTAAAATTATTAAATCAGTGTTATAATTTGAATGCATAGATGAAATCATGAATTTTAAATCAAATATCACATTTTTAAAGTCATTGTGGAGTGAGTTTTTCCGAGTTGAACAGAATGTAAGTTTTTGGGGTTATCTGATTTTATAGTGGATTTTGGAAGTTGTTATTCTTCCTGGAGGTGGAGGATTGATTGGAGAGTGGAGGAAAATTGTTAGATGTAGTGTCAGAGGATAGTGGCGACAGTGGTTGGCCATTACAGGTTTAAACCCTAGTCTTTGAGTGGTTGAAGTTTTGGTTTCATCTCATGTTCTCTGTTGCATCGAGTGATCAAATACTTTGGAAATCGGTAGAGGGTTCGTAGATGGAGCTATGGCTAGAGTCGCGGTGTCTCAGATGATCGGAGGTGGATTTTCTAGCTGTTGATAGGTTTTGGGGGATTTTGGATGTAGCGTTTCCAGGTTGCGATTGTTATCTCGATTTCAATTTTCGAGCTGCAGTGGGTTAGTGGATGGTCGTAATCCAGTGAAGGGTTGGTCGGCGTCTTGGAGAAGTTGACTAGAGTGGCTGGAGTTCGCCGGAGTGCCGGTGCATATGCACCGTGCACATAGAAGTTCTGATGAACTTGTGGAATGTGCAGAATTGTGACTCGAGTTTCACTCAGGTGAATCAGGCAGTTTTCCCGAAGAAACTAGGGTGTGAACTCGAAGCAGATGTGGGGAAGTCTCGGGTAGTTTCTGTTGCAGGCTATATCTGTCAATATGCATTTTTTTGGAAATTTGAATGAAATTCAAATTTTAAAGCAGGAATTTGATTCAAGTGTAAGTTTGAATTTGAATTCAAGTGAATGTTTGAATTTAAAGTTTTAAAATGAAACTTTTTAAATTTAGGCAAGATTTAAATCAAGTTTTAAAATCAAGTAAAATATGGTTTTAAGTTTACTATGAAACCAGATTGGAATTTAAAACAGTTTGAAAATTTTATTGTCGAACAAGTTTAAATTGTTTTAAAGCAGAATTTAATAACGGATTTTGTTTTCAAATAAGTTTTAAACTTTATAAAGATTCTTTTCTTTAATATTTGGATTAAAGTTATGAAATGTTTAACTTTAATTTGAAAGTTAAATAAACAATTTATTTTAAGCTTGATTTTTTTAGTAAAATTAAGAAATTTAGATTTTTAAACTTTTCTTATATAAATAATGATGGTTCTTTACTTTTATTTTTAGGTTTATAAATTAATTTAAATTTGGATACTGTTTATGTGGTTAAACATTTTAAATCTTAAAATTTTAAAATGGAAGTTGAATTTAATTTAGGAATGTATTGTTTTAAATACATTTGAATGTTAATAAAGTCATTAATAAGTAAATGAATTATTTTGGGAAAAATTAAGATAATTAAGAATTTACTTATTTAGTTGATTTTTAATTAATGTTTTGGATTAACTTATAATTAGAGATGATTAATGATAATTAATCTAAGATAATTTTTGTTCAGTAAGTAATTAAAGAAAATGTTGTTAATTAAATAAGATAATTATTTAAGGATTAGTAAGTAATTAATTAATGTGATTAATTTTGATAATTAATTAGATTAATTAATTGAATATAATCAATTGTAAATTGTCAAGTATAATTACTTGATAAAAGTAATTAAGGGATTAATTACTCATTGTAATTAATTTTGATAATGTGATTTGTTTAAGTTAATTAATTTAGTTTAATTAATTTAAGTAAATTATTTGATGGTTTAATAAGAGTAATTACTTAATGTAATTTATGGAGCAATATTACTTACGGAAGTAATAAATGATAATTACTGGAATGTAATTAGTGAAAGATGATTTATTTTAATTAAGTAATTTGGGTAATTAATTTTGTAATTAATCAAGGGATTAATTAATGGGATAATTAATTACGGGATAATTAATTTGTAATGAGAAATTAAGGGTAGTTAATTACTGATTTGATATTAATCAATGGCGATTAATAATTGTATTTTAAATTTTAGATTAATTACTAAATGTAATTAATTTTAAATTAAGTAATTAATTTAAATATAAGTTAGAGATCATTAATTAATATAATTAATGATGTAATTAAGAATTGTTTAATTAAGTAATAATTAATTATTAAGTGATTAATTAATGTAATTAATTAAGGATAAATGTAATTAATTATTGTTAATTTATAAAAGATGTAATTAAATGTTGATTACTTATGATTAAGGTTAATTAATTTGTGAAATTAATTAAAGACTAATTACTTATTGTAATTAGTGTATGATTAATCAAAGGTGTTTAATCAAGTTGAATACTTAGTGAATGATTAATCAACTAGGTTAATTAATTAATGGATATAAGCAGGATTTATAGATGTGGTGATTAATTTAGTCTATTTAAAATTAATTAGAGATAGAGGTAATTAATTTAATTCATTTTAAATTAATTATAGATGATGGTTAATAAATCAATGCTTATAGATGATATTGATATTACTTTGGATGGTTGTAATCTCAGTAATGAGATGAGTAGTATCTGTATGATATGGATGCTTAGTTGAAGTATGATAATATGGATTATCTGATTGTCATGATGATACGGATTATCTGTTTATGATGATAAATGTGATTATCTATTGTGATATGTGAGATATCTATCTATGTATATATAGATAATGATGAATTGAATTAATTATTCAAATTAAATTCACTTGGACATTAAGATGGCATTTGGATTTTAATGAGACCGGGATCGGATTTCCAAATTTGGAATTCCGAAAACCACATCGGTCCAAATTAAACGTTAGGTCGTGAATCTCAAGTGAAGAGTGAAAACTCGAGGTGTAATAACTATTCGTCAGTATAACTCTGAGGGTGATTCCGTGATGAGTTTGACGGAATAGTACTTTTAGGTTCGAGATGGTGATTCAGAGTGCAAGGGTTATCGTCGTTAACTCTGAGGGTGATTCCAATACGAGTGTAACAAGATAAAGCCTTCGGTTTTGTTCGAACCCAGAACGAACTTGTATGGATTGAATGCTTTCAGAATATCGTCAGGTGGACAATGAGCATTCTAAGATTAATGTGCCCTATAAAGGTAGTTGTAGCCTCAAGCCTCATTAACCGGGAATGGCTAAAACAGGGGAGGTGCAGCAATGCTAAGTGGTCATGCCCAAGTAGGACGAGATTTACCCCTGTCTAGAGGTCCCTTTTTATTTCGGCTGTGTGGAAGTTGGCGACGGCCAATCTACAGGGTGGTCTTGTTCGGAACTGCTCAGTGAGGAATGGTTCCGGCTTTATGTTGCAGGGGAGCGGGCATACTCCTCGGTACGGTGATCTAGGCCACGTACTGTGACGGACGGTACCCTAGTAGCCCTGCCATTGATGGAAACCCATTCTTCCTACGAGACACTACAGTTTTGATTGTATTACCCACTTTTGTGGCTAGTAGCTGGAATTTAATGAATGTAACAATTTCGGCTATTTCTTATTTACTTGAAAACCCTAGACACTATTATAATATCATTGGATTTCCTATCAAATGTTTTGGTTAGCGTAAGGAAAAAACTTTTCCATGTTTATGTGTGGGAAGTCTTACGTGATACCTTTTGTTTTCAAAGGATTTTATAAAGTTAAGCAATTTTTAAACCCATTTACTCACATCAGACCCCTGTCTGACCCGAGTGTTTATTTTCTGTTTTTATTAAACTCTTGGGTACTCATATTATGTATGAGTAGTCAAGTGATTCAGGTTAGCTTGACGAATTCTGGAGGAGATATGGAGCAGGAGGCTTCAGCGTGTAGATATATATAGTGGTTCCGCTGTGTTTGAGTTGTATCTGTTTTCTCTGATGTACTTGAATTGTAACTGCTAGATAGATGTTTATAACTGTCTAGTTTGTATTGTATTAGCTGTATATCTCTGATGTATATGATACTATGTAATATTTTATGTGATATAATATAATTTCTTCATTCCGCTGTTAGATTCTGATGTTGTCTATTTCTTTCTTTTCTTTCTTTCCTCTTTTCTATTTCTTTCTTTCTTCTTAATGATGCGTCTTTCTATGGAATGAAAGGCGGGTCGTTACATTGTGATATTAGAGCACTAGGTTGAGCGAATACCTATGCTCCGGAGTTGTATCCTTCTTGAGAGAGCGTATTTGTAATTTTGAATATATATATATATATAAATATATATAAATTTCTACCTATTGGATTGGGTTACCCGTTCAGGTTTTCCAATATAAGATCTAAAGGTAGATAGGGTAGTGGTGTGTGTAACACAACTACCAATGGATGGAGTCCGAGAGTTTGAGGTTAGAAGTGAATCTGCTAGAGCATTTTTGGGCATCTTGAGTAGTTTGTCAGTTTGGTGTGAAGGATTTCACCAATCTCTGAAGGAAATCTTTCCAAGTTTCGAAGTTTATCTTTGGATTGTAAGCTTGGTTGCACTCATGCAAGTGGATTTTCTTGAGCCTGAATCAGTTGGGAGTACTGAAGCCAGTGATGGTATCTTGGAAACCTTAGGAAAGAGTTCTGTCTATATTTGAGTTTGAGACTCAGTTTGGCAGAGTGTTTTGTGCTTGGTTTGAAGTCGAGTTCCTGAGGATATCTGTCTTCTAAAGGCTCTATTGTGGAAGTGGCTGGTGTAGCTTTGTGATTCGTTGAGCTTTTGGATAAGAAAGTCTTTCGCAGCAGTAGCAGTAGAGTGGCATGTTCTTCTATGGTTCAGAAGTCTCTGTGATTCTTTTGTCGGTAGGCCGGGCAGATGGTGAAGCTTGTTCATTTCTTATGGAAGCCCGGCTTGGTGTGTTGTTTGTGGTTGAAGGTGGACCACTAGTTTTTTCTTTTGGTTAGAAGGCTTTAGCTGTTCTGATTGGTGAAGTGAGAACGATTTCTTGGAATCTGAACTGAGTGGAATCGCAAAAGTGACTTGCGATGGTTCGAAAGTTCTTTGTGTAATCTTTGTTTGGATTGAAGCATCTCTAGAGGATGTTTGAGTTATCGAAGTGGTTTGGTATTTTCTGGATATCTTCGAAGGAGTTAAGGTTTGCATCCGCATAGAGAGATTGAGTTCTGTTTCGACTTGGTTCTTGGAGCTTTACCGGTGGTTCAGCTTAGTAGGAGGGATCTTTGAGAGAGATCTGTTTAAGCTGGCAGGATTGATCGGATCTTGATCTATGGTAGAATTTTTGCTGTGGTGTTATGACCGAATCAGATAGGTCACTGAGATTTTATGGAATTTGATGTACAATATTTTCGGGATAAATTGATCAAGTTTATACTTGTGTTCATCAACAACATTTTCAAATTAGAGTTGTGCAGCGGAAGCAGGGTGGCAGCTGTTCCAGAATAGAAGCAACACCCGATTCTTTGGAAATTTTTGTTTTGTCTTGGATCAGAGGATTTCTATGGAGAATTTATTTTGGATCTGGAGGTTTGAATTTTTTGTGCATCTGTTCTATTTTTAGAATAGGAGTAGTATGTTTGAAGTCTTATGATATCTGTGTAGTAGAGTTTGTGTGTGGATTTTGATGGATCTTGAGAGAACCATTTTGTTAAGTAGGATCTGGAGATCGTTTATTTTTGTCCAGATTTGTTCCGCGAAGCATCTGCGAAGATTTGTTTGACCTAAAAGGTTGAAGGCAGCCCAGGATCGACAGGAGAGATTTGTGGATAAGAGTATTGGATCTTTCTGTATTCTCTTAAGGATTAAGTGTTTGGTCTACAGGATTGAATTTCCAGTTCGGATGTCTGGAATTTGTTATGTTTTTCACGTATCTCTGAAGGAGTGCGTGTATGGTCTATCACTGGTTTTAGAATCAGTAGTTCTGGGAAATTTGGAAGTTAATCGGGAAGTGTCTGTGGTCCAATGTCCTGTTTAGATTTGTAGATCTAGGTACATAGGAGCTCTAGATCTGTGTGGCGTAGCTAGTTTAGATTCTGTAGAGCGAGTGTCCCGGTGTTTGTACCTGGGAAACTCTAAGGAATTCTATCCAGAATTTTGTCTGGGTAGTTAGAATTGTTTGTTTGAATTGGTTGCTATGGTTGCTAGTATTTGGTTGATAGCATATGTTTGCTATTTTAAAATTGAAAATCTGTATGGGATTATTAAATTACCTTTGCTTTAAAATTTCGAGAACAAAATTCTTTTAAGGGGGGAGGAATGTGATGTCTTGGAAATTTAGGCAGTATTTATTTAATAATTTCATTAATAATTATTTTAAAATGTGAAATATTGATTTAATAATCAAATTCAAACAGAATTTATCTTTTGAAAATTAATAAGTATTTAGTTTGTTAAATGATATTCTTTTCAAAATTTATTATAATGATAATAAAAATTTATATTTGGGAATTTTATTCTTTTCAAATGTTAAAAATATTTAAATGATCAAATTGTCATTCTAAGCTTATTTAAAAAGATATTTATTTATAATGTATATATGTGTATACATTGTAAATAGGAGTTTTGATTTTAATTTAAATTTAAATTCAATAAAAAATATTTTCAAATTATATATATATATATATATATATATATATATATATAGATGTGTAATTATGAATTGATTAATTTGATTTAAACTAGTATTGGAAACTTTTCAAAAGTTTGTTTTAAAAATCTATCTTATATTTTAAAAAGGAAATATAAGTAAAATTTTATTTTGTTTAAAAATAGTATTTTATACTAAGATTTTATTTTGTTTTATTTTAAAAATTGTTCTCTTGTGAAATAAACTTAGTTCTTATATATTAGAGTAAAATATTTTAGTTTGAAAACTTAGGAATAAAATTTAATTCAACATTCTTTTCCTTTTAAAATTTTCTCTTTTTAAATTTAGTTTTAAAAATATTATTTTAAAAATATTCAAATAAACATTTAAAGGTGTAATTGTGTAAAAGTAATTTACATGTAATCATTTTAAAGGCTAATGTAAATAAAAAATTTAAAACATCTTAAATTAAATTAGAAATGGTTTTAGAATTTTTATTTTTTTTTTGGCAATGCCAGCGGGGTTGACTGGCCCCTTACCAGTTTTATTGCAACACAATAAAGGAGTACAAATACAGAGATAGAAAAAAGGAAGAAAAGCAAACAAGAAACAAACAAAAGAATTAAAAAAATATAAGATCAACTGAGGAAACAACAGAAGATCAAACCCAACCATGTATCAAATAGTCAGGGAAAACTCTGTTGCCATTCATGAATTGCCAGTGAGTGTCTTTCTTAACTTCATGCCATAGAACTTCAATCTTCTTCCGTTGTTTTTCAAAAACTATTGCATTCCTTTCCTTCCATATTACTCTCAAGTATTTTTTCAAACATACAGCTAGCACTCTGGATCCATCAGTTCTCCATCTAGTAGCTTTGTAGATGAGACTCCAGACCATGCTTGAACTTCCAGTTGATAGATTATACCCAGTAATGCCATTGATTCTGATCAACAAGACTTTGAATGCAAGGCAGTCAAAGTAAAGGTGCTCCATAGTTTCTTCATGCAACTCACAGAAAAGACATAATGGAGAGCATGCTAGACCAAACTTGATCAATTTACTTCTGGTGAGAAGTGCCTGATTAATAACTTTCCACAACATCAAGTTACCAGTTGGAACAAAGTCATTGGTCCAGATAACAGTGTACCACTTGGATGCTGGCAGAGGAGCATAATCAGAAACAAAATTGTAAACACCCTTAACACTGTGTGGTTTCATTTCCCAAGTGACAGTATCCAGTTGTTGTGTTGTGTAGAATTTGTCATGTATCTCACTCCATAGCTTCCTGAGCAATACAAACTTATCTAAATCAACTACAACTGCTGCAGTGTTAAGCTTTTAAAATGCACATGTGTTAAATTAAGAATTTTCTTTTTATATTAAAATGCACATGTGTTAAGCTTTTAACACAAGAGAAGACACTTGTAATCGCATTACAAAACTTAAGTAACAAGTGGCAATAATTAATTTATTTTTGAAATAATTAATATAGATAAGAAAACTTAGCAATGCATATTTGTTCAAACATTTTTCTTCAATTAAAACTGAAATCAGATTTTAGATGAAATCTGCAAAACCCAAATTTGTTCTAAAATCTGCAAAACCAAATTCAATCAAAATCCACCTGCAAAACTCAATTCATGTTAAAAACTGCAAAATCAAGTTTCAACTCTAGCAAAGAAGAATTGGGGTTCAGCAGCAAACTTATCTAAATCAACTACAACTGCTGTAGTTTTAAATTCTACAACAACAAGAAAATTCAGTTATCAAATGGAAGCAAAACACACATTCATCAAGCAAATTGCAAATCAACTTCAACATGCAGATTCAAACAAGTTCCAGGAAATTGTGAAATGCATCTGAAATTGTTCTCTGCTTCTTCAGTTTTAAATGTGAGTAAATTTCTTTATTTTAAAAACAGTTTTTTTTCTTTTAAAATTTCCAGAACTCGAGTTCTAGATCACATAAATTAAAAACTGTTTGGATGAAAACTGCTCTGTTTATTTTTAGAAGTGAGTAACCTCACAATGAAAAAAGTTAAATTATCTGCTGCATGTGAATGTATGGGAATGAGTATGCTTGTATGTTTATATGGTGTTGAAAATTTGTGTATACATATATATAAATATGTATATATGTGTTGCTGTGCCAAGAATCTGCATACCTGTTTGTTTTAAAACTAAGATTTTAAAATAAAAAATCCCTTTACCTCTGGATTTGATCTCTGTTAGATATTGATGTGTAAACAAATATGTTTGTTCAGTATAAATTTAGGTTTGTAAATCATGATTTTGTTAAATTAAGTTAAATTGAAAAACCTGTAGCCTCTGAAACACTAATAACTGTCAATATCTTCAAAAAGCCAAATATCAACTTCCTAAAATTATTAAAATCAGTGTTATAATTTGAATGCATAGATGAAATCATGAATTTTAAATCAAATATCACATTTTTAAAGTCACTGTGGAGTGAGTTTTTCTGAGTTGAACAGAATGTAAGTTTTTGGGGTTATCTGATTTTCTAGAGGATTTTGGAAGTTGTTATTCTTCTTGGAGGTGGAGGATTGATTGGAGAGTGGAGGAAAATTGTCAGATGTAGTGTCAGAGGGTAGTGGCGACAGTGGTTGGCCATTACAGGTTTCAACCCTAGTCTTTGAGTGGTTGAAGTTTTGGTTTCATCTCATGTTCTCTATTGCATCGAGTGATGAAATACTTTGGGAATCGGGAGAGGGGTCGTAGATGGAGCTATGGCCGGAGTCGCGGTGTCTCAGATGATCGGAGGTGGATTTTCTAGCTGTTGACAGGTTTTGGGGGATTTTGGATGCAGTTTTTCCAGGTTGCGATTGTTATCTCGATTTCAATTTTCGAGCTGCAGTGGGTTAGTGGATGGTCGTAATCCAGTAAAGGGTTGGTCGACGTCTTGGAGAAGTTGACTAGAGTGGCTGGAGTTCGCCGGAGTGCCGGTGCATATGCACCATGCACATAGAAGTTCTGATAAACTTTAGGAATGTGCAGAATTGTGACTCAGGTTTCACTCGGGTGAATCAGGAAGTTTTCCCGAAGAAACTAGGGTGTAAACTCGAAGCAGATGTGGGGAAGTCTCGGGTAGTTTCTGTTGCAGGTTATATCTGTCAGTATGCAGTTTTTTGGAAATTTGAATGAAATTCAAATTTTAAAACAGGAATTTGATTCAAGTGTAAGTTTGAAGTTGAATTCAAGTGAATGTTTGAATTCAAAGTTTTAAAATGAAACTTTTTAAATTTAGGCAAGATTTAAATCAAGTTTTAAAATCAAGTAAAATATGGTTTTAAGTTTACTATGAAACCAGATTTGAATTTAAAACAGCTTGAAATTTTTATTGTTGAACAAGTTTAAATTATTTTAAAGTAAAATTTTAAAAATGGATTTTGTTTTCAAATAAGTTTTAAACTTGATAAAGATTCTTTTCTTTAATATTTGAATTAAAGTTACTAAATGTTTAACTTTAATTTGAAAGTTAAATAAACAATTTATTTTAAGCTTCATTTTTTTTAGTAAAATTAAGAAATTTAGATTTTTAAACTTTTCTTATATAAATAATGACGGTTCTTTACTTTTATTTTTAGGTTTATAAATTAATTTAAATTTGGATAATATTTATATGGTTAAACATTTTAAATCTTAAATTTTTTAAATGGAAGTTGAATTTAATTTAGGAATGTATTGTTTTAAATACATTTGAATGTTAATAAAGTCATTAATAAGCAAATGAATTATTTTGGGAAAAATTAAGATAATTAAGAATTTACATATTTAGTTGTTTTTTAATTAATGTTTTGGATTAACTTATAATTAGAGATGATTAATGATAATTAATCTAAGATAATTTTTCTTAAGTAATTAAAGAAAATGTTGTTAATTAAATAAGATAATTATTTAAGGATTATTAAGTAATTAATTAATGTGATTAATTTTGATAATTAATTAGATTAATTAATTGAATATAATCAATTGTAAATTGTTAAGTATAATTACTTGATAAAAGTAATTAAGGGATTAATTACTTATTGTAATTAATTTTGATAATGTGATTTGTTTAAGTTAATTAATTTAGTTTAATTAATTTAATTAAATCATTTGATGGTTTAATAAGAGTAATTACTTAATGTAATTTATGGAGCAATGTTTTTTTGGCATGGTCGACGGGGTTAGATGATCCCCGACCATTTTATTGCTGCACCAATCAGAACATTACACAGTTTACAATTATCTAAGAAAACAGGGGAAAACACGGCACAACAAGCACTAGGAAAAAAATATAAAAAAAGAAAACACAACACAGACTATTTTCACAGTAAGGTAAAGATCCCAGGATCGAAAGAGAAGGAGAGAAGTCGTAAGTCAATTTTAATTTCTTGCATAATCCACCGCTTGAGAACTTCATCAGATTTAGCATTACTCGCATCGAACACTCTTGTATTTCGTTCCCTCTAAACAGAGCTGATGAAACTTTTCAGCAATGTGTTAAATACCCTCTTTCGTTCACTTTTATTTCCCGTTCTCATAAAAATTCTTTCCCACTCCACCTAATTGTCATCAGAGACATTAGTTCGTTGAAGCTTAGCCATGATGCATATCCAGATTTGCTTAATAATGGGGCACTCAATTATGGAGCAATGTTACTTAGGGAAGTAATAAATGATAATCACTGGAATGTAATTAGTGAAAGATGATTTATTTTTAATTAAGTAATTTGGGTAATTACTTTTGTAATTAATCAAGGGATTAATTAATGGGATAATTGATTATGGGATAATTAATTTGTAATGAGAAATTAAGGGTAGTTAATTACTGATTTGATATTAATCAATGGTGATTAATAATTGTATTTTAAATTTTAGATTAATTACTAAATGTAATTAATTTTAAATTAAGTAATTAATTTAAATATAAATTAGAGATCATTAATTAATATAATTAATGATGTAATTAAGAATTATTTAATTAAGTAATAATTAATTATTAAGTGATTAATTAATGTAATTAATTAAGGATAAATGTAATTAATTATTGTTAATTAATAAATGTAGTAATTAAATGTTAATTACTTATGATTAAGGTTAATTAATTTGTGAAATTAATTAAAGACTAATTACTTATTGTAATTAGTGTTTGATTAATCAAAGGTGTTTAATTAAGTTGAATACTAAGTGTATGATTAATTAACTAGATTAATTAACTAATGGATATGAGCAGGATTTATAGATGTGGTGATTAATTTAATCTATTTTAAATTAATTAGAGATAGAGGTAATTAATTTAATTCATTTTAAATTAATTATAGATGATGGTTAATAAATCGATTCTTATGGATGATATTGATATTACTTTGGATGGTTGTAATCTCAGTAATGAGATGAGTAGTATTTGTATGATATGGATGCTTAGTTAAAGTATGATAATATGGATTATCTGATTGTGATAAATATCTGTTGTGATGATGATACGGATTATCTGTTTATGATGATGAATGTGATTATCTATTGTGATATGTGAGATATCTATCTGTGTGTATATAGATAATGATGAATTGAATTAATTATTCAAATTAAAATCACTTGGACATTAAGATGGCGTTTGGATTTCGATGAGACCGGGATCAGATTTCCAAATTTGGAATTCCGAAAAACCCATCGATCCAAATTAAACGTTAGGTCATGAATCTCAAGTGAAGAGTGAAGACTCGAGGTGTAAGAACTATTCGTCCGTATAACTCTGAGGGTGATTCCGTGATGAGTTTGACGGAATAGTACTTTCAGGTTCGAGATGGTGATCCAAAGTGCAAGGGTTATCGTCATTAACTCTAAGGGTGATTTCAATACGAGTGTAACGAGATAATGCATTCGGTTTCGTTCGAACCCAGAACGAACTTGTATGGATTGAATGCTTTCAGAACATCGTCGGGTGGACGATGAGCATTCTAAGATTAATGTGTCCTATAAAGGTAGTCGTAGCCTCAAGCCTCATCAACCGGGAATGGCTAAAACAGGGAGGTGCAGCAATGCTAAGTGGTCATGCCCAAGTAGGACGAGATTTACCCCTGTCTAGAGGTCCCTTTTTATTTCGGTTGTGTGGAAGTTGGCGACGGCCAATCTACGGGGTGGTCTTGTTCGGAACTGTTCAGTGAGGAATGGTTCCGGCTTTATGTTGAAGGGGAGCGTGTGTACTGCTCGGTACGGTGATCTAGGCCACGTACTGTGACGGACGGTACCCTAGTAGCCCTGCCATTGATGGAAACCCATTCTTCCTACGAGACCCTACGGTTTTTATTGTATTACCCACTTTAATGGCTAGTAGCTGGAATTTAATGAATGTAACAATTTCAGCTATTTCTTATTTACTTGAAAACCCTAGACACTATTATAATATCACTCGATTACCTATAAAATGTTTTGGTTAGCGTAAGGAAAAACACTTTTCCATGTTTATGTGTGGGAAGTCTTACGTGATACCTTTCGTTTTCAAAGGATTTTCTAAAGTTAAGCAATTTTTAAACCCGTTTACTCACACCAGACCCCTGTCTGACCCGAGTGTTTATTTTCTGTTTTATTAAACTCTTGGGCACTCATATTATGTATGAGTAGTCAAGTGATTCATGTTAGCTCGACGAATTCTGGAGGAGATATGGAGCAGGAGGCTTCAACGTGTAGATATATATAGTGGTTCCGCTGTGTTTGAGTTGTATCTATTTTCTCTGATGCACTTGAATTGTAATTGCTAGACAGATGTTTATAACTGTCTAGTTTGTGTTGTATCAGCTGTATATCTCTGATGTATATAATACTATGTAACATTTTATGTGATATAATATAATTTCTTCATTCCACTGTGAGATTCTGATGTTGTCTGTTTCTTTCTTTTCTTTCTTTCCTCTTTTCTATCCCTTTTTTTCTTCTTAGTGATGTGTCTTTCTATGGAAAGAAAGGTGGGTCGTTACAGTATCATAATAGAAATATCAATTCAGTACACAACATTTGATAATGGTTAATCATTTTTTAATTAAGGTGAATGTGGTTTAAATGAATTAACCACATAACTATTTTTATTGATTATTTTAAATCAATGATTAATCATTCTTAATGATAAATAAATTAATTAAATTTTAATCAACTTAATTAATTATTTCTTAATTAATTAACTTAATTAACTAATGATTATAAATTGATTAACTTTAATTATCTGATTAACAATTCTTAATTAGAAATAAATTAGACACTTAATTATTAATTAACCAATTTTATTACAAATTATAAATCCATAATTACTTAATTCATTACAATTATAAGTTAATCAACCATTCTTAATTACCCTTTTTAAACAATTAATTAATAATTATTATTTACCTTAATTGACATTTTAAAAATCTTCCTTTAAACTTTGAAATCGATTTATTATTAACTTGAAAACTTGAATGGTAATTAAATTTAATACTTAACTTAGATTAACTACTTAATTAAAATATTAATTAAGATTTTAGAAAACGTCGTTATGTACTCACTAGTTAATTTAAACTTGAAACAAATTCTTAACTTAAAATGGTCAACATTAATTATTCCATAAATACTAAATTTTGTTTAACATTATAAACTTGAAATTTATTGGGCTTAACCCATTTTGAAAACAACCCGAGAATGCCCAGAATTTTACTCGAGTTAAACTCGAGTTTTCCTCTACGTTTCCCCGAGTTCTTCTTCTCCTCCTCTCGTATTTTCTTCTTCTTCTTCTTTTTATTATTTTTTATTTACCTTAAGTTACATACTACTGAATCCGTTCCATACGAACGCGAGAAACCCGAGCTAACCCATCTCCTACTCGAGTACTCCTTCGAGTTCCTCCCCATCCCAAAACCTCCTGATACAAAATCGACGTCGTGCACGTGCACGACGTCGCGCCGTCGCCCCGGCGAAATTCACGACCTTCAGCAAGTCGCAAAAATCCCATATACTCGAAATCAAAGTTCGGTTCGAAGCCAAAAACTCGAGAACGAAATTTAGCCTTTCGTTCGACATTGTAACTCGAACTCACCAAAACGAATACGCCTCGTCCCCCTTACGCCGTTCATCAGAAAATCTGCAACTCCGGCTTCACGTTGCCGATACCCCACTCTATTCTCCCTCTCAATTTCGTGCAGCTCGATCGCTTCAAGGAGACGCAATCACCTTGCCACTGAACATGTCCAAAACTCGAGCTTAAACCCTAAATTAAACTTGACCCATCAATTTGTGCCATAGAAAATTTATTCAACAATTTTCCTGAAATCTTTGATGAACAAGCTAGCTTCAAACAAAATGTTATCACCAAATGTTGGTTTGATCATCAAAAAATGATCAAAATGCATATTTTGTTCAAATATGAACTGCATTTGGAATACTTAATTAAAAATCATCATATTAATTTTAAAAATCCTATCTTCGTATGTTTATTCAAGTTATATAATCAAATTGATAATTTAAGATGCTCGAATTCATCATATGATTTTGTTTTTACTGTAAAATTGAGGTTACAGAGTCAAACTCTTCATAATCAAGCTTAAAACAAAATTTAACTCATAAATGATGTTTAAACTTACCTATTCGTTGAAGATTAAAATCATCAGAGATTAGGGAAGTGAAGTTAATTTTTTTTAATCTTGATTGAACCCGGGGCTTAAAAGAACAACAGAGATGACATATTATTCATACACAACACAGATATAAGTGAAACATACATAGATATATTCATCTATATATAATCATATAACACAATATCATCTAGAATTCACATATTCCAGCATTAATTACTTTGAACTTTAAGATTAAATGTTTACTCACCTGACAAAGGTTTGAACAAAGACTATATCTGTTTTGAAACTGCAGTTTTGATCTTCCTTAATCACTTTTTTGTTTTGTTTTGTTTTGTTTTGTTTTTTTCTTCGGCAGATTATATTTGCGTTTGAGGATATAATGATGTTTATATTTTTCTTTGATTTGCCTAGTTAATGAACAGAATGGAATAAAGTAGATGCATATATATATATATATATATATATATATATATATAAAGAAGATAGTTTTGTACAGGGGAGGTAGGTGTTATCTAGTATGAGTTTAATTCTTTTAGTCAGATTTTTTTCATTGACCAGAGATTTTTCCTTTTGGTGGCTGAAGTGATTTTGATTTGTGCTTGAGAATATATAGCATTAAATGGTTATGTTTCCTTTTAAGTTTACATATAATCCTCTTTGTATTTTGTATGTACATTTTTTTTGTTTAATCTTCTTGCTTACATTTTTTTGTTTTATACATAGATATTTATTTTTTTAGCCTTGCATACATTTTTTTGTTTTTGTTATTTCCTTGTTGATATGATTCACATGCAAATATATATGTATTTCATATGTTATTTTTTATTAGAATTATCCATATGAGTTACCCTATATATATATATATATATGTTTAACACAAATTCTTGTTTTTATAATTTTTATTATCATTTATTTAAAGCTTAAACTACCAAATACTTTATTTATATCCATATATCTTTTTAATATTTAATATTAATAATATTTGATTTGTTTTGAAACCTTTCAAATTAATTTCAGAAGTTCAAATAAATTACCAAATTTAAATTAACAATTTTAGGATGTTACACTATTTGAATGCTCCCTCTCTACAACAAAACCCCCCTTCATATATGCATGTGAATAAATAAAAATAAATAAACGAACCTAGATGCAAATAGAAAATACAAAATAAAATATTTGACCTTTATTTGCTTTTATTTGACAAAATCTTAACTTTTCTTTCACCCTTATGTTATCAGCAAAAGAGTAATAGTGTTAGAAAAAATAGAGATAAACTGATAGACATTAATACAACATTAATTCCCAATCGAGTATAAATATTAAGTTTCAATAAAAAATCAAACAAAAATCATATATACTCTGTTTGGTGCATATTCCACTTTAGAATGATAGGAATGAAGTCATCATATAAAACCATATAGTTGTGTCTATTTGTGATATATTTATTTCAGGAATTTGAATATCTACTAAACATGCATAACCGTTAGGATTTCTAAATAAGATTAATAGTATTCCAAATTTTTATTTAAAAAATCAATTCAAGTATCTTCTAACCACGCATAACCGTAAGGACTTTGATGGGATTAGAATCAACTTGTCTACTAAATCAATCAATTTTGATATGCGTTCCATATATGCATAACCGTGAGGACTTTTAAATGAGCATGGAAGCACATAATCAAATATCCCAAGTAATTCACCCATGCATAATCGTGAGGACTTTTAAATGAGAATGAAAACTTTCGATGTTTTTATTTGTTAAAAAAATAATGAAATGATAAACGAATGATTTTCCATTTAAAATACCACATATTGAAATACTATATTGGATTTTGATGAGTGACGGTCGATAGAAATATGATAGAATTAGAAATGATCACGGAATTTTTACCAACAAAAAGTTTTTATAACTCTTGTTTAAATTTCTAAAGAAATTTACTAAGTATACTGTCTCAAGTTATAATATATGATCAATATCAACACTCATCACTTTTTTTAATCACTATTTATCCTTAAGATAATCAGTAGGGAGTCAGATTAGTCAATATAGTTATTTAAAATCAAATCAAAAAATAATTATAAAATCAAATTTTCAAAATGACTAATCTGAAAGAAGGTCAACAAAAGTGATTTTCTAGAATGGGTTTTAGAAAAATGTCTGCAGTTTGAAAATTATTTGAAATGAAAACTATGCAAATATTTTCTTTGGAAAATGATGCACTAATGAATGTCTCGACATAAATCACGTTTCACTAGTAATTTTTCTATCAACTGGATTACCAATGTAATCTGCATCTGAATTTTCCTTCAACTCAGGATTATCATTAAACGGAAGTTATAGACCAAATCGTGAAGTTGCAACAATTTCTTGAAGTCATTTTTACAACTTTTAAATGAAATTCTCTTGAATTTGAATTGAAGCCATGTAAATAAACACAAACCATGAACATAGATTCAGCCAAATGTATTATCATCAACCAATAAAACACCATCATTAATCCAAACTAATCTATATGAAATAGTTCAAAGATTCAAGAGATTTTTAAAGTGTTCTTGGCATAGGAATATAATTGGCCAACAATTTTGAAAATGTCAGAATCATTATCAACATTCATTTCATTATCACATTACTAACTGATTTAATTCAGATTACGGTGTAGATTATCACATTTAATATATTATTCAAAATAAATATACCATTATCTGTTTTACCTTTACGATAATTTTTCGTTGTTGCCCATTGTGATTCTACCACCTTTATACTAGGCTAAGGAACTTTAATTTGTCGCCGTTGTGTGTCTGGAACAACCCGAATCCAAGTAACACTGTTGTCGTTCCTTAGTCTGCCACTACACCTACACGATAAAAGATTTTTGTGACATATTTGTTTTTATAGTTCCATGATTGTTAGTGGCAACATATTTTAAAAAAAATTGTGGAGACCCAAAGCAATTTATATATGTTCTTTTCGGCATCCAGATTTGTTTAACTTTAAGCGATTTTATATTGTGCCTTTTGGAACCCAAATTGGTATGATTTTCACATTTTTGGGTCGATAACAACAAATATTTTGATTGTGTCCAATTTTTCTACAAATAGTGCACTCGGATTTAACTTGATTAATTTTTCTTATAACATATTCAAAGTGAGCACACCAAAGTCCTTGTCTATCAGTGTTTTCCTATTTGCATATTCAACGATCTTTCACTTTTGAAAATTTTTCCTAAAGTTGTTGACAGTTGTTGGACTTATGTTTTGAGGGATACATTTTCATTCAATAATTGCGTGCACCATTTAATAGAATTTTCTCTTCGAGTATTTTCATTTTCTTTCAAAATCATAATTTTATTTTCAAGTGTTTTGATTTTAATTTCTGATTTTTTAATTTCTTCTTCAAGTGATGGACACATATCACACTTAGGGCTCCTACCTTGATAGTTTTTAACTAATTGGTCAAGTTGTTTATTTGATTCTATCATAGTATCTCTTTGTGATTCAATTTTAGTGTATTTCTCTCTATGTCTTTTAAACATCCATTTACTTCGTGGAAATATATAAGTAACTCTGAGTGAGTAAGTTTTGATACATCGCTTGGCTCGTCAGCATCGCTATCAGTTATATCACCTCGAAGGCACAAATCTCCTTTCTCACTCTTACTGCTAGTACTCTTATAATCATTATCACTTTTATTCCACGTGGCTGCAAAACTTTTCCTTTTCGATTTCTTTTCTAGGTCGTGTCAATTCTGAGGACAAGTGGGCTTGATGTGTCTGGGTTTGTTGCACTTGTGACAGATGATCTCCTGTTCTTCTGGGTTGTCTAGTGCTTTGATTATTCTGCTTTTCAATTGTTGATTTAGAGCTGGATTTCTGTATTTGTGGTTCCACTTTTTGAATCTCTTCATTAGTAACGCCAGCTCAGCTTCTCCATCATCATTATCCTCATCACTACGGTTTTTTGCCAATCCTATTAAGCTTGTTTCTTTAACTGAATCGATTGAGGAGGATTTCTCATTGCTGTTGACTTTTGCACCATATATTGCATCAAAAGTATTTCCAGATTTCTTGTGCACTTTCACAATGAGAGATAAAGTTAAAATTATTTTGATTAATATGATAATATATTATATGCATAGCAAGAGCATTAATCGAAGTAATTTTCTCGTCTATTATATCACATCCATTTTCAATAATATCCCAACATTTAATATTAACAGATTTTAAATAAAATTCCATTTTTAATTTCCAATTCAAAAAAAATCTTTTCCATCAAAAATAAGAGGAATAATATTGGACCGACCCTCGATAAAAAATTATTAAAAGAAGCTTTTTTAAAAATTCAAAATTTTAAAACAAAAATTGGTCTTTGAAAATTCAAATTTTTTAAAACAAAAATGGCTTTTGTTTCAAGCTTCGATACCACTTGTAGGATCGATTTCACCCTATAGGGGAGGTGAACAGGGTGATACTATCAATTATAAAAATTATTATGGAAGTTTATATAAAATAATTTCAGCACAGATATAGCAAAATAATAGCAGCACAGATAATAGCAGAATAATAAATACAGAAATCGAACAACACAGATTTACCCAGCTTCGACGAAACCCTGCCTACGTGCTGCCTCCAAGGTTTCTACTAGAAATTAAGCAGTCAGACCCTGCCACACGTCTACGCTCAAAACCCTGCCACAACTCAGCCACTGAATTGCGAATTCTCGAACTACACCACCGTAGTTTGTCTCCTAGTCACAGGATTAGAAAATACAATCTTTTAAAAGAGAAAATACAATAAAAAAAATTAAATAATATAAGACCCTAATTTAAATATTAAAGCCCAAATATTATAGAGCCTGCCTAAAAAAACACTAAAAATAATCTCCTTTTCCCATTTATTTGTTCCGCCCATTCTCTTCTTCATTTGTGAAAATGGCTTCTTGCTTTTCTTTCTTCTGTGCGAATACTAGGGCTTTGCAATTGAAGAATCCGATTGATTGTTGATCGATTACAATTGTAGTTCTTCTAATTTGCTTCGGCAACCGATCGTGTCCTCGAATTGCTCTCGGCTGCTTCAATCCGTCGAGGTTGAATGATGTTTTGAATTTGGTATGTTTGTCCCCTTTTCGATTTATATTACCCTCGACTTTGATTCGAGTTCCTAATTGATTATATGCACTGTGATATTACTTGAACTCGAATGAATTTTTATGGCCAATGATGATTGGGTTTTATAGGATTCTATTTCTTATATTTTCGTTCAAATATACTATTCGAATTCGTATGATAATTTTAGCCTGGCCGCATGATTTTGGTTGAATGCTTGAGATTGACCTGACTTGTTCAATTCATTCTTTTTGTTGCTTGATTACCACGGCTCGATTCTTGGCTACCACGGCTCTGACTTTACAGTGACAATGTTGATTTATCTTTGTTCCCTTTGACTTCGGCCACTTTATGTTGTCAAAATTTGAACTTGTTTGATTTCCTTGATTGAATTGAAGCGTGACATTGACTCTGTTCGACTTTGATAAAACTGCTACATGAATTTCTTTTGTTCGAATTATTCCTCGGTAAAAATATTTCCTTTTTGACTTCGGCCTTGTCACTGCTTTGACTTGGTTTTTGTTGAGTTGCTTCTTCATGTTGCTTGTGTTAGAACCCTTAGTTTACGATTTCGACAATGACAACTATACAATGGAAATCATATATATATATATATATATATATATATATCATACAACTATGCAGATACGAATTCAAAGCAAGACAAATCACTACTGTGACAAGATGATGACTAAAGCACAAAAGAGATTCATCTATAAAGTTGCACGAAGTTCGAAGAGAGATGCACTCAAGAATAAACCCAGGAGAACATCACTTAACAGGTTCAGACGGCTGAATGCAGAACTTCAGACGTCTGAACATAGAAGATGAACAAAAATATTAATAGGTCCTCAAACGTTTGAGAACACCATTCAGACGTCTGGAATTAGACTCAGGGTAGAAAGTCCAAATTACAACTGCCATCTTCGAAGAGACACAAGTCCATCTCTCCTCCACAACTCTTCACCAGCGAACAGTGACGACTCTTGACTTAAAGGGAAGAGATGTGACTAGTAGAAGCAAGCTTCTATGACTATATAAACGAGAATCAAGAAGGATCAAAACACTTACTTTACTTTCAACTTATTTACTCTACTTTCTATCTTGATCATCTCTTGCTCTAATCATCCACTTGCTATCAAATCTGCAAATTTGAGATCATGCACTTCCATATTTTCTCGAACAATATTGTATTCAATCATTCAAGAGATATAGGAAGTTCAATTTTACTATACAGTCAAAATCCGTGTAATAGGGAACACATTCTTGACAAAGAAACTCTGCTATTGTAAACCTGTTTGGTGAAAGGAAATTCCGAAGAGGAGCTTCGGGACTGAACGTAGGCCGGGAGGTTCAAACCAATATAAAATCCCTGGAGTGATTTTTCTTATTTACATACTTTACTATTATTACACTATAGTTTAAAATTATTCATATACTTGTCGTTTATATAATCGATCCACTATACCGTAGACTTTCAATTGGTATCAGAGAATGGTTTGATCAAAATTACCGTAACAAGTTTTTGAATCACTAATATGGCAAGTATCTTCCAAGAAGGCCAATCTACCACATGTCCCCCATTATATAATGGCTCCAACTATGCATATTGGTCAACCTGTATGCATATTTTTATGGAAGCCAATGGTCTAGAAATATGGTCCGCTATACAAAATAAATATGAAACACCTGACACTGCTATGAGCACGTGGACCAATGCACAAAAAACTTAGCCTCAAACAATGCTAAAGCTATGAATTTTTTATTTTGCTCTCTAGATAAAAATAAAGTTCACGTGTCATGTTATGTACCACTATGTTTGACATTTGGCATACTTTACAAATTACACACGAAGGTACAACAAAGGTCAAACAAACTAAGATTTCAATTTTGCAAAACCAATTCTAATCATTCAAAAAGAAGCAAAATGAAACTATTATTGACATGTACTCTAGATTTCAAACTATTCAACATCATCTTATGACATTAGGAGTTAAGTTTACTGACTTTGATTTTCTTTCTCGAATACTCAACTCTTTAACATCGGATTGGGAAAGAATATATTAGCTATTAAAGAAGCTAATGATCTTTCTACAATCAGGGTTGAAGTATTAATAGGAAATTTAATGTCATATGAAGCTAACTTACATGCAAGCAAAGAATAAAATGTTGAAAGAAGAACAAAGCATTTCAAGCAAAGAATGATGACTTAGATTTGGATGAAGAGGATATAGTATTCATTGCCAAAAATTACAACAAATTCAAGAAATTTAGAAAGATTACCAAACTCCAAAAAGAAGGAAAATCCGATACAACAAATCTATCTCAATCAAGTGCTATGAATGTGATCAATACAAACACATGAAGAAGGATTGTCCTAAGCGCAAAAATAAGAAAAGGAACAAATTTGAGAAATTTAATAAGAAAAGAGCTTTTAAAGTCACTTGGGACGATTTCGCTTCATCATCACCTTCTGATAGTGATAGTGATAGCGATGGAGAACAAGCTAATATATGTTTATGGCTAACACTGATGAGGTATGTCCTGAACTTAGCTATAATGAACTATTAGAATTAAGTATGGAACTTGATGATAAGTTTAGGCAGATCAAAAAATTAAATAAAGAACATTTAGCCAAAATAAATCAATTAGAACTTAAAATTGGATTATTGAAGGATGAAAAAGTTATCTTAGAAGACGAATAGTTGATTTCAGAAGAAAAGTGTAAAAAATCTATCGAATATGATACACAACTTAGTGAAATAGATAGGTTAAAACTTGAGAATAATAATTTGGTTAAGGAAAATATTGAACTAAAAAGTAGTATAGAAATATCAAAAACTGAAATTTGTGAATTAAAGGATAAACTAAAAAAATTACCGATAATGTTTGAAAGTTTAACAAAGGAAAACTAGATCTTGATAATTTAATTAAAATTTTGAAACCTTCTGTAATCGAAATGGATTCGGATTTGAAAAGAATTCACAAAAGAAAAAAGGTAATACTATAAAGCAAAGTATCTTTTATCAAAGTTTCAAAAAGACACCCAAGTTAAATAAAGACGTAAAATCTAAAAGTATAAAAATTTGGATACCAAAGTCTAATAATAAGTTAATTAGACAAAAACATATTGATAGTTTTCTATCAAGTGCAGTATTTAATAATTATGTTTTTAAAGGACCCAAACCCACTTGGGTATGGCTACCTTCCCCTCCTAACATTTCGGACCCAAATAAAAGAAGTGGGTACCAACTGAATAATTTTTGTTTTATAGGTACTCAAAAATAAAATGAGGAAGAAATGGATACTCGATAGTGGCTGCTTAAAACACGTGACCGGGAATGCCAAGATGCTCTCAAATATAAATTATATCGATGGAGGCATCGTAACCTTTGGAGACAACTCAAAAGGATATGTCATCAGAATTGGAGAAGTCATAAACATCGATATTTCTAGCTCTCCTATTATTTCTAATGTTTTATTAGTAGAAAATTTAAAACATAATTTTTTTAGCATTAGTCAATTATGTAATAATGGTTTTTAATAAATTTCAAGAAAAATCAATGCAATATATTGGATAATGATAAAAATTTATTATTTGAAGATTTTCAATACAAAAATATTTATATTTTAAATATGAGTATAAAACAAAATTCCGATTTATGCTTGGCTGCTAAACTTGATGAATCATGGCTATGGCATAAACAATTTTGTCACATGAATTCCAAACTTATAAATAAATTATCAAAACATGAACTAGTTAAAGGTTTACTAAAAATAAATTATAAAATAGAAAATTTGTGTAATGCATGTCAAATTGGAAAAAAAGGAGTTCTTTTAAATCTAAAAATAATGTTTCAACAAAACAACCATTAGAATTGTTGCATTTAAATTTATTTGGTCCTACTCAAGTAAGATCAATAAATCATAACAAGTATGTTTTTGTAATTGTTGATGATTTTTTAAGATATACATGGACTTTCATTTTAAGATATAAAAGTGACACTTTTGGTATGTTTAAAATTTTTGCAAAAAGAATTAAAATTCAAATGAATTTGAAAATTAAAAATATTCTCGATGATCATGGACGAGAATTCGAAAGTGAACATTTTACAAATTTTTGCAATAAAAGGGAATTAATCATAATTTTTCAATTCCACGCACACTACAACAAAACGGTGTAGTTGAACGGAAAAATCAAACATTATAAGAATGTGCAAGAACAATATTAAACAGTAGTAATCTACCGAAACATTTTTGGGTCGAAGCTATTGACACGGCTTGCTATGTTTTGAATAGAGTGACACTACGACCAATGACAGACACTCCTTATGAAATATTTTTTGGTAAGAAACCTAAAGTATTTTATTTTAGAACATTTGGATCAAAATGTTTCATATTATATACTAAAGACAATTTAGGAAAGTTTGATCCTGACGCCGATGAAGGAATATTTGTTGGTTATTAGAATCGTAGCAAAGCTTATAGAATTTATAACAAAAGGACAAATATTATAAAATAAAGTTTACATGTTTATTTTGATGAAAATATTGTAATTACACAAATTAATGAGTAAGAAGAAATACATTCAAATAATTCTTCTAACACACCTCAAAATAATAATGAAGCTATTGATCAAAATAATACTCTAGTTTCATCTCCTAGCATTTTAAAGAATCATCCTATAGATAACATTATTGGAGATTTAAATTCTAGAGTAACTCGAAATCAACTTAATCAAATAAGTCATGTTGCATTCATTTCAAACTTTGAACCAAAGAACTATAAAGAAGCTTCTAAAGACGATTTTTGGATTTTAGCTATGCAAGAAGAATTAAATCAGTTCGAACGAAACAATGTTTGGGAACTCATTCCAATACCGAAAGATCAATCCGTCATTGGAACTAAATGGGTATTTAAACATAAAGCCAATGAAACTGGAAATATAGTTCGAAATAAAGCATATTTAGTAATACAGGGGTATAATCAAGAAGAAGGAATCGATTACGATGAAACGTTTGTGCCTGTAGCTAGATTAGAAGCTATACGAACTCTACTCGCTTTTGCTTGTCATAATAATTTTAAATTATATCAAATGGATGTCAAAAATGCATTTTTTAATGGTTTTATCAAAGAAAATGTTTATGTTGAACAACCACCGTTATTTGAACATGAGAAATTTCCAAATCATGTTTTTAAATTAAATAAAGTATTATATGGGTTAAAACAAGCTCCTAGAGCATGGTACGATAGGCTTAAAACTCATTTAATCTCATCAGGATTTCAGATTGGTAAAATTGACATGACTTTATTTATTAAAAGAGAAAATAATGATATTTTAGTTATTCAAATTTATGTCGATGATATCATATTTAGATCAACTAATGAAAATTTATGTGTAGAATTCTCTAATATAATGAAGAATGAATTTGAAATGTCACACGTGGGAGAATTAAATTTCTTTTTAGGATTACGAATAAAACAACTGGAGAATGGTATCTTTATATGTCAAGAAAAATATTGCAATGAACTATTACAATATTTTGGCATGGATAAAACATCTAGTAAACCTACTCTTATGAGTACTATGGTTCATCTTGATAAAGATGAAAACGGAAAAGATTTTGAAGAAAAATTATATAGGAGTATGATTGGTTCGTTATTATACTTAACCGCAAGTCGACCCGATATAATGATGAGTATTTGTCTTTGCGCACGTTTTCAAGAAAAAACAAAATAACCTCATCAAAGAGTCGTTAAACATATTTTGAGATATTTATCTAATACGAAAAACTATGGATTATTATATCCAAGAGGATTGTCCTTCGAACTTGTATCATATAGCGATGCGGATTTTGGAGGACGCAAAACAGATAGAAAAAGTACTAATGGAACATGTCATTTCATCAGACAATCTGTCGTCCCATGGTTTAGTAAAAAACAAAATTGTGTTTCTCTATCCACTTGTGAAGCCAAATATATTTTAGCAGCATTAGCATATGCACAAGTAATTTACATGCAACAAACCATAAAAGATTTTGGAAAAATAATTGAAAAATCCCCAATTTATTGTGATAACACTAGCGCAATCAATCTATCTAAAAATCCGGTAAATCATTATAGAACTCAACATATAGATATAAGACATCATTTCTTAAGAGATAATGTCGAAAAAGGAACTATAACTCTAGAATTTGTTAACAATGAAAATCAAATAGCCGATATCTTTACAAAACCATTAAACGAACAAACTTTTGTAAAATTACGATGGACTTGGGCATTTGTTCACTTAAAGAACTTTTAAATTAAGAAAAATTTCTTATATCCACCAGTTTATTAGTTTGTTAAAAACCTTTAAAAATTTAGACAAAATTTTACACCATAAACAAACTACCGATTTCTATATTTGGATTGCTGTAAAAACTAACTTTCGAAAGTTCTTTTCTTTAAAACATAACAAATATTAAAATCAAAATGTCATCTCAAGAAATAACTTCGTATAACTCTGGATCGCCATCCTCAAATGTATCCACCCCTTCTCTTCTCCTTCACCTCCTCGTTCCCTACCTTCTCCTGACTTCTCAAAAAGTCGATGGGGATTGTCACCTCTACTGAAGAAAGCCAAACAAGAAAAAAGCCTACAATCTATGAAAAACTTGATGAAATGTCACATTATCAATCCGCAATGATGGATACTCAAAAGGAAATGTACTATACACAGCAAGGAACAATCAAAGATTTAAACTTCTTAGTAAAAGCTCTATATGCAATATGTGGTCATTCTCCAACAAAGAATTGTTTACATAAAAAATTTCCACACTTTGTTGAAACTCCTAAAGACGAACCATCAACTTCGTCACCCAAACCTTCTTCCTGGTCCCCAATCAACTACGCCGATCACACCGACGAACCAAATTCATGGGATCGTTAGGAATGGAACCAAGAAAATTAAATTATGACGTTTGAAGATGATTATATATATTTGTTTGTATTATACTCTATTCATTAAATAAATTTTTTCTTCAGAAAACTCTCAAAAAAAAGCTAATCTAGAGTTTTCAGACGTCCAAAATGGATTCTAGACGTCTGAAATAGGAATCTGTAACAAATTATATGTTCCCAGACGTCTGAAATCAATACCAAACATCTAAGATTACTCTCTGCTTCATATTTAAAAAATTTCAGACGTCTGAATTCTGATTCCAGATGTCTTATTTTACTCTCTGCTTCTAATATAGACATCTCTAGACATCTGACCCACTTTTTCAGATGTTTGGAACTGGAAACGACAGGTTTTTCAAACCCTATACCTGATCAATCAACTATTTTTCCACCACTTCAATTCATTTCCAAATTAAAATTTATCTTTCTCAAAGCCTATAAAATCAAATTTCTTATCAAATAAATGCCACCACGAACTAAAAAAATGGGTGTTAAGAAAAGGAAGCATGGAGAAGTATCTTCCTCTCAACCATTGATGGTAACTGATACTCAAATCAACTATTGGTTGTTTCAGAATCCAATAAATAAATGACGCTTTGACGAATTGAAGATTAAAACTAGGTCCTTTCTACAGCCTAATCAAATTTCCTTCTTATGATATCGATGATATATGTGGGCAAGGTAAATTGCAAATTCTTATTTCTTTTAATGCCAATGATGTTTCCATCGATCAATTAGCTATATATCTCTTTTACGCTAATCTGGATGGTCCATTGGTATGGACTACTGAGAATGATGAAGATTGGTTATAGACGAGTGTATATGGGACAACAACCAAGTTGATCATGCACTTCAACAACTCCATCAACCTTCTTATGACTGGTCTACACCTTCTCAATCACCTCACACATCGCCACATACCGGCGATATTGACAAAGGTAAATTAGACTCCTCTCGTGATGAAATACCTTAACTTTATTAAATATATTGTTGTACTTAACTACCTTATCATAGTTCTGATAAGACACTATCAATATTTCTCTTTTGTGATGTGCTTAAATCATAACTTTTTTGTTAGTATTATAATTATGTATGTACATCATACTTGGTTTTGCATTATACTTCTTCGATAAAAAAAATTATAATGACAAAAGGGGAGAAAAATAAATATGCATACCTATAGGGGGAGAACATATTTAGGGGGAGAACCTTTCTTTAATTATTATCTAAATACATTATATAGTTGTCATCATCAAAAAGGGGGAGAATGTTAGAACCCTTAGTTTACGATTTCGACGATGACAACTATACAATGGAAATCATATATATATATATATATATATATCATACAACTACACAGATACGAATTCAAAGCAAGACAAACCACTACCGTGACAAGATGAGGACTAAAGCACGGAAGAGATTCATCTACAAAGTTGCATGAAGATCGAAGAGAGATGCACTCAAAATAGACCCAGGAGAACATCACTTAACAGGTTCAGACGTCTGAATGCAGAACTTCAGACATCTGAACGTAGAAGATGAACAAAAATATTAATAGGTTTTCAAAAGTCTGAGAACACCATTCATACGTCTGAAACTGGGATCATGGTAGAAAATTCAAATTACAACTGCTATCTCCGAAGAGACACAACTCCATCTCTCCTCCACAACTCTTCGCCAGTGAACAATGACGACTCTAGACTGAAAGGGAAGAGATGTAACTACTAGAAGCAACCTTCTACAACTATATAAATGAGAATCAAGAAGGATCAAAGCACTTAGTTTACTTTCAACCTATTTACTCTACTTTCTATCTTGATCATATCTTGCTCTAATAATCCACTTGCTATCAAATCAGCAAATCTAAGATCATACACTTCCATATTCTCTTGAACAATATTGTATTCAATCATTCAAGAGATATAGGAAGTTCAATTGTACTATATAGTCAAAATCCATGTAATAGAGAACTCATTCTTGACAAAGAAACTCTACTATTGTAAACATGTTCCTCCGGGTGAAGTGAGGGTTATTTGGTGAAAGTAAATTCCGAAGAGGAGCTTCGGGACTGGACATAGGACGGAAGGTCCGAGCCAGTATAAAATCCCTGGTGTGATTATTCTTATTTACATACGTTACTATTGTTACACTATAGTTCAAAATTAGTCATATGCTTGTCATTTATATAATTGATTCACTATACCGTATACTTTCAGCTTGCCTAGTTCATTGTAATTCACTGTCATCTGGATACATTCACTATATTCGAATGTGAACTGTATTGATGTTACTTTTGGTGCCACTATTGTGTTTTACACTTCAGTTTTGTGCAATTTGATTTTGACCTGATAAGGTTGCATTGTATAGTGAGTTTGATGTGCATGCTTTGTACTTGTAGTCTTTTGTTCAGGTTGCATTTGAGGTATGCATTCACTATTTTACTGCATCATGTCTGGTCGCTTGTGTGGCCTTTTTCTTGTGCATGTTTGTTATGTTGAGTTGAGTTGCATCTTCACTTTGTTGCACTATATATTCGGTGTGCCATGACTTGTGTACTTGGCTGGTTCATGCTGTACATATATGCTATTGAACTTCATGTTGAGGCCTGGTGAATTGTTTCATTGTGACAGTGTTATCTTGCTGCACTGGGTAGTTGCTGTGCACTGTGCATATCACTGCATTGCTTCGAGTCAGGTTGCATACAGTCTTTGTTGGTTTTTGAGCCTGGGCATGTGTGCTTCAATATGCATTATTTGGTTCATTGAGCCAGCTTACGCATCCTGTTGTATACATGTTCTTCATATTGTCTTTGTATCCTATACTCGACAATTTTATGATGTTTGTAGTGCACCTGAGTTGAATCCAACTTCGGGTTTGACCTTGTACTGATATCGTGATTTTATTTTTATTGCGCTTGAGTTGAACCTGGCTTTTGATTTGGTTTTGACCTTGTGCTCACCTGTCCCTATAATTTTATCAAGTGTATATTGGTGTGCATGGCCTTGTGGCTTGTACAATGATGCACTATGCATGTCACAAGTTGTTCGCGTATGATGAATTCAAAAATTAAATGATGACGAACAACCCAAATACCTGAGGCAAACAATATTTTCAAAATACAATTTATTTTACACTGCAAAAATATTTTCTTTTCAATTTTACTGCGTCGGTATTTATTTTTGCAGATTACTCAGATGCTGGATTCAATCTGGAATAAAGTTGAAGATAAATACGAGTGAATGAGAGATATGTAGTGGGGTGCATTTATAAATGATAATTGTAATGTAATCAAAATTGTGTGTGTGTATATATATAGTGAGAGCTCAAATTTGTACTATTCAAAAATTGTAATAAATATTTGTCTGAATAAATATATTTTTTGAATTTAAATTCCATGTTATTCGTTTTATTCAGCAAATATTTATTTATTTATGTGAAAATAAAATAGTACATTAACAAATACATTTAAATGAATATATATATATATATATATATATATATATATATATGCGTGTGTGTTTATTATCATCAAACAAAAATCATATACTTGCATATTCAACATTGTCTACAACTTTAGGAAAATTTTCCAAAGGAGAAAGATCGTTAAATATGCTATTAGGGAAACAAACTGTTAATACAGTTAGACAAGGACATGGATATGATCAATCTATACTTGTTAGAAGTAAAATCAATCAAGTAAAATTCGAGTGCACAATTTTTAGAAAAATTGGACACAATCAAAACAATTGTTGGTATAGACCCAAAAATGTGAAAACCATACCAATCTGGGTTCCAGAAGGCACGAACATAAAACCCCTTAAAGTTAAATAGATCAGGGTGCCAAAAGGAATCAATATAAATAGTCTTGGGTCTACACAAACTTATTTTTCAAAATATTTTTCCACTAACAACCATGGACCTACAAAAACAAATAAGCCATAAAAAAATTTCTCATGTAGGTGTGGTGGCAGGCTAAGAAACAACAACAGTGTTCCCTGGATTCTGGCTGTTCCAGGCACATGACGGGTGACAAATCAAAATTCCTTTGCCTAGTACAAAGGTGGCAGAATCACGATGGTAACCACAAAAAATTATATTGAAGGTAAACTAGGTAACAATATATTTATCTTGAATTATTTATTAAAGGTGAAAATTTGCACCATAATCTGATTTAATTCAGCCAGTTATGTGATACAGAAATGAATGTTGATTATGATTCTGATTTATGAAAAATGATTGGCCAATTACCTTTTTATGCCTAGAACACTATAAGTGCCTCCAGAATCTCTGAACTATTTCATATAGATTTGTTTTGGATTAACTATATTGAAAGTTTACTCATGATACACGTGGATATATTTGTTTATCTTATTGCTTCTGGATATGACACTATGTTCGCAGTTGTTTATTTGCACGGTCTCAATTCAAATCCAAAAGAATTTCATTTAAAAGCTATAAAAGATTTCAAGGAATTTGTTGCAACTTCACGGTCTGGTCTATAGCATCCAACGAATGATAATCTTGAATCAAAGGGAAATTTGGATGCAGATTACACTGGTAATCTAGTTGATGAAAAAATTACTAGTGGAACGTGATTTATGTAGAGACATTCATTAGTTGCATCGTATTTTCAAAGAAAATATCTGCATATTTTTCATTTCAACTAATTTTCAATTAGCAGGCATTTTTTTATAAAACCCCTTCTAGAAAATAGTTTTTGTTGACCTTGTTTCAGATTAGTCATTTTAGCAAATTTGATTTTATAATTATTTTTGAATTTGATCTTAAATGGCTACATTAACCAATCTGACTCCCTACTAATTATTAAAAAGATAAATTATGATTGAAAAAGTGATGTGTGACGCCCCACCTCTATACCCACGCTAGCCAAGAACACTACGGAGAATGCTGTCGACTAGAACGGAGAATAAGGCTGTTGAGGAGCGACCATCCGTGTAATTGCTTTGTGCGAGCATCGATATGTCGGGTAGTATAACATGCATTTCTTTATCAAGAGGGAAATCCAACATACCGACACAAACTCAAAGCTACTACACAGTGGCTATAATATCTTCAGAAACAAATATAGAAATAAACATAACATAAATCAGTCACAGACAATTCATATCACAAAGGCGGAAATAGATATGAATATTACACTAGGAAGCGTACATCAGAGTAGTGGTCTAAAAAGATCCACAATATCATAAAAGAATAGTTACATGAACTACACAAAAGATTAAGTATACATTATGGAGTCTATATCTCGAATGTATACACCAAAATAAACTACTAATCTAAGTAGTAAGCCAAAAGTCAGAGAAATCAATCCTAAGAGAGAAGTCAAGCAGAAGCACCTGTAACATCTCGGTCTGACCCGAGTATTATTTAATAAGAAAATAATAAACAGATCAGTCTAACTATAAATATCAGATGAAACGATATAGAATAAGAGATATGACTAAACACATAATCATCACAATTCCAAGCTGTGATATATATATATATACTTAGTTGATAATCATTATGAGATTAATCAATGTCACCAAATCTACACAAGAATCAAAGAAACGTCATACTCCTTATTTCGTTCACCAAACCATAAATATTGACGATAATATCAATGTCAATCACAAAAGTCAATGACACACAAATTCCATAAGACTACACAAGAAATCCAGAAATCACTAAAGTCAATGACACACAAATTCACCAATGCACAAATATCGATAAGGCTTATCAATAGAAATCACGAAAATTGGTGAAGCACAAATTCTAGAAATCATCTCAAGAAATCCAGAAATCACAAAGGGGGGGAGGCCTATCACAAACGGGAGCGTAAAGCCCACCAACACGTGTATCACAAACGGAATGCTAATTCCATGGTTGCTAACCATCACAAATTGAGCCGAAGCTCCACAAACGGCCCGAAGACCATGGGTTGCTACCCCACCAAATTGAGTCGAAACTCCACAAAACGGGGTTTAGTCTCCCTCGTGGACAAAGAGACATCGCACATTGCTAGTCTAAATCACAAGGATGATCGTCATGATCAACGAGAAGTGTTAATTACACTAAGCTAGTAAATATATGAGTTTAGCTTCATGTCCCATAACCACTTGCTTAACTTAAATATTTACGAAAAACTGTAGATCTCCACTAGAAAATTGTCACAAGAGATTCAATCGAACAAGTCCAAGAATTAACCGACGAAGTAAACGCAATCGTTTCATACCACTCGTTTTACTAGGTCGTTTAATTAGATTTCTCATACGAGTGAGGTGAAGGTTTGTATATACTAGTAGATTGGAAAACGGTTTTTGAAACGAGCTTTGTAATTAAAATAGTATTAAAATCGTTTGAGGAAAGAGTTTGATATTTACTACTAGTATAGAAAACCTTTATATTTTTAAAGTGACAAATCACAAAGAAGATTGTAAGAACAATCAATCACTAAAATTCACTTTCGAAGACGTGAATAAAATCCAAAGAAACCGATAAAGAATCCATCGAAATGGATATTCAAAAATCCCTAAAAAGAGTCATCAAAGTCATAATAAAAGATAACAACAAATAGGATTATCACGAATCGATTTAAATTGGAATTCTCAAACAAAAAGGCAAGAAGGCAAAATCACAACAGTTTCAGACGTCTGAAACAAGTGGTTCAGACGTCTGAATTTGGAAATATAAAAATTTCTAGAACACGATTCAGACGTCTGAACCAAATGTTTCAGACGTCTGAAATAGGCATATTTTAGCCTATTTTCTTTCTGTTTGAAAATAAGCCAATTCAGACGTCTGAAATCCCAAATTCAGACGTCTAAAACTGCAATTTTGTGGTTTTCCTGAACCTAGGACAAAAATGGCCAAACGAATATAGAAAACGATCGATTGAGCAAATGGCGAGGACAAAGGACTTACGTCGAACGACAACCCAGCCCAAACGGCTCTTCGATACGCCTCAAATATCAATGTCCAAATATCCATAATAGGGTTTCCATAAATTGGACCAAAACATCAAAAATTGGACTATACACCAAATCAATCCAAACCAAAATCAATTGCACACGAATAAACGTTAGGAATTCATACCTAATAATCGAAGATAATTATAGACAAAGATGTGAGATAAAAATCTCACCTTTTTACCAAAATCAAACAAGAAGAAGCTTGAAAGCAAATGGAGAATCAATCTCTCTTCAACACAACCCAAATGAGCTTGAATCTATGCTCAAAACAAGAACATTCCCAAAATTAGCTTTAGGAATTTCTGAAATTGGTAAGAGAATAAGTTGGAGAAGAAGAAGAGAATGCTTACCAATGGGTTCTCTTGAATTTGGAGCTAGGAATTTGAGGTTGCAAGAGGAACTAGGGTTTTGGAGTTTTAATTTCCAATCTCTCCCACCATTATTGCCTTAGAATTGAAAAGAGAAGAGAATGAGAGTGAGTGGGGAAGAGTGGCTCAGATTTGAGCATAAGTTAAACATAGGGCTGAGCCCAAAACCAAACCCAAAGTGAAAAGTAGCAAAAATCAACTTTCTCCAAACATATCGAAGCTTATACTCAAAAAGGTCGCAAACGGCATTTTAAACTCAATGGGAGTGGTCCCGAGTCGTAATTCGACCGTATGCAAAAAGTAGCTTTTCGGACTAAAATCCGACTAACGATAGAATATTTAAATAAAATATTTGAATATAAAATCGATAAATATGCGGGTTGTTACAGACTCCCCTCCTTAAAGAAATTGCGTCCTCGCAATATTTAAGAAGAAGATATATATAGTAACAACCATAAAATCATATTCAACACAAAAGAAGTTTGAAATAAGAGGTTTACCTCAAAGAGCACGAGAAAGTAAGTCCGGATGTGTTCGCTCGATGTACTCTCTTGATTCCCAAGAACAATCCTTAGGATTCGAAGACCATTGGACTTTAACAAGCGGGACATCTTTATTTCGAAGGTGTTTGACCTCCGAAGCAACAATTTGAATAGGATGCTGCTCATAAGTTAAATTAGGCGAAACTTCAATCTCTTCCACAACACCGGGCTCAAGAATAGAATCGGAATCTCGAAGACATTTCCGAAGTTGAGAAACGTAAAACACGTCATGCATAGCAGAGAACTGAGCCGGTAATGATAGGCGATAAGCCATGGAACCAATACGTTCAGTGATAGGAAATGGCCCAATATATCGAGGTGCCAATTTTCCCGATCGACTGAAACGTACAACACCTTTCATAGGTGATACACGAATGAATACAAGATCTCCCACAGAAAATTCTAACTTCCTTCTTCAGTTATCGGCATAGGATTTTTGTCTACTCTGGGCTTCTTTCATCCTATGTCGAATAAGATCAATCTTTTCTGTGGAATCGCGAATAAAATCTGGACCTAAAACCAGCTTCTCACCGGCCTCAAGCCAACAAGAAGGAGATCGGCATGGCCTTCCATAGAGTGCCTCGAAAGGTGCCATACCAATACTAGATTGGAAGCTATTATTATAGGAAAATTCAACAAGTGAAATATGATCTTCCCAACTTCCACCAAAATCAAGAACACAAGCACGAAGAAGATCTTCAAGAGTTTATTCACACGCTCGGTTTGTCCATCGGACTGAGGATGATAAGCGGTGCTAAAATTAAGCTTCGTTCCCAAAGCTTTTTGAAGACTCTTCCAAAATCCACTAGTAAACAATGGATCGCGATCACTGACAATAGAAGTAAGAACACCATGTAATTTAACAATCTCTTTAACAAAGAGTTTGGCCAAAAGAGGAACGGTTCGGTTAGACCGAACGAGAATAAAATGGGCGGATTTAGTAAGTCTATCAACGATCACCCATAAGCTATCATGACCCGATCGAGAACGGGGAAGGCCATCTATAAAATCCATGGAAATTTGGTCCCACTTCCAAATTGGAATTTCTAAAGGTTGCAATGACCCACTGGGCCTTTGATGTTCTGCCTTAAGGAGTTGGCAAGTCATGCAACGCTTAACGAAGTTAGCGATGTCAAGTTTCATTCCCTCCCAATAATAAAGTTGCTTCATATCTGCGTACATTTTACTACTTCCGGGATGAATGCTGAATTTAGAACGATGAGAATTTTCTAAAATATCCTTACGAAGATCAATAATATTTGGTACGATAAGTCTACCAAATCTCCGAATGCCGCCACGAGAATCAATACCAAAGTCTTTCAAACCTTCAATATCAATTTTATCCTTAATATTTTTCCAAGAAGAGCCAAGTCGGGATCTAGCCTTTGAGCTTCAAGAATGCGGTCTAAAAGAGAAGGATGAGCCTCAAGGCTACATAACACAAGTGATGACCATAAATCGGATACGCGCTCTCGAATCTCACAAGTGGATAAGATCTCGAGATCGTTCCATTCGGATATCATCTTAGAAACAGCAGCTTGTTGTTTTCGGCTAAGAGCATCGGCGACACGATTACCCTTACCGGCTGTATAAAGAATATCAAGATCATATGGTGCAAGAAATTCGAGCCAACGCTGTTGACGCAAATTAAGTTCCTTTTGGGAGAATAAATACTTCAAGGACTTATGATCGGTATAAAGAACAAATTTCTCTCCTAAAAGATAATGACGCCAAATACGAAGGGCGAAAACAATAGCCGCGAGCTCTAAATCATGAGTGGCATATCTAGTCTCAGCAGGCTTCAATTGCCTAGAAGCATAAGCAATAACACGTTCTCTTTGCATAAGAACGGCACCCAAACCAACGCGACTAGCATCGGTATAAACAACGAAATCTTGATTCCCCTCGGGAATAACGAGAATAGGAGCATCAGAAAGAAGTTCTTTTAATTTCTGAAAAGAAGCTTCACATTTGTCCGACCAAATGTATTTAACACCTTTCTTCGTCAAGCTAGTGAGAGGCACGGCAGTCTTAGAAAAGTCTTTGATAAAACGACGGTAATAGCCCGCCAATTCGAGAAAACTACGAATCTCTGTCACACTCTCCGGTCTCTTCCAATCTTTAATCGCTTCAATCTTTGAAGGATCCACGGAAATTCCGGATTCGGAAATAATATGACCGAGAAACTTCAGACGAGATTGCCAAAAGTGGCATTTAGAAAATTTTGCCTTTAATTGATTGTTCCTAAGAGTTTCCAACACAATCCGAAGATGTTTTTCATGCTTCTCCTCGGTTTTAGAATACACAAGAATATCATCGATAAAGATGAGAACAAATCGGTCGAGAAAATCTTTGAAAACCCGATTCATAAGGTCAACGAAATACGCCGGAGCATTCGTCAAACCAAATGGCATGACAAGCCATTCATAAGATCCATAACGAGTACGGAACGAGGTCAATGGAATGCTATCTTCTGCGATACGAAGCTGATGAAAACCGGTAGCCAAGTCCAATTGTGAAAAAATTCTAGCACAACTAAGCTGATCGAATAGATCATCAATCCGAGGTAGAGGATATTTATTTTTAATACTAAGATCGTTAAGCTTGCGATAGTCAACGCAAAGCCTAAGCGTACCGTTGGATTTCTTCACGAAAATAGCCGAAGCTCCCCAAGGTGAGGAACTAGAGCGAATAAATTGCTTCGTCTCCAACTCGGATAGTTGTTTGCGCATCTCTTCGTTCTCCTTATTGGACATGCGATAAGGAGGACGAGTAATAGGTTGAGCTCCAGGAATAAGATTAATTCTGAACTCAATTGCTCGCTTAGGTGGTAATCCTAAAACGGGCTCGAATATGTCGGAAAATTCACAAACGACGTGAATAAGAGAAATAATATCACCCTCATCATCATCATCGTCATCACGAGGATTTAAAGAATATAAAGATGCAACCAAGCTGGAATCTGAATCTCTAAGATTAATAGAAATCTGCTTAACAGATTGAGGATGTCGAAGATGAATAGTCCGCTCAGGACATAGGATATGAGCTTCATAACGGTTAAGCCAATCCATTCCCAAAATCATTCCAAAGCCTAAATAACGCATGACATGTAAATCGGCTCGAAAAGAAAAATCACACAAAATAATCTCGACATGTTTACACAATAAACTGATTGTCGCGGATCCACCAACCGGATTCGCAATTCTCAAAGAAGTCATTAAACACAAAACATCCAAAGAAAAAGTATCAACAAGTTCTTTTGATATAGAAGAATGGGACGCACCCGTATCAAAAAGAACTCGAATAGGATGATCACGAAATAAAATAATTCCATCCAGAATAGAATGAGAAATACCTTGGCCACGAGATGTGTTGCCAGGGGCTTGAGCAACATTAAGCTTTCCCTCTTTCCTGCCCTGAAGCTTGGGGCGTGAGGATATAACATGACCGGGACCTTTGCAGTAGCGACAAGAGAGAGACTTTGGACACTTGTTCGCGTAATGGTCCTTCGAACCACAATTATAGCATTCCCCACGACCAAAGGAAGAAGTCTTTGCCACAGAGGTTGTTTGCTTCCCTTTCTTATTAGGATAGGGGCCTTTGAATTTGTTTGGCCTCTTCTTGTTGTTGTTGAAGCTTGGTTTGGAACCCACCACTTCAACTTCATTCTCCCTATCCGCCTCTTCAAGACGAAGAGCGATATCAACGAGTTGGTCGAAAGAAACTTCTAATTTTAGAAGTAATGGCTTCTTGAGATTTTTGTTCAAGCCATAGACGAACCTCTGGTTCTTCTTTAAAGGGGTGTTGATATATTCAACCCCATATTTGGAAAGCGACTCGAAGGAGGCGACGTAATCAGTCACAGAGGACTCACCTTGAACAAGGTCTATAAATCGTCGAGCCAATGTCACTTTCTCAGCTTCTGGTACGAATTTCAACTCGAAGCGTTCCCGGAATTGCTCCCAGGTGAGATCCGCTTCATTAATCTCAGAAATAAGAAGTTCGTACCAGTCCAATGCTCTTTCTCGGAGCATACTAGAGGCCACCTGAACTCGGTGAAGGTCAATAAGATTCATGCGAGAAAAGATTCGATCGTATGACCTTAGCCAAGCCTGTACTTCAATAACAGTTTCGGAACCTTTGAATGGCTCCCCACCCAAATTAGTGTAATCGCTGCACAAGCGTGCAAATCCCGACTTTGGGTGAGTATGTTCCGGGTTAGCTCCAGCTGCTTGAGCATTCGTCACTAAATCAAGAAGCTGTTGAGCAGTCATAAAAACTCCATCCTGGGGTAGGGTACTAGATGGTACGGCTCTGGGGCGGCCTGGTCTAGACATTTCTCTTCCTTTGAAAGAAAGAAGAGGAAGAAAAAGGTTATTCACCAAATTCAATATCAAGCAATTCTTGATAGATAAAACAAGGAATCAAAAAAGAAAATAGGATAGGACGGTATGTAGACCCGAATAAAATCCTAAAGCACGACTCCTAAGGTAGACTTAGGACGATGATCCTTGTTATATTATTCCATATTGTTCCGAAGTTTGGCTCTGATACCAAGCTGTGACGCCCCACCTCTATACCCACGCTAGCCAAGAACACTACGGAGAATGCTGTCGACTAGCACGGAGAATAAGGCTGTTGAGGAGTGACCGTCCGTGTAATTGCTTTGTGCGAGCATCGATATGTCGGATAGTATAACATGCATTTCTTTATCAGAAGGGAAATCCGGCATACCGACACAAACTCAAAGCTACTACAAAGTGGCTATAATATCTTCAGAAACAAATATAGAAATAAACATAATATAAATCAGTCACAGACAATTCATATCACAAAGGCGGAAATAGATATGAATATTACACTAGGAAGTGTACATCAGAGTAGTGGTCTAAAAAGATCCACAATATCACAAAAGAATAGTTACATGAACTACACAAAAGAATAAGTATACATTATGGAGTCTATATCTCAAATGTATACACCAAAATAAACTACTAATCTAAGTAGTAAGCCAAAAGTCAGAGAAATCAATCCCAAGAGAGAAGCCAAGCAGAAGCACCTGTAACATCTCGGTCTGACCCGAGTATTATTTAATAAGAAAATAATAAACGGATCAGTCTAACTATAAATATCAGATGAAACGATATAGAATAAGAGATATGACTAAACACATAATCATCACAATTCCAAGCTGTGATATATATATATACACTTAGTTGGTAATCATCATGAGATTAATCAATGTCACCAAATCTACACAAGAATCAAAGAAACGTCATACTCCTTATTTCGTTCACCAAACCATAAATATTGACGATAATATCAATGTCAATCACAAAAGTCAATGACACACAAATTCCAGAAGACTACACAAGAAATCCAGAAATCACTAAAGTCAATGACACACAAATTCACCAATGCACAAACATCGATAAGGCTTATCGATAGAAATCACGAAAATTGGTGAAGCACAAATTCTAGAAATCATCTCAAGAAATCCAGAAATCACAAAGGGGGGGAGGCCTATCACAAACGGGAGCATAAAGCCCACCAACACGTGTATCACAAACGGAACGCTAATTCCATGGTTGCTAACCATCACAAATTGAGCCGAAGCTCCACAAACGGCCCGAAGACCATGGGTTGCTACCTCACCAAATTGAGTCGAAACTCCACAAAACGGGGTTTAGTCTCCCTCATAAACAAAGAGACATCGCACATTGCTAGTCTAAATCACAAAGATGATCGTCATGATCAACGAGAAGTGTCAATTACACTAAGCTGGTAAATATATGAGTTTAGCTTCATGTCCCATAACCACTTGCTTAACTTAAATATTTACGAACAAACTGTAGATCTCCACTAGAAAATTGTCACAAGAGATTCAATCGAACAAGTCCAAGAATTAACCGATGAAGTAAACGCAAGCGTTTCATACCACTCGTTTTACTAGGTCGTTTAATTAGATTTCTCATACGAGTGAGGTGAAGGTTTGTATGTACTAGTAGATTGGAAAACGGTTTTTGAAACGAGCTTTGTAATTAAAATAGTATTAAAATCGTTTGAGGAAAGAGTTTTGATATTTACTACTAGTATAGAAAACCTTTATATTTTTAAAGTGACAAATCACAAAGAAGATAGTAAGAACAATCAATCACTAAAATTCACTTTCGAAGACGTGAATAAAATCTAAAGAAACCGATAAAGAATCCATCGAAATGGATATTCAAAAATCCCCAAAAAGAGTCATCAAAGTCATAATAAAAGATAACAACAAATAGGATTATCACGAATCGATTTAAATTGGAATTCTCAAACAAAAAGGCAAGAAGGCAAAATCACAACAGTTTCAGACGTCTGAAACAAGTGGTTCATACGTCTGAATCTGGAAATATAAAAATTTCCAAAACACGATTCAGACGTCCGAACCAAATGTTTCAGACGTCTGAAATTGGCATATTTTAGCCTATTTTCTTTCTGTTTGAAAATAAGCCAATTCAGACGTCTGAAATCCCAAATTCAGACGTCTGAAACTGCAATTTTGTGGTTTTCCTGAACCTAGGCCAGAAATGGCCAAACGAATATAGAAAACGATCGATTGAGCAAATGGCGAGGACAAAGGAATTACGTCGAACGACAACCCAGCCCAAACGGCTCTTTGATACGCCTCAAATATCAATGTCCAAATATCCATAATAGGGTTTCCATAAATTGGACCAAAACACCAAAAATTGGACTATACACCAAATCAATCCAAACCAAAATCAATTGCACACGAATAAACGTTAGGAATTCATACCTAACAATCGAAGATAATTATAGACAAAGATGTGAGATAAAAATCTCACCTTTTTACCAAAATCAAACAAGAAGAAGCTTGAAAGCAAATGGAGAATCAATCTCTCTTCAACACAACCCAAATGAGCTTGAATCTATGCTCAAAACAAGAACATTCCCAAAATTAGGTTTAGGAATTTCTGAAATTGGTAAGAGAATAAGTTGGAGAAGAAGAAGAGAATGCTTACCAATGGGTTCTCTTGAATTTGGAGCTAGGAATTTGAGGTTGCAAGAGGAACTAGGGTTTTGGAGTTTTAATTTCCAATCTCTCCCACCATTATTGCCTTAGAACTGAAAAGAGAAGAGAATGAGAGTGAGTGGGGAAGAGTGGCTCAGATTTGAGCATAAGTTAAACATAGGGCTGAGCCCAAAACCAAATCCAAAGTGAAAAGTAACAAAAATCAACTTTCTCCAAACATATCGAAGCTTATACTCAAAAAGGTCGCAAACGGCATTTTAAACTCAATGGGAGTGGTCCCGAGTCCTAATTCGACCGTATGCAAAAAGTAGCTTTTCGGACTAAAATCCGACTAACGATAGAATATTTAAATAAAATATTTAAATATAAAATCGATAAATATGCGGGTTGTTACATGATGAGTGTTGATATTAATTACATATTATAACTTGAGACAGTATATTTAGTAAAAAATTTAAAAATTTAAGCAAGATTTATAATAACTTTTTGTGACGACCCGAAATTTTTTTACATTTGAAACGAAATATTTATAGATTAGTTTAACTTGAATCTCGAATATAAATATGAATTTGGCAATTTAATTATTGAATTTAACTACAGAAATTTGGGTAAAATTTTGAATCTTTAGATTTATGCTTGTTAAAAAAATATTTATCAAGACTTAGAAAATTTATATTGATAATACTGAAGATAATGGAAGCTTCAGAATTGAATTTGTAAATAGTTTGTTCAGTTTTGAAATTTTATCGTCCAAATTGATATTTAAAAATAGCCTTCCAAGGCACAGTCTCGGAATTCGACGAAACTAATTCCATTAGAACTGTAATAGTTAGTTATTATTGGATTCCAATTTTCGTAGCAATCGGAGTTGTCGTTTGACCTTGACAGCTCAAAACGCATAGAAACTGTTTTAATCGATTTACTTTAAAATTGATCATTTATTTCCGTAACTCGCGCATACGATCGAATTAGGACTCGAAACCTTTTCTGTTGCTTTCAGAATAGGGTTATAACATTATAAACGCCCGGCGGCATGCCTCGATAGGAGTTTGGGATTTCGAGTCAGGTTATACAAGATATTTTAAATATAAAAAAAATTATAAAAATCAAGCCCTGTCTTCCTCCACACGCTCATACTTGCCTTCCCTCAGAAGCCAAAATAAACGAAAAAAGAAAACAACGAACAGAAATAACAAAAGGATATCTCGTTCCCATTCGAAACAAAACCAAATTCATTCAAAAGAAATGGCTGCATCTTCCTTTTTAATCTCGACATCAATTCGAAAGGATAAACCAATGGCCGCAGTTTTAATTCAAATAAAAAAATTAATTTATGACGATGATCGAAGTCGATTGAGGAAGGTGTCGGCTACACGCGCAATGGGTTGAGCTCCGACCAACGCGGCACCTTCGATCTTGGAGCTAGGGTTTGGATGGCGACTGCATCATGGTCGCGATGGGACGTAGTTCGACTTTTCACGATTTGGGCTTCGAATTCATTTTGGGTTGCGTGATGATTTTTGGTGGAGGAGTAGCTAGTTGTTGTCGCGCACGAGCTCGTGGCGGCAGGAATAAGGGGATGTAGGGCATTTTATTTCGAGGCTCGCGATCGGGTCGTCAACATCAACCTGGAGGCGCGCGTGTGGAGCTGCAATGGCGCGCATTCTCATGAAGGTGGTGTTGGTTGAGGGTTTCGGCAATGGGTCGAAGGAGGTAGGGAAGGCTCGGGTTGAAGCAGAAGGTATATCTTGTTATTTTAATTAGTTATTAAACAGAAAAAAAGATAATTTTATCCATAGTAAGACATTTTTTGATTGCACAGTAAGGTATAAACGAAATATTCACTTCAATTTAAATCTGAATGTATATAGGTTTGAGATTTAGTGTTTGTTTAATATTATAGTGAAGTATTAATTTTTATAGATATATATAGAGATATACAAATATTTAACTTACTGTTAAATTTTAAATAATATATTAAGATGTTTAATTTACTTAATCAATTTATTTAACAATTTTAGGATTTGTTAAAAAGAAAATTTGTTTAAAAATTTAATTTTTTGAGTTAAATCAAATCATTAGTAATTAAATTTAGTAAATGAAAAATTTATCCTTCAATTTTTTCCGAATAATAATAAGTTGTATAAATTAATTGTACAAGGTCAAATTTATGGAGATTAATTGGTTAACAAACTTAAATAATGATTTTTGTTGCTAAAAATATTTATTTGAAGGAAAATTAGTCAAAATAAATTTATTAAATGGCAATTGAATTGCTCAATTATTCTAATATTAATAAAACCTTATAATGTTGTTACAAGGTCTTAAATCGTGAAGAAATGACTGGAATGGAAATGGATCGCAAATCAAAGGTGAGATCTTCTCACTCAAATTATAATTGAAAATTTCAGTTATTGATTGGTTGTTGAATTGTGATAGTTGAATTTAAAAAAATTTGATTGTGTGTTTGGACGACTAATTTATTACTAGTCGTATTAAAATAGACCCTATACGCCGCATAATAGCGGAGGTTATTATATTTAAACCCATATACCGCGATATTCCACCTCGAAGTGGAATTGGTATTATATATGTATATTGGAGTTGTTGATTTCCCGCATTATATAGCGGATGAGACCCTATTGCGCCGCATAATAGCGGATGATATTTTATAAATCCCATATACCGCGATATTCCACCTCGAAGTGGAATTGGTATTTACTTATTGTGCTAACGTCTGTGGATGCAGGGAAACAGGTTGGAGGGATCCAACTGGATTCCTCAAATATTGAATTTGTTTCATATCTTGTGTGTTGATTATTTATAACCTGTGTGTGATTATTTGTAATTGAAACCCTTGAAGGCTATCATTTAGTCGAATATACTTCTGATATCGTAGGATATCAGGAATAAATAAAACTAAATTTTTGAAATTTAGTAGAAATTTATAGTAAATTAGTTTTAGAAAGTTGAATAAATTTAAAAGGAAAATTTTGTTTCAAAGGATAATAAATTTGGTGTTGAAATAAATTTAGAAATCAAGTTTGAAAATTGATTTGGTATTTGCAAATAAAGTTGGAAATTAGTTTAGAACTTAATTCGGTATTGAAAATGAATATTTAGAAATCGATTTGAAAATCGTATATCAATGGATATTTAGAAGTTTAAATGGGAATTTATAAGGGAATTTACAGATTTGATATGTAAATTAAAATAAATTGAGAAGATTTATTAATTGATATAAATGGAAAGAGAATTCTTCCTTGGAAAGCTGAGTATATTGTTAAAGTAGCTTTTGAAGTATAAATTAAAGGTTCTAGAAATTGTTTGGAAAAATTTTTATTGTTGGCGGAATTATTTTTGGAAATTGTTTTAAATCTTTAAAACATGGATTTATTTAATCACTTATAGAAAGAATTATTTTAAAGATTAAATTGATATTTGGTTAGAAAATGGTTATTTAAAATAGTTATACCCTATCTACTAAATTATTTTAAAGTTAGTTTAGACTTGAAGTTTATGTAAGATATTAGTATAATATTTTATAACAATAATTAAGTAAGTGTTTTTAAAATAGTTTATTTCCAAGTATATATATGTTTGGATAAGTAATTTAAATTATTTTAGAAGAATTTAATCTCGGCAGATTTTCAGTGGAAATAAATATTTGGGGAAAAATGATTTGAAACTCGTTTTCAAGATATTGAAATGTGGTCAGTAATTTGAAATTTGTTTTGAAATGGTGGAAGTGTTAAAATATATCTTGCGAATATATTTTAAAGATAAGTAATTTCGAAATTTATTTAAATCCGGTAATTGTTGTGGATATTTATTGATAGTTAAATAACCGACTATCAATATTTGCCTTTCAAATGGCATTTGAATTTCGATGCGACCGGGGATCGGATTCCAAGTGGATATCTGAAAACCACATCAAACCTTTGTGATTTGTGATGGATCTTTTATTTAAAAGGTCGAAGTGAAAAATTGTTGTGATTTGTTTGAAATCCGAATGAAATGCCTATTTTTAAAAATAAGCGCTCGTTATTCGGATTAGCCGGGAGAGGACCTTGTGTCATAAAACCCATTCCGAATAACGATACGATGAAATGTGGTTGCATTTAAAGACGGTGTTGAAGACTGGGTATTTTCGAAAGCGAAAGGATTACCTGTAGATTGTCTCGATACCGGGTTGCTCCGGTATAGAGATTTTATCATCCTTTGTGATGGGGATTTCGGACGTGATTAGTGAATATCCGGATTGCAAGGGCTTCTTTGAAAGTGCCTTCGGTTCCATTCGATCCCGGAACAGACTTGTATGGATGTGTGGCTAGCGTTACACTTTGAGATGTAAAGCTGGTTTCTATCGAATACATTTCTGTTGGTGGCGGAGAATTTATTCTCATAGCTTAACACCTTTCTCTGAGACGTACGAGCTCAGAGGTTATGTAGTTGATGGTTACTAGTGATACATTCTGAATTTGGTAATGTGGCACACGAAGTGCTGCTGATCATTTGTTGATCAAAGCATGACTTTGTGAAAATTGTAGCTTTGTGGATGAGACCTCATCTGACCTCACACCCCGGAAATGGTCAAAACAGGAAAGATCCGACAAGGTTATGAGGATCGCGCCCTTTAGGGTATGTCATTTCCTTCTGGAAAAGGGTGGTGTCAGGTATGGAGCCCTGATGTTTAACCGTTGTGGTTACTGCAAATACTTTTCTTTGTGGTTGTTCGTGTAGAGGATCCTCGGATAAAGGTCCCAAAGGACCGGGGGATGGCATACTCTTGTAGTAGTTACCTAGTTACAGAGATAACCCGGCCTTGTGTTGGCAGAGAGCTGGTTAAGTTCTCAGGACGTCCCGCCAGAGGCGTACCCATGTGGCAGTAGGAAGTTCCTTAGCCTGATCATTTGTTGGAAATCCAAAGAAACAATACGCGTCCTGTACGGTTTTAGTTGTATAACCTGCTATGTAATGTGGTGGTAACCTGCTATTGAACATGGTAGCTATAGTAGGCATACAATAATGGTTGTATGCTGGCTAAGATTAATATTATACTTTCGAAATGTTTTCTGCACTATGTGCTAATAATAATATCGAAAGAATTTTGCGTATTGAGCATGTTTGACTATCATAAGGAGAAATCTCCTCCAATTCTGCGTTTGCATTGTGTGTGTGGCGGGAGGCCTTATGGTAGTTTCATTTTCCAAAAGCATAGCGGATTTCTTTTTATTTTCTTTGTGAAAATAACTGTTTTTAAGATCTCACACCAGTCCCACGACTGACCTGGAGTTATTGTTACCTTCCTAAACTCTGGGCGCCCACAATTTTCCACATGGGCAGCCTAGAGTCAGGTTATCCTTATTCGGGAGTAAAGTCAAGAAGTTGCTGTGGAAATCAGGAGTTGGAGCTGGATGGCCAGGCGTATCACTTATATATATGTAATATATTTTTTCCGTTGTTGTTGTTGTACACTCTGATAATGTAATGTGATGTAATGTAATAACTGATATAGTGATTCTGTTTAAAGATATTTATTTATCTATTATATTTGTTCCGTTGCGATATGTAAGATTCTGTTGTTTTCTTTCCTTCTTCTTCTACCACTTCTTCTTTAAACCCTAAAGATTCGTAAGTTTGTTCCTCTTTGGCTGAATTGTTTTGGGATTTTGCCAGCTTAAAAAGGGGTACGAATTTGCGGGCCTTTACATTTGGTATCAGAGCATTTGGTTAAGCGACAACCTTGGCTCTGTTGGGTGTTACTCATTAGAGATAGAGTCAGCAGTACTCTAGAATGAGTGTGAGTGTAATAATAGATATGAGCGCGTATTTGTTAGTGAATATAAAAATTGTTTTATATTATGTTGACTTATCGGTCGATTGTTTATAGATTCTGGTTGGTGCAGTTTGGCCAACTGTATCGATAGGGGTTTCTAAACTCTTAAACAAGATAAACAGACACGGTATTGTTTTAAAATAGGGAAAATGAAATAATTTTCCCAAAATTATTTTTTGTATATAAAAGAAATGATTTTCTGCAAATTTTTATGGTATACGGTTGCTTGGTTGTTAGGAAGTGATGATATTGAATTATCATCATTGTTGTATGGAAATTTAATAAGAAATAATGGTATAACCAAAGATTTGGACATAAATTCATTTAATAAATGAAATTTATAAATATGAATTGAAAGGATAAGGGAATGAATTCATATACAAATGAGATTTGTAAATGTAAATTGTAAATGTGATTTATAATTTGAAATAAAATTCATTAATGGAATGAAATTGGTAATGTGAATGTATAAAAGATTTTTATAAATTGAATGAGATGCCAGAGTAATCTTTGAAATACAGATTAAAGGATTTTGATTGAAATTTCAAAAGAATAAATTTCTTTAATTTGAAAATGGTTTCCAAAAGTCTGGAAAATAATTATTTGAGAAGTATTTTTGAGTTGGATATGAAGTCTGGTGGAGTTTGAAATTTAAAAATAAAAATAATAAAATGGATTGAATTCAAGTAAACTAATATGATAATTAATTCATGAAATAGGAAAGTTGAATTAGTTAAATTAAAATTCAGTTGTGAGTTAAATTTGCAGATAAATTCAAGTAAGTAGAAATAAATTGAAAATTTCCTTGTTATTGGTAAAATAACTTCGAGATGAATTGAGAATGGAAAGTTGAAATTTAAAATGGATAAGTGAGTAAAACTTATTTAATTAAATTAGTCGATGGAATAGTTGTGAATGAAACTTGTTTAATTAATGAAATGCAAATGAATGGATTAGGACTAAAAATGCAAGTATAAATATTGACAATGAGCTATTGAATTAATATGAGGTGAATTTGAATATCAATAAAAAAAAAGAAAAACTTGGTTTTGAAAAATTGATGCCAAGTATAGTTGATTTGTAAGCTATAATTTCATAGTGAATGCATAATTGGGTTGTTGAATATACATAAACGAGGTTTATGAAATGGATGTTAAGCAAAGATTTTTGTATATCAATGCATCAAAATGAATGTGAATATGGAATGCAAAATGAATTGAACGGAATCAATTGGAAATAAAATAGAATAAAGAGTAAATTGAGTTTGTATCAATTTAAGTTAGTTGTAAACTAGATTGGATATTCTATTAAGTGAATATCGTCGAATTTGCATAGAAATGGATGTCGTTTGATGCAAACGAGATTGCATAAAATTTTATGAGTTAATGAAAGCCAATAAAATTGATTTTTGAATCAATTGAAATGAATGTGAGTTCGTTTCGTTAAAGAATGAATTGAATGAAAGAAAGTGAATTGAATAGAAATGATATGGAATGTAGTTGTAAGCAATTAAATTTATATTGAAACCTTATAAATTGCTTATGGGAATTATTTTGAGTGCATTGCTTATGAAAACTATGTGTTCACTATTGAAAATAAGTGAAATGTAAATAGATTTCCTATATACGGCACTTGCGTGTTTACATTGAGTAAGTATAGGTACAGGGGGGCCGTTTGGCTGGATTTGGTCGCGCTAAAATGCTAATTATAAACCGCTTTTCTTAAAAATGCAAATGCTGATTATGAACTGTTTTTGTTTTTCCCGACCGGGTGGGTCGATGTATATATATTTATATCTTTTGCCAAATTGTAAAAGCTCCTCCGTACAAAGGGGACTCTGTCAAAAATTTTCGAAAATTTTCGGAGTTAGAAAATCTTTGAAGAAAAAATTTTTGTTAGCGACAAACGATTTCAAATTGGAAATTGAAGTAAATTAGTGAATGAAACTGATTTAAAATAATATGAATCAGTTATAATTGAAAGGTAGAATTCAATATTCAGAGTTGAAGATAAATTGAATTCATATGGTAATGGGAAAACTAATTGAATAGAAGTAGATATGAAACTTCTGTAAAGAAATGTGCAAAAATGATATTTGAATGTTGTAATTGGATATTATGGTTAGCAGGATATACAGGTGTATTAAAGGAAATGGAATTGGGATTTTGATTTCAAAGATAAAATTGAATTGCTCGAAAAAATGGTACGTATTTGAATTTCAATATGGAATTTGGTGATTTTCTTGTCCAGCCACTTGGCTTTTTTTTTCTTTTTGGAATCTGAGGGCCTGTGGTGCCATTTTATAGTTGTACCGAGCTAGCTGCGCAAAGGAGACGCTGGCGAAATTTTTCGAAAATTTCGGGAGTTAGAAAATTTTTGAGGAAATTTTGAAAGTTTAAAATTTGAATTTGAATTCAAATTTGAATTGTGAAGTAAATGAAGTTGTTTGAAAACTGTGAAGATTTTGGAAAGTTAGTTGAAATGAATCTTCAATAAAAAGATTTGGGTTGACAAATTGATAAAATTGTTTGGTTTTGGAAAAATATTTAACGGGTTGAGGATCATTCTTCTTAACTAGTAATTTCGGGACGAAATTCTTTTAAGGAGGGAAGGATGTGACGACCTGGAAATTTTTTACGTTTGAAATGAAATATTTAATTGATTTTAAATATTTGTAGATTAGTTTAACTTGAATTTCGAATATAAATATGAATTTGGCAATTTAATTATTGAATTTAACTATAGAAATTTGGGTAAAACTTTGAATCTTTAGATTTATGCTTGTTAAAAAAATATTCCCCAAGGCTTAGAAAATTTATATTGCTAATATTGAAGATAATGGAAGCTTCAAAATCGAATTTGGAAATAGTTTGTTCAGTTTTGAAATTTTATCATCTAAATTGATATTTAAAAATAGCCTTCTGAGGCACAATCTCGGAGTTCGACGTAACTAGTACCATTAGATCCGTAATAGTTAGTTATTATCAGATTCCATTTTCGTAGCAATCGGAGTTGTCGTTTGACCCTGACAGCTCAAAACGCATAGAAACTATTTTAATCGATTTACTTTAAAATTGATCATTTATTTCCGTAACTCGCGCATACGATCGAATTAGGACTCGAAACTTTTTCTGTTGCATTCGGAATAGGATTATAACATTATAAATGCCTGGCGGCATGCCTCGATAGGAATTTGGGATTTCCAGTCAGGTTATACGAGATATTTTGAATATAAAAAAATTATAAAAATCAAGCCATGTCTTCCTCCACACGCTCGTGCTTGTCTTCCCTTATAAGCCAAAATAAACGAAAAAAGAAAACAATGAACAGAAATAACAAAAGGATGTCTCGTTCCCATTTGAAACAAAACCAAATTCATTCAAAAGAAATGGCCGCATCTTCCTTTTTAATCTCGACATCAATTCGAAAGGTAAATCAATGGCCGCAGTTTTCATTCAAATAAAAAACATTAATTTATGACGATGATCGAAGTTGATTGAGGAAGACGTCGGCTACGCGCGCAATGGGTTGAGCTCCGACCAACGCGGCACCTTCGATCTTGGAGCTAGGGTTTGGATGGCGACTGCATCGTGGTCGCGATGGGATGTAGTTCGAATTTTCGCGATTTGGGCTTCGAATTCATTTTGGGTTGCACGATGATTTTTGGCGGAGGAGTGGCTAGTTGTTGTCGCACGCGAGCTCGTGGCGGCGGGAATAAGGGGATGTAGGGCATTTGTTTTCGAGGCTCGCGATCGGCTTGTCAACATCAACCTGGAGGCGCGCGTGTGGAGCTACGATGGCGCGCGTTCTCATGAAGGTGGTGTTGGTTGAGGGTTTCGGCAATGGGTCGAAGGAGGTAGGGAAGGCTCGAGTTGAAGCAGAAGGTATATCTTGTTATTTTAAATAGTTATTAAACAGAAGAAAAAAAGATAATTTTATTCATAGTAAGACATTTTTTGATTTTACAGTAAGGTATAAACGAAATATTCACTTCAATTTAAATATGAATGTATATAGGTTTGAGATTTACAGTTTGTTTAATATTATAGTGAAGTATTAATATTTATAGATGCATATAGAGATATACAAATATTTAACTTACTGTTAAATTTTAAATAATATATTAAGATGTTTAATTTACTTAATTAGTTTATTTAACAATTTTAGGATTTGTTAAAAAGAAAATTTGTTTAAAAATTTAATTTTGGAGTTAAATCAAATCATTAGTAATTAAATTTAGTAAATGAAAATTTTATCATTCAATTTTTTTCGAATAATAATAAGTTGTATAAATTAATTGTACAAGGTCAAATTTGTGGAGATTAATTGGTTAACAAACTTAAATAATGATTTTTGTTGCTAAAAATATTTATTTGAAGGAAAATAGTTAAAATAATTTTATTAAATGGCAATTGAATTGCTCAATTATTATAATATTAATAAAACCTTATAATGTTGTTACAAGGTCTTAAATCGTGAACAAATGACTGGAATGGAAATGGATCGCAAATCAAAGGTGAGATCTTCTAACTCAAATTATATTTGAAAATTTCAGTTATTGATTGGTTGTTTAATTATGATAGTTGAATTTAAAAAAATTGATTGTGTGTTTGGATGACTAATTTATTATTAGTCATATTAAAATAGACTCTACACGCCGCATAATAGCGGAGGTTATTATATTTAAACCCATATGCCGCGATATTCCACCTCGAAGTGGAATTGGTATTATATATGTATATTGGAGTTGTTGATTTCCCGCATTATATGGCGGATGAGACCCTATTGCGCCGTATAATAGTGGATGATATTTTATAAATCCCATATATCGCGATATTCCACCTCGAAGTGGAATTGGTATTTAGTTGTTGTGCTAACGTATGTGGATGTAGGGAAACAGGTTGGAGGGATCCAACTGGATTCCTCAAATATTGAATTTGTTTCATATCTTGTGTGTTGATTATTCATAACCTGTGTGTGATTATTTGTAATTGAAACCCTTGAAGGATATCATTTAGCCGAATATATTTCAGATATCATAGGATATCAGGAATAAATAAAATTGAATTTTCGAAATTTAGTAGAAATTTATAGTAAATTAGTTTTAGAAAATTGAATAAATTTAAAAGGAGGAATTTGTTTTAAAGGATAATAAATTTGGTGTTGAAATAAATTTAGAAATCAAGTTTGAAAATTGATTTGGTATTTGCAAATAAAGTTGGAAATTAATTAAGAACTTAATTCGGTGCTGAAAATGAATATTTAGAAATCGATTTGAAAATCGTATATCAATGGATATTTAAAAGCTGAAATGGGAATTTATAAAGGAATTTACAGATTTGGTATGCAAATTTAAATAAATCGAGAAGATTTATTAAGTGACATAAATGGAAAGAGAATTCTTCCCTGGAAAGCCGAGTATTTTGTTAAAGTAGCTTTTGAAGTATAAATTAAAGGTTTTAGAAATTGTTTGGAAAAAAATTTATTGTTGGAGGAATTATTTTTGGAAATTGTTTTAAATCTTTAAAACATGGATTTATTTAATCACTTATATAAAGAATTATTTTAAAGATTAAATTGACGTTTCTTTAGAAAACGGTTATTTAAAATAGTTATGCTATCCCACTTTTTGGTCAAAACTGGAATATCAACAAATTGGCAAGGAATGATGGACATCGGGATTGGAGATCGATTGAAAGCAAGGCTACAATCGATGACATCAAAATTTGGTTGAGCTCCGATCGGGACGAAATTGATTGGAGATGATGATAAGGATTAGGAAAGGCTATGTTTCAAATTTCAGGTTAATCGGAGTTCGTATGAAGGAGATATGATCGATCCAAGATAGGAAGAACATACTGTTCGAACCCATCGGCACGCAAGGATGGTTCGAATCGATACAGTTTGTATCGATTAGGCACTTAGGAGTTCGTATCGATCGGCTTCGCACCAATCAGATGATGGTTCGAATCGATACACTTCGTATCGATTGGTATGGATTCGGCTCAGTGAAGTTCGCATCGGTCAGGTGTTGGATTCGGCTCGATAGTGTTCGTATCGATCCCAAGGACGAGCAAGATAAAGGACTTCGAATCGATACTATTCGTATCGATAGGCATGGACACGGCTCGATGGCTTCGTATCGGTCAGGATGGGAAGAGGTGGCATACTTCGAATTGATACTTTCGTATCGATAGCCGATGGACTTTGGCATTCTCATATCCATCAGGTAAAACCTCGCTCGTATCCATCAGATAAGGCTTCGTTCGTATCCATCATCGTGCATGGTTTCGTACCCATCTGTTTGCCGTCCATTCGTATCGATAGCATTCAACATTTTCGTATCGATCCGATCGATACGAAATACTCCCCTTTCGATCGATACGAGAGCGAATGGTTGAGTACATGAAGGAGTGATGGACACGTGCAAGCATGAAGCGTGGATACGTGCGCGTCTCCAGGGAGGAAGCGTTCAACTCGGCGCATCAAGTGGAGTCAACACGCCGCATAATTCGAATCGACCTGGGAGGATAGCGCCACGTCATTGCGCACGCTTGCTTCAGATGGAGTCGAAGGTGATGGATTCGAACTGGCGGGTTTGAAGACGACAGTCAATGGAAAACCCAATTTCGAATCGATCATAACTCAAGATCCACTGATCCAAATGCAACGAAATTTTCACAACAGCGTGCATGCAAGGTAAGGAATGTTCCTGCCAAGTTTCAGCTTGATTGGATCAATTTTTTGATGGATACGAAATCACTTCGTATCGATCACAAATCGAGTCGAAACTTGGTGGGGTCGGTCGCGTGGGCCCACTCACGTGCTAGAAGGAGTCTCCTGAAGTTTGAGCGCAATATCAGCCTCCAACGCCTATAAATAGCACCCTGAAGCCTGTAGAGAAAGGACCTCTTGGCTATTGGACGTCCAGATTCTGCCGGATTCATTTCTATACTTCAATACAACTATTGTACTCGAAATTCTTCATAATTACTGCTGTAATCATCTGTAACCAGCAAGGATAATCAATAAAAGGATAAAACTTTGGAGTGGACGTAGGCCGGAGATAGCCGAACCACTATAAGTCTTGTGTCTTTGTTCATTATTTATGAATTGCTGCTTGTCATTTGTTGAGATATGATATTTGTGTTTGGATATCATTGATTTGTGTTCATACACTGGTGCTTTCACGGTATTTGGGGTTTGTGACCAATTTTGGCGCAAACACTTTGGTTGTTTCACTAAGAAGGACTAGCACCCGCTATATCGGATTCGAAGTTCGGATTTGAAGATTTTGAGGAGTTTGGATTTGAAGACAATGATTAGGCAAAATAGTAGAAGGCAAAGGGCTGAGAGAAGCTATGACAAATTGTTTGCAAGAGAAATTGTTGAAGAGTCAACAGGAAATAATGCAGACTTTCTTTGAGCAAATGAGAGCTGCAGGGATGCAGAACTTAGGAACAGCTACAGCCGCTGTGGATGCAGGACAAGTAACTAGGGTTGTGGAACCCAATGGAGGATGGGATACGGAGCCAGAAGGCAATCAACAAGGGCTTGGGGGAAGGCCCACGGGATCCAACACAGGAGGACCTTTGGAAGGATTTCAACAGGCCAGGGCTAACATTGCTGCTAGTGAGCCACATGAAGAATATGTGCCAGAGTTCTCTCGGGGGCATGGGGGGCAACCCCCAACAGACAATACTGGATTAGTGGAGATCATCAGAAAAACTGTGCGAGGTGGTTTGACCAACAGAGACTTGGAAGGAGTGAATAGGAGTCCGTTTTCTCGGGAAACAAGGATGGCTCAGAATCCACCTAAGTTCAAGCTACCTAGTGTGGATGTGTATGATGGTAAGGCAGACCCAACCGATCACTTGATGAGGTACACCAGACACATGGAGGTGCTGGTGGCATCGCAGGAAGTAATGGCACGATGCTTTCCTTTGTACTTGACGGACTTAGCTGCAATGTGGTTTAGGCAGCTGGGAGAAGGTTCTATCAGGACTTGGGGGGAATTGATGGAAAAGTTTTTGGGACAGTTTCGGGTTCACGTCAAGAGGCCGAAGAATGTGATGACATTGACATCGGTAAAGCAAAGGATGGATGAATCGCTTAGAGCTTTTCTAACTTGATTCAGTGCGGCGGTGGCTTCGGTGGATCGGCCTGATCCATCGATGGTTTTGATGGCGGCAGTATCAGGAGTCAGGGAGGATTCAGATTTCAAGGTATCTTTGATAAGAGATCCCCCACAGGATCCCGATGAGTTCTTTCACGAGGCAGAGGGTTCCTTCGGCAAGAAGATGCGAGTATGGATCTAAAGTTGAAAAAGGTTAATGCAACTGAGGAGAGAGGACCATCCAGCAAAGGTTCGGAAAAAGACAAAGGAAAAAGGAAGTTAGACGATGATTCTGGAAAAGATAGGAAGCGATGGAAGGATCCGAAGTTTTCCACATACACAGGATTAAACGAGACGCTGGAGCGGATATACCAGGATACTCGGAATCGCCTTCCCTACCGAAGGCCGGCTAGGAGAGAACCATCAGAACGGGAGAGGACATCAGGAAGGCATTGTCTCTTCCATGATTTTGATGGACACGACACCAACAGTTGCAGGCATTTAAAGGATATAATCGATGAGCATGTCAGGAAGGGACTGTTGCCACAATATGTCGGAACTCGGAATGCAATGGCCGAGCATGAGCAACCGCCGCCTACCTCAAGCCACGATTGTGGGAGGCCCAGGAATGATGGTCGATTGATTATCCACTGATCAGGATAATGTGAAATAAGTAGCGAACTACTGGCAAGCAACCAAGTCATTTACACATGTATGGGGACGGAGATAGCCCCTAGGCATGCTCTGAATGATGATAAACTGCGATGCTATGGTTTGTGAAATTTATCTTTTGCTTTTGGATTGAACATTGCTTTTCTTTTTGGATTTGGTTTTGGAGTTTGGATTGAGCTCCTGGTTTTGCTTGCTTTTTGATTTGGATTTTCCTTTGGATGATTGTTTTCGGTTTTGGATTTTGGATTTGGATTTTGGATTTGGATTTTGGATTGGATTTTGATTGGATTTTTATTTGGTTTTTGATAAACGGTCGTCGGGTATGGACTATGCCTGGCAAGGGGTGAGTCACTTTGCCCGAACGTGGTAAATTGACTCATTCAGGTCGTCGAGTATGGACTATGCTCGGCAAGGGTTCGGAGTGACCAGGATTCGGCCTAGGACTTAGGCCATGTATTATCAATTGTTATTTTCAGGTCGTTGAGTATGGACTATGCTCAACAAGGGTCCGGAGAGACCAGGATTCGGCTTAGGACTTAAGCCATGGCTTTGTACAACGTCCAGAGACACTGGACCACGGTCGTCAGGTGTGGATTGCGCTTGGCAAGAACCCGGAGAGGTTAGCTCAACGTCCAGGGACACTGGACCAAGGTCATCAAATGTGGATTACGCTTGGCAAGAGCCCGGAGAGGTTATGGATTCGGATATCGACTCGGAGAGGTCCTGGATTCGGTTATTGGCTATTGGATAAGGATGGATTAGGACTCGGTTGTCGAGTTCGGATGGATAAGAGATTGGATAAGGCTTTGATTATTAGATTTGGAATTGGGCATCAACTCGGAGCAGTCAAGGATGACATACTCTGGCGATATGGCTATGGGCTTTGGATATTGGAATCGAAACTATTCAAAACACGCCTTCTTATCAAAAGGCATGTTTTGGGAGGCAAAGTGCTATCCCACTTTTTGGTCAAAACTGGAATATCAACAAATTGGCAAGGAATGATGGACATCGGGATTGGAGATCGATTGAAAGCAAGGCTACAATCGATGACGTCAAAATTTGGTTGAGCTCCGATCGGGACGAAATTGATTGGAGATGATGATAAGGATTAGGAAAGGCTATGTTTCAAATTTCAGGTTAATCGGAGTTCGTATGAAGGAGATATGATCGATCCAAGGTAGGAAGAACATACTGTTCGAACCCATCGGCACGCAAGGATGGTTCGAATCGATATAGTTCGTATCGATCAGGCACTTAGAAGTTCGTATCGATCGGCTTCGCACCAATCAGATGATGGTTCGAATCGATACACTTCGTATCGATTGGTATGGATTCGGCTCAGTGAAGTTCGCATCGGTCAGGTGTTGGATTCGGCTCGATAGTGTTCGTATCGATCCCAAGGACGAGCAGGATAAAGGACTTCGAATCGATACTGTTCGTATCGATAGGCATGGACACGGCTCGATGGTTTCGTATCGGTCAGGATGGGAAGAGGTGGCGTACTTCGAATCGATACTTTCGTATCGATAGCCGATGGACTTTGGCATTCTCGTATCCAGCAGGTAAAACCTCGCTCGTGTCCATCAGGTAAGGCTTCGTTTGTATCCATCATCGTGTATGGTTTCGTACCCATCTGTTTGCCTTCCATTCGTATCGATAGCATTCAACATTTTCGTATCGATCGGATCGATACGAAATACTCCCTTTGCGATCGATACGAGAGCGAACGGTTGAGTGCATGAAGGAGTGACGGACACGTGCAAGCATGAAGCGTGGATACTTGTGCGTCTCTAGGGAGGAAGCGTTCAACTCGGCGCATCAAGTGGAGTCAACACGCCGCATAATTCGAATCGACCCAGGAGGATAGCGCCACGTCATTGCGCGCGCGTGCTTCAGATGGAGTCGAAGGTGATGGATTCGAACTGGCGGGTTCGAAGACGACAGCCAATGGAAAACCCAATTTCGAATCGATCATAACTCAAGATCCACTGGAGTATGCAAGAATTTATGAATGAAATGCAAAATAAAGACAAACTATCTTCAACAAACTAGCATACAAGTATAACATGGATGTGCAGACCACACATGTACACAGACTCAATAAGAACCACACAGCAAGCCTAGACCAACATGAACACAGTAACAAGTTCACATCAAGCCAAGTGGATAAGCACAATAATTACACACATATATACATGCATATATATATATATACGTATGTATGTATATACATGTTTGTATGTGTACAGTTATTAACACTAGAAACAAGAACAAGGAAGTAGAGCATAAAGTGAATTAAGTTGCAGCAGTAAAAAGAGGAACAAAATTCGAATGTAGTCAAGGTAACATTCAAATGCAGATTTTAAGTAAACTTCAGAGAAGTGTTAATTGCCAGCAAAGAAAATTCATGAGGTCAAAGTAAAATATCACAAAAAATTTCAAAGTGCAGAAGTCATAGGAACAAAAGAGTAACAAGATAAACATTTCTAAGTCCAGCTTAATCTCAAAAATTCAAATACCACAATTGATTGCCAGAAATCATGCCGAAGTAATAGGAGTAAAAGAGGAAACCGACTCAAAGAAAATTCGAGATATATAATAACATAAACAAGTCAGAATATATCACAAGCATCCAAGCAAAATCAAATGGCCAAGCAAAAAATAATTGAAGAATTCAATCAAAAAATACAAACGTTAATTTAGGTTTTCCAACTCTATAAAACCCAATCATCATTGGCACTATCAAGCATCGAGTTCAAGCATATTAACAAGAGTAATAAAGGAAATCACATACCAACCCAAATCGAACTCTCCAAAATTTGAAGCACCCGAAGCTAAGCAAAGAACAAAGATCGAAGTGGCATCAAACTGAATTGAGGTTCGACGGTAAGATCGATCAACGACCAAGCGGCGGCTTCAAATAAAAATAAAGCCCCAATTATTTTGAAGAGGAACGAAGCACAGAATGAAAGCAAAAGGAATCGATAGACAAAATTAAAAGATAAAAGGGGACAGCTTATTTTATTTCCATTGGGCTGAACTCTTTTTCTTTTGGGCCAATCTACTTGAGCTTTTGTGGTTATATAGGGTTTTGTATTTTAAATTTGGTTTTATTTTGTAACTTCTTTTTAACTTGTGTAATTGTCTAGTCGTGTGACTATGGTACGAACTATAGTGGTGTAGTTCGAGAATTCGCAACTCAATAGTTGAGTTATGGCAGGGTTTTAAGCGTAGAATTAGGTTAGTCGATAGCGGGTGTCGCAAGTTTACGTTTGTAAGCATTTGACTACTTAATTTCTAGTAGAAAATCTGGGGCAGCACGTAGGCATTGTTTTGCCGAAGCTGTGTAAGTCTGTGTTGTTTTATTTTTTGCTTTTATAATTTTGCTATTACCTGTGCTACAATTATCTTATATATTTCCATATTTAATTTCACAATTATTAGTATCAACCTATTCATCCCCTCCCCTCTAGGGTAAAATCGATACTACAATTACAAATTCTAACACAACCATCATTAACAATGTAAGAGAAAACACCCAAATCACTTAATACCTTTTAATGGGAATTAGGAAGACTCTGACCATTTAATATCTATAAAATACATTGGTCCCCATCATTTAATACCTAACCCAAGGCGGGTACCTCTGTGGATCTCCCTAGAAAACATCATAAGAAATCCTATAGGTCACTTAATAGTTCTTATATAGTAAAGAGGCGAATCCTACAATATTCACTTAATACCCCCAAACCAGAAGCAGACCCCTCCAAAGATCTCCAGCCTAGGTATTCAAAACATATTAATGACCAATAACCCAACTACGACGACCTAGATTAGTTTGACCATTTGCAGCTACTGGTAGCCAAATTACCGGGCAGACTTACCCTATAGAACTAGGACAAAACAAACATCAGCCAAGGTTATTTATTATAGGCAATGTCTTATAATAGTCTTCAAAGTCACACTACTGATGGCCAGATTTAATTGGGCAAACTTCTGTAAGCTTTAGACTGACCTTGCATTCCTATAACTTAGTCACGCTTCTTTTTTCTTTTTCTTTTTGAAAATTGGTATGTGTTTTATTAAGGCATTTCATCCCAAGCGTTAGCCCAAACTGGCCCATTACAATATATGGACAAAACCAACATTCCACTAATAATAAAGTTAAGACTTTCCAGAAATAATACGACTTCTTTTCCTTCCTCATTCGAGCTCGCAAAATCATGGTGGCTGATACAGATAGCTCGTTCTTGGGTTTCCTGCCAATGGAGAGCTCAGATCCACTCTTACATTTCAAGCTGCGTCTCATTCCAGCTTGGTAAGGGAATAATTTTTAATTCTCCTTTGAATTATCTGCATGTCTCCATTTGCAAGCTTACTGACCTCAAAATGGCTTCTTTGTTTGTTTTGAAACACACGGCGGTTCCTTTCTTTCCAAATGCTCCAAACAACAACAGTTATGGAGATTTTGTTCAATTTGGCTTCCAAATCTTTGTTGTGACCTCACTGAATCAGGTATATGATCTCTTCTTCTAAGTTTTTTGATTGGGATGGAGAATTTATCATATTTTTACACGAGTTCCAAACTAATTTGGAGAAATTACAATCAAAAAACAGATTATTATGTGTTTCGGTTTCCTGATTGCACAAGACACGATCAGTGTCATTTATCACTCCCCATTTTGATAGCCTGTCTCTTGTAGGTTGTCTTCTCAATATATCTTTGTAATTTGTGGAGGCTATCTTCAGGTTATTTACATGATCCTATATGATTTTTCTCCATAAAGCTTTATTATCTTTTTGTCTAACCTCGTTCCATGTAGACTTTGTTGTAAATTCATTACAAGTAGGTTTCCATACCCATATGTCATTCTCTCTCCCACTGTAGATTGGCATAAATTAAATTTTTTTTATTTTTATCTTGATTCACTGGTAAGGAAGAGCAGTTCCAAGCATTATTATTGATCATATCTTGTACACATTTATCTGGGCATCCGAAACCAGAAAATGTATTAAGGCCCAAAATATCAATCAGGGATTCACCATGAATCCAGGGGTCTCTCCATAAGTCAGTATCCCTGCCTGTAGCTATTTCACGAGTGCAACACGAGGCTAGGGTACTTCTTACTTTCAGAACTGCTTTCCAATTAGTTGAAGCATTATTATCTATAGACATTTGCCAAAAACTGCCTTTAAAGGATTTGTCTCATCCATTTACCCCATAGACCGTTGCCATTGATTATTATCCATGCTTGTTTCAGGATGTAAACTGTTCTCAAGTCTTTAAGTCTTCTAAGACCCACACCTCCTTCATCTTTGGTTTGCATAATTTTTCAAATTTGATCTTATGAATACCTCCCTTCCATATGAAGTCTGCACAAACTTTTTCAATTTTTTAAATTGAAGCATTAGGCAGTTGAAAAGTTTGCAACCATAAATTGACTTTAGAGTGTATAACAGTATGCATCAATTCAATTCGACTAGCAAGAGACAGAAGTTTGGACCTCTAGCCATATAGTTCATCTCTAATGGAGGATATCAGAACTGAACATTCTCTGTTAATGATCTTATTGGAAAAGAGAGGAACACCTAAATATTTTACAGAAAGAATGCCTTCTTTCACATTCAAGAGATCCAACACCTCTGCTTTTCTGTCACGTGTTTTGTTAAAATGGCATTTGGTTTTCTGCTCGTTCACTTTTAGACCAGCATATTCTTCTAAGCTAAGAAAAATGTATTTAACTACTTTAACTGATTCACAGCTAAATTTTATATAGATGAGCAAGTCATCTGCATAGAGTAAGTGACTCATGATAGGATGGATGTTAAAAATAGGCTAAATAATCTTACGATGAATAGCCAACACCATTTGTAGCGAGAAGTATTCCATGGAAATTGCAAACAAGTAAGGGGATAAAGGGTCACACAACCTGATACCTCTATTGGACCTATAAAACCTTTTGGTATGCCATTGATCAGGATAGAAAAGGTAGGTGTAGATATGCATTCTTTTATTAGATTCACAAAGTTTATTGGAAACCCTATAGAATTAAGCATATGAATTATAAAGTGTCTGTTAATTTTGTCATATGCTTTGTGGAGGTCAACCTTTAGATAGAATTTATAGGCACCTAGTTTATTAAAGTTCCTAACCAGTTCATGTGCCATGAGAGAGTTTTCAGAAATACTTCTACCCTTGATGAATGCACTTTGACATTCAGAAATGAGATCGGGTATGATAAGCTTCATTATATTGAATAAGATCTTGCTTAGAATTTTGTATATCACATTCCAACAAGCAATAGGTCGATGATCCTCAATTTTTGATGGGCGGTCTTTTTTAGGGATAAGGCAGATGACGGCGTGATTGATTTCTTTAACAAATTTACCACTTTGAAAAATATCTTGCATAGCTGATATGATAGATTCTTCCAGGTTATTCCAATGAAGGTAGAACTTGGATCCGAGGCCATCTAATCCTAGGCTGGAGTCAATGTGGATGGACTATAGAGCTTCCAGCACCTCAACTTTAGTGATTTGTCTGGACAGCATTCTTCTGCCCCTGGAGTTCACCTACCTTCTACATTTAGTGTATGGTAAGTTGGTACTAACTTCCCCGTTGAACATGGTATAGTAATATTTGATTGCTTAATCCCCAATATCTGCTGTATTGGATAATACATTTCTATCCTAATTAAGAAGATGAAAGTTATTATTCATATTACTACGAATAGCCATTTTAGTGTAAAAAAATTTGGTGCACTCATCCCTTTCAGTAATCCATTTTTCTTTGGCATTTTGCTTGAGCTCGGCAGCTTTAATTCTGAGACCTCTTTTAGGTTCCCCTGGGCTTGATAATATTTTCTCCATGTGTCATCATTAGCAGTTCCATTGTCTATCATTAATAGAAGTTCCTCACACATTTTCTGCATGTTGGAAATTTGGTCTCCATCTTCGGGTCTGCATCTATTCCAATTTTTAACTTTATATTTGCTGTTTTGGAAATATGAAGTAGCTTGTAACATTGAGAACCCCCCGCCAGAGGTATATTATTAATTTGTAAAGCCTCATTGTATCCCTCTATTTCATGTTAGTGATTAGCGTATCTAAATGGATTTCCTTTGTCATTCAAGCCTTTTTCTACTAAATTAACAAGGATTGGGTAGTGATCACTAGTAGATGGAGGAAGAATATTAACCATAATGTTAGAAAATAGATTTATGCAGTTCACATTAACTAGGGCTCTATCTAGTTTACCAGATATTTTCTTACTTTCTCCGCTTCTCCATGTAAATTTCAGGCCATAATGGATGGGTTCGAGCAGTCCCGCTTCAATGATGCAGTTGTTGAATTCTTCTAGCTGGGATACTCTCATGGTTAGACCTTCTTTTTTCTCTTCTGCCCTAAGCACAGAGTTGAAATCCCCTAAAACAATCCAAGGGTTCTTGACAGTTTTACCAACACCTTTGATAGCTTTCCAAAGGTGAATTCGATGAGAAGCCGAGTTAGTAGCATAAACACAACTCAAAGTCATATTAAGCCCACCCACATTAGTTGCACTAACAGTAATATGTTGGTCATCCTTCTCTAAGAGATTGAAATTCCAATTTTGTTTATTCCATAAAAGTAAAATACGCCCTTTACCTCCTACATCGTTATTATGAATGTAGTTCCACTCGTCACTTAGTGAGTTAGTAAAGAATGTTAAGTTTTCATTAGTAAATTTATTTTCTAAAATACTCAGAATAGAAGGAGAGTGAGCTCTCCTAAGATTTAAGAGGTCGAAACATCTAGTATCATTGTCTAGGCCTCTTACATTCCAGCTAATTATTGACATTTTGACTGTGGAGCGCTACTCCTCAATTTTATAGAAGATACCTCACGACTTAAGTCCGTCTTTCCGTTAGCTTATGATTTCTTAAATTGATTTGTATAATCCTGATTGGACTTTGTGAACTTATTTGGACTACTATCCTCTATATCTGTATCTGAGTCCAATCTATCTAAGACAGCTTTATTAATTTCGTATTCTTCTTCTTGTGTAACAGGTACGCTTGTTGATGAGTTCTCATCTGAACTATGGTCAAGTTCAGTATCCCCAGTCTTTATATCCAGTGCTGGGGCAGCTTTCATATCTTCATCCTCTAGGACAGCATGACTTTCCTTCTGGTTATTAGTCTTTATGTTTACTGTTCTGTGTTTATATTTCTCTCATCAGTGCTAGGCTCAGACTGTGCCTCATTTTGTTGTAAATTTTGTAGTGGAATAGTCTGTCTATACTCAGCAGTAGATTTTTTCCTCCACGCTTGATTGATGGGAGGGGACACGATCTTACATTGGTCTATGGAGTGACCAAAGCACTTACATTTGTTGCAAACAGGTGGAATATGTTCACATTCTACCTCCTTTATGTAAATATTGCCATTTCTATCTTTAGCTGCACTGTTTTTTGATTGTATCACTTGCTTTGATTTCTACGAGAACTCTAGCATATTTTAGTCTTTTGACATGCCAGGTATATTCATCCATTGCAAGGGGTGTTCCAATAAGGCTAGCAAGTTTACTAATACCTCGAGCATTCCATAGGGATAGATCCAGATTCATAAGTTTAACCCAAACAAGATGTGATTCAAGCATATCCCTCTCAAACCTTAAGTTTGTTCCAATTTTTTAGTAAAGATAAGTTTACTATCAATAAACCAATGGCCTCCATCCAACACTTTCTTACAATCCAGTTCATTACTGAATTTGATAAGGTAAAAACCATTTTCCCTAGAAAAACATCCCATTTACCAGATGGTTTCCATTCTCTTTTAATATAGGCAATAAGACGTATGTAATAAGGTCTTCTCTCAGCTACATATATATAGATAGAAGTACCCCACATGCTTTTAGCTGAATTGAAAACCTCATCATCTAGGTGAGCATGGACTCCATCAGCATCTTCTAGGTAGTTGTATTTATTAACCCCGCCATCAATACACGTGTGACCAGCAATTGCATCAACCCACGATCTAATTCCTACCTTAAATTCCGGTTTCTTAGGAATAGGGCCCACTGGTGTAGGTCGATTGGTGGAATCTCTCTGTTTTTGCTGCAGATTAACCCTAATTTGATTCTTTCCTTTGTCTTTGTATCTTACCTCTTGCCATCCCGTGTCGTCGTCATCCTCAGTCATCGTGGAGATTGGTTCGCTTTTAGGGTTTCCTGTAGTTTCTATTGCAGTCACCATTTTCATTAATTATATATTAGTCACATTTCATATATATATATATATATATATAAATTGTTTTTGTACTTTCTCACATTGTCAGCACTCAAGGCCATACAAGGTAAAACTCCTTATTTTGCCTTTAATTATCGATTAATTTCCATAATCATTAATTACTACCTTCCTAAGAAATTAAGTGCTATTAACTATCCTATTAATAATATTCAATACGATCAATATGTTATAATCGATACGTTACTATTATATATACGCACACACGAGATCTAAGGCATAAATAAATATTCCAAGTCAAACGCAAAGTAGTCGCTTGTTAATCTGACTAAAATGTCAAACTCACAAATCTAAGCCCTAAACAAAAACATCTAATATCCTTAGCCAACACAAGTAGACTTGTATAAAAATGGAATGATACCAAACTTACCTTATATTAATACAATAGAATTAACTCCTCTATTTTAGGAGACACATTTTCCAATTTAAACCTTTTATATTCTATTCAACTTTTGCAATTGCCACCTTGGAGTGAAAAAGGGATTCATATTTGTCAAATTTATAGAAATAAGCGATGCGGAGTACAAATAGTCAAATTCTACTCCGCACACCATTTCTAACTTTATTTATTTTAGAATCCTTTAACACTAAGAGAAATCAAAAGAGATGAAGTGAAATAGATTTAAAATTGCATAACTCTCAAACACAGATTTACTTGGAGAAATTCCAACATATTCACAAAATGACATTTACTTGGAGAAATTCTTGGAGTTTTAATGTTATGTTTTGTTTATCAAAATTTCCTAAGGTGTATATCAAATCCAATGAATACTACACAATTACTAAAATGCAAAAAACTGAAAATTCTACTCACCTATAATTCTCTGCTTCTTAATTGGATTTGATTCACACCGTTCCTATTTTCTCTTTTAGATTCCCATCTTTTGGAATATACAACAAGTGGATTTTATATAGATTAGATCAATTTAGAACTAGAAACTAGAGAGGAATAGAATTAGAATCCAAATAATTGAAGATCTAAACCTCTTACTTGAAAATCCTATTTGATTCCGAAATCTAAAAAAGGAACTCGATAGAACTTCACTGTCGCCACAAAAATTTTATGAAGAAAAGTGAGGGGGCTAGGCCTCTATTTATAGAATTTAAAAAGCATAAGAACAGTCAGATCAAAATAATTCAATCTGCGCTATTTATGGCCATAAAAAACCTAACCATTAACACTTTAACCGGTTAGTTGCTGCCCATGGGCATAGCGGTCGTCCGATCACCCTTATGACCATGTATTTTATTTGTTTCTGTTTTTATTTAATATATTAACGTATTAAACTCATTCATTTAAACATGATCACTAACGTTTATTTAAACGGTAAGTATCCCTTAATGTTAAATATTAAATTTCAAATTTTAAATTTTCAAACTTAAACTCATTTGAATTAGTTGTAATTTCAAAACTTCAAACATCCATAACTTCTCTGTTAGAACTCTAAATATAAAACCTTCTATATTAAAATAGTCATAAAATTACCACTAAGGCAATAGTGCAACTTTCATGGCGAAATTCCAATATTTACAAATTTCCATTTTAGCTTTATTTTACTTAATTGATTTCTTATCGAATTTTACAGGTTGTTAAAATATTGAATTTGGATTATTTAGGCTCATGAATGGTAGAAGGTAACTCGACTTGAAATAAACGAGAAGAACCATAGAATTAGTTAAAGTATAGTTTTTTAAGCCAAACAGAACACTTTAGAAGCTATAAACGTGACTAAATGGTAGAGTATAACAAAATTAACTGCAGAAATTTTATTTATATCCATGGAATTATAGTAAATTAAAGCATTATACAGAGATAGACATATATAATATGGATAAATTTTAGCATAAGCAATCGTTTTATATATGCAGCGAGGTGTATGTAGGCAGGTACATAATATAAAAGTGTGAAAAAGTAAATGGAAAAGAGATTACAAAAGAAAAGTAGTCTTTCATTACTTCAATTTTTAGAGGAAAGCTGCAAAGTCTATTTCTTTTGGCACTTCTTCTTCTCCCCGACATTGCTGCCAGAGTCATCCCGAGGCCTCTTTGGCCCATTATCTTTTGGCATGCTGCCTCTAAAAAGGGTGGTGTTATCTTTGGAAATAATAATGGAAGCATCATCACGACGGCCGGTGAGGAGCTCAGAAGTCTCCATAGTAGCACCAACGATGTCGCACTTTGGAGGACGGATGGTGATAGGAAGGATATAAAAAGAAGATTTTGGCTCCTTGGTGCTTATAGGCTTAGCAAGACCAGGTTCGATCTTAGTCTTAATGTTTTACATATCGATCTTCTACTTCTTCATCATGGAAATGGATTCGGGTTGGCCTGAAACACAAGTGGTAGTGATGTCTTCCCCCAGGGATAGGGAAATGTCATCCAATCCCTCCAAAGCAGCCATTCTCTTTAAATCAGGTCTAGGTATAGATTTGGAGAGGCTTGCAACGACTAGTCCTGCGGTCATGGAGGTCAACTCGATAGTGATTACAGCATGGCCCAAGCTATGAGTAATTAGAAAGAAAGAAGGTGGGAGAGAAAGATGACTTGTAACTTCACAAACAGAGAAGTAGATGTTAGTTACAGTCTCAGGAAAGAAATAAAGGAGTTCAAATACTGGAGAAATAAGGGATATACCTACGTTTGGACTCGGTTGCAGTACAAGAGATTTAGAGATTTTCCTCTCTTCGAGTGAATGATGGATTAGTGGATCAATGAAGAGGGAACATAAGGTTCAACATGAGTGATTATTGCGGATGTTGGGAAACTTGGGTGGCCTATGAGCTGGCCCTATCAGTTATTGGAATTTTAATTATAAGCACTTGAGATTTTAGAGTCAACAATTCTACCTGACTAATGTGTATAGGTTGATAGGAGCTTCAATGGCGGCTTTAGCGACAACATCTTCTGTGGCTAAGATAGCCTTTCCCTCTTTACGTTTTTCTATATCATTAGGGTTGAGGTATTTGTCCATCAACTCATCTTCGATGAGGCCTTTACCAGTCACCTCTGCATGGCGCAACACTTCCTCCCAGGCATCAGTGAGGGTAATCACATATGTATTTCCCAACAACTTCAGATTCTTGTATTATATCACATTGGGGAAAATTTGCTAAATAGTGGTGTCGAGTTATTATATCTCTTTGATTTTATGCCCCTTTAACTTATTTAGATAATGTGTGGCGACAGTATTGGCAACTTCAATCGTAGTTTCTTAGCCTTTGCTAATAGCATATCGCTCTCGAGCTTGTCTTTTTCGGCCAGGAGCTTTTGGATTTCAGTTGCCAGGACATCGATACTTTTATCCTTGGCTAGGTTAGCTTTATCCTTCTCCCTCTAGAGTAGCGTTGTTCTCGCGGAAAGTCTTTCGCAAATATTTTATCATGATTTCTGCTTGGGTATAGGCTCTCTTCATTTCCTCTATCGGGCATTTGGTACTAGAAACACCCCACACCCCTTAGTATACCCAAAAAGGCACACTAAAAGATGTAGTGTGTTGAAAGTATAGCTCAATCTTTACAGAGACTAAGATTTACAAGAGAAAATAAATAAAATAGAAAAAACATTTAGAACAATAACTTATTTAAAATCAAACTTCATAAAACAAGCCATAACCAAAATAATCTCAAAATACCAAATACATACATCTTATGAAAAACACCATCTCAGTCACAATATCAGAGTACATACATAAAATCATCCCTCTCAACAAGTGCCAGTACATGAAAATAAAACTGAAAATAAGAAGAATACATGAAGAAAAAAATCCATTGCTGAATCCCCAAGAAAATCGGAAACCTATTGTCCCTACCTCTATCGGCCTATGGGAGGAAGAGGAAAATAAAGGAGTGGGTCGGACTAAAAGTCCAGTGAATGAAAGTAATTACCAGTATTCTTAAGCAAGATAAAGATAATAGACTTTGCAATAGTTCTAGTATAAAAGGAAATAAAAGAAAAGATAAAGATGGAATAAAATACTGTTTAATTGTTTTCTTTGCTTAGATAGTTTTGATTGTTTGCACTTGTCTTAGATAGCTGCTTTGATTAGGCTGAATTTCTAATCCTACTTTAATTAGGTTGAAGTGTTAATTCTACCCTTTGATCGTCCTTCTAGCTCTATTAGCGCTTTGGAACACAATAGCGACTTATCTCCCTGGACTGAGGGCGCACGCTGAGCCACCGTTAGGCTTGCACTATGTGTTGCTCCCTCTTTTGACCTCTTACCTATCCTAAAAAGCATGAGCGTGCCCAGCCTCACCTGATCTGTTATGATTCCATCAGTCCTAGTCTGAAAAGGTCCTGTCCAGCCTCACCTAAGTGTGTTGTGAGACCATCAGTCCTAGTCTGAAAGGGGAATGCTACCGATACGGGTCCTAACAAACAAAATCTAGTTGCACCGCTTGCCAAAATCCCCTTCTTTGAGCTTCTATCTATTGGCCCCTTAGTTACCTAGTTAGCATAAGCATGTCCCAGCCTCACCTAGTAAGTTGTGAGACCATCAGTTCCTGACTGAAAGGGAATGCTATTGGTTATGGGCCCTACTTATATCTTTGCTTATTAACTTAGCATAAGTCTTTTAAATAAGCCTCTTTTGTTAATTATGCTCTATTTGCTTATTAAATTATTTTAAATCTTTAAAATAAGCCTCTTCTATTAATCCTGCTCTATTTACTTATTGGCCTAACCTTAAGTTTTAAAATAAGCCTCTTTCTATTCTTTCTACTTAATTATAACATATGTTATAATTTCACTTTTAACTTGTCTTTTTAGTTATTAGTACTAGTTATAAACTTGCTTGCAAACGTCGAATTTGCCTATTTCAGTCTATATTCTTTTTATAACAGTTCTTCTTATTTACATCAAATTTTTTGTAAATTCAGTGTTCTTATAATTTAGTCCATATTAGCGAATTACTCTCTTTTATTTAATCTATTCGCATAAAAAGGAAATTAAAAAGAACTAACATTTACAGAATAAATCCCAATGTAGAATAGATGTAAATAAAATGTTAATAATAGTAAATAACTGCAAATACTATAAATAACTGTAAATAATTAGGAAAACTATAATTGATAGTAAGTAACTGCAAATAACAGAAATAGAATAGCTAAAAGAAAATAGACTGGAAAGCAAGTCTAAAATTTACTTAAAAATAAACTGTAAATAAACTTGCATATAGGTTATCCCAAAATTGTAGAAAAACTACAACTATTGGAAATCTTATTATTTTAAATTACTTAAAAATCTAAAATAATTACTTAAACACTCACCTATGGTCCTTACCTCTTTTCCTTGGCCTTCTCGGATCCACTTGGGTATAAAATATTTTAATTAAAAAGATCTTCTCATTGGAAAAATATTTCTTTTAGGGTCCAGCCTCAGGCAATGTACCCAGATGGAGAAAATTTGGATGAGAAAAATAGCTAGGCCTAGGGCTTATTTATATTGTCACTTATGGATCTCAGACCGTTGGATTTGGAGATTAAATCTGGTGCAACCATGTCATAGGCTCGATGGGAACTGTTAGATGGAAACACGTACGGACAAGATGGAGTAAAAATCGAAAAACATGCCACTTAGTAATCTGGACGATTACTCGTCCATATAAGAAGGCGGGTCAACCTGGGTGTCGACCCCCATGTAAGTTAGGTCGACCTAGTTGATGGGAGGGTTGACCACAGGGTCGACCTAGCCCTTATAATTTTTTTTCTCGTTTCTTATTCATTATGTAACTTCTTCGTTTTAGCTCCAATTTTGACGATCTATATATGAAAATTAACCAAAAAATTACCACGGACACAATGGTGCAACTCCCGTGGCTCAATTCTGATAATTTCACAAAGTTATTTTATTATTTAATTAATTTGTTAATTAATTACTATAGCTTAAATTTCGGGTTCTTACATTCTTCCCTCCTTAAGAGATTTCTTCCCCGAAATATCTAAGAATGGAAAATTGAAATAAATATTTTCATCCAAGTTCCACTACCAACTACTCAACCACCATCCATTCCATTCATTGTCCTTAAGTTTTTATAACGCAATTCATGATATATATGCAAATAGTGTAGCATCAATGTCCTTAACTAATACAAAGAATTAGGCAATCTACTGATTCAGTCCACCTCCTTTTATGCAGTCATGTATCCAAATGAATGCAATTTCCTAATGACAACTGAAAGTTCTATAGGCGTCATACAATCATCATCCAAATGTAACAATCATATGATAATCATCCATTTATAGCAACCATGGAAATAAGATAAAAATTCAAATGTGGACACATCTATATGTGTATGCTCTGGTGTCCTAGTTAGGCCAATCCCTAAGAGATAATAGTGCCTAGTGTAAGTATATGCATCCATCAGCATCCACTAGCAACCACTAGTATCCATCACACATAACATGTTCTAATAACATGTTTACATCAAATCCTACCATCTATAGGTTAAATCTTAAAATCTACCCTCCCAAAGGATAATAAAGGAAAGAACCTATTCAAAACTAAAGATGGTAATAAGAAATTTGAAAACTTATTATCAAAGAGATGTGGATAAGAGGTACGTATTTTCTCCTAATCAAATCAATCTTCCCCAAGTCTCTCTAACCATGTCGAGACCAAGTAGCAATCTCTTTGTAGACTCCAACCAACTCGAAGACGACTTGCATGGCCATCCATAAAGAGTTTCGAAAGGTGCCATTCCAATGCTAGCATAAAAACTATTATTATAGGAGAATTCCACTAAAGGGAGATGATCCTTCCCAGTCCCTTCAAAATCAAGAATACACATCCCTAAGCCCGTGTGCCTTACCATCTTACTAATATCACCTTACTATTCTTCAATAGTCTACACACATCAAGAAACCATCCTAGGTTCTCACTAATGTCTTATACATTCCACGAAAACTTCTATTATTACTTTTAAAAGTAATCGCTGCTATCTTCTACATAGCCTTACCCTTTTTCCGTCACACTTAGGAAATGATTTCTATCTACTCCACATTTAAGAGTTTGGTTTGGTATTTATCATTTCAAAAACTAAAGCTTCTAAATTTTTAAAGCATCAAATCACAATATATTTTTTGCCTTTAGAAGTGTTATTTTCAAGTTTCTATTAAATTCAAAGGTGCTTGGTTACTTAACATTTTATCTTTCTAGACTTGCATCCTTACATTATCCCCCAAACCTAGAGGGGAAAACGTACAAATTCTAAGTTCAAAACTTTTTGCTCTTTTTCTTTTGAAGACCTTTACAGCTTTCCATAAAAATTTGGATTTTTTTAATTTAACCGTTACAAAGTTTTTCGATTTCAAAAACTTATTTACTTTTTCACCAAACCATTTTTCTGTAAAATATCTTTAAAATGTCCCTACGTATTTTCAAAACATCTTCTTATTACACCTAACGGTCTCACACCTTAATGCATTGGAACTACTTTCTCTTATGAGAAACTATTAACGCTAAAACCTTTCATAAATCCTTTAAAAGTGGACTTCATGTTTATGTGAAATTACAAGAAATTTATTTTATATTTTTCGAAATAGGCTATACAAGATATGGTGCTACTCATACCTTGTATATCTCTTTCACAAATTCCTTGCAACTTGCATAAAACATTTTTATTTGTGATCTGGTTTCTAAGAAAATTATATCATTATTCTTTTCATTCCAATAGATTAAAGTATGTTTAGTATATATCCTCTTACGATAGATAATTTCTATGGAAATTTATTAATTTCCTAATACTTAACTTACACTCCTTTTTTCCAGAAGAACTCATTTTCAAAACTTTTTTAATATTTCAAGAATTAGAAAACATTTTAATGTATACTTATTTAAAAAAATAAGTGTACTTACAAACCACTTTATTTATATACTTAGAAAATATCTTTAAAACACATTCTTATTTGGGTTAAAACAGATGTTGCGTAAAACACCGTTACTACTACCCAAAAATACCAGTGTATGGATTTAATTTAAAATAAATACTAATAAATCCATATACTATGTAAAAACATTTCCTTTGGGAGTCACATACTATAGCAGTAGTGTTATAGTCCATGCTCCTTTATTTTTCACGAAAACATCTATTACAACAATAAATGTTGTAACCTATGTTTCCGGTACTTAATACACTCTAAGTTTTTATATAAAAAATCTTTGTTTACTTATAAAGAAACTAGCGAGCAATATACGTATGCTCTATAACTCTTCAAAAATAATTTCAATTTTACCAAAATTTACATCATATAAAAACCAATTTAAATTTCATACCCATTTTTTTCAAAATCCTAGTATTTACTTCCTCAAAAGTGTTGACAATTATATTTTTTAGTTTTTAAAGTCTAACAATTTTATTTTATTGGGCTAGACATAAAGTGAATTCTATTCTTACTATCCTAGGGGCACCATTCCTAAACCTTGGAAATCTTATTTCCCTACTAAAGTCTTTTACTCTTATTCCTCTTTTATTCTTAAAATTATTCCAAGGCACTATCGTTAAATCGACTTATCTGAAAAAATTATAATTTTGCAATTATTTACACATGGTCTTTCTTCTTTTCTTATCAACCGAATCTATTGTACATCTCTAATCTTTGCCTAACTGTCTTTTTTTTCCCACAATCCAAACCTAAATGTTCAAAACCGTTTCTCAAACTCTTTCCATGTGCTGACCTTCTCTATGCCCTAAGAAACACATTTATGCCAAAAGTGTCACTTCAATAATTTTGCCTTCAACTGATGAACGCGGAGTGTATGCAGAACCTCCTCTAGATGAATAACATGCTCTATCGTACTCTTGGAAAGCACCAAAATATCATCCATGAACACTACTACGAACTTATTTAGGACATCTTGAAAAACACAGCTCATTAAATCTACAAAATATGATGGGGCATTGGTTATCCAAAACGGCATAACCACCATAAAAGAATCCTTCGGGTGTCCTAAATGTTGTCTTGTCGATGCTATCGTCAACGAACCTAAGCTGGTGAAATCTGGTAGCCAAATTAAGCTGAGAAAATACAGAAGAGCCAACCAACTGATCGGAAGATTGTATATCCTAGAAAGTGGGTAACGGTTCTTGTTTGTGAGCTTATTTAACTCTCTCTATAGTCTACACAAAGTCGAAGGGAACCATCTGCCTTTGTAGCGAAGACGACTGTCGCTCCCCACTCAGATATGCTCCGTTTGATAAAGCTTTCTTCAATGGCTCACGAATCTGCTTACTTAACTCCTTCCTCTCCCTAGGTGTTATATGTCTCACGAGTAATTCCACTGGCGCAGCACTGTCATTCAAATATATCATAAAGTCAATCCCTCTCTTAGGGGGTAGTCTCTAACCTCGTTAAAGACGTTTGGGAATTCTCTGAGGACCGGAACTAAATCTAACTTTGCTGGTGATGAATCAAGGGAATAAAGGAAGTTCAACATGACTGACCCCTATGGGGTGTAAGAAACCTCAAGAGTCCTAACACTGCATGCCTCTAGTCCAACGACTCTCCTCTCGCAATCTAATATCGCTCCATAAGTGGATAGCCAATCCATCTCCAAAATCATCCCATACCCTAAAAATCCCAATAAATAGACGCCACAGTCAAAATCTACGCCTAGTATAAAATTTTTCAAACCGCTATAAATCATAGACAAATGCGCCAATCCTCCTATGGGGTTTGAAACAACTATGGGGTCTACTACTAAAGAGATATATAAGTGCAAACAATCAACCAAGGGTCTAGAAATGAAAGAATGTGATGTTCCGAAGTCTAAGAGAGTCTGAATAGGAAAAATCCGAAATAGAAATCAAACCTTCTACAAAGATTTTCTGACTTCTACCCAGTACACTACTAGAAGGTGCTTCATCTAAAGCTTGTACTTGCACTATAGGTGCACATGCTCTCTGCCTCCTTCTCTGAGCACAAGATCTACTAAGGTCCGGGCTTCCCACAGTTGAAACATCTCCCTTTCATCATCTTATTCTACAGTCCTTTGTGTAATGACCAACCAGTCCACAACTATTGCATTTCCCGCTTTTCTTGATCCTCTTCTAAGGTGGTCCTTCTTTTCTCTTGTCTTATCCTTCTTGTTCTTCCACCATGGCTTCTTAGAGCTTTCTAATTTAGGAACCTCTTTAAGCTCTCCCTCCAGCTACCAAGATATAGGTTGAGCTCTCTATTGGTTCTCTAAATCTAATAGCCTAAACCTTTGCTCCTTAACCTTCAACCTAGCTCGTGTCTCCTAAAAAACCTCTATGTCAAAAGATGTTCTGCCTCATAGACTAGCGAAGTCCTTGCATAGCTTAGAAAAATTGGTTGTTGTAGGTGGATTAAAGGCATTTCTACCTACTGGTGATGTATTGGGCGCTTGCCCTTGCACCTCTAGTATCGTAGGTATACGGAACCAGTCAGCCATACTACGCAAAGAAAAGGAAATTTAGGCTCGAAAGAATCAAAAGAAGGTTGAACTGGACTTTGAGGGGATTTTTATAAAAACTCTCTTTTATACCAATAAACTATTTCTATAATAAGAGTTTCTTTCTAAAATATACTTCCAGTCTGAAGATTTGCTACTTTTAAAATAAGTTACTTTTGGAAAAAATACTTTATTTTTAAAACAAGTTTTTAGGAATCCTGTAACCGTAGGCTCTGATACCAAGTGAAACACCAAATACCCCTTAGTATATCCATAAAGGCACACTAAAAGATGTGGTGCATTGTAGGTATATCTAAAACTTTACAAAGACTAAGATTTACAAGACAAAATAAATAAAACAGTGGGGACATTTAAAACAATAACTAATTCAAAAATCAAACTTCATAAAATAAGTCATAACCAAAATAATCTCAAAATACCAAACAAATATGTCTTATAAAAAACAACGTCTTATTTACAATATCATAGTACATACATAAAATCATCCCTCTCAACAAGTGCCAATACATGAAAATAAAACTAAACAGAAGAAGAATTCATGAAGAAAAAACTCCGCAGTTGAATCCCCAAGAAAATCCAAAACCTGCTATCCCTGCCTCTGTTGGCCTATAGGGTGAAAGGGGAAAATAGAGGAGTGGGTCAGACTAAAAATCTGGTGAATGAAAGAAATTACTAGTACTCTTAAGCAAGATAAAGATAATAGACTTTGCAATAGTTCTAGTATAAAAGAAAATAAAGGAAAAGATAAAGCTGGAATAAAATACTATTTAACTATTTGCTTTGCTTTGATAGTTTTGATTGTTTACACTTGTCTTAGATAATTGCTTTGATTAGGCTAAATTACTAATCCTACTTTAATTAGGCTAAAGTCCTATTTCTACCCTTTGATCGACCTTCTATCTCTGTTGTATCACTATGAGCTAGTCTCATCCTATGAGTCCCACATCAAAAGACACATGTTTAGCGCTTTGGAATTGAATAGCGACTTATCTCCCTGGATCGAGCCTACACACTCGGCCATCGTTAGGCTCACACTATTCGTTGCTCCCTCTTTTGACCTCTTACCTATCCTAAACAGCATAAGCGTGCCCAGCCTCACCTGATCTGTTGTGATACCATCAGGCCTTGTCTGAAAGGGTCCTATCCAACCTCACCTAAGTGTGTTGTGAGACCATCAGGCCTAGTATAAAAGGGGAGTTCCGCCAATATGAGTCCTAACAAATAAAATCTAGTTGCGTCCTTTGCGCAAATTCCCTGATTTGAGCTTTTATCTATTGCACCCTTAGTTACCCTAGTTAGCGTAAGCGTGTCCCAGCCTTACCTAATCTGTTGTGAGACCATCAGTTCCTGATTAAAGGGGAATGATATTAGTTATGGGCACTACTTCTATCTTTGCTTACTAACTTATTATAAGTCTTTTGAATAAGTCTCTTCTGTTAATTCTGCTCGATTTTCTTATAACTTATTCCAAGTCTTTAAAATAAGTCTCATCTATTAATCCTGCTCTATTTGCTTATTAAGTTAACTCTAAGTTTTAAAATAAGTCTCTTACTATTCTTTCTACTTAATTATAACTTACATTATAATTTCTCTTTTAACTTGTCTTTTTAGTTATAACTACTAGTTATAAACTTGCTTGCAAACGTTGAATTTGCATATCTCAGTCTATATTCGTTTTATTACAGTTCTTCTTATTTACGTCAAATTTCCTATAAATTCAGTGTTCTTATAATTTAGTCTATATTAATGAATTATTCTCTTTTTTTATTCTATTTACGTAAAAAGGGAATCAGAAAGAACTACCATTTAAAGAATAAATCCCAACATAGAATAGATGTAAATAAAATGTGAATAACAGTAAATAATTGTAAATACTATAAATAATTGTAAATGATTGGGAAACTATAATTAACAGTAATTAATTGCAAATAACTGCAATAGAATAGCAAAAAGAAAATAGATTGGAGAGCAAGTCTAAAATTTACTTAAAAATAAGCTGTAAATAAACTTGCATATAGGTTATCCAAAAATTGTAGAAAACCTACAACTATTGGAAACCTTATTATTTAAAATTACTTAAAAATATAAAATAATTACTTAAACACTCACCTGTGGCCCTTAGCTCTTTTCCTTGGGCTTCTCGGATCCACTTAGGTATAAAATATTTAAATTTATAAGATCTTCTCCTTGGAAAAATATTCCTTTTAGGGTCAAGCCTCAAGCAATGAACCCAGATGGAGAAAATCTGGATGAGAAAAATAGCTAGACCTAGGGTCTTATTTAAAGTGTCACTTGTGGATCTCAGACAGTTGGATTTGAAGATTAAATCTAGTGCAACCACGTCATAGGCTCGATAGGAACCGTTAGATGGAAGCACGAACGGACAAGATGGAGTAAAACTCGAAAAACATGTCTCCTACTAATCTGGACAATCACTTGTCCATATAGGAAGGTAGGTCGACCTGGATGTCGACCCCCATGTGAGTTAGGTTGACCTAACTGATGGGAGGGTCGACCCTAGGGTCGACCAGCCCTTAAATTTATTTATTTTTGTTTTTTCTCATTTCTTGCTTATTCCGTAACTTTTTCGTTTTAACTCCAATTTTGACAATCTATATATGGAAATTAACCAGAAAATTACCATAGACACAGTGGTGAAACTTCCATGGCTAAATTATAATAACTTTACAAAGTTATCTTTTTATTTAATTAATTCATTAATTAAATACTATAGCTTAAATTTTGGGTTGTTACAGTACTTGCCTCAGATTTCAGAGCCACATCTTTCTCTAGCCTCATCTTCTTTATGTCTTTTTTCTACCACTACAAGAAAATCATCCTTTGGTAAATTTGTGGCATTTTATATGTAAGTACAACTAATAATATTTCCCTATATATCATAGATGTAACAAAATAATTACATTATCCACCTTAACAAAAAAATTACCGCCTTAACCTAATAAAAACAGCAAAAAAATTTCCCATTCATTATTCGTATATTACTTTCAAAAATATTTCCTCTACCTCTTATAACCTAATAAACATAAAAAATTCCTCTTTTGCTTCCCCAAAATCCACCTCTCCCTTCATTTTTCATTCAACCATTCTTCCATTTTCATCATCGTTGTAGCACTCCGTTGTTCTACTCCTCTCCACATCGTCGTGGTAACCCTCCAGTAAGAATTTCTCTTAGCTGTACCCTAAATAGGTATATTTGGGTATGAATTTTAAATCGATTTTGTGATTCTATTTGGATTTTATATGAATTTGTATGCATTTTATTGTTGGATTCTACATAAACCCTAATTGGGATTCAATAGTCTTTGTATCGGTTAAAACATGTAATAAAATGTGCATCGATCTCATTTATTGTATCTTTAGTTAATGTCTCGATAATTTTGAGATTCCTTCAGAATTTTGCATTTTCAGTAATTTGGTGTGTTGGTGCATTGTTCAGGTTCATTGATGTCATTTGATATTGGTTTGCTACTAAACAAAAATTTAAGTATAATCAATTTCATAATTTGATGTTATAAAACATTTTCTTTGTATTTTTTTCAAGGGAAGGATGAATGAAGAAATAACATTTTCATTTTATTTGAACTACTAAAATTCCAATTTTATCTATTTCTTTACAAATAGAAAAAAGATTATGTATAACTCAAAAATTCGTATGATACTGCACAGCATTATGGTGGACCGACTGTCTATGAATATGAATAGCTGAAGTTACTTATAAAAAATTATTTTTGCTTTTATATTTATTAATAACTTATATGGGGAATACATTATCTGTTTAAAAGTTAAATAAGTCATAAACATTAAGTACATGCTTATCACTTGTTTCAACTTTATAGCTAGAAATTTTACTATTTAACTTCTCTTTTGAAATATTTTTACTTTTTATTATTTACTTAAGACTGCTCAAAAAACTAATTGAAGATAATAAATAGTTGTTTGCAAGTGGAGGAAATTCTAAGCATTGTTAAATCTCTTCGTACTTTGTTACTGCTCCGAAAGTATATATTCGTGACAAATATTAAATAAATGACAGTTGCTGAAAAGCATGGCATATTTATTATTTGAATCATACAGTTCATAATTTTAATGGTAACTCGTGAAAGATGTTTTTAATGCATCAATTTGATTTTTTTACTATATCTTTAGTCAATAATAAACCACATCCTGGAAATTTGTGTGTTCCTAAATCCTAGTATCTAATTCAAAATTTCTTTTTAGATGTATGTGTACTTGTAATTGTTAAAACTCAAACTATTTTTTTATAACACTTGCTACTAAGCTCTCTAAATGATCATTACAACATTTTATTTTGGTATATCAGTTAGGCACAGTTATACTTGTGACTTGAAATGGACAAAACAGTTTTGAAATGGGTAACTTAAAATTTAGACGTTTGCTTGATCGACCAAGTCTCATCGAAATTGCTCATGTTATCTCGCTGAAGTGATAGCCAACTATTGTTATTTAACCCTTAAGCGGACAGTTATTTTATCTACTATTCTGAACCTATAAATCAAACTATCATTAGTTATATACATGCATACATTTCTTTGTACTTTTTTCACAAAATCAGTGCAGACCAAAAGATTGGTTATATTTTTTCATCTACTAGTCAACCATTTTAATGTATCGAAATGAATAACTACTTGAGAGATTCTGTATCCTACTATAGAGAACACATTTGCTTTCATATTTTTGCGCCACTTTTGAAGTACTGATGCTTTTGACCACATTTAGTTATTTGAAATTAGAAGTACATAAAAGCCATTGCTATTTGATGATTCAATTCAAAATAATTTCATAATAATTCATTGTTGTGTATAATGGTTAACGATTCTAATGATATTAAATGTGTTTGTACACAGTTATATTTTATTTTCGCGATTTTGTACGTACGTAATTCAATTTAGCAATTTTTGAAATCTTAGTGAACACATAATGTACCAATTCTAGCAATTTTAAATAAGAAAAGTCGTGCGTAATATAACTTCAATGTTATACGACTTATTACATACCTAGGTGTAATAAGATGCAATATGACATACCTAGATGCAATATTACATGCCTAAGTGTAACAACTTCAATGTGCGTAGTTCTTTGTTTGATTATAATAGATAACCAATTTCTACATCAAAGTTTGGAAACTTATTTGCCTTCATATATCGATGATGGAGAAAAGATTAGGTTTTTTTAAATAGGTGATAATACAATGCTAAACTTAATATGCGTTTTGAGAATTAAAACATGTAATCTAATATTAAAACTCAGTTTTTTTTTATGTTTTTAATTTTTTTTCATAGAACTAGTATGGAGTATCGATAAGGAGCTTTGAATTTCGTGCATGCTATAAAAAGGAATGTAAAAAATATAGAAAATATTTTGTGCCCCTACACAAATTGTCGAAAACTTAGTTGTCATGTGACCACATCATTTTTGAACATTTAATTATGAAAGGAATGGATCCTAGATATAAGAAGGGTATAAGGTATAACCATAGTGAAGAGACAAATGTAGAGAAGAAGAAAACAAAGTCATTTGATATATATGATTTATTCAAGATGATTCACTATGAACATGAAGATTTTCTGAGTCATGAATTTTTTAATAGTGGTGGAGATAATCTTGATGCTCAAAGAAGAGAGGATGGGTTATTTAAGAACTTGGAAGATGCAGAAACTCCATTGAATCTTTATGGCACAAAACACTCCAAATTATCTGCCATAACCGTCTTGTATAATCTCAAATGTGAGACTAGCTTATCCTACAGTTAGTTTGATAAGCATTTAACTGTGCAACTTTTTTTGCCGAAGTATAACGTGCTTCCCAAAAATTCATATGAAGTAAAGAAATTTCTTAAAGCATTCGACATGGGTTTTGAAAAGATAAATACTTATGAGAATGAATATTGCCTTTTCAGAAAAGAATACAAAGATTTAGATACTTGTCCAAAATGTGGTTCTCCGAGATGGAAGAAAAATCAGGGTACCAAAGAGATTATACAAGTCTAGTTAAAGTGTCAAGATACTTTCCAATACTTTCGAGATTTAGAAGAATGTACCGATCTCAAAAGATGGCAGAAGATTTAAGACGACATTTTAATAATAGAAGCAATAATGAAAAAATGCGTCATCCCGTGGATACTTTGACATGGAAAATGATGGATGAAAAATGGAAATATTTTTCATTTGGTCCAAGCAATCTTAGATTTGGTCTTGTTACAGATGGATTCAATCCATTTTCCATATTGAGTTCGAAATATACTTGCTGGACAGTAATGCTTGTTGCCTATGTTGTGTATGAAGAAGGAAAATTTTATGATAACTTTACTTGTTCCAGGTCCAAAGTAACCCGGGAATGATGTTGATGTATATTTGGTGTCTTTGGTGGAAGACTTGCATCAATTGTGGTGCAATGGAGTTGATGCTTATGATGAATTTAGTAAAACATTGTTTAAACTGAATGCAATTTTTCTACGGACGGTTAATGATTTTTCGACTTATGGAAATCCCATTGGATGTCGTACGATGGAGGAAAAGCTTGTCCTTTATCTGGTGTCAATACTCATTGTCGTTGGTTAAATCATAGTCGAATGAACGTCTACAGGGGTCATACAAGATTTCTACCTATTTCAGATTCATGGAGGAAATAAAAGGCATTATTTGATAACACCGTAGAGAAAGGTAGTACTCCTAGAATTCTAACTGAAAGAAACATTAATGCATTGTTTAAGGATTTTCCAAATGATTTTGGAAATGAAAAGGAAATGAAAAGGAGGGAGAAGAAATGTAAGAAAAGGACGTGTGCTCATGATACATAAGATGAATATGATAAGACTAACGATCCTACAAAAATGGAGCTATTAAGGTGGAAATAAAGAGCGATTTTCTTTGATTTTCCATATTGGCGGTTTAGTGGTTAATTTATTTACTTTTCATTATTTTAACAGAAGAAAAATATAATAATGCGTTATAGTTTTGATTTTCATAGGAAATTCCATTACGTTACGATTTATCTAATGCTGTAGAGAAAAATAATGGTGAAAGCATATTGGACACGATGTTGCATGGTAATAAATCAGAAGATAGAAACAACTATGGAAAGGATTCATAGGATTGGAGAATTTTACATGAGCTTCATGCATAACCACATGGAATTAAAATATATCTTCCACCTGCTCCATATATGTTGTTAAATTCTGAGAAAAAAATATTTTGCAAAAGATTGTACGATTTCAAAGGACCAGATGGCTACTGTTCAAATTTGAAGAATTAGATTTTGTTGCAAGATTGCAAAGTTAATGAATTGAAGTCACATGATCATCATATATTGATGCAACACTTATTGCCAGTAACATCGAGAGGATTAATATCAAAGAAGGTAAGAAAAGCAATAATTCATTTATGTTCTTTATTAACAAATTATGTCAATGTGTTCTTGATATAGAGAAGTTGGAACAAATCAATGTTAAGATTATTGAAGTTTTATGCAAGCTCGAAATTTTTTTCCACCATCTTTTTTTGATATAATGGTACATTTGGCAATTTATCTCGGAAAAGAAGCACTAATGTAAGGACTGGTTCATTTTCGTTGGAAGTACCTATTAATCCCTTTTCTGAATGGCGACCCAACTGCTTAAGAAAAGCTGGCGACTTAACGACCTAACATAACAACGGGTTAACTACTCCAAAACCCCAAACGACTTCAGCTCCAAGCGACTTACGACCTATGGCATCTGGCGAGCTAACATTGCAATGAGTTAACGACTCAACCTCCTAGCGGCTTTCAACAAGTTAAGCGACCTAAACAGATCAATGGCATAGCGACTCAAACACGACAGTGGGTTGAATACTACAGCGACTCAATGAGGTAGCGACCTAGCGGGTTATGACCCCACAGTTGCACCTAAATAAGTCGCGTCTCCTTATGTCGTTTGTATATAGGTCGCCCCAACCTGTATTAGGTCGCTGCTTCTCCTAAGTCTATCTTAAGTCGCTAGTATAGATCGCCTTCCATTCCCCATAGATCGCTACGACCTACCAGCCAACGCAAATGACCAAATACACCCACTATAAGCCGTAACCCGTACCCGTTAGGTTGCCTGTGACCTAACTCAACTCCTAAGCCGCCCACGGCCTACACCACACGACCTAACTCCGAAACTCCCTTATAAATACCCTGCCTACTCCACATTGGGGGGGGAGGATTTCTGGAACGACAAGACTCTGCTGTTTTCACGACTTCTACAACATTTCAAATGCCAAAGACACTTCAAAGAACCTTGAGAAAAAATCAAGTTCATTCAACATGAATTCAAAGAGCTTTTCTGCATTAAAGTTCTAACTACTTGCCTTAATGGTGTTGTAATTAAAGAATTATTGTAAAACTTGTAATCAAATCAATAGTAGAAGAGATTAAGTGGACGTAGGCTTGACTTTGAGCCGAACCACTATAAAAAATGTTGTCCCTTTACTATTTTCTGCTATCTTCTGCTTTCTTTTAGTTCCATACCAATGGGTGGTGCTTTCGCTATATCACAACTCACACTGGGGTGTTAGCGTACATTTTTAGCGTTAACATTTTTGGTGCTTCCATTGAGAGGCGAACTCAGGGGTGCTCTCATCATTGCTTCACAAAGATTTGTTGAAAGACTCTCCCTAAGAAACAGAAGTCTATCCGAAATTATGGCTCTTGGAAGAAAAAGTAGATCTACTAGATCTGGAGATGCTTATGACAACACCGCCACTTCTCCCGCGTCAAATCAAGCGGCTCCTAGTGTTGGAATCACAAGGGCGGAATTGGATGCTGTAGTGTTTGGGTTGTATCAACAAATGGAAGCCCAGAACACTTTGATGTCGAACAGGTCAAATGCTTTGCTTGGAGTTAACCAGCAACCAGAAAATAATGAAGAAACCTTTGCTGAGGATGTTCATGATTCCCAAGGGAAAAGTATTCCTCAGAGGGCAGCTGGCACCGCCGAAGTGGCACCTCCCCAAGCTGAAGGTTCAAGGCCACAGCCAACCCTTCGTGAACGTTTGTCCAGGCAAACTTCCGAAAAAGTAGCTGACGTCTGTCCCGCGGGGCCTCTAAACGATGAGGAGTACCTCTCGGGAATGATTCGACAAATTATGAAGGAGAGCATGCGAAGGGAGGAAGATGAAAGTGACTGGGGGTTTGCTCCAAGCAAGACTCCTTTTACTGAAAGAATTCTGAAGGCTGAATTTCCGAAGAAGTTTGTTCCCCCCACTATTCCATCTTATCGGGGGACAAGCGATCCTAACCAGTTCTTATACAAGTATGACTGGCATATGACAGGTGCTAGAGTAACAGACGAGATCAAGTACAGATACTTTCCTGTGTACTTGGAGGGAGTGGCCCTGCTTTGGTTCACGAAGCTGCCAGTTCGATCCGTGGATCAGTTCTCCGACCTAACTCGAAAATTCAAAGATCAGTTCAGGTTACATGCTTCGAAGGCCAAGGACATAATGTCACTATCCAGCCTCGAACAAAGCCCCAGGGAGTCTATCAAATCTTTCTTAAACCGCTTTAATATATCCTTGGCCGAAGTTGATAATGCAGAGCCTCGGATGATTCTGACTTACTTGATGCGAGCTATTGACAAATCAAGTGAATTTGGAAAATGGCTAAAGATGAAAGAGCCAAATTCACTTGAGAAGTTCTACAAGAAGGCCGATGAATTTATGCGCTTAGAAAGCCTTCCAGTGCCAGCAAGAGTAGTCGTGACTGAAGTTGAGAATAACAATGTTGCTTCTAACAAAAAGGAATCTGGTGGCCAGAAGAGGGAGAATGACGGTGGAAAAAAGCAGAAAGATGCGAAGAAAACTCGTCGCTTTAGACCTTCAGATTTTACTCCCTTAACTGATACTCCAGAAAATATCTTTTTCGCAAACAAGAATGCTGTTGAGTACCCCAAACCACCTAAGATGAAGCTTGAGAAAAATGTTGTGCATAATGGGAGATTCTGTCGGTTCCACAATCAACCTGGCCATGACACTAATGAATGTCGCCATTTAAAGAATTTGATTGAAGAGCTATTGAGACAGAATAAACTACAACAATATATGAAGAGAAACAGAAGTGACCCGACCTCATCTACTCAGGGGCAACAAGTTCCTGCTCATCAATCCGGCTCACATGAGAGGACTGCAGCGCAGGAATCTGAGAGGCCTGTCATTAATGTTATCACAGGGGGTCCTCACCCAGCGGGCAGAAGTTGGGGTGAGATGGAGAGAAATGCGCACGCTTTGAGATATGCCCCGGCGGAAGAAAATGTTTTTGTCTTGGAAGATGCTGCACCTTTAAAACAGCAAAGAACTTTTAACGATGACATCATATTCCGGGCTAGAGACTCTGTTGGTGTTGGGGCTCCCACCATGGATCCCTTGGTGATATCTACAGGCATCGGACCAGCCATTGTAAGAAGGGTGCTTGTTGACTGTGGCGCCTCTTGCAATGTCCTCTTCAGAAAGACATTTGATCAGATGAAAATTCTCATGGCTGATGTCCAAGCTTCCTCACAGAAAATTGTTGGGTTCACTGGAGAACCAAAACAGCCTATTGGGACTATTGACTTATTTATAGAGCTTGGAGAATGAGAAAAGAAGGTGATCCGAAAACAAACTACTGTGATTGTTGATGAATTCTCCGTTTACAATGCCTTCTTGGTTGACCGACTCTTGCCGCATTCAATGCCATTCTCGCCCCATTGTGCCTGACTATGAAGTTCCCCATTGATAATGGCGTTGGTGTTGTGAAGGGGGACCAAAATGCCGGGCGAGAATGCAATCTCATAGATTTACGAGAGGCAAAGAAGAGAGAAATGGGTAAGGGTGCAGCAGCACCGCTCCGCATCAAAGAGCCCACCTTGTAGCAATTACGGGGTGGACCCTGCACTGGTGAGCATAGTGGTGCACGAAAAGAGATTGATCCCAGAAAAACCAGTGCATGGGAGAGTAGAGTGGTGCCGGTGGAAGTGACGGTGCCAATACCTGTTGACCTAAATGATCCAAACAAGGTGCTGAATGTGGGTTCACAACTCGGTGTGACGGTTCAGAATATGTTGATATCATTCTTGAAAGCAAACCTGGATGTATTCACTTGGAGTCATGTCGACATGTGTGGAATATCTCCAGAAATCGCAGTGCATGCTTTGAATATTGATCTAAAATTCACACCCGTAAAGCAGAAAAGAAGAACCCAGGGTCCTGAAAGGTCGACGGCATTAAAAGAAGAAGTAGACCAGCTCACGGAAAATGGCTTCATCAGAGAATCCACTTATCCAAATTGGGTTTCTAATCAGGTGTTGGTTAAAAAAGCAAATGGAAAGTGGAGAGTATGCATCGACTTTTCAGACTTGAACAAAGCATGCCCCAAGGAATGTTTCCCGTTACCCAAGATTGATCAGTTGGTGGATGGAACAGTCGGGCATGAATTATTGTCTTTTATGGATGCTTACTCAGGATATAACCAAATCATGATGCATGAGCCAGATCAGGAGGACACGAGCTTCATCACTGATGTTGGTCTCTACTGCTACAAAGTCATGCCCTTCGGACTAAAGAACATGGGGGCAACTTATCAAAGACTTGTTAATGCCATGTTCAAACCCCAGATTGGAAAGTCTATGGAAGTATATGTTGATGATATGTTGGTGAAATCGAAGAAGGCAGTAGACCACATGGATCATTTGGCAAAAATGTTCGCGGTCCTCCGAAAGTATGGGATGAAGCTAAATCCTCTGAAATGTTCATTCAGGGTAGAGTCCGGAAAATTCTTGGGTTTCATTGTGAGTGCTAGGGGCATCGAAGCTAATCCTTCTCAGATTACTGCTTTAAGAGAAGTCAAAGCCCCTAGGACAAAGAAGGAATTGTAAAGCCTCAACGGGAAATTCGCTGCTTTGAGTCGGTTTATTTCCAAGGCCACTGATAAATGCATTCCCTTCATTGACGCTCTGAAGAAAGGAAAGAAAAACTTTGAATGGACTCCTGAATGTCAGAAAACTTTTGTTGAACTGATTCATCACATGGAAATGCTTCCAGTACTTTCTAAGCCCAGCAATGGTGAAGATCTTTTCATATTTAACGGTTTCATTTCATGCTCTCAGTGCAGCATTGGTACGGGAAGACGCAAAAGTTCAGCGTCCGGTTTATTACATCAGCAAAAGATTCACTGGGGCAGAGATGAATTATTCAAAGCTGGAAAAGCTCGCATATTGTCTGTTGATTGCGTCAAGAAAGTTGAGGCCATATTTCCAAGCTCATCCTATTAAAGTCCTCACTGATCAACCTCTAAAGCAAGTCCTATTTCGCCCTGAAATTTCGGGTCGTCTTTTGAAGTGGAATATTGAACTAAGCCAATACGATATCACCTACCATACCCGAAGAGCAATCAATGGACAAGCTTTAGCAGATTTCATTGCAGAATACACAGATAAAGATGACAGTCAGGAAGAGGTGACTGATGACATCCCGATCCGATTGAAATTATATGTTGATGATGCAAGAAATGACTATTGTTCCGGAGCTGGGGTTGTGCTTTAAACCCCCGAAGGGCGGTCATTGTGCTTTGCATTGAGATTAGAATTTCCTTCGACAAATAATGAAGCAGAAATGAAGCTCTTATTGCCGGCTTGAAGATTGCTAAAGAGATGAACATCAAAGTATTGCAGATCTTCAGTGATTCCCAGCTTATTGTATGCCAAGTCAAGAAAGAGTTTCAAACTAAAAGAGGAAATCTGCCTGCTTACTTGTCAAAGGCCTGGGAGCTTCTCGATGATTTTGATCATTATACAATAATCCATATACCTCGGGAAGAGAACATGAAGGCAGATTCTCTCACAAAATATTCAAGCTCTGGCGAAGCTCAATTACTGGGATTGGTCCCTATGGAAGTCTTGTCAACTCCAAGTACTGATGAGATGGATATTGACTGGATTATGGTTGTATATCAAGAGCAGGAGTCGTGGATGACCCCGATCAAGGAATATCTACTCAACAGCTCCCTGCCAGAAAACTCAAAAGAGCGCTAGAAGCTGTTAAGAAAAGCCTCGAGATATGTAATTCAAGACGGCCGGTTGTACAGACGAGGATTCTCGATGCCATTACTCCGATGTGTAACCAAGGAAGAGGCTAAGACAATTTTAGCTGAGGTACACGGAGGAGAGTGCGGGGATCATTCAGGTGGCCAAAGTCTAACAAAGAAAATTCTTCGCTTTGGGTATTTTTGGCCAGATATTAATCGAGACGCTGCTAGCTACTCCCAAAAGTGTGACAGATGCCAGAGATTTGCAAAAATCCCAAGAGCACCTTCCACCGAGCTAACACAGATGGTCAGTCCATGGCCATTCGCCATTTGGGGATAGATCCCATTGGGCCTTTGCCGATTGCCAAGTCCGGAATCAAATATGCTATTGTTGCAGTTGATTATTACACTAAATGGGCTGAATCTGAACCATTGGCTACTATTACCTCTAAAAAGATGATAAACTTTGTGACGAAAAATATCATTTGCAGGTATGGTGTACCTCAGAAGATAATCGCAGACAATGGTACCAAATTCGAAAGTGAAGAATTCCAAGACTTTTACAGGCTATTCAAGATCCAAAAAGCTTCTCAGCAGTGGCTCATCTGCAGGAAAACGGACAAGTGGAAGCAGTGAACAAAATTATCAAATCAACCATCAAAAAACAGCTGAAAAAGCAAAGGTTGGTTGGGTCGATAAGCTGCCACTAGCACTTTGGGCATACAGAACTACCCATAAGACTGCGACTGGGCACACTCCATTCTCATTAGCATATGGATCGGAAGTAATGATTCCAGTGGAAATAGAGGTCCCCTCACACCTGAGAATTGATTTCAACCAAACTGAAAAAGAAAAGCTGCAACTTGAAGCACTTGACTTGCTTGATGAAAGAAGGAAAGAGGCTGAGCTCAGAGCTGCAGCCCATCAGCAAAGGATAGCCAGGCACTTCAATTCTAAATTTCGCCAATGCAGCTTTGAAATTGGGGATCTAGTCTTGAGAAGGGTCATGACAGCAACAGGAGTGTTTGGGCCAAACTGGGAAGGGCAATACGTCATAGGCAAAAAACTTCTTGATGGCAGTTTCAAGCTCACAACTGTCGAAGGAGATCCAATTTCGAGAGCCTGGAACAGCAATCACTTGCATCCATATTTTACTTAGAAGCTATGCTTAAATTGGTAAAATGATTGTGGATGTATCATTCTTGTATTGATTCACATTGATTTTACAATAAATCTTGTGTTCTCTACTACTATAAAATGCCTGTCTCATTTCGATGTGCAAATATCATAAATATATTGCTAAAATGTCGATTTAATATTGCAGGCTATCAAAGCAAAGCTTACCTATTCAACACGTCACAAGGCCAAGCGATTCATACAAATCACTCAACAAACAAATGTCAAGCCACAAAAATTCCAGATTCAATTCTTACATAAGAAGTGCTTCTCATAAACAGTTGGTGATTCCACCGAAGGGGCACCTTCCCAAAGTGAAGGTTCCAGGCCCTCGCTAGTTAATTGTGATCGTTTGTGCAAACAAACATCCAGATAGGTAGCTTGCGTCTTCCCCGTGGATTCACTTAACAATGAAATACACTTCTCTGGAAAAAAAAGAGGCAAACAACTTGCAAAAGAAAGGGACATGTACTTGGAAATGATAACGAGGAATCGCTGAGGGGCAGATGGTGAAAAGACATGGGCAAGCAGACAAAAAAACAGCCAAAATGGAATCTTGTCTCTCACCAAAAGGTTGGTGGGACCACCGAAGGGGCACCTTCCCAAAGTGAAGGTTCCAGGACCTTGCTAGTTAATTGTGATCGTTTGTGCAGACAGACATCCAGTTAGGTAGCTTGCGTCTGCTCCGTGGATCCACTTAACTGTGATGTGCAATCTTCCTGGCAAACGAAACAAAAAAAGAAGCCCTCTTCAGAGGCACACTTCTACTCTCAAGGGAAGATCAATTTCTTCATAATGAGAACATTCTTCCCCAAAAAGGTTGAAGTGCCAAAGAAAGCCCTCCAACGATGCACGCCGAAAAATGAAATGTTTTTCTCAAACAAAAAGGTTGGTGGAACCACCGAAGGGGCACCTTCCCAAAGTGAAGGCACAAGGCCCTTGCTAACAAATTATGATCGTCCGTACAAACGAACATCCAATTAGGTAGCTTGCATCCGCCCCGTGGATCCATTTAACTACGAGAAGTAACTTTCAGGAAAAAAAAAGGCCTTCTTCGAAGGCACACTTCTACTCTCAAGGGAAGATCAATTTCTCCATAATGAGAAAATTCTTCCCCAAAAAAGTTGAAGTGCCAAATAAAGCCCTCTAACGAGGCATGGCCAAAAATGAAATGTTATCTCTTGAAAAAGTCGTTGGTGGAACCACCGAAGGGGCACCTTCTCAAAAAGAAGGTTCTAGGCTGCAGCTAACTGCTCGCGATCGTTTGTGCAAACAAATATCCGATAAAGCAGCTGACGCCAGTCCCGTAGGCCCACTTAGCGATGAGATATAACTTTTTGGCAAACAAATCAAAGCCTTCTTTGGAGGCCCGCTTTACCACGTAGGGGAATCCACTTCTCAAAAATAAAAGTGACCATCTCCGAAAGTTGAAGTGTAAAAACTTTTTCAAAAAAAAAAAGAAAACTTCTCCAATACAAGGCACACTCTACTAGAGCAGAATAATATTTCCTCAAAATGGAATTATTCTCCAGAATAAGAGTACAAGTCTTCTCAAAATGGAGAAGATTGAAATAAGCAATGGTATAGGGCAATATAATATAGCTACATTAATAAAAGCAATGCTCAAGCAACATACCACGAGCTCACTGCAATATCATACAAAGAAAATAAAGAAACTTGTGTGAAAATAAGGAATAAATGCATTTACAAATACAGACAAAAGATTGTACAAGTAAAAAGAGTCATTCTATTCCATACTATAAAAGATTTGTATACATGTGCAGGTTTCAAAAAGCGGGGGCCGGTACCCGCACAATCTCCGGTCGATAAAAGTCTTTAGAGACAAGCAGAAAAAAAGAACAAGAAGGATAAAACCAGATGCATTACTTCTTCTTCCCACCGCCTTTGGATCCCTCGCCTGGCCTAATGGTTAACTTCTTGAGTCGTCCTGAACGAGTCGGGGAAAAATGAGAAAGAGGTGCAATTGGGTCCTCTTCCGCTTTCTCATCGCTAACAGAAGTACCCATGTTTTTCTTCAAAATTCCACGCTTTCCCTTCTTCTTTGAGGAAGATTCGCTGCCCGAAGTGATAAGATCAATCAGCTTTGTATCATCGGCAGTAAATTTCTCCGGGGTCCTCTCACCCTCCTCAAGTTCATCAGCTTTCTGCTCTTGTGAAGCTGCCGAGTCATCTAAGCCTTAAAGAGCTCTTATTTGTTCTTCTTGCAACCCTGGTTGAGAAGCAGAAGAAGGAGTAACTTGAAGAAGTGGAGGAGCAACAGCTGGAGGAGGTGAAGCCTGTACAACACTTATTGTTTTCACTACAGAAGAAGAAGAGTTAAACATCAGTATTTCTCGCAAAGAGAGGAGATAGTGGCACGTCGAGGTTTAAGTAATAAGCAAGAAGTTCATCGAGCTCATGTGAAGCAAACGAGTAGCCCACTTGAGCTAGATCAGTGTTGAAGTTACCTGGAGAGATTGGCTTTATCACGTCAATTTCAAAATCTTGGGCTTTGGTGTCTTCTTGGGCCTCGTCTTCGGCATGAGCAGTTGTAGTTTCGGTTTCGGCTTTGGCAGGAGGCGGAGAGTGGTAACTGGAGCCAATAATATCGATGTCAACCGAAGCCGAAGGACGAGTTGGGTCGGCCAAAGGTGCCTTCCCTAGATGCTCTCCTTCCGCCGATTAGGCTCGTTCCTTGGCAAGTTGTTCTTTCCCTCTGGCAAGGGCGGCACGACCCTCATCATCCAAATAATAAGCCTCAAGATCCTCCTCAGCGTAGCCAGTGTCTCTAAGCATTTCAACTGCCGCCTCCCACACTTCAGCCAGGGTAACCTCATACTTTGGGCCTAAAAATGAAAGGCTGCCACGCCCCAAGACGTTGAGAACATAAAACTCAAATAGAGTGGAGCTGACGTTGGCCTTAGTCGCCTCATGTGATTGTTCAACTGCTGCTTTTCCAGCGATGGCCTCGCCACGCTCCCTTTCAGCCTTAGAAAGCTGGGCCTTTAACATTGTAATCTCCAAATTTTGGGAGTTAGTCTTTTCCCGCAGCTGAGCAACATCATTGCGGTAGATTTCCACGATTTTCTGTTGCGCCTCAAGTTTAGCCTTAGCATCTCATTGAGTAGCGTTGGCGTCTCTTACTCGCTTTTGAAGAACCTCTTCCTTTTGAGTATAAGAAGTGGAAGAGGTAGCAAGATCATCTTTAAGCTTCTTGATTTCAGCCTCAAGTTTCTCGTTATAGGCGGTGATGCTCTTCATCTCCGTATCATGCTGATCAAGAACTTTTTTCCACTCAGACTTATCGCTTTCCATGGTCAGCATAGCCTCGAGATTTAAACGATTTACTCTTTGAAGCTCCTCAACTAGTTTTTGCCAACCGGACATTCTTTCAATATCAAGCTTGGCAGCATCGAGATTTCTCAACATGGCATGTTTATCAATTGGAACCAAGTCCAGATCAAAACGTACTCCTTTCAAACACCAATGCGAAAATCGGCTTTGGAGTGCAGACGGAGGCTTCTCAACTTGATAAGGAGGCCTATTAATGATTGCTTGAATTTTAGCTCTTTTAAGGGCAGGAGAGCTAGAAGGGATGTCTAGAGAGATAGAAGCAGCGGGCATTTTAGAAATTTCAGATGTAGACTTTTCGCTAAGCTTGGCTCGCTTGCTTGAATCTTCAACTACATGACTCTTCCCCTTATCGTCATGAGACTTTCTCTTATGCGAGTCATCATCCCTCTGGTAAGAGTCATGTCGGCCGTCTCTTCTTCTATAACGCCCCTCATAAGCCTGCCTTTCGCGAGCCTTCCTAGCCGCTCTTTCCTCATCTGTCTCCCTAGGGGCAGGAAGATAGCGCCTGGGGTCATAGAAATCATGCCTCGCATAGCGTTGAAAGTCATTGTAATATGAGCTGCTGCGTCCCATGGGAGAACCTGAAAGGGAAGAAGAAACAAAATTTAGAAATCTTCGAATAAAGAAGCTAAGTGCGCATAATTGCCAAAAATCCTAAGTGTGTGTGGCGTGCGAACTACGCAGTCAAGCTACAAACCACTCTTCGGCTTAGGAGTGATGTCGGCTTTTGCAGCAGGAGTCAATTCTTGGGTTGGTGGAATTGATCGCAAAAAGGATGTCGCTTCGATTGCTGGAGAAACAAGCTTAGAAGTGGTGGTGTCATCTTTAAAGAGCTCATGGGAAGTCACCATAAGATCGCTCAATCCTTCAAAGGTATCATCACCATCGTGCCCAACGGAATGGGTCATATCAGCAGTGCCCTCTTCAGCACGCTCTACACTCTTCGTAATGAAACTTTCTTTCTCAGCTCCCTCATCAGCTTCTCTAGTAGCCTTCCCAGAATGTTGAGGAAATTTCTCTTCTTCATTAACTGGAGGAAGTTTAGATTTGCCAAATAATCCCACACCGTCAACGGAACTGGAGCATTTCACTAATGAAGCCACTACAATAGGTTCCTTCAGTGCGAATTCCTTTGCGGGGGCTGGGGCATCTGACGCTTCTGCTTGAGAACATGGGGCATCATGGGACTGAATGAATCGAGAAGAGTGCAAGTGTCCGAATTGGTGCAAAAATTCGTCCTTTAGTAGAAACTTAATACTTCTCTCATCGATAGCTATGGCACTCAATCTTTCGAAAGTCGATTTGTGACTAAAATCTTTAGAGGGAGGAGGAAGTGCTGCAAAAGTAAAGAATGAAGTTAGCACTTGACGAATCGAATTTTGAAAGGCTCAGAAATGAAGTGAATGGAGATACGTAGTCTTACTTCCTACTCTCCAGATACCGTAGAATCCCGGGGGGTAACAGACAAAGAAGACTGGTTTAAAAACCCGTGAGCGCTCTCGGGCAGATCCGTAATCATCTTGCGGTTTCTTGCACTACTTACAAGAGTACTGGAAGGGTGATCTTTGTTCCTCCCAAATGAACACAAATAGCAGATCTCCTCGAAGCTTGGTAGGCGGTTAAGCGTCCTCCTAAATAGTATGCACAACCCCATCAAAATGGCATAGCCATTAGGGTGCAACTGGAATGGAGAAATAGTTAGTCGAAGGAGGAGTGTTCTAAGAAAACCGTTGAAGGGGGGAATAGCTCCATTCAGACACATTTAATGATTGACTGCAATGAAGCCAGGAGGCGGCCTATCGGCAGTGTCATTTACCCCAGGAAGCAGAGCGTCCACTTCAGCAATGCCGAATTGAATAGCTGGCTGAAGGCTCGTTGGTTCAATGTAGTTGAAACTCTTTCCGAAAGATTCTCCAAAGGGTCAGCTATTGGGAAAACCTCATCGGCCCGCTCTACTATCTCTTCTCGCACTTGTTGAGAAGCCATTCTACACAAGGAACTGGATATTCAAATATAAAGGTGCACGTTTCCTAAAAGCGTGTGAAGTGTTGTGCAAAGCTACTGAAATAACAAGTAAATAAAGCAAAACTTGAAATAATACTGGTTGGCGCATGTCAATTCAGGAAGATCAAGGCTTGTTATTGGATCAAAATTAAGTGTAGTATCAATGCAGATAATATTCAGCAATAAGCAGTTATAACTGTATGAATTTTTCATTGATGCTTCATTTAAGTCAGTTGATTCACAGCGTTTCATTTTTAATTAGATTCATATTATTTTACTTGAGTAAAATATTATCTCTTTGACCTAATCCATCACTCGATGTGGGCAGTCGATGATGAGTATATTCGTCCTGGTTTTCTGCATTATAATAACAGGTTATTAACAATCAAATGTTGGTGCAATCTGTTTAGAGCAGTTGAAAGTTCAAGCAAACAGTTCAAGTTAAAGCCATGGAATGATAAGGCATGTGCAAGGTAGAAGGTCACGGGTTAAGGCTATAAGGCTTTAAGTTACGACGAGGCAAATTTGCTTAAGTCTTAGCTCATCCAAGTACAAGAGCGACCTAAAGGTTATGCCATAAAAAGTTAACTCACCCAAATTATTGTGCGACCCAAAGATGGGTCGTTAAGGGAGTTATCTCGTCTGAAGCAGTATACTATATATCCTAAGTCGCTTGAGTTCTTAAGTTATTCCAGTGAGCTCTAACGACCTAAGTTAAGTCGCAGGATGACTATGTCGCTCAAAAAGTTATTCAGGTGCCCTGTTCCAACGACTTAGCTTAAGTCGCAAGCCCTCTAAGCCGTTCAGACTCCCTTAAGTCGCCAAAGTTTATAAGTCGCTCAGGCTCTTTAAGTTTCCAGGCTCATATGTCGCTCAGGCTCCCTAAGTCATCAAGACTCTTAGGTCGTTCAACTCTGTAAGTCGCTCTACATGATTAATTCGCCTCATGCCCAAGGTCTCCCTAAGGGTATCCCAGAAATACCGAGCTCTCTTCCACTAAAAAACCTAAGTCCTGCTCTTCCAAGTCTATCTTGAGTCGCCAGTATAGATCGCTCCAACCTATATTAGGTCGCTGCTTCTCCCAGGTCTATCTTAAGTCGCTAGCATAGATCGCCTTCCATTCCCCATAGGTCGCTGCGATCTACCAGCCAACGCAAATGGCCAAATACACCCACTATAAGTCGTAACCCGTACCCATTAGGTTGCCCGCGACCTAACTCAACTCCTAAGCCGCCCACGGCCTACACCACACGACCTAACTCCGAAACTCCCCTATAAATACCCCGCCTACTCCACATTGGGGGGGAGGATTTCTGGAACTCCAAGACTTTGCTGTTTTCACGACTTCTACAACACTTCAAATGCCAAAGAAACTTCAAAGAACCTTGAGAAAAGATCAAGTTTATTCAACATGAATTCAAAGAGCTTTTCTGAATCAAAGTTCTAACTACTTGCCTTAACGGTGTTGTAATTGAAGAATTATGTAAAGCTTGTAATCAAATCAATAGTAGAAGAGATTAAGTGGATGTAAGCTTGACTTTGAGCCGAACCACTATAAAATTTGTTGTCTCTTTACTATTTTCTGCTATTTTCTGCTTGCTATTAGTTCTCGTACTAACGGGTGGTACTTTCGCTATATCACAACTCACACTGAGGTGTTAGCGTACATTTTTAGCGTTAACAATACCTATTCGAAAGATATACGAAGACACTTAACGGTTATGTAAGAAACTATGCACGACCAGAGGGATGCGTTGTAGAATCCTATCTTGAAGAAGAATGCATGTGGTTTTTTAATGAATTTCTGAAAAAATCAGAACATATAGAGGAGATAAAAGCTCGAAATGTAGATGATGAAAGTAGTGTAATATTCTAGGAATGTCCGCCTTCAATGTCCAAGATAGTTTTTTTTTTTTGAAAACCCAGAAGAACTCGGCAAGCTGGTAAACTCCTGAGAAGGGTATAATAAAACCGTCCACTCCAAGCCCCCATACCTCGAGTAAATTTATATAGGATAGGGAAGCACATGGTAGAAATCGAACCTGCGACTTTTTACCATAAGCCAAGCCTCATTTCCATTGTGCCGCACCCGCATTGTCATTGTCAGATAATGAGAGAGAAAGTGTTCATTTAGCCTATTAATGAATATGGATGTGGTGGAACCATTTATAGAGTAAGTTATGTTACACAGTTTTAATTATTTTTATGTGTTCATAATGCTAACATAACTTATAATCACTTGTTATATAGTAGTATGCATTTGATGGAATTGGAAAATTCCGACCAGCGCATGAGAAAAAAATGCAACCTTACTTTCGGAAACACATACAAAAAATTTGCCGATTGGATTAAAAGGAAGGTTAGTTGGATTTTAAATATATTTTCATTTGACTAATAATATTACTCTAAAATATTCATTCTAAATGGAAATTGTTTTAGATACCTATTAACTCCAAGGATCACAAAGATGAATTGCTTTTGGTCCGAAAAATGATGTCATGTCTTGTAAAGGATATATCATAGATTGGCATCGTTTTCATAAAAAGATGTAGAGAGAGAAGCTTAGAATAGTAGGGTGACTTTTGATGCGACTACTATGTGTAGAGCAAGTGCAAAAGATATGTTCCAAGTGGTTGATGTGGTTACTTGTTATGTAATATTGATCGATATAATTTTATTAGATTATCATTTGTTTTATTGTCCTGTTTTTCAGTGTCGTTGGGAACATAAAGCAAATAGAGTAAAAGTTGTTGATGATGATGATGATGAGTTTGCTCTTGTTAATTTACATCAAGCATCATTGTCGAGAGATCCATACATACCAGCATCTCAAGCAAGACAAGTAATTTATGCAAGAGAAATTGAATTTTCTGACTAATACGTTGTAATGAAAGCACTAACAAGAAGTTTTTACGATTTAGAGATAAAGTAATGCATCGAGGAAGATATCCAAGTCATGAAAGATTGTAAAATAACCAAAATGGATAATGAAGATGTTAGCTATATTAGAGAGGATTGTGAAGGCATACTTAAGTAGATTATATGTTCTACCTGAACATGGTTATTAATTAATTTTTTAATGGCATTGTAATATTAAGGTAAGTTGTTGACTATTAGTTTTGGTTCACTAAAGTCACATTTCATAAGAAAACTATGTGACAACCTATTTATCCATTGTTTTGGTTCGTTTTGCCCTGTTTATACTATTTTAGTAAACTTGTGAAACCAACTCGCACTATTTCCTTTGATACAACATAGTGGTACTATTGATACAACATGGTGATATAACCCGCATATGCAAATGTTAATTATAACTATGTCGAATAATCCACATTTAAATAAGTGATATATAGCAATTTTTGAAAATTTACATGTACTATCAATGAATCCACATACCTGTAAATGAATGTGTCCTTGTTTTGCTTGGTAATTGTGTTGCAATTTAAGACCATCATAAACGTCAACTAGCTTTGGTGAAAAAAATATCATCGAGTGAAAATATAATATAGGAGTGTAACTTAAATTTCCTGTGTTTCCGTTTGTTTTTTTGCTAAGGTTTTTGGTAAGAGCTGGACTAGCAAAGAAATCGATGGGCAATACGCAAACCCAATGCTAATATTTTAATGATTTAATAAGTTGTATTCTGTTAATTTACTAAGCATAGCATCTCTTGATACTAGGCTTCAAAATACTGTATGTTTGTTTACAAACTTAATTTAATCCGCCAATAAAAATAGACAACCTTTTATATGTGGTAATTGTTAATATTGTTATGTTAACAACATTGCACTGTATTTTCGATAGTAATAATGGCTGTTCTAATCAGATTTTCCTAGTTATTTTTGCTTAACTCGATTTCTGATAATTTTTATTATTCCATGACAAAATATTACATGTTAACAATATTTTTTTCATTAAAAGTTTCGTATAGTTAATATCACATTTTTGGTTTGAAATGCTTCTAAATATGCTACATTTTTCTTTATTTTCTCATCAATGATTGTGCAAAATTCATACATTAGTGAACTAGGTGTTTCTAGTATTGCTTTATGATGAGCTTGGACCCTTGTGTATATTTTATGTAAATCTAGCGTTCCTTTCACTGTTAGTTTTGTATTGGCATTGACATTCTTTGAAGAATACAAAGCATCGTATATCATATTCAAGCTGTTTAGTTGTATTTTACTTTTATATCAGCATCAGAATTTATTCAAGCTGTTATTATTTGAAAATCAGATAGTTATTAAATTGTGTAGTTATTACCAGAGAATTTCCACATCTCAGAGCATTGGAAATACGGACACGACCAAAGCGCTATAAGAAATTTGTTGGAGTTTCCCCTGTATGCCAAATAGATGTGCAAATAACCAAATTGGCTAGATTTGAACTTAAGTTTCTGGATTTAAATTGTGCTGAAACTAGATCTATAATTTCTACTAATATGCTGCTCTAGAAATTATATAGACAAAGTACTGTCTTTACTGTAGACTATAAATTGTTATACTTGTACTACCATAAATGGAAACAATATACAGAAAGCTTAAACACAAAAACATATATTTGCATTAAAAAGTTCAATTGCATTTATCACATACAAACATATATCAAATAATTAATAGGGAAGATATTTATGTAGCAGATACTAATCATAAATCTAAACAATATCGTATTCATTTCATTTGCAAAAAAGAGATGGTTCCAAGCTCTATACATTCTCGCAACTAAAGAAAGACCGAAGAGAAATCTCAGAAGTATAATTCAGAGCAGAAGAATAATTCAAATGTCAAACATGAGAAGCCAGCCAGTGCTTGCAATAAAGACGGAGAACAAGCAGTCAATGCTAAGAAGGCAGCTAGTGCTTACAACGAAGGCGAAGAACCAACAATCGATGATTTCAATGCAGGCCAAGAACAAATACTAAATGATATGGAGTGAATGCACTGTGAAGAAAGGGCTTTGTCGGGAGAAAAAAGACTCCACTTAGAAAATGAAATGCCTTCTGGCCTAAATAATGATGTTGAGATGGACATTGGAGAGCAAGTGAAGTTAAAACGACAAGTACATCTCAAAAAAGCAGCGGTAGAGGTCCAACAAATCAAAAGGACTGCCATTAAACTATAAAAATTAAATTGAAGTTGAGTTCAATGACGTAGCCGTACCAATAGGGACAGGGTCAGTATATTTATCTTCTTTTCTTAGGTCGCTTGTGTGGGAGCACGTTCCATACACACATAATGATTGCAGGCTTCTAAGTGATTGGTTAAAAGTTGTTTGTGGGAATCGATTCAGGTATGGACAAGCAAATAATTACAGTCAGCTATATATAAGGCAATTTATTTATTTATGCATTTACTCATATTAATGCCAATACAAAGTCATATAGTTTAAGAATGAGATTTGGCAATGATCAATATGAAACAAAAAATCAAATTGAAAATGTTTACAGGAAACAGGTATATATAGAATGGATTTTGTATTAGAGAATGAGAATGGAATTGTGTAGCCTATCGGTGCAAATTTAAATTCATATATTAAATGAGATGGTGCATTAGTAAATTAATTCTTTATACACACCGTTGTTTTAGATTCAAATATTTGACCTCGTGGATATGTACATACATAAATTTATGTGATAGGTGTCATGTACATACATAAGTTTATGTTCGTATTTGAATATAGTTCATACACAAAGCTCAAATAAATATTGATAGTATAATTGGATGCATGTAAAATAATAATAAACGCACTTTTTATTTTACTCCAATTGGATTCTTTCCCACGAATATCATAACATAAATGTAAAGTATATGGATCACCATCTTCATCCAAATGCATTTCAGAAGTGCTTTGAGGTTGTGAACTAATAAAATAATTTCATATTAAGAAATAAAATAAAATGCAATATAAATTATTACCATATTAAGTTTGGTAGCTCCAATTTATTTTTTTGGAAGGTAGACAAAATTTGATTTCATTTATAACAAGTTGGGTTTATTTTTCTCTACTGCATTTTCGATGAGTCTTATCTTCTTGATACATTTTCTTCCTTCCTCAGGCTACTTTCATATTTATGTACATATTGTCATGCACTATTGTAGGTTAGGTTTAAACTGAAAGAGGATTAGCAAGAAAAGGGCCTTATTTTAGCAAATGGGAACAATTTGGAGATCTTCAAAAAGCAAATTGGTTTGAAAATAAATAAAGCGGAGATCGAAAAGGAAAGACTTAAGCTAAAACCATTAAGTATCAAAAGCACGAAAGAATGAAGAAAGTTTGTGAAGGCAAAAACAAGTCTAAAATTAAGGTAACTTTAAATCATTGTTCGAAAAAGCCACTTTCAAAATTTCATTCTTTATCTTGTAAATTATTTTCAATTCTGGCACTGCATTTACATTTGAAAGAAAATGTTATGTACTTATTTTTCTTATAATTACTGTAAAATCAATGTTCATAAAATTTTCATCTTGTTATTTATAAATTCACGATGAGCAAATGTTATGCATATTGCATTCACTTAATTGAGTATACCATTTAACTTTTCATTCATTTATTAGCTGGTAATTATCATAATATTGATAGGTAATATGAAATGCATTGGTCATGGTTTATATATTTCAATATTTCATCCAAATGCACATGTCATATTCAATTTTATAAGTTGATTGACTGTAGAAGATTAGTTTGAATAAACTAAAGACCAGTTTGTTTGATAGTTTGTAGTACATAGTCATGCACATAGCCTAAGAGTAAGTCAAGTACTGAAAAATATTGCATCTAAGGCATTTTCCTACAGAATGCACCTTCCAATATTTCACTCTGCATTGAATATAATATGTTCTTTTTATACGTTTGGTTACTAAATTCTAACACCTTCAAATATTTTCAAAAACAAAGTGAGAAATATACGACCTTAAGGAAAAATAAATTCCACACACATCTAGTCATAGGGGAATGACCAGATTGATTAAGGACAATGTTAGTTAATTTACTATGGCTTTATTTAGCTAGGTATTTAATGCCTATCAGTTTGTTTGTTTAATGTTATTCTAAATTTAGAAAAAGCAAAGTCTAGATCCATCGTCCGTAACTAGAGTTGATGTTTGGATTAAATATTACATTAAATAAATGGTGAACTAGTGACTGTAAATGCTGCAAATACTATTGTAAGAATTTTTATTTTATTGGCATATTAAAAAATGTCTGAAACTATGATAATTTTACCATCGTGCATAATCTATATGTATTTAGTTTATGATGGAGGAGATTAAAAAATTTGATAACTATCACAGTCCAGTTCGTCACAAATTGTCAAAGAAGATGCTCCTGCATATGTATTGGGATAAGATAAACCAAGACAGTTAAGGGCACTGGAAAGAATTTGCACCTTAAACAAACTAACTTTTTCACAGTCTAGAGATAAACAAGTATCTTTGTGTCAATGGAAAATAGCAAAATTGCAGAGTGTGGTACAGATGTCGATGGACAAGAAGGTAAACTTTTAAAAGTAATTTATATACGTAAAATATATATTAAGGCATATAGTTTCATACAAATTTAAGAACGATTAAAATATGCAACATGGTATCATTATAAAGATGCTGAAAATAATTTAAGAATAAAATATTCTAATATTAGTGTTTTGGCATAGGGTAAAAAAAGTTCGAAAGAAGGGAGCAAACCTGAATTGGTAAAAAATAATTATATTGTTGAAGAAACAACATTTTGGTTTTAGTTTTTAATTCAATAATTAGTATATTTTTTGGTTGAATAATTGTAAAGAAATGAACAACGTATATTCGCTATTGAATTGGATGAAACCTCTAAAGTTGTTGCCGAAGGGAGAATGTTATCCATTGAACCAAATGAGGTTGTTAGTGGCATTCATATTGGACCAAATGTTATGAGTGTTCTTATAGATTGCGTGGCTAGTTATCAGTATCAGCAAGCACTGAGAATAAGATAGTAGCATTGCCATCTACTTGCATTAAGATGGCAGTGCGAAGACACTTGAATGAAGTTAGTACGGTAAATTTTACAATTCACCTTTAGTTCAATATTTCATTACATTAAGATTTACACATCACCTTCACTTTTGTATCTCCTTCAATTTTAATAGGATGCGTGTAACAACCCATCCCAAAACATGCCTAAATTTCGACCCAGAAATGCTTCATCGAAACTTAGATCCACTCTAAGGCAAGCTAACATTGCAGAGCCATAACTAAACTTTTAGAACTTACAGTGGATGGAACAAATATAATAGTAAAGTGTACCCATTTATTTCAAAATCATAAAAATGTCGTAACATCAAAATCCCATAAAAACCATCATGTAGTATACATTACAACAATTGTTTAAGTCCATGGGTACACGTGAAAGCAAAAAATAATAAATACTACCACTAGCCAAGCTTCTCCATCTTTGAGCATCGTCACCGCCAACACTCTGTCCTAACCCGTATTGTAATGAGGAGGGAGTCAGAACAACAAGTGTCTAGTAAACAAAAACCTTGGGTCTTACCTTTTCGGTACTTGGGCAGTATATTTCAAAATAAGAATATGTCTACGAACATAAAACCATTAAAATCATTTAATACTTCTTTATAAGGAAAGTAAGCGGGTCCAACCACTTAGTACCTTGCATTCCAAAAGAAGATCCCATACCCAATCATACATCACACAATAACACAAACACTTTTAAGAAAACCTAGTGATATAATAATAATGTCTAACAGTTCAAGTAAAATATAAATATAGATGAAATGCTTCCATCTCACATTTCAACATAGTTGGATACATTGAAAACCGTAAAGGTACATATTGGAGAATGGATTATATACCATGAAAATGTAAGGAACTACCATCTGATGGTACATCTCTAGATAAAATGCACTGGGTCTGACAAGAACATCTTTTACCCTTGCCACAAAGGACTGGTCTACCACTTGAATAGTAGTACCGAACATGATTGCCCCACTTTGGGCCTTGAAGCATATATGAGTAGATAGTAATCGATCTAGATTTTGGATGACCATACCCTGATGGGAGCGACCCACAAGGCCTTGCTGCATGCCTGTATTTTGTCATTTCCCCATTGGTGAGGCTTGATGCTACGTTTTACCTTTATTTAGCAGTTTCCACTTGGAATGCTACATTGCCCTCCAAGCATCAATGCAGTGCTAGCATTCATCCATACAAGTTTGTTCCAGGACTGAATGAAACTGAATGCACTACCTCCACTACACCCATTTTGGAAATACCCTTAGGGTTAGCAGCAAATAGCGCTTACACTTAAAAACTCCATCTTTTCAAGATGTCTTCAGTTCAAAATGCTTGAGTTGAATCGAAGTGGTTTTGGATAACATATCCGATCCCGGTCTCTTCGAAACAATTTCAATATTTTTTGGTAAACTCAACCCCGGTCTTTTAGGAAATAAGCAGACAAAAGATAAGAGTGGAGATCACCTCCTAACCATTAGTGAATGGATTTCCTTATCATTTATGCTATAAGAACGAAACAAGATTTATACACACAGTACAACATCATCAGGGATAACTGGGCCGTATAACTCACGTGTTTCTCCTAGATATTTTCAAACTTACAATTTAGTCTAGGTTTGGTAGTCGATTATTAAACTATTAAATAAAAAAATCATTCAAATATTGATTTATTTCCATATGGGATCCACTAAGCCTTTATTAATTTAATCTTTAGTTAATAAAATCACTTTATAAGACTTAATCAAAAGATCTTTACAGAAAACTATTTCCAATACCCTTACTTCCTATTTTTACTTGGAAAATATTTATACTTATCTTAAGGGTATAAGTATATTATCTAAACTTTTGGAGAATTCCTTCTTTCAAATTTCTTTTTGAAAACATTACGTACTATAAATGAATCCATTTATTCTTTATAAACAGTTCCCTTTTAAAAGCTCACTTTACATTTAAGTACCTATATAAATTTCAAAAATCAATTTATAAAACACTTTTATAAGTCCACGAGTCAATTGACAAAACCTCTTTACAAACCTCTAAAATCATTTATAAATCAGTTCGATATTAAAAAAAAATCTTTTATAAATCTTCTTAAAGAAAATCCTTTACAAAATATCATTTACACAACATACTTTGAAATTCACTTTAAATAAACCCTTTTATTTGGTAATACCCTTTTTTATAACAAATTATTACTTATAAATACCTTTATAAAATAATGATATAACTTGGAAAATCATTTATAAACTCTAAACCCAAATTGATTAAAGAATTGAAATTAACTCAAAAACCATACTTATAATTTTTAGAAAGAGCTTAGCAATCCCATTAGTACTTATTTAAGTTACAATTTAGTTTGAATTTAATTCCAAGTCACTTATCAATTATTTACATAGGTCAACATACAAGTAAATCAAATCCATTATCAAATCAGGGAGTAACATAACAATACAACTCAATTAGCATATACATATCCAAACAATATAATAGCAGGATGGTGATTTGTCCTGCTAAATAGATGTCCAAAAAATTCAGTCAATTTATAGCAGAACGAAAATTTATTCTGCTCAACACATGTCCACACAAACAACAATTACATTATAATGGAACGGTGATTTATTCTGCTAATGGATGTGCACACAGATCAGATAATCTATATTATACCCATTCACGGTTACACAGTTCCTTAATGGTATCGACACTTGGATCCTGGGGTTCAAAACCATCTTTGAAAAGAAGTTCCCTTTATCCACTTTCATTCTTGGAAAATAAAAGATTTAAAAATTTAAACTTATTTTTTAAAATAATTAATTAAAAGTAAACTCTTATGTAAATCATAATTAATCTTAATGAACTTTGTATAAATTTATAATTAAACTTTAATTAAATAACATTTATCTTTACTTAACGTTAATTAAGTAATAATTAAGTAAATAATTAACCTAATTAAATAATAATTAAAATAGTTGACTTGATTAAATAAAAATAATTATAACATAATTAATCATTATTCAAAACTTCTTAATTAATCAATCATTAACTTACTTAATTATTACTAATTACTTACTAGTTACTTAACTTAATTACTAAGTAATTAATAAATAATTATCCTTAATTAATAAATTAATAAATCATCAAAGATACTTAACTAAGTACAATTAATTTTATACTTACTAATTAGGTTTGAAAATGGTTTTCCAAAATCATTAAAAGAATCACTTTAAAACTAGAAAATCATTTAAATTTTCCGAACTACATCCATGAATGTAATAACTTAGAAACTTTTCCAAGTTATCATCCAAAACTTTATCTCTTCACCATTACATTCCTTTCCACACAATAAGAAAATATTTCGAAATCTTAAACCAAAGTTAGAAACAAAAATGGAAACATTTTATAAACCAAACTAGTAAACCGCTTGATTTTTGAAAATGGATCTCAAACCCTTTTAACATCTCAAGTTCTTAACTCTAAGTCATTCAACCACAATTCAAGCATATGGGTATACCAAATCACAACATTTCCATATCACATCAAAGGTCACAACTTTATAGGAAATCATATTGTTTAAACCATTATTTTCAAATTTAATGCCAAATTACATATTAGCAGCATGCATATCATCCAAATTACATCATAATCCAACCGACAACATTATATATATAACCATATAACCAACATATATATAAAAGAATATTCTTTCCCAAAAAGTTAAGAATTACACATCAAAATTTTGCAAAACTCTTTTGAAAGCTTGAAATACTTTAAAATTGCAAAGCTTGAAAACCGCAAAATCAACTTGAAATTGGTCATCTTTTCCTCGATTTTTGGCCATGTTATTATTAGAATTTTAAAACGTGGTCAAAAGAAAAGTTCTTGAAAATTCTTTTCTCTACAATTTAAAAAAAAGAATAACTCAATTTTGATTATTTACTGAGATATGGCAAAAAGAAGGAATTCTATTTTCGGGCTTGAAAATACAGGTCTGTAAATGGGTGGGAAAAAATGTATTTTTGACCCAAAAATATTCTAAATTTGAGATAGTGCTTCAAATGAAAGTTTTGGCCACTAGAATTATACGTGTTTTGAATAAAAGAAATCTTTATTTGGAGTAGAATAGAGGAAGTTATAGCCGAAAGAAGTGGGAGGAAAATGGAGAAAGAAAACGTTTAAAACTAAGTTTCTTAAGACATCTGAAAAGAAATAAAAATTTAAATTTAAATAATTTAGAATTCTTAAGGGAAGCCATTAAAGATTTTCGAAAAATTTAGGGAATTTTTTTTTGAAATGAAAGGAAATAAAACAAAGAAGGAAAGAGAAGAAGAATTTAGTTTTATACAAAGTAGAAATAACAAATTACCAAATTGCCCTTGCGAACTTTCCTCTCCACAAATGAATGCCACCTCTCCTCCATGTCTCCCCACTTCTAGCTCACGTTTTCCTAGCCTCTCCCTTGGTGATCCCAGTCAACAAAAATTTAATGCATGTAATTTTGTGTAAAAACATGCTTTTCTCCCTAATGTCACATCATGTCCCCATGAGTATTTTATATCGTACTTTAACTCTGTATACTTAAGTATAATACATATATAAATACACTAATACATAAAAATACACACATAGGTATATATATATATTATAATTTATCCACAAATTTGTATACTTATGCTAAAGAGTTCACAATATTTCCGCCAACTTTTCTTCGACGAAAATTCGAAAAACGAATTTCAATCACATTTTCTGTTTTTCTTCGAACTATATATTTTTGTAAACAAAATTTGGAAATGATTTCAACGTCATTAATTATTATTAAAATACTTTTATTTTCATTATAAAACCTATATATTGAATATTTGAAATTAATTAAATATTCGCAAATCAAAGTAGTGAAATTCAGGGTCGTTACAACTTACAAATCATTTTTTAAGCCATGTCTTAATTCTTTATTCATCAACTCCCCAATTCCTTAGTTAAACAATATCCCATTTCTAAATTTAATTTCAGTAATCATTCCAATTTTATTTGTTTTCCTGATTTGGTATCTTTAAACTTTCTCGTTTTTGCAAGAAAAGTTTGTGTATGATCTCCAACGTAGTAAGATATTGGATCTTTAAAAATCAATTAAATTAATCTTATTGTTTTATTTTACTTTGTCTTCATAGAATTTGATCTTTGTTAACTGATTTAGGCCGCGGTTGCTTTACCGTTTCTAGTTTTGGATTTTCGTCCATACAAAAATGCACACAACGCGTGTATTGTATGAAAACGACTAATTTAGAAACCGAAGTCAACATATAAAATAGAAAATAGCATTTTTCATTTTTCATGTTTAGAGAAATAACAGAAGTACAAGAAACAATTCATCATTCCATCGTCTCTTTATCCCCTCTGACGTCCTCTCCATCATCCCTCTACTCTTTTCATATTTCGTAATTAATGTTAAAAATTCAAAATACAAAATAAACCAAACGGGCCCTTAGTTTTTGGTTTTTCCACTTGCAATTATTTTGTTGTTAGATATGATGACATTGTATACCATACCGAAGTAGCCGAATTTTAAGAACAAAAAATGATGCAAGTGAATAATAATCTGATTTTCATGCATTATATAAGAGAATATTGACCTTTTGTATACTTTTTCATAATTCATCTCATCTTGTATGTTGAATTCTCATGATTTCAAGATTACTAGCGAAAAATCGTGCTTTGCACATGGATGTGACAAAAAAATTGCAGTAGCATAGGCACAAACAAATATATAAGAATTTTATTATAATGCTAACGAAAAAACATTGTTGAACATAGCATGAGTTATAAGTAAACAACTTGTATGTATAATTTTCTAGATACAAATCTTTGATGAATAGTTCTAAATGAAAAACATTACTTCGGACACGGTTGTAATAAATAATTACTAAACGAAAAACCATAAAAAAACTCAAGCATTATTGAGTAGCGTGTGTATTCTTCTGAGTTATAAGCATAAATTCTGGTACATAAAGATATTTATACACCAACTTATCTTGTATATCTGTCTGTTGCTTGTATTTTTTTCAATCATAGAAATCATACATAAGCTTCAAGAATCAAAAATGCATCAAATTAGTTAGAGCATAGTTAAAATAGGAAAAAACCACAACAGTAAGGAAGTGTTAAACTAACCATTGATGAAATATATTGTTTATTTGTACCTAATGAAAGAAGTTGTTTATTCAGTTGGAAGAAAACTAAGATGAAGCAATACTTCAAAATAGTGCATTGCTTCAAAGCAAACCAAAAATTTTACATACAAAATTAAAGTGTATTGCATCATTATGTATTATAGTTTTATAAATCTACATGCTAGTTAAATTTTCTGCATAGTTTGAGGTTTCAAAGTAAGTCACGATAAAAAATATAACCACTTCCAATCAACAGCTTGTCATTTTCTATTTTCCACTGTTACAAATTCCTATTTTTCTCTTCCACCTACAACTTGCCTTGGTTAACTCATCCTTCTGAATAGGAGTGAATGCATCAAAAGTTGAATCTATTGCCAAATCACCTACATTAACTCAAAAAACAAATGTTAGATGGTTGGTTTATGTAAACATTTAAAAATGTGAGAATGCCATAAATATTTTTTTGTTATTCAATAGTACCTATCACCTCTGCTTTGAAGCTAGACAACGATCAGATTGATTTGACTATGAGAAAAATGCAGAGGCTTATTAGTGCATTATATTAATGTTTACTGTTGTGCATTATTGGAGTGCACGCATGTTTTTTAGCAACACAAACCAATAGAAAGAACTCTTTTCTATCAAATATGAATTAGTTTTGATGACTGTATGGCCACGATATGTATGATAATTGTATTTTAAGTTGATCGTAGAAATTAAGCTAAGCCTAAGTTTACCCAAGTAATAATATCCACATTTTACAATTGATTTTATTTATTCTGAATTTTTGAGTTTATGTAATTATAACTACATAGTTAGTAAGGTACCTATCTATTTTCAAACAGTTTAAGAATCAACAGTAAATGTGTAAGCTTTTGTCTGTCCACTGTCCTAATAGTTTTTTGTTAGTCTAATACTGGTATGTTAGAAACTAATGAAATATCTATAAGATTAAAGAAATCTATGGCTATATTAAAACTAAAAAAATTAACCATTTTCAAAAAAATTAATGAAATGAAAATTTTGAATTTTTTTAACAAACTTTGCTAAAGAAAATTGCTAACTTAGTGTAGATTGTCACTATATGATCATGGGGTCATGGATGTACTTGATGTGGCACTTTTCCAATCAAGGTGTAGTGAAGATACACATTAGTGCGATCAAGACATTGGATCGAAGATGCTATTATGTCACATAACGAAGATACACCATTTGCATTATTTTGGTGATTAGCCTGTTATTTTACTTCAATCATAATCAATTCTATGATGTTTCAAACTATCTCCCATTGCTTCTCATGCTCATGTTATTAGGTTTATTAAACAGTGATAAAGTATAAAATTCGTTGGAATTTAATGCTAAAATGCAACCCAAAAAAGCATTCAGGTATGACTGGTTGGATCTTGCAAAATTATACTAAAATTTGTTAATTCATTACTCATAGGTAGTGTAAGTTTTTATTTATAGTGTAAAAGAATGACAGATAGGATTAACTTACACACAATTTTTCATGTATTAGAAGAAATAACATCATGTGAAAAAACAATTTGTATTATCAAATAATATGAATGTAGGTCAAATATTTTCAATATAAAATAAATTGGTTCAAAATGTTGAATGAATTTTAAGATTAGTGTATACTAAAGGCCAATTTCTTTAGTTGGCATCACCCCTAAAAACATTTCAACCAATAGAACTAAGAAGCATATACCATGCATAATTGCATGATCAAAATAAATATTGTGCACTATGAGAGGGAAACAATAGAATTTATCTTCTAAATTGTATAAGAAATTTTCAAATGATAGTATTTTTGGAATAAAAAAATCAAGCAAGCATTGTGAATAATATCAAAAGAACGCCTACTTTAGATTAATAAAAAAAAATAGTATACCTACTAAATAATAGAAGGTGAAGAGAAAACGTAACTAATATGTCCTCTTTCTCTTGATTTAATTTTGGACAATATATTGTTGGTTTCAGGTCTAAAATTATCTCATGTACTTCCTTTCTTATGTAAATAGCTTATATAGTCTAATAACCAATGCATAACTGGAGCAATGTTTCATGGATGAGGAGAAAGTATTTGCTAGTATTAGATTTTTTAAGTGATGTCAGGTTCAATTCAGTAACTAGTTGCTATAAATTTGATTATAGTAATGTCAAGTTCGGCAATCTAGATTGCTATGAATTTGATTATAAAACATATAATAAATTTATTACATATGGACATATATTAGATTTGAGATATGATGCATATGGACTATTAATATATTCAAGGTTCGCATAATGGACAACTTTGAGCTTCTTATAAGAAATATAAGCGAGATACACGTATTTGAGTTTACCATATTGATTATCATTTCACTACCATTAAAGAAATATAAGCTTTAGTTATAAAAGTTCTTTTGACAATTATAATTAGCGACCTAACCAAGGTGGAACCAACATCCAAAATATTATCCAGTGCGAAATATATTTTAATATACTATTAAAACTGATTGTTATCTAGTTGGATTATATAAAAATTCCAAATTTGAATAAAACTGAGATGCGGTAGGAAGAAGTATAACAAAAAAATTGATATCATAAATATATACCATGAGAAGCATTTGGAAAAATAGCAGTAAATTTGAAATCAACACCCAAATTATTAGATCTAGGTAACTAAAATAATGACGAATCAATATTTAGAACAACAAGAAGCTTGTTGAATCCTTGATGATATTCCTCATTTGCGGTTTAAAATATTAATCAGTGTACTTAAATCAGTAAAAAATATATAATATAAGACTTAACAGGCCTATATATACATATCCACGTATATCGCTAAAACCAAATCCTATCTAATAAGGTGAAAAACAATCAAATCCAAATCTGCCATCTAAATTCAAAATAGTCTCAATTCAGCTGTAAAAGTTGGATAAATATTTCTAGTAATATAGTATCCAAATTGAACAGAACTAACATAAATGAAGATCTTAATAATGAAGACATATTCAAGTCGAACACATTAAGGAGTTAAATTAGGTTTGAAAATAAAAAACAATAGATCTAAAGAATATAAAATTACATGGGATTAGAGGAGAAATATGAAAACAGGCAAATTAAGGTGGAAGTTTGCATATGGAGGAAGGAGGGGAAGCAATCGTTGATTTCCACCACGGTCGATATTTGTCTCCTTTATTTTGTGAGCTAGGGTTTTATGGAATAGACAGGAAGTAAAATATGGTTTTTATTATTAAACGTGAGTAGGTGCGGGAATGAATAGGAAGAATGAAGAAATTAAGAAACACGACTTTTCATTTCCCACATTCATGTGTGCCCTCAAAAACTAACTCAGTGATAATAATAGTATAGTATAGAGTGCGGGAATGAATAGGAAAACGAAGAAATTAAGAAATGCGACTGTTCATTTCCCAAATTACCGTGTGCCCTCAAAACCTAACTCGATAATAATAGTATAGTATAGATTAAATTTTACATGCTAATAGTTTCATTTTCATACATTTTAATATTAATGATAGCATTAGTGGTATACCATTAATTTCATGCAACCTCCTTTCATTTATATATTTCATTGTGATTGAGTTATCCGTTTAAAAAAAAAGTAACGCATGGTTTTTAGCTCACTATCAAAAAAAATTGTTTAATTAATTATTTGAGATTGAATTTTTAGATATAAAAGAGAATATTTGACCCTTTATATACTCTTTTCGCAATTCATCTCATCCTGCGTACTGAATTCTCAATGATTTGAGAGATTGTTAACACCTTATAATTTCATTTTCATATAGATAATATACTATTTGTACTATTAATAGCTATAATATACCATTAATTTCTCTTGACCTCTTCCATTTATTTTTTTAATTTATTTTTAAGTTTTTCACTTTTAAAAATAATAACTAATGTATGTTTTTTGGCTCATTGTCAGTTAATTTTATTTAATTGCTTATTTTGATTGGCTTTTTGGTTTGTATCTAGTCTAAGTACTGAAGAAAGTTCGTGGAACTGACGCATGAAAAACATGAGGGATTCAATATCATTTTTTTAAGTTTTTTTTGATATATTAGTGAATAATTTCATTTTTTGCCCATAATACTTCTTTAATTAAGCTTATACCTTAATTTGTACAGGATTATATATTACAATTTATAAATGAATAGCAAGGCTCCGTGTTGACGAATGGTAATTCCATTCCATGATCTTCTATTATATATAAAATCTGTGTGTGTGTGTGTATAAAGTAAAATATATGACTTTTCGTTACCTCGCTCACATTTCTTCTCAAGCTCTATAATGAATTCTCCTTTTTTAGGGTCTATTTTTCATTTTCACCCTTCAATTATTTTATTTTTGTCTTCAAACATTAACCTGTTATTATGGTGTCCCCTCAACTTACCTCTTCCAAATCTTCTTTCTCAGATGTATTCATCTTTTAAGGTGGGGCATCATTTGTTATTCATCAACTCTCCAATTTCTTAGTTAAATAATACCCCATTTCTAAATTTAATTTTAGTAATCATTTCAATTATCGTCACATTTTATTCATTTCCCTGAATCGCTATCTTCGATCTTGCTCAATTTCATGAGAAAAGTTTTGTATTATTTCCAACTAATAAGGCAATGGATCTCTAAAAATCAATTAAGTTCAATTTGTTTTTTTATTTTTGTTTTATCTTCGTAGAACTTGATCTTTGCTAATTGATTTAGTTTTGATTTTTCCAGTTGCAATTTTTTGCTGTTAGGTATGATGACATGGTATACCAAAGTAACCTAACTCTAAGAATAAAAAAAATGATGCAAGTGAATAACATTGGAGCTTCACTACCATTTTTTGAGGTTTTATTTGATATATAAGTGAATAATTTCATTTTTTTATCTATAATACTTTTTGATTAGACTTATATCATAATGCATACAGGACAATATGTTACAGTTATGAATGAATTGCAAGGCTCTGTGTTGATGAAAGGTAATTTCATTCCATGACCATCTATTACATCTAAAACCTATATATATAAGAGAATATTGACCCTTTATATGCTCTTTTCACAATTCGTCTCATCATGTAAACTGAATTACCAATGATCCGAGGGATTACTACATTTACACACTTATAATTTCATTTTCATATAACTTAAATATTAATGATAGCATTAATGGTTGTAATTTACCATTCATTTCATGTAACCTCCTTTCATTTATGTTTTCATTGTGATCGAGTTATCCATTTAAATAAATTTAACGCATAGTTTTTTGCTTGCTACCAACTATTTTTATTTAATTAATTACTTAGGATTGATTTTTTTTTGTATATAAAAGAGAATATTTGACCTTTTATATATTTTTTCCTCAATTCATCTCACCTTGTGTGCTAAATTCTTAGTGATTTGAGAGATTGTTAACATTTACTCCTTATAATTTCATTTTTGTACATATCAAATATTAATTGTATATTAATGGGTGCAGTATACCATTAATTCTCTTAACCTCTTCCATTTGTTTATTCCATGTTTTTTTGAGTTTTCCATTTTTAGAAATAATAACTAACGTATGTTTTGTCGGCTCGTAGTCAACTAATTTTGTTTAATTACTTATTCTTATTGGCTTTGTTGTTTGTATCCCGATTGTTGTAGTATTAAAGAAAGTTAGTGGAATTGATAATTTAGAGAATTAAAGGTCTGATTTTCATGTCATTTTTAAATTTTATAATAACTTATCTTTTTTTTATTGCAAGGTATTATATTATAATATTAAAAAATCAAATACATTTATTTATTTCTTTGTTAGGGATTGAATTTATTATCTGTATTTAAATTGATGCAGAATATAGGCTGAATTCATGTAATCGATAATTCAAAGAATTGGAGCATTAATTTTCATGCGATTTCAATTTCTGATAACTTATATGTATTGTTTTACTGTAAGATATTATATTTGATTATGAAAATGGATTATGTATATACATATATGTGTGTATAACGATTGGAAAGCATGATTACCTAATGTAGGAAAGCCTGATTTAAACTTTCACATGATTAGTATATGGATTTCAACAAATTATATTTCAAAGCTAGATCTTATAATAAGAACTTAGTGATTAAGCTCAACTAATTCAACTTGAACATTTTGACCATACTTTTCTATCTATACTATATGTTTTTATTTAACTTTATAAGAAGTTCGATATAGATGCAATATTTATCTTTCATCTCGTTTAGTCTCACCTCAAATGCTCAATTCTCATAATCTGTTGCATAAATTTTACGAAGTCCAAATCTTTATTTAATGTTGCATTAACAACTTACTAATTTGTAAAATATGCCATAACACAATAGTGACATAAAAATTTTACTCTCCTCCTCTATATTTTCTCTTAATTATTCGACGTTTTGTAACTTGAAACATAATTGTGCTAATTAATTACATAATTCATTCCAAAAAATGCATTTTCAGTTCAAAACCAAAAAAATTCTTATCCATTCTTATTATAAGTTTTGTCCTTTTGACATCAAGTAAGAACTCATACCAACTTTTATAAATCAAACAAATCAATACTTCTTTATGATCTGATTGCAATTTCTTCATCTTTTGCACAGTTTCAATATAAGCATTTTTTATTTCCTCTACCACTTCCCATTTTCAATTTTTTCTCGATATCATTTCATTTTGACAATTTTGTCACTCCTTTTTCAGTTTCATATCTATATTACAATTTTAAAGAAAAAATTCAATTTTTAGTCCAAACCAAATTAAAGAGAACTTACATAAAATATTCTTGCATTTTTCCTAGACATCCCAAAACCCTAGATCTACTGCTCAGCCGCCAGTCCTCCTGGAAGTCGCTGTCTCATTTTCGCTTGGGACATCCCAAAACCAATTGTCGGCATCTCAAGTAAGGCTAACGTATGGCCTCTCCATGCGATACCAGCATGTCCACCTTCCCTCCGGATCCACTGCCTTCATCACTAGATCACCCGCTTAGGTTCCCTTCGGTTACAAATCAGATTCCCAATCCTTTGATAGATGATGGCTTCACGCCAGCCAAAACAAAAAAATGGAAAAGACAAAACAATGATTTTGATAGTTCGGAATCGTATAATTATTCCCCCATCCAATTGCAGAACAAGACGTTGTGTTCCCCTATTCATAATGATTCGAATCATAGAGTTGAACAACCCAAGCCTAACCTAAATCGTCCTATGCAAACTGAATATTGTCATACTACTAACAATTGGAGTTTTTCCACAACGAAGAGCCATGCGTGGAATGAAGTTGTAAAAGATAATAATATTTGGATATATATTCCGCTCAATTCTATCAACCTAGTGAATTTAATTTAATGCACTATGCAAAAATGTCTGCAGAAGTTGTTCAAGACACAAGAAAACAGTGGAATAATGTCATAGTAATCTATGTAGTTGGCCTAAAACCTTATTTCCCTTATTTCAGAGACTACATCACTAGAGTATGGAAACCTATAGAGAAATTTTCTATTTACTCAAAGGAAATGGATTCTATGTTATTAAATTTTACAATAAGCAAGATTGTGATAGAATACTAGAAGGAGGTCCATATTACTACAATAAAAAGCTTATGATGATGAAAAGATGGTCTCTTGGGATGAAATTCCATAAGGAATCGCTCCACTCTATCCCTATTTGGGTTTGGTTTTCGAATCTACCTCTAGATTACTGGACTAAAGAAGGAATTGGTTGTATTACTTCGGTACTTAGATCTCTTATCAAACTAGATAAAGTAACAGAAGGAATTATTAAGGTTGCGTATGCTAGGGTGTTAATAGAAGTCAAAAACACCTTTGAGTTTCCTAATAGGAATCTTATTCTATTGGAGGTAGATGAAATCATTTGCAAGATGTGAATGGAAACCGTCTACTTGCTCAAATTATTGTAGCTTTGGACACTTGGATGCTCGATTTCAATTTAACAAGGTTTGGAAACCAAAAACACCGACTCGGCCTTAGGCTACTGAAATTAATGAAATGAATATTGATGATGATATTCAAAATGACAACAACTTAAAGCATTTGCCTATTATCTCAATAGAACAAATTCACTAAGAAAATAGAATGATAGACAATATATATTCAAATAATCAGTCAGAAGCTAATATTAATTCAACAATAGATTTAACTAACATTGACAAAAACAATGTTCAGTCGATCCTTCAGGAATCGATTAATAATACAGAGCCAAATTTAAGTACATTAACGGATATAGTGCCTGAAATGAATACACAATTTCTTAATAACGGTAAAGAGGAGGAAATTGTAGAGATGATTTGTGATTCTACACTAAACATGAATAACTCTTCTGGACAACCAGATGCTTTATCAGTTCAAACTACTTGCAATGAGATGGAGACCCAACAGACAGAGACTCACAACGCCATTAGAGTCAAGACTACTCGAAAAATTCGACCGGAAGAAGCTCCATTAGAATTTACAGCCACCTCGTCTTCTGATGTTATTGAAACCCTGCATAGAACATGTTAGTGACGCGGTTGAAAGGAAAAAAAATAAAAAAAATCCAAAAAACCAAAGACACTAGGGACTGCTACTTCCTCGACTGACAATAGCATTTCAGAGAATAACGTATAGATGGAGTTCCTCTTTTGGAATATACGGGGCATGAATGCCCTAAAAAGTTGGAAATCATTTGATTAGTTCTAATAGATTTTCAATTTTAGGCATTCTTGAAAATAAGCTCTCAGCAGTTAATATTGAGAATTACATGCTCAAAGTTCATAACAATAGGAAACATTCACATAATGTGTTAAACGATAAAGAAAAGTAGGATTTTAATAATGTGGAATTCTTCCCTATAGTTAAACACTATTATTCACTGGAATGATCAATTTTTAACTTGCATTCTCCACAATACAAGTGGTGTCAGCATCCAATGCACATCAGTCTATGCCTTTAATGATGAATGTAGATGGGTTGAGTTAAGGAATTATCTCACTAAACAATCTAAATTATTTAATCTACCATGGATAGTGGTGGGGGATTTCAACTCTATCCTTTCTTTTGAAGATAGAATTAACAACGGGCTTTATAACTCGATGGGAGATAAAGATTTCATAGATTGCATCATGTCTACTAAACTTATGGAACCTGATTTTAGTGGTAATTATTTTACTAGGAGGGTGGGAAAAAAATTTCAATTGACAGCAAAATTGATCATATTTTCGTAAACTCTCTATGGATGGATCTATTTCATCATTTTGGCATTAATTTTGGCAGTCACTCTCCAAGTGATCATTCCCCAATCTATGTTAGTCTTAGGTTAAAGAATGAAAAGAGGAATAATTTTCCTTTCAGACATAATAATGCATGGCACCTTCAACCTGGCTGCTTCTCATCTCTTCAAAATGCTCTGTTGCAAGAATTCAATGGCAATCACTTCGCATTCTCCTATACAGACTAAAATTTGTGAAATCTGCATTGAAGAAATGGTCACATACAAAATTAACATGTGTTAGCCTTAGAGATGATGGTTTTGATGACAGCAACCTTAGGACTTGTTATAGAATATAAATATTGACATTATCGTTTAGATATATATATATATGTATGTATGTATGTATATACATGATATAAACATGCAGGTTCCAAGAATGAAGACTGTACAATATATAGATTCAAGACTGAAGATATTAAGATTGAAGATTCATGAGTATCAAGATATCAAGAGTTCAAGATTTCATGAGCACAAGATAAGTATTGAGTTTAGAATTATGTTAAAATTTCTTGAAAGCTCTTACATCTTTATTCGAAATTTATTCGTGGAATGGAATCCACTTCGAGCCTGTTAAAGAGATGGAACCCTGGTGGGATGGAACCCACGACGATATCTAGTGGAACATATAGTGGTCATATATAGATATCCACTAATTTTATGAAAATTCTTTTCAAAAATATATCTCTTTTTTTTTTAAAAACTTTTTCAAAACTTTCTTTTCAAGATAGACATCTCTCTTGATTTTAAATATTTTAGCCTCAAAACTCTTTTTATCATTTTTAATATTTTGATTTCAAAATTGTCCTTGTTTTTAAATCATCTCTTATTTCAAATATTTAACTTTAAAATATTTATATACTCAGATTCAGATCACTTTATAGATTAAGATTATATATATATTAAAAATTACTTTTAAACTCTTTTATATGTTTAAACTATATTCAAATAGATTTACATAGTTTAGAAATTGTTTTGACAAATTATAGAAACCAATTTTAATAAGAAAATCAAAACATCAATTTTTACCTTGAGCATGTCGACATCCCTCAACCCCCCATGTCGACATGGTGTCCGTTAAACTCAAAATTCAAATTTTCAAAAGAAGTGTCTATTCATCGTATCCTTTCTCGAAGAGATATGATAGTTTCTCTACTATATATACATGTTGCTTTGAACAAATTTCAATCAGAATTTTACTTGTTCTCTCTCCTCTTCATCTTCCACATTTATTCTAAAGAATTCTAAACTATATTCTGCCAAAATATAAAGTGAACCAAACTTGATTATCTCTTGTTTGATTCTCTACCACTCTCTCCATAATATCTCAGTGCTATTCAAAGTTATAGGATCTTTTGTAAATCCAACTGCTGAGTAAAAGATGCGGTTGAGCCTTGAAATCAATTGGGTGTGATTGTTGCCTCGAAAATCAATTAGGTGATCTTGTAGCCTGGTTAAATCAAGAGAGTTGCCCTGAAATCGAATATAGGAGAGTGTACCTCATAGCCTTGAAACTGATGGTGTAATATGGGAGATTACTTTTGATAAGAAATCCATACGATTGTACGGGACTGGATGTAGGGTAACTCCGAACCAGTATAAAATCCTGACGTGTTCTTTCCTTTACTGCTTTTATTTAGTATTTGCATCTTTGTATGATTCTGTGATTATATTTATGTCTGTGAATTGCATTTCTAGGTGATTAAATTACATAAGTTTCAAAAAGATTTAGAAAATTCACAAACACTATCCACCCCCCTCTGGTGTTATTCCAGCCTTAGGATCTGTAATCTGCATTTCTCACGTTTGGTATCAGAGCATTGGTTTTCAAAGTTTTCATAATCTGAATTTTGCAAAAAAAAAAAAAATTTAAATGGCTATTTTGCGGATTTTGTGAACAATAGTTTAAATTATTCAAATCATCATTGCCTCATAAGTCTGCAAATAGTTATTATAGAAAATCAAGTTATCTACCAAGTTTGTATTCTGTGCAGAAAGAAAAATGTTATATGGCCTTTGTAGAATCAACACTCAATGGACAAATTGTGCAAATCAAGAAGAATAAGTGGATACTTGATAGTGGATGTTTAAGACACATGACCGGTAATCCAGACATGCTAAATGATATTATCTATAATGATGAAGGATTGGTCAATTTTGAAGACAACTCAAAAGGATATGTGATTGGCATTGGCAATGTCAGTAACTCTAAAACTCCTACTATTTCTAATGATTTATTAGTTAAGAATCTGAAATACAATCTGCTTAGCATTAGTCAACTTTGCGATAAAGGATACAAAATTAAATTTGAAAAAGATAAGTGTCACATCGAAGATAATAATTCAAATATTATATTTGAAGGAATTAGGAAGAAAAATATTTATATTCTTTGTATGAAAATATCAAATGATAATCTATGTCGTTTGGCTAATACAATGATCCTTGGATTTGGCATAAAAGATTTGGGCTTTTGAATTTTAAAAACTTATCTAGACTTTCTAAACTTGATCTAGTAAAAGGTCTTTCTAGAATGAATTTTAAAATAGATAGTATATGTGATGCTTGTCGATTAGGAAAACTTAGGAGGAGTTAATTCAAATTAAAATATATGATTTCAACTTCAAAACCTCTTGAGTTACTTCATCTAGATTTGTTTGATCTGCCTCAAATTCAATCAATAAATCACAATAAATATGTCTTTGTAATTGTAGATGACAATTCTAGGTTTACGTGGACAATTTTTATGAAACATAAAAGTGATACTTTCGATTCATTTAAATTTTTTACAAAAAGACTTCAAACCCAGCTTTCTTTAAAAATTATAACTGTTCGAACAGATCACGGTAGGGAATTTGAAAATGAAAATTTTGAGAGATTCTGCAATAAAAAGGGAATAACTCATAATTTCTCTTCTCCAAGAATCCATAACAAAACAGAGTGGTATAACATAAAAATAGGACGATTTAAGAGTACGCTAGAACAACGCTTTCAAATAGTAATTTACCAAAACATTTTTGGCCTGAAGCAGTCGCTACATCATGCTACATTTTGAATAGAATACTAATTAGACCGTTAACTGATAAAAATACCTTATGAACTTCTTTACAAGAAGAAACCAAAGGTATCTTATTTTAGAATCTTTGGAAGTAAATGTTTTATTCTAAATACAAAAGACAATTTGGATAAATTTGATCCTAAATCCGACAAAGGAATCTTTATCGGATATTCTAATAGAAGTAAAGCATACAGAGTTTTCAGTTTAAGAACTAATATCATTGAAGAAACAATGCATGTTTCGTTTGATGAAAATTTCAAAGATGTTGAACAAATTAATGATAAAGAAGACTTTGCTACCCTAAATAATGAATCAATTGAAACAAATAATGAACTTAGTCATCCAAATAAAAAGGTTAAGCTTTTAAAAGATCCTATAGAAAATATACTAGGAGATATTGAATCTGTTGGTAGAACTAGAAATCAACTAATTAAAATGAGTAATGTGGCTTTTATATCATCTCTTGAACCTAAAAATCTAAAGGAAGCATCATCTGATGGTTCATGGATTTTGGCTATGCAAGAAGAACTGAATCGATTCACCAGAAATGATATTTGGGAACTTCTTCCTAGACTCGAGGATAAAACTATAACAGGAACTAAACAGGTTTATAACAATAAAATGAATGAACTAGGTGAGGTCGTTAGAAATAAAGTTCGATTAGTCGCACAAGGTTATTGTCAAGAAGAAGGAATACATTTTGATGAAACCTTTGTACCCGTAGCATGATTACAAGCCATTGGAATTCTATTTTCTTTCGCAAACTAAAATAATTTCAAATTATTTCAAATGGATGTTAAAGTGCTTTTCTAAATGGATTTGTGAAAGAGGAAGTTTATTTCGAACAACCTCCACTCTTTGAAGATGAAAAATTTCCAAACCATGTTTTCAAACTTAAGAAAGCTCTATATGGTCTGAAACAAGCTCTTAAAGCATGGTATGACAGACTAAGGTCTTTTCATTACAATCAAATTTTGAAATTGGTAAAGTAGATAATACTCTTTTCATTACAAGAAATAAAAATGATATCCAAGTAGTACAAGTTTATGTAAATGATATTATTTTTGGTTTAAATAATCATGAAATAAATAAATAAATCTAAAATAATGACAAAAGAGTTTGAGTAGAGTCATATGTGTGAACTTACTTTATTCTTAGGTTTACAAATAGAACAATTAGGTAATGGTATTTTTACTAGTCAAGAAAAATATGCTAGGGATCTTGTTAGTAACTTTGGTATGACTACTGTAAGTGGAAAACCCACTCTCATGGCAATTAATGAAGATTTAAATAAAGAAGAGCTTTCAAAAGATGTAAATTGAAAATTATATGTCACAACCCGATTTTTCGACGCCCGAAAAACCGAACCATGAGGGTTAAAGAAGAAGAGGTAGAAGAAGAAAGTAGAAAACAACATCAGAATCTTACCATCGCAGCGGAATAAAATATAATAGATAACAACATATCTTTACACAAAAGAAAACTATATCTGTTTTATATATATACATCATCAGAATACATCATCAGAGCTCAACAACATCAATAACATACAACTAGATAGTCATATAAACTTTTCCTCAAAACTGAATACACAGCGGAACAATAATCAAGTATGGAAGTATGTATCGCCATCCAGCTCGTCTCCTGAGCTCCACGACATCCTTTCCTATATTTTATAATACTCGGTCTGACCCAAGCATTATAGTTAAATAACACCCGAGTCAGTCTGGAATACCAGCGTGAGAAAACCACACTCAAATTGATTATTAAAGTTTCAAAATCCTTTGAAATCAAAAGCATCTCGTAAGACCACGCCACAAATAAACATGTCGGGTTTTTACCTTACGATAGCCAAAACACTTTTTATTAAAATCCTCTGATATTATAATACTGTCTATAGAAAGTAAAATAAAATCTAGCTGAAATGCTTGCATCTCATGTTTCAGCAATAGTTGGGCACAATCAACACTGTACGGGCGCGTAGGGAGTATGGATTTCCAACTAATGACTAGGCACTGGGGTACTACCTGTCACGGTACCTGGTCTAGATCAGCATACCGAGGATCACTCCCCACCCCCTGCAACACAAGACCGAGACTATCCCTTACTGGATAATCCCGAGTAAGATCACATCACGGTTGGGATCAACAACCGCACCACTAAGTCGAACAAAAAGGGACATCTAGACAGGGATGACCTTACCCTAATGGGCGCTACACACCTAGCCTTACTACATAACCCCTGATTTTCAGTCATTTCCAGTTGATAACGCTTGAGGCTAAGCATTACCTTTTTACAACGTTTCACTTAGAATGCCCATCATCCATCTGACGATGTTTCGAAAGTATTCATCCATACAAGTCCGTCCCGGTTTCGAATGGAACCGTATGCACTACTTCTACTACATCCATTTTGGAATCATCCTCAAGATTAGTAGCGCCTAGCACTTGCACTTCACTGCTCCATCTTCGACTTCGAACTCGTTTTCCATGAAAACGTACAAACAGATCGAAGTGGTTTTCGAGAAATTAATCCCGATCCCGGTCTCTTCGAAACGATCAGCGCATTGGCCAATATTGATAGTCGTTATTTAACTATCAATTAACAGCCACAAACAACCATCAAACATAAATAATTTCTCTTGTATCATTTATTAACCTCAAAATGTCTTCGCAAGATATATTTCCATTTTCAACCCTTTTGAAAAATAGTTTCAAACTACACTTCCTCATGGAATGAATTCTCAAATATTTATTTCCACTGAAAACACCAAGCACAAATACTTTAGATTTTAAAATAATTTAAAAACACTTTATTATAAAATATACTTCAAATCATTTAAATTAAAACTACTTTAATACTTTATTAAAAATATATACTTTGGGAATATTTAAGATGAGGTTACTTTATAAAATATAAAACTAGATTTTCTCTTTTAAAACAAATGCCAAGTCACTTTTAAATAATTAGTTCGATAATAGTTTTTGAAAAATACTTACTTTAGAATTTAAACGTTTAGAGATAACAAATTTTCTAAAACATGCTTTTTAAAACAACATTAAAGCTTTTAACTTATATTTAAAAATTTGCTTTGAAAACGTACTTGGCTATCTAAGGAAATACGCTTCTCTTTCACATCTTTAAAAATAAATCACTATTTATTTTAAACAAATTTACTCATTCCTTTAATAAATTCCCACCGTGAATTTATTCCTTTCAAATACCGAATAATATATTACTTCACTTTTATAAACCCAGTTTATAAATTTCTTAGTCCCGTCCTCCTTTATAATTCCAATTTTAAACACTCAAATCGATTTCCAAATCGATTCCCAATTTACTCCATTTGAAATAAATTTACTTACTTATTAAACTTATTTCAAAATCCATTAACTTCAGATTTTATTTCTTCATTTTGACTTAAAATCTTTTTAACTGAAAATACCAATTTCATGCTTTTTTTCCAAATTCCTTCTTTATCCTTTTAAATAAATTCAAATCTTTGATTTTAAAATAAATTCTTTATTTCTTGAAATAATATTACTTGAGTTTAAAAATAAAATCATTTACCCCCATTTATTCAAAATCTCATTTCCCGCACTTGGAATTTTAGTTATCAGAATTCAAAAATCGCTTTTTATTCTTTTTCAATTCATTTTTAATTTATTTTCAATTTATTCCAATTTCTTTGATTATTTTACTCAAAATTCACTCTTTTATTTTCTTTTCAGAAATTTCATTTCTATAGATTTTGATAACTCAGTTCACCGAAATATTATAAATCAACCATAGATCCAACATTTCCAATTATCGATATAATTCATCACAGGATAACAGATAGTTATATCATAGAATATTTTAACAAAACTAAATATTTTGAGGAATCCAGTTGGATCCCTCCAACCTGTTTCCCTGCATCAATAGATGTTAGCATAATATAAAATACCAATTCCATTTCGAGGTGGAATATCGCGGTATATGGGATTTATATAATATCATCCGTTATGATGCGACGCATAGGGTCTCATCCGCTATAAAATGCGGGAAATCAATTGCTTCAATATATACTATATACTACTATATATAATATAGCACATCAAATCAATTCAATCATTCAACCAATTATTTAAATTCAACCATTTAAAATTAAATTAACCCAGATGAGTGAGATTAACTCATCTTTGATTTTGTATGCAATCTATTTCCAATCCAGCTTGATTTCTTCACGATTTTAGACCTTTATTAAACATTATATACTTCATTAATATTTGAATTAATTTAATAATCAATTTCCATGTAAAAATTTTAATTGACCAATGATTTAATTAAACTATTAAATTTCCTTTCCGAAACTACTAATAAAAATAAATTATAGATTTCAAAATTCTACTTTTATAAATTCCTTAAATATTTATGGATCCCCGTATATTTCAAAATCTTACATATATATATTAGATTCTAATGAATTAAAATTCTTTTCAAATCCATATATTAATTCATAATAGAATTACTTTATATAACTTACTGTAGGATATTTATATTTTTTTTATTTCCTTTATCAAATCCATACTGCATGTAAATTTCTGTTCTAATTTATATATACATATTAGATTAATTCGATAATAAAAATATATCTCACTGCTCAGAACATCTTTCGAGCTCGACGATGCCGTTCCCCAATCCATTGTCGTACTCGGGAACGACTCAACCTAGAGCCACTACTCACCGCTATCAAAGATGAGCACGGCAAAACACTGGCCTCCCTTCCCTGCCTCTACCGCGGCTGCTCAGCAATACACCACCATGCCTATCCTTTATGCACGCGGTAACTCTCCCTTGCTCGAGACCCCTATCGCGACCGTCGAGACGAGTTGCCACAACTCCTACTCGCACTCGCGTGTCTCTTGACTATCACGCCTCACACCATACGAAACCACGATCGTCAAAATCAGATGACGACATCGATTAGCTCAAGCCCTAATCGAAAGAGAGACGAGCAAGCAGAGGAACGAGGTCGCTATCGCTATATAATTTTGAATGAATTCGAATTCTTAAGAAGATGGGTTCGATTTGGTATAAAATCTGGAAAGAGGGTGGAAAATTTTCTTTCGGCATACTAGATTGAATTGAAGAAAAGCCCTGATACTTTGATTTGTTTCTCAGCCGTATTATATTAGTTTAGATTTTAATGAAGAAAATTATCAATTCCTTTGACACTTGTAGATCTATCTCTTCATCTTCCAAAATGCATATTTATTTATTCTTTTTAACTTCAGTCAATTCTACTTAATTATTAACTATACATATATACACTTATCTTGAATGTTTCCAAAAAGGTGGAGTTTTAAATTTAAATCGTTTGGAAATGCAACTAAAATTTCGATTTAATTCCCAGCGCGTTTATTTATCATATGGCTAAACGATCACTCCAAACGCTACAAAAATTGAAATCCGATAATAATACACTATTAGGGATCCAATGGAACTGGTTTCGTCGAATTCTGAGACTGCGCCTTTGAAGGCTATTTTTAAATATCAATTTAAACGATATATTTTCAAAACTGAACAAAACACTTCCAAATTCAATTTTAACACTTTTATAGTCTTCAGTACTATCAACATAAATTTTACAAATCCTTAAATTATTTTTATCAGGCTTAAAACTCCAGATTCAACTTTTTATCCAATTTCCAGTAATTAAATCCAATAATTAAATTTCCAAATAATGGTGATATATGAAATTTAAGTTACAAACTAACTATTAAATATTAAAATCAATTAAATATCCCAACTTAAATTGTCCAAAATTCCGGGTCGTCACATTCCTCCCCCCTTAAAAGAATTTCGTCTCCGAAATTGTTAGTTAAGAAGAATGGTCCAATACCCATTTACTTGCTCCTCAAACCAAACAATTCCAAACAATTCTCAAAACAATCTTTTTATTAAAGACACATGATCCATTTAACTATCTTTCCAAACATTTCTATAGTTCCCAAAAAACTTTACTTATTCAACCATTTACATTATAATTCAAAACCAAGTTTTAAATTTTCAAAATTTCTCAAAAATTTTCTAACTCTCTAAATTTTTGAAAAATTTCGCCAGCGTCTCCTTTGCGCGTCTAGCTCGATACAATCACAAAATGCCTCTACGGGCTCCCAAATTCCAAAAGAAAACAAAAGGCCAAGTGGCTAGATAAAAAACCCAATCAAATTTCATACAGAAATTTAAACAGATACCTTTTTGTCAAGCAATTCAAATTTATCTTCTGAAATCAAAACCAATTTTCCTTTCCCTTTATAATACCTGCATATCCTACTTAGCAATAATATCCAATCATAGCTTTTAAAATCATTTTATACATTTCCTTACATAAGTTTTCGTATCTACTTCTATTCAAATTAATATTCCCATTTCCATATGAATTCAATTTATCTTCAGCTCTGAATATTGAATTTTATCTTCCATTTATAACTGATTCATATCATTATTTTAAATTAGTTTCATCCTACTAATTTATTTCAATTTCCAATTTGAAATCGTTTTGTTGCTAACAAAATTTTTCCAAAAAATTTCTGTTGAATATGCGATTATATGATTTTTGTTTGATGATAACAAACATATACATATTCGTGTAAATGTATTTGTTAATGTAATATTTTATTTTTCATGTATTAAATAAATATTTGCTGAATAAAATTAAATAACACAGAATTTGAATTCAAACAGAAATTTTATTCAAACAAATATTTATTACAATTTTGAATAGTACAAATTCAAGCTCTCACTATACATATACAATTTTGATTACAGTACATCACAATTAATTTACATAAATTCCTCACTACATATCACTCACATTCGTAGTTCATCTTCAACTTCATTCAAATTGAATAGTTATGGAGCAACTGAGCCGGCGTTAATAATGAAGAAATCCAAAAGGTGGAACCACAAATATGGAAATCCAGCTCTAAATCAAAAATTAAAAAGCAGAATAATCAAAGCACTAGACAACTCGGAAGAACACGGGATCATTTGCAACAAACCCGGTGATATCAAGCCCAATTATCCCCGATTTCAACGCGATTTTGAAAAGAAATCAAAACGGAGAAATGTTACAGCCACGTGGAATACAAGTGATAAAGATAATCAAAGTTCTAGCAGTAAGAGTGAGAAAGCAGATATGTGCCTTCATGGAAATATAACTGATAGCGACCATGACGTGCCAAGCGAGGTATCAAAACTTACTCACTCTGAATTACTTATTTATTTCCACGAAGTAAATGGCTGGACTTAGGGAGAAGTATGCCAAACTTGAATCATAAAAAGATACTTTGATAGAATTAAATGAACAACTTGACCAATTAGTTTAAACCTATCAAAGTAGGATCCCTAAGTGTGATAGGTGTCCAACATTAGACGAAGAAATTAAAAAATCAGAAATCAATATAAAATCACTTGAAAATGAAATTCTGATTTTGAAAGAAAGTGAAAATACTAGGAGAGAAAATTCTATCAAAAAGTGCACACAAGTATTGAACGAAAATGAATCTCTCAAAACACAAGTCCAACAATTGTCAACGACTTTAGATAAATTTTCAAAAAGTGAAAAAACGTTGAATATGCTATTAGGAAAGCAAACAGTTAATATGGTTAGACAAGGACTTGGATATAGTAGTTCAAAAATTATTGAGAGCAATACTAATCAAGTTAATTCTATGTGCACAATTTGTAGAAAATATGGACACAATCACAATAATTTTTGGTATAGACCCAAACGTGTGAAAACTATACCGAATTGGGTTCCAAAAGGCACAAATATAAAATATCTGAAAGTTAAACAAATTTGAGTGCCGAAGGGAACAATTATAAATAGTTTTGTGTCTTTACAAAATTGTTTTTCAAAATTTTCTACCACTAACAACCATGGCCCTATAAAAACAAATAGGTCACACAAATCTTTTCCCGTGTAGGTGTGGTGGCAGGCTAAGGAACAACAATGGTGTTCTCTGGATATTTTGCTGTTCCAGAAACACAACGGGCGACAAAGCAAAGTTCCTTAGCCTGGTATAAAGGTGACAGAATCACAACAGACAACAACGAAAAATATCGTAAAGGTAAAACAGGTAATGGTATATTTATTTGAATGATACATTAAATGTGATAATCTGCACCATATTCTGAATTAAAATCAGCTAATAATGTGATGATGAAAAAATGATGATTTTGATTCTGACTTATTCAAAATAGTTGGCCAATTATATTCGTATGCCAAAAACACTATAAAAATCTCTAGATTCTTTGAATTACTTCATATATATAAGTACGGGTTAAAAATAGTGTTTTGTTGGATGATAATACATTTGGTTATAGTATGGCTAACTCTAAATTCACGGTTTTTGATTATTAACACGGCTTCAATTCAAATTCAAGAGAATGTCATTTAAATTGCTGTTAAAATTGAGTTTGAAATTTTTGGTGAACACTTCATGGTTTGGTCAATCAAATTCAATTAATGATGATTTTGAGTGAAAGAGAAATTCAGATGCAGATTACACTGGTAATCTAGTTGATAGAGAAATTACTAGTTGAACGTGATTTTTGAGGCATTTAGTAACTGCATTGTTTTTTTTAAAAGAAAATATCTGCATATTTTTCATTTCAAATAATTTTCAAATAGCAGAAAATTTTCTTATAAAACCCCCTCGAGAAAATCATTTTTGACCATATTTTCATATTAGTCATTTTGAAAATTTGATTTCATAATTATTTTTGAATTTGATTTTAAATGACTATTTTGACAAATCTGACTCCCTAATAATTATCGAAAAGATAAATAGTGAATGAAAAAGTGATGAGTGTTGATATTTATCATATATTATGACTCGAGACGGTATAATTAGTAAATTTCTTTAGAAATTTAAACAAGAGTTTTAAAAAATTTTGTTGGTAAAAATTCCATGACCATCTCTATCTCTATCATATTTCTAACGACCATCACTCATCAAAATTCTATATATTTTGTCGATATGTGGTACTTTAAACAGGAATCGTTCGTTTTTCATTTTTACAAAATAATAGAAAAAAAAATATATAGTAATAATAATAATAATAATAAATAAATAAATACCAAAGTATTCACTCTCATTTAAAAGTCCTCACGGTTATGCATGGGTGAATTACTTGGAATTTGTTATCTGCTTCCATGCTCATTTAAAAGTCCTCACGATTATGCATGTATGGAACGCATATCAAAAGTTTATTTTTAAAATAAGCAAGTTGATTCTAATCCCATTTAAAAGTCCTCACGGTTATGCGTGGTTAGAAGATACTTGAATTCATTTTTTTTAAATAAAATTGGAATACTGCTAATCTCATTTAAAAGTCCTAACGGTTATGCATGGTTAGTAGATATTCAAATTCCTGATATAAATATGCCACAAATAGACACAACTGTATGGTTTTATATGATGACATAATTCCCATCATTCTAAAAGTGGAATATGCGCCTAACACAATATTTATGATTTTTGTTTGATTTTTTATTGAAATTTAATATTTATATTCGATTGAGTTTTAATGTTGGATTAATATCGTTCACTATATATCTATTTTCTCTAACACTATTACTCTTTTGCTGATAACAAAAGGGGGAGAGAAAAGTTAAGATTTTGTCAAATAAAATCAAGCAAAGGTCAAATAATTTTCTATTTGCATCTAGGTTCATTTGCATATTTTTATTTGTATGCATATATGTAGGGGGAGCTTTGTGTAGAGAGGAAGCATTTAAATAGGGGAAGCAATTAGAGTATATCTATGATCAAATACATTTAACATATTCAAAATCTTAAATATATGTTTGTTATCATCAAAAGGGGGAGATTGTTGAATATGCGATTATATATTTTTTGTTTGATGATAATAAACATATATATATTCATGTAAATGTATTTGTTAATGTACTATTTTATTTTTCACAGATTAAATAAATATTTGCTGAATAAAATTAAATAACACAGAATTTGAATTCAAACAGAAATTTTATTCAAACAAATATTTATTACAATTTTGAATAGTACAAATTCAAGCTCTCACTATACATATACAATTTTGATTACAATACATCACAATTTAATTTACATAAATTCCTCACTACATATCACTCACACTCGTAGTTCATCTTCAACTTCATTCAAATTGAATCCAGCATCTGAGCAATCTGCAAAAACAAATATTGACGCAGTAAAATTGAAAAGGAAATATTTTTGCAGTATAAAATAAAATGTGATTTTGAAAATAATATTTGCCTCAGTTATTTGGGTTGTTCGTCATCATTTAATTTTCAATTCATCATACACGAACAGCTTGTGACATACACAGTGTATCACTGTATATGCCACAAGGCTGTGCACACCGATATATATACACATGATAAATTTACAGGGACAGGTGAGCACATGTCAAACCCAAATTATCGGATTCAACTCAGGTGCGATAAAATAATGTCACAAACTTCAGCACAAGGTCAAATCCGAGCTACAAGCTGGATTCAACTCAATGTACAAATCACAATACGACAATGTCTAGATCAAATGCCGTCAAGAAAGCAAGACCAAACACCAGTGTATGGCATATATGCAAATTGACTTCAAGCCAATATGGCAAAATGATTATCAAAGTAAACTGAAACAAGTAGCTCAAACCAATACCGGCACCAACAGAACAGCAAACAAATGCCACCAACATAACAGCAACAAAGGAACCAGACAAACATAAACAAGACTCAAGGCAACAGTGAATGGCAAATACAACATGAACATTATCAGTTTTGTTGGAGTATTTTTTTAACAAACCTGATTATGCTAAGTAGTGCACCAAAAGCAAGCCAAGTTTCAACCAAGAATGCAACCAAGAATGTAACCAAGAATGTAATCAAGAATGTATGCATACACATATATGAAGACCACAAAGTTAGTGCACAACAAACTTCAAATGACTCAAGTGAAGATATCAAAGTAAAAGCTCAAGTACACAACCAAGTGAATAAACACAGCAGTGTGCAACTCGAGCTTCAGAAGAGTCAAGTAGAGCAACAATGCACAAATGACACAAGCAAGTGAAGTATAACCATCATGACCAGAGAGAGAGGCCGAATAAAGTGAAAATTGGATCGAGCAAGTGCAGACACAAGTGGTGGTACAACAGTAAAGAAAATGCAGTGATACGCAGCAGTATAAACACCACATTGAAATCAAGTGACTCGGCAATGGTTGAAGACTACAGCAAAAACAGAGTCAACACAATAACAATGCAAGTAGATCAAATGAGGTGTTAAAAGCAACATGTATGCAACAGGTCCAGTTACAACAAAGAACAAGGCACAGTGTAGAAGCTAATAAGCAGTGCAAACAAATATATCGAGTGTCAACAGTCAGCGGTGATGCAATAAAAATTGTATGCAACATGAACGGCTAGTGTCACATGGCAGTAAAGATATAATGGCCGTGAACAGCAAGTAAAATCGAGCAAGTGTATAGTTCGATCAATATCCAGAAGTTTAGTTTAAGAAATCAAATGGCTGAAGTAAACACGATCAGTGAAGACGGAGATGAATTCACAAATCAATCTCAAGTTGAACAAATCAAGACCAAAGTCAAATGAACATTAAATCGATTATGACCATGTCAGAGTTCTAAACCGTGTTATCCAAGTAAATTGAAAAAGTTAGAAATAAATCATCAACGTTCAACAAAAATCGAATGGCCGAAAGCATGATATTGAACAAATCAGACGAACGCAATTCAAGGAGATCGAACTCCTATATAAACCAATTCATCATCAGCAACAAAAAATCGATCGAGTTAAAGCAAGCAAATCAGAAGAAGCAAAGGGATAAATAACATACCAGCATCAACCTCGAACTCGATCAATTTCAAAGAGCCGTGAGCAATTCAGAGAAACAAGCGATCGACAAGCCAAAAGACGTGATAAATCATTCACTCAATCGAGCACTAAAGCCAGCCTCTTTGAAATCACGAAAGCCCTAAATTTGCAAAGCCCTAAATCAAAGCCGCCGTTCTCAAGATAAAGGAACGACCGACATAATAAAAGAAAAAGGGGATAGGGCCGGCCTTGTTTACATTAAGGCTTAATAGTTTAAAAATAGGGTTTTTTATTTTAATTGTGATAAATTGTTTATGATTTGTAATTTCTTTTTAAACCGTTTAAATTTCTAGTCGTATGACTAGGGGACAAACTATGTGGCATAGTTTGAGAATTCGCAACTCAGTGGCTGAGTTGTGGCAGGGTTTTGAACGTAGAGTTAGGTTTAGTCGATAGCGGGTGTCGCGAGTTTACGTGTGTAAGCGTCTGACTATCTAATTTCTAGTAGAAACCTTGGAGGCAGCACGTACGCAGGGTTTTGCCAAAGCTGGGTAAATTCTGTGTCGTTCTATTTTTGCATATATTATTCTGCTATTATCTGTGCTGCTATTATTCTGTGATCTGTGTTGAAATTATTTTATAAGCTTCCGCAATTAATTTTTATAATTTATACCATCACCCTATTCACCCCCCTCTAGGGTGAAATAGATCCTACAATTTCAAAAAAATTCCAACTCCCAAAATTTTCGGAAAATTTTGGCAAAGTCTCCTTTGTACGGAGGAGCTTTTGCAATTTGACAAGAGATATAAATATATATACATCGACCCACGCGGTTGGAAAAACAAAAACAGTTCATATTTCCTATTTTGTTTGCGTAGGCGTACCTTTATTTAGCATTTTTAAGCAAGCGGCTTATTATTTAGCAATTAGCGCATCCAAATCCAGCCAAACGGCTTCCCTGTACCTGTACTTACTCAATTTAAACATATAAGCACTATATAAAAAGCGCTTATAGCATTTCACTTATATTTAAATAGCTAAAACATGGATTCTATAACAATGCATGTTATATACTTTCATAAGCATGTATGTAAGGTTTCGACGCTAATTTTAATTGTTTACAACCAATTCGTATACAACTTCATTCAATTTAAATGGTTTACAACTCAATTGCTTACATTCAATTCATATGCCATTTCATTCAATTTTAATGGTTTACAATTCAATTTCTTACATTCAATTTGTTTTTAATCCAAACAAGCTCATATTCAATTCAATTGATTTCAAAATCAATTTTATTTCACTTCTATCAATTCACAGAATTTTAGTTACCTTCATTTACGTCAAACGACAATTCATTCTATGCAACTTTGATGATATCCATGTGAATAAATAATTACTTAAGTTTTATAACCAATTTAAATTGATTCGACTCAATTTGTATTTAATTCCTTCCATTTTAATTCATTCACAACCATTTTATTTAGTTCGACACATTCCATGCTTGTATACTACTAACCATTCCCAAATTAATTCAACCCAAGCGTTTTTTTAATGGACTTCCTTCTTACTCAAAGCCAAGCTTCTATAAATTTTAAACTTAAGTTAATGTACTTCAATTTATTCCTACTCAAACTTAAGTTCGTTTCATTTGCAAAATAAATTTTCCTTTTTAATTTAACTTGGTTCTATTTCAATCAAATCTCATTTCAATCTACAAATTTATTTGATTAGTTATTATAAATTTTAATTTCCAAATTCAATTCGTTCACGACTCATTTAATCAATTACAAGGCCATTTTCAATTTATTTCTACCTTCTTGAACTTAATTTGCAATTCAAACCATTTCTATTTCAATTTAACTTCCTTTTATTCGATAATATTTCAATTGTATTCAATTTACTAACAATTCAAGTCAAATTTAATTTATATCTCAAGTTTTCATTTCTTATCCGCATTCATTTTATTTGAAACCATTCTATTAAGCTTGAAAACATTCAAATTCTAAAATCCTTTTATTTCAACTCCTAAGCAATTTCATTTCTTCTTAACTTGCTGCAACTAGAACTATTCCATTTTCCAAAATTATAGCATATGCTCATTTCATTCAACCAACTTCCCTTTCTTTTCGCAACCAGTTCTATTTCCATCGTTCATTTGATTCTTATTTAATCGAATTCCATTCAATTCAGTTAGCCCATCCATTTAATTTTAATTCACCTTCTCAATTTATCAAAATAATATCCAAGCACATATTTAACTCATTCACACTCGAATTGGATTTTATTTGTAACTCAAATCATTTCTATTATAATCCAATTCCATCTCATTTGATAACAACTTCGATTCATAATTATCCCACTTACAATATGCGATGAATATTATCTATACTCAAGTTTTATTCCTATCATTTAATTCACAACCAATTTTATTAACTCACAATTCAACTTTTATTTCATTTCAATTCTTTTCAACTTACTTCAAGTCCAACGCACTATTATTAACTTTGCTTAAATTAATTTTATTCTAATTAATTTTATTTCTCAATCCAAATTTAATTGTTATTTTCCATTCCAATCACATTCAAGATTTACTAATTATTTCTTCAAATCATCCATTAAATTTTCCACAATTTAATTTTTTTCCAAGTTAAATTTATTTAACTTTTCACTTTAAATTTTAATTCCAACATTCAAAGCTCATATTTTCCTTCCTTATTTAAAAATCATCTCAATTTATAAGTTTATAACTTATCTCACCAGGATTTTCAATTCAATTAAGGATTCAGGATCTTTAAACACCCGGCTTTTGGTTTCAAATCATTTTGAAATCACCAATATCCCAAAATCACATTTCTCAAAATTTTAAACCAATCCTGGTTTTTATTCCCAACAAATTTCCTTTGAAATTTCAAAACAGACTAGTTCTTCTGAACAAATCAATTTGGCAGATTTCCGTCACTTAGAAACTCGAAAATGAACATCGATGATGCTGCAGTCATCACAGAGATAATAACCCAATGACTGAAGTGAGTTCAATGTTATATCCCTTCCCAAAATTTATTTGTAACAATTTCCTTTTAGAAATACTTCTAAAATAATAATGCTATTATTTGTCTTTAAAACACTTCTAAAAACACTTCCAAAATCTCCAGGGTTTTAAATTTTCAAATTTTGACTTAAATCAAATTTTAACTATAATTCATTTGTATAATTTACGCTCATACAAATTCCCATTTGATTATCCAAGTCATTCCAATTTTTATAATCTTATTGGTTTAAAATATTACCATCCAAACATCCAAGTTATATAACAACTTAAGGAAATATTTCTTTTATATCAAAATATATTTTGAGTAAAATTATTTCATTCCCCATCTTTAAAATAATACCATGTCAATTTATCGTGTCAGGTGTTTATAATCTCTTCTCAAATAACGGCCAATTTACTTGATCAGAATTCATATTCCACCCAACCAATAAGTCAACACAATATTAAAACAATTCATATTCACTAACAAATACGCGCTCATATCGATTAATACACTCAAACTCATTCTATTACTACAGACTCTATTCCAATAAGTAATCCCCACCAGAGCCAAGGTTATCACCAACCTAGGCTCTGATACCATAATGTTACGAACCGATTTTTCGACACCCGAAAAACCAAACCATGAGGGTTAAAGAAGAAGAGGTAGAAGAAGAAAGTAGAAAACAACATCAGAATCTTACCATCCTAACGGAATAAAATATAATAGATAACAACAGATCTTTACACAAAAGAAAACTATATCTGTTTTATATATATACATCATCAGAATACATCATCAGAGCTCAACAACATCAATAACATACAACAGGACAGTCATATATACTTTTCCTCAAAACTGAATACACAGCGGAACAATAATCAAGTATGGAAGTACGTATCGCTATCCAGCTCGTCCCCTGAGCTCCACAACATCATTTCCTGTATTTTATAATACTGGGTCTGACCCGGGCATTATAGTTAAATAACACCCGAGTCAGTCTGGAATACCAGCGTGAGAAAACCACACTCAAATTGATTATTAAAGTTTAAAAATCCTTTGAAATCGAAAGCATCTCGTAGGACCACACCACAAATAAACATGTCGGGTTTTTACCTTACGATAGCCAAAAGACTTTTTATTAAAATCCTCTGATATTATAATAGTGTCTATAGAAAGTAAAATAGAATCTATCTGAAATGCTTGCATCTCACGTTTCAGCAATAGATGGGCACAATCAAAACCGTACGGGCACGTAGGGAGAATGGATTTCCAACTAATGACTAGGCACTGGGGTACCATCTGTCACGGTACCTGGTCTAGATCAACATACCGAGGATCACTCCCGACCCCCTGCAACACAAGACCGGGACTACCCCTTACTGGATAATCCTGAGTAAGATCACCCCACGGTTGGGATCGGCAACCACACCACTAAGCCGAATAAAAAGGAACATCTAGACAGGGATGACCTCACCCTAATGGGCGCTACCCACCTAGCCTTGCTGCATAACCCCTGATTTTCAGTCATTCCTGATTGATGAGGCTTGAGGCTAAGCGTTACCTTTTTAGAACGTTTCACTTAGAATGCACATCGTCCACCTGACGATGTTTCGAAAGCATTCATCCATACCTGTGCAGTTAAAGCGCTTGGTAGATTCGAAGCGGTGGAGGTGTAAAAAGTCATAGCGGGGATACAGCGAGGATACAACGGGATATAGCGGTTGGCACTAAAATAGCATATAAACTCGTACTTAATGTTTTTACAAATATATAAATGGTAATTTAATGAAAAATTATCATTCAATTGAGTTATAATTAATACATAAATAATTTTAAACAAAAAACATGTGCGAATATACTTTAAATAAATGTAAAACTGTTATATAACATAATTGAATTTAGTAGAATATTAGAGTATTTTCATTTCTAAAAATATATTAAAAATTAAATCAAATAATTAGTTTCATAATTTTTATAATGTATAAATTCAATTTTTTAATTCATTTTATTAAAGAGGATATAGCGGAAATAGCAAAATATAGCGGGAATAACGGGATATAGCGGAAATAGAGGAGATAAAGTAGAAAGGCTATATTTGGGGCTATATGGAAAAATCGTAGCGGTAGAAATCCTCTATGAGATATAGCGGGGTTATAGCGGGGTAATAGCGGGGAATTAACTACGCAGACCCATACAAGTCCGTCCTGAGTTCGAACGGAACCGAAGGCACTACTCCTTCTACATCCATTTTGGAATCATCCTCAGGATTAGTAGCGACTAGCCCTTGCACTTCACTGCTCCATCTTTGACTCCGAACTCGTTTTTCCATGAAAACGTACAAACCGGATCGAAGTAGTTTTAAAGAAATTAATCCCGATCCCGGTCTCTTCGAAAGGATCGACGCATTGGCCAATATTGATAGTCGGTTATTTAACTATTAATCAACAGTCACAAACAACCATCAAACATAAATAATTTCTCCTGAATCATTTATTAACCTCAAAATATCTTCGCAAGATATATTTCCATTTTCAACCCTTTTGAAAACAGTTTCAAACTACACTTCCTCATGGAATGAATTCCCAAATATTTATTTCCACTGAAAACACCAAGTACAAATACTTTAGATTTTAAAATAATTTAAAAACACTTTATTATAAAATATACTTCAAATCATTTAAATTAACAACTACTTTAATACTTTATTAAAAATATGTACTTTGGGAATATTTAAGATGAGGTTACTTTATAAAATATAAAACTAGATTTTCTCTTTTAAAACAAATACCAAGTCACTTTAAAATAATTACTACGACAATAGTTTTTGAAAAATACTTACTTTAGAATTTAAACGTTTAGAAATAATAAATTTTCTAGAACATGCTTTTTAAAACAACATTAAAGCTTTTAACTTATATTTAAAAATTTGCTTTGAAAATGTACTTGGCTATCTAGGGAAATACGCTTCTCTTTCACATCTTTAAAATTAAATCACTATTTATTTTTAAACAAATTTACTCATTCCTTTAATAAATTCCCACCATGAATTTATCCCTTCCAAATATCCACAGATATATTACTTCACTTTTATAAACCTAGTTTATAAATTTCTTAGTCTCATCCTCCTTTATAATTCCAATTTCAAACACTTAAATCAATTTCCAAATTGATTCCCAATTTACTCCATTTGAAATAAATTTCTTTACTTACTCAACTTATTTCAAAATCCATTAACTTCATATTTTATTTCTTCATTATGATTTAAAATATTTTTAACTGAAAATACCAATTTCATTCTTTTTTTCCAAATTCCTTCTTTATCCTTTTAAATAAATTCAAACCTTGGATTTTAAAATAAATTCTCTATTTCTTGAAATAATATTACTTGAGTTTAAAAGTAAAATCATTTATCCCCATTTATTCAAAATCTCATTTCCTGCACTTGGAATTTTAGTTATCAGAATTCAAAAATCACTTTTTATTCTTTTTCAATTCATTTTAAATTAATTTTTAATTTATTCCAATTTCTATGATTATTTTACTCAAAATTCACTCTTTTATTTTCTTTTCATAAATCCCATTTCTATAGATTTTGATAACTCAGTTCGCCGAATTATTATAAATTAACCATAGTATCCAACATTTCCAATTATCGATATAATTCATCACAGGATAGCAGATAATTATATCATAGAATACGTTAACAAAACTAAATATTTTGAGGAATTCAGTTGGATCCCTCCAACCTGTTTCCCTGCATCCACAGATGTTAGCACAATATAAAATACCAATCCCACTTCGAGGTGGAATATCGCGGTATATGGGATTTATATAATATCATCCGCTATTATGCGGCGCATAGGGTCTCATCCGTTATATAATGCGGAAAATCAATTACTCCAATATATACTATATACTACTATATATAATATAACACATCAAATTAATTCAATCATTCAACCAATTATTTAAATTTAACCATTTAAATTTAAATTAACCCAGATGAGTGAGATTAACTCACCTTTGATTTTGTATGCAATCTATTTCCAATCCAGCTTGATTTCTTCACGATTTCAGACCTTTATTAAACATTATATACTTCATTAATATTTGAATTAATTTAATAATCAATTTCCAACTAAAAATTTTAATTGACCAATGATTTAATTAAACTATTAATTTTCCGTTCCGAAACTACTAATAAAAATAAATTATAGATTTCAAAAATCTACTTTTATAAATTCCTAAAATATTTATGAATCCCCGTATATTTCAAATCTTATATATATATATATATTAGATTCTAATGAATTAAATTCTTTTCAAATCCATATATTAATTCATAACAGAATTACTTTATATAACTTACTGTAGGATATTTATATATATATTTTTATTTCCTTTATCAAATCCATACTTCATGTAAATTTCTGTTCTAATTTATATATACATATTGGATTAATTCGAGAAGAAAAATATACTTCACTGCTGAGAACATCTTTCGAGCTCGACGATGCCGTTCCCCAATCCATTGTCGTACTCGCGAACGACTCAACCCAGAGCCACTACTCCCCACTATCAAAGATGAGCACGGAAAAACACTGGCCTCCCTTCCCTGCCTCTACCTCGACTGCTCAGCAATACACCACCGTGCCTATCCCTTATGCGTGCGGCAACTCTCCCTGGCTCGAGACCCCTATCGCAACCGTCAAGACGAGTTGCCACAACTCCTACTCGCACTCGCGTGTCTACAGACAGTCACGCCTCACACCATACGAAACCACGATCATCAAAATCAAACGACAACATCGATTAGCTCAAGCCCTAATCGAAAGAGAGACGAGCAAGCAGAGGAACGAGGTCGCTATCGCTATATAATTTTGAATGAATTCGAATTCTTAAGAAGATGGGTTCGATTTGGAATAAAATCTGGAAAGAGAGTGAAAAAATTTCTTCTGGCATACTAAATTGAATTGAAGAAAAGCACTAATACTTTGATTTGTTTCTCAGCCGTATTATATTAGTTTAGATTTTAATGAAGAAAATTATCAATTCCTTTGACACTTGTAGATCTAGGCCCTCTTCATCTTCCAAAATGCATATTTATTTATTCTTTTTAACTTGAGTCAATTCTACTTAATTATTAACTATACATATATACACTTATCTTGAATGTTTCCAAAAAGGTGGAGTTTTAAATTTAAATCGTTGGAAATGCAACTAAAATTTCGATTTAATTCCCAGCGCGTTTATTTATCATATGGCTAAACGATCACTCCAAACACTATGAAAATTGATAATACACTATTACTGTAACAACCCGAAATTTCCAAACCCGAAATTTCCATATAGTTATGAAAAAGAAGGAAGAGATAGAAGAAAGAAGAAGAAAAAAAATCAACCACGCCTCACATTCGCAGCGGATAAAATATAATAAATAAATAAATACTACCAGTTTACAAAAGAATACTATATCTGTCGATTACATTTAATATACATCATAGTTTCACATTATATACAGTCACTGAATATTTACAATTATCATGTCTCAGATTAACAATAATATAAATACAGCGGAATACTCTATACGATGTTGCCATCCAGCTCCCCTTCTGAGCTCCAGAACATCCTAACCTGGAAATATATAATACTCGGTCTGACCCGAGCATTACACCAAAGTAACACCCGGGTCAGGCTGGAAACCAGGGTGAGTAAATCCAACTAACATGGAATACCAAACAATCAACATATATAAAACCCGGGGTAACATATATCAATTTATCCAATTCACAATTTGCTATAGACAACACTCATTTCACATATCAATTTCTAAGTACCAAACTTAGATAGAATAATCCAACTCACTTAAATCATTTTATTCTAGCCTATTGATTTCACACCTCAATTATTTTTAATCCGAAGTGGTTTCGGGTATTTCCCAAATACCCGACCCCGATCTCTTCAAAACTCATGTTATCCTAACCCAAGTTATTCAAATGGAATACACAACATTTCATATCAGAGATATTAACTTATTCAAAACATCTAATATCATTCAATCATTCATAAGCAAAGCTTAGCCACATGCAAATTTTAATTCAATTGATTTTAATTGAATTACTAAACCTCAATGACTTAGATTTCTTCAGTTAACATTAATTAATTTCAAATCAATTTATTAATCAACCCTTCATTATTCATCCTAATTAATCACTCTAGATTAATTATCCTTCAATTAACTTCAAGTAATTATTTTTATTTTTAGTAAATTCACGATATTAATTATTCTTAGCCAAATCCATAGGTAATCTTAATTACTTCATGAATTAATTAACTATTTCAATTACATTAATCCTTACTTACTTACGTTAAGTAATTTCTTACAAGTCATTTATTATCGATTTATTAATCTGAATTAATTGATCTTTGATTACATCATTAAATATCTAAATTATGAATTCCCGATTATATTTCAATTTATTGAAATCTAAATTAATTATATTAAATAAACCCACAATATTAATCATTTTAATCTTGCTTACTTAACAATAATTAGTTATAATCATTTAACTTACCATACCCTAAATATCCATCTTAAATTTATCACTTAGTGTAATTGTTTTTAAAAGATAGTTAATTTTCTTTAATTAATCTCCTGATAAATTTACCTTCAACTATTTCTACTAAGTAATTATCCTTCTTATCAATTTCACCAAGTAATTTAAATCTAAAATTACTCCCATTTATTAACATCCATTAATTTATTACATCCAGTAACTTCAAGTATCACTAATTAACCTCACCCAGTAATCTTACTTTTATAATTTACATTAAGTAGATATAGATATAAAAGTAGATATATACAGGCAAATCCATCCAGATGCATATATACTAAAACACACTAAAACTCATATAAACGTGGCATAAATGATTAGATCATAAATCCATGAGTTGAAGCTCACCTCGATTCTGATGAACTCGAGCTCAAACCCGACGTCGCGACAACACTCCCTGAACCCGTCGCACCCCTCTTCGTTGACCATCGTCGCCTCTGCCCTACTGAAATCGACGATTAAATCCAACTCCCATTGTGCAACTATGCCTCACGACATCCAATCACTGTGCGGCCTAACCCTAGTTCGCGACTTGCTTTCATCCACCTAGTACACAACAGGTCACGCCTCCACTTCTATGCAAGCTCGAGCCAAACGGCTTCCATTCGAAGGTGAGTAGGGTGAGTCGATTAGATCTGGGGAGAAGATTGTTCGGCCATTCTCTTTTTTTTTATAAAAAAAAACGAACTGGTATTTGGAGATGAAGGAAAGAGGGGCTCGGTTTCTCTTTTGAAAGAAGAGAGGACGTAAAAATATATTGATTCGGGGAATTAGCTTCTGGAGCACGCTTCCATAAAATAATTTAATATAGAAATATCTCGTTGCACAACGCGAAATTCCAAACCCCGAATCAGACACGCCGACAGACGTTTATAAGGTTTTACCCGCATTCCGAACATGATGGAACGTGTTTCGGAGGCTAATTTGATTGTATGCACGAGTTACGAAAGTAAACGATCAATTCTAGTTTAAATCGATTAAAAGTTTCTAAGCGTTTCGAGCTTCCAGGGTCAAACGACAACTCCGATGGCTACGAAAATTGAAATCCGATAATAACTAACTATTACGGATCCCATGGAACTGGTTTCGTCAAATTCCGAGACTGTGCCTCGGAAGGCTATTTTTAAATTCCAATTTAAACGATATAATTTCAGAACTGAACAAATCACCTTTAAATTTAATTTTAACCATACTATTATCTCCAGTATTATCATTATAAATTTTATAAGCCTTCAAATTATTTTAACAGGCTTAGAAATTTCCAGATTCAACAATTTACCCAATTTTCAATTATAAAAATCAATATTTAAAACATACAATTCAATGATTTAATTATCAAGTAAATATTGATATCTTGAATTCATGTTAAAAAGTAACTTTTAAATATTTTAAAATCAATTAATTATTCCAATTTAATTTGTCAAAATTTCCGAGTCGTCACATTCCTCCCTCCTTAAAAGAATTTCGTCCCCGAAATTACTAGATAGGAAGAATGGTCCAATACCTGTTTATCTTCTCCTAAAACTCACAATTCAGCATCCTACCAACTATCTTTTATTAAAAACCTATTATCACATCAACCAACTTCTCAAAACCTTTCATAGTTTCAAATCATATCGCTTTGCTCAATTATCTAAATTTCAATTTTAAATTAAATTTTGAATTATCAAAATTTTCTCAAAATTTTTCTAACTCTCTAAATTTTCGAAAATTTTTGCCAGCGTCTCCTTTGCGCGGCTAACTCGGTACAACTACAAAAGGCCTCTATGGGCTCCCAAATTCCAAAAGAAAACAAAAGCCAAGTGGCTACATCAAAACCCAATCCAATTTCATTCAGAAATTTCAAATACATACCTTTTTGTCGGGCCATTCAAATTTATCCTTTGGAATCAAATCCAATTTTCTTTTCCCCTTTTAATACCTGCATATCTTACCAAGCAATAATATCCAATTGTAGCCTTTTTAATCATTTTATACATTTCCTCACATATGTTTCATACCTATTTCAAATTAATCTTTCCTATTTCTATATGAATTCAATTCATCTTAAATTTGAGCATTGAATTTTAACTTTCATTTATAACCGATTCATAGTAGTTTCATCTACTAATTTATTTTAATTTCCAATTTGGAATTGTTTCGTCGTTAACAAAATAATTTCCAAAAATTTTCAAAATATTTTCATCTCCCGAAATTTTCGAAAATTTTTGGCAGAGTCTCCTTTGTACGGAGGAGCATTTATAATTTGAAAAGAGATATAAATATGTATACATCGACCCACACGGTCGGAAAAAGCAAAAACAGTTCATATTTCCTAATTTTATTGCGTAGGCGTACCTTATTTAGCATTTTAAGCAAGCAGCTTATTAATTTAAGCAATTAGCGCAATCCAAACCAGCCAAACGGCCTTCAGGTACCTGTACTTACTCAATTTAAATATGTAAGTGTCATATATAGAGTATTTATCAGTATTTCATTTACTTTAATAGCAAATCACAAGCGTTTCACTTATATTCAATAGCTAAACACATATATATCATAAGCAACAAGCACCAAACGCTTTCCACAAGCGATTTATATAATTTTAAAGCTAATTCAATTGCTTTCCATCAATTCATAAAACATTTTATTCAATTTTAATGGTTTGCAACTCAATTTCTTACATTCCATTGATTTTTATTCCAAACAAACTCATATTCACTTCAAATGATTCAGAACCAATTTATCTAATTTCCATTGACTCATAGCATTTCAATTACTTTCATTTATGCCGAGCGACTACCATATTCATGCAATTCCGACGATATTCGTTTAATAGAGTATCAATTCTAGTTTATAACTACTTTAAATTACTTTCAACTCATTTTATAATTAATTCCATTTCATTTCTAATTTATTTACCAACCATTCATTGCATTTTATTTTATCTCAGCATTAGATTCAATTTAAACAAATTTATTCTCTAACCATTTATTTAGCTCGACACATTCCATTCTTGTATACTTCTATCCATTCCCGAATTAATTCAATCCAGGCTTTATTTAATGGGCTTTCATTCTTATCCGAAGCCAAGCTTCCATAAATTTTTAAACTTAAGTTAATTTACTTTATTAAAATTCCAACATCAAACTTAAGTTTACTTCTATTTGATTCTTATTTAAGCAACTTCCAGTAAATTTAGTTAACCCATTCATTTTAAATTTTAATTTTAATTCACCTTCTCAATTTCCAAAATAATATCCAAGCACATACTTAACTCATTTATATTTCAAATTAATATGTCACCGAACTTAAGTTCAGTCCGATAATCCAATTTCAATCACAACTTTGATTTAGTTTTTAATCAATCAGACTCATCCATTTATTATTCATCTCAATTAACCCATTTTCTAAATTTTTAATTTATTTATTTAATACATTATCGAGTTTATTTTATTAATACAAGCCATTTTCAATTTATTTCTATTTACTTGGGGAAATTTTGTTTTGCAACTCAAACTATATCTATTATAATCACTTCTATTTCATTAAATATTATTCAAATCACCCTTGAATTTTTCATATGTAATACAAACCATCACATTTTTCAATCCAACTCTATTTTATTTTTGTTTCATAACATTTCCTCTCTTTAATTCATTATCAAATCTAAGTCGAATTCTATTCAAAATTCGAATTCATTTTCAAACCCATTATCACTTACAACCCATTTATTTACCCAAGTTAAATTCTATTAATATACTCAACCAAATATTATTTAGCCAATTAGTTTACTTTCGACTTCTAAGTAATGTTCGATTTTAATTACAAATTCACTTCATTAAAACTCCAGTTTGGATTTCCTTTTCATTTCCCCAAAATTCCAATATCTTTATTTAAAAAAAATTAGAAATGCTTTTAAATTCAGATAATACCATTTAAAATAGCTTTTAATAAAAATACTTTCATAACTCGATGTTTCAACCAGTCTATCCTTGTTCTCACAGAAATTCAGTCATACGTTGATCAGGCGTAGGACTGAAAATCTATAAGTACTTGGTAAACCCGTTTTCAACACCCAGTGAAAATACTTTTGAAAATAATTTTATTGAAAATATTGAAAACATTTTGAAATAGAGAAAATATTTTTGGAGAGAATGCTCTGAAAATCATCACCCCCATCCATGGTCACAGTTACATCCAGTGTTACGTTGCCATCGCAGCAAAAGTCCATGTAACTGCAGGCTCTCCGCGGCCTCTCAATTACGCCATGGATCCCACACAACAGATCACAGTTACATCTAGGGTTACGTTGCCATCGCAGCAAAAGTCCATGTAACTGCAGGCTCTCCGCGGCCTTTGATTTTCGCTGTCGAAATGAAACATCTCCACTCCTACATAGGTCGCAGTCTGCCGATATAAAATCAAACGCAGACTGTTGTCTCTCAGCGGCACACACGACTTTCGCTATGTTATACCATAGATCGCAGTCTACCGATATAAAATCAAACATAGACTGTTGGCTCTCAGCGGCACACACGACTTCCGCTATGGTATACACTACTCATAATCCTCAGGAACTAGTTTTGTCCGGACTCCTCACAGGATCAACTTTAGAAACCCCCCTTGGGGCTCAAGGCAGCATCACCTGGTGGCACTCCTGAGAAGTTCATGTCAAGGGAGCGCCTTTTTCCCCAGAGCCATCATCAAAACATTTTATACTATACACATATAGTATCTTCAAATCATACACCTAGTATGATATTATACAAAGCTCCTTTACACAAAATTGATTATCCCAAAATCGATAATCCTCAAACTAGGCTTTCCAAATTCAATATTGATTTTACCCATTCCAAATCCAAAGGTTCTCAAAACCTTTTCCAAAATACTCATAAGATCCTTTATATATATATATATACAGATATATATAATTTTTAAAACTTTGGATCATTTCCAACTTGTATAAAACCCTTTTATACTTCAAACACTTTCAAAATTCTTTTCTTCCAGCAATAGATTTAACAAGGAAAGATTTATCTTATATAACAAAGATATATATAACTTTGTTTATTCAAAATCAAATATTCAAAGTTGATTACTCTTTCCAATATCAATTTCATTCAAATCCGTACGATGTACACATAACATCCGTACTCTATACTATCTGATCGCTCGCTCGATCACAATTTCACTTCCGAACTAGTATCGTCCACCCGACTTCCTAGTGCGGACTCAGATCTTATTTCTTTATTAGAAACCGTCATTCTCCTTGCATAGCCATAACTATGATAGAGAATATCCAAAACCAATCAACAATCCATATCCAGGTTCGCCGTCGAAAATCGAGTGAAAAATCCCAACTCGGATCGATAAACTATCTCGAATTCTATGCTCGAATCTGGATCGAACCACTATGCAAATAGAATAATATACGTACATCCTACGTATTTAATTTATTGATTATTAGCCAAATCAATTTTCCTTTCTATTCACATTTCCTTAAATTCCCCTTCACTTATTTACAATTGCCTTAATCCCCATTTGGATTATCACTTTAATTTCTATCTCAGTTGGGTATTTAAATCAATAACAGTTTGAACCCCGACCAATATAGAAAATAACTTGAAAATTCAAAAATAGGTAAGTAGTTAAAAATAATTATTAGTTTGCAAAATAGCTATAAAATAGTTAACTAATAGTAAAATAGTTAGAAAATAGTTAAATAGTTTCAGGAATTTTAAATAATTGCAAAATAGTAATTAATTTGTTAAATAGTTGAAAAACAGTAATTAGTTTATAAAACAGTTGAAAAATAGTAATTAGTTTAGAAAACATTTGAAAAATGATTAAATAGCTCCAAAATAATTGTAAACCAAGTATAAAATAATTTGGCTTTAAGAAAGAAAAGTTGTATATATTAAATAGCCTAGAAAAATAAGCTTATATTAAAACAATTTATATTGGAAGTAGTCTAGAGTCAAAACTGTTCACTTCCCCAACATTTTCAATTTAAATTTCCACTACCATTTAAATTGACCCAATTCCAAATTGAATAATCTTCAATTTCCATTGAAATTGATTTAATCCCAATTCAAGTTGAATTGATACTCAATTTCCTTCCAACTTCAAATCAAGTTCTGTTTGATCTTTAAACTTGTACAACTTTAATTACAATTTCAATTTTACCATTTCTATTTATAATCAATTACATTCACTTTTTGCTTTTAACTCGGAATTATACATTTTATTTAGCCAATATATTTTTATTATTCCACAAATATTTTAATCAAGATTCCAGAGTTTAAACAAATTTCCAAAATTTCAGTATCACCTTAGAATTCAACTATATCCAAAATTCTTTGGCAAATTCAATTACCCCCTCGAATTTCAAAACCAAACCCGGTTCACAAACAATTCCAATGTAAAACAATTTGGTAGCAATTTTTCTTTTAGAAACTTGAAAATAAACATCGATAATGCTGCAGTCATCACCGACGTTATTTTCCAGTGACCAAAAGAGTTTAATGCTTTTATCTCTTTAAAAACATTTTCAAATATTTTTAATTTCAAATCTCCCAGGTTTCAAATTCAACACAAAATATTTTTGAAATAATACTATTATTTTTCCAAAACCTTTGGAAACCACTTCCAAATCTAAAGGAATTTTAAATTTCCCCAAAAATTCCAAATTCCCAATCCATCCATTTCCAATTTCTAGATCTCAATCCCATTTTGAGATCACGCAAACTATCAATTCAAATTAACCATTTAAAACTTATCGCTTTGGGTATCACTTCACATTATAAGGAAAATTCAAAACTCAACCTTAGAGTTAATTCCATAATTATTTCCTTTACATACCAGGCTACTTTTAAATTTTTAAACCACCCTTGGTTTTAATTTCAAAACAAATCCTCTAAAAATCTTCCAAACATTTCTTGTTTAAAATAAGACTATATTCAAAATAGTCTGAATTGTATTATTTGTTATTTTCTTTAACTCTTTGAAACAATTTATTGTTTCTAGACTTAGGTTTAAGCTTCAAAAATTTAGAACCTACTTTAATTTAAAAGCTATACCCATCTTATAATTTTACCTCATATGGCTTACTTCATAGCAAATATATCATTATTAAACTCAATAATTATTTATGATAATTCCCAAGGTAATCATATTTAGATACCAATTCCTTTTTATATTTTTCTTATTTCTATAAATTCAAGATAAAGTTTCAGTTTGAATCCATTTCAAACTTACCTTTATTTAAAGTTTTAAACAACTTAATTTTCCGAATTCTAATTTTAGAATTTCATTTTCAATTAATTAAATTTCGATTTGGCTGTATTTTCGTTTTACTTCATTTAATTCTAATTCTAATTCAAGACTTCAATTTGGTTGTATTATATTACTTCTAAATTTTAATTCCAATAATTTAACATCCAATCACCTTAATATTTATTAGAATGAAATATTCCTTTATATATCAAAATATACTTATTTATAAAATCAATTTAAAATTTATATAAGAAAATAACAAACACGCTCTCATATATATATATATATATATATATATATATATATATATATATATATTCTCAACACATTCTAGAGTACTACAGACTTTATTAAATGAGTAATCCCCACCAGAGCAAAGGTTCTCGCTTAACCTTACAGCTCTGATACCAAATGTAACAACCCGAAATTTCCAAACCCGAAATTTCCAGATAGTTATGAAAAAGAAGGAAAAGATAGAAGAAAGAAGAAGAAGAAAAATCAACCACACCTCACATTCGCAGCGGATAAAATATAATAAATAAATAAATACTACCAGTTTACAAAAGAATACTATATCTGTCGATTACATTTAATATACATCAGAGTTTCACATTATATACAATCACTGAATATTTACAATTATCATGTCTCAGATTAACAATAATATAAATACAGCGGAATACTCTATACGATGTTGCCATCCAGCTCCCCTCCTGAGCTCTAGAACGTCCTAACCTGGAAATATGTAATGCTCGGTCTGACCCGAGCATTACACCAAAGTAACACCCGGGTCAGGCTGGAAACCAGCGTGAGTAAATCCAACTAACATGGCATACCAAACAATCAACATATATAAAACCCGGGGTAACATATATCAATTTATCCAATTCACAATTTGCTATAGACAACACTCATTTCACATATCAATTTCTAAGTACCAAACTTAGATAGAATAATCCAACTCACTTAAATCATTTTATTCTAGCCTATTGATTTCACACCTCAATTATTTTTAATCAGAAGTGGTTTCGGGTATTTTCCAAATACCCGACCCCTATCTCTTCAAAACTCATGTTATCCTAACCCAAGTTATTCAAATGGAATAGACAACATTTCATATCAGAGATATTAACTTATTCAAAACATCCAATATCATTCAATCATTCATAAGCAAAGCTTAGCCACATGCAAATTTTAATTCAATTGATTTTAATTGAATTACTAAACCTTAATGACTTAGATTTCTTCAGTTAACATTAATTAATTTCAAATCAATTTATTAATCAACCCTTCATTATTCATCTTAATTAATCACTCTAGATTAATTATCCTTCAATTAACTTCAAGTAATTATTTTTATTTTTAGTAAATTCACGATATTAATTATTCTTAGCCAAATCCATAGGTAATCTTAATTACTTCATGAATTAATTAACTATTTCAATTACATTAATCCTTACTTACTTACGTTAAGTAATTTCTTACAAGTCATTTATTATCGATTTATTAATCTGAATTAATTGATCTTTGATTACATCATTAAATATCTAAATTATGGATTCCCAATTATATTTCAATTTATTGCAATCTAAATTAATTATATTAAATAAACCCACAATATTAATCATTTTAATCTTGCTTACTTAACAATAATTGGTTATAATCATTTAACTTACCATACCCTAAATATCCATCTTAAATTTATCACTTGGTGTAATTGTTTCTAAAAGATAGTTAATTTTCTTTAATTGATCTCCTGATAAATTTACCTTCAATTATTTCTACTAAGTAATTATCCTTCTTATCAATTTCACCAAGTAATTTAAATCTAAAATTACTCCCATTTATTAACATCCATTAATTTATTACATCCAGTAACTTCAAGTATCAGTAATTAACCTCACCTAGTAATCTTACTTTTATAATTTACATTAAGTAGATATAGATATAAAAGTAGATATATATACAGGTAAATCCATCCAGATGCATATATACTAAAACACACTCAAACTCATATAAACGTGGCATAAATGATTAGATCATAAATCCATGAGTTGAAGCTCACCTCGATTCTGATGAACTCGAGCTCAAACCCGACGTCGCGACAACACTCCCTGAACTCATCGCACCCCTCTTCGTTGACCATCGTCGCCTCTGCCCTATTGAAATCGACGACTAAATCCAACTCCCATCGTGCAACTATGCCTCACGACATCCAATCACTGTGCGGCCTAACCCTAGCTCGCGACTTGCTTTCGTCCACCTAGTACACATCAGGTCACGCCTCTACTTCTATGCAAGCTCGAGCCAAACGGCTTCCATTCGAAGGTGAGTAGGGTGAGTCGATTAGATCTGGGGAGAAGATTGTTCGGCCATTCTCTTTTTTTTTTATAAAAAAACGAACTGGTATTTGGAGATGAAGGAAAGAGGGGCTCGGTTTCTCTGTTGAAAGAAGAGAGGACGTAAAAATATATTGATTCGGGGAATTAGCTTCTGGAGCACGCTTCCATAAAATAATTTAATATAGAAATATCTCGTTGCATAACGCGAAATTTCAAACCCCGAATCAGACACGCCGACAGACGTTTATAAGGTTTTACACGCATTCCGAACACGATGGAACATGTTTCGGAGGCTAATTTGATTGTATGCGCAAGTTACGGAAGTAAACGATCAATTCTAGTTTAAATCGATTAAAAGTTTCTAAGCGTTTCGAGCTGCCAGTGTCAAACGACAACTCCGATGGCTACGAAAATTGAAATCCGATAATAACTAACTATTACGGATCCCATGGAACTGGTTTTGTCGAATTCCGAGACTGTGCCTCGAAAGGCTATTTTTAAATTCCAATTTAAACGATATAATTTCAGAACTGAACAAATCACCTTTAAATTTAATTTCAACCATACTATTATCTCCAGTATTATCATTATAAATTTAATAAGCCTTCAAATTATTTTAAGAAGCTTAGAAATTTCCAGATTCAACAATTTACCCAATTTCCAATTATTAAAATCAATATTTAAACCATACAATTCAATGATTTAATTATCAAGTAAATATTGATATCTTGAATTCAAGTTAAAAAGTAACTTTTAAATATTTTATAATCAATTAATTATTCCAATTTAACTTGTCAAAATTTCTGGGTCGTCACAATTACGGATCCAATGGAACTGGTTGTAACAACCCGCATATTTATCGATTTTATATTTAAATATTTTATCGTTCGTCAGATTTTGGTCCGAAAAGCTACTTTTTGCAAATAGTCGAATTGGGACTCGAGACCACCCCCATTGAGTTCAAAATGACGTTTGCGACCTTTTTGAGTATAAACTTCGATATGTTTGGAGAAAGTTGATTTTTGCCACTTTTCACTAAGGGCTTTGGTTTGGGCTGAGCCCAATAACCCCACTTATGTATTCAGTCCCAACCCCTTATCCTCTTCATTCCTTCATAATTTCCTAACACATTCAAGCTTCATCTAAAATGGGGGAAGAGAAAAAGAATTAGGAAATCCTAAGCCCTAGTTTCCATTAGCAAATCCATCTTCTAGCTCCAAACTCAAGAGAACCCATTGGTAAGCATCTCCTTCTTCTTCTCCAACTCATTCTCTCTTTGATTTCAGAAATTTCCTAAACCTAATTTAGGAAATGTTTCTCTTTTAAGCTTAGATTGAAGCTTTTTGAGTTGCTATTGAAGAGGAATTGATCTTAGCTTGTCTTAAAGCTTCTACTTCATTGATTTGGGTTCAAAGGTGAGATTTTTATCTCACATCTAAGTCTATGATTATCTTTGATTATTAGGTATGAATTCCTAATACTTATTCATGTGCATTTGATTTTGGTTTGAATTGATTTGGTGTATTTCTAATTTTTAGTGTTCGAAATCAAAATCTATGAAAATCCTTTTATGGATGTTTGAACATGTTTTTGGTGACGCATCGAAGAGCCTATTGGGCTGGGTTGCTGATTGGCGTAATTCCTTAGTGCCCGAAGCTTCACCGGTTGCGAATTGGAAGGGTTTCACCTTCCATTTTTAGGCAGAGAAAACTGCCTTAGCTCCAGTCAGTCGACTGGACTTCCAAGTCAGTCGACTGGCTGAAGCTAAAATGCAGTTTGAAGGCTTCCTGCAGAGCCTAGGGGCTCTGTTTACTGCAGTCAGTCGACTGACCCACTGAGTTCAGTCGACTGACCAGTATCCCACGGATTTTTGGGGACTGAGTTCAGTCGACTGAACTCAATGAGCCAGTCGACTGACCTGCACCTAGTTGTCTTCTATGCCTACTTGAGCCTATTTTTGCACGGGTTCCAAATTTCATCGATTCGTGTTATTTCCCACTTGTTGTTGCTACGACTTTAATGACTCCTATTTTTGGAATTTTTGGGAATACCCATTTTGACGGATTCAGATCGATTTCTTTGGATTTTATTCACATCTTCGGATGTGAATTTTTATGATTGATTATTTCTATAATCACTTCTATGATTTGTCACTTTAAAATATAAAGGTTTTCTATACTAGTAGTAAATATCAAAACTCTTTCCTCAAATGATTTCAATACTATTTTAATACCAAATTCGTTTATAAAACCATTTTCCAATCTATTAGTATATACAAACCTTTACCTCACTCGTATGAGAAATCCAATTAAACGACTTAGTAAAACAAGTGGTATGAAACGCTTGTGTTTACTTCGTCGGTTAATTCTTGAACTTGTTCGATTGAAAACTCTTGTGACAATTTTCTAGTGGAGATCTACAATTTGTTCGTAAATATTTAAGTTAAGCTAGTAGTTATGGGACATGAAGCTAAGCTCATATATTTACTAGCTTACTGTAATCGACACTTCTCTTTGATCATAACGATCATTTTATGTTTTAGACTAGCATTGTGCAATGTTTTTGTGTTTTGGTTCATCGGATGTCACGCTGTACGACGTCGTTGTTCCCTTTGATTGTGTTTTGGTTCATCGGATGTCACGCTGTACGACGTCGTTGTTCCCTTTGATTGTGTTTTGGTTCATCGGATGTCACGCTGTACGACGTCGTTGTTCCCTTTGATTGTGTTTTGGTTCATCGGATGTCACGCTGTACGACGTCGTTGTTCCCTTTGATTGTGTTTTGGTTCATCGGATGTCACGCTGTACGACGTCGTTGTCCCCTTTGATTGTGATTTCTGGATTTCGTGTGTTGAATTCTGAAATTTATGTTTCACCAACTTTTACGATTGGCATGGATATGTATGTCATTTATTATGGCTTGGTGAAATGAAATTAGGAGTATGACATTCCTTTTTATCTTTGAGAAGATCTTTGCGATATTGATTAATCTCTTATTGATTTTTCAGTTATTTATTTATCACAGCTTGGCATTGCGATTATTATACGTTTAGTCATATCTCTTATTCTATATCATTTCTTCTGATATTTATAGCTAGACTGATCCGTTTATTATTTTCTTCTTAAATAATACTCGGGTCAGACTAAGATTTTACAGGTGCTTCTGCTTGACTCCTTATCGGACTATCATCTGATCTTTTGGCTAACTACTCTAGTTTGGTAGTTTTTGTTGTATACATTTAAGATATAGACTCCATGATGTATACTTACTCTTTTGTCTGGCACTTGTATCTATTCTTTTTGATATTGTGGATCTTGTTAGACCACTACTCTGATGTACACTTTCATGTGTTATATTCATATCTATTTCCGCCTTTGTGATATGAATTATCTGTGACTGATTTGTGTTATGTTTATTTCTATATTTGTTTCCGAAGACCTTCATAGCCACTGTGTAGTAGCTTTGTGTTTGTGTCGGTATGTCGGACTTCCTCTTGAAATAAAGTTATATTTTTATCCGGCATATCGGTGCTCGCGCAAAACAATTACACGGATGGTCGCTCCTCAACAGCCTTATTCTCCGTGCTAGTCGACAGCATTACTCCGTAGTGTTCTTGGCTAGCGTGGGTATAGAGGTGGGGCGTCACAGCTTGGTATCAGAGCCAAACTTCGGAACAGTGTAGAATAATTTAGCAGGGATCATGTCCTAAGTCTTTCTTAGGAGTTGTGCCTTAGGATTTATTCGAGTCTTCGTACCGTTCTATCCTACTTTCTTTTATGATTCCTTGTTTTATCTATCAAGATTGCTTGATATTTATTTTGAGAATAACTTTTTCCTCTTCTTTCTTTCTTTCTTTCTTAAAGAAGAGAAATGGTTAGACCAGGCCGTCCCAGCGTCGGTCAATCTAGTGCTACTCCTCAGGATGGAGTATTCATGTCTACTCAACAGCTTTTAGATCTCGTGAAGAATGCTCAAGCTGCAGGACCCGTTCCAGAGCCTACTCATCCTAGATCCGGTTTTTCACGCCTGTGCAGAGACTATACCGACTTGGGTGGAAGGCCATTTAAGGGATCCGAGAGTGTTATAGAAATTCAAGCTTGGCTCAAATCATGCGATCGTATCTTTTCTTGCATGAACCTTATTGATCTACATCGAGTCCAAGTGGCTTCTAGCATGCTCCAAGAAAGAGCGTTAGATTGGTATGAGCTCTTGACTTCGGAGATTATCGAAGCGGATCTTACTTGGGAGCAATTCCGGGAACGATTCGAATTAAAATTTGTGTCGGAGGCTGAGAAAGTAACTTTAGCCCGGCGTTTCATAGACCTTGTTCAAGGTGAATCTTCTGTGACAGACTATGTCGCATCTTTCGAATCTCTGTCCAAATACGGGGTTGAATACATCAACACCCCATTGAAGAAAAATCAGAGATTTGTCTATGGCTTGAATAAGAATCTTAAGAAGCCATTACTCCTGAAACTTGAGGTTTCATTTGATCAGCTTATTGATATCGCTCTTCGTCTTGAAGAGGCCGATAGAGAAGGTGATATTGAAGTTGTGCGTGCCCAACAAAACTTCAACAACTACATGAAGAGGCCTATTAAATTCAAAGGCCCCATTCCCAACAAGAAAGGGAGGCAAGAAACCCCGGTAGCAAAAGCACCTACCTCTAGTCGTGGACGACGCTACAATTGTGGTTTCACAGACCACTATGCAAGGGAGTGCCCGAAACCCCTCTTTTGTCGTTATTGCAAAGGTTCGGGTCATCTTTTATCTTCGTGTCCTAAGCTTCCAAGAAAGAGAGAAGGATAGCTGCAAGCCCCTAGCAACTCTTCTCTTGGTCAAGGTATTTTACATTCAATCCTTGATGGCATTGTTTTATTTCGTGATCTTCTTATTCGAATTCTTTTTGATATGGGTTTCATCTCATTATTTTTATATCAAAAGAACTTGTCGATTCTTTTTTTTCTTTGAATATTTTGGGCTTGATGACTTCTTTGAGGATTGTGAATCCGGATGGTAGATCCGCAACACTCAATTTTCTTTTTATTGATATCGAAATTATTTTATGAGATTTTTCTTTCCGAGCCGATATTTTTACTTAGGCTTCGGAATTGATTTTTTGAAAGGATCGGCTTAATCATTATGAAGCCCATATCCTATTTTTCGAGTGGACTATTCATCTTCGACATTTTCTATCTGTTAAGCAGCTTTCTAATTTTTCTTTGTGATTCCGATTTCACATTTTTGGTGGAATCATTTTATTCCTTAAGCCTACTTATAAGGAAAGTGTTATTTCTCTCATTCATGTAGTTTGAGAAATTTTCCGGTATTTTTGAGCTTGTCTTAGGATTATCACCTAAGTAATCCTTCGTGTGGTGCTAAGGTCTTTTCAGTTTGACCTTACCATCGGTTTTCATTTGCTACGAGTTGCGGAAGTTAGCATTCCGCACTTGTTATGATTCCTATGAATGAATTATTATGTCATTCAGTTTGTCCAGCTTATTTCATCCATTTTAGGTATCGAGCATTCTATCGAATATCTCGATGATTCCATTTTTGCATTTATTGATTTTGGATGAAAATAGCAATTTAAAAATTTTGCAAATCTTTTTCATAAGATTTATTTATAAGTATAACTGGATTTTTGTTCTTAAAACGAACAAAGAATATTCTTGGAAGTTTTTGAAAAACTTACTTATCCTACGGAATATGATTTTGTGATTGTATTGCCCATTTAGTGTTTTAAGAATTCCGGTCGATGCGCTTGATCAACGTTATCGATAGGAATTTCCTAAACGCTTTGATGAGACAGTCATACACGATATATTGACTTGTAAAAATGTAAATTTTTCTAGAAAGATTATTACATAAAGATAAATGTAATTTTGAAAGTTTTAACTTTTCGGGAAAGAAGATTATTTAAAAGAACTCTTTCTTTCGGTACTCTTATTCTTTCTTGTGATTCCTAAAGAGGAACCAAGACTTTGCTATTTGTACCGATACTAGTCGTATTGGTTTGGATGTCATTCTCTTGCAAAAGATAAAATGCTATCACTTGTGCTTCTAAATCATTAAAAGCCGATCGAGACTAGGTATGCCACTCATGATCTAGTGCTCGCGGCTATTGTTTTCGCTCTTCGGATTTGGTGTCATTATCTTTTAGGAGAGAAATTTGTTCTCCACCTCGATCATAAATCTTTGGAATATTTATTTCTCATAAGGAACTTAATTTGCGTCAACCTCGTTGGCTCGAGATTCCTTGTATCTTATGATCGTTTTACCAAGTTCGTCCGGCGTTTTGACGTACTTCGTTTTATTGAGTTTCATCTCATCTCTTTTATGGACTAGCGTCCGATGTTCTTTTATGGTGTTCGGTTCATCGGGGGTATTGTTATTATACTACATCGATGTTCCGTCTTATCTGGATCAATGGATGTACCATTATTTTACCACATCATTGTTTCGGTTTGTAGGTTCATTGGACGTACCGTTTTTGTACTACGTCGATGTTCCAAATTATTCGAGTTTCTAGTTTCTTGGGCGTACTGTTAGTATACTACGTCATTGCACCAGCTCAATTTTCTGCTATTCTTGACGTTCTCCACGTCTTTTATCTACGGAAATGCCTTAGGGATTCCGGTTTTTATTCTTGAGCCCGGTGATATTGTGGAAATTGAAGTTTCACCAGATTTGATTTTTGAGCAACATCCTATTCGAATTATTGCTTCGGAGGTCAAACGACTTCGAAATAAAGATGTTCTTCTTGTGAGAGTTCAATGGTTCTCAAATCCTAGGGATTACTCTTGGGAATCTAGAGAATTCATCGAGCGATCCCGTTCGTGCTAACTCTTTCGTGCTCTTTATGGTGAACTTCTTATTTCAATTTTCTTTTGTGTTGATATGATTCTATGGTTGTGACTTCTTATTTTCTTCTTAAGTATTGCGAGGACGCAATTTCTTTAAGGAGGGGAATCTGTAACAACCCGCATATTTATCGATTTTATATTTAAATATTTTATCGTTCGTCGGATTTTGGTCCGAAAAGCTACTTTTTGCAAACAGTCGAATTGGGACTCGAGACCACCCCCATTGAGTTCAAAATGACGTTTGCGACCTTTTTGAGTATAAACTTCGATATGTTTGGAGAAAGTTGATTTTTGCCACTTTTTCACTTAGGGCTTTGGTTTGGACTGAGCCCAATAACCCCACTTATGTATTCAGTCCCAACCCCTTATCCTCTTCATTCCTTCATAATTTCCTAATACATTCAAGCTTCATCAAAAATGGGGGAAGAGAAAAAGAATTAGGAAATCCTAAGCCCTAGTTTCCATTAGCAAATCCATCTTCTAGCTCCAAACTCAAGAGAACCCATTGGTAAGCATCTCCTTCTTCTTCTCCAACTCATTCTCTCTTTGATTTCAGAAATTTTCTAAACCTAATTTAGGAAATGTTTCTCTTTTAAGCTTAGATTGAAGCTTTTTGAGTTGCTATTGAAGAGGAATTGATCTTAGCTTGTCTTAAAGCTTCTACTTCATTGATTTGGGTTCAAAGGTGAGATTTTTATCTCACATCTAAGTCTATGATTATCTTTGATTATTAGGTATGAATTCCTAATACTTATTCATGTGCATTTGATTTTGGTTTGAATTGATTTGGTGTATTTCTAATTTTTAGTGTTCGAAATCAAAATCTATGAAAATCCTTTTATGGATGTTTGAACATGTTTTTGGTGACGCATCGAAGAGCCTATTGGGCTGGGTTGCTGATTGGCGTAATCCCTTAGTGCCCGAAGCTTCACCGTTTGCGAATTGGAAGGGTTTCACCTTCCATTTTCAGGCAGAGAAAACTGCCTTAGCTCCAGTCAGTCGACTGGACTTCCAAGTCAGTCGACTGGCTGAAGCTAAAATGCAGTTTGAAGGCTTCCTGCAGAGCCTAGGGGCTCTGTTTACTACAGTCAGTCGACTGACCCACTGAGTTCAGTCGACTGACCAGTATCCCACGGATTTTTGGGGACTGAGTTCAGTCGACTGAACTCAATGAGCCAGTCGACTGACCTGCACCTAGTTGTCTTCTATGCCTACTTGAGCCTATTTTTGCACGGTTTCCCAATTTCATCGATTCGTGTTATTTCCCACTTGTTGTTGCTACGACTTTAATGACTCCTATTTTTGGAATTTTTGGGAATACACATTTTGACGGATTCGGATCGATTTCTTTGGATTTTATTCACGTCTTTGGATGTGAATTTTTATGATTGATTATTTCTACAATCACTTCTATGATTTGTCACTTTAAAATATAAAGGTTTTCTATACTAGTAGTAAATATCAAAACTCTTTCCTGAAACGATTTCAATACTATTTTAATACCAAATGCGTTTATAAAACCGTTTTCCAATCTATTAGTATATACAAATCTTTACCTCACTCGTATGAGAAATCCAATTAAACGACTTAGTAAAACAAGTGGTATGAAACGCTTGCGTTTACTTCGTCGGTTAATTCCTGAACTTGTTCGATTGAAAACTCTTGTGACAATTTTCTAGTGGAGATCTACAATTTGTTCGTAAATATTTAAGTTAAGCTAGTGGTTATGGGACATGAAGCTAAGCTCATATATTTACTAGCTTACTGTAATCGACACTTCTCTTTGATCATGACGATCATTTTATGTTTTAGACTAGCATTGTGCAATGACTTTGTGTTTTGGTTCATCGGATGTCACGTTGTACGGCGTCGTTGTTCCCTTTGATTGTGTTTTGGTTCATCGGATGTCACGCTGTATGACGTCGTTGTTCCCTTTGATTGTGTTTTGGTTCATCGGATGTCACGCTGTACGACATCGTTGTTCCCTTTGATTGTGTTTTGGTTCATCGGATGTCACGCTGTACGACGTCGTTGTTCCCTTTGATTGTGTTTTGGTTCATCGGATGTCACGCTGTACGACGTCGTTGTTCCCTTTGATTGTGTTTTGGTTCATCGGATGTCACGCTGTACGACGTCGTTGTTCCCTTTGATTGTGATTTGGTTCATCGGATGTCACGCTGTACGACGTCGTTGTCCCCTTTGATTGTGATTTCTGGATTTCGTGTGTTGAATTCTGGAATTTATGTTTCACCAACTTTTACGATTGGCATGGATATGTATGTCATTTATTGTGGCTTGGTGAAATGAAATTAGGAGTATGACATTCCTTTTTATCTTTGAGAAGATCTTTGCGGTATTGATTAATCTCTTATTGATTTTTCAATTATTTATTTATCACGGCTTGGCATTGTGATTATTATACGTTTAGTCATATCTCTTATTCTATATCATTTCTTCTGATATTTATAGCTAGACTGATCCGTTTATTATTTTCTTCTTAAATAATACTCGGGTCAGACTGAGATTTTACAGGTGCTTCTGCTTGACTCCTTATCGGACTATCATCTGATCTTTTGGCTAACTGCTCTAGTTTGGTAGTTTTTGTTGTATACATTTAAGATATAGACTCCATGATGTATACTTACTCTTTTGTCTAGCACTTGTATCTATTCTTTTTGATATTGTGGATCTTGTTAGACCGCTACTCTGATGTACACTTTCATGTGTTATATTCATATCTATTTCCGCCTTTGTGATATGAATTATCTGTGACTGATTTGTGTTATGTTTATTTCTATATTTGTTTCCGAAGACCTTTATAGCCACTGTGTAGTAGCTTTGTGTTTGTGTCGGTATGTCGGATTTCCTCTTGAAATAATGTTATATTTTTATCCGGCATATCGGTGCTCGCGCAAAGCAATTATACGGATGGTCGCTCCTCAACAGCCTTATTCTCCGTGCTAGTCGATAGCATTACTCCGTAGTGTTCTTGGCTAGCGTGGGTATAGAGGTGGGGCGTCACACTGGTTTTGTCGAATTCTGAGACTGCGCCTCGGAAGGCTATTTTTAAATATCAATTTAAACGATATATTTTCAAAACTGAACAAAACACTTCCAAATTCAATTTTAACACTTTTACTATCTTCAGCACTATCAATATAAATTTTACAAACCCTTAAATTATTTTTAACAGGCTTAAAACTCCAATTCAACATTTTACCAAATTTCCAGTAATTAAATCCAATAATTAAATTTCCAAATAATGGTGATATTTGAAATTTAAGTTACAAACTAACTTTTAAATATTAAAATCAATTAAATATCCCAATTTAAATTGTCCAAAATTCTGGATCGTCACACTATATAAGGGATTGACTGGATTACTACTCTATATCACTATGAGTAGACCTGATATCACGCATAGTGTTTATCTCTGTGCAAGATATCAATCTCAACCCAAAGAGACTCGCTTAAAAGCTGCGAAACGTATCATAAGCCATGTTAAACATACTTTTGACCATGGTTTATTTTACCCTAAAAATGATTCATTTGATTTAATCTCTTATTGTGATGTTGACTATGCTAGTTGCAAATTTGACCGAAAAAGTACAAGTGAAACTTGTCACTTTTTGGGGCATTCTCTGGTTTCATGTCTTAGTAAAAAGAAAACACTGTTTCTTTATCAACAACTGAAGCAGAATATATCTCTACTGCTTTGGCTTGCTCTCAAGTCATTTATATGCAGCAAGCCTTAAAAGATTTTGGATTAACAATTTCAAAATCACCAATTTATTGTGATAATATTAGTGTAGTAAATTTATCTAATAATCCTACTCATCATGCTAGGACTAAATATATTGATATCAGACATCATTTTCTCAGAGATAATATAAGTAAAGAGATTATTTCTCTTGAATTTATCAACTCCGAGAATAAAATTGCTGATATTTTAACCAAACCCGTAAATCAATCTATATTTAATAAGTTAAGAAGAGAACTAGGCATTTGTTCAATAACTTAGATATAGAATATAGATATAGTAACATATATTTTTAATAAACATAGATATACAAGAAAATCAAATTTTTCATAGGGATGTCGACATACCCCTACCACCATGTCGACATACAACGTTAAAATTCAAAATTTTGATTTTTCCTCTAAAATCAGTTTGGTAGTTTTATAAACCTATGTATTTCGAATTTTTCTGTCTTCTCACTCCTATTTCTCTAAAATAAACTTCCAAAAATTAAAATTAATGGCCTCCTCCACTAAATCAAACCAAAATGACACTATTTCTTTCCCTTCTCCTCATTCTGGTCCATTCCAACACACTACACTGGCATGTGTGATAAAGATTGAAGAATCTATGAAGGATACCATGCAAATGTTAACTGAACTTCAAGTTGTGCAAATAAGGATGGCAAAAGAACAAGAAAAGCAAGGCAAAATTCTTTGGAATTTGCAAAAGGTCCTAATGGATAATCATGCAAATCCAATTGTGATTGAAGAAGATTCTCCCATAATTCAAGTACACAGCCCCTTAGAGCATAGCGAAGATGAAGAAGAAGAAGATGAAGAAGAAGCAGAAGAAGAAGAAGAGAAAGAAGAAGCAACTATGGAAGAAGACAACAACGTGGTCTGCAAAGGCGAAGCCTGTTTTGACAAAGATGAGAATTTGATCGAACAACATGGAAACTTTTGTTTTCATTATCCAAATTGTTCGATTCACAAAACTCCAATTGTCAAAAACTCTCGTTACAGTGTTATTCTATAACTTATGTACTTAAATTTGTTTGTGTGTTTATGTTCCATATATATATACATACATACATACATATATATATATATATATAACATCGTATATAATAAAAAAATTCTTTCGCTTATTATACTTCCTTATTAGTATTTAGTTTAGATAGTATTAGATTAAGGAGGAGTTATACTAGTTTTAGGACTAGTTTTTTGTCGATGTCAAAGGGGGAGAAATAAAAAATAGAGTAGTTAGGCTTAGATTAAGGAGGAGTTATTAGTTTTAGGGGGAGTTATTGTGAAGGAGAAGTATATTTTATAAGCATAGGTTGTCATCATCAAAAAGGGGGAGATTGTTAGTCCTTGAGATGATGGTTTTGACGACGACGACCTTAGGACTTGTTATAAAATATAAATACTAACATATAGTTTAGATATATATGTATATGCAGGATATAAACATGCAAGTACCAAGAATGAAGACTGTACAGTATAGAGTTCAAGACTGAAGATATCAAGATTGAAGACTCATGAGTATCAAGAAATCAAGAGTTCAGGATTCAAGAGTATAAGACAAGTATTGAGTCTAGAATTATGTCAAAACTTCTTGAAAGCACTTATATCTTTATTCTAAATTTATTCATGGAATGGAATCCACTTCGAGCCTGTTAAAGGGATGGAACCCTAGTGGGATGGAACCCATGACAATATCTAGTGGAACATATAATGGTTCTACTTTGATATCCACTAATTTTATGAAAATGCTTTTCAAAAATATATCCCTTGTTTTAAAAAAAATGTTTTCGAAACTTTCTTTTCAAAAAATACATCTCTCTTGGTTTTAAATATTTTAGCTTCAAAACTATTTTTATCATTTTTAATATTTTGATTTCAAATTGTCCTTGTTTTTAAATCATCTCTTGTTTTAAATATTTAGCTTTAAAATATTTATATACTCACTTTATAGATTAAGATTATATATATTAAAAATTACTTTCTAAACTCTTTTATATGTTTAAACTATATTCAAATATATTTACAAAATTTAGAAATTTTTTTGACAAATTATAGAAACCAATTTTAATATAAAATCAAAACATCAATTTTTACCTTGAGCATCTCGACATCCCTCAACCCCCCATGTCGACATGGTGTCCGTTAAATTCAAAATTCAAGTTTTCAAAAGAAGTGTCTATTCATCATATCCTCTCACGAAGAGATATGACATTTGCTCTACTATATATACCTATTGTTTTGAATGAATTTCAATCATAATTTTACTTGTTCTCTCTCCTCTTCATCTTCCACATTTATTCTAAAGAATTCTAAACTACAATCCGCCAAAATACCAAGTGAATCAAACTTGATTATATCTTGTTTGATTCTCTGCCACTCTCTCTATAAGATCTCGGTGCTATTCACAGTTATAGGATCTTTTGTAAATCAAACTATTGAGTAAAATGTGTGGTTGAGCCTTGAAATCAACTGGGTGTGATTGTAGCCTCGGAAATCAATTAGGTGATCTTATAGCCTGGTTAAATCAAGAGAGTTGCCCTAAACTATAATACAGGAGGGTGCACCTCGTAGCCGTGAAACCGAGGGTGTAATCTAGGAGATTTTTTTTGATAAGAAATCTATATGATTGTACGGGATTGGATGTACGGTAACTCCGAACCAGTATAAAATCCCGGTATGTTCTTTCCTTTACTGCTTTTATTTAGTATTTGAATCTGCGTCTGATTCTGTGATTATATCCGTGTCAGTGAATTGCTTTTGTTGGTGATTAAATTACATAAGTTTCAAAAATATTTAGAAAATCCATAAAATACTATTCACCCCCTCTAGTGTTAGTCCAACCTTAAGATCTGTAATCCGCATTTCTCACAACATGCGACAGTGCTAAATCAAATAAACGAAGAGGCAAACGAATTATATAAATAACAGGTGTAAAATCCATTGAATGACAACCTTATTAAATAATACTCATACAAGAATGATCAAATTCATCGTACCATGGAAAAAATGGCCATTGAAAATGAGCAAAGAATGAAAGTAAACTGGCTGATTAGGGGAGACAGGCCAACAAAATTCTACTACGGCAAAATAAATACTTGAAATCTAAAAAGAAGAAGTTTACACTCCAAATTCAAATGGAACATGGACATCAGCATCAGAAAAATTTGCTAAAGAAGCAGTTCAATACTTCTCTGATTTGTTTCAGTTTCACAGGCTAACAGTCAATTTCTAGACATAACTTGTAAATGAATTCTAACCGAAAAGGCACGAAACAACTTATGTAAGCCATTTTAGTTAAAAGAAATCAAGTCTGCCACATTTCAAACTAACGATAATAGCACCCCAGGACCTGATGGAATCAACTCAAAATTCTACAAAATTCGTTGGAAGGTTCTCAAAAATGATATATGCAATGCTATGATTGGTATTCTCCAATCGGGAAAAATAATTAGAGAAATAAATTATACTTTTATATGCTTGATTCCAAAGAAACCAGATGAGGTTGAAGTGTCTAATTTCAGACCTATATCCCTTTGCAATGTCATATATAAGATTTTAGCCAACGTTTTCTACAATCGACTAAAATCTTATATGAATGACCCAATTTCGTATAATCAGAATGCTTTCATTCCTAGATGAACAATCTTTGAAAATTCATTGCTTGCATATAAAATTGTGAAAGGATTTAATAGAAACAATTCTAACAATCTCTCTTTGAAAATTGATCTACATAAAGCCTATGATAAAATCATTAGAGAATTTATCCAGCATATGCTAATGTCCATGGGTTTCCCTATGTTGTTTGCTAATCTTATTTATGAGTGCATATCTAATCCCTCATTTTCGGTGCTTATAGTTGGTTCTCTTATTGGTTTTATCGAAAGCCATAGGGGCCTATAACAAGGAGACCCTCTCTCGCGATATTTATTTGCTATGGCCATGGAGTTTCTCGCTATTAATCTTGATGTGGAATACCTAAAAGCTATTCTTACTCCAGTTTACAAAATTGATCCTGTAATTACCCACTTATTATACACAAGTGCATTATTAATTTTGGCCAAAGCTACCATAACTAATGCAAAATGTATTCTACGCATTTTTGTGGCTTTGAATTCTTTAACTGGGCTAGGCCTTAATGAAAATAAATCTATGCTGTTTTTTAGCAAAGGTGCTACCAATAAACAAAAGATTGCCCAAATGTTGAATATCAATATAGGAAATCTTCCAATAATATACTTAGGAATCCAATTATCTAATAACAAACTTAAAGCAAGGGATTTTGGAAGTCTAATTGATAAAATAAACAAAGAATTCAGTCATCAGCACAACAAATTGCTCAATGTTAGTGGCAGAATTGAGTTAATTAAGACTTCATTCAACCTATGATTCGGTTCTGGATGCAACAATCACAAATACCTGTGGCTGTGATGTAGAGAATTAATTCTCTTTGTGCTAATTTTATTTAGAAATCTAAAGCACATAAGATGTGTTGCGGTGATGTTTACAAGACTAAAAGCGAAGGTGGTCAGGGCATTCGAAAGTTAGATGAAATTGCAAAGCAGTTGCTATCAAACCAGTCTGGAATTTCATAAAAGGAGATTCTTTACGGTCTAAATGGATGTTCAGAAAATATTGTAGCAAAACAAAGTTTTGGACTGTTGAAATAAATAATAATGCGTCATATACATGGAAATTAATACTCAGATCTAGACCATGGTGTAAAGGATTAATTGATAGGAAAATAGTTAATGGTACTAGTACTAATTTGTGGTCTGATCCATGGATTGATGGATACTCCTTGATTGATAAACTAGGGTGGAATGTGTGTTGGTAGGAGGTAGTGATAATAGAAGGGTTTCTACTCTGATTACAAACAATAAGTAAAAAATAATCTTGAGTGTATTCCTAATCAATGCAGACATTTGTGCATAACATAAAAATTCACAGTCAAATGAAACATGATTATTAGTTCTGGCTGCCAAATAGCAATGGTTTGTTTAGTATAAGTTCAGCCTGGAATAGCATTAAATTCAAACATGAAGAATCAACTGGATTAGGGTAATTTGAGATCAATATTGTGCCCCTAAAATGTCCAGTTGCACTTTGTTAGCAAAACTAAATACATTGAACACCAAAATAGAGTCTACAAGTGGAACAAAAATATTGGTAGATCTTGTATTTTCTGTTTAAATTAGTTCGAGGACAGGGACCATTTGTTTTTTAACTACAACCACTCAAGACAAATTTTAGAAGTAATAATGCCAAAAATGAATATCAAAATTGGAAATTCAACTGATTTCTTGCATATCCTGGAAACACTTTGTCAACAATAAAAGAAATATTCCATAATTAATCATCTAATGAGAACTGCTTTCTTGGCCATGATTTGGCATATATGATATGAAAGAAAAGCACAGGTTTTTAAAAGTGTTGAAATGCTATTTCAACTTAGAATCATGATGATAATTCAATATTTCAAAGTCTTAATTCAATTAAGAATGGATTCGACGAAAATTAGTAGAGAGTCAGAGCTTATCTTGCTAAATTTTGGGATTACAAACTCTCCAAGCTCGGACCTTCGACCTCCTTGACTTCAGCTTCTCCATACTGATCGTCTGGCCTCTGCTTCATGGTGTCACTACTTGATTTTAAGTATGATGGTTCGGCCATTAATGAGTAAATTGACGGGAGTAGTAAGTTTTGTGTTTATTTGGTAAAGTAGATGAAGTGTGGCTTCCTCTAGAAGATTCTCATCGCGATTTTGATTGAAGTCCTATGGTTTTGTTGTTTTGTGTATCATACTTTATTTTCTGCCATGTGTGATGTTTTGTATGTTTATGTTTTTTGTTTTTTTCTTTGTTTGTTTTCCATGTTGCTCGTACAGATGGTTTTGAGTGCGTTTTCGTCCTGTTCTTACTCCTCCATCTGTTCGACAATCGGGTTTTCTGGCAATTTTATTCTCTGTTGTAATGTTAATATACAGATATAATACGTACTTCTTTTCCTAGCAAGGTAACCATTTAGGTTAGAAGGGTTGCAAGGTTTTAACGAGGCATATTATGGAAGTATATGTGTTTTTTTTCTCCGTTTATTAATAAAGTACTTGTTTCTAAAAAACTAAATTAAAGATTCTTTTCAAACAATATTTATTCAATCTTTTTAATTTTTTAACATAACATAATTTGAATTAATTCATCAATAATTTTTCTCTTTTGTATTCAACATGATATTTATGATATTATTCATGTTTTCAATAATCAAGTTGCTACCTATTATTTTTAACATTTTGGTTTCTGTGTATTTCTCTATTATCAAATTTTTATAAGGAAATCAAGCTGGGTGAAGTGCATCATATCCGTAGTGAAAAATCTTCAAACAATAAATTTTCATATTATATTTCAAGAAATAGGTATAAATGTATAAGTAACATTTTTGCCCTATTATATCTGGCAACTTTAAAATTTGTTACTAAATAAGTATTATTTATACATACTCCTTTATAAATATTTTATGTGGTTTTAGTCAACATAAACATATTTTTTCTAATATCTTATATATCTGTCTTAGTCAACCTAATATACTTTTCGATGGTGTTTAATGCTCATAATAACATAGATTCATTTGTGTGCATAGTTACCACTAAATTCATAAGGATCTTACAAGAAAATATGGTAATTATATGTTGTTTACAAAGTTTGTTTAATATTACGGTGTTTCGATTTTTTTCAGTTTGAAGATACTAAGAGATTATGGATTTGATATGTGGTTATGTATAATGTTTATTAGTAAAATAACTTCAAATGAGGAATCATATCAAATAATATTAAAAGAAATTGATAATTATTAATTCCAAACTATTTGAATTCAAACTAATAAAATTAATCAAAATCAATTCTCCTTAAATGAAATTCAATTTAGTGAGAGAATTAGTTACATGTTAATTCACTATAATTTCAGTCAACTGAGAATTAATCTGTAATCACTTAATTTCTTTTAATTAGTTCCTTCTATCACTAATATTTGCAAAGAAATGAAAGTTAAACTTTATGAGCGAATGTGAATTGTGCATCAGCAAATGCTTTTTTTAATGTAAGAACTACCGCATAAAAGTAGTAAAATTAGAACTTAATACTAGTTCCTAAAAAGTAACTTTTTCTTTAAAAAATTTAGTATAAGAATAAATAAGCAAATAAATATATGTTGATATGCAAGTTTTGTCTTATTTTTTGTAAAAGGAATGCATAATTTATCTCTAAGTAAATTATAATTTCCACAAAATTTAATTTACAATAAGACTAATTAACTTTAGCCACTTTTGGTATTTTGCTGCATAATACTCCTACTTTTATTCTTTGCATTGCAACTATAGCCTCATATTTGTTCTACTTTACAATATATTAATGCAGAATAAAGAAATTATATTGATAATAATTTATTTCTAATAGTTCAATTTGTTAATTGTGTTCCCTTGCACCAATTGTTCTTATTGCTATTTTCTATAATGAAACTCCATTCCAAATTTATTTTATTTTAATCCAAAATAATTCCATGCGATGGTGATATACTATTCGCATTGAATTATGTTAATCGTTGTGTTTATATGAATATTTAAAATAATGAAAAATATTATTCGGTTGTTCCAAAAAATTAGATTGTATTGTCATGGGGATTCCAACTCGAGGCTACTCAAATCAAAACCTAAAGCATAGAAAAAAATGAGATTGTGGTAAGAAGTGCAAAAACAACCAACCAATATCTCAGTCTAATCCAAAATCTATCACAATCACCAAACAAGTAATACAGAAAAAAAAACAATAATGATAAAATAAATCACACGTCGATTTATAGTGGTTCCACTAACGTCTTGTTAGTGTGCATCCACTTTGAAAGAGAGCTTTTATTAATACATATGAGAATAGTACAAGAGATTGATTACAATGATTAATATTCAAATAGAATAGATTTGTGGAGATGAGAATTGAAGAAAACTAGGTGTAGATAAACCCTAGTTAACGGAGGATAAAACCCATGATTAAAACCCTTGGAGTTCTCCACATTCTTTGAATTTGAAAATAGCTTATACAGTAAACCACCATTCCTTGGCAAATTCCCAAAATGCCCTTTGAAGCCTCCATAAATCATTACAATCGGCCCAGGCAAAATATGCAGCACACATCGGCTTAGACGTATGTCCCAAGATGATAGACGTCTGTTAGAAGATTCAGGAAACAAGTTTCCGTACACTCAGACATCTGTCACAAGATAACAGACGTCTATCACAAATCTCAAGTTACCAGAACCCTGAGTTCAGACGTCTATCACATTCCCACAGACGTCCGTCACCTGCTACTCCTAGCAGCACATCACCTTCTTTGCTATATCTTCTTCCTCCAAGCTTCGATTTGCGAACCGTTTTTACCGTTATCAAGTTATTTTTGACCTCTTCAATACTATATACAGTGTCGTCAAAATTTAAAACTCCACATCGAAACTATATCCATCTTCAACACCAAGAACCGGCAGTGCTGAACTATCCCCAACTCTACCTTCTACCAAACAAGCCTGAATACTTTCATAATGAGCTTCGACAAAGCCACTGCCCATCACACTCCATCAACGAGTTCCGACAAAGTCGCCTCCCTCCAACATAATGTTGAAAAGTATCCAAATCCGAAACCGTCTCACCAAAAGACAAAAGTATTTAGGCGTCTAAACTAATACCTATCAAGAGGATAGAACTACAATCTCTCACTGAAACTCTTCATCGTCCATAACCAAGCTCCTCCATTGGTCGTGCCACCTTGTGCATCTAGCACTTTCTCAAGTGAATCAAGTTCGAGCAATGCTCGAACTTCTCAGTCGGCAATGCCTTGGTCAACATATCTACCGCATTATCCTTTGTGTGCACTTTTTGAAGATATATTTGCTTATCTTCATCCATGGCTACTAAAAAATGACTCTCTCACTTCAATCATCTTAATCCATGAGCTAAATGCCAAATTCCCTACCAAGTGTATAGCGCTCTAACTATCACATCGAACATCAATACTATTATGCTCAAATCCCAAGTCATGCAACAATCGCCTCAAATAAAGTACCTCCTTTGCCGCCTCCATCACGGCTATCAACTCCGCCTCCATAGTGGATAAAGCGACTATGATCTGCAACCTCGATCTCCAACTTATGTCATTCCACCAAGTGTGAAGACATATCTGCAAGTTGATTTTCACCAATCCCTATCACCGGCATAGTCAAAATGACAATTACTAACCAACTTGCATTCATCCCCTCACTAGCGCCAAAAACAAGACGATGTACCTCAATATAAGCTTTACAGCTTCCCAATGCGATATTCCTAGACTAGCCACATACCGACTAACCATCCTGATGGTATTTGTAATATTGAGTCTTGTACGCACAATAGCATACATTAAACTTTCAATCGCACTAGCATATGGCACCTTTGCCATATAAGCATTGTCGTTCTCCAAGATAGATGATCCCTTACTCGAAAGCTTCACATCCAAAGGTAAAGGTGTATTTTTCGGCTTTGCATTTCTCATGCTAAACCAGCAAAGCACTTTCTCTATATACTTCTTTGAGTCAATTTTAACTCAAAAAACTTTCGATCCCTTTCTATTTCCATGCCTAATATCCTCTTTTCTTCTTTATCCTCATTTCGAATTCTGATTTTAAACTCAATTTTAACCTTTTGATTTCATTTGAAGCAATGGGCATGTCGTCCACATACAAAAGTAGATACACCTAACAATCATTTTCCAACCACTTGAAATATACACAAGCATCTTTAATGCTTCTATAAAACCCATTTTTCAACCATAAAAAATCAAATCTATTGTACCATTATCTAGGTGATTGCTTTAAATCATAGAGTGATTTCTTTAACTTGCAAATTAAATTTGAATTACCATATAGAATAAAAACTTCTGGCTGCTCTATTTAGATGTCTTCATCCAAATCGTCATGCAAGAATGCAGTTTTCACATCAAGTTGCTCCAACTTCAAGTGATGAATAACAACTATAGCAAGTAATATGCGGATTGAAGTATGATGCACAACCATTACGAAAATATCATCATACTCCTTTCCCTTCCTCTACGCAAACCCCTTAGCCACTAGCCTATCTTTTTATCTTCCATCGTCCTTCACCTGGTATATACAGCTACACCTAATAGCATGGTCCTTTAGGAAGGGTAACTAAATTCCAAGTTTGATTCTTTATTAACGATTTCATCTCTTTCTCCATAGCACAAATCCACTTCGAGCTATCACTCGAATCCATCATGTCATTAAGGTCCATTGGCTCACCTTGGACTACATGAAGAGCATAGTTCAAATTATCACAAAAGCTAAGGTAGTTTCACTCACCATATCTTTCGGATGGCCTTATCGCACATTGACCCATCGGGTAGCAATACCATCATCCAAATTCCTTTTAGCTCCACCTTGAGCTAAATCCTCTTTAGAATCATGTACATCACCAACACTACTAGAGGAACCATGTGACTATATGATGTAACATCAACAGCTTCCTCCTCACAAGCATCTTCAACTACTCTACTCCTTGGAAGAAAAGTAGGAATAACTTCCTTCTCCTTTAATTCATCATAAACCAAATCTGGAATATTTGATGAGCTCTCATTCTCCTTGTACAAAACCAGCTCATCAAAAGTAACATGTGGAGAATTCACAACCTTCTTCGTTTTTGGATTCTAAATTCGTTATCCTTTTACTCCATCCATATAACCAAGTAAGACCCTATTGAAAGCTCTAGGCTCAAGCTTATCATTTCCCGGATCATGGATGTCAACCGCACTACCAAACACACGAAGATAACTCAAGTCAGTGTCCATTCCCTTTCACACTTCCTACGGAATTTTGTTATCAAAAGTCGAGCACGGAATTCGATTAATAATATGCACCGCATTTGACAATGCTTCAGTCCAAAATCTCTTAGACAAACCCTACGTCATTCAAGCATCGAGCTTTCTCAAGTAAGTACGATTCATTCTCTTCGCAATGCCATTCGACTGCGGATCTTCCAATGTAGTAAAATGCCTCTGAATGCCATGATGCTTGCAAAACTCTAAGAACTCTCTATAAACATACTCTCCACCATTGTCAGATCTTAAGATCTTTAAAGTCTTTCCACTCTCATTCTCAACAAGAGCCTTCCAAACTTTGAACTCTGCAAATGCCTCCGGCTTGGCCTTCATTACATACACCCATACGTTTCGAGAAAAATCATCAATGAAAGAAATATAATAGTGAGCTCCTCCTAAAGAAGTTACTGGTGACAGTCCCCGTCCATCCGTGTGAACATACTCAAGAACCCTTCTCGAATCATGTTTTCCCTCACCAAATGATACTTTAATTTGCTTCTCCATGACACATTCCTCGTAAAACTCTAGCTTGTTGAAACTATCTTCATCGATCATCTCTCTCTCTTTCGAAGAATATCCAAACTCCTCTTCGAGACATGACATAACCTTAAATGCCACAACCTAGTCACATCCAAGTCACATGAACTATCAACTCCCACACAAATTTCACCTTCTATAGTCACATCTTGAAGCAAATAAACACCATGACTTCTAGCACCTTTCATCACTACAAATGCACCCTTCAAAACCCGCAAGCTATCATTCTCAATAGTGATCTTACAACCTAAAGAGTCTAGTTGTCCCAAAGAGATAAGAGGCTTTCGAAGTTCCAGAACATAGCATAAATTAGTGAGAGTACGAAACACTCCATCAGCATCTGAATTCTCATGGAACCAATGCCCTATGACCTACAAGTAGAACCATTACCCATAATAATTGAATTTCCTTCTTTGTCGACATAAGAAAAATAATAATTTCAATTTGGCATCAAATGATAAGACGCCCCATAATCAAGCACCCATTTGCTACCCCAAACATCTGATGCTACCACCGTCTAAACATCTATGTCTCCCTCACAAACTCCATTCTCCACTGCTGCGAATGAAGATGCTACTTTCTTCTTTTCATTCTCCTTGTCCGGACAATCATTCTTCCAAAGACCAGGCTTCTTACAAATAAAGCACTTGCCATTTCTTTCCTTTGACTTTCCTCTCCAACCGGGCTTTCTTGATTTAGAATGCCCCTGGTTCCCTTTCTTCTCACATCTCTCCTTCTCCACAAGTAAACCTTGACCATTACTAGCACCACTACTTCCATCACCCAACTCCTTTTCCTGCAACTCCTTACTAAGAAGACCCATTTTAACATCATCAAGAGTCAAAGTATCCCTTCTATAGATCAAACTATTTGAAAAACCCGCATAACGATCTAACAACGAACACAACAACATCATCGCCTTTTGCTCTTTCTCAATCTTCCAATCTACCTCCTTCATCTTCATTAGCAAATCATCAAAGACATTCAAGCGTGCCTTCAGTGAAGTATCCTTGTAACAACCCTAGATTTTGCTTATATTTTTAAATTGACTTTATTTTTATTTTAAGTTATTTTAAAAAAAAATATTTCAAACATTTCATTTTTAAATATAAATGTTGATTATTAAGTGATTTAAAGTTCAAACTAGTATAATTTGAATATTTAACTGTAAAGTGAATTTCTGTTCAAACTGGTCAAACTTTGACTTTTAAACTTCAAATTTAAAATTATTTAAAATCTTAAATTTTATCTTTTATTATGAAAATATATGAAATAACTTGAACACTGCTTTTCGTTTCGTTGGAAACGGAATTAACGGTGAAAGTTATGTACCATCTCAATTTTGAGTATAATTTGTTTTATTTTGCATTTTTGTCTATTTTAAGTTATATAAATTATATTTTCTTTGTCATATTTTATTTTAATTTGTGTTAATATGTTATTGTATGTATATTTTTGTCTTTTATTATTTTTAAAGTGATAATATAATTTTTCTAAAGTTTATTTGAATTTATTTCAATTTATTAAGCCTAGTTTCCATTTTTCTGCTATTTTCTTCATATAAATTATATTTAATTTAATTATATTTATTTATTTTGTGAATGAATTTTTATTTTTATGTTATTATCTTTGTTATAAATATTTTTCCAAGTCCATATAATTTTTCTAAAATTTATTCTGTTATTTTCAAAATTTTCTAGTCTAGTTTGCAATTTTGTGCTATTTTCTCATTTTAACCTTATATAATTAATACATATATTTTGTTTCATTTTCTAAATTTAACTGAAATAATTATTATTTTCAGTAATTTAATTTTATATAAGTAAATTAAAAGAAATTTGAAAGGTTTTGTGACTCTTCATTTGCCTTAGTCCTTTTACATTCCTGTCTTTTCATTTCAACAATTACTTGCAATTATTATTGGCTGACCTTGTCATATTCTTCAGCCGACTTCCTCATTCCATTTTCACGTAAATTATGTTCTCAAACTGAAAAAAAATTCGGCCATTATCATCTTGCTCAAGTTTTGGTAAAAACTTCTTTTTCCTTTTTCACTTTTCATCGTTTTGACATGGATTTGCACTTGTTCTCTTCTCTTATAGGTTCAGCCACCCCACCACCTGCGCTACCGCCTCCACCACCACCTGAGAACACCACCATCCCCACCTCCTTTCTGGCCAAAACCCCAAGCCAAGCCCTTGTAGATGATCCTCCAAAAAAAAATTCCAACCTAAACTCCACCTTTTGTCCATAGACCGAGCACATCCATGTCTACCACCTCCAAACCTCCACATGGCCGACCAAACACCACCACCACTAGCTTGTTCCAGAACTGAGACACCTCTGAACACCAACTACTGACCCCACCTGAAATAGCCATGCCCTCCATGCCTTGGCCGAGCCCATAAGTTGCCTTGAAATCCATGCTTTTGCCTTGAAATGTTAGCCTTTTGCCTCACCAACTAGCGCACCATTTTCTCTATGCATGGACGACCCTATAGGGACCCAAACCAGACCTTAATCCATGCCTTGGCTGTGCTATTTCAGTTCATGACTGAAGTATGTGAAGTTGAGATCAAGTGCAAAGCATTTGACTTTGTTTTGGGCTTTGATTCCTTGCATTGTTTAGTGATAATTTGTGTTGAAATCTTACATGTACTCTGTTGTTTTGGGTAAATGCATGCAAGGCTATTAGCTTTGTCTCTCCACTCTCAAGTCGTATCTGTGTCGTCGTGCCTTTGTTATGTCAGTATTTGTGCTTTGGTGTTGATCTCCAGCTTGTGACAAGTGAGTAAATCTCACCAGACTAATATGTACTTGTATAGTTATAAACTGACATCACTTGAATCTGTAATGCATTTCATCCTGTTATAACTGCTACATTATTATCATATGATGTTCATACCTGTTATTACACTTTTTATATCATATGTTACTGTTATTTCATGATATTTCGGTTATTTATATCAGTTATCACCATTGCAAGTTCCCTGTAGACTAGAATCACTATGGGTTGAAATGATACATACCCGAACGGACTTTAGAATAAGGGAAAATCGTTATGGGCTGAAATGATAGGCCTGAGCGGTTTTCAAAATCATTCATTTTACTTGGGACTGCGGATTTGAAATGATAGAACCCGGGTTTTCTTTGTAAACCGCGGATTGAAATGATATACATCCGTATCACTTGACCTAGGCTAGAAAACTATATACAGACCCGTGGGTTATAAATTATTTTCTGAAATGTTTTAAAATTATTTTTTTAAAAGTAAAAGTATAATATTTTGAATTAAAATGAATAAAATGATTTTTATAAAAATAAAAGTGAATTTTGAATAAATGAAAATGTGACTAAATGAATGTTTTAAGTCAAAATTTTGAAATATAACTTATTGTGGGAAATTTTGAACTTTTGTTAAAAATGACATTTTTATTAAGTAAAATAAATAGAAATAAATTATAATTTGGTAATTTAAAACTTAATGGTTAAGTAATAAAATTAATTAAAGAAATGGGATTTAATACTTTAATTTAAATAAGAAATTATGTTAAAAATTTGATTTTTGGAAGAAATTTAACTTTATAAAAATCATAAAAAAAATAAGAGTATTGAAATGATGATTTTAAAATGTGAAATTTTACGATTTTATAAGTTAAATGGTTTAAATTAAAATTAACTGTTGGTGAAATTTGCATTGAAGCCTTGAATTTGATTTAACAGCATTTTTGAAATGTAATGTAAGGGTATTACAGCATTTTGTAAATGATGTAGTTGTTTTAAATGAACTAAAAAGTTAAATTGAAATAAATGCTATTATAACACTTTTTAAATGTTATAGTGGTTAAACTTAACATTTAAGTTTATTTGAAACTTAAAGGAAATCTATTACAGCATTTAAACGCTGTCTTTTGTCAAATGAACTATTTTAAACTATAACTTTACGTAGCATTTTTAAGTGCTACGGAAACTATATTTTTGTTGTTTTGATAACTTTTATGGAAAAAAATAATCTTTGGAAAAATGATAATTTTTTTGGAAATTAAATGTTAAATTTCTAAAGATAATGAAGAGACATTTATATGGCTTTAAATGGAAGGATTTAAGTTTTGGAAATTTAATATTTAATTAATAAATATAAGGAATTGACTTTAAATGATTTAGATGGAGAGATTTAATTTTTGATATAAAATCTTTTGAAACGTAAGTTTGAAATGGTAAATAATTCCTAAATAAAATGAAGGGATTTAAAAGTTATTTAAATGAATAAAAATGAACGATGTTTTGAATAATATTTGACATTTTGATATTTTGAAAGGATATTTGTTTTTTGATTTATTTAATTTATTTGATAAATGAATATTTGAAGTATATATCATTTGAGTTTATTTAAATGATATTGGATTTATGAAAGGTGGGATATTCAAACCTTGAAATATACTAAAGATTGAATATTGTATTTTATGGATTAAACCTATATTTAAATTTGATAAGATTTGAAATGGTTTGTTAGTAAACTGAATTTGAATTGAAAATGATGGTTTGAATTAAATTAAATTGAAATTGAAATTTGGGTTTAATTTAATAAATTTGTAAATGTATAGAATAAAAGGATGATTGCAAATGTATGGTTTCAAAATGTTCTGATTTTTAAAGTGTGATGATTTCAATGTTTTGGTTTCGAAAGAGTTATAACTTTGAAAGTATAAACTATTTTGAAAAGTGAATATAGGTTTGGAATGGAAATGATATTGTTTTTGGAATAAATATAGTTTTGAAATAAAAATGATTTTGGGTTTTCGAAGTATAAACTATCTTTGAAATGATATTTTGATATTAAAATGATTTGTAGTGAAGTTTTGAAAGGATATGATATTTCGATATATTGAAATGATTTGAAAGGGAAGTTTTGAAAGGATATGCTATTTTGATATATTGAAGTGGTTTGGAAATGATTTAATCTTTATTTTGATAAAGATTTGGATTTGAAATAATATTTTATTTCGAAGTATAAAATATTATATTTTAAAATTATAACCATGGGTTATAATAACGATTGGTTGTTAAAGAGACCGGGATCGGGTATCTGGCATACTCTCTGTCGATACCGAAAACCACTTTAACAACTGTGTACGCGGTGGAGATTCCAGAATGAAGTAGGATGGTGGCGACGTTCTTGAGGTATATTACGTGGACCCAACTCCCATGAGTTGGCATAAGGTGGCTAAAACAGGAGCGATCTCGGGCCAAGTGAGGTCATTCCTCCGATCGGACACATTCCTTCGATACTATACTCTTACTGGTGATTGATTAGATGGCCATCCTCGATTTTGATTGGGAGTGTGTTCCGAGGTGGGCGTATGTGGCTGCTGGGTTACCACCAGCCCGTGTGCGTGATTGGTATATCTACCCTGGCATTGCCTTGTGTGCCGTGTCACATACCATACCGAGCCTTTGCTACAAGTTTGTTTTTCTCCCGTAGCCCGTGTGGTATCCTCTGACAGTCACCCGGAGTGGAGATGACATGATATTGGATGGACTGCTGGGACTATTATGTGTGAAGAGTGATATGGGTAGCCTGGAATGCTATTTAAAAGTAAGTTTATTTTACTGTAGACATTATTATAATAGCGCAATATTACTACATAGTAAATAGTTTAACGGATCCTTAGAGGATGGGCGGTCTCAGGCATCCTTTAAGTTACTTGTACCTTATTACAGTTCACTTGAGTTGGTTTACATTATATAAGTATATATTGTCCTGACTCGAGTGTTTGTATTTTTATGTACGCTCGGGTCAGCCTGAGTTATTCACAGATTTGGATTCCACTTTCTGGAGATTGGAATCGCTAGAGATTATCTGCTTATCTAGTTTTATCTATTCCAGTTCTGTTGTTCTATTCAGCTTGTACTTGGTTATCATCTTAAGACTTATGTTGTACTTTACTTAGTATGTTGTAGTTTATTTAACTCTGATATATTTATATAGTAGCTTCATGAACTACTATTTCTTTTACTTCCGCTGCATTATTAAATACTCTGTGTCTGTGTCTGTGATCTGTGATTTTATTTACTGTATGTTCTGAGAGTTGCCAAATTTTTATTTACAACGCGGTATTTTGGGAAATTCAATTCCGGCATGAGTGTCTACCTATACACTTATAATGGATGCGAATGGTTGAAAATATCGGGTTGTTACAATCCTCTTTTATCTTATAGGTGAAGAACGTATGCAACAAGATCAAATGATTAGTTAGTAACTTCTTTATATTCAACTCCTCCAACTTGTCCCTTATACCCTTAACGGTTGTCTCACCACTAATTTCGGATATCATATACTCTCCCAAGCAAGTTGAAGTGTAGTGAATGACCACTCTCCATTTCCTCTCTTTCAACATCCTAAATGTCCACGGCAATATATGTATATCAAACACTACCTGATGCACTTGATTGAGCCTAAGAACCGCTTTCATCGTCCATTGTTACTTTTCGAAATCATTACTGTCATTCCACTTGTCTATAACCAGTGTGATCCCAAATCCGCATACGAGCCACTTACATACGGCGCTACACCACTTTGACTAACCAATAAGAGACTACCCGAGGTATTATCTGATTCCGACATTTCTACACCACTTACCAACAATAAAGTTTTGATACCAAATGTTATGAAATTTTCAACTTAAGACCACTCAAATCAAAACTCCAAAGCATAGCGAAAAACAAGATCGTGGTAAGAAGTGTAAAAACAACCAATCAATATCTCAATCGAATCCAAAATCCATCACAATCACTAAACGTGCGACATAGAAGCAATGCAATAACGATAAAATAAATCACACGTCGATTTATAGTGATTCCACTAAAGTCTAGTTAATGTACATCCACTTTGAGAGAGAACTTTTATTAATATCTATGAGAAGAGCAGAAGAGATTGATTACAATGATCAATATTAAAATCAAATTTTTTTATGAAGAACAAAATTGAAGAAAATTAGGTTTAGATAAACTCTAGTTAATGGAGGACAAACCCTTGATTAAAACCCTTGGAGTTCTCCACATTCTTTGAATATGAAAATAGCTTATATAGTGAACCATCATTCCTCTGCGAATTCCTAAAATGTTCCTTGAAGCCTTCACAAATCATTTCAATCGCCATAGGGAAAATATACACATATCGGCTCAGACATATGACCCAAGATGACAGACGTCTGTCAGAAGATCCGTAAAACAAGTTTCCCTATATTTGGACGTCTGTCACAAGATGACAAGTGTTTATCATAAATCTAGGGTTACTAAAACCCTGAGCTCAAACGTTTGTCACTTTCCCACAAACATCTATCACCTGCTACTCCTAGTAGCACTCCACCTTCTTCGCCATATCTTCCTCCTTCAAGCTTCGATTTGCGAACCATTTTCACCATTTTCAAACTATTCTCGACATTTTCAATTCTCCATGTAGTGTCATCAAAATTCAACATGTATAATATTTATATTCTACATATATTTTTTCATGTCGTATTATGCTATATATACTAAGAAATATGATATGTCAACGCTGCTTTAATATTTTTCTAATGAACTTAGTATTAATAATATTTCTAATGCGTTTTGTTGATAATGTCAAAAGGTGAGCTTTTCCGAACCATTTTTTTTAACAATAATTCAATTCAAGTATTATTTCTCTGTATCGAGATTGAAACACTATTATCAACAAAACTGTATACATGTGTATGTGTCCAAATATATATTTCTATATTAAATATAAGATAAACTTATATTGAATATATACTGCTTATATTTGAAAACTAAAAGTGATGTATGGTAATGTACTGCTTGCTAAGTTAAGAATAATTAGTCGCTTATGTTATCTTTTGTCGCATGAAACCGTTATGCTTTAGAAAAAGTAATTATACATTGTGCGCTTTGAGATTACGTAAACAGATTTATCAGCAAATGTTTGTTAACCGTCTATGTAAAAAAATAAAATCCATCAACATGCACATACATCTTCATAATTTGATTTATTTTAAATATACTGTTCAATTGATTATACGGTGAACCGCGTGTATGTAGCACATGTTCGCGCTATAACAACTAATGGGTTGGTTCCTTCTACAAACAAATGTCTACCTTTGTAGAGTGAAATTATACAACCAGACGTCTACCTTCTAAGGTTCATCGTTTGAATTTTTATTAGAAGTAATAATCTTCTATCTCGTTGTCATTGTTTAATTTTCTTACATCATTTTCTTCTCATTAAATAATTATCTCTCATGTCATAAACTATATAATTCTTTAATACGTTGTTCCAATTCACATTTACTAATCTAATAAAATTACAACTTTGAGAATGAATGATTTACAATTTTCTACCAATTCTTTAGCAGCATATATTACTAGGGCACCTAATTCAATCATGTAAAGTTGGTGGACAATAAGGCGTAAAATTACGTTGAATATCTTTTGGTGGAAATTAGGATCCATCCTTATTTTCAAACATAATACCCAAAAAGTCTACTTAAATACAAGTTTTATGAAATATCTCTATGCATATTTTCAGCGAAAACATGCATTTTAAACTGCATACACACACACATATACATACATACATACATACATATATATATATATATATATATATATAATAAAATGCATATATTTTTAAAACATATATTTGCAATGTGAATTGTAAATATTTAAAATATAGAATGCGCATTATGGCGGTGTACATTGCAAATTTTTAGTGTATAAAAACGTACAGTTAAGCTGCAAATATTTGCAGCATAGAATGCAAATATTTGTAATTTTAACAAAAAATATGTACGGCTTAAAATGCAAGTTTTTGCTTGAAACAGTGACGATGTTTTTCATTTAACTTGTTTGAAGGGGATGGGATTGAATTTTAAAACTTTTAAAGAGTGTTTGAAAAAAATTCGCATATGTTTTTTGGGTTTAATATCATTCGTTTGGCACCATACAGGAATGTTTATTCTATTTGATTCACTGAAATTACTGGTTCATTTTGTTTAAATGTGTTTTTGTTTTCGCTTGATTCTTCTGCTTTTCTCACCAAAAGCTCCCACACATTTGCATTATTTTCGGTTTCATCGCCAAAACAAAAGAGAACATTTAACTTCACTGTTTTGCAAATCAGAATGAAGCAAATGTGCCGTTAAACTTTCCAAATAGTTTAGTTTTGCAATCTGGAAATTTCACCTTTCATTCTAAGCGTTCTTAACTTGAAGTTTAAGTATTCATTTATTCTTTGTCTTCAAGTTTATCAAATATGATCATTGATGTTTATGTTGCACTTACAAGCTAAAGAAGAATTTGGTTTCTTTGTTTTTCAGCAGCCATTCGGTACACATTTTTTGATGAAAATTAGATTTTTTTTTTTTTTTATTGTCAAACTTAATACACAAAATAAGCTTTTTTGAAAGACAGTTTCACAAAACATCTCTATAATTATTTCAGCAAAAATGTATAATTTATATTGTAAATGTTTGCAGTTCATAGTTTTAACTGCAAATTTTTGTAAAACAAATATTTGCAATTAAAGTTGTAACATTTACAATACAAACCTACTTTTCCATTGAAAATAACCATAGGCGTTTTTCGTAAAATCTACTTTTTTTAAGAAAGGGTGGAAATGCATAATTACAATTACCATAGGTGACTATTTGAATCATAAACCGTCAAGCTTTGAGCTTATGACAAAACAAAAATTATGTCCAAATGCAACCTAATACGACAATCATATTCTAACAAATTATAACTACGATTACGAAAGGCATTTTTACCGTGTCATTCGAGCATCTACCCACTATAAAAAGTGGTGCATATTTGATCTGTTTGGTTTATTCAATGAAGAAAATTAGTAAACCAAACTAAAACCACGAATAAAACCAAACCAACCATGTTAAATTTGGTTGATTCGATTAATTATACAATTTAGACGAACTAAAAACGATTCAATTTTCTTTTGAAATATTTATTGTAATTTAAGGAAAAAAAATGTAATTAAAGCATCCTTATTTAGCATTCTTATTCTTTTTAATAGTAATTTTGACATATATATGATAAATAAAATTTAGTATGCTGCTATTGACGCGTAGTTTTTTTCTTCTTTCGGTTGCTTTTATAATTTTATTAGAAGTCTGCATTTTTTGAACTTTTGACAATTATATTCTATTTCAACCAGTACAAAACAGACGTACATTTCTATCTTTTAGAAAAATCTCACATACTTTGTCACCAAAATTCCAAACCCTAAAACATTAAAAAAGAAAAAATCTTTCTTTTTGCCTAATAGTTTAGGAAATGTGAAGATTTAGTGGAAAATCCTAATTGTGATGATCACAAAGATTTAGTGGATAATCCTAATTGTGATGATCACAAAGAAGCTGGTTTACTTTACAGTGTCACTAGAATTTGGTTGCGTCTCGTTTTGGTTTGATTTAGAGTTTAGTAGGGAGACTTTAAAATATTTCGATGTCTAGTTGATGGAAAAATACTCCCATATCAGGAAATTATTGTCAAGAATAAAATTACTCAGCGTTTTAGCTTCAAGGAAAGACCTTCGGTATTTAACCTGAAGGACAACTTTCTTTAGGTATCGATTTTTAGTTATTAATAACAAGTTTTAGGTATCAATTTGTAGTTATCGGTAGCAGATTTTAGGTATTAATTTTTAGTTCATTGGCAGTTTTGAAAGAATGTTGGTCCTTATGAATAACTTTGAAAGAGTGTTTATCCTTATGATTAATTTGCAGGAGAATGTTTTTATGGTTAAAATATTGAGGTCGTGTCCTTAAATTTAAATTAATCCTTCGGTGCTAACAAGCATATAATATATCTGAAAATATAATAAAATTTACATTAATTTGATGAAACCGATTACTAAACCAAAAAAATTTACGGATCCAAATAGAAATTAATCGAAATAGAAATAGAAATAAATTTACATTAGTTCTGAAAATCGAAGCTTTGGTCACCGCTTACTACGAAACCTCAACTGAAATATAGCTCTCCATTTTCAATTCTAAATTCCCCCTTTTTTCTTCCAAATTTCGAAAATCAAAACTCCTGGAAAACATTAAGCATAGTAATATTAATATAATGGACGCAGGGATGGGGTCGTACAACCCTAGGAGTCTGGGACGGCAGAGGAGGTTTTTATGAATTTTAGAGGGAGGAGAGATGGAGTCATTAAGGCTCTTAGCGTTGGTAACGTACAAGAATTCTGCAACCTTTAGTGTTGTTCGATGACGATTTACGGTTTAAATTGTTTTAATTTTGGTTTGGAGAAGAAGAGAAGTTTTATCGGCTATGTGCTCCTGGTAAGTGAAGATTTTGAAATCTTTTGTAAAGACTGTTTGCTGTTTAGTGTTTGTATATCTTTCGGTTCACCTTTGCGTTATCTCGGATGTTTAAATAAAGTTCTTTCGAAGAATCCTAAATCCTTATTTTTCTTTCCTCGTTTCCTGCAATCCAAGGAAGAGAAGAAAAATATAGGATTAGTTGTTTAACAAAATAAGTAGTAAACAGAGAAGCAAGAAAAAAGCTATTCCAACCAAGTAGTTGAAAACGGAGAGTTGGATGAATGTATGCTTGATTGAGAAAATGGCCACAAATTTGTTGTTAACTATACTTCTAGTATGCAAGTTTGCATCATGCAAATTAAATTGCTTTCGGATAGCTTGCGCAGAAGCAAAGGAAAAACCCTTTTATCAACTGCCGTTACCATCTAAATGAGTTGAGCGCTGGCATTTGCACCGCAGCGATAATGGGGAAATGGGTGAAGCCTTATGATGTTCTCCCTGGGAACATTAGGTACCAAGAACACTCCTAGATCCTAGATTGAGCGTACATGAAGATTTGTAGGTTATTATCCATAAGCAAGTGCTACCATTATGTAGTGTGAACTCCTAGAGCCTAGATGGAAAACTGTTACTTATGATCTGTTAACTAACCCAACGACTATGTCATTTGGATGGTTGAAAGCCGGGATATGGGTGCATGCAGGTTTAAGTTGAGAAACCGGCGACATTTAGTTAAGAGAAATTCTATTTGAACTCAAAATGTAAAAAACACAAAATCTTCATTTCACTAAATTAAGTAAGCTTTAAGATTACTAGCTTTATTATATTTTGTTCAGATGCAAATGGAAACCCTTAGTTCATCAACCATTGTCACCAGCTGCGTAAATTGAGTAGTGGTATTTGCGCTACAACGGAAATGGTGAAATCTTTTGATGTTTGGGTGGAGGCTTCAGGTACCAAGAACAATCTTTTGATTATTTTTTCATATGCTACAAACTTTGTTATAAGATTAATTTTACTACTGAAATTTTAATTCTAATCTCAGCCAGTTTGTGTATTAAAAGATTATTGTTAGATGTAAATGTTGATATTAATAAATCGTTAGCATTGGTTCGGTACTGTTTATATTTTACACGTGCATGTCGTCATATATTGTTTGAAGTATTGATATCTCTCCATATATACCTTATTATCAAGTTTCATAAAATTGCAGCAGAGATGTGTACAGTTATTGATTATTAAAGCCCAAGTTGCAAGAGTACACAAAATTCAAATTTAGTAGTTGCTGATGTTATTGCAAAATGTGACGTCTTTGCAGAAAGAGAGAACTTTGCTTGTATATACCTAATGAGAGTTGGGAAGTTAACCTACCTGGTGAAGAGTACCCCTGAGTTTCCTGAGCCATCATTTGGTATCAATTTTGCTCGAGATGGCATGGATGTGAAAGATTGGTCATCACTTGTTGCTATTCATAGTGATGCATGGTTAACATCCGTCGCTTTTTTACATTGGTGCTAGTTTTGGCTTGGACGATGATTCCCGGTATTGATGGATTTTTATGTATATATGCATTTATATGTAAAAAGAAAAGGAAAAAAAAAAGAAAGAAAAAAATGTGTTATAAAATAGTGAATTAGCTATGTTCTAACATAATTTTTTACAATTATACCACCATGTTATTTGAATTCCAAAATATGATAAATGGGCAAAAAATCAACAACGTACTAATGTAGATTCATATCCCTTATATAGCTAGAAGCGTGAATGACAAGTGTAGAGCATGTGCATACAAATTTAAACGAGAGATTTTCACTTCAAGGGTTTATTTGTGGACGATAACAAGCTTTAAGGATGTTACTTTTGAAAAATTAATTTTAAGAACAATTTACAGGAAAAAATAAATAAAAGAATTTATCATTTTCAGTTATACAGAAATAATGATAAAAGAATCTACCATTTTCCTTTATAACTTAAAAAAGATAAATGAATTTATCATTATCCTGTAAATTGTCTTTAAAACTAATTATTCAGACGTTCCGTCCTTAAAATAAAATATGACTTTTAATGAGAAACATATTATGATTTTAGTATTTTACTTTTTATTGGATATGAATATAATGTGAAACGAGAAAGAAAATGAACGAACAATGGACAAAAATGCGAGAAAGAGTATTGAGTTAAAAATAAGAATTAAAAATAAGATCTTGACCATTTTTATTTTTTATTTGAATGAAAAGAATTTAATTTTTATAACTATTCACCAAGGATACAATAATACATTGGGTATTGTGAAAAAGTTCCACCAAGGTGAACTATTTGCATTGTATACTCAGATGGATATGATATACGCAACGCTCAAGCCATTCTTGTTCGTATTGGCATATTGTTCATAGTAGATCTTATACCGTAAGTTTTACAAAGTAATTATATGTACTATCGTATCGTATGTGCATGCAATGTGGAAAAAAACTTACGATTTTTTTTCATTTTAGCCTCGTTTTAAAACTTATTATCACAAATAGCCTCGTTTTAAAACTAATATGAAATATAGCTCTGTTTTGGACAACTCAGCGGTCACAGACCAAAATGCACCGGCGACTTTTCAAAAGTCGCCAGTGTAATATTTTTTTTCTAGCGGCTTTTGAAAAGTCATCAGTGTTTTTTTTTTAAAAAATTTTTTTACACTGACTCCTTTCCAAAAGTCGTCAATGTATTTCTTGAAAAAAAAATTATACTGACGACTTCTGAAAAGTTGACAGTGCATTTTGGCCAGCTCACCGCTGAGCTGGGCACAACAGAGCTATATTTGATATTAGCTTTAAAACTGGGCTACTTGCGATAATAAGTTTTAAAACGAGGTTAAAATGAAAAAAAATTCAAAAACTTATAATATCGAAAGGACAAAGCTTCTTGGGAACAATGAACATTCCATATCTATGATACTGTAGTCGACTTTAGACTACAGTATGGGTGTCGAACGAATGTCTCCCACTTCAAAGCAGGATGACTTCTTTCTTTCTTTTCTTTTATTATTATTTTTTTATATATTTTTTATTTTATACTTTTAGATGGTAAAAATTATGGCCCAAGGCCTACAACCCGCAAATATACGGGCAAGATTTTAAATATCAGATTTCGGTCACGTTTCGTCTCGGAATTTTTGCACAAATTATCTCGTATCGAGGGAGATTTTGGACGAGATGAGTACATATCAGGTGTACATCTCGAATTGACATCTCGGATCTTATAATGCATCTTGAGAATATCTCGGATATACTTATGTATCTAAAATTGATGTATCAAAAATTTATTTAATAGTTATAACTTTCTTAGTAAAAATAAAATGGTAACATACTTGATTTACACGGAAAAAATAAATATTTTTAGAAGAGTAATAGTTTGATTAGCTTAATTGGTTTGATAATAATTGAATAATATCATTTTACTTAAACATAATAAAGAAGTGAAACCTTTCGCTATGACTCATTAAAATAAAAAGTAAAGAATATGTTCGATAAGTTGGTATGTATTGAGTAGTTTCTTTTGAATCAATATGAAAATAAAAAATATTATGCAAAATAAGAAAAATGTATAATTTCAGATGAGAACTTGGATTGAGATTTTGATCTATATTTCGGGTGATATTTGAATATCTCCGACAAGATGAATGTCGACGGAGATATGGAGGAGATTTAATGTCTCGTCTCGTTTAAGTGTGTACATGGTTTCGATAAATAATTTCCTAACCAACGTTGAGTTAACATTCTCAACGAAGAATGATGTATCGCATTTACACACTGAGCGAACATCGAATGCCTGAGCTCGCGCCGAGCATACTGCATCGACAATTTATGGCTTACCTAAGCATCGTGTCACATTCCTTAAACGCGTTTTATGCTTTTTAACATTCAATCTGAGCTAAAGGAATCACTATAGCGATGTTGTTGTAGGTATTGCCGTTGTCCAGCCATATGACCATACTATTGCGGATGCTTCCGTCTTTCTTCCTCGATTCCTACATGTTTAGCATGCGACCTGGCATATGCCCAGTAACAATAAGTGTTTCTAATTGTGCTGCTTCTACATGCCTTGTCAAGTTCTATGTTACGTCCAATGTGAAGTATGGCCTAGGGATGTCATTGAGAACTGATATTGCCCGTTGCACCACCTCATGCATTTATATTAATTTCTAATAATCGAGAAAGTGGGAAGGAGTCTCATTACTCGTCCTACTTGGCCTACACAAAGTCTAGGTTTAATTTGAGCTTGTTGAAACAATTCAAACATCTGAAAATCTACTTCAAACGTCTGCACTACAAAATACACACTGTTTAGCGATGGCAAAATCCATTGACGGCCGTCGCTAGCCGTCGCTAATTGCCATTGCAAATTACCTCGTTGCACATAAAGAAAGCGACGGCCTTATCGACGGCTCCGTTGCTCATTTTGCAATGGCTCGTAACGGCTAATTGTCCACGTGGAAACAACCGCTGGGTTGTTGGTTTTCCGGGTTGTCGCTGCAAACCGTCGCAATTCGTTACAATTTAGCCGTCGCTAGTCGTCGCTTATTTTGACCAAATGGCTGTCGCTAGCCCTTGCAAACCGGAAAATTTTTCCAGCCAAATTGCAGCACCTACAACCCTCAATTTCAATCAATGCATATAATTCCATCATTTCACACATATAATACCATCCATCGTACCATATAATCAATATCAACACAACCAAATCATCAAATATTGCATATTCTAACATATATTTACAAAATCATATAAGAAAATCAACATAACCAAATACGAAAAATCCACCAAACCAAACCACATTGTTCAAATATCGATCACAACAATCAAAATATCAAACCCACCAAAACGCTAATTATCAATCACAACATCCATATATATACACATCATAATATGTACACAAATATATATAAAGCTTACCCATGTCCAAATCAAACCAGCTAAGCATCATCATCACCTGCACCTCCTTCCCCGGGCATTGACCCATGCTCCTGATAGAATGCAACAATACGTTCATCTATCTACATCGCCAACTGACTCTTCCGCCAATCGTTGAGCTCATCCAATTGAGTTTGCATCCGAGCAATCTCTTCATCATCTATGGATCTCTTATATGATCTTTGGAAATTAAGAGCCTGTGAAATAATTCAAGTGAATAAGAAGTTCATGGCATACAATAAAATACGATAACTCAAGTTATTGGTAATAAACTCAAGTGAATAAGAAGTTCATGGCATACAGGTTTCTACTGTGTAAATGTTGAGTACATACCATATTGCCGAAACTGTAACGCATGTTTCGACTTGCCGGTTCAATGATTGAATCTCATATCCGATTACACTCATCAACCGTAAGCGACTCCCGTCCACTCGCTTGTATCGCTCGTGCATACTCTGTGTTATATCTCTCCTACAATTACGAACAGATATTTGACATAATTGCTATACAATTTACTTATTTACTGTGAAATAAACGAATATGAAGTATTTTCATTACAGAAATAAACATATTTACCATTACAAAAGCAGCCTTGTCGTCCGACCAATCATATGAAACATTCTCATCCTCATCCGTATGCTTCACTGCATGTGTGACTCTAAAAACCTCAGCGTTGTGGGCTCCCTACCATACTTTGCCCGCTGAATATATACAAGAATATGTTATATTGATAATTTGCATGAGTACAAACAACAATACATTATATACAAGAATAGAATACATGGTAAAGAGAAACTAGTAAATATATACACGCATAACATAAATATTGGTTAATTTATTTACCAATTCCCTCCTATGTTGTTGGAAGGATTTCGAACCACCACGATGTAAAGCGGGATTTTTGTTCCGATTAGCCTTGTTTCTTTCCGACAATTCCTATTAATTTATACACACTATTAAGTAAAATAATTCAACACGTTTAAATGTAAAAATATAGTGACAATATAACTTACTCTGAATGCTTCAGATTCCCAATATTGTTGGAATCCAGTCCAAACATCATCCCCTATCCAACTTGGTTTTTTCCCTGAACTCTTAGCCCGCGACAGAGTCTCTCTGTAATTTTTCCGTGGCTTTTTATTCCAATGTTTTACAAAAACATCCATATCATGCGGATCCACATGTACAGCTGCCTGCATATTGAATTATCATATGTGTTATGTAAAAGAGATTGTATAATTAAAAAACAATCAGCAAAACAGAATACGTAAAACTGATATTATAAGGCATGATGACATATTGTTTTTGGTTTCCATATAAGGAATAATTATATATTACAAAATTGTATTTACCATAACATCAGCCCATATTGCGTTTTTTATATGTGTAGGAATGTTATCCCATTGAGGCCAACACCCGGACATCCTACTCTTATATGCCTCATTCGATACTTGCAAAATGAAATCGGACGGCTCCACCTCGAACCCTCTGTAGAAATGTTGATGTATAAATTCAATATATTTCGTATAATATAATTCAAATAAGTTTGATACATACCCAACACTTTTCGGAACTATCTCCGCAACTCGACGGAGATCTGGCTCCGAGGTACTCGGACCTGCTCCAAGTGAAGGTGACCGAGATGTACTACGTCGATCATGTCGTCTACCAGACATAACTGACAAACATATATACAATATCACATAATCGTTAATCAATATCATCAATCAATATCATAAGCATCACATAATCATCAATAATCATCAATCAATATCACATAACATAAGCATCACATAATCATCAATCAATATCACATAATCGTTAATCATTGCATAATCATCACATAATTATTAATCAAGTGATAGTCATCACATAAACATACTCTGCACATAATCATCGACAAAAGCGTACATGAAAAGAATACAGTCATCTTATTATTACATAGCTCAGAATATTACATAACATAGTCATTATTGTTAATACATAGCTCACATTTAACAACAAGCGATGCCATCTATGATCAGTCTTCGTCATATTCTGATTCAGACTTGGTCTCGTACTCAATATCATTTTCTTCAGTATTTACAAATGCATCTATTAAAACATTCGATTCATCAGTCAACGACACTACATCAATGTCATCGGTTATCATTATTTCAGTATTTGGCTCAAGATCCGCTTGATATGCTGCTTCGTCTGGAATATTATTTCCATCAAACATATATCTTGCATTCGTTTTAAAAACAGCCCACCAGTCTGTTTTATCTTTTTTAAGGACAGATATGGAGCAAAATAAACTTGTAAAGCTTGCTTAGCTAATACAAAAGGATCATACTTATAGTAATGTGACGTGTGCCTTATTTCAATTAGCTTATAATCTTTGTGCACGTTAATTCCAGAGCCATGAACATTGCTAAACCAGTTGTATTTGAATAAAAAAACTTCCTCTGCAGGTTGTATATAATATGTCAACTCTAAAACTTGAGTTAAGACGCCGTAAAAATCTTTTATATGCTCCTCTGGATAATCACTTCCTTTGACAAATACACCACTATTATATGTTAATTTTTCAGCCTCGTAATATATAATGTTGAATTTAAATCCATTGACGAAGAATATTGGATAAGTCTTGGCATTTCGTTTTGGTCCGATAGCAAGATGTCGTAATCCTTCATCAACAACACAGTTTTGTGTATCATGAACGTAGTTTGAAAACCATCCAGCAAATTGTTTACTAAGATCGCCAGATGGATGTTGTGATTCGTATATGCTGCAAATATATATTATATTCCTTTATAATTAATATATACATGTATAATTGAATTATATATGAATTCATAATTTCCTGACAAATGGTGCAATTTCAGCACAATTTAAAAGAACATATGTGTGTGCCACATGGTAATCTCTATCATCTAACTATATTTCCACACATATTTCAGCAGGTCTTCCATGTTGTCTAAAAATAGATAACATTGTTTGAGAAGACTCTAGCTGAATCGTGTCTTCATTGTGGGGAACACTTACAAACGATAAGTTCACATCGTTACTGAAGTAATGTGAGAAAAAAATGAAGCTTCTTCTTCAAGGTACGATTTGCAAATCGAACCTTCTACTTGTGCTTTTTGTCTAATTTTTTTCTTCAAATGATTCAGGTACCTAAAAAAATTTAATTAGATTCATATCGTGGTACAAAAACCGAAATTAATTAAATTACCTCTCAAATGCATACATCCATCCATATTGCACAGGACCACGAAGGAGTGCTTCAGATGGAAGATGAACAGGTAAATGCTCTATCACATTAAAAAAACCAGGTGGAAATATTTTCTCCAGTTTGCATAGAAGTACAGGTATTTCTGCTTGAAGTTTACGTATACGATCTACCTTTAACGTTGTAGAACAAAGCTGTTTATAAAACATACTCATTCTGTTATTACACTCCATATTTTTATAGGCAGTAGTTCTTTGAAAATCACGGAAAAAAATACTCCATCATAATGTGGCAATCATGACTTTTCATCCCACTCAATTTGCTTTTTTAAAATCAACACATCTACGGAGGTTAGAAGAAATCCTATCAGGACATCTAAGTCATTCCATCCACTTTAGAACGGGTTTTACTTGCTTATTGTCTAGCTCATAGCATGCTTTGGGTTTCTTATTATCATCGTATAATTGAAGTTTGGGCCGCTTACAAAAGTATAATATATCACGTCTTGAATTCGCATCGTCCTTGGTTTTCCCCTTCACATTCAAAATTGTATTAAACACGTTGTCAAACACGTTTTTTTCGTTGTGCATGACGTCAATGTTATGTCGGAGTAGGAGATTTTTCCAGTATCGTAACTCCCAGAATATACTTTGCTTGCACCAGTTATGAATGTCCGATTTACCTGAAATCTCAACCTGTACCCCAGTTTCATGTATCTTTAGGCAGTCTTTTACAATTTCATATACCTCTTTACTTGTCCAAACCTTAGGTGGTAGCATACTCTCTACTCTGTTAGCTTTAAAGTTCTTTTGATCCGTTCTAAATTTATGATTGATATGTAGAACACCGATGACAGTCAAACCAAGAAATTTTCTTTCCATGCTTTAATGAAAATGCTCGTGTTTCATCCATACAATAAGGACAAGCTAGACGTCCAGATGTGCTCCAACCTGAAAGCATGCCATACGCTGAAAAATCACTAATAGTCCATAATAAAGAAGCAAACATACAAAAATTCATTTTTCTCGAAATGTCGTACTTTTCAACTCCTTCATGCCACAGTGTTTTCAACTCGTCGATTAGTGGTTGTAGATAAACATCAATTCCTTGAGTCAGATCATCGGGACCGGGAACGACAATCGTTAGAAACATATATGGAGTATACACATCCATGGAGGTAAATTATAAGGAGTAATAATAATAGGCCATGATGGATATTTACTACCAAACTGAGAAAATGGCGAAAATCCATCCGTACATAAGCCTAGCCTAACATTACGGCTCTCTGCCGCAAATTCAGGATAAGTCTTATCGAAATGTTTCCATGCTTCTCCATCAGATGGATGTAGCAAAGTTCATTCTTCTGGTGTTCTCACAGCGTGCCATCACATATGACATGCTGTAGCAGAAGATGCATATAACCGTTGAAGTCTGAGAGTGATGGGTAAATAATGCATCCTCTTATATGGAACTTCTTTTCCTTTCTTTTTTCTTGGTTTGTATCTTTCCTCATTACATATTCTGCATTTAGTAAGATGAGCGTCTTCTTTCCAATACAGCATGCAACCTTTTACACATGTATCTATCTTCTGGTACGGCAATCCAAAAGCAGACATAAGTTTTTTTACTTTATAATGACCATCACACATCAAATTATTAGGTGGCATGTGTCGTTTTGCAGTTTGTACAACTGCTGTAAATGTAGCTTCTGTAAGATTAAATTTCGATTTCATAGTGATGTATTCGGCGGTTACAGATAATTCGGTTCCGCTTGTACATCCATCCCAGAATGGCCTCTTAGCAGAATCCAATAAATCATAAAAAAATTTAGCTTCCGCGGTCGGCTCTTCGTCAACATTTTCGTTCCCATCATCACCTTGGTCAAAGGTAGGAAACATTGATCTTGCAGCATCCTGCACCATGCTTTCTATAGGATTGGTCATAGTATTATCGTCCTCTAACACTACAGGATTAGATGCAGGTTGAACAAGTTCTCCATGACGATCCCATAAGTAATAATTCGGCACAAAACTAAATTTGTACAAATGTACTTCTACTACATCTGGTTTCCAATGCTTCAGATGTTTGCACTTACTACACGGACAACGAATGTCTACGTTATTTCGATTATTAGATTGAGCAAATCTAATAAATAGGTGTACACCGTTACAGAAACGTTCTTTTATTGATCCTTTCATACCTTTTCGAGGTTCATACATCCAACTATGATCGACAAAATAATCGAACATATTTCCTGATTTGAAAAACGTAGGTTAGAAGATTGAATAAAACACTTCATATTAAAGTCTTGTAAAAATTCATATATAACCCTTTACTATTTTAAAAAATTCAAATAAATACTGCAGTAAAATTTTCAATTCTTAAGTTTATTGTTTTTTTACTTTGACGGCCGGTTATCCTACTTCCAATTACAAACACAATAACGTAATCATATTTTATAAATCATTTCAGGTTAAACGATTCTATAAAATTTCGGCAGCACTTCCCTTTTTTTCCTGTATCGTACACAAATACGTGTACACAGGGAAAAAAGAAAGTGCCATTGAAATTTTCTGAACCGTTTAAACTGAAATGATTTATAAAATATGATTACGTTATTGTGTTTGTAACTTGTCCAAATACTAGGACAAATCCAACAAATGTTGTATCAGATGAATATAGACGTCCGTTCTGTGGAAAAACGAATATCCATATAACGATCATATATAACACTTGTCAGACGGGGCCAAAAATTCTCTAAGGGGTTCATATAAATAAAGAAAAATTAAAAAAAAAATTATATTGAAGTGTTAGTGGTTCGTAGTGAAATAATGATCTTAAATTTTTTTAGTAATGTGGCCAAATAGAATTCGTTTAATTATGAATCAAAATCCATGAGAACTATCACTAACTCGGAAAATATGCCTTATCTCACAAATGTGAACTATGAGTTACGATTTTAACAACTACAAAAACTATTTTATAAAATCGATTTAATGTTATTTTATAAACTACAAAAACTACAACTACAAAAAGTACAAAAACTATTTTATAAACTATTTAATGTTATTATATTCATTTCTTCATTTTTTACAAAATCGATTTTACAAAAATATTTATTGTTGTTATTTTCATTTCTTAATTTTCTACAAAAATTGATTTTAATATAATATTTGTTGTTGTCATGCTCATTTCAAAATTATATAATTCATTTAACCATTTAAATATTTTATTTAATACATTTGAAATTTCAAAACGTATTTTAAAATTCAGCTAACAATTTAATTTTGTTTATTGATTTTGTAAACGAAAATCAGATGTTAGCACTTGTAATAAACTATAATAATTTAATTTTATACTAACAACTAATACTTAGAATGCACACACGTTAATTATATAAAAAATATTACTTCTGTTTAACTGTACCAATCTAGCAGCATATTAATCAACAATTGTACACTAATGTTTGCGCAAACTATAATAAACATTATTCTAATTAACTATAACAAATATTCGCGTAAACTTAATTATATATTCACATCAATCGGCAATCTACACTAATTTTTGGATCATAAATAAACCCTAATTTTTAATTACGAATTAAACAATCAAACCACTAATTAATATCACCAACTCAACATATACAATATTATAATTAACTACTACATGATAACAAACTCATAATTAACTAATTTGCTGAATTAGAGTTCTTAACATATCCCTGAATCAATCAATACGCTACTATGAACAACTATTAACGTGAACTCATCAATTTCTATCACATATAATCAACCAATTTTCAAAATTAGGGTTTTGATTAAATCTAAATTAAGCTGAATTTAGAAGCAATAGCATACCTTAGAGTTTTGGAGCATTGTGGCTTTTGCGACGGGAAGATCGACAGCTCGCATCGGGGGGCGGCGGCTGGGGCGTCGGCAGTGGAGGAGGGAAGCTGAGGTGATTTGGGGGAAGATGAATTGTGTTTTGGTTCTCTGGTTGCCTGTATACACGCGTAAAGCGACGACCAACGATGACCGCCTTTTTTAGCCGTCGCTAGTATCGGTCGCTAAACGAAACCTGTTTTGTAGTGCTGAACCAAGTCGAATTTGAACTAGTTGCTCCCGGATTGAGATTATTTGAAATCCAAACACCTAACCCCTAATTCAGACGTATAGTCAGGGTTTTTCAGATTTTGTAATTTGTTAGTTTTGTTCGTCTTCTGTGAGGTTCGATTGTAGACTTAAGGGGTTATCTTAATAGTGTTTTAGTGGAGATTTCTACTTTTGTTTACAGGCAACTTCATTTAAAACTTTCCAATAAACCACTTATGTATTTGTATCAGTATCTATTTATATTTCAAATTATATAATCTATTCAAAGTGTGATTAAAGGTGATTCGATTCTCTTTCATTTATTCAAATCACAACAACTTTGTCATATAAAGGTCTAAATCTATAGAATTAAAGTGAATTACTCTTGTCTATCTTTACCATTTTCTATAATTATTTCTATTGAATTAATGCCTAGGGTCTTCTCATCATTACCATTCATTTTAATTTATATGGGAAATTATATTTCAAATAAAATCTAGGTTGAATCTACTATCCCAATGTTATATTTTTAAATCAGGTAAAATTATAAAGGAATTTAATTATTTATGAATCATCGTAATGTCATAATCAATTCACTAGCATTTCAAAGCTGTCCTTATTCTAGGCTTGATTTATATCTTCTATCCTAGACCTCCAAACTCAATTGGTTCGTCCTTCCTTTCTCATTTTCTTCTAATCCCTATTTTCTCTCTCTTTTTATTTTTATTTGTTTTTATTTTTGTTTTGATGTTAATTTTTTTGAAGAGGGTAGGAATTTTGTTTTAGAATTGGGAGTTTCTGCAGGGGAAGATGAAGAATTATACATATAAAATAGAGAAGCAGCAGCTAAGGTTTTGAGTGAAAAGATATGGAGGTCGGGGTCTAATTAATAGTTGAAAATTAGGGTTATCTGGTCTAAAAACAAAATTAATAATTACAAAAATATCATTAATTATAGTTTTAGCTAATTTTGACATGTTTTATCAAATTTAACAAGTTATATATGTTTCATGACTGTAGCGGCGTTCTGAACGCAATGGAATCGATTCCAATGCCTAATTCAACGTTTTCCTTTTATGTATAATTATAATTTTACCCTTATTTTATATTTTAATATATTATTAAAATTTTCGTAGTATTACAACTCTACCATAAGATCATTGGCAGCAACTTCTCAATGCCCATCAAAGGTACAAGCATCCATTTAGATACGTATCATTCAGACTAAAGATCTAGATCACTACTGTCCAAAGACGTGTTCCATGTCAACAATCAGTGAGATTAACTCCAACTTTAGGATCGCAAGACGTGTCACTATCTGGGATCACCAACTTGCCAAGTCATGGCCTGTGTCAACTTCAAATTGCTATAAATCATGACCTGCATCACTACATAGAGAAAAAAGTTGACCGCGTATAAGTAGCAAAGCTGGAAGTTCCGATGTAGTGAGTTTTACATTTTTATGTTATACTTTCTTGTTTAGAGCACCACTAAAACTTGTTAATGATCGCTCACATTTTTTTTCATTGTACTCTCGGAAAAATGCTCCTAAATAAGAAAATTACCAAAAGTGGACGTAGGGACTTCATGAACTGCTACATGCCCTAATTAGTGTTCTTATTTTTAGCGCTCAACTTTTATTATTTTCATCGAACTAAACCGCTTGGTACCTCACTTAGAAATTGAGTGCTTCATGAACCCACTTTCAATGTTGTGTTGGCGTATTTAAAAAAAATACATGAATAGTTTGGTGCTAGAAGAAGCTCCTTCAACCTTTGATCTCTCTTTCAATTTTTCTTGTTTCCATTTACCTTAACTTTTGTCACTAAGGTTAGCTACTGTAATGCAATGACGAAGTCATCCTAAAAAAAGAAGGATGAATAAGTTTAATTTGTCAAGAAGTTGCACAAGAGGAAATTATTTAAGAAGACAACAAGACTGTTGAATGGTATATAGACGCCTGCCTAAGGAGGATAGTCTTCCCAAAAGCTATCAATTCAATGTTTGCATTCATGGAAAGTACTCAGAAGCGTCTCGACACTATTCAAGCAGTTGTTAATCTATTGAGAGTTACCTTGGAAGAAACCAAGAAAGTGACACCAGTAAATCAATCTGTTGCACCCAAGGATTTTCGCCTTAGCAACAAAATGGATCTTGAAAAACAAGAGACAACAAAAGATCAAGAATACTACGAGCCTCAGATGTATATGATAATGCATGCTCGGGGTTTGCCAAGAGAAACTTTTACAGCGGATGATGACAATGTTAATGTGAATTGCCTTCTGCATCATCACTTTGACGCCCCTGTGACTTCAAAAGCGAAAATGGGAGACTGAATCTACATAAACGAAAGGTTGAATCTAGGCAGGAATGAAAGATTGAATCTATGAGGAAATGAGATAGTAAATATTGGTAAAAATGATAGGTTAGAATAGTTGATCTACATCCTTGGCGATCAGTGGAACAGATGAAAGAAAGAATATGAGACCTTGGCTAGAAACAAAGATTAGGGTTATTAATCCTTTTTCTGGTAAAATAACGGCGGCGCTATTAGCACAATACTTAAAGTCTCGAAGATTACCTACGATGGGACAAAAGACTTGGAAGATTCCTTGAGGTACAATCTATGGACGAAATTAATGATTTAGATGCAATCAAATGACTGTTTCTCCACGCAATGTTTACGGAAGCTACGAGTAAATGAAATCTACAATACAGTGCATGATTTATTCACTCTTGGTATGAGCTTTTCTATTAATTTTATTAAGATCAGTTCTTTGGTTCTCGTGACTTTGTGTCATACTTCAATATCTTGGTTGATATAAAGCAGAATAAGGTATGGTTGTTAAAGAAGTATTGGAGATGATTTGAAAAGTTGGTTGTTAATGTCCAACAGATTTCATCCGAGTCTAAGCTAATGGCTATTGTTTTGGTTTATGGAGACATAACGTTTTGGAATGATCTAATGAGAAATGAAAGCACGAGTCTGATAGAGTTCTTTTGCAAAATCCAGTGATATGTTAATGTTGATAAGGCATCCCAAAACAAAGAAAGTCTTTATTATGCACAATCTTTTACTCGACAATTAACTTCCCAAAATATCTATATATATATATATATATATATATATATATATATATATATATATATATATATATATATATAGTGTGCTGGTATATGCATCTCCTTTTGTTCTTTCCAATACCATAATATGGTGGCCAAAAGCACAAAACGGGATGCATTTAGCTCCATCGAAGGGTGTGGTGCTAAATGCACCACGTTTTGTGCTTCTGGTCACCACATCATGGTGTTGGAAAGAACAAACTGGTGTGTAAATAGTCGTACAATTATATATATAACTTTTTAAATATTAATTTGTTATTTCTTATGATCTTCCTATTAAATTATGAGATAAAATATCCCTACAATTAATTTAGACATATTCAAATCTAGATGTTGATTTCAATTATTTATAAAATAGAATTGTTTAAATGTAATTATAATTAGACTTCAAAGGGCGAGTCAAATATATGTGACTATATTAGAATAGGTAATGTAAGATCATTCTAGATATAAATCAACAAATCTATAATTCTTTATTAATCATTATTAATAGTTGAAATAAAAATACAATTTTTTTGTCCGACCATGAAATTTCAAAAATGTCCATCCATGCAAACAAGAGTTCACGAATTCGAATCCCACCGTGAACAAAAATTAACATCTATATTTAAATGTTAATTTTAAAACACAAACAATGTTACAAGTTCAAACCCCATAACAACAAAAAATTACATTTTTTCTTTATATTTTTAAGTTTATTTTTATCAAACTACATGTAACTTTCAAATTTAATATCTTTATTAATAGTTGGAATAGAAACGCAATCGTTTGGTCCAACCGTGAACTTCCCGAAATGCCTTTATATATAACTTTTTAAATATTCATTTGTTATTTCCGATGATCTCCCCAATAAATTAGGAGTTAAAATCTTCCTACAATTAATTTAGACGTAATCAAATCTAGATGTTGATTCCAATCATTCATAAAATAGAATTGTTCACATGTAAATATAATTAGACTTCAAAAAGCGAGTCAAATATATATGGCTGCATTAGAATAGGTAATGCAAGATCTTTCTAAATAAATCAGTCAATTTATGGATCTTTATTAATCATTATTAATAGTTGAAATAAAAACATAATTTTTTGATTTGATCATGAAATTTCAAAAATGTCCTTCTATGTAAACAAGAGATCGTGAATTTGAATCCCGGTGTGAAAAAAAATTAACATCTATCTTTAAATGAAAATTTTAAAACACAAACAATGTTACAAGTTCAAATCCTATACCAGCAATTTCTTTATATTTTTAAGTTTATTTTTGTCCAACTACATGGAAACTTTCAAAATTAATAATTTAATAAAGAGGTTATATACACGTGTGTTGCATGTGTCAAAATATCTCGTTATAATAATGCATTTGTATGAGGTTGGAACCATCAAGAATGGTCTAATAAGAAGAAGCCAAAGTGCGAATTTCAAAAATTGGATTCAACTCCACTGACGCTGTTATACACCCGTATATACGTTGTGACTATGGTCAAGTCAGATACATTGAACCGAGCAAAGGGGTAGAACGATGGAGCTTGACAAAGAATGATCTTATTAGGTGTAGACACATCGTAGGAAATGCACTGTCACAACTTTCTCAACTCAAGTCAACCATCTGGAACAGCTTTGCCCCCACATAGAAATTTATTTACTGTGATTTATGGTGGTCCCCACATTGCTTGATCAAGTAATCAAAAATGAGCACGGTTTATAGAAGAAGCAAATGAGCCTAGGGATTTCGTATTTGCTATTGGTAGTGAAAACTTTAGAAGCAAAACATGATGCTATCGAGTATTATTTTAGCAAGTTGAAAAATAGGGTTTGATCCATGCCATAGTGGTCCATTAGCGGTTATTGTTCAAATTGGACTGTTTGATGTCTCTGAAGATCATGGTGATAGAGTTAGGGATATACCATACGCGTAATTATGTAATTTGTTACATATATCTACTCGATAACCAATCTCGTCTGAAATAAAAGACGTTTCCTTTCTAATATAAACTTGATATAATATACTATATTAATTAATTTAATTAAAAGTATATTTAATAGAAAAAACCTGTAACAACCCGATATTTTCAACCATTCGCATCTGCACATGTCGGACTTGAATTACTCAAAATACCGTATTGTAATAAAATTTAGAGCAAATGAAAGCAATCATAGAATCACAAACACAGAAATATCAGAATAACTCGCAGTGGAAATAAATTACCATTGTAGTTCACGAAGCTACTATAACAAAGTCTCAAAACAAAATACATAATATCAATCTGAAAACAAACACAATAGAAATCTCAAATATATAGAAGTCGCTGATACAAGAGCTGAAATAGAACAACTGAAACTGAAATAGATAGATAACTAGATAACAGAATCTCCAGCGATTCCTAGCTCCAGAAAGAGAAATCCAAAGCTGTGAATACTTAGGCTGACCCGAGCGTAAAGTAAAACATTAAATACTCGAGTTAAGACATACATACTTATATAATGTAAATCAACTCAAGTGAACTGTAGTAGTAATACACAATAACTTGAAGGATGCTTGGGATCGTCCATCCTCTAAGGATCAGTTAAACCATTAATTAAACAGTAATAAACGCTATCATAGAAATTCCTATATCAAAGTAAACTATGCAAATAACAGTGTTAATGTGGCTAGGGTAGCGCAGAGCTGCAGCAATCGCTCATCTCTAGTCACACTTTTAAATTGAAGGTGTACATCTAAAAATCACAAGGCATACAGAGAAGTGTACCCGTGGTTAAATTTCCAAAATGGTTTATAATTTCGAATTAAAATCATTCATTTAAACCATTAAAAGGTGGAGTCATTATACCTTCAAATCAAATATTAAATTCCCAAAATTTTAACCTTTTCATAGTTCATTTATTCACTTAAATACATTAAACAGTGAAATTTCAGTTTTCAACAGCACTTAGAAAATGCTGCGGTAAGTTACATTTGAAAACAATTCAATTCAACAAAGTCAGCATTTAAAAATGCTGTAATAGTTCAATTATAGTCAAAAATCTCATTTCAGCCAACTGCAGCACTTAACAAGTGTTACAATAGCCCTTTTATTAATTTTAGATTTTAATTTAGTTTCTGCAACTACAACACTTAACAAGTGCTCTAGTAGCTCTTAGTTAATTTTAGCCATTAGTTCAATTGTATCAACTATAGCACCTACAAAGTGCTGTAATATCCTTTACAGCATATTTTAGTTAACTTCAGAAATGACAGCATTTCTGAAATGGTGTTAATTAAATTTCCAGATTTACAATATAATTTCAGCAATAATTAAATTTCAATTTAAACCATTTTTACTTATAAAATTTCATATTTTTACACTCACAAATATTCATTTAAATACCCTTTAAATTATGATTTTCATAAAGTAAATTTTTATACATAAAATCAAATTTTAAATAATTCACTTATTAAATTCAAGCATATAAATTTTCCATTCTTTGCATTTTAAAAATTAACTTAATAATTAAGTTTAATTACCTTTTCAAAATATAAACTTAATTTCCATTTTATTTTCTTAACTTAACTTTTATTTTAAACCAAATTCACCTTTCCAAGTTAAGTTATATTTCAAATTACGTTTTAAGCATTTATTTATTTAACCATTTTAATTCATAGAAAATCAATAACACTTTATTAAGTCATTTCAAATTCAAATTATCATATTTTATTTACTTAACTTAAACTCCATTTTAAACAAAATTGCAAATTTCCAAATTTAGTTATATTTCAAGTTTCCACTTAACCATTCATTTGTTTCACATTTTAACTTGTAGAAAAACCATTAATACTTTATAAAAATCATTTTTAATTCAATTTAAATTAAATATCATAAATTTACATTTTTAAATTACTTTAAAAATTTCTAGAAAAATAGATATAAAATAACCAGGGTCTGCATAATATTTTCTAACCTAGGTCAAGTGATACGGATAATATATCGTTTCAATCCATAATTTGCAAAGAAAAATCCAGGTTCTATCATTTCAAACCCGCAATCCCAAGTTAATGAAAATAAATAAAAATCGTTCAGGCCTATCATTTCAGCCCATAACGATTTTTCCTTATTCTAAAGTCCATTCGGGTATGTATCATTTCAGCCCATAACGATTTTTCCTTATTCTAAAGTCCATTCGGGTGTGTATCATTTCAACCCATAGTGATTCTATTCTACAGGGAACTTGGAGTGTGATAAAAAGATATAAATAACAGTATAGCAACATATAGCAGTAACAGATGATATGACAGGTTTATAAACAAGTTTAACATCATATAATTCATATCACAAGCAGGTATAACGTGATATAATAATTTCTACACATTCACCTGCGATCAATTCACAATTGTATAAGTATAAATGTCACGAGTGAATACTCACCTTTTTACGCTGGGGATAGCAAATCAAAACACACCGAAATAGATTCCAGAAAGCACGATAGCACGACACAGCATGACATTTGATTCGAATGAGTGGAGAGCCACGGTCTGTCAAGGTCAGAGGAGAAGGGGGAGGAGCTATCGTGTATGGTGGAGGTGGATGTGATGTGGTGGTGAAGAGGTCTATAGCCAAGCAACATGAGAGAAAAGAAGGCAAGAATTAAATGAAAACAAAGATGAAAAAATAGGAAAATGATGCCATGAACTTACCAAAAGAATTTCAGAAATTTTGTGATGGTCGAAACTTTGAGATGAAGGAAATTTTATCACGTGAAAAATGAAAAAGATATGGCTGTGAGAAAGAAATGGACGGCTATATTCAATGAAAAGTCAGTTGCAAAGTGAAAGGACAAAAGGTAAGTGAAAAGTCATGGCATATGAAAGGGTTTTGCCTCTTTATATTTCTTATTTCTTTTATTCATTTTAAACAAATAAAATATAAGTAAATAAAATAGAAAAACAAAAAAAAAACAAAGTAGGAAAGAAAATAAATAAATAATTTTTAGAAAAATATAAAATAATTAAGAAAATAGCTTAATAATTGAAACTAGGATTTAAAAATTGTATATAAAATACAATAAGCTTTGGAAAATTATAACTATACTTTAAAAATGTTTTAAAAATAAAATATATACATAACATGTCATGTTACACATATATACACAAAATAGAACAAACAGAAATATTATTTATATAAATTAAAATAATCAATTTTGTTAAATAAAAACAATTTACATACAATATTGTAAAAAACATAACTTTCATAATATAAATCAGATTTCAACGAAACGAAAAGCAGTATTCTTGAAATTTAATTTATTTTCAAAATAAAAGATAAAATTCAAAATTCAAAAATTTAAATTTTAAATTTAAAAGTCAAAGTTTGACATATTGGCCAAAATACACATTTTTGGAAAATATTCCATTTATTCAGGATTGGAATTATAATTCACACAAAAATCAAAATTTATGTTTAATATAACAAAATTTACCCATTTTAATAAATAAAATAAAGTTTTTAAATTAGGAAATTCAATTAAAATAATTAAAATAATCTCAAATACAGGGTTGTTACATTCTCCCCACTCAAATCTTTTCATCCTCGAAAAGAACGAACAAGAAAATAGGGAAAAACAAGATAGACAAAGAAAATAGTACCTGAAAAAACAATTCCGGATTCGAAACACGAATGCTCTCCTCCGTCTCCCAGGTACAATCTCGATCATTAGTACTCCACAGTACTTTGACCAGACTAACAGATTTCCTTCTTAACTGCTTCGTAACTCTATCGACAATATGAAGTGGCTTCCTCTCCACAGTCAGATTAGGCTCAATATCCAAACTATCAAGAGAAGAAGGCTGAACAATAAGAGATGGGTCATGAAGATACCAGCGAAGATGTGAGACGTGGAATATATCATGCACTCCAGAAAGCTTCTCTGGCAAATCCAAACGATAAGCCAAAGAACCAACTCTTTCCACAATGTGGAAAGGACCCTCGAAGAGGAAGAAGGTAGAAATAGCTAGAAGGGGAAGTACGTTGAAAGACAAGGATGAACCATATTTTTAAAACTATATAAAATTTCAATTAAATTTTTATGTTTATAACATTATAAACATTTTATAATATGATGAATAGTCATTTGATTCAAATTTTCTAGTTCAAAGTAAACAATATTTAAAACATTTTAAATTATTTAGAAAAGTAAAATAAATGAACAAAATATCCTTTATATAATACTTTATCAAAATACTTTTATAACTCGATGTCTTAACAAGTCTACTCTCGTTCCTGTAGACTCTGGCCATGCGTTGATCAGACGCAAAGCTAGAATTCTCCAGATACTTAGTAGACTTGTTTCAACACCCAGTGAAAATGCTGAAAAACCTTTAAAAATAGATATGGAAAGTACAATCCAAAAAACAACCAAACCAAAACATTTGTCTAACCATGGATCGCAGATATACAATGATTACGCCTGGATCCCCCAGAAAACATCTGTATCCGTAAGCTATCTCAGCCCTGTGAATTACGCCATAATGACTAGTAGACCGCAGATACACAATGGTTACGCCTGGATCCCCCAAGAAACATCCGTACCCTTAAGCTATCTCAGCCAGCGGATTTCGCTACTAAAAACGGCCTGCATAGATTGTAGATACACAATGGTTACGCTTGGATCCCCCAAGAAACATTTGTACCCTTAAGCCATTTCGGCCAGGCGAATTACGCTATGTAGTCGGCTCATAAGACCATGGAGATCGCCATGGAATTCGATGGACACTCGAGTATCATATCTGAAAAACCAAAATCAGATAGAACAATATCGATAGAATGAATCCACAATGTGGCTACAAAGCGGATATCAAGCAGAAAGCACTTTCCATATCTTTACTTTGAAAATATGTATCATATAGTACCTTTCAAATCACTTTCAATTATCATACTTATACAAAGTCCATCATATTTAAGATTTTTTTTCAAATCGAATACTTTCCAAAATCAATATCACACTTATATAGACTTCGATTATATAAGATTTCTCTTTCCAAATTAAGTACCTTTTCAAATCAAAAGTTTTCAAATCGACTTCATACTTATACAAATCAATTTTATATAAGTTAGGTAACTCCCAAATCAAGTATTCAATAAAACAAGGTTCTCAATTTCATTTCCTTTCAATAACGTTTCAGTTTCAAAATCATATACGATTTCGCCAAATCATTTCTTCCAAATTACATATATTCAGTTTCAAAGTTTTCCCAAAAAAATAGGTTTAGAAAATAATCCTGGCCAACAAAATTTAGGTCAAACAAATTCATTTCCAAAACCATCATATAAATATTGGGTTTTACTATCCAATCTATCTTTAGAACCAAATATTTTTCTCAAAAATCAATTATACCCAAAATGATTTCCAAGTTTAATCCCTTTAAACCTTTAAACTATTTATTTCCATATATGGAAAATCCAATTTGCCTTTTGAAAATTATTTAGCTTTAAAAATTAAACCTTGATTTGGAAGTGTTCGAACATTCAAAATAGTCGGAGAAACCAAATTTTCCAATCTAAGAGTTGGAAATCAGCAACAAATCAGTAAATCAATTTCAATAGATAAGATTATACCAAAAAAAATCTGAAACTCGAGGACTGAACACCGGCTTACTTTAAATTATTTCATATATATATATATATATATGTGTGTGTGTGTGTGTGTGTGTGTGTGTGTACATACATATATCTTTCGATTATTAAACCATCCTTCGAAATCTGAAATCAAAATTTGGTTTCACAAAATCACTCACATAGCAAAGCTACTAATGTGGCCTCTCCCCCACTCTAAAACTCAAAAATCAATGTCGATGATGCATGGACTCATCCTCGAAATTATTTTCCAGCGACACAAGTGAGTTCTGGACTTCTATTTTCTTGAAACTTCATTGAAATCTCTTCGAAATCATTGGAATTCATTCGAATACATTTGAAACATTTCTTATTCAGAAAATATCTTTAAATCATATTGTTATTATATATTTTCCAAAATCTTAAAACCGATTTCAAAACACCAGAGTTAAATTCCTCGAAATTCAAATTCAAAACTCTTCAGTTATAAATCATTTTTGTATAAATTAAATTTCTTATAAATTTTCAAAATTTCAAATCCTTATCGAAAACATTTCACTTTTATATATAAAATGTGGTCATCCTTATCAAAATAATAATTTCGATGTATGCACAATTTCAAAATACAGCCAAACACAAATTTCCAAGGGATGATTTAAGGATGGATTTCAAACAAATAGAGATTCGAATTTAGTGGAACTCTAATCAAATAGAATTCTGGTTTGAAGATAAGCTCGAACGAAGATGAGATAATTTAGTTACCAAATAGAAGATGGATAAGCCTTTATAATCGCGGCCGACCTTAACCGGGTCAACCGTGACTTCAGGAATATAATCAATACGGAAATCTAAGGCAAATTGACATTCGATCGCCAGAGATAGAATCCAGATATAGCAGAAGATAGATAGCACCGTAAACCGAGGATACAGAAATCTCCGGTGAATCAATGCCAATTGTAAAGGAGTTTCACCCCTTTCAAAGATTTGCGGAATCACCGATCCTTATAGAGGTCAATCAAAATGGAGTTATGGAATGCCCCAAAATCTAAAGGATAAAATAGGGAAGACAAGCCTGGATTTCAGAACAAGTGAGAGCGTTCCAAGTTCAAGGAATCCTAATCGATAAGAATCCTAACCAAGAGATTACTAATAAGGTGGATACAGAAGGGATGAAGTTGAGAAAATCTTGATTTCAAAATAAGAAGAAAAAAAATTATATGTAACGACCCAGAATTTGGTTGTTAGATTTTGAACATTTAATTCATTTTAAATGTTAAATGTGGATTTTGAATTGATTTTTTCGAAATAAGAATTTTTTTTAAATCAATAGAATTTAGTTATAATTTTCAATATGGAGATTAAATTGAAATTTGAATAATAATAATTTAATATTGGAATTGGGATAATTGGTGAATCTGGATATAAATAGATACGAAATTGGTTTCTAAAATTTATTTTGAGTTTATTTGGATTTAAATAATTATGTTGGACTTTTGGATCGAATCAAAAGTTGATAAGTAAAAATTTAGGATTTTATATTATTTTAATAATGGAATTTAATAATATAATAATGGTAAATAATCAGATTTTGGTTCGAAGTGAATCAAAATAGATTCTAATGTAATTATAAAGTCTATATGATTTATAATAGAGTTAGTAAAGTTTTTAAAAGTAAAATTTTAGATCATTTCGACGATTTTGGAAATCACTCGAATTAATCGACAAGTTAAAGTAGCCTTCCGGGGCACAGTCTCGGAATTCGACGAAACCAGTCCCATTGGATCCGTAATAGTTAGTTATTATCGGATTTTAATTTTCGTAGCAATCGGAGTTGTCGTTTGACCCTGGCAGCTCAAAACGTATAGAAATTATTTTAATCGATTTAATTTAAAATTGATCGTTTATTTCCGTAACTCATGCATACGACCAAATTAGCCTCCGAAACACGTTCCATTGTGTTCGGAACGTAGGTAAAACCTTAAAAACATTTGTCGGCATGCGTTGTTTGGAGTTTGTTTGAAAAGTTGCTTTAAAGTGAATTAAATATTATTTTAATTAGGTTATACGTATATATTCACGTTTTCAGCTTAACCCTAGCCTATTTTTCACCGGCCGCCACTCACATATTCTATGGCCGAGAATTTCCATTCTTCCCCTTCAATTTCCTTCAAATCTATTCGCTTTTGTCAAAAATTATCAACTGGAGAATCGTAGGGGACTTCGAGATCTACGAAGTGAACGAGTGCGATGGGATATGGTGAAGTGGATCGACGGTTGTGGGAGCTCGAACGCGGCTCGATCGTGCACGTTTTCTACGTTGACCATGGCACCGAGCTCGATGCTATCTTGGCCGTGGGTGGAGGCATGTTGGGGATACATACTGGAGGCGTCCGATCGTCGTCATGTTCCCGAGGTAGGGTGCGGTTTTAAACCCTAGAACGAAGGTGATGGGTTCATTATGCTGGTAGTGTTCGCATGGGAAGAAGATCATGTTAACGGCCGTGATTTCCTGTTGTGTGCGTGCGGCCACAATTCGTTTTGGTATATAAAAATAAAGAAAAGAATAAAATTGTTTTATCAATTATAATAGAAACTTTTAAATTCATAACTTTTGTATGCATTATCAGAATTCAACGAAACTGGCGGCGCCGGAATTGAAGCGACGCGATCTACGCTGCATTGCAGATCTGGAATCGAATAGAGCAAGTAAAAATTTAGGTTAAATCGAACGCCGTTCAATTTAATTTAAATTTGAACGCTCGTCGAAAATTTCTAGGTGAGTTTATCTCACTCAAATCTGGATACTAGTTGATTTAAATAGCCAATATTTAAATGTTTGATTGGTTGTTTGGCTGAATATGATAATTATTATCAGATTGAATCGATATTTATTGGTTGTGCTAATATCTGTGGATGCAGGGGAACAGGTGGGAGGGATCCAACTGGATTCCTCACAATTAGTAATTTTATTTATATTTTGTGATATATCTCATCGATAAAATTGTTTTATCTATGAATCTGTGTATAGATAAGCGTTATGGATTATACCGCTTATCGATGCTAATATGATTGAATCTGTGATGGTTGATATTGTGCACTATTGCGTCAAACCCCTGGACTACACTATACACACACAAATATGGATTGCACGTGGAAATTGGTTAAGTCACAGTTTTTGAATTGAATTTTTTGAATCCAAATGGTTTTGGAAATAAATCGGATTTTAAGTGGAAAAACTTTTGAAAAGGAATTTCAAAATAAAAAGTTGTTTTTGAATAACTTAATTTAGTTTTGAAATTTGATTTAAATTTGAATTAAAAATTTGAAATTGAATTCAATGTAAAGAACTTATGATTTTAAAAAGGTCATATATGTTTACATGAATTTAAACCATTTTAGAAAGTGTTGCTTTAGGAATTTAAATTAGCCCAAAGATTCTAACTTGTATAAATGAATTCGGATTTTTCCGAAATAAAAACTATTTGTCTTCAAACGATATAAGTTTTCATATAAGAAATGAATTTCCAATTTGTATTAAAGGAAGTTCAAGTTGAAATGGAAATGGGTTTCTAATTTAAGAATGATTTGGAAATTATGGTCTAAGAAGATTATACAAGTTATATGGATGTTTATATGGGTTTTTAACCATTTAAAAAGTATGGTTTGGAAATTTAAATTTAAATCCAAGTTTTATACTTGAATGGTTTAACTTATGTAATTTGTAATCGGTTTTTCCCAAAACGAAAACTATTTGTTTCAAATAATAATAGCTTTAATAAAAAGAAAGGATTTCCAATTTGTGTCGAAAGATTTCAAGTTTGAAATGAAATTGTAAATAGTTTGGAAAACTATGAATTAACCTTTGTGAAGACGATTAAATCTTGTTTTGAAATCTAAGAGGATTTTAAATGGTATATCTTCCATATACAAGATTTGAATTGGAAAGGGTTTGAAAGTTATGAATTAAACCTTAAACTGAAAAATTGGATGAGTTAATCCAATTTGAAAGGGAAATTGTTTTGAAAGCTATAAATTGAATCTTTGTGGAACTGGTGAACCTTGTGGAATAAATCTTTTTGTTTAAAAGATTTAAAATGGTAATTTGTTTAAACCATTTGAGAGAAAAGTTTTGGATATTAAGTTGTGACTTAATTGAAATCCCAATATCCATATGTTTTTAAATTTACACTCATTATTCAGTTTAGCCGGGAGAGGACTTTGTGTCATATAACCCATTTCGAATAATGATACGTCGATATGGATAGCATTTGAAGACCGGTGGTGAAGACCGGGTATTTTCAAGAACGATAGGATAACCTATCGATTGTCTCTGCATCGAGTAGCTACGGTATAGAGATTCCCTAAGTGATGGGAAGTCCGATTGGGATTGTGAATATCCGGATTTGCATGGGCTTCTTCGAAAGTGCCTTCGGTTCTGTTCGAACCCAGAACAAACTTGTATGGTTGTATGTCTGACACTTCACTTTGAGATATAAAGTAGATTTCTTTCAAATATATATCTGTTGGTGGCGAAGAATTTGTTCTCTTAGCTTAACACCCTTCTCTGAGACGTACGAGCTCAGAGGTTATGTAGTTGAAGGGTATCAGCGATATACTCCTAATTTGGTAGTGTGGCATGCTGAGTGCTGCTGTGTGTTGATGATCATTTGTTGATCATTTGTGATCGAAGCATGGCTTTGTGAAAAAATGTAGCTTTGTGGACGTGACTTCGTCGAACCTCACAAACCGGTAATGGTCGAAACAAGAATCGTGGCAGCAAGGTTATTTGGGGTAGCTCCTCCTGAGGGTATGACCATTTCCTTCCGGATAAAAAAGTGATATCATGGTATGGAGCCCAGATATTTACTTATGGTGTTTTTTTATATAAAAAAAGTGGTATCATGGTATGGTGCCCAGATACTTTACTGTGTGGTTGTTGGATTGAGGGCCCTCGGATAAAGGTCGGTAACGACCGGGGGATGGCATACTCGTATCAGTTGTTACCTAGTTACAGAAGTAAACCGGCCTTGTGTAGCAGAGATCCGGTTAGGTTCTCGGAGATGTCCCTCCAGAGGCGTTCCATTTTATATGGAAAGTTTCTTTGCCCGACCATTTGTTGGAAATCCAAACAAAACAATACGAGCCATGTACGGTTTTAGTTGTATAACCTGCCATTTACTTATGGTGGCGCCCCACTGTTTAGATGGTAGCTATAGTTGGCATACAATAATGGTTGTATGCTGGCTAAGATTAATATTATATTTTCGAAATGTTTTCCACACTATGCACTAATAATAATAATAATATCAAAGGATTTTGCGTATTAAGCATGTTTGACTATCATAAGGAGAAATCTCCTCCAATTCTGCGTTTGCATTGTGTGTGTGGCGGGAGGCCTTATGGTAGTTTAATTTTCAAAAAGCATAGCGGATTTCTTTTTATTTTCTTTGTGAAAATAATTGTTTTGAGAACTCACACCAGTCCCATAACTGACCTGGAGTTTATTGCTCCCTTTCTAAACTCTAGGTGCCCACAATTTTCCACACGGTCAGCCTAGAGTCAGGTTAGCATTATTCGAGAGCAATAATCGGAAAAAGAGATGTTGTGAAGATCAGGAGCAAGCTGGACGGCGAAGCGTATTACTAGTATATGTAATATTTCTTTCCGCTATTTGTTGTTGTACACTCTGATAATGTAATGTGATGTGATGTAATAACTGACATAGTGAAGATATTTATTTATCCATTATATGTTGGCCGTTGCGATATGTGAGATTCTGTTGTTGTTTTCTTCCCTTCTTCTTCTACCTCTTTCTTCTTTGAACCCTAACGGTTCGGTTTTTCGGCATTCGACTGTTTGGCAATCGATACAGTGGACGTATTGATGTCGACTTTCGGGCGTCGAGAAATCGGTCTGTTACATTATACCAATATAATCTTTGAAAATCCTTTAAAACCATTCGGAAATCATTTTATACTTCGAAAATATGTTCTCTCACAAAGAAATGATTCTGAGATTGATTTCACTCATTCTAGGGTATTTCTACCCTATCTCTAACGAGTTTTTGCTTCGCAGGCTAAGGTTTGCATAAAACCAAAGCTCTGATAGCAACTGTAACAACCTGATATTTTCAACCATCCGCATCCACACATGTCGGACTTGAATTGCTCAAAATACTGCATTGTAATAAAATTTGGAGCAAATGAAAGCAATCACAGACATAGAAATATCAGAATAATTCGCAGCGGACATAAAATACCATAGTAGTTCATGAAGCTACTATAACAAAGTCTCGAGAAAAAATACATAATATTCGTCTGAAAACAAACACAATAGAAATCCCAAATACATAGAAGTCACTGATACAAGAGTTGAAATAGAACAACTGAAACTGAAATAGATAGATAACTAGATAAGCAAAATCTCCAGCGATTCCTAGCTCCAGGAAGAGAAATCCAAAGCTGTGAATGCTCAGGCTGACCCGAGCATAAAGTAAAACACAAAAAACTCGAGTCAGGACATACATACTTATACAATGTAAACCAACTCAAGTGAACTGTAGTAGTAATGCACAATAACTTAAAGGATGCTTTGGATCCCCCATCCTCTAAGGATCAGTTAAACCATCAATTAAATAGTAATAAACGCTATCATAGAAATTCCTATATTAAAGTAAATTATGCAAATAACAGTGTTAACGTGGCTAGGGTAGCGTAGAGCTGCAGCAATCGCTCACCTCTAGTCACACTTTCAAATTGAAGGTGTACATCTAAAAATCACAAGGCATACAGAGAAGTGTACCCGTGGTTAAATTTCCAAAATGGTTTATAATTTCGAATTAAAATCATTCATTTAAACCATTAAAAGGTAGAGTCATTATGCCTTCAAATCAAACATTAAATTCCCAAAATTTTAACCTTTTCATAGTTTATTTATTCATTTAAATAATTAAACAGTGAAATTTTAGCTTTCCACAGCACTTAGAAAATGCTGCGGTAAGTTACATTTGAAAACAATTCAATTCAACAAAGATAGCGTTTAAAACTGCTGTAATAGTTCAATTATAGTCAAAATTCTCATTTCAGCCAACCGCAACACTTAACAAGTGCTACAATAGGCCTTTTATTAATTTTAGATTTTAATTTAGTTTCTGCAACTACAACACTTAACAAGTTCTGTAGTTGCTCTTAGTTAATGTTAGCCATTAGTTCAATTGTATCAACTATAGCACTTACAAAGTGCTATAATATCATTTACAACATACTTTAGTTAACTTCAGAAATGATAGCATTTCTGAAGTGCTGTTAATTAAATTTACAGACTTACAATACAATTTCAGTAATAATTGAATTTCAATTTAAATCATTTTTACATATAAAATTTCATATTTTTACACTCAAAAATATTCATTTAAATACCCTTTAAATTATGATTTTTATAAATTAAATTTTTATACATAAAATAAAATTTTAAATAATTCACTTATTAAATTCAAGCATGCAAATTTTCCATTCTTCACATTTTAAAAATTAACTTAATAATTAAGTTTAATTAACATTTCAAAATATAAACTTAATTTCCATTTTATTCTCTTAACTTAACTTTTATTTTAAACCAAATTCACCTTTCCAAGTCAAGTTATATTTCAAGTTACGTTTTAAGTATTTATTTATTTAACCATTTTAATTCATAGAAAATCAATAACACTTTATTAAGTCATTTTAAATTCAAATTATCATATTTCATTTACTTAACTTAAACTCCATTTTAAACAAAATTATAAATTTCAAAATTTAGTAATATTTCAAATTTCCACTTAACCATTCATTTGTTTCACATTTTAACTTGTAGAAAAATCATTCATACTCTATAAAAATCATTTTTAATTCAATTTAAATTAAAATATCATAAATTTACATTTTTAAATTACTTTAAAAATTTCCAGAAATATATATATAAAATAACCACGGGTCTGCATAATATTTTCTAACCTAGGTCAAGTGATACGGATAATATATCATTTTAATCCGTAATTTACAAAGAAAAATCCGGGTTCTATCATTTCAAACCCGCAATCCCAAGTTAATGAAAATAAATAAAAATTGTTCAGGCCTATCATTTCAGCTCATAACGATTTTTCTTATTCTAAAGTCCATTCGGGTATGTATCATTTCAACCCATAGTGATTCTATTCTACAGGGAACTTGGAGTGTGATAAACAGATATAAATAACAGTATAGCAAAATATAGCAGTAACATATTATATGCCAGGTTTATAAACAGGTTTAACATCATATAATTCATATCACAGGTAGGTATAACATGATATAATAATTTCTACACATTCACTTGCGATCAATTCACAATTGTATAAGTATAAATGTCACGAGTGAATATTCACCTTTTTACATTGGAGATAGCAAATCAAAACACACCGAAATAGATTCCAGAAAGCACGATAGCACGACACAGCATGGCATTTGATTCGAATGAGTGGAGAGCCAAGATAATTATCTTGTACACAACAAACAAAACAAGATATTGCAAACATAAATTTACAACACAAAATATCATTGAACATCTTGAAATATAAAGCAACAAAGAACTACACAACTTGACCTTGCTTTTACCACACGTATGCTCGGCCATAGGGTTCAAGTGCTCGGCCATGGCTATGTGTTTAGGTCAGGTATAGGTCAATATGGCTCGGCTAGTAAGGAGATGAAGGGTAGTGGTGATAGCATGAAACATACACAAGGTCAAGGCAACATAGTGGAGTTTTGGTCACATTTCTTGGCTCGACCATGGAAAGTGGTGGCTTGGCCTTGCTTGTTTCAGGCCTGTTGATGGTGTAGCTGGCCATAGATGATCACTTTCTGGTGGTGGTGGTTCTAAGGGGTGGTCGAGAGGAGTATGTGAAGTGATGTGGCATGTAGGGTCGGCTAGGCTTGTTTTAAGGGTCGCTTGCAATTTTTTGAGGAGTTTGCAACATAGGGGTGCCACGGCCTGTCATGGTCAGAGGAGAAAGGGGAGGAGCTGTCGTGTATGGTGGAGTTGGAGGTGATGTGGTGGTGAAGAGGTCTATGGCCGAGCAACATGAGAGAAAACAAGGCTAGAATTAAATGAAAACAAAGAAGAAAAAATAGGAAAATAATGCCATGAACTTACCAAAAGAATTTCAGAAATTTTGTGATGGCCAAAGGTTTGAGATGAAGGAAATTTTCTCATGTGAAAAATGAAAAAGATACGGCTATGAGAAAGAAATGACGGCTATATTCAATGAAAAGTCAATTGCAAAGTGAAAGGACAAAAGGTAAGTGAAAAGTCATGGAATATGAAAGGGTTTTGCCTCTTTATATTTCTTATTTCTTTTATTCATTTTAAACAAATAAAATATAAGTAAATAAAAACAAAATAAAGTGGGAAATAAAATAAATAAATAATTTTTAGAAAAATATAAAATAATTAAGAAAATAGCTTTGAAACTCGGATTTAAAAATTGTAAATAAAATACAATAAGCTTTGGAAAGTTATAACTATACTTTAAAAATGTTTTAAAAATAAAATATATACATAACATGTCATGTTACACATATGTACACAAATTAGAACAAATGAAAATATTATTTATATAAGTTAAATTAATCAATTTTGTTAAATAAAAACAATTTACATACAATATTGTAAAAATCATAACTTTCACAATATAAATCAGATTTCAACGAAACGAAGAGCGGTATTCTTGAAATTTAATTTATTTTCAATATAAAAGATAAAATTCAAAGATTCAAACATTTAAATTTTCAATTTAAAAGTCAAAGTTTGACCATATTGGCTAAAATACACATTTTTGGAAAATATTTCATTTATTCAGGTTTGGAATTATAATTCACACAAAAATAAAAATTTATCCATTTTAATAAATTAAATAAAGTTTTTAAATCCGAAAATTCAATTAAAATAATTAAAATAAAATTAAAATAATCTCAAATATAGGGTTGTTACAAAACCATAAATGGTATGTTTTGTGATAATAGTTATAAACAGTTGTAACGGTGAGTAAGTTTTTATCACAGTGAAAACAAATATCCTGATTTATTTGTTCGTATTTAAAATGATCGAGACTCAATATCGATGTATCAGTTGAGACTGTAGTATGTAATGCTCTTCAAATGTTAAGTAGAGCGTTACTCATGATTGCTGGGGGTACAAATGGGTTATATACTGATAGTTATTTGATAATTATGAAAGATTCACTTGATAGTTTTCTATTGATTAAATAACTAAGGTTAAATAGAAAATATCGATGTGTCTGATTTTCACAGTTCTCTTGACTTAAGAATTCCATGGATTTTCAATATGAATGTTCATCTTTGATTATAGTCAAATCATGGCACAACGTCCATCCAGTGAATAGTTGCACCGACTGGAAATATTAGAAGTGAAGCACTTTCAAGAGAGGATTTGTCTTCTTAGTTATATGGGATTGGTATCATGGTAAACTCAGGTCAACTCAAAATCAAAGTCTCTAGCCAGAGCATTTCGGTTAATAATAATTGTTACTATTCGAACCAAGGACTTTGTGTTTGGACTATAGACTTAAATATAGACGATATTGAAATTTTGACTATTACCAAATTTCATAAGTCCAAAGTGATAGAGTTTTGACGAGGAGAATTAGTGTAAATAAATGTCACAATCATGTAATGGTTAATAAAGTAAAATTGGATTTTACAAAAATTAAATAAGCAATAAATTTGCCAAAATGTCACACCATATGCTAAGTGACATGTGAATGTTTACATTCGAATAGATAGAAGTTAATCACTCGCCAAATTTATAGTTAACAAGTCACACAACCAAAATGATGAATTCTCCTTAGGCCGAACAATTTAATTAGTTTATAATTGTTATAAATTAATTAAATTAATTAAGATTTATGAAATATTAATTATAAAATTTTGAATACGATTTAAGGAATAAATATTATTGTATACATTTATAATAGCTATAAATATATCAATCGATATGCGATATCGACAAGCAATTAAATCAAATTTTATTAATAATATTTATTTGGGATTAAATGAGCTACTAGCCTATGATATTATGGTGTTAATTTGGCAACAACATAGACTATAAAGGGCAGCTAAAAGACTAGAGGCATGTTTGAGATAGTTGGCTTAGATCTAGTGAGACTTAGTATGAGATGTGATCCATATTTATCTCTATTTCATCCACTATATAAAGGCCTCTAACACTGATTATTTTAGGACTTTTTGGCTGTGTCTCTTCTCTCATTGCTAGTCGAATTCTCTATATAGGAGCTTCAAAAATTCAAATCAAATCGATTCAAAAGGCAACAACTATTGGATAGTCAAAAGTCTATAGTACAAGAGCTAGCAGTCCGACGAATCGAGAAGATTTCGAAGGAGGAGAATTCATCATTATAAGGCATGCTTAATGGATTTAGTATTAGGTATGTATTTACTATACCATATGATTTATAATTTCTAAATGACAGCTTATCAAGTATATAACTAAAAATATTATTACTCCTTTTATTTTGAAACATATTTTTTTTCTAGATTTTCAAGTATGTTCATATAAAATAATATATATTCTAAAAAATTAATTTTAAATTATAAAATAATTTTATTATCATATAAATTCTTGGCCAAAAAATTAGAATTTTAAATCAAATTTTTTATTTTTAAAAAAGCATTCTAATATTTAGCCGAAAATATTTAATTAACTAAATATAATATTTTTACTGAGAAATTTTGGAAATATTTTTCTAACCTTAAAAATCACGCTGGATTTTCTAAAAATTTAAAATATGAATAATATGGAACGAAAACATTTATTATTATTATTTTATTATATTTTAACTTATATATATATTAATGTAGAATTTATAAATAAATTTTTATTGTGACGTGCATTCGATTCAGAAATTTTTAAAATACTAATAATAATAAATATAATTTTTATTTTCATAATTAATGGATATATATATATAAATACAAATACTTATTATTTAAATATTATTAATATACCTATATTTATACATATATATTTGAAAAAATTAATAGTAATTTTGTTACTGTAATACATACATACATTGGACATACATACGTGCGTACGTACGTAAATACATACATACATATATACATATACATATACATACATACATACATACATATATATATATATATATGTGCAAAATGATTTTAAAAAAAACTGCCATATATTATATATATGTATATTATTTAAAATTTTAATATTATTATAGTATATATATATAAATTATTAATTTTATATATAAGTAATATATAAATATATATTATTTTACATAAATATTTAAATAAATAACAAGTTTACATACATATATTTGGACAATATTTAATACATATAGGATGAGCTAACATGTGTGTTGTGATGTAAATTTCAATATTTATATATGGACACGTTATACCTTGCACATATTATTATGTTACACAGGCACACACCTACATATGTGTATATATATGTATGTATGTATGCTATTATTTTTAATCGATTATAAATTAAATAAAATTCAACCTATTACTTGTAAATTTAATGAAATAAAAGATTTTATTTATATTAAATTTAGAAATGTTCTAAATATTTGTACTTCATAGGCCCAATAAAGATCCAGTGGGATAAAATATTTGAAATTCACCTATAACTTCCACTATAGACTGGCCTAGTTCTAACATTGGTATCAAAGCCTGTTTGCACCAAAAATGGTCACAAACACCCAATTGTCAATGAAAGCACCAGTTTACAATCGCATATCACAGATAACATATATGTAGAGAATTAAAAATGAAGATCACTTGGAAAATTAAGAAGAAAGCAGTAAAGAACACAGAGTTTATAGTGATTCGACAATCAGGCCTACGTCCACTTTGAAGTTGATCACTTTATTGATGCTTTCTTGCTGATTATTATTGATTACAGTGGATTACAACGATGAATTTCGAGTACAACAACAGCCTTGAAATGCAAATATGAATTCGGAAGAGTCTGGATGTCGAAGAATTCAAAGTCCCTTTTCTACTGGCTCTAGGATGCAATTTATAGGCGTAGGATGCAAATATCTCGCTCAAATCTCGGGAGACCTCTTCTGGCACGTGTATGGGCCCACGCGATCAATCTTAGGTGATTTCGACTCGATCTGTGATCGATACAAACGAAAATTGTATCGATCAAGACTCGATCCAATCGAGTTGATATTTGGCGTGAACATTTTTTAGTTTGTGCGTAAGCTCCCGTGAAAATTTGGTGGAATTGGAACTTGTAGATTACGAGTTATGATCGATGCAAATTTATACTCTTCGATAGCTGCGTAGTTCGTGTCGAGTGGTTTTGCATCTATGATTCTACACGTGATGTTAGCTAGCGTGGCGCTTGATTTCTGGGCCTATCCACTTTTCATGCCGCGTCGACTGAATCTTCTACCTCTATGCGCTCTGTTCGTATCGACCTGATGGGCTCATCTCATATCGATGCTTTCACCTCTACTTCGCATCGATGCATGAGGTTATTTTGTATGAATGACTTGGGGACCTATTTGTATCGATGAAAGAAGATGGCATTCGTATCGATCCAGTATGTGCTCTTTGTATCGATCAAATGCCGATCGATACGAAACACGCGAAGGGGCAGATCGATACGAAGTGACGATTACCTACGGATACGACTTAGCTGGTGATAAATAATGCGAAGTAGGAGGAGCTTGGACCGATATGAAACGAGGCATGCCTGATGGATACGAACAGTGTTTTTTCCTTGATCGACCCGACCGTGATGGGTACGAATATGGCCACCTCGGATCGATACAAACTGGATGGGTGTGAAGTGGGATATGCCTAGATGGATACGAACAAGACTCCTTTCCATGGATACGCACCACCACTTTTCTTAGCTTGCATCGATCATAACTTGAGCATACCAACTCCGGTTAACCTGAAATTTGAAACGTGCCATCTCCTAGCCTTGTTCATCATTCCCAATCGATCCCGTCTTGATTGAAGCTCGGCCAAATTTTCACCGCGTTGATTATAGCTTTATTTCCAATCAATTTCCAACCCTGATATCCATCCTTTCTAGAAATTTGTTGATATTCCAACTTTGATCGAAAGGCGGGATAACAAAGCCGAATAGCCTATGCGGTCTAAATTTGTCATGTTAGGGTTAACTATTAAACTCACGACCCAAAAATTATCCCTAATAGAAAAGACCAAAATGTAAATTGGGCCGTGGGATAATTTTAAAAATTGTTTGAAACTAAAATATAAGATTTTAAATTTTAAATTTAAATTTAAAATAACATATACTAATATTATAAAAGTTATAATATAATAAAAATTCTCAAAATGTGACGACCCGGAATTTTTAAGCATTTGCAATCGGAATATTTAATTGATTTTAAATATTTAAAGGTTAATTATTAACTTAAATTATGAATATCATAATTTATTTGGCAATTAAATTATTGAATTAAATAATTTGAAGTTGGATAAAATATTGAATCTGGAATTTTAAGCTTATTAAAATAATTTGAAGGCTTATAGAATTTATATTGATGATTTTGAAGATAATAAAAGTGTTAAAATTGAAATTAATAGTGGTTTGCTCAGTTTTAAATTTTTTATACAGTTTAAATTGAATTTAAAATAGCCGTCCGAGGCGTAGTCTCGGAATTCGATGAAACCAGTGCCATTGGATCCGTAATATTATATTATTATAGGATTTCGATTTTCGCGGTGTTTGGGAGTTACGTTGGATCGTACGGTTGGTTAATGCCTAGATAATCAAATTGAATTTAATTTAATAATAGAACCTTCTCTTATACGTCACTCTATCTTCCTCTTATATTTTCCCCTAAACTGAAATCCCTCAGTACGAAAAAAATGCCGAGCCTTTCAAATCGAATTCGCATCTAAAAAAAAATCAGCTTTAATGGCCGAGCTAAAGCTCCTCCACAAATCGTAGCTGCTTCATATCGATTTCGCGAAGACTGGGTGGCGCTGCAGATCGGTCGAATCGAGGAATCACGATTTGGGGTTGTCGCGTTGTGGGTAGGTCGTCGTCTCTGGGAAGTCGCGCCGAGTATCGCGGGTTCGAGGGAGAAAGGGGGTCCATTTCGTCATTTGCTGGTGTTGGATGGTCGAAGGCGGCGACGGCTTGTAATTGTTGGAAGTGAAAGGCAGCGATCTGCAATTTAGGGTAATGGAGCTCAATCGCGACTGTACGGGCAACGCTCGAGGGGAGGGTGGCTCGTGAGTGATGACTGCAGTCGAGTTTTGGGAAATTCGTGGCGTGCAGCTGCGTTTCTTCGGGTCTGAGTATTGAGGTATATTGATTTCATCCTTAATTCAAATTAGTATAGATTGAAAGTAAAAATTTGGGGAACTGCAGAAAAGGAAAAAAAACAAATATATTAACTGTAAATAGAAATAACTGCAGTAAAGTATAAAATGATTTTGTAATTATATCAACATACACATATAATTATATTCCCATACATGTTTTAATTTGAAACAGTAAGGTAAACGTATTTGTAGTTTTGAGTTCAATATATGTGTATGTATACATAAGTTAGGAAGCAGAAAAATTTACGTGTATATGCAGAAATTATAATATATTTGTATATAAGATTTTGAAAAGCATATAAGGATTTATATAAAGTTACATTTTAAAACCAATATAGATTATTTTGTTTGCAGTTTGGAAATAGAAATAAATCGTTAGCTAGGAAATTAGAATTGATTAGCCTAAATTAAATTCTTAAACGAAAATATTAATAAAATCATATAGTTGTTTGTACACGGTCAAAATTGTAAAGGAAACGTACTGGAATGGAAAATGGAATTGCAAACAAAAAGAAGGTGAGTAAATCTCACTCAGTTTAAATTTAAATTTAAATGATTAAATTTAAATAATTGTTGGATGGTTGAATTGATTGATGTGATATAGTATGATATTGTGAATTGGTGTATTATGTTGTGCTAACGTCTGTGGATGCAGGGAAAACAGGTTGGAGGGATCCAACTGGACCCCTCAACTTTTATTTAAATTATTTTATATTCTCTGTTTTGATTGTTTGATATTCTATAATGAATTATGTGGAAGTATTGAATGCTATGGCTTGGTTGATATAATTGGGTATAATGGATTACCAAAATATAAATTTGATTTTGGAAATGAAAATAAAAGAAGTGAAACTGCAAGTAAAATAATTATAGAATAAATTTAAGAATAACTGGAAAAGAAATAAAGTGACCTTAAAATTCTAATAAATGAATTTTGAGAATGGAAAGGATAATTTGAACAGACAGGAAGTTAATGAATGTTAAAATGCAGTATTATTAATTAAAAAGAACAAACATTTATTTAGAATTTAATATTTGGATTATTGAAAGAGTAAAGAAGAAATAAAATAATAATAATAATAAAGTCCATAACTACTGACTTTGGAAATGAACTGATAAGTAAAAGAATTTATTTCAAATAAAATAAATTGGAAATCAATTTGGGAAATTGATTTAAGTGATTGAGATTTAAAATTCTCCCTGGATAACCAAATACGTTTCAAAGTAAATTTTTAAATATAAGTTAAAAGATTTTGAAGTTGTTTTAAAAATTATGTTTTGTAAAATTTATTAGTTCTAATATTTAAAGTCTAGAGCAAGTATTTCCTTTTAATCTATTATAACAATAATTATTTAAAGAATGATTTGGTATTTTGATTAAAGAAGAAATCCAATGTTTGGTTATAAGGTAACCTTGTTTTAGTTATTTCTAGTATTATTTAAAATTAAGTATTAAAGTAATTTTTCTAAATTAAACGATAAATGTATTTTTCAATAAAGTGTTTTAAATTATTTTTAAAAATCTAGTTTTGTGCTTGGTGATTTCAGTGGAGATAGAAAATATTTGGGAAAGTTTATCCTGAAAAGAATGATGGTTGGAAACTATTTCAAAGGAATTTGAAAGTGAAAATATATCTTGTAAAGATATTTTGAGATGGATAAATAATTGGGAAATTATTTATTGGTTGATGGTTGTTTGTGAATATTAATTGATAGTTAAATAACCGACTATCAATATTAGCCAAATGCGCTGATCGTTTCGAAGAGACCGGGATCGAGATTTATTTCTCGAAAACCACTTCGATCTGGTTTGTACGTTTCGTGAAATCGATATTGGATTCAAAGATGGAGCAGTGAAGTGCAAGGGCTAGTCGCTACTAATCCTGAGGATATTTCCAAAATGGATGTAGTAGGAATAGTGCCTTCGGTTCCGCTCGAACCCGGGACGGACTTGTATGGATGAATGCTTGCGAAACATCGTCAGGTGGACGATGGGCATTCTAAGGGATATTGTTCTATAAAGGTAACGCTTAGCCTCAAGCCTCATCAAATGGGAATGACTGAAAATCAGGGGTTATGCGGCAAGGCTAGGTGGGTAGCACCCAAGCAGGGTGAGGTCATTCCTGTCTGGATGTCCCTTATTATTTCGGCTTAGTGGGCGGTTGCTGATCCCAACCGCGGGGTGATCTCACTCGGGACTGTCCAGTAAGGGATGGTTCTGGCCTTGTGTTGCAGGGGAGCGGGCGTACTCCTCGGTACGGTGATCTAGGCCCCGTACTGTGACAGGTGGTACCCCAGTGCCTAGTCATTGGTTGGAAATCAAATCTCCCTACGAGCCTTGTACGAGTTTTGTTTGTATTACCCACTCTGTGGCTAGTAGCTGGAATTTAATCATGTAACAATTTTGGCTATTTTATAAGTATTTGTATATAGACCCTATTATAATATCAGAGGATTTCTATAAAAATTGTTTTAGCTATCGTAAGGTAAAAACCCGACATGTTTATTTGTGGCGTGGTCTTACGAGATGCTTTTGTTTTTCAAAGGATTTTTGAAACTTTAATAATCGGTTGGGTGTGATTTTCTCACGCTGGTATTCCAGACTGACTCGGGTATTATTTAACTGTAATGCTCGGGTCAGACCGAGTATTATAGGATACAGGATATGATGCTATGGAGCTCAGGAGACGAGCTGGGTTGACGATACGTACATTCGTACTTGTTTTTATATATATATTCCGCTGTTGAGTTGTTGTGTATCCATTGTATGTTATTGATGTAAGCTGTGACTGATGTACTCTGATGATGTAATGTATGTAAACAGATATATTTGATTTTGAGTAAAGATTATTTACTATCTATTATATTTATTTCCGCTGCGATGGTTAGATTCGGATGTTGATTTTATTTTCTCTTCTTCTACCTCTTCTTCTTTAACCCAAATGGTTCGTATTTCTGTACAACTTGAGTTGATTATTGTAGAATAGTGTTGACTCAAGGGGTATGGATTTACGGGCTGTTACACTTGGTATCAGAGCTTAGGTTGGAGATAACCTTGGCTCTGGTGGGAATTACTCATAAAATAGAGACTGTAGTACTCTATAATGAGTTTGAGCGTATAAATAAATATGAGTGCGTATTTGTTAGTGAATATAAATTATTTTAATATTGGGTTGATTGGTTTATTGAGTGGCATATGAACCTTCGTCGGCACAGTCTGGACAACTGTATCGAAAGGGTTTCTAAACACTTAAATAGAACAATTGACACGATATTGTTTTTAAATGTGGGTGAATGAAATAATTTTACCCAAAAATATATTTTTGATATAAAGAAAGTTTTTGGTAAACCATATAGCTATTATATGGTTGCTTGGATGTTAGAAATGATAATATTAAAGTATTATCATTGTTAAGTGAAATATTTAATTAGAAATTGTAAATATAATCAAAGATTTAGAAGATAGATCCAATTATGAAATGAAATTTATAAATATGAATTGTAAATGTGCATTATAAAATTAAAATATAACCAAATAAGAATTTGTATGAGCATAAGCTATGCAAATAAAATTATAGTAAAATTGATTTAAAGCAGGATTTGGAAATTTAAATCCCGGAGATTTTGGAAGGGTTTTGAAGATAAATGATAGCATTATTGTTTTGGAGATATTTCTGAAAGGAAATTGTTATAAATGGATTTTGGAAGTAATATAGCATTGAAATCACTGGGATTATTGGAAAATAATCCTGATGATGACGGCCGCATCATCAGTATTCATTTTCGAATTTCTAAGTGACGGATTGCTACCAAATTGATTTGTTCAAAAGACTAGTTGTTTTTGAGAATTTCTAAGGAAATTTGTTGGGAATAAAACCAGAGTTGGTTTAATTTTTGAGAAGTGTGATTTTGAAATGTTGGAGATTTCAAAACAATTTGAAACCAAAGCTGGGTGTTTAAAAAAAAAAATCTGGATAAGATAAGTTGTAAGCTTATAAATGGAAATGGTTTGTAAATCAGGAAGAAATTTAAGCTTTGGATAATGGAATATAAATCTAAAGTGAAAAGTTAAAATGAAATTAACTTGGATTGGAGAATAAAATTTAACTGGGTTAAAATAAATTGAATAAGCTGAAAATAATATCCAGTTGTATTCGAATTTAGTTGCAATCGAATTGAATTAAATAAAACTGAGTTAAAATAAAATTGAATTGGAATAAGGATTCAATTAAGTTATTAAATGAAATTAAATTTTTACCTGGATAACTGGGAAATAAGTTGGATAAGAATTAGATTGAGTTAAATAAATCAGAATGACTTGTAAAAGAATTAAAAATCCATGAAATAAAAAAATATGCTTGGGTTATAAATAAGCATAAGGCTTGGATTAAAATAAAAGATGAATATATTCAAGCCTAGAATGAGTGTGACTGTATGAAATATAAGTTGTGACTTGTTAAATTTGAAGGTGAGATAGAAAACCCAAAAATAAATAAAAATAAATAAATATCTTTGGTGAATTGGAAAATAAACAGAAAAGCCAAACTTGAATTATAAAATAATGTGAACTAAGAAAATTAAATGAAGTGATATTTGGAAATAAAATCAAGTATTGTACTATAAATAGGAGAGAACTAATTTGTTAATAAATTAGTTAATGAAATTGAATTATAAGTTTATGACGAGGTTTGAAAATAAAACTCAAGTTATAATTAAATTCGACTTAAATTGTCGATGAAGAAAACATCATTGAAAGTGGCCTTGCAATTAATTAAATGAACTGAGAACGTAATTGAATTGTGAGTCCATGAAATTGGTGAAGATTGGAAATGGATAGTGGATTCGGAACTTGAGTATAAATTAAAATTTAACTTGAAGCGTTAACAGATTAAATATAGTTAGGAATGTGTCGAATAAATAAAATGTAAATGGATTAAAATAGTAATGGTTTGAATGTGTAAATGAAATCCAATAAGTGGAAATAAATTGGATATGGCCTTGGAATCAACTGAGTTAAGTTGAGTATAAAGGAGTAAAATTTGCCGGTAAAATGGAAATGAGCTTAAGTGTAAATGTGAATAAAATTGAAATAAATTGACTTAAGCTGAATAAATCGAAGAGAGTTGAATTTAATTCAACTTAAACCAAGTTTAATGATATTGGATTAAATTTGAATCAAGTAAAAATAAATATGGATTGAAATAAAACTTGGTGGGTTGTAATAATATTTAAGAAAATGGAAAATTCGTAATGGATTGAGTGGATAAGTTAATTATACTGAATAAGTAAATGGATGGGATAAATAAGAACCAAAGGAAGTATGGTTTAAATAAGTTGAGAAATGGTTATTGAATGGAATAGCTCGGATTGTCTTCGAGCTAAATAAAATAGTTTGGAATAAAACTAACATGGAATGAAATGTAAATAAATGGATTGTAAATGAAATTGAGATGAAATGTGTCGAACTAAATAAGTGGTTGTGAATGAAATGCAAGTGAATGGATTCAAATTTGATATACAATGAAATGAGAATATATAGATTGTGAATAAATTTGAAAATGAAATAGAATTAAGTATAAATCGAGTTGAAACCCATTTACATTGGTTATAAAACATAAATATTTGTTTGTTCACATAAATTTTGTCAAATTTGCATAGGATAAATATCATTGGATGTAAATGGAGGTGATTAAAATTCTATGAATTAATGGGAGAGAAATAAATTGATTTTGAGAGCAATGGAATTAAATATGAATTGAGTTTGCTTAAGAATAAATTAAATGTTGGTGATTGAGTTTTAAACCATTCAAATTGACTGAAAATGGTTGTAAAATAATTGGAACAGTTGAATTAGCATGGAAACTATATTAATTGCTTACGGAAAAATGTTTGGTATGAGTTTCTTTTAGAATTCATATGTTTTAACTATTGTAAACGAGTGAAATGTAGTTAAACTTCATATATTTGGCACTTACATGTTTAAATTGAGTAAGTACAGGTACCTGGAAGCCGTGTGGCTGGATTTGGTTGTGCTAACTGCTAAATAAATGAGCTACTTGCTTAAAAATGCTAAATAAGGTACGCCTACGCAATTAAAATAGGAAATATGAACTGTTTTTGGTTTTTCCGACCATGTGGGTCGATGTATATATATTTATCTCTTTTGTCAAATTGCAAACGCTCCTCCGTACAAAGGGGACTCTGTCAAAAAATTTCAGAAATTTTGGGAGTTAGAAAATTTTAGAAAAAAACTTTGGAAAATTGTGTTAACGACTAGCGAATTCAAATTAGAAACTAAACTGAATTAGTAAATGAAACTAACTAAAATAATGACATAACTTAGTTATAAATGAAAAAAAACAAGATTTATATATTCAGAGCTAAAGATAAATTGGATTCATATGGAAATGAAAGAATCGATTTGAATAGAAATAGGTATAAACTAAAGTCGGAGTGAAATAAATATAAGAAAACACATAAAATACTTATACTAACTTAAGTATGAAATGGTGCATTCTTAATTGGAAATGGAATATTACAAATACATTCTAAGTTGATATTTGGATTAATAAATATTGACATTGGTAAGAAAGTTGATATAATGTTTTGGAAATATTGTGATTGGATATTAGTGCTAAGCAGGATATGCAGGTATTATAAAAGGGAAAAGGAAATTGGATTTGATTTTAAGAGATAAATTGGTATTGCCCGACAGAAGGTACGTATTTAAATTTGGTATGGAATTTGATTGGGATTTGGATTTGGATTTGGATTGAGCCACTTGGCCTTTTGTTTTCTTTTTGGATTTGGGAGGCCGTAGAGCCATTTTGTAGTTGTACCGAGTCAGCCGCGCAAAGGAGACGCTGGCAAAAAATTTCTGAAATTTAGGGAGTTAGAAAAATTTTGAGAAAATTTTGATAATTCAAAATTTGATTTTAAATTGAAACTTGAATGGTTAAACAAATGGTATGGTTGGAACTAGGGAAAGGTTGGAAGTTAATAAGAATGATAATGGATCTTTTATAACAGATAGTAGGTAAGTTGTTGAATTGTTAGAAACTGTTTGAGTTTGGGAAAAGTAACGGGTTTTGGGCCATTCTTCCTAGTTAGTAATTTCGGGGACGAAATTCTTTTAAGGGAGGAGGAATGTGACGACCCAGAATTTTTAAGCATTTGTAATCGGAATATTTAATTGATTTTAAATATTTAAAGGTTAATTATTAACTTAAATTATGAATACCATAATTTATTTGGCAATTAAATTATTGAATTAAATAATTTGAAGTTGGATAAAATATTGAATCTGGAATTTTAAGCTTATTAAAATAATTTGAAGGCTTATAGAATTTATATTGATGATTTTGAAGATAATAAAAGTGTTAAAATTGAAATTAATAGTGGTTTGTTCAGTTTTAAAATTTTTATATAGTTTAAATTGAATTTAAAATAGCCGTCCGAGGCGTAGTCTCGGAATTCGATTAAACCAGTGTCATTGGATCCGTAATATTATATTATTATAGGATTTCGATTTTCGCGGTGTTTGGGAGTTACGTTGGATCGTACGGTTGGTTAATGCCTAGATAATCAAATTGAATTTAATTTAATAATAGAACCTTCTCTTATACGCCACTCTATCTTCCACTTATATTTTCCCCTAAACTGAAATCCCTCAGTACGAAAAAAATGCCGAGCCTTTCAAATCGAATTCGCATCTAAAAAAAATCAGCTTTAATGGCCGAGCTAAAGCTCCTCCACAAATCGTAGCTGCTTCATATCGATTTCGTGAAGACTGGGTGGCGCTGCAGATCGATCGAATCGAGGAATCACGATTTGGGGTTGTCGCGTTGTGGGTGGGTCGTCGTCTCTGGGAAGTCGCGCCGAGTATCGCGGGTTCGAGGGAGAAAGGGGGGTCGATTTCGTCATTTGCTGGTGTTGGATGGTCGAAGGTGGCGACGGCTTGTAATTGTTGGAAGTGAAAGGCAGCGATCCGCAATTTAGGGTAATGGAGCTCAATCGCGACTGTACGAGCAACGCTCGAGGGGAGGGTAGCTCGTGAGTGATGACTGCAGTCGAATTTTGGGAAATTCGTGGCGTGCAGCTGCGTTTCTTCAGGTCTGAGTGTTGAGGTATATTGATTTCATCCTTAATTCAAATTAGTATAGATTGAAAGTAAAAATTTGGGGAACTGCAGAAAAGGAAAAAAAAACAAATATATTAACTGTAAATAGAAATAACTGTAGTAAAGTATAAAATGATTTTGTAATTATATCAACATACACATATAATTATATTCCCATACACGTTTTAATTTGAAACAGTAAGGTAAACGTATTTGTAGTTTTGAGTTCAATATATGTGTATGTATACGTAAGTTAGGAAGCAGAAAAATTTACGTGTATATGCAGAAATTATAATATATTTGTATATAAGATTTTGAAAAGCATATAAGGATTTATATAAAGTTACATTTTAAAACCAATATAGATTATTTTGTTTGCAGTTTGGAAATAGAAATAAATCGTTAGCTAGGAAATTAGAATTGATTAGCCTAAATTAAATTCTTGAACGAAAATATTAATAAAATCATATAATTGTTTGTACAAGGTCAAAATTGTAAAGGAAACGTACTGGAATGGAAAATGGAATTGCAAACAAAACGAAGGTGAGTAAATCTCACTCAGTTTAAATTTAAATGATTAAATTTAAATAATTGTTGGATGGTTGAATTGATTGATGTGATATAGTATGATATTGTGAATTGGTGTATTATCTTATGCTAACGTCTGTGGATGCAGGGAAAACAGGTTGGAGGGATCCAACTGGACCCCTCAACTTTTATTTAAATTATTTTATATTCTCTGTTTTGATTGTTTGATATTCTATAATGAATTATGTGGAAATATTGAATGTTATGGCTTGGTTGATATAATTGGGTATAATGGATTACCAAAATATAAATTTGATTTTGGAAATGAAAATAAAAGAAGTGAAACTGCAAGTAAAATAATTATAAAATAAATTTAAGAATAACTTGGAAAAGAAATAAAGTGACTTTAAAATTCTAATAAATGAATTTTGAGAATGGAAAGGAAAATTTGAACAGACAGGAAGTTAATGAATGTTAAAATGCAGTATTATTAATTAAAAAGAACAAACATTTATTTAGAATTTAAGATTTGGATTATTGAAAGAGTAAAGAAGAAATAAAATAATAATAATAATAAAGTCCATAACTATTGACTTTGGAAATGAACTGATAAGTAAAAGAATTTATTTCAAATAAAATAAATTGGAAATCAATTTGGGAAATTGATTTAAGTGACTGAGATTTGAAATTCTCCCTGGATAACCAAATACGTTTCAAAGTAAATTTTTAAATATAAGTTAAAAGATTTTGAAGTTGTTTTAAAAATTATGTTTTGTAAAATTTATTATTTCTAATATTTAAAGTCTAGAGAAAGTATTTCCTTTTAATCTATTATAACAATAATTATCTAAAGAATGATTTGGTATTTTGATTAAAGAAGAAATCCAATGTTTGGTTATAAGGTAACCTTGTTTTAATTCTTTCTAGTATTATTTAAAATTAAGTATTAAAGTAATTTTTCTAAATTAAATGATAAATGTAAATTTCAATAAAGTGTTTTAAATTATTTTTAAAAATCTAGTTTTGTGCTTGGTGATTTCAGTGGAGATAGAAAATATTTGGGAAAGTTTATCCTAAAAAGAATGATGGTTGGAAACTATTTCAAAGGAATTTGAAAGTGAAAATATATCTTGTAAAGATATTTTGAGATGGATAAATAATTGGGAAATTATTTATTGGTTGATGGTTGTTTGTGAATATTAATTGATAGTTAAATAACCGACTATCAATATTGGCCAAATGCGCTGATCGTTTCGAAGAGACCGGGATCGAGATTTATTTCTCGAAAACCACTTCGATCCGGTTTGTACGTTTCGTGAAAACGATTTTGGATTCAAAGATGGAGCAGTGAAGTGCAAGGGTTAGTCGCTACTAATCCTGAGGATATTTCCAAAATGGATGTAGTAGGAATAGTGCCTTCGGTTCCGTTCGAACCCGGGACGGACTTGTATGGATGAATTCTTGCGAAACATCGTTAGGTGGACGACGGGCATTCTAAGGGATATTGTTCTATAAAGGTAACGCTTAGCCTCAAGCCTCATCAAATGGGAATGATTGAAAATCAGGGGTTATGCGGCAAGGCTAGGTGGGTAGCACCCAAGCAGGGTGAGGTCATTCCTGTCTAGATGTCCCTTATTATTTCGGCTTAGTAGGCGGTTGCTGATCCCAACCGCGGGGTGTTCTCACTCGGGACTGTCCAATAAGGGATGGTTCCGGCCTTGTGTTGCAGGGGAGCGGGCGTACTCCTCGGTACGGTGATCTAGGCCCCGTACTGTGCCAGGTGGTACCCCAGTGCTTAGTCATTGGTTGGAAATCCATTCTGCCTACGAGCATTGTACGAGTTTTGTTTGTATTACCCACTCTGTGGCTAGTAGCTAGAATTTAATCATGTAACAATTTCGGCTATTTTATAAGTATTTGTATATAGACCCTATTATAATATCAGAGGATTTCTATAAAAATTGTTTTAGCTATCGTAAGGTAAAAACCCAACATGTTTATTTGTGGCGTGGTCTCGAGATGCTTTTGTTTTTCAAAGGATTTTTGAAACTTTAATAATCGGTTGGGTGTGATTTTCTCACGCTGTTATTCCAGACTGACTCGGGTATTATTTAACTGTAATGCTCGGGTCAGATCGAGTATTATAGGATACATGGTATGATGCTATGGAGCTCAGGAGACGAGCTGGGTTGACGATACGTACATTCGTACTTGTTTATATATATATATATATATATATATATATATATATATTCCGCTGTTGAGTTGTTGTGTATCCATTTTATGTTATTGATGTGAGCTGTGACTGATGTACTCCGATGATGTAATGTATGTAAACAGATATATTTGATTTTGAGTAAAGATTATTTACTATCTATTATATTTATTTCCACTGCGATGGTTAGATTCGGATGTTGATTTTGTTTTCTCTTCTTCTACCTCTTCTTCTTTAACCCAAATGGTTCGTATTTCTGTACAACTTGAGTTGATTGTTGTAGAATAGTGTTGACTCAAGGGGTACGGATTTGCGGGCTGTTACACAAAATGTTTGAAAATAAATTTTAATTTAAAACTTTAAAGTTTATTAATATGATTAATAAAATATTTAATTAATAAGTTAATTAATCAACAAATGTATGCATGTAATATATATTATGATATATTTTATGTTGTTTTAAAATATTTAAAATAATATAAGTATACCTGTATGTATACGAATTGAATTTTGAAATCAATATAATTTAATTAATTTTTTTAATTAAATAAAGTAATTAAAGGTTAATTAATTAAATAAATAAATTAAAGGTTAATTAATTAAATGAATATGCACATATATAAGATATATGCATAATACTATAAAGGTTATAGTATGTAATAAGTATTTAATATAAATGTTATACTAAATTAATATAAAATTAGTTAAAATGTTAGTTAATTGAAAATTAATAAAATAATATTTAATTAATATAATATTAAACATAAGACTATTATATAAGTAGTATGAAATACAAAAGTTATATACTAATAAAACTTATATAATATAAATGTGTAAGCTAAATGTGGAGAGTGAACAGTCAGTCACGGTCCGAATTTTCGACATCCGAAAATCGGCATCAATACGTCCACTGTATTACATGCCAAACAATCGAATGCAGGAAAATACCAGATCGTAAGGGAAAGAAGAAAGAGGTAGAAGAAGAAAATAGAAATAACAAGAAAGAATATCACAATCGCAGCGGAACAACATATAATAGATAACAAATGTTCTTTATACAAAAAGAACTATAACTATTTTTTATACATTACATTCATCCATACAAGTCCATTCCCGATCCGAATGGAACCGAAAGCATTATTCTTACTACGTCCATTTTGGAATCACCCTTAGGATTAGTAGCGAATAGCCCTTGCACTTCACTGCTCCATCTTCGACTCCATCCCCTTGCTTTCCTTGCAAAAACATGCTCATTGGATTGAAGTGGTTTTCAGATCACAAATCCGATCTCGGTCTCTTCGAAACAACGTTCGATACTTCGGATAACTCAACCCCGGTTCTTTAGGAAATAAACAAATGAAAATAAGATCGAAGATCACCTCCTAACTGTTAGTAGACAGATTTTCTTATAAACTCCCTAGAAGAACGAAACAGATTTACACACCTAGTATAGCACCTCGAACGGTAACTGTACCATATAATTCTCGTACTTCTTTCAGATATTTCCAAAGTTATATTTGGGTCCAGATTTGGTAGTGGGTTATTTAACTATCAAATAAACAATCAATTCAACCAAATATCCATTTTCCGCAGAAAACATTAAACCTCTTTTAAAATTGAATTTTAAATACATAAATCTCTTTATCCAATTCATACATACTTATCTTGCCGAATTTAGTAAAATTACAAACTGTCTTTCAAAATATTTGAAAACGCTTTAAAAAAAGAATGTGGAAAGTACCACTACGGTATCAAACCATGGATCACAACTCAATGGTTACATCTCTATCCTAGAGAATTTCAAGACTTAGCTGCAGACACTCACTGCCTTCGATTACGCCACGCGAGTATACCAATACTCTCTGAAAATTTTATTAAAAAAATTTCAAAATAATACTTATGAAACTTCTATAAAAAAATTTCAAGTTAACTTTAGAAAAACTGCTTTTAAAATAAAAGTTATTATATAAAATATTAATAGTGAATGATTATCCTTTTAAAATAATAATACTGATTAAACCTTTAATAATAATTAATTACCATAACTAATTTAATTTATTTACTTTAACAATTTTAAAACAATTAAATAATATATTTTTCTAAAAACATTCTTTTAAACACTTTTAAATTTTCTAATTAATACTTAAAGTCTTTGTTTTAAAATAAACTTAACCTTTTCGGAAAATATATTTTCAACTCCAATATAGCCAATCTAATCATTTATAAATCCCTTCTGATTTTTCTTTAGTTTAATTTACATTCCAACCCCGTAAATTTCCTTTCTCACATTTCAAAAAATAAAACTACTATTTCTTTTTAAAATAAATAGACCCATTTCCTTATAAATCACCACCGTGAATTTATAATTTCAAATTATCCATTGATAATTTACTTCACTTTATATTATAACGTCATTTCTAATTTTCATAATCTCATTTTCCGTTTCATCACTGTTTCACAACACTTAATCGGTTTTTCATTGATTTTTAATTTAAATTCATTTTTAAATAAATTCCTTAGTTAACCAAATTTACTCCAAAACCTACTAATTTTATATTCGCTTTCTTTTTATGATTTAAAATCGTATTTAAATCTAGAACATCAATTTCATGTTTTATTCTTTTCAATATTCCCCTTTTATTTTATTTTTTCCCAAACTATTTAAATCTTAAACTTAAAAAAATACATTCTTTTATACTTAAATAAATATCGCTTAAGTTCTTATTTTTAAAAACCCTTTTACTCACATTTATTCAAAAATCTCTATTTGTCCATATCCCAGAATTATTAAACAGCATATTGAAGTCAAACTATTTATTTTTACCAAATTTATTACCTTTTTATTTATCTAACTTTGCTATAAATATTTCACTTTAAAAATTCCCCATTTTATTTTCCTTTAAAAAATTAATATTCATATTTTTGATATTTTAAAATGCCAAAAATATATCCAGCAAAACCAAAACATCAAATAATTTCAATTTTCAATATAATCTATCACGGATTATTCAAATAAATCATATAACTGAATATGAAAATAATTTCAACATTTTTGAGGAATCCAATTAGATCCCTCCAACCTGTTTTCCATGCATCCACAGAAGTTAGCACAATATAAAAATACCAATCTTGCTTCGAGGGGGATACAGCGGTATAAAGGGTCATCCGCTATTATGTGGGACGCATAGGGTCTCATCTGCTATATAAATGCGGGAATATCAATCACTCAAATATATATATTCCTAATATATATAACATCACATTCAACTGATAAGTATTTATCAATTCAACAATCAATCAATAATTAATTTGGCTATTAAAATTAATTGCGGTAAATTCAAAGTTGAGTGAGATTTTACCCACCTTGATATTTATCGCTTTCGCGTTTCGTTTTTAATAGAATCCAAACGCGGTTTGAATTATCTGAAATTTTCAAAAGCTCCAAATCCATCCAAACTAGTTTATTGTGAAGCGCTCGTTACCACGACTGCGACGCAAAAAGTCTCGTCTAAAACAGACCTCATATGAAAGAGATATAGACTTTATAAGATATCAATCTTTATTTTTAAATCAAGAGACTTATATTTAAATTGCAAAATTATCCTCCTCTCTCTGCCCAAGAATAACGTACACGCCTACACCAATGTACACTTATCCTCCATGGCTGATGCTATCCCTCTCCCCTTTCTCCTCCATTCCACAGCGAAAATCAAAATCGACTTCGCCAATTCCTTCCTCAAGACACCCTCGACCACCCCATATCGATAACTTCGAGTTTGGCATCACCATGAAAATGGCGACCCCTTCGTCCTTCCCCCGTGGCCATGGCTAGGTCGCGACCCTCCATTGGAAGCCGCACATCCCAAAAATCTTCCATGAGATGCCGAACTTCCCTCTGAACTCGAATACAACCACCCCAAAACCCAGCTCCACCTCGATCATCCTAGCCTTGAAACCCTAGTTACTCCAAGACCTCGACCCACACGCTCGAACATCCCGATTATTTGCCGCGACCCTCAACGAGCGCCTAGACTGAAGACCATGCTCCATACGAATTTCGAAATGAGTCTCGTGGTTTTTAATAAAGTGTAAGATTTTGATTTTTAATCTTTTTCGAAATCGAAGCTCTCTCTTCCTCTTTTTTTACTCTGTTTGGCCATTTGAGATGAAGAGGGGACGTGATATAAAGGAGGGAACGTGAATTTGGAAGGGAGGTTGCGTGTTAGAGGAAAGCTACAATAATTTGAAAAAAAAAGTGATGATGTGAGTTTGTTGACTGGTTAACAAAGATATATATTATTTAAATTTTAAATCGTCTCGAAATCGTAGCTTAAAATCTTGACCTCCTATCGAGGTGTGCCGCAAGGCGTTTATAATGTTATACCCCTATTCTGAACGCATTGGAAAAGGCTTTGAGTCCTGATTCGATCGTATGGAGAAGGTAGCCTTTTGGACCCAATTATTATATTGAATTTTCGATATAAATTTCAACGCGTTTACAAATTGTACGACCACACGTTACTCCAAAGGCTACGAAATTTGACATCTGATAATAATACACTATTACATATTTAATGGAACTGGTTTCGTCGAGTTCCAAGACTGTGCCTCGGAAGGCTATTTTTAAATGTCAATTTAAACCATCTATTTTTAAAATTGAACAAATCATTATTAAATTCAATTTTAAAAGTTTTATTATTTCCAGTATTATCATCATAAATTTAATAAGCCTTTAAATTATTCTTAACAAGCTTAAAAGCCAAGATTTCATATTTTACCCAATTTTCAATTATTAAATTCAATAGTTTAATTATCAAATTAATAATTATATTTGAAATTCAAGTTAAAAATTAACTTTTAAATATTTAAAATTACTTAAATATTCCAATTTCAAATATCCAAAATTTTGGGTCGTTACATTCCTCCCCTCTTATAAGAATTTCATCCTCGAAATTGCTAGACGAGAAGAATGATCCCAAACCCGTTAACTATTTTACAAAACCAAACAGTTTCAACAACTTTCTGAAAACAATTTATTGAAACCACACCATCACCCTTACCAACTTCCCAAACTCATCCATAGATTCCAACGAATATTATCTCCATAATCATTCAAATTATAATTTAGAATCAAATTTTAAATTATCAAAAAATTCTTCAAATTTATTTCTAACTCCTTAAATTTTCGAAAAATTTCGCCAACGTCTCATTTGCGCACCTATATCCGAAAAAACCACAAAACGCCATTACGGGTCCCAAATCATCAAAAGAAAACAAAAGCCAAGTGGCTCATCAGAAAACCATCAATTTCATACACAATTTAAACACATACCTTTTTGTTGGGCAATCAAATTTTACTTCTAAAATCGAAGACATCAATTTAGCTTTTGTTTTCAATTACCTACACCATACTTACCAATAATATCCAATCATACAATTCAAAATCATTTTATTCATTCCTTTTTCAAAATTTTCAATATTTATTTCATTCAAGCCCATACGATATACATAATCATCCGTACGCAATATCAACTTTGTTCACTTACTCAATCACACAATTTCGCTTCCGAACTAGTATCGTTCACAAGACTCTCTAGTGGAGACTTAGATCTGGTTCCTTGATCAGAAACCATCATCCTACTTGCATAGTCATATGCTATGATAGAGAATTTCCAAGATCAATCAAAATCCACATCCAGATTTCGCCGTTAAAAATCGAGTGAAAAATCCCAACTAGGATCGATATATCTATCTCGAAATTCTATGCTCGAATCTGGATCGAATCATTATGCGAATAAAATAATATACATAAAACTTATATATTAATTTCCAATTTATTTTTAGCTATCTCCCATTCTTTTATTCTCACTCATTCTAATTTCCATTTGCTTATTTACAATTATCCTTTTACACAGTTTTTATCCAAATATTTCGTTAGTATATTTTTTCCAATGCTAATTTAACATAAGACTTCACCATTTATTTTCTTAAGTCTATTATAAATATTTTATACACTTTTTATATTTATTTCACTTGACCACTTTTCAAATTTGCATTTGAATTCAATTTACCTTTCAATTTTTAAATATTGACTTTTATCAACCGTCTCCCAGATCATATTTGATCCATTAAATTATTTTATATTTCAATCATTTTTTTTTCAAACTTTTATTTTATTTAGTCCACTGAAACTAAATCTTCATTTCCATCTTTTTCAAATTAAATATTATCCAATATTCAACTTCAATTCCATTTACTTACAATTTAAATTAATTTGTTCATCTACATATCTATTTTCAATCTTAATAATTTTTATTTCAAAAACTATTCCATTCAGCCTGCCTAGGCTAATTTCCCAAAAATTCACTCTTATTTAACTTAATTTAAGTTAAATTCCGTTCCAATATGAAAATTCCAACATTCCTTAAGTTATCAAACTTATTAATATTCCATGAACATTTTTAAATAAACTCCCAGAGTTTAATGATTCCTTAAACATCCAAAACCATTTTTGAAATCATATATATATACACACACCCCCAAAATCCTTTGGTATATGAAATTATTCCTTTGAATTTCAAAATCAAACCCATTTTCACAACAAATTCCAATTCAAAATATTCAGGTAGTAATTCCTCTCTTGGAAACTCGAAAATGAATACCGATGATGTCGCAGTTATCATCGAAATTATTTTCCAACTACTGAAGTGAGTTTAGTGCTTTTATCTCCTTTGAAAAACATTTAAATTATTTTTGACTCCAAATCTTACTAGATTTCATATCCTATTTCCAAAAATATTTCCAAATAATATTGCTATAGCTTTCCAAGACTATGAAAACCATTTCCAAATCCAAGGGATTTAATTTTCCAAATTTCCCACTTTTTAAATCCTTTTATATCTGTATCTTAAATATTCCTTTGGAATTTCATTTCATATTATAAATCACATTTATAAACTCATATTTACAAACTCCATTTTGTTATATGAATAAATCTCTTAACCTTTGGTTGTCAATTTCAACTTTTATCAATCATCACAACAACAAATGATGATGGTTTTATATTATCATTCCCTACCATCCAAGCAAACCAAATATAACTATAATAACCTCTAAAAATTATTCCTTTATATAAATATAAAAACAATTTGGGTAAAATTATTACATTTACCCCATTTTAAAACAATACTATGTCGAATTGCTCTATTCAAATGTTTAAAGATCCCTATTAATAACGTTAATTACTCGTATTGACCGTTATCCATAAGCCACTGAACAAACCAATCAACACAATATAAAACGATTTTATATTTACTAACAAATACGTGCTCATATCTATTAATACACTTAAACTCATTCTAGGGCGCTACTGACCCTATCTCTAATGAATAATCCCCACCAAAGCCAAGGTTCTCGCTTAACCTTCAGCTCTGATGCCAAAAGTTACGGTACAGATTTTCGAACTTCGAAAATCGACATCAATACGTCCACTGTATTACATGCCGAACAATCGAATGCCAAAAAATACCAGATCGTTAGGGAAAGAAGAAAGAGGTAGAAGAAGAAAATAAAAATAACAACATAGAATCTCACAATCTCAGCGGAATAATATATAATAGATAACAACTGATCTTTATACAAAAAGGACTATTACTGTTTTTATACATTACATCATCAGAGTACAATACAAATCAATAACACAATACTGGATAGTTATAATAACTTGTACTCACAAAAGCTGAATATACAGCTTACGATGCACATCGGAATATACAACAGGTACGTGTGATTCGTCTCGTCATCCAGCTCATCTCCTGAGCTCCATATCATCCTATCCTATATCTGTAATACTCCGTCTGACCGAGAATTATAATAAAATAACACTCGAGTTAGTCTGCAAAACCAGTGTGAGAAAACACGCTCAATTTGAGTTATTAAAGTTTTCAAAATCCTTTGAAAATCAAAGGTATCTCGTAAGACCATGATACAAATAAACACGACGGTTTTTTACCTTACGATAACCAAAACATTTCATATCAAAATCCTCTGATACTATAATAGTGTCTAAGTACAAACACTTATTCAAATAGCTGAAATTGTTATATTAATTAAATTCTAGCAATACTACGCTCTACAATCAAAACCGTAAAGGAATGTATTGGAGAATGGATTCCATCTGATTGACTAGGCATTGGGGTACCACCTGCCACGGTACCTGTCTAGAAACACCGTACCGAGGACCATACCGGGATCCCCTACAACATAAAACCGGTCTACCCCTAACTTGGATAGACGAAATATGCTATCACCCTGGGTTTTCCCACCCTTTTCGAGCTCCTTTCAAACGTAGTGATAATATCCAAGGTTATCTAGAAAGGTGATAGACATACCCTACTTGGGTGCGACCTACTTAGCCTTGCTGCATCCCTTCTGATTTTCAATCATTCCCAGTTGATGAGGCTAGAGGCAACGATTACCTTTTAAAGGAATTTTCACTTTGAATGCTCATTGCACTCCAATGACAATTTACTGATAGCATTCATCCATACAAGTCCATTCCCGATCCAAATGGAACCGAAAGTACTATTCCTACTACGTCCATTTTGGAATCACCCTCAGGATTAGTAGCGATTAGCCCTTGCACTTCACTGCTCCATCTTCGACTCCATGCCCTGGCTTTCCTTGTGAAAACATGCTCATTGGATCGAAGTGATTTTCAGATCACAAATCTGATCCTAGTCTCTTCGAAACAACGTTCGATATTTCCAGTAAACTCAACCTCGGTTCTTTAGGAAATAAGCAGACAAAAATAAGATCAAAGATCGCCTCCTAACCGTTAGTGAACGGATTTCCTTATAAACTCCCTAGAAGAACGAAACGGATTTACACGTATAGTATAACACCTCAGACGGTAACCGTACCATATAATACTTGTACTTCTTTCAGATATTTTCAAAGTTATATCTGGGTCCAGATTTGATAGTCGGTTATTTAACTATCAAATAAACAACCAATTTAACCAAATATCCTTTTTCGCTTAAAAAAATTAAATCTCTTTTAAAATTGAATTTCAAATACATAAATTTCGTTATCCAATTTATACATACTTATCTTATCGAATTTTGTAAAATTACAAACCGTCTTTCAAAATATTTGAAGCCCCTTTAAAAAAATAATGGGGAAAGTACCACTACGATAGCAAAGCATGGATCACAGTTCAATGGTTACGTCTCTATCCTAGAGAAATTCTAGACATAGCTGTAGGCACTCACTGCCTCCGATTACGCCATGCGAGTATACCAATACACTCCGAAAACTTTATTTAAATTTTTTCCAAATAATACTTATGAAATTTCTATAAAAAAATTCAAGTTAACTTTAGACACACTACTTTTTAAAATAAAAGTTATTATATAAATTATTAACAATTAATAATTATACTTTTAAATTAATAATACTGATTAAACCTTTAATAATAATTAACTACTATAACTAACTTAATTAATATTTACTCTAACAATTTAAAAAAAATTAAATAATAATTATTTCTAAAAACATTCTTTTAAACACTTTTAAATTTTCTAATTAATACTTAAAGTCTTTCTTTTAAAGTAAACTTAACCTTTTCAAAAAATATATTTTTAACTCCAATAGAGCCAGTCTACTCATTTATAAATCCTCTTGATTTATCTCCAGTTTAATTTACGTTCCAACGCCGTAAATTTCCTTTCTCACATTTCAGAAAATAAAACTACTTTTTATTTTTAAAATAAATAGACCCATTCCTTATAAATCACCACCATGAATTTATAATTTCAAATTATCCACTGATAATGTTCTTTACTTTATGTTATAATTTTGTTTCTAATTTTCATAATCTCATTTTCCATTTCATCACTGTTTCACAACACTTAATCGGTTTTTCATCGATTTTTAATTTAAATTTCATTTTTAAATAAATTCCTTAGTTAACCCAATTTACTCCAAAACCTACTAATTTTATATTCGCTTCCTTTTTATGATTTAAAATCTTATTTAAATCTGGAACATCAATTTCATATTATTTTTTTCAATATTCCCCTTTTATTTTATTTTTTCCTAAACTATTTAAATCTTAAACTTAAAAAAACACATTCTTTTATACTTAAATCAATATCACTTAAGTTCTTATTTTTAAAAATCCTTTTACTCACATTTATTCAAAATTCTCTATTTGTCCATATCCCGGAATTATTAAAGAGCATTTTAAAATCAAACTATTTATTTTCCCAAATTCATTACCTTTTTATTTATCTAACTTTACTATAAATATTTTACTTCAAAATTCCCCTTTTATTTTCCTTTAAAAATTCAATATTCATATTTTTGATATTTTAAAGTGCCATATCTAGCAATGTCATAGCATCCAATAATTTCAATTTCTAATATAATCTATCACATATTATTTAGATAAATCATATAACTGAATATGAAAATAATCTCAACATTTTTGAGGAATCCACCCTCCAACCATTTTTCCCTGCATCCACATATGTTAGTACAATATAAAAAAACTAATCCCACTTCGACGGGATATCGCAGTATAAAGGGTCATCCGCCATTATGCGGGACGTAAAGGGTCTCATCCGCTATATAAATGCGGGAATATCAATCACTCCAATATATATATATATATATATATATATATATCTGTGTGTGTGTGTGTGTGTATTTCTACTATATGTAACATCACATTCGACTGATAAATATTTATCAATTTAACAATCAATCAATAATTAATTTGGCTATTAAAATTAATTGCGGTAAATCCAAAGTTAAGTGAGATTTAACTCACCTTGTTTTGTATCGCTTTCACATTCCGTTTTCAATAGAATCCGGATGCGGTTTAAATTATCTAAAATTTTCAAAAGCTCCAAATCCTTCCAAACTAGCTTCGTTGCGAAGTTTTCGTCACCACGATCGCAACACAAAAGGTTTCGTCTAAAAATGGACCTCGTATGAGAGAGACATACACTTTATAAGATATCGATCTTTTATTTTCAAATCAAAAGGCTTATATTTAAATTGAAAAATTACCCTCCTCTCTCTGCCCAAGAACAACGTGCACGCTGCACCAGTGCTCACTTATCCTCCATGGCCGATGCTATCCCTCTCCCCTTTCACCTCCATTCCACAGCGAAAATCAAAATCGACTTCGCCATTTCCTTCCTCGAGACACCCTCAACCACCCCATATCAATAACTCCGAGTTCGGCATCGCCATGAAAATCGCGACCCCTTCGTCCTTCCCCCGTGGCCATGGCCAAGTCGCGGCCCTCCATTGGAAGCCGCACACTCCAAAAATCTTCCTTGAGATGCCGAACTTCCCTCTGAACTCGAATACAACCATCCTAAAACCCATCTCTACCTCGATTATCCTAGCCTTAAAACCCTAATTACCCTCAAGACTTCGACCTACACAGTCGAACATCTCGATTTTTTGCAGCGACCCTCAACGAGCACCCTGATCGAAGACCATGCTCCACACAATTTTGAAACGAGCCTCGTGATTTTTAATAAAGTGAAGGATTTTATTTTTTGAAATCGAAGCTCTCTCTTCCTTTATTTTTCTTTTACTGTGTTCGGCCATTTGAGATGAAGAGGGGATGTGATATAAAGGAGGGAACGTGATTTTTGAAAGGGAGGTTGCGTGTTAGAGGAAAGCTACAATGATTTGAAAAAAAGTGTTGATGTGAGTTTGTTTGACTGGTCAACACAAATATATATTATTTAAATTTTAAATCGTCTCAAAATCGTACCTTAAAATCTTGACCTCCTATCGAGGTATGCCGCTAGGTGTTTATATTGTTATACCTCTATTTCGAATGCAATAGAAAAGGTTTCGAGTCCTAATTCGATCCTATGGAAAAGATATCTTTTTGGATCCAATTATTATATTGAATTTTGGATATAAATTTCAGCGCGTTTACATACTGTACAGCCACACGATAACTTCAAACATTACGAAATTTAAAATCCGATAATAATACACTATTACGAATCCATTGGAACTAGTTTCGTCGAATTTCGAGACTGTGCCTCGGAAGGCTATTTTTAAATGTCAATTTAAACGATATATTTTTAAAAATGAACAAATCCTTGTTAAATTCAATTTTAAAACTTTTATTATTTCCAGTATTATCAACATAAATTTAATAAGCCTTTAAATTATTTTTAACAAGCTTAAAAACGAAGATTTCATATTTTACCCAATTTTCAATTATTAAATTCAATAATTTAATTATCAAATAAATGGTTATATTTGAAATTAAAGTTAAAAATTAACTTTTGAATATTTAAAATCACTTAAATATTCTAATTTCAAATATTCAAATTTCTGGGTCGTTACATAGTCACTTCTGCTTCATAAAGAAAGACTGGAAACAAGAATTGTGATGATAATAATAATTGATACTTAACATTAGAATGAGAAATAAAATTTCTATTTTAAAAATGTATTTTCATATTGAAATTTTTTTCTATAAGATTTATTTCTCCGAGTTTAAGATATTTAATCAAAGGACTCTCTACTGTAAACTAGTTGTGGTATATGAAATAAATAATTTATATTAAGTGAATAATAGTCCTTCGAATTATTTACGCTATTATAGTATTGAAAAAAATAGTGGAAGGAAGCCATATAACACTTATTGATTGCATTGAGTTATGAAAATTATTTTTATAAAACTTACCTAACATTATTTATGAAATATTGGTTATTTTTCAATGTCGACTAAAAAATAGATATACTTATATTTGATGTGAATATTAAGAATATTCACTATAAAATAGAACTATAATGTGGTATTTTGTTTTCATAACAAAATTAAGCATTGGAAAATACCGAAGTTTCTAAAATTATTTACACTTATTTTGGAATTATAAACTAAGCCGTAATTTTGAAAAATAACTATTACTATATGATTATGGATCATATGACACTGGTTAATTATATCTTAAACAATTATGGACTATGCACCTATCTAATGGGAGCGTCGTAAAAGTTGATGAACTCTTAACATTGATACATATAGATGTATGCAATCACAAGTCTATGAATACCAAAACAGTTCCATGTACTTCGTCATATTCACCGATGAATTATCACAGACGTGGACATGTGTATTTATGCATGTAAAAGTCTATAATAACCTCATAGAATACAAAATGGAAATAAATAATATGCGATAGATATGATTTGATTGGATCAAATGTGTGAGTATATAGAAAAGAGTTCCAAATGTACCTAAAAAGGAATAAAAGATTCAACCTCAAAAGTCATCCTTTCTATAATACATGATGATGTATTGATAATGAGTTTTCAAACTTTGTTGACAAAGCATGATTGATGATGAGTGAACTAGAGTTTAGTATTTTTTGTAAGGTGTGTACTTAATAGTAGTACACAATGTTAAAATTAATATCATTTAAAGAATAGTTCACAAAACCATGCGAGATATGAGTTTATAAGAAGCCTTTACATATCCTGGGCTAAGGAGTTGGCAGGTTAGGCATGTCGAAAGACTACACACAATAATTGCAAGTAAGGATCTTGTATGAATTATCCCAAGAGAATTTTGGATATGATGGTCATTAGATGACTAAATTATGATGTGTGCACAAATATATTGTGAACTAATGCAAAGTCAGTTTTATATAAGAAAACTCATAAAATGTTTATGAATGTTGTTCCATCGCACTATGAAATAACTTTTGTATACAAAAATGCCAACTTCGTAGCAAAGGAATTTCTATTAGAAATTATTGGTATAAAATAAATTTGGATATGATAAAACTGATTACAAGAGATGAAGTGAAATTGATTGAACCCCAATGAACACAAATACATTAGAATGTCTAATGAGTATCCTTGTACATTACAGAGAAATTGTGAGTTTCTTGTTAACGTCAAGAATAAATATTCCTCGGTTTTTTAATTAAACCTCCATGAGTATTGACTCTATGATATGGTACAGTGCACTGGTCCGAAATAAATTCCAAGTATACTATCAGAATAATATTTTAATAGTAGCCGAAAGGATATGATATTTTATGGCTGCAAATGTCTCTTTAAGAAAAAGAAAAATGTCATTAAAATATAGTGAGCAACAAGATAAGAATAATATCATATTCCATTATTGAATTTAACGTAACCGATTCACCCTTCGATATGCTCGAGTTGCTTTAGATTTTACTCAAAAATTATTGCCTAGTATGAATTTATGTTTTGGTACATATGTGTTGAAACAAAAAATTCTGAATGCGGATTTAGACTAGTCTGTTTGCACATAACAACAAAAGTGTCTCGGATTCAATGGAAGTGATATTGAGGTATGGGTTTCTGGATACGATCCAAGAACAGATATGAAATTATCATTCTGAAAAGCATCAAAATTGAATAAGTATTTTGATAGGTGTATCAAATAGTTTGATTATCTATCAAAATGTAGAGGAATCATGTGCTTATAAGAAAAAAAGTTAAAAGGTACATACATATCCCTAAATCATCAGTAAACAACGCACTGCCGATTTTTAATGATGTACTGGCATTAAAAATAGTTTTAGTTGTTTTAATACTCAACGTTGGATTTGTAAATGATATCTTTCATAGTTATTATAAAAGATACTGGGAATCCCCCAAAACGATATGTATGGACACCTTATTAAAATATTTAATACAGAACATGTAAAATGGATTACTTATGCATTGGCAATAGAAATTGTTATACATGTTATGTTGTCTATGATATCATGATTTGTTTATGTATTCAATACATGAAAGAAATACCAAATTCAAATTAATATTACTAAATGATGGTTTAAAGAGTTCTCGTGTGTCTATGAAATAGTAGAGAATTATTATAGAAACAACGAACTTCTTATGAAGAAGTGTTCAGACTCAAAATTCATAAGTGATATTGAGTAAAATATGTCAATAATAAATTCAAGTTAAAAATCTTTAAGTAGGAAATGTTCTACATAAAAAGTTGTGCCTGGTTCAGTGAAAGATGCTAAGTACATCGGCTTGAATAGCGCCATAATAAAATAATGTATATAAATATAAATGCACGAATTCATAACTAAGCAAAGGGTGATTCCAAATATTAGGAATTCCATAACATTATTATATAATAACAATTTCACGATATAGTTCATAATAGAACTTGGAGCTTACTAGAAGTCCAGAGACATATTCTGAATTGTTTCATATGATAAACGTAGTTTACCAGCGTCGGAGACAGTTGCTTGACAGAGTAGATAATTGAAACAAAATAGCATACCTGTTCACCGAGGGACCGACCTATTTGATTTTAAGGAAACCAATTTAACAAGTTGAATAAGATTCCATAATTGACCCCAAGTGCAAGTGAGAGTTTGATAGAGTTTGGAGTATGCACTAAGGGAAATTATGTAATATTTTACATCTAACTCGATAACCAATCTTGTTCGGAATAAAAAATGTTTTTTTCCTATTATATACTTGATATAATATGGTCATTAATTAATTTAATTAAAATTGTATTTAATAGAAAAATCCATAAGTGTTATGTTTTGTTATAGTAGTTACAAAGTGTTGTAATCGTGAGTAATTTATCGCAACGAAAACAAATATACCATTTTAAACGTTCCTAGTCAAGATGCATCGAGATGAGATATCGATCGTTAAGATTAGAGTATGTAACGCTCTTCAAATGTTGGGCAGTGTATTACTCATGACTGTTGGGGGCACGTAGGGGTTACGTACTGATAGTTATTTGAGAACTATAGAATGACTCACCCGATAGATTTCCGTCGGTTAATATAACTAAGGTTGAAAAGAAATATCGATATGACTGATTTACACAGTTCTCTCGACTTGGGAATACAGTGAATCTTTAATATATAAGCTTTGCTTTGATTATAGTGAAATAATAGCATGACATCCATCGATTAATTATAGTTGGGCCGAGTGGGAGTATTAGAAGTGGATCATTAATCAAGAGAGGATTCATCTCCTCCCATATATGGGATTAATATCATGGTCAACACAAGTCAACTCAGTGTCAAAGTCTCTATCCAGAGCATTTCATTAATAATAATAGTTATTATCGAACTAAGGGCTTTTTATTTGGACTATAGAGTTAAATATGGACGATATTGGAATTTTGACCATTACTAAATTTCATAAGTCTAAAGTTATATAATTTTGACGAAGAGAATTGGTGTAAATAAATGTCACAGCCGTGTAACGCTTAATAAAGTAAATTGGATTTTACCGAAACTAAGTAAAGGATAAATTTGGGTAAAATGTCACACCACCTGCTAGTTAACATGTGAACGTTAACATTTGAATAGTTCGATGTTAATCGTTGACAAATTTACACCTGATGAATCACACAACTGAAATGGTGAATTCTCTTTAGACCAAATGATAAATCAGTTTATAATTGTTATAAATTAATTAATATTTATAAAATATTAATGTATTTTTTGAATATGATTTGAGGAATAAGTATTATTGTATATAACGGTTATAAATACATTGATCGATATGCAATATCGACAAGAGATTAAATCTGATTTAATTAATAGTATTTATTTGGACTTAAACGAGCTATTAGCCTATGATATTATGGTGTTAATTTGGCAACAATATAGACTATAAGGGGCAGCTAAAAAGTTAGAGGCATATTTGAGATGTATGGCTTAGTAATGAGACTTAATATGTGGTGTGATCCATATTTGTCTCTATTTCATCCACTATATGAAGGCCTTAACCCTAATTATTTTAGGACTTATTGGTTGCCTCTCTTCTTCCATTGCTGGCTGATTTCTCCATCTAGAAGCTCCAACAAATTCATCTCAAATCAATTCAAAAGAAAACAATTATAGATAGTCAAAGGCCTACGGTTCAAGGATTAATAGTCTGTCGAATCGAGAAGATTTCAAAGGAGAGAGAATTCATCATTATAAAGTGTGCTTAAAGACATTAGTATTAAGTATGTATTTACTATACTATATATAATTATCAGTTTTTGAATAACAGTATACTATTCATGTATGTTTGTGTGTATCTCTATGTGTGTATTGATTGTTAAATGATGATTCTTATATGCATCAATGTTGTCGCATACTAGATTGGTTATATGAATGTGTTTGCTAAAAATCATAATTTTTTGTAGATCTGAAGTGCACAACCGCAATATTTTATTTTTAATTACTATCATTTTATCAATTAATATATGTGTGAGTATGTGTGTCTATATTAACATGTCATTTAATTTTAATTGTATGACTTGAATCTATCTATGTCATCATATCATGTAAATAATTAATTTATATTTTATAAATGCATAATTACAACAATTGTAATTTTTTGTGACTGTAAATTGTTTTTAACAATTATTGACTATAATTTATTATTTTTAAATCAATATGCAAATTAAATAATTCATATAAAATATATATGTTTGAAAATTAAATTGTAAATTTTATAAAATTATATTATCTTGGTAAAAAATCTCAGCAAAAAAATAAGAATTTTAAAATCAATTTTTATATTTTTAAAAAATCATTTAATATTCAATCAAAAATATTTAATTAATTAAGAATAATATTTTAATTAAGATAATTCTGGAATTTTTTTCTAACCTTTAAACATCATCCGCGGTTTTGTAAAAATTTAAAATTTAAATAGCATAATACGAAATATTTATTATTATTATTTATTATATTTTGACTAATTAATATATGTATATAGTTAATTCAATATAATAATAAATAAATTGTTGGTGTGTTGTTCATTCGATATGCAAAATTTTAAATACTAATAATAGTAGTAGTGGTGGTAAATATAATTTTTGTTTTCATAATAAATGGATATATATATACACAAATACTTATATCAATATTATTAATAAACCAATATATATATATATATATATATATATATATATTTAAAATAATAATAATAATTTTGTCACTGCAGTACATACATACATATATATACACAAAATGATTTTGGAAAAAAACTTTTATAAATTTGTATATGTGTATATATATTATTTAAATTTTTAATACTATGATGTATGTGTGTATAAATTGTTAATATTTCATATGTAAGTAATATATGAATATATATAATTTTACATAGTTTTTAATATTTAAATAAATAACAAGTTTACATACATATATTTGGACAACATTTAATACATATAGGATGAGCTAACATGTCTATTGCAATGTGAATCATAACATTTATATACAAGCATGTTATATCTTGCACGAATTATTATGTTATATAAGCCACACATATATGATACACATGTGTAATATTATATCTAATTAAATAAAATTATATCTATAATTTTTAAATTTAAATAAAATAAGAAATTTTGTTTAAATTAAATTTAGAAATGTTTTAGATAAATCAGACTCCTTGGGTCCAATAAATATCTAATTGGTAAAAATAATTTGAAAGTCACTCATAACTTTTACCGTGGATTGGCACAATTCCAATACATTGTGGATATTAGAACTACTGCCAACATCATCTCAACACACTTTTGATAGTTGAAGATATCTACGAGTTGCTTCGCCCCTAGCTTATAACCAACTTTTGACTTTAACGATGAAGGAGCTTTACCTTTGGGAGAATGTATGCTGCTTAATAGGCAAGAAATCCCTATTTGAAAAGACACTTGAAAATGTTTTTGTTGTTATGAATTAATCCTCATGCTACAATGAGTTCTTCGACTATTTGATCCTTGACACAATGGAGGGTTACGTGTCAACCAAGTTTTTTGTCTCAAGTTCCCCAAAAAATTGGAGAAGAGTTTGCAAAGGGAGACTAGTCCATGTCCAAAAACCATGCTTTGCTGCTACAAGTTTGACGAGTAAGGGGATGTATTATGTGTTTGATTTTAGTATGCAGACATATGATCATGTTAAACCTCTTATATCTTCCTATGATACCAAGCGGGAACATCCGGGAACCAACAACTGTACGATATGGTTAACAATCATGTCGAGATTGCAACATCTATGTTTATGGACTCTTTGTAATCATCTTGGAATGATATTAGTACCAAGTATATCTCTTGATGTTCCCGCACTCTATGAAAAAATTGATATTGTTACTATGTCTCGGATATATGTCCTTGAGATCGAGCAAGATTCACATTCAAGGGCATCACACTCTTCTCCAATTTTTTAGGGAACTTGAGACAAAAAACTTGGTTGACACGTAATCCTCCATTGTGTCAAGGATAAAATAGTCGAAGAACACATTGTAGCATGAGGATTAATTCATAACAACAAAAACCTTTTCAAGTGTCTTTTCAAATAGGGATTTCTTGCCTATTAAGCAACATACCTTCTCCCAAAGGTAAAGCTCCTTCATCATTAAAGTCAAAAGTTGGTTATGAGCTAGGGGCCAAGCAACTCGTAGATATCTTCAACTATCAAAAGTGTGTTGAGATGATGTTGGCAGTAGCTCCAATATCCACAATATATTGGAAAATGTCACGACCCAGAATTTTTAAGCATTTAAAATTGGAATATTTAATTGATTTTAAATATTTAAAAGTTAATTTTAACTTGAATTCGAATATCACAATTTATTTGATAATTAAATTATTGGATTAAATGATTTGAAGTTGGGTAAAATGTTGAATCTGGAGTTTTAAGCCTCTTAAAAATAAATTGAAGGCTTATAAAATTTATATTGACAATACCGAAGATAATAGAAGTGTTGAAATCAAATTCAAAAGTGTTTCGTTAAGTTTTGAGAATATATCGTTTAAATTGAATTTAAAGATAGCCTTCCAAGGCACAGTCTCGAAATTCGACGAAACCAGTTCCATTGGATCCGTAATATTTTATTATTATCGGATTTCAATTTTCGTAGTGATTGGAGTTGTTGTGTGCTTGTACATTAAGTAAATGCATTGAAAATTAAATTGAAATTTAATATAATAACTGGATTGAAAAAGCTATCTTCTCTATGTTTGGTTGTTATAAAGTGATAATATTAAATTATTATCATTGTATGATAATTGAATAAGAAAATGAAATAGTAACTAAAGATTAAGGAAGAAATTAATAATAAATGGGATTTGTAAATGTGATTCATAATTGTATAAGGAAGTGAAACCATAATTAAAAACTAGAAACAAATTCATATACAAATAAAATCTGTAAATATAAACTATAAATGTGAATTATAGTGTGATTAATAATTAAAATAAGATAAAATTCAAAAGTAATGTTTGAATATAAATTTAAAGGATTTGGAATTTCGGGAAAAGTTTAAATTCCTATGAATTTGAAAATGATTCTCAAAAAGTTGAGAAAATTAATATATATTTGAGAAATATTTTGATTTGGATTTGAAATCTAGAGAGATTTGAAATTTAAAAATGTTGAAGGGATTTTAAAGAGATAAAAGCGTTGGACTCTTTATGGTCGTTGGAAAATAATTCCGATGATGATCGCGACATCATCGGTGTTCATTTTCGAGTTTCTAAGAGAGAAATTACTACCAAATTATTTTAAATTGGAATTGTTTGTAAAGTATAAATTTTTTTTTAGAAATGCAAGGAATTTTGGATATAGGTGATTTCAAAGGGAATTTGAAATGTTAAAAGACTGTTTAAACTCTAGAATCTTAACTAAGAATGCTTATGGCATATAATAAGTTTGATAACTTGTAAATTTGAAATTTGTTGAAATAAAATTCAACTTGAAAGAGTTAAATTATGTGGAATGGGAAAATTAGTCAGGTTGGACTAAATTAAACAAAGTATTTGAATTAAGATTTGTAAGTACTAATTGATTCAGGTGAGTAGACACATGAGTTGAAAATTTGTATATTGGAATGATATTAAATGGAATTAAGTCATTGCTTAAAAAATTCAAAGGAATGGTATGTAACAAGATTTAACAGGGGATAAGTTAAATAGAATTGAATTGGAATAAAATTCAATTGAGTTATGGGTGTTATTGAATGGAATTAGATTCTTACCTGAATAAATGGAAGTAAGTTGGATAAGAAATAAGTTGGAATAAATAAATTAGAATACCTTATAAAAGAATTAAAAATCCATAGAATAAAGTATACTTGGGCTATAAATAAGCATAAATTTTGGAAGGTTGATTAGATGGATAGTGTGTCTTTAATAAAGATTGCTTGGTTGTTATTAAAAACTGTTTCGTTTTGGGGAAAAGTAAACGGATATTGGACCATTCTTCCTAACTAGTAATTTCGGGGACGAAATTCTTTTAAGGGGGGACGAATGTGACGACCCGAAACTTTTAAGCGTTTAAAATTGGAATATTTAATTGATTTTAAATATTTAAAAGTTAATTTTAACTTGAATTCAAATATCACTATTTATTTGATAATTAAATTATTGGATTAAATGATTTGAAGTTGGGTAAAATGTTGAATCTAGAGTTTTAGCCACTTAAAAATAAATTGAAGGCTTATAAAATTTATATTGATAATACCGAAGAGAATAGAAGTGTTGAAATCAAATTTAAAAGTGTCTTGTTAAGTTTTGAGAATATATCGTTTAAATTGAATTTAAAGATAACCTTCCGAGGCACAGTCTCAGAATTCGATGAAACCAGTTTCATTGGATCCGTAATATTTTATTATTATCGGATTTCAATTTTCGTAGTGATTGGAGTTGTTGTGTGCTTGTACGTTAAGTAAATGCGTTGAAAATTAAATCGAAATTTAATATAATAACTGGATTCAAAAAGCTATCTTCTCCATACGATCTAATTGGGACTCGGAACCTTTTCCGTTGCGTTCGGAATAGGGGTTTAACATTATAAAATCCTAGCGGAGCGCCTCGATAGGAGATCAAAATTTTAAGCTGCTTAAACGAGATATTTTCAACATTAAAATTTATATTATTCAAGTCAGAAATCAAGTCCAGCCGCCTTCCATCTTTTCAAATCGTAAATTGTCTTCTCACGCAAGGAATCAAATCTTGTCCTCTTTTTCTTGTTCGAGCACGCTCTCTCTTTTCAAAACATCACATTCATTTCAATCCATAGCCAAAAAAATAAAAAAAATTGAAAATGGCCGCCTTCGTTCAGATTTAATCCAACAAAATCGAATCCTCTTGTGTTCATTCTCGAGGCCGTGAAAATAAGGTGGGTGTTTCATACTAAATCGTTTCAGCCGATCTAAAGGAGGGAAGGGGCGAATTCAATTCGAATAGAACGCGAGCCTCTTCCCCTCAAATTCTATAGTTTCGATCGTGAGATTCTAATCAATCGCTCAAACGAGATTCAGTCACGTTCTAATTTAAGAAGGGGGCGACCGAGTTGCCATGAGTGGAATCGATCTGGGAAAGTCGATACTTCATTCGATGAAGTCGCGGAGGGATGTGGATGGAAGCGGCGATGGCTGTAAGGAATGGGTCGCGTACACGGTCGTGGAGCGCATGGTTTCCAGCGTGGTTCGGGAGGGGATTACAATCGGAGATGGAGTCGAGAGCGCATGAAGGGTCCGGTGACAGAAGCTTCGGCGAAGCTAGGGTCGGGGATTCGAGCTATAAGGTATTGTTTTGGGTAATTGATTTAATTTGGTTTCTGGATTTGGGTTGTTAACCTTGAAAATAACAATAATTGCAGTAAGATAAGTGCAGTTTTTCCCATTTATATATTCAAATACAGGAAGATATTACAGTAAAGTATAAGCATGCATGTCTTAATTTAATTTTATGTTTAGGATCCAGAAAAGATTTTATATAGGAAGGATTTTTGAAAGAAATATATAGGAACCTTAAATAATTGAAAAGTTTTATATAAAATTAGATTGTTGAATCGATGTAAATTAAGATCTTTAAATATATTTAGTTTTAAAGGAAGTAAAAATAGAATAAATATACATTTGCACATTTTTATTTACTAGTTTATTTTAAATAATATTTGGGAGATTAACTTATCTAATTTATTTTTGGAACTTGAAATTTATCTATTAAAAGAAAATTAGTTTAAATAAATTTTGGGTTAATTAAATTAAATTTATCAAAAGGAAATTAATTATTCGAATTGTACGAATATTAATAAAATCATCTAATATTTATTCAAGGTCCATATCTGAAAGGAAACAAGTCGGAATAGAACTGGGTTGCAAAACAGGAATCAAAGGTGAGTTAATCTCACTCAGCTGAATTTAAATTTAAATTTAAATGATTAAATTTTAATAATTGGTTGAATGGTTGAATTGATTGATGTGCTATATTATAGTATATAGTATGTCTTGGAATGTTTGATTTCCCGCATTATATAGCGGATGAGACCCTATGCGCCGCATAATAGAGGATGATTTATATTAATCCCATATACCGCGATATTCCTCCTCGAAGTGGAATTGGTATTTATGTTGTGCTAACGTCTGTGGATGCAGGGAAAAACAGGTTGGAGGGATCCAACTGAATTTCTCAACATTTATTTAAATTATTCAATAATCTTCGTTGTGATAATTCGATATTTTATGATGAATTATATTCGAATATTGAATGCTATGGTTTGAATGAATATATTTGGGTATAATGAGCTACCAAAAATATATAAATTGGATTTTGGAAAGAAAATAAAATAAGTAAATTTGAAAGCGAAATAGTTATAGAAAATTTGAATAAATTAAGAATGAATTGAAAAGAAATGGAAGTGATATTAAAATACTAATAAATAACTTCGAGTATGAAAAGAAAACGATTTTGAATAAACAGAAACTAATGAATTGTAAAATTAAGTGATATTATTTTAAAGGAATAAAGAATTATTTTAAAATTTAAAGTTTAAATTTATTTAAAAGGATTAAGAAGTAATTTGAGAAATCTAATTGGTATTTTCAATTAAAGTATTTTAAATCGTAATTAAGGAATAAAATCAAAAATAAATGGATTTTGGAATAAAAGGGAGTAAATTGGAAATCAATTTGGAAATTGATTCAAGTGTTTTAAATTGGAAATTTAAAGAAGAATGTGAAGAGAAGTATATTTCTCTGGATAGCCAAGTACGTTCAAAGTAAGTTTTTTAAATATAAGATAAAAAGTTTTAATGTTGTTTTAAAAAGCATGTTTTAGGAATTTATTATTTCTAAATATCTAAATTTTAAAGTAAATATTTTTCAAATCTATTATCGTAGTAATTATTTAAAAGAGTGACTTAGTATTTTATTTTAAAAAGTGAAAACTTAGTTTTATGTTTTATAAAGTAACCTTATTTTCAAATATTCATATAGTATGTATTTTTAACAAATTATTGAAGTAGTTTAACTTAAATGTTTTAAAGTATATTTCAAAGTAAAGAATTTTAAATTATTTTAAAAATCTAAAGTTTTGTGCTTGGAAATTTCAGTGGAAATAGAAAATACTTGGAAAATTTATTCTGGGAAAGGAAGATAGTTTGAAACTGTTTTCAAATGGGTTTGAAAAGTGGAAATATATTTTGGAAGATATTTTTGGGATTAATAAATAATTTGAGAAATTATTTATTGTTTGATGGATGTTGTAAATATTAATTGATAGTTAAATCACCGACTCTAAATATTAGACAAATGCATTGATCGTTTCGAAGAGACCGGGATCGAGATTTATTTCTCGCAAACCACTTTGATCTGGTTTGTACGTTTTCGTGGAATACGAATTTGGATTCAAAGGTGGAGCGGTGAAGTGCAAGGGCTAGTCGCTACTAATCCTGAGGATATTTCCAAAAATGGATGTAGTAGGAGTAGTGCCTTCGGTTCCCTTCGAACCCGGGACGGACTTGTATGGATGAATGCTTTCGGAACATTGTCAGGTGGACGATGGGCATTCTAAGGGATATATTCTAAAAGGTAACGCTTAGCCTTAAGCCTCATCAACCGGGAATGACTGAAAATCAGGGGTTATGCGGCAAGGCATGGTGGGCAGCACCCATTTTCGGGTAAGGTCATCCCTGTCTAGATGTCCCTTTTTATTTCGGCTTAGTGGTGCGGTTGCTGATCCCAACCGTGGGGTGATCTTACTCGGGACTATCTAGTAAGGGGTAGTCCGGGTCTTGTGTTGCAGGGGGTCGGGTGTGATCCTCGGTACTGTGATCACGGCCACGTACCGTGACAGGTGGTGCCTCAGTGCCTAGTCATTAGTTGAAAATTCATTCTCCCTACGGGCCTTATACGAGTTTTGTTTGTATTACCCACTCTGTGGCTAGTAGCTGGAATTTAATAATGTAACAATTTCGGCTATTTTAATAAGTATTTGTATATAGACCCTATTATAATATCAGAGGATTTTTATAACAAGTGTTTAGCTACCGTAAGGTAAAAACCCGACATGTTTATTTGTGGCGTTGTCTTAAGAGATGCTTTGTTTTCAAAGGATTTTAAAACTTTAATAATCAATTGAGTGTGATCTCTCACGCTGGTATTCCAGACTGACTCGGGTGTTATTTAACTGTAATACTCGGGTTAGACCGAGTATTATAGGATACAGGAAAGGATGCCGTGTAGCTCAGGAGATGAGCTGGATGGCGATACGTACTTCCATATTTGGATATTATTCCGCTGTGTATTCAGTTGTATGTTAATGATGTGGGACTGTGATGTGAATGTATAAAATAGATATAGTTTTCTTTTGTGTAAAGATCTGTTATTATATATTATATTTTATTCTGCTGCGATGGTAAGATTCTATTGTTGTTTTCTATTTTCTCTTCTTCTACCTCTTCTTCTTTAACCCAAATGGTTTGTATTTCTGTTCAACTTGAGTTGATTGATGTAGAATAGTGTCGACTCAAGGGGTACGGATTTGCGGGTCGTTACACTTGGTATCGGAGCTTAGGTTGGTGATAACCTTGGCTCTGGTGAGGATTACTCATCAAATAGAGTCCGTAGTACTCTAGAATGAGTTTGAGAATATTAATAGATATGAGCGCCTATTTGTTAGTGAATATAAAATTGTTTTATATTGTGATGATTTATCGGTTGAGTGTTTATGGATTCTGGTCGATGTGTGGGACACCATATAATCGATAGGGATTTCTAAACTCTTAAACAAAATAAACCGACACAATATTGTTTTAAATAGGGTAAATGAAATAATTTTACCCAAAATTATTTTGTATATGAAAGAAACGTTTTTTCCGTAAATTATTATCATTATATATAGATGTTTGGTTGTTAGAAAGTGATAATATTAAATTATTATCATTGTATGATAATTGAATAAGAAATTGAAATAATAACTAAAGATTAAGGAAGAAATTAATAATAAATGGGATTTGTAAATATGATTCATAATTGTATAAGGAATTGAAACCATAATTAAAAACTAGAAACAAATTCATATACAAATAAAATTTGTAAATATAAACTATAAATATGAATTATAGTGTGATTAATAATCAAAATAAGATAAAATTCCAAAGTAATGTTTGAATATAAATTTAAAGGATTTGGAATTTGAATTTGGAATTTCGGGAAAAGTTTAAATTCCTATGAATTTGAAAATGATTCTCAAAAAATTGGGAAAATTAATATATATTTGAGAAATATTTTGATTTGGATTTGAAATCTAGAGAGATTTGGAATTTAAAAAAGTTGAAGGGATTTTAAAGAGATAAAAGCGTTGGACTCTTTATGGTCGCTGGAAAATAATTCCGATGATGATCGCGACATCATCGGTGTTCATTTTCGAGTTTCCAAGAGAGAAATTGCTACCAAATTATTTTAAATTGGAATTTTTTGCAAAGGATAAATTTGTTTTTAGAAATGCAAGAAATTTTGGATATAGGTGATTTCAAAGGGAATTTGAAATGTTAAAAGACTGTTTAAACTCTACAATCTTAACTAAGAATGCTTATGGCATATAATAAGTTTGATAACTTGTAAATTTGAAATTTGTTGAAATAAAATTCAACTTGAAAGAGTTAAATTATGTGGAATGGGAAAATTAGTCAGGTTGGACTAAATTAAACAAAGTATTTGAATTAAGATTTGTAAGTACTAATTGATTCAGGTGAGTAGGCACATGAGTTGAAAATTTGTATATTGGAATGATATTAAATGGACTTAAGTCATTGCTTAAAAAAATTCAAAGTAATGGTATGTAACAAGATTTAACAGGGGATAAGTTAAATAGAATTGAATTGGAATAAAATTCAATTGAGTTATGGGTGTTATTGAATGGAATTAGATTCTTACCTGAATAAATGGAAGTAAGTTGGATAAGAAATAAGTTGGAATAAATAAATTAGAATACCTTATAAAAGAATTAAAAATCCATAGAATAAAGTATACTTGGGCTATAAATAAGCATAAATTTTGAGTTAAAAATAAAAGATGAATATATTCAAGCCTAGAATGAATGGAAATGTGTAAAATAATAAGTTGTGACTTATAAAATTTAAAAATGAGATAGAAAATCCAAAATTAATATTTGTGGTGAATTGGAAAATAAAACGAAAATCCAAAGTTGAATTATAAAATAAATTGCACTTAAGAAATTTAATGAAGTGATTCTGAGATTAAAAATCAAGTATTGAATTTAAACCAGTTGAGAACTAATTAGATAATAAATTAGTGGATGAAATATGGAAATGGAACTCGAAATTATTAACTTAGAATTAAATTGTGAACAGATAATTGAGTTTGGAAATGAAGCTTAAGTTATAAATAGAAGTTCAACTTAGAATTGTGAGTGAATTAAATATGAATTGAAGTTGTATGGAATTGGATTAAACTAAAAATGATTTGAGATGAAAATAAATCCAATTCGAGTATGAATAAATTAAAACGGGAATGAACTTAAGTTATGAAATGGTTGTGAATTGAAATAAATTAACTTAAGTTTGAAGTTAATACAAGCATGGGATGATGTCGAGTATAACAAAATGGCTTTGGACAAAACCAATGTGAAACGGGATGGAATGCAACTATATGGTTTGTAAATGAGTTAGATTGGAATGGAATTTATGTATACATCGAGTTGGAATCAATCTAAATTGGTTATAAAGCTTATGTAATTATTTATTCACATTAATATTATCGAATGGCATAAGGAAGTGGATCGTTTAATGTAAACGAGATTTGATAAAATTCTATGAATTATTAGAAGTGAAATGAGATGATTTTGAAATCAATTGGTATGTAATTTGGATGCAAACAATTTAAAAACTAGTGTCGAAACCTTGCATATGTACTTATGAATGTATATCACATGCATTACTTATGAAATCAATGTGTCAGCTATTTGAATATAAGTGAAATGTTAGTAAATTGCATATATTTAGTACTTATGTGTTTAAATTGAGTAAGTACAGGTACGGGAAGCCGTTTGGCTGGATTGGATCGCGCTAATTACTAAAATAATAAGTCGCTTGCTTAAAATGCTAAATAAAGGTATGCCTACGCAATAAAAATAGGAAATATGAACTGTTTTTGGTTTTTTCGATCGTGTGGGTCGATGTATATATATTTATATCTTTTGTCAAATTGCAAAAGCTCCTCCGTACAAAGGAGACTCTGCCAAAAATTTTCGAAAATTTTGGAAGTTAGAATTATTTTTAAAACTTTCACTAACGGCAAAGGATTTAAAATTTGTAAGCAAATAGATTTAAAAACCGAATATTGAAATCTAATTTAAAAAGTTGAATGCAAAGTAAGGTGAAATTGAAGAAATTGTTTGAAGAAACTAAAGGAAGAAAAAGTTTGCAAGTAAACATTTATTTGAGATTTAAAATAAATTAGTAAGCGGAACTAATAAAAGGAAATGGTTAATTACATATGGGTTGAGATAATGCGAATACAATTCATTAATCAAAGTTTGAAGACAAAATTGAATTCAAGTAGAATTGGAAGATGGAAATCTGAATGGAAATTTGAAAAAAAAAATTAGATTGGAAAGCAATTAGTAAATTGAAGCTAATTGAATTCAAATGGGATTGTAAAGGCGTAGTGAATAGAAATGGATATAAACTCCAATAGTGAAGTGAAAATAAATAAAGAAGCATATTAAATGCCTATAATAGATTTAAGAAAGGAAAGGTGAAATTCTTAAGTGAGTTTGGTATTGGAAATATGCTAAGTAATTTTGGAATGAAGAATTATTCTAAGTTAATATTTGAATGAATACATATCGACATTCTGTAAAGAAGTCAATAAATGATTTTGAATGTTATGATTGGATATTATTGCTAAGTAGGATATACAGGTATTATGAAGAAAAAGAAAAATGGGTTTTGATTTCAGAAGATAAATTTGAATTGCTCGACAAAAAGGTATGTGTTTAAATTTCTGTATGAAATTTGATTGGGTTTTTGATCGAGCCACTTGACTTTTTGTTTTCTTTTAGAATTTGGAAGCCCGTAAAGGCCTTTTGTAGTTGTACCGAGCTAACAGCGCAAAGGAGACGATGGCGAAATTTTTTGAAAATTTAGGGAGTTAGAAAATTTTTGAGAAAATTTGAAAAATTAAAACTTAGTTTTGAATTATAATTTGAATGATTGAATAAATAAAATTGTTTGGGAACTATAGAAAAGTTTGGAAGGTTAATTAGATGGATAGTGTGTCTTTAATAAAGATTGCTTGGTTGTTATTAAAAACTGTTTCGTTTTGGAAAAAAGTAAACGGATATTGGACCATTCTTCCTAACTAGTAATTTCGGTGACGAAATTCTTTTAAGGGGGGAGGAATGTGACGACCCGGAATTTTTAAGCATTTAAAATTGGAATATTTAATTGATTTTAAATATTTAAAAGTTAATTTTAACTTGAATTCAAATATCACTATTTATTTGATAATTAAATTATTGGATTAAATGATTTGAAGTTGGGTACAATGTTGAATCTGGAGTTTTAGCCTCTTGAAAATAAATTGAAGGCTTATAAAATTTATATTGATAATACCGAAGAGAATAGAAGTGTTGAAATCAAATTTAAAAGTGTTTCGTTAAGTTTTGAGAATATATCGTTTAAATTGAATTTAAAGATAGGCTTCCGAGGCACAGTCTCAGAATTCGATGAAACCAGTTTCATTGGATCCGTAATATTTTTTTATTATCGTATTTCAATTTTCGTAGTGATTGGAGTTGTTGTGTGCTTGTACGTTAAGTAAATGCGTTGAAAATTAAATCAAAATTTAATATAATAACTGGATTCAAAAAGCTATCTTCTCCATACGATCTAATTGGGACTCGGAATCTTTTCCGTTGCGTTCGGAATAGGGGTTTAACATTATAAAATCCTAGCGGAGCGCCTCGATAGGAGATCAAAATTTTAAGCTGCTTAAACGAGATATTTTCAACATTAAAATTTATATTATTCAAGTGAGAAATCAAGTCCAGCCGCCTTCCATCTTTTCAATTCGTAAATTGTCTTCTCACGCAAAGAATCAAATCTTGTCCACTTTTTCTTGTTCGAGCACGCTTCTCTCTTTTCAAAACATCACGTTCATTTCAATCCACAGCCAAAAAAATAAAAAAAGATTGAAAATTGCCGCCTTCGTTCAGATTTAATCCAACGAAATCGAATTCTCTTGTGTTCGTTCTCGAGGCCGTGAAAATAAGGGGGGTGTTTCATATTAAATCGTTTCAGCCGATCGAAAGGAGGGAAGGGGCGAATTCAATTCGAATAGAACGCGAGCCTCTTCCCCTCAAATTCTATAGTTTCGGTCGTGAGATTCTAATCAATCGCTCAAACGAGATTCGGTCACGTTCTAATTTAGGAAGGGGGTGATCGAGTTGCCATGAGTGGAATCGATCGGGGAAAGTCGATACTGCATTCGATGAAGTCGCGAAGGGATGTGGATGGAAGCAGCGATGGCTGTAAGGAATGGGTCGCGTACACGGTCGTGCAGCGCGTGGTTTCCAGCGTGGTTCGGGAGGGGACTATAATCGGAGATGGAGTCGAGAGCGCATGAAGGGTCCGGTGACAGAAGCTTCGGCGAAGCTAGGGTCGGGGATTCGAGCTGTAAGGTATTATTGTTTTGGGTAATTGATTTAATTTGGTTTCTGGATTTGGGTTGTTAACCTTGAAAATAACAATAATTGCAGTAAGATAAGTGCAGTTTTTCCCATTTATATATTCAAATACAGGAAGATATTACAGTAAAATATAAGCATGCATGTCTTAATTTAATTTTATGTTTAATTTTATATAGGAAGGATTTTTGAAAGAAATATATAGAACCTTAAATAATTGAAAAGTTTTACATAAAATTAGATTGTTAAATCGATATAAATTAAAATCTTTAAACATATTTAATTTTAAAGGAAGTAAAAATAAAATAAATATACATTTGCAGATTTTTATTTTCTAGTTTATTTTAAATAATATTTGGGAGATTAACTTATCTAATTTATTTTTGGAACTTAAAATTTATCTATTAAAAGAAAAATTAGTTTAAATAAATTTTGGGTTAATTAAATTTATCAAATGGAAATTAATTATTCGAATTGTACAAATATTAATAAAATCATCTAATATTTATTCAAGGTCCATATCTGAAAGAAAACAAGTCGGAATGGAAGTGGGCTGCAAAACAGGAATCAAAGGTGTGTTAATCTCACTCAGCTGAATTTTAATTTTAATTTAAATGATTAAATTTTAATAATTGGTTGAATGGTTGAATTGATTGATGTGCTATATTATAATATATAGTATGTCTTGGAATGTTTGATTTCCCGCATTATATAGCGGACGAGACCCTATGCGTCGCATAATAGCAGATGATTTATATTAATCCCGTATACCGCGATATTCCACCTCGAAGTGAAATTGGTATTTATGTTGTGCTAACGTCTGTGGATGCGGGGAAAAACAGGTTGGAGGGATCCAACTAGATTCCTCAACATTTATTTAAATTATTTAATATTCTCTATTGTGATTATTCGATATTCTATGATGAATTATATTGGAATATTGAATGCTATGGTTTGAATGAATATATTTGGGTATAATGAGCTACCAAAAGTATATAAATTGGATTTTGGAAAGAAAATAAAAGAAGTGAATTTGAAAGCGAAATAATTATAGAAAATTTGAATAAATTAAGAATGAATTGAAAAGAAACGGAAGTGATATTAAAATACTAATAAATAACTTCGAGTATGAAAAGAAAAAGATTTTGAATAAACAGAAATTAATGAATTGTAAAATTAAGTGATATTATTTTAAAGGAATAAAGAATTATTTTAAAATTTAAAGTTTAAATTTATTTAAAAGGATTAAGAAGTAATTTGAGAAATCTAAAATTGGTATTTTCAATTAAAGTATTTTAAATCATAATTAAGGAATAAAATCTGAAATTAATGGATTTTGGAATAAAAGGGAGTAAATTGAAAATCAATTTGGAAATTGATTCAGGTGTTTGAAATTAGAAATTTAAAGAAGAATGTGAAGAGAAGTATATTTCTCTGGATAGCCAAGTACGTTTAAAGTAATTTTTTTAAATATAAGATAAAAAGTTTTAATGTTGTTTTAAAAAGCATGTTTTAGGAATTTATTATTTCTAAATATTTAAATTTTAAATAAATATTTTTCAAATCTATTATCGTATTAATTATTTAAAAGGGTGACTTAGTATTCTGTTTTAAAAAGTGAAAACTTAGTTTTATATTTTATAAAGTAACCTTATTTTCAAATATTCATATAGTATGTATTTTTAACTAATTATTGAAGTATTTTAACTTAAATGTTTTAAAGTACATTTCAAAGTAAAGCCTTTTAAATTATTTTAAAAATATAAAGTTTTGTGCTTGGGAATTTCAGTGAAAATAGAAAATACTTGGAAAATTTATTCTGGGAAAGGAAGATAATTTGAAACTGTTTTCAAATGGGTTTGAAAAGTGGAAATATATTTTGTGAAGATATTTTTGGGATTAATAAACAATTTGGGAAATTATTTATTGTTTGATGGATGTTGTAAATATTAATTGATAGTTAAATCACCGACTATCAATATTGGACATATGCGTTGATCGTTTCAAAGAGACCGGGATCGGGATTTATTTCTCGAAAACCACTTCGATCCGGTTTGTACGTTTTCGTGGAAAACGAGTTTGGATTCGAAGGTGGAGCAGTGAAGTGCAAGGGCTAGTCGCTACTAATCCTGAGGATATTTCCAAAAATGGATGTAGTAGGAGTAGTGCCTTCGGTTCCATTCGAACCCAGGACGGAATTGTATGGATGAAAGCTATCGGAACATCGTCAGGTGAACGATGGGCATTCTAAGGGATATGTTCTAAAAGGTAACGCTTAGCCTCAAGCCTCATCAAACGGGAATGACTGAAAATCAGGGGATATGCAACAAGGCTTGGTGGGCAGCACCCGTTTTCGGGTAAGGTCATCCCTGTCTAGATGTCCCTTTTTATTTCAGCTTAGTGGTGCGGTTGCTGATCCCAACCGTGGGGTGATCTTACTCGGCACTATCCAGTAAGGGGTAGTCCGGGTCTTGTGTTGCGGGGGTCGGGAGTGATCCTCGGTATTGTGATCTAGGCCACGTACCGTGACAGGTGGTACTCAGTGCCTAGTCATTAGTTGGAAATCCATTCTCCCTACGAGCCTTGTACGAGTTTTGTTTTTATTACCCATTCTATGGCTAGTAGCTGGAATTTAATAACGTAACAATTTCGGCTATTTTAATAAGTATTTGTATATAAACCCTATTATAATATCAGAGGATTTTTATAAAAAGTGTTTTAGCTATTGTAAGGTAAAAACCCGACATGTTTATTTGTGGCGTGGTCTTACGAGATGCTTTTGTTTTCAAAGGATTTTGAAACTTTAATAGTCATTTGAGTGTGATTTCTCACGTTGATATTCCAGACTAACTCGGATGTTATTTAACTGTATTGCTCGGGTGAGACCTAGTATTATAGGATACAGGAAAGGAAGCCGTAGAGCTCAGGAGACGAGCTGGATGGCGATACGTACTTCCGTATTTGGATATTATTCCGCTGTGTATTCAGTTGTATGTTAATGATGTGGAACTCTGATGATGAATGTATAAAACAGATATAGTTTTCTTTTGTGTAAAGATCTGTTATTATATATTATATTTTATTCTGCTGCGATGGTAAGATTCTGTTGTTGTTTTCTGTTTTCTCTTCTTCAACCTCTTCTTCTTTAACCCAAATGATTCGTATTTATGTTCAACTTGAGTTGATTGATGTAGAATAGTGTTGACTCAAAGGGTACGGATTTGCGGGTCGTTACACATATGATCATGTTAAACCTCTTATATCTTCCTATGATACCAAGCGGGAACATCTGGGAGCCAACAACTGTACGATATGGTTAACAATCATGTCAAGATAGCAACATTTATGTTTATGGACTCTTTATAATCATCTTGGAATGATATTAGTACTAAGTATATCTCTTGACGTTCCCGCACTCTATAAAAAAATTGATATTGTTACTATGTATCGGATATATGTCCTTGAGATCGAGCAAGATTCACATTCAAAGGCATCACATGTGAATGATTAGTTGGAAAGACAGCAAGAATGTTGTATATTTAGACTTCTTCAACTTCAGAATAACCAAGAGAATGCAGCTAGAAATAATAAAGAAATTGGTATACTTTCACATGAATGAAGATATTCCAAATACCCAAAGGTATATAGAGATTGAGTTAGATCCTCAAATGGTTATTGAAAATGCATAAACATAGCGCTACTTAGAAACGTCAACATCGACCCAAAAAAGCCTTTGAAGATGTGAAAATTGGCACTTGTTTAGATGAAAGAGTTCACATAGAGTTGGTTTGCTTTTTGTGTTCAATATGGATGATTTTGCTTGGTTTTATGATGAGATATTAGATAGACCCCTTCGTGATATGTTGCACTCTTTGTTTTGATCCTAAGTTTACTCTTATAAAAGATAAGAAGACTACTCGATAAGGCCTGGTACACTATATTGCAAGAAGTAGAATGAATATTGAAGGACTTTATCTGAGATCGAGAAATGCATTATCCATGTTGGATTGCAAGTTCGTTGTTGGTGCGAAAATCAAACAAAATATAGAGAACGTGTACAAATTTTATGGATTTGAACAAAGTTGTCATAAGGGTCATCTTCCTCGCTCGAATTGATCAAGTTGTAGACGCAACTAGTGAACATCAAATGCTATGATTTATGGATGCATATTTAGACTACAATTAGATTCCATTGTTTAGGCCATATGAAGAAAAACAACCATTGTAACCAACGTCAAACCGTTTTGTTTCAAGGTAGTACCTTTTAGGTTGAAGAATACTAGAGCCACATATTAGAGTTTGACCAATATAATATCTGTAAAATAGATTAGTATAAATATGAAAGCATGCATGTTAGTGAAGTCAAAGCAAGCTATAAATCATGTTGATGTCATTGAAGAAATGTTCAATATTTTATGGAAGTATAACATAAATTAAACCTGTTATCACTAAATTTAGGTTAAGGTAATTTGATATACTTGAGTGGAATTATGATCCTAGCCAAATATGCTAGTAATGAATCCATAAGAAATAGCCTTGCACTCCTGAGAGGTCATTATGAAATTTATTGATTGTCAAACACTACAAGAAAAAATCCATGTAACAACTAATAAATATCATTGTTAAAATACTTTTAGCAACCATTTTCCTTACATTTTCATATCCATAGTCGTAAAAGGGTTGAATTTTTTTTACAATATTTGTCAGAAAGTTGTTAAAAATGTTGTAAAATTATTTTCTACCATGCTTTATGAACATCGTGAAAATTTGTAAAATTAGCTACTATGGCCACCATACTTTTAGTGTTGTAATATATAGATTTGCTTGCATTTATTTTTTGTTGTTACGATAATATTTATTACGTAAAGTAAATATTATTTATAATAGCTAGACTATAATTTAAAGTTATTGTTGATTGCCTTTGTATTACATTTTAAAACATTGTGTTATACGTCTAGTATACCAAAACAGAGAATAATCAATTATAAACTCGTCTCACAAGTTTATCAATCAGAGTTCCACTACTCTGGAAGTCTGTATTAGCTAATTTAAGCAATAGGCATGTCGTAATTAAATTACAACAACAAACTAACAACTATAGTAATAATAACTATTGCGATAGATCAAACGTTATACTATTTAAAGAAATAGACGTAGAAACGAAAATGATATATATATAAATGAATCATAAACCAAACCGGTTTGAATAAGGAAATTCCGTCTGAGACTTGTCGTAACAATTTCCTTAAGACTTTATTTAAAGTCTTCCAAGATACAACAGACGTAATCTGCACGAGATTGTAATAGTATGTCAACTCTGTGATTTATTATATAGAGTAGTAGAGAAGAAGAAGCAGAAGAAATTAGAATTCGAATGGAATGAGAATGTGATCAGTATTCTCTTCTATTTATAATTTCGTCTGCACCCCTTCGAACAGTCACGTCCGCCTGACGGGTTGCATCCGTTGCCTTTCATTGCTGCTGTTCGTTAACAGGCTGCACCCGTTCGCTACTGGTTCTGCGTTCGCACCCACTCGCGTCTAACGGGTCACACCCGCTTCCGTCTGGTAATGGATGCATCTGTTCACCAAAAAACCTGCACTAGCTTCAAAAGTCGCACCTCCTCAGTCAATCCGCGTCCACTTCTGAACAGATTCGCACCTGTTCGTATAGCTTGCAACTATCAAAAAACCCGGTACAGTTTTGCAGTAAAAATAGGATCATATTAGACCCAAACCCGAACCCGAGCCTGGCCCGGTTCGGTTCGGTCGGACGGACGGCGGCGGCGCATGCGTGTTGTGGTGATGCACGATCTCCCTCCTTAGATTGAAGCAAACATTTGGGTTCCCCAAGGCCCCAACCCCTTCATTAGAAAGATATTAATATACTTTAGCTTTGTATGAAGTTTTGGCGATGTGGGACAAATGTATTTCATTTACACTTTATATTAAGAGTTTCAACAATCCTCCACATAAATGATAATACACTTTTCTCCTACACAAAGCGAAATATCAAAGAGTACAAATGGAATAATGCTTTATCGTGGATAAGTAGATATTTCACTTTGAACTTTCCCTTGTTAAAACTTATCGGATCTACTTGGCTAATCGGTGAATTATTTCATCTTGAACCGTCGGCCTTTATTGTATATTTAGACAATAAGCTTTACGAAGCGTTGATTCCCTTCTCATCCAATCTCATGGCTGTGTTCATTTGGTCCTAAAATATTTTTTTGGTTCTGCGAGTGTTTATAGAAAATATAAGCCTTTAATATTCTCATACAGCCGACCCAGCTCACACTAACATAGGTGATCGCAACGATTAAAAGTGTCCTACATATACCCCACTTGTTATTTTCAAGATATGGTCATCATTAAAAAACATAGTTTTAACCTTTAAATACTTCTGTAGGCATGCATTTATATTGTGCACCATAGGAATGGAGTTGGACTATGTCCACACAAATGCATTACGTCTTGAGTTACTCAGAATTGGTTTGCCTATTATTCCTAGTCCGTGGGATCTCCAGTCACTAAGATAGGTTTCCGTATAAGATAACTCTTGGTGGTTTAGGCTTTTAAACCCATTCCCCTCGATGCGCGGTCAATTTTCTCTCTTGATAAACCTTTAGTAAATGGATCTGCTGGGTTATCATTTATTCTTACCTAATTTATGGAAATAGTTCCATTTGAGAGTAACTACCTAACTGTGTTATGGCGTCGACGAATATGTCGTGACTTTCCATTATATACAAAGTTGTGCGCTCTACTTAGCGCAGCTTCGTTACCACAGTGTATGCATATGGCCAGTACAGGTTTAGGCCAAAACGGAATATCTTCTAAAAAGTGACGAAGCCATTCTGCTTCTTCGCCTGCTTTATCTAAAGCGATGAACTCTGATTTCATAGTGGACCGAGCTATGCATGTTTGTTTAGTTGATTTCCATGACACTGCTGCCCCTGCTAAGGTAAATACATAACCACTCGTTGATTTTGATTCCTCTGAATTAGCAATCCAGTTTACATCACTATATCCTTCTAAGACCGCAGGATATTTTACATGATGTAAGGAATAATTTGTGGTATTTTTTGAATATCCAAACACTCTCAATAGTGCTTTCCAATGTTCCATTCCTGGATTACTTGTATGTCTGCTCAATCTACTTACTGCATAAGCTATATCTGGTCTTGTGCAATTCATGAGATACATGAGACATCCTATTACACGAGAGTATTCCAGTTGCATTACACTCTCATAAGTGTTTTTATGCAGTACTTTTGATAGATTAAAAGGTGTTCTTACTCCTTTAATTACAAAATTTTAAAGAATTTCAATCACTTTGTCTACATAGTGTGTCTAAGATAATTCAATTCCATTAGGTGTTCTTATTATTTTGATTCCCGAAATAACGTCTGTAACTCCTAAGTCTTTCATATCGAAATTGCTAATTAACATCTTCTTTGTGGCCTCTATCACCTGAGTATTTGGACCAAATATTAATATATTGTCTACATATAAACAAATCATCACATATGATTGTCTAATTTATTTATAATAAACACACTTATCGCATTCACTTATACGAAAACCATTTCTCATCATGACACTATCAAATTTTGTGTGCCATTGTTTTGGAGCTTGTTTTAGTCCATATAATGATTTTACCAATCTACAGACTTTGTTTTCATTTTCTTTGGAAACAAAACCTTCAGGTTGCTCCATGTAGATCTTCTTATCGAGATCTCCATTTAAAAATGTTGTCTTTACATCAATTTGATGAATCTCTAGATTATATATGGATGCAATCGCTATTAACATTCTTATAGAGGTTATTCGTGTAACCGGTGAATAGGTATCAAAGAAATCTGCACCTTCTTTTTGACGATATCCTTTGGCTACTAATTTGGGTTTATACTTGTCGATAAAGTCACCTGCTTTCATTTTCTTCTTGAAAAACCATTTACAGCCAATAGGTTTTGTTCCAGGTGGAATATCAACAATTTCCCAAATTTTATTACTTAGAATTGAATCAATCTCACTTTGGATTGCTTCTTTCCAACATGAAGATTCAGAAGATGACATTGCTTCCTTATGCGTTTGAGGTTCGTGTTCTATCACATATGTGAAAAAATCCGAACCAAATGTCTTGGAAGTTCTAGCCCTTATGCTTCTTCTTGGTTTATCTTTCTCAAACTCATGATGAGTTTCATCTTCATGTGAATAGCTTGATTCTTCTCTTATCCTTTTAGGGACATTATTCCCTTCATTCCTTTTGTGCGGAAACACGTCTTCAAAAAATGAGGCATCTCTAGACTTCATGATTATATTTACATGAATATCAGATATATCAGACTTGAATACCAAAAATCTGTAGGCACTACTATTTTGGGCTAGCCCTAAATAGTAACAATCTACTGTTTTTGGTCCAAGTTTGACTTTCTTGTGAGGTGGAACTGGAACTTTTGCCAAGCACCTCCCACACTTTGAGGTATTTAAAACTTGGTTTGTGTCCTTTACATAACTCATATGGAATTGTTCATGTTCTATTGTGAGGGACTTTGTTTAATATGTGATTAGATATATTTAAGGCTTTCCCCCACAAGTTCGTCGGTAGACCAGAGGTTAAAAGCATGGCATTAATCATGTCTTTTAACGTTCTGTTCTTCCTATCGATAACACCATTTTGTTGTGGTGAATATGGAGCCGTTGTATTATGAATTATACCATTTTCGGCACATAACTGTTCAAATGGTGATTCATATTCCCACCTCGATCAGATCTCAATATCTTGATCTTTTTATTTAACTGATTTTCTAACTCAGCCTTGTACTTTATAAATGTTGTAATTACTTCATCTGTACTATTCAAAAGCTATACATAGGAAAATCGCATATAATCATCAATAAACGTGATAAAATATTTTTTTCCACCTTTTGTAGGTAATGATTTAAAATCACATAAATCTATATGAATCAAACCTAGTGGTTCAGTGCTTCTATCAACAGATTGAAATGGTTTTTTTAAACATTTTTGCTTCTACACATATCTCACATTTGTAGTTCTTATTTACTTGGAATTTTGAAGTTAATCTCAAGTTTGATAATATTTTCATTTTTCGAAAATTTATATGTCCCAAATCTATCATGCCATATTAAAATTTCGTCCTCAAGCAAGTAAGAAACTTCAATTTTATTAATAGCACAATCAGAATACATAGTTTTATTATCGATAACGGCTACATTTGCCTTTGTTGATAGTTCAGCTGTTGTCATCTCTGTTTTAGCGAAAACAGAAAACTCTTAAGATGTTATACGTCTAGTATAACAAAACAAGGAATAATCAATTATAAAGAAAACATTTGGATGCACCAAGGCGTCAACCCCTTCATTAGAAAACTATTAATATACTTTAGTTTTGTATGAAGTTTTGACGATGTGGGACAAGTGTATTTCATTTACACTTTATATTAGGAATTCCAACACATCGTAACCTTAAACTTAGCGAAATTTGCATAAAATTATTATTATCATTATTCGCAACATTTTGGGTATATTGTTAATGTGATAATGATTTGCGGACATAGTAAGTATAATTTAGAAATCATCTTACAGAAGGAGTAAACTGTATTTTCATCAACGCTTATATGTTGTCAATGTAATATTATCAATGTATTACAAAGAACAAAAGTAAAGCAGTGAACTATAGATTATCACATATACATATACTCACTATTGTTACAAAAATTATCAACTATACATTTAAGAACAATTTTACTTCATAAAAATATGTAATTATCGCATGAAAATGATAATAAACTATTACATCAAACGTTATCTTATTTCATGCCGATGCCATATGCTTCCTCCAGGCCCACCCCAATATCAACCTACACAAATGTACATAAATTATTTGTATGGCATGTTATAAGAAAGACGACAAACATAATAAAACTGTACATTTTTGTTGCTAGGAAATAGTAAGGCTGCAATAGATTGCAACAGCAGTAAAGCATAAAGACATTGTTTATCAACCGAGGTTGCAAAAATGCAAAAATGCTCACTAAATGAGCTTATACAATGAAGCTGCACAGTTGCATCTTTATAACTAGAAGTTTGATATTTTATCATCGAAGATAAGTGAAGTGTTAAGACTTAAAGACACTAGATGAACAATTCAACAAAATTAAGAACATATACATTGTAAGGTTATTTCAAAATTTGCTTGGAGAATTAATTTAAAGGACAAAAATTTATATATTTTTTGCCTCAAGGACACGACCTCAATATTTTTACCATAAGAACAAATATTCTTTTAAAACTTATTCATAAGGAAAAACATTTGTTAAAATTATTCATAAGGACAACAAAACTGTTACTGAGCTAAAAACTGATACCTAAAAACTGCTACCGATAACTACAAACTGATACCAAAAAACTACTATCAAAAACTAAAAATCGATACGTATAGAAAGTTGTCCTTCGGGATAAAATATTGAACGTCTGTCCTTGAGGCTAAAAAGCTGTGAAATTTTGTCCTTGATAATAATTTCCTGAATTAATTTTCGAAACAAATTTATTTTCTTCAACCATGATGTAAATGCATAGCTCCACTTTGCAGTTAGGTGTCAAGTGACATAGCATTGTATTTTTACGCAATAAATGCAGTAAGGATGAAAAAATTACGAAGTTAGGGAAACTAAATTATACCATATCAAGTGAATCAGTCCCCAAATCAAAGAATCTTGACTCCCCAGTGACGGTGATTTAATCGTCAAGCGCAAATGGTTCTCCACGATTTCACTAAGCCTTTCCAATAGCATTTGATTTGGTAGCGTAAGAAATGTGAGATGTGATGCTGACTGAAAGCTTTTTCGTGTAACTAATTTTCTACCAGAGAAGCCACTTTTGTGTTGTACCAACAATCGTGGCGAAGCTGCTCTAAATTTAATCTAAAATAAGTATAGAAGGGGAAGTTGGAGCAAGAAAAAGGGAGCAGAAATATGAGTATTTGATCTGTTATTAATATCATGATACAATGATGGAAATCAATTGTTAATGGATTTAAAATGCAATTTAATTGATCAAAAGCGAAAAATAAAATACGTTTAAAAGAGTAAAAGCTAATAAAACAGAAACTACGATCAAATAGAAACTAGAAACTACTAGACCGATGAATATAATTAATTAAAAAATAGTAAAAATACATTTTTTTTTTCTTTTATTGTCTGCAACACCACTGCATCCCGCTTTTTCAGCAACTATCTACATAGTAATATTAATGAAATAAAGTGAATTTATGAATTCTGGTTATTAAGTATAAAAATAAGCTAGCTCAGACCAATATAACACACGATAATTGCGATTGAAACATTATTTGCAGGAATTTTCATCAAAAATAACCTAGATTGAACTCATGTTACACACACGATGATCATGGTTAAAATGTGAGATGCAAGAATTTTCATTTTTTATTTTCAGAAAAGGAGAGCATAAATGTAACTGCGTAGAAGTGTTGAACCAGTTCGTGGATTGATTATAATATGTTGCTTTGATAATTTAAATACATGGAATATACACATCTTTTCTTTCATAGATTTTGGAAGCTAATTTCACAAAAGTACGAAAACAATTAGTGTTAGGGCAAACGGTTCAATTAGTTCGGATAAAATTATTTTACTTTAGTACTTTCTGTTCTTTGTATTCCTTTAGATACTGAAAGCTTGAAGGTACGAATCTAATTCATACCAATTGCATTTTGAGAAAGTAAAAAAGGTAACATAGGCTTATCAGAGTTGTTTATTGATGTTATCAACGATTCAACGTATGCCAATCGAGACAGACTTGGGAATTTATATGCCATAGGCATATTACTAAAATGTCTGCCCTTTGTGGTTGCTGAATGCTTTAAACAAATAAAATAAAATAAAGTTGCTTGTATATCCATATATGTAATCATTTATTGTGTTCACTTTTTTTTTATAAATTAAAAGCCATAAGTAGTGAATTCAACAAACTTATCTAAAACAACTGAATCATCTGTATGCATGCATGTTCATGTTTGGCTAGACAGATACTGTTGAAATTAGTTCCACATCGGAGAAATTACAATATGAATTCTGCATAAATACTAAAGACACTTTCCATCACATTAATTAATTAGTTCTGTGATAATATGAGGTTCTCTAACATGAATTTAATTGTGTCTGTGAATTTTGCATAAACCATAGTTTAAATGTGTACAACCTAGCAAAAAGGATATTAGTTTAACCATAATTGAAATAGATAATAATCATGATCTTATTGTTAAGTATATAATCAGTCACATTTAATATTCTCTCATCCTTTTTCTTTCCGAACATGGAAAGTTTGGACAAGAAACAAGGTAACATGTTTTTAACATAACTGTGCATAAATTAGATGTTGTTCATACAACATGGGGATTTTTTCACATATAGCTTAAACTCACTTATAGTTGATTTCAAAGCATTTCAGTATTTTTATTATGTCAAAATATTTTATTACTAACCAATTTAAAAAATGCTAATATGCATGCAGGTCAATTAAAATTATTTATGTTTTCAGCCTGATCTTTTTCATATCTAGCTCGCTAAGAAAAGAAAAGAGATGGAGGTATGAATAAGTTGGCAAGTTGGTGTTGTTGATGTAGGAAGTTCGCTATGGGACATAATTTTTTACAACAAAGCACCTAAATTCGGACAATTAATCGGTACAAGTGCTCTAATTTCCTACTATTTGATCGTGCAAAGAGAGAGCCTTTATTTTAATTTGCTTCCATAATTCAGCTCATCATAGGCAATGAAAACGATAACATGAAAAAATAAATATTGAAAGGAAAAAAATATAGTATATCTTGATCTTCAATTATGTAAACTATGTGCTTATATATTATAATGTTTGCAAAATTAGTTATGAGTTCACCAGCTTTAATAAAATCAAAAGTGCGTAAAATAAGGATAACAATTTTTTATTTACCTATTTTATAACTTTGTGACCCGAATTTTGATTATTAAGGTTGCTAAAAAGGCTTAATGATGAAGAAATAAGTGAACACCCAGTAACAAAACCACTGTACTCCATGGCTGTACTAGTTAGCCTTGTATAGACTTGACTTTTGATATCATTAGCATGAGACATGCTTTGGTAGCCATCTTGCTTTATCTCAATACATAAGCATAGATCTTCACACTTTTCAGTACTCGTTTTGTTTAAATGATTCGGCGTGTTATTATTCATTATGATTGCAGGTAATTCACAGCCGAATGTTGGTCCTATGATGGTATAAAATATATTTGTCATCCACAAATACATGTTGATGAATAAATGACAATCAAACTTTCAATTGGTATTATAATTAGATTTATCATATATCATATGGAAAGTTATGTACAATCGTTAACTTGGACCATAAACTTTCGGCTATATATTTTGTTTTATAAAATAACTTTAAGGAATTTTGCTGTTGTCAAAGCCAAATTTGCTTTCATTATTATATTCTAGCATTTGCTTCTCTTGCCATTCTAATCGATGCAATGATGTTATTCTAGCAATCAATCTTATAATTTTTAGATCACAGACAATTGATGGACCTTTCAGTTAAGTTTAAAGGCAAACATGTGACTTTTATGTGATTCAAATATTTCCAAAGAAATAAGAAAATAATTAATTGATTCGGTCAATCAATTAATTAGGCTGTATATGAAATGATAAAGAGGAAAGATATGCGTGGTATCTTTTAGAGAATGAAAACTAATTAATTGCTAATCAATCAATTAGTCATATTTATTATATGAAGATAGAGAAGTTTATACATGGTGATTAATTTAAGCAATAGAAATTTATGGAAACATAGATTTTTTGTCATTTATGTGCATTGGAATCAAATCAAGTAATCTGGAAAGGTTGTCACATAATCTGGAAGTTAATTTTCTTCATCTCCAAGCATCCTTCATTTTCATGCCTATTTAAATGAAGGAAGTTCTTCTTCATATGTGTGTGAGTGTGTGAGAGAGCATCCACCATTATCCTCTTCTTCAGTAAACCCTAATTTCTGCAGTCAATCAATTAGGGGTTTCGAGCGTAAGTAAGTCTTTGGATAAATTGATTATTCAATTTGTAATTATAGGTTAGTCTCTCCATTCTGCTACCTATAATTTTGTAATCTCTCTTTTTTGTACTCTCTTTCTTGAGTGAAATAAAGAATAGTGTTGGGTCCGTGGACGTAGACAATCTAGCCGAACCACGTTAAATCTGTGTTCTCCTTTCTTCTGTATTTTTTTTGTCTGGTGATTATTTTTCATTGAATTTGTAATTGGTCATTAATCGACAAGCTAGATCCTTCTTTTGATTGTTTCCGCGCATTAGCATTCCGCTGCGTTTTTGGAGTTTGTGTGAATGAATTGAATTTCCGCACAACAGTTTGGTATCAGAGCTAGCTGTTTTGTTCTAGATTAGTTATCAATGGCAAATTATTTCAGTAGTGGTATGAAAAATTATGGCATCACCAAATTTGTTAGAAAAGGAGTTTTTGGGACATTGAAGGTGAAGATTAATGACGGTATTCTTCAGTAACAACTTCGTTCATCTAAAAGAAGAGATAAAAGCCAAAAGCACCTTGGAGGTAGAGATATGCGTAGGCCTCATTTCATGGGTCCTAGAAGGGGTGCTTGCTATTATTGTAAGAAGAAGGGACATTTCATGCGGGATTGTCCAGCTCTTAGAAAGAAGAGAGAGAAGAAGGAGAAAGCTTCAATCTTGCCAGCAGTTAGATCAGATGCGGATAGAAATGATAGTAATACATCATTACTTTCAGCCAGTATTTCACCTTTAGAGCATACAAGTTGGGTGATTGATTCTGGAGCCTCTTGTCATATGACGCCAGATAGGAGCTGTTTTATCAGTTACAAGAAGATTGACGGCGGAACAGTTCATATGGGGAATGACACATCTTGTCATGTTGTGGGCGTTGGAAGTGTGAGGTTTATGATGCATGATGGTGTTGTTAGGACTATCACGGATGTTAGACATGTTCCGATGCTGCGTAGAAGTTTGTTATCAGTTGGAGCTTTGAGTAGACTTGGTATGAGGATAATAATAGATGGAGAGAATTTGAGAGTGGCGAAGGGTTCCTTGGTAGTGATGAAAGGGGTGCGAGTTAATGATATTTATGTGCTTCATGGAGAGACGGTCTTAGAAGAGTCGGTAGTTTCTACTGATTCTAGTATTTCAGATTCTACTCAGTTATGGCATCTTCGTTTAGGTCATGTTGATGAAGAGAGTCTTGAAGTATTGAAGAAGCGCGGGTTGATTGATGGTGTTTGTCAGTCAAAGTCTAGCTCTTGTGGAGATTGTTCTTTTGGAAAGAAGAAGCATGTCACATTTGATGTTGGAAGACCTAGAGCTACAGAGTTTCTAGAGTATGTTTATTCTTATGTGTGGGGACCCACCCCAGTTGCATCTTTTGGTGGAGCCAATTACTTCGTCTTATTTATGGATGATTTCTCACGTAAGGTTTGGGTCTATTTCTTAAAGGTCAAACATGAAATGTTTGCCCAATTTTGTAAGTGGAAGACCTTGGTAGAGAAGCAGTCGAGGAAGCGTTTGAAGGTTCTCAAAGTTGAAAATAGTACTGAATTTATGTCACAAGAATTCACTAACTATTGCAAGTCCGAGCATGTAATTAGAGATTTTTCTATTTCTGTTGAGTCACATTGTTGTTATGGAGTGGCGGAGAGCATGTGTCGGATATTGTGGGAGAGAGCTACGAGCTTGAGAACGACTGCTGGTCTAGAAGTGGGATTTTGGGCAGAAGCGATATCTATGACAGTATTTCTCATCAACCGCACACCTTCTATTTCCATAGATATGAAGATCCCAGAAGAGATATGGAAAAGAGAGCATGTTGATTATTCATTCCTTAAAGTGTTTGGTTGTTCAGCTTATTTAGAAGATAAGAGACATGATATGTTGAAGCCTAGGGAAAGCAAGCACATTTTGTTAGGCTATAGAGAAGGAGTGAAGAGGTATAGGTTGTGGTGTAAAACAACTCGGAGAATTGTGACTAGCAGACATGCGATATTTGATGAGAACTCTTTGTTGAAGGTGGAGCCCTTATCAAGTGATGACATTGGAAGGATAGAAAATGGCCAAACACATTTGGAGTCATCTGATTGTTTCCATATTCAGAAAGATATTGGTATTTCCGATGATACCATGGTTGATGAGAAGATTACGGAGGTTCAGACTCTAGGTGGAGCTCACTTGTTGGAAAGGCCTTTTGGTTCAGTTGGCCCTATTTGTAAGCATATTTGTAGCGATGATTCTTCATCTTATGCTTTGAATATTGTGGAGCTTGTTGGTGAGTCTGCTGATGTTGACTTAGGAAAGTCTAGCAAAATTCTTGTGGAGGAGATTGGAGTAGATAACATTGAGTATGTCCTCACTCAATTTGGAATGGAGAAGGTGAAGCGCGCTGTTAAATCTTCATTGGTCTCTCGAAGATTAGTATCTACATGTTCGTCTCCAACATCGGATTTGTTGAAGAATTTTGGTACTTTCTCGTATGCATTATGTTTGATGATGTGCATACTATCTTTCTTGTGCTTGGGAAAGATTTGGAAGCTCTGTTTGGGCAATATTGCCCAAACTAGTTCACATTGAACTTGTTGACGTAGACCCAACAATTTGTCGAGATGTTGTGATGCAGAGAGATTGTTATATTTGAATTAAGGTGGAGTGTTGAATTTATGTGATTCAAATATTTCCAAAGAAGATAAGAAAATAATTAATTGATTCGGTCAATCAATTAATTAGGCTGTATATGAAATGATAAAGAGGAAAGATATGCGTGGTATCTTTTAGAGAATGGAAACTAATTAATTGTCAATCAATCAATTAGTCATATTTATTATATGAAGATAGAGAAGTTTATAAATGGAGATTAATTTAAGCAATAGAAATTTATGGAAACATAGATTTTTTGTCATTTATGTGCATTGGAATCAAATCAAGTAATCTGGAAAGGTTGTCACATAATCTGGAAGTTAATTTTCTTCATCTCCAAGCATCCTTCATTTTCATGCCTATTTAAATGAAGGAAGTTCTTTTTCATACGTGTGTGAGTGTGTGAGAGAGCATCCACCATTATCCTCTTCTTCAGTAAACCCTAATTTCTGCAGTCAATCAATTAGGGGTTTTGAGCGTAAGTAAGTCTTTGGATAAATTGATTATTCAATTTGTAATTATAAGTTAGTCTCTCCATTCTGCTACCTATAATTTTGTAATCTCTTTTTTTTTGTACTCTCTTTCTTGAGTGAAATAAAGAATAGTATTGGGTCCGTGGACGTAGGCAATCTAGCCGAACCACGTTAAATCTGTGTTCTCCTTTCTTCTGTATTTTTTTTGTCTGGTGATTATTTTTCATTGAATTTGTGGTTGGTAATTAATCGACAAGCTAGATCCTTCTTTTGATTGTTTCCGCGCATTAGCATTCCGCTGCGTTTTTGGAGTTTGTGCGAATCAATTGAATTTCCGCACAACATATGTTGTTTTATAAAATAACTTTAAGGAATTTTGCTGTTGTCAAAGCCAAATATGCTTTCATTATTATATTCTAGCATTTGCTTCTCTTGCCATTCTAATCGATGCAATGATGTTATTCTAGCAATCAATCTTATAATTTTTAGATCATAGACAATTGATGGACCTTTCAGTTAAGTTTAAAGGCAAACATGTGACAAATGGATACATAAGAATACTTGCATCAAAGAGGATCCTTTAAGAGAATACAGTGTTTAGTCTTTACTAAGAAGATATATAGAAGGCTTGTGCTAATTGTGAGATTAGGGTACTTTGTCATAGATAGCATGATAAATATCTAATTTTAAAGCATATATAAAAGGCATGTGATTCATTTCTAGTGCTCAAAGTATAGTTTAATAGCACTCTTCACATTAGCGAAAAATTCATAGCTTACTACATACCTGGTCATGCATGAAAATACCGTATACTTATTGTGAATTGTACACCAACTTTTGAGATATGTTCAAAATCATCAGTTAAAACAATATGAAACAACATACACCATCCGAGTTTTGTATATTTTTCTCACATGAAAGCATATGTCAAAAATACCAAAATAAAAATGAAGATATGACCAAAATTTTGTCTAGTGCAATTGAAATATCAACTGACATTCTAGGATGCATAACATTTTATGTCAAGAAACAACTTGAAAAGAGAGAGTGCTTTAGATTTGAATAAAACAGAATAAGTAACTAATATGACAATGATATGATATGCTCTACTACATCACACATTGCTGCCCGTCCCAAATGCAGCTACAAAATTCTAACTAAATATCAGTAGTAACTGTTACAATTTGATGCATCAATGTTATGCCAGCATGACAAGGCACTAAAGACAAGAATGGTAGCAACTTTATTTTCATTTGCTTTCTGTTACAAATCATGTGCTCTGAATTACACATTTCATGAGCAAATAGTATTATACGACCTGTTGAATTAGTTACATGTAAAACAGAATGTATTGGTTATAAAAGAAGTGGAATGAAAAGGATTCAGTAGGCTGGAATTAAATCAATTTATCTTCTCTGCTTTCTCTTCTTCCCCTCTCCTTCTTCCTCAAACAAATTAGTGTCATATCAGTAACACGCTCATCAAAAACAACTTACAGGGTAACATCCACGTGAATGCCTAGTTTAAACAAATTTACACTCTACTCTAATACTTATTTCTTAAAAGTTACCTTGGACTAAAACTACTGTTCTCATTCATTAAACTACTTCATAAATCTTGAATTTGCTTGTAAATAGTAACAGCTCTATGGGATTTCCAAGTACATAATAAAATCCAAGAATTTAGAATGAATTTCGTGCATCAAAGTTAAAGTATAAAGTTCCTATTTTTTGCCCAATGTTAAAATTATATTTCATTATATCATCTTGTTTCATTAGAAGCCAATTGATGACATAATTACTCAGATCAATACTGACATATCTTGACCGATAAAAATTTATTATACTAAATTAATTATCTAGACAACTTGCATCGTATATTAAATAGGTATATTTACCAAAAACTTCGGGGTAAATTCATATGAGTTCAACATACAGTGCGGTGTTGGCTACCTTTTTTCTCATAATATGCGTATTATTAAATTTGCCAACTAATCTTTTATGGTCCAATAAGTTATAGTTTCAATGACTGGTCAATAAAATTCGTATGTACCTTTAAAAGTTATTTAATCATTATACAACCTCTTAAAGTTGTAAAACATCACGATAAAAAGAAGTTTATTAATAAGACCACTTGGATTCACAGGTCAAATATAACCATGCATTTTAATATGTAGATATGCATGAAACATAATCTCTACAATGATTTGACTTATGTCGAGCACAGGCCTGGCCCATAGGGTAGGCAATATAGGCCGTTGCCTAGGGCAACACGAGAAGGAGGGTCAACAGAAAAAAATTGTTTCTCTTCTTTACGCATGTGACAGACGACAACCGACGATGAAAAAAACATCATCGCTGCAGCACAACTTGCCTGCGTAGCCAAGCCACCAACCGCCTACGCCGCCAACCGCCCGCACTGCCCCTTCTTCTTTCTTTTGCCTTCCTGCTGCCCTAGCCTCTGTTGCGTCGAGATTGTGGGTCCAATTTTCCAGCTAAACCCTAGAAGCTAGTTTAGAAATGCTGTCGTTTTTCTTTGTACCTGTAGGCTAGGCTAGGCTGTACGTGCCTTTGCAAGAACATTTTTTTCCTTTAAGAATGAGAGAAATAGTTGCTTCTTTCGCTCGTTTAATTAAATTATAATCACAGATAAGCATAATTTGGTGATGTTGAAACCAATGCAATGTTTATTTGATTGTTTTATTTGTGCTTTCCTCTGCATTAAACTGCCTAGGCCCTTATTTGATTTTTCCTCAATAATCTGCCCCGATTTGATGTTGCCCCTATTTGATTAAATTATGTATAATTTCTCACTAAATAGCAACTTAAAATCTTATGTTATACTACTTAAACCATGTTCATTAGCTACTTATTGATTGATTGTTAAAATTATTGTTGTTGAAAATAACTGTTGAAAGTTTATTGAGATTATTTGAATCATTGCATTATGCAATTTCTCAATGTTTAGGTGACTTATCGAACTTTATTGACTATCGGTGTTACGGTTGCTTCGGCGGAAAGAAACTTTTCAAAATTGAAATTGTTAAAAATCTATTTTCAGATTACAATGTTGGAAGAGAGTTTAAGTGGACTAGTTATGGTTTCAATTGAAAAAGACTACTTGGATATGCTTAACTATGAAGGGTTAATAGACGAGTTTGATTCTAAAAATGCAAAAAGAAGTTGCTCCCGTTGATATCTATTGATATGTTGGTATATCAAGTAGACATTTAGAATTTTTTGGTATGTAATCTAAATGATTTAGTTGACCTATATTTTGTAATCAACGTTAAATTTTATAATAGAATTTTCATGTTATTATGCTCATACAAATGTATTATTGTTCATCTAGTAACGAGGCAAAAAAAAAAATAACTTTTTTCTATTGGCCTAGGGCATCAGAAATGTTTGGGTCGGCCCTGGTCAAGCATGTAATTTAAAAATTGGAATATAGGCACATGATATATTAATAATTAAGATATTGAACTGCAAGTGTTAATCGACTAAATTAGAGCATGAAATGTGCAACTCAGCAAACTATAAAATGATGTTTACCAATGGTAGAAGCTAAAATAGAAATGGTTCTTGTTCGACAACAAACTGTTCTTACCGTTTGTCAATCGATTATTAAATTTTAAAAAAAAATAGCAACTAACATAAAATTAATACTTATTCAAAACATGTATTATATCTAATTTGTAACATATTATCAACATTCTTCTCTAAAAGAATCATGCATGCATACATACATACATATACACAAGGGCGGAGCAATATGTAGCTCAGATAAGGCAGGGGCCCTACCTGAATTTTTTAAATTTAATTAGAAAAAAGAAAATTTTAAGCTTTTCCCTACCTCAAACAAATTTTTTCCCCACGTCAACATATTGTTCAGCCTAGTTAGTCCATTAGATCAATTAAATAATGCTTTTACTTTGCTAGCATTATTATAAATTGTACGATGAAATTTTTTTTAGTTGGTGATTGGAAAATTAATAATTCGTATCTGTAATTATTGAAATTTTGTTTTTTCCTCCAATTTTTGGCCCTACCTAAAGTGAAAAGCTGGCTGCGCCACTGCATACACACACACATATACACACACACACACACATATACATATATATTAAATTTGGACGATTTGAATCTATTTCAAATTTATTAAGGAGATCCGTAATCAGTCAAATATATGAAACAATTGGAAAGAGAATCAATTAATAATATCATAATAGATATTAATTGATTTAAGGAATCAATCAGATAAAGATATATGTCGAAACAAACACAGTTATGCTAGATTTGTGCTGAAATCAAATCAAGCGAATCTGAAAACATTTCATCCTTATCTTCAAGGCAATCTTCATTCTTGCTCCTATAAATATGAACACTTTTGCTCATTTTATCATTACAAGAAAACAAGAGAGTTTGTCCACAAAATATCTTCAATAAGATCCATATTTCTGTTCTATTGTAGGGTGAGAAATTTATATAGAGTTATTTGTTTTCTTCTCATATTGTAACTCCCTTTGAAGTGAAGAAGTAATAAAGGTTGTTGGGTCTGAGGACGTAGGCATAGCCGAACCTCATTATATGTGCACGTTCTTTCCTTTTCTGTCTTCTATCTATAATTTGTGCTCTTTGATTTTTCTTTTTATTATCTTTATTGGATTGGAATTGTTGAGATTGTCATATTTTTCACTACCCAAAACTCGGGTGTTCTGCTTCCGCTACCCAAAACTCATATTTTTCACTACAGTTTGGTATCAGAGCTTGTTGTTCTGTTTAATGACTATTTCAGCCATGTTTGATTCTATAAAGAATAGCACTGGTAGAAGCCCTACCAATTATGGAGTCTCTAGATTTGATGGAAATGGAGATTTTGACACATGGAAGATGAAAATGAAAGCGGTGTTGAAGAAAGAGAGGACTTTTTAAGATTGTCTTAAATCCAGACAAATTGAAGAAAATAGCACCTGAAGAGATTGAGGAATCAGAAGAGGATGCTCTTACTACCATCCAATTTGCATTTCTGATGAAATACTTAGAGAGTTTACTCATGTGAAAATCGCTAAGGAATTATGGGATGCTCTTCAGAAAAAGTTTTACGACAAGTCTCTCACCAACCGCATTATCCTACAACAACAATTTTACTCATTCAAGATGAAGACTGGAACCAATGTATTAGCTCATGTGGATGCCCTAAACACACTTGTTATGAATCTTCGAGCAGCTGAAATAAAAAATGAGGATGAAGCGCAAGTTGTCACTCTCTTTTATGCTCTTTACCTGCAGAATATAACACTTTTGTTAACTCTATGATCTATGGGCGCTCTTCTATTTGCTTGGAGGATGTGAAGACAAATTTGCATAATGAGATGTTGAGGGAAAAGTTAGCAAATATGAGCATAGAGAATAATTTCAAAGGCTTTATTGCACAAATGGGAAGAAGTAACAGTAGACCCAAATATGGTGGATATATAGTCAAGTCAAGATCTCGGTCAAGGGGAGCTCTGAAGGGAATTTGTCATTATTGCAGAAGATCTGGACATTATATTGCAAGTTGCCCTAAGTTAGAGAATAAAAACAAATCCATTAGCCAAAAGGCTTCAGCTACTACAACAGAAACATTAGATTAAAATGGTGATCTTGACATTTTTACAGCTTCTGCCTCTTCTATGAAGAGTACTATGTGGATTATTAACTTTGGAGCATCCTATCATTTGATGCTTGATATATACTCTTTTTTCGCTTATTGTCATTTTGATGGAGGAGAGGTTCCCACGGAAATAATGCTACTTGTCACATGATAGGTACTGGAATGGTGAAGATTAGGATGTTTGATGGTGTTGTTCGTACTTTGTGTGATGTCGCATGTGCCTGATTTGAGGCATGGTTTGATCTCCGTTGGAGCATTGTGCAATCTTGGCTTGAAATGTGTAATAAAAAAAGATTCATTGAAAATTACAAATGGCTCATTGATAGTGATGAAAGGGGCACTACAGCAAAACGACCCTACGATAGCGCCAAAAAAAGGCTATAAAAGCCTATTATAGCGGTTTAATAAACGCCATATAACGACATGTTATTTAAAATAGTGAATAATTTATAACGCATAATAAGAGCTATAAAAATCATTAATAGAATAGCGCAAATAATCCGATATTTTTACATTATTATAGCGGCAAATTATGTGTTATTCATTACTATAATAGCGTTATTTGTCCGCTATGAAATTCGTTATAGCCACAAAATACTTTTTGTTTTTTCTAAGATAGCACTAATAATTCGCTATTAAAAAAGAATTAATAGCGAATTATGAGCGTTGTATATGGACACGTTATTATAGATATTAACTTATCACAGCACCAATATGTCCCTATAAAGATTCAGCTACAATAACGCTTGAACTCTGTTATGATATGTTCGCTTACTGACCTATTGTTCATTATTCTTTATAGCGCTTTTTCCGTTATGCATCTGTAGTACTGACAGATTTAATAGCGGCCATTCGGTGCTATTAAATATTTATAGCGGTTTTCAAGTGCTATGATTTAGTTTCACAATTCTAAAATTTTCTGCATCGTATTCATAAACTACATTATTAAATACCAATATCAAAATGTACAATAATAACCATTTTAAACATAAAATCATTTAAATAACACAAGAATCATAAAAGTTAATAAACATAGAGATGTAACACATTACATTAAATATATCAAATATTCATACATATAATATCTTATAGCTTAAACCACATAAATCAAGGCGTAATAACAAATGTCTTAAGCACACCCCAAAAAATAGTAGCAAAGTTTAAGAAAAAAAGTACATATTTTGTTGTCTGCATTAAAAAGAAGGCCACAACTTTCGCATCCTTTTTCTTTCACACACCTGCAAATAAGATAAATATTTACATTAGGAACGAATATGAATAAAACACCGATGAAATTTGATTTTTAGATAGCACAGTGTAGTACGTGTGCATAAGAGCTGATAAGTTGAAACTAAGGCATTTTTTAACTTGACTACAAAATAAATCCAAGCCACAGTAATCCAAAGCAATCTTAAAGAATTTGAAATAAAGTGACAATAACAAAACCAAAATCAAGGGAAGAAAAATTCAACATAAACAGACTAACTAAAAAGACATATGCACAGTAACACAAGGAAATGGTGTCGAAACTTCCTATCATGCTTGAATCCTACATCCAATAGCACAAAGAAATATTTAGGAGCATTGAAGGTGGAACAATTGGTGGCAGTAGTTGAAATGCGACTCTAAAAATTGTAAGTACTTGAAATTCTAAAATTGGCGGCAATAGTTAACTACAATCATTGTTTCAGGATGAAACAATTGTTGTTCATCATTAATTCATAATGATACAATCTGTCTCTAATTGTTGATTTCTATTTGTCTCAATGTATCTCTAGATTCTCAACTGCTCATTCCTTTATTTTATTATTAATTAACCTAATGAACTGAATACAATGTGTGCTTGGGACAACACTATTTGGAGATATGAACTCCACTTTAACTAAGTTAACATTATTCCTATTTAAATGCAAGAAACATAGTATAATTTAGTTATTATTGTGTCATGATGCAAAAAATAGCAAGTTTTCGACCACGAGAAGCTATTTGTAGATGACACAATAGGAGAAGCAAAGATTGATATTCAGCTAATAGTTACAGCCGGTTTGACATTTGAAGATGCAGATGTTCCCAAATATTTCACCAAAGATTGTCACAAATCGGTATCCTAATCCAATAGCTCATAATATTCTTCACAAGCCTATTTGTGCTTGTTTGTATCCTAATGCACATTTTCCAATAGCACTATGCATATCAACACATCCAACTACCCGATTTGCCTCATCTACCAATATATCATCCCTATCATCCAAACTATCTGCCGCCATACCTAAACTTTCAAAATATTCATCATTAATCTTAGCAATATCAATCACTGACCCTAAATAAACAACATCCTCACTAGCACTTGAAGCAGGTTCATTGTCCTCAAAACAGTCAATAACCTGAAACCATAATCACCTTCACAGCCTACTCCATCTCCAGATTCTCTTATACAACCAAACCCTATTAATTCACCTTCATTCACCAACTACACCAACTCCCTGTACACAAACATCACCTCCCCCTTCTATCTTACCATAATAACACAACCACACACAACCACCAAACACTATCCATATCTAAAACACTGCATACTCTTCCTTTAAGTCATCATCACTACTCCGTCAACCACCCAGTCTCCTCCACTCATTCGCAACTTCCGACATCACCAGACCTTCCACCCACGATAGCTTCAAACCCGTTGCTTTAGTCAAGCTACAACCCCAAACCCACTCCCTCAGTTCCCTCATGACAACCATCAGGCAAACTCCATCGCCAAGCCTACAACACATCAGTCAAACACCTGACACCCCGACCTCAGCATAAATGCAAACACCTAAAAACTACAAACTCATACTGTCACATCCTCACTGGAACTCCTCATCATAGCAAACCAAACCGCAATTTCAACTTCCTTTAACCCTTAATTCTCCAAACAACACATTCCCAGAAAACTGCATCACTCTGCAACTCTCCCCTCATCATTAAACGTCACAAAACTGCAATTTAACCCATCACCTTCAAATTCTCAAATTGCTACAAATCTGCAACCAACAACTGACCATCAAGCTACCGAATGACAAACCCAACCACTCAACACTTAAACAAACTACTCCATCATCCAACCTCCATCAGTCTCTTCCCTCACCTTCAACCAAATATGAACTCCAATTCGTCGCTACTCGACTTCCAAACAACCTCATCGCGACATCACCCATCAATCACCAAACTTCAAATCCGAAAAGAATCAACCTTCACTACCCAATCGAAATCGTATTCCTCAAACTAACCTCAACACGAAAATAGCCTCAATCCAAAGCCTTCCACCCTCAGCGAACCATCTACATCACAATGCCGAACTTCAATCACCATGCACACCAACCATCTCCTACGTCGCCAAACCATCTTCAATCATCAAAACCCGAATTCCAAGCTCTAACTCACAACTCACCATCACAACCACAACTTTAACATGTAATCTAATAAGTGATATTTACTATATATTTTTAATTACGTGACAATTAAGATCCCATGTGTGTACATTATCTAAAGGGTTATACTTATCCAAGATGGATATATATGTTTATAAACAAAGTAGATTATACTTATTGAAAATTCATGTCATTACAAAGTGCGCAGCAGGCCAAGCTATTATAGAACCAATGGCGTCTTCCATGTATTGTAATTCATATGTTTGTCTCCATAGCATCGCAGTTGGCTCTTTGACAACCACTATCCAAACTTTAACTGCATTTGGTCCTATTGGTTTAAAATGGACCAGTGCTTTTGAATGAGTTGACTCTACATGTCCTACAGCAACTATCTTTTCCTTTTCTGATTAATCCATCAGCTTGCATCTGTTGTTCATTCTTGAATTTTCCATTTGTAAATTAACAAAAAGGATATGTTGTAGTTGATTTATGTTGATAAAATATATTGATTAATCATTATAAAGCATAATTCTAAAGATATGCCGGTGCATAAAAAAAAGTACCATAAATGTTTGCATTATGGTCTGAGGCGTAGGAGATGCTGGAACATTAACCATCTCAACAACTACTTGGGACTCAGGCCATGCTACCTTCCTACCGATAGCTTCTTTAACACATATCATAGCAGGGGCTGGCCTCCACAAAAAAGCATCTTTTTTTATTGGATTATCTATCCAAACAATCATGGTGCATGGTCCAAGAGGAAGATCATTAATAATTTCATTTGTGTCACTCGAGTGTAATCGCTCTTCAGCCACTCTTTGCTCCCTCCCCAATCATAAATCTTGCATTTGCATTCTAAGTTGCCACTTTTACTCTATTTAAGACAAAAAATATTTATTCAATAAAAGTTAAATATTTTAAAATAGTATGTCAATTGCGAAAGATAAATGTTGATCATTTCCTCTTCTTCTTCAAGGTGATCATTTGGATGTAAAACAACTCTATTCGCTGGCCATGCCACTAGATCATCATTTGCTTTCCCAATAAGTGTGAAACTAGATGTAGGCCTCCATAAAAAAACATATGGCTTTATTGGTAATTCTATTAGCGTTACCATCGCATCCAGTCCTAAAGGAATATTATTGACAAGCTTGTTTGGATCCTTCGGCACAACTCTTCCTTCGGCAACAATTTCTTCATTCCCTCGCCAATCCAATAAATCATTTTTTTGGAGGTTTTTATCATACTTGCACTACAATTAATCAAAGTAATAATATATTAATTACTTGAAAAAATAAAAATGATGTGAAACCAATAATACATCATACATGAGGTGTGTTTACTTCTGTCCAACAGTCTCTACCCGGCAAAACCAGCAAAATAAATTATAATAACACAAGTTTACCCTTCAACGCTCAATTATAATAACCTGAATACAATTATGAAAACAACTAGCAAATATTGGCATCGTTCCTCGATAGACAAGAGATATTTTACCTGATTTTTCATCATCACGAGAAATTTTTGCTCTAAATCTAAAACTTTTCTTCCATGTTGCATTGTTTTCTTATCCTTAACTTGTGCTAAAGTTACCCTGGTGATGTTCTTATTCCTTCCCATTGCTCTTAATCGACACGGTCTATCTTGTCCCAGTACTTGAGAAAATGCATCTTCTCTGTAATTGATTGTCAAGCTTGATTGTGGAACGCTTTCAACTTGTTTTATCTTTGTCTGCAAAAGTTAATGCACATAGATTATATAATGATACATTTATATACTAAGAAGGTGATATATATCTGAAATTTAAAGAAGTAAAATGCCACACTTGTGAGAAATGTAGTGTATTAAAATGCAGTTGATACTTTGCGCAAGTTGAAGTGAATATACTAAATTTGAAGTCAAAATCAGTTGATAATTATGTCACGTTCAACCACTGAATCAGTAAAATCCAAGAAATGGGCTAAAATAGTATACAGGCTTTTTAATATGAAATACCTAATTGTATCACATTACATAGCTGTTTATTTAGTTATAGCTGAAGAATTTAAACCATAAACAGAGAGATGAGGTTGAAAAATATAGAACATGTTAGGTCATGTTGCTTATTTAGAAAGTCAGTGTAATTGACCAATCTAAGGCTAACATCAATTTGTAAATCGGTCTTAATATTTCAGTTTGAATTTTTTTAGCTATAGTTATTAATGTTAGGTCTATTAAGCATGCACCCACTTAACAAAAATGATGAAGTGGCTCTTTTCCCTTTATTAAAAAAAACAATAATAAAAAAGCCTACAATGTTTCAAAATATGTCAAGGTAAGAATCAATGTAATTATAAAGTCAGTTTCTTTATTAGCACCTATTATGTAGTTTAATTTTGCTAACTAAATTATGCTTTAAATGAATTTAAAGTGCATTATGGTAACCAGTATAAAATGAGGATAAATTTTAAATTAGAGCGGACCAGTTTTAAAATTGATTTTGCATGTATTGTGAGTTTTAGAAAGAATGCCCCATAAAAAAAGTACATCATTTGATACAAGGAACAGCCGGCAACTACAGCTAGAGAAGCTAAGCTGATACTGAAATGCTGTTGATAATTATACTAAGATATAGATATGCATTAACTTTTCTGATAACTTAGGTGATAATTAAAAAGCTGATACTGAAATGCAGTTGTAACCGTGAAGGGATCATTCCTTTTCAGCTTGTAGATACTTTTTCACAAGTCAAAGCGAACCAGCTCAATAGAAAATCAATAAGGATCTGAGTATAGCTAGAAGAGTGAGAAAAGGACACAAATTATAGACCATAGACGAACAGCTGAACATGTTTCACTTTATTTCAATTCAGTGGGAGCACTGATTTAAAACATTGGTTTAACCTAGCCGCATGATCATTTACACAGCAGTATTCATACTATAATTTTGAGTCTTATAATAGGTTTATTGTTTTATGATATCATTTCAAGTCAAAAGTTATATTTTCCCATTCATTTCATTTTAAGGGATCCTTTTTAAGATACATTAAAATCTAATTATATACCAGTATGCATTTGTATGATCAGACATTCAAACTGTAAATGTAAATATCAAATGTCTACTCAAAGATATAATTTAAAATGCATGTTCGTAGAGTAGGAAAACAAGGCATATGGCCATGTGCATGCACACAAATATAATAAGTTGAGATATGAACATAAAGAATAGAACTTTGAAGCATAGTTCTTGACATTTTAAGTGGACATCAGTAAAAATCAATAAATGTTAAAGGATAATTAAATAAATACAATGGGTATTAAAGTCAAAAAGTTTTTATCAACTCGATAAATATTTTAATGGTCAAAGTTTATGTTAACATTTACAAACTAATGTAAGTAGGATGATTTTGAGATTGAAAAATTATTTGCTTTAGTAAATGCCCTGACAGTGGAACAGGGATGAAAGATGTAACATGTTAGACATAGAGCATTCATAGCTTATATTTTCCCTAGTTCTTAAATAATGTATTGCATTGTATCTATGGTGTTTTTGTTTTTTTTAACAATATGCAATTGCAAATGAACATCTGTTAAAACATCTTAGTATTTTGAGAACATACCTAACATTGTACAATGCAAACATATAGGCTATCCATCACCAAATTAATCAAGAGCGTCCTTATTCTAATGCAGCAATAGCCTACTTGTTGTGATGCTAATTTTTTTCCTTTTACTTGAGTTTGTTTTCTTTTTCTTTCAAAAGGATTAAGATGCGCGAATAGCAGTGCCTTAAAATTTAAGTTATGAACCATCTTACCATATGTTTTCAAAATACATGGATGATTAGGATGTGCTATTTCCTAATTTAAGTTGTGAACTACCTTACCGCATATTGGTCAAAATCAATTTACTATAATTTCAGAAGGAAAAACAAATTTTGATCAACTTACTATAGTATCTACAACTGTCATATTCATTGGTTCACCATTTTTCTGTGTTCGAGATTTGATCCAAACATGACTTCTAGTGACAGAAGAGGAATCGTCGTTTTGCTTTTTCTACATTCAAAAGAACATCAAATAACAAATTGTATTAAGCAATAAGTTCGTAAACATTATAGAAGATGAAATTACTATTTTTCTTACCATATCTTCAGCCAGTCGAGCCATTCCTTTATGAGTGCATGTATATGGCAACTGTTCGTCTCTAATAGCTTTGTTCTTCACACTTAATACCTAAAATAAGAGATTTAAATACATTATTTATATCCTTTATGTTCTTATATTTCATTCAAGGAAATAAACAACAATAATAAAAAATTATCTGAAATTCTGAACTTGTTTTTGACTTTATAAATTTCTTCCACTCATTTATACTTTTGATGTTACTTGGTTTCAACTGAAGCTTTTCCTCCATAGACTTTGATTTAACTATTTGGCGAACTAGTCAACATTTTGACGCCTGTCAAATACCTCCCATTTTCTTATTAGTGTTTTTTTCGCCAATATGCTTCCAGTTTAAACCTCGCCTGCAACATTTTTCATAACAAATGTCAATATTGTTAGACATAAGAAGACGACATTATAGTATTTGTTGATATCCTTAAGAAAATGTAATGGTAACAAAAGATTTAGATGGTGCAATGGAATTTTAAATTTCAATCATGGAATAATTTTTAATTCGCAAGTAATCAGGCTCAAGATCCTCAATTAGAAACGCATAAACTACAAATTTAGATGGCCTCCTAAGCAGATATTAATGTTATTCAAATTTAGCTGATATTAATGATATTACTGGCCTCCTAAGCAGATATTAATGATATCAAATGATATTCAAATTTAGACGGCCTCCTAAGCAGATATTAATGATATCAAATGATATTCAAATTTAGACGGCCTCCTAAGCATAAACTGCAAGTAATTTTTAATTCTTATTTGCCTACCCAGATCGTGACCAAATTAATGATATTCAAATTGATAAAAGTGAAAAAGCGGATTACTGGTTCTGGATTCTAAATTCAAAGGGGTTGTTTTCCTTTAAATTGACTTGGGAGAATACAAGGACTAATCATAGTGAATGGGAGTGGTGCAAACATGTGGAATAATAAGTGTGCTCCAGAAATGTCTCTATGTTCTCTTCAAATTAGAGTAAAAAAATTAAACACAAAAGACAAAATCATACATTGAACCAAGCAATAAATCCTACTTTAACTAATGCTAACAACAAAATGAGGACATATACCACTTATTTTTCAACTATGCTTACTCAAATAATTTGTGGAAAACAATCAAAAACAAGTTTTATCTAACTATTATATCAGGAAATAACCTAGTAGTTATCTTTGAACAACTTTTTTTCCTAATTCCAATCTACATCCATGAATCACCCTATCAACATTGATATTACTAACATAGTATGACATACATGGTGGAATGTAACTCAAGAGAGTTCAATGGTATTCAACTACCCGAAAGTGTTTAAAATACTTTACTCATTCAAGACTGTTATCTCCAACTGAAACAAGCAAACATAAAAAAAGAAAAAGAAACGTGAGGAATAGAGCATATTTTTAGGGACAATCTATAGCATTTCAAATAATTTAGACCATCTACTTAGAAATTTGAACCTCTATCAACTTACAGCATATATAAAAAGCAAAGTGTTATATTAAATAAAATGGAGTATCCCTTCAATTGAATTTTTTTGGGCCAACTTTGTAAAAAAAGAAAAATCTGGAGTACCTCTTGTGACTACCAAATTTCAAACCGATCACCTTGTTATTGACTATTTGATTCAGAAATATATGACTATTTAAAATAATCTTGATAGATTAGCTGAGATGTGTAAAAACCATAGAAGCATATAAAACAAAATGTTAAAAAAAGATATGTCACCCGAATGCTTTCCCATAAAACATCTCTCAGATCATCACTAAGGTGCCTCCAATCATTTAACGTGACCGGAACCACTTCTTGAACAATCGACCCTAAAAGGGAAGATAACTTGATCGACCATCTCCTATTGGTTCACCGGCACTATTAAATTCAACTTCAATTACCTCCAGAGAGTTGAACGGAAGCCTTCTAGCTTTAGTTGGCCCTCTACTTATTTTTCCCACATTTAAACATGCACTGCCACCATGCATATATCCCTCGCCATTCATTGCACCTTCAGAATTTTCTTCCAATTAAATTGCATCGTCTTCATATATTTGTTAGTTGTCTTGTAGTTGAACATTGTTGTTTTGTTCATTTTGTAACTGATATTTTTCTAATTCTTGTGGGTTTTGTTCATTATGAATCTCATTGTCTACCTCAAACTGCTCATCTCTTGCAATGCATTTGTTGGGTGTAGATTTGGGCTCTTTGACTTTTGCATGTCAGTGTGCTTTCTCCTTTTCACAGTCCTGCCCATTTTCTGTTATAAAAATTGATCATGTTACAAAAAGGTGTGAGATTACATGAAGTAAGAATAAGTAACCATATAAAATGAGAGAAACTCATGGATGTTGTTTTCTAATTCTGTAGTTAAATGTATTAAGTCATTTGCATAAAAAAAGCAGTTCATCGTCTTAATTAAAAATATATAGCAAAAGTTTGCATTTAATTATATAAATTTCAATTTTGGTGAGTGCAGTTTTCGGAGCATACCTGTGAAACCATCAGCACATGATTATTCTGACAAATATTAGATTGGCTTCCATATAATCTACCATTATGCAACAATAAAATAATTTAATAGTACACATGTACAATTAGTTTCTTAATTGACTGTACTAATTCATTAGCCAAAGAACAACATTCTTTTGCATTAAAAAGCCACAGGTTCCGAAGAAGATGCACATAAAAATAACATTAATTCTTTAAGTCAATGCTGAATAAAATAACTGTATGCTGCAAAAATATGCTTATGAAAAAAATCTCCATATTTGTGTACCATCAAATTATTAAAATAAATGTTGATTTGTTCATTATAGTTTACGTATAAAAACTGAATAATAGTGTAATATATTATTGAAGGATGGAATGCCTATAAAAACTACTATTATACAATTTTCTGGTATATTCTATTTTCCTTGCCTTTGACCGTTGAAGAGAAAAAAAGCACAAACGAGTACACATTTCAGAGTGCAGGTCCAATTTCAGGATTTCAGATGCATATGTTCAGATGGTTACATACAAACTTTGAAAGAAAAATCATGCACATTTATATAATTTCATATGCATCGGTGCTTATTCAAATTGGCTAAGGGTCTAACTGCACTAACTTGGTGATAGTCATAAACAAAAGGACCAAATAACACAACAAGAAATAAAATACGAGTCGTAGCCAGTTGCTTTAGGCATAGTGAAAATTATTGTGCTTTATTTAAGATCTCACCCAATTTGATAAACCGTGAATGAAATTTTCAAGACGAAACGAAATCGCATTCCAAGATTTGAAATGTTGGTTAAAACATTGAAATAATTACTGAAATGTGTAAAGTTCAAATATTGATAGTGACATATGTCCTCTTTTTCAAATATCCATGTGCGCACAATCCTTGGTGACTTAGGAGTAAAGTTATGTTTTAGGTATTTTTAGAAAAGAAAAGGGAAAAAAAGATGACCACAACAAAATTAAAATAGAAGAGGACATTTCTTAAATAAATCACCCCCTTGTTTGTTCATACTTCACAGTTGACATTTATAACTAAAATTACAATCAGTCGCATAGGATGATACTCTACAATTTTGATTCCGGTTGACAATAAGAAAACTAACCATCCATAAATATTTTAATATCAAATTCGCAAAATGAAGTAGTTAGGTGACAAACTAAATAATGCAAGATCTTACTATAATAAGCTCTTATCGAAAATATAGCTTTAATATGATAAACACAAAACATCATTCCAATGGATACATAATCACTATGAGAAAAGAACCTCAACATCTATAAAGATTAACACCATATTATAAATAAATCGTCTAACCATAGTACGAGACAAAACTAAAGGGAAAAGGTTGATGTTCAGCGAAATATATTATTCTTAGAAACACTTAGCATGATCAAACAACCTAAGCATCCATTGTAGCTAATCAAGAAACAACTGCAATTACCTAAGACATGATAAAACAAAAAGGGAAAAGTTGATATTTTGCCAAATGGATTGATCTCAAAAACACTTAGCAAGATCAAAGAAACATCGGCATCCATTATAGTTGAATAAGAACAGCTGCACTAACAAAAAATAAAAGTAAATGTATTTTACCTAGATTTAGCTGTCTGCATAGTGTATCATGATGCATATACTTAACAAAAAAGCATAAATAGAACAAACAACATCTGTTACAGGTCAACAAATTCAAAATGATGCAGACAATCAACTTAATAAAGAAGTTAGAGAAGTTGAAAATCTACTCATAACACGAATAAACAAGCCAAACACTCATAACAAGCCTCATAAGCAAATAAGGTTGAAAATCTACTCAAATATGCCTTCACAGACTTCTCTAACATAACTAATATTATCCATGGAATCAATATCCATATCGGTTTCTTCATAATCTATCCTAACAAAGCTAACCTTCATAACATGATTATCCGTCTCTAATTCATGAAAACCTCTTGGTGGTGCCTTCAGTACAACATACCAGTTAGAACGTACCAGTTAGAATGATCATTTCTCTCTTGAATAAAAAAGTTGTTTCGCATGAGATTAAAGAATATATGGATCTTTTACAAATGAAGCTTGACTTTGATGTAAATTGACAAGAGTGAATCCTTCGACCTTCACCCCGTTTCTTATATTTGCCTAATGACACTTAAATATGGGAATATAAAAAACATGATAGTTTAACAAGATTACGCCAGTCACTATCCCATAATAAGTGATCACATCAACTCTTTGAGAAATATCTTTTGCACTTGCCATATACATGATAGTCGCGACATAAGTCACCCCGTAATTTTGAGTTTCCCTCTCGATGTCTTTTGTGCGAAAATGTTGTCCGTTAATTAACCTTTATGGGATAATGCACTACAACTCGGACCAAAGGCAATTAATTTTAACATTTCATCATTCGTTGAGTAAATAGATATCTACAAAAAATTCATTGTACGTAAATTTTGAAATATGAATTCTTGTCAATGAAAGGATAAATTAAAATTAAACTAACATTCTTTTTTATCCAATCAGAGAAATTATCGGTATGTTTTTTCCAAAGCAATGTTGCATTTTTTTCCAAGTGCTTATCTAAATTTTGTAACTCCTCCAAATGCATACTGGTTTTCAAAAAAAAATGTTAACTAATATTTAGTGATGCAATTTCACCAAAAAAATAGAATCAAAATATAATATGTACTTACTCTAAATATGGTTCCACCACAGCCATATTCATTAACACGGCCAAACAAGCAATATCTTTTTCATTAGATGACAATTCAATTGTCTTCGACCTCAAAATTGGACGTCCTTCGAGTATCACATTGTTCTCATAATCTTCGTTTCAAACTTATATCTCCTCTGTTTGTACTTTCTTGTTTAGAAATTCACTAGAAAATCTCATTAGCTCTTCTCGAGATAAGATTCTACAATACACCCTTCAGATCGTGCATAATTCCTCACGTAATCTTTAAGTGTTTTCATGTATCTTTCGAATGAGTACATCCAACAAAAATGAACCGGACCACATAATTACGCTTCTCTTCCAAGATGAATTGTCAAATGTATCATTATAACAAAAAAAGATGGTGGAAAATATCTTTCAAGCTCACACAAAATTCCAATAATCACATCATCAAGTTGCTGCAACTTCTCTCGTTTAAGAACATGTTGACATATTTTATTGAAAAATAAACATAGACGAATTACTGTTGTTCTGACCTTCTTTGACAGTAATCCTATAATTGCAATGGATAACAATTGTTGCATTAGAAAATGATAATTATGAGACTTCAAATCACTAACTTTGCAGTCTTTTAAAGATACAAATGTTTTGAAATTTGAGCAATAACCATCAGGACCCTTAAAATCACATAATCTGTTACAAAATATTTTTTTTTCAGACAAAGACAATGTATAAGGAGCTGGTGGAAGATATGTTCTATTTCCATGAGGTAGCACGTAAAGACTTTGTTGAATCCTCCAATCCTCCAAATCCTTTCTGGAATTAGTTCCATTTTTCTATTTATTATCATGCAACATTGTGCCTAATAGGTTTTCAGCAACATTTTTCTCCACATGCATTACATCTAAATTATGCCCCACGGGAAGTTCCTACAAATATCAATAATATAACGGTTCAATGAGATAATTTTTTATTGTTAGGCCGATGAGAAAAAAGTATAATTTAAATACTGACCTCCCAATATGGAAAATCAAAGAAGATTGATCTTTTTTCCACCTTAACAACTCATTTTGCTTTTCATCTTCGTCTTTTTTATTGTATTTACTCTTCCTCTTTTACTTGTTATCTTTGTACTCAACTTCATATTTAACTTCTTCTTGATCTCCCACTTTTTGGTGTCTTTATTCTTATTTTTTCCAAAAACATTCGGAAAGCCTTTCAACATTATAGGAAATTTTCTTCCAGTTAAAATTCTAGTCTTGTTGCCTTTGTCTACGGTGTTATCAAACCAAGTTTTCTATTTCCTCCATGGATGTGAAGGATCTAGAAATCTTATATGTCCCATATAAACAATCTTTCGAATATGTTTTAACCATCGATGATGCGTTTTGAGACCACATAATGGACAAGCTTTTTCGCCTTTCACACAACATCCTGCAAGATTTCCGTAGTCCGGAAAATCATTTGTTGTCCATAGTAAAATTGCTCTTAAATTGAAAATGTTTCTACTAAACGCATCATAAATATCAATTCCATTATTCCGCAATTCCATTATTCCACAAATGATTATCGATGGCGCCAAATATAAATCAATATCATTTCCGGGTTGCTTTGGACCAGGAATTGTAATGTTAGCATAATATTTTCCTTCTTCATACACAACGTAGGTGAAAGATTATATGTCACAAGCATGACAGGCCAACAACAATATTTGGAGCTAATCGAACCAAATGGATTACCATCATCTGTAGTAAGACCAAGTCTGAGATTGCATGGATTGGATGAAGATGATTTCCACCTCTCATCCACTACATTCCATATTACAAAATCTACAGGATGGTGCATTTTTCATCACTACTTTTATTATTGAAATGCCACCTTAGGTCTTCCGCCATTTTTTGAGATCTATACATTCTCCTAGATCTTGGAATGATTGGAAAGAATCTCAACACTTTAGTTGGAACTCCTTGCATAATCTCCTTTGAGTCTTTATTTATCTTCCATCTTGAAGATTTACATTTTGGACAACCATCTAAATCTTGGTACTCATTTCTGAAAAGATATTAATCATTCTTACAAGCATGAATCTTTTCGAACCTCATGTCGAATACTTTAAGGAATTTATTTACATCATATAAAGTCTTAGAAAGTACATTATTCTTTAGCAACAACAACTGTAGCAAGGCCAAAAGCTTATCAAAACCATTATCGGAAAATTCAGTCTCACATTTTAGATTGTACAAAGCAGTTATGGCAGATAGTGTAACATCACGATATTTTCAACCATTCGCACCCGCTCATGACGAACTTGAATTGCTCGGAATATCTTATTGTTAATTTGTATTTGGCAAAACTCAGCATATACAGTAAATAAATAAATCACAGAATCACAGACACGGAGTAATATAACAATAAGCAGCAGAAATAGATGAATAGTAGTTCATGAAGCTACTATATATATAGCAGAGTTAAACAAGATGCAACAGAAGTCTCGAATACATAGAAGTCTCAATACAATAGTAAAATAACAAAATTTGAATATATCACTGAAGTCAACTGAATAATTGGAAGCCGAATAGAGATAGACGGATCTCTAAGCGAAGCTCCAACTCCAATGGTGAGTCTCGAATGTTGTAACACTCAGTCTGACCCGAGCGTAAAGCAAAACACAAAACACTCGAGTCAGGATTAACATTCTTATATCAATAAATCCAACTCAAGTGAAATATCAATCGAAATACAAGTAACTCAAAGGATTTTTGGGATAAGCATCCTCTAAGGATCCATGGAACTATCTACTACGTAGTAATATACGCTATTATAATAATGTCTACAGTAAAGTAACTATTAAAATAGCATTAAGGCATTACCCATATTCCTCTTAATACATTTTATATATTCTCATAGTCTATACAGTACCGTAATCTCCCCCGTACTGGGCGTCGTCAGAGGGCACTCCATAGGCATGGTACAAAACAAACTCGTAGTGGTCTCGATAAGGTAGGTGAAGCGGCACAACTAGGAATGCCAGGGTAGATATACCAATTACACTTCTAGACTGTTGGTAACGCATAGCCGCAGCTACCGCCCAACTCGATCCACACTCTGAAAATCAAAGGTGTGCACCAAATCAATCACAAAGTAATAGAATGGCAATCGAAGAAGTGTGTCCGATCAAAGGAGCTACCTCACTTGGCCTATCAATTGCTCCTGTTTTAGCCACCTTATGCTAACTTACGGGAGTTTGGTCCACGTATATACCTCAAATAGGACGTCGCCACTATCCTACTTCATTATGGAATCTCCACCGTGTACACGGTTGTTAAAGTGGTTTTCGGCATTGGCAGATAATATGACAATAACCGATCCCGGTCTCTTTGACAACCAAACGTTATTATAACACCGTGGTCATTTCAATATAGTTTATACTTCAAAATCAAAATATCATATCATTTCAAAAACCATATAGATACGAAATCATTATTTACTTAAAAGAATCCATTTCCAAATCATAGCACTTTTAAAGTTATAACACTTTCAAAATGACAAAACTTCAAAATTATAACGCTTTGGAAATCATAATACTTTAAAATCGTAATACTTTGAAATCATAACTTCCCACTTGAACAATTTAGATATTAATAATAGTATATATAATAAAATAGTTTATAGAATAAAATAGTTTATATAAAAATAGTTATAAGTTAAAATAGTTTATATTAAAATAATTAGTATATTAAAATAGTTTATATTAAAAATAGTTTATATTAAAATAGCTTATATTAAATAATTTATAAAGTAAAATATATAATAGTTTAACTATAATTCAAAAATTCTTTATATAATAAAATAGCTTCCTTAAATTACACAAATTGATTCAAATCAACTCGAATTCCAAAATTCAACTTTAATTCAATCTCAATTCATCAATTTCAATTCAATTCAGTTTTTCAATAAACCATTTCGAATTATATCGATTTCAAATACAGATAGAACCACAAAATAAACCATTTCAATTTCAATATATTTCAAAGCTTTAAATATTCAACATTTCAAAACTAAATTAGATAATTTCATTGATATCTCAAATTCACTTTACTATTATTCAGTTTTGAAATATTTACATAATCATTTCAATAACATTTAAATAAACTTCAAATTACAAATTTAAATAAAATTAATAATCCATTTCAATTTATATAATTTTGAAAATATTTATTTAAATCATTTTTTATCAAAATCAAGTTATAAAATCATATCTTTAAAATGTTAAATTTAATAATTTCAAATCAAACTTATTTAAGTATAATTTTAAATAAATATAATTTCAAATCTATTTCAAATTTATCTTTCCAACCTCAATTTATTAAAAATTATTTTAAAATCTATCCTTGAAATATAATTTTAAATAATTACCTAAACATATTATTAAATTTATTTATATATTAATCTATCTATATATTTTAAAAATAGTAAAATTACAAGTAAATCTTAAAATTTATAATTTCAAAAATTAACCTATAACTATAAAATTTATAATTTCAAAACTAACTTAAAATTTTAAAATTTTCAAAACATATAATTTTAAAAATCAAGAATTTAACTATATATAAATAACATTTATATATAATATTAAAAACCAATATTTATATAAAACCATATATATATATATATATATATATCTTTTTAAACCTTGGAAATTATTTCAAAATATATATATAGACCAACGGTTTCTGTCTATCCTATGGTCGAGTGATACAGCTATTTATCATTTCAATCCGTAATTTAAGCATATACGGGTTTATATCATTTCAACCCACAATCCCAAATTCAATTCAATAAAAATCGCTTGGGTTTATCATTTCAACCCATAACGATTTTCTTCTATTCTACAAGATCGTTCGGGTATGTATCATTTCAACCCATAGTGAATTCTATGCTAACAGGGAACTTGCAGAGTGAGAACATATATGATAATAATATAACATATCAAACAGGCATATATCATCAATATAAATAACAGATAATGGTGTCGGATGTCACAGGTGAACATATATAGATAATAGCATATATATAGCAATGTAAATAACTAACAGCAGCATATTTCAATTATCGTTTCAATTAAAATCAAATTTAATAAATATAAGAACGTTAATCACGAGTGATTGCTCACCTTTTAAGGCTAGATAGATTTGAAAAGGAAATTAGCTACGAATTCCAAAGCAACGCTAGATGGACACGATTAGTCGAACAAAGCCGGTAAATAAGAATAGATGAAATCAAATCAGAACTGGATCGATGTAGATAATTGATATAAGTGAACTTATATATAACTATGTGTGTATATATGTGTGTGTATATGTATATATATATATATATATATATATATATATATCATATTCTAAATTTAAGCATATATTAAGTTAAATATATTTGTATTTAAAAATCATTGTTTAACTAAAACTCAAGTATTAAAGTCAGTATATATATATATATATATATATATATATATATATATATATATAATTTTGAATCCATTCATTAAAAACTTAACAGTTTAACATATATATATTTCTATAACTTGTAAAATCAACCAACACCAAAAGTTTAAAACCGATATATATATATATATATATATATATATATATATATAAACACTATATGTTATATTTAAAACAATATTTAATATAAAATCAGTATTTAAAAAATCAATTTAACTTATATATACCGACACACAAAACTAGCATATAAACTATAACTAAAACTATATATATAACATACCCTTTACAAAAAAATGTTGTAACATATATATATGGTAATATAAACTCACATATACCAAAACCATGTCATATACAACTTTATATACACACGTACATATAAAAAAATAAATATTAATATAAACTTATATACACTTTACTATATACACTGTAACATATATGTTTACTGTTATCCTACTGTAAATATAAACTGCATTCACTATATATAAGCCTATATATATGTATAAACTATAAATATATACACTATATATATAAATCTATATAAACTGTATAAAGGAAAAAGAATATAAAAAAACCCAAATCATAACTTATATATATATGTATGTATATATATATATAACATACTGCTGCAACTTGTATAAAATACTTATTTATACATTCTTATATAATATACATAAACAAATCTATAAACATACATATATTATATATACATATAATCAAACAGGTTGTACGCAACTTGTAAAACTATATAACATATAAAGTATAACATACATATAATTATAAACATATATATAACTCAATATATGATTATATAACTTAACACAGCAAATATAACTAATATATATATATATATAATACTTAAATTTTACACATATATCAATAACAAAATATGTTTTAATACAATTTATCATATAATGTAAGCATTTGAAACACAAATATAGTAAAATTATATACTTTGAAAATAACTTTAAATATATATATATATATGTCTATTCACGTAAAATATACTAACAGGAACAATTTCATATATGTACGTATAACAACTTATATATTTATACATATAAATTTTACAAATTAATATTTAATAAAGTTTACCATATATATAAGCGAAGCTGGAGGAGGAAAGTGGAAGAGTTCGAGCGGTGACTGGCTCGGCGGGTTGGAAGGCTTGCGACGGTGATGGGTTGGAGGAGCAGGTGGTCGAGTTGGGGAGAAGCTTCGACAATGCAGGGGCTTGAATCGCGGGTGGAGCTCGGTTGAGAAGGCATGTGATGCATGCGAGCTGGCCAGTGTAATGGGACGTTGGTGGTAGCAAAAGGTGGTTCGAGTTCGCATGGAGGTAGGGTGTTGATCAGGGAAAGAAAAAGGCGAAATGAGTTAGGCAATGAAAAGAAAGAAAAATTTTGAGGGAAGAGATGCGAATGTGTGGGCTAGAGAAGATGTATAGGCAACTATTGTTTTATATTTTAGATAGAACGGAAAAAAAAGAAAAAAAAAGAAAATAAATAAAAGTAGTAAATCGAAGGACATATCATAATAACCATAGGAATTTAGACCATAAAAAATTAAATTCCGGAATATAAAGAGCTACTGTTTATTAACTATACCGGATGGGCAAGTGAAAGGACACAGAGAGCACAAACAACTCAATTTCAGAACCGATACCGTGAATCGTTCCATGGATTTTGCCATTCACCGGACGTCGAAATACACGAATGAATATACTACGGAGATCAGCACGACGAGACGATCAAAACAGTATACAGATACCAATGGTACGATCATCTAATAAAAAATCGATAATCGGTACCGAAATTGCTGCTAAAACGTCAAAAATAAGATAAACGAAGCAATAGCAGTCAAAATTTGGAGAAATGAAATATGATGCCTCACTCAGAAGATGATTTACAAATTTATTATATAAAAATATTCAAGTTTGAAAAATATTTTATTATCATCAAATATTAACTGATTTGAATTTAAATAAAATTACACAATAAAATATACTTCCATATTATCTGATGAAAATTTACCATTTGTTATGTTTAACTAGACGTATTTCAAATATCAAATTTCTATTTTGAAATTCAATTATTTAAAATTTCACAAAAAATCAGTTAAATATATTATTAAAACTAATAAAAAAATTCAAGTCGTTATAGATAGCTTAGTTTGAACTATACAATCAGGATACAAGGGTTTTTTTTTGCATCTTTCAAATTTTTAACCAAATCCTCCTCCCGCTTTTTCACATCATCCTTTTCTTTATCATTGGAAAAAAAGTAGTATTCAAAAAATCTTTATCTTCGTACGGAATGGTTTTAAGTAAGTCATATGCATTATCCAACTTGATTTCATTGCCTACATTGATTTGTTCGCCATGATAATACCATCTACTGCTTGTACTTAAGATCCATCCCTCTTATAATCAAATGTTCAACGATAATGTCATCATGATGTTGACTAAGATTCCGACAATCTACATAAGGGCATAAAAGTTTCTCTACATTTCTTAACTTTCTCTTTGCAACATCAACAAAACACTTAGCCTCTTGCTCGTACTCCTTAGTTGCTCTTTAATGAAAAAATATAAAAACGACCTAAATATTAATAATTACCATCAAATATCTTTTATTTTTGAAATTAAACATGATTTAAAATATTGTATTATCTATTACCTGCGTAAATGAACCCAATCCTTTTCCGTCCGCGTATATAATGTGGAAAGAAGCAAATTTCTAGTATACAAAGCATATGCATTAATAATTAAATATAAATTCAAAATAAGATATTCAAAATAACACATCTTGGTAAATTAGATCAAGGAATTACTTGGTAGGAATTTGTCTATCGTATTTTGTACATGTATATGTGATCCGAATGGGGTTAACGTCTAGGATTATGTAATTAAATCTTAAATTGAAATTCATAAGAAATGAGAAACTCTGTTTTGTTGAATTTTAAAATTTTCATATTCTTGTGTTTCTGTGTTGCCAATAGTTTCAAGATTTCGATTTCGGTCACTCAGAAATAACACTTATGGATGACTGCGACATCCGTAGCAGTTAGTGAGCCTCCAGAAGCGAGATGTTGCATTGTCGTCAATAAATGATTCATATGTATAAACATCTTGACATATACTTTAAAAGATAAAATGAAATTCATATACTTACATTAGACACAAAATGATTCGCTAATTTATTTTTAACATCAAATTTGCTTCTCCTGTTTTCCAACTTTATTGGTCTTTATATTTTGAATATTAAAATTTGCATTTTCTGTAATCCTATAACACTGAATATGTTGCTAATGCAAATTAGGTAAAATTCATCGCATAATAAATGATTAAGATTGACATTACCATCCATAAGTACATTGCTATTTAAAAACATTTGATACATTTATGTACTTACTTGACATAATAACAGATTATTTTTTTAAGAAAATAAAAGGGTGATAAACCTTTAATAAAGATACAATAGCTTTACGCACTTGGCAACCATCAACTTGTTAATGAATGCAAAAAATTATAAAAGCAATCAAACGTTAAACTATTGCTAAAAAGGGAAAAGAGCTAATAGGATACATACTGTTAATCAACTTAATTAAAAATACAAGGAAGCTCAAGCTAGTGAATAAATTAAGCTAGCACACAGGGCAAAGACACCTAATTTTCTTTCATGGTCAAACATGGTGTAGAAATGATCCCCTTAGCTGCCATATGTTGAAATGTAGATGCGACACACAGTTTGAATTTTCTTTTGAAGCATCCAAAAACAAATTTAAATACGTCTGTTGTTGTATTTCACCAATAATATGGTATTAAAAGCAATGCTTAGATTTTCTACTTATTTATTCACAAAGCCTGGAAGCACGTGACAACAAAAATAAGTGTATACTTCAGAAGGAAGAAAACTTAATAATATAAGAGATTAAGCAAAAGAAGGAAAAAACACCATAATAAAAGAGAGATAAAAAAGGTAAATAGAAAAAAGGTAGGACGGTGATATTGTTAGTATGAAGTGGAATCCAAATAGATTCATTGGTATTTTGTTAAAACATGAAATGAACACCAGTAGAAGTTAAGAAACAGTAATCCAAATTTAACCACATATTCATCCCACCACACCAAAAGGAAAGATGGGACAAAGAAAAAAGAAATCAAAGATAAAAAGCAGTAAAGTTATGTTATGGGCAATTACTTAACACAATGGATATCATATATCAATATCATAGACAGATTGATTTGTGATTGCAAACATATATATATATATATATATATATATATATATATATATATATATATATATATGTAACCACTCATCTTACATTAAATAAGACACTTAAGAAAATGAAGAGAAGCGAAGTAGAATGGGAACAACTTCTCCATGTATATCTATTTATTCTTCGAGTGCAAACAAATATGTTGTATGTTATATGATTACATCTATGTGGTCTAGTTTATATATTTCAAATCATATATAATAGGCTATGAATAACAATATAAGTGGAGCAGCAGGAGGTAGACATCGAGCTGCTTTGTCCAGGGATTTATTATCAACTGCAAAGCAACAATACTCTAGCATTCCAGGTACAATAGTGTCACGGTCTTCTTTGTGTAGTACGAACATATAAGTCTTTCTTTAGTTAAAATCTACTCTATCTTCTTTTATTAATCTTTGTTATTTTAAAACAAAAGAAGAGTTTTTATGGTATGGCTTTTAGATCAAATGGATATAATTGTGTAAATCAGCCGATAATTTTTTTTTTGATTTTTAATCATGGTAGAGCATGATTCAATTTCTTTGTTCATGCATGTCACAGAAACTCACTTGTGGAATAACATAGAAAAGTACTGATATATCTTGTATTTAGTACATATCATTTGTTATGATACATTTAACATGGGAAAAAGAAGCAAATATTTTCTTTTAACAATTTAACTCTAAATTTTTGTTTAAGAATGAAAAATTTTAGAGAATGAAAAAACTATAATTTTTTTAAGAATGATAAAAATCAGAGAATGAAAAAATAATAATGGTAACTTTATAATTATTAGTTTGTACTTTTCTTTTAAGTAATCAGCAAACCTCACCAACTTTGTTATTAATTGCTGCTTTCTTTTATGTAAATCAAACAATCTCAACATCTTTTGCGTACTCTCTTTGACACCAACATATTTTAGTACCAAAACAAATTCTATGTCTTGAAATCCTATACTTGTATAGAGAAAAGGACCCCTCGATCTACTTTTTTATAAAAGGGGACTCTAGTTTAGCACTTCATTTTCAACTCAGTTCTTCATTTGTCTAAACAAAACAAATAAATTCAGAATAAAACAAAAAAATAATTCAAATTTATCATCACCTTTTTTATACCTTAAGCCATTTTATTCGTACTTTACCCAAACGAACAAAATCAACAACATCGATATACAGGAATAACTATCGATTTACAAAATCAACAAATCAACAACTTCGTATCAAAATAAGAAAAAAAATCAAAAATAAATTCGAGCATCACCTCAAATTCAATTACGCGGCACCTTTTCGAATACTATCGATTTATAGGAAAAATCGAACGCCAATAGCAAAGCAATGATTGAAACAGCAGAGCGCGACGTCGATTGAAGTACCTGAGCAGTGTGTTATGCACGATGGCTTATTTTTTTGGGTACCGAATGAAAATGGCGGAGGGAAGTGAATATTTAGGGCGTTATTAGCTTGTGAGTGTAATTTCCTAAGAGGAGACAAAAGAAATATATAGGCGGGGTTTAGTTTTTTTCCCCGAAAACAAAGCATTATGTGTCTACTACACGGAAGTTAACTAAAATAATAAAGGGTTGAACTATATTAATAAAGCTTTGCAATATCGAGCTATCTATCTGCTTAATAAATAGCAAATTTTGTTCTAGTGGGGTAAAAGCTGAAAATCCATATTTGCTTAAGGGTACCACTATTGTTGCGGAGTCTTCTTCGATTGCGTATTCTGTTGATTCTGATTCTACCAAATTGTGGCATTTTTGTATGGGACACATTGGAGAGTGCAATTTGGAAGTATTGAGGAAGCGAGCTTTGATTGCAAGTATTCATCATTCAAAACTTGGCTTTTGTGAAGGATGCATACTTGGAATGCAAGTGAAGGTTTCTTTTGGCATTACAAAGCATGAGTCTAAAGATATTTTAGTGTATGTTCACACTGATGTTTGGGGCCTCGCACTATGCCTACCATTGGGAGGAGCAAGGTATTTTGTCTCGTTTGTTGATGATTTTTCTAGAAAGGTGTGAGTTGACTTTATGATGTCCAAGGATGAAACTTTTAATAGGTTTCAAAATTGGAAATCTCTTGTTGAGAAGCAGTCTGGAATGAAAGTAAAGATTCTTCGTTTAGATAATGGTGGTGAATTCACTTCTTAACAATTTGCCAAATTTTATGAGTCTGAGGGAATCAAAATGCACTACGCCACACTAGGCGACACTCAGTCAAATGGAGTTGCAAAGAGGATGAATCGGACTTTGTTAGAAAGAACTCATTGCTTATGTCTGACTGCTAGATTTAAGAAGTGATTTTAGGCAGAAGCATTACCTACAGTGGTTTTCCTCATCAACTGTACACCTTCTACCGCCATAGATATGAAGATTTCTAAAGAAGTATGGAAAAGAGAGCTTGTTTCATATTCCTTTCTCAAAGTGTTTAGTTATCCAGTTTATGTGCATGAGAGCAAAGGGAAATTGGATCCAAGATCGTGCAAGTGTGTTTTTCATGGTTATAGGAAAGTAGTTAAGGGTTATTGATTGTGGTGTCCTACTACCCAGAACATTGGTACTAGCGGCCATGTTACATTTGATGAAAAGGCTATGTTGGAGGTGTAGCCTTCTTCTTCACTTAGTAATGATGTTGAGAGGACAAATTTAGAGTACCAGACACGAAAAGTAGATCATCAGATTTCCAATCAAGTAAAAAGGGTGTTTCCGATGACACCGTGGTTGATGGTGAGAGGATAGAGGATCAATCACAAGGTGGAGCTCTAATTCAAACTCGACCAATCAAAGAGAGGAAAAGACTTAGATGCTTGATGATTTTGTGGGATTAAGCATTAAAGACATTGATTTCGATGACATGGCAACCTATGCATTAAGCATATTCATGATGAGCTCTGAGACTATCGAGATGCCATTAGTTCAGCTGATAGTTCCAGTTGGTTAGTAAGTATGTTGGAGGAAATTGAGTCTTTTCACAGAAATCACACTTGGGATTTAGTACCACTTCCTTCGGACAAGAGAGCACTTGGATGTAAGTGGATCTATAAGGTGAAAGACGGCGGCAATTGTGACTTGAGGTACAAGGCGAGATTAGTGACAAAGGGTTATGTCCAGCAGAAAGGTGTGGATTTCCATGATATTTTTTCTCCAGTTGTGAAACACACTTCCATTTGCATTCTTTTGACATTGGTATCCTATGACCTTAGAAATAATATTCTATTTAGGCTTCCTTATTGCTTATGCTGTCAAATCACCAATTATACCCCTACATACATGGTTACCAGATACCCATGGAGAAGCACATTACAGTACATGTATGCTTCTAGCGGGAATCTTATTAAAAATGTTGCCCACTTGGACATGGATTTGGAACAATTAGATGTCAAGACAGCATTCTTGCATGGTGATCTCGAGGAGGACATTTACTTACAGCAGCTAGAGGGGTTCATTGACAACAGTAGGCCCAGTTATGTTTTAAGATTATCAAATCTCTTTATGGTTTAAAACAGTCTAGTAGATAGTGGTATAAGAAATTTGATAGGTTTATAATCTCACATGGTTACTCTAGAAGCTTTAAGGACCAATGTGTCTATTTTAAGAAGAGTAATGAAGATATCATATATTTGTTGCTTTATGTTAATGATATGTTGATAGCTTCTAAGAGCATGACTAGGATTTCAGAGTTGAAGATGGTGCTTAGCAAGGAGTTTGATATGAAAGATTTGAGAAATGCAAAGAGAATTTTAGGGATGGAGATTCAAAGGGATAGAAAGCAAAGAGTTTTGAGGCTAACTTAAACTCGATATGTCGAGAAAGTCCTATCTCGATTTGGCATGGAGAAAGCTAAACCGATGGCTACTCCATTAGGCTCCCAATTTCAACTATCCAGAGATTTATGTCCTACATCGGATGAAGGCAAAAGGGATATGACTAATATTCCTTAATTCAGTGCAGTTGGAAGCCTTATGTATGCTATGGTATGCACAAGGCCTGATTTAGCTCATGCGGTTGGTGCTGTTAGCAGATACATGTCTAACCTAGGCATGACTCATTGGCAAGCAGTAAAGTGGATTCTACGATATTTGAGAGGCACTTCTGATATTGGCTTGTTGTTTGGAGGTAGACATAACTCTAAGGGGTTATTGTGATTCAGATTATGCCGAGGATAGAGATGGTAGGAAATCAATTTCGGACTATGTTTATACACTTGGCATAGGCCCGATTTCTTGAAGATCCAAGCTACAGTCTGTTGTAGCTTTATCAACCACTGAGGGAAAGCATATTTCTATTGTGGAAGCGACCAAGGAAGGATTGTATTTGCTGTAGCTTTTGAAGGATTTATCAATGATGCAGAAGATGGTGGAGTTGTTTTTGGATAGTCAGAGCGCCATTCATCTTGTTGGAAATCAAGGCTACAGCACACAGATAGAGCACATTGATGTTAGGAGTTTTGTTCTCATGCTTGAAGAAGAGAGAAATAAAATAAAGCTATCAAAGATACACACAAAAGACAATCCAGCTGACATGTTGACAAAGTCGGTTCTAAAGGAGAAGTTCGAGCATTGCTCAAACTTGATTAGTGTAGTACGAGATACTTAGCGCCATGCGGCGCTGACCCAACAAGCCATTTTGTTGATTGATGAGTATATTTAAATCAAGATGGAGTGTTAAATCTAGACGATTTAAATTTATTCCAAATTTATCAAGGAGAAGATATTAATTGATACCCGTAATCAGTCAAATATGGTAAACAAATTGAAAAGAGAATCAACTAATATCATAATAGATATTAATTGATTTAAGGAATCAATTAGATAAAGATATATGTGGAAACAAACACAATTATGCAAGATTTGTGTTGAAATCAAATCAATCAAATCTGGAAACGTTTCATCCTTGTCTTCAAGGCAATCTTCATTCTTGCTTCTATAAATATGGAGATTTTGCTCATCTTTTATCATCACAAGAACACAAGAGAGTTCTCCACAAAATATCTTCAATAAGATCTCTATTTCCGTATCCATTGTAAGGTGAGAAATTTATATTGAGTTGTCTGTTTTCTTCTCATATTGTACTCCTCCTTAAAGTGAAAAGGTAATTGTTTGTACCAAAATTTGACACAACGCTCTTTGGATGTGTTTGAAGAGATAAAATGAAGAAAATAAATGTAAAATGAGGTAGAGATACCAAACACACCAATCAACAGATAAGAAAATGCACAGAAACACACAAATTTAGAGTGGTTCGGCGTATTACCTACGTCCACTATGGAATGGCTGATGTTTATTGAACTTTGCTCGCTGATTACAAAAGATTGCAATAGTACAACAGAAGTTTAACAATGATTTTGGCAAACTATCGACGTAGAGAAGCAAAAAGTCCCTTTTCTATAGGTTCAGGGTCACTATTTATAGGCATAGGCAGCAAATATCTCGCCCAGATCTTGAAAGACTTCTTCTCTTATGTGGGCGGTCCCACGGGATCGTGTTCAAGTCATTTCGACTCGATCCGGGAGCGATACGAATTGAGTTCGTCCTTTAGGGCAAAAATTTATCAAGTACATTCTCGAGGTTGTAGGCAAGTTGCTCTGAAAATTTGGTGGCATTTGGACTTGTAGATTTTAAGATATGATCGATGCAAGCTTGTATTTCCAATATGCAGTCGAGCTTCATATCGATATCCTCGTATCATTCCATTTTGTTCGATGAAATGCACATAATGGCCAATGACGTAGCTTTATCCTTTAGGATCGATCCGCTTTCCATGCCGAGTGATCGAGTCTGTTTCTCGATCGTGCCTCGTTCATATCAACCATTCACAAATTTATTCGTATCCATCAATCATAACCAATCTCGTATCGGTCTCTTTGTATCGTTAGTTTCAGATTGCTTCGACTTGATCACTTCGTAATAGTAGGAGAGGTCCGCTTCGTATCGCTTGAGGGATATGTGGATCGTATCGATCTTCAATCGATCGATATGAATTGTGGAGGAACCGAGCGATACGAATCGTGCACTAGTGGGAATGATATGAAGCGCTTCTAGGTGAGGGATACTAGTTAGAGCATGCATGATAGATTCGAACTACTGGACAGTCGGTGGATACGAATGAGGTTTGTTTGATGGAATGAATGCGAACACATTGCTTCCCTCCATGGATACGAACTGGCCACGTTTTTCCTGAGGTTTGATGGATATGAAGCAATGCACCTATGATGAATATGAAATACGTTGGGTCATGCATGGATGCGAAGTGAGGCTAGTGATGGATACGAACCACTATTCACATTGATGGATATGAATTGTAGTTGTTTTCCTTGACTTGCAACGATCATCTTGAGCATACGAACTCCGATTGACTTGATATTTGAAACGTTGGTTTTCATAGCTCTACTTGTCGTACCACATCGATTGTAGCTTGATCTGGACTCAGACAGTATTCACTAGTATCCATAGCGAACGCATGTACAACTGGTCTATAGGACGGGCTGTCTTTGGTTTCCAGTTAAGTTCTTCGTGTCACGACCTTGCCAAAAGGCAGGATAACAGTAATAAAGGTTATTGGGTATGAGGACGTAGGCATAGCCGTCTCGTTATATTAGTGTGTTCTTTCATTTTCTGTCTTTTATCTATAATTTATGCTCTTTAATTTTTCTTTTTATTCTCTTTATTGGATCTAAATTATTGAGATTGCTGGTAGATCAGATCATTGGGTGTTCTGCTTCCGCTTCCCAAAACTCTGATTTTTCACTACAATATATATATATATATATATATATATATATATATATGTTGTTTTGATGATTACAACCATACAACAACGCTATTAATATTTTTATTGTGTTATTTCTGGTCATAACGATGATAGAAAAGGTGTAAAATAAAATGGCTAAAAATATACAAAGCTATGATTCAAACTTAGGTGGACTGAGAGATGAGCACATGCCTTTACCACTACACCACATGGGTTTTTGGAAAATACTATGATTCGGTCGACTGTCAGTCGACAGAAAGCCTTGTCCAGTCGACTGAATATGGACAACTTGTCTACTACTATTGGCTATGCTCTCAGAACTGAATTCAACACTTTGCCAGTCATCCAATGCCTTCTTTCAGTCGGCTGACCCAGTATAAAACAATTAATTTTTGAAGTGATATCTTGGTGTCTCTTCACTCATTGCATCTCTCCACTTCTACAACCACTTTTCTTCATCAATGGCGAAATTGCATGGTTGCACCCCCACTTTAGCGTCCCTACAACATCTTCATAAACCCCTAACCATCATTGAATCACAGCATAATTCTATGCTTTCATTTCCACTCCTAAACTCTCAATTTCTAAAGCAATTCTCCGAGTTCCAAGAAATTCATCAGATTCAGAGATTTTGACTAGTTTCGAGTTCCACTGCATTTACGTTGTTTATTACTGTTAGACATCTTCGATCTTGTTCATAGCGTCTAACAAATGGTATCAGAGTCTGAGTTTCTATCGAACGTCACAACATCATAGAATAATGGCCAGGAAGAGAAGATCCAATTAGAGCTCAAAGATAGTCGAGAAAAATAAATTTTTTGAAAGCAAGCAACAAGCTATAGAAACAAGGTACATATACTATGGGGCTAATCTCAGATCAAAATTTGTACGCTTAGATTATATAATTACCTTTACAAATGCATGAGAAGTTATTAAAAAAATTAAAGCATCACAAAGGTTAATTCTATTGCTTTAGCTAAATTAGATGGTTATGACCTTAAAATTAGTATTTTAATGGAAGAAAATAAGTTTTTAGTAAAACAAACTAGAATTTTTGAGAATACATTGGAAGAACTTATTTTGTGAAAAGATTTTCTATCAAAATATAATAAGTGCTTAAATGATAAAAACACTAATCTTTTAAAGGAAATCGAAGTTTTGCAAAATAAAAATATATTTTTGAAAAATTCTTTAAAGGATTCTAATTCTAAATTTTTGTCTCTTGAAACAGAGAATGGGGCTTTGAATGATAAGAACCTAGAATTAATTAAAGCATGTGAATTTTTAAAAGATAATAATATTATATTGCAAAAATAAATTTGTGATTCGAAGCTGTTTTTGATAAATTAAATGAGAAAATCACAAATTTTAATAAATAAAAAGATTATTTATCTCCCTTAACTACTAATAGCAAAGCTCATAATCATTGAACTAGCTTAGACTATAAACAAGATAATTGTAGAAAAAAAAATACTAGATATGCATTGTCGTATACACATTTGAGTGCCAACACTTAAAGTAGAGATAGTTCTAAAACCAATCCATGCCATAATATTATTATGCTTTGAAATAGAAAAAATCCTTTAAATACTAAATCAATGACATTAATTTTGATATATAAGTTTATGCTAATCTTACTGATTATGATAGACAAGCATACATTATCAATTATTACGACATGTGGTTAACAATGGAAATTACATTTTTAAAATATCAACCACATCCAACTGAACATGGTTTCCTAAGCCATAAACCCTATATCTATTGTAAAATGAGTATCATTTTTCTTACTTTTGACATATCTATTAGATACTCATCGCTTTGCATTACTATTAAAATTATTTGTTTTTGACTTCTCTATGATATTCTCCATTTATTTTTGATCTTCCCATACCTTTTGTATATCATAAAAGGGGGAGAAATAATGAGCATATTGATAGGGGGAGTACATAGTTAAAAGTTATAGAGAAAGATTATACTAAGGGGGAGTTTTTATCATATAGTACGCCAATGCTCTTATCTATTTTTGTTGATGACAAAGGGGGAGAAGAACATGTGTAACGATCCAAAATTTAACCACTTTAAAATATAGTATTTAAAGTGATTTCAAATATAAAATATAAAAGGTTTTATGATTGAAATAATATTCGATAGAATTTGGAAATAAAAATATACATAAAGATAATAACATTTGCTTATATCGACAAAAGCGACAAAATCCTGATTTTAAAAAAGTAAGTTTCAATGGTTAAATAAATTATTTTAATTTATTTATGAGTTGTTTATATTTTTAAATGACATTATAAAAATTTATTTTTAAATTTGGTTTACATAAATAAATAGCTTAAATAAAACGTCAAAATACGACCATAACACATTTTGTCAAAAAATAACGTTTTGTTGATTTAAAAGTTGTCGCAATGTTGTTGCACCTTTATGTATACAATTTAATAAATATGGTAACATATAAAGATAGTTAACAGTTAACTAAACAATGTTACTTTTAAAATCACACTTAAAAAATTCTAGAAAGTAATTAGCAAAAGTAAACTAAAAAAGACAAAACATATGTCACATCAAAAGTGATACATAGTAAAGAAAGTGACATAAAGTAAAGAAAGTGACATGAAGTAAAGTAATCATTCTTATTCTTTACTTTACTCTAAAGTATTTGAATTTTAAAAGTGTGATGTGATGTGGATGGCAAGTTTTGAATTAAATAAGTTTACTTAATTCTTAAGGAAGGTTATTTAAGTAAAAACAAAAATCTATATTTTATTCTCAAATATTTTCTATACAAAATCTTATTCTTAAGAAAGGTTATTTAAGTAAGGTTATTTAAGTAAAGTCATGGATTTACACGACGTATAATCACGTGGAAATCACTTTCCAAAAAAATGAAATATGATATGGAATCATTTATACCATTGAAAAATGTTTGAAAATACTTTAGAAATGATTCCTAAGTGTTTAAACTTGTTTTGACAAAATTTGGATATGAATCCCAAAATACGCCAAAAAGTTGACGCGTCGCGTAACGGTAATTCGCATTTTCACATCAAAAGTTCAAACGAACATACGAAGTGGAACATAGTTCGGAATTCTTCGAAGTAAGAATTTTTTGAATCCTTATATCCATATCTTTCATAAAAAAATAAAGATTTTATCTTGTGTATTTTGAAATATGGCAAAATCAATTTTCAAGAAAAATCTCCCTTTTGCATTAAATGACCAAAGTTGGAAATTGATAAAATAATCATTTTAAAAAATGAAATAAATTCTAAAAATCTTTTAAAAGTGATTTAAGTTGAAAAGATGGTTTTCTAAATGATATAAAAGTTGTTTTGAAGATATAGCTTTTAAAGCACTTATTGTAACACTATTCGCAACACTTTTCAATAACTTTTGAAATAAAGATTGAAACTTAAAAATTCTTTTCCAAATCCTTAGTAAATGTTTTAAGTAAATATTAAAGCATTTAAAATGAAATTTGAAAAATTTAACATTATTTCAAAGGTGTTTAAACAAGAAGTTAAGTGATTTAAAAAGAAAAAATGAGTATGCGAAAACGACTAGTACATTTGTCCCTCCTGTGAGATCTAGAAGTGAAAACAAGGTGTGTAACTAAGAATAGGGATGGAGCAACCAGTGCCCTGAACTTACCTGGCATAAGTTTTCACTTTTAGGCGAGGGGTGGAACATATCGAAAGGAAAGACCGGATGCTCAACTTGGATTTTATAGAAATAATCTTCTTATACTCATTATTAAAATCCGAAGAGGGAACTTGCCTTATTTGTGGAATTTAAAAGGTGATCTCACCGTTATTCCGTCCATAGCACTTGTTGAATGCGGAAGTTGATTTTGGATAAATATAGAATGATTTCTATAATCCTATTTTCTCAAAAGATACTCTTTAAAAATGATTTGAAAAGATGTTTAAATGGTTCCGTATTCACTAAAAGAATATTTTGAAGATATATATGTCTCGAACATATTTTAGTAAGGGGAAATGAATGAATCGAAAAACAATCACCTAATTACATCTTTTTTATCTATGATTGGATTTCGAAGGAATCGGGGTCGGATTTGGTTAATTCCTATCCGAAAACCACTTCGAACCAGTTTACGTGTTCGAAGAATGAAGATGTTTGAAGGCGAAGATATTGAGAGAATAATAACGAGGGACTACTTGTTGATTAATTGGGGATAAACTCCCGATTTACTATATTGTAGCAGTGGTCTCTTTGTTATGAAAAACCTCAAAACCACAAGGGCTTCTTGCCTAGTAATGGCCGAGGAAAGTGCCTTCGGTTTCGTTCGGTCCTAGAACGAACTTGTATGGATGAATGTATGACCTTGCATTCCAAATTATAATTAGTGGTTTCTATAAAAGTATATCAGTTGGTGGCGGAGAAGACACCTTCTCTTAGCTTGACACCCTTTCCCGAGACATACGAGCTCGGAAAGTTATACGTTTGTAGAAATCAGGCATGTGAACGTGGAATGGCAATGTAGCATTCAAAGTGAAAGAAGTGTGCTATGTGAAAAGATAATCGTAGCCTCGAGCCTCATCAACCGGAAATGACCGAAACAGGATTAGATGCGGCAAGGCCAAGCGGGTCATTCCCAAGTAGGGTATGATCAATCCCTTCTAGATATATTTTTTCCCGCTATGACATTCGGGATGTAAATTAATGTGGATGTATGCGAAGAGAGCTCTCGGATAAAGGTCGGTAACGACCAAGGGATGATATATTCGGTACTATCTAGTTACAGAGATAGGCCGGTCTTGTGTTGGTAGAGAATCCTTTGTGATGGTCCTCGAGACATCCATCTAGAGGTGTACCCATCGGAAGGTAGTCCCTTCACCTAGCCATTTGTATGGAAACCCATTTTCCACTAAGAACCTGCGATTTTGTTTGCATTGGCGTAATGAATAGCCTCGAAATGCTATATGGGTAACCATTTCGGCTAAGATTAATAAGTTTATTTGCAAATGTTTTCAAAAAAAAATGTCATTAAAAATAATATCCCTAAATTTTGCGTAATAAAGAGTTTTGGTTATCATAAGGTAAAAACCTGTTCCGTGTTTATGTGAGGCGTGGTCTTTTGAGATACCTTTTTATTTTCAAAACATCGTACTTTGAGTTCTTACACCAATCCTATAACCGACCCGGAGTTTGTTTTTCCCTTTAAGCTCTGGGTGTCCTATTTTTCGGGCAGCCGGTAGTCAGGATACCTTAGGAGCATTTTGGAGCATGTTGGGGAGCATTTTGGACAAATCTTTTCGAGCTATGAAGATGAAGTACCTTATGTAGTTATCTACCCATTTTCTGCTGGGTTGTGTAGTATGTATTTCTAGCGTATGTACGGATAGACAGTTATAACTATCCTGCTAGGTTTGTATTTGACTCTGATCATTATGTATAATTATAAATGTTGATTGCGATGTGAGATTCTATTATTCTGTTATATTCTATCTTTATTTTCTTTTACAACCCTGATAATCTGCCTCCCCGGCACTTGGATTTACAGCACGTGAATACCGTTGATGTATTAGTGTCGAATTCTGAGGGTCGAGGAGACAGGTCGTCACATTTGGTATCAGAGCCGAAGGTTAAGTGAGAATCTTGGCTTTGTTGGGGTATGACTCATTAGAGATAGGGTTAGTAATGCCCTAGAATGAGTTTAGTCTGAGAGAGCGCATAATTAAAACTTCTAATTTGAATAAATATATTTATACTACATAGCATTCCCTAAGATATCTCATCTATATATCCTAATGATCTTTTTCTTACTATATACAGATAGTAGAAAATGAGTGCAAGAAGAGTACGAGGTATGGTAGGAAGTAATGCCACAAATGGTCAAACTCCCGCAGCTACAGTAGTTGGGGAAGTAGTAGTTCTGGTACAGCCCCAAATTAACTTTGCAACTTTATGCAAGAACTATACTAGCCTTGGTGGTAAACCTTTCAAAGAAACAGAAACCATCATTGAAGTACACGCTTGGATCCGCTCATGTGAAAGAATTTTCAAAGGACAGAATATTGGAGGTGAGCAGAAGAGATTCTTAGCTTCTTGGCAACTACAAGATGGAGCTCTAGTTTGGTGGGATCTATTACTCAGAATGAGTCAGAAGACGATTTCTCTTGGAAACGATCCAAAGAAGTTCTGGAGGAACAGTATATGCCGGAAGTAGGAAAATCCCGTCTTTACCGAAATTTCATGGATTTTAAACAAGAGGAGGATATGTCATTTGAGGAGTATGCTAACCAGTTTAATGAATTATCTCGTTTTTGGGCCTGGATTGATAGATATGCCCCTAAAAAAGAATGAAAAGTTTATTTACGAAATGAAGAAGCAATACCATGTCAGGATGACTGGGCATGTGAAAGAACCATCTGTAGACTTAATAGACATAGGATACAGATATGAAGCTTTGGACAAGATAGATCCACCTGTAGTACAAGAAAGCAACAGCAATAACTGAAAGAAGAGGAAGTTCAATGGAAAGCAGCAATGGCAGGGAAAATCCAAAGGAGGATCTCAGGATAACCGCTTTAAATATGTCACTTGATACAATTGCCAACAAAAGGGCAATCTATCAACTCATTGTAGAAAACCCAGAACTCAAGGAACTCAAGGATCAACAGCAAGAAGCTGCTACAATTGTCATAAACCCGGGCACTTGATTAAGGATTGCCCCCTAATGAAGAAAGGAGAACAAGCCAAAGTTTATGCGATCAAGGATGAGCCTTCAACCTCCAAAGATGTGAAGGGCAAAGGAGTGTTGGAAGGTAATATTTTTATCAAATATGTTTTGGTTAGAGTATTATTTGATATAGGAGCTTCTCATAGTTTTATTTCTAAAATAACTGTAGAAGAATTGGAACTTAAACCTAAAATTGTTGACGACCCTATCTGCGTAACAAATCCTATAGAAGATTCCACTAATCTTTGTATTCTTTGTGAAAAAGTCCCAATTTCCTATCCTCTCCATCACTTTCCTTTCGATCTTTTCGTCTTAGATTTTATTGGATTTGAAATTTTACTCGATATGGATTGGTTGGTTAAGTACAAAGCTGTGCTCGACTGCGAAAATAGAACGATATACTCATGGAGCGTCTTTGGAAAAATCATAGAAATATCTTGTGAAGGTCCTAGTCCAAGAAGAGATAGTTTTCTTTATGCTTTAGATACATCTCAGATAGGATTGGAAACAATACCGTTGTTAAAGAATTTACAGATGTCTTTAAGGAAGTAAAAAGTTTGCCTCCACGTCAAGAAATTGAATTCCGTATCAATTTAGTTCCTGTGCTATGCCAATTAAACAACAAGATAGAAGGATGGTTCCGAAAGAAAGGAATGAGTTGAATAACCAAACCCAAGAGCTATTAAAGAAAGGACTGATAAGACCCAGCCGTTCAAGTTGGAGATCAACAGTAGTTTTTATTGCTAAGTCAGATGGATCTTTGAGATTGTGTGTAGACTATCGAGATCTAAATAAGCAAACCATTAAGAACAAGTGTCCTCTTCCCCGAATAGACGACTTGTTTGACCAGTTACATGGAGCTCGAGTTTTCTATAAAATGGACCTAGCTACAGGATTCCATCAGTTAAGGATCATAGAAGATTGCATCCATTTAACTGCATTCGAAGGTCCGAATACTTTCTATGAGTGGTTGGTTATGCCTTTTGGGCTGACTAATGCACCTGCTTATTTTGTTGACCTTATGAATAGAGTGTTTAGAGATATGCTAAGCAAATTCATGTTAGTCTTTATTGATGATATCCTCATCTACTCAAAGACAGAAGAAGAACACGCAAGGCATCTAGAAGCTGTGTTGGAAATATTGAGAAATAATGTGCTAAAAGCCAAATTCTCAAAGTGCCATTTTTGGGAGAAGGAGGTAAGATTCTTTGGACATATAATATCAAGGGATGGAATTTCAGCAGATTTAGGGAAAGTTGCAGCTATTCAAGATTGGAAGCAACCGCAAACTCCTAAAGAGATTCGTAGCTTCTTAGGGTCGGCAGGATATTATAGAAGATTCGTTCAAGACTTCTCTAAGATTGCCTATCAACTAACGAAGTTGACAATGAAGGATGCTAAATTTATTTGGACTCCTAAGTTTGAAGAAGCATTCCAATAAATAAAGAAGAGATTGACAACCGCTCCAGTTTTAGCAATTATAAATGGAAAGAGTGGATTGACCGTTTATACATATGCTTGTGGAGAAGGAGTTGGTGCAGTTTTAATGCAAGACGAGAAGGTGATTGCTTACGCAAGTAGACAACTGAAGACACATGAGAAGAATTATGCAACACACGACTTAGAATTATTAGCCGTTGTGTTCGCTCTAAAGATATAGAGACATTATTTGCTAGGTAATAATCTTTCATAGTTTATTTCGATAAAACTTTGAATTGACCGTCATAAATAATATTCCATCTTTTAGGTGAAAAATTCGAACTCTTCACGGACCACAAATGTTTGAAGTATATTTTCACCCAGAAGGATTTGAAAATAAGACAGCAACGCTGGCTAGAATTTCTCGCGTCACACGATCTAGATATTCTATATACACCCGAGAAAGCCAACGTAGCAGCTGATGCATTGAGTATGAAGTCAGCTACTATTTCTTATTTGGTAGTAACTCCAACTCTTCAGGAGAAAATAACTAGTAAGAAAAAAGAAGATCGATTCCTAATGGAGATTATTGAAGATATACATAGTGGAAGGAGTTCAAGCTTTAAAATAGACAACCATGGAGTACTGCGGTTAAATGAAGAATTTGCGTTCCAAATGTTGGAAATATTAAGCAAGAAGTACTGGCTGGATGACACACATCCAAACTTAGCATTCATCCGGGGATTCATAAGATGTACAAGGACATGAAGCATACATTTTGGTGGAGAAGCATGAAGAGAGACATATCTATCTGTGTCAGCTGTTGTGAAAATTGCCAAAGAATCAAAAGTGACCAACAAAAAACGGCAAGATTACTTCAACCTTTGGAGATTCCAGCTTGGAAGTGGGATCCAATATCCACGGATTTCATTGATGGCTTATCCAGAACAAGGAAAGGAAATGAAGGCATTTGGGTTATCATAGACCGATTAACCAAAAGTGCACACTTTATTCCAGTTAAGCCAACAAGAACCGCAACAAGCCTTGCAGATATATATATGAAAGAGATTGTCCGATTGCATGGAGTTCCAAGCAGTATAGTAAGTGATCGTGATCCCATCTTCACTAGTCAGTTTTGGGAAGCACTACAGACAACTTTGGAAACCAAGCTGAGTATAAGTACTGCATATTACCGCCAAACCGATGGACAGACGGAAAGAGTTAACCCTGTTTTGGAAGATCTTTTGAGGGCCTGTATTCTAGACTTTAGAGGCTCATGGGAAAATCATTTACATTTAGTGGAGTTCTCCTATAATAATAGCTATCAAGCTAGTATCGGCATGGCCCGTATGAAGCTTTGTATGGTCGTCAATGTAAATCGCCAGCATGTTGGATAGAAACCGGAGATCGGTTAGTGCTTGGCCCAGATATGATACAAGAGCTTTAAAGAAAGTTGATATGATTAGAAAAAAGCTAAAAGAAGCCCAAAGTAGACAAAAGAGTTATGCAGAACGAAGGCGTAGAAATCTGGAATTCTCGGTTAGAGATTCAGTCTTTTTGAAAGTCTCTCCAATGAGAGGAGTAGTAAGATTTGAAAGAGCTGGAAAGTTAGCACCTCGATATATTGGACATTTTCCCATTCTCGAATGAATTGGCCCACTAGCTTATCGACTACAATTGCCTGAAAGATTGTCTGGTGTACATAATATTTTTCACGTATCACATTTGCGGAAGCATATATGTGACCCAGAACAAATTATAGAAACGGCTGCTCAGGATGACTTGGAGATAGAACCAAACTTAGCAGTTATTAGAAGACTTGTTCGAATCGTGGATCGAGATGAGAAACGATTAAGAAGGAAGGTTATAAGGTTGGTAAAAGTTCAGTGGAGCGGGGATGCTGATGATTGCATATGGGAAACAGAAGATAAAATGAGAAAAGCATATCCCGAGTTTAGAATCGGTGTATAGACTTTATCTATCATTTGGTGTACTCACCGCCTGTTGTGTAATCACTTATTGAATATATTCCATCTTACTGAATATATATTTCCTTTTGAGCTATTTTCTTCTTTTCTAATTTCGAGGACGAAATTCTTTTAAATATGGGAGAATGTAACGACCCAAAATTTAACCACTTTAAAATATAGTATTAAAGTGATTTTAAATATAAAAGGTTTTATGATTCAAATAATATTCGATATGATTTGGAAACAGAAATATACATAAAGATAATAACATTTGCTTATATCGACAAAAGTGCCAAAATCCGGATTTCAAAAAAGTAAGTTTCAATGGTTAAATAAATTATTTTAGTTTATTTATAAGTGTTTATATTTTTAAATAACATTATAAAAATTTATTTTTAAATTGGTTTACATAAATAAATAGCTTAAATAAAACGTCAAAATATGACCGTAAAACATTTTGTCAAAAAACAACGTTTTGTTGATTTAAAAGTTGTCGCAATGTTGTTGCACCTTTATGTATACAATTTAATAAATATGATAGCATATAAAGATAGTTAACAATTAACTAAACAATGTTACTTTTAATAATCACACTTAGAAAATTCTAGAAAGTAATTAGCAAAATAAACTAAAAAAGACAAAACATATGTCACATCAAAAATGACATAAAGTAAAGAAAGTGGCATAAAGTAAAGAAAGTGACATAAAGTAAAGTAATCATTCTTATTCTTTACTTAACTCTAAAGTATTTGAATTTTAAAAGTGTGATGTGATGTGGACGGTAAGTTTTGAATTAAATAAGTTTGCTTAATTCTTAAGGAAGGTTATTTAAGTAAAAACACAAATCTATATTTTATTCTCAAATATTTTCTATAAAAACATATCCACTTTCTCACTTCATTTCACACTTCTTATTCTCAAAATTTCAAGCTTCTTCTTACCTCCTTTAATGGCTTTCAACCTTAACAAAGTTATGTCAAATACTCCCAAAAATAAAATAAAGAAAATATCGACAAAACACGGTCCGAACCACTTCAAACTCCTCCTCCTTGCTCACGTTGCTTATGCCTCCCTTTTTTTCATTTGGCCGAGCATTCCTAGCCTTCCACAAGCCAAGGCGAGCCATCTAAGTCGAAGCATTTAAGGGATCGTAAGCTAAAAACGTCAAGCGGCGAAGCTATAGCCGATTTTACGTTTGCCAAAACCAAACAATGTGAGAACTCTAAATTGTTAAGTGAAAAATATTTGTATGATGTTGTGCAAGTTATAATGTTATTTGGATGTTAATAATGATGTTTGATAAGTGTTTAAAAAAGAAAGCAACCACATTTAAGTCATTTGCAAAAGTTAGTAAGCAGATATGTACATAAATGAGAATTATGTGACATTGTAATAAAAATGTTGTTAAATTGATATGCAAGTTCATATAACATATTAGAATATGTTAAAACGATTACAAATATTGTTTTGGATGTTTATTAGTTGTATATTGAGTATATATGTTGAAAGAAGTCACGGATTTACACGACGTATAATCACATGGAAATTACTTTCCAAAAGAAATGAAATGTGATATGAAATCATTTATACCATTGAAAAATATTTGAAAATACTTTAGAAATGATTCCTAAGTGTTTAAACTTGTTTCGACAAAGTTTGGATATGAATTCCAAAATACGCCAAAATTTTGACGCATCGGGTAACGATAATTCGCGTTTTCGCGTCAAAAGTTCAAACGAACATACGAAGTGGAATATAGTTCGGAATTCTTCGAAGTAAGAATTTTCTGAATCCTTATATCCATATCTTTCATAAAAAAATCAAGATTTTATCTTGTGTATTTTGAAATATGGCAAAATCAATTTTCAAGAAAAATCACTTTTTTGCACTAAATGACCAAAGTTGAAAATTGATAAAATAATCATTTTAAAAATATGAAATAAATTCTAAAAATATTTTAAAATGTTTTAAAAGTGATTTAAGTTGGAAAGATGGTTTTCTAAATGATATAAAAGTTGTTTTGAAGAATATAGCTTTTAAATCACTTTTTGTAACACTATTCGCAATACTTTTCAATAACTTTTGAAATAAAGATTGAAACTTAGCAATTCTTTTCTAAATCCTTGGTAAATGTTTTTAAGTAAATAATAAAGCATTTCAAAAGAAATTTGAACAATTTAACATTATTTCAAAGGTGTTTAAACAAGAAGTTAAATGATTTAAAAAGAGAAAATGAGTATGCGGAAACGACTAGTACATTTGTCCCGCCTGTGAGATCTAAAAGTGAAAAAAAGGTGTGTAACTAAGCATAGGGATGGAGAAACCAGTGCCCTGAACTTACCTGACATAAGTTTTCACTTTTAGGCGAGGGGTGGAACATATCGAAAGGAAAGCCCGGATGCTCAGCTTGTATTTTATGGAAATCATCTTCTTATACTCATTATTAAAATCCAAAGAGGGAACTTGTCCTATTCGTGAAATTTAAAAGGCGATCTCACCGTTATTCCGCCCATAGCACTAGTTGAATACGGAAGTCGATTTTGGATAAAAGTAGAATGATTTCTATAATCCTATTTTCATAAAAGATACTCTTTAAAAGTGATTTGAAAAGAGGTTTAAATGATTCTATATCCACTAAAAGAATATTTTGAAAATATATATCTCTCGAAGATATTCTAGTAAGGGAAAATGAATGAATCGAAAAACAATCACCTGATTACATCATTTTTATCGATGATTGGATTTTGAAGGAACATGGGTCGGATTTGGTTAATTCCTATCCGAAAACCACTTCGAACCAGTTTACGTGTTGAAGAATGAAGATGTTTGAAGACGAAGATATTGAGACGAATAATAACGAGGGACTACTTGTTGATTAGTTGGGGATAAACGCCAGATTCACTATATTGTTGCAGTGGTCGTTTTGTTATGAAAAACCTCAAAACCACAAGGGCTTCTCGCCTAGTAATGGCCGAGAAAAGTGCCTTCGGTTCAGTTCGGTCACAGAACGAACTTGTATGGATGAATGTCTGACCTTGCACTCCAAATCATAATGAGTGGTTTCTATAAAAGTATATCAATCGGTGGTGGAGAAGACTCCTTCTCTTAGCTTGACACCCTTTCTCGAGACATACAAGCTCAGAAAGTTATACGTTTGCAGAAATCAGTCGTGTGAATGTGGAATGGCAATGTGGCATTTAAAGTGAAAGAAGATGTGCTATGTGAAAAGGTAATCGTAGCCTCGAGCCTTATCAACCGGAAATGACCGAAACAGGGTTAGATGCGGCAGGGCTAAGTGGGTCATTTCCAAGTAGGGTATGATCATCCCCTTCTACATATATTTCTTCCTGCTATGACGGTCGGGATGTAAATTAATGTGGATGTATGCGAAGAGAGCTCTCGGATAGAGGTCCGTAGCGACCAGAGGATGATATATTCGGTACTATCTAGTTACAGAGATAGGCCGGTCTTGTATTGGTAGAGGATCCTTTGTGATGGTCCTCGGGACATCCATCTAAAGGTGTATCCATCGGAAGGTAGTCCATTCACCTGGTCATTTGTATGGAAACTCATTCTCCAATAAGAACCTATGGTTTTGTTTGTATTGGCGTAATGAATAGCCTAGAAATGCTATATGGGTAACCATTTCGGCTAAGATTAATAAGTTTATTTGCAAATGTTTTCAAAAAAATGTCATTAAAAATAATACCCCTTAATTTTGCGTAATAAAGAGTTTTGGTTGTCATAAGGTAAAAACCCGTTCCGTGTTGATGTGCAGCGTGGTCTTATGAGATACCTTTTTGTTTTCAAAACATCGTACTTTGAGTTCTTACACCAGTATCATGACTGACTCGGAGTTTGTTTTTCCTTTTAAACTCCGGGTGCCCTATTTGTCGGGCAGCCGTGTAGTCAGGATACCTTAGGAGCATTTTGGAGCATGTTGGGGAGAATTTTGAAAAAAATCTTTTGGAGCTATGAAGATGAAGTACCTTATGTAGTTATCTACTCATTTTCCACTGGGTTATGTAGTATATATTTCTAGCGTATGTATGGATAGATAGTTATAACTATTCTGCTAGATTTGTATTTGACTCTGATCATTATGTATAATTATAAATGTTGAATGCAATGTGAGATTCTATTATTCAGTTATCTTCTATCTTCATTTTCTTTTACGCCCCTGATAATCTGCCTCTCCGGCACTTGGATTTATAGCACGTGAATACCGTGGATGTATTAGTGTCGATTTCTGAGAGTCGAGGAGATGGGTCGTCACAACGTGTGTTTTACATATTTTATATTAGCATTTATATAAATTGATGGAAATAAACTTATATAACATATATATCTAGGGGAGCTATTATTTTATATTAAAGTTGCGTGGTTGTCATCATCAAAAATGGGAGAATGAAAGAACCATATATATGGTGTTTTGATGGTAACAACAATACAATAATGCTATTAATACGTTTATTGGTTTATTTTAGGTCAAAAAAATGATGGAAAAGGTGTAATATAAAATTGCTAAAAATATGCAAAGCTTGGATTTGAACCTGGGTGGGTGAAGAGATGAGCGCATGCCCTTACCATTGCACATTGCAAACTTATGGAAAAACTATAATTCAGTCGACTAAAAGCCTTGTCCAGTTGATTGTCCGATTTATACTAAGCCAGTCGACTGAAGCCTTCCTTTAATCGACTGACCTAGTATGAAACGATTTTTGAAGTGATATTTTCGTATCTCTTTACTCCAGAAGTTGCATTTCTCCGCTTTTGTAGCCTCTTCTCTTCATCAATGCAAATTGGAAGGTTGCACCACTATTTTAGCATCCTTGCAGCATCTATATAAACCCCTAACCATTCTTGAATCACAACACAACTCTATGCTTTGATTTACACTCTTAAACTCTCAATTATTAAAGCAATTCTTAGAGTTCCAAGAAATTCATCTAATTCAAAGATTTTGACTAGTTTGCTTCATCTTCACATCCCATACCATAGTCAAATAAACTCCTTACCCTTTACACCTCCACTCAATATTATTTGATTTGGTTATAGGAGTCGTTGTACATCAAAATGACATTCCGTATATCAAGATACGCTGTGTTAGAGAGTAATTTTTTTGTTACATTACTTTTAATTATGGTTGAAGTCCTGTTTGATTGTTTAGGTAGAGTATGTAAACATATTCCTCCAGATGAAATGAGGATGTTGATAGTGAAATACCAAAGGGGAGCTTTGAGACTAGACGTGGGATGGAAGGTCCGAACTAGTGAAAAATCGATTGTATAATCTATTATTATACTTTCCGCTGCATTTACATTGTTTAATACCGTTGGTCATCTTCAAACCTATTCATAGAGACTAACATTCTCTGTCCAACCCCATGGTAGCTCATTTACCAATAAATTTAGAGTTGCGTTGATCGTTTAGCCTAAAAAATCTATAACGGTTACAAACTTCTTCGGCCATTACATTCATGCCAAGCAGTAGCTTCTGGTCCCTTATCACCAGGAAGTTCATCATAGCATGCTACAGATGATCACCAGAGGTTAGCCAGTAAAGCGGTAGTGCAATTTGGTTCCAATAGTGTCGAGTTTGCATTGAGATATTGAGTGTATCTACTGTGCATGTGCATAGTGTGCACGTGTACACAACTAGGGTTTGATAATATAACTAAAAATAAACTTATGTGTAAAGGATGAGTTGGCAAATGAGATTATTGGATCAAGTTTGCTATACATATTGCGTGGACTGTAACTTTCTTCTTGTTGATGAATATACTTGTTTCAGTTTATTAGAACTGTGCATTCATACTTAGTTTTTTAAAATTTATATTTCCCTCTCAATCACTTGTTCTCTCTCCATGTTGCTCTAAACAACCTTCCTACATTTCCAAACTATTATTAAACCAAACTCATTCCCATTAACACACCATAGTTGGAACCAAAACTGCACCAAAGAAGAAAGATCATGTCAAAGTGGTATTAGAGTAAATCGATGAGCCAGTTACACCTCCTCATAATCCCAACAATCCTGAAAATGATAACTAAGATGACAACCATCTTTCTATTCCCAATCTTAATGATAAAGGTGAGTTATGGCAGAGACAAGAGCATATTAATGAGAGAGCCAATCAAACCCCAACCTAAGCTTTAAGAAACCTAACAAGAATTGCACAATTCTCATTAAGAACTTCACTAAAGCTTGCAAGAGACATCACATGAATTAAACCTCAAGATGAATCAAATTACTAAAACACCGAATGCAGTTTTACAAAGAATGAAGCGCAATCAAAACTTATTTCAACTTACACACCAGCATTTTAGGGAAATACTCTAAGAACTCTCTGATTTAAACTTGAATCTTGATCAAACCTTAAGCATATAACCTACCCACAAGCTTCTGCAACACACCATCGTTGAATTTGAGTTCCTTACCTATTTTGGAGATGAGACAGCATTGGAATGGTTAGAGCAAGTAGAAAAACTTTTCAGATAACACCATTCCCTAGAAACTGAGTGTGTTCGATCATGTTCATTTCACCTCAAACAAGATGCACAAAAGTGGTTCAAGTGGTTGTCAAAGAATGTTAAGAACCATATGCGATGGAAGATTTTATATAAGAGATTATTGTATATTTTGCAACCCCTGAATTAAGGAAACCCTTTGGTGCATTTGCAAATTTGAAATAATTAACAATAAAGCAAGCTTACCTTACCAAGTTCATGCAACTCCAAGGCTTACTTGATCATTTACACCCCGATTATGTTTTTGACAAGTTTGTGGACGGTCTTAAAGATGAAATCAAATTTGATATTGAGGGTTTAAGGCCAACTTCTTTCAGGGAAGCTATGAAATTAGACAAGATTTTTGAAGGAAAATACTACGGTACCAAGAAACCCACAAAAGCCCTAACTTATTCCCACACCACTTCATATGCCAAAAGAAATCCACTACGAATCACCTTAAATCCTACTCCCATTTACCAGAACCCAGTTAAAAGGAATACCTTGAATGATCTTGCCAGAAGCAAGGGCTAGACTCCTAAAGAAATACCTGAAAAAAGAAGGAAGAATGTGTATTATGGGTGTGATGAGAAGTGGCATACAAGCCACCAAAAGTAAGAATAAGTGGGTGTATATTCTTGAAGTGGTTATGGACTTAGGTAGCGAAGGAGACATTGAGAAAAACATGGAGACCAGATCTGAAGAAGTCAAGAACTTGATGAAAATGAAGAAAACTCAGCCATCACATTCCATGCTATGTGTGGAATTCCTACTTCACATACTATTAGAGTTATTGGGGGTGATTCACGGTAAACAGGTGTAAATCTTAATAGACTCAAAGTCTACTTATAGCTGACTAAGAAACTGAAGTTACCATAGATGATTCAAGATTGTATGATGTGGTGATAGCTAATGGAGACAAGTTGCAAGGAGCACGAATTCTAAGTAAGTCGTTCTCAAATGCCGAGGCTGTAGCACGCCAATTAATTTGTTACTACTACCACTCAGTGGATGTCAGTATTGGGTGCACAATGGATGGAAACTTTGGATGAAATCACTTTGAACTTCAACAAATTGTAGGTCAGGTTTACTTACATGGGAAAAAGGTATGTATGGAAAGGAATTCAACCCAATGAAGTGCAAATAGTTAACCAGAAGAGATTTAATAAAGAAAGCGCTAAGGGACAACTAACCATGATGCTATGTGCCAGTGAAGTGATACATGAACCTTAGAACCCCATTCCCTACCACTTACTATTGCTACTGTTCTCCACCAATACCCAAAAGTTACTAGCCCACTCACACACTTCCCACATAAAAGACCCCAAGACCATAAAATCCTTCTTTTACAAGGCTCTAAATCCATTTGTCTCAAACCCTACCGACATTCCTTCTATATTGAAAACTATCTTAAGAAAATTATACGAGAAATGTTGGATTCAGGGGCGATCTTGTAGTTCTTATTCCTCTATAGTGGTAATGGTTAGAAAGAAGGATCGTTCGTGAAGGCTATATTTGGATTATAGGAGCTTTAATAGCATCATAATTAAAGATAAGTTTCTCACGTGGATGATTTATTTGATGAGTTGCATAGCTCAAAATAGTTTTCAAAGATGGATTTAAGATCTGGGTATTACCAAATCAGGATGAATGAAGATGATATACACAAGGCATCTTTCAAAACCCATAAAGGCCACTATGAATTCACTGCCATGCCATTTGGATTATTAAGTGCACCCTCCACCTTCCAATCTCTGATGAACGCCATATTTAAACCTTACTTGAGGAAATTTGTGCTTGTGCTTTTTGATGATATCTTAGTTTATAGTCAGACATTTACTAATCAATTGAATCATTTCAAGATGACTTTATAGGTGCTGAAAGACAATTGACTGGTTATTAAATTAACAAAGTGCACATTTACCAAGAAGTCAATTGATTACTTAGGGCAAGATATTAAGCGAAGATGTAGTAGTGTATCCCAATAAAGTCAAAGTTATGAGACAATGGCCACTCCCTACCAATCCTAAGGCAGTTAGAGGATTTCTAGGACCTACAGGGTATTATAGGAAGTTAAAAAAAATATGGAGTGACTGCTAAGCCCCTTACTGGTTTCTCGAGAAGGATGCTTTTAAATGGAGTGATAAGGCCACAGAAGCTATGGAGCAATTGGAAGTGTCTCATCAATCCTCTAGTACTATGCATGCTATATTTTAGCAAGAAATTTGCTGTTGAATGTGATGCGAGTGGAGTTGGAATTGGAGTAGTTATACTTCAAGACAATAAACCCTTAGCATATTTAAGAAAAGCCCCATATGGTAGATCCTTGCATTGGTCCACATATGAAAAAGAGTTACTTGCCCTAACAAGCTATTAAGAAGTGTCACGATACTTGCTTGGAAGGCGGTTCATTACTAGGACAAACCATCAGAGCCTCAAGTATTTGTTGACATAGAAACTACACACTGGAATTCAAGCTAAATGGTTGGCTAAGTTGCAAGGATTCGATTATCTAGTTGAGTTCATAAGCGGTAAGGAAAATATTATGGCTAATGCCTTATCAATGAGAGATAGAATATTAATGGCAACAACAAAGAATATAAGGCTCTTTCACATGTGCAACCTACTTGGCTACAAAAACTCAAGAACAGACTTGCCCAATCTTCCTTTAATGCATAGGTCATTAAGAAAATTAAGGAGGGAAGCAAGCTAGTCACTAAATACAAGATAGTTGATAATTTGGTTTTTTACAAAGGAAGGATATTAGCACCATGATGATCTCACTCATATTTTTCTAAATGAATTCCACTCTACCCCTTTGGGAGGTCATTCATGAAAGGAGTATTAGAAAGAATTAAACCGGTATACTATTAGAAGAAGACGAAGAAACATTTTGAGCAGTATGTTAGAGAACGTGAAATTTGTCAAAGGAATAAGGCAGAAAACATAAACATACCAAGGTTGTTGCAGCCTTTACCCATAGCAGAGAAGATTTGGATAGATATAAGCATGGACTTTGTTACTAGCTTCCCAAAAAGTCAGAAATATATGGTTATATATGTTGTGGTTTATAGATTATCCAAATATGCCCATTTCTTTCAATTATTCCACCTCTATACAACCAAAGATGTAGCTCAAGTATTTTTTTTTAATGGAGTATTAAAGCTACATGGACTTCCTACATCTATAATTAGTGACAGATATACCGTATTTACAAGCACATTCCGACAGGAGTTGCTTAAGTTACAAGGCTGCTAATTGAAGCTCAGTTCTGCCTACCATCCTTAAACAAATGGGCAAATTGAGGTAATCAACAAAATAATGGAAAGGTATCTAAGCTATTTTATATGTCATAAGCCACATGAATAGTCTAAATGGTTCACATTAGCTGAATATTGGTATAACACTACACAGAGAACATCCACAAATAATACTTCCTTCCAAGCTGTATATGGAGTGCCACCCCTACACTATTGAACTATGTTCCTAATTCTGCTAAGGTACAACAAGTTGAAGAAGAATTATTTTTTAAGGATATGATCATTCAAATGTTAAGGGATAGGCTGGCGCTTGCTAGAGATAAGATGAAGAGGTATGCCGATTTAAGGAGGTCAGAAATGAGTTTTCAAGTTATTGACTATGTGTATTTAAAATTGCAGCCTTACAGACAAATCACTACTAGAAATTACAAGACTCACAAGCTTTCTCCTAAATTCTATGGTCCCTATAAGATTAAAGTGAAGATTGGGGAAGTTGCATATAAGTTGAAATTTCCTACCTATAACAAAATACGTCATGTTTTTAATGTATCCCAATTGAAGAAAAAAATTAAAGTCGGGGGAGGAGGGATGTGGGTGATAATTCAGGAGGATCTGGCTTCTTTTATTGAGGAGATTATTAAGTAACCATAGAGGACCTTAAATAGGTGGATAGTGCCGAGAAGTAACAAGCCTATGGTTCAAATATTGGTGAAGTGGAGAGATAGGCCTGAGGAGAATGCCAGGGAGGAATATTGGGAGATGGTCAGGAAATACCCTGCTTTGTACCTTGAGACAGGGTCCATTTTTCAAGGGGAGGGAAGATGTAATAGTTACAAACTTCTTCAGCCATTACATTCAGGCCAGGAAGCAGATTCCTTTCCCTTGTCAAGAGGAAGTTCATTAGGGCATGCCGTAGATAATCACCAAAGGTTAGCCAGTAGCAGCAGTGCAAGTTGTTCCACTGTCGAGTTTGCATTGAGATGTTGAGATATTTGTTGTGCACGTCCATAATGTGCATCTGTACACAATTAGGGTTTGATAACATAATTGCAAATATAATCATGTAATTAGAGGATGAGTTGGCAAATGAGATTACTGGGTTAAGTTTGCTATATATATTGCGTGGATTATTACTTTCTTCTTGTTGATGAATAAACATGTTTTGGTTTATTGAAATTGTGCATTCATACTTAGTTTATTATATTTATATTTCCCTCTCAATCACTTGTTATCTCTCCCATCTTTCTCTAAACAACCTTCTCGCATTTCCAAACTACTCTCAAACCAAACCTATCCCTATTAACACACCATGGCTTGACCCAGAACTGCACCAAAGAAGAAAGACCATGTCAAAATCCCTCCAACTTATACATTGTTAGATATGAAAACTGCACAAATCTATACATCGCACATCGATCCAACACTTGATGGAGATGAGGTATAGAAAATTTGATAAAGAATTAATTAGATCGGAATAAACAGAATTATTCAAAAGTTGGTTGTTGGATTAGGGTTTTAAATAAGAAAATCTGAGGAGGAGGAAAGCAAAATGGAAATGAGGAAGTGGTCATTCTCTCTCGTAGATTAATTTGTTTTGACAACTAATGTGTACCACTACATTTGATCCAACAATTAGTATTCAATAGTAGTGTTGCTTCAATATGAAATGAAAGATTATGTGGATCACTGACTTATTAATTAATGTTGACCATGGTTAAGGAAATTTAAGAATTAAATGTAAGACTTTGTTGCATAATTTCAAAAGTAGAGTGATGTGCAATTTTTTTATTAATTTAAATTTAATTCAAAACATAGAAAGCTTGAAAATATTTTTATGTTTAAATATTGAAATTCAAATTTGAAATTTAATAAAAAAAATTAAATTGAGGATTTGAATTTAATATTAAGAATTTGAAAATCATAATTTAAATTTGAATCTAAAATTTGAAAATTTACAATGTAAAATTGGATTTTATATTTTATATTTTGATTTTGATATGAAAAAATTTGAAACTCATATTCTAAAATTTGATTTTTTTTTCCTTTTCAGAATTTGAGTTTTTAGAAGTAAAATGTAATCTATTAAACAACTTTTAAAAAAGGAAAATAATTATCTAGATATTTTGATAATTTTTTTCTTCAGGTTGTGAAAGTTTGAGTTTTGAAATTGGAATTTCATTTTTGAAATTTAGAATTTAAGATTTTGAAAACCTTAAATTTGGAAGAATAAAAATTGAATTTTAAGAGTGTGTATTTGAATTAGAAAAATTAAATTCTAAATTTGAAACTACTAAATATAAAATTTTGAATAATTTGTATTTAACTTGGAAAAATTAAATCTTGGTACTGCAATTGAAATTTAGTAATTTGAAACTAGAAAAGTTTAAATTTGAAACTGAAAATATGAGTTTTGAAAGTCTTGATTTTGAATTTGAATTTGAACTCTAAATTTATAGGTATAAGAATTTGAAGGTTTATGAAAAAGGTCAACGCTTTTTGAAAATAACACATGTTATCGTTAAATATTATAATAGATTTGAAATATTTATGGAGAAAAAAAGCATTGAAGAGAATCAAGAAGAAAAACTAAAGAGAATATCTTTAGTGTTCTTTTTTTCTTCTTCACACCATTTGATTATGCAAGCATATAGTATATTAGTACAGAACCACATCAACGTCGAGAAATAGCCATTGGATTATATAAATATTTAAAATATACGTAGTATGATTTTTCATTTCTTTTAGTTGAACATTAAATGATAATATGTTTGAAAAAATAAATCAACGGGTATTTAACGAGACATTAGTGGACAGAAAGAATAAAATAGGATTGGAGAGATTTATGGATAAAGACATGTTCCTTATTTATTGGCTTCATACAATTTTGGAATTTGAAACTTAAAATTTAAAAATGTGGATTTGAATTCAAATTGGATTCTATATTTGAAACCATTACATATGAAATTTTGAAAATTTGAATTTATTCATTTAAGTTGGGTTTTTTTATTTTGTAATTAAAATTTGTTAAATTGAAACCGAAAATGTTCAAATTGATTTGAGATATTGAACGAAGTATAAGCAAATCGATTTGAGAAATTTAAGGAGATCGGCATAAGAAAACCCATTATCATTTATATCAGACCAAGTATAAGAAAACGGATTTGACATATTTATGAAGAAAAAGTTAAATAAATTAGAGATATATAAGGATAAAAGCTAAAGTAAACATTTTTAATGTGCCTTGTTTTTTAGTTAAACATCAAATGGTAATATATTGAAGAAAAAACTAAATCTAGAGAGATTTAAGGAATCATGTCAAAGGCATGCTCATGATTCTTTTTTAATTCACATAATTTTTGAATTTTAAATGTATTGATTTTGAATTTGAAAATAATAATTTTGAATTTTCAATTATAAAATACAAAATATTGAAAATTTGAATTGGGAAAATTAAATTTTGGTTTTATAATTGAAAATTTAATATTTTGAAATTGAAAATGTATAAATTCGAAACTAAAAATTGAATTTAAAAGGCCTTGATTTTGATTTTGAATTTTGGACTCGAAATCTATAGGTATGAGAATTTAGAGGTTTATGTAAAAGGTCAAAAGAAATTTGAAAAAATATATGTTATCATTCCAATATTAAACCAAGTATAAGAAATTAATTTGAGATATTTATGGAGAAAAATGTAAATAACATTGGAGAGATTTAAGGAGAAAGGCTAAAGAAAATTAATTTGTGAATATATTAATTGTTTAATAAACAATGATTTTCTAATGAGAAACTACATGTTTATTGTTTTTAACTCTACATTAATCATTTTTGCAAGCCTATGATGGATTGGTACAAAACCGAATAACGGTGAAAAACTACATGTTTGATTGCCTAATTTAAAAAACATTTAATATGAATTTTCATTAATTTTAGTTAAAGATCAAATGTTAACATGCTGAAGAAAAATAGAACCGGAGATATTTAAAGTGATATTAGCGGAGAAAACAAAGTAAATGAGGCTGAACCAAAATGGGAAACTTTGACAAGAAGGCTGCGGCGGCCATTTGGTCTTTTTTTTGGAGAATATGGTATTTTATGTTGTTACTAATGAAGCATCATCTAGTTCGATTTGGAATAAATTGGAAGGAATTTATGCAAAGCACTCTGCGACAAACAATGATTTTCTAATGAGAAGCTTCGTTAATCTGAAGTTTAATAAAGGTGGATCAATTGGAGAGTATCTCAACGATTTTCAAGCAACGTAAATCAACTAGCGGCTATGAACTACGAGGAAAATGATGAGACACAAGCCTTAATATTGATGAATTTTTACTAGAAAATTGGAAAATACGTGTGGTTGCGTTGGATAATTTAAATGCCTGTGGTTGCCTTCTCTAAAACTTGTCTTTTTCTTCGAATTTGTATGTTGAGCCATGGTAGGAGCAAAATGGGTTCTATATTAAACTTTATGATTGATCAGTGCCTAATGATGTTGTTGGTTCTATACTTGTGTTTTTTCCCATAGTACTCCATTGTTGACTTCTTCTAAGCTTTTTGATCCGTTTCTTCATCATTTTATAGTCTAATTCCATCGAACCATTGCATGGTTCAAATATCGGATAACTTTTGCACCCAAAGTATGCTTTTATAAATATAAAAATGCTTTGGATCGAAAGAGATCGAATCTAGATCCGCAGAGATGCTTTCATCATTTGAATCATTTTCGTGGAATGTTGCATTTTCACTAAAAATCTATGAGAATATCGACACTTTGTTTCACACAGCTATATGGCTACATCTTTTCGAAAACTATAAATATTAAAGTCGATCATTTGAAATCTTCGATCATTGATGAGAATTCTTGAAAGTTATTCCATCGCTTCGTTAGGAAAATTCTTTTCATTTTTTTCATTTTTATAAACCATACCGATCGATTTTTCTTTTACGTATATAATAGAAAATAGTTGGTCCTGTTTTCTAGAACATATAATCATTTTTAGCACCACTTTTTTCGAGCTCTCAAGAACGAAAGAGTCGTCGACTTCAGTTGTCTTCTTCAAATCCAAGCTCTAATCCACTTTAAATAAAAGATCTAAAGTTGAATTTTTAACTATGCCCATCTCAAGAACTATGATCTGATCCACTTGAAACTTCATCAATCCATCCTGCTATTCTTTATCAAACTAGCATAGGAAGACGATCCCACCCCTTGACCATGAGCATCGATGTCGCTTCTTCTAAGCTGCTAAAGCCACCGCCAATTCATCTCCTCATTGCCACATCAGTTAACTTCGTCAATCATAGATTCATACAAAGCCATCGTTCTTCAAAAAAGGAAAGGGAGGTGGTGATGGGGAAGAGAAAAAAATTCCATCGTTCAACTTAGCGATGTATTAGTTTATGGTGTTCGGCTGAGTCGATTCGTTGAATTTCCTCGATGAGTATGTTCTGTGTCCTAACAATGTAAAACATCGATATGTCATAGGATGTTCATTCCATCGACAATTGAATTCGACTGCTGAAAATCCTCTATCTTGCAAAAATAAAGCTCTGTACCGCTTTGGATTCCATCCGGTTCTGTTAGCGTAAATCCTATGTTAATAGGCATTATCGGTCACACAGTTCCATCGGGTGTCGGGGATCGTTTGCTTCCACGAGCGAGTTTACTACAATAATGCTTCATACACTATGCTAAAGACACATGATACACACTGCATATGACATTACACTGCCAGTCGATATACATAATCAGATTGGTCAACATGTTGACATCCATTGGACATTATACATCGGCCACACATAATCGGCCACACATAGGGAAACATGTATTTAAAGTAAACAACGGAATTTAAAATTACCCAATCATGCAAATTCTCAAGCTTTCGGTAATACATGGGATCACACAGGTGCTCCAAATGCACTTCTGCCATTGCAAAGTGATGTCTAACTCGACTTCTACTTCCACTCATACTCGAGTTCGACAATCTTACCGTTGTTGAGAACATCCGGCAAGGTTGCTTCACTTTGTCTCAACCGCATAGTAGACACTTGGTTATTCGCGATGGTAGTCGAGGAGCCCTAATGTAACATCGGTCCCGACTCATATTTCACTGGCATAATGGTCCTTGACAGACCATTAAATTCTCCATCTACAAGGTTTACAACCGTGGATCTTAGAAGAATCTGCACCTGACACAGTTTCTATAGGACGAGGTCATGCTTCCCAAACTGCATCAATGTTCCCATAATTCACCCAACAATTACATAGCATGCAACCAATACATGTGTTTATTTGAGGTGGTTACCCTTTTTAACCCATTCTTTAGGCACATGCTACAATCGATGAGGTGGGCTCCCTCGTAGTTTCTTCCTAATGCATATGTTATGCTCCAGTACATTATCTTCGCAAGAGACTTGGGAAGATGACCTTCTGTCGTCGAGGTTAGGTACCTTTACAACTTCAAAAGGAGATCACACAATCGTTTGCTTATATTCTTAGAAGCATTCCGTGGTCATAGGGTAATCATATATCTCCATAACAAAAAAATCTACTTTAAGGATGAGTACTTTTGTACATTGCTCAAACGGCTTCGCACAGAGACGACTTTCTGGATTTAATTTCTTCATTCTTATTCTTCCTTACTTGAATTCACTCTAGTCAAATTGCTAACTAGATTTATATATTTTGTAGCTATACCTCCGTGAGTCGAGAATAATGCTCTAATCTGAATGATTCATGACCTTAAAGTCCTCCCAGCTAATGAATGGAAGACCGCTCTTCTCGTCAATGGTCTTAGATTAAGCCAACACTACTTCTTGTACACTGGATGAAGAATCCACTTGTATCGTCTTCTCCCAACATTTCTTAGGGCGCTTCATAAGTAGAGATAGCTCTTTTGGCTTTAATCCATCACAAAGTAGTTATGAAGAAGTTGAGAAGGTGGTATTTGACACAACTTCTAAAGATGAGGAAGAGGACAAAAAGGTAAAGATTGAAGAAGAAGATGATGAAGGTAAAGAAGGCGAAGGAGAATAGGAGGGAGAAGAAAAAGAAAAGACCATAATCAACCCGAAAGACTGGCGAAAAGGAAGGGACCTCAACCTCCGCTCCTCGTGAAACATTCAAGAAGAGGATTCCGTAGGCTAGCACTTGAGCCCAATCAGAGCCCAGTCAGTGGGTCTTTGATCCTGACACATGATGAAATCTATGGCTCACCGCCTAACTTGTGGACCATATACTTGTAGAATACAACAACATGTGATTTTTGTTTGATGATAATATATATATATATATATATATATATTCGTTTAAATGTATTTGTTATTGTACAATTATATTTTTCACATAATTAAATAAATATTTGTTGAATAAAATAAACAACATAGAATTCATATACATAAAAATATTTTATTCAAACAAATATTTTATTACATTACAAATTCAAATAGTAAAAATTTGAGCTCTCGCTACATTTTCACATTTTCAATCACTACTAGAAAATAATGCAGTTTCCTACACAAAGTTTCCTACGTCTTTCCTACGCCAAAAGGCGGGGTGTAGGGCAGGCGTAGGAAACTGGTAGAAAGAGGTAAAAGTGTAGGGAAGACGTAAGGAAATTTCCTACGCCTATCCTACGTCAACTTCAGTACGTAGAAAAAAAATCGAGGCGTAGGAAAGGTGTAGGAAATCGCCTACGCTAAAATGATACTGTAGAAAAGACATAGGTAATCTTCTACGCCATTTCCACACCTCTGTTAAATTTCTACAATTCCACATTGGCGTAGAAAAGGCATAGGAAATTTCTTACGCTAAAATTATGCCGTAGAAAAGATGTAAATAATCTCCTATGTCCTTTCTACGTCTTTGTTAATTTTCTACGATTCCAAACTAGCGTAAGGAAGGCGGAGAAAATTTCCCACGCCATCCCTACACATGCACTAGGACAAAAATAGTTTTTTTAAAATTAATCCCTGTATACTTTCAACCCTTCCTCTAATCTCAGTTTTTCACCCAAACGAAAAAAACCAATTTTTCACCCAAACGAAAAAAAACCTAATTCTTCTCCGCAATTGCAGATCGCAATAAGCTCCAGCTTCAATCCCAAAACGTCTTCTACGCACGCAGGCGGCAGGCGGCAGCTCCCCCTTCTCCGCCAACACCTACGGACATCACTATCGCTTAGGTCGAGCTCGTCTTCCGACAGCACCTTAGGTCGAGCTCTTCAATACAAGTAACCCTAATTAGTTAACTTATTTGAATGAATATGTTAGTTTGGGTATCGCGTATAATATTTTTCCGTTTCTATTTGTAAAGTGCAATATATGATCAATTTTAAAAGTAGATTTGAAGATTAATTTTAAACAGTGGAAATTAGATCCGCCGATTGCCTTCAAACTTAATTCTTTAGAAACCCTCTAAAATCAAGTTTTACCAAACATGTTTTTTTTAGCAAAAAAATACTTGGTTTACACTGAAAATACATTGTTGAAAAATGATATTCAAGTTTTCTGACACCAGACCCTTGGCAAAACAAGTACCCAGTTCAGACTGTTTGTGGATGTTCTCCATCTAATAATAAATGAATAAGTAAATAAATAAAACGATCTAACTGATTTCACTGAAACTGAATTTAAACATTATTATTTAACTTGGGTTTAACTAATTATAGCATTCTTAAGATATAAAATTGTCTACAGATATATCAGTTAATTCACAAGCTTGTTAACGAGTACAAGTTTGAAGCTTAACCCAATGAGTGACTTTTTTCAGTTGCTAAACTCTAGAATTGGATGATGTACGAACAACTTCCAGTCATCTGCTCATTTTCGTGGACTTTCCCAAATTGTATACCTACTTGTATACAATTTCCATATAGGATTCAAGACAAATGACTTCCATGTTAGAATAAACATATAGGATTCAAGACATGAAGGCATGACAAATAACATGTTATATGTATGTTGTTAACTTGTTTGAGTCTTTGGACCAACAACCATGTAGAAAGAAGAAATGATAATCTGATTGGTGACAAGTGATGTACACACGTGTCAACCAAATAATATGGCTTATGTGTTTATATTTATATATATAGAGAGAAAAGGTTAGTCATATGAATTATGCAGAGAATGTTGAAGCTCATTTTGATATTCCTCTCATTTTGATATTCCTCTCATGCTGCTCTCTTTGCTTCATTCAGGTACTCAATATACTCAGCACTTTCTCTCATTTTGAATTATGTTATTGTTATCTTCAAAATACCAAGTTCTTAACATCTACAATATAATCAGCACATCAATTAATTACCTTTTATTTTCTCGCTAGTTGCTTTCTTTAACCTATTTCATGCGACAATGGGTATGCTGCATTTTAGTTCTGATGGAGGTTATATTTGTATACCAATACTCTTTATATACTTATTTGTGTATTCTGCATGCATTGTAATGTGCTCACAAAGTACACTGAATTCATATTTTAGGTTCAATGAATTTGGTCCTGATAGTGGTCCTGCTGCAAGAGCTCTCAAGCCAAAATTCAACCTCTTTACCAACAATATTGCTTCGCTCGTTGACATGCCAATGTCTCATGTTGAGATAAATTAACATTTTTTTATTTGATTTTATTATATAATTCTGTAAATTAAGTGAGTAATGTATCATTTTTTCTTTAAACAGATGAAGCATGTTTTGCTGTAGCCATAGCCGTGAAAGGCTAGGAGGCCTCCTGGTCATCTTCCGCAATTCTTTTGGTTCTTATCTCTTGGTAAATATATGCAAGCCACCATTACAATTTTATTTATGAATCATTTCTTTTTACAATATGCTGACCATGATTTTTTGTATAGGTTCTCTATTTAGCATTTATTACCCCCATTATGAATGATTTCTACAACTATGACATTGAAGGTAAATAATTTGTTCAGCATTCTTATTTATTGTACAATAGCATCTTAAGATATTTTTATCCAACAAAATGCTCTGCTTCTGCCAATTTCAAATTTATACTGATATATCATTTCTGCAAATAATCTACTATTTTTTCAGTTCCAAATTTTAGTCATACCTATATTTACTGCCAGCAAATGCTAAATGACGGAAATCTAATAGTTGAATACCAGAGACCTACATTTTCAAACGCATTAGAGATGCGCTGTGTATTAAAAAAATTGTTAAATCAGCCGGAATATTATTTCTGGACGAGGTATACATTTTTAGTCCATTTATTGTTTTCCTAAATTAATTTGTAAGAAGATGAACGCACTGCATCGGGTTACTTTTTATCCAACGAGAGCTTTAATTTGTTGAAGACCATACAAAAGAGGCAGGCTATAGGAGGGAAAAAGAATGGATGGTGCAAGAAGTAAAAGTACGAGATGGGTCGCCCGCCAGTCAAGCAATAAGACACTAGAAGAATTTGGGTCAAAGGAGGAAATGTAAAGTGGAGAGCACTAAGATTGGATTTTGGAAACTACTTATAGGGAAGTGAAGCTATGTATCATGAACATATTATCGTATTATTTTGACATATAAAAACTTGATTAATATTGTTTGACTTTGTAATATGAATGAGATATTATTTTTTTGAATTAAAGATGAATGATTTGATGTTAATCTTTTTGTTGGAATGTGTATATATGTGTAACAAGTTGTGTAGGATCTAGATTAACCCTAGAGGGGGGTGAATAAGGTTATAGCAAATTTTCTCGATTTAAACGTAAAAACAAATTGCAGAAATAAATATGCTGAAAAGTAAATCACACACAAAATTTACCCAGCTTTGGCAACCCCTGCCTACTGCTGCATTCCCAGATTTCTATTAGAATTAAACAGTATCCCGCTTACAAACAGTCTACTAGACTCGCAAACCTTTGCTCCCGCTCACAAACACTCTACTAACTTGCACACCCTGCTCCGCCTATAGAGTTTCGCTTACTCGCAAACTCTGCTCCCGCCTATAGAGTTTTGCAAACTCGCACACCCTGCTCACTGAACTAATTCTAACTAGACAATCTGGCACTACCTACAACCTAGGTGGTGATTTACAAATTCTTTGACTCGAAAAGAAAAAACAAACAACTTCAAAAATACAAGCAGGAGCAAAAATTAAAATATAAACTAGAATCCCTAATTTTTGCTCAAATAAAACTTAAGAAACCCCCTTTAAAAAAATTAAACCCTAATTAAAACTAAACTAAAGCCTTTAGAAATAAAACAAGGCCGCCCCTCAAAATATTATCACTCAAGTAAAACACGGCCCTGTTATCTTCTCTTATCAATGTCGGCTCTGGTTCCTTCTTTCGTTCGTTCCTTTGAAACTGAATTAGGGCTTGTGAAAACTGGGGCTGTCGGCTTCTATGTCTCGATTGAATGAATGGTTTGGCGTTGATGCTTCGTCAATCGATGATCTCTCTACTTAGCACACCGTTCCCCCAATTTTCGATCGAGTTCGATTTCTGACTTCGGTATGTAATTTATCCTTTTGCTTTGCTGGTTTTGGCTTGCTTGAACTCGATGCTTTGCCGATGATGATTTGTGGGTTTTTATATAGGTCGAATTCCTATATTTGCGTTCGTATAAAATTGTTTGAATTTGTCAATTTATTTTCTCTGGCCGCTTGATTATGTTTTGATGCTTGAGATTTCACTGACTCCTTCAATGTATACTTGCTTGGTTGACACAGTTTTGAATTGCTACTGTGGTCATCACGGTGTTGATTTTTGACTTCGTCAATACTGTATACGTACTTGAATTTTTATCACTGCGTTGATTATTTTGCGTGTTGCTACATTGCTTACTGTCACTACTTCAAGCTCGCCTGTTGTTTGTGGTCAATTGCTTCGAGTTGATCTTGTAGTTGATGTACTTGAGTTGACTGCATGTTCATTGGCACTGCTTCATCAGTTCATATTGATCTGTTTCCTGTCATGTTCACTTGCACACTCCATACATTGTTCTTGTTGCTCACTCGAGTTTGTAGCTTGCCACTGACTTGTTTGGCTTTGCAGTTTGGTTTCACTTGGGCTTGTAGTTGATGTGCATGTCACTGTTGTATTACAGTACACTGCATAGTGGTCTTCATTGTGATGATTTTGTTGCTCTGACTTGTATCACTCATGCAGTCTTCATTTATTGCTGCATGCATCACTAGATTGTGTAACTTGCGGTTTCATGCTCGTGACGTGTGTTCTGGTCATTACTTGGTCATTGTTCATTGTTGTACTTGTGACATCCATGTTGCAACTAGTTTGTGTTGTTTCTGTATATTTGCAGTAGTCTTCATTGCTCATGTATCTGCTGATGTTGTCTCTTTGATATTTGCACTCTGTCTACCGCATAGTGGTCTCTGAGTTGCTATGTTGCTTCATGAATTGTTTGTACTGTGTTATCTTCATTGAGCTTGTACACCATGTTACATGCATTGAGTAACTGGTTTTGGTCGAGACTTGATTCTTTGTTGGCACTGGCTATTTTCTTTTTGGTCTTCTCATTCATGTTGATTTTTGAATTTTCACTTGAGTTGAATCCAGTTTCAAAACTCGGGTTTGACCTTGTGCTCGTGTCGTGATTTTAAATATATTGCACGTACGTTAAACCCGGTTTTTCATTTGGGTTTGACCTATGCTCACCTGTTCCTGTAAATCGATCAAGTGTATATCGATGTGCACGGCCTTGTGGCATGTACAGTGATACACTGTGCATGTCACACTGTTCGTGTGTGATGAATTCAAATGTAAATGATGACGAACAACCTAAATAACTGAGGCAAACCATATTTTCAAAAATCATATTTCATTTTATATTGCAAAAACATTTCTTTTTCAATTTTACTGCGTTAGTGAATATTTTTGCAGATTGCTCAGATGCTGGATTCAAACTGGAATGCAGTTGAAGACAAAATACGAGTGTGAGTGATATGTAGTGAGGTTTATTACTGTAAATTGAAATGTGATGTATTCAAAACTGTATATGTATAGTGAGAGCTTGAATTTGTACTATTCAAGATTGTAATAAATATTTGTTTGAATAAAATTTCTGTTTGGATTTAAATTCCATTCAAATTCTGTGTAATTTATTTTATTCAACAAATATTTATTTAATCTATGAAAAATAGAATAGTACGTTAACAAATACATTTAAATGAACGTATATATGTTTATTATCATCAAACAAAAAATCATATGCTCGCATATTCCACAATCTTCCCCTTTTGATGATAACAAACATATATTTAAGATTTTGACTGCGTTAAATGTATTTGATCAATGATATACTCTAATTGCTCCCCCTATTTAAATGTTTCATCTCTACATGATGCTCCCCCTACCTATATGCATACAAATAGAAATATATGAATGAGCCTAGATGCAAATGGAAAATTATTTGACCTTTGCTTGATTGTATTTGACAAAATCTTAATTTTTCTCTCCCCCTTTTGTTATCAGCAAAAGAATAATAGTGTTAGAGAAAATAGAGATAAGGTGATCGATATTAATTCAACATTAAACTCAAATTGAATATAAATATTAAACTTCAATAAGAATCAAACAAAAATCATAACTACCCTTGTTAGGCGCATATTCCACTTTTAGAAATGATGGATATGATGTTCTCATATAAAATCATACAGTTGAATCTTCTTGTGGTACATTTATATCAGAAATTTGAATATCTACTAATCATGCATAACCGTTAGGACTTTTAAATGAGATTAGTAGTATTCCAATTTAATTTTAAAAATGAAATCAAGTATCTTCTAACCACGCATGACCGTGAGGACTTTTAAATGGGATTAGAATCAACTTGTCTATTTAATTAATTAATTTGATATGCGTTTCATGCAAGCATAACCGTGAGGACTTTTAAATGAGCATGGAAGCACATAATCAAAAATCCAAGTAATTCACCCATGCATAACCGTGAGGACTTTTAAATGAGAGTGAATACTCTGGATATTTATTTATTTTTACGAAAAAAAATGTGAAATGAAAAACAAATGATCCCTGATTATAGTACCACATATCGACAAACTATATTTAAGATTTGTTAAACCATGGTCGATAGAAATATGATAGATAAAGAAATGGTCATGAAATCTTTACTCAACAAAAAGTTTTGTAACTCTTGTTTAAATTCCTAAAGAAATTTTCCAAATATACTCTCTTGAGTAATGTATGTTAATTATCAACACTTATCATCTTTTCAATCACTATTTATCTTTTCGATAATCAGCAGGGAGTCAGATTAGTCAAAATTTGTCATTTAAAATCAAATAAAAATGACTAATCTGAAAATATGGTCAAAAATGATTTTCTCGAAGGGGTTATATGAAGAAAAAAAATTATGCTATTTGAAAATTATTTCAAGTGAAATATATGCAGATATTTTCTTTGAAAAACGATGCAGCAAATGAATGTTTCAAAAATTAATAACGTTACACTAATAATTTTTCTATCAACTATATTACCATGTAATCTGCATCTGAATTTAAATTTCACTCAATATTCCCTCGTTGGATGTCAAAGACCAGATTGTAAAATTTCAACAAACTATCTCAGAATGAAATTTGAAATGAAGCCATGTTAACACTCAAACAAATATCATAGTGTTAATTTCAAAAACCGTAGGATAAACAGTTATATTCATGAGTAATCAAAGATCAATAAAGTACCATCATTTGACCGAACAAATTTATATGGATTAGTTCAAAGTTGAAAATCTGATTGGTCATCATTTAAGCACAAATCAAGGTCATAAATAAGAACAAGTCAAACAAATCATATCAATTTGAATAAGTCAGAATTAAAGACATCATTCATTTCATCATCACATTACTGGCTGATTTAATTCAGATTACGGTGCAGATTATTTAATATATCATTCAAAACAAATTTACCTGTTTTACCTTTACGATAATTTTTCGTTGTTGTCCATTGTGATTCTGTCACCTTTATACTAGGCTAAGGAACTTTGCTTTGTTGCCCGTTGTGTTTCTGGAACAGCCAAAATCCAGAGAACACCGTTGTTGTTCCTTAGCCTGCCACCATACCTACACGATGAAAGATTTTTGTGACCTATTTATAGGTCCATGATTGTTAGTGGCAGAAGCATTATGAATAAACGAACCCTTTGGAACCCAAACTTGTTTAGTCCTTTTATTCTTGTTCCAATAGACATGAAATTTGTTTGTAGAATTCTTAGGAACCCAAACTTGTATAAGTTTTGTGTTTTTGTTCCTATGACTACAATTTTCAACATGATGTCCAATTATTTCAGATCGAGCAAAGACACTTTTATCTTTTGCATTATCATCATCTTGTGATTTCCCAAAACCTAGTCCTTTTCTGTTGTTAGCAAAAATTTGATTTCCCAATAACATGTTGAATGATTTTTCTCCTCTTGAAAAGTTATTCAGAGATTTCTCAAGATTTTGGACTTTGGTTTTTATTGTCGTGTTTTCAGTTACAAGTGAGGTGCATCTATTTATAAAATCCTTTTTCCTAGTGTCAATGATTTCCTTAAGACTCAAGTTTTCTTTTTCAAGATTCTCAAAGCTATTCTTAAGTCTTGTCAATTCTGAATCTAAAATTTTACATTTTTTACATTCTAGATTTTGAATATTTTCAAGTTCGGTTTCTAACCTAAAATTTTCACGAGCAAGTTCTCTCCTATCAGATTTCAGTTTTTCAATTTTAGATTCAAGAGCATCAACTACTTTAGTGAGATCAAGACACATAAAAACAAGGTCTTTACAGGAATAGTTACCTGCCTCACTAGATTCCTCAGAGCTTGCTTCTGATTCTGATTTTGCCATACAACACAAGTTAGCCTCCTCTGAGCTGCTATCCGAAACTTCCTCTCCTTCTTCATCATCCTAAGTTGCTGCAAAGGCCTTATTCTTCTTTTTCTTTCCTTTGTTGTTTTTGAGAAGTGGGCATTTTTGTATGAAGTGTCCGGGCTTCTTGCAGTTAAAGCATGTTAATTCATTATCGTAATTGTCAGAATGTTTTGACCAATTACTACTTGTTTTCTTCTTGCGTGGCTTGAATCTTGATGAGTTTCTAAGTTTATTGACAGCCATTGCAAGCTCTTCAATTGGATCTACTTCATCTTCATCGCTTTCTTCTTTGCTCTTTAAGGCAATCGTCTTCTTCTTTGATTCGGAGTTGTTGCGTTCCTCCTTTGCTTTTAGCTCAAGCTCATATGTCATAAAATTGCCAATCAACTCCTCCATGCTTAGTTTACTCAAATCTTTCGATTCTTGTATTTCTGTGACTTTTGCCTCAAAGTTCATCGGTAAGACTCGTAGTATCTTCCGCACAAGCTCTACCTCAGTGAAGACCTTCCCAAGCGCTCTAGCATTGTACACCAAAGTTGAAAAACGTCCAAACATATCCTTTATGCTCTCGCCTTTGTCCATCACAAAGTTTTCGTATTCATTGCTGAATAGGGCTAGACGAGACTCCTTGACTTGAGAAGTTCCTTCATGTGTCACCTCCAAGGTATGCCAAATTTCCTGTGCGGTTTTTCAATGAGAAATTCTATTAAATTCATTCTTATCAAGAGCACATATCAAAGCATTCATGGCTTTAGCATTTGTAGTTTTTAATCTCTTATCGTTAGCATCCCATCTATCCTTAGGTTTAGGAATCTCAGTATCACCAACGGTTATAGTGGGGGATTTATAGCCAGTTTCAATAATATCCCAAACATCATAATCAACAGAACTAAGATAAATACCCATCCTAACTTTCGAATAAGCATAGTCGTTTCCATTAAACATGGGTGGCCTAGCAATAGATTGCCCCTCAGAAAAAGCATTATTTGGTGGATTCATAACTCTAGAGTTAAATAAAAATACCAGTCTCTGATACCACTTGTAGGATCTAGATTAACCCTAGAGGGGGGTTGAATAGGGTTATAGCAAATTTTCTCGATTTAAACATAAAAACAAACTGCAGAAATAAATATGCTGAAAAGTAAATCACACACAAAATTTACCCAGCTTCGGCAACCCCTGTCTACTGCTGCATTCCCATATTTCTATTAGAATTAAACAGTATCCCGCTTACAAACAGTCTACTAGACTCGCACACCCTGCTCCGCCTATAGAGTTTCGCTTACTCGCAAACTCTGCTCCTACCTATAGAGTTTTGCAAACTCGCACACCCTACTCACTGAACTAATTCTAACTAGACAATCTGACACTACCTACAACCTAGGTGGTGATTTACAAATTCTTTGACTCGAAAAGAAAAAACAAACAACTTCAAAAATACAAGCAGGAGCAAAAATTAAAATAAACTAGAATCCCTAATTTTTGCTCAAATAAAACTTAAGAAACCCCCCTTAAAAAAATTAAACCCTAATTAAAACTAAACTAAAGCCTTTAGAAATAAAACAAGGTCGGCCCTCAAAATATTATCACTCAAGTAAAACACGGCCTTGTTATCTTCTCTTATCAATGTCGGCTCCGGTTCCTTCTTTCGTTCGTTCCTTTGCAACTGAATTAGGGCTTGTGAAAACTGGGGCTGTCGGCTTCTATGTCTCGATTGAATGAATGGTTTGGCGTTGATGCTTCGTCAATCGATGATCTCTCTGCTTAGCACACCGTTTCCCAAATTTTCGATTGAGTTCGATTTCTGACTTCGGTATGTAATTTATCCTTTTGCTTTGCTGGTTTTGGCTTGCTTGAACTCGATGCTTTGCCGATGATGATTTGTGGGTTTTTATACAGGTCGAATTCCTATATTTGCGTTCGTATAAAATTGTTTGAATTTGTCAATTTATTTTTTCTGGCCGCTTGATTATGTTTTGATGCTTGAGATTTCACTGACTTCTTCAATGGATACTTGCTTGGTTGACACAGTTTTGAATTGCTACCGTGGTCATCACGGTGTTGATTTTTGACTTCGTCAATACTGTATACGTACTTGAATTTTTATCACTGCGTTGATTATTTTGTGTGTTGCTACATTGCTTACTGTCACTACTTCGAGTTTGCCTGTTGTTTGTGGTCAATTGCTTCGAGTTGATCTTGTAGTTGGTGTACTTGAGTTGACTGCATGTTCATTGGCACTGCTTCATCAGTTCATATTGATTTGTTTCCTATCATGTTCACTTGCGCACTCCATACATTGTTCTTGTTGCTCACTCGATTTTGTAGCTTACCACTGATTTGTTTGGCTTTGCGGTTTGGTTTCACTTGGGCTTGTAGTTGATGTGCATGTCACTGTTGTATTACAGTACACTGCATAGTGGTCTTCATTGTGATGATTTTGTTGCTCTGACTTGTATCACTCATGCAGTCTTCATTTTTTGCTGTATGCATCACTAGATTGTGTAACTTGTGGTTTCATGCTTGTGACGTGTGTTCTAGTCATTGCTTGGTCATTGTTCATTGTTGTACTTGTGACATCCATGTTGCAACTAGTTTGTGTTGTTTCTGTATATTTGCAGTAGTCTTCATTGCTTATGTATCTGTTGATGTTGTCTCTTTGATATTTGCACTCTATCTACTGCATAGTGGTCTCTGAGTTGCTATGTTGCTTCATGAATTGTTTGTACTGTGTTATATTCATTGAGCTTGTACACCATGTTGCATGCATTGAGTAATTGGTTTTGGTCGAGACTTGATTCTTTGTTGGCACTGGCTGTTTTCTTTGTGGTCTTCTCATTCATGTTGATTTTTGAATTTTCACTTGAGTTGAATCCAGTTTCAAAACTCGGGTTTGACCTTGTGCTCGTGTCATGATTTTAAATATATTGCACGTGCGTTGAACCCGGTTTTTCATTTGGGTTTGACCTGTGCTCACATGTCCCTGTAAATCGATTAAGTGTATATCGATGTGCACGGCCTTGTGGCATGTACAGTGATACATTGTGCATGTCACACTGTTCGTGTGTGATGAATTCAAATGTAAATGATGACGAACAACCTAAATAACTGAGGCAAACCATATTTTCAAAAATCATATTTCATTTTATATTGCAAAAACATTTCTTTTTCAATTTTACTGCGTAAGTGAATATTTTTGCAGATTGCTCAGATGCTGGATTCAAACTGGAATGCAGTTGAAGACAAAATACGAGTGTGAGTGATATGTAGTGAGGTTTATTACTGTAAATTGAAATGTGATGTATTCAAAACTGTATATGTATAGTGAGAGCTTGAATTTGTACTATTCAAGATTGTAATAAATATTTGTTTGAATAAAATTTCTGTTTGAATTCAAATTCCATTCAAATTCTGTGTAATTTATTTTATTCAACAAATATTTATTTAATCTATGAAAAATAGAATAGTACGTTAACAAATACATTTAAATGAATGTATATATGTTTATTATCATTAAACAAAAAATCATATGCTCGCATATTCCACAAGTTGGTTTTAGTTTCTATTTAATATGGTGAAATGAAACACAATAGTAATATATCAAAATTGCTTTAGAAAATGCATAGGTAAAGGGAATATTGATGCACCCGTAGATGAATGAATGGCGTAGATAAAACATAGGAATTGTAATATGTAAGAATGGCGTAGGGAAAGCATAGGAAAACAAAGCGTAGGGAAGACGTAGGTAAACGGATGACGTAGGAAAGACGTGGGTAACGAAAGAAGTAAAAATGTCGTAGCAAAATCATAGGAATAACGAGGCGTAGGAAAGACGTAGAAAAATCATGGCGTAGGAAAGACGTAGGGAACAACCCAACGGATGGCGTAGGTAAAGCGTAGGTATTTTATTAGCTACGCAAGTTTTACCCACGCCAAAATTGGCATAAGGGTTACGTAGTTAATGCATTTACCTACGCCCTACCTACGCCAAATCCCTGCCTACGCCAATTTGGCGTAGGTAAACCGCAGTTTTCTTGTAGTGAATTACAATTCAATTTCAATTACAAAACAATTTTCACTTTACATTTTCACCTCACTACATTCACTCACCACTCGTATTTGATCTTAAACTCAGTTCCATCTTGTATACTGTATCTGAATTATTTGCAAAATAAACACCGATGCAGTAAAATTGAAAAAGAAATATTTTTGCAGTGTACAAGAAGTGTGTGTTTGAAAATACTGTTTGCCTCACTTATTTGGGTTGTTCGTCATCATGTTTCTTTTGACTTTATCTTACATGAATAGCTTGTAACATGCACAGTGTATCGATGTACATGTCACAAGGTCATGCACACTGATATACACTTACATGTTAAAACTGCAGGGACAGGTGAGCACAAGGTCAAACCTAATCCTAGGCCGGATTCAACTCAGGTGCAATACAAAAACAAAACATCACAGAATGATCAAGCATAAACACAAGTACAAGGATGCAAACCATGGAACAAAAAGCAAATGAACAGTACGGACTCGAGCGTACATGTTCAATGAAATGGTCATGAACAAAACCAAACCAGTATGTACAAGCTTCATGAACTCAACAAGTGGATGGCAACCAAACAAGGATGAAACCAGACCACTCTAAAATGAGACAAACTCAAGTATATATGAAGTTGACACATGAAATTACTACAACCAATCAAAGACAAAAATTGAACCAGAAGGAAAACAAAGTGTTCAAGTGAAAACATGACCAGGCCAGTGCAATTAAAAGAAAGTGGTGAACCAGACCAAAATAGAGATGACACACAACAGACTTAAGTAAACAGTTCAAGCATGAGCTAACAAGACTTCAAAAGTCTAAACTAACATGAATACAAAACTTCAACACAAAATACATATATACATGCATGTTCACACATGTATACATGTATATATATAGTGGCAAAACAATCAACAGCGGTGACTTCAAGAATAAACAAAATATCAAATGGCACAAGTGAAGCCTCAACCAAGATCGAGCTAACAGTTAACATGAAGCTTCAACAAAATGTACAAGCCAGTGCAACCAAAGCTAAAGTGAATCAATCCACATTTCAAACATGAGCAAAGTGGTGCATGTAGCAACTATCACATGCATACAACACTTAGATGAACTAAACCAGATCACATAAAAATGAACTGACTAGAAACAATCCAACACAAAATTTAGGACATGAAGTATCAACTCAAACCAGAACAAGCGCAGTATCTAGAACATACTCAAAGGAAAATAACTCAACCAAATGGGAAAGTTCAATGCATAGTAAAGACCAACAAACTCGTACCAAAACTCCAAACAACCAAATTTCAACATTTCAGGTATGTGAAGGCAAGTATGAGTCAAAGCAATGCAATGGCCAGACTACAACAATAAACTTCAAATGAAAATACAAGTGCACAAATCAAAGGCTAACAAGACTACAACAACAAAGAGACTTGAGTACACATGAAGCTCATATGCAAACAAAACCAGACTTAACTGAAAAAGACTACATGCATAAATACAAATTGCACCAGCATGAATGGTCAAAGGAGTGTGAACATATCATAACCCACAAGGGCCAATAGATCAGAGACATTTACACAAGCACACAATGCAGTTTTCACGAAGCCGTGAGTTATATCACAATGAACAAGTGAGAGAGTCAAGTCCTTCTCAAAGTCAACTGCCAACAAGTCAAAGAATGAAACAGAGGGTAAAACAATGCCAAAGTATAAAAGTTCAAAAATTGAATGCCAACAAAAATGGAATCAGCGAACAAGCCAGAAAGTCAAAATATATCTCAAATATTCAAATGCCAAAGTCACAGTTCAAAATAAGGAGCAGTTTTTGAAAAGAAATGATCAAGCCGAAGTCACAGGAGAAAGAATGGAGCAAGTTCAAATTCGTGAAGCAACGTATCAATGAAATGAACAAGTCAAATTTATCACCATCATTCGATTAAAAAATCATGGCCAAGCAAAACTCACTGAAGAATTCAATTGAGAAATATACGAACGAAATCAAAGGTTTTATTCCCTATAAATTCCCACATCATCATCGACATTCAAGCATTCGAGTTCAAACAAATTAACAAGTAAAATAAAGCATAAATCACATACCAATTTTGTGTCATTCGAACTCGAATCATTGAAGCTACCGAGAGCAACTCAAGCAAATCGATTGATGAAGCGACCAAAAGAAAAACCACACCTCAATCGATCAATTCTAGAAGCAGCGACTTCAATCAAACGAAGCATTAATTTTTTGAAGAGGAACAATGGAAGATTGGCTAGAACACGCGAATTGAAGAGAAAAAAGAGACGTCCTTATTTTCTTTTGTTATAATTTAAGTGGGCCGGTCCTATTTTTATTTTGGGGTTAGAGTTTTAATTAATTAGGGTTTTGCTTAGTTGTTTTGTTTTATTTTGTAGTTTTCTATTAAAATTTGTGAAACTCTAGTGTAACTAGCTTACGAACTACGGTGGTATAGTTTTAGAATTCGCAACTCAGTGACCGAGTTATGGCAAGGTTTTGAGTGTAGAGTTAGGTTAGTCAAGTAGTGGATGTCGCAAGTTTACGTGTGTAAGCGTCTAACTACTTAATTTCTAGTAGAATCCTTGGGGGTAACGTGTTGACAGGGTTTTGCCGAAGTTGGGTAAACTTGTGTATGATCTCTTCTGCTTTACTCTATGTTATTATTTTTATTTTCGCATTAATTTCTATTCATATTAGTATCATCCTATTCACCCCTCTGTAGGGTGAAAACGATCCTATAATTGGTATCGGAGTTAGGAACAAAAACCTTTTTTTTCTTTCAATTGAAATTTTTGATTTTTTTATTTAAATGGCTTCTTTTAATAATGCTTTTGCTAAGGGCCAGTCCATAATTAGACCACCTTTGTTCAATAGTGAATATACTTATTGGAAAACTAGGATGAAATTTTTTCTAAAAACCATAGATGCATGGAATATTGTTAAAATGGGATATAGGGCACCAACTATAATGGTAGACAATGAAGAAATTGAAAAGTCGATGGATCAATGGACATATCTTGAAAATAAACTACAGTTTGCTAACGCTAAGGCTATGAATTCTATTATCTGCTCATTAGATCAAATTGAATTTAATCATGTCTCACATTGTCTAACTGTGTATGAAACTTGGCACACACTCGAAGTGACCCATGAAGGAACCTCCCATGTCAAAGAATCTCGCCTTGCCATACTTAATAGCGAGCACGAGAACTTCACAATGGCAAAGGTTGAAAGTGTCAAAAAAATGTATGAACGACTTTCAAATATATTATACAAATCAAAATCCCTTGGAAAACCATACATGGAGCTAAAAATAGTTTGAAAAATCCTCAGAATTCTTTCATGAAATTTTGAAGCAAAAGTAATAGCTATTCAAGAATCGAAGGATTTGAAATAGATTAAAGTCGAAGAACTCATCGGAAATCTCACTACCTATGAGCTAGAAATCAAATTCAAGGAAGAATGTAAAGGAGGCGATACTCGAAAGAAATAAATAGCTCTCAAAGGAACAAATGAAAGTGATAATGATGAGGATGGAGCAGCTGAATTGGCACCGATAATAAAGAGATTCAAAAGGTGGAATCACAATATGGACATCCTGCCCTAAATCAACAACTAAAAAGAAGAATCGTCGAAATTCTAGACAACTCAGAAGAGCAGGAGATCATCTATCACAACTCAATAAACTGGTTCATATCAAACCTAATTGTCCTTAAAATCGACTTGGCAAAGGAAAGAAACCGAAGAGGAGAAGCTTTGCACCAACCTGGAATAAAAGTGATGAAGATGATGATGAAAGCACTCACAGTGAAAGTGAAAAAGAATACCCTTGTCTTCGAGGAGATACTAGTGACAACAATAATGATGAGCCAAGTGAGGTATCAAAACTTACCCACTTTGAATTACTTGTTTATTTTCACGAAGTAAATGGTTGTTTTAAACGACTTAGGGAGAAGTATGATAAAATTGAATCACAAAGAGATAGTTTGATAGAACAAAATAAACAGCTTAATCAATTGGTTAAAAACTATCGAAATAAGAGCCTAAGTGTGACAATTGTCCATCATTTGAAGAAGAAATTAGAAAAGCAAAAATTAAAATTAAATCACTTGAAAATGAAATTCTGATTTTGGAAGAAAGGAAAATACTAAGAGAGAAAATTATATTAAAATGTGTACTCTGTTATTGAATGAAAAATGAACCTCTCAAGTCGTATGTCCAACATTTGTCTATAACTTTGGGGAAATTCTTCAAAGGAGAAAAATCACTAAATATGATATTAGGGAAACAAACCATTAATACCATTAGACAAGGACTTGGTTATACTCAATCAGAAAAAAGTAGAAGGGAAATTAATCAAGTAAACTCCAAGCGCACGATTTGTAGAATAATTGGACACAACCAAAACAATTTTTGGTTTAGACCCCAATACACAAAAACCATACCAATTTGGGTTCCTAAAGGTACGAATGTTAAATCTCCTAAAACCAAACAAATCTGGGTGCCAAAAGGAACAAATATAAACTGTTTTGGTTCTACACAAGCTTGTTTTTCAAAATCTTCTATCATTAACAATCATGGACCTATAAAAACAAATAGGTCAAAAAAATCTTTCCTCGTGTAGGTGTGGTGGCAGGCTAAGAAACAATAAGAGTGGTACCTGGATTCTGGCTGTTCCAAGCACACGACGAACGATAAATCAAAGTTCCTTAGCATAGAAAAGTATAGAGGTGGCAGAGTCACAATGGATAAAAATGGTAGATTATTTGCACCATAATCTAATTTCAATCAGCCGGTGATCAAACGAGAAAATTTTAAAAATCATCCTTTCATGCACTGTAGCAAGAGATATTGTTTTATGTTGATTGATGATTACTCTAGATACACATAGGTATACTTCTTTATCTTACTGCTTTTAAACCAGACACTACGTTCTCTATTTACTTGTGTACATGGTTTCAATCAAATCCAAATGAATCTCATTTTAAAATCTATAAAAAGGATTATAAGGTATCTTTTGCACACACCACTGTTTGGTCTATGGTATCCAACTGATGATAACTTTGAGTTAAAGGGGTATTTAGATGCAGATTCTGCTAGTAGTCTAGTTGATAGAAAAATTATTAGTGGCATGTGTTTTATGTTGAGACATTCATTAGTTGCATCACATTTCCAAAGAAAATATCTACATAATTTTCATTTTAACCAATTTTCAATTGGCAGACATTTTTTTACAAAACCCCTTCCAGAAAATAGTTTTTATTGACTGCATCTCATTTTAGAAATTTGATTTTATATTTATTTTTGGATTTGATCTTAAATGAATACATTAACTAATCTGACTCCCTATTGATTATCCAAAAGATAAATAGTGATTGAAAATATGACAAGTGTTGATATTAATCATATATCATGACATAAGACAGTATATTTAGTAAATTTCTTTAAAAAATTAAATAAAATTTGTAATAACTTTGGTTGGTAAAAATTCCATGACTATCTCTATTTCTATCATATTTCTAACGACCATTACTAATCAGAATCCAATATAATATGTCAAAATGTGCTATGTTAAACGAAAAATTATTCATTTTTTTTAAATTTAATTAGCAATGAAAATATCCAAAGTACTCACCCTCGTTTAAAAGTCCTCACGGTTATGCATAGGTGAACTACTTGAAATCTTTGATTATGTGCTTTCATGATCATTTAAAAGTCCTCACGATTATGCATGTATGGAACACATATCAAAATTGATTATTAAATAGACAAGTTGATTCTAATCTCATTTAAAAGTCCTCACGGTTATGCGTGGTTAGAAGACACTTAAAATTCATTTAAAAAAAAAATGGAAATACTACTAATCACATTTAAAAGTCCTAACAGTTATGCATGATTAGTAAGTATTAAAATTCCTATCATAAATATACCACAAATAGATACAACTATATGGTTTGTATGTCGACATCACCCATATAATTCTAAAGTGGAATATGCGTCTAACAGAGTATTTTTATTGAAATTTAATATTTATACTCGATTAGGTACTAATGTTGTATTAATATTTATCACTTTATCTATTTTCTAACACTATTACTCTTTTGCTGATAACAAAAAGAGGGGAGAGAGAAGTTAAGATTTTGTCAAATAAATTCATATGTTTTTATTTTTGCATATTCCCATCTTTTTCTCATCTACATTCGTTGCAATTTGCATATTTTTTAACTTCTTTTCATGAATATGTGTAGAGGGAGCTTTGTTGTAGGGGGAGCATTCAAGTAGGGGAAGCAAATGAAATTCATCCAAATCAAATACATTTAATAGAGTCAAAATTTTAATATATGTTTGTTATCATCAAAAGGGGGAGATTGTATGATACAATAGCCTATGATTTTTGTTTAATAATAATAAACACACACACATATATATTTAAACATATTTGTTATTGTACAATTATATTTTTCACATAAATAAATAAATATTTTTTGAATAAAATAAATAACATAGAATTCATATTCGAACAAATATTTTATTCAAACAAATATTTTATTACATTACAAATTCAAATAGTAAAAATTTGAGCTCTCGCTACATTTTCACATTTTCAATTACAATTCAATTTCAATTAGAAAATAATTTTTACTTTACATTTTCACCTCACTACATTCACTCACCACTCGTATTTGATCTTCAACTCAGTTCCAGCTTGTATATCGTATCTGAATTATTTGCAAAATAAACACCGATGCAGTAAAATTAAAAAAGAAATATTTTTGCAGAGTATAATGAAGTGTGTGTTTGAGAATACTGTTTTCCTCAGTTATTTGGGTTGATCGTCATCATGTTTCTTTTGAATTCTTCTTACTCGAACAGCTTGTAACATGCACAGTGTATCACTGTACATATCTCAAGGTCGTGCACACCGATATACACTTGCTTGTTAAAACTGCAGGGACAGGTGAGCACAAGGTCAAACCCAAGCCTAGGTCGGATTCAACTCAGGTGCAATAAAAAAATAAAACATCATAGAATGATCAAGTACAAGCACAAGTACATGGATGCAAACCATGGAACAAAAAGCAAATGAACAGTACAGACTCGAATGTACATGTTCAATGAATGGTCATGAGAAAAACCAAACCAAATCAGTATGTATAAACTTCATGAACTCAACAAGTGGATGGCAACCAAACAAGAATGAAACCAGACCACTCTAAAATGAGATAAACTCAGGTATACATGGAGTTGAGGCATAAAATGACTACAACCATTCCATGACCAAAATTAAATAAGAATGGAAACAAAGCATTCAAGTGAAAACAAGACCAGGCCAGTGCAATTAAAGAAAGTTGTGATCCAGACCAAAATAGAGATGACACACAACAGACTTAAGTAAACAGTTCAAGCATGGGCTAACAAGACTTCAAAAGTCTACACTAACATGAATGCAAAGCTTCAACAGAGAATACATATATACATGCATGTTCACACATGTGTACATGTATGTATATATATGTAGCGACAAAACAATCAACAGTGGTGACTTCAAGAATAAAAAAAAACATCAAATAGCACAAGTGAAGCCTCAACCAAGATCGAGCTAACAGTTAACATGGAGCCTCAACAAAATGTACAAGCTAGTGCAATCAAAACTGAAGTGAATCAGTCTACATTTCAAACATGAGCAAAGTGGTGCATGCAGCAACTAACACATGCACACAACACTCAGATGAACCAAACAGGATCACACAAAAAATGAACTGACTCGAAACAATTCAACACAAAATGTAGGGCATGAAGTATCAACTCAAACTAGAACAAGCACTGTATCGAACAAATACTCAAAGGCAAATAACTCAACCAAATGGTCAAGTTCAATGCACAGTGTAGACCAACAAACTCGTACCAAAACTCTAAACAACACAATTTCAAAATTTCAGGTGTGTAAAGGCAAGTATGAATCAAAGCAATGCAATGACCAGACTACAACAATAAACTTCAAACGAAAATACAAGTGCACAAATCAAAGGCTAATAAGACTGCAACAACAAAGAGACTCGAGTACACATGAAGCTCATATGCAAACCAAACCAGACTCAAGTGAGCAAGACTACATGCATAAATGCAAACTGCACCAACATGAATGGTCAAAGTAGTGTGAACATATCATATCCTATGAAGACTAACAGATCAGAGACATTTACTCAAGCATACAATGCAGTTTTCATGAAATCGTGAGTTATATCACAGTGAACAAGTGAGAGAGTCAAGTCCTTCTCAAAGTCAAATGCCAACAAGTCAAAGAATGGAACAGAGGGTAAAATAATGCCAAGGTATAAAAGTTCAAAAATTGAATGCCAGTAAAAATAGAATCATTGAACAAGCCCGAAAGTCAAAATATATCTCAAATATTCAAATGCCAAAGTCGCAGTTCAAAATAAGGAGCAGTTTTGAAAAAGAAATTATTAAGCCGAAATCATAGGAGAAAGAATGGAGCAAGTTCAAATTCATGAAGCAATGTATCAACAAAATGAACAAGTCAAATTTATCACTATCGTTCGATTCAAAAATCACGGCCTAGCAAAACTCACTGAAGAATTCAATTGAGAAATATAGGAACAAAAATTAAGGATTTTATTCCCTATGAATTCCCACATCATCATCGGTATTCAAGCATTCGAGTTCAAACAAATCAACAAGTAAAATAAAGCATAAATCACATACCAATTTCGTGTCACTCGAACTCAATCAATTGAAGCTACCGAGAGCAAATAAAGCAAATCGATTGGCAAAGCAACCAGAAGCAAAAGCACACCTCAGTCGATCAATTCCAAAAGCGGTGGCTTCAATTGAACGAAGCCCTAATTTTTTGAAGAGGAACGAAGAAAGATCGACCAGAGCATACGAATTGAAGAGAAAGGGGAGGCATCCTTATTTTTCATATGTTATAATTTAAGTGGGCCAATCTTATTTTAATCTAGGCTTAGAGTTTTAAGTAATTAGGGTTTTGTTTAGTCATTTTGTTTTATTTTGTAGTTTTATTTTAAAATTTATGAAACTCTAGTTGTGTAATTAGGTTACGAACTACGATAGTATAGTTCGAGAGTTCACAACTCAGTGGCTGAGTTGTGATAGAGTTTTGAGCATGGAGTTACGTTAGTCAAGTGGCGAGTGTTGCAAGTTTACGTGTGTAAGCGTCCGACCACTTAATTTCTAGTAGAAACCTTAAAGGCAGCGGTAGGTAGGGTTTTACCGAAGCTGTAAATTTGTGTATGATCTCTTCTGCTTTACTTTCGGTTATTATTATTATTTTCACATTAATTTTTATTATTATTAGTATCACCCTATTCACCCCTCTAGGGTGAAAACGGTCCCATAGTACTTAAAAAAATTATTTCAACATGCCAATATATAAATACTTCTACAATGTCTTCTTCGATATGCCTTTTCTTCCTATCGAGGGCATATATACTTCCTCCGTCCTACCGACCGAGCTTGGTCCATAGATTAAATAAGGCACATAGGACAACAAATGTGCACTCTGCACGTTCTTCCTTTCTTATTAACGACTTGTAACCTTGTGCTCCTTTCTTTTAGGTATAATGGGAAGATCCAAAAGCTTCTATAGCCATCTCAGCAAGAAGTTCGATGGTGATCTTTCCATTCATCAATCTAGCTCCCAACTGCTATGAACCTCATAGAGAGATTGAGAGAGAGAGAGAGATGGAAGAAATGGGAGAGACAGAGATAAATAGAAAAGAGGAGGATTGAAGATGTCAATCTTACTGTGGTAGAGAGTCTAGGGAGAGCCTCATATTTTCAAGGGGCTCTGGCTGTTATTAATCTCAGATCAATCTTTACTCCCTCTTTCTATGAATCCTTATTCTGAATGGACACATTCTCCAAATGGCAAACTTCGTCATCGTCTCCTGTCTCTCGGGCTCCAAAAACTGGTAAAATTACAACTTCTCAAGTCTTAGCCCCTTCCCCTCGCAGACCAAGGCCATCCCGGTCTTCATCTACCACTACTTCAATTCCTGTTTATCTAAAGGTCGAGAAATGAAATCTTACCACCACCATCACTTCAAATCCAATGGCTCCGACTCCTACTACTCTGTTGGAGATGCGATGCAGACATCCTAACATAGATTTAACTAGGGTTCACTTCAACTAAAATGTGGTAAACACCTGAGAAGAGGATCCAGAAGCTGGGATGTCACTGCATAGAGCATGGTGGATTAATATTAACTTTGGAGGAAGTTAGCTAGGAGCATAACTGATGTTTTTAAATAAATTTACTCAGCATCGAGGTGTTAAAGAAGGAGCCATGGAAAGAACAAAAAATCAACAATAATTCATTAGATAAATTAGAGAAGACAGAGTAGGATCTAGTTGAAAGGGAAAAGGCTTTCGAGAAAGAAAAGAAGAAGCATGAGGCTGAAGTTTAAGCACTCAAGAACAATATCGATTTTCTTAATGATCAACTTCGAATAACAAATGTCTTTAGTAGTGAGTTGGTTAAAAAGGAAGAGGCTCTTCATGCCATCATTGACTCCAACACCCTATATCTAATAATGCTAATGATGAGATCACTAGGCTTAAGCAAGTGATCTAAAAACATGAAGAGGAAGCCGAGTGGGCCATAGAAAAGATTGTTGAATTGGATGAGAAGAACCAAACTCTTGGGAATAAAGTTATTGAGCTTAAAGCTTGCCTCGTCCAAGCAGACAAGAAGCATGATGTCGAAGAGAAGATGGAAAATACCATCTTTGACTTTTACTGAATGTTGTCAAAACAAAAATATTTGACGACTTGATGAAACCCGCCAAGAAATCCTCGTTGAAATTTATAAGGAGATAGCTTGCTATGAGAAAGAGAAGGCTGGAGATGAATTTAACAAGGAGACGACGAAGACCGTCCTATTTGAAAAGGAGGATTTTAAGGCTTTAGATAAGGTTCGGGTAGAGCGAGATGGTAAAGATTTCACATAGGCGTCCATTAGGGCTCCACCTAGTTTCAATGCGATGGAATCAATCGAAGACGTTCCTACTTCCAAACCATAAGGAGCCTCAATCGGAGACTTTCACTTCGCGACGACCAACTCTGAGGCCGTTGTAATTCCCATATCTGTGGCTTTCACACTCGCCACTGGCGATATATTTGAGTATGATCTCCACATGTCTTAGCTTCAGATCCTCACATTTTCCTCCGCTACTACAACACTTATATTAACTCTTAAGGAGGTGCGGATTGTGGTTGTCTCTTTTAAATTCACACCACCTTTATGTACTTCAAAATCTTTGATTGTCTTCTGAAGATGCCTCTATCCTTACCATCATATTTTCTTTGTCACAAGTCAGCACTCCCAAATGAACAAACATGGTAGATATAAGAAAACAAAGAAATGACACAAGATTTTATATCGGTCCGACAAATTATATGGTCAACGTCCAATTTGAAGCTTTTGTTGATTGTTTTTCATTATTACAATTGAATTACAGTGTAATCCCGAATTTCAAATCACTTGATTTTAAATTCAAAAGAGTCTCCACATAGGAAAAAAATTACAAGTCAAAAAGTTAATAGATTTTGCCAAAAGTCTTTTTCTGTATGTTAAAGTTCGCTATTTATGGACGAAACCATGCATCAGAATTGTTGGATCTTCTATTCAATCAACAAACATGCATATATGAGAATATAGGATGAAGAACTAATTAACTTGGCTAAAAACTGTAGATCTAATCGATCGGTGCCAAACGATATACCAATTGGCGCTGACTGATATTTTTGACTAAATCCCCACTCTTTTTCTTAGTCCGGCTTAAATCTGCAAGTCGTAGATTTTCGAGGGCGAAATCGTCAATGACAATCGATCGATGTGCTTTCTCTAAAACTTGTCTTTTTATTCAAACTTGCATGTTCAACCATGACAGAAATGAGTCCCATACTAAACTTCATGATCGATCGGTATAGATCGATGGATCGATCGGTGTCGATCGATGTTGTTGGTTCTATAATTATTTTTTTCCATGGTATTCCATTCTTGGATTCTTCAAAGCTTTTTGATCCATTGCTTCATCATTGCACGGTCCAAGTCCATCAAACTATCATTAGGTTCAAATATCAAATAATAATTACTTAAGTAGTTTATAATATAACATATTCATTGAAGTTACTTAGCATTTGACCATACACGGTGAATTTTGTAGGGCTCGTGTTATATCATAAATTTTACTAAGAGCATCTCCAACAGCAAGCTCTCCCTTGAAGCTATCTCGATGCAAGCTTCCTCTTAGTTGCATCCTCAATTCCTACATCTCCAAAGATCCTCCTACAAGCATCCATCCATCTTTGGACTTCAATAGTCGATTCCATTCCTAAGAAAACCTTTCCTCCAAGAGAAGTATAGTCCTTGCAAAGCTTAGCAAAATCCACTGGCCTTGGAGCTTGAACTTGAACTCCCACATCCACTGACGATCCTGAAGCTGGTATCCTCCTTATGATCGAAGTCATCATGGCCTCAAACATAGGAGCATAATCAACAGCTTCCCTAGCAGTACGGCTTTCCCTAGCAGCTTGTCTCTCGCCTCGACTCATCCTTAATATCTGTAAAAAGAATGATTAGAACACCTTGAGAAACAACTGCATAAGGAGTTCAAATCCTTCTAACTACTATATTATATATAGTAATCATCCATCAAAATAAAATTACGTCTCTCTTACGTAGTTACGTCGGCGAGCGTTGGCTAAAATTGATTAACCAAAGCTCTGATACCAAATGTGACGACCGCCCATGACTCCCGCACGGAAACAAGGGAATGGTGCGCTGAAAGTGTGCCAGGCAGCCATGAGTGACCGTCAAGGGTAAAATAAACATCGCAGACTCTATCGTAAAACTCACAGCGCATGGATAAAATACAATAGAGAAATATAATATAGTGAAGCTCCCATAGAACAGAATATCATCATCTAATCATAATAGCTTTATACATGGTCTGAATCATGAATACAAGGAGCCTCACTACATAGCACTCAGAGTAATCAACAATCAGCGGAATATCCAGTACATAGAATATGAAAATAATATGTAAAGCCTCCTGCTCGTCTTCGTCATCATCAGCGTGAGCCACTAAGATCAGCACCTGCCACCTGTCACCTAGTCTGCCCATCCCAAACATGGATGAACAGCCCAAGGTAATAAGAGGAGACATAAAACCTTGAGTCAGACAACAGTCTTAGTGAGCAGTAAATCAACTATCAAACATACCAAAGGAACATAAAGGATAAAAGGAATAGGAACCCAAATCATCCCACTCCACCTCTTTCTACAGTGATAGCCCCCAGACACACACTAAGGAGAAGCAAGCATAGCAAAGCAGATAATTAAAGTAAAGCAATAATCACTCGAGTCAAGGTCGATGTTTTTCAAATACAAACCCCCAAGGCCTAAACCAAGATCAGATAAGCACCCAGAAAACACCGCTCTTGAGACCGAATGATGATACAACCAAACATCCATGACTCTGGCTATCACTGTTATCATTGCCTTGATTTTATCGTTAATTGAATGACCAACTCATCTTTCAACCATCCGTCAAGGGCTAATGGCAACCCCGGTTCTAGACATAACTCCGCACGTCACCGTGACCCGTGCCTAGGTATAACGGATTTACCCAGAGTACTAGCACGTCATCATGACCCGCGCCTGGGTATAACGGATCTACCCAACGTACTCTTGCTTTGAGCTTGCTAGAACCTTCAATAACGATAAGATCTCAGCCTTCTAGTCATCCTCCTCGACGACTATTCCCATTATAGCTCAAGCACCTCTCGAGCCCACCATTATCCACCAACTCGAACCGCGTCATCGAGTAATCAACATGCTTGGGATGATCCCGTCTGGATTAAACCAAGGCTTCCACATCATGCTTTGCTCCAACGCATCTTAGCAAAGTCCATCTCATCATCATACTTCGCCTCAACATATCATGGCAAAGTCCATTTCGTCATCATACTTCGCTTCCTCTAACTATAGCAAAGTCCTCGAACCCATCCATATGAGCTTCATCATCCGCTTCATATGCCACAGCAGCTTTCACCATTCAAGAGCCTTTCCACTTAGCTTTTAAATCATCTTCAACCATCTTGTCCCAAATCAACTACAAGCTAACTCGAGACAATCAAATCAATCATACATCCAAACAATCAAGCATTCAAACAAGATCTAATCAAGCAATATCAACTATAATGGCAATTTCGTAAATAAATGAGCATAAGTCTAACATATATGAAATCATGGATTTTAGCATAGATCTATCAAATATAAACATGGGTTTTGTCTCTATAACTTGTTAATTGAACTTGCATAGGTAAACATCTTCAAAAGTAATGAATCTAGTCTTGGAACTAAGAAAAATGCATGAAATCTCTAACTTTAACACTCAAACAAGCCACCAATCCAATATACTCCTTTGGGTCCGCGTGAGAGATAACTACCACTCACCGAATCACCCAAACACTTCAACAACTATCAACTAAAGATCTGGACAGCAAGGATTCAAGCTCGATTCGTCGAAATCTCGCTTGAAATGGTGAAATCTAGCTTCGTCGGATGAAGATCTTCAACTTTGGCTCTTCAATCTTCGATCTTGATCTTCGATCTTGACGGATGTTAGCACAAGATTGAAGTAGAGAAAGAAGTGAAGAAAATGTTGTAGTCGAGTTTCCAAAATGGTAGCACTTCGTCGCTTCAAAAACCGGTGCCAAAAAGTGAGCCAAACCCATCTATTTATAGGCTGAAATCACCCTTAGGTCGCCCAGACTTAGGTCGTTGCCGACCTAAAAACCCCGACCTAACATAGGTCGCTGCCGACCTATACACTCCAACGACCTAACGGCCTAACCAACCCAGAAACATACGAGCTAACAAACACGGCCGACCTATCTCTATGCCGACCTAACTAAATGCCGAGTCAACGACCTAACTCCCAGGCCTTCACGCGACCTAACAACATACGACCTATCTGGGTTAAGGACTCACGCGACTTAGCGATCTAACAAACCCAACGACCTAAAACAAGCGTGACCTAACAGACCCGACCTACCACAGACACAGGGTCTAACGACTCACGACCTAACCACTAAGTCGCTCGCGACCTAACCACATCTCCTTCACACGACCTATCTTTAACTCGTCCTCTCGACCTAAGCCAATATTCCTTAGATCGCTCATCCTTATAGGTCGCCCACTATCTTAGGTCGCTAACTCCCATTAGGTCGGTCACTCTCTTAGGTCGTTCCTCTATCTTAGGTCGCTCAACCGACCTAACTCTTAACACGTTAACACCCTAACTCGTGTCACATGCTAACCCGTTGACTCGCTTGCCCTCTTAGGTCGGCCATAGCTTAACTCGCCAACTTCCTTAGGTCGCCATACCCTATAGGTCGCTAATCTACCTAAACCGGCCTATCTCCTTAGGTCGTTCCTCACGACCCTAACTTCCTAGGTCGCTAACTACCTTAGGTCGCTCTACCGACCTAACTCCATCACGACCTAAGCTTAAGCTGCCTACACAAGTTAACCTCCCAAACGACTTAGGCTAGGGATAACATAACACTAACGACCTGTAAATTCTACGATCTATCGACATGTAAAATACGGGTCGTTACAGCGATAAATCAAACGTTATATTATTTAAGAAACAGTACATCGCAGAAACGAAAACGATATATATATATGTATGTATGTATATATATGTATATATATATAACTGAAATCTAACCGGTTGCAGAAGGAAATTTCGTCTGAGGCTTTTCGTAACAATTTCCTTAGACTTTATTCAAAGGCTCTCATGATACAATAAACGTGATCTGCTCGAGATTGTGATGTGTATAATCTTCTGTTCGATATGTAAAAGCGCACGGATTGTAGATATCAAGAAACGAAGAGGAAGAAGAGAAAATTCGAAAAAAATTGAGTAAGGAAAGTGATCAGGTTATCTTCTTATTTATATCCAAATTCCCAATGGTTACACCCATTAAGAAAAGCAGCGTCCCCTCATTTACAACGCCAAAAAGCGTTACTATTCATAACTGTCACGATTCTTCATTTGCAATGGCCGAAAACTGTTTATATTCGCAATAGTCACGCCTCTTCGTTTGCAACGGCCGAAAACTGTTGCGGTTCGCAACAGTCACACCTCTTCGTTTGCAACGCTCGAAAACTGTTGCTGTTCGCAACAATCGCGTCTCTTCGTTTGCAACGGCCGAAAACTGTTGCGGTTTGCAACAGTCGCGTCCAATCCACTAGTCACTTCTATTTGAATTTAAACTGTAGAAAATCGTTCACTTGTGCACAGCAAAAATATAACACGGTCCACTCTTATTAGACCCGCACCCGACCGGGCCTGGATCAGTCGGTCGAACGGGCGGGCGACGGCGCGCGTGCGTGTGTTAGTGCATGTATATAGTTTCTCCTCCTTGCACAAAATTACCTGACCCTAAGGGACAATATAGGGATCGAGAGTATACTATATAAACCAGAAAATGAACATATTTTTGGCGATGTGGGACATATCTCATTCGCAATTTTTTGAGAATTCAAACAATCCCCTACACGAATGACGATATATGTCTCCCCCACACAAAGTGTAATATCACACAGTTCATATGAAAATAATGCTGTATCGAGAATAAGTAGATATTTCACTTTGAACTTTCCCTAGTTGAAACTTATCGAATACTTGGCTAATCGGTGAATTATTTCATCTTGAACCGTCAGGCGTTATTGTATAATCAGACAATAAGCTTTACAAAGCATTATTTCGCTTCACATCCAATCTCTTGGTTGTGTTCATTTTGATCCTGAATAATTTTTGGTTCTGCGAGTGTTTTTAGAGAATAAAAGCCTGTAATATTCTCATAGAGCCGACCCAGCTCACACTAACATAGGTGATTGCAACCATTAAGAGTATCCTTCATATACCCCACTTGTTACATTCAAGATATGAACATCATTAAAAAACATAGCTTTAACCTTTAAATACTTCTATAGGCATGCATTTATATTGTGCAAATTGAGTTGGACTATGTCCAAGCAAATGCATTACGTCTTGAGTTACTCTGAACTGGTTTGCCTATTGATCCTAGTCCGTGGGATCTCCAATCGCTAGGATAGGTTTCCGTATATGATAAATATTGGTGGTTTAGGCTTTTAAACCCATTCCCCTCGATGCGCAGTCAATTTTCACTCTTGATAAACCTTTAGTAAGTGGATCTGCTAGGTTATCATTTGTTCTCACATAATCTATGGAAATAGTCTCATTTGAGAGTAACTGCCTAACTGTCTTATAACGTCGACGAATGTATCGTGACTTTCTATTATACACAAAGTTGTGAGCTCTGCTTAGCGCAGCTTGGTTATCATAGTGTATGCATATGGCCGGTACAGGTTTAGGCCAAAATGGAATATCTTCTAAAAAATGATGAAGTCGTTCTACTTCTTCGCCTGCTTTATCTAAAGCGATGAACTCCGATTCCATAGTGGATCAAGCATGCATGTTTGTTTAGTAGATTTCCGTGACACTACTGCCCCTGCTAAGGCAAGTACATAACCACTCGTTGATTTTGATTCCACTAAATCAACAATCCGGTTTGCATTACTATATCCTTCTAAGACGGCAGGGTATTTTCCATAATGTAAGGAATAATTTGTGGTATTTTTTAAATATTGAAGCACTCTCATTAGTGCTTTCCAGTGTTCCTTTCCTGGATTGCTTGTGTACCTGCTCAGTTGACTTACTGTATAAGCTATATCCGGTCTTGTGCAATTCATGAGATACATGAGACATCCTATTACACGATATTTTCCAGTTGCATTACGTTCTCATTAGTGCTTTTATGGAGTACTTCTGATGGATCAAAAGGTGTTCTTACTCCTTTAATTCCAAAATTTTAAAAAAATTCAATCACTTTGTGTACGTAGTCAGACCGAGATAATTCAATTCCATTAAGTGTTCTTATTATTTTGATTCTCAAAATAACGTTTGCAACTCCAAAGTCTTTCATATCGAAATTGCTAAGAAACATCTTCTTTATGGTCTCTATTACCTGAGTATTTGGACCAAATATTAACATATCGTCTATATATAAACAAATCATCACATATGATTGTCCAATTTGTCTATAATAAACACTTATCGCATTCATTTATAGGAAAACCATTTCTCATCATGAAACTAACAAATTTTGCGTGTCATTGTTTTGGAGCTTGTTTTAGTCCGTATAGTGATTTTACTAATCTATAGACTTTGTTTTCATTTCCTTTGGAAAAAAACCTTCAGGTTGCTCCACGTAGATCTCCTCATCGAGATCTCCATTTAAGAATGCTGTCTTTACATCCATTTGATGAATTTCTAGATTATAGATCGATGCAATTGCTATTAGCATTCTTATAGAGATTATTCGTGTTATCGGCGAATATGTATCAAAGAAGTCTACTCCGTCTTTTTGACGATATCCTTTGGCTACTAATCTGGCTTTATACTTGCCGATAGAGCCATCTACTTTCATTTTCTTCTTGGAAATCCATTTACAGCCAATAGGTTTTATTCTAGTTGGAATATCAATAATTTCCCAAGTTTTATTACTTAAAATTGAATCAATTTCACTTTGCATTGCTTCTTTCCAACATGAAGATTCAGAAGATGAAATTGCTTCCTTGTACGTTTGAGGTTCGTATTCTAACACATATGTGAAAAAATACGAACCAAAAGTCTTAGAAGTCCTAGCCCTTACGCTTCTTTTTGGTTCAACTTACTCAATCTCGTGATGAGTTTCATCTTCATGTGAATTGCTTGATTCTTCTCTTGTCCTTTTAGGGACATTATTGCCTTCATTCCTTTTATGAGGAAACACGTCTTCAAAGAATGAGACATCTCTAGATTCCATGATTATATTTACATGAATATCAACTATATCAGACTTGAATACCAAAAATCTGTAGGCACTACAATTTTGGGCTGGCGCTAGATAGTACCAATCTACTGTTTTTGGTCCAAGTTTGACTCTCTTGGAAGGCGGAACTGGAACTTTTTCCAAGCATCCCGCACTTTGACGTATTTAAAGCTTGGTTTGTGTCCTTTCCAAATCTCATATGGAATTGTTCATGTTTTATTGTGAGGGACTTTGTTTAATATGTGATTAGACATATTTATGGCTTCCCCCCACAAGTTCGTCTGTAGACCAGAGGTTAAAAGCATGGCACTATTAATGTCTTTTAACATTCCGTTCTTCCTCTCGACTACACCATTTTGTTGTGGTGAATATGGAGCTGTTGTTTGATGAATTATACCATTTTTGGTACAGAACTGTTCAAATGGTGATTCATATTCTCTACCTCGATCATATCTCAATATCTTGATCTTTTTATTTAACCGACTTTCTATCTCAGCCTTGTACTTTATAAATGATTTAATTGCTTCATCTTTACTATTCAAAGATATACATAGCAATATCGCGTATAGTCGTGAACAAATGTGATAAAGTACTTTTCTCACCTCTTGTAGGTAACGATTTAAAATCACATAAATCTGTATGAACCAAACCTAGTGGTTCGGTGCTTCTATCAACATATTAAAAAGGTTTTTTTAACCATTTTTGCTTCTACACATGTCTTGTATTTGTATTTCTTATCTACTTGGAATTTCAGAATTAATCCCAAGTTTGATAATGTTTTCATTTTTTGAAAATTTATGTGTCCCCGCTATCATGCCAAGGTAAAATTTCGTGCTCAAGCAAGTAAGAAACTTCAATTTTATTAATAGCACAATCAGAATACATAGTTTTATTGCCGATAACGGCTACATTTGCCTTAAATAGGCCATCACATAAATATTCCCTTCCAATATACATTCCAGCTTTGGACAGAACCATCTTGTCTGACTCGAACACCATTTTGAATCCTTTCTTCGATAGTATTGCACTAGAGATGAGATTCTTGTGTATGTCTGAAATGTGGAGCACGTCATTCAACTTGATACTTTTTCTAGAAGTAAACTTGAGGAGTACTGTGCCACTCCTTCGATCACGGATACTACAGAATTACTCATATAGAGTTTTTCTTCGTAATCGAATTTATGGTATGTAGAAAACATGGATTTGTCAAAGCAGACATGACGAGTAGCGCCTGTGTCTACCCACAATTGGTTAGGCTTCTGAACAAAATTGCATTCAGATACAACTACTGAGAAGTTGGACTCGTCACTTCCATGTTGTCTACTATATTTGCCTCTTTGTTGTGTTCCTTTTTGTGTCTGCAATCTCTAGCAGCATGTCCGATCTTTCGACAAACCCAACACTCGCCACTAAACTTTTTGGTTCCTTTGTTGTCTTTTGATTTGTTGTCTGGAGCTTTCCTTTTATTATGAAAATTCTTCTTTTTGTTTTTGGTCTTTGACCCTTCAGCCACAAATGCCTCCTTGCTTGGTTTTGTAACTCTAGGGTTATCTGCCCCAATTTTTAGTCGGACTATGAGATCCTATAAAGCGATTTCCTTCTTCTTATGCTTTAGATAGTTGCGGTAATCTCTCCATAACAGCGGCATTTTTTCCATGATGGCTTCAACCAAAAACGATTCTCTAACCTTATGACCTTCCGCTTCGAGTTCATGAATGATTATTTGCAGTTTATGTAGTTGAGCAGTCGGTTTGGAGTCAACCATCTTGTAGTCCATGAATTTGTCTACAATGAATTTCTTAAGACTAATATTCTGCGTCTTGTACTTCGTGGCAAGTGCATTCCAGAGTGTTTTTGCTGTCTTTAGAGGCTGATATGCTTTGTATAGCACCTTGTCGAGATAATTCAGAATATTGTTTCTGCATAAAAAATCGAAATGCTTCCACATATCAACATCTGATTCCTTTCCTGGTGCAAGAATCGGTTCCTCCTCCTCGAGATACCATTGCAGATCGATTGTGGTGAGATAAAAATAGCATTTGATTTTTTCATGTTATGAAGTCATCACCATCTCCTTTGAACGGATCAGGCATGTTGTGAGTAGTAGCCTCAGTTGATAGTTCAACTGTTGTCATCTCTGTTTTATTGAAAATAGGAAAGTCTTATGATGTTATATGTCTAGTATACCAAAAACTGAGACTAATCAGTAATAAACTTGTCCCACAAGTTTACAACTCAGATTCCACTACTCTGGAATTGTGTATTAGTTATTTTAACAATAAATATGTTGTAATTAATTACAACAACAAAATAACAACTATAGCAATAATAACTATAGTGATAAATCAAACGTTATACTATTTAAGAAACAGTACAACGCAGAAACGAAAAAGATATATATTTAAATATATAAATCAAATAAAAATCTAACAGGTTGAAGAAGGAAATTTTGTCTGAGGCTTGTTGTAACAGTTTCCTTAAGACTTTATTCAAAGTCTCCCAAGATACAAAAAACGTGATCTGCTCGAGATTGTGATGTGTATGATCTACTATGTGATATGCAAAAGCGTGCGGATTGTAGAGAAAATTCGAAAAAATTGCAACGGCCGAAAACGGTTGCTGTTTTCAACAGTCGCGTCCATCGCGTCCAATCCATTATTCGCTTCTATTTGAATTTAAACAGTAGAAAACCATTCACTTCTGTACAGCAAAAATATAACACGGTCCACTCTTATTGGACCCGACCCGGTTCGGTCGGTCGGACGGGCGGCGGTGCGTATGTTAGTCCATGGCCATATAGGTTCCCCCCCTCGCACAAAATTACCTGACCCTAAGGGCCAATATAGGGTTTGAGAGTATACTATATAAACCAGGAAATGAATATATTTTTGACGATGTGGGACATATCTCATTCACCATTTTTTTAGAATTCTAACACAAAGTTGTGACAGTTCTCATATATTACAACTTTACCAAAAGATCATTGACATTTATGTCCTAAATCCCGTCAAAGGTGCATCTGTACAACCATCCATTTGGATACATATTATTCGGATCAAAGGTTCGATCTTCTCGATCACCACCGTCGAAAACATGCACTTTGCGTCACCAGTCCATGGGATTTACTTTTACTTTAAAATTTTGCGGTTGTGTGGTTATCTAGCTCCGCCATTCTGCCATGTCACTGGTCAGTGTCAACTTCAAACTGATATAAATAACGCATGCATCACTACACATATTGAAGAAAGATGGCCACATACAAGCAACAAAGGCGAAATTTTGGACAAAATGAGTTTTACATTTCTAAATTGTACTTTTTTTTATGTATAGCACCATCGAAACTTGGTAGTTGCCGCTTGAATTTTATATCAGCGAAAAACAAGTGCAAGCGGCCTAATTCAAGTGGTGTGTGGATTATCTGTATAAATTTAAGGTGACTTGACCAATGCTCGTTAAGGTGAAGATCTATTAATTGTGGTTTATATTGAATTCGTATGAGTACGTGAACTGAATTGTGATTAGTCACACATCGCAAGGTTACCTTAAAGAAATTGAGTATCTATATATGATTAGCAGCATTGAACAATAGAAGAATCCTTCTGCTACAACAATTGTTACCATAGTCATGATGTACCTTGAGAGAACGTCAGGATATTTAATCAGAGAGCTGTGTTCAGTGTTCTAACTTCAACACACTTGATGAAATGTCCGCATAGGTGGATGGAAGGGGATGCCAAAACATCAACAAAAACACATTCATTTCCTGAAATGGAATGTCGAACGATTAAATTTAACGAAAGTACTAAATAATTTGTTTTTCTTATCAGTCATACATTAATTTTCATCGTGGACAATTTTATATATTTCATAATCACTGATTTTGATTTTGTTCGACTAATAAATGAATCTTTATTAATAGTTGGTTTGGAAGCGTAAATTTTTGGTCCGACCGCAAACTTCCAAAATTGCCTTATTGCATTTAACACTGTATAAAAAAATTTGTTGATTAACAATCATTGAAAATTAAAAATACTTTGACAGATATTACAAATGTACGGTGATAGAAACAATGACATATTCAACATAGGATCTAGCTACATTAACAATCGTTGAAAATAAAAAATACTTTGACAGATTGCAAATGTCCAGTGATAGACACAATGACATATTCAACATTGGATCTAGCTGCAATGAAATATTCAACAGTGGAACCTAGATGCAATGACATATTCACTAATTATTCCAATCTCATGCAAAATAGGACCTATAATCAAGCATAAATACCGTATGACCTAGATGCAATGACATATTCAAACCTTTATTGTAGGAATATATAATTCTAGAATATCCTATAACCCCTATAAATATCATGTCAACTTTTCTTCAGCTCTTCACTTTGTCATTCGCAATTAATCCATCTTTCATTACCCCTCCATCACTTCCACTCCACTGTTCTTCCCTATTCACCGATCAATATTGTAGGTTGTTTCGAGGAAGACAATTTCCTCGGTTCAGGTAAAACATGAAATATTTTCATACAAAATTTTATACTGATAATATATCCTTACTGCTATATGATAGGCACATAAAGTACATACAATCACTGCCTCCAACTATTTAACTTTCTTAGGGTTATACAGTCAAATGTTTTTTTTTCTTTACACAGTATAGTCGCTGTAGAAATATATCTATATGAATTCAATTGTATTTGGTTCCAGGTATAAAAGTTTCATATATATAAATTTAGGAAATACGAAGTTTTGTACATATTTCAAGTTGCAAAAGCACAGGGTTGCAAGCTTAAAGAAAAAAAACTCACATGTCCATCAACTTATGACGGTGTCTCCTCTTTTTTAACTTTATATCTGCTTTGCCATGTCTGTACTTAATAGTTATTACTGTATAAAAGATATTGCAAAAGTATGGTGCTAGAAACATATCTAATCTAACTATGCAGCCAAGTTGTAAAAGGGACACAAAACAAGACCTAGGTGCAATGAAATATTCAACAATAGGACCTAGGTTGCCCCATCAAATTTGCATGTTAGGTATGGTTTGATAAACTATTCTGCTATGTAGGTAAACACTTTTTTCATAGTAGACTGTTACTGTTTGTGATGTAGTTAATTTTGACCATATTTATGACTTATTTTACAGTTTTTTGCTGATTTTCATTGTATCTTTCATGATAGTTTTATGACTTATTTTGACCATCTTCTTTGGTAAGTTCTACATTATCGAATTCCAAAGTGACTTCAACTGAATTCATGCGATTTTGATTTTCGAATCCTAACAGGTTCATTCAAATTTGATTTTCGAGTCCGTTCAAATTTGATTTTCTTTTTCCTTCCGATTCAAATCGAACAAGTTCAATTTTGTTTGAACGTTTGTAAATGTTTGCTCTTTAGCTCTTCGGTTGTTTGCTGAATTCACTCCTGTACATACATATATCAATTTTTTGGGCTTTGTTTTACATTACATATGTACATACGATTTTGCTGATGAATTTGTAGTTTTTACATGAAGTTTATACTAAAATATATATGCTGCATGTAAGCATTAATGACGAGGCTTGTGTATTGTAGCCATGTAGGTGTTCATATATGTATGTTGCAGGTATGAATGAAAGTTATACGGTGGATGTAATGATACATCATACATGAAGATATGTATGATTGATCCTAAGCTTCACTATGGTTCATTGTTGAGTTAATTGTATATGTGTACTAATCGATCCTAAGCTACAATATGGTTCAATTTTGATGAGAGTTATTTGTATATACGTATGCAAAGCTTAGGTGTATATTATAAGGGTAAAACCACCTTGGTTAGATGACCAATGTTGGGTTTAGTCATAATCGAAGCCACCTCAATTGTATTACTATTTTTTTTAACAATAGTCTCAAGTTACACGACATAACTTTCTGTTGATATATTTTTTGAAATAAAATTTACCAACATGTAAGGGTTGATGGACGAGGGATTAGAAAAGGTTGCAGTGAGGTTATGTACAAGTATAGCTTTGAACAAGTATACGTGATTTGTTTAGAAGAATACCATCAACGTATTCAGCAATTAAATTACATGTTTGTTCCAATAGTCCATGTAGATTATTTGTTGGACAAAAAAAGTGTACAGGATAGAATAGTGTAATACTAAAAGTAATCAGACTCCTTTAGATGTGACAGTAAGGGGCATACATGAGATGGTTCGACGGATAACATGTGCTTTAATATTGTCGATTAATTTATAAAATAAGTAAAAAGTGTAATCGATTAAGGAAAATTTATCATATGAGGTTTATTTGACGATATATATTACGTTAATTCAGCACAATTATGCATGTACAAAATGTGCCATGTCTGTCATATGAGTTTTATTTGACGATATATATTATGTTAATTCAACACAATTTATCAGTCAAAATATGGATGCTACACACTATGATAAACAAAGGTCAAGTCAAAACGATAATACATCTTCAAAAGAATCTTCAACGAAGGATGGTGCACATGTCGAACAACCAACAAATGCTGATAAAAAGCCTCTCTCCACAGATGATTTTTGGAGTCATAAATTTATTTCTGAAGTGGTAAGTGATATATCGATCAAGAAATTTGAAAAAAAATAATATAATTAAATTTTATTGCCTTATTGGTTTTCTTTTCATGTTTTTGCAGGTAAAATTTATGGAGGAAAATGGATGGTGATAATTATGCAATAAATTTGAATCAAAAGTCGCTATGTAGGATAAAAAAATAACATTTGTTAATAGTACTTTTTAGATGTTGCAGCCCTTATTATTAATAAGGAAATCACTTTATACTCTCTACTTTTATTTTTTGAAATAAAATTCTAATTTATATTAATTTTTGCAAATAGTATAAGTACCTTGCGGTGTTCGAAATCAGTTTCATTCTAACAATTTTACTGTTGTAGTTAAATGTTATGTGAATGAAAGTATTTGAGATTAAAAAAATAATAACCTAACCATATTTGCTTTCCAGTCGGTTATATATCAAAGATGCATAGCCAACGAAGACAAAATATAAGAACAAATATTTTAAGTGATGAACAAAGAGAAATGCACTGTATGAGAGATAGAGAACGAAGGAAAGATATGAGTCAGGAACAAAGGGAAAATTATCTAGATCGACGTCGTGAAATGTGTCGACAAAGAAGAGAAAGATCCCCAAATGCAAATTTAGAAAGAAATATAAATCCTACAAGCAATGAATCTCATATTTACCAGCAAGACAGAAATCTAAGAATACAAATTGAACAAACAGAAACAACATCTATTGAGGAAAGAGAACATATAGTACATGACATGTCACAATCTACCCCAGGGCAGAGACAATCATCACAAAATAATAATCAACTACAAGACGTTAAACTATGCGAAGAAATGGTAGAACTCACAATGTTGCAAAAAAATTCGATGATCATACTGGATTTCGAAAGCATTTATTAAAACGGCCAATGTTTTGTCAGCAATTTTTGGAAAAATTATTTCAATACGAGAGTGCATCATTGTGTTGTTCAAATGGGAGAACCATACTCTCCCCCGTGCATTCACCCAATGAGCTCCTGGAGCTCTACAAGGATATAAGTGCTGATGGTTTACATTTCGAAATAAGTATTCGATCATAGAACATGTATTTTCCTTCACTTCAATGGGAGTGCATGTCGATGAAAATCTAACAAATGGAAGAGCTGGAATTTACATTTTCCATGCTCAAGGATGTAAATATCACAATATTGGAAGCCTACTTCCTAAAGAAGGAGATGGAACCAGATTTCTACAGCTATATATAAATGATACTAATCATGAAATTGAAAAATCGAATGATTGTAAATGAAGACTTGAATAAAGGATTACTAGAAAGGATACAACGTATATTGGATGAGAATAATGATTTTGCTCAATACTTTCATCGAGTATCACAACTTCCCTACATCCATAATTATAAATTTATAATTAAAGAAAAACCATTGCACCAACAATATGTGTTGCCTACATCTTCACAAGTTTCTACAATGATAGTTGGTCAGGATGAGACAAGTCTTATAAATGGCAGGGATATTGTTCTACATACGACGACCGATCAACTTATGAGAAATCTAGAAACACATGATTATTATGACCCTCTACAGTATCCTGTCCTACTACCTTATGGAAGTTATGTTTGGGACCTTAACAGCCATAATATAAATGGAACTCCTCTTACATGTCGTGAGTACTATGCTTATATTTTGCAAGTACCAAGTAATTTTACATTCAAAAAATAATTAATTTACAGCTAGCATCATCATATTATAAAAATCAATTAATTATTAGGCATAAATTTAAACATAGTTGATGATATAATGGATTTCATTCTTTTGATTCCCACGAGCACTCAAACATAAATATAATAAGTATCAAGATCTAGCAGTTTTAATCAACTTAATTACTTATTATATAGATATAATTTATATATTCCATTTGCTATTTCTAATCAACTTAAACTTTGATTCGAAGTGAAGATACTTCTCTCTTCTTACATGGAGGACGTATATTACAACAATATTTCATGGATAATTATGTGAAAATTGAAAGCGGTAGAATGAGATGGTTTCGTCAGCAACAAAATCACAATAGATCGGAATTGTATGTGGGACTTCAAGATGCATTGAATGCTGGAGAAAATAATGCAATTGTGACACTTTTCCCTTCTCTTTGGTCTGTTTTACTACACACACATACAATTTTATATCAAATTAATTTTTTTGACATAGGTAACATAGGCAGAAGAGTAGTATTACTCTCTTCGTTCAATGGAAGTCCACGTAATATGTACCAATGATATCAAGATGCTATGGCTTAAGTACAAAAGTTTGGAAAGTTATATTTGTTTATTACAATGACATGCAATCCTACGTGGGAAGAAATCACATCAGAACTTTCATATGGACAAACTTCGCAAGATCGCCCAGATCTTGCTACTAGAATTTTCGTGCCAAATATGAAGAATTAAAGCATGATATTTATGATAAAAAAGTTCTTGGATTGGTTGCAGCACATGTTCATGTCATCAAATTTCAAAAAAGAGGACTAACCCATGCTCATATGCTTATTATTCTAGACAACAAAGATAAATTATATGGCCCAGATGATTATGATGCTGTTGTAAGAGCTGAAATCCAAAATCGTGATGAAGAACCAGAATTCTACAATGCTGTCATTAAATGGATGCTTCATGGGCCATGTGGAAGACAACCACCAAATGCTCCATGCATGAAAGACGGAAATTGCAAAAAAAAAATCCTATGCAATTTTCATCATGTACAATTCAAGGTAACGGTTCATGCCCAATTTATAAAAGGCAGGATAATGGTATAAACATCACACTAGACAATGATGATGATATTATAATAGATAATCGTTGGGCTATTCCATATAATCCATGGCTGCTGAAAAAGTATGATTGTCATATAAATGTTGAAGTTTGTAGTTGTAACGACCCAATTTTTCGATGCTCGAAAGTCGACATCAATACGTCCACTGTATCCAATGCCGCACAGTCGAATGCGCAAAAAACCAAACTGTTAGGGTTTAAGAAGAAGAAGATAGATGAAGAAAATAGAACAATAACATAATCTCACATATCGCACGGAACAAATATAATAGATAAATGAATATCTTTAGAACAAAGAACTATATCAGTTGTTACATTACATCACATTACATTATCAGAGTGTTACAACAACGAACAACGGAAAAGAATATAACATATACTAGTGATACGCTTCACCGTCCAGCTTGCTCCTTATCTCCACAGCATCTCTTTTTCATCTTCGCTCCAGAATAATGATAACCTGACTTCAGGCTTCCCGTTTGGAAAATTATGGGCACCCAGAGTTTACAAAGGGAACAATAAACTTCAGGTCAGTCATTGGATTGGTGTGAGATCTTAAAAACAGTTATTTTTCACAAAAGAAAACAAAAGTGGAACTAAAGAAATTCGCAATGTTTTTGAAAAATGAAACTACCATAAGGCCTCCTGGCACACACATAATGCAATCGCAGACTTGGGGGAGATTTCTCCTTATGATAGTCAAACATGCTTGATACGCAAAATCCTTTTTAATATTATCATTAGCGCATAGTGTGGAAAACATTTCGAAAGTATAATATTAATCTTAGCTTGCATAGGTACCATTATATTATACCAGCTATAGCTACCTCCTGAGGAGGCAGGTTATACAATTGCAATCCTAAAGGGCTCATATTGTTCTTTGGATTTCCAATAAATGGTCAGGCTAAGGAACTTCCTACTGCCACATGGGTACGCCTCTGGAGGGACACCCCGAGAACCTAACCGGATCTCTGCCAACACAAGGTCGGGTTACCTCTATAACTAGGTAACTACTACACGAGTATGCCATCCCCTGGTCGTTTGTGACCTTTATCCGAGGATCCTCAACCATAAAGCAACAACCACAAAGTATAATAAATTTGCAGCATCAACAAAGGTAAAGTATCTGGGCTCCATACCATGATACTACCCTTTTCCACAAGGAAATGACATGCCCTCAAGGAGCACTACCCCCAAATAACCTTGCCGCATCCTTCCTGTTTCGACCATTTTCGGGTTGTGAGGTCCGACGAAGTCTCGTCCACAAAGCTACACTTTTCACAAAGTCATGCTTTGATCAACAAATGATCAACAGCACTTCGTATGCCACGTTACCAATCTGGGAATATATCACTAGTAATCATCAACTACACAACCTTTGAGCTCGTACGTCTCAGAGAAGGGTGTTAAGCTAAGAGAATAAATTATCCTCCACCAACAGAAATGTATTTGATAGAAACCAGCTTTACATCTCAAAGTGTAACGTTAGACACACATCCATAGAAGTTCGTTCCGGGATCGAACGGAACCAAAGGCACTTCAAAGAAGCCCTTGCAAATCCGGATATTCACTAATCACGTCCGGAATCTCCATCACAAAGGGTGATAAAATCTCTATACCGGAGCAACCCGGTGCAGAGACATTCGAAAGGTAATCCTTTCGTTTTCGAAAATTCCCGGTCTTCAACACCATCTTCAAATGCAATCTCATTTTGTCGTATCATTATTCGGAATGGGTTTTATGACAAAAGGTCCTCTCCCGGCTAATCCGAATAACGAGCGCTTATTTTAAAAATAAGCGTTACATTCAGATTTCAACAAATCACAACAATTTCCACTTTGATCTATTAAACAAAAGATCCATCACAATCACGAAGGTTCGATGTGGGTTTCGAATATCCATATGAAATTCGACTCCCGGTAGCATCGAAATTCTAATGCCATTTAAAGGCCCATATTGATAGTCGATTATTTAACTATCAATCAACCTTCATAACAATCACCAAGATTTAAATAATTTTCCCAATTATTATTTTCAAAATATCTTCGCAAGATATATATTTTTAACACTTTAACCATTTGAAAACAAATTTCAAATCATTTTTCACTTGCGGAATAAGATTCCCGATATTATTTATTTCCAATGAAAGTCCACCGAGTTCAAATACTTTAAAATCCTTTAAATCACTTATCCAAAATATATACTTGGAAACATTCAGATAAAACTATTTTAAAACATTTATATAAATATTAGTTATGAAAATAATATATAAATGTTTCATATAAAATTTCAAGTCCAAACTAACTTTAAAATAAAATTAGTAGATAGGGTATAACTATTTTAAATACCCATCTTCTAAAACAAATATCAATTTAATCTTTAAATAATCACTTCTATAATTAATTAAATAAATCTTTACTTTAAAGATTTTCAAAATAACTTAAGAAAATAATTTCTCCAAAATATTCTTTTTTTAAAAAAACATCTCTAGAAGATTTAATTTATATTCGAAAGATACTTTGAAAACTTACTCGGCTTTACAGGGAAAGCACACCTTCCATTCTAAAATGGTTCATTCAAATCAATTTATAAATCGTTTGGATTTATTTTAAATTTACGTTCCAAATCCGTAAATTCCTTTCCACACTTTTAAAAAATAACCAAATTATTTTTAAAACAAATTTCCCTTTCCTTTATAAATTCCCATTGTGAATTTAAACTTCTAAATATCCATTGATATATGATTTTCAAATCGATTTCCAAATATTCATTCTCAGCACCGAATCAAATTCTAAATTTATTTTCAAATACAAAATCAATTTCCAAAATTGATTTCTAAATTTATTTCAACACCAAATTTATTATCTTTTGAAACAAATTCCTTCTTTTAAATTTATTCAATTTTCTAAAATTAATTTACTATAAATTTTCTACTAAATTTCAAAAATCAAATTTTATTTATTTCTGATATCCTACGATACCAAAAATATATTTGGCTAAATTATAGCCTTCAATAGTTTCAATTACAAATAGTCACATATAGATTATAAATAATGAACAACAATATTGAAATAAATTCAATTATTTGAGGAATCCAGTTGGATCCCTCCAACATGTTTCCCTGCTCCAGATGTTAGCACAACAATTAAATACTAATTCCACTTCGAGGTGGAATATCGCGGTATATGGGATTTATAAAATATCATCCGCTATTATGCGGCGCATAGGGTCTCATCTGCTATATAATGCGGGAAATCAACAACTCCATATACTTATATAATATCAATTCCACTTCAAGGTGGAATATCGCGGTATATGAGATTTATATATAATATCATCCTCTATTATGCGGCACATAGGGTCTAAACTAATATAACTGATAATAAATTAATCATCCAAGCACACAGTCAATCAAATTTAAATCTAACTATTCAAAATTTAAATCAAAAAATATTTGATTGAGTGAGAAGATCTCACCTTTAACAATGCATGCAATCCATTCCTAATCCATCTTGACTCATTTCATGTCTTTTGTCCTTGTATAAATAATCTATACAATTGATTAACATTCGAACTAATCAAACAAGTAAATTTTCATTTTATAATTTTACTTAACTAAGAATTTTATTTTAAACTCATTCTCCTTTGATAGAGTTAATCACCATAGTTCATTATTTTTAACATAACTAAGTAAATCAAAATATATGGATGCATATTTATTTTCTTTTGAAACCCACACTTATAAAAATTAATTTATATAGATAAAATCTAATCTTTCTACAAAAATAAACTTAGAAAATAAAAATGGATATTCGTAAAAATTCCTACATATATATGCTTATAGAAATAATTTATAAAAAAAAATCAATTCAATTTTTTTCTTTTTCACTGTAATTCTGATAATCTAATTAATAGAAAATAAGTTAGATTCAATTTTTTTATTTTTTATTTTACCTATCATTTAATTAAAACAATCAAACTAAATAGTTAGTACCTTACTGCCTAGGTCGAGCATGAGATTCTCGAAACTCAATTCTAACAGCCGCCTCGGCCCTCGTCGAAGTTGACCTCGAACCCTTGCTGCTGCGCGTGCCGCCGCCTTACCTCGCACGTACGCGAGCACGTACGCACACTCCTCCCCTTGAGTGATCACTGAAATCCTAGCCATCAAAACCCTAAATTGAAATCACGACTGCTACAATAAAGATCGCCGATGCTTTCTCGAACACGGTGACCGACCCACCCACTTGTCTCGGTCGACGACGACAGTTGCTGGCCCCTAAATCTTGAACTCTACGCAATTCCCAGGTCGCGAGCTCCTGAATCGAGCGGCCGCGATTACCAGGCGCGTGCGCTCTAATTTTTTTGATTCAAACGATCGAGTTGATCATTTAATTCGGCCATGGATTTTATAAAAAGGGGAAATATATTTCTCTTTGATTTCACAATGCTCGGCTATTGATTTCATTTATTTCATTTGGACGAGATATAGGGACACGAGATTTTTGGGTTTTTGTTTTCTTCTTATTATTTTTCTTCTGCTTGGTCATAAAAAGGAAAGTGTGTTAGAGAAGCAAGTTCAGGCTGCTACAGTGACACTGAGGTGAGGGCAAAAAGTTATGATGTGGAAAGAATTCAGCGTGTTTGCTTATCGTACGATCACATCATAACTCCGAATGCTACGGAAATTGAAATCCGTTAATAATACAATATTACGGATCCAATGGAACTGGTTTCGTTGAATTCCGAGACTGTGCCTCGGAAGGCTATTTTTAAATATCAATTTAAATCATATAATTTCAAAACTGAACAAAACATTTCTAAATTCAATTCTGAAGCTTCCATTATCTTCAGTATCATCAATATAAATTTTCTAAGCCTTGAAAAATATTTTTAACAAGCTAAAAATTCAAAATTCAAAATTTTACCCATCATTAATAAATTAAATTCAAAAATTAAATTGCCAAATTGATATTTATATTCGAAATTCAAGTTAAACTAACCTCCAAATATTTAAAATCAATTAAACATTTTATTTCAAATGTTAAAAATTTCCGGATCGTCACAGTAGTAGTATCAAATCTGTCAAATATTTATTCAAATATGCATACAAAGGTCCAGATCGTGTGACAATGGAAATTCATCCAACATCTAAAAGTGATGAGATTCAATGGTTTTTAGACGCAAGATGGATATGTCCCCAAGAGGCATTTTGGAAATTTTTTGAGTTCTCCTTGCATATAATATATCCATCAGTTCAACGTCTACAGATACACCTTCCAAGCAGGCAACAAGTGACTTATCATGCTAACCAAACTATGTAAGATGTTTTATTGGACGATAACCTCTCTACATCAATGTTAGTTAAATTCTTCAACACAAATTCACAAGATTCAGAAGCAAGGCATTTTTTATACCGTGAATTCCCAGAAAAATACACCTGGATATCAGATATTAAAAAGTGGCGACAAAGAGCATCACATAAAAGGTCATATGACGAATTTACAATGTTTCTCCATCAGAAGGAGAACGTTGCTTCTTGCGAATTATTTTAAATCATGTAAAAGGACCATCGTCGTTTGACTATCTTCTAACCATCAATGGTATCAGATACCTAACATTTCGGCAAGCAGCGGAAAAGATGGGATTACTTGAAGAAGACCAAAGTATAAGGGCATGTTTGATTGAAGCATCAAACACACAAATGCCTTCGTCTTTAAGAAGATTATTTTAACAATCTTAATTTATCGTGAACCAATGGGGGTAAGAAAATTATGGGAAGAATTTTTCTATAATATGGTTGAAGATTATCCAAGTTTAAGTGCAATGGCTCGGCCTATACTTGAAAATCGTCTACCGCATGATCTTAATGATCTATTAATGAACTATTATAAACTAATATCTGATTTTGATCTTCCAAGTATTAGAAATGATGTAGATGCTAATTCCCTTGCTTCCAAATTAATAGTGGAACAATATTCTATTGTAACGCCTAAATAGGACTTTACATTTAATGAAAAGTTGAATGAATGTCAAAAACATGCATATACTGCAATTACTAATGCTGCTTACCATAAGAAGAGCAAAATCTATTTCATAGATGGCCCTGGTGGAATGGGAAAAACCTTTCTGTATCGAGCAATACATGCAAAACTTAGGCAAGATGGATTAATTGCACTAGCAACAGCTACATCGGGGATAGCCGCAACAATCTTACCAGGTGGTCGAACAACACGTTCGCGGTTTAAAATTCCAATCAATCTAACTTCAACATCAATGTGTACGATACCTGAACAGTCTGAAGTGGCTGAACTTATAAGATTAGTGGCCATTTTTATTTGGGATGAAGCAATAATGACCCACAGATATACTTTTGAAGCACTAGATAGAACTTTAAAAGACATATTGGGAAGTGACATGCCATTTGGAGATAAATTATAATTATCGAAGGGGACGTTAGATAAGTTTTACCAGTTGTACAAAATGGTACAATATCAGAAATTATTGATGCGTGCATTGTTAAATCGTCCTTATGAAAACATGTAGAAGTGATCCATCTCACTCAAAATATGAGGGCAAAAGAAGATCCATTCTATGCGGATTTCCTACTAAGAGTTCGTGATGGAAGTGGGCCACATATATGTGAGAACATGATAACACTACCGGATGAAATGGTTATACCATGGGAAAATGAAAAATCAATAACTACTCTAATAAATTCAACTTTTCCAAACTTATACATCAATGCATTCAATACAAAATATATGATTACAAGGACTTTGATCACCCCACTTAATGAAAAATGTGGATATGACAAACGATCAAGTCATAAATCTTTTTCCTGGTGATCATCATGTCTACTACTCTTTCGATTATGTGGAAGATGATATAAGAAATCTATACCAGCTTGAATATTTGAATTCAATAAATTTGAGTGATTTACCCCCACATAAATTGGTCTTGAAAAAAGGTGCTCCAGTTCTGCTACTAAGGAACCTCGATCCAAAAAAATGGATTATGTAATGGTACACGGCTTATATGTCATGAACTTTACAGAAACATCATTGATGTAGAGATTGCTATTGGTCACTTTGCTGGAACTCGGGTTTTCTTACCAAGAATACCTATGAAGCCCTCTGAAGATATCCGTTTACCATTTACTTTATTACGTAAACAGTTCCCTATAAGGCTAAGTTTTTCTTTAACTATTAACAAAGCTCAAGGGCAAATAATTTCAAATGTTGGAACTTACTTACCCCACGATTTATTCGGCCATGATCAACTTTATGTTGCATTATCAAGAGGTGTTTCAATGAAAAACACCAAAGTTTTAGTGAAAACACCAAAGTTTTAGTAAAAAAAACCGTGAAGTTCAAGGGCAATTTAAAACCTATGCAAGAAATGTTGTATACAAGGATGTGCTAATATCCTCAAATGGAAAATTTGATATCTTTTTTATTAGTTATTTCTTTTTGTAATGTTTGACACATAATTCGAAAATTTTATATTTAGTTCTTTTTTTATAGTAATACAAGCTTATAGAATAATAATCATTAGTGATGAAATAAATCTTCATTTTATTGATTATTTTATATATACAAGTACGCTTTCGTGTATGCCATTCGTATGTCACTTTACATTTGCAAATCATGTATTTTTCTATTACGTGTATATATATATATATATTCTTGCATTTCCAAAACCTATGTCGTTTGTACTTTTAAAAAGCACCCGCCGCACCAATATGATTTAAATACAATAGCTTTGGTGTAATACTTTTTTATTACCAGCGTGAGCTTGCTCAAACGTTTCCCTATAGATATTACCAAACGTTAATATCACTTAAAAATTAAAAACTCTTATTTTTTTTTCAATTTCAAAACGCTCTTTTACATACGTTACCAAATTTAATATCACTTAAAAATAGGATCTAAACATTAAACTTCCTATACATTTTTGCTCTTTGTAAATTGATAACAGAAAAAAAAATCAACCTAACAAAAAAATTTTTAAATGTTCCAACTAAGAAATAAAAATGTACTCATGATTTCAACGCAAAAGCATACTTAAATATTTATGAGAACCACTTGAATATGTTAAACATATGTATAATTTGTAAAAAAAAAAAATCAATTTACTCGCGCGAAGTGTGTACTATTATCACACGCGAAGCGCATGCCGTAACACTCGTAATAAATAACAAGAATAACATACACCGCTATTCAAGCGCTAACTACAAATTTACTGTTTTCGCATGCATATAACTTTTTTCACTCCAGTTAGATGGCCACTTGGTATCTGTGACAACTCGAAATTTCCGTATATCTGGAATTGAAATATTCAATTTATTGAAAATATTTAAAATCCAGATTAATTTGAATTTCAAATATCATTATTTATTTGGCAATTGAATTATTGAATTTAATTATTGCAAATTGGGTCAATGGTTGAATCTAAAATTTTAAGCTTGTTAAAAATGGTTTAAAAGCTTGTAAAATTTATATTGATAATATCTAAGATAGTAAAAATGTTAAATTTGAATTTGAGAATGTTTTGTTCAGTTTTAAAAATATATAGTTTAAATTGAATTTAAAATGGCCTTCCGAGGTACAGTCTTGGAATTTGACGAAACCAGTTCCAATGCGTCTGTAATAGTTAGTTATTTTCGGATTTTAATTTTCGTAGCGTTTGGAGTTACTGTTTGCCCGTACGGGTGAGAAACATGTTGAAATTAAAATTAATAATTTAATACTTAAAACTCGATTAAAAAAGCTATCTTCCACATATGACTGAATTAGGCTTCGAAACACGTTCCATTGTGATCGGAATATGGGTAAAACCCTATAAATGCCTGGCGGCATGTCTGATTCGGAGTTCGAGATTTCGAGTTATGCTTAATGAGACATTTTGGAAATTTAATAGTATTATGACGGGTCAAGTCAACCTTAGCCTAGCATATAACCGAAGCCATCTCACTTCGTTAGAACGCTAATGTCTTCTCCATTTTTCCCTTATCTTTCCTAGGAATTCAAATCAAAACTAACGACAGGAAAATAAAAATAAAAGTAAAATAATAATGGCAGCTCCTTTGTTTAAAATCAACCGAGCCCTTCTCGTATTCGTAATCGAAAAAAAAGAGCATGCCTGATCGAAGAAATGGCCGCGTTCTGCCTCCTTACTCCAATCGAGTGTCCTTTCATCCTAGAAGGCATATAATTTTTGTTTGTTCGCTCAAAAAATCAAATATAGCAGTCGAACGAAATCAACTTGGTATCGTCTTCGCTCGATTTTGGGGAAAAAGGGAGGGAAGCTCGACGTAGTTCTTTGGCAACATCTTCCTCGTACGCGAGGATTTAGGGAAGCGCGAGGCATTGGGAAGTCTAGGGTTTTTCACAGTAAACAAAAGGATATAAAATGAGATCCAATCTTGTTCCTTGAGAGAGAGAGAAAGGAACGCGCGAGGGTTAGCCTCCAAGAAGTCGCGGCTGAGTCGAAGCAATCGAAATTCAGTCGAGATGCCCGCGATAGCATACGTTGGGTGATGGTCTCTGTCGGGGGTTCGTCGATGGAGACTGCGACCAGACTTTGGAGTCTCGGCAAGGTTCGTGGGTGACTCGAAGGTGGCGACGGGTTCGTGATAGCTGCAGTCTTTCGCGAATAGGGTAATTTCTCAGCTTACTTCTGCAATTTAATTTGGCTAATTCTATTATCAAAAGAGTTTTAGTTATAAAATATAAGAATATATATATATTAAAGAAAAAAAGGTTTTTAAAGTAAAGAAAATTTTTGTTTTGTTATTTTCAGAAAAATTAGTTCGAATTTAAATCATTAGACAATTGAATTATTAATGGTAATTTATTGTCCGATTTATTTCAAATATTAATAAACTCATATAATGCTTAAATAAGGTCGGAAAAAAATTGGGAAACCGAGCCGAGATTGAAGTGGATTGCAAACAATAATAAAGGTGAGTTAATCTCACTCTTCTGGATTTTTATTTAAATTTAAATGGTTAAATTTAAATAATTGGTTGAATGATTGAATTGATTTGATGTGCACTGATGATTTGGTGACTTTGGTTTTGGTTGGTTCTCGAGTTAGTTGTTGCTTGACTTGAAGTATTTGGGTTTTAAATTGTTTTATACTTAAATCATAAATAAGAAAACGTTTTCATTTTAAAGTTAATAAGGGCTTAATGATTTGTGATTCATTAAATTAGTAGGGTAATTAAAATGAATAATTAATTAATTCAATTAATTAATGATTTGGGTTAATTAATTTAGTAATTAAGGGTTTGAATTAATTAATTAAGGTTTAAATTAACTAATCGAGTTTAATTAATTTAGAATAATCATTGGGTGGTTTGATAGGTAAATACTTAATGAAATTCATAAAAATAATTACCTTGTGTAATTAATCAATAGATTAATTAAGATAATTAATTAAGAAGTAATTAATTTATTTAATGAAGTAAATAAAAAGGGCAGTTAGTTACTGGTTGAGATTAATCAAGAGTGATTAATATTTATGGTTTAATTAATGATTAAATACTTAATGTAATTAATTTAGATTAGGATAAATTAAAATGTAATTAGAAATCATTAATTTATATAATTGATGATGTAATTAAAGGTTGATTAATTAACCAATAATAAGTGATTTATGAAATTAATTAATATAAGTAATTAAGGATTAATGTAATTAATTATAGTTAATTAACTTGTGAAGTAATTAAAGATTAATCACTATTTGGTTAAGAATAGTTCATTTGTGTAATTAATTAAAGATAATTACTTGAATGTAATTGAAGGATAATTAATCCAGGGTGATTAATTGAGATGGATAATTAAGGGATGATTAATTAATTAATTTGAAATTAATTAATGTCAAGTGAAGGAATCTAAGTGAGTGAGGTTAGTAATTCAATTAGGAGTGATTAAATTTATTATGGAAATGATCAAGTTTGCTTATGGATGATGGAATGGTATTGGATGCCTTGAATGAGTTGATATCTCTGATATGAAATGTTTTGTATTATCATATGTTTGGGGAGGACAGGATATTGTGGTTATCTATCAATGATGAACTGTTGTGTAAAGTGACATCCTGTTTTTAAGTTGAAATATATTTCATTTGGATAACTTGGGTTAGGATAACATGAGATTCGAAGAGACCAGGGTCGGGTATTAAAAAATACCCGAAACCACTTCGAATTTTTTATAGATTAATATGTAAAATCAATAGGCTGGAATGAAATGATTTAAGTGAATTGGATTATTTAATCTAAATTTCGGTACTTAGAAAATTGATGTTTGAAATAAGTGATGTCTATAACAAGTTGTGGACTTATAAATTGATTCGAGTTACCCCTGGTTCTTTATAAGTTGTATGCTTTGTATTCCATGTTGGATGGGTTTACTCACGCTGGTTTCTTAGCCTGACCCGGGTGTTACTTTAATGTAATGCTCGGGTCAGATCGAGTATTACAGATTTTCAGGTAAGGGCGTTCTGGAGCTCAGGAGGCGAGCTAAATGGCAAGAACGTATAGAGTATTTCCGCTGTATTATATTATTGTATATCTGAGACATGATGATTGTATATATCCAATGTTTGTATATATGTGTAACTCTGATGTACTGTAAATGTAATCGATAGAATAGTATTCTTTGTAAATTGTTATTATTTGTTATTATATTTTATCTGCTACGAATGTGAGATGTTGGTGTTTCTGATCTTCTATTTCTTCTATCTCTTTCTTCTTTTTCCTAACTATCTGGAATTTTTGGGACTGAAAATTATGGGACGTTACAGTTGGTATCAGAGCTGAAAGGTTAAGCGAGAACTTTGGCTCTAGTGGGGATTACTCCTTAAATAGAGACTGTAGTACTCTAGGATGAGTTGAATATATATATATATATATGAGAGAGCGTACTTGTTATTTTCTTATATAATGGTTTTAAATGATTTTATACAAAAATATATTTGATATATATAAAGCAATATTTCCTTCTAATAAATATTAAGGTGATTGGTTGTTAAATTATTGGAATTAAATTAAGAAGTAATATAATACAACCGAATTGAAATCTTGAATTGAAATTAAATTAAGTGGTAATAGAAATACAACCAAATTAAAATTAAATGAAAATAAGTTTGAAAAGGATTCAAAATTAAATGGTTTAAAGAGATAAGTTGATTTGATTTAAAGGATTAAATCAACATTTAAAAAAATTAACTCATATTTATATAATTTGGGATGGTTTAAATTTAAAATTTGAATTGAATTCGTTCAAATTGAATCTGATTTGAATTAATTAGATTTGTGGTTGAAGATGTATAAGTTTAAAATTTTAAATGGAAAATTTGAATTGGATTGACTTGAAATGATTTGAAATTGAAGTGGGTTCAATTGATATTAGTCCAAACTGATTGGAATAATTTGAAATTGTAGTTAAAGTTGAATAGGTTCAAAATCAAATAGAATTTGATTTGAATTTGGAAAGAAATCAAGATTGTTTCAACCTGAATTGGGGTTAAATCAATTTCAATGGAAATTGACGTTATTCAAATTGGAATTGAGTCAATTTAAAAGGAAATTGATGGGAAAGTGAACAGTTTTGACTCTGGACTATTTTCAATATAAATTGTTTTAATATAAACTTATTTTTCCAAGCTATTTAATATATACAACCTTTCGTTTAAAGCCAAATTATTTTATATTTGTTTTACAATTATTTTTGGAACTATTTTAACAATTTTTTCAACTGTTTTATAAACTAATTACTATTTTCTAACTATTTTACAAATTAATTACTATTTTACAACTATTTTGTAATTATCTAAATTTTCTGAAACTATTTAACAATTTTCCAACTATTTTACAATTAGTTAACTATTTTACAGCTATTTTGCAAACTAATAATCATTTTTCAACTACTTATCTATTTAAAGCTATTTTCTAAATATAAAGGAGTCGGAGTTCAAACTGTTATTGATTAAACACCCAACTGAGATAAGAATTGAAGTGATAATCCAATGGAATTGAAGAAATTGTAAATATGTGGATAGAAATTAAAGGAAATGTGAATAGAAAGAGAAATTGATTTAGTTGATAATCAATGAAGATAATTACGTAGGATGTACGTATATTATTCTACTCGCATAGTGATTTGATCCAGATTCGAGCATAGAATTTCGAGATAGTTATATCGATCCTCACTCAATTTTCGACGGCGAACCTGGATATGGATTGTTATTGGTTCTGGATATTCTCTATCATAGTTATGGCTATGTAAGGAGAATGACAGTTTCTGATCAAGAAGCCAGATCTGTGTCCGCACTAGAAAGTCAGGTGGACGATACTAGTTTGGAAGTGAAATTGTGTGATCGAGCGAGCGATCAGGTTGGTATTGGTATGGCATACGGATGATATGTGTACATCGTATGGGCTCAATGAAATTGATATTTAAAGTTTGTGAATAAGAAATGTGAAATGATTTGTTTTGAAACAAAAGTATATGTTGTGAAATATACAATGGATAAAGGTGAAAATTGGATATTTTTATGATGAAAAGCAAGATGGAAACAACTTTATAAAAAAAGGAGTAATCAAATATGAATATTTGATTTTGAATAAACAAAGTTGTATACCTTTGTTATATAAGATAAATCTCCCCTTGTTGAATCTATTGCCAGAAGAAAAGGATTTTGAAGGTGTTTGAAGTATAAAAGAAGTTTTATACAAGTTTGAAATGATCCAAAGTTTAAAAAAAATTATATATTTATATATATATATATATATATATAAATGATCTTATGAGGATTTTAGAAAAAGGTTTTGGAAACCTTTGGATTTGGAAAGGCTTTTGATTTTTGGGTAAAATCAATATTGGAATTTGGAAAGCCTAGTTTGAGAATTATCGATTTTGAGATAATCGATTTTTGAGAAAAAAAAGATTTATATGAGATTCATACTAGGTGTATGATTTGGAAGATACTATATGTGTATAGTATAAAGTGTTTTGATAATGGCTCTGGAGAAAAAGGCGCTCCCTTGAAATGAACTTCTCAGGAGTGCCATAGGTTGGTACTGCCTTGAACCCTAAGGGGGGTTCTAAAGTTGATCCTGTGAGGAGTCCGGATAAAACTAGTTCCTGAGGATTATGAGTAGTGTGTAGCGAAAGTCGAGGGGCGCGGATGCCTACAGAGGCATTTGGGTTATGTTGTGACGACAGTATAACTCGATGTCACTGCGATCTACTACAGACCATAGCGAAAGTCGTGTGTGCTGCTGAGAGCCAACAGTCTGCATTTGATTTTATATCGGTAGACTGCGACCTATGGTAACATAGCGAAAGTCGTGTGTGTCGTTGAGAGCCAACAGTCTACGTTTGATTTTACATCGGTAGACTGCGACCTATGTGGAAGTGGAGAAGTTTCATTTTGACAGCGAAAATCGAGGGCGCTGATGCCTACAGCTACATGGACTTTTGTTGCGATGGCAACTGTTTCCTGGAGATTTGACCAGGCAAATGGGTACTCAGCATTAGCACACTGTTCGGCTATTTATGGATCGTTAGAGCGCTCGGCATCCAGGAGTGCTCCGCATCCAAGAACGTTTGGCAATCCAGGGACGTTCGACATACAAGGAACGTTCGGCTTCCATAGACGTTCGGTAATCCAGGGACATTCGGAATACAAGGAACGCTTGGCTTCCATAGACGTTCGACAATCCAGGTACGTTCGGCATACAAGGAACGTTTGGCATACAAGGAACGTTCGGCTTCCATGGATGTTCGGCATTCACGCTTCACACGGCATTCCTGGACAATTCGGCATTCCAGCCTTGTTCGGCCTGCGCACCTCGTTCAACACACCGTATCGTTCGGCATGAAGATGATGGTTCGGCATTCGGCCGTTCGGCATGTTCGGGGCGGCACGCAAAGCTTACTCTATTTAGGCCGAGGCATTCAGCTACTAGGCCCACCAGGGAAGTCCAACCCACCTTTGTTTATAAACAGAGTGGCATGGGCACAGTGAAAAGGATGGGTTTTTTCGAGAACACTGGGGAAACACTGCCGCATTCAACACTCACTCAAGACTTGATCTTTTACTTTGCAATTGTATTCAAGTAATTGGAAATGGATTGTATCTGTAATCAACTATCAAGGAAAGCGATAGAAACCAACTTCAAAGTGGACGTAGGCAGTTACGCCGAACCACTATAAATTTGGTGTTCTTGTTCTTTGCATTTAAATTTACATACCGTCTTCTGTTTTAATTTACTATCTTCATTAATCTCTCTACGCAATCTCTCTTAAGGGTGTTAGTGGCCAATTTTGGTGCTAACATTTTGGTGCTTTCACCGAGAACCGAATTCTCAAGCTGTTAGGATCTACTTTGTAGCTACTGGATTACATAAATCCCCCAGAGGAGATCCAAGATCATTCACAAGGCATCTGTTGATTCTATTCAGAGCTACAACCAACAACTCTACCATGGGAAGACCACGAACTAGATCGGCCTCTCACAACGCAGATGTCCATGAGACTGCTAGCGTGCAACAAGTTGGACCTAGAAATCAGCAAGCAACTCGAGGTGCAGGGCCCTCCATCCAAAACCAAGCAGAAGTTGTTTCCCGAACAGAGTTCAACGACTTATTAAGAGAAATCAAGGAAAGTAGAAGGCAACTTGCTAAGCAGATTCAAGCCAACACTAACCTCATGACTCAGCTCACTCAACAGCAGCGTCAGAATGCTGGAGGTAACCCTGCCCCTTATTCTGAATCTGATAGTTCAACCTCAGCTGATGAATCTCCTAGGCGTAGGCACCGTAAGGATGAACGCGCACAGGCAGGTGTCACAAATCGATCGACTAGGGATCAAGCCCGTGAGGAGACCGAACGCCCGAATCTCCAAGACCCAAATCAGGCGGGACATCAACCCGCACGGTCCCGTGGAACGGAACCCGACCTTCCATCCTCCGTACAAACTCCGGACTTAACAGCTATGGTCAGGAAGTTGATGAGAGAGAACCAAGGCTTGACCAATGAAGATTGGGGAGTGTCCAGAAGCCATACTCCCTTTACAGATGTTATCCTACAAGCTGAGTACCCCAAGAAGTTCAACATGCCGACTATCCCAGCCTACGAAGGGAAGACTGATCCCAGACAGCATGTGATGAGGTACGGATGGATGATGGATTCTGCAAGAGATAATGATGCAACCAAGTGTAGGTGCTTCCCAATCACTCTGTCCGGAATTGCCACCATGTGGCTTACTCGACTTCCCCCACGATCTATATCCAGCTTCGACGAGTTGGCAATGAAATTCATAGAACAATTCAGGTTACACACCACTCGCCCAAAGGATGTGATGTCCTTATCGAGCGTAATCCAAGCTCTAGGAGAGTCATTGAATGCATACTCGTAGAGATTTCATGTTGCTGCAACTGAAGTGAGCAATCCTAACGACCACGCAATTTTGATGGTGGTAATACATGGAGTGGATCCAGATTCTGAATTTGGAGATTGGTTGGCGGGAAAGCCCCCAGCCACGCTGGAGCGTTTTTACTCGAAATCTCATCAGTTCATAAGAAGGGAAGAAGCCCGATGGACAAGACGAGACAAGGCACCAAGGCCTGCTCAGGAGACCATGAAAAGTAACTTCGCCATGAAGCAAACCGGCGAGAATTAAAAAAAAGCTCAAGTCAACGTCCAAAACAAGCCTGGGCAGTCTAAAGGATCCGGAGGTGGAAATCTCGGAAAGAAAAGAGAGACGGGGAAATGGAAGTCAAGGATCCTGACCTACAATGAATACACCCCGCTGAACGCATCTCTTGAGAACATTTATTTGTCAACTTGCAACACTTTTCAATATAGAAAACCACGTCCAAAGGAATCAACAGAAGGACAGAAGCGGACTGGGAAGTATTGCCGCTTTCACGAGTCTTATGGGCACAACACGGAGGAGTGTAGGCACCTCCATGACGCTATAGAAAAGTTGATTAGACAGAAGAAGCTGCAGGAGTTTGTCAAAAACCCACAAGATGGAAGACAAGAGACATCAGACCCCGGACGCAGGCCAGCTCCACGCCAACCAGAACAACCTGCTCGAACTGTGGGTATATTGGTTATTAACACGATTGCTGGAGGACCTCATCCTACGGATAAGAATTGGCAGGACATGGAGCGATATGATAACTCTTTAAGACAAGCGGAGTGTGAGTGTTGTTCGAATGTGGAGGATGGGCCTGCAAAGCAGCAGCGCACGATGAGTGATGATATTGTATTCAGGAGCAGAGATGAGGATAAGGTGGAGCTCCTACCACCGACCCGATCGTCATATCTGCGACAATCGGGCCGGTGTTTGTGAAGAGAATTCTAATTAATTGAGGAAGTTTCGTTAACATTATCTTCAAGAAGGCATACGACCAAATGAAGTTAGAGACTAAGGATTTGAAACCATCTAAAGCCAGAATCCATGGCTTTAATGGCGCAGCAACGGATGCAGTGGGATATGTGGAGTTACCAGTTGAACTGGGGCAAGGCGAGCGTAGGAGGGTGCGAATCCTACCGTTCATAGTATTGGATGTTGACTCTCCATATAACGTATTCCTAGGACGTCCAGCCCTGGCAGAATTTAGAGCAGCGTTGGCCCCTTAGTGTCTGACATTAAAAGTTCCAACATGCAGAGGTGTTGGAGTGGTACACGGTGATCAGGCAACCGGTCATGCATGCTATGTGGCTGAGCTGAGAGAGACTCGGCATAGAGAGAAAGGAAAGGTTGCGGACAGCTCCATCTGCATCCAAAATTCTGATGATTGACAAGTAGCGCCCGAGCTCTTGCTAAGGCAACATTTTCGGATCTATAGAGACATAGATCTGAGAGATGATGATGGGGGACCCAGGAAAAGAAATGCAGCATTGGTCGAACTAACAGTTGACATCCCAGTCAACCGGGATGACCCGTCACGAATTCTTAAAATTGGATCACAACTCGACCCCGTGGTGTCCGAGAACCTCACTGACTTCCTCCGAGCGAATCTTGATGTTTTCGCTTGGACACACTCTGATATGTGCGGGATTTCTCCAACAATTGCGAGTCATATGTTGAATATAGACCCAAAGTACGTTCCCGTAAAATAGAAAAGGAGAGGTATGGACCCGGAGAGGTCTGCGGCTCTCAAAGAGGAGGCGGACAAACTCAAAGCCAATGGGTTCGTCCACGATGCCCTCTATCTTGAATGGGTATCTAACTCAGTGCCAGTGAAGAAAGCAAATGGAAAGTGGAGAAATTGTGTTGATTACTCCGTTCTGAATAAAGCATTCCCGAAGGATAGTTTCCCTTTACCTAGAATCGACCACCTCGTCGACTCTACCGCCGGCCACGAATTATTGTCATTTATGGATGCGTATTCAAGATACAATCAGATTCCAGACTAAGAGTACACCAGTTTTGTCACGGATATGGGGCTATGTTGCTATGTATTAATTCCCTTTGGATTGAAAAACACGGGAGCAACTTATCAGCGTCTGGTGAATCGAATGTTTAATGACCAGATCGGTAAGACGATGGAAGTCTATGTGGATGACATGCTCGTGAAGTCACGGCAGTCAAACGACCACATTCGAGACTCAGCAGAAATGTTTGATATACTTAGACATTATGGTATGAAGATCAACCCCTTGAAGTGCTCTTTTGGTGTGGCGTCGGGAAAGTTCTTGGGTTTTATTGTGAATGCACATGAAATTGAAGCTAACTCGGAAAATATTCATGCTATCCGAGACATACAAGTGCCCATAACTATAAAGCAAGTATAAATCTTGAATGCAAAGGTAGCAGCGCCGATCCGATTCGTATCCAAAGCCACGGATAAATGCATTCTTTCTTTGACGTATCAAGAACGGAAAAGAGAATTTCGAGTGGACATCAGACTGTGAGGGAGCATTTCGAGCTCTCGTAAAGCATTTGGAGAGCCCCTCGGTGCTATCAAAACCAATCGACCATGAAATGTTGTATGTATACTTGGCAGTATCCTAGTACGCTATTAGTACATCTCAGGTTCGCGAGGAGGACCGAGTTCAAAAGCCAGTATATTATGTCAGTAAACGCTTGACGGGGGCAGAAAGAAATTATGCAAAGATTGAAAAACTAGCCTATTGCTTAGTGATTGCATCACGCAAGCTTCGTCCGTATTTTCAGGCACACTCAATCAGTGTTTATACTGATCAACCTTTGTGACAGGTACTCCAACGACCGGAAACTTCCGAAAGGATGTTAAAATGAAATATTGAGTTAAGTCAGTTCGATATTACCTACCTGCCGCGAAGGGCCATACAAGGACAAGCATTAGCTGACTTTATTGTTGAATTTACTATGTCAGACGAATCAAACGACCACAATGTCATACCTCCCATTCGATGGAAGATGTACACCGATGGGGCATCTAACAACTGTTGTTTGGGGGTTGGCATAGTTCTTGTAACTCCTGAGAACCGATCAGTTTGCTACGCTTTGAAGCTCGAATTCACAGCAAGAAATAACGAAGCCGAATATGAAGCGTTGATTGCCGGCGTAAGACTTATCAAAGAACTGGAAGTAAAATCGGTTGAAATCTTTAGCGACTCGCAGCTAGTGGTGTACCAAGTGCGAAGAGACTACCAAGCAAAGGGGCAGAGACTTGCCCCATATTTGGTTCGAGTTCAGGAGCTGCTAGCGAATCTCGAGTATTATGATATTTCACATGTCCCGCGTGAGCAAAACGGAGTAGCCGATTCATTGGCAAAATTCGCAAGCACTGGCGATGCATAGCAAATGGGATTATTTCCTGTTGAGACCCTCCATGCTTCGAGTATAGATATGATGGAGATAGATTTCACGCTCGAAACCAAAATCAAGAAGGAACCGTGGATGACCCCAATCAAGCAGTACTTTCTATTCGAGATCTTACCCGAAGATAGAAGCGAAAGATGACAAGTCCTTCGTAAGGCTTCACGATATATAATACAGGATGTGGTGTTGTATCAAAGGGGATTCTCGACCCCCTTACTCCGGTGCGTGGCCCACGATGAGATAAAACGAGTATTAAAGGAAGTCCATGAGGGAGAGTGCGGTGACCATATTGAGGGGCAGACATTGGCAAAGAAAATCCTCCGTTATGGATACTATTGGCCAACTGTGAATCGGAATGCTGCAGACTATGTGAGAAGATGCGATAAATGCCAGATATATGCAAAAATCCAAGAGTTCTGTCGACGGAATTCACGCAAATGGTTAGTCCCTGGCCATTTGCAATGTGGGGGATCGACCTAGTTAGTTCTTTACCCTTATCCAAAGGTGGAGCGAAATATGCAATAGTTGTGGTCGACTACTTTACCAAATGGGCAGAAGCAGAGCCTCTGGCCACAATAACCACTAAGAAGGTTATTAATTTCGTCGTACAAAATACCATATGCTGTTTTGGACTTCTACGAACCATCATTACAGACAATGGGACTCAATTCGAAAGCAAGGAGTTCAAATAATTTTGTCAGAAATATGGCATTGAGAAGAAGTTTGCAGTGGTTGCTCACCCGAAATCCAACGGACAAGTGGAAGCCGTAAACAAGATAATCAAGTCCATATTGAAAAAGCGTTTGGAAAAGGCTAGAGGCAAGTGGATAGATGAACTTCCAACGACACTTTGGGCCTATAGGACCACCCACAAGACCGCGACTGGCCACACTCCATTCGCATTGGCATATGGCACGGAAGCTGTCATACCCGTGGAACTTGAAGTTCCATCACATCGGGTAACTTAATACGACCCCGTGTCGAACCAGAATCTTTTATTGGAATCGTTGGACTTCATGCAAAGAAGCCAATTTGAGGGCGGTCACATACAGACATAGGGTCACTAAATATTATAGCGAAAAGGTCCGACCGAGAATTTTTGGTGTGGGAGACCTCGTTTTGAAATGAGTTTTTCCGATCCCATCTCATATGAATCCCGCATGGGAAGGTCCATACGTCATCGAACGGAAACTTGGAGAAGGAACTTTCAAGCTAGCGACCGTCGATGGTGCGACACTCCCCCAAGCATGGAACAGCGAGCACTTGCGGCATTATTATACTCAGTATATTTCTTTCATGTATTAGTTGCATTTATTTCCAGTACGCTTTTATTTCTAGTTCTTGGCATGTAGTAAGACAATTCAGCTTGCTTTCATTAATAAAGGCTTGAATCCATCTTTTCCATGAATTACTCATGTTTCTGCGTATGATGATCCTGTGACAGGCAAATGAAACTATATTATTCTGGATGATGTGCGAACACGTGCAGACACTTAACTCTCCAAGTCCCTAGAGTGCGGATTGGAGTACTCTAAGTCTCCGGAGTGCGGACTCGAGTATAAACAATTTAAATCTCCAGATCCTCAGAGTGTGGACTGGAGTACTCTAAGTCCCCGGAGCACGGACTCGAGTATAAACGATTTAAAACTCCAGATCCCTAGAGTGCGGACTGGAGTACTCTAAGTCCCCGGAGTGCGGACTCATGTATAAACGATTCAAATCTCCAAGTCCCTAGAGTGCGGACTGGAGTACTCTAAGTCCCCAGAGCACGAACTCGAGTATAAATGATTTAAAACTCCAGATCCCCAGAGTGCGGACTAGAGTACTCTAAGTCCCCGGAGTGCAGACTCGAGTATAAACGATTCAAATCTCCAAGTCCCCAGAGTGCGGACTGGAGTACTTAGCCCGGAGCGTGGACTCGAGTATAAATGATTTAAAACTCTAGATCCCCAGAGTGCGGACTGGAGTACTCGAAGTCCCGGAGTGCGGACTCGAGTATAAACGATCCAAATCTCCAAGTCCCCAGAGTGCGAACTGGAGTACTCTAAGTCCCCGGAGTGCGGACTCGAGTATAAACGATCCAAATCTCCAAGTCCCCAGAGTGCGAACTGGAGTACTCTAAGTCCCCGGAGTGCGGACTCAAGTATAAACGATTCAAATCTCCAAGTCCCTAGAGTGCGGAGTGGAGTACTCAAAGTCCCCGGAGTGCGGACTCGAGTATAAATGATTCAAATCTCTAAGTCCCCAGAGTGCGGACTGGAGTACTCTAAGTCCCCGGAGTGCGGACACGAGTATAAACGATTCAAATCTCTCGGTCCCCAGAGTGCGGACTGGAGCACTCTAAGACCTCGAAGTGCGGACTCGAGTATAAACGATTTAAAACTCCAAATCCCCAGAGTGCGGACCAGAGTACTCTAAGTCCCTGGAGCACGGACTCTAGTATAAACGACTCAAATCTCAAAGTCCCCAGAGTGCGGACTGGAGTACTCTAAGTCCCAGGGGCGCGGACTCGAGTATAAACGACTCAAAATCTCCAAGTCCCCAGAGTGCGGACTGGAGTACTCTAAGTCCCTGGAGCACGGACTCGAGTATAAACGACTCAAAATCTCCAAGTCTCCAGAATGCGGACTGGAGTACTCTTAGTCTCCGATGTGCGGACTAAAAAAATATTCTAAGTGCTTGAAGCGCGGAAGGAAAATGAACAATTCACAAAGAATCTCCGAGCTATATGAAGGTGAACCGAGAAGTCCATGTTATTCACAACAGCTTGGATTTAAATCACAATCATACAAAAATTGAACGCAAGAGCCTTTTGAAAGACAGAAAAAGGAACTAAGCTTTATTCAGAAAAAGTTTCTACTACAAGCCCTCTAAAGTTCGGAGTCGACAATCTATTTACAAAGACTACGGAAGTAGATGAAAATAATTACATAACTTAAACTAACTCTCGTTGAACGAGAGTAATGATCACTTCTTGTGCTTCTGACTTCTTCACCTCCATTGTCTTCTCGGACGGCTCCTCTCCTGTGTGTTTACCCTTGGTACTCTTCTTTGATGGAGGGGTAGCAACTGAAGAAGTACGAGGAACATCCATGGGCTTGGACCTGCCAGGAAGGATGACCTTCAACAGCTTATTCAAAGGGTCGTCCAGGTCCACAACTCGAGGCTCGACCTTGATCTTGGTTGTCTCTCTCTTCTCCTCCTCAAGCCGCTCCTTCATACTCAGTTCAGATGTGTGTTCGAAGATGCCTGTAATTTCTACTTCATAACTCCCATCGATGGGAGAAGAAGTCTCATATTTGTCCTCATCCAGCGCTCCAATCACCTGAGCATCTGGCCCGGGAGCCTCTCCTGCACGAGTGGCCTCACTTATCTTTCCCTCCACCTCCTTGCCGACATCGCTCCTTGGAGTGGGCCCGGGATCAGAACGGCCTGTGCAAAATCATGAAAAACAAGCATTAGAATACAATAGTCCTTCATAAAGAATGATGAATTTTGAAATCTTAAAGTGAAGGGTTATCTACCAGGTTCCGGCAGGCTCTCAGCCGTCAAGGGGATCTCACCCTTCGGAATGGGAGACAGAATATGGACGCCAAGGCCGGGGTCCTCCGGATTATAATCGATATACTGCTCAAATGGATCGAGTATCGGCCGATCGGCCGATTGAGTTGGCTCATGAGATGGAGGCACGACCCCAGATGGACCAGTAATAACTTCTTTCCCTTTCTTTGAGGGGAAGCCTTTGCAATAAATAGCTTTAGCCGCTGACAAGTCCGAAGGCTCATTTTCCTTGAGAAATTCTTTTATCAAGGCCCCCTCGTCAATCTCTTCGGTACCATGCTCGGCCTTCCTGATTTCTATCAAGGCCTCCCATGCCTCGACTAAAGATTCAAGATAGCCTTCTCCCAAAAAAGTCAAGTCTCGGTGCATGATAATGCGGGCATTGAATTCAGCGATTAGCGGGTAAAACATGCTTTTGACCTCTTCCCTACCTTCTTCTCTAGCCACCTCAAGACAGGAGTCAATGTCCGCAGACGCTATCTTCTTGCCCTCTTCACGGGCTTCACTCTTTAACGCCTCAACTTTGGAAAGCTCGTCCTCAAGTTTTTCTTTTAAGAGTCGAGTAGCAACGATCTCATCACAGTATCGTTGTGACTCTTCTTGGGCAGCCGTTTTCTCTTCCTTCTCTCTACGGAGCTGCTCCTCAAGTTCCTTGACTCGGAGGCTGAATGCATCCCTCTCCTTTTGGACTGAGTCATTCTCTAGAGCTAGGGCCCCATAACGTTGTACCGCCTCGTCGATTTCCTTTTTGTGAGTCGATTCCAGACGAGTTACGACTTCGGCGGTGTCCTTGGCACTCTGATGGGCGACCTCAAGTTCAGACTTGTAAGTTGCAATCTCATCGTCCTGAGCTTTAATGATATCTTTGTCGTGGATAACCTCAAGCTTCAGGTGATCGATCTCATGTTGGCGCTCCATGGATACTTCAAAAAGTTTTTCAGCCAAATGAACAAACGCATTGTTTTGAACATAGACGTAGTTGGTACAGGCAATGGTGCTCTGCTTGACATGTCCGGGAATAGGATGAATCGCTGGGAGGAATTTCAGTCCATCAAAGAAGATTTTTGAAAATTTATCTTTAAGCTTGGTCAGGCTCTCCGATACTGTTGGATTTGTTGCAGGAGCAGGAGGAGGTGGCTTTGAAAGTTCGGCCCTCCTGTGAGGAACTCGAGACTGTCGAGTGGAAGAGGAATCGGAGTGTTGGTCCCGGGGGACATCAGATTGCGACCCTTTATGGCCGCACTTATCTTTACTTTGCTCCTGGTGAGAAGAGGTATTCTGGTGGTATTTTGGCCGATAGTAAGTTTTCTTCCTAGATGACGAGTCCCGGGAATGACAATCTCTATCGCCATCACCATCTCTGTCCCGACGTCTTCCAGAACCCGAGTCCCGTCCAGATTGATAAAAGATAGACGAACTACGAAGTTGATCGAATCCGTGTGAACGCCCCATGTCACCAGCACAGAATTTGAATAACAACGAATTAGCAAAGAGTAGCGTGACGACGAAAATCTAAGTGCAAATTGAAGTGCAAGTGTTTGTGCATGTCCTAGTGTTTCCCCCCAACAGACCAGTTGCTTTACTAATGGGAGTTCTCTCCCTGACTTTGGGCTAGAGCGCCTGCGTCGCCTTTGATGGGAGAGTGAAGTTTAAATGCTTCCAGATCGTCGGAGTCATAATTGAGCAGGTCATCAGGAATGGAGACGTTTGATTGGCCCTTTAAAGAACTTTCTACATGTTGCGAAGAAGCATCTTTCTCTGTTGGAATGAGCGTAACTTTTGAAGTTCCGCCAACCTACTCCTTCCTAATCTTGTACGTCAATCTCTTTTTCCTCTTCGAAAGGGCAGATGACGTTTCGATGTCGTGCACTTCGACTATCGGATCCTGAGTGGGACCCAAGTTCTCATCTTGTGCTTCGGGTGTTGCATTCCCTTAATTTCCCCCTCTTCTGGTGCGTCAGGAGTATGACGTGCTGATGACTCGGTTAATTTTTTCCCTTTCCCAAAGGTGGGCCTGGGTACGGTGACGCTTTGAGGAAGGCTTGTCTGACGACTTTCTGCCAATAGCCCAAACCTTGAAAGTATCTCATTCGAAATGAGAGTCCGGATGTCCCGTTCTTCGGTAGGAAGGGATCGAATAGCCTCAACAGCCTCAGAATATCCTTGACTGTCAGGACGTGGGTTAATACCTGAAAAGGGAAAACAAAAGTTAGAGAAGGCACGGCTCCGGCCAAGCACGAATATCGATCCAGAGGAAAGACTTACTTCCTTCAACCCATCTCCTCGCGAAGCCAAGAGGGCAATGCACATAGAACCATTCCTGTTTGTACAGGGCAAATTTGCTCCATGCCTCGGTTAAAACCTGGCATTTGTGGTACGGCTCGAGCAGCACAAAGGAGGGGCTATCTCTCCGCTTCTTAACCATATATATATATATATATATATATATATATATATATATATCTGATGTCGCCCGGAGTTGGAGGCCTATAGAGGATGGTCATGAAGAGGATGTAGGTATCGTAGATGAACGTGTGGCCGTTCGGGTGCAGTTGCGATGGGTAAATGTCGATGCATTGCAGCACATCCCGAAGAAATAAATTGAACGGTGGCACGCTGCCAACCCAGCACATGAATTTAATACACGCCATGTATCCAACTGGAGGCAAGTGTGGACAATCGTGTCCCGATGGAACCAACACATCGTCAAAAGGGATTCCGTGAATAGAGAATATTCGCCGGAGCGCAACTTCATTGACCTTTGAAGCCTGAGAATCGATGGGGTTGTCCAAGAAAATTGCTGCCTCCAAAGCGCCGAGGGCTAAGTTATGTGCAGGGGAGGTTGATGGATTTGAAACATCTGCGATTTCTTGTCGGGAGGACGGTCCCAGTCTATCTGAAATCGTGGTGAAGTTAGATCTCCTAGATATTTCCAATAAATATTGAATTTGCCAGAGCACCTGTTTGAACTATACTCGAAAAATAATCGTCGTTAGACTTAACAAAATAAATCCCCCCCCCCCCCGGTGTGGTGTGTGATCTAGTGCAATCATTCAAATATAAATGCTGAGAGATCATAGGTCACAAAGTTGATGGTGTAAAGTTGAACTTTAAACTGTCATTCTCGAAGACCGTCATCGCTGACCATCTCCGAAAGCCATCCTGGAAATGTTTTCAATTTTAAACTCGGACATTGACATTATATGCCAAAAGCTTTTGTCTGTTTTTATCAACTTCAGTTCAGGCTTATGACGATTGGAACTAGGAAGTTATCAGTCCAGATTAGTTTGATATGCCAGTTTGATAGTTATCAGTCCAGGTTAGTTTGATATGCCAATTTGATTAGGCCCAGGACTTTTTTTTGTCTTATGCTCAGGCAAAGGTAGAATGTTGTTCGGCCTAAGTATCGACCGACGAAACTGCCGTTCGGCCTGAATTTTGGTCAGCCAAACTATCGTTCGGCCTAACTATTGTTCGGCCAAAGTATCGTCCAGCCTAAGTTCTGTTCGGCCGAAGTAACGTTCGGCATAAGTACTGCTCGGCCTAAGTAACGTTTGGCATTCTATCTAATTCATACTTCCTCCCTAACCTACCATCCCACTGCTCGGCATGTGGCGAGTTACGCCGAACCAAAGTTACGCCAAGCCCCAACGCCCGGCACTCCGTCCTTAACAACGGCGTCATTTTCTCTTTTCTTCCTCCATACATATCGAACAACGAGGCCAAATCGTTCGGCGAGTCATGCCGAACCATACTGTTCGGCATTATAGCCAATTCCTTCTCCTCTTCTATTTTTTCCCTCCAAACTCGTTCGGCGCAAGAGAACCATGTCAAACCACAATACATCTCCCATCAACTCCCTCGTGTGCTCAACTCTGGCCACTTCTCCTTTCCACCACATCATCTAGCCCTACAAAACATCCTAATCACAGTTCAATCCTTTCATCCACGAAATACCCATTGGCCATGGACCTAAGTTACGAGTTTAAGCCTCGCATCAAAACTTTTAATCAGGGAAAACTGTTAAACAGAAGGGATCGATACCTAGCAAGTAGGTTGAAGGTCGGGATAATTCTGGAATTAAAGACACGGCTTTGATTAGTTTCGAGTGATTTGGGAAAAGGGTGATGCAGGTATGAAGTTCGAGGAAAGGAGGGTAGTAAGATTCTTGGGGTTTGACGAGATTCGCGAATACAGGATAGCGGAGGTAAAAAAGTGAAAAGAGAAGAAGGAGAAAGATGCTGACTTTTATAGGAGAAGAAGGGAAGTTGAAGAGGCTATGACCGGTGGAACCGGTCAAAGCGTCATCGTTCGGCTTCGACCTTCAAAGCCGTTCGACATACATGGAGCGTTCGGCTTCAGCTGTTCTGTTCGGCATTCGCATACCGTTCGGCACACACCATCACACCGTCGAGTGAAATAAACCAAGGATCGAAGAGGAGCACATAGGACACGTAATTCAAAGTGCATCAAGTTTGGTCAGGCGATACACTTTGTGGGGCAAGTGTTTCATGGAGATTTGACCAGGCAAATGGGTACTCGGCATTAGCATACCGTTCGGCTATTTATGGATCGTTCGGCATTTGAAGCACTCGGCATCCAGGAGCGTTCGGCAATCCAGGGACGTTCGGCAATCCAGGGACGTTCGACATACAAGGAACATTCGGCTTCCATAGACGTTCGGCAATCCAGGGACGTTCCGCATACAAGGAACGCTCGGCTTCCATAGACGTTCGATAATCCAGGTACGTTCGGCATACAAGGAACGTTCAGCATACAAGGAACGTTCGGCTTCCATGGACGTTCGGCATTCACGCTTCACTCGGCATTCCTGGACTGTTCAGTATTCCAGCCTCGGTCGGCCTGCGCACCTTGCCAACACACCGTATCGTTTGGCATGAAGTTGATGGTTCGGCATTCGGCCATTCAGCATGTTTGGGTCGGCACGCAGAGCTTACTCCATTTGGGCCGAGGTATTCAGCTACCAGGCCCACCAGGGAAGTCCAACCCACCTTCGTCTATAAATAGAGAGGCAGGGGCACAGTAAAAAGGATCGGTTTTTTCGAGAACACTGGGGAAACTCTGCCGCATTCAACACTTACTCAAGACTTAATCTTTTGCTTTGCAATTTTATTCAAGTAATTGGAAACGGATTGTATCTGTAATCAACTATCAAGAAAAGCAATAGAAACCAACTTCAAAGTGGACGTAGGCAGTTACGCCGAACCACTATAAATTTGGTGTTCTTGTTCTTTGCATTTAAATTTACATACCGTCTTCTGTTTTAATTTACTATCTTCATTAATCTCTCTACGCAATCTCTCTTAAGGGTGTTAGTGGCCAATTTTGGTGCTAACATTTTGGTGCTTTCACTGAGAACCGAATTCTCAAGCTGTTAGGATCTACTTTGTAGCTACTGGATTGCATAAATCCCCCAGAGGAGATCCAAGATCATTCACAAGGCATCTGTTGATTCTATTCAGAGCTACAACCAACAACTCTACCATGGGGAGACCACGAACTAGATCGGCCTCTCACAACGCAGATGTCCACGAGATTGCTAGCGTGCAACAAGTTGGACCTAGAAATCAGCAAGCAACTCGATGTGCAGGGCCCTCCACCCAAAACCAAGCGGAAGTTGTTTCCCGAAAAGAGTTCAACGACTTGATAAGAGAAATCAAGGAAAGTAGAAGGCAACTTGCTGAGCAGATTCAAGCCAACACTAACCTCATGACTCAGCTCACTCAGCAGCAGCGTCAGAATGCTGGAGGTAACCCTGCCCCTTATACTGAATCTGATAGTTCAACCTCAGCTGATGAATCTCCTAGGCGTAGGCGCCGTAAGGATGAAGGCGCACAGGAAGGTGTCATAGATCGATCGACTAAGGATCAAGCCCGTGAGGAGACCGGACGCCCGAATCTCCAAGACCCAAATTAGGCGGGACATCAACCCGCATGGTCCCGTGGAACGAAACCCGACCTTCCATCGTCCATACAAACTTCGGACTTAACATCTACGGTCATGCAGTTGATGAGAGAGAACCAAGGCTTGACCAATGAAGATAGGGGAGTGTCCAGAAGCCATACTCCCTTTACAGATGGTATCCTACAAGCTGAGTACCCCAAGAAGTTCAACATGCCGACTATCCTAGCCTACGAAGGGAAGACTGATCCCAGGCAGCATGTGATGAGGTACGGATGGATGGTGGATTCTGCAAGAGATAATGATGCAACCAAGTGCAGGTGCCTCCCAATCACTCTGTCCGGAATTGCCACCATGTGGTTTACTCGACTTCCCCCACGATCTATATCCAGCTTCGACGAATTGGCAATGAAATTTATAGAACAATTCAGGATACACACCACTCGCCCAATGGATGTGATGTCCTTATCGAGCGTAATCCAAGCTCCAGGAGAGTCATTGAAAGCATATTTGCAGAGATTTCATGTTGCTGCAACTAAAGTGAGCAATCCTAACGACCATGCAATTTTAATGGCGATAATGCGTGGAGTGGATCCAGATTATGAATTTGGAGATGGGTTGGCGGGAAAGCCCCCAGCCATGCTGGAGCGTTTTTATTCGAAAGCTTATCAGTTCATAAGAAGGGAAGAAGCCCGATGGACAAGATGAGACAAGGCACCAAGGCCTGCTCAGGAGACCACGAAAAGTAACGTCGTCATGAAGCAAACTGATGAGAATTCGGGAAAAGCTAAAGTTACGTCCAAGACAAGCATGGGCGGTCTAAAGGATCCAGAGGTGGAAATCCCGGAAAGAAAAGTGAGACGGGGAAATGCAAGTCAAGGATCCCGACCTACAATGAATACACCCCGCTGAAAGCATCTCTTGAGAACATCTATTTGTCAACTTGCAACACTTTTCAATATAGAAAACCATGCCCAAAGGAATCAATAGAGGAACCGAAGCGGACTGGGAAGTATTGCCACTTTCACGAATCTTATGGACATAACACGTAGGAGTGTAGGCATCTCCATGACGCTATAGAAAAGTTGATTAGACAGAAGAAGCTACAGGAGTTTGACAAAGACCCACAAGATGGAAGACAAGAGACATCGGACCCCGGACGCGGGCTAGCTCCACGCCAACCAGAACAACCTGCTCAAACTGTGGGTAGATTGGTTATTAATACGATTGCTGGCGGACCTCATCCTGCGGATAAGAATTGGCAGGAGATGGAGCGATATGCTAACTCTTTAAGACATGCGGAGTATGAGTGCTGTTCGAATGCGGAGGATGGGACTTCTGCAAAGTAGCGGCGCACGATGAATGATGATATTGTATTCAGGAGTAGAGATGCGGATAAGGTGGAGGCTCCTACCATCGACCCGATGGTCATATCTGCGACAATCGGGCCGGCGTTTGTGAAGAGAATTCTAATTGATTGCAGAAGTTACGTTAACATCATCTTCAAGAAGGCATATGACCAAATGAAGTTAGAGACTAAGGATTTGAAACCATCTAAAGCCATAATCCATGGCTTTAATGGTGCAGCAACGAATGCAGTAGGATATGTGGAGTTACCAGTTGAACTGGGGCAAGGCGAGCGTAGGACGGTGTGAATCCTACCGTTCATAGTATTGGATGTTGACTCTCCATATAACGTATTCCTAGGACGTCCAGCCCCGACAGAATTTAGGGCAGCGTTGGCCCCTTGGTATCTGACGTTAAAATTTCCAACAGACAGATGTGTTGGAGTGGTACACGGTGATCCGGCGACCGGTCGTGCATGCTATGTGGCTAAGCTGAGAGAGGCTCGGCTAAAGAAAAGGAAAGGTTGCGGACAGCTCCGTCCGCATCCAAAATTCTGATGATTGACAAGTAGCACCCGAGCCCTGGCTCGGGCAACATTTTCGGATCTATAGAGACATAGATCCGAGAGACGATAATGGGGGACCCAGGGAAACAAATGTAGCACCGGCTGAACTAACAATTGGCATCCCAGTCAGCTAGGATGACCCATCACGAATTCTTAAAATTGGATCACAACTCGACCCCATGGTGGCCGAGAACCTCATTGACTTCCTCCGAGCGAATCTTGATGTTTTCGCTTGGACACACTCTGATATGTGTGGGATTTCTCCAACAATTGCGAGTTATATGTTGAACATGGACCCAAAATATGTTCCCGTAAAAAAGAAAAGGAGAGGTATAGACCCGAAGAGGTCTGCGGCTCTCAAAGAGGAGGTGGACAAACTCAAAGCCAATGGGTTCGTCCGCGACGCCCTCTATCCTGAATGGGTATCTAACCCAGTGCTAATGAAGAAAGCAAATAGAAAGTTGAGAACTTGTGTTGATTGCTCCAATCTGAATAAAGCATGTCCGAAGGATAGTTTCCCTTTACCTAGAATCGACCAGGTCGTCGACTCTACCACCGGACACGAATTATAGTCATTTATGGATGCGTATTCAGGATACAATCAGATCCCGATGCATATTCCAGACCAAGAGCACACCAGTTTTGTCACGAATATGGGGCTATATTGCTATGTAGTAAGTTAATAATGAAGTTTGGAAATAAACTCGAATTAAAATAGAGTTCGATTTGGATTGATAATGTGAATTAAAATTAAAATTTAAAATGGATGGGCTAACTGAATTAAATGGAATTTGATTAAATGAGAATCGAATAGAAGTGAACTTAAGTTTGATATTAGAACAAATTAATGTAAATTAACTTAAGTTTAAAATTTATGGAAACTTGGCTTCAATAAGGGTGAAAGCCCATTAAATAAAAGCTTGGGTTGAATTAATTTGGGAATGGTTAGTAGCACATAAGCAGGGAATGTGTCGAGCTAAATAAAATGGTTGTGAATAAATTAAAATGGAATTGAATTAAATAAAATTGAGTCAAAATCAATTTAAATTGGTTATAAAACTTAAGTAATTATTTATTCACATGGAATAAATTAAAATAGAAATGATTGTCGTTTGACGTAAGCGAGATTAAACTAAATTCTATGAATTAGTGGATGCAAATATAATTGATTTTTGAATCAATTTGTATGAATATGAGTTTGTTTGAAATTATAAATGAATTGAAGGTAAGTAAGGGAGTTGTACATCACTTAAATTAAATGCAAGGGTAAGAAAACCGAGTGAAAGCAAATGAATTGGTGATTGAAACCTTATTAAATTACTTTTAAGTGTTGTTTGGTAGGTATGGCTTATGAAATCCATGTGTTAGCTATTGAAACTGAGTGAAATGTAAATAAATTTCCAATATATGGCACTTACATATTTAAATTGAGTAAGTACAGGTACCTGAAGGCCGTTTGGCTGGATTTGGACGTGCTGATTGCTAAATTAATAAGCCGCTTGCTTAAAAATGCTAAATAAAGGTACGCCTACACAATAAAAATAGGAAATATGAACTGTTTTTGTTTTTACGACCGTGTGGGTCGATGTATATATATTTATATCTCTTGTCAAATTGTAAAAGCTCCTCCATACAAAGGAGACTCTGTCAAAATTTTACAAAATTTTTGGGAGTTAGAAAATTTTTGAATTTTTTTTGTTAGCGACAAAACGATTTCAAATTGGAATTGAAATAAGGGATTTTGGAAATGGAAATTGAAACTAATTGTTAATTGAAAACTTGTGAAAGGAAATGCACAAAATGATTTTAAATGTTGTAAATGGGACATTATTGCTAAATAGGATATACAGGTGTGTTAAGGCAAAGGATAAATAGATGTTTTTGATTTCAGAAAATAATTTGAATTGACCGACTAAAAAAAATATGTATTTAAATTTCTGTATGAAATTTGATTGGGTTTTTGATCTAGCCACTTGGCTTTTGTTTTCTTTTTAAATATGGGGGCCCGTAGAGGCATTTTGTAGTTGTACCGAGCTAGCCGCGCAAAGAAGACACTGGCAAAAAAATTTGGAAATTTAGGGAGTTAGAAAATTTTTAGGAAAATTTTGATAATTTAAATTTGAATTTGAATCATAATTTGAATGGTTGAGTTAACAATGTTGTTTGGAAATTTTGGATAGGTTTGAAAGGTTAGTAAGGGTAATAGTGTTGTTATAAAAAGATTGTTTTGGGTATTGTTTAAACTGATTAGTTGAGGGGATTTGATAAAAACTATTAGAATGAGAAAAAGTAAACAGGTTAAGGATCATTCCTCTTAACTAGTAATTTCGGGGACGAAATTCTTTTAAGGGGGGAGGAATTGACGACTCGGAATTTCTGTATATTTGGAATTGAAATATTTAACTTATTTTAAATATCTGAAAGCTAGTTTAATTTGAATTTCAAATATCATTATTTATTTGGCAATTGAATTATTGAATTTAATTATTGGAAATTGGGTCGACGGTTGAATCTAAAATTTTTAGCTTGTTAAAAATGGTTTAAAAGCTTGTAAATTTATATTGATAATATCGAAGATAGTAAAAATGTTAAATTTGAATTTGAGAATGTTTTGTTCAGTTTTAAAAATATATAGTTTATATTGAATATAAAATGGCCTTCCGAGGAACAGTCTCGGAATTCGACGAAACTAGTTCCAATGGATCCGTAATAGTTACTTATTATCGGATTTCAATTTTCGTAGCGTTTGGAGTTACTGTTTGTCAGTACGGGTGAGAAACATGTTGAAATTAAAATCGATAATTTAATATTTAAAACTCGATTCAAAAGGCTTTCTTCCACATATGACTGAATTAGGCTTCGAAACACGTTCTATTATGATCGGAATACTGGTAAAACCCTATAAACGCCTGGCAGCATATCTGATTCGGAGTTCGAGATTTCGAGTTATGCTTAATGAAACATTTTGGAAATTTAATAGTATTATAACGGGTCAAGTCAACCTTAGCCTAGCATATACCGAAGCCATCTCACTTCGTTAGAACGCTAATATCTTCTCCATTCTTCCCATATCTTCCCTAGGAATTCAAATCAAAACTAACGACAGGAAAATAAAAATAAAAATAAAATAATAATGGCAGCTCCTCTGTTTAGAATCAACCGAGCCCTTCTCGTATTCGTAATCAAAAAAAAGAGCATGCCTGATCGAAGAAATGGCCACTTTCTGCCTCCTTTCTCCAATCGAGCGTCCTTTCATCCTAGAAGGCGAACGATTTTCGTTTGTTCGCTCGAAAAATCAAATATAGCAGTCGAACGAAATCATCTTGGATCCGTCTTCGCTCGATTTTGGGGAGGGGGAAGCTCAACGTAGTTCTTTGGCAACATCTTCCTCGTTCGTGAGGATATAGGGAAGCGCGAGGCATTGGAAAGTCTAGGGTTTTTCACAGTAAACAAAAGGATATAAAATGAGATCCAATCTCGTTCCTAGAGAGAGAGAGAGAGAGAGAAAAAGGAACGCGCGAGGGTTAGCATCCACGAAGTCGCGGTTGAGTCGAAGCAGTTGAGATGCCCGCGATAGCATACGTTGGGTGATGGTCTCTGTTGGGGGTTCGTCGATGGAGACTACGACCAGACTTTGGAGTCGTAGCAAGGTTCGTGGGTGACTCGAAGGTGGCGGCGGGTTGGTGATAGCTGCAGTATTTCACGAATATGGTAATTTTTCAGCTTACTTCTACAATTTAATTTGGCTAATTCTATTATCAAAAGAGTTTTAGTTATAAAATATAAGAAAAAATATATATTAAAGAAAAAAGGTTTTTAAAGTTAAGAAAATTTTTGTTTTGTTATTTTCAGAAAAATTAGTTCAAATTTAAATCATTAGACAATTGAATTATTAAATGGTAATTTATTGTCCGATTTATTTCAAATATTAATAAACTCATATAATGCTTAAATAAGGTCGGAAAAAAATTGGGAAACCGAGCCGAGATTGAAGTGGATTGCAAACAATAATAAAGGTGAGTTATTATCACTCTTCTGGATTTTTATTTAAATTTAAATAGTTAAATTTAAATAATTGGTTGAATGATTGAATTGATTTGATGTGCACTGATGATTTGGTGACTTTGGTTTTGGTTGGTTCTCAAGTTAATTGTTGCCTGACTTGAAGTATTTTGGTTTTAAATTGTTTTAAACTTAAATCATAGGAAAATGTTTTCATTTTAAAGTTAATAAGGGCTTAATGATTTGTGATTCATTAAATTTGTAGGGTAATTAAAATGAATAATTAATTAATTCAATTAATTAATGGTTTGGGTTAATTAATTTAGTAATTAAGGGTTTGAATTAATTAATTAAGGTTTAAGTTAATTAATCGAGTTTAATTAATTTAGAATAATCATTGCGTGGTTTGATAGGTAAAGACTTAATGAAATTCATAAAAATAATTACTTTGTGTAATTAATCAAGAGATTAATTAAGATAATTAATTAAGGAGTGGTTAATTTATTTAATGAAGTAAATAAAAAGGGTAGTTAGTTACTGGTTGAGATTAATCAAGGGTGATTAATATTTGTAATTTAATTAATGATTAAGTACTTAATGTAATTAATTTAGATTAGGATAAATTAAAATGTAATTAGAAATCATTAATTTATATAATTGATGATGTAATTAAAGGTTGATTAATTAAGATTAATTAACCAATAATAAGTGATTTATGAGAAATTAATTAATATAAGTAATTAAGGATTAATGTAATTAATTATAGTTAATTAATTTGTGAAGTAATTAAAGATTAATCACCGTTTGGTTAAGAATAGTTCATCTGTGTAATTAATTAAAGATAATTACTTGAATGTAATCGAAGGATAATTAATCCAGGTGATTAATTGAGATGGATAATTAAGGGATGATTAATTAATTGATTTGAAATTAATTAATGTCAAGTGAAGGAATCTAAGTGAGTGAGGTTAGTAATTCAATTAGAAGTGATTAAATTTATTATGGAAATGGTCAAGTTTGCTTATGGATGATGGAATGGTATGGGATGCCTTGAATGAGTTGATATCTCTGATATGAAATGTTTTGTAGTATCATATGTTTGGGGCGGATAGAATATTGTGGTTATCTATCAATGATGAACTATTGTGTAAAGGGACATCCTGTATTTAAAGTTGAAATATATTTCATTTGGATAACTTAGGTTAGGATAACATGAGACTCGAAGAGACCGGGTTCGGGTATTAAAAAATACCCGAAACCACTTCGAATTTTTTTATAGATTAATATGCAAAATCAATAGGCTGGAATAAAATGATTTAAGTGAATTGGATTATTTAATCTGAATTTCCGTACTTAGAAAATTGATGTTTGAAATAAGTGATGTCTATAACAAGTTGTGGACTTGTAAATTGATTCAAGTTACCCCAGGTTCTATATAAGTTGTATGCTTTGTATTCCATGTTGCATGGGTTTACTCACGCTGGTTTCCAGCCTAATCTGGGTGTTACTTTAATGTAATGCTCGGGTCAGACCGAGTATTACAGATTTTCAGGTAAGGGAGTTCTGGAGCTCAGGAGGCGAGCTGGATGGCAAGAACATATAGAGTATTTCCGCTGTATTATATTATTGTATATCCGAGACATGATGATTGTGTATATCCAGTGTTTCTATAAATTTGTAACTCTGATGTACTATAAATGTAATCGACAGAATAGTATTCTTTGTAAACTGTTATTATTTGTTATTATATTTTATCCACTGCAAATGTGAGATGTTGGTTTTTCTGATCTTCTATTTCTTCTTATCTCTTTCTTCTATCTCTTTCTTCTTTTTCCTAACTATCTGGAATTTTCGGATCGAAAATTCTGGGTCGTTACAGTATCACTTCTGTTCGCATCAAGTTTTCCAATTCTGCGCATAAATTTCATTTAAACACCTCTCTCGTGATCGCAACAGTGCATCCATGCTAGAAAAACAATCGTGTATATGATTTTTTTTCCATTTTAAAATGTTTAAAAAATAATAAGATAACCAGTAAACCAGGTGCTTGGGAACTTGGATCGATCATAAATGCATAAAGGATCTAAAGCAATGATTTTAAATACTTTGACGACAAAGTATTAGATGGCATCAGACTTGGTATATACCTATCAGTATCAAATCAACACATACGTTAGTCGGCGCACAACTAGCTATAATCAGAGGATTTAACATACTGAAATGCAATAATTCATGCTATTTGGGTACGTTTGTGATGAGCGCTAACGTGTTATTTTAACGGGAAAGACCGGTGAATGCGAATTGCGGAATGTGTTTGTGGCTATGACTGGAATATTTGAATGGAACATTTAAGTTATGATTTCCAATTTGATTGATTTATAGTTAATTAATTACGAGTGTTACGGCACGCGCTTCGCACGTGACAATAGTACACACTTCGCACGGGTAAATTGATTTTTTTACAAATTATATATATATATAACATATTCAAGTGACTTTCATAAATATTTAAGTATGTTTTTGTGTTGAAATCATGAGTAAATTTTTATTTCTAAGTTGGAACATTTAATTTTTTTTGTTAGGTTGAATTTTCTTGTGTTATCAATTTACAAAGAGCGAAAAAATACAGGAAGTTTAATTTTTGGATCCTATTTTTAAATGATATTAAATTTGGTAATGTATGTAAGAGAGCATTTTGAAATTGAAAAAAATATATTAAGAATTTCTATTTTTAAGTGATATTAACATTTGGTAATATCTATAGGGAAACGTTTAAGGAAGTTCATGCTGGTAATAAAAAAGTATTACACCAAAGCTATTATATTTAAGTCATATTGGTGCGGAGGGTGCTTTTAAAAAGTACAAACGACATATGTTTTATAGAAGCAAGAGTGTGTATATATATATACACACATAATAGAAAAATACATGATTTGCAAATGTAAAGTGACATACGAATGGCATGCACGAAAGCGTACTTGTATATATAAAATAATCAATAAAATGAAGATTTATTTCATCACTGATGATTATTATTCTATAAGCTTGTATTACTATAAAAAAAGAACTAAATATAAAATTTTCGAATTACGTGTCAAACATTACAAAAAGAAATAACTAATAAAAGAAGATATCACAATTTTCCATTTGAAGATATTAGCACATCCTTGTACACAACATTTCTTGCATAGGTTCCGGATTGCCCTTGAACTTCACCGTTTTTTACTAAAACTTTGGTGTTTTTCATTGAAACTTCTTTTGATAATGCAACATAAAGTTGACCATGGCTGAATACATCTTGGGGTAAGTAAATACCAACAATTGGAATTATTTACCCTTGAGCTTTGTTAATAGTTAAAGCAAAACTTAGTATTATAGGGAACTGTTTACGTAATAAAGTAAATGGTAAACAGATATCTTTAGAGGTCTTCATAGGTATTCTTAGTAAGAAAACCCGAGTTCCAGCAAAGTGACCAATAACAATCTCTACATCTATGTTGTTCCTATAAAGTTCGCGGCATATAAGTCGTGTACCATTACATAATCCATTTTTTGGATCGAGGTTCCTTAGTAGCATAATTGGAGCACCTTTTTCCAAGACCAATTTATGTGGGGGTAAACCACTCAAATTTATTGAATTCAAATATTCAAGCTGGTATAGATTTCTTATATCATCTTCCACAGAATCGAAAGAGTAGTAGACATGATGATCACCAGGAAAAAGATTTATAACTTAATCGTTTAACATATCCACATTTTCATTAAATGGGGTGATCAAAGTCCTTGTAGTCATATATTTTGTATTGAATGCATTAACGTATAAGTTTGGAAAAGTTGAATTTATTAGAGTAGTTATTGATTTTTCATTTTCCTATGGTATAACCATTTCATCCGAGAGTCTTATCATGTTCTCACATATATGTGGCCCACTTCCATCACCAACTCTTAGTAGGAAATCCGCATAGAATGGATCTTCTTTTGCCGTCATATTTTGAGTAAGATGGATCACTTCTACATGTTTTCATAAGGACGATTTAACAATGCATGCATCAATAATTTCTGATATTGTACCATTTTGTACAACTGGTAAAACTTATCTAAAATCTCCTCCGATGATTATAATTTATCTCCAAATGGCATGCCATTTCGCAATATGTCTTTTAAAGTTCTATCTAGTGCTTCAAAAGCATATCTGTGGGTCATTATTGCTTCTTCCCAAATAAAAATGGCCGCTAATCTTATAAGTTCAGCCACTTCAGACTATTTAGGTATCGTACACATTGATGTTGAAGTTAGATTGATTGGAATTTTAAACCGCGAACATGTTGTTCAACCACCTGGTAAGATTGTTGCGGCTATCCCCGATGTAGCTGTTGCTAGTGCAATTAATCCATCTTGCCTAAGTTTTGCATGTATTGCTCGATACAGAAAGGTTTTTCCCATTCCACCAGGGCCATCTATGAAATAGATTTTGCTCTTCTTATGGTAAACAGCATTAGTAATTGCAGTATATGCATGTTTTTGACATTCATTCAACTTTTCATTAAATGTAAAGTCCTCTTTAGGCATTACAATAGAATATTGTTCCTCTGTTAATTTGGAAGCAAGGGAATTAGCATCTACATCATTTCTAATACTTGGAAGATCAAAATCAGATATTAGTGGTTCATTAATAGATCATTAAGATCATGCGGTAGACGATTTTCAAGTATAGGCCGAGCCATTGCACTTGAACTTGGATAATCTTCAACCATATTATAGAAAAATTCTTCCCATAATTTTTTTACCCCCGTTGGTGCATGATAAATTAAGATTATTACAAATAATCTTCTTAAAGACGAAGGCATTTGTGTGTTTAATGCTTCAATCAAACATGCCTTTATACTTTGGTCTTCTTCAAGTAATCCCATCTTTTCTACTGCTTGCCGAAATGTTGGGTATCTAATACCATTGATGGTTAGAAGATAGTCAAACGATGATGGCCCTTTTACATGATTTAAAAGAATTCGCAAGAAGTAACGTTCTCCTTCTGATGGAGAAACATTGTAAATTCGTCCTATGACCTTTTTATGTGATGCTCTTCGTCGCCAATTTTTAATATCTGATATCCAGGTGTATTTTTCTGGGAATTCGCGGTATAAAAAATGCCTTGCTTCTGAATCTTGTGAATTTGTATTGAAGAATTCAACTAAGATTTCTGTAGAGAGGTTATCGTCCAATAAAACATCAGACACAATTTGGTTAGCATGATAAGTCACTTATCGCTTACTTGGAAGGTGTATCTGTAAACGTTGAACTGATGGATATATTGTATGCAAGCAGAATTCAAAAATTCTCCAAAAGGCCTCTTGGGGACATATCCATCTTGCGTCTAAAAACTTTTGAATCTCATCATTTTCAGATGTTGGATGAATTTCCACTGTCACACGATCTGGACCTTTGTATACATATTCGTATAAATATTTGACAGACTTGATACTACAACAAACTTCAACATTTATATGACAATCATACTTTTTCAGCAGCCATGGGTTATATGAAGCAACCCAATGATTATCTATTATAATATTACCATCATTGTCTAGTACTATGTTTATACCATTATCCCGCCTTCGATAAATTAGGTACGAATCATTACCTTGAATAGTACATGATGAAAATTGCTTAGGATATTTTTTTTTGCAATTTCCGTCTTTCATGCACGGAGCATTTGGTCGTTGTCTTCCACATGATCCATGAAGCATCCATTTAATGATAGCATTGTACAATTCTGGTTCTTCATCACGATTTGGGATTTCAGCTCTTACAACAGCATCATAATCATCCGGGCTATGTAATTTATCTTGTCTAGAATAATAAGCATATGAGCATGGGGTAGTCCTCTTTTTTGAAATTCGATGACATGAACATGTGCTGCAACCAATCCAAGAACTTTTTTGTCGTAAATATCATGCCTTAATTCTTCATATTTGACACGAAAAATTCCAGTAGTAAGATCCGGGCAATCTTGCGAAGTTTGTCCATATGAAAGTTCTGATGTGATTTCATCCCACGTAGGATTGCATGTCATTGTAATAAACAAATCTGTCTTTCCAAACTTTTTTATTAAAGACATAACATCTTGATATCGTTGGTACATATTACATGGACTTCCATTGAACGAAGAGGGTAATATTACTCTTCTTCCTATGTTACCTATGTAAAAAAAATTAATTTGATATAAAATTATATGTGTGTGTGGTAGTACAAACAGACCAAAGAGAAGGGAAAAGTGTCATGCTTGCATTATTTTATCCAGCATTCAATGCATCTTGAAGTCCCACATACAATTCCAATCTAATATGATTTTGTTGCTGATGAAACCATCTCATTCTACCACTTTCAATTTTCACATAATTATCCACGATATATTGTTGTAATAAACGTCCTCCATGTAAGAAGAGAGAAGTATCTTCACTTCGAATCTAAAGTTTAAGTTGATTAGAAATAGCAAGTGGAATATATATATTATATCTATATAATAAGTAGTTAAGTTGATTAAAACTGCTAGATCTTGATACCTATTATATTTATGTTTGAGTGCTCGTGTGAATCAAAATAATGAAATCCATTATATCATCAACTATGTTTAAATTTATGCCTAATAATTAATCGATTTTTACAATATGATGATGCTGGCTGTAAATTTATTATTTTTTGAACGTAAAATTACTTGGTACCTGCAAAATATAAGCATAGTACTCACGGCATGGAAGAGGAGTTTCATTTATGTTATGGCTGTTAAGGTCCCGACCATAACTTCCATAAGGTAGTAGGAGAGGATACTGTAGAGGGTCGTAACAACCATGTGTTTCTAGAATTCTCATAAGCTGACCTGTCATCGTATGCAGAGCAATATCCCTGCCATTTATAATTATAAGACTTGTCTCATCCTGACCAACTATCATTGCAGAAACTTGTGAAGATGTAGGCAACACATATTGTTGGTGCAATGGTTTTTCTTTAATTATAAATTTATAATTATAGATGTCGGAAAGTTGTGACACTCGACGAAAGTATTGTGCAAAATCATTATTCTCATCCAATATACGTTGTATCCTTTTCAGTATTCCTCTATTCAAGTCTTCATTTTCAATCATTCGATTTTCAATTTCATGATGAGTATCATATATATATATATATATATATATATATATATATATATATATAGTTGTAGAAATTTGGGTTTATCTCCTTCTTTAGGAAGTAGGCTTCCAATATTATGATATATACATCCTTGAGCACGAAAACTGTAAATTCTAGCTCTTCCATTTGTTAGATTTTCATCGACATGCACTCCAATTAAAGTGAAGGAAAATACATGATTATATGATCGAATATTTCTTTTGAAATGTAAACCATCAGCACCTGTATCCTTGTAGAGTTCCTAGAGCTCATTTGGTGAATGCACGGGGGAGAGTATGGTTCTCCCATTTGAACAACACAATGATGCACTCTCGTATTGAAATAATTTTCCCAAACAAAGTTGACAAAATGTTGGCTGTTTCAATAAATGCTTTCGAAATCCAATATGATTTTTGAATTTTTTTGCAACATCGTGAGTTCTAACATTTCTTCGCACAGTTTGACGTCTTTGTAGTTGATTATTATTGTGTGACGATTGTCTCTGCTCTTGGGTAAATTATGACATGTCGTGTACTATATGTTCTCTTTCCTCAATAGATGTTGTTTCTGTTTGTTCAATTTGTATTCTTGGATTTCTGTCTTGTTGTTAAATATGAGATTCATTGCTTGTAGGACTTATATTTCTTCCTAAATTTGCATTTTGGGATCTTTCTATTCTTTATTGATACATTTCACGATGCCGAGCTAGATAATTTTCCCTTTGTTCCTGACTCATAGCTCTCCTTCGTTCTCTATCTCTCACACGGCACATTTCTCTTTGTTCATCACTTAAAATATTTGTTCTTCTATTTTGTCTTCGTTGGCTATGCATCTTTGATATACAACTGGTTGGAAAGCAAATATGGTTAGGTTATTATTTTTTTAATCTCAAATACTTTCATTCACATAACATTTAACTACAATAGTAAAATTGTTAGAATGAAAGTGAATTCGAACACCGCATAAAAGATAAGGTAATTATACTATTTGCAAACATCAATATAAATCATAATTTTATTTCAAAACATAAAAGTAGAGAGTATAAAGTGATTTCCTTATTAATAATAAGGGATGCACCATCTAAAAAGTACTACTAACAAATATTATTCTTTTTATCCTATAGAGTGACTTTTGATTCAGATTTATTGTATAATTATCACCATCCATTTTCCTCCATAAATTTTACTTGCAAAAACATGAAAAGAAAACCGATAAGGCAATAAAATTTAATTATATTATTTTTTCAAATTTCTTGATCGATATATCACTTACCATTTCAGAAATAAATTTATGATTCCAAAAATCATCTGTGGAGAGAGACTTTTTATCAGCATTTGTTGGTTGTTCGATATGTGCACTATCCTTCATTGAAGATGCTTTTGAAGATGTATTATCGTTTTGACTTGACCTTTGTTTATCACAGTGTGTAGCATCCATCTTTTGACTGATAAATTGTGTTGAACAAGAATAATATATATCGTCAGATTAACCTCATATGACGGACATGGCACATTTAGTACATGCATAATTGTGTTTAATTAACATAATAAATATCGTCAAATAAACCTCATATGATAAATTTTTCTTAATCGATAGGACTTTTACTTATTTTATAAATTAATCGACAATATTAAAGCATATGTTATCCATCGAACCATCTAATGTATGCCCCTTACTGTCATATTTAGGGGAGTCTGATTACTTTTAGTATTATACTATTCTATCATGTACACTTTTTTTATCCAACAAATAATCTACATGGACTATTGGAACAAACGTGTAATTTAATTGCTGAATACGTTAATGGTATTCTACTAAACAAATCATGTATACTTGTACATAACTATACTTCTGTGTATATAAATACATATATACGTATATATGTACATTGAAAAACAAATTATTTTGCATATCAGCAGTTTGAATTTAAGACGCCCTTTTAATTTTTTTCTACTCAATAAATGTCAAATTTGGAGGCTAGCACATGCTAAGAAATGACTTTTGCTATCTGCTCAACGATTGATTTTTTTCAGTTTCCACTTGGACTAACTCTCTGAATTGCTATGATTTCGGCAAATATATTACTGCATTGAGCTGTAAAAACTATCTCTTCCAACAACATTCAGAAGTGGCTACCAAAATATTCTACCTACTTCATGAATATGGCAGAGCAGGTAATTTCTATCAAATATTAATTCCATAATTGTTTGTAGTTGGTAGAATAATGCTTGAACTAACATTTTAAATTTTAAAGTAATATGTGCATTTAGTATGTCGGTTGAACCGGCAATATATACATCAGCATATCCGACATCAAAAACTTAACACCTGGATTCGATGTAAGCATATTTTGTATATGTATAATTGCTTGTAGTTAACGGTTTGTGCGATATTTTTTTTTACTATGATTAAACTGAGGTAACAGTAAAGGTGCAAATCACTCGGCAAATATATTTTCAAATTTCATAGGATGTCCTCGTCTAATGTCTCTGCTATTTGACTATGATGCAATTTGTTTTCCACAAACATTGAATTTTTATGCAGATGAAGCTTGTAATTCATATGAAGTTACTAAAATTGATATAAAATCTTAGTACGCAATGAATAATGTTGTTACTGATAGTTGGTAGTCATGCACATGATCTGACTGTCGTCATCTTCCGGTCATGAACAAAATTGTTCCAAACCAAGTTCCAATATGGAGAAAACTAAATTAATCCAAAATATCATGAAAGATACAATGACAATCAGCAAAAAACTGTAAAATAAGTCATGAAGATGGTCAAAATTAACCACATAACAAACAGTAGCAGTCTACTATGAAGAAAGCGTTTATCTAAATAGCAGAATATTTATCAAACCATACCTAACATGCAAATTTGATGGGGCAACCTAGGTCCTATTGTTGAATATTTCATTGCACCTGTGTCTTATTTTGTGTTCCCTTTTATAGCATGGCTGCATAGCTAGATTAGATATGTTTTTAGCACCATACTTTTGTAATATCTTTTATACAGTAATAACTATTAAGTACAGACATGGCAAAGCAGATATAAAGTTAATAAAGAAGAGACACTGTCATAAGTTGACGGGCACATGATTTTTTTTCTTTAAGCCTGCAGCCCTGTACTTTTGCATCCTGAAATATGTACGAGACTTCGTACTTTCTAAATTTATATAATTGAAACTTTTATACCTAGAACCAAATACAGTTGAATTCATATAGATATATTTCTACAGCGACTATACTGTGCAAAAAAAAGACATTTGACTGTATAAACCTAAGAAAGTAAAATAGTTGGAGGCAGTGACTATGTACTTTATGTGCCTATCATATAGCAGTAAAGATATATTATCAGTATAAAACTTTGTAGAAAATATTTCATATTTTACCTGAACCAAGCAAATTGTCTTCCTCGAAACCAACTACAATATTGAACGGTGAACAAAGAAGAACAGTGGAGTGTATATTCCTACGATAAAGGTTTGAATATGTCATTGCATCTAGGTCATACGGTATTTATGCTTGATTATAGGTCCTAATTTTCATGAGATTGGAATAATTGTTGAACATGTCATTGCATCTAGGTTCCACTGTTGAATATTTCATTGCAGCTAGATCCAATGTTGAACATGTCATTGTGTCTATCACCGTACATTTGTAATCTGTCAAAGTATTTTTTATTTTCAACGATTGTTAATGCAGCTAGATCCTATGTTGAATATGTCATTGTTTCTATCACCGTACATTCGTAATATCTGTCAAAATATTTTTTATTTTCAACGATTGTTAATCAACAATTTTTTTATACAGTGTTAAATACAGTAAGGGCAATTTTGAAAGTTTACGGTCGGACTAAAAGTTTGCGCTTTCAACCCAACTATTAATAAAGATTTGTTTCTTTTTTAATATATAATATGTGCCAATAATTTATAAAAATAAATAAATTGAAAATTTATAAATTGCTCGGATTCAGTTCAAACCAACTTCATATTGTAGAGTATTTTGATATGATCGTAACATAAAAAAGGGCATTTCAAACGGACCTCATTTGCACAAGTTATTAATTTATAAAAATTTAGATTTATATTAAATATAATTATTAAAACTAATATACCCCATTCAAAACCTCAAGCGTCCCTTTTAACAACATTCAGCTCAATGTGCCTTTGTGTGGAGCAACCTCCACGTCGGATGCGAATGAAAACTTTACTCCGTTCAAAATCTTATGACACCCTAAGTCCTTAAGTTTAAAGTTTTCAAAGCCAACCATACAGTTACATGGAAATTTGGTTTTCTCTCGTCTATCTATTTTCTATTTGTTTTCTATTATTTATCTATTCTACATATTATTACGAGCGTTACAGTACGCGATTTGCGCGTGATAATTGCACATATTTTGCGTGTAAATTGTTTTTCTGCAAATTATATATGTTTAGCACATTCAAGAGAAAATAATTTATAGAAATATTTAATCATATTTTTACGTTGAAATCATTTTTCTTAATTTAAATTTTGTTTCTAAGTTGCAACATCTATTTTTTTTTTGAGGTTTGAATTTTTATTTATAATAGTAATTAATAATTCATTTGTAAAATCATATTTTTAAGTAATATTAAAATTTGATAGTATTTGAAGATGGATGTTTTAAATTCGTAAAAGAATAAATTTGTTATATCCTATTTTTAGATGATATTAAAATTAAATAACATTCGTAGCGTTTTGTATTTGCAAAAAGAATTTAATTGTTGAATCATATTTTCAAGTGATATTAAGATTTGGTAGGAAAACTGTGGTAGTTTACGTCGAAAAATTGTGACACCGAAGGTATTAAACTCTTATTAAAAGTAAAGATTTAAATTATTTATTTAGACATAAAACTGACGCAAACGTTGCTCACTTGTCATTATTCTTTTTCATCATTTCAAAATAGGGGATTCTGGTTCATGTCTTTTTTTTTTTTTTATAACACACCAGGAAGGAATCCTTCCATGCTTTTCGAAAACCCATTTGCCTTCTAACCGTACGTCTGAAACCATCTCCAACCGAAAAACACCCTGTATATCTCATTTTCACCTAATTCCTTTTTCACTTATATTCGATCCCTCTCCGTCTTCACTCCGAAATAGTATCAATTCTCCATTCTCCACCCAACCGACTAAATTTCTGCAGTAAGGACAACACTTTAATCTATTTTCAGTTGCAATTCTTAATTGATTTCAGTCAGTCGCCCTCATCGCGACCCTAAGATCTAAAATTGGGATCCTATGATCACCAATCGGCATCTGCTCCTCACAACGGCACTACTTTCACTCGCTATTGGGTATGCTTCTCCTCCTCCCACCACTAAGATAACCAACTGCTAGTGGGTATGGGTTCGCATGCTTGTGTAATTTTCCATCAGTTTGCAAACCACAGCGTGAAGTCTTCTTTCTTTTTAAAGAATTATCGAACTGATGTCTATTTTCAGGCCTTTAGATAAATTTAAAATGGAATTTATAATTTTAGATGCATGGACAATTTGAAATGGAATTTATTGCACTGCGGTAAGCCCTAGTGCAAACTGCGATGCACTTAGCATCAAACGATATTTGTATCAAACGTCAAGTTGTAGGTGTTATATATCTATTATACCAAAACAGAGAATAATCGAATATAAACTCGTCGCACAAGTTTATAACTCAGATTTCCACCACACTGGAATTCTGTAGTAAATATTATAACAATATGAACGTTGTAAATGAATTACAACAACAGCGTTATACTATTTTGAATAAACAGTATAACAAAATAGAAGAAAGAATTGAGAATTCTAACCGGATAATGTCTGAGGCTCGTCATAACGATTTCAATATTCATGTTCGATATTCAAGTCCAACATATTCATGTTCATGTTCGATATTCTAAGTCCAACATGTGCAAGTCCATATTCAAATCGGCATTCAAGTCCAATATTTAGGTCAGTTCAGCATTTTTAAGTCAGTTCAAATGTTCAATATGTTCAAGTCAGAATACATAGCATGCAATATTCTGTAATCAATAAATTATTCATATCGTCATACAAGGAATATGTCTGTAGTTAACTATATTATAATATTCATATCGTCTTACAAGGGCTCATAACTACAGACATACCCAATATTATAATATTCATTAATTTAAGTAACCCTTGTTTAAGATAGTATAATAAGATACTCTTATTCAAGTCAGAATATATGTTCATTGATTACATTCCCATATTCAAAAAACAAAATAACCCTTACTCTTATTCAGCCTAAAGCCCACCTAAGCAATAACTCCTTATAATTCGTTTTCCCAATTTCGAAACCAACATACAACATCCACATGAGAAGACAAAAATTGCTCGATGAAAATTCCAAGGCGGAAAAGGAAAAAAAAATCACCTAGAATCGAAGTCGAAGTCGAAGATTCTAGAATCGAAGTCGAAGTCGAATTGCTATGTGAAACTCAGTAAATCTGCCGACCAAATTTGCTTCTGCCTTCGTATCAAAAAAGCTCGATTTGGGGGGAAGTGAAGATCAATTGTGGTAATTTATGTTTTCGAATGATGAATTTATAGGCAAAATTTTAATTCTTCTTGTTATTCAAGGATGTTCAGTAGACTCTAGGGTTTTATCTTTTTGATGTGCTTTTTCGATTAATTGATCCCTTATGTTTTTTGTTGTCGCTCTACTCCTCTGCTTCTAATTATGCAATCTCGATTTTTTTTTGTGTGTTTTGATATGCTGCCTGGGACGGAATTTTGCCTAATTTCGTCCTGCCACCGGCCGGAACCTCTACGAGATTGTCGGAATCTCGTGGTTCCGTCCGGAACCTCAAACCATGGTTTCAACGCCTTCATGCCACAACGTTTTCAACTCTGCAACCAAAGGTTGTTGTAACGACCCATAAAATTTTAGCAATTTTTAATTGGTATTTAACGTATTGAATTGGATTTTGAGAAATTATTAATAATAAAATTTTGAAAAAAAAAAGAAAATATGTTATGTATATTAATGATTTGTAGTACGAGCTGTGTACATATATTTTAAAGTTTGGTTGTGGTTATACCTATAAGATCTAGTACAAAAACTTTATAAACTATTATTTATACTATAATATAAGTTAAGTTTGATGTAAATTTGGTAGCATAGTTCATTTCTATTGGGTATAAATATCAATAGCGTGGGTAATAAATTTACGGTCTCCTTTTGCTTTTCAGCAAGGTGTGTAAATTTTAAGTATGTTGAGTACGTTCCATATATAGTTATTTTGGAAAACCACTGTATATGTATGATGGTCTATTTGAAGTGTATATATAGTAAAGCGTATTTATACCAAGTTTTATTTAATTTATATGTGTTATAATAGCTATATATATATATATGTTAGTCTTGATACTAGTATATAGTTTTACTGAAGTTTGATTTCTAGTCATGTTAAATATATATATATATTTGATTTTGGGTTTTTGTGTCACCATTTCCAGTTTATTTTAGTGCATATTTAGTATATCTATACATATGTCGTCAGCTATAAATACGATAGTTAAGGGTTTCATATATCATATGAACCAAAGAAGAAGAGAAGTATATACTATATTTAACTACATATATGAAGTATATGTTTTAAGGGTTGATTTAAGGTCTGCATTAAAAAAAGTAGTTGTGATTACCATTATTTCATATTGTACCTTCTATATTCCTGACTGACTTTCAGCGTTCATTCATTCATTTTTAATTGTGGGTTTTTCTTTTCTCTCTCTTTTCTTATAAATAATTGTACGCATTCATCTCTTTCCCTTTCTTATATTTTGTCCCTTCATCATCTTTTAGCCGTTAATTTTGTTTCGAAAATCAAGAAAATTTGTATACGTTTTATTCTTTTTGAACGTTTAGTAATAAAGATAAATCTGCATAGTATAATCAGATATGAATTGAGATCTAGGAAATAAATAAATATAAAAACGTATAACATGCCACTAATAATAAATTGCTTTAATAGCTTCTCAATTAGCGTACAGCTGTTTCCATCCCATGCCATGTCAAAAGTTTGAAACGTAATAAATGCTATATGATTATTTCGCATTTATTTTTTTTTCCTTTATTATTTCCTGTACGTTTTCATTCCAATCTAAATTATAACTTTTTGATTTCCATGCCTTTTCGGATCTCAAACGCGCAGCCCAAGGAATATTTCTTTAATAATTTTCCTAAAAATCAGCTTTTGGCCGTTTTATTGCATTGATTTCAAATTGTGCCCGTTTGTTTTTCTCATTCCTCTCATACGTTACCACCTTTATTTATGCTCGGGACACAACTCATTTTTTTCCTTCGTTCCCTTTCTTTTATTTGCTTCCTTCGTTTCCATCGGTTCAATTATATAGATTTTTATATTCGTTGCACGTTTACATTCATTTATTTTGACCAGTCCTTTCCTTTGTTATTCCCCTAATTTTGTGCGTTACTTTACCATAACCAATGCTCCGTATTTATTCGCTTTAATCTTTTCAGCTGAATTTGACCATTACTATTCAAATCAATTCATATTTATTGTATACGTTTCGTATGCAACGGTTCTTTTCTTTATTTATTTTGCCTTTATAACCTTGTTTGACTTCGTTTCTTTCATATTGCAAACTGTTGTCACTTCCAATCTCATTCCTCATTTTAAGTTTTCTTCCTCCTCCTTCTTCCATTTTTCTTTCTACAGATCCACCTATTTTCTCCCTTCTTTTACCGTGCTTCCACCTCCCATCGCTTCGTCACCCACCACATCCAACTCATCCCTCTCCCTCCGCGTTTTTCTCTCCTCCTCTCATGCACATATCTCTCTACACGTGTTGTCATCGCCTGCATGCTCAGCCATCCTCAGAGCCTTCACCATCAACAATCATGCCACACGTTATCTTTGAGTAATAGGTTAGCATATATTTATAATATATATGTGTTATTGTATATTTTCTATAAGTCTGTATTTGGAATATGTGATCTGTCCTACATGATTTTAAATTCATGTTAGTTATGTATCATATGGTATTATATATATGAGTTCATAACAGTATTCTTTTTTTTTTTCTTTTTTTTTTTCGTTCATAGTGTGTATGATATTATACTATGTATAGAGATTTGATAACTTGATTGTTTTATACTTTATGTGTCACGTTGGTATTCAATTTTAAAAGTTTGAAGGTTATATATTAGTTAATATATAGTTTAATATATGTCAGTAATGTATATCTATGCAGTAATATTGTATGTATTATAGCAAAGTAAGTTTTTTTTTTTTTTTTTTTTTTGATTTAAGATATCATATATACATCTTATAAATATAGTATGGTTCCAAGTATGAAATGTTTGCAGTTTTCAGATTCTATATAATATAAAATTTTGTTCGCATGTTATAAAATTTGATAAGTGTATATATAAATATTATATAAAAAGTTAGTACATATATAAAACGTAAAGCATACTCATCTTATCAGTCGATTGTATATGTATTTAAATATATGATATGTTTAAAGCTATGTATTTTGTGAATAACTGGTTATAAGTATATATATACACATTTGATTTAAAGTTATAAAGGTATGCATATTGTGAATTAGACTATATTAATGGTTAGCTTACAAATATTTATATAGTTTTATAGGGAAGTACGAGCTATGTGGGTTATATTTTTAGCAAGCGTATTGTTACCACTTTAAAATGGGTGAAGTTTTACAGTTTACGGTCTATTTGTGTAAGTGTGTAATGTATGTTTAATTTAATAAAGTTATGATAGTTTTGTATAAAATGTTTAACTATTTATATATCTGATATAATGATAGTTTCATATCTGATATAGCTTATATATTATAAAGTTACAGGATACGCTAGTTTTATACGCTAGTTAATATATATATTTAATAATTGACTAAAATGTTTTCAGTGTGAGTTTACTTTTTTTTAGTGTTGGATTTTATACGGCATAGTATGTATACTTGTTCACAGTCTATATAAGTATATGAGTGCATGTGTCATTATAAGTATTTTGTTGTTTATAAATCTCGAGACATATATATGCGTTTAGGTGTTTGTTTCAGACTTACGTAATATATATATATAACCGAATATAGGCTATGCATTTGGAATTTCTATATATACATTTTTATTATGAACATATATAGGTTGCTTTCATGGGGTTTTTAAGTAATATATATTACAATAAGTGGTTATATTGTTTTTATAATAATTATTGACTATAAAATATAATACAATGGTTTTTTTGGACGAATTATGTTTAAATTACATATAGGTATATATAGATTTTAAATATACATTTTTAATTTGAAAATTTGTTTTGGGAGAATTAATATCATAATAATTTATATTTTTTTCTGTAATATCAAAATTGATTCGATTCATTCTCATCGATTTCCCATTATCAGCCTTGTCCGTCGTGCCTATTTTCTACATCAAATCTTGTCCATCCAGCGTTGCTTTGGATTTCATAGCTCATTTCATCATCATATATCTCTAGCCTCGAAAGGTGAGCAATCACTCACGATTAACGTTCTTTTATTTATTAAATTTGATTTCAATTGAAATGACAATTGAAATATGCTGCTGTAGTTATTTAAATTGTTATATTTATGCTATTATCTGTAATAGTTCACTTATGGGATATGACACCATATCCTATTGTTTATATTTATTTTGATGATATATACCTGTTGTTATTATTATTATTTTCATATCTGCTATCACTCTGCAAGTTCCCTGTTAGTATAAAAATCACTATGGGTTGAAATGATACATACCCGAACGGACTTTAGAATAGGAGAAAATCGTTATGGGTTGAAATGATAAACCCAAACGATTTTCATTTAAATTGAATTTGGGATTACGGGTTGAAATGATATCCACCCGTATATATTTAGTGTACGGATTGAAATGATAAATATCCGTAGCATTTGACTATATGATAGGAAATATATACCGACACCGTTGGTCCATATAAATAATTTAAAGATAAATTTCTACAGTTTGAAAAGAAACATATGTGAATTAATAAATATTGGTTCTTAAAATATTATATATAAATGGAAACTTTATATATAAATTTAATAATATTTTAGACCGATTTAATCCATAAAATATGTTTAAGTATTATTTAAGATTTATATTTCAAATTTTACCGTGTAAAGAATTTTAATAATTAAGATTGGGAGATAAATTTGGTTTATTAAAAATGGTATTCAAATGAAGATTTATTTAATTAAATCAATTTGAATTTATTGAATGGGAAATTTAAGGGTATGATTTTGTAACTGGATTTTTGTTTTAAGTGATTTATTGAATGTTTCATGTTTAAATAAATTAAAGAAAATATTGAGTAAAAGGGTAATTTCAGGTTTACTTAAATGATGTTGAATCTAAGGAGGAAATATTTCAAGGCTAAATAATAATTTGATTAAATCAAGATCTTATGAAACTGTAAAATTGAACTTTGGGAATGTAGAATATTAAATCTTTGAACTATACTAGAATATAAATGGGTGTTTCAGATCTGTATTTGAATCGATATAAGTTGAATTTATTATTTAGAAAACTAAATTGAATAAAGTTTAGTTTGAAACGTTGATTACTTAAAGTTTTGAAATATATTGAAATATAAAGGGTATTTGGTGATTTCAAATCCGAACTTGAGATCAATAAAATTGAAATGGTTATTTTAGAAATTGAGTTGAATTTAAATTGATAAATTGAGATTGAAAAAGATTTAAATGGGAAGGTCGGGTTGATGTTAAACGATTGGTTAAGTTGAGGGAATTGAAATTTCTTTACTGAATAAATTATTTAATATATATAAATACTATTTGGGAAGTATAGAGATTTTTGAAGTGAAAATGATAGTTGGTTTTGAAGTATAAATTAAGTTGGAAGACTACGGTGTTATAGTGTATATTTCTATCTTATAGATAGTTCCATGGACCCTTAGAGGATGGTTATCCCAAACATCCTCTAAGTTAATTATATTTTAGTTGATATTTCACTTGAGTTAGATTTATAGATATAAGAATGTTAATCCTGACTCGAGTGTTTTGTGTTTTGCTTTACGCTCGGGTCAGACTGAGAGATACAGCATTTGAGACTCATCTTCGAAGTTGGAGCTTTGCTTGAAGATCCAGCTATCTATCCCTTCAGTCATCCAGTTGATTGGTTCAGAGAAGCCATCTGTTGCATTGGAGACTTCATGGCATTTGAACTATTCGGTTGTATTTTATTTCTAACTTTAATGTATATAGTAGCTTCATGAACTACTATTTTTATCTATTCCGCTGCATTGTATTACTCTGTGTAAGTGATCTATGATTGATTTATTTACTGTATATTTTAAGTTTTGCCAAATTTTTATTAACAATTCGGTATTTTGAATTATTCAAGTCGGACATGTACGGTTTTATTGTCGATTTGAATGGTCCAAAATAGCGGGCTGTTACAGTTGGTATCAGAGCTTTGGCTCTAGGCAAAACTTAGCATATATGGTAAATTTATTTACAGAATCACTTTCGTTCGAGTTGAATCTCTTCCTTTTTGACTCAATTTCCTTTGAGTTTTGGAATGTCCCTCGGTTTCGAAATTCATTCTGTCTCTCCCTATTTATATTCGTTTGATTCTGGAGTATCCCATAACTCCATTGAATGATTTGTAAAGGGGGTGAAAACTCCTTTTCAATTGGCATTGACTCACCGAAGATTCCTGTATCCTCGGTTTACGATGCTGATATATCTTGTTATGTCGAATTCTATATCTCCGACGATCGAATGTCGAATTGCCTCAGAATTCTACACCGATCTAATTTTGGAATCACGGTTGACAGGTAAAGGTCGCCCGCGATTTATAGAAGTATATCCATCTTCTATTTTGTAACTTAATTATCTCATCTTCGATCGAGTCTATCTTCGAATCAGGATTCTATTGATTAGAGTTCCTTTAAATTAAATCTCTATCTTTGTTTTGAAATCCATCCTTAAATCATCCTTTGAAAATCGGGTTTTGTTTGTATTTTAGAAATTGTTTATACCGAAATTATTATTTTGATAACTATGATTTTATTCTATATATATAAAGAAAATGTTTTCGGTAGAGATTATATACCTATATATAAAGCAAATAAGAAATGTTATTCTATATAAAAAGGGTTTTGAAAGGATTTGAAATTTTGAAAAAATTATAAGAAATTGATTTATATAAAAATGATTTATAATTGAAGTGTTAAATTTGAAATTCGAGAATTGAATTCCGGTATTTTGAAATTGGTTTTAAGATTTTGGAAATTATATATAAATAATACGATTTAAAAGTATTTTTCCGAATAAGAAATATTTCAAATGAATTCAAATGAATTCCAATAATTTTGAAGAAATTTCAAAGAAGTTTTCAAGAAAATAGAAGTCCAGAACTCACTTACGTCGCTGGAGAATAATTTCGGTGATGAGTGCACGCATCATCGACATTGATTTTCGAGTTTCAGAGTGGGGGAGAGGCCACTTTAATAGCTTCGCTATGCGAGTGATTTTGTAAAACCGTTTTTGATTTCAAATTCCGAAGTATAATTTGATATTTTCGAAAGATATATGTATATATTTGAAACAATTTGAAGTAAGACCGGTGTTCAGTCCTCGAGTTTTTGATTTGACTTAGAATAACTTTATTTATAAAAATTGATTTCCATCTCTTGGATTTGAAATTGATTTTCACCGACTATTTTGAAGGTTCGAGCACTTCCAAATCAAGGTTTAAAGGTTTAAAAACCAAGATATTTCGAAAGGTATAAAATATTTGATAAAGTATGCAAGTTTTGTTGTATGAGGTTAAACCTTTTATTAAGTAAGAGAATATGGCTATTTTAATTATACTAATATGGAATTTAGTTTTTAAATGTTTTGAAAGAATTTTAGTTTTAAATAATGGTTTTCAAAAAGGTAAATTGGATATTTCAAATCGAAGTAAATAGTTTAAAGGTTTTAAAGGGATAATTATAAATTTGGAAACCATTTTGAATATAATTGATTTTGAGAAAAATATTTGGTTTTGAAAATTAAATTGAAAAAAAAAACCCAGTACTTATATGGTGATTTTGGAAATGAATTTGTTTGACTTGAATTATTTTAATTTGGAAACTGGGATAATTTTCTACACCTATTATTTTGGGAACTTTGAAATTCAGACATTTAATTTGGAAGAAAATTTGGTGAAATCATATATGATTTTGAAACTGAATTGGTATTGAAATAATTTGAAATTGAGAACCTTAGATTACTAAGCACTTGATTTGGGAGTGGTCGAACTTATATAAAATGGATTGTATAAGTATGAGGTTGATTTGAAATCTATTGATTTGAAAGGTACTCAATTTGGAAAGAGATTTTATTTAATCGAAATCTATATAAGTATGATTTGATCTACTATTGATTTGGAAAGTATTCGATTTGAGAAAGGAATCCTATATATATGGACTTTATATAAGTACAATATTTGAAAGTGATTTGAAAAGGTACTATATGATATATATTTTCGAAGTAAAGATATGGAAAGTGCCTTCTGCTTGATATCCGCTTTGTGGCCACATCGTGGATTCATTCTATCGATATTATTCTCTCTGATTTTCGGTTTTCCGGATGTAATACTCGAGTGTTTCCCACCGTGGCGTAACCCATGGTTTTTTTTCTCTCGTGAATGCACAGCGCAATTGCCTGGCTGAGTCTTGCCTAGGGGTACGGATTGTTTCCTGGGGGATCCAGGCGTAACCATTGTGTATCCTGCAATCTGTGTAGGTCGCGAATAGTAGCGCAAGTGCCTGACTGAGTCTTGCCTAGGGGTACGGATTGTTTCCTGGGGGATCCAGGCGTAACCATTGTGTATCCTGCACTCTACTAGTCATCATGGCGTAACTCGCAGGGCTGAGAAAGCTTACGGATATGGATTGTTTCCTGGGGGACCCAGGCGTAACCATTGTGTATCTGCGAACCATGATCGGACAAAGGTTTTGGTTTGGTTGTTTTGTTTGGATTGTACTTTCCATATCTGTTTTTAAAGTTTTTTTCAAGTATTTTCACTGGTTGTTGAAACAGGTCTACTAAGTACTTGAAGAATTCTAGCTTTGCGCCTGATCAACGCATGGCCAGAGTCTGCAAGAACGAGGATAAACTTGTTGAAACATCGAGTTATAAAAATATTTTTGAAAGAAAAGATTTATTTCGATATAAAAGGTATTTATTATAAAAGTATTTCCAACAAAGAAATTTTGTGTTAATATTTGAAATTGAAACTCTCATGGTTTGAAATGTACGATTCTTGCCCGATTCTATTCTTTTGAATCTACCTTATCTGCCCTGCTTTATTTATTCAACTATATTCTCTTTTCCGAATCTATCTTCTTTCCTTCTTTCCTTCTTTTGAATATATCCTTTAAAACATTGTTTATTTATATTCTACCTGGTTTAATAAGAGAGAAAAATTAGTGTTTTATAAATAATTGATCTCATAATTAATTGAATGGATTTGATAAAATGAGTAATCTATTAAATATTAATCAATTTAAATAATAACAAAAGAAAAAGTATATTGTTTTAAATAAATTTTTTTAATTTGTTTTTCAAAGTCTAAATTTTTCATCTGGTTGTTTCTATTCTCCTACTTTATTCCTTTTCGGGGACGAAAAGTTTTGAGTGGGGGAGAGTGTAACGACCCATAAAATTTTAGCAATTTTTAATTGGTATTTAACGTATTGAATTGGATTTTGAGAAATTATTAATAATAAAATTTTGAAAAAAAAAAGAAAATATGTTATGTATATTAATGATTTGTAGTACGAGCTGTGTACATATATTTTAAAGTTTGGTTGTGGTTATACCTATAAGATCTAGTACAAAAACTTTATAAACTATTATTTATACTATAATATAAGTTAAGTTTGATGTAAATTTGGTAGCATAGTTCATTTCTATTGGGTATAAATATCAATAGCGTGGGTAATAAATTTACGGTCTCCTTTTGCTTTTCAGCAAGGTGTGTAAATTTTAAGTATGTTGAGTACGTTCCATATATAGTTATTTTGGAAAACCACTGTATATGTATGATGGTCTATTTGAAGTGTATATATAGTAAAGCGTATTTATACCAAGTTTTATTTAATTTATATGTGTTATAATAGCTATATATATATAAGTTAGTCTTGATACTAGTATATAGTTTTACTGAAGTTTGATTTCTAGTCATGTTAAATATATATATATATTTGATTTTGGGTTTTTGTGTCACCATTTCCAGTTTATTTTAGTGCATATTTAGTATATCTATACATATGTCGTCAGCTATAAATACGATAGTTAAGGGTTTCATATATCATATGAACCAAAGAAGAAGAGAAGTATATACTATATTTAACTACATATATGAAGTATATGTTTTAAGGGTTGATTTAAGGTCTGCATTAAAAAAAGTAGTTGTGATTACCATTATTTCATATTGTACCTTCTATATTCCTGACTGACTTTCAGCGTTCATTCATTCATTTTTAATTGTGGGTTTTTCTTTTCTCTCTCTTTTCTTATAAATAATTGTACGCATTCATCTCTTTCCCTTTCTTATATTTTGTCCCTTCATCATCTTTTAGCCGTTAATTTTGTTTCGAAAATCAAGAAAATTTGTATACGTTTTATTCTTTTTGAACGTTTAGTAATAAAGATAAATCTGCATAGTATAATCAGATATGAATTGAGATCTAGGAAATAAATAAATATAAAAACGTATAACATGCCACTAATAATAAATTGCTTTAATAGCTTCTCAATTAGCGTACAGCTGTTTCCATCCCATGCCATGTCAAAAGTTTGAAACGTAATAAATGCTATATGATTATTTCGCATTTATTTTTTTTTCCTTTATTATTTCCTGTACGTTTTCATTCCAATCTAAATTATAACTTTTTGATTTCCATGCCTTTTCGGATCTCAAACGCGCAGCCCAAGGAATATTTCTTTAATAATTTTCCTAAAAATCAGCTTTTGGCCGTTTTATTGCATTGATTTCAAATTGTGCCCGTTTGTTTTTCTCATTCCTCTCATACGTTACCACCTTTATTTATGCTCGGGACACAACTCATTTTTTTCCTTCGTTCCCTTTCTTTTATTTGCTTCCTTCGTTTCCATCGGTTCAATTATATAGATTTTTATATTCGTTGCACGTTTACATTCATTTATTTTGACCAGTCCTTTCCTTTGTTATTCCCCTAATTTTGTGCGTTACTTTACCATAACCAATGCTCCGTATTTATTCGCTTTAATCTTTTCAGCTGAATTTGACCATTACTATTCAAATCAATTCATATTTATTGTATACGTTTCGTATGCAACGGTTCTTTTCTTTATTTATTTTGCCTTTATAACCTTGTTTGACTTCGTTTCTTTCATATTGCAAACTGTTGTCACTTCCAATCTCATTCCTCATTTTAAGTTTTCTTCCTCCTCCTTCTTCCATTTTTCTTTCTACAGATCCACCTATTTTCTCCCTTCTTTTACCGTGCTTCCACCTCCCATCGCTTCGTCACCCACCACATCCAACTCATCCCTCTCCCTCCGCGTTTTTCTCTCCTCCTCTCATGCACATATCTCTCTACACGTGTTGTCATCGCCTGCATGCTCAGCCATCCTCAGAGCCTTCACCATCAACAATCATGCCACACGTTATCTTTGAGTAATAGGTTAGCATATATTTATAATATATATGTGTTATTGTATATTTTCTATAAGTCTGTATTTGGAATATGTGATCTGTCCTACATGATTTTAAATTCATGTTAGTTATGTATCATATGGTATTATATATATGAGTTCATAACAGTATTCTTTTTTTTTTTTCTTTTTTTTTTTCGTTCATAGTGTGTATGATATTATACTATGTATAGAGATTTGATAACTTGATTGTTTTATACTTTATGTGTCACGTTGGTATTCAATTTTAAAAGTTTGAAGGTTATATATTAGTTAATATATAGTTTAATATATGTCAGTAATGTATATCTATGCAGTAATATTGTATGTATTATAGCAAAGTAAGTTTTTTTTTTTTTTTTTTTGATTTAAGATATCATATATACATCTTATAAATATAGTATGGTTCCAAGTATGAAATGTTTGCAGTTTTCAGATTCTATATAATATAAAATTTTGTTCGCATGTTATAAAATTTGATAAGTGTATATATAAATATTATATAAAAAGTTAGTACATATATAAAACGTAAAGCATACTCATCTTATCAGTCGATTGTATATGTATTTAAATATATGATATGTTTAAAGCTATGTATTTTGTGAATAACTGGTTATAAGTATATATATACACATTTGATTTAAAGTTATAAAGGTATGCATATTGTGAATTAGACTATATTAATGGTTAGCTTACAAATATTTATATAGTTTTATAGGGAAGTACGAGCTATGTGGGTTATATTTTTAGCAAGCGTATTGTTACCACTTTAAAATGGGTGAAGTTTTACAGTTTACGGTCTATTTGTGTAAGTGTGTAATGTATGTTTAATTTAATAAAGTTATGATAGTTTTGTATAAAATGTTTAACTATTTATATATCTGATATAATGATAGTTTCATATCTGATATAGCTTATATATTATAAAGTTACAGGATACGCTAGTTTTATACGCTAGTTAATATATATATTTAATAATTGACTAAAATGTTTTCAGTGTGAGTTTACTTTTTTTTAGTGTTGGATTTTATACGGCATAGTATGTATACTTGTTCACAGTCTATATAAGTATATGAGTGCATGTGTCATTATAAGTATTTTGTTGTTTATAAATCTCGAGACATATATATGCGTTTAGGTGTTTGTTTCAGACTTACGTAATATATATATATAACCGAATATAGGCTATGCATTTGGAATTTCTATATATACATTTTTATTATGAACATATATAGGTTGCTTTCATGGGGTTTTTAAGTAATATATATTACAATAAGTGGTTATATTGTTTTTATAATAATTATTGACTATAAAATATAATACAATGGTTTTTTTGGACGAATTATGTTTAAATTACATATAGGTATATATAGATTTTAAATATACATTTTTAATTTGAAAATTGGTTTTGGGAGAATTAATATCATAATAATTTATATTTTTTTCTGTAATATCAAAATTGATTCGATTCATTCTCATCGATTTCCCATTATCAGCCTTGTCCGTCGTGCCTATTTTCTACATCAAATCTTGTCCATCCAGCGTTGCTTTGGATTTCATAGCTCATTTCATCATCATATATCTCTAGCCTCGAAAGGTGAGCAATCACTCACGATTAACGTTCTTTTATTTATTAAATTTGATTTCAATTGAAATGACAATTGAAATATGCTGCTGTAGTTATTTAAATTGTTATATTTATGCTATTATCTGTAATAGTTCACTTATGGGATATGACACCATATCCTATTGTTTATATTTATTTTGATGATATATACCTGTTGTTATTATTATTATTTTCATATCTGCTATCACTCTGCAAGTTCCCTGTTAGTATAAAAATCACTATGGGTTGAAATGATACATACCCGAACGGACTTTAGAATAGGAGAAAATCGTTATGGGTTGAAATGATAAACCCAAACGATTTTCATTTAAATTGAATTTGGGATTACGGGTTGAAATGATATCCACCCGTATATATTTAGTGTACGGATTGAAATGATAAATATCCGTAGCATTTGACTATATGATAGGAAATATATACCGACACCGTTGGTCCATATAAATAATTTAAAGATAAATTTCTACAGTTTGAAAAGAAACATATGTGAATTAATAAATATTGGTTCTTAAAATATTATATATAAATGGAAACTTTATATATAAATTTAATAATATTTTAGACTGATTTAATCCATAAAATATGTTTAAGTATTATTTAAGATTTATATTTCAAATTTTACCGTGTAAAGAATTTTAATAATTAAGATTGGGAGATAAATTTGGTTTATTAAAAATGGTATTCAAATGAAGATTTATTTAATTAAATCAATTTGAATTTATTGAATGGGAAATTTAAGGGTATGATTTTGTAACTGGATTTTTGTTTTAAGTGATTTATTGAATGTTTCATGTTTAAATAAATTAAAGAAAATATTGAGTAAAAGGGTAATTTCAGGTTTACTTAAATGATGTTGAATCTAAGGAGGAAATATTTCAAGGCTAAATAATAATTTGATTAAATCAAGATCTTATGAAACTGTAAAATTGAACTTTGGGAATGTAGAATATTAAATCTTTGAACTATACTAGAATATAAATGGGTGTTTCAGATCTGTATTTGAATCGATATAAGTTGAATTTATTATTTAGAAAACTAAATTGAATAAAGTTTAGTTTGAAACGTTGATTACTTAAAGTTTTGAAATATATTGAAATATAAAGGGTATTTGGTGATTTCAAATCCGAACTTGAGATCAATAAAATTGAAATGGTTATTTTAGAAATTGAGTTGAATTTAAATTGATAAATTGAGATTGAAAAAGATTTAAATGGGAAGGTCGGGTTGATGTTAAACGATTGGTTAAGTTGAGGGAATTGAAATTTCTTTACTGAATAAATTATTTAATATATATAAATACTATTTGGGAAGTATAGAGATTTTTGAAGTGAAAATGATAGTTGGTTTTGAAGTATAAATTAAGTTGGAAGACTACGGTGTTATAGTGTATATTTCTATCTTATAGATAGTTCCATGGACCCTTAGAGGATGGTTATCCCAAACATCCTCTAAGTTAATTATATTTTAGTTGATATTTCACTTGAGTTAGATTTATAGATATAAGAATGTTAATCCTGACTCGAGTGTTTTGTGTTTTGCTTTACGCTCGGGTCAGACTGAGAGATACAGCATTTGAGACTCATCTTCGAAGTTGGAGCTTTGCTTGAAGATCCAGCTATCTATCCCTTCAGTCATCCAGTTGATTGGTTCAGAGAAGCCATCTGTTGCATTGGAGACTTCATGGCATTTGAACTATTCGGTTGTATTTTATTTCTAACTTTAATGTATATAGTAGCTTCATGAACTACTATTTTTATCTATTCCGCTGCATTGTATTACTCTGTGTAAGTGATCTATGATTGATTTATTTACTGTATATTTTAAGTTTTGCCAAATTTTTATTAACAATTCGGTATTTTGAATTATTCAAGTCGGACATGTACGGTTTTATTGTCGATTTGAATGGTCCAAAATAGCGGGCTGTTACAGTTGTAAATAAACATTGATTTATTCCGTCAGATCATTAGGGCCGGGAGAACAATAGTGAGAAACATATATGGAGTTCTTATACACATCTATGGAGACAAATTATAAGGTATAACGATAACAGACCAAGATGAATATTCAGAATCAAATTAAGAGAATGGTGATAATTCATCCATATACAAACCAAGTTTAAAATTACGGATCTCTGTAGTAAAAAGGGATAAATCTTATCAAAATGTTTTCATGCTTCTCCATTAGCTGGATGTAGTGCTGTTATGGTAATGGTAAATTTACCATTACCATACCATCAACTAGTCAATCAGTTATCATTGTTGATTGATATCGGTATACCAGTTTAATCGGTAGGGTAATGGTAAATTTCCATTTTCTACGGTAAATTATCGGTAACATTTATTCAAAACCAGTGGTAATCGTAAATTTACCAATCGATTTAAAACACGTGTATATTCATGTGATATGCTTTAATATAGTCATTTAGCACCAAACAAATGATTAAATTTTGTTCAATAATCAGGTCAAATAATGCGAAATATAATTCTTTCATTTATCACTTATGCCTTTATTTAAGTAACACTATAAGTAGCATACCGAAGATGCGCTATAGTGTAGAAACATGTCAAGTTATGATTTTTTTAGACAAATGACAATTTACCATTACCAGTGTAACTGTTACCAGATTATCGGTATACCAGTATTCGGTATACCAACGATCGATAACGGTAAACAATTTTAGATTACCATTAAAAATGGTACAGTAACGGTATTTGCCAAATGGTAACGGTAACCATTACCATAACAGCTCTAGCTGAATGTATTAAGGTACCTTCTTATGTGTTTACACACTGTGTCATTTCATATAAGATGATAACAGAAGATGAATATAACCTTTGAAATTTAGGAGTGATAGGTAAATAATGCATTCTCTTGTATGAAACTTCATTTTCCTTCTTTTTTCTTGGTTTGTATCTTTTATCGTTATATTTTTTGCACTTTCTAAAATTGATGACCTCTTTCTAAAACAACATGTGGCCATTTAAACATGTATTTATCTTTTGGTACGACAAACCGAAAGCACACATAGATTTTTCACTTTATAATGATTTTCGCAAATCAGATTATTATATGTCATATATCGTTTTGCAGCTTGTACAACTGCTGCAAATCCGGTTTCTGTAAATTTGAATTTAGACTACATAGTAATGTATTCGGCAGTTACTGATAATCGGGCGTCGCTTTTACAATCATCCCAAGGGGCAGTGTTTTTAAACGCGCACTAAAGCGCAAAGGCCCCTTGGAGCATAAGCGCAACGCGCAAACGCGAAGTGCGTGCTTCAACGAAGAACGCCATGTGTTAAAATTCTAATACACACGCACTTCTCTTACACATGTAAATAATGTAAAACATTATGAATTAACAGAAAATAACACGTTCATAAGCAAATCAAATTGTCATAAAACAACTAAAACATGTCATGTAATAACAAAACTCAAAAACTCAATGCCAATTTCAAGTCATAAAAACAAAAGAAACATGGCGAGTTTAACTACTAATCCCTACTAGATCAGTTCTTGACATAAATCAAGCATTCTCTCTTCAAGATTTTCAAAATCTTCGTCTTGACTATTATTAGGATCATTATCACACTCGTCAAATTCAATTTCCTCTTCTTCCTCTTTCCCATTGACTTCATTCTCGTCAACTAAACGCCTTTTAGATGATGATTTGGAAGAGGCACGTTTCCCTTGGTTGGTGACTTTTGAGGATCCACATGAGGCATGCGACCTATAGAATCTGACCAGTAGTAATCTGATAGCTGATTAAAATTTAAATCACAGAGATGGTTCACTCACTGTTCAGTATCATGATTTATGGGAGATGACAATTTTTGGTATTATTGATACATTGCTTATAAACTGACCAATAGCTTATAAACTGACATTATGGCAATTTTTGTTCAGATTTCAGAAGCTACATTGCTGGAAGAAGAAGCTAAATGGCTGGAATTGGAAATCTTATCTGTTGTTGAAATAGTAAACTTGATTTGTTAATTTCTAGAAGTTTCTTAATATAGAAGTTTCTAGAATCTTCTTGTATTTAATAGAATTTGAAGAGAGCTCTAGAATTTTATTAGTTGCTAAAAATAAGAATTGTATAAAAGTCATGTTTCTAGAGTTGTCTAAAAAGAAAGTTCTAGAGTTGTCAAATGAGTCATGTCTCTAGAATATTCTACATCTAGAATGTTCTATTGAGTCATATAAATAGAGGAGCTCTTCCCTCATTTTGTAATCAATCAAGTAATTAATCAATCAATCAAGTAATTAATCAATCAATCAAGCAATCAATAAAGCAAGAAATAAATCATCAATAAAGAAAAGTTTTCTACAACAAAATAAAATAAAAACTCCTCTTTCTTATATTCTCTCCCTCTTTCTTCAAAAATATTCAATAAAGTGGTATCAGAGCGAGAATCTTTTAGAAGATAGAGATGGCGAATAATGGCGTTCCCCTACAAGTTCCAATGCTTAACAAGAACAATTATGATAATTGGAGTTTAAGGATGATGGCTCTCCTTGAAGCACACGACGTGTGCGAGATAGTTGAAAATGGCTATACCGAATAGGAGAATGAAGATGGTTTATCTCAAATTCAAAGAGACGGTTTGAGAAAATCAAGGACAAGGGACAAGAAGGCTCTTTGTCTAATTTATCAAACATTGGATGATGACACCTTTGAAAAAATTTCTGAATCAAAGTCGGCCAAAGGAGCGTGGGAGAAGCTTCGAACGTCTTACAAGGGAGCTGATCAAGTCAAAAATGTACGTCTTCAAACTTTAAGAGGAGAGTTTGAAACTTTGCATATGAAAGAAGGTGAACTTGTTTCTGATTACTTCTCAAGAGTTCTAGTGGTTAGTAATAATCTTAAAAGAAATGGTGAGAAATTAGATGATGTAAGAATTATGGAGAAGATTCTTAGATCATTAGATCCAAAGTTCGAACATATTGTCGCCATCATTGAAGAAACAAAAAACTTGGAGACCATGTCAATAGAGGAACTTTTAGGCTCATTGCAAGCTTATGAAGAAAAGAAAAAGAAGAAGGAAGAGACTGTGGAGCAAGTCCTTAAGACAAGGGTTGATTCAAAAAAGGAAGAAAGTAATCGAAGCCAACAAAGATGGGGTGGTGGCCAAGAAAAAGGAAGAGGTCATGCATATGGACATGGACAAGGTTGGAGGCCCGACTATGAAAACAATAACAACAACAAAAGAGGAGAAAACTCAACAAGAGGTCGTGGAAGAGGAAATTCAAGGCATGACAAGTCACGTGTTAAATGCTACAATTGTGAGAAATTTGGACGTTATGCTTCTGAATGTAGAGCTTCAAAGCGTAATAAAATTGAAGAGAAGACCAATTACGTTGAAGAAAAAAGCCAAAAAGATGGTAATTTGTTGCTGGCTTATGAGGAAAAGAAAGAAGAGTTAATCTGTAAAGGATTATCGAAGATTGTCGAGAATGATTATGAATGGTCGAATGATTTGGAGAACGTGTCGCAAATTGACAAGAAAGCATTTGCGAAATTACGATGGAATGACCATCGTTCTCATGTTGTGATCAGTGAGAACGTTGATGACGTAGCTTATGATCATATACTTGGAGAAGATTCCACAAAAGAATCGTTGAATTTATTGAAAGAAGTATATGTAAAGAATGATGCAAAAATAACAGAAGAAAACAATCTGATTCATGAAAAAGAGAAAACAAAGAATAGTGACAATGAGAAAGATGTTGAAAAATTATTGGAATTTGAGAAGTTAGAGAATGATAAATTGAAAGAAGAAGGGAAACGTGTAAATGATGAAAAAGAACAAAATGAAGAAAATAAAGAAAGCAAAGATGACACCGATGATGAAAAGTATGAAAGTAAAGGAGATGACAGTGAAGAAGGCCCGAATCAAGAAGATAAAATTCAAAAGCAAAGAGGAAATTTAATGTACGAGCAAGAATCTAACAACATGGAAAAGGAGAATGAAGCCAAAGTGGAAAGCGATTATTTTCATCATGAAAATAAGAAAGTGAGCAAAACTTATATAATTTTGAACAAACCAAATTTTCAAGAAATGACGGACGAAAACGAAATTTGAAAAGCATACATGAAAATTGGATTGATCGAAAACCGTAAGTGTGAAGTTATGAAAGAATGCAAAGGTAGAATATATGACTCATGCAAAATTTATGGTGCTGAAATAAGGCGGATGTTGGAACGCTTAGTTTATGGAAAATCCTACTGTAACGAAGAAGGACGATATGAAAGAGATAAAACAACAATCTGTGAACTTGTATTGAAGATCTCGACGTTTGATAAGAAGGTCAATGCTATGAAGAAAATTTGGATGATATCTCTACTCCTACGGAAGCACGTGAAATATAAAGATTACAAGTACTGCTTAGAGTCACAAATCAAGTTTAAAAGGGGTGTTGAAATAGTAAACTTGATTTGTTAATTTCTAGAAGTTTCTTATTATAGAAGTTTCTAGAATCTTCTTGTATTTAATAGAATTTGAAGAGAGCTCTATAATTTTATTAGTTGCTAAAAATAAGAATTGTATAAAAGTCATGTTTCTAGAGTTGTCTAAAAAGAAAGTTCTAGAGTTGTCAAATGAGTCATGTTTCTACAATATTCTACATCTAGAATGTTCTATTGAGTCATATAAATAGAGGAGCTCTCCCCTCATTTTGTAATCAATCAAGTAATTAATCAATCAATCAAGTAATTAATCAATCAATCAAGCAATCAATAAAGCAAGAAATAAATCATCAATAAAGAAAAGTTTTCTACAACAAAATAAAATAAAAACTCCTCTTTCTTATATTCTCTCCCTCTTTCTTCAAAATATTCAACACCTGTGACTCCAGAAGCAATAGCAACATCCTTGTACAATAATCCTTCTTGTTTGGAAAATACAAATTCATCATCTTCATCCGACTCTCCGTCAAGCTTGCCGACTAACCATTCATTGGTATCATCAATATCGGTTAACAAGATGGGATCAATGGTGTCGCGAAGTTCATATCTATGTCTCAAAGCTCTATTGTATTTGACAAACACCAAATCATTCAACTTTTGTTGTGCAAGTCGATTTCTTTTTTTGCTATGAAGCTACAAACAAAAGTAATCAAAGGATGAGCTACTTGCGTATTTAAACTTTTTAAGTGTTAAAAGTTACTTGCGTGCTCAAATACACTCCAATTTCTCTCGCATCTGGATGAGCCACATGTGAGACTAAGAATTCGGATGGCAAACTTTTGTAGCTCTGGAGTGTGTTTGCCACATGCACCCCACCATGCAGCTAGTGAAGAAATAAAGGAAACAAACAACTTATACAAGTAATTCGTAGGAAAAAACATGGGTACTGTAATTAGTTGCTGTTTTGTGAATAAGTTATACCTGGAGATTTGAGTGATCTTTGTCTAATAGCCATAGGCAAGCCAAAGAAACCTACTGCTTTCTTATATATCTCTAATTGGTCTCCGATCTTGTCTTGCACCTTTACATCGGCTATCATTTTCTCCATGCATTTGTACAAACCTAGTGTTACCTCTCCATCATTTTCAATGTTTGAATTTGTGTAGTAAAACTCCGAGTTGAGATAATATGCAGCTGCATGCAAAGGTTGATGGAGTTGAACATCCCACCTCTTATCAATAATCTCAAAGAAGGGTTTACATTTCTCCACATTGTTCTCGAAAGAAGATAATATGGCCTCTTTGGCTCTAAATTCAATGACACAGCTTTTGCAATGCAACTTTTCAACCTCAGAATATTAAAAAGTACTCAACACGAGATCTATGCAATGGACAGCACATGGTGTCCAAAACAAGTGCAGATATCGGATCGTCAACGTTCGACCAGCTGCCTTATTATTAGCAGCACTGTCTGTAACAACTTGCACAACATTCTTTGGCCCAATCATCTCCACGTACTTGGATATCAATTCAAACAACATATCTCCATTTTTTGCAACAGCGGAGGCATCAATTGATTCAAGGAAGAAACTACCTCTAGGAGTGTTGACTAAAAAATTTACAAGACTGTTGTGCTTTTTATCGTCACCCACTCTGCTTCATGAACTTTCACAAGTTTTTTTGTATTTTCAACTTCTTCTTTCAACAATAGAACCCTAACTTCATGGTATCATTCCCGGACCATATAGCCCTTGAGCTTCCACATACATAGCAAAACTTGGATGGTTAACTACATTAAAAGGAATGCATGTATCATATATCCATGTTGCACAGGCCTTGCAAGCTCTCCTCCTTAACTCTTTTTTTGTCTCATCATTTTCATGATGATTTCATCTATAGTTCGTTGTTTTTCTTTCCTTTTTTAACTACAAGCTCCGGATCAGGTGTCATCAACAGATCCACAGGGCCCTTTATCTTTGGTGCGTTATGCAAAGAGAAGCTGTACTACCGACGGATGCTTGAGGTTGCATAACCACCACTTCGTCATTCGAAACTTCCTCTTCAAAATGACTTAAATTCACACTTTCTTTTGCTTTCTTTTTCGCTTCCATGTAATCTTTAATTTCTTTCCTGGTTTTCTCCGTTAGTTTCGCGCAACCTTTTGCTTCTCTTTGGCCTCCTATAAGGTGTTCCTTCGTTCGATAAACTCTGCCAACTGTAACCTTTCCACAGAAATTGCATTTCAATTTCTCTTTTCTAGTAGGATCAAACTATTGCATGTTTCCATGCCGGGTCTTTTCTGTTATCCTCGGATTCCGTCGCCATTTCACTACATCAAACAAAGAGAATGTAAACATTAAAGAACATACAATGTGGCATCAGAAATAAATGTATGGCAGTAGCTATTTTTATACAAACTAGTTCGATACAAACAATCAAAATTAAAGAAACTCATGGAGTCATGGTGCAAAAATTAGCAGCTGAAGAACTAAAGAACCCCATTAAAAAAAAGTAGAGCTAAGTACCAAAGATAACTTGTATATATGTGTGTATATAATATATACTATACACACACAAAGAACTCATTATAGTACTGAAGAAGCTCACTGAGACAATTGACAAACACATAGCAGACATAAATCAAAAAAAGAAAAAAGAAAACAGAAGAAGACAGAAGTTACAGATGAAATATATTAAAGAAGCAGCAGTACCTGGTAGTTGTATGTGTTGAAGCAGCTGGAATAAGAAGATCTCTTTTGATATTTGAAGTGTGTTTGAGTTAAAGTCACAATTAGGGCTAGCATAATTATTTTAGACAGTCAAACCTGATCAAATATATTATTTTTTCTTTTTTCCCAAACTCTCGCACAGCTTCAACTAAGCTGCATACATGGCGCGTTGCGCATGAGGAATATGCGATAGAAGTGCGCACATAGTTCAAGTCGCGTCGCATATCTTAAGCGAAGCGCTTCAGGTGCGCATCTTTGCGCGTTGCGCATATGCGCGCTTTTAATAACACTGCTAAAAGGGATTTTTAGCACTATCCAATAAATTATAAATTTTCTTTGCTTTAACATTTGGTTCTTCGATATTTACATCTTTATCATCAACTTGAACCATAGGGAATATTGATCATATTGCATCTTCAATCATATCTTTTTCTATAGGATTCGTCTTAACATTATCATTATCCACTTCTTTATCTGACACCATAGGATTAGGTACAACAAGTTCTCCATGACGATCCCACACGATAATCTGGTACAAAAACGTTTGACACAAATGTACTATAACTATATCTGTTTTTCAATGCTTCAAGACGTTTGCAGTTATTATAAGGAAAACGAACTTGTTCGTCATTTCCATTATTATTTACAGTGAATTTAATAAATTCATGTACACCATTATAAAAACACTCCTTTATCAAGCCTTTCATTTCCTTTTGTTTATGCAACCACCTCCTTCGATCAATAAAATAATTGACCATTTTTTCTATTTCAGAAATATGATAGAAATTTAAAAAATTATAATAAGATTCGAAAAATTATATTTATTTATGGACATTTTATTATTCAATTCATTTGTACATTTTAATGTTTTATTAGTTATACCATATATTATTCTTTTTACCTTTTTTATAAAATCTTATTTTCAATTTTAACATAATATTAGTGTAATATTATATTATCACATTATTATTTTTTACTCTTAATGGTCGGTCATCCTAATTTCCATTACAAACACAATAGTAATTACATTTCGCAAATCATTTGTTTCCCTTAGCGTGCAACAAATGCGCATTAAACGATTTAAAAAAAATTCTGCAGCACTTCTTCTTTGTTTCCCTTATCGTACACAAATGCGTATACACAAGGAACAAAAAAGAAGTGCTATCGAAATTTTATGAACTATTTCACATGAAATAATTTACGAAATGCGATTATTATATTGTGTTTGTAACTTGTTCCACACATGGACAAATTCGACAAATACCGAATCAGACAATATTGATGTCCGTTTTGTAGTAAAAACGAATATGCATATAACAATCATGTACAACACTTGTCAGACGGGGTCAAAAAATCCAAGAGATTTAAAAAATAAAGTACATTATACACTTATTTGTTTATATTAAAATTATACACTAATTCATTATTTGAATTTGTTAACAATTTAAAAGTAATAAAAAATTGTTTTATTTTTCAACATTTTAGCTAACACTAATTTGAATTTGTTATACACTAATTAAAAATCAACATTATACACTAATTTGTTTATATTAACACATTCACATAAACTAAATTTGTATATAATTAACATTATAAACTAACAAAGAGATTATGCAAATAAATTATTTTTTTGGACATTTTAGCCAACACATACCTTAATTAACATTAAATTGTGTTACACTAATAACCACATACACTAATCGATCCAAATTAGCCGTAATTATACATTAATTTTTGGATTTAACATTAATCCTAATTTACAATTACAATTTAAACATTAACAACCCTAATTAACATTTCCAAATCATCCAATACTCATTATAACCAATCAGTATGCTATTATCAATAAATCTAAGCACAAATTTACACTAATTTCACTACAATTCGAAATAATTAGTTTAGGGGAAGAATTTACATGATTTTTGATGGATCGAAGGCGTAGAAGCTTGGAGAATCTAATCAGACAAAGATTGCGATAGATTTTGGCAGATTGCGGCCATAAACAGTTTGAAACGGATTTGGGGATTTAGAAATTGGATTTGAGGTTTTAAAAAACATGAAAAATGAGGAAGAAACGAGTTCGGCTGCAGCCATATTTGTGATTTTTCGACGGCTACCAACCGTTGCCGACCGGTATAATTCGACAGTTTCCGACGACTTTCGACGTGTATAAATAAAGAATATTCTCTCTTTTTAAATAAATTTAATTTATTATAATTTTTTTTAAAGTTTATAATAACCCAGTTTTGTTTCTAAATATTAAAAAAGTTATTTTTATTCGTTATACGATAATTATTTAATAATTAATTGTGAATTTTAAATGTAAGTAAGATAATAAATTCATATGAATTAAAATATTTGGTAAAAAAATAAATTTGTTTAATCTTATGTTGATCCAAGGTATTTTGGACATATGGTCAAAATATGAAGAGAAAATAAACAGGTTATGGTATCGATCTTGATTTTCAAATTTATAGTCATTCGTTGACTTTCAGACTTAAACATTTTGTTCGGAGGTCAAACGATCTTCAAACAAAATGAAATTTGAACCATATATATATTATATTATGTAATTATTCAATACGTACGGTTGGATATAAGAAAAACGGATAGAAAAAAAAATGTAGTCTTAAAACAGATCATTTTCATAAAGGTTGTCCTAAAAATATATACTCGGTGCTATACAACTCCTTAGAAAATGATATATTTTGAGTCTAATTTTTGTTCTTTCCGTTTTTTTTTATTATAGTCGTACGGATTGGATAAATACATCATAAACTATATGTGACACGAATTTCGTTTCGTTTGAAGATCGTTTGACCTTCGAAAGAAGTATTTTAGTCCGATTGACGACGAACGACTATAAATTTGAGATTCAAGTTCGACAACCTAATTTTATTTATCCTTTTATCATATTTTGGAAGTAAGTCAAAAAATACTTCGGACCGACATAAGATTCAGAAAAATTATTAGTCTACTGAATATTTTTTTTTATATGAATTTATAATATTAAATACATTTAAAAATTCATGTTAAAAAATATATTTAAATTTATAAAACAGTTACACATCATAAATTTTATCAAAATTGTATAATGGATGGACTGAAACTTGCATAGATTGATTGTTTGAATTCAATTTCAATAAAGTTAAATATCAAATTACGCAACACAAGATATCGAAAATACTAATTTAATTAATCACAAACCGTCATAAAATTGAAGAATTGAATATTTTTTTTTTAATTTTTAGAAATTAAATTAGTATTTCTAAAAAAAAATTCAAACTTCTAAAACGAATAAATTATACTAATGTGATAAAGTAAATCAATTAAAGTAGCCAGCCGTCAAAAAATACTCGTCGGAACCGTCGGAACTGTCCGTTGCTATTTAGCTCTTTTATAGTAGTGTTATTTAATAGTGAGTATGTTAGTTATATCAGTCATACATTCTTCAAAGTTTTGCATGGTTTTCAAATATATTTAATTCATTTACATACCTAAATGAATCATACGTTCCTGGAAGCTTTAAAGGGAGACTTGGTTTTTCTGTCTTTAATTAAATTTATATAACAGATAAGGTGTTTTTTATACTCAAAGTATTAGGCAATTTTGTTCTGATATATTTTGTACGAGTCTAACAACTCTGATGGGTGGAACTGAAATTGTTTCAGATATATTTTACATGTTTATGCAGCTTATAAAGGACGTGCTTAGTGGTGGGACGGCTATGTTCCTTGGTATTGCTTATAGGATAAGCAAGGAGATCCCTGCTCTTGCTCCTCGCAGTATGAAAATTAAGGTTGTGGCTCCTCCTGAAAGGGAGTATACTGTATGGATTGGCAGGTCTATTCTTGCTTCTTTCATTATTTTCTAAAAGATGTGGATATCGAGGGGAGAGTTGTTTACATTAACTGTTTCTGGGCGATTTATATTTTTACTTGAATTACAGTTGTCGGTTTTGTTGCGCTGGTGATCGTGCAAGTTTGATTTGGTTGAGGTTGTGGCTTGGTTTATTGATGGCTGCCATTGAATTTATTGCAACACGCTGTTTTGTTTGAAAAAAAACATAGTATTTGCATCCATACTTTCTCAAGCTTCAAGCTATCTGCACCTTATGTCAACTATTTTTTGTCCTTTGAACATCTTCTATTTTTAATTTTCATGCTGGTGTGTACGAGTAGAAATAACATCCGTATATGAACATCTATTTTCCGATCAAGGAACTGAGTGTTGTATGGTATGTGTTTTAAACGATCTACATAACTATATTGTCAAAGATTTTCTTTATGATAAGTACCATACTATCTTTAAACATGCTGCCTTGCAAGTAAACATATGGAAAAATATTCATTTTTATTTTCTAGAGTCCACCTTAGCTTCAAACGTCCATTATACATGTGTTTCAATCTCGACGCACATGAACTAGGGACTCCTCCATGTGCCAAGGCATGCGTTTCAATCTAGTATGTTTTGAAGATGAAGATCTGTTATTCGTCTAGTATACCAAAACAGAGAATAATCAAATATAAACTCGTCGCACAAGTTTATAACTCAGATTTCCACTACACTGGAATTCTGTAGTAAATATTACAACAATATGAACGTTGTAAATGAATTACAACAACAACGTTATACTATTTTGAATAAACGGTATAACAAAATAGAAGAAAGAATTGAGAATTCTAACCGGATAATGTCTGAGGCTCGTCGTAACGATTTCCTTAAGAATTTTATTAAAAATTCTCCCAAGATACAACAAACGTAATCTGCACGAGATTGTGATGTGTATGATCTTCTGTGTGATAGGACTGAAGATGATTTTAAGAGATGAAGGGATAGAAGAGATTGTTCGGTTTGAAAAAAAAATGAGTGAGGAAAGTGATCAGGTTTCCTCCTTATTTATAGTCGAATTCCCAACTGCTGCATCCGTTGGAAAAAGCCGCATCTCTTAATTTGCAATGTCAAAAAAGCGTTACTGTTCGCAACAGTCACTTCCTTTCATTTGCAACGCTATAGAACTGTTGCTGTTTGCAACAGTCGCGTCCGTTCATTTGCAACGGTCCAGAAGTGTTGCTGTTTGCAACAGTCACTTCCTTTCATTTGCAACGCTCCAGAACCGTTGCTGTTTAAAACGTCGCATCTCTTCATCGTTCAAAAAACCTGCATCTATTCAAACAGTAAAACTGTTCACTTCTATTTACCAAAAATATAACCGGGTCGGCTCATATTAGACCCGCACCCGGCCCGGCCCGGTTCGGTCGGACGGGCGGCGGCGCGCGCGTGTGTGTTAGTCCATTGCCATATAGGTCCTCCTCCTCGCACAAAATATACTTGATCCTAAGGGCCAATATAGGGGATGAGAGTATATAATATATACAAGAAAATGGACATATTTTTGGTGATGTGGGATATATCTCATTCACCATCTAAAAGGAATTCCAACAATCCCCCACATGAATGATGATATATCTTTCCCCCACACAAAGTGTAATATCACACAGTTCATATGAAAATAATGCTGTATCGAGGATAAGTAGATATTTCACTTTGAACTTTCCCTAGTTAAAACTTATCGGATATACTTGGCTAATCGGTGAATTATTTCATCTTGAACCGTCAGCCGTTATTGTATAACCAGACAATAAGCGTTACAAAGCATTATTTCCTTTCACATCCAATCTCTTGGTTGTGTTCATTTTGGTCCTGAACAATTTTTGGTTCTGCGAGTGTTTTTAGAGAATAAAAGCCTTTGAATATTCTCATAGAGCCGACCCAACTCACACTAACATAGGTGATCGCAACCATTAAGAGTATCCTACATATACCCCACTTGTTATTGTCAAGATATGGTCATCATTAAAAAACATAGTTTTAACCTTTAAACACCTCTGTAGGCATGCATTTATATTTTGCACCATAGGAATGGAGTTGGACTATGTCCACGTAAATGCATTACGTCTTGAGTTATTCAGAACTGGTTTGCCTTATTGATCCTAGTCCGTGGGATCTCCAGTTGCTAGGATAGGTTTCCGTATAAGATAACTCTTGATGGTTTAGGCTTTTAAGCCCATTCCCCTCGATGCGCAGTCAATTTTCTCTCTTGATAAAACTTTAGTAAATGGATCCGCTAGGTTATCATTTGTTCTCACATAATCTATGGAAATAGTTCCATTTGAGAGTAACTGTCTAACTGTATTATGGCGTCGACGAATATGTCGTGACTTTCCATTATACACAAAATTTTGCGCTCTGCTTAGCGCTGCTTGGTTATCACAGTGTATGCATATGGCCGGTACAGGTTTAGGCCAAAACGGAATACCTTCTAAAAAGTGACGAAGCCATTCTGCTTCTTCGCCTGCTTTATCTAATGCAATGAACTCTGATTCTATAGTGGATCGAGCTATGCATGTTTGCTTAGTAGATTTCCATGACACCGCTGCCCCTGCTAGGGTAAAGACATAACCACTCGTTGATTTTGATTCCTCTGAATCTGCAATCCAGTTTGCATCACTATATCGTTCTAAGACGGCAGGATATTTTCCATAATGTAAGGAATAGTTAGTGGTATTTTTTAAATATCCAAGCACTCTCATTAGTACTTTCCAGTGTTCCTTCCCTGGATTGCTTGTATACCTGCTCAATCGACTTACTGCATAAGCTATATCTGGTCTTGTGCAATTCATGAGATACATGAGACATCCTATTACACGAGAATATTCCAGTTGCATTACACTCTCATTAGTGTTTTTGTGCAGTACTTCTGATGGATTAAAAGGTGTATTTACTCCTTTAATTTCAAAATTAAAAGGTGTATTTACTTCTGATGGATTAAAAGGTGTATTTACTCTTTTAATTTCAAAATTAAAAGGTGTATTTACTTCTGATGGATTAAAAGGTGTATTTACGTCGCATCTCTTCATCGTTCAAAAAACCTGCATCTATTCAAACAGTAAAACTATTCACTTCTATTTACCAAAAATATAACCGGGTCGGCTCATATTAGACACGCACCCGGTCGGACGGGCGGATGCTGGCGCGCGTGTGTTAGTCCATGGCCATATAGGTCCTCCCCCTCGCACAAAATATACTTGACCCTAAGGGCCAATATAGAGGATGAGAGTATATAATATATACAAGAAAATGGACATATTTTTGGTGATGTGGGATATATCTCATTCACCATCTAAAAGGAATTCCAACAAGATCACCAAAGGAAAAAAAACTTAACACAGTTTAGCCTGAGAAGTCGATTAGCTTTTACTTTGATAGACACTACATATTGTTACTTTGTTATTATATGAATGTTAACTGCATATTGTTGTAGATTAGATTCAGATAAACTATCACCTCTTTTGAAGTTGGAGATTCGTTTATTTTATGCAATTGCTAATGGAAAACCTTTTGCTTAGTGCAATATTATATTTGTTCTATAGCATAAGCACACTTTCCTTGGACAAATTTTCAACATTTTAAGCAGAAAGCGACTTTTTCAAATGATTAACAACCTCCCTACTATTTTCGAAGTCGTGAGCGGGACCGCCAAGAATCAAACAAAAAAGAAAACCCCCAATAGCAACAAGACCAACAAGCAAAACTTCAAGTAATGTTAAGTTGGCTGTTAGTTCACTATTAATCACAAGCCTTAAAACCCTTGCAGATTTGCAATGCTCCGGCCGCCCCAAGTAGCAAAAGATGAAAGTATTATTTGGTAGGAGCAGGGGCTCCCCGCAAAATTAATCTCTGTCTGTGTTACTAACGGATTTCTGTGTACTTCTGAAATTTTAAAAATAACACATATTGCATTACTTTTTGGTCGTATATCGGTGAAATTTCATCATTGATTTTCAGCATCCATTTTTTTTGTTTTTTAACCATTCAACAATAGAATTAACTATAGATTTACAGTCTTCACCGTCAAGAAGATTGTAGAAATAAAAACGCATATGACCAGCGATTCTTTTGCACTTATAACTTACACATAATAAAAATAACATTATTGCACTAAGACTGTTTCCTGCGTTATTAGATGCAAATGTGTGCATGCTTGTATAACAGTATTATGCAAGGGCTTTTATTGTTATTAAATTTATTAATCAAATTACAATATTAACCTTATTTTACGTTGAACGATATCAATATTACATTAATAACCATTCACTCTTATTATGCACACAACGTTCTTCTTCCTCTTTTTTTAAATCCTAACTTACAAGATTTCAGCTATAAGTTTTTCATCTTCATCCATGGTTAACATTAAATGCTTTGGCATCCATTGCATCTCTGTAAATTTCAAGACCGGCCCTAAGGCAAGACTGCCAAGGAAGCCGCCTAGGGCAACGGATAGGGGAGGGGCAACAAAGTGGGAAGAGGCAACAACTGAAGAGTATGCATGTAAATAAAAAAAAGTATCCAACTTTACAGACAAGTGTAATTTCGTGCTTATCATCTAGGGATCAATTCCTTGCTGCTACATTGAAAGTTGAATTTTTTATTTTTTCCCCTACATTATTGGTTTTGGTTTGTCTATGATAACTATACTAATTGGGTCAATCAGAATGCTAGATGTTATGTCTTTAGTTAATTTTTGATTATAAACAATTCACTGCTATTGGATTATGAATTTAAAGGCTACATTGTACAATGATTAAAGGTTAATGTTGCTGCAAAGTGAAATCAACTCTAGATAGCTTTGAATTGCCAGTGTATGTGCTAAGTCTTTTTATAGCGATGCAATGATGTGTGTATTATACATGAATACTATCTAAACATGATCCTCTTAACCATTTCGCTGTTTTGTTTGGAACAACACAAAATGGGACTACAAAAAGCATATTGAGAAGGACCTACCTCTAGATCATGCTTTCCTATCTCACAATTGTCCAAATTAAGACAACATATATATATATATATATATATTATTTTCTAGCAAAATATGCGTTTAGTTCATGCATATTAAAATAAACTTCTACCAAAAAAATCAAGGGCAACAAAATGACAAAATTTTAATGTTTGCCTTGGGCAACCCAAATCTTTGGGCGGGCTCCGGTAAATTTATAAAGTATATACTTGAAATAACCATAACTGGTATAAAATAATTTTACTGCAATAGGACCCTGCTGTATACAATAATTTGAAAATATACTTTACTGCTGCATCATCTCCATCTACAAGAATGCAGAAAATAATTTAAAACGTGCAATCATAATGATTAATGACAGAGAAAACAAAAGAATACTGTCGCATGTAATATACTGAAATGGCAAGGGGACATGTCCCAAAGAGTATTACTGCTATAGGACCCTAGTGTTATATTTGCTGCTAAATTAAAACTAGGAACTAAAAAATCGATAAAACCCATGCCGCGTGGTATCAAAAAGAAAAAAAGAAAATTATCATCCTAAGTTTCTGTTGCTCGCGTTGTTTAGTAAACCTTCTTGCCTGTTCCAAATGAGTTTATGTTAAGAAAAAGGTAATTGCAATTATGAACAAAAACGAGGAGCCTCGTATTTGTACGTTAACATAATATTTTTGATCTGACCTCATTTCAAAAATATATTTATGTACAAACAAGAAATCGAGAGTTTGAATCGTATAAAGAACAAACATTAACATCTTTTTTCAAACAACAATTTTGAAATGTTAATAATGTTATAAGTTCGAAATTCTGTTCTAACAAAAAAATTACAATTTTTTATTTATATTTTTCAATTTATTTGTATTAAAACTACATATAAATTTTAAATTTTAATATTTTATCAGATTATTTTAGGCCTGTAAATGGATACTTTCGGATACGGATAGTGCTATATCCGTATCCGTATCCGAAATCATTTTCAGATATCGGAGATCCGTATCCGCGGATGTGGACGGATATCGGATATTTATCGGATATTGTTCGATCCGTTAACAACCGATAAATCTAAACAAATAAATAGAAAATTTTGATTTATTATAAATTCGTTTTTATACTAAATATATAGAAATAATAAATGCACTAAGAAAAATAATTTTAAGTAGTAAAACTTGATTTTTATATACATATTTTTTTTTATTGGGATATAATATTGAAACAGTCTTTTTATGCATTAAAATATATAAAAAAATAACTTGATAAAAACCGAACGGATAATTATCGGATACGGATATTGACATATCCGTATCCGTATCCGTTTTTCGAATATCGAATAATTTTTCATATTTCGGATACGAATACGGACGGATTTCGGATTACTTGGGTACTCATTGACGGCCCTAATTATTTTATATGCACAAACCTTACAGGTGCGATGTTTGAAGTACTTTCCGCAAACAAAATTATTAGAAATTAGTATCCGTGTTATCTTAATTAGAGTTTCTTTTGTCGGTCTCCTATTAAAAATGCTTCTATAATAAAAACTTAAAACGACGTACAAAAAAAAGTAAAGAGCACCGACTTAAAAAAAAGCAAGAAATCATGGAGATGCATTTACTTGTTGGCACGGATTTTCCAATTAGCAGATTCAAGATCCCCGTGTATCCAAAATTTCAGCCATTCATTTTAAACAAAATAGTAATAACAAAATCGCTTTACAATTTTAATCGAACCCTTCAGAAAGAGATTATTGTTATTTTTTTCCCCCAAATTCTCGTATTTCCATGTCCCCTCTAAATCACATCCACTCATTCTACTTTGTTGTCATTACTTAATTAATCTGAGTAATAAATTGACGGTTGTGATGTTATAAGCACACGAGACACAATCATCTGGGAACACAGAAATGAAGTTTAAACTGGAAATTCCTAAATTTCACATCTTATAGTCAAAGCTTAAAAAACGAAAGGGGAATTTTAAAAAAAAAAACTTGTGTGTTAATCAAACAAAAGTTGCTCCTAAAAAGCATTAATTTGTGCAATCTAAATTGGTTTTCTTGCATTAGTTTAAAAATAAAGCAGGAAAGATTTAAAAGTTTATTCAGCACCCCCTACTTTATATCCTATACCGTTTTCATTTATCAATCATTATTCACCGTGCGTTGACGGACAAGAATTTGTTAGACGTTTAGCACCAGAGAATTTTTATGTCTGGGATTTACGTGAATGTAAAAACTACGTGAGCGGTTCTTCCCCGACCGTTTTGTAACTTCAAAAAGAAGCATTCTTTCCGGACTTTGGATGTAAAAAATTAAATCCGTAAAATTCCCTGTATAAACTTCTCTATCTAACTATTGTCAACACATTCACATTCTTTTTTTTCTCACATTAATTCCAACAATATTAAGAGATTTTGCATATAATAACTCAACTAATATCAATAACCTATCTAACCACGATGATGTATATGAGTATGATGAGGATCTTTCTTATATTGCTGGAATGATAGTAAATCATGCTTAGTTGATGCTTACTCAACATCATACCTCTTCTTACGCTGGACGAATGTGGGTTGATGATATTCTTAATGGTTATGAAAACAAAAGTTAAGATCTTTTCCAAATGAAAAGTGCTACTTTCAGACGCCTTGTGACGTTCTAGATAATATGTTTGGTTTAATTTCAACTAAAAAAATGGATATTCCTGAAATGATTGGAATGTATTGTCACACGATGAGTCATGGAGCATCACAAATGTTGTAGGTGAAAATTTTAATCGATCCATTGGCACAGTTAGTTTACGTGTTTCTAAAGTTTTACACACTATCTTACTTTTGGCCAAAGATAATATTAAACTGGTAGATTGCAACGAGATTCTCGATGAAATTAAATATGATACTATATTTTTTTCCAAAATACCGTTGGAGCTATAAATGAAACACATGTTTCTGTGAGAGTTGGTAAAGAAGGATTAGTGACGTATGTAGGCAGAAAAAAGTTTCCAACACAAAATATTTTTACTGCTATTAATTTTGGTTTAACATTTAGTTTCATAATGTCTGATTGGGAAGGTTTTACTCATGTAGTAGATTATTAAATCATGCTATTGAATAACTTGAACATTCTCACATCCACCACTGATAACTATTACCTTATAGACTCAGGATACAAGCTTAGAAACGGTTATTTACCACCTTATCGTAATGAACTCTACCACGTTCCACAATTTCAACAAAGCCATAATGTTTCAAAATTGCGTAATGAAAATTTGAATTTTTATTATTCTAGCATGTGCATGGCTGTGGAAAGAATATTTGTTATTTGGGGAAAAAATCAATATTTTATAAGATAAGCCGACATATGTTTCGTCAAACAAGCACAGTTTGTCAATGTAAGTTGTGCTATTCATAATTTTATTAGAAAATACAGCGATACAGATCCTGCTTTGAACATAATTTATTAGAAAATACAACGGTACATATCCTAATTTTGAATATAATATTGTTAGAAGTACGACGGTACAGATCCTGTTAACTGGAATTTTAACCAAGCAGAGATCAAAAAGAGTTAGAACATTGAGACGAAGACGAAATGACTTGAAATTCGGCAGGCATGCTTAGAAAAGACAAAGAAGAGATTTGGGAAAATCTCAACTCATAGTAGGCTAAGGAAACTACTCGACACCGAGTCATTTTAACTCAGTGCCGAGTCATTTTTTCACCATGAGTCAACTCACTAACTTCATACGACCTATTCTCTAATCCTCTAGTGTTTATCCAAGTGTTTTCGTAAGGTTTTGTCAACCCATCATCGAGTTTGAATAGAAGACAACTCAAATAGAAAAGCAATCAAAACGATGAATGAAATATCACTAACACCAACCAAACGACTAGGGAAAAGGCATAAGATGCATCAACTTGAAGATAGGAGGGCTATGCAAAAGGATTTGGGTCATTTCCATTAAAGGAAATGACTCAGTACTGAGTTGTTTTCTCAATTCGTATGACTCTGGTTTCTTTTGTGTAACTCTGCGTCGACTGGCAGACTCTGCTATTAACAGGCTTTTGATCCAACATCTCCTATATCCTTTACAAACCATAGAGCAGTTAAAAGAGGATCTGATTTCTGCTATCACTATGTGGAAGCTTTGCCTCTTCTTCATCTTCTATCTCCACACAATAGTCACCAAGGTAACTACTTTGGGAAATTTTAGGACTTAGAATTTGTTTAACCCTAAGACTTAGAATATGTCTAACATTTGTATTTATGGCTTATTCTCTTTTAGATCTCTTGTAATCTCAAACGACAATACTATAAAATGGTCGTAGACTATAGATTGCTGAACCACTATAATAACTTGTGTCTCTCTAATTTATTTATGTTATTTTCATTTCATTTTATTTGTTATCTGCTAGATCTCGGTCATAAGTTCCCTACAATCCATTCTTGAGCGTTTATCCATTTTTGGCTTCAACATTTTAGTGCTTACACTAAGAAATCTAAAATTAGGTTTTGATTTAGCTCTCTGCTCTAGATTGCATATGATCCAGAAGTTTGCTTGAAGGAATTGAATATTTTCCATTCCAATGGCTCTAAGGAACGGAAAATATGCATCTAGAAGATCCGTAGGAGCAAGAGTTGGTGGTAATGAAGCAAACCCACCAAATAGATGAGTGAGATACTAAGCCCTGGTATATTAAGGGAGGAACGAACAATGGAAATATACTACTTGGATTTTCTACAAAACATGAAGTTGTTACTAAAGAAGAGCTTGATCGAGTTACCAGTGATCTAAACTAGAAATTTACTGATAGTCGGAAAGCTCTTATGGATAAGATGGATGCATTGCTAACTTTGAAATCGCTAACAACAAGAGGAACTAGAAGGGAAACTTCTCCGGCAATAAAATAATTGAATTCCTCTGTTTCCGGCCTAAATCGTTAGGATGAAAATCAACAATAGAAGGAAGCAACTGCCGGAGCCGCAGGGGATGTTGTAGGAGTAAGTAGGGGGTTCCCAATACAGGGAGACTGATCGGTGCCAAGCCAAAATAACTCGGTACCGACCCAATCATTAGGGTGAACACTCCTCGGGAAGGCAATGCCTTACCCATTTCAGACTCTAAAGACGATATGCAGCTTGACGGTGTAAACTTGGAATTGAATACCCATGTTAACGAACAGAATGCCGGAGCTGGAGCTCAAATTTCCATGGCAAGAACAACCGCACACCAATGGAACACTGTATGAGTGGTTCCTCCTGAGAATGGAGAACCTAGGCTTCAGTTGGCAAACCAAGATTGCTTATGGAGTCAAATACTTGGGGTAGTCCTTGACAGCCAACCTACAGATTACCACGCCAATGAAAAATACATCGTTGACATTGCCAAACGATTGATGGAGGAGAGTAGTGCCAGGAAAAATGAAGACTGGGTTTTTGTGCCAAGCTAAATCCCCTTTACTGCGAAAGTACAGGGAGAAGAGTGCCCCCGAAATTCATTCATGCCGACTAAGCCATCATACAATGGAATAACGGAACCTAAACAACACTTGTTTAAATACAAATGGCATATGGATGGAGCTGGAGCTGTGGATACTCTCTGTTGTAGGTGCTTCCATATCTTCTTAGAAGGAGTGCTTCCATGTAGTTTACAAAACTCCCACCGAAGTCTATTTCCACTTTTGATGGGTTGGCAAGAAAGTTTCTGGAATAGTTTTGACTTCACACTGCACGATCGAAGGACGTGATGTCTTTATCTGGCTTTTCTCAAGGGCCCAATGAGTCACTCAAAGATTTCTTGAACCAGTTTAACATCTTGGTTACTGAGGTGAGTAATCAAAGGAAGGCATGACACTTGTGGCTTTGGTCCGAGCTATTCATCCGGATATAGATTTCGGTAAATGGATTAAAATGAAGCAACCAACTACATAGAAGAATTCTACCGAAAGGCAAACCAGTTTCTAAGGTTGGAAGAAGCTAGTATGATTGAAGGCAAAACCATTGATGAGCAACCAAAAGAAGTGATTCATAGCAATGTTGCGGTTAAACAGGATGGAAACAGTTATGTAGTAATCGCGGAAAGTACAGGGAAGAATGCAAATTAGAATAAGAGGAACCATTATTTCGGTAGGCGTGATGGCAATGAAAACGTATGAGGAATCTAAGGCCTAAAGACTATATAACATTGAGTGATAGATTGGAAAACATCTACCTTTCTACTCAGGGGACTGAGCGATACAACAAATTACCCAAGGGTGAAGCGTCCGAGCAGCAAAATAGATCGAGGAAATTTTGTTGCTTCCACGAGACTCACGGGCACAACATAAATGAGTATCGACATCTGAAGGATTTGATCGAGGAACCATAAGGAACAATAGGCTCCAACCATATGTAAAGAAACCACAAAACCAACCTACTGGATCCCAAGCACCGAACGCTCAAGAAAATCAGTTTGGAGCCAGTAGAGAAGGGCCCAGGTGAATAGATCAGAGACTGGTTATAAATACCATCACCATAGGACCTTATCCAGTGTAGAAGAGTCAGGGTAAGATGGAACAATGTGCTAGTTCTCCGAAGCATGCTCCTTAGGAGAGTTGTTATGCCATCGACGACGGAGCTCCGGCAAAGACAACGAAAATTGACCGCCGATAGCATTGTATTCCGAAATCGAGATATTGAAGGCACAAAAGCACCAACTCTCGACCCAATGGTAATAACGATTGGGATCGGCACAACAGTTATGCATTGAGTTTTGGTTGATAACGGAAATTAAGTCAATATCCTATTCTGGAAAATGTTTGAAAAAATGAAAATCAATATAAAGAATGTGATTGCTTGTAGAACAAAGATTCAAGGATTTATGGGAGAAACTAAACAGCCAGTTGGAACTATCATCCTACCTGTAGAACTAGAAGAGGGAGAACAGAGGGTGATTCTCATGTAGACGTTTATAATATTGATGGGTATTCTGCTTACAATGCTTTCTTGGGCCGATCGACGCTTGCTGACTTCATAATCTATTTGGCCCCTTTGTGACAACCCGGAATTTTCTAGCAATATCAATTTAATAATCTGCATTAAATATTAAATTGATTTGATATAGTTTTGTTAATTAAATATGAATTAATACTTTTCTTTTAATAAATATCTAATTGGTAAATTTTATCTGTTAAAATTAATTGTTTGTTTTCTATTTATATTTGTATATATTGCAAATAGATGAGATTTTTTTTTAAAGTTCAACTAATAAATTATGTTTTAAATTTTAATATACATTTTAGTGAATTGGAAATTATGTGTTATTTAATATAAACCTTTCAAAGTTAAATAAATAAATAAATATAGGGTTTTAAATACATAAGATAATGTTTCAATAGTTTGATACTTATTTTAACTTAAGTTTAAATTTAAATTTATTAACAAAAGGATTTGTTTTCTTTTCTTTTTAGTATAGCTTGATTTAAAATATGAATTTAAAATATATATGAGTTTTAATATAATTTTGTCAAACAATACATTAACATATATTATAAAATATGTTGTTTATAATAAAAAGATAATTTATTCTATCTATCATTTCAAATTGATAAATGTGTTTTTATAAAATAAATAAAATAAAAATGTACATATAAAATACAAGCCTACAAGATAAATAGGAAATATTAGTAGTACATTAGTTATATTACAATAACATAATAACTATAAAGTTCAATTAGTTTTCAAACAGCAAACAAAAGAAATAACAAGTCACATACATTTCAAATATAATCATAAGTCAACAATTAAAACTGGAAACAAAAGAATTTTCAAAGTTGTAAACCAACATAAGCAAACTGCAGCATATATATAATATGTTTAAAGCATCAAGAACAAAAGAATAACATCTAGAAGCTAATGACGGTAACAAAAAAATAAATAAATATGTATATAGGGAAGCTTGCTAGAGAAGACAGAAATGCATTCTTAAACTAACAAACAAAAATCATTAATGAAAATCTTTTTAGTACACTGAGTATTTCATTTCAGCCTCCAACCTAAAATATCTCTATTTCAAAAAAAAAATCTGTACAAAACAAGATTTGTATGCAAATATTGTTACAGTTTCATGAAACATAATTATAACCCTGTCTCTTTTCTTTTTATAAATCTGCATATTCAGTTCGAACTAAGTAACAATTAAAATAAACTTCATTTCAAACTAAAACATGAAAGTAAAACTATTTCAAACTTAAACAAGATTCAGTTTAAATCTACCCTCAAAAATCAATTAATATTGAGAAGCAAAGCAAAATGAAGTTCCAGTTGTATTCAAGACTGTTGCTTAATCAAGGAGCAACTGTTCTTCTCTGAAAATTTGTGAGTAACTTCTTTTTTCTAAAATACCTAAGTATATTCAGTTATGGTTGTATGTTAGTTTATTTGAGATGAAGTTTTAAGTATGTGTATATATATTTGAGAATGCATGTGTATACGGATGGATAGATGATTGATGTAGTTAAACTTGTTCTGCCTGTTTTAGTTCCAGGCTTGGCTTCTAAACAAAAGAGTCTAATTCCTTTTGATCTGATGGCTGTTAGTTGATAGAATTTAAACAAGACTCGTTTGTTTAACTTTAAGATTTAAGTTCAAAATTTATTTAACTAAAAATACAAGAGAAATTTATCTGGAAACCAAAATATAACTGGCAGTGTTTGTATATGTTTGCTCTCTGTTACTCTGTAAACAAAACTTTACTTTCAAAAATCATTTGCTTCTTCTCTGATTGATGAATGGACTTAAGATTTGAATAAAAGATGTTTGTAACATGATGAAATAAGTTTAAAAATTTAGCTAAGATAAAAACAACTTAAAACTTTCCTCTGGAACCCAAATCACTGAGCAAACTTAAGATTTACAAAATTTCAACTTTCACCGATCGTTGATTCAAGTTTCTATCTTGAATCTTCACTGGAAATGAGGATTTTTAAATTACAAATCAGGATTTTAAGCTTTAGGATGATTGTGTAATTTGGGTTTGTCTGAATTTGGGTTTTTGTGCAACTGTGGACGGCCAGAAGGACTAGGGTGGCCGGAGCTTTGTTTGTAGGTGGATGAGTGTGTGCTGAGGTCAGTAAAAATAGTGGATAGTGTGATAGATGGCCATGGCGTCGACGACAAAGGAATTAAGTTCCTAAACCTAAATTGTACTGTGCTTTGAAGTTTTGATCGACGCGGCCATTGCAGGCGACCGAGTGGCACGTGGTATGGAGGGGAGGTAGGGGAGAGATAGTCGAAGTGGTAGCCGGAGTTTGGTGGCCTCCGGTGGAGGGAGCACCGCGTGCGTGGCGTTGACAGGCATGGAGGGGTGAGTGGTGTAGATTTGTTTCCAGGTTTTGTTTTTTTTCTTTTCGCGCGCGCCCAGGGGGAAGTCTCGAAGCAGTGCTGTTGTTTCCTCGGGGGAAACTCGTATGTTTCTCGAAGTAATGCAGGGGGGTCGGCTGTGATATTTCAGGTTTAAAACCTGTAACAGTTTTTAACTTTTGTTTTAAAATTTAAAATCAAAGATTAAACCTAGTTTTAAAACAAGTTTAAATGGTGACTTTAAGTCAGTTTTGAAAATAAAGTTGGGAATAATAAAGTTCCATAATTTAAATTATTTTAATAATTTAAAAGTGCTTAATGTTTAAATGTATTCAAAAAGGAGTTGAATTCAAAAATGAAATATAGATTGTTAAGAAAGTATTTAGACAAGTTTACTCCACAATTTAAACCAGAACTTAGATTTGAACTTCTAGATTTGGAACTAAAATAAGTTTTATAATATAAATTGATTCAAATAGGTTTTAAGTGCCATCAAATACGTGAGTTTAAAAGGATTTGAAAATTTTGTTTTAAACTTTATTAACGATAAAATTTGAATTTATTTACGAAGTAAATTGAAATAAATGTTTTAAACATACTGGAAGTGAGAATTTAAATCAATTATAAGAACAATTTACTTTAATTCATGGAGTTTTAGAATTTTATATGCATTAATCTATAAGTTAATTAGGTAAGAATGATTAATGATGGATATTAGTTAATTTTGTAATTATAAGTTTAAAAGTAGAAATTAAAGTAATTAATGAATTAATTAATCTATATGTGATTTATAATCATTGATTAGGTTTTTAAATTAATGAATGTTAATTAACTTATAATTAAAATTGATTAATATAAGAAGAAAATAATTAAATAAGTGTTAATGAAGATCATTAACTAGATTATTGATACTTAATTAATGTAATTGATTTTTAATAAATTAATTGGATTAATTAATACAATAATAATCATTTTAATAGTTTAAATGTAAATTATTTATTTGAAAAGTAATTAAGAAAATTAATTACTTATTAATTGCGTAAATTGATTTGAGTTGATTAATTTAGTTTAATTAACAGATGTTTTGGAATTGAATTACTTAAAGAAGTAATTGATGGATAATTACCGAAGGTAATTAACTGGAAGATGTTGTTAATGGAAGTAATTATAATATAATTACTTGAAATTAATCAAGAGATTAATTAAGCTTGTTATTGGGAAGTAATTAATTATGAATGATTAATTACTGTTTGTTATTAATCAAGAGGATTAATATTTGTGATTTGAAGATTTGTATTCTTAATATAATTAACAAATGAAATGTAGTTAGAAATCATTAATTAATATAAGTAATGATGGAATTAGAAATTGATTTATTTGAGAATAATAAATCAACAAGATAATTAAATGGTAATGAATCGATATAAATGTAACTAATTAATGGATTTATTCAAGATTTATTTCTGTAAATAGATTAAGGAAAATTACTGGAATGTTGCAAAAGATATTTAAATCAAAGATGATTAATTTGAATATATATAAGTAATGGATGATAAGATTTAAATTAAGTAAATTAATATTAATTAATTTAAGAAATCATTTGATGATTTGGTATGTGTAATTACTTAGTGTAATTAATGGAGTATAATTACTTAGAATAGTAATTAGATGATAATTACTTGATGAAATTAATACAAGATAATTTGTAAGTGGGGTAAATTGTGTATTTCTTTTGTAATTAATCAAAGGATTGATTTATGGAATTAATTAATCATGGGATGATTAATAAGTAATTAAGGGTAATTAATTAATGGTTTGTTAATAATCAATGGGTGATTAATAATTGTAAAGATTAATCACTTAATTAATTAAAATAAGTAATTTAATATAAATTGAAGATCATTAATTAATATAATTAATGATGTAATTAAGAATTGTAAATTAAAGAATAATTAATAGGGAAGTAATAAAATGTAATCTGCTATGAATAATTTAGAATAATTCATTTGAGAAATTAATTACTCTTGTAATTAGAAAATGATTAATTAATTTGATTTATAATTAAGTAATGATTGTGAGAGCAGGATTTATGAAATGAGTAATTAATTTAATTTATTTTAAATTAATTAAAAATGGAACTAGTTAATTTAATTTATTTTAAATTAATTAAAAATGGAATAAGAGTATTCGTGACTTTACTAGCATGTCATCTGCATACTTTTATTGTTCGTCCGATCTGATCCTTGAACATTGTATTCAACAATTTTTTGTAAGTGGCCTCGGCGATCTTCAGACCAAACAACATTACAAGATAGTAGTATATCCCAAGTCAGTGATAAATTTGGTATTCTCCTGATCGGGCTCGTGCATCATATTCTGGTTGTACCCTGAGTAGGAATCCATAAATGAGAGTAGTTTGTGCCATGCGGTTCTATCAACAAGTTGGTCAATTATAGGCATCGGAAAGCTATCCTTCGAGCAAGACTTGTTCAAATCTGAATAGTCAACACATATTCGACATTTTTCGTGTTATTTTCATACCAACACAGGGTTTGAAACCCATTAAGAATATGTTGTATCGCAAATAAAGCAGTTGGCCAATAACCTATCCACTTCATCCTTCAGTGCGGCCGATTGTTCCGGACCTAGACTGCCTCTCTTCTGCCTTACTTGTGTGAATTTGGGGTTAATATTAAGTGTGTGACACGCTACTTTGAAGATATCCAAGGCTGAACTTCCATGCTACTAACAATGAGGCTGAGTAATGAGCATCAATGGCTTGATGAAAGATTAGAAAGGAATTAGGAAGAAAAGCTCTACACATCTACAACGACTCACCACTAGTTGCCTATCGAGGGAGAAGGGAATATTCTAAGGGTGCGCAGCTCGGCCCTTACTTGTCGAAAGCATGGGAATTGCTCAGCAACATTGTACATTAAGAGTCAATTATTCTGGTATCAAGTATCTTACGAATCAATTTGTCTCACGATCTTGTATAAATAACACTAAATTGTTCGGGAGAGAAAACAAAACTACTATAGGGAACTCCAAGTAATATTTACTCTCTAGAGCATCTCTTTCATTGGAATCAACCCAACAAATCCAATTAATATACTGGTTCGATAGGACCTGTTAAATAATAACTCATATTCCTATAGAACAGAACATGAAGGCCAATCACTTAGCTAAATAGGCCAGTTCTGGAGATGCGTAGTCAATGAGATTGGTTCTATTAGAAGTATTGACCACTCCTAGCATAGATCAATTGGTTGTGGATTGGGTTCGGGAGACCGTAGAAGAGGAGAAATCACTTAAGACGCCGATCAAGGACTACCTACTCAGAGGAATACTCCCAAGAGACTGGAATGAATAAAAGAAACTCCTTTAAAAGTCACCATGATTCGTAATGTAGGACCGAGTGTACAAGAGAGGATTCTCCTCTCTATTGCTAAGGTGTGTAACCAGAGATGAAGCTAGGAAGATCCTTATGGAAACTCATGAAGGCAACTGTGGTGATTACATCGGGGGACTAACACTAGCAAAAAAGACTTTCCGCTATGGATATTTCTAACTGACAATAAATCGAGATGCAGCAGACTACAACTAGACGTTATGATCGATGCTAGGGATTTGTGAAGATTCCACGAGCCCCATCTTCAGTACTTACACATATGGTCAACCCTCGATCATTTGCGGTATGGGGAATCGATTTAATCGATGTACTACTAATAGCAAAGAGAGGAGCCAAGTATGTTATCGTTGTAGTTGACTACTTTATAAAATGGGATGAAGTGGAATCACTTGCCATGATTTCTACCTAAAAGGTGATTAACTTTGTAACCAAAAATATTATTTATAGGTTTGGAGGACCTTAGAAAATCATCACACATAATGGAATTCAATTCATGAGTGGATAGTTTAAGAACTTTTGCAAATGCTATCGGATCAAGAAAATCTTCTCCATGATAGCGCATCCGCATGCAAACGAGCAAGTGGAAGTAGTGAACAAGATAATCAAATCCACCGTCAAGAAGCGGTCGACGAAAGCTAAAGGAAGTTGGGCTGTTGAGCTTCCATTAACACTATATGCTTATATAATGATGTACAAATTTTCAATCTGACACTCGCCGTTCGCTTTGGTATATAGTTCGAAAGATATGATCCTGGTGGAATTGGAAGTTCCCTCTCATCGCAAAAGACATTTCAATCAAAGGAAAAATGAGCGGCTCTTGCTCGAATCACACGACCAGATTGACGAGAAGCGAGAGGAAGCAGAAAAGGAATGCTGCTCACCAGAAGAGAGTGGCATGACACTTCAATCCCAAGGTTTGTAACCGTACCTTCGAAGTGAGAGATCTCATTCTAAAATGGATCTTCCTGAGTACAAGTGCACTTGGCCCAAATGGGAAGGACTCTACATGATTGACCAGAAACTTGGTGACCGAACATTCAAGTTAGCAACTGTTGGTGGAATTTTGATTCCACATGCTTGGAATGATGAGCCACTATGACACTATTACATTTGATACCTATCTATATATTTCATATTTTCACGAATAAGCAATCCATGGACACTAGGACATTGTAAATAGGCAGGATGCCTTTTTTCTTATATTTCTTCGATAAAGCTAGTTTCTTGAACAAATGGAACCACGACTTGCAAGCAAGCTGCCAAGTAAATAGGGAAAATCGACTCAAACACTGGATAGACAAGGAAAATCGATCCAAACCTTCCGAGAATCGATATTGCTTTGGCAATGTCGGGAAGGTTCGAAACCGCCGAGTCGAAAAGGAAAATCGACTCAAACTGCCAGATCGATGGGAAAAATCTATCCAAACCTTCTAAGAACTGGAGTTGCTCTAGCAATGTTGGAAAGGGTCAAAGGCGTCGAGTCGATAAGAAAAATCGACTCAAATCACTGGATCGATGAGGAATCGATCAAAATCTTTCGAGAACCGGCGTTGCTCCGGCATGTTTGGAAGGCCCATGTTCAAGGGGAACAAACAATAAGCGCCATGTTGCTTTTTGAACCGATGAAACCACGTTCTTGTAAGCAATACTCTTGTGTGCAATTCAATAATCCATACGACTAAGAAAATACTTCTTAGTCTTCGGACAAGAAGTATAGACTCTTAAAACCACATGATCGACGGATCAACGGAAAATCGATCCCAAATTCCTAAGTACCAGTATTGGTCCAATAACGTTTGGAAATCCTTCTTTTTTCTAGTCACCAGTATTACCCCCGGCAACACGGGATGATCAACAAATTTTCTAAGTTCCGACGTTGCCCTGGCAACATCGGGAAAGCTTCCAATTGCAGGATTGGAGGAAAATCAATCCCTACTTTCCAAGGACCAACGTCGCTCCGGAAACGTTGGGGAAAAATTAACCATTGGATCGACGGAGAAAATTGACCCAAACTGTCCAGGTTCTGAGAGTCGTCTAGAGATAGGCGATAGCAAAAGGGACTAAACGCTCGGAATCGAGTGACGAAACCATGAGTCCCCGGAGATAGGGACTACCATTTAACTAAGATTGGGGGAAAATGAATAGTTTCTTAGACTACTCGTTCTCTTAATCATTGAATGCTTAAGTCTAGCATTCGGGGTAATTGACCCAGTTGAGTGGGGGACACACACACTAACACATGGTCGAGATGAGCTAGCTTGAGCTCAAAGAGAAAACAATTGTGGAGTCGGCTAAACCAAGACACACCACATTTCTATCACGCCTAACAGAGTATCTTGGCGGTCATAATAGAGCCAAGTAATATAATATGCTAAATAATTGCAGAAATAATATTTAGAAGCACGGAGTTGTGTGATACACAACATGCACAGTACATAAAAAGCAAGAAAGGTACATGAGAGAGAATACAATAAAAAGCTAATCTTTCATTACTGATATCTTTTTATGTGCATGAACAAAAATGGGGGTCGTACCTGCATTATATCGATCAGTTTTAAACTCAAAAGAAAAGATATAATACCGACTCGATAGACACACTAACACAAAATGCAAAACGCTCAGCTAGCACAAATGCTACCGAGTCTTCCCTCTCTTGCCTCTTTGACCATCTTTCCCAGTCTCGCCTGACTTTGACCTTCTCTTACTTTCCTTGCTGGGGATAGTGTCGCCTTCCGAGTGCACATGCTCTCCTCATGTGGCAGGGTCAAATCCCTCAGATCCTCCAGCAGTTGTGCCTCCGTCCTTCGGCTTCCAAAGCTTGATTGTAGTTGGGGTCTTTCACTTGAACTCTTCAGTCTCCTTCTTCACTTGGAGCCCCTTCTTCTTTTTCTTAAGTCTCTCCACCATCATTTCCTTATTAGTCAGGTCCGACGCGCTTGTGATTGTCATATCCTTTTCTTGTGACATATAGAGATCCTTCAGGTCTGCAATTCTACTATTTGCTTAGATTATGGTCCAGGATTGGAGACCGAAATTTGAAGTAAACCTGAGACAACTACGGAGACAGTGGTGGAAGTGATGAAGATGGAAGCAACTTTCAAACCCTAGGAAAGGTAGAGACAAGAGAGATAGCCGACCTACAAGTTGGAAAACACAGGTGCATATTTTAATAAAGGACACGGAGTAAACTGAAGCTTTGGAGTAATGGATAAACGAGAGAAATCCTTAAGCCAAGAGTTTGATCAAGAACTTCGACTTCAAAGCCTCCTTCATCAGTTTCTACTTTAGTAGAATGCTCAACAATTGAGGGAAGATATAACTCATGCAGAGCTTCAGAAGAGCGAATGGTACGTGAGGTTGTAGGACCGACTCCTATAGACATGGGAATTGTCGCTACTCACTCTTGAGCTTTGAAAGTGGAAGTTTTGCCTTAATCCGAAGAACTCAGGCCAACAAAAGCCTTAGTAGTGACCTCAGCAGCGGAATTATCCTTCTCTTCTTTTAGAATCTCCTTGCTAGCTGTAAGAAAGTCTATGTCCTTAGAACTGTGATAGGTAGCCATGAGTTCTTCTTCGAAGCATATGTCCCAAGCTCACTCTGACCTGATCAATACTTCTTCCCAAACGATGTCAAGAGTCTTGGGGAAGTTATCTCCTAGCCACTTCAAGCTTCCCTTATTCATGACCGTGCAAGCATAGAAGTGTAACATGCAGGTCATCATGTCTTCATGTGTTCCCTAAAGGTCTGCAAGTTCCTCCCAAGTAACCAAGTGATCAATCTCGACTGCTAACTTGTTAGGTTCAATCGTCTCCTTTTCTTTCGTTAATTTTGCATTCTAAGTGGCTTGTTTGGCGATGGTCTTATCCTGGGCCTTGATGGCGTTCTCTCCTTCAGTAGCCCGCTCCTTTAATGTAAATGACTCCTCATGAGCGCCTCTAAGCCGATCTTTAATCACGAGGCACGCCCTTTCATGGGCCTGGGTTGCTTCTTTCAACAATTTATCACTTGAAGTTTTTCTCTTCAAGGTAGCATCTCTATCTTTCTTTAGCTGAACTATCTCATCATCACGATCCTTGATCATTTTGTTGTAGTCATCCTTTTCTACCTTCAAGGAAAGAATTTACTGGCAGTTAGCCCGATTAACATTACAAAAATCTTGGGCAAGACATTGCCACTCGAACTCAACTTCCAAATCTTCATGGACTGCTCAAGATTTTGTAGAGAGGTTGTTCTATTAGTAGGGTTTATAGTATGATCAAACTTGATCCCTCATAGGAACAAATGTGGGTATGCAGCCTAAAGGAGAGCTGGATTCGATGAAGGCATATATTTATTGGTATGTTTAGAAGGAGTAGGGGCCAGAGTAGTAGTAATAGACCGGGAGGATTGGACTTCTTGTATAGCAGCAATTTGAACCTCGGTGTAGGGAGGAGTGATGGACGTTGTAGGCCCACGATGAACATAGGAGTCTCTATTGTGCTTGTGAATATCACCTGGGGTGTCACCTTCACCATCCCTTCTTCTCTTTTCCCCTCTCACGCGGTCTCTCTCCACATGACGAGCTTCATCGTCAGTCTCTCTATCTTTCCTTCTTCTTTTCTCTTCACCAGTTTCATGATGAGGATGCTGAGCTGGATCCAAAGTCTGATCTTTATAAGAGTTAAAGTGTTGGTAGAGATGATTAAAGAGTCCACGACCCATCGAACTCGAAATAAGGAGTAGAATGGAATTAATGTTGGAACTTTGAAATTATTTTCAACGTAGGAATGTGTGTCCGTGATTCTATCCTAAGTGGACCGTATAGAACCGATGACCCCCTATATATATTCTACCAACCAGACCAGCATGGTTTCAAAGTCGGCGTCTCTCCCCCTTCATTAAATCACCCGGAGGTAGGGTGATATCAGAACCAGTATCACTCATAATATCGCTGATAGTGAAGTCCTCATATGCGTTCATATCAATGGAGACGTCTCTTAAGGGGTGTAAGTGTATTGCGTCTCCTACAAGGGTTTCCGTAGCTTAAACTCCAGTTGACTAAGGAGTCTTAGCAATTAACTGTCATAGAGGAGGCGAGCTAGAAAGTTCATGACTCATTGTTTCAGTAATTAGCGGTTCTAGAGGAGGTGAGTTGGGAAGGCCGGGGCTCATTTGCAACGATTCACCGCAGGACTCATCCCCTTCCTCGATAGTGTGGGAATCGCTATCATCATCATCATCATCATCCGAAGGCTCTTCCCCCTCCTCTAATATCATTGGTTATTTCCCCACTCTTCTTTGGATCGGATCATCTACCTCCAGGATCGGGGGCATCCTATTTGTTTCATCCCTATCCCTTAGGATATCTTCTTCCACAGGAAAATCAACCTCAACCCTAGGAGCTTCTCCAGGTTGTACTTCGGCTGATGAACCAACTACATCTCCTTGAGCATTCTCGTCGAAGCTACGAGACATCGTAGAAGAATGAGATCGCATTCTAGAATCTCTTCAGGCTGCGAATTCGGCCACAATGGATCTTCCTCAGTAAAGCAAGCCGAACATTAGTAGATTTTCATTAGTTAGAAGGATGTTTATGGAGTGCAAAGATGCTCCGTTGCCTTCAAGGTATCGAGCATTGCTTTATGCCTATCCAAGCCATCTCGAGCCAAGATGTCTAAAATGAAATATGTAGCAAGTTAGAGACACTACAAAAAAAACAACCATATTACAACCAACAAAAATTGACAGTTTTAATAGGTATTTTTTTAACAACTATTTTATTTCAGCAGCTATAATAGGTAATTTGTAACAGTTGTTGTATTTTAGCAGTTGCAATAAAAACACTTTTAACGGCTATATTTATATAGCAGTTGTAATATTTATTTATAACAACTATTTTCAACGGCTGTAACAAGTATTATATTTCAAGTTAATAGGGATTTTCGTTTTCCCACTCATTTCTTTAGCCACCCTGTAGATAAACTAAGGACACGAAAAAAAACCAAAATTGCTCTCGCTCGTTTCATTTCATTTTCCCCTTCATTAGTTTCATTCAATTTAATCGCAAATTCTACAACTGAACATAGATTGTAGTCGATCCAAAAAAACCCTAAATCGTCGTCGTTGCCGATTGTAGACTGCAAGTATCGCTCCTAGATCGCTCGTACTCGCCGCTCGTACTCAATCGAGGAAACCCTAAAAAAAACTAGATCGCAGACCACTCATACTCGTCGCTCGTCATCATCGTCGTCGCTCGTAGTCATCGTCGTCGTTCGCAGTTTCGTGCTTTCTTTGCCGGCTATGTACTTTGCTGGGTTACCGCTGTTTTGATATGTTGTGTCTTTTGGTTTGTTCCTTGATAATCTTAATTGCTTGAGTATTGTTTTCATTATTGTTAACCCTGATTCTTGGTTAATTTGATGGTAATATGCACTTTTATTTCATTGCTTTTCTACTTGACACATTGATTTAGTGTCATTATTCGAACCAAGGGAGAACTGTATGACGAAATATGGCTGCAGAATACACAACTCAGGGCTAGAATTTAGTTTTGAATTTATTTAGGTTTTTCTATTTTGTTCCCCTCTTTTATTTTGAAAGAAAATTGGTAAAACCATTGAAGAAGACCACTTGGTATAAAGAATTTAATTTACATTGCGATATCAATCAATAATTTCTATGATTGGATCTTGGTATTTCGATGGATCGCTAACAAATATTTGGATATTTTATTTCTTTGATATGTTAAATGACCGGAAAAACAACCAATTCTGCTTAAAAATAATATGTAGTCAAATCGTAGTTATGTGCATAATATGTCTTGGCTTCTATTCTTGTAATAATATTGAATTTTTATTTTGACATGATATTTTACTTTATGCTCAGTCAAATTATCATGCTAGAGTTCCCAAATTATTAAAATTTTGTATGAGGTGAAGCCAAAATGGGTTATATTATGATTGGCTAATATGTTCTTCCGATGGCAAACAAATGCTAGGATTTGATTAAAAAAATACTAATGTACAACAACTACTTCATGTAAAAGAATATGCTTCGCGCTGAATATAGACTTTCCATGAATCTGCACATGAAAAAAGAAGAGAAAAGAATCTTTTTTATATTTTCAGTCATTCAATTATTTGGGTCATATGTGTGGTATGATATTACAAAATAAAAAATGTGAAACATGAAGGTGGTAACTTAAGTTTCCAAAAAGGGTAACTCAAATGTGTAGTTGGGAGTGGAGCCTATAAGTTTTGGTTTAGTGTAGCAAATAAGTTTTATTGTCCTAGTTTTTCTTTTCTTTTTCTTTTTTTTGGTTCATGGAAAAGAAACATAGTGCTATTTGCTAAAAGTACACTATTACAATTGTTGACTAGTGAACTTATTTTAGTTTTACGCTAACCGAGTATTGCTTGTAATAGTTCATAGTTTTTTAATTTTTATTTAGAAATCTTTGTTTAAATTATCATACTACAAATCTTATCTAGAATTGAAGTCAAAACACAATTAGATTGTGACTACGTAAGCTTTCATGAAAAAGTGATATGGAAATTAGTTCACATCTTATCATCATTAATGAAATATGTGACAAGTAAATGATAATGTTGTGTTAGTGACTAATTTGTGATGGCAGCAAAAATGTAAATCATATAATGTCAGTTTACTCATCCCCTGTTAATAAGAATCAACCACCTGTATAAGTTAACAACTATAGCAGCCATAATGTAGTATATAATCACTTAAGGGTATATTCGGTTTATGTTTAGACATGTAGAAACTTTTGTTGTTAGGTTTGATCATTCATATTTGAATGAAAATGAAAACGAGGTAAGGAAGAGCTGTTATTTAATGCATTGATTATTAAAAAAAATACCATCTTTCATCTATGAAGGAAAGATGCAATTAAGCTCAAAATTCAAACATCCATAAACCATCCGTAAATATGTACATCCAAACATTCAATTTAACTTATTTATTTCATTTTACATTCTACTTATATATCTTCTACTATTATTATTATTATTATTAATTTCTTAAACAATTTTCTCTCTCTCTAAAGGTTAAAGTTTGGATAGACTACTGGCTTCTATTAATAATTGGCCGAGTTTAGAATATTTGAGCGATAACTCCTCCTCGGTTTCAACATTCTAAGATAAGTCAAATGAAAATATATTTTAGAAAGAAATGAATTTAAACCATCAAAGTCAATTTTTACATGTAGCTTTTAAAGGGCGGGACTGTTTAAAACTTACATGTTTCTTTTGTTGTTGTAGCTACTAGTTTCTTTTGCATGTGTACCCAATCGGATCCGCATAAGATATAGACAAAACATGGATCAATTTACCAAGGTTTCATAATTTTTGATTAATAATTTCATACTTATAACTATTTAGGTTGACTGAGGACATGTTTATTTTTTTGTAGAATGAAAGAGGAATACAAGCAAGTTGCTCGAAATTTCGTACATAAGCATGCTGAAAGTGAGGGTAATATAGAAACAATTATTTTCCAATGTCATCGATGTAGGAACCTTATTTGACATTCTCCAAGAGATGTTGTGACATATTTGCTGTGTTTTGAAATTGATCCAACATATGATGTATGGATCTTTCATGGGGAAGCACGTCATTCATGAAATGAAGCCGACGAAGTGGTAGATACAAACAAAAATGTACTTAGATGCAGAAATTGGAGACGAGGAGAATGACGTGTTATCAACAAACATAGGGAAGAGACAAAGAAATTGTTGGAGACAACTGAAATACATTTCATAGACTTTTAGTTATTGGTTTGTAAAAAAGGTTGCAATGGTTATATTTTCTTTCATTAGAATAATTAAGCTTCATGTATGCACATATTATTGTCCTATATCGTTATATACAACATTTTGTATGTCTAGGTTAAAGATGAGAGAAATGTTTCAGATGTTAGCGAAATAATAAAATGTCTTTCGTATGGGCCTTGGTAGCAAGTAGTTTCTTATACTGGCTATATTGTCAATGGTTCCATACTAAATATTATGCGAACTCTACGCAAATAGCGATGTTTCCATTGAGGCGAATACTATTCGTGCAGATGGGTCCGTTAAGAAAACTATTTATTATGGCATGCGTGAGATTTTGTTGTTGGACTACCTTCTATTTCAAGCTGCTTTGTTTAAGTCTGATTGGGAAAATATTTATCGTGGAGTTAAGGTTGAAGATGGCTATACATTAGTTAATTTACATCAGCTCCAAAATCAATTTGAAAGTGATCTTTTCATCTTAGCAACACAAGCTGTACAAGTGTTCTTCTCTACAGAAAGTAGTTATTCAAATTGTTATGTTGTTTGAAAGCACCGTCTTGAGGTTTTCATGAATTGAAAAAATATGAGAAGGAGGAAAACTCAACAAGTAAACCACTAGATGAGTCGCTACTTAGTGATAGGGATGTCAATAATGAGGACGAAAGTTACATAAGGAAGTATTGCGATGGCATTTTGTTATGAATAAGCATTCATTGTTGATATGTTGTTTTATTTGTAGTCATATGCGTTAAAGTGTTTAGTTATGTAGTTGTGTAAACCGATGAATAAATTTCTCTTTGTATGGAAAAGATACAACTTATCAAATCACATAATGATTTACTTGAGTTTTTGATAGAAGTGTATCGAAGCAATTTTACATCGTATCACACATGGTTGTTTTCATATATTTTTTGGATATTATACATAGTCGTTACATATAAAAAACGTCCTATACTAATTATTATAATGTTAATTTTTTTACATATTATGATTATTTTCTAGGTTGATCACTTGGAGAAAGAAGCTTGAATTTCTTGCATCTATGGGTAAGAACGAGCGACATTAAAGAGAGGTAATTACCTTGAACTTTGTATTTTATGGCATTTCAACTATCATGATTGAACTTGTTGTAGTAGCTATTGATGTTAAATCTCATCGTCAAAGCATTGAGTTACATAAATATCATCCACTGAACCAAATCTGAATTAAGTAGCTGTTGGTAATTTTAGATTAATCTTGCTAATGCTAATGCTATGTTTACCTCAATTCCAACTATACCATTACTAGTGCTATATTTGTTCAAATAATTTCAGAGCATGAAGCAAACAAAGAAAAGATCGAAGAAGCAAAGTCCTTCTGCACTTGTAGATGCTCGTGGTCTAACTGAGGCTAACGATGGTCTTAGAATCTCTTAAATGAAAGAGGTTGAAGTTGGTTGTACTATTAAGGATATGAAAATTATTGTTAGAAAATCTCCTCGCAAGCACGATGAAATTCCTTCACCCATCATTCCTTCTCGTTATTCAACCCCCCTCCAAAATGATACTACCACACACTCCTCCAATTCTCTTCATTTCACTCCTCTTCAAAACATCATTACCACATACACGTCCAATCCTCACGATTCAAATCTCCTTCAAAATGTCAATACCATACACTCATCCAATCCTTTTGATTCAACTCCCGTCAAAAACGTCATTACCACACACACGTCCAATCCTCATGATTCAACTCCCATTCAAAAGTTCAATCCCACACAATCATCCAATCCTCTTGATTCAACTCCCCTTCAAAACATCATCACCACACACACATCCAATTCTTATTATTCAACTCCCCTTCAAAACGTCAATCCCACACAATTGTCTCCTCATAATTTAACCACTTATCCGCATATCACTCCTACCAATCCCCAGAGGTGTGCTTTACTTACAAAATTAGATTCTTTCTCTAAAGAGGCGAACATGGTCAAAGCTAAGAGAAAAAGAGGAAAATAATGACGAGATTATTTTCTTTGACATTGAATGAGAAGGTTGAAAGTGAGTTCAATGACCTAAATCAACCTATTGGTCCAAGTTCCAAATAGTCATCATCGTACCTTGGGACTTTAGCAAGGGAGATGGTACCTGTGGCCATTAGTAATTGGAAGAAAGTCGAAGATAAATTGAGGGCTGATACATGGACATGTATTTAGATGCTACAAACCTATTGAGAGCTGAAACATGATATATTGAAAAAATACCTCGATTTTAAGTTCAGTTTTTGAATGAATTTAATAAGCTGAATTTGATCTCTTTTGTTTATCAATTATGAAACAAACTGTCAAGAGACATAACAATAACTTCGAATAAATCAAAATAAAATTATTCATTGACTATGCAATTTAAATTTTTATTTTTATACATAATGTAACCATGCAATTTATATTTTATCTATACTGTAAAGGCAAGATTCAAGTTGGATGACATATACCAAGTTGTGTTCCTTTAGATGGTGGAGATGGTGGAGCTACGATGGAAAGAGGCATAGTCAAGGCTAATTAAAGCTATGAAAGTTGCAGCAAAGAGTCCCGATTCTTCCAATAAATTAGACATGTTAAAACTAGATAATATAAAAAGTGCTCAAGAGTGGAATGATTTTATCAACAGAAAATTGACGGAAGAGTTTGAGGTGGTTGGTATTATTTTGATGGCTACAATAGATACTTTTTCATTTTATTTTATTATACATAATTCCAATGAATTTCTCTTATGTAGTTGACGAGCAATAAATACAAGGTCATACGAACTCTGAATACTGTTCCACACACTATGAGCCGAAAGGGGTACGCAAGACTAGCAAATGTTATGGTAAAAAATAACTCATAAAATTCATATATTATCAGTATAAAAAAATCCAATACGGTTTAGTATTTAGTTCTTAAGCTCTTTTTGCAAAAAAAGAAAGTGATTGCTCATCAGATATCAATAGGGAGGATTTGTGGTGCAGAGGCTGCACAAAGAAAAATGGAGAACCACCACATTCTGTTGTCGCCGATTTTATAGTAAGGATAGATAATACATAAAACTATTTTTCCATTTTTCATTTTGACTCCATTTAACCATTTCTTTAATCAAATTGTTTTTTTATTTTTTTTATTTTTAGCAAGTTGAATTTGATATATGTTTTATTGGCATGTATTTTACAATTATATATAGTACTTGAATCTTACATTTAATGTTGTGATATATGAAAAATGAATATTTTTGAATTTGTAGGCTAAGTTAAAAGAGTATGAAAACACTCAAATTTATTAAGGAGTAATATCATTGAACGAAGATGGAGTATCAAGGGTTTTTGGTTGTGTACACTGAGGTAGACTAAGAGTGATAGGTTTTGGGGTTACACTAACTCAGTTCGGAGTTTGTATGATTAGTAAAAAAAAAAGTACATGACGTAGAAAATCAAATTACAACCTTGCAGGCTCAAATGAAAGAGCTCTCTGATTTGTTTATGGCTGTAAGTTATAACTGATTCATCGTGTTAATGAGTAATCGATATACACTTAATTTATTAGTGCGTGTCTAACATTTTTTTCAACAAAACATCAATGGTAAACAAAATATAGCGGAAGAACCAGTGACTCCTCATGGCAATATGCCTCAGGTATTTCTGAATCAATGTCATGTTCAGATATCAATTCATAGCATACACACAAGATAGGAATGTCCTAACATTTCAAACATAGATGTTGTTTACAATTATGTTCACATGCCATGTTCTTTGTCCATTTGTTCATATACTATATATTGCAAGTTAATACTAGTTTTGCCCTTACTCATTAGTGAATTGATAAACTTTTGGTTAACTCGCTAATTTAAGATAACTTAAACAAGATTATCCAAATCAAAGAATATAATTTGCTTGCTTAGCATTAAAACCTTCAATCCAAGAATGTATTTAAGGTAGCACAAACGAATAATGGAACTGCCAAAATAGCTCCAGCTGTTCGTTTTTCGGTAGAATGGTTAAACAAAGCAACTATTGCTTTTCTAAAATAAAACTTTCCAACCATTTGGTATTGTGGTTGGTACTATAGTGCTTGGTGTTGGGTTTGTATTTGTTGTCTTGGAAGAAGAAGGTGATGGTGTAGTCTTTAGTGGCTTCGCATCTTTGAGTATGCGGTTGTGGTTGTGCGGAAGTGGTCAGGTTCAGTGTTCTGAAGTGTTTAGTAATGGAGTTGTTATTGTTTTGGTTTGTAATAGAGGAGGAAGTGATTGCTAGAGTTAGTTTGGGTTGCAAGTTGAGGCGGAGTGATTTTTGGTCTGAATAGTTCAAATAAACACGGTAGTATGGTCATCATTTTTAGAATATGATGGAAGTGGCTACACAAAACTGAGAACTGAATTGTTCCGTGACATGAAAAAGGAATGGACATACATTGTATGTAATACATGATCTGCTATTGTAGTGCTGGAGATTGCTCGAATGTGTTGGAAAAGAAGGTGAATGTGAAGTTTATAGGGTCTGTTGATATGAAATTCAGTAATGTTGATGAATCTGGTTTTGTTCTAGTAGGGAATGTGAGTACAGAAAGGGAACAACTATAAATGGTGATGGTAAGGTGTTATATTTTATGTCAATACAATATACATGTTCCAAAGAGTAATGCAGAATTGAGTTAGTAAGGAAATCGAATTCTATAAACAGTGGTCATGAAGGGAAAGTACATATAGGGATTAAACGAAGCCCATGTTTGTGGATATAAGTCCGGTGGGAAGTATGACTGTCTTTGCTCTCTCCTATCCGGATGTATTCGTTCACTCTGTCCAGTAGATATGAATTCGGGTAGTGAATATTCAATCACATTGTGAAAAGTGAAATGAGCCATAAGCCGCGCATCTGCTAGTGAGCTTGATTCAGCTAGTTCGCTGTGAACCATGAAAGAAATCCATTCCCATATCTAATAGTTGTTATTCCCCTGAGCCGGGTATCGAATCGAAGTTAAGATGATCATATGACAAAGAATCTAAGTGATTACCCTTTTAGCCGGGTATCGAATCTAAGTTAAGATGACTGCTCCGGGTAGAGAATCACATAATTAAGAGTACCGGTCTAATAGCTGGTAGAGAAGCTTCATATGATGGAATCAAATCTACTAATATCTATTCGTCATACCTTATAAGCTCGGGAATACCTAATAAGTCTCATTTTAACCAATATGATGGTAGAGAATATACCAGTCTAGAGGGGTAGAGAATAGCTATTCATGAATATTCGGGTAGGGAGTAATAATAAACGCCTAGGTTCCCATGCCTAGCCTTAACAAGAAATTTTCGCTACGCACCTTCAGCTTCCTAATAGAAATCCCTGGCACCTGGCAGAATCGCCATTCAAGGTGTATTTGAGAGAATAGCAGCACGAGAAGGATGCGGCATTACCTGACAGAAGCGAGATCCCAGACGGGGTGATTGACCTATTACGGCAGAGAAGCTCTCTTCCAGACGGGTATTGACCTAGCTAGAGAATCTACCCGGTTCCTAGTTTTACCGCGGCATCGAATCTGACTTTACGGGTATTGACCTAGCGAATCGTCATACCCTGTTCCTACTTTTACCCATTAATCAACATACCAGATCTTATACACATTGAAACTTGAGCTCATGAATCTCCTCATGGGGAGTTTTTCAGTAGAGTTTCAAATACCAAAGAAACCAATATATTAATTATGAATCTGGTAGAGAAGGTTGCTAGTAAGGTGCTGAGAAACTGGTATATATAAGAATAGCTATAAGCATTGCGAATAGCAGGTATTGTTCTTCCCCTGAGTCGGGTATCGAATCCTGTATCGAAAGTTCAGATGCGAATATTCTGGTAGATCATATCTTCTGGCCAGGTAGGAGACTTGAAAGTTCTTCCCCGACATTCTCTCAATTGAGAGGGTGTCCAGGTAATGAGTAAGTAATATTTCCCCTGCACCGGGTATCGAATAGTTGTTAAGATGACTCAGCTTAGTATGCTTCTCATTCTCAATTCTGAGGGCATCTAATTCTGGCCTTTCAAGGTCATGAGTAAGTCATTATTAAGATTCCATCTAAGTGAATCTGACTTAGCCGGGTATCGAATCAAAGTGAATCTGATAATTTACATGGTGTTCGGGTAGGTCGTTGTTTGATGATAACAAGGCATGGATAGTAGGAGGTTGCACTTGCATGAGGAATTGGCAGCGGAGGGAGTTTAAGTCTTTGATGATCCGAAGCATGGTTTGACAGTGGATCGAATTAACAGAGGCACTACTAGAATATTTTAAAATGGGGACGGAGCCTGGAATCGACCAGAGTCGGCTCCGTCTCCATTATGGAGTCGGATGGGCACGACGCAAAATTCTATTGAAGTTTGCAACGGCCCGAGTCGGCCTGCAACGACCTAAGTCGGTTAGCATCGGCTATTTAATTATTTTCCTAATCTAATTCTTATATACACCTATTTCGTTTGAAAAAAAAACACTACTAAAATGGCAAAAGAATAAAATTGACATGTATGATTATTAATATTCACCCAATGACGGGTCGTGATGTGTTAAATTGGTGTTTTCGATGATATATGTTCGTGTAATTCGAAAAGTTATCGTTGTCGAAAATCTAACTCGCACGACAATTTAATGCAAATTTTAGTCGATCCGTTATAAAAATTCGATAAAGGTGGTCATATGAAACATTTTCAAGAATTAAAATAATTTTTTAAACCGTTGGGTAATCAATTATGAATTTTTAAATATATCTGGTATAATAAAAATTATATAAAATAAAATATGCAGCGTAAAAATAAATTCTTTGGATCTAATGTCGATCTAAGGTTTTTGGACATATTTCCAGAATATGGTTTAAAAATACACGAATTTGAGATGCCGATCTTGAATTTCAAATTTATGGCCGTTCGTGGACTTTCGGACAAAAAACTCTTCGTTCGAAGGCCCGAACGACCTTCAAACGAGACCAAATTTGAACTAGTTATGCTTTGTAGTGTTTTAATCGAATTCGTATGGTTGGATTCGCAAAAAAATCATCGTCTACAAAACTATCCAAGAAATATGTCATTTTCCAGGAGTTGGCTATAACACTTATAATATAAGTGTTATAGCTGACTCCTGCAAAATGACATATTTCTTGGATAATTTTATTTTCGATGATTTTTTTGCGAATCCAACCGTATGAATTCGATTAAAACATTACAAAGCATCACTGATTAAAATTTGGTTTCATTTGAAGGTCATTCGGTTTTCGAACGAAGGGTTTTTTGTTCGAAAGTCTACAAACTGCCATAAATTTGAAATTCAAGATCGTAACCCATATTTAAACCATATTCCGGAAACATGTCCAAAATACCTTAGATCGACACAAGATTCAAAGAATATATCTTTACGCCGCATATTTTATTTTATATAATTTTATTATACGAAATATATTTAAAAATTCATAATTAATTACCCAACGGTTTAAAAATTTATTTTAATTCTTGGAAATATTACATATAACCGCCTTTATCGAATTTGTATAACGGATCGTCTAAAAGTTGCATCGATTGGTCGTGCGAGTTAGATTTTCAACAACAAAATTTTTTGAATTATACAAACATATATCATTGAAAATACTAATTTAACCTATCATGACCCGTCATTGGGTCAATAATAATAATAATAAATGTCAATTTTTTTATATTGTAGTAGTGTTTTTTATTTTTTTAAACGAAATAGGTGTAAAAATTTTTTTAAAAAAAATATACATGACGACCCTAAACAACTCAAGCCGTTATTAATCGGGCCGACTCCATATCGAGTATACAGGTTTCAACCGAGATCTTCTTCTTCACTTTCTTTGCTTAATAAAAATAGGATTTTTTTTTCTTCCCCATCACTGTTTCCGACCTTCTCCAACCGCCACCCTCCGTCGTCGTCATCGTAGAAGTCTGGAACCCGCCGGAATCTCCTCTTCTTCTTGAATTTGGTAATTTTTTAAACCCTAATTTCGAATTAAATTGTTTAATTGGATTTAAATGTACATTATTGCGATGATAATTGGGTGTAGGTATTGCTAATTTAGTGTATTAGAATATTTTTAGTATGAAATCGTTGAATTTGAAAGTGTGAATTGGGAATAATTGGGTGTAGGTATTTAGAATTTGAAAGTGTGAAAGTGTGAATTGGGAATTTGAAAGTGTGAAAGTGTGAATTTGAATTTTATTCTCAATCATCCCTTATATTTTATATTTGGATTGAGTGACGACGACTTCTTCGTTGAGTGTCGTTTGACTGGCCTGTGCGTCTTGTATTTGGATTGAGTGAGGACGACTTGGTCGTGGAGTATTGTTTGACTGGCCTTTGCGCCATGTGTTTGGGTATTTATACCTGGAAAGTCTCAGTAGCCGGTCCATTCGGGCTGTGCCGATATTATACGAAGGGCGTATCGCCTCGATACGCTACCGTTTATTTCTGGCGCCTAGGAGAAGCGACTATTTGGATGTTTATTGCTTTATCTGCAATAAACATCTTAATATAAATGATTTAAAGAAAATAATTTATAAATATACTTCTTACTTATTTTAGCCTATCTCTAATTAATATAAATAATTTAAATGAAAATAAGACAACAACAAAGCCTTTAGTCTTATAAGCTTTGGTAGATTAGAAAATACGATAATAATCACATAAAACTTCAGATGCAAAGTCTATATGCGTATAGGAATAGAAAAGAAATGCTGTCGAAATTTCAAATATATATATATTTTTAAATTAGGAAAAATGTCCAACTATCTTCTCTACCGTACCTGAATGTATGAAAGTCGAACATGAACGAAAGGTTCAACGAAAAAACATTTAAGAATGGTGTACATGAATTTGTTAAATTCGCTAAAGCTAATAATGAAGAAGACGGCACACAAGTTCGTTGTCTGTGTCGTAAATGTTGACATTTGCATTATTGGGAACCGGATTTAGTTATTGTACATTTGTGTAAATCCAGTTTTGTGCAAAACTATTATTTCTGGTATCGTCATCGAGAAAAAATTGGTGCATCTAATTCTATAGTGCCTGAGGCTGAAGTGAATAACAATAATGTTACGACGAATCCAATAGTAAATATGGTGGAAGATGCAGCATGGTCAATGTTCCCTACTGTTCAAGTTAATGATGTGAATGTTGAAGAAGAACCGAATGAGGGGGTGAAAAGAATTTATGATTTACTGGATTCTGCAAAAAGACCATTGTGGGAAGATTGTAGTAGCGGAACGGAATTGTCAGTTACTGCTGAATACATTACTGCGAAATAAAAATTCAATTTTACAGAAGCTGGATTTACAGCAGTTATACAAGCTGCAAAACAACATATGCCACCCAATAATCTGATTTGCGCTAGTCATTATAAAGTGAAAAAAGTAACGTCTGCTTTTGGTTTGCCCTACCAGAAGATAGATACATATATGTAAGGTCGTATGTTGTATTGGAAAGATGACATTAATCTTAAGAAATGAAGAATATGTAATGAGGAAAGATACAAACCAAAAAAAGGAAATGAAGCTCCATACGAGAGAATGCATTATTTACCCATCACTCCCAGACTTCAAAGGTTATATGCATCATCTCCGACAGCATCACATATGAGATGGCACAGTGTGAGAATGTAGGAAGAAGGAACTTTGATACATCCATCGGACGGAGAACCATGGAAACATTTCGATAAGACTTATCCTGCGTTTGCCGTAGAGAGTTGTAATGTGAGATGAAGTTTATGTATAGATGGATTTTCACCATTCTCTCAATTTGGTAGTAAATATTCGTCTTGGCCTATTATTGTTACACCTTATAATTTACCTCCATGGATGTGTATGAAAACTCCATATATGTTTCTTACGATTGTCGTCCCTGGTCCTGATGATCCGACACAAGGAATCGATGTTTATCTACAGTCATTGATCGAAGAGTTGAAAACATAATGTATGAAGGGGTGGATACATATGACGTGTCGGAAAAAAGGAATTTTTGTATGTTTGCATTTTTGTTATGGACTATTGGTGATTTTCCGGCTTACTCAATGCTTTCAGGCTGGAGTACGGCTGGTCGTCTGGCTTGTCCTTACGGCGTGGAATATACACGAGCATTTTCATTACCGCATATAAGGAAAATTTCATGGTTTGCTTGCATCGATGTTTTCTCCGTATTAATCATACTTTTAGAAGAGATAAGTAAAACTTTGTAGTAAATAGAGCAGATAACAGACAGCGACCAACGACTTTATCAGGTGAGAATTATATGAATTAGTTAAAGAATATCCGAAGATACATGAAACTGGAGTACAGACTAAAATTCTAGGTAAATCGAACTGGCATAATTGGTGCAAATGAAGTATATTTTGGGAGTTACCTTATTGGAAGCATCTCTTATTACGACATAATATTGATGTGATGCACAACGAAAAAACGTGTTTGATAATGTGGTTAATACAGTTTTGAATGTCAAGGGTAAAACTAAGGACGATCTCAATTCAAGACGTGATATATGACAATATTGTAAATGTCCCGAGCTTCATATAAACCCTAGTGACAGTAAAAAAACCCAAAGCATGATATGAGCTAGACAACACTCAATTAAAACTTATGTTGAAGTGGATTGAAGGGCTGAGATATCCTGATGGAATTTCTTCAAATCTCTGTAGATGTGTTGACTTAAAAAACAATAAATTGAGTGGGATGAAAAGTCACGATTGCCATGTCATGATGGAAAACTTCTTACCCGTCGTTTTCGAAGAACTATTGTCCATAAAAGTGTGGAGTGCTATAACAGAATTAAGTCTGTTTTATAAAGAGCTTTGTTTGACCACGTTAAAAGTTGAGCGTATTCGTAAACCTGGAAATGACATCCCTATACTGCTCTGCAAACTTGAGAAAATATTTCCTCCAGGATTATTTAATGTAATGGAGCATTTACCTGTTCATCTTCCATATGAAGCACTTCTTCCAGGCCCTGTGCAATATGGATGGATTATCCATTTGAGAGGTAATTTTGAATATTTAAATAATAATTTAAATTTAAATTTGAATTTGACGTAAGTAAATTGTTATCGAACAAATATTGTAATAGGTACTTGAATCATCTCAAGAAAAAAGTTAGACAAAAAACACGAGTTGAAGGTTCGATTTGCAAATCATATATCGAAGAAGAAGCTTCATTCTTTTTCTCTCACTATTTCAGTTACCATGTGAACTTATCGTTTGCAAGTGTTTCGCGTAATGATGAAGCCGTTGAACAAGATTGTTCTGAATCAATGTTTTTTAATTTTAGACAGAATGGCCGAGGTTCTAGAAAATGTGTGGAAATATGGTTAGATGATAGAGATTACCATATAACATACATATACGTTCTTCTTAATTGTGTTGAAGTTGCACCATTAATATTGAATGATAATTGTCGATAATAGTGCATATTTGCATTATTTACGAGTTACCCGATTTAAATTGATTTTGCACTTAATATACGTATACATATATTTGCAGTATTTATGAATCAGAACATCCACTTGGCGATCTCAGTAAAGAATTTGCTAACTGGTTTACGAAATACGTTTATGATTAAAGAAATTGTGTCGGTGATGAAGGATTGAAACGTCTTGCGATAGGACCAAAAAGAAATGTCAATACTTATCCAAGATTCTTCGTTAATGATTTAAATTCAACACCAAGGAATATGGTGCTGAAAAAATAATAGCGGTATATTTGTCAAAGGGACTGGTGACCAGATGAACATATAAAAGATATTTACGGCGTCTTAACACAAGTTTTGGAATTGAAATATTCTGTCTAATCTGTAGAAAAAGTATTTTTATTCAAATGCAGTTGGTTTAGCAATATTTCGGGCTCTGGTATCAACGTGCACAAAGACTATAAACTTATTGAAATAAACCGTAATTCACGTTACTCAAAGTATTATCCTTTCGTGTTAGCTAAACAAGTAGTACAGGTTTATTTTGTTCCGTATCCATCACTAAAACGAGATAAAGCAGACTGGTCGGCTGTTTTTAAAATAAAGGCAAGATTACACTTGACGGAAATAATATTCCAAACGAAGCAGCTTATCATGCAGATCTTGAGCCAAATAATGAATTAATAATAACTGATGATCATGCTTATATAGGGCCTTTGAACGATGAATCAAATATTCTAATAGAAGCATTTAAGACTTTAGAGTGAAATAACGATATAGAGTGCGAGACCGAGTCAGAATCAGAAAACGACGAAGGTTGATTATTAATTAGTGATGATGTAATGTATATAAGATGGAAATTTGTATCGTTTGTTGTATTATGTCAATCTAAAACCTGTGTTAATGTAATGGAAATTCGTATCATTTGTTGTATTATTCTTTTATTATTCTGCTATGAGCTATATGTATGTGATTATTAATCAGACATGCTTTCTAATTATGAAATGATATATGTTTTTTCATTATATGAAATTATATACATATATACATATATATATGTATGTATGTATGTATGCATGTTTCTAGCAGATATTATGTCACACAGCAGGCGGGCCCAAGGTTCACGATGCCTTGCTCTTGGCGAGGGTAGTAGTGGCACGGCCGATAATCGTCAAAGAGCATACTTAGTGCCGAAGACCGATGAAGGGTAAGCATTTAATTTACTACAACTTCATTATATTATTTAGTGCATGCTACTAGTATATTTATGATTTATTAATTGACAATATCGAAATGTATTCAGGGGTTTCGATTTACAGCCGTCCGAGCCTATTCTAACTATGCCTCGCAACAGCTACTATAGTAGGATGACGGACTTATGGGAGCAGTGGGATAGGATCCCACTTTATATCAGAGATGCCGTATGGGCTGACCTCCAGGTAAGTATAAAATTCTAATTAATTTGAGATTGGAATATTTGATCTTTGAAAATATTCATTTAAATTTCAACGTGCAGGCGTCCTTTATTATGGATCTCGAAGATCTCGGGACGTCCTGGACGCACTGGGAGAGGAAGATGAAAAAAACTATAGAGGTACGCTCTCCAAAATGAAAGAGGCCGGTAAAAACCAAACTGGATGAATGAAAATTTGTATGCGCGGTTTGTGCAATATTGGAAAAGCGAAGACGCGAAAGTAAATTTACTACTTTCATATGTCTGTAATTATAATTCATTTAAATGTTTATATAATAGTTAAATTATATATGCGGTAGCATCGAGGAACTATGCAAACAGGCTTAGGAATCCTGCAACACACCGTGGTGGATCCAAGTCTTTTCGGCAATATAGAGAAGAAATGGTAAATATTAAAATTGTTATTTGTAATTTACTTATAACATTGTTTAGTTATATATATGTATACATGTGTGTGTATATATACATTCTTTAATCATATCTAATTTCGAACGAGGGAGAGAGGTGGTGTTGCATCATCTCATTTGGACGTCTTCACTCGAACACATGCCATTAAGCATACAGATGAAGATGGCTTGGTAACATATGAATGGTCAGACGCCAAATCAAGGAATATCCGGGTATAAAAACTATAAATTTTTTCTCTTATTTAACAATACATTAAATTGAATATTCATCTTCTCAAAATTATATTTCTAAACACAGGAGAGATGCGATCAGGAAATTGCTCGCGTGCTTGCAGAGTCTGGTAGGGAGCAGTTGACCGTTGAGGAGACGGAGATGATATTCGCTCGTATTACCGACCCGCCAACCAGAAATAGACAGTATGGATATGGCAATTAAGCGGTAATATTTATTGAATTTAATTAATTCGTTAGCCAGTTTATAAATTTTATTGAATATTACGTATAAACTATAACTACGAATTTATCAATATACAGGCCACGACGCAAGCCGCTTATAATAAAAAACAGGCTGAAGAAACAATAGCAGCCCTATAAGCACAAGTCACCTAGTTGAACGATTGAGGAAGATCAGATTGAAGTAGCAACTAGACGAGGCGATTGCTGCTTACTTGGTAGAGCATGGGACGAATATGCCGCCATTACAAAGATCCGACGCTGCTGATGATTGGGGCGAGTGGTGGTATGTTTTTATATATGTTTGCTGACGAACTTTGAATGTCTTGTATATTTGATGAACTTTTGGTTGAATTTTATAAATATTATGTATATTCGTAGTGATGTACGTTGGGAGATGTATATTGATGTTTTGTGGTTCTTAGTTGGGAATATATTTGATGTATATTGTTGTTTGGCGAAGTATATTTGAGGAATATATATGATTGTGTGGATGGAATGTAGAAATGACTGTTGGAAATGTAGAAAAATTTACCCAGATTAGCGTCGGCTGGAATCGGCTCGGGTCGGTCTATGGATCATTTATTATTTTACAAATGGACTATGTTCAGCGTTGGCCGGAGTCGGCTGGCCGACTCTAGCCGACGCTGAACTAGGGGACAGACCCATCCCCATTCCCGTCACGATTTCACTTGGCGACAGGCTATTTAGTATCGGCATATAGCGTCGGCTCGAATCGACCGGAGTCAGCTCGAGTCAGCTATATGCCGACACTAAACAACCTTCTCCTTATGGTGAGAGCTGAATTTGTTTTGGATTAGAATGGAAAACTTTATTCTGGTCTAGAAGTGTTTTGGAGGTTGCAATTGTTGGATGATCATATGTGTTTGATAGTGCGATGTTTTCTGGTTGTGGCCGGTTTGTTGCTGTAGTGCTGATGAAGTCTGAAGGTCTTTTGGTAGTTTTGCTATAGAGGGTTATGGAAGAGAAGTTCGAGTGGGAAATGCTATAAGCAAGATGTTGTTTTGGTTACTATGGAGGCTGTTTGGATTGTAATGTGTGGTGGTAAGGTAGTTGAGTGAATTCAGGTGGTTGTTTGATGGTTTCTGTAAATGTAAATAGGGGAGGAAATGTGAAATGTATATAAAAATCCAAAACTTGTTTGAGTTCGAGAGGCCTGTGGTTGGTTGCTGTGAATGGAGGAGGGAATGTGATAAGTGAGGTGAAGGGAGTATTGTAGAAGGAAATATCGGACATGTACAGGCGTGCAGGTAAAGGAATGAAAGGTGCGGGTTTGTGAAGGCATTTTGGGTGCGTGCAAAAATTGGAAAAGAGCGGAGGTAGTCCTATTAGCATGCATGTTGGGAGCTGGTTGTAAATGTGTTTTGGGCTATGGGTCTTGCTTTGGAAGTAGGGTGAGGTTAGTTTAAATGGGTAATTTAGTTAAATTAATTGGGTTCGAGTTAAAATAGATTATTTAATAATTTAGTAAAGTTTAAATAGTTAGACATGAGTGCATGTAGGCAGCTTGAGAAATATGTTGCTTGTCAATAGTGGTTATGTGTCCACACCAGTATATTTTTTTGCACTCCAGTGCACCAACTGTTACATGCAACTCCGAGTTTTTCTCAAGTAATATCAAGGGACAAGCTTAAAGATGCATGATATTACGTGCGGGTTAAGGAGCTTAAAGACTCTGCAATTGTAACTAAAGTGGTAAGGCAGGTTATTACGTGCAATGGTAGTGTGTTTGAAGGTTGTTTGAGTCTCGGATGTTGTGTTTAAGCAAGATGATGAGGTTGGGTATGGCGTTTGGGTGTTGTGTTCATCTCAAGAAGAATGCTGGAAGCTTGAAACAAAAAATGAAGATAGTTTATCGGAAAAAAAAGATGGGAGAGTACTTCTAATAAGTAGGGTACAAAGAAGATAAATCTTAAGGACTTCCCCTTGTTAGTCCTTGAGAAGGATGGTCTTGATGACAACAAGCTTAGGACTTGTTATAAAATATAAATACTAACATTATAATTTAGATATATATGTATATGTATGTTACCAAGAATGAAGACTGTACAGTATAGAGATACAAGACTGATGAATTTAAAGATTGAAGATATTAAGATTGAAGACTCATGAGTATCAAGAAATCAAGTTATCAAGAATTCAATATTTCAAACAGTACAAGATAATGTACTTAGTCTAAAATTATGTTAAAACTTCTTGAAAGCACTTATATCTTTATTCGAAATTTATTCGTGGAATGGAATCCACTTCGAGCTTGTTAAAGGGATGGAACCCTAGTGGGATGGAACCCACGACAATATCTAGTGGAATATACAGTGGTCCTATTTTGATATCCACTAATTTTATAAAAATATTTTTCAAAAATATATCTCTTGTTTTTAAAAATGTTTTAAAAACTTTCTTTTCAAAAAGACATCTCTCTTAGTTTTAAATATTTAACCTCAAAACTATCTTAATCATTTTCAATATTTTGATTTAAAAATTGTCCTTGTTTTTAAACCATCTCTTGTTTTAAATATTTAGCTTTAAAATATTTATATACTCAAATTTTAAATCACGTTATACATTAAGATTATAAATATTAAAAATTACTTTCTAAACTCTTTTATATGTTTAAACTATATTCAAATATATTTACAAAGTTTAGACATTGTTTTGACAAATTATAGAAACCAATTTTAATAAGAGAATCAAAACATCAATTTTTGCCTTTTGACATACATCAACCCCCCTGTCGACATGATGTCCGTTATATTCAAATTTCAATCTCAAAAGAAGTGTCTATTCGTCATATCCTTTCATGAATAATATGGCTGTTGATCTCTGTAAATAACAATAAGGTCTATATGAATTTAATATCAGATTTTCATTTATTTTATCTTCTCTTCATCTTCCACATTTATTCTAAAGAATCCAAACTATATTCTGTCGAACTACCAAGTTAATCAAACTTGATTATCTCTTGTTTGATTCTCTACCACTCTCTCCAATAAGATCTCAGTGCTATTCAGAGTTATAGGTTCATTTGTAAATCAAACTGTTGAGTAAAAGGTACGGTTGAGCCTTGAAATAAATTGGGTGTGATTGTATCCCCTGAAATCGATTAAGTGATCCTGTAGTCTGGTTAAACCAAGAGAGTTTGCCATGGACCCGAATACAGGAGGGTGTACATCGTAGCCTTGAAACCGAGGGTGTAATTTGGGAGATTATTTTTGAAAAGAAATCCATACGATTGTACATGACTAAATGTAGGGTAACTCCAAACCAGTATAAAATCCTAGTGTATTCTTTCCTGTACTATTTTTATTTATTATTTGCATTTGTGTCTGATTCTGTGATTATATCTGTGTCTGTGAATTGCATTTGTTGGTAATTAAATTACATAAGTTTCAAAAAGATTTAGAAAATCCACAAAACAATATTCATCCCCTAGTGTTATTCCAGCCTTAAGCTCCATAATCCGTATTTCTCACATTTGGTATGAGAGCAAGGTTTTCAAAGTTTTCATAATTTGAATTTTGAAAAAGTTTATAAATTGGCCATTTTTGGAGATTTTGTTGACACTAGTTTAAAACTGTTCAAATCATCATTGGCTCATAAGTCTGCATACAGTTATTATAGAAAATCAAGTTATCTACCGAGTTTGTATTCTTTGCCGAAAGAAAGATGTTATATGGCCTTTGAAGAATCAACAATCAATGGATAAACTGTGCAAATCAAGAAGAATAAGTGGATACTTGATAGTGGATGTTCAAAACACATGACTGGTAATCCAGATATCCTGAATGATATTATCTATAAAGATGGAGGATTGGTTAATTTTGAAGACAACTCAAAAGGATATGTGATTAGCATCGACAATGTCGGTAACTCTAAAACTCTTACTATTTCTAATATTTTATTAGTTAAGAATTTGAAACACAATCTGCTTAGCATAAGTCAACTTTGCTATAAAGGATACAAAATTAAATTTGAAAAAGATAAGTGTCACATCGAAGATAATAATTCAAATATTATATTTGAAGGAATTAGGAGGAAAAATATTTATATTCTTAGTATGAAAATACCAAATGATAATTAATATGTTTTGGCTAATACCAGCGACCCTTGGATTTGGCATAAAAGATTTTGGGCATTTAAATTTTAAACTCTTATCTAGACTTTCTAAACTTGATCTAGTAAGAGGTCTCCCTAGAATGAATTTTAAAATAGTATATGCGATGCTTGTCAATTAGGAAAACTTAGGAAGAGTTCTTTCAAATTAGAAGATATGATTTCAACCTCAAAACCTCTTGAGTTACTTCATCTAGATTTATTTGGTCCATCTCAAATTCAATCAATAAATCACAATAAATATGTCTTCGTAATTGTAGATGATTATTCTGGGTTTACATGGACAATTTTTATGAAACATAAAAGTGATACTTCGATTCATTTACATTTTTTACAAAAAGACTTCAAAACCAACTTTCTATAAAAATTATAACTGTTCGTAGTGATCTTGGTGGGGAATTTGAAAATGAAAATTTTAAGAGATTCTGCAATAAAAAGGGAATAACTCATAATTTCTCCTTTCCAAGAACTCCACAACAAAACGGAGTGGTAGAACGTAAAAATAGGACGACTCAAGAGTGTGCTAGAACAATGCTTTCAGATAATAATTTACCAAAACATTTTTGGGCTGAAGCAGTCGCTACAACTTGCTACATTTTGAATAGAATATTAATTAGACCGTTAACTGATAAAACACCTTATGAACTTCTTTATAAGAAGAAACCAAAGGTATCTTATTTTAGAATCTTTGAAAGTAAATGTTTTATTCTAAATACAAAAGACAATTTGGATAAATTTGATCCTAAATCCGACAAAGGAATCTTTATTGAATGTTCAAATGGGAGTAAAGAATACTGAGTTTTCAATTTAAGAACTAATACCATTGAAGAAACAATGCATGTTTCATTTGATGAAAATTTCAAAGATGTTGAACAAATTAATGATGAAGAAGATTTTGCTACCCTAAATAATGAATCGATTGAAACGAATAATGAAATTATTCACCCAAATAAAAAGGTTAAGCTTTTAAAAGATCATCCTATAGAAAATATACTAGGAGATATTGAATCTGTTGCTAGAACTAGAAATCAAATAAATAACATGCGTAATGTTGCTTTTATATCATCTATTGAACCTAAAAATCCAAAGGAAGCATCGTCTGATGAGTCGTGGATTCTGGTAATGCAAGAAGAACTGAATCAATTCACCAGAAATGTTGTTTGGGAACTTGTTCTTAGACCCGAGGATAAAACTATAAGAGGAACTAAATGGGTTTATAAAATTGAATGAATGTTATGTGAGGTCGTTAGAAATAAAGCTCGATTAGTCGCACAAGGTTATTGTCAAGAAGAAGGAATAGATTTTGATGAAACTTTTGCACCCATAGCAAGATTAGAAGCCATTAGAATTCTATTTGATGTCGTAAACTATAATAATTTTAAATTATTTCAAATGGATGTTAAAAGTGCTTTTCTAAATGGATTTGTTAAAGAGGAAGTTTATGTTGAACAACCTCCACTCTTTGATGATGAAAAATTTCCAAAACATGTTTTCAAACTTTAGAAAGCTCTATATGGTCTGAAACAAGCTCCTAGATCATGGTATGAAAGACTAAGATCCTTTTTATTACAATCGAATTTTTAAATTCGTAAAGTAGACAATACTCTTTTCATTAAAAGAAATAGAAACGATATCCAACTAATACAAGTTTATGTAGATGATATTATTTTTGATTCAACTAATCATGAAATGAATAAAGAATTTTCTGAAATAATAACAAAAGAGTTTGAGATGGGACATATGGATGACTACTTTCTTCTTAGGTTTACAAATAAAACAATTAGATAATGGTATTTTTATTAGCCAAGAAAAATATGCAAGGGATCTAGTTAGTAGATTTGGTATGACTAATGTGAGGGAAAAATCCACTTCTATGGCAACCAATGAAGCTTTAAATAAAGAAGATCTTTCAAAAGATGTAAATTAAAAACTATATAGGGGAGTGATTGGATCACTACTCTATATCACTGCGAGCAGACCTAATATCATGCACGGTGTTTGTCTCTATGCAAGATAACAATCTCAACCCAAAGAGACTCACTTAAAAGCTGCGAAACGTATAATAAGATATATTAAACATACTTTTGACTATGGTATATTTTCCCTTAAAAATGATTCATTTAATTTAATATCTTATTATGATGCTGACTATGCTGGTTGCAAATCTGACCAAAAAAGTACAAGCGGAACTTTTCACTTTTAGTGCATTCTCTGGTTTCATGGTTTAGTAAAAAGCAGAACACTGTTTCTTTATCAACAACTGAAGCAGAATATATCTCTGCTGCTTTTGCTTGCTCTCAAGTCATTTATATGCAACAAACCCTAAAAGATTTTGGATTAACAATTTCAAAATCACCAATTTATTATGATAATACTAGTGCAATAAATTTATCTAAAAATCTTACTCATCATGCTAGGACTAAACATATTGATATCAGACACCATTTTCTCAGAGATAGTATAAGTAAAGAAATTATTTCTTTTGAATTTATCAACTCAGAAAATCAAATTGCTGATATTTTAACCAACCCTTAAATCAACCTATATTTATTAAATTAAGAAGAGAACTAGGCATTTGTTCAATAAATGAGATATAGAATATAGAAATAGTAACAGATATTCTTAATAAACAGAGATATACAAGAAAGCCAAATTTTTCATAGGGATGTCGACATACTCCTACTATCCATGTCGACATACAACAGAAAAATTTGAAAATTTAATTTTCCATTTAAAATCAGTTTAGTAGTTATATAAACCTATGTATTTCGAATTTTTCTGTCTTCTCGCTTCTCTTTCTCTATAATAAACTTATGAAAATTAAAATTAATGGCCTCCTCCACTAAATCAAACCAAAATGACACTGTTTCTTTTCCCTTCTCCTCATTATGGTCCATTCTAACGCACTACACTGGCACTGTGGTAAAGATTGAAGAATCTATGATGGATGCCATGCAAATATTGACTGAACTTCAAGTTGTGCAAATAAGGATGGCAAAAGAACAAGAAAAGCAAGGAAAAATTCTTCGAAATTTGAAAAAATTCCGAATGGATAATCATGCAAATCCTATTGTTATTAAAGAATATTCTCCCAATATTCAAGTGCATAACCCCTTAGAGCACAACGATGTGGAAGAATAAAACAAGGAAGAAGAAGAAGAGGAAGAAGCACCTATGGAAGAATACGACAACATGGTCTGCGTATGCGAAGTATGTTTTGACAAAGATGGGAATTTGGTCGAACAACGTGGAAACTTTTATTTTCATTATCCAAATTGTTCGAATCACAAATCACCAATTGTCAAAAACTCTCGTTAGTAGTGTTACTCTATAATTTATGACTGCAATATACTTGTGTGTTTATATTCCATATATATGTAAATATAATATCATATATAATAAAATCTTTGTTTCGCTTATTATACCTTCTTATTGATATTTACTTTGGATAGTTTTAGATTACAGGGGAGTTATATTAGTTTAGGATAAGTTTTTTTGTTGATGACAAAGAGGGAGAAATATAAAATAGAATAGTTAGAGTAGTTAGGCTTAAATTAAGGAGGAGTTATTAGTTTTAGAGGGAGTTATAGTGAAGGTGAGGTACATTTTATAAACATAGGTTGTCATCATAAAAAGGGGGAAGATTGTTAGTCCTTGAGAAGGATGGTCTTGATGACCACAACCTTAGTACTTGTCATAAAATATAAATACTAACATTATAGTTTAGATATATATGTATGTGCATGTTATAAACACGAAGGTATCAAGAGTGAAGACTATATAGTATAGAGATACAAGACTGATGTATTTAAAGATTGAAGATATCAAGATTGAAGGCTCATGAGTATCAAGAAATCAAGTTATCAAGAGTTCAAGATTTCAAACAGTACAAGATAATATAGTTAGTATAGAATTATGTTAATACTTCTTGAAAGCACTTACATCTTTATTTGAAATTTATTCGTGGAATGGAATCCACTTCGAGCCTGTTAAAGGGATGGAACCCTAGTGGGATGTAGCCCATGACAATATCTAGTGGAAATACAGTGGTCCTATTTTGATATCCACTAATTTTATAAAAATGTTTTTCAAAATTATATCTTGTTTTTAAAAATGTTTTTTAAACCTTCTTTTCAAAAAGACATCTCTCTTGGTTTTAAATATTTTAGCCTCAAAACTATTTTAATCATTTTAATATTTTGATTTCAAAATTGTCCTTGTTTTTAAACCATCTCTTGTTTTAAATATTTAGCTTTAAATTATTTATATACTCAAATTTTAAATCACTTCATAGATTAAGATTATATATATTTAAAATTACTTTCTAAACTTTTTCATATGTTTAAACTATATTCAAATATATTTACAAAGTTTATAAATTGTTTTGACAAATTATTGAAACCAATTTTAATAAGAAAAACAAAATATCAATTTTTGCCTTAAGCACGTCGACATACATCAATCCCCCATGTCGACAATGTGTCCGTTATATTCAAATTTCAATTTTCAAAAGAAGTGTCTATTCATCGTATCCTTTCACGAATAGATATGGTTGTTGATCTCTATAAATATCAGTAAGTTCTAAACAAATTTAATATCAGATTTTCATTTACTTTCTCTTCTCTTCATCTTCCACATTTATTCTAAAGATTCCAAAAGTATACTCTACCGGAATACCAAGTGAATCAAACTTGATTATCTCTTGTTTGATTCTCTGCCACTCTCTTTAATAAGATCTCAGTGCTATTCAGAGTTATAGGATCATTTATAAATGAAACTGTTGATTAAAGTTTCGGTTGAGCCTTGAAATCAATTGGGTGTGATCATAGTCTCAGAAATCGATTAGGTGATCTTATAGCCTGGTTAAATCAAGAGAGTTTGCCCTAGACTCGAATAAAGGAGGTTGTACCTTGTACCCTTGAAACCGAGGGTGTAATTTGGGAGATTATTTTTGAAAATAAATCCGTACTATTATATGGGACAGGATGTAGGGTAACTCCAAACCAGTATAAAATCCTAGTGTGTTCTTTCTTTTACTGCTTTTATTTATTATTTACATCCAGTCTGATTCTGTAATTATATCTGTGTCTGCGAATATCATTTGTTGGTTATTAAATTACATAAGTTTCAAAAATATTTAGAAAATCCACAAAACACTATTCATTTCCCTCTAATGTTATTCTAGGCTTAAGATCCATAATCTACATTTCTCACATTTGGTATCAGAGCAAGGTTTTCAAAGTTTTCATAATCTGAATATTGAAATAGTTTTTAAAATGGCCATTTTTGGGGATTTTGTTGACACTAGTATAAAACTATTCAAATCATCATTGGCTCATAAGTCTACATATAGTTGTTATAGAAAATCAAGTTATCTACCTAGTTTGTATTCAATGTAGAAAGAAAGATATTATATGGCCTTTGAAGAATCAACACTCAATGGACAAACTGTCCAAATCAAGAAGAATAAGTGGATACTTGATAGTGGATGTTCAAGACACATGACTGGTAATCCAGATATGCTGAATGATATTATCTACGAAGATGGAGGATTGGTTAATTTTGGAGACAACTCAAAAGGATATATGATTGGCATCAGCAATGTCGGTAACTCTAAAACTCTTACTATTTCTAATGTTTTATTAGTTAAGAATCTGAAACACAATCTCCTTAGCATAAGTCAACTTTGCGATAAAGGATACAAAATTAAATTTGGAAAAGATAAGTGTCACATCGAAGATAAAAATTCAAATATTATATTTGAAGGAATCAGGAAGAAAAATATTTTTGTTCTTAGTATGAAAATCTCAAATGATAATGCATGTCTTTTGGCTAATACAAGCGACCCTTAGATTTGGCATAAAAGATTTGGGCATTTAAATTTTAAACTCTTATCTAGACTTTCTAAACTTGATCTAGTAAGAGGTCTCCCTAGAATGAATTTATAATAGATAGTATATGTGATGCTTGTCAATTAGGAAAACTTAGGAAGAGTTCTTTCAAATTAAAAGATACAATTTCGACTTCATCACCTCTTGAGTTACTTCGTCTAGATTTATTTGATCCATCTCAAATTCAATCAATAAATCACAATAAATAAGTCTTTGTAATTGTAGATGATTATTCTAGGTTTACATGGACAATTTTTGTGAAACATAAAAGTGATACTTCGATTCATTTAAATTTTTTACAAAAAGACTTCAAAACCCACTTTCTTTAAAAATTATAACTGTTCATAGTGGTCATGTTGGGGAATTTGAAAATGAAAATTTTGAGAGATTCTGCAATAAAAAGGGAATAACTCATGATTTCTCTTTTCCAAGAGCTCCATAAAAAAACGGAGTGGTAAAACGTAAAAATAGGACGACTCAAGAGTGTGCTAAAACATTGCTTTTAGATAGTAATTTACCAAAATATTTTTGGGTTGAAGTAGTCGCTACAACTTCTTACATTTTGAATAAAATATTAGTTAGACCGCTAACTGATAAAACACCTTATGAACTTCTTTATAAGAAGAACCCAAAGGTATCTTATTTTAGAGTCTTTGGATGTAAATGCTTTATTCTAAATACAAAAGATAATTTGGATAAATTTGATCCTAAATCGACAAAGAAGTCTTTATTGGATATTCTAAGGAAGTAAAGCATACAGAGTTTTCAATTTAAGAATTAATACTATTGAAGAAACAATGCATGTTTCGTTTGATGAAAATTTCAAAGATGTTGAAAAAATTAATGATGAAGATGATTTTGCTACCCTAAATAATGAATCGTTTGAAACAAATAATGAACTTATTCATCCAAATAAAAAGTTAAGCTTTAAAAGATCATCCTATAGAAAATATACTAGGAGATATTGAATCTACGTTAGAACTAGAAATCAACTGTTGTTGAACCTAAAAATCCAAAGGAAGCATCGTCTGATGATTCATGGATTCTGGCTATGCAAGAAGAACAGAATCAAAGCACTAGAAATGTTGTTTGGAAACTTGTTCCTAGACCCATGGATAAAACTATAATAGGAACCAAATGGGTTTATAAAAATAAAATGAATGAAATAGGTGAGATCGTTAGAAATAAAGCTCGATTAGTCGCACAAGGTCATGGTTAAGAAGAAGGAATAGATTTTGTTGAAACCTTTGCACCCGTAGCAAGATTAGAAGCCATTAGAATTTTACTTGCTTTCGCAAAACTATAATAATTTCAAATTATTTCAAATGGATGTTAAAAGTGCTTTTCTAAATGGATTTGTTAAAGAGGAAGTTTAAGTTGAACAACCTCCACTCTTTGATGATGAAAAATTTCCAAACCATGTTTTCAAACTTAAGAAAGCTGTATATGGTCTGAAACAAGCTCCTAGAGCATGATATGACAGACTAAGATCTTTTTTATTACAATCGAATTTTTAAATTCGTAAAGTAGACAATACTCTTTTCATTAAAAGAAATAGAAACGATATCCAACTAATACAAGTTTATGTAGATGATATTATTTTTGATTCAACTAATCATGAAATGAATAAAGAATTTTCTGAAATAATGACAAAAGAGTTTGAGATGAGTTATATGAGTGAACTTACTTTCTTCTTAGGTTTACAAATAAAACAATTAGATAATGGTTTTTATTAACGAAGAAAAATATGCTAGGGGTCTAGTTAGTAAATTTGGTATGACTAATGTGAGTGGAAAATCCACTCCCATGGCAACCAATGAAGCTTTAAATAAAGAAGATCTTTCAAAAGATGTAAATCAAAAACTATATAAGGTAATGATTGGATCACTACTCTATACCACTGTGAGTGGACCTGATATCATGCATAGTGTTTGTCTTTGTGCATGATACCAATCTCAACCCAAAGAGACACACTTAAAAGCTGTGAAATGTATAATAAGATATATTATACATACTTTTGACTATGGTCTATTTTACCCTAAAAATGGTTCATTTGATTTAATCTGTTATTGAGATGCTGACTATGCTGGTTGCAAATCTGGCCGAAAAAGTACAAGTGGAACTTGTCACTTTTTGGGGCATTCTCTGGTTTCGTGGTTTAGTAAAAAGCAAAACACTGTTTCTTTATCAACAATTGAAGCAGAATATATCTCTGCTGCTTTGGCTTGCTCTCAAGTCATTTATATGCAACAAACCCTGAAAGATTTTGGATTAACAATTTCAAAATCACTAATTTATTGTGATAATACTAGTGCAATAAATTTATCTAAAAATCCTACTCATCATGCTAGGACTAAACATATTGATACCAGGCATCATTTTCTCAGAGATAATATAAGTAAAGAAATTATTTCTTTTGCATTTACTAACTCAGAAAATCAAATTGATGATATTTTAACTAAACCCTTAAATCAACCTATATTTACTAAATTAAGAAGAGAACTAGACATTTGTTCAATAACTGAGATATAGAATATAGAAATAGTAACATATATTCTTCATAAATAGAGATATACAAGAAAACCAAATTTTTCATAGGGATGCCAACATACTCCTACTAACCATGTCGAGATATGACAGAAAAATTTGAAAATTTAAATTTTCCTCTAAAATCAGTTTAGTAGTTATATAAACCTATTTATTTTGAATTTTTCTGTCTTCTTACTTCTCTTTCTCTGTAATAAACTTCTGAAAATTAAAATTAAAGGCCTCCTCCACTAAATCAAACAAAAATGACACTATTTCTTTCCCTTCTCCTCATTCTGGGCCATTCCAACGCACTATACTGGCACGGGTGATAAAGATTGAAGATTCTATGAAGGATGCCATGCAAATGTTGACTGAACTTCAAGTTGTGCAAATAAGGTGTGACATCCCGGAATTTTGACCCTATTATTGTAATAAGTTTTTAATCTAATTTAAATAAAATATAAGATTTTCATTTTATAAATAAATAAGAATTTGGATATTATTAGTTGTATATGGGTCATAAGTGAATATAACTTCAAATATAAAATAGATTCTTTCAACAATATTCAGAAATAAATTTGTGTTATTCAATTAAATAAAAATTGATGTATAAATGACATTTAATATCAGATATATGAATGCAGTTAATAATAAGAACAAGTACAATAACACAATTCTTTTCATATTAAATATAAATACATTAATACACATATAAGTTTCAAATCAAATATTTGTAATATTTAACTTTAATGAAAAATAAGATTAATCTGTGTTTCTTATAACAGTTTTTATAAGTAAATTAAATATAAGCTTATATATATCAAGCATAAGTATAACATAATTATATGTTAACATAAGTTTGAAGACAAACATATAATCTGTCAAAACCAATGGGGAGTTTGTGTTTAAGGTATAGGATAATAAAATAAAGAGCAAAAGCCATTGTACATTTATACACCAGACACTAAAACAAGGCCTACAAATATCTTTACAAAATAAAATAAGTGCCAATAAAACACATTAGTATAAATTAACCTGCAAACATTATTTATATGTTAATGTAGTATGAAGACCAAATGAATCATGCAAGATCAGTAAGAATCATTGCAAAGTAAACAAATGTGTCAGCAAAATATTACCAGTGTAAACTTATTTAAAAACATATTAGTGCATAAGAAAACAAAACTGCAAATATCTTTAGTGCCAGCAAAAAACATTTAGTACAAAACAAATCTGCAAAACATCTTTGTATAAATCTTTATGTCAGTCAACATTTAATTATGTGTTAGCATAAGTAAAGACATAGGTATTCAATTAGCACACATATTTGTCTGAAATAAAATATCTCCAGCCGAAATATTCCTATTATTTTCAGGTCTTAGTACAATTGAAGATAAAACAAATAGTATATTATGTTAAAGCTTGTGCAAGAAGACTCCCTTGTTCAAAGTTTTAAATATTTGTATTTATCATTTCTTATTACATTGAGTTCAGTCATTAACTCATGAAAACAAAACTGAGAAGAAACAAAAGAAAATAAATAAAACTTTATATTTGCAAGTTCAAAACAAATTCAAGCAAAAGGAAAGTTACTGGAATTCAAATTTTGCAACTGCAGTCTTCTAACTAGCCTCTGTTTCAAGTTTCTACAGTTTTGGTGAGTAAACATGTTTTTCAATTTAACTTTTAATTTGTATTTTTATGAAATATTGTTATGATATAAGTTTCTGGAATGTTTGGCATAGTTTTATTTGTTCTGCATCTTGATATTCTTACAGGTTTTAAATTTCTGTTGAGTCAAAGGAAGTAAAGAATAATTCATACTTTTATATAAAGTCATCTTATTTAATTAGTAATTTAACTAAGTAAAAGTTGTTAAAGCTTCAGATTAATGTTTGAAGTTGATTTTAAGAAAGCTGTATAATTTAAGCACTGGAACTTAAACTTACAGTAAAAAAAATAAATAATGATCAAAAATACGAATAGCATAAATTGAAAATTCAAATTTATACCTTGAAATAACATACTATGTTATGACTTTTAAGACCCAAATTATAATTTTTAATGAACAAGTCTGAGAGCAGTTTGATAATAAACCATTTATGCTTTTCTATGAATTTCTGAAGATTCTTCCAATAAATATTGATGAAATTTGACATGAAGTTCATGTAGTGATTCTAGATCACTAGAAAAATGCTAAAAAAATTTATGAATGTAAAATTTTTGAGGATTAATCTAAAGTAGGGTTTTTGTATTCTGTAACTTTGGGTTCGGTTTTGTTGACGAACGCAATACCATGGCGCAACCGAGCGTTGTGGGACTTTGAGAGGAGCTAGGAGGTGATGTCGGCAAGCCATGGCCGAAGTTTTGACATCTTTGGTGGTCGCGATCACAATCGCGAGGCGTTTTTTTTTAAATTGGGTTTGTGTTACAGTTCGACTTTTAGGTCGAATTTTGATTTCGTAACTTTGGGGTTGAACTGGGTTTTGTATTCGAGTGAGGGGAGGATTTGCGACTTGTTGGTGGCGTCGCGAGGTGGTAGCGCAGTGATGGACCGCCGTGCATGTGCACAACGTTGGGAAGGTGTCGCGGTGTGTGTCGACGCGAGTAGAAGCTCGAGTTTGAAGGCTTGCTGCTTCGAGTTAGTTACTGGGTCGAGTGTTTTTTTGCGCGTGGGTTTATATGTTTTAACAGAAATAAAACTTAAGCTTTAAAAAAAAGAATCAGGGAAGAAGAGGAGAGACAGGGGAGTTTTAACGCGAGAAGTTGCTGGGTGGATTCGAGTCCTACCCGAGGCGAGCACGGTGTTGACTTCGGTTTTATGATTGCAGAAGTTTACTAGCTGTAATTTGGAAATAGTAGTAATTAAGTTGAGTATAAACTTTGTTATCAAGAATTAAAAAATTTGTTTTTTTAAACTCTGATGATCTTGAATGTTTTGCTGAAACAAAATGGAGTAGTTAATTTAAAAATGGAAGTTAATTATGTAGGTAATAAAATTTATAATTGTAATTTCATAAGTAGTTCAAACTTAATTCAAATTAATAATTAAAGATTTTAATAATAATCTTGTGTAAACCATTTGTAATCAAAATTTTAGTTAATCATTTGAAGTTGGTTAATTAACAAATCATAGATAACTGATTAAATAAATAATTAATGATGGAACGAATAAGTTAATTAATAATTAATGATTAATTAAGCAATTAGTAATAATTAATTGTGTAACTGAGTTTTATAATCAATAATTAAGATTATTGATTAATAATTAATTAATTTAGAAAATGATGAATAAGTAATTAATGAATTGGAATAAGTTAATTTAGTAGTAATTAATTAAGCAAAGAATAAAATATAATTCATTCTTAAATATGCAATTAAGTTTAAACAAATAAAACTTGTTGATATGAATCGATGATTCTATTTGATTGCATCTGATGTTTATTCTATTCTGTGATATTCTGGATATATCTGTGATAATTGCTATATGATTTATCCGTGTTAAATGGCTATATGATTTATCTGATGTTATTTATCTGTATTAAATTGCTATGTGGATTCAATTGTTAAATTTAAACTGTTAAGTTAATTAGACAACATGGACTTTAAAATGGCGTTTGGATTTCGATGAGACCGGGATCGGGTATCCAATTGATATTCCGAAAACCACATCGATCCAAATTAAATGTTAGGTCGTGTAATCTCAAGTGAAGATCGAGATGGTGTTTTTAGAATGCAAGGGTTATCGTCGTTAACTCTGAGGGTGATTCCAAAACGAGTGTAACGAGATAATGCCTTCGGTTTCGTTCGAACCCGGAACGAACTTGTATGGATTGAATGCTTTCAGCACATCGTCAGGCGGACGATGAGCATTCTAAGTGATACGTTCTTTAAAGGTAATCGCAGCCTCAAGCCTCATCAACCGGGAATGGCTAAAATAGGGGAGGTGCAGCAAGGTTAGGTGGGTCATGCCCAAGCAGGACGAGATATACCCCTGTCTAGATGTCCCTTTTTATTCGACTGTGTGGGCGGTTGGATGTACACCAACTGCGGGGTTATCTTGTTTGGGACCGTTTAGTAAGGAATGGTTCCGGCCTTTTGTTGCAGGGTAGTTAGGGTGGCTCCTCGGTACTGTGATCTAGACCACGTACTGTGACGGGCGGTACCCCAGTAGCCCTGCCATTGTATGGGATCCAATTTCCAATAAGCGCCGTACATTTTGATTGTGCCCAACTATGTTGAAATGTGAGATGTAAGCATTTCAGCTATTTCTGTATTTTACTTGAAAACCCTAGACACTATTATAATATCACCGGATTTCCTATGAAATGTTTTGGTTAGCGTAAGGTAAAAACTTACCCGTATTTATTTGTGGGGAGTCTTACGTGATACCTTTATTTTAAATGATTTTCAAAGTTAAACAACTTTAACCCGTTTACTCATACCAGACCCATGTCTGACCCGGAGTTTATTTTTGTTTTTCATAAACTTTCGGGTACCCAAATTTTTACGGGTAGCCAAGGGATTCAGGTTAGCTTTGACGACTTCTGGAGGAGCAATAGAGCAGGAGGCTTCAGCGTTATAGACATATATATCTATGTAGTTCCGCTGTGTTAGTTTATGATATTTGAGATGTATGTTCTGACTGATATGTATATGACAGTCATGCTGTATGATATTGTTTAACTCTGATGTATATATAACTATGTAATAATTATGTTGAAGTATTATATTTTATTCCATTCCGCTGTGAGATTCTGATGTTGTTATTCTTTCTTTCTTTTCTTTTATTTCTACCCCTTTCTTTCTTATTGATGACACGTCTTTCTGGGCGTAGAAAGCTGGGTCGTCACAGCTGGTATCAGAGCGCTAGGTTGAGTGAATACCTAGGCTCTTGAGTGATTTCTTTCTTGAGAGAGCGTATTTGTAATTTTGAATTATATATATATACACATTTATTTCTTTCTACCTATTTATTGAGTTACCTGTTCGGGTATTCCAATATGAGTTATAAGGTAGATAGAGTAGTGGTGCGTGAAACACGACTACCGATGATTGGAGTTTTGAATATTTGTAGTTGGAGTGTATCTGTCGAGACTGTAGACCTATTACCGTCTCGAGTGAGCTTTGGATGATGTAAGGATTTCATTGTTGGAATGTGATTTTGGATGAGCTTGAGTTTGGATCTATTAGGTGGAAGTGACCAAATCATGATATCTTGATATCTCAAGGAGATGTAGCTGTGTGATGAGACACAGTGAGTTTGGATGTCTCCGAGGATGTTTCTTTGGAACAAGTTAAGGAAGTATGTCCGTTTCAGAATGGTGACCAAGTTTAGTAGGATATTTTTGTTTGATTGAGGCCCGAGTTTCGCGAAGAGCTTTGAATAGAAGTCTTTGGACATTGAGGATTAGCCCTATAGCTGGAATTGTTCTGTGTGCTGTTGAGAAGGGTGTTGATTAGCAATTTTCTTAAGGTGATTTCAGAAGTATCAGAGTGGATTGATTTCTTCGATGGATGGACCTGAACAGTATGTGGTTGTTCTGGATTATGAAGAGAGAACAAACTTATTTGGGTAGAATTGCCAGAGTATCGTGCGACAATTCTGGAATTCATTTGTGTAATCTTTTGCAAGGAGTTGAGACTTCTCAAAAGAAAGTGAGGAAATCGAAGTGGTTCAAGATTTTCCTGATGTTTTTGAAGAAGTTAAGTGTCTTCCGCCACATCGAGAGATTTAGTTTCATATTGATTTGATTCCAGGAGTTGTGCCGGTGATTCAGTCCAGTAGGAGAATGCCTTCTAGAGAGAGAAGAGTTGATTAAGCAGACGCAAGATCTTTTGGAGAAAGGTTTGATTAGACCCAGTTTTTCTTGTTGGGGCTCTGCTGCTGTGTTTGTCACCAAATCGGATGGTTCACTAAGGTTCTGTGTTGAATAAGTTTGTGCTGGTATTCATTGATGATATTTTGGTCTATTTCAAATCGGAAGAAGAGCACAGGCAACATTTAAGAATTGTATTGGAGACTCTGAGGAAGCATGTGTTGAAGGCAAAATTTTCAAAGTGCCATTTCTGGAAATCAGAAGTTAAATTTTTTGGGGCACAATATTTTGGGTGAAGGTATCCCTGTAGACCCGACGAAAGGAGAATCTATTCTAGAACGAAAGCAACCGATGGAAATTCATAATTTTCTGGGTTTAGCTGGCCACTACAGAAAATTCATTAAGGATTATTCCAAAATTTCTTCGCATCTGACCAAACTAACAAGGAAAGGAACCAAATTCAAATGGACACCTCACTGAAGAAGCTTTTCAGGAATTGAAGATAACGTTAACCAGTGCACCAGTACTTACTATTCCGGATGAGAAGAGAAAATTTGAAGTATATGCGGATGCATGTTTAGTTGAATTGGGTGCAGTTCTGATGCAGAATGGTAGAGTGATTGCGTATGCTAGTCGACAATTGAAGTCCCATGAGAAGAACTATGCTACGCATGATTTAGAACTGTTAGCTATTGTTTTTGCTGAGAAGATCTGGAGACATTATCTTTTGGGAGAAAAGTTTGAGTTATTCACGGATCACAAACCGTTGAAATATATTTTCTCTCAAAAAGATCTTAATTTGAGACAGCAGAGATGGGTCGAATTTTTGGCATCTTATGATCTGGATATTTTGTATACTCCAGGGAAAGCAAATGTCGTGGCTGATGCTCTTTGTAGAAATGCGGTCTTATCTCTTTTAGAAGTAGTTCCATCTCCCCAAGAAAAGATCATTAGTAAGCAAATGGAAGATAAATCTTTTGAGGAAATGATTCTTGGAACTAAAGACGACCGGTATTCGGATTTTAAGGTAGATGATCAAGGTGTTCTAAGGATTAATAGTCGTTTGTGTGTGCCTAATATTGATAGATTGAGACAAGAAGTTTCAGCTGAGTGTCATCGCTCCAAATTGAATATTCACCCGGGAATTTCGAAGATGTATAAAGATATGAGGTGAGTTTTCTGGTGGCCGAATATGAAGAGGGATGTAGCTGCTTTTGTAAATAGTTGTACCATTTGCCAGCAAGTGAAGGGAGATCAACAAAAGTCTACTGGACTATTGCAACCTTTGGAAATTCCAGATTGGAAAGGGGAAATGATCCCGATGGATTTTATTGACGGTTTGCCTAGAACCAGGAAAGGAAATGGAGGAATATGGTTATTGTGGATCGTTTAACGAAGAGTGCCCATTTTATTTCGGTTAAGGCGACTCGTACTGCAGTTTCCTTGGCAGAAATTTTCTTGAAGGAAATAGTCAGATTGCATGGTGTTCCTATTAGCATAGTAAGTGACCGTGATTCTATTTTCACTAGTAAATTTTGGGAAGCTTTGAAATCAGCAATGGGAACTAGTTTGAGATTAAGTACAGCCTATCATCCTCATACGGACGGAAAACAGAGAGACCTAATCGAATTCTGGAAGATATGCTTCGAGCTTGTGTATTGGACTTTGGTGGATCATGGGAAGATCATATTCATTTAGTGGAATTTTCTTATAATAATAGTTACCAAGTGAATATTAAGATGGCTCCATATGAAGCTCTGTATGAATGACCGTGTAGATCCCCATCTTGTTGGATTGAATCGTATGATCGACTTGTACTTGGACCCGATCTTATTCGTGAAGCTTTTGCGAAGGTTGAGCTTATCAAGAAAAGGATGAAAGCTTCTCAAGATCGTCAGAAGAAATATGCAGATAAGAGACGAAGACCATTGGAATTTGAGATCGAAGATTTAGTTTTTATTAAAGTTTCCCCAATCAAAGGTGCTATAAGATTTGGAAAAACGAGAAAACTTTCTCCGAGACATATTGGTCCATTCCGAGTATTGGAAAGAATTGGAACTGTAGCCTACAGGATTGAATTGCCAGAACGGATGTCTGGGATTCACAATGTAATTCATGTGTCTCATTTAAGGAAATTTGTTCATGACCCATCGTTAGTGGTAAAACCAGTTATTCAGGAAGATCTAAAGGTAAAACCCAACCTACCCGTAGCTAGAAATCCTGTTCAGATTGTAAATCAAGACGAGAAGCAACTTAGGAACAAAGTGGTGAAACTCGTCAAGGTACAATGGAGTGAGGATCCCAGAGATTGTACCTGGGAAACTCTTGATAGTTTTAGGAAAGCTTATCCAGATTTATGTCCGAATAACTAGTAATGCTGTTAGAATTGACTGTTTGATTGTTTGTTTTGTATGGATGATGTGTATGTTTGGATTGTTAATAATTAAGCTTTTGAATTAACTGTTGTTTAAATTTCGGGGACGAAATTCTTTTAAGGGGGGAGGAATGTGACATCCCGGAATTTTAACCCTATTATTATAATAAGTTTTTAATCTAATTTAAATAAAATATAAGATTTTCATTTTATAAATAAATAAGAATTTGGATATTATTAGTTGTATATGGGTCATAAGTGAATATAACTTCAAATATAAAATAGATTCTTTCAACAATATTCAGAAATAAATTTGTGTTATTCAATTAAATTAAAATTGATGTATTAATGACATTTAATATCAGATATATGAATGCAGTTAATAATAAGAACAAGTACAATAACACAATTCTTTTCATATTAAATATAAATACATTAATACACATATAAGTTTCAAATCAAATATTTGTAATATTTAACTTTAATGAAAAATAAGATTAATCTGTGTTTCTTATAACAGTTTTTATAAGTAAATTAAATATAAGCTTATATATATCAAGCATAAGTATAACATAATTATATGTTAACATAAGTTTGAAGACAAACATATAATCTGTCAAAACCAATGGGCAGTTTGTGTTTAAGGTATAGGATAATAAAATAAAGAGCAAAAACCATTGTACATTTATACACCAGACACTAAAACAAGGCCTGCAAATATCTTTACAAAATAAAATAAGTGCCAATAAAACACATTAGTATAAATTAACCTGCAAACATTATTTATATGTTAATGTAGTATGAAGACCAAATGAATCATGCAAGATCAGTAAGAATCATTACAAAGTAAACAAATGTGTCAGCAAAATATTACCAGTGTAAACTTATTTAAAAACATATTAGTGCATAAGAAAACAAAACTGCAAATATCTTTAGTGCCAGCAAAAAACATTTAGTACAAAACAAATCTGCAAAACATCTTTGTATAAATCTTTATGTCAGTCAACATTTAATTATGTGTTAGCATAAGTAAAGACATAGGTATTCAATTAGCACACATAATTGTCTGAAATAAAATATCTCCAGCCGAAATATTCCTATTATTTTCAGGTCTTAGTACAATTGAAGATAAAACAAATAGTATATTATGTTAAAGCTTGTGCAAGAAGACTCCCTTGTTCAAAGTTTTAAATATTTGTATTTATCATTTCTTATTACATTGAGTTCAGTCATTAACTCATGAAAACAAAACTGAGAAGAAACAAAAGAAAATAAATAAAACTTCATATTTGCAAGTTCAAAACAAATTCAAGCAAAAGGAAAGTTACTGGAATTCAAATTTTGCAACTGCAGTCTTCTAACTAGCCTCTGTTTCAAGTTTCTACAGTTTTGGTGAGTAGATATGTTTTTCAATTTAACTTTTAATTTGTATTTTTATGAAATATTGTTGAGATATAAGTTTCTGGAATGTTTGGCATAGTTTTATTTGTTCTGCATCTTGATATTCTTACAGGTTTTAAATTTCTGTTGAGTCAAAGGACGTAAAGAATAATTCATACTTTTATATAAAGTCATCTTATTTAATTAGTAATTTAACTAAGTAAAAGTTGTTAAAGCTTCAGATTAATGTTTGAAGTTGATTTTAAGAAAGTTGTATAATTTAAGCATTGGAACTTAAACTTACAGTAAAAAAATAGATAATGATCAAAAATTCGAATAGCATAAATTGTAAATTCAAATTTATATCTTGAAATAACATACCATGTTATGATTTTTAAGACCCAAATTATAATTTTTAATGAACAAGTCTGAGAGCAGTTTGATAATAAACCATTTATGCTTTTCTATGAATTTCTGAAGATTCTTCCAATAAATATTGATGAAATTTGACATGAAGTTCATGTAGTGATTCTGGATCACTAGAAAAATGCTAAAAAATTTTATGAATGTAAGATTTTTGAGGATTAATCTAAAGTAGGGTTTTTGTATACTTTAACTTTGGGTTCGGTTTTGTTGACGAACGCAATACCATGGCGCAACCGAGCGTTGTGGGACTTTGAGAGGAGCTAGGAGGTGATGTCGGCAAGCCATGGCCGAAGTTTTGACATCTCTGGTGGTCGCGATCACAATCGCGAGGCGATTTTTTTTAAATTGGGTTTGTGTTACAGCTCGACTTTTAGGTCGAATTTTGATTTCGTAACTTTGGGGTTGAACTGGGTTTTGTATTCGAGTGAGGGGAGGATTTGCGACTTGTTGGTGGCGTCGCGAGGTGGTAGCGCAGTGATGGACCGCCGTGCACATGCACAACGTTGGGAAGGTGTCGCGGTGTGTGTCGACGCGAGTAGAAGCTCGAGTTTGAAGGCTTGCTGCTTCGAGTTAGTTACTGGGTCGAGTGTTTTTTTGCACGTGGGTTTATATGTTTTAACAGAAATAAAACCTAAGCTTTAAAAAAAAAAGAATCAGGGAAGAAGAGGAGAGACAGGGGAGTTTTAACGCGAGAAGTTGCTGGGTAGATTCGAGTCCTACCCGAGGCGAGCACGGTGTTGACTTCGGTTTTATGATTGCAGAAGTTTACTAGCTGTAATTTGGAAATAGTAGTAATTAAGTTGAGTATAAACTTTGTTATCAAGAATTAAACAATTTGTTTTTTTTAAACTCTGATGATCTTGAATGTTTTGCTGAAACAAAATGGAGTAGTTAATTTAAAAATGGAAGTTAATTATGTAGGTAATAAAATTTATAATTGTAATTTCATAAGTAGTTCAAACTTAATTCAAATTAATAATTAAAGATTTTAATAATAATCTTGTGTAAACCATTTGTAATCAAAATTTTAGTTAATCATTTGAAGTTGGTTAATTAACAAATCATAGATAACTGATTAAATAAATAATTAATGATGGAACGAATAAGTTAATTAATAATTAATGATTAATTAAGCAATTAGTAATAATTAATTGTGTAACTGAGTTTTATAATCAATAATTAAGATTATTGATTAATAATTAATTAATTTAGAAAATGATGAATAAGTAATTAATGAATTGGAATAAGTTAATTATTAGTAATTAATTAAGCAAAGAATAAAATATAATTCATTCTTAAATATGCAATTAAGTTTAAACAAATAAAACTTGTTGATATGAATCGATGATTCTATTTGATTGCATCTGATGTTTATTCTATTCTGTGATATTCTGGATATATCTGTGATAATTGCTATATGATTTATCTGTGTTAAATGGCTATATGATTTATCTGATGTTATTTATCTGTATTAAATTGCTATGTGGATTCAATTGTTAAATTTAAACTGTTAAGTTAATTAGACAACTTGGACTTTAAAATGGCGTTTGGATTTCGATGAGACCGGGATCGGGTATCCAATTGATATTCCGAAAACCACATCGATCCAAATTAAATGTTAGGTCGTGTAATCTCAAGTGAAGATCGAGATGGTGTTTTCAGAATGCAAGGGTTATCGTCGTTAACTCTGAGGGTGATTCCAAAACGAGTGTAACGAGATAATGCCTTCGGTTTCGTTCGAACCCGGAACGAACTTGTATGGATTGAATGCTTTCAGCACATCGTCAGGCGGACGATGAGCATTCTAAGTGATACGTTCTTTAAAGGTAATCGCAGCCTCAAGCCTCATCAACCGGGAATGGCTAAAACAGGGGAGGTGCAGCAAGGTTAGGTGGGTCATGCCCAAGCAGGACGAGATATACCCCTGTCTAGATGTCCCTTTTTATTCGGCTGTGTGGGCGGTTGGATGCACACCAACTGCGGGGTTATCTTGTTTGGGACTGTTTAGTAAGGAATGGTTCCGGCCTTTTGTTGCTGGGTAGTTAGGGTGGCTCCTCGGTACTGTGATCTAGATCACGTACTGTGACGGGCGGTACCCCAGTAGCCCTGCCATTGTATGGGATCCAATTTCCAATAAGCGCCGTACATTTTGATTGTGCCCAACTATGTTGAAATGTGAGATGTAAGCATTTCAGCTATTTCTGTATTTTACTTGAAAACCATAGACACTATTATAATATCACCGGATTTCCTATGAAATGTTTTGGTTAGCGTAAGGTAAAAACTTACCCGTATTTATTTGTGGGGAGTCTTACATGATACCTTTATTTTAAATGATTTTCAAAGTTAAACAACTTTAACCCGTTTACTCATACCAGACCCATGTCTGACCCGGAGTTTATTTTTGTTTTTCATAAACTTTCGGGTACCCAAATTTTTACGGGTAGCCAAGGGATTCAGGTTAGCTTTGACGACTTCTGGAGGAGCAATAGAGCAGGAGGCTTCAGCGTTATAGACATATATATCTATGTAGTTCCGCTGTGTTAGTTTATGATATTTGAGATGTATGTTCTGACTGATATGTATATGATAGTCATGTTGTTATATTGTTTAACTCTGATGTATATATAACTATGTAATATTTATGTTGAAGTATTATATTTTATTCCATTCCGCTGTGAGATTCTGATGTTGTTATTCTTTCTTTCTTTTCTTTTCTATTTCTACCCCTTTATTTCTTATTGATGACACGTCTTTCTGGGCGTAGAAAGCCGGGTCGTCACATAAGGATGGCAAAAGAACAAGAAAAGCAAGGAAAAATTCTTTGAAATTTGCAAAAATTCTGAATGGATAATCATGAAAATCCTATTGTGATTGAAGAAGATTCTCCCAATATTCAAGTGCATAACCCCTTAGAGCACAGCGAAGAGGAAGAAGAAAATGAGGAAGAAGAAGAAGAGGAAGAAGCATCTATGGAAGAAGAAGACAACGTGATCTGCGTAGGCAAAGTATGTTTTGGCAAGGATGGGAATTTGGTCGAATAACATGGAAACTTTTGTTTTCATTATCCAAATTGTTCGATTCACAAATCATCAGTTGTCAGAACTCTCATTAGTAGTGTTACTCTATGATTTATGTACTACAATATATTTTTGTATTTATGTTCCATATATATGTAATATCATATATAGTAAAACCTTTGTTTCGCTTATTATACCTTCTTATTAATATTTAGTTTGGATAGTATTAGATTAAGGGGGGGTTATATTAGTTTAGGATAAGATTTTTTTATTGATGACAAAGGAGGAGAAATATAAAATAGAATAATTAGAGTAGTTAGGCTTAGATAAGGGGAAAATATAGTAAAGGTGAGGTATGTTTTATAAATTTAGGTTGTCATAATAAAAAAGGGGGAGATTGTTAGTCCTTAAGAAGGATGATTTTGATGACAACAACATTAGGAATTGTTATAAAATATAAATACTAACATTATAGTTTAGATATATATGTATATGCAGGATAAAAACATGTAGGTACCAAGAATGAAGACTGTACAATATAGAGATACAAGACTGATGAATTTAAAGATCGAAGATATCAAGATTGAAGACTCATGAGTACCAAGAAATCAAGTTATCAAGAGTTCAAGATTTCAAATAGTACAAGATAATATAGTTAGTCTAGAATTATGTTAAAACTTCTTGAAAGCACTTACATCTTTATTTGAAATTTATTCGTGGAATGGAATCCACTTCGAGCCTGTTAAAGGGATGGAAGCCTAGTGGGATGGAACCCACGACAATATCCAGTGGAACATATAGTGGTCCTATTTTGATATCCACTAATTTTATAAAAATGTTTTTCAAAAATATATCTCTTGTTTTTAAAAATGTTTTCAAAACTTACTTTTCAAAAAGACATCTCTCTTGGTTTTAAATATTTTAGCCTTAAAACTATTTTAATCACTTTTAATATTTTGACTTCAAAATTGTCCATGTTTTAAACCATCTCTTGTTTTAAATATTTAGCTTTAAAAATTTTATATACTCAGATTTTAAGTCACTTCATAGATTAAGATTATATATATATCAAAAATTACTTTCTAAACTCTTTTATATCTTTAAAGTATATTCAAATATATTTACAAAGTTTAGAAATTGTTTTGACAAATTATAGAAATCAATTTTAACAAGAAAATCAAATATTAATTTTTGCCTTGAGCATGTCGACATACATCAACCCCCCATGTCGACATGGTGTCCGTTATATTCAATTTTCAAAAGAAGTGTCTATTCGTCGTATCCTTTCGCGAATAGATATGGCTGTTGATCTTTATAAATACCAGTAAGTTCTAAACGAATTTAATATCATGTTTTCATTTATTTTCTCTTCATCTTCCACATTTACTCAAAAGAATCCAAAATATACTCTGTTGAAATACCAAGTGAATCAAACTTGATTGTCTCTTGTTTGATTCTCTGCTACTCTCTCTAATAAGATCTTAGTGCTATTCAGAGTTATAAGATCATTTGTAAATCAAATTATTGAGTAAAAGGTGCGGTTGAGCCTTGAAATCAATTGGGTGTGATCGTAGCCTCGGAAATCGATTAGGTGATCTTGTAGCCTGATTAAATCAAGAGAGTTTGCCTTGGACTCGAATACTGGATGGTGTACCTCATAGCCTTGAAATCGAGGGTGTAATCTGGGAAATTATTTTTGAAAAGAAATCCATATAATTGTACGGAACTGGATGTAGGGTAACTCCAAACCAGTATAAAATCTTGACGTGTTCTTTTCTTTACTGTTTTTATTTATTATTTGCATCTGTGTCTGATTCTGTGTATATCTGGGTTTGTGAATTGCATTTGTTGGTGATTAAATTACATAATTTCAAAAAGATTTAGAAAATCCACAAAACACTATTCACCCCCCCCCCCATTTAGTGTTATTCGAGCCTTAAGATCCATAATCCGCATTTCTTACACCTTTGTGAATGGAAAAAAACTAGCTACACATACACATACACCAGTTGATGATGAAAGCTTCAGCTAGGACCAACAGGATAATTGAGCAAATCAATGCTAAAAAATTGTTCGGTTGTTGCAATGATGAGATTTCAATACCCTTTTTCATTATCCAGTGGATTATGTACAAAAACAAACCCACTTGTGTTTTCTAATAATTGAAAACAATCCATACCTAGCAAATCATTTTGTTTGTTTACTTAAACTTAGACGCTATATATGCTTTTAAACCTTTGACTTCTTAAACTTAGACGAGCAACTGTTTGATGCTAGGAAATTTGATAGGATGAATCAATTTGTTCAAGTTATACAACATATAAAGAAAACATCTATTTTCACTCTTTCTGCATAGATCTATGTTACCATATTTATTAGCTGTACAAAATAAAAAGTTCAATACCTAGGGCTATGAAAGCTGAACTATAGACGTATTACCTTGAAAGTTTAATACCCAGGGCTCTGAAAGTTTAATACCAGAGCTCTGAAAGTTTACTACCCAGGGCTCTGTTAAAGTTTCAAGTGATGAGAAAAAAAGGTTTATGTACGAAATCAAATTCAATGATAACAAAATATGAAACTTGAGGAACAAATATAGACATATTACCTTGAAAGCCTTCGTTGGGAAATTGAATAGCAATAATATGGAATACCAAATTCTATAGAATTTCATGCATGCAAGCTGAACTATAATTTCCATGTGCCATTACCTTTGCTTTATTTTTTTCAACCATAATGCTTTATTTTTGCAGTCTCATTGGAGTAGCAACAACGTCACAAATGGTGCTAATACATAATTTCAACAACAGCCTAGAAAGTGCAAATTATTGGATTGGCAAAGGAATTTTATCTCAGATGCAACAAGTGCATCTACCGATCCTACTGTTCTAGTGCATCATGTACCACTAGGAGCAGATACTTGGAAGGTTTGAGTCGATGCAGTGGTGGATCCCGAAGCTCTTCTATTTAGGTCTACGTTAAATATCTATACTATTGGACAAGCGGTTGGGATGCCTATTGCTTGGCAAAACGAATTTATCTCTTTTGATTAGTACGTATATGTACCTTTACTGATTTATGTTATGGATTTAGTTATGTTTTGGAATGGATTATGAATTCATAATTGGTGCAAACTTGAATTGATTTTGAATATGAACGGTTCATGTTATTTCAAGTATTTGAATGATTGTGGTTATTGGTAATAAAATATTGGTTTTAATTATAATATCACTAAATTTATGGTTAATAGTAATTTGAAAAGATGAATTATAATAGTTTGTAGCAGTTGTAAAAATATTTATTGCAACTATCATCACTAGTTGCAGTAGATCCTACTAAAACTATTACAAACTATTATAAAATGTTAGCGCAACAAACGGAAATAGTTGTTAAAATATTTATTACAATTGTCGTAAATAGTAATAAATAGGTCTTTAACAACTGCGAAAAGCAGTTGTAAAAGATTCTACTACAAGAGCTACTTGTAGTTGCAAAAGAGTCCTATAACAACTGGTTTTGACTATTGCAATAAATTTTAATACAAGTGTAAATAGAAGTTGTATAAAGTCTTTTACAATTGCCAAAAGTAGTTGAAAATAACTCTTTTACAACTACTAGGAGCAGTTGTAAAAAGACTTTTTACAACTGCACATGCAACCGTACATACCCGCTGTAAAATAATCCTGCTCTATTACAACCGCGGACATAAAGATTGGCAGGTGGAAGTTGCAATAAGCTACTGCAACTATTTTTGGTAGTTGTGAAAGGGTATTTTTATTGTAGTGAGACTTGAAACCTCTAGTATGGCAGAAGCTGAGAAAAAGAAGCTTACTTCCTGATAGCCAAACATGGTCAAACCCCTCCGAACATCAAACGACGTAGTATTCATTCTTGAAAGTCGAGCACTTATTGTATAGTTTCTCTATCAACTTGCTTCCTTTCCAGACTTCTATAATCATGTGGGACAGTCTCTTTCCCTTTTGAACTAAAGGAGATGAGTTAGCTCGTTGAGTCTACAAGGCCAATTAGGTCTATTCATGAACAAGACATATAATGAACTTAAGGGTGCATACCATTCAGATGTATTCGCAACGATGCCAGTCCAAGTTCTTATTACACCACCATCAAGAATCGATTTAATGTGGCATGACACCACCTAAACACATATAATGGTAGCAAGTAGTGAAGTTCGATGGAGGTTTGTGTGCAAATTCAACTCTTGATGACAAGAGCACGTCATCTTCTAGGATGCCATGCTACAAACATATATTCTGAAGTGATCTAACCATGAGAAATGAAGGCACTTGTTCTGGCGGGCTGTCCAGAATTCTTATTACACGAGGTAAAAATCCAAGTACAGGGCCTGCAGGGTCTAGCGAGCCGTAATATTCTAATGTAACGGGCTGACTTATCCCAACAAGAACAGTAGGAGATACTGGAGCAGTTGTGGATCCAGCCTCCAAAGGTGTAGATGTCCCTTCATTAGGCTTAAGGCGGGGTTATTGGCATGTCTTTCAAATAATAAAACTCGGAGTTTAACATGGTCAGGTATGTTTTATTTTTATAAAATTCCCATATGACCAACATCTGGAATCCGAAGGAAGTCAACGTGTGTTAACCAAACGGATTCTGAGCATTGATAAGGGCAAGTGCAACAGGTTATCTATGCATGTGAGTCCAGTATCTCGAACGTCATGAATGGACCATCCTGTGTAGATAGCTCATTTGCGCTAGAAAGACGAACCACATTGTATTTTAACATTATCTCTTTGGGAACTTACCCAAAATCGATAATGGATCCGTTGTTCGAAGAGACATGGAAAATTTTTGTTTTCAAGATCACTGGAAGTGCAAAAATGGAAAACAATGCGATGGGATCGTCTAAATGCCCGATTTCCAAAAATGAATCATCGTATTAGAATCCGTTTGGCAATCAAGACTTAGACAAATTTCCAAAAGAGATAGTTGAAATTGAAAGGCAGAACTTAGTCCCAGAATGGCATGCATTTGACCAGGGCAGAAACTCTGCCAACAATCAATCACGGCTAGAATTCAATTACCTCCTTTAGAGCTGTTATCAGTCCGATCCAAACCATTGTCACCATAGCGATTATCTCAAAGCAATCCCATACTGACCAAATCAGTCCGATCCAAACCATTGTCACCATAGCGATTATCTCAAAGCAAGCCCATACCGACCTCAATTTGGTCAAACTAAATGCTAGGGTTTTGAATTGGCTCGGGTCCGAGTAATTCAAGGAAAAGCCGGGTGTAAGTGATGGTTCTCAGTGGCGGCAATGACAAGTAGCAGATGTTCAAAGGATGGCGACGACGAATTTAAGGCAGGTCTGAGATGGGCGATTCAATTGGAAGACCTATTTGGCTCGACAGCAAATACTCGGAGGGAAACCTAAAGCAATTTGGCGGCAAGACAAATGGAAGTGAAAACTTAAAATTTCACCAAGTATTGAACTTATAGAAGAAAATAATTTAACTTGGTACTGAGTTAAACAACTTGGTACTGGTTTATTTTTCATTTCCCAGTCCAACGTAAAGAAATGAATTTGAACTAGTGCTGATATGAATGGTAAATTGAAAATCGACCAAGTGGATGCAACGTCTCAATAAAGCTTTCAAACGGTCAGTTGGAATTCATAAGATAGCAGTTCATGACTTGTCTTTTTTCAAAGCATGCTTTGTTTTCAACGAAAGCATATTCTGAGGGGAAAATGTCAACTATGTTTTCAACTAAACAGAGATCAAAAGGAGTTAGAACGTTAAGATGAAGATGAATTGACTTGGAACTTGACAGACATGCTTATAAAAGAGAAAGAAGAAGTCATGGAAAATCTCAACTCAAAGTAGGTAAAGGAAACAACTCGACACCAAGTCATTTTAACTCGGTGTTAAGACATTTTTCACCACGACTCAACTCATCAACTTCATTAGATCTATTCCCTACTCCTCTAGTGTATGTTCAAGTGGTTTTGTAAGGTTTTGATGACCCATCATCGAGATTGAAGAGAAGACGGTTCAAATAGCAAAGAAGTCCAAGTAATGAAGGAACTATCACCAATACTAACCAAACGACTAGAGAAAAGGTGTGAGACGTATCGACTCCAGGATAGGAGGGTAGTGCAAGAGGAGTTAGGTTATCTCTATTTAAGGAAATGAATCGGTACTAAGTTATTTTCTCTATTCGTATGACTCTAGTTTCTTTTGTGCAATTTTGGGCCAACTAATAGGCTCTGCTATCAATAGGCTTTTGATCCAATATGTCCTCCATCCCTATAAATACAAAATCATAGAGCAATAAAAAAAGGATCTGATTCTGCTATCAATACGCGAAGCTCTATCTCTTCTTCATTTTCTATCTTTGCATAATAGTCACCAAGGCAACTACTTTGGACAGTTTTAGGATTTAGAATCTGTATAACCCCTGCACTTGTAGTTTATTCTCTTTCAATTCTCTTATAATCTCAAACAAACTACATCAAATCTATAAGCAACAAAGCTATAAAGTGGATGTATTAGGCTATATATTGCCGAATAACTATTAAATCTTATGTCTCTCTACTTTGTTTATGGTATTTTTCTTTTATTTCAACTGTTATCTGCTAGAACTAGGTTTCACAGGCTCCTACAATCTATTCTTGAGTGTTGATATATTTTTGACGTCAACAGATCCTGATTTTGAAGAAATAGCTAACGAAGATGTTCCACGAAGTTATGCTAAAAATTGTGGTGAACATCTTCAACACAATCAGAGCGGTGTAATTTAATCAAATGCACAAAAAATTATTGCAACACGTGATGAAATTAGAGATGTTTTGATTGTTATAGGACGATGTTGATCTATGTATACTTTTATTGTTGTATTATGATTAAAATTCTGTGTAATGTTGTGTTTATATTTTAGTTAAAATTACCGGTAAGTTTTTAGAATTTGTATTAGAATATGAAGTTGAAATTGAAATTGAATTTGCATTATTAATTATGATATATTAATTTAAGTAAATACTAAATTTAATTAACTAATAATTAGACAATAACTACATAATTAATTAATAATAATTATTATTATTTTACTATTAGAAAATAAATAACTGTTTTCGAATTACTTAATATTTTTTTACCTCTAATTAACTAACCTCTAATCACAAAAATTTTCCCAGAACGCTCTAATCTATAACCGAAGTTATCTGCCAATGCATCCTTAGTAAACTAAGATATACAGGTGCTAGTGATACATCGGTGCTAGTGAAATGTTGAATACCCAAGTTAGCTATCTAATTTGCATGTACCAATAGACTAACTTTCATTACAACTGGCTATCATCGCGTCAAATAGAGATAAGGACATCAAAAATGACACCTCCAAAACATCAAGATAACAGCGAAGGTGAAGAAGTGGAGGAAGTTGAACATGAAAATACATTATGTGGTGTATGTGAGGATAATTATGCAAATGACGAGTTCTGGATATACCGCGATGTTTGCGAGAAATGGTTCCACGGAATATGGGTGATGAGAATCACACTTGCTAGAGCCGAACACATCAAACACTACAAGTGCCCTGCTTGCAGCAGCACCAGGAGAACTAGCGTTTGAATTTGACAAAGCCATTTGAAAACTAGGGTTTCTTTTTTTTCCTAAAATTCAGAATGTTCTTGTTACATTGTTCATCCTTTGGGGTTTAGCAACTGTTGGAAAACTTTATTGTTTTTCTAATGGATTTCATTATGCTGACTGTAATATCTTGGTTTAATTTGTGTGTGGGGTTCAACTACTTTATTATATGGTTGCTTCATATTTAGGCTAGAGAGACAAAGAAACGTCTTAGTCATAGGAAACCCACTTGATTTATTTGACTAAACTATTTATGTCGGGAGCAAATTCCAGATTAGCGAGACATATACTCACATGTTAAGTAACATGAAGTGACAAAAATGATAATCAGCGCTTGTTCCGCCTAGAGCATGTTCATAATTCTTTTTAATAATGGATTTTGTTGTTTTGTCAATTATTGAATCCAAACTTTATATGCATGCGATATGATGAAAGGTCAATGATGATATCATGGCAGTTATCACGAGAACAACTTTTCTCTTCGCATGCTAACCAGTTTTAATGTCTTAAAGGGTTATAAAGATTGCAGCATAAGTCATCAGCCTGTAAATATGATTATGGGACAAAATGTAATAGAAATGAAAGATAGCAATGGCCTTTCGTTGTGGTTTGTTGAATAGCGCGTAGATCGCGAATTTAATTTGTCACGCACAAAAAATGAATGCTAGTTGTCTCATTGATTGAAAATAATATAGGCAGCATGTGATGTGAAGTAGAAGCTCATCAATGTCGTATTCTAATTTGGATGATGGTGAGATCTTTAAGAGTAAAGAAGAGCCAAAGTAGTGGGACAATGAGTAGGGATCATGCACTGTCTCCTCTTAACTAACAACGTTACATGTTTTGGATATTAGTGCAAGATTCTTCTGTTTAAAATTATTATTTAACAAGCATTCGAATTATTGACTTGCCTAAGTTCATTTTTCGTTGCCTAATATTGAAAAATTCATCTCCAGTGTTCATTATTTATGTTTGCGATAGCACAGTAATCAGCAATGGGGATGTTTCAACTAAAATTTTGTCATGTTTCAACCAACTCAAAGTACTTGTATCTTTTGCTTTTTTCATGACAAAAAAAGACTACAAATATTGCTGTTCTGAATCTAAATACTTTGCATTGAACATCCCAACAAACGTACTGAACGTCTAATGAGAACATAACTTATCCATTATTTCGAACAGTCGTATTTTCATCTAGTTGTCTTAAATCAAATTTAATTATCATACGCAGTTTTTTCCTTTTCTTTTTCATTTTATCGGGAAGACTCTTGGTGCGTTCACAACCGCACTTGAACCTGTTTCTTTTCCATGATTTGGAATTTTTGATCCATCGATGTCCGACGTATTAGACATGTTTAACGCGGCAAAAGCCGATAAAAACTCAGTGGCCATTTCTTGTTTCACCATACCTCTTCTCTGGGCATTCATCTTCCACATCCTCTAATTCACCATCAACACCGGTCCAAACTTGAAAATTCAACCAATATTTCAGTAAAACGCGAGCTAATTCTTTGATATTTTCCAAATTCATTTTTATTTGGATATTCACCATCTTATATATTTTTCTAGATTTTTTTTCACATGTTTAACATTTTTTTTAATTTATGGAGGTTATCTTCTTCTTTTACTTTATGGTCAAAAGTGATCTTCGATTGGATTTTCCATCACACGCTTGTTGTGACAACCCAAAATTTTTAGATATTTGAAATTGAAATATTTAATTGATTTTAAATATTTGAAAGTTGGTTTAACTTGAATTTCAAATATCATTATTATTTGGAAATTAAATTTATTGAATTTAATAATTAGAGATTAAGTAAAATATTAAATCTCAAGTTTTAAACTGGTTAAAAATATGTCAATGGCTTACAAAAATTTGTACTGATTTTACTGGAGATAGTAGAAGTGTTAAATTTTAGTTTGGGGTGTGTTTTGTTCAGTTTTAAAAATATATAGTTAAAATCGATATTTAAAAGTAGCCTTCCGATGCACGGTCTCGGAATTTGACGAAACTAGTTCCATTGGATCCGTAATAGTGTATTATTATTGAATTTCAATTTTCGTAGCATTCGGAGTTGTCGTGTGAGCGTACAGTAGATAAACGCGCTGAAATCTATATCGAAAATTAATTTAATAACTAGGTTCAAAAAGCTATCTTCTCCATACGATCGAATTATGACTCAAAACCTTTTACATTGCGTTCGGAATATGGGCATAACTTTATGAACGTCTGGCGGCACACCTCGATTGGAGATCGAGATTGTGAGCTACGTTAATCGAAAACAATTTGAATTTGAATTTAATATATTATATTATATATCATGACAAAACTTTTTGGCCATCATTTCGGAGGGACACGTGTCCTGCTTTCAAACACTTATTCGTTAGTATTGCACGCATCATTTTCTTTCTGAAGTTTTGAACGGCCTTGTTTTAAAAAAAAAAACATTTTCTAATACAAATCTATATGTTGGCAAGGGAAGCATCATCCTTAATCCCTCTTTCCTCTCTTCGTAGTCAAAATTAACTCAAGGCCGAAACAAAATTTCTTCTTTTAAAAAAAAAATTCCATCGCGTTTTCCTTTCTCACTTTCAAATCTATCTATTTAAAACTTAATTGAGATCATCGAGGGTTTGTGAAGGTGAGCCACGGAAGACGCGGTCGGGTAGCTGCGATTGGGTGGTGGCACTTGCGTACGCGCGTAAGAGGTGGCGACTGTGGCTAGGGGTAACTGAGATCATGGGCGTGTTTCGCTGCGAGTTTGGGAAGCCTATGGCCTGTGGTCGCAGCGTTCGAGGGCGGGCATGCTTTGTCACGAGGCAAAGGGTTGTTTGAAATCTCGATTGGAGCAGGAGGCCGCACGGTGGAGTTGGGATGACGCGTAGATGGGCGAGGTCGATGGACTCATAGCATAGTGGCGGTGAGGTCATGGCTTCGGGTAGGGTAACACGACCGATGTTGGGGTCACGAGTGAGCAATTGGCCAGTGAGGTATTTGCTTCGTTTTCAATTTAGCTTGTTTTTAAGAGAATGTGTATATGCAGATTTAAAAAACTATATATATATATATATATATATATATATATATATGTTATCAAGAAGTATTTACAAATAAGATTTTGAAGTGAAAATATATAGGAACTTTTAAACCAGTTCTTATTTTATTTTATTTACTTTTACAAATATATATTGGTGGAAAGGAATTTTATTAGGATTTAATTTATATACTTATACATAAAAGATTTGGAAAATATAGGAAATGTAAATATTGTGTAGTTTATATAAAAGTTAGATTTTGAATCTAGATACATTAAATTTTTAAGTGCAGGTAGTTTCAAAAGGGAAATAAGTGTACGTGCATACATTTTAAATTTACTACCTTATTTTAAAGCAAGGTATTAAGGTAATTAATTTGTTTAAATTAGATTATTAAATGATAATAGATTGTTCGATTAGCTAAGTACTAATAAATCATATAATGTTTATTCAAGGTCTGAAAATCGTGAAGAAAACAAGTCAAGATGGAAATGGGTTGCAATAAAAATAAAGGTGAGTTAATCTCACTCATTTGGATATCTTTTGAATCTAAATCGTTAAATTTAAATATTTGGTTAGATGATTGAATTGATTGGATGTGGTATATTATATATATATATATATATATATATATATATATATATATTGGTGTAATTGATTTCCCGCATTATATAGCGGCCCTATACGCCGCATAATAGCGAATGAGATAATATAAACCCATATACCGCGATATTCCACCTCGAATTGGAATTGGTATTTTTATTTTGTGCTAAATCTGTGCATGTAGGGAAACAGGTTGGAGGGATCCAACCGGATTCATCAAAATATTTAGATTATTTAATATTTTGCGATATGATTTATTTGATAATCCGAGATAGATTATATTGGTAATTGAAAATATTGAATGTTATGGTTTGATTGAATATATTTGTGTATACTGAGATATAGAAGTTAAAGATTGAATTTTTAAAGGAAAATAAAATAGGAAATTTTTAAGTAAAATAATTTTAGAGAATTTGGATAAGTTAAAGAATGAATTGGAAAGGATTAAAGTTGATTTTTTAAATACGAATAAATGATTCCAAGTATGGGAAAGGAGATTTTTGAATAAATAGGAATAAAGGGATTTTCAAAACTTAAGTGATATTAATTAAAGGAATAATAGATTTATTTTTAAATTTAGGATTTAAATGGTTTAGAAAGAAATAAAAGAATTTTTTTTGGAATAAATATGAAATTGGTACTTTCAGTTTAAAAGGGATTCTAAATCATAATAAAGAAGTTTAATCTGAAATTAATGGGTTTTGAATGCAATTGAGTAAGTAAAGGAATTTATTTTAATGTGGAGTAAATTTGGAAATCGATTTAGAAACTATTAAAATGTTTGAAACTGTGATTTAAAAGGAGTGAGACTATGGAATTTATATACTGGGTTTATAAAGTGAAATAAGATACTAGGGAATATTTGGAAGAATAAATTCACGATGGGAATTTATAAAGGAATGGGTAATTTATTTTAAAATAAATTATGGATTATTTTTTAAAACGTTTGGAAGAGAAGTGTTTCCCTGAAAAGCCAAAAATGTTTTTCAAAGCAGTTTTTTTAGTATGAGTTAAAAGTTTTAAAGTTTGTTTCACGGAATGTTTTCAAAAATTATTATTTAAGTTATTTAAATTTTAAAAGTAAACGTTTATTTAAATTAATTATAGTAGTAATTAATTGAAAGGTTTGACTAATATTATGATTTTAAGGATAATTATTAATATTTATATTTTATAAAATAGTTTTATTCTAAAGATAGTTTGGTTAATGTTTTATTTGAAAACTTGTATAGAATTTCCTAACTCTTATTTTATAATTTAGTTCGGCTTAACTTTTATTAAAAAAATAATTATTTATTAGTTTTATATTTTATAAGTAGTTTTATTTTAAATGTTTTTAAAGTATATATTTTTGAATCAGGTGTTTGAGTAATTTTAATTTAAATGTTTTAAAGTATATTTTAGGATAAAGTGATCTAAATTATTTTTAAATCTAAAGATTTGGACTTGGTGATTTTCAGTGGAAATAAACAAATTTTGGGAATTTATTCCACGAGTGAAAGAGATTTGAAACTGATTTCAAAAGATTGAAGTGTAGAAGATATCTTGCGAAGATATTTTGAATAATAAATAATTTGGATAATTATTTAAGTCTGATGGTTGAATGCTATTTGATAGTTAAATAACCGACTATCACTATTGGCCAATGCGTTGATCGTTTCGAAGAGTCTGGGATCGGGATTAATATCCCAAAAACCACATCGATCCGGTTTGAACATTTCATGATGAAGACAAGAGCTTGGAGTTAAAGATGGAGCAGTGAAGTGGAAGGGCTAATCGCTACTAATCCTCAGGGTGATTCCAAAATGGATGTAGTAGGAGTCGTGCCTTCAGTTCCGTTCGAACGTGGAACGGACTTGTATGGATGAATGCTTTCAGAACATCGTCAGGAGGACGATGAGCATTCTAAGTGATTGTGTGCTAAAAAGGTAATGCATAGCCTCGAGCCTCATCAACCGAGAATGGATAAAACATGGAAGGTGCACACAAGGCTAAGAGGCTAGCAACCAATTAGGGTAAGGTCGCCCCTGTCTAGATGTCCCTTTATATTCGGTTGTGTAGGCGGTTGCTGATCCCAACCACGGGGTGAACTTATTTGGACTATCCAGTAAGGGGTAGCTCTAGTCTTGTGATGCAGGGGATCTGGATGGATCCTCGGTACGGTGATCGAGATCACAACTGTGACGGGCGGTACCCCAGTATCCCTGCCATTGATGGAAATCCATTCTCCCTACGTGCCTTACGGTTTTTTGTTTGTAGAACCCACTTTGTGGCTAGTAGCTGGAATTTAATAATGTAACAATTTCGGCTATTTGAATAAGTATTTGTATATAGACACTATTATAATATCAGAGAATTTTATAAGAAATGTTTTGGTTATCGTAAGGTAAAAACCCGGCATGTTTATTTGTGGCATGGTCTTACGTGATACCTTTGATTTCAAATGATTTTGAAATCTTTAATAATCCAATTGAGTGTGTTTTCTTACGTTGATTTTCCATATTGACTTGGGTGTTATTTAACTATAATGTTCGAGTCAGACCGAGTATTATAGAGTACAGGAAAGGATGTTGTGAAGCTCAGGAGACGAGCTGGATGGCGAGACGTAGCATACGTACTTGATGTATAATTCCGCTGTGTTGTAAGTTGTATTGTCAGTTTGGTAAGGACAAGTTAATATAACTATCCAGTTGTGTGTTATAGATATTGTTGAACTCTGATGTTGTATTCTGATGAAGTATGTATAAATAGATATAGTTTCTTTTGTGTAAAGATCAGTTATTATCTATTATATTTTATTCCGCTGCGATGGTAAGATTCTATTGTGTTTGTTTTCTCTTCTTCTACCTCCCTTTCTTTTAACCCTAATGATTTGATTTTTCAGGCGTCGAAAAAATCGGGTCGTTACACTTGGTATCAGAGCTGAAGGTTAAGCGAGAACCTTGGCTCTGGTGGGGATTACTCATTTGAATAGAGTACATAGTACTCTAGAATAAGTTTGAGTGTATTAATAGTATGAGAGCGTATTTGTTAGTGAATATTTTTTTTTATATTATGTTGACTTACCGGTCAAGTGTTTATGAATTCTAATCGATATGTGGGACGCCGTGTCATCGATAGAGGTTTCTAAATTCTTGAACAAGATAAACCGACACAGTATGGTTTTAAAAACAGGATAAATGAAACAATTTTACCTAAATTATTTTTGTATATAAAAGAAATAATTTTCCGTAAATTATTATAGTTATATATGGTTTCTTGATTGTTAGGGAATGATAATATTAAATTATTATCACTGTTGTGTGGAACTTGAATAAGGAATGGAAATCATAACCAAAGTTAAGAAATTAAGTTTATATAACAGGATGTAATTTGTAAATATGAATTTCAAAGGTGATTTATAATTGGAATGGTATAAATTTCCAGAGTAATAGTTGAATATGAGTTGAAAGGATTTGGAATTTGAAATTTTAGAAATTAAATTCCTTTGGGTTGAAAATGGTTTCCAAAGGTTTTGGAGAAATAATAATGATACTATTTCGGAAATATTTTTGAATTGGATTTGAAATCTGGTGAGATTTGAAATTTAAAAATATTTGGGAGAATGTTTTAAAGAGGTAAAAGCACTAAACTCTTTTTGGTCGCTAGAAAATAATGTCGGTGATGACTGCGGCATCATCGATGTTTATTTTCGAGTTTTCAAAAGAGAAATTGCTGCCAAGAAGATTTTAAATTGGAGTTGTTTGCAAAACTGGGTTTGGTTTTGAAATTTAAAAAGATAATTGAATTTACCGGAGGATTTTGGATGTAATTGATTTCAAAGATGATTTTGAAATATTGAGTAATTGTTTAGAAAAAGATCTGGAATCTTATTAAAAATGTAATTGGAATATAAATAAGCTGGAAAACTTATAGAAGTTAAAAATTCGAATTAAAAAGGAATTTAGTTGAATCTGGTAAATAAAAGTACAAATTTATTTTATTGGAAGTATATTTGTGGGAGAACAAATTTATTTAAAATTTGTAAGTAATAGAACTAGAATTAAAGTTGAATAATGGAATCAATTTAAATTGTGTCAAGAAAAGTGAATTGTAAATATGTTCGAAGGAACTAAAGGAAGTAAAGTTTAGAAATAATTTTTTTATTGAAATTTGAATTTGTGGAACAGGATTCAACTTGAAAGGGCCAAATAAAGGTAAGTGTGACTAGAGAATAAAGTTAGAAAAATAAGCCGATTAAAGAAGGTTGGTAAGTGGAATAGAAATAAAATTATGGATAGACAAATGAATTTGCATTTGTAAGAAAATTAAATTGAAATTGGATATTGGGAATTAATATAAACCGTGTATAATGGAAGTTAGTCAAGTTTTGAATAAATAAAATAAAGGATTGAAATAAAATTAGTGAGTAAACTAATTGATTCAAGAGGGTAAGCACATAAATTGGAATTGTATGTTGAGATGACGTTTAATTTTAAATATGTAAAATAAAGTGAAGTTATAAAATTAATTCGAAGTGAACTAAAATTATAAAAGTTTGGAAATAAGAAATTGTTTGAGATTTAAAATAAATTAGTAAGTGGAACTAATTTAAATAATGATATAAACTAGTTGTGAATGGAAGTTAGTTGATAAAATTCAATATTCAGAGTTTGAAGATGAATTAAATTCAAGTAGAATTGAAAATGAAAATCTGGATGAAAATTTGGAAAAGGTATTAAGATTTGAGATCAATTAGTAAATTGAAGAAAACTGAATCTATATGGAATTGGAATCCAAATTGATTAAATGTAGATGAAAACCAAGCGGTAAAGCGAAAGTAATAATACAAGAATATATAAAAGGCTTATATTAAACTCAAGAATGGTTGGTGAAGTTCTTAAGTAAATTTGGTATTGAAAATACTAAGTTAATAATAGGATGAAAATTAATCTGGAAGTTGTGAAATGAGATGGTTGTGAATAAGTGAATAGAAATCAAAATAATGTGAATAAAAGAGAATTGATATAAATAATAATCAATGGATATAAATACGTAAGATGTATGTATATTATTTTATCCGCATAGCGATTTGACCTAGATTCGAGCACTGAATTTTGAGGTAGTTATACCAATCCGAGTTCGGATTTTTCACTCGATTTTCGACGGTGAACTCTGGATATGGATTTTTGATTCATTTTGAAAATTCTCTATCATAGTTTATGGCTATACAAGGTGAATGACGGTTTCTGATTAAGAAACCAGATCTGAGTCCGCACTAGGAAGTCGGGTGGACGATACTAGTTTGGAAGTGGAATTGTGTGATCAAGTGAGCGATTGAATTGGGTATGGCGTACGGATGATATATGTGCATCGTACGGATGTACATGAAATAGATATGAAAACTTTTGTAAAGAAATGTGTAAAGTGATTTTGAATGTTGTAATTGAATATTATGGCCTAGTGGGATACAAGTGTTTAAAAGCAAAAGGAAAATTGGAATTTTTAATTTCAGAAGATAAATGGAATTGCTACAAAAGGTATGTATTTAAATTTCTGTATGAAATTTGATGGTTTTCTGGTCTAGCCACATGGCATTTTTGTTTTCTTTTAAAATTGGGGGGACCGTAGAGGCATTTTGTAGTTGTACCGAGCTAGCCGTGCAAAGGAGACGCTGGCGAAATTTTTCAAAAGTTTAGGGAGTTAGAAAATTTTAGGAAATTTTTTGATAATTTAAAATTTGAATTTGAATTATAGTTTCAATGGTTGAGTTAGCAATGTTGTTTGGAAATTTCGGATAAGTTTGAAAGGTTAGTAAGGGTAATAGTGCTGATATAAAAATATATTTTTGGATACTGTTTAAACTGTTTGGTTTTGGAAAGTCGCTAAAAACTAGTTGGATTTGGGAAATAGTAATGGGTTAAGGACCATTTCTCTTGACTAGTAATTTCGAGGACGAAATTCTTTTAAGGGGAGAGGAATGTGACAACCCAAAATTTTAAGATATTTGCATTTGGAATATTTAATTGATTTTAAATATTTGAAAGTTGGTTTAACTTGAATTTCAAATATCATTATTATTTGGCAATTAAATTTATTGAATTTAATAATTAGAGATTGGGTAAAAAATTAAATGTCGAGTTTTAAGCTGGTAAAAAATATTTCAATGGCTTACAAAAATCTGTACTGATTTTACTGGAGATAGTAGATGTAACGACCCGCCGTCCTGACCGCCTCTAGTCGGTAATTAAACCAACTCGAAACGTTCAAAATGACGGATTGTTGTTCAGTTTATAAAGTTTAAACAGAATCAGCCACAGAATCACAGAATAATCATAATATTCTTCATAAATGAATTTTTCTTACATACATATATCAGAGTTTGTACAATACATTATATTTTATACAGCGGAACAATTTATTTAGTATTAAGTACAAGAAAAATTTTCTAGAAAAACTTTAGTGGAGTGCTTTCCCCAACTCTCTCTAACTTCGCGGCCTGAAAATCTTCAAGCTGTAAAAATACTCGGTCTGACCCGAGCGTTTATTGCAAACACAAAAACACTCGAGTCAGGATTAATCTTAATTCAAGTAATTAAATTTGCAATGAACTGAAATAAATGGTAACAGAGATGACGAATCACATGAATCAATTTAGATCTATTATGGATTTTTCACATTAACAACTTCAATTTTTTAAAATCTGTCAATCCTGTGTGGCTGCAGTGTACAACAATGCAATCAACATAGCAGCTCGAAGACAGAGTATATGCAAATGAAGATCACAAATGCAAGTGCAGGTGAACAATTTGGCACCAAACTGAACCCAACACCATAGGAACAAGATGAGACAGCAATAAATGAGGTTGCAAAGTCAAATTTTTTACAAAATGGCAAAGGTCAAGCTACTGACCAATCACACAAATGCACACAGGCACTGTTACTACATAATGCCAGCAAAAAGGAGGTGAAAGCACAAAAATTATGCAATGTAATGTGAACATTGTCCATCATACATATGAATCAATTTCATATGTACAACCAACACCCAACAATGCAACAGTGAACAACACCAGTAAAAAGGGTCACAAAGAAATGGTTCCAAAATGAAATGAACCAGAGAAATGCAACTTCAAGGCATGAATCCATAGTGAAACAGACCAATTGACAACAATGCAGAGCTCCACCAGGCAAGATGATAACCCATATATATACATACAAGAATGCATATATATATATATATATATATATATATATATATATATATATATATACATGCCAGAAATCAAGAAGACGATGTAACTTCAAATGAAAACATATGGGTCAGTGCAACATGTGCAACTCAGTGAATTAGAGGCAACAAAAAAATCAGGCAACAGGAGCATATGGTGGTGCAGATTACAATTGATTGTAACAAAATAGACCAAATGCAACGGTGACCAACTTAAATGACAGCAATGCACAAATGCAAAGTGGAGTAGATGTCAACATGAAATGATCAAGGGTCAAAATAGAGACAAAGTCATGAGACTCAACATGTACATGTACTGATCAGTGAACCCAAAACTAACAGAGCCAACACAAAATGACAACAGCAGAAGTGATCAAAGCAAAGCACAAGTGTGCAGCATCAAGTAGGACATACGAGCACACAGCAAAGCATGGACAAAGTTCCAAGTAAGAAATTACTAACAAGCATCTTTTTCAACAGTTTAAAAACAAATTCAAATAGCATCTGCTCTTATCAATTTAAAAACAAAATTTATAGTATCAGTTTTCAACAGTTAAAAAAAACAATCACAAATAGCCTCTGTTCTTATTAGTTAAAAAAAACAAATATCAAATAGCATTTGTTCTTATCAATTTAAAATTAAAATCAAATAGTGTCTGTTCTCACCAATTTAAAATTAAAATCAATAGCATCTGCTCTTAACAGTTTAAAATTAAAATCCATAGCATCTGTTCTTAACAATTTAAATTAACATTTAAGTAGCATCTGTTCTCAACAGTCTAGATTTTTAAAAACAAATTTTATAGCATCTGTTTTTAACAGTTTAAAATTAAATCCCAAATAGTGTCTGTTCTTAACAGTTTAAAATTAAAATCAATAGCATCTGTTCTTAACAGTTTAAAATTAAAATCCATAGCATCTGTTCTTAACAATTTAAATTAACATTTAAGTAGCATCTGTTCTCAACAGTCTAGATTTTTAAAAACAAATTTTATAGCATCTGTTTTTAACAGTTTAAAATTAAATCCCAAATAGTGTCTGTTCTTAACAGTTTAAAATTAAAATCAATAGCATCTGTTCTTAACAGTTTAAAATTAAAATCCATAGCATCTGTTCTTAACAATTTAAATTAACATTTAAGTAGCATCTGTTCTCAACAGTCTAGATTTTTAAAAACAAATTTTATAGCACCTGTTTTTAACAGTTTAAAATTAAATCCCAAATAGTGTCTGTTCTTAACAGTTTAAAAATTAAAATCAATAGCATCTGTTCTTAACAGTTTATATCAAATATCAAATAGTATTTGTTCTCAACAGTTTAAATTAAATTGACCGAGAGCAAAGAGCAAATAATAGCAAACAATCAACAACCAACATGCAGTGACAAATCTGCTCATATCAGTTTAAAGCAATTTATATAGTATCTGTTCTCAACAGTTTTAAAAACAATTCAAATAGCATCTGTTTTCATCAGTTAAAATGGAATTATCAGAGCAATTGATAGCAAATATCACCCAAAACATAGCATGCAACCAAGATTCAATTCAACCAAATTTAAAAACTTGAATCTAAATTAATCGTGAGCAAAGAACTCACCTTTCACCGAATCGAAATGGAGCAACGCAAATTAGAACGAGGCCGGCGCCTTTGATTTGAAAAGCCCCAATTTTGTTGAATGACGAAGTGGAGACGAGGCCGCCATTTTTTTTTCTTCCGTGTGTTTTTTTTTTTTTTCTGAAGTGAAGAGAAGAGGGATGGCGAAAATAAGAAGGGTTGAGATCGTGATTTTTAGCGTGTTTGAAGGCGTAGGTTAAGGCAGATATTAAGGCATAAATTTGGGCGTGTTTGTAGCTGAACAAAGTATAAGGCAGTGTATACTTATTTTTTTATTTTATTTTTTTGTTATATTATTATATATATATTTTTATTTTAAATTCAATTGTTTTGTTATTTCTTTGCTTTGTTTTGTTTTGTTAAAATTATGTTGTTAAAATTTTTCCAATGTAGTTACATTATATTTTACAAAATTTATAAATATGTTGTTTGAATTTTTAACTATGGGTATTGATATTTATTTTGTATTGATTAAAAATTTTATTCTATTTTATTTTGGTTAAAGAAAAATGTTATTTATAACTAAACATCGATTTATAAATTTACATAAATAATAATTCTCAAAAATCCAAATTATTATTCCTAGTCATTCGTTCAAATTTTAAATACCAATTCAATATTCAATTTCAAAGCTAAATTCAAATTCTATTCAACTCTTCACTAGATTAAATTCTAAAATTTTAATCGCCAATTTATTCTGATAATTTGAAATTCAAGTCAAATCATCATTTAAATATTTAAAATAAATTAAATATTCACAAATTTAATTGTTTAAAATTGAGGATCGTTACAATCTCCCCTACTTAAAAGAATTTCGTCCCGAAATTATAAGTTAGGAAAAATGATTGCTAAAATCTCACCGATATTTATATCCTACACAATTTTATCAAGTTTCAAACTCACAAATAATTATAGGATTCATTCCATTTATTTTATCTCACTAGTTTTGTTCATCAATTTCAATAATCAAGACACAAAAGTCTTTAACCTTTTTTTTTTTTTTTTTTTTTTTTGACTTACAAAACTCAAATTTTTGAACTTGAAATTTTTCATGCTAAATATTTGCATATTACATCATTTCCAAAGCTGTGTGCTTTCAAGATATTTTAAAGATCTTCTTCCTTAATTCATTAAGTTAGAATTATGTAATTCTAATTTTCAGACTATTGATTTTTTATTTAAAGTTTGAAAATACTTGCTAACTCGAAGTTTAACAAGTCCACCGTCGTTCTTACAAACATTAGGCATACGCTGGCCAGGCGCAAGACTAAAAATCTCCAAGTACTAAACATACTTGCTTCAACTCCCAGTGAAAATACTTTTTAAAAATTATTTTAAAAATGGATATGGAAAGCACGTTCCCCCATGGATCACAGTTTACCCGGCGGTTACGCTACTATCTCAGTAGAATCTCTTGTAACCTTAGATTTCTCATCACTCTTGAATTTCGCCATGGTTGTCGACTTAGATCGCGGTCCACACGGCGGTTACGCTACTATCTCAGTAGAATCGCTCGTGGCCTTAGGCATCACGCCCCTCGAATTTCGCTTCGGTTTCCAGATCGCAGTTTACTCGGCGGTTGCGCCACTATCTCAGTGGAATCGCTTGTAACTGTAGGCATCACGCCCCACGAATTACGCCAGCATCAATTCACATAATCCCAAACATGATGATCCATCGTGGGGGATATCAATCAGTCCCAATGGACATTCCACTAATGGAAATTCTACGTAGCTGCGATTTCCAATGGACACTCCACCGAGTTCCAATCACCTTCACAAATAATAAATGGAAGGTACATTTCCATATCCTCAGTTTTTAGAAAACATATGTCATATACATATAGTACTTCATTTCACATTTCGTACTTACCATACCTATGTAAACTTACACAGGACTTTTCATAATAATGACTTTCCAAACTGATGGTTTTCGATTATATTCACATATATAAGTTACGAAAACTCAATTCACATTCACAACAAATAGAGGATTCCAAATTTTCCATCACGTTTAAAATTTTCCTCTAAATAGATTTGAAAATTTAAGGTTATCTCAAACCTAATTCACATTCACAATCCAATTTATTATCGACTTCACATTCGATTTGGATTTCACGTTACATCGTCAATTCTCAACACATAATTGATGTCTATCGATATATAACCTCTAAGCTCGTACGTCTCAGAGAAGGGTGTTAAGCTAAAAGAATAAATTCTCCGCCACCACCAGATAAATATTTAATAGAGATCAAATGCTATGTCATCAATTCACAATGTTAGACATACAATCCCAATCGACTATCCAAAATTCAAAGTTCAACTTATATTGTTTTTGGTGTCAAAGTTAAACTCAATTTTAATTCAAGATTCAATCTTTTTGAAAAATTTCCAAGTTGAACTAATTGTTCACATTTCTCAAAATAATATCTTTACAAGATATATAATTTTCACACTTAGCCATTTGAAACCAATTTCAAATATTCATTTTTCAATTTATCTTTAAAAGATAAAATTTCAAACCTTTCATTTCATATTGGAAAATATTTCCATACTTATTAAATAATAAGTAATTCACAAATTCTTTTATTTTCAACTTGGAAAATATTCTATATACTTGAATCAAAATTAAGTATATATTTCACTCTTTAAGGAAATCATTCTTTTAAACACATTTATTTGAGTTAAAACGAATGTTGCGTAAAACATCGTTACGACAACTCAAAATCACTAGTATAGGGATTCGGATTTAAGATAGATATATAAATCCCAATACTATAAACAACATTTCCTTTCGGAAACCATTTACTATAACAACAATGTTATAGTCCACCTTTTCCTTATTTCTCGAAACGCCTATTTCAACAATTGAATGTTGAAATCTATGTATTCGATAGTTAATGCATTTTAAAACATCTTTAAAACTATTAACTTTTTCAACTTCAACTTAATTCATAGTTTGAATTCTGCATACTTTTCACAATATTAGTTTTAAACCAATTTCAAACTTTTCAATATTAAGTTTTTCACTTAATTTAATTTTCCGCACGTTTAAATTCAAATTCATCACTGAATTTATTAAACCTATAATGGATTATCCTGTTGACAACTTCAAATTTGAAATCTAAATTTCATTTGAACTTTACATTTGCTTTCTATTTCAAAAATAGTCAACTAGTTCTTTAGTAAATTATTCATCAATTGGTTCCATTAAATCCATATTTCCCCATTAACCTCATTTCATAATATCACTTCCCTAAAACATATCCGTTTTAGTCAATAATATATTCACTGTCCAAAATCGTGAATATACTTATCTATACAATTCAGTGTTTCTACACTTTTTATTTAAAAGATTATCCACTGTCTAAAATCGTGGATAAAATTCCCAAACAACATTTACTATCACAATATCTAATATAAAGGATAATTCGCTGTCCAAAATCACGAATATATCTCCTTTAATAAATAACTTCTAAGTTTCATTTATCAAATTCAATTGATTTCGAATTTATAAACAATCTTCACAAATTCCATTTCTATTTATAAACTTCGATTGACAATCTTTTTTATTAATTCAATTCAATTCAATTTATATAACTCAGTTATATACCAAAAGTTCATATTATAAGTTAAATACTTATAATCCATTTATTCACTAAATCGTTCTTCAAAACATTTGAAATTAATTTTCAAAAGAATTCAGAATCTAATTCTCAAGTTATAGTTTAATTATCCTCTTGGCTATAACTAAATTGAAATATCATTTTATTTCACAATTATTATTTTGTAGATATTCACAATATTTGATTCAAACCAATTTAAACCAATTTCATTAATTCACTTCACTTATATTTTATTTTTCATAAGTCTCAATAATTCGATAATGGATTTCGAATGAGAAACTATCGCAATCCTAAATTTAGAGAGGGGAATTTTCAAAATAATTCTAATTTTCAAAATACTTTTTATTTTACAAAGAAAACAATTTCAAACTTATTTTAAATTTGAAAACATTTTTCTTTAAAGTGGTTCTAGTAACTATTCATATTAAACATCATAAATTGAGCTTTGAGTAAACCAAAGCTCTGATACCACTTTTGTAACGACCCGCCGTCCTGACCGCCTCTAGTCGGTAATTAAACCAACTCGAAACGTTCAAAATGACGGATTGTTGTTCAGTTTACAAAGTTTAAACAGAATCAGCCACAGAATCACAGAATAATCATAATATTCTTCATAAATGAATTTTTCTTACATACATATATCAGAGTTTGTACAATACATTATATTTTATACAGCGGAACAATTTATTTACTATTAAGTACAAGAAAAATTTTCTAGAAAAACTTTAGTGGAGTGCTTTCCCCAACTCTCTCTAACTTCGCGGCCTGAAAATCTTCAAGCTGTAAAAATACTCGGTCTGACCCGAGCGTTTATTGCAAACACAAAAACACTCGAGTCAGGATTAATCTTAATTCAAGTAATTAAATTTGCAATGAACTGAAATAAATGGTAACAGAGATGACGAATCACATGAATCAATTTAGATCTATTATGGATTTTTCACATTAACAACTTCAATTTTTTAAAATCTGTCAATCCTGTGTGGCTGCAGTGTACAACAATGCAATCAACACAGCAGCTCGAAGACAGAGTATATGCAAATGAAGATCACAAATGCAGGTGCAGGTGAACAATTTGGCACCAAACTGAACCCAACACCATAGGAACAAGATGAGACAGCAATAAATGAGGTTGCAAAGTCAAATTTTTTACAAAATGGCAAAGGTCAAGCTACTGACCAATCACACAAATGCACACAGGCACTGTTACTACATAATGCCAGCAAAAAGGAGGTGAAAGCACAAAAATTATGCAATGTAATGTGAACATTGTCCATCATACATATGAATCAATTTCATATGTACAACCAACACCCAACAATGCAACAGTGAACAACACCAGTAAAAAGGGTCACAAAGAAATGGTTCCAAAATGAAATGAACCAGAGAAATGCAACTTCAAGGCATGAATCCATAGTGAAACAGACCAAGTGACAACAATGCAGAGCTCCACCAGGCAAGATGATAACCCATATATATACATACAAGAATGCATATATATATATATATACACATGCCAGAAATCAAGAAGACGATGTAACTTCAAATGAAAACATATGGGTCAGTGCAACATGTGCAACTCAGTGAATTAGAGGCAACAAAAAAATCAGGCAACAGGAGCATATGGTGGTGCAGACTACAATTGATTGTAACAAAATAGACCAAATGCAACGGTGACCAACTTAAATGACAGCAATGCACAAATGCAAAGTGGAGTAGATGCCAACATGAAATGATCAAGGGTCAAAATAGAGACAAAGTCATGAGACTCAACATTTACATGTACTGATCAGTGAACCCAAAACTAACAGAGCCAACACAAAATGACGACAGCAGAAGTGATCAAAGCAAAGCACAAGTGTGCAGCATCAAGTAGGACATACGAGCACACAGCAAAGCATGGACAAAGTTCCAAGTAAGAAATTACTAACAAGCATCTTTTTCAACAGTTTAAAAACAAATTCAAATAGCATCTGTTCTTATCAATTTAAAAACAAAATTTATAGTATCAGTTTTCAACAGTTAAAAAAAAACAATCACAAATAGCCTCTGTTCTTATTAGTTAAAAAAAACAAATATCAAATAGCATTTGTTCTTATCAATTTAAAATTAAAATCAAATAGTGTCTGTTCTCACCAATTTAAAATTAAAATCAATAGCATCTGCTCTTAACAGTTTAAAATTAAAATCCATAGCATCTGTTCTTAACAATTTAAATTAACATTTAAGTAGCATCTGTTCTCAACAGTCTAGATTTTTAAAAACAAATTTTATAGCATCTGTTTTTAACAGTTTAAAATTAAATCCCAAATAGTGTCTGTTCTTAACAGTTTAAAATTAAAATCAATAGCATATGTTCTTAACAGTTTAAAATTAAAATCCATAGCATCTGTTCTTAACAATTTAAATTAACATTTAAGTAGCATCTGTTCTCAACAGTCTAGATTTTTAAAAACAAATTTTATAGCATCTGTTTTTAACAGTTTAAAATTAAATCCCAAATAGTGTCTGTTCTTAACAGTTTAAAATTAAAATCAATAGCATCTGTTCTTAACAGTTTAAAATTAAAATCCATAGCATCTGTTCTTAACAATTTAAGTTAACATTTAAGTAGCATCTGTTCTCAACAGTCTAGATTTTTAAAAACAAATTTTATAGCATCTGTTTTTAACAGTTTAAAATTAAATCCCAAATAGTGTCTGTTCTTAACAGTTTAAAAATTAAAATCAATAGCATCTGTTCTTAACAGTTTATATCAAATATCAAATAGTATTTGTTCTCAACAGTTTAAATTAAATTGACCGAGAGCAAAGAGCTAATGATAGCAAACAATCAACAACCAACATGCAGTGACAAATCTGCTCATATCAGTTTAAAATAATTTATATAGTATCTGTTCTCAATAGTTTTAAAAACAATTCAAATAGCATCTGTTTTCATCAGTTAAAATCGAATTATCAGAGCAATTGATAGCAAATATCACCCAAAACATAGCATGCAACCAAGATTCAATTCAACCAAATTTAAAAACTTGAATCTAAATTAATCGTGAGCAAAGAACTCACCTTTCACCGAATCGAAATGGAGCAACGCAAATTAGAACGAGGCCGGCGCCTTTGATTTGAAAAGCCCCAATTTTGTTGAATGACGAAGTGGAGACGAGGCCGCCAATTTTTTTTCTTCTTCCGTGTGTTTTATTATTTTTTTCTGAAGTGAAGAGAAGAGGGATGGCGAAAATAAGAAGGGTTGAGATCGTGATTTTTAGCGTGTTTGAAGGCGTAGGTTAAGGCAAATATTAAGGCATAAATTTGGGCGTGTTTGTAGCTGAACAAAGCATAAGGCAGTGTATACTTATTTTTTTATTTTATTTTTTTGTTATATTATTATATATATATTTTTTTATTTTAAATTCAATTGTTTTGTTATTTCTTTGCTTTGTTTTGTTTTGTTAAAATTATGTTGTTAAAATTTTTCCAATGTAGTTACATTATATTTTACAAAATTTATAAATATGTTGTTTCAATTTTTAACTATGGGTATTGATATTTATTTTGTATTGATTAAAATTTTTATTCTATTTTATTTTTGTTAAAGAAAAATGTTATTTATAACTAAACATCGATTTATAAATTTACATAAATAATAATTCTCAAAAATCCAAATTATTATTCCTAGTCATTCGTTCAAATTTTAAATACCAATTCAATATTCAATTTCAAAGCTAAATTCAAATTCTATTCAACTCTTCACTAGATTAAATTCTAAAATTTTAATCGCCAATTTATTCTGATAATTTGAAATTCAAGTCAAATCATCATTTAAATATTTAAAATAAATTAAATATTCACAAATTAAATTGTTTAAAATTGAGGATCGTTACAGTAGAAGTGTTAAATTTGAGTTTGGGGTGTGTTTTGTTCGGTTTTAAAAATATATAGTTAAAATCGATATTTAAAAAATAGCCTTCCGAGGCATGGTATTAGAATGTGACAAAACTAGTTCCATTGGATCCATAATAGTGTATTATTTTCGAATTTCAATTTTCATAGCATTTGGAGTTGTCGTGTGAGCGTACGGTTGATAAACGCGTTGAAATCTATATCGAAAATTAATTTAATAACTGGGTTCAAAACGCTATCTTCTCAATACTGTCGAATTAGGACTCGAAACCTTTTCCATTGCGTTCGGAATAGGGGCATAACCTTATGAATGCCTGGTGACATGCCTCGATTGGAGATCGAGATTGTGAGCTACGTTAATCGAAAACGATTTGAATTTGAATTTGAATTTAATATATTATATTATATATCATAACAGATCTTTTTGGCCTTCATTTCAGAGGGATAAATGTCCTGCTTTCAAACACGTGTTCATTAGTATTGCACGCGTCATTTTATTTCAAATGTTTTGAACGGCCTTGTTTTTTTTTAAAAAGAGAACATTTTCAAATACAAATCTATATGCTAGCAAGGAAGGCATCATCCTTAATCCCTCTTTCCTCTCTTCTCAGTCAAAATTAACTCAAGGCCGAAACAAAATTACTTTGTTTTAAAAAAAAAAATTCCATCGCGTTTTCCTTTCTCACTTTCAAATCTATCTTTAAAACCTAATTGAGATCATCGAGGGTTTGTGAAGGTGAGCCATGGCAGACGCGGTCGGGTAGCTACGATTGGGTGGTGGAGCTTGCGTACGCGTGCATGTAAGAGGTGGCGACTGTGGCTAGGGGTAACTGAGATCATGGGCGTGTTTCACTACGAGTTTGGGAAGCCGATGGCCTATGGTCGCAGCGTTCGAGGGTGGGCATGCTTTTTCACGAGGTAAAGGGTTGTCAGAAATCTTGATTGGAGCAAGAGGCCGCGCTGTGGAGTTGGGATGACGCATAGATGGGCAAGGTCGACGGACTCATAGCACAATGGCGGTGAGGTCGTGGCTTCGGGCAGGGTAACACGACCGATGTTGGGGTCGCGAGTGAGTAGTTGGCCAGTGAGGTATTCGCTTCCTTTTCAATTTAGCTTGTTTTTAAGAGATTATAGATATGCAGATTTAAAAAACCATATATATATAGGTTATCAGGAAGTATTTACAAATAAGATTTTGAAGTGAAAATATATAGGAACTTTTAAACCAGTTCTTATTTTATTTTATTTATTTTTACAAATATATATATATATATATATATAGGTGGAAAGGAATTTTATTAGGATTTAATTTATATACATATACATAAAAGATTTGGAAAATATAGGAAATGTAAATATTGTGGAGTTTATATAAAAGTTAGATTTTGAATCTAGATAAATTGAATTTTTAAGTATAGGTAGTTTCAAAAGGGAAATAAGTGTATGTGCATACATTTTAAATTTACTAACTTATTTTAAAGCAAGGTATTAAGGTAATTAATTTGTTTAAATTAGATTATTAAATGATAATAGATTATTCTATTAGCTAAATATTAATACATCATATAATGTTTATTCAAGGTCTGAAAATCGTAAAGAAAACAAGTCGAGATGGAAATGGGTTGCAACAAAAGTAATGGTGAGTTAATCTAACTCATTTGGATACCTTTTGAATCTACATCGTTAAATATAGATATTTGGTTGGATGATTTAATTGATTGGATGTGGTATATTATATAATAGAATATATATATGTTGGAGTGATGGATTTTCCGCCTTATATAGCGGATGAGACCCTATGCGCCGCATAATAACGGATGAGATAATATAAACCCATATACCGTGATATTCCACCTCAAAGTGTAATTGGTATTTTTATATTGTGCTAACATCTATGAATGCATGAAAACAGGTTGGAGGGATCCAACTGGATTCCTCAAAATATTTAGATTGTTTAATATTCTGTGATATGATTTATTTGATAATCTAGGATAGATTATATTGGTAATTGAAAATATTGAATGCCATGGTTTGATTGAATATATTTGTGTATAATAAGATATAGAAGTTAAAGATTGAACTTTTGAAGGAAAATAAAATAGGAAATTTTTAAGTAAAATAATTTTAGAGAATTTGGATAAGTTAAAGAATGAATTGGAAAGGATTAAAGTTGATTTTTTAAATACTAATAAATAATTCCAAGTATGGGAAAGGAGATTTCTGAATAAATAGGAATAAAGGGATTTTCCAAACTTAAGTGATATTAATTAAAGGAATAAAAGATTTATTTTTAAATTTAGGATTTAAATGGTTTTGGAAGAAATAAAAGAATTCTTTTGGAATAAATATGAAATTTGTATTTTCAGTTTAAAAGGGATTCTAAATCATAATAAAGAAGTTAAATATGAAATTAATGGGTTTTGAATAAAATTGAGTAAGTAAAGGAATTTATTTTAAAATGGAGTAAATTTGGAAATCGATTTGGAAATTGATAAAGTGTTTGAAACTGTAATTTAAAAGGAGTTCGATTATGGAATTTATAAACTGAGTTTATAAAGTGAAATAAGATATTAGAGAATATTTGGAAGTATAAATTCACGATGGGAATTTATAAAGGAATGAGTAATTTATTATAAAAACAAATAGTGGATTATTTTTAAAAGGTGTGGAAGAGAAGTGTTTCCTTGAAAAGCCAAATACATTTTTCAAAGCAGTTTTTTTAGTATGAGTTAAAAGTTTAAAAGTTTGTTTCAAGGATTGTTTTTAAGAAATTATTATTTAAGTTGCTTAAATTTTAAAAGTAAAAATTTATTTAAATTCATTATAATAGTAATTAATAGAAAGGTTGGGCTAGTATTGCGATTTTAAGGATAATTATTCATATTTATATTTTATAAAATAGTTTTATTTTAAAGATAGTTTGGTTAAAGTATTATTTGAAAAATTATATAGAATTTCGTAACTCTTATTTTATAATTTAGCTTGGCTTAACTTTTATTAAAAAAAATTAGGTATTATTTTTATATTTTATAAGTAGTTTAATTTTAAATATTTTTAAAGTGTATATTTTTGAATAAAGTGTTTAAGTAATTTTAGTTTAAATGTTTTAAAGTATATTATAGAATAAAGTGATTTAAATTATTTGTAAGTCTAAAGTATTTGGACTTGGTGATTTTCTGTGGAAATAAACAAATTTTGGGAATTTATTCCACGGGTGAAAGAGATTTGAAACTGATTTCAAAAGATTGAAGTGTAGAAGATATCTTGCGAAGATATTTTGAATAATAAACGATTTGGATAATTATTTAAGTTTTATGGTTGTTTGTGAATGCTATTTAATAGTTAAATAACCGATTATCAATATTGGCCAATGCGCTGATCGTTTCGAAGAGTCCGGGATCGGGATTAATTTACCGAAAACCATTTCGATCCGGTTTGAACGTTTCGTGATGATGACAAGAGTTGGAGTTAAAGATGGAGCAGTGAAGTGCAAGGGATGATCGCTACTAATCCTGAGGGTGATTCCAAAATGGATGTAGTAGGAGTAGTGCCTTCGGTTCCGTTCGAACCCGCAACGGACTTGTATAGACGAATGCTTTCAGAACAAGATCAGGAGGACGATGAGCATTCTAAATGATTGTGTGCTAAAAAAGTAATGCATAGCCTCGAGCCTCATCAATCGGGAATGGCTAAAATAGGGGAGGTGCACATAAGGCTAAGTAGCTAGCAACCAATTAGGGTAAGGTCACCCCTGTCTAGATGTCCCTTTATATTCGGCTGTGTGGGCGGTTGCTGATCCCAACCACAGGGCGAACTTATTCGTACTATCCAGTAAGGGGTAGCTCCGGTCTTGTATGCAGAGGATCAGGGTGTATGCTCGGTACGGTGATCTAGACCACGTACTGTGACGGGCGGTACCCTAGTAGCACTGCGATTAATGGAAATCCATTCTCCCTATGTTCCTTTATGGTTTTTGTTTGTAGAACCCACATTGTGGCCAGTAGTTGGAATTTAATAATGTAACAATTTTGGCTATTTGAATAAGTATTTGTATATAGACACTATTATAATATCAGATGATTTTGTAAGAAATGTTTTGGTTATCATAAGGTAAAACCCCGACATGTTTATTTGTGGCGTGGTCTTACGTGATACCTTTGATTTCAAATGATTTTGGAAATTTTAATATTCCAATTGAGTGTGTTTTCTCACGCTGGTTTTCCAGACTGGCTTGGGTGTTTTTTAACTATAATGCTCGGGTCAGACCGAGTATTATAGAGTACAAGAAAGAATGCTCTGAAGCTCATAAGACGAGCTGAATGGCGAGACGTAGCATACGTACTTGATGTATAATTCCACTCTATTGTAAGTTGTATTGTCAGTATGGTAAGAAAAAGTTAATATAACTGTCCAATTGTGTGTTATAGATATGGTTGAACTCTGATGTTGTATTCTGATGATGTATGTATAAACAGATATAGTTTCTTTGGTGTAAAGATCATTTATTATCCATTATATTTTATTCCGCTACGATGGTAAGATTCTATTGTGTTTTTTTTCTCTTCTTATACCTCCTTTTCTTTTAACCCTAATGATTTGATTTTCCGGGCGTTGGAAAAATCGGGTCGTTACACTTGCGTTCATCGGTACTTATGATGACATTATAAAGAATCATGAAAATTGGATTGCCCAATGATATCTAGAAGTAACAATAGTTTTCAATGATCGACAGTGGTCACATATCACTACTACCCATATGAAGAAAAATGAGACAACGTAAAACACAGCTAGGTTCACTAGAATTAATTGCTGCAGCTTGAGTAAGGCATTTTGAATGTTGAAAGAGATTTTGTGGACGAAGATGAGATATGGTGGTGATTTAAATAGAGCCATCCACCAAATTTTAAGTAGATGAATGTTATATTTGACGGTTGCATGGAAATAGAGAGTTGCAAGTGTCATATTCAATCCATCTAAAGGATTTCAACATTTTGATCTACATCGACTTCCTTAATGGGCTTTAGTCGGATCATAGATTGTCAACCCACCATCTACAAGTCAAAGATGACTAATTGATGCTACATTGCCATCCGGAATCCGAACTAGACCCAGACTTCCTAGAAAACATAAATTTGATGGTCCGACTTTTTATGCAAAATCCCAAAGTACCAATGATCGATGAATGAGTTTACGAATACCGAACGATGATTATAGGAAGTGATATATTTGTGTATTTTTGTAAAAAAATCAAATTTTTAGTCTTCTACGTGCTATGAGGAAGTTGGGGGTTATCATACTTTCTAGCGGCAAAGGTACGTAGAAACATGACTCATGATTAAATTTTCTCCATTTGAATGTAATTTTTTAATTGTAAGGTATCAATTTTTTCATTATATTTCTTCTCATTTAAGAAAATATTTGCTGCATAACCTAATATCGTTTGAATTCAATCAACAACATTTTATTTTTACTTATTAAAAATTATAATAAAGATATTGTTACACCCATATTGTCCAAACTTTATATAAGATAAACCGATGCAAGCACCAGAGTAAAAGAACTGCCCCACGAAAGAAGCTGGACAAAGGTAAAGAAAGCAAGAACAAAGCCCGGATAGGACCACACCAAAGCCTCATGACAGTAGCAAAATATAAAAATCGCGTCATTCGATCAAGTATAGAATTAACACTATAATACTGCGCCTATATCCTAAAATAGCCGCAAAAGTGCAAAATTTGAACTATAACCCTAACACTCAAAGGGCGGGACTATCGCACAACCTTCAAATTGCATAGTTCCTAAATACATAATGAAAAGGTTGTACCATGATTGTAAAAGTAAGTCTTCATGGATCGTAGTTGCGGTGCAATCTTAAAAGAACAACAAAGCAAAAGGATTGTGTTGCAGCCCCTGAAAAAGCAACCTTGATGACATAGAATTATGGCACCATCCATAAAGCAATCACACGCATTAGCGATGCGCTGCAACCTTAAGCTAACAATTAATGTAGTAGGGCTTTGCCATAATTCTATATCGACATTGAAGTAATAAGGATGCGTCGCCATTTTGATGTGATAGAACATCGCCATAATCCTAAAAACAATGCCCACAAATATAAAGACTCGAGGGATGGGACGATGGGGTAAGACTGCAACCAAGAGTCGAGCCTTATTCCACAAAGACAAACCAAGAAATCCTAACTTCATCCCTAAGATCATTAAACCCAGCTTAAAGACAAGGGTGGTGGCCCAGTCCTCTATTTATGAGAACGGCTTGGAACAGGTTCAGGCAAGGCGATCACTTTTCAAAATAGCAGCAAGGTCTCTTATAGTAAGCCATACGAGTCAACTCCATCTACCTCTAAAACTACAGTTTGCTGATGTTTCATATTAAGCAGTGAAGTGCTGCTTCAGAAATATTGATGTAGTTCGAATGCCATAAGGTATTGCTACCTCAAACATAATGAAGGCGCAATTCTCAATAAACTAATCCAAAGTTCTGATGTGGTGATAACGATGTAGTTCTTCATGAAATGGAGGGCAATTTCTCATTATGGCTTCATCTTCACACATGTGTAGTCCATTAGCCCGTTGCTTTATAGAATCGAAAAGTCATGGTCTATTCAAAATTGGTTTTTCCTGCTTCAATTTCGAACTTCCTGCCTAAGTTCAAAATTCACCAGCTCAAATCAGAATTTTCGGCTGAATACCATGTTGGCAATCCTTGTACAGTAAATCTACAAGATGGATGATTGACACGTGGAAATATCCAAACGTAGAAATCAAAACATTCGAAGGCCACTTCCACAATCCGTGCATAGTAAACAAGCAAGATGGATGATTGACACATGGCGTAATCTAAGGGTCGGAATCAAGAACACATGTGACTGATGAAAGTAATACTCGAAATTCCGTATATTATAAAAGTAGAAGGTACTATAGTAGAAAATTAGGGGAATTTTAGATCTTAACTTTCTAGAACCACCGAAATAAATACTGTACTCTTTGCCATTATTTGCTTGTACTAAAATTATATAGGAAGAAAAGGACATTTTCCCATGGACACAGGATTTATTAACATCAAAACCACGTAAATTCACTATGCCACTTTTATTATTTTTAGTACTTGATTTTACTTTTTGTTGCTTTGATACTATCTTGCTCTACCAATTTGACAATGACTTGTCATTAGATTTTGGATATTTTCCTCATAATTATGTTAGCACTATTGTGCATAATTACTTCATCTGAAGATAATTTTAACATTACTTAATTTTGTCTATTTCTAATCATGTAAAAGTTCAGCAACATGATTATTTCAAAAATACTTGGGTGTTTTTGAGATGAAAAATCTTATCAACATTTTTAGCACTAAAAGGAGGCCGTATTTCCCTCTTCAACAAACTTTACTTACGTTTCCTTTACACACCAATAAAATACCATGAATCCAACAGATTCCAATACCCCTCTTGACTAGGAACAAATTTACCTTTCCTTGAAAATACTTAAAAAGCAACTTCTCACTTCTATGATCGAACTCGATATAGGCGTTTCTGTAGAATCCCCTATGGATCCCATTCTTGCTGCTCACCAAGCTTTAAGAAGCCAACTGAATGAATATATAGATGGGTGCTCGATAACCAGCTTTGTACTTCCCCTCAACCTTTCGCAACTCTCTATCCTCATTCACCGGAAGGACCAATAATGTAGTAAGTGAAAGATAACGACAATCTCAGAAATGAGAACGGTGATGCTGGCCCAAAGCTCATAAATACCAAGCTCAAAAGCAAAATCTAAATCAATCCTTAAATCAAATCAAAACCTACAAACATTAATCCATTATTACTGAATAAGCAAATACAAACTTCACCTAATAACGATAAAGTCACTTTTTTGTAGAGATAAGTAACTTCCCACATAATTTCAAAGCCCCATCGGTCGACGAGTTTGACGGGACCACCAATTCAGACAGCCATATCTACACCTTTGAATATCATGGACATTCTAAAGTTCGAGAGGATGTCCAGGTGCAAACTCTTCCCAGTTTATCTAGCTTAGTTCTGGAGGTACAGGCTAGGAGAAGTTCATTCCTAACCTCAGCTAACTGCAGATTTCTTAAGATAGTTCAACTCTGAGAGGGAGGTTTTCCGAGATGTGAATACAATGTCCCGCGTGAAGCAGGGTGAGAATGAGAGCCTACATAACTTCATAAAATCCTTCAAATCCAAGGCACTTCGAATTGGGGTAACTTATGAGGAAGCATTGCTAATGGATGCGCATGTTGGAATTAGAAGAAACACAACCATGTAGGATGAGAACGGTAGGAAAACGTGCCATAGTTTGAAGGCATTCTATAAAAGGGCCAGCAGCTGCATTACAATGGAGGAAACTAGGGCCGTAGAATCACATTCAAGTGGGAGAACTTCTGCTTGCCACAGTAAGAAGAAAAGGGGGCAGAAGAATACCATCCACCGACAAAGTGGCAAAGAGAATTCAACTTCATAGCAAAGACTCCTCTCACCCACAAACCTATTCATATTTATGAGATGACCAGAACCGAGCTAGCTTACAAAATCCCAAAAATGGGAAGAAACCAAAACAAAATAGGGGGAGCCTACTGCCGCTTCCATAGGGCCAATGGCCACCACACAAACAGTTTTCGACACTTGAAATGTAAGATTGAGACTGATTCATAAAGGATACTTTGGCAGCTATCAAAAGGAGAACAATGGGGATATGACTAGGAACCTCACTATGAGTCCAAATTAAAATCTGGCTGAAAACTCCTCTAATATAGTAGCCTCAATTTATGGAAAACTACATTTTATGGGGAAAAGTAAAAAAAGCATAGGAGTGGTATGTGCAAGAGGCCAAAGTAGAATAATATACCATATTCCATATAAAACAAAAGCATGCATAGGACATAATCTTCACTTCAGCTAACGAAGTTGGAGTTGTCTTTCCACATCAGGATCCACTTATAATTATGGTGCAGATCTCAGACTACACTATGAACAAAGTCTTTGTGGATACTGGGAGTTTTATTAACGTCATTCTCAAATCTGTGTTTGACAAGATGAAGCTTCCAACAAAAATACTAAAGCCAAGCCCTGAACTGTTTTATGGCTTCAACAACACTGCGGCAGTTTCTATTGGATCAGCACATCTTTTTGTCACTGCCGAGATGGCTCCTCTTTACGAATCATTCTATGCAAGCTTCCTGATCATCAATAGCCATTCCCATATAATGAATTTTTAGGAAGGTTCGTGCTGATTGACATAAGGGCAGTAATTTTCCAAAAGGATCTATTTATGAAGTTCTACACCCCCACTGGAATATAGTTGATTAGAGGGGAACAATTGTTGGAAAAGGAGTTATAATATGTGAACATCAGTTCTAATAATGAAATTGTTTAATATTATTCTGTTGTCTCCTTAAATAATTGTAATGATAATGATAGAAAGGAAAGTGAGCCAGTTTTAAGAACTACATCTGTACCAGTACCAAGGCTAATGTTGAAATAAGTCATTCTACGACCACAACATCAGTAAAATGAAAAAAGAGGGAGTATATGCATAAGGTTGGCACCGCTGAGCACAACTCAATCTACGCACAGTATTTTTTCGAAGAAGCATAGAGAGAAGCTTTGTCTACTACATCACAACCCGACAAAGAAGAAAGCGAAATATATTCAAGGTTAGGGGAAACAAGGAGAGAAATAAAGTCATTTGATGACCTCGAGGATGTACATATAGAACTAGAAAATCCTTCAAAGGTTCTCAAGATAGGAAAAAAAATCTTAGCATAGAAATCATAGCAGAGCTAATAGACTTCCTTAAAAGGTCAACAGATGTTTTTGCTTGGATGCACTTAGTATGGTAGGAATAAACCCGGCTGTTATCTGCCATGCACTCAACATGGATCTCGAGGTCATCTGCCATGCACTCAACATGGATCCTGAGGCTTATCTAGTAAGGTAAAAGCCCAGGATCTTATCTTAGGAAAGATATAATGCTTTGCATGAAGAAGTTAATAAACCAAAGGGAAATCTGTTCACACGAGAAGTGTATTACTCAAAGTGGATTGTGAATGCTGTTCTTGTAAAGAAGTCTAATGAGAAATCCAGATCATATGCATAACTTGGAGGAGACCTATGCAATCTTAAGGCAATATAACATGTAAATGAACCATTCGAAGTTCACTTTTATTATCCAGTCAGAAAATTTTCAAAGGTACATAGTGAATGCTCGTGGCATTGAAGCAAATCCAAAACAGATTGAGGCCATAAGGAATATGGGAATCCTAGAGAAGCCGAAAAATGTCATGAGCCTAAACGACAGAGTGGCTTCTCTAAGCAAAGTCATTTCCAAAGCAATAGATAAGTATACATAGTTCTTCAACCAGGTAAAAAAGGGACGGAATTTCAAATGGACCAAGGAATGCAGAATTTCGTTCCAGAATTTGAATGACCATCTGATCAATATCCCTATCCAATCAAAACTAATAACATGAGAAGACTTGTATGTGTGTATACCTGTAACTAATAAAGTTGTTAGTGTTGTAGTGGTTCGAGAAGATGAAGGGGCTTAGAAGCCTATCTACTTCGTGAGAAAACATCTGTCATGAGAAAAGTTCAATAAATCAATTGTTGAAAAGCTAGCTTACAACCTGCTTCTCACAACAAGGAAATTGCGGGCGTACTTTCAAGAGCATCCTATCAAAGTCCACATAGACAAACCGCTGAAGCGAATACTACACAAGTTAGAGACATTGGGTCGCTTACTAAAATGGGCAATAGAGCTCAGCTAATAGGATATCTCCTACTGCCTCAGAAAAGCAATCAAAGGATAGGCGCTAACAGACTTCATTCTGGAACGCACACTACCTAGTGAACTAGAGTAAGAGGCGTCCACTCCACAATTTTGGCAATTATTCACGGATAGAGGGGGATAAGAGGATGACTAAAAGAAAAGAAATCAATTAGTTATTCATTAAAGTTTAATTTGATTCAATGACCAGAGTTAGACGAGGATATATAGCTCAGAGACGTCGAAGAAAAATTCGTTTATTTGCATCAACCTTTATAAGGGCCCATTCAAGACTTACCCGAATTGCTACTCTGAGCAGGGGCAGGAATTAGATATGGACTACTGATCACCCAAGATGAGCAGAAATTATACAGGACAGTGCAGTTGGGTTCAAAGCTATGTATAACATTATAGAATATAAAGCTCTCCTTGCGGGCTTAAGGATGGCTCATGTAATGAAGGTAACAATATTAAAATTCATTGTTATTCCTAATCAGCTATGAACCAAGTGCAGGATAATTACCAAATGAAAGTGCCAAACCCAGCTAATTATGTGGGATTGTCTAAAAAGTCACTAGAATAGTTCGAACAATTTGATATAGAGCAAATTCCGCATGAGAACAATTCTTCTGCAGACTAATTAGCCAAACTTGCTAACACTAAGGTAGCCAATGAAATGAAAGTTGTTCAAATAGGGAATCAACTAAAACTAAGCATTATTGAGGCTAATCAAATACTAATCCTAAGTAAAGCTCAACGAGCTACCATTAGAGAAGCCCAAGATCAAAAAGTAGCATAAAATTAAGAGTAGTCCCTAACAAAACCTATCCCTTAACAAGTGAAGTAAGATTCATGGATGACCCTTACCAAACAATTCTTGATAAACAGAATTCAACATTCAAACAAGAATGAAGCCTATAAAATAAGATACCAGGCTCTATATATTTCCTTCTTTGATGGAATATTGTACAAGAGAGGGTACCCTACCCTTTATCTTATATGCATTTCCAAAGAAGGAGTAAGAATCATGGGAGAAGTATATGAATGGCAATGTTGGGATCACTCTAGAGGGTCCAAGTTAGCAAATAAGGTTCTAAGACACGGGTACTACTGGCCCACTACACTTCAAGATGTGTAGGAATACATACGGAGATGTGATAGATGTTAAAATTTGCTGGTATCCCAAGACAACCATCCCATGAGCTCATCCGTTGGCCATCCCATGGCCCTTCGGCATATGGGACATAGATTTGATAGGACCGCTTCCTATGTCAAAAAGGGGACAAACTATGCTATGGGGGCAATAGATTATTTCATAAAGTATATAAAAACAGAACCTTAGAAATAATCACTACAAAGAAGATAGTCATTTTTTTCATGAGAAACATAATTACTAGGTTTGGAATCCCCCATTAAATTATTTTAAACAATGGAATCCAATTTGAAAGTAAGGAGCTTATGGCGCTTTATGAAAGGAATGGAATAGTAAACAATTTCTACTCCATCTCACACCACCAAATGGATGGACATGTCGAAGAAAAAAACAGAACCATCCAAAAACTACTCAAGAAAAGACTGCAAAAGGCCAAGGGAAGCGGGTGGAAGAGTTATCTCTAGTGACATGGGCTTACATAACCTTATCCAGGTCTCCCACTAGCCACACACCTTTCTCCTTAACTTACGGCTACAAAGCAATGCTCCCAGTTGAAACAAAAATTCCATCGCACAAAAGATTATCGTATGTGGCAAAACAAAATAAGGAATTAAAAGATGCCTCTCTTGATCTTATTCAACAGAGAAGACATGAGGCAACGGTCCGATTCACTGCATGTCGACAAAGGACGAAAAAAAAAATTACAATGCTAGGCTTAAAGGAAGAAACTTCTATAAGGGAGACCTGGTACTACAAAAAGCGGTATCTTACACTAAGGATCCAGGAGATATGGCTTTGGGTCCAAATTGGGAAGACCCTCTAGTCGCAGCAGAAGCCTAAGCTAATAGGGCTTATCGACTCTCAAGGCCGGATGGAAACCCAGTTCACCCCTAGTTTGTATAAGCAGCGTTATTTTTATGTCAAAATAACAAATATTGCAATTGTTATGGAAATTAGCAATACAGTAAACTAGACGTAAGGATATTAGACGGCCCAAACCAGTATAAAAATCTCTTTGTGTTAATTTTACTGATATAAAAAACAACATTGAGTCGTATTACACACGACTTGGCTTTTCGTCCAAACAATCACATTTGATGTAAGATAATAAAGGGCCTAAACTAATACAAATAACCTTGCACATGAGCTCGAAAGGTTGTAAATACGCGACCTGACTTCACATTCAAAAATAGTCCACCCCAAACCGCGGAGCAGATCGTGCCAAGCACATGAAAAAATATACCATGCCAAGTGCATGAATACAAGGCCGATGCAAAGCTAAAAGACAAGCAAATCCAAACAAAATTAAAGGAAAGAATGGAAAAGCTAAAGCACACAAGGTGCTTATACTCCTTTTCATGGAAGTTTAATTTATATGGTACCTTTACAAACATTTGCACAACAAAAAGAAAAAAGAATGTTTTGTACAACTTATCTTTATAAAAGTTTCTGAACTAAAAGTCCTAAAATACTACTACAACTATAAAGTATCTTGTCTTAAGGATGTTTACAAGAAGACGGTCCATTACGATATAAAAGGTTTTTCTAAGGTAGTAGTTGGCACCCTCCATGGGTTTGTTAGATCCTTTATAGTCACATGAAGCCTTCTTTATTTTAGATAAAGCTCATGTCAAGCGTAAGGTAAATATAGTTAAAGATGTCTATGGCTTATTGTAAAGATATCTGCTCTATCTTACATCTGACATTCTCTTTCTTAAGCTTCTCTTCAAGGTAAGTAATTCAACCCCACTCTGATACATAGCAGGTGCATCGGCGACACTGGAGTAGGTCGAGCTTCTTCTAATTGATCTTCGAGTTCATAAATCTTAAGCTTAGCAGTCTCCCTCGTCTCTTCTAGTGTCTTTATCAATTCAGCCTTTGTCTTTTTTGAGTCTCTAGAAAAGCCATCATAATATTTGAGAGCATTCACCTTCCACCCCTTCCTTTGTGTCCAAGGAAGCACCTTCGACCCCTATTGCTTTATTCGTTGCTTATAGTGGGCTTTCAGCTCTTTGATTTTACCTTGGTAGTGTAAGTCCAATTTTCTCTCCCCCTCACCCACCAACGAGGGGTCCATAATTGCAAAATGAGATGGGGCTACACACAAGCTATGCCCCTCTGCCGCCTCTTCTTCTTCGGTACCCTCCTTCTCTTTATATTGATAAGCAGCCTGATGAGACATGTTTGGTATAGTCTTCTTCAATTTATTAATCTCATCTTCATAGGCAATCCCATAAAGTGCTTCACTCTCCATCAATGCCTACTATAATCTGGTCACTTTGGAGTTTGCAACATACAGCTCAGTGCATAACCTGATATTATATTGGTGTTAGCGCTCAAATGCATCCTTTGCTTCTTTGAGCTCGGAAAGGGAATTCCTCAAGTCTCTTTCAAGCCCTTCATTATATTAAATGGAAATCCTCTTCCTCTAAGGCAAAAGTAGAAGTCATGGCCACAATCTTGAATTCAGCCACACTTGTTTCACCCAGGTCATAAATGGTAGGAACCTAAGGTTCATTGGATTCAAAGGCTCCAGTTGACTTGGAATAAGGATAACATGGATCAACATAGTTTGTAGTGATTACCGAGGTTGGCCTCAGTTTCTTACGCAATTCCACAAAGATTGAAAAGTCCCTTACCTATTGCAGGGTTGGATGGGCTAAGGAGCTGGCCATGGAGCTTACTTCCCCTTCTACTTGGTCCTAAAAAACAGAAGCTTGTCCGATACATACATCTTTTAAAGCACCCGGTAGGCTATCCTCTCAAGATTTCCTTTAAACTTCTCCACCTCCTTCTCTTTCAACATTTTATCCTTCTCCTCCAATAATTTTTCATTCTCCACCAACTCTTGACCCTTCGACGCTAAGGCCTCATCAGCCACCCTCGCCATCTCCTTCGCCTTCACCCTCTGAGCCCTAAGCTCTTCCTTTATTCTAGTTTTCCCAGAGGCTGCCACAACAAGGACTGCCTCAAGCTTAGTAGTATAGGAAATGGATGCGAGCTAATCGTCCTCAGTCCTCTTTTGAACATCAACTGCCCTATTTCCTACCCATTATAAAGGAAGGTAAAATAAGATGAGAAGTGGTAAAGAAAATTTCCATCAAATAAAGAAGGAGAAGAAGGTACTTACATAGGCCTAAGACCTTTGGAATTCAGTAGTAAGCTTGTTTAAGGGAAGCGTAGGAAATGAAAGAGAAATCGGGTAGGATTGCGGAGTAGAGGTAATGTAATATAAGTTGTCTAGGGTAACGCATCCTAACCTCTTAGTAAGATCGGTGATGGTACCCTCGGGTAGAGGCAAGAAGCAAATACTTGGGTTGCGGAATGATTAGAGAGGTGAGACGGGCAGTACTTTATAGGAAAGATGAGAAGGATGAGGAGCTTTATGCAGTTTCTTGAAGGACTGACTAGAGGCTTCAGGTTCGTCTTTCTTTCTCTTTTCTTCTTTCCTTTTATTCAATGTCTCTAGCTTTTTGGATAGAGAATCCTCAAGAAATGAATAAAAAAGATCATCGCCCATTTTGCCCATGTCAAAAAGAAAAAAGAAAATTGAGATCGGTAATCGCCTTTCAAAAAAGGGAGGAAGCAAAAATTTCATTGTCTACCTTATCGAATTATACCCCTAGATTTGTTTGTGGTTGGTGAGAATTTAAAGATAGAGCAAGAAAAGTTATGCCCAGTATGCAAAAATTGGTACTTCAACAATAACAACTCGGTAAAAAATAATTTTTTTCCTCTCGTCTTCACCTAAGTTAAGGATCCTCATCCTATAAGATTCGTATGAACTGGTAGCATGATTATTGTAAAAGTTAGGATGATTGGGATGTGGCTGGAAAGAAAATGGGAAGTTATCAAGATACAAAATGGAGAAGTATTGATCATTCCATTTTTGGGTCTTACAGGCAATAGATATAAGAATGATTTCTTTGCTTGGGCGTAATAGAACCCAAAATCGCCCCAGAAGGGCTCTTATGGATATCGAATAAGAATTGGAGTCATTCACGTGGAGGAGGTGCGCTTAGAAGGGTATAAGAAATGGAAGCTAGTTAAATGAGGGCAATTCCAATAGCTGTTAGCCGTTCATGAAGAATTTGGTTAGGGGGCTAGCCTCTTATTCATAGTGGTTAGGAGGCACAAAAACCGTCATATTTTAGTCAGTTTAAAATAAGAAAATCCAGGTCATTTGTGCTACATATAACCCTAGCCACCATCACTCACTGGTTGATCGACCCAAGGAAAGCGGTCAATCGGTAGCTTCTATTTGAGGGATTTTTATTTCTGCCATTTATTTTTTGATTAATTCCATTATTCATTTTAATGTTAATGTTTAATTCAATGTTCCCTAAACCCCAAGTTACTAAACAATGTTAATTTTTAAAGTTCAAATTTTAATATTAATTAAAATTTTGAATTCGAATTCCATTTGAATTGTTTTGATTTTGAAAACTTCAAACGTTAATAACTTTTCTATTTGAGCTTCGATTACAATAACTTTTATAGGAAAATTGATCAGAAAATTGCTATGAATGCAACAACACAACTTCCTTAATTCTAATATTTACAAAATTTACATTTTTAGCCTTATTATCAATTAATTAATTTCTTATTAATTTTTATTGGTTATTACATTCTCCTCCCTTAAAAAGGATTTGGTCCACGACATACTTAAGGGACAAATAATGTAACGCGTATTAAGCATCCATGTTATACAACCAAGTTATCTACACAACCATCTACTCAATCAAATGTGCAATATGATTATGTATGTACATGCACTATTATTAAGCTCATTCCTACTGTCAATGCAAAATCATGACATAAAAGCATGTATATAAGCATCCCAAACATGCATAAAGTTCTACATGAGTGCAAAAATAACAATAAAAATTGTGGCAACCATCACCTACCATCCAATCTTGCAACAATGATGCAATCAAAATCCTAAATTTCAAATAGAAGTGTTTAGCAAAGAAAATTTCAGGATGTGAAGTCCTCATCTTCTCTTCAATTTCCTAAGTGCTTTTCATCGAATTATCTCCCCATTGTACTCGAACCAGCCTATTTTTTGTTGTTGCGATGCTTCTTAGTTTAATGCTCCACTATGCATGTAGTGCTGTCGGCTCCATCTCTATGTCTACTAACTGATTAGGCTCTTCTATGTGTTAGTCCTTGAGATGATGGTTTTGATGACAACAACCTTAGAATAAGATTATAAAATATAAATACTAACATTATAGTTTAGATATATATGTATATGCAGGATTTAACCATGCAGGTACCAAGAATGAAGACTGTGCAGTATAGAGATATAAGATATCAAGATTGAAGACTCATGAGTATCAACAATATCAAGAGTTCAAGATTTCAATAATGAATAATTTAATTAGGAATTTTGTTAAAACTCATAGAAAAGTTCTGGCATCTTAAAATCCAATTTATTCATGGAATAGAATCCACTTCGAGCCAGTTAAAGGGATGGAACCTTTAGTAGGATGGAACCTATGAAAAATCTAGTGGAACATTGTTTTGTATCCGCTAACCTTTTATTCAAATGATTTTACAAAATTATATCTTGTTTTCAAAATAATTTAAAAAGCTTCCTTTTAAAAGAATAAAAAACATCTATCTTGGTTTAAATATTTTTAGCCTCAAAATAATCTTTATTTTCAAAATCAAATTATCCTTAGTTTTAAACTATCTTTTAATAATAGTATATTTAACTTCTAATATTTGTACTTAGATTTAAATATAAAATTATAGTAAAGTTATATATATATATACCAAAAAATTATTCTCTATATTTACTTATGTATTTTAACTATAATTAAGTATATTTATAAAGTTTAAAATAGTTTTAATACAAGATAGAAGTTATTTTCGAAGAAGAGCAAATAAACAAAAATAGTTTAGACATGTCAACATCCTCAGGTACCCCATGTCGACATGGTAGCAGTTTATTTCAAAATTCTGAATTTAAAGGAAGGCTCTATTCGTCATATCCTTTCACGAATGGACATAGTTGTTGTTCTACTATAAATAGGGGTAGTTTTGAACGAATTGGTATTCATTTTTTCTCTGATTTACTCCTCTTCTTCTTCCACATTTCTTTATATAACCATTACTCTGTCGAAATCAACATTGAATCTAATTAGATTATTTTTGGTTTGATTCTCTATCACTATCTTAACAAGATCTCAGTGCTATTCAGAGTTATAGGTTTCTTTGTAATAAACTAAGCAAGAAAAGGTGTGATTGTACCTGTGAAATCAATCACGTAAGAAAAGGTGTGATTGTAGCCTTGGAAATCAATTGGGTAAACTTGTTGCCCGTGAAATCAAGTATCTCTACCCAGAGGATTGTGAATCTGGAGTGGTGTACCTCGTGGCCTTGAAATCGAGGGTGTAATTGTACAATTGCTTTTGAAAGGAAATCCATACTTCTGTGCGGGATTGGATGTAGGGTTACTCCGAACCGGTATAAAATCCGATGTGTTCTTTCCTTTATTGCTTTTACTTTATTTCTGCATCCGTGTTTGATTCTATGATCATACCTGTGTCTGAATATTGCATATATTTGTGTTCAAATTAACAACAAATAAAAAAGATTTAGTAATTCCTTAAAACACTATTCACTCCCCCCTCTAGTGTTAATCCTAGCCTTAAGATCCGTATTACATATTTCTCACATTTGGTATCGGAGCAAGGTTTTCAAAGTTTTCATAATCTGAATTTTGAAAAAATTTCATAATGGCTACCAACACTGGTACGGTTAAAACTACCAACATTGGTTCTATTATCCCTGTCACTAGTTCAATTGTAGAAGTTCAGTCAACTGTCAGACCACCACTTTTTAATGGCAGTAACTATGCATTTTGGGCACGTAGGATGAAAATATATTTACCATCTATAGGACTAGATACTTGGAATGTCACACGGACTAAATATTCTGAACCCACAACTGATTTTGCACAGTGGACTGCTGAGCAGAAGACAGTTGCACAAAATAACACTAAAGCTATGAATATTTTGTTTTGTTCACTTGATAGAAATGAATTTAATAGAGTGTCAGTTTGTAAGTCTGCATATGAAATCTGGAAAACTTTGCAAGTTACTCACGAATGAACAAGCAAAGTTAAACAGACCAAAATTTCCTTGCTCACAAACCAGTTTCAATTATTTAAAATGAATTTTAACGAGTCTATTTTAGATATGTATAGTAGATTTCAGAACATTGTGCATTCTCTAATATCCTTAGGAAAGGAATTTTCGAAAGAAGATCAAGCCAGAAAAATTTTAAATTCTCTTACTCCAGAATGGGATCAAAAGACACATGCAATCGAAGAGGCAAATGACATCAGTAACTTAAAGATAGAAGAATTAGTTGAAAATCTAATGTCGTTTGAAGTCCAAATGATTGAGAGAAGAGAAAGCAAAGAATCTGAAAAGAAATCAATGGCGTTCAATGCGTTGACCGATGGATCAGACTCAAACAGCGATAATGATGAAGAGATAGCCCTTATGATCAAGAAGTTTTGGAAATTCCTGAAATACAGAAAGTTGAAAAATCTCAAGAGAAACAACTATAAGAACTCTGGAAATCAAAATGCGGTGCCAAACAATATCAAATGTTTCAACTGTGACGAATCAGGCCATATCAAAAGAGATTGTCCGTATCCAGATAGGCAATATCTTCCTATAAACAATGATTCCATAAGGAAACGAAAACATGCATTTACTGCTACTCTAGATGACTCAGACTCGTCCTCAAGCGATGATGATCAAAAGACGGACAATTCAAATATGTGTTTCACGGTAGTTCATGACTCCGATGAATTCAGAGAAACGGACTCAGAAAAAGGTACATATTTACAATACAATTGGTTGAAATTGCATGCTTAGAATTGGATGCTTAATTGATTGATTTTGAATTGGTGTGTTGTTTGAATTTTTATTTTTTACTGTTACCTATTGTTTTATTATTATTTTTATTTTTCTTTTTAATAGTTTCATAATATTTTATGAAGTATACTATAATTCTAGTAATATTCCAGATATATATATACACATTAAAAATAACAAATATATATATATATATATATATATTAGAATACTTAAGAAAAAATTCATGGAAATTCAAAGACACATGTCGACATGGTCCCCACCATGATGTCGACATGGGTACAGAAATTTGAAATTCAAAATTTGAATTCAAGTATTGAATTTTCCTCCATCTTTTCACTTTATTCAATTCTCTGAAAAGCTACCTTTTGACCAGAGAATATGTCCTTTGAGAATCTATTTATTCACTATCTTTTATCATAACTTTTCACTCTTATATTCAAATTCAAACTCTGATCTCAAAACTTCAAGCTCTCTACTCTCTACACTAATGGCTTCCCCAAGCAACCCCACCACAATGAGAATTTCCAGAAAGGTAGAAGAGCAACTCTACAATGATTCGGAGGGTATAAAAGCATATATCAACTATGCTAACCATGGAAAAGTACATCCTAGGAAGTTTGCTTTATTTCCAGATTTCTCTACTTATGAAATCGATTCTCTTTTTACAAGTAACCAAGTTCTTAGTCTTGTTGATGCTTCTCAAAATGATTTTGTTTGTTATCCAAGTCTTGTTAAAAAAAAATTTGCAGATCTTAACCACGGATTTTATAATGGAAATGATGATGAAATTTGGAGTAGTGTTAAAGGCACTAGAATCATTTTAAATTGTGATCTTTTGGATACCATTCTCAATTGCAAAAGCATGGGAATGGATCTTTCTAGTTTTAATATCGATGAAAATGATCGTGAGATATTTCATCACATTTTCGAAGGAAATGATAATTTTGAATTCAAAAATCGAAACTTTCGACCAAAAGCTAGAACTGTTAATCTTATTTTACAACATATTTTGACCCTAAGATCAGGGAATTTTAACAATCCAACTTCAAAAGTTTGCAAAGCACGTTTTACTATTTTTGGAAATTATGATATAATTTGGGCGCAAGTTATTTTGGATGAATTTCATGCCAAAAATCTTGAAATTGGTGAAAACACTTTGTATCATGGAATCTATCTCACTCGGATTTTTAACTATTTTGTGGTAGATTTCAAAGGAGAAGAATTCAAGATTTCAATAATAAATAATTTAATTAGGAATTTTGTTAAAACTCCTAGAAAAGCACTGGCATCTTAAAATCCAATTTATTCTTGGAATTGACTCCACTTCGAGCCTGTTAAAGGGATGGAGCCCTAAGTAGGATGGAACCTGCGAAAAATCAAGTGGAACATTGTTTTGTATCCGGCAACCTTTTATTCAAACGATTTTTCAAAATTATATCTTGTTTTCAAAATGATTTCAAAACCTTCCTTTTAAAAGAATCAAAAACATATATCCTGGTTTTAAATATTTTTAGCCTCAAAATAATCTTTATTTTCAAAATCAAATTATCCTTAGTTTTAAACTATCTTTTAATAATATTATATTTAACTTTTAATATTTATACTTAGATTTAAATATAAAATTATAGTAAAGTTATATATATATATATACACCAAAAAATTATTCTCTATATTTACTTATGTATTTTAACTATAATTAAGTATATTTATAAAGTTTAAAATAGTTTTAATACAAGATAGAAGTTATTTTCAAAGAAAAGCAAATTACCAAAAATACCTTAGGCATGTTGACATCCTCAAGTACCCTATGTCGACATGGTAGTAGTTTATTTCAAAATTTTGAATTTCAAAGGAAGTGTCTATTCGTCATATCCTTTCACGAATGGACATGGTTGTTGTTCTACTATAAATAGGGTTAGTTTTGAACAAATTTATATTCATTTTTTCTCTGATTTCACTCCTCTTCTTCTTTCACATTTCTTTACACATTTTTACCATTACTCTGCCGAAATCAACATTGAATCTAACTAGATCATTTCTGGTTTGATCCTCTATCACTATCCCAACAAGATCTCAGTGCTATTCAGAGTTACAAGCTTCTTTGTAATAAACTAAGCGAGAAAAGGTGTGATTGTAGCCTGTGAAATCAATCAAGTGAGAAAAGGTGTGATTGTAGCCTTGGAAATAAATTGGGCGAACTTGTTGCCTATGAAATCAAGTATCTCTACCCAAAGGATTGTGAATCTAGAGTGGCGTACCTCGTGGCCTAGAAATCGAGGGTGTAATTGTACAATTGCTTTAGAAAGGAAATCCGTACTTGTGTGTGGGACTGGATGTAGGGTAACTCCGAGCCAGTATAAAATCCGGTGTGTTCTTTCGTTTATTGCTTTTACTTTATTTCTGCATCTATGTTTGATTCTGTGATCATATCTATGTCTGAATATTGCATACATTTATGTTCAAATTAACAAAAAATCAAAAAGATTTAGGAAAGACCTAACAAACCATGGTATAAACTTTCCTGACTTACCAAATCTCATGACCTTCCTAAGAGGAGAAACTTTAACGAACATCATGTCTCCCACGTCAAACTCTGATTCCTTCCTTCGCTTCTCCGCATAGGACTTCTAGCATTCGTGTGCGACCTTTATTCGTTACTTAATCAATTCTATCTTCTCCGAGGTCTCGTGAATCAAGTCTTGGTTTGAGTAGAATTTTGTCGGTGGTTTTACACTAATAATTTGACGATTTGCATGGTCTTCCGTATAATGCTTCAAAAATCGTTGCTTGGCGACTATTATTGTACGCGAATTCTACTAAAGTTAAGTGCTACTCCCTGTGTCCTCCGAAATCTTGATGAAAGCTATCAACGGTTCCTCCAAAATCCTATTCACTCATTCAGTCTGACCATCCATTTGTTGGCGGTAAGCAGTGTTATGATTCAATGAGGTTTCCAAAGTTGACTACAAACTCCTTCAAAATTCGCTAGTGAATAAAGGGTCTGTATCGCTTACAATGCTAACTGAGATTTTATGAAGTTGAACCACCCCCTTGTATAGATTTTTGCTAAAGAAGCTGAGGTCCTATTAATTCTAATGGGAATAAAATGGGTGCTTTTAGTGAGCCTATCTACTATAAACCAAGTAGTTTCATTATCTCTTTGACTCCTAGGCAACCTATCTATAAAGTCCATTGATATGTACTTCAATTTGCGAGCCGGCACCTCCAAGCACAATAATAATCCTCTAGGCTTCCCTTATTCATCCTTTATCTTTTGGCACATCAAACACCTAGAGACAAATTAAGCAACCCTCTTCTTTATTCCTGGCTAATAGAAAATTTGCTTCATATCTCTATATATTTTATCTCCCCCAGAGTAAATGGTCATCCTAGAATGGTGACATTCTATTAGAACTTCTTCAAAAACATCCTCCACTCTATGGACAAAAAGGCATCCATTTCTCCTCAAACATCCGCTTTTGTCAATTACATATCTAATGAATGGGGGAAATGCTCTCCTCTACTTTTCTTTCCTAAAATGTCTACAATCGCCGCATCCTTCTTCTACTCTAGCCCAATGTGGTCCATCAATGCCAGCCAAACTTGGATTGCTGGCATGTAGCCTAGAGTGCGTTCTGTTGAAGGTTGGAAATTGAAATTCAAGAGGATCTCTAACTACCTCCACTCATATTTAGCACCTAGAGTAGTATGCCTTCGGTTAAGGGTGTCAGTGACAACATTCCCTTTCCATGGTATATTGTATCCCAATATCATACGATGTTATAAACTCCATCCACCTCTTCTATCTAAGATTCAAATATTTTTGAGAAAATAGGTATTTGAGTGATTTATGGTCAGTGAACAACTCGAATCTATCTACTAAAAGCTAGTGCCTCCACATATTTAAGGCAAAAATGATAGTTGCTAACTCTAAGTCATGAGTTGGGTATCTCCGCTTATGGTCCTTCAATTGTCTGCTAGCATAAGCTATCACCCTTCCTTCTTGCATAAGAAAACTCCTAATCCTGTGTCGCATGCGTTGGTGTAAACGATGAAGGCTTCGTCCTATTGGAATAGTTAATAGTGGCATGCTTGTCAATAGCTCCTTCAACTTTAGATTCTTCTTGGCTAAGAAAGTTAGTGGGAATGTTATCTTCGCGAAGCTCTTGATGAACTTCCTATTGTAACCTGCCAACTCCAGAAAACTCCAAATCTCCATTGCATTAATTGGAATCTTCCAATCTAGAATAGCTTCCACCTTAATGGGGTCTACGGACAATCCTTTCTCGAAAATAACTGTCCAAGAATCTCACTTCCTTCTTCCAAAAATAATATTTTGAAAATTTGGCTTTAAGTTGGTTCCTTCTTAAAGTTCTTGATACCTTCCTCAAGTGATTTTCATGCTCACCTTCACTCTTGGAGAATACTAAGAAATCATCCATAAACACTATGTAAAATTTATTCAGTTGCCCCCTAAAAACTCTACTCGTCAAATTTACAAAGTATGTGGGGGAATTTGTTAATCCAAAAGACAACACTTCCTATTCATATAGTCCATCTGCAGTGCGAAATGCAGTCTTCTGCTTGCTATCCTCAGCTATCCTCAACTGATGAAATCCAATGGCTTAGTTCAATTGGGAAAAGATTTTGGGTCCCCCACGCTGATCGATCAAATCATCTATTCTAGTTTAAGGTTTACATATTTTTCTTCATCAACTTGTTGAGTTCTCTATAATTGACGCATAACCTTAGTGAGCTATCTGCCTTAGTGGAAAGACAACATGTGCTTCCCATTTAGAAGTACTTCGACGAATGAATGCTTTCTGCCATAGCTCCAAAATTTACTTATCTAGCCCTTGTCTCCCTTTGAAGGCCATGTGCCTTAATGATAAAGCGACAAGTCTAGCGTCTTAGTCTCAATCAATCCTAAACTTGATCTCCCTTCAGGGTGGAGGACCTGAGACTTCTTCAAAACGTCAAAATATTCTCGAACTACGGTTATAAATGAGAGCACATCTTGTGATAGGCTCAACGAGTATAAATAGCTTAACTCGACTGAGTTTAGGGTGTACAACGAACATCTATATCTAGCACCTTACAACTCCTTAATTGCACAATTCCCCTATTGCAATCTGAAACAGCCCCGTAGTAAGATAACCAATCCATCCCTAGGATAAGTCCATATCCCTTAAAACTAAGAACATATGCGTTACATTTAAAAACAACATTATATATTCACAACTAGGACTTTGCAAATTCACCTTAGCCCTAGTCATGAATCACGACTCAAAGCGGTTTTTGAATGTATCCCAATTTATAACTCTCTCTGCATTCTCCTCAACTACAATAGTCCACCAATTTAAGGCCTCTCCTTTAAGACAGCCCTAGACTATGCTCGCAATCATTAATTCAAGTCTTTGTCTCCATAAAATCTTCTACTTCTGTATACATCCTTCCACCCATATTTTAGAAGCTCATACACATTTAGGGGAATTGTATAAAGCGGGGTGCTGCTTCAGCTAGCGAGGCAGTGGGTACCGCTGGTGCAGCTTGTTGAGGAATGCAAACTTTCCCTACATGCCTTAGATATTGCTTGAACCATTTAGGCATCCCTCGGATAGTGGGTATCTCTTTGGTAAAGGGGTCCCAAGCCTCAAAGGAACGAATTCAAGCCATAATCAACTACTTATAGGTTTATACTTTTAGTTACAATTTCCAAGGTTAGTATTATTTATTAAATTAAAAGATTTACCTAGTGTTTACATATGTTCAAAATAGTAGATATATGTTCAAAATAGTAAATACATACATAGATACATACATAAATACACACATATATATATACTATAGGGTTTTTGAAAATTATTTTCATAAACAAAAATTATATGCTCATACGTATACTTTGACCGAGCAACCTAAGCACTAATACCAAATGTAATAATCCGCCTCGAAACGTGCCTAATTTTCGATCCAAAAAGGCCCATTTAACATTAGTCCCATTCCAAAGCTGGCTGGTTGTTGGTATAATTGATAAAATGAACAATACACAGAGCTATCCACTAATGCTATCAGAATCTCATAGTAGAAAGGATAAAATGTAAAATCCTGAACAATACTCATCTAATAGAAATTCAAATCTCAAAACAAAACATAACATCCCAATATCCATAGTATAATATCTTAAAATACAATAGCATCAAGTCTGAAATGGAGACATCAAAATACATAAACATTAGTAGATAGATAACTGCCACAAGGCTCCATATCTACCTTCATCTCCAATATCTGCATTGTATTTTCTTAACTTGTGTTGTAATGTGGAGAGAGTGAGAACAACAATGTATGGTGAATAAAAATATTGAGTCTTTCCATAATAGTATTTGGTAGTATAATTTAGATAAGAGTATGTCTTACATATCCTAACTATATTTCATATAAATACCTCCAACTGTAAGTCTAATGGCTCTTCAGTCCAATAATATAACTTACACTTTTCTAAACCAACTCTGTAACTCTTCTTCAACTGTAGGCCCAAGGCATTCCCAGTCCCATGCATTTACCATCAGTCGGTCTTAATGATGTGAGAGAAAGTACCTGATCCACTTAATACCATTTTAATAGAAATTAGGAAGACACTGACCATTTAGTACCTACTTCTTAGGCATGTCCCCATCATTTAATACGTATCCCAAGTTAGACCCCTCCATAGTGCTATCTAGTTGACATCGCATGGAATTTCATCATGCCACTTAATTATTCTATATGGAAAAGGCCAAACCCTATAATAGCCACTTAATACCTTAAACCCAAAGCAAACCCTTTCTAGGGTTTCCTACCAGCGTGCCTAAATGCTAACCCGACTATTTAATACTTCCTAATTAGGGAGGAGGCAGACCCTACAACAACCACTTACTATCCTTGATCCCTGAAGTAGATCCAATGTATTATAACTGTTAACCCAAATTGTGATGTCTCACATTAGTCCGATTAGTTATAGGCACTGGTAGCCAAATTAATTGGGTATGTTAACCCTAAAAAAATTTGAGACTAACCTCGCGTCCTCTGTGGATACTTACTATAGGCAATGTCTGACACTAGCCTCAAGGTCAAACTTCTGGTAGCCAGATTAGTTGGATGCACTTCCATGTGCTTTTAACTGACCTCGCATCCCTATAACTTGGTCATAATTTCCACTCTCCTAAAATACTACCATATATACCTCACTACATTCCGCGTTAAGGACATATAAGGAAATCTCCTTATTCCGCGTTTAATTCTAAATTATTTCCCACAATTATCCAACTTCTTCCCTAAGGGGTTTTTAATGCTAATTACTAACCTATTTACTACGCAGTTAATACGCTATTAATTATACATTATTTAAATAGTAATAAATATAAACACACATGTTACTAATTAGTCCTAAGTGTGTAAAATTTTCGTCCTATACTAACATTTTAAATGTCCAATTTTCCAATTCATACAAGTTTAACTCCATACCATAACGTACAAATTAGATTATATCGTTAACACAACATAGACTTGTATAAGAAAACAAAGTCAATTACCAAACTTATTTTATATTATAATAGTAGATACAACATCAATAGAATTTACAATCAAATCTTTTTACACTCTATTCAACTTCTGCATATAAAATTGAAAGTGATTCATAATTAAACTACAAATATAGGCAATGCAACTAAAATAGGTGAATCGATACTTTACACACCATTTCCTAACTTGTTTTCTTTTTAAAACCCTTACTCACATTAGAAGAGAAAAGTGAGAAGTGGAATATAATGTGAAATATTAAAATTACAATTACTACACCAATTTTGCTATTTCAATATAGAATAATTAAGTATCCAAAACATAAGAATTGACATTTTGCTTTGGGGAATTTTAGAGGTTTTAGTTTGGTGTCTTCTGGAACAAAATTCCCTAAGGCATATTCAAATCCAACTTATTATATACAATTACTAAAATGAGAAAAACTATGATTTCCACTAACAGATGATTCCCAGCTTCTCCCCTTAGATTTGTTTATGCCTGCTTTTGCATTCTATTTTCAGACCTTTTCCTTTTGAACTATACAAGGGATTGTATATGAATTAGATTCATAATTTTAGGGATTGTAGGAGAATAGAATTAGAAATTGAATTTTGATTATCTAAAATCCTATCTTGAAAATCTTCTAAATCGTAAGGAAGAAATTGACAGCGCTTCGCTGTTGTCCCAAATAATTATGAATAAAAGTGAGGGCTAGTCTTTTATTTATAGTGGTTAGGAGACACTAGAACCATCATATTAAAGTCAGTTTAAAATAATAAAATTTGTGCTGTTCGCATCGCACAAAACCGTAGCTGCAAGAACACCCACTGGTCGACTGCCCTTCCTTAGGCTGTCGGCCGCTAGCGCTCAACCGACCTAAGGAAGATGGTCGACGGGTAGCTTGTATTTGGGAGGTTTTTATTTCTGTCATTTAATTTTTAATCAATTTCTTTATTGATTTTAATGTTAACGTTTAATTTAATGTTCTTTAAACCTCAAGTTGCCCACTAACGTTAATTTAAAATTTTAACATTAATTACAATTTTGAATTTCACTTAAATTATTTTTAATTTGAATACTTCAATCATCACTAACTTTTCCGTTTGATCTTTGATTACAAAACTTTATATATAAATTTTGATCAGAAAGTCATCGCGAACGCATTGACACAATTTTCGTAGCTATATTTTTTTTATATAATTTCCATTTTTAGCCTTATTATTGATTGAACAATTTCTTATAAATTTTTATAGGGTGTTACTGGAGAGGAAGAAGAGGTTTTCATATCAGCTACCACTAAGATACAAGAAAAATAAACTACAAAAGAGATAATGATCTTACTTTTATTTTGAAAGAGGGTCGTTCTTGGAGAAGACGAGATTGACGATTTGGTTTTTTGAAAGTAGATAAAGCAATGAAAAAGGAGAAGGGGAAAGATATATACTTATTTCGATTAGGATCCCAACCACACAATTGCAATAATGAAAGAACTCAAAATACATCAACTGATTTCAAACTTCAATTTTCTCACTTCAATTCAATTCAAGTCAATTCAATTCAATTCAAGTCTTGTCCTATTAAAAATTCAGTTTTCTCACTTCAATTTCAAACTTCTCGCCTAAGTTCAAAATTCATTAATTAAAATTGTAGTTTCCAGTCGATACCATGTTTGCAATCCTTGTACATTAAATCAACAAGATGGATGATCAACACGTGGCAGGATCCAAAGGTAGAAATCAAAAAAGCCGAAGGTCACTTCCACAGTCTATGCACAATAAACAAGCAAGAAGAAGGATTGACACATGGCATAATCTAAGAGTCAGAATCAGAAACACGTGTGATTAACGAAAGCAATTTTCGTAATTCTCTGTACTATAAAAACAGAAGGTACTGCGGCAGAAAATGGGAAATTTTTAAACTTTAATCTTTCTAGAAACACTGAAATAAATAACCGCACTCTCTGCCATTATTTCTTTGTACTAAGATTATAAAAAAAGAAAAGACATTCCCCATGGACGTAGGATTCATTACATACAAACTATGAAATTTTTTATGTCACTTTTGTTGCTTTCAGCACATGATTTTACATTTTGTTGTTTTAATATTATCTTGCTCAACGAAATCAGTAATGACTTGTCATTAGATTTTGGATATTTTCCGCATAATTGTTTTAGCACTATTGTGCATAATTACTTCCTCTAAAGGCAATTTTAGCATTACTTATTTTACTGATTCCAAATCATGTAAGAATCCACAACATGATTATTCAAAAATACTTGGGTGTATTTTGAGACAAAAAAAATCATCAACAAATATATTAGTAACAATATAAATAAATGCGAATACTGTTATCCTATCAAAATATCCCTTTCCTAACAAAAACGCATACCCCTTTTGCCTAACTTCTCTTCTGATAGCCTACTTTAAAATACCCTTGGATGTCACTTAGACAATAAGTAGGTTAGGAATGAGGTCAAAGCGTTAGTTCGTCCTTAAACATTGTCATATGTAATATGATCATATGATATGCTCGAGTGTCTCGTCATACCTTACACGCCGTCGCTTGTGAAACAACCCACACCCCTAATATACCCGAAAGGACAAATTAAAAGATGTGGTGTGTTGTAGGTATAATTGAAACTAACAAAGACTAAGATTCACAAGACAAAAATAAGTAAAAACAGCGAAAACTAAAATAATAATGTATTAAAAAAAACTCCATAAGTGCTTCATAAACCAAATAAGTCAAATACCAAATACAACATGTCTCAAAAACTAATATGTCTCATGAAATAAAAACTCGCAGTCTCAAAAAAAATCAGAGTACAAATATCCCTCATTATAAACCCATACGCAAAAAGAACTAAAGCTAAAATAAAACAAATACATGATATAAAACTCCTCCAAGAAAATCTCTAAGCAACCGCACGTCTACTGTCCCCTCCCTTGATTCCCTATGTGGGGAATAGAGGAGTGGGCCAGACTAAAAGTTTGGTGAATGATAGTAATTACCAGATTCTTTAAGCAAGATAAAATAATAGACTCTACAACAGTTCTAGCATAAATAAGGAAATCATAGGAAATAGGAAAGGAATAAACTAGTGAAAAGTACAAGTAAATATCGCTCAATTGATAAGATATGTTAACTTTGATTGCTTGCACTTGTCCTTGATTGCTGCTTTGATTGGGTTGAATCCCTAATCCTGTAATTAGGCTGTAACCCGAATTCTACCATTTTGATTGGCCTGCTACTTTGTAGTATCTTTCTACGGACTAGACGCTATATAAATCCCTACACAGAATGCTAATGGTAACTATGAAAGATACACAAAGCACCCACTGACTAGATGACATATATAGCTCCCTACACAAAAGGCATTAATTTATATAGCTCCCTACACAGAAGGCATTAATTTATATAGCTTCCTACACAAAAGGCATTAATTTACTATGGACTAGAAGCAATATAACTCCCTACACAGAATATTACTGTGGACTAGATGACATATATAGCTCCCTACACAGATTTCTGCCCTTCACCAAACAATATTTAATAGCGTCCCTTGTCCAAATTCCCAGTGATTTGAACATCTACTTATTGACCAGTTACTACCATTATTAGCATATAAGTGTGCCCCCCGTCTCACTTCAAGGTTATGTGAAACACCGTGTCCATAAAAAATATAGGAGAATGCTATTTGATATTGGTCCTACTTACACTTTTGCTTATTAACTTAGAAAAATTATTTAAATAAGCATTTATTATCTTCTCTACTTTCTACGCTTATTAATTTATCCTAAGACTTAAAATAAGCCTCATTCTATTCTTTTTCTTATTATAACCTACGTTATAATCATGCTTATTACTTAACCCATGGTCTAAGTGTGAAATAAGCTTCTTTTATCTTTTACTCTTTTTAGTTATAGTTCTAAGTTATAACTACGCTAATTAATCTTTCCAATTCTAATCATAATTATGTATAATTTCAGTCCAATTCCATTTATATTACAGTCCAATTTTATTTATATTATAGTTCAACTCCATTATTTGTTACGGCCGTTATAATTTACATCTTATTTCCTACATTCAATATTCTTACTTATATAATCCATATTCACTTTTTAATTTGTTCTATTTCATACGGGAAGAAAAGGAGGAAGAAGAGAATAGACGCTTGCATAAAATCCAAAACATAGAAAAGGATATAAATAAAGAAATAAATAACAATAAATAAACTTAAATACTACAAATAAACTATAAATAAAAAGCTATGCTTAACAGTAGTAAACTATAATTAACTGAAAAAGAATAACTAAAAAAGAATAGACTGGAAAATAGATCTAAAACTGATAAAAAGGCTATTTCAAAAATCATAGTAAAACTACAACTATTGGAAACTCTATTATTTTAAATTAATTAAAGAAATCTTTCAATAATTACAATAACTCACCTACAGTCCTAGGCTCTTCCTTTGGTCTTCCCGGATCCATTTGGAGTTGTAAAATAATTTAATTTATAATGATTTTCTCCTTGGAAAAATAAATCCATTGAGGGTCCTTTGTAGAAAGGTGAACTCAATTAGAGGAAACATATAATGAGAAAAAGTGTTAGATCTAGAGGTCCATTTATAGGGGTAGAAGTGGATCTCAGACCATTGGATTTAGTGATCGAATAGGATGCAACCACGTCATAGGTTGAATAGGGGCCATCAGATGCATGAATGGAAGGACCACATCAGTTTAAACGACGCAAACTACGTGTTTAATCGTTGTTGAATCGTTCCAATGAACAAACGTTCGTTCGCTTGCCAAAAGGCAAGGTGGGTCGACCGGGCAGTCGACCGCCCCCTTGCCCAGGTCGACCGACCAGTTGACCTACATTATATTTTTTTCATTTCTTTGATTATTTCGTTCTTTTCTCATATTAACTCGGATTCAGACATTCTATATATGGAAATTGACCAGAAAGTTACCACGGATACAATGGTGCAACTCCTTTGGCTCAGTTTCGATAATTTCACAAATTTATTTTATTATTTAACTAATTAAAAAATTAATTATTACGGGTTAAACTTTGGGTTATTACATTCTCCCCTCCTTAAGGAATTTCGTTCCCAAAACATTTAAGGATAAAAGAATCTACCAAATGTTTTCATCCAATTCTACAACCAATCACTCAATCATCAACCATTCATCTATTGTCCTTAGGTTTTTCTAATGCAATTTATGATACTTATGCAATTAGTATAGTGTAAGTGCCCCTAACTAAGCAAAAGATTAGGCGGTCAACTGATTCAGTTGACCTTCTTTTATGCAATCATGTCCGTGCCATGTATCCAAAAGAATGCGAAAATTTCCTAACGATAATTGATAATTCTATGCGCCTGCTAAAAACATCATCCAAATGCAACAATCATGTGTTAATCATCCATTTTATAGCAACCATGAAAAATAGAATAAAATGCACACACGTCTATATGCATATTCTCCAATGTCTTAGTTATGTCGATCCCTAAAGAACAATAGTACTTATTGTACCTATATGCATCCATTAGCATCCACTAGCAAACACTTGCAACCACTAGCATACATCATTCATAACATGTTCTAATAACATGTTCACATCAAATCCTACCATCCATAGATTGAATCCTAAGTTCTGCCTCCCAAAGGATGAAAATGGAATTGAGTGTATTTTAAATATTTTTAAAGTATATATTTTTGAATAAAGTGTTTAAGTAATTTTAATTTAAATGTTTTAAAGTATATTATAGAATAAAGTGATTTAAATTATTTGTAAATCTATAGTATTTGGACTTGGTGATTTTCTGTGGAAATAAACAAATTTTAGGAATTTATTCCGTGGGTGAAAGAGATTTGAAACTGATTTCAAAAGATTGAAGTGTAGAAGATATCTTGCGAAGATATTTGGAATAATAAATAATTTGGATAATTATTTAAGTCTAATGGTTGTTTGTGAATGCTATTTAATAGTTAAATAACCGATTATCAATATTGGCCAATGCGCTGATCGTTTCGAAGAGTCCGGGATCGGGATTAGTTTCCCGAAAACCATTTCGATCTGGTTTGAACGTTTCGTGATGAAGACAAGAGTTAGAGTTAAAGATGGAGCAGTGAAGTGTAAGGGATAATCGCTACTAACCCTGAGGGTGATTCCAAAATGGATGTAGTTCGATTAGTGCCTTCGGTTCTGTTCAAACCCGGAACGGACTTGTATAGATGAATGCTTTCAGAACAACATCAGGAGGACGATGAGAATTCTAAATGATTGTGTGCTAAAAAATAACGCATAGCCCCGAGCCTCATCAATCGAGAATGGCTAAAATAGGGGAGGTGCACACAAGGCTAAGTAGCCAGCAACCAATTAGGGTAAGGGCACCCCTATCTAGATGTCCCTTTATATTCGGCTGTGTGGGCGGTTGTTGATCCCAACCGCGGGGTGAACTTATTCAAACTATCCAGTAAGGGGTAGCTCCGGTCTTGTATGCAAGGGATCAGGGTGTATCCTCGGTACGGTGATCTAGATCACGTACTATGATGGGCGGTAACCCAGTAGCCCTGCCATTAATAGAAATCCATTCTCCCTACGTGCCTTTATGGTTTTTGTTTGTAGAACCCATTTTGTGGCAAGTAGTTGGAATTTAATAATGTAACAATTTCGTCTATTTGAATAAGTATTTGTATATAGACACTATTATAATATCAGATGATTTTATAAGAAATGTTTTGGTTAACATAAGTTAAAAACCCGGCATGTTTATTTGTGGCGTGGTCTTACGTGATACCTTTGATTTCAAATGATTTTGGAAACTTTAATATTCCAATTGAGCGTGTTTTCTCACACTGGTTTTCCAGATCAAGTAGGGTGTTTTTTAACTATAATGCTCGGGTCAGACCGAGTATTATAGAGTACAGGAAAGGATGCTCTGAAGCTCAGAAGACGAGCTGAATGGCGAGACGTAGCATACGTACTTGATGTATAATTCCGCTATATTGTAAGCTGTATTGTCAGTATGGTATGGAAAAGTTAATATAACTGTCCAATTGTGTGTTATAGATATGGTTGAACTCTGATGTTGTATTCTGATGATGTATGTATAAACAGATATTGTTTCTTTGGTGTAAAGATCATTTATTATCTATTATATTTTATTCTGCGACGATGGTAAGATTTTGTTGTGTTTATTTTCTCTTCTTCTACCTCCTTTTCTTTTAACCCTAATGATTCGATTTTTCGGGCGTTGGAAAAATCGGGTCATTACACTTGCGTTCTTCGGTACTTATGATGACATTATAAAAACTCATGAAAATTGAATTGCGCAATGATATCTAGAAGTAACAATAGTTTTCAATGATCGACAATGGTCACATTTCACTACTACCCATATGAAGAAAAATAAGACAACATGAAACACGGCTAGGATCACTGGAATTAATTGCAGCAGCTTGAGTAAGGTATTTTGAATGTTGAAAGAGATTTTGTGGACGAAGATGAGATATGGTGGTGATTTAAATAGAGTCTTCCACCAAAGTTTAAGTAGATGAATGTTATATTTCGCGGTTGCATGGAAATAGAGAGTTGCAAGTGTCATATTCAATCCATTTAGAGGATTTCAACATTTTGATCTACATCGACTTCCTTAATGGGCTTTAGTCGGATCATAGATTGTCAACCCACCATCTACAAGTCAAAGATGACTAATTGATGCTACATTGCCATCCAGAATCCGAACTAGACCCAGACTGCCTAGACAACATAAATTTAATGGTCCGACTTTTAATGCAAAATCCCAAAGTACCAATGATCGATGAATGAGTTTACGAATACCGAACGATGAATATAGGAAGTAATATATTTGTGTATTTTTGTAAAAAAAAATCAAAGTTTTAGTCTTGTACGTGCTATGAGGAAGTTGGGGGTTATCATACTTTCTAGCGGCAAAGGTACGTAGAAACATGACTCATGATTAAATTTTCTCCATTTGAATGTAATTTTTTAATTGTAAGGTATCAATTTTTTCATTATATTTCTTCTCATTTAAGAAAATATTTGCTGCATAACCTAATATCGTTTGAATTCAATCAACAACATTTTATTTTTACTTAAAACAAATTAAAAATTATAATAAAAATATTGTTACACCCATATTGTCCAAACTTTATCTAAGATAAACCGATGCATGCACCAGAGTAAAAGAACTGCCCCATGAAAGAAGCTGGACAAAGGAAAAGAAAGCAAGAACAAAGCCCGGATAGGACCACACCAAAGCCTCATGACAGTAGCAAAATATAAAAATCGCGTCATTCGATCAAGTATAGAATTAACACTATAATACTGCGCCTATATCCTAAAAAAGCCGCAAAAGTGCAAAATTTGAACTATAACCCTAACACTCAAAGGGCGGGACTATCGCACAACCTTCAAATTGCATTGTTCCTAAATACATAATGCAAAGGTTGTACCATGATTGCAAAAGTAAGTCTTCATGGATCGTAGTTGCGGTGCAATCTTAAAAGAACAAAAAAGCAAAAGGATTGTGTTGCAGCCCTTAAAAAAGCAACCTTAATGACATAGAATTATGGCACCATCCATAAAGCAATCACATGCATTAGCGATGCGCCGCAACCTTAAGCTAACAATTAATGTAGTAGGGCTTTGCCACAATTCTATATCTAATAAGGATGCGTCACCATTTTGATGTGATAGAACATCGCCATAATCCTAAAAATAATGCCCACAAATATAAGTGCTCGAGGGATGGGACGATGGGGTAAGACTGCAACCAAGAGACGATCCTTATTCCACAAAGAAAAACCAAGAAATCCCAACTTCATCCCTAAGATCATTAAGCCCAGCTCAAAGACAAGGGTGGCGGCCTAGTCCTCTATTGATGAGAACGGCTTGGAATAGGTTCAGGCAAGGCGATCACTTTTCAAAATAGCAGCAAAGTCTCTTATAGTAAGCCATACGACTCAACTCCATCTACCTCCAAAACTACAGTTTGCTGATGTTTCATATTAAGCAGTGAAGTACTGCTTCAGAAATATTGATGTAGTTCGAATGCCATAAGGTATTGCTACCTCAAACATAATGAAGGCGCAATTCTCAATAAACTAATCCAAAGTTCTGAAGTGGTGATAACGATGTAGTTCTTCATGAAATGGAGGGCAATTTCTCATTATGGCTTCATCTTCACACATGTGTAGTCCATTAGCCTGTTGTTTTATAGAATTAAAAAGTCACAGTCTATTCAAAATTGGATTTTCCCGCTTCAATTTCGAACTTCTTGCCTAAGTTCAAAATTCACCAACTCAAATCGAAATTGTCTGCTGAATTCCATGGTGGTAATCCTTGTACAGTAAATCTACAAGATGGATGATTGACACGTGGAAATATCCAAATGTAGAAATCAAAACATTCGAAGGCCACTTCCACAATCCATGCACAGTAAACAAGAAAGATGGATGATCAACACATGGCGTAATCTAAGGGTCGGAATTAAGAACACATGTGACTGATGAAAGTAATTCTCGGAGTTCTGTATATTATAAAAGTAGAAGGTACTATAGTAGAAAAGTAGGGGAATTTTAGATCTTATCTTTCTAGAACCACCGAAATAAATACTGTACTCTTTGCCATTATTTGCTTGTACTAAGATTATATAGGAAGAAAAGGACATTTTCCCATGGACATAGGATTTATTAACATCCAAATCTCGTAAATTCACTATGCCACTTTTATTATTCTTACTACTTGATTTTACTTTTTGTTGCTTTGATACTATCTTGCTCTACTAATTGGACAATGACTTGACATTAGATTTTGGATATTTTCCCCATAATTGTATTAGCGCTATTCGCATAATTACTTCATCTACAGATAATTTTAACATACTTAATTTTGTCTGTTTCTAATCATGTAAATGTTCAGCAACGTGGTTATTTCACAAATACTTGGGTGATTTTTGAGACGAAAAATCTTATCAACATTTTTAGCACTAAAAGGAGGCCGTATTTCCCTCTTCAGCAAACTTTACTTACGTTTCCTTTACACACCAATAAAATACCATGAATCCAACAGATTCCAATACCCCTCTTGACTAGGAACAACTTCACCTTACCTTGAAAATACTTAAAAGCAACTTCCCACTTCTATGATCCAACTCGATATAGGCGTTTCTGCAGAATCCCCTACGAATCCCATTCTTGCTGCTCACCAAGTTTAAGAAGCTATCTGAATGAACATATGGATGGGACAGAAAGATCCATTGCTCGATAACCATCTTTGTACTTCCCCACAACCTTTCGCAACTCTCTACCATCATTCACCGGCAGAACCAATTATGTAGTGAGTGAAAGATAACGGCAATCTCAGAAATGAGAACGGTGATGCTGGCCCAAAGCTCATAAATACCAAGCTCAAAAGCTCCTTAAATCAAATCAAAACCTACAGACATTAATCCATTATTATTGAATAAGCAAATATAAACCTCACCTAATAATGATAAAGTCACTTTATTTTGTAGAGATGGCCTCATCTCAAATCGATCCTCTTTAGGATGAGATTTGCAAACTGAAAACTCGCATAGAGTAATTGACGAGACTTTACAGACAAAATATTAGAGAAGAGGTAAGGGAAAAAGTTTCTTCCCCATTTAGCGAGACTATTATAGAAGTGGACTTCCTACATAATTTCAAAGCCTCATTCGTCAACAAGTTTGATGGGACTACCAATTTAGATAGACAAATCTACACCTTTGAATATCACATAAACATTCTAAAGTTCGAGTGGATGTCCATGTGCAAACTCTTCCCAGTTTATCTGGCTTAGTTATGGAGGTACGGACTAGGAGAAGTTCATTCCTGACCTCGGCTAACTGCAGATTTCTTAAGATAGTTCAACTCTGAGAGGGAGATTTTTCGAGATGTGAATACAATGTCCCGCTGAAGCAGGGTGAGAATGAGAGCCTACGTAACTTCATAAAATCCTTCAAATCCAAGGCACTTCGAATTAGGGTAACTTATGAGGAAGCATTGCTAATGGATGCGCACGTTGAAATTAGAAGAAACACAACCATGTAGGATAAGAATGGTAGGAAACCATGCCACGGTTTGAAGGCATTCAATAAAGCGGCCAGCAACTGCATTACAATGGACGAAACTAGGGCCGTAGAATCACATTCAAGTGGGAGTACTTCTGCTCCCCACAGTGGAAAAGGGGGCAGAAGGATACCATCCACCGACAAAGTGGCAAAGAGAATTCAACTTCATAGCAAAGACTCCTATCATCCACAAATCTATTCATATTCATGAGATAACCAGGACCGAGCTAGCTTACAAAATCCCAAAAATGGGAATAAACCAAAACAAAATAGGGGGAGCCTACTACCGCTTCTATAGGGCCAATGGCCACCACACAAACAGTTTCCGACACTTGAAATATAAGATTGAGACTGATTCATAAAGGATATTTAGGCAGCTATCAAAAGGAGAACAATGGGAATATGACTAGGAACCTCACTATGAGTCCTAATTAAAATCTGATTGGAAATTCCTCTAATATAGTAGCCTCAATTTATTGAAAACTACATCTTATGGGGTAAAGTAAAAAAAAGCATAGGAGTGGTATGTGCAAGAGGCCAAAGTAGAGTAATATACCATATTCCATATAAAACAAAAGCATGCATAGGACATAATCTTCACTTCTGCTAACGAAGTTGGAGTTGTCTTTCCACATCAGGATCCACTTATAATTATGGTGCAGATCTCAGACTACACCATGAACAAAGTCTTTGTGAATACTGGGAGTTTTATTAACGTCATTCTCAAATCTATGTTTGACAAGATGAAGCTTCTAACAAAAATACTAAAGCCAAGCCCTGAACTGTTTTATGGCTCAACAACACTGCGACAGTTTCTATTGGATCAGCACATCTTCTCATCACTGCCGAGATGGCTCCTCTTTAAAAATCATTCTATTCAAGCTTCCTGATCATCGATCAGCCATTCCCATATAATGCATTTTTAGGACGGTTCACGCTGATTGACATAAGGGCAGTAATTTTCCAAAAGGATCTATTTATGAAGTTCTACACCCCTACTGGAATATGGTCAATTAGAGGGGAACAATTGTTGGAAAAGGAGTTATAATATGTGAACATCAATTCTAATAATAAAATTGTTTAATATTGTTCTGTTGTCTCCTTAAATAATTGTAATGATAATGATAGAAAGGAAAGTGAGCCAGTTTTAAGAACTACATCTGTACCGGTACCAGGCTAATGTTGAAATAAGTCATTCTACGACCACAACATCAGTAAAATGAAAAAAGAGGGAGTATACGCATAAGGTCGGCACCGCTGAGCACAACTCAATCTACGCACAGTATTTTTTAGAAGAAGCATAGAAAAAAGCTTTTTCTACTACATCACAACCCGACGAAGAAGAAACCGAAATATATTCAAGGTTAAGGGAAACAAGGAGAGAAATAAAGTCATTAGATGACCTCGATGAAGTACATATAGAACCAGAAGATCCTTCAAAGGTTCTCAAGATAGGAAAAAATCTTAGCATATAAATCATAGCAGAGCTAATAGACTTCTTTAAAAGATCAATAGATGTTTTTGCTTGGATGCACTTAGTATGGTAGGAATAAACCCTACTGTCATCTGCTTTGCACTCAACATGGATCCCGAGGTCATCTGCCATGCGCTTAACATGGATCCTGAGGCTTATCTAGTAAGGTAAAAGCCCAGGATCTTATCTTAGGAAAGATATAATGCTTTGCATGAAGAAGTTAATAAAATAAAGGGAAATCTGTTCACACGAGAAGTGTATTACTCAAATTGGATTGCGAATGCTGTTCTTGTAAATAAGTCTAACAAGAAATGAAGAACATGCATTGATTATACTAACCTTAACAAGGCCTGCCTAAAGGATAGTTTTTCTTTACCCAGAATCGATCAGTTGGGTGGATGTAACTAAGGACCATAAACTGCTCACCTTCATGGATGCATCCTTAGGTTATAACCAAATAGCAATGTTTGATCAAGATCAAGAGCACACAAGCTTTGCGATGGATAAAGGTTTATACCGTTAAAAAGTCATGCCATTCAGACTCAAAAATGCTGGAGCAACCTACCAAAATTAATTAACATGATGTTCTCAAACTATATCTAAAAAAAGCAAAAGTGTGTGCATATGATATGCTTGTTAAGTCAAAAGCAACTCCAGATCATATGCATGACTAGGAGGAGACCTTTGTAATCCTAAGGCAATATAACATGTAAATGAACCCTTTGAAGTTCACTTTTATTATCCAGTCAGAAAATTTTCTATGGTACATATTGAATGCTTGTGGCATTGAAGCAAATCCAAAACAGATTGAGGCCATAGGCAATATGGGAATCCTAGAGAAGCCGAAAAATGTCACGAGCCTAAACGATAGAGTAGTTGCTCTAAGCAAAGTCATTTCCAAGCAATAGATAAGTATACATAGTTCTTCAACCAGGTGAAAAAGGGATGGAATTTCAAATGGATCAAGGAATGCAAAATTTCGTTCCAGAATTTGAATGACCATCTGATCAATATCCCTATCCAATCAAAACTAATAACATGAGAAGACTTATATGTGTATATACCTGTAACTAATAGAGTGTTAGTGTTGTAGTGGTTCGAGAAGATGAAGCGATTTAGAAGCCTATCTACTTCGTGAGAAAACGTCTGTCATGAGCAAAGTTCAATAAATCAATTGTTGAAAAGCTAGCTTACAACCTGCTTCTCTCAACAAGGAAACTGCGGTCGTACTTTCAAGAGCATCCTATCAAAGTCCTCATAGACAAACTGCTGAAGCGAATACTACACAAGCTAGAGACATTGGGTCGCTTACTAAAATGGGCAATACAGCTCAGCTAATATGAAATCTCCCACTGCCTCAGAAAAGCAATCAAAGGATAGGCGCTAACGGACTTCATTCTGAAATGCACACTACCTAGTGAACTAGAGTAAGAGGCGCCTACTCCACAATTTTGGCAATTATTCATGGATAGAGCATTAAATGAGCAAGGGAAGGAATTGGATATGGACTACTGATCACCCAAGATGAGCAGAAATTATACAGGACAGTGCAGTTGGGTTCAAAGCTACGTATAACATTATAGAATATGAAGCTCTCCTTGTAGGCTTAAGGATGGCTCATGTAATTAAGGTAACAATATTAAAATTCATAGTTATTCCTAATCAGTAATGAAGCAAGTGCAGGTTAATTACCAAATGAAAGTGCCAAACCCAGCTAATTATGTGGGATTGTCTAAAAAGTCACTATAATAGTTCGAACAATTCGATATAGAGAAAATTCCGCATGAGAACAATTCTTCTGCAGACTAATTAGCCAAACTTGCTAACGCTAAGGTAGCCAATGAAATGAAAGTTGTTCAAATAGGGCATCAAGTAGAATAAGCATTATTGAGGCTAACCAAATACTAATCCTAAGTAAAGCTCAACGAGCTACCATTAGAGAATCCCAAGATTAAAAAGTAGCATAAAGTTAAGAGTAGTCCCTAACAACACCTATCCCTTAACAAGTGGAGGAAGATTCATGGATGACCCTTACCAAACAATTCTTGATAAACAGAGTTCTACATTCAAACAATAATGAAGCCTGTAAAATAAGATACCAGGCTCCATATATTTCCTTCTTTGATGGAATATTGTACAAGAGAGGGTACCCTACCCTTTATCTTATATGCATTTACAAAGAAGGAGTACGAATCGTGGGAGAAGTATATGAATGGCAATGTTGGGATCACTCTAAAGGGTCCAAGTTAGCAAATAAGGTTCTAAGACACGGGTACTACTGGCCCACTACACTTCAAGATGCGTAGGAATACATAAGGAGATGTGATAGATGTTAAAATTTGCTAGTATCCCTAGATAACCATCCCATGAGTTCATCCATTGGCCATCCCATGGCCCTTCGGCATATGGGACATAGATTTGATAGGACCGCTTCCTATGTCAAAAGGGGGACAAAGTATGTTATGAGGGCAATAGATTATTTCACAAAATAGATAAAAACAGAACTTTAGCAACAATCATTGCAAAGAAGATAGTCACTTTTTTCATGAGAAACATAATTACTAGGTTCGGAATCCCCCATTAAATCATTTTAAACAATGGAATCCAATTTGAAAGTTAGGAGCTTATGGCGCTTTATGAAAGGAATGAAATAATAAAAAGTTTCTACTCCATTTCACACCACCAAACGAATGGACATGTCGAAGTAAAAAACAAAACCATCCCAAAACTACTCAAGAAAAGACTGCAAAAGGCTAAGGGAAGCGGGTGGAAGAGTTATCTCTAGTGCCATGGGCTTACATAACCTTATCTAGGTCTCCCACTAGCCACACACCTTTCTTCTTAACTTACGGCTACAAAGCAATGCTCCCAGTTGAAACAAAAATTCCATCGCACAAAAGATTATCGTATGTGGCAAAACAAAATAAGGAAATAAAAAATGCCGCTCTTGATCTTATTCAACGGAGAAGAGATGACGCGACAGTCCGATTCACTGCATATCGACAAAGGACGGAAAAAAATACAATGCTAGGCTCATAGGAAGAAACTTCTACAAGGGAGACCTGGTACTACAAAAGGTGGTATCTTACACTAAGGATCCAACCGATATGGCTTTGGGTCCAAATTGGGAAGATCCCCTAGTCATAGCAGAAGCCTTAGCTAATAGGGCTTATCGACTCTCAAGGCCGGATGGAAACCCAGTTCACCCTTACTTTGTATAAGCAATGTTATTTTTATGTCAAAATAACAAATGTTTCAATTGTTATGGAAATTAGAAATACAGTAAACTAGACGTAGGGATACTGGACGGCTTAAACCAGTATAAAAATCTCTTTGTGTTAATTTTACTGACATAAAAAACAACATTGAGTCGTATTACACACGACTCAACTTTTCGTCCAAACAATCACATTTGATGTAAGATAATAAAGGGCCTAAACTAATACAAATAACCTTGCACATGAGCTCGAAAGGTTGTAAATACGCGACCTGACTTCACAATCAAAAATAGTCCACCCTAAACCGCGGAGCAGATCGTGCCAAGCACATGAACGAATATAAAAATCTACCCCCAGATAGTGGAGAAGACCATGCCAAGTGCACGAATACAAGGCCGATGCAAAGCTAGAAGACAAGCAAATCAAAACAAAATTAAAGGAAAGAATGGAAAAGCTAAAGCTCATAAGGTGCTTATACTCCTTTTCATGGAAGTTTAATTTATATGGTACCTTTATAAACATTTGCACAACAAAAAGAAAAAAGAATGTTTTTTACAACTTATGTTTATAAAAGTGTTCTGAACTAAAAGTCCTAAAATACTACTACAACTATAAAGTATCTTGTCTTAAGGATGTTTACCAGAAGACGGTCCATTACGATATAAAAAGTTTTCCTAAGGTAGTAGTTGGCACCCTCTATGGGTTTGTTAGATCCTTTATAATCACATGAAGCCTTCTTTATTTTAGATAAAGCTCATGTCAAGCGTAAGGTAAATATAATTAAATATGTCTATGGCTTATTGTAAAGATATCTGCTCTATCTTACATCTGACATTCTCTTTCTTAACCTTCTCTTCGAGGTAAGTAATTCAACCTCACTCTGATGCAATAGCAGGTGCATCGGCGACACTGGAGTAGGTTGAGCTTCTTCTAATTGATCTTCGAGTTCATAAATCTTAAGCTTAGCAGTCTCCCTCGTCTCTTCTAGTGTCTTTATCAATTCATCCTTTGTCTTTTTTGAGTATCTAGAAAAGCCATCATAATATTTGAGAGCATTTGCCTTCCACCCCTTCCTTTGTGTGCAAGGAAGCACATTCGACCCCTATTGCTTTATCTGTTGCTTATAGTGGGCTTTCAGCTCTTTGATTTTACCTTGGTAGTGTAAGTCCAATTTCCTCTCCCACTCACCCACCAATGAGGGGTCCATAATTTCAAAATGAGATGGGGCTGCACACAAGCTAAGCCCCTCTACCGCCTCTTCTTCTTCAGCACCCTCCTTCTCTTTATATTGACAAGCAGCCTGATGAGACATGTTTGGTATAGTCTTCTTCAATTAATTAATCTCATGTTCATAGACAATCCCATAAAGTGCTTCACTCTCCATCAATGCCTACTATAATCCGATCACTTTGGAGTTTGCAACATCCAGCTCAGTGCACAACCTGATATTATATTGGTGCTAGCGCTCAAGTGCATCCTTTGCTTCTTTGAGCTCCGAAAGGTAATTCCTCAAGTCTCTTTCAAGCCCTTCATTACATTAAATGGAAATTCTCTTCCTCTAAAGCAAAGGTAGAAGTCATGGCCACAACCTTGAATTCAGCCACACTTGTTTCACCCAGGTCATAAATGACAGGAACCGAAGGTTCATTGGATTCAAAGGCTCTAGTTGACTTGGAAGGAGGATAACGTGGATCAACAGAGTTTGTAGTCTTTAGAGTTGATTCAAAAGACGTCACACAAAGCTAAGTGTAGAAAACATATCAAATAAATTCCAATTTTATATATGAAGAATGTAACAAATTCGCATACAAAAGTAATAATAATACACTGCGCCTCACTCCTTATTTAGATCACTAAGCCTAAGCCTAAACCACTCCAAGTAAGGACTATCGGATGGGAAGGAACTTCTCTTTAAGGTGTATAGCCACTAGTGTAGTACAAAATCACCAAGCTCTTCTTTTTCTTTAACTGTTTGATCAATTTTGGAAAGCAACCCTTGAGTATCCTTCCTAAGTTATGTGAATGACTCATCAACTCTTTTTCATGCTTCCGAATCATCACTGCACCAGGACCAAGATGATCTACTGCCTAGGTTTAGAGTTTTTCCATGCTTTCCTTCAGGAGTTTAATAAATATTACTTCCATAGAAGACTATAATGAATAATGGCACAAAAATAACATGGACATTTGTAGTGTAATAATGAAATAATAAGTAAATTAAACAAATTGTCAAATAAAACTGAGAAACAAATTTATTTTATATACATAAGAAACAATGAGGTCATTTACAATAGATCAGGTAATTACATGAGCTTGAGAAGTAAAGGCGACCTCAGTCTCCTTAGACCGTGCATCCTCATCATCTTGTTGCAAGGAGATGCCATGGAAAGTAGAAGGGGAAGCAAGCTCCATGGCTAGCTCCTTATCCCATCCAACCCTGCAATAGGTAAGGGCCTTTTCAATCTTTGTGGAATCACATAAGAAACCGAGGTCAACCTCGGTAGAAGTATCATCTAAGCGGTCAGCTAAAAAACAGAAGCTTGTCCGAAACATACATCTTTTAAAGCACCCAGTAGGTTATCCGCTCGAGATTGCCTTTATACTTCTCCACCACCTTCTCTTTCAACATTTTATCCTACTCCTCCAATAATTTTTCATTCTCCACCAACTCTTGACCCTTCGACGCTAAGGCCTCATCGGCCACCCTCGCCATCTCCTTCGCCTTCACCCTTTGAGCCCTAAGCTCTTCCTTTATTCTAGTTTTCCCAGAGGCTGCCACAGTATGGACTGCCTCAAGCTTAGTAGTATAGGAAATGGATCCGAGCTAATTATCCTCCGCCCTCTTTTGAACATCAACTGCCCTATTTCCTACCCATTATAAAGGAAGGTAAAATAAGATGAGAAGTGGTAAAGAAAATTTCCATCAAATAAAGAAGGAGAAGAAGGTACTTACATAGGCCTAAGACCTTTGGAATTCAGTAGTAAGCTTGTGGAAGGGAAGCGTAGGAAATGGAAAAAAAATCAGGTAGGATTGCGGAGCAAAGGTAATGTAATATAAGTTGACTAGGGTAACGCATCCTAACCTCTTAGTAACATCAATGATGGTACCCTCAGGTAGAGGAAAGAAGCAAATACTTGGGTTGCGGAATGATTAGAGAGGTGAGACGGGCAGTACTTCATAGGAAAGATGAGAAGGATGAGGAGGTTTATGCAGTTTGTTGAAGGACTGACTAAAGGCTTCAAGATCGTCTTTCTTTCTCTTTTCTTCCTTCCTTTTATTCGATGTCTCTAGCTTCTTGGATAGAGAATCCTCAAGAAATGAATAAAAAAGATCATTACCCATTTTGCCCGTGTCAAAAAGAAAAAAGAAAATTGAGATCGATAATCGCCTTTCAAAAAAGGAAGGAAGTAAAAATTTCATTATCTACCTTATCGAATTATATCCCTAGATTTGTTTGTGGTTGACGAGAATTTAAAGATAGAGCAAGAAAAGTTATGACCAGTATGCAAAAATTGGTACTTCAAAAATAACAACTCGATAAAAGATATTTTTTTTCCTCTCGTCTTCACTTAAGTTGAGGATCCTCATCCTATGAGATTCGTATGAACTGGTTGCATGATTATTGTAAAAGTTAGGATGATTGGGATGTGGCCGGAAGGAAAAAGGGAAGTTATCAAGATAAAAAATGAAGAAGTATTGATCATTCCATTTTTGGGTCTTACAGGCAATAGATATATGAATGATTTCTCGGCTTGGGCGTAATAGAACCCAAAATCACCCCAGAATGGCTCTTATGGATATCGAATAAGAATTGGAGTCATTCATGCGGAGGAGGTGCGCTTAGAAGGGTTTAAGAAATGGAAGCGAGTTAAATGAGGGCAATACCAATAGCTGTTAGCCGTTTATGAAGAATTTGGTTAGGAGGGAGTCAAAGTCTACATCGAACATGCTTAGGGGAAATAGAAATGAAGCAATTGCGGAATATGAATATGTTCATGAGACTTTGGAACCCTACCCACATCACCCTTGAACCCAAAATGAATGAGCATATCCTATATTTTCCATAATTCAGCTACTCTAGATGGCAAGGATATGAGAGATGTAACAACTCGCCTCGAAAACGGGTATAATTTTCAAATCAAAAAGACTCATTGGACGTTAAACCAATTCCAAAGCTGGTTGTTTGATGCTATAATTTATACAATAAACAATACACAGAGCTATCTACAAACACTATCAAAATCTCACAGTAAAAAGGATAAAAATATAATATCATAAATAGTACCCATCTTATAGAAATTCAAATCTCAAAACAAAGCATTACATCCTAATATCAATAGTACATTATCTCAAAATACAATAATATCTTGTCTGAAATTAGCACACCAAAATATAAAAACATAATAGATAAATAACTGCCTCAAGACTCCATATCTTCCATTATATCTGAAATCAGCATCGTCTTTCTCTAACTTATGTTGTAATGAGGAGGGAGTCAGAACAACAATGTATTGTGAATAAAAATCTCGAGTCTTTATATAATAGTATTTGGTGGTATAATTTAGATAAGAGTATGTCTTATGTATCTTAACTATATTTCTTATAAATACCTCCAACTATAAGCCCGAAGACTCTCTAGTCCATTCATATAAATCTCACTTTTCTAACCCAACTCTATAACTCATCTACAACTGTAGGCCCAAGGCCATTCCTGCTCCCACGCATTTACCATCAATCATTTCCTAACGATGTGAGAAAAAGTACCCAGGCCACTTAATACTGGTCATGTTTGCGCAAAAAATGGGCAAACACCTCAAAGTCTTACGATTTAGTTGATTTTATGTTGTTTTCAATGATTTGGGTGATTTATGCAAATATGTAAAAAGAAGGGACTAAACTGTAAAAGACACACAGATTTATAGTGGTTCGGCCAGAACGTGCCTACGTCCACTTTATACGTTATTCTCCTCTTTTTCTCCAGATTACAAGTACAAAGCTTTGATTACAAGAGTATTAAGGTTGTTTGAAAGTTCCTTCCGTGCTTGAGCTCTCAAACTTTTCTGCCATTGTTGTGCCCCTGCCCCTCTATTTATAGAGTGAGGCTGGGGGCAGGGGTCCTAGATGTATATAGCTGCTGGTGGGCCTGGGCTGAAGCAATCTAGCCTGGCACATCTGGTTCGGCGGAGCTTGGTTCGGCCGTTCATGGAAGTGGAGTTGGTCCGGTGGGACGTTGGTTCGGTGAAGGTGTATCCGGTGGTGAGTGGATGGAGCTTGGTTCGGCTATGCAGGGAGTGGTGTTGGACCGGTAGGGCTTTGGTCCGGTGGTAGGAGTATGGTGGTTTGGCAAGGGCTCGTTACTTTGGTTCGGCAGTGGCTAAGGTCTGGTTCGGTGGTAGATGGAGAAGCTTTTGGACCGGTGGTGCCTTCCTCCTGGATCGGTGGTGTGTAGTAGGTGGAGTGCCGAATGAACTCCTATATTTGGGAGTGCCGAATGAGCCCTTGTATTGGGAATGCCGGATGAACCAAGGCATCTTGAATGCCGAATGAGATTTCGCTCTACATTGCCGAATGAAACTTTAAACCTTTGATACCGAATGGACTTTTATACTTGAGTCATGAGTGAAACCCCAGACTTATATACGCTTGCTGGCTGCTTCTTCTTGGTTCGGTCGTGGTGGAAATGCACACAACATTGATATTCCAGTTTTGACCAAAAATGGGATAACACTTTGCCCCCCAAAACACGCCTTGCGATAGGAAGGCGTGTTTTGTAATGCCATGAGCTGGATGTTCATATCCTGTTGATGTCCTTGCGGTAGGAAGGCGTGTTTTGTAATGTCATGAGCTGGATGTTCATATCTTGTTGACAACCTGTAAAGAGCTTGATATTTTATATGGCCCCAAATGACGACCGTTCGGGATCGAGCTATTTGGGATGAAGCGCGGCCGTTCATGGTCAAGCGCCTAACTTCAAATGACGACCGTTCGCGATCGAGTCATTTGAGGTGAAGTGCGACCGTTCGTGGTCAAGCGTCTAAATCCATGCGACGATCATTCGAGATCGAGTCATTTGCGGTGGAATGTGATCGTTCACGGTCAAGCGCTTTACTTCAAATGACGACCGTTCGGGATCGAGCCATTCGAGGTAAAGTGCGACCGAGCCCGGTCAGAGGGCGGACCTCAAATGGCGACCGTTCGCGATCAAGCCACTTGGGGTGAAATGTGACCGTTCACGGCCGGTGCCATTCGCGGCAAAAGATGAAATGGGACCGTTCGCGGTCAAGCGCCTTACTTCGGATGACGATCGTTCGAGATCGAGCCATTCGTGGTAAGGTGCGACTGTTGGCGGTCAGGGGTTGGACCTCAAATGGCGACCGTTCGCGATCAAGCCATTTGTGGCGAGATGAGTTGTGCCGTTCGAGGTGAGTTTGTGACTGTTCGAAGTCGGGTGCCGTTCGAGGCGAATTGCGACCGTTCGAGGTCGGGTGCCGTTCGAGGCGAGTTGTGACCGTTCGCGATCGGGTGCCGTTCGAGGCGAATTGTGACTGTTCGAAGTCGGGTGCCGTTCGAGGCGAATTGTGATTGTTCGAAGTCGGGTGCCGTTCGAGGCGAATGAGTGTGCCCGGGGGGGACTTAATTTTATCAGTGTCGGAGTTATTGTTTGGGGGAGTTTCCGAATCAAAGACTTCGGCAGTTCACTGCCATGCAAGAGGTGCTCGTGGACCGTTCGCGATCCATGGGCATACAAGTAATTTTTCCATAGAATTGTAAATGTTAAAGCAATAATCATATGAACCTTACAGCAGACATGTCCAAACAGGAAGAATTTAGATGTTGAAATCAAAATCGAAGCAAAGAGCAGAATGAAGATGTCAAAGCGTAAACTCTTACTATAACGCGGTTGGTAGTCATTCAGAGCATGCCTATGGATCGTGCGCGATCGCTCACATGTGTAAATGATTTAACCGTGTCAGCGAGAGGTTTACAACTTGTTCATCGTTATTTTAATCAAGCAGTCAATGGATAATCAAACGGTTCCCCGGTCCAGGGTCACCTCTAGCCGATGTAGACGGTGGTCGCTCTGGCTCCACAGCTGGAGTTCGCCTCCTCACATACTGAAGGAGCATACCGTTTCTGATATGCCCTTCCACCTCGTCCTTCAAATGCCTACAATCATTAGTGTTATGACCGTTTAATTCATGGAATACACAAAAATTATCTGATTTTCTTTCGTCAGAGGTTGGATCCCTTCGTATTGGTCTACGATACGGAACATGCTCCTTGGTATCCTGGTAAATTCGTTCCAGACTATCATTCAGCTCAGTGTGAGTGGTGAATCGCGGCTCCCTACATTGCCGCTTTGTCCTGTCATCATTATCCTCAGCCTTTCTCTTTCCTTTACTAGTCTCCGCACCCTTTCCAGGTGGGTTTCCGCTCTTGATTGCATAAACGTCATCTTCTTCCTCTCTTTCTACACTAGCATCTTCCAAACGCAGAAACTTTTCAGCCTCATGATAGAACTCTCCCAGATTCATAGGCGGGTCCTTGGTTAATGAATTCTTGAACTCTGTACTATAAGCTATTCCAGATACAGCCGCCATCATGACCATAGATGGATCTGGTCGATCCACAGATGCTGCCGCCACATTAAATCGCGTTAGAAAGCTCCTCAAAGTCTCTCCAGTTTTCTGCTTCAAGGTTGCCAAAGTCATCACATTCTTGGGTCTCGCAATATGAACCCTGAATTGCCTCATGAATCTCTCAGTTAAATCTGCCCACGTTCTTATGGAGCCGCTCTCCAGTTGCCTAAACCATAACGCTGCAATGTCCGTCAAATACAGTGGAAAGCACCTGGCCATGACCTCATATGATGCCCCCAGCACTTCCATGTGCCTCATATACTTAGTAAGATGGACCGCAGGGTCTGTCCTCCCATCGTACATCTCTACTGATGGTAGCTTGAATTCTGGTGGGTTTCTAGCCATCCTAATCGCAGATGAAATCTTATCATCTCTGCTAATCTGTCATTGTCTCCAAGCTGTAGTCCTCGTTCACTGCCTTCGACCTGCCCCCCGAGTCCGCGGGAGTTTTCATGTGTATGCCTCCCCGGCTGAACGTTCATTCCTCCATTGCTACCAGGTGGCTCGGATGCCCCCATCTCTCTTTCCGGGGTCGGATCAACATGCTCTGCGTGAGTGCCCCCTAGCTCTGGTGCTACGCCAGATGGTCCTGCTCCGTTCTGAACTCCAGTTGCTCCTTGGTTTTGTGCTCCAAGTTGCCCAATTTGCTGAAGCAAGTTCTAAATCATCTCTTCTTGTCTTCTCATCATAGCCTCCATCTCATCCCTGGTGATGAAGGCTGAAGCTTGGTTTGCTCCTGAGGAAGCCTCTTGACTCCCTTCCTGTTGACTCTTCTCTGGCCTTGGCCTTCTGCTCGATTGTCTCGCCATGACTCTTCCAATCTGAATCTCTAAATTCTCAAATTCAACTTCCAAGTGGTAGGTCCTTGAGTTCAGTTCTCAGTGAAAGCACCAAAATGTTTGCGCAAAAAATGGGCAAACACCTCAAAGTCTTACGATTTAGTTGATTTTATGTTGTTTTCAATGATTTGGGTGATTTATGCAAATATGTAAAAAGCAGGGACTAAACTGTAAAAGACACACAGATTTATAGTGCTTCGGCCAGAACGTGCCTACGTCCACTTTATACGTTATTCTCCTCTTTTTCTCCAGATTACAAGTACAAAGCTTTGATTACAAGAGTATTAAGGTTGTTTGAAAGTTCCTTCCGTGCTTGAGCTCTCAAACTTTTCTGCCATTGTTGTACCCCTGCCCCTCTATTTATAGAGTGAGGCTGGGGGCAGGGGTCCTGGATTTATATAACTGCTGGTGGGCCTGGGCTGAAGCAATCTAGCCTGGCACATCTGGTTCAGCGGATCTTGGTTCGGCCGTTCATGGAAGTGGAGTTGGTCCGGTGGGACGTTGGTTCGGTGAAGGTGTATCCGGTGGTGAGTGGATGGAGCTTGGTTCGGGTATGCAGGGAGTGGTGTTGGACCGGTAGGGCTTTGGTCCGGTGGTAGGAGTATGGTGGTTCGGCAAGGGCTCGTGTACTTTGGTTCGGCAGTGGCTAAGGTCTGGTTCGGTGGTAGATGGAGATGCTTTTGGACCGGTGGTGCCTTCCTCCTGGATCGGTGGTGTGTAGTAGGTGGAGTGCCGAATGAACTCCTATATTTGGGAGTGCCGAATGAGCCATTGTATTGGGAATGCCGGATGAACCAAGGCATCTTGAATGCCAAATGAGATTTCGCTCTACATTGCCGAATGAAACTTTAAACCTTTGATACCGAATGGACTTTTATACTTGAGTCATGAGTGAAACCCCAGACTTATATACGCTTGCTGGCTGCTTCTTCTTGGTTCGGTCGTGGTGGAAATGCACACAACATTGATATTCCAGTTTTGACCAAAAATGGAATAACAGGTCATTTAATACTTTTACCTTAGGTAGGTCCTCGTCATTTAATACTATATCATGGCGGACCCTTCTCTAGCTGACATCGCACGGAATCTCATTAGGCCACTCAATACTTCTTTATGGAAGAGGCGGACCTTACAATAGCCACTTAATGCCTCAAACTCGAAGCTAACCCTTCCCGAGATTTCCCACTACCATGCCTAAACGCTAACCCCAACCATTTAATGCTTCCTAGTTAGGGGGAGGAGGACCTTACTACAACCACTTACTACCCCTGATCCCCAAAGCAGATCCAATGTATTATGACCCATAATCCAAAATGTGATGTCTAACATAGTTCGACTATTCATAGGCACTGGTAGCTAGATTAACTGGGCAGGCTTACCCTATAGAATTTGAAACTAAACTTGCGTACTCTATAGGTACATATTATAGACGATATCGCATTCAGCCCCAAAGTTACATTACTAGTAGCCAGATTAGCTAGACAAAATTTTATGTGCTGTTGACTGACCTTACATCCCTATAACTTAGTCATAATTTCAACTTTCCAAACATACTACCATATATACCTCACCACATTCCGCATTAAGGCCTTGTAAGGAAATCTCCTTATTCCGCCTTTATTCTAAGTTATTTCCCATAATTTGGTCAACTTCCTTCCTAAAGGAATTTTAATGTTAATTACTAACCTATTTTCTATTTACTATGCAATTAATATGCTATTAATTATACATTATTTGTATGCTAATATGTATGTATGTATGTATGTATATGTTACTAAGGATTCCTGCGTGTGAAGATTGTGTCCTATACTAATCGTTTAAATGTCAAAACTTATACAAGTCTAACTCCATACATAACATACATATTAGCTAATATCCTTAGCCCAACAATAGACTTGTATAAGAAAATAGAACCAATTACCAAACTTATTGTATATGAAAATAGTAGAATCAACATCAATAGAATTTATTATTCAAATCCTTTTACACTATACTCTACTTCTGTATATAAAATAAAATGGGACTCGTATTTAAACTACGGGAATAGGCAATGCAACTACGAATAGAAGAATCCATTCTTTACACACCATTTCCTAACTTATTTTTAAAATGCTTAATCACAAAAGAAGAGGAAAGTGAGAAGTGAAACAAAATGTAAAATATTAAAATTACAATAACTACATAAATTCTACTATTTTAATATAGACTAATTGAGATTTCAAAACATAAGAATTGACATATTGCTTGGGGAAATTTTGGAGGTTTTAGTTTAGTGTTTTTGTGAATAAAATTCACCAAGGCAAATATTAAATCCAACCTATACCATACAATTACTAAAATGAGAAAACTAAGATTTCCCCTCACAGATGATTCCCAACTTTTCCTCTTGGACTTTTTTACACCTGCTTTTCTATTCTTTTTTGAGGCCCCTTTCTTTTGAAATATACAATATTTTGATTGTACATGAATTAGGTTCAAAATTTCAGGAATTAGAGGAGAATACAATTAGAAATTGAATATTGAATATCTAAATTCCTTTACCTAAAAGTCTTCTGAATCGTAGGGAAAAAACTAACAGAGCTTCGCTGTCGTCCCAAGTAATTTGTGAATAAAAGTTAGGGGTCAAGCCTCTTATTCATAGTGGTTAGGAGGCATAAAAACTGTCATATTTAAGTCGGTTTAAAATAAGAAAATCCAAGTCATTTGTGCTACATAAAACCCTAACCACCATCACCCACTGGTCGATCGCCCAAGGAAAGCGGTCGATCGGTAGCTTCTATTTGGGGATTTTTATTTCTGCCATTTATTTTTTGGTTAATTCCATTATTGATTTTAATGTTAATGTTTAATTCAATGTTTCCTAAACCCCAAGTTACTAAATAATGTTAATTTTTAAAGTTCAAATTTTAATATTAATTAAAATTTTGAATTCGAATTCCATTTGAATTGTTTTGAATTTGAGAACTTCAAATGTTAATAACTTTTCTATTTGAGCTTCGATTACAATAACTTTTATAGGAAAATTGATCAGAAAATTGCTATGAATGCAACAACACAACTTCCTTAATTTTGATATTTACAAAATTTTCATTTTTACCCTTATTATCAATTAATTAATTTCTTATTAATTTTTATTGGTTATTACATTCTCCTCCCTTAAAAAGGATTTGGTCCACGACATACTTAAGGGACAGATAATGTAACGCGTATTAAGCATCCATGTTATACAACCAAGTTATCTACACAACCATCTACTCAATCAAAAGTGCAATGTGATTATATATGTACACGCATTGTTATTAAGCTTAGTCCTACTGTCAATGCAAAATCATGACATATAAGCATGTATACAAGCATCCTAAACATGCATAAAGTTCTACATGAGTGCAAAAATAACAATAAAAATTGTGGCAACCATCACCTACCATCCAATCTTGCAACAACGATGCAATCAAAATCCTAAATTTCAAATAGAAGTGTTTAGCAGAGAAAATTTCAGGATGTGAAGTCCTCATCTTCTCTTCAATTTCCTAAGTGCTTTTCATCGAATTATCTCCCCATTGTACTCGAACCAGCCTATTTTTTGTTGTTGCGGTTCTTTCTAGTTTAATGCTCCACTATGCATGTAGTGCTATCGGCTCCATCTCTATGTCTACTAACTGATTAGGCTCTTCTATGTGTTAGTCCTTGAGATGATGGTTTTGATGACAACAACCTTAGAATAAGACTATAAAATATAAATACTAACATTATAGTTTAGATATATATGTATATGCAGGATTTAACCGTGCAGGTACCAAGAATGAAGACTGTACAGTATAGAGATTCAAGATATCAAGATTGAAGACTCATGAGTATCAAGAATATCAAGAGTTTAAGATTTCAATAATAGATAATTTAATTAGGAATTTTGTTAAAACTCCTAGAAAAGCACTGGCATCTTAAAATCCAATTTATTCATGGAAGTGAATCCACTTCGGGCCGGTTAAAGGGATGGAACCTATGAAAAATCTAGTGGAACATTGTTTTGTATCTGCTAACCTTTTATTCAAATGATTTTACAAAATTATATCTTGTTTTCAAAATAATTTCAAAAGCTTCCTTTTAAAAGAATAGAAAACATCTATCCTTATTTTAAACTGTATCAAATGTTTCAACTGTGACGAACCAGGCCATATCAAAAGAGATTGCTCATATCCAGATACGAAAAATCTTCCTATAAATAATGATTCCATAAAGAAACAAAAACATGCATTTTCTGCTACTCTAGATGACTCAGACTCGTCCTCATGCGATGATGATCAAAAGACAGATAATTCAAATATGTGTTTCACGGTAGTTCACGACTTCGACGAATTCAGAGAAACGGACTCAGAAAAAGGTACATATTTACAATACAATTGGTTGAAATTGCATGCTTAGAATTGGATGCTTGATTGATTGATTTTGAATTGGTGTGTTCTTTGAATTTTTTATTTTTTTATTTTTTACTATTACTTTATTATTATTTTTTAATTATTTTTCTTTTTAATAGTATCATAATATTTTATGGAGTATACTATAATTCTAGTAATATTCCAGATATATATAGACATTAAAAATAACAAATATATATATATATATATTAGAATACTTAAGAAAAAAATTCATGGAAATTCAAAGACACATGTCGACATGGTCCCCACCATGATGTCGACATAGGTACAGAAATTTGAAATTCAAAATTTGAATTCAAATATTGAATTTTCCTCCATCTTTTCACTTTATTCAATTCTCTGAAAAGCTACCTTTTGACCAGAGAATATGTCCTTTGAGAATCTATTTATTCACTATTTTTTATCACAACTTTTCACTCTTATTTTCAAATTCAAACTCTTATCTCAAAACTTCAAGCTCTCTACTCCCTACTCTAATGGCTTCTTCAAGAAACCCCTCCACAATGAGAATTTCCAAAAAGGTAAAAGAGAAACTCTACAATTATTCGGAGGCTATAAAAGCATATATCAACTATGCTAACTATGGAAAAGTCCATCCTGGGAAGTTTGCTTTATTTCCAGATTTCTCTACTTATGAAATCGATTCTCTTTTGGCAAGTAACCAAATTCTTAGTCTTGTTGATGCTTCTCAAAATGATTTTGTTTGTTATCCAAGTCTTGTTAAAAAAAATTATGCAAATCTTAACCGCGGATTTTATAATGGAAATGATGATGAAATTTGGCGTAGTGTCAAAGGCACTAGAATCGTTTTAAATTGTGATTTTTTGGGTACCATTCTAAATTGCAAACCACGGGAATGGATCTTTCTAGTTTTAATATCGATGAAAATGATCGTGAGACATTTCATCACATTTTCGAAGGAAATGATAATTTTGAATTCAAAAATCGTAACTTTTGACCAAAAGCTAGAACTGTTAATCTTATTTTACAACATACTTTGACCCCAAGATCAGGGAATTTTAACAATCGAACTTCAAAAGTTTGCAAAGCACTTTTTGCTATTTTTGGAAATTATGATATTATTTGGACGCAAGTTATTTTGGATGAATTTCATGCCAAAAATCTTGAAATGGGGGAAAACACTTTGTATCATGGAATCTATCTCACTCGGATTTTTAACTATTTTGGAGTAGATTTCAAAGGAGAAGAATTTGCTCCAAGAAAGGTTTTTAATCACTCAAACATTTCTCTTGTGAAAAATCCATTTATTTTTCAACCTTATGAGACTCTTGCCAAAAAGGAAGAGCGTTTGGCTCATGAGGAGATGGAAGAGGCGGAAAAGGAAGAAGAAGGGGATGAAATGGAAATAGAAGAAGAAGAAGGTGAAACATCTTTGGAAAGCATTAACTATCCTCCTAATCCAACCAACAAAACCTTACTCAAAAATCAAAAGGCTATTGTTGAGAATCAATGGATTCTTAAACGGTGCATTAGTAAGAAATTGGATAAAATGTCATCGAAGATGAACAAGTTTTTCTCCAAAGTCAGCAAGAAGCTTGGATTATCTTCATCTTCGTCATCCTCTAACTAGTTCTACCTTTTTATATCTCGTTATATTAGTTTTAGCTCATTTTGATTTGAATGTTCGTGTAGTTTTTAATGTTTAATCATTGTATCGTTCTATTATGAAATGAAATTGAATTACTTTTCTGTTATCTAGCTTATCTTATCTCCGGAATAAATGTTAGTATATTATATATATATATATATATATAAATATATATATATATAAACTATTATCCACAAAATCAAAATTCACTGAATCATGTTGACATCACCCCTTGACCATGTCAACATGTACTGGTTAGAAATGACTTTTCATTTTAAGTTTGAAATTTGAATAACTACCTTATGTCTATTCATTTCAAACGAATTTCTACACCTATAAATACCTATTTCTTCCAGAATTCTTCACTCAAAATCATTTCTTATCTACGTTTCTTCTCACAAACTCAAAAATGGCCAATCCAATTCATAACTTAACCGAGAATCTTGAAGAAACCCTTAATTCTTTCAAGAATATTCTTTCTTTCATTCTTCGTAACCAGAGGCACTTAGATTTGAGTCAAATGCAGATGATCAAGGAGCAAGAAAAGCATTTCGATGCGATACGATGGATGATTTCCTCCCTGCACAAAGATGATAATTAAGCACATCCTCGTGTCTCTCTCACCAATGATAGTGAAAATTGGGATGCCATTAAAGCAGACCCTATGTTTGGAGAAAAAGGATGGGTGGAAGTTCCACGTAATGTTTGATTTTATTTGATTGCTTTGTTTGATTTTTTGGTTGCTTGGATTGATTTAATTTGATTTGTTTTGATTTGGTTTGGTATGGATTGATATTTGGTGTGGCTTGATGTTTGGTGTGCAAAACATGTATAAAAACACATTGATATTTATATGATCTTTTGATTAGTTATCAGTATAATTATCTCTTAATCTATCTATTATATGCTCCATTGAATATAATATTAATGCAGGAATTTATTACAAGAATAAGGGGGAGTTTTATAGTTTGAAGTTAGTTTTTTTTTGTTGATCACAAAAGTGGAGAAGTATAAAATAGGATAGTTAGGCATAGATTAAGGGGGAGTTATTAGTTTTAGGGGGAGTTATTAGGATAGAAGTAATATTTTATAAACAAAGGTTGTCATCCTCAAAAAGGGGGAGATTGTTAGTCCTTGAGATGATGATTTTGATGACAACAACCTTAGAATAAGGTTATAAAACAAAAATACTAACATTATAGTTTAGATATATATGTACATGCAGGATTTAACCATGCAAGTACCAGGAATGAAGACTGTATAGTATAGATATTAAAGATATCAAGATTGAATACTCATGAGTATCAAGAATATCAAGAATTCAAGATTTCAATAATAAAAAATTTAATAAGGAATTTTGTTAAAACTCCTAGAAAAGCATTGGCATCTTAAAATCCAATTTATTCGTGGAATGGAACCCACTTCGAGCATGTTAAAGGGATGGAACCCTAAGTAGGATGGAACCTACGAAAAATCTAGTGGAACATTGTTTTGTATCTGCTAACCTTTTATTCAAACGATTTTACAAAATTATATCTTATTTTCAAAATGATTTCAAAACCTTCCTTTTAAAAGAATCAAAAACATATGTCCTGGTTTTAAATATTTTTAGCCTCAAAATAATCTTTATTTTCAAAATCAAATTATCCTTAGTTTTAAACTATCTTTTAATAATAGTATATTTAACTTTTAATATTTATACATGGATTTAAATATAAAATTATATTAAATTATATATATAGACACACACACACACACACACCAAAAAATTATTCTCTATATTTACTTATGTATTTTAACTATAATTAAGTATATTTATAAAGTTTAAAATAGTTCTAATACAAGGTAGAAGTTATTTTCAAAGAAAAGCAAATTATCAAAAAATACCTTAGGCATGTTGACATCCTCAAGTACCCCATGTCGACATGGTGGCAGTTTATTTCAAAAATTTGAATTTCAAAGGAAGTGTCTATTCATCATATCCTTTCACGAATGGACATCGTTGTTGTTCTACTATAAATAGGGGTAGTTTTGAATGAATTTATATTCATTTTTTCTCTGATTTCACTCCTCTTCTTCTTTCACATTTCTTTATACACATTTTTACCATTACTCTGTCGAAATCAACATTGAATCTAACTAGATCATTTCTGGTTTGATCCTCTATCACTATCTCAACAAGATCTCAGTGCTATTAAGAGTTACATGCGTCTTTGTAATAAACTGAGAGAGAAAATGTGTGATTGTAGCCTGTGAAATCAATCAAGTGAGAAAATGTGTGATTGCAGCCTTGGAAATCAATTGGGTGAACTTGTTGCCCATGAAATCAAGTATCTCTACCTAAAGGATTGTGAATCTAGAGTGGTGTACCTCGTGGCCTTGAAATCGAGGGTGTAATTGTACAATTGCTTTTGAAAGGAAATCCGTACTTGTGTGTGAGACTGGATGTAGGGTAACTCCGAGCCAGTATAAAATCCGGTGTGTTCTTTCCTTTATTACTTTTACTTTATTTCTGCATCTGTGTTTGATTCTGTGATCATATCTGTGTCTGAATATTGCATACATTTGTGTTCAAATTAACAAAAAATCAAAAAGATTTAAGAATTCCTTAAAACACTATTCACCCCCCTCTAGTGTCAATCCTAGCCTTAAGATCCATATTCCGCATTTCTCACACTATGGTGGCGGCTCTATAGAGATATTTCCTCAAGTGCGAAACGTGAAATACATCGTGGATTCCTTTCAACATACCCGGTAGCTCTACTCGACATGCAAGTCTACTTATTCTTTTAAAAATCTGGAAAGACCCAACAAACCATGGTACAAACTTTCCTGACTTACCAAATCTCATGACCTTCGTAAGAGGAGAAACTTTAACGAACATCATGTCTCCCACATCAAACTCTGATTCCTTCCTTCGCTTGTCCGTATAGGAATTCTAGCAATCGTGTGCGACCTTTATTCGTTACTTAATCAATTCTATCTTCTCCGAGGTCTCGTGAATCAAGTCTTGGTCTGAGTAGAATTTTGTCGGTGGTTTTCCACTAACAATTGATGATTTGCATGGTCTTCCGTATAATGCTTCAAAAATCGTTTCTTGGCGACTATTATTGTACCGAATTCTACTAAAGGTAAGTTCTACTCCCTATGTCCTCCGAAATCTTGATGAAAGCTATCAACAGTTCCTCCAAATTCCTATTCACTCATTCAGTCTGACCATCCATTTGTTGGTGGTAAGCAGTGTTATGATTCAATGAGGTTTCCAAAGTTGACTACAAACTCCTTCAAAATTCACTAGTGAATAAAGGGTCTGTATCGCTAACAATGCTAACTGATATTTTATGAAGTTGAACCACCCCATTGTATAGATTTTTGCTAAAGAAGCTGAGGTCCTATTAATTCTAATGGGAATAAAATGGGTGCTTTTAGTGAGCCTATCTGCTATAAACCAAATAGTTTCATTATCTCTTTGACTCCTAGGCAACCTATCTATAAAGTTCATAGATATGTACTTCAATTTGCAAGTCGGTACCTCCAAGCACAATAATAATCCTCCAGGCTTCCCTTGTTCAGCCTTTATCTTTTGGCACATCAAACACCTAGAGACAAATTAAGCTACCCTCTTCTTTATTCCTGGCTAATAGAAAATTTGCTTCGTATCTCTATACATTTTATCTCCCCCAGAGTAAATGGTCATCTTAGAATGGCGAAATTCTATTAGCACTTTTTCAAAAACATCCTCCACTATATGGACAAAAAGGCATCTATTTCTCCTCAAACATCCGGTTTTGTCAATTACATATCTAATGAATGGGGGACATGCTCTCCTCTACTTTTCTTTCCTAAAATGTCTACAATCGCCGCATCCTTCTTCTACTCTAGCCCAATGTGGTCCATCAATGCCATCCAAATTTTGATTGCTGGCATGTAGCCTAGAGTGCGTTCTGTTGAAGGTTGGAAATTGAAATTCAAGAGGATCTCCAACTACCTCCACTCATATCTAGCACCTAGAGTAGTATGCCTTCGGTTAAGGGTGTCAGTGACAACATTCCCTTTCCATGGTATATTGTATCCCAATATCATATGATGCTATAAACTCCATCCACCTCTTCTATCTAAGATTCAAATATTTTTGAGAAAATAGGTATTTGAGTGATTTATGGTCAGTGAACAACTCGAATCTTTCTACTAAAAGCTAGTGCCACCACATCTTTAAGGCAAAAATGATAGTCGCTAACTCTAAGTCATGAGTTTGGGTATCTCCTCTTATGGTCCTTCAATTGTCTGCTAGCATAAGCTATCACCCTTCCTTCTTGCATAAGAAAACTCCTAATCCTGTGCCGCATGCGTTGGTGTAAACGATGAAGGCATCGTCCTATTTGGAATAGTTAATAGGGGCATGCTTGACAATAGCTCCTTCAACTTTAGATTCTTCTTGGCTAAGAAAGTTAGTGGGAATGTTATCTTCGCAAATCTCTTGATGAACTTCCTATAATAACCTTCCAACTCCAGAAAACTCCAAATCTCCATAACATTAATAGGAATCTTCCAATCTAGAATAGCTTCCACCTTAATGGGGTCTACGGACAATCCCTTCTCGGAAATAACTATCCAAGAATCTCACTTCCTTCTTCCAAAAATAATATTTTGAAAATTTGGCTTTAAGTTGGTTCCTTCTTAAAGTTCTTGATACCTTCCTCAAGTGATTTTCATGCTCACCTTCACTCTTGGGGAATACTAAGAAATCATCCATAAACACTATGTAAAATTTATTCAGTTGCCCCCTAAAAACTCTACTCGTCAAATTTACAAAGAATGTGGGGGAATTTGTTAATCCAAAAGGCAACATTTCCTATTCATATAGTCCATCTGCAGTGCGAAATGCAGTCTTCTGCTTGCTATCCTCAACTATCCTCAACAGATGAAATCCAGTGGCTTAGTTAAATTGGGAAAAGATTTTGGGTCCCCCACGCTGATCGATCAAATCATCTATTCTAGTTTAAGGTTTACATATTTTTCTTCATCAACCTGTTGAGTTCTCTATAATTGACGCATAAACTTAGTGAGCCATCTGCCTTGGTGGAAAGACAACATGTGCTTCCCATTTAGAAGTACTTTGACGAATGAATGGTTTCTGCCATAGCTCCAAAATTTACTTATCCAGCTCTCGTCTCCCTTTGAAACCCATGTGCCTTAATGATAGAGCGACAGGTCTAGCGTCATAGTCTCAGTCAATCCTAAACTTGATCTCCCTTCAAGGTGGAGGACCCGAGACTTCTCCAAAATGTTAAAAAATTCTCGAACCACGGTTATAAATGAGAGAACATCTTGTGATAGGCTCAACGAGTATAAATAGCTTAACTCGACTGAGTTTAGGGTGTACAATGAACATCTATATCTAGCATCTTACAACTCCTTAATTGCGCAATTCCCCTATTGCAATCTGAAACAACTCCGTAGTAAGATAACCAATCCATCCCTAGGATAAGTCCATATCCCTCAAAAATAAGAACATATGCGTTACATTTAAAATCAACTTTATATATTCACAACTAGGACTTTGCAAATTCACCTTAGCCCTAGACATGAATCGCGACTCAAAGCAGTTTTTGAAAGTATCCCTATTTATAACTCTCTCAGCATTCTCCTCAGCTACAATACTCCACCAATTTAAGGCCTCTCCTTTAAGATAGCCTTAGACTATGCTCAAAATCGTTAATTCAAGTCTTTGTCTCCATAAAATCTTCTACTTCTGTATACATCCTTCACCTATATTTTAGAAGCTCATACACATTTGGGGGAATTGTATAATGCGAGGTGCTGCTTCAGCAGGCGAGGCAGCGGGTACCGCTGGTGCTGCTTGTTGAGGAATGCGAACTTGCCCTACATGCCTTAGATATTGCTTGAACCATTTAGGCATCCCTCAGATAGTGGGTATGTCTTTGGTAGAGGGGTCCCAAGCCTCAAAGGAATGAGTTCAAGCCATAATCAACTACCTATAGGTTTATACTTTTAGTTACAATTTCCTAGGTTAGTATTATTTATTAAATTAAAAGATTTACCTAGTGTTTACATATGTTTAAAATAGTAGATATATGTTCAAAATAGTAAATACATACATACATACATACATACATATATACTTATATATATATATATTTTGTAGGGTTTTTGAAAATTATTCTCATAAAAAAAAATTATATGCTCATACGTATATTTATACCCATTGACCGAGTAACCTAAGCACTAATACCAAATGTAATAATCCGCCTCGAAACATGCCTAATTTTCGATCCAAAAAGGCCCATTGAAAATTAGCCCCATTCCAAAGCTGGCTGTTGGTTGGTATAATTGATAAAATGAACAATAGATAGAGCTATCCACTAATGCTATCAGAATCTCATAGTAGAAAGTATAAAATGTAAAGTCAGAAACAATACCCATCTTATAGAAATTCAAATCTCAAAACAAAACATAACATCCCAATATCCATAGTACAATATCTTAAGATACAATAACATCAAGTCTGAAATGGAGACATCAAAATACATAAACATTAGTAGATAGATAACTGCCACAAGACTCCATATCTGCCTTCATCTCCAATATCTGCATCGTATTTTCTTAACTTGTGTTGTAATGAGAAGAGAATTAGAACAACAATGTATGGTGAATAAAAATATCGAGTCTTTCCATAATAGTATTTGGTAGTATAATTTAGATAAGAGTATGTCTTACATGTCCTAACTATATTTCATATAAATACCTCCAACTGTAAGTCTAAAGGCTCTTAGTCCAATCATATAACTTACACTCTTCTAAACCAACTCTGTAACTCTTCTTCAACTGTAGGCCCAAGGCCATTCCCAGTCCCATGCATTTACCATCAGTCAATCTTAATGATGTGAGAGAAAGTACCTGAGCCACTTAATATCTTTTCAATAGAAATTAGGCAGACACTGACCATTTAGTACCTATTTCTTAGGCATGTCCCCATCATTTAATACGTATCCCAAGTTAGACCCCTCCATAGTGCTATCTAGTTGACATCGCATGGAATTTCAACATGTAACTTAATTATTCTATATGGTAAAGGCCAAACCCTATAATAGCCACTTAATACCTTGAACCCAAAGCAAACCCTTTCTAGGATTTCCTACAAGCGTGCCTAAATGCTAACCCGACTATTTAATACTTCCTAATTAGGGGTAGGCAGACCCTACAACAACCACTTACTATCCTTGATCCTTGAAGTAGATCCAACGTATTACAACTGTTAACCCAAATTGTGATGTCTCACATTAGTCCGATTAATTATAGGCACTGGTAGCCAAATTAATTGGGTATGTTAACCCTAAAAAATTTGAGACTAACCTCGCGTCCTCCGCGGATACTTACTATAGGCGATGTTTGACACTAGCCTCAAGGTCACACTTCTGGTAGCCAGATTAGTTGGATGGACTTCCATGTGCTTTTAACTGACCTCGCATCCCTATAACTTGGTCATAATTTCTACTCTCCTAAAATACTACCATATATACCTCACTACATTCCGTGTTAAGGACATAAGGAAATCTCCTTGTTCCGTGTTTAATTCTAAATTATTTCCCATAATTATCCAACTTCTTCCCTAAGGGGTTTTTAATGCTAATTACTAACCTATTTACTACGCAGTTAATACACTATTAATTATACATTATTTAAATGGTAATAAATATAAACACACATGTTACTAATTAGTCCTAAGTGTGTAAAAATTGCGTCCTATACTAACATTTTAAATGCCAAATCTTCCAATTCATACAAGTTTAATTCCATACCATAACATACAAATTAGATTATATCGTTAACACAACATAGACTTGTATAAGGAAACAAAGTCAATTACCAAACTTATTTTATATTATAATAGTAGATATAACATCAATAGAATTTACAATCAAATCCTTTTACACTCTATTCAACTTCTGCATATAAAATTAAAAGTGATTCATAATTAAACTACAAATATAGGCAATGCAACTAAAATAGGTGAATCGATACTTTACACACCATTTCCTAACTTGTTTTCTTTTTGAAACCCTTACTCACATTAGAAGAGAAAAGTGAGAAGTGGAATATAATGTAAAATATTAAAATTACAATTACTACACCAATTTTGCTATTGCAATATAGAATAATTAAGTATCCAAAACATAAGAATTGACATTTTGCTTTGGGGAATTTTAGAGGTTTTAGTTTGGTGTCTTCTGGAACAAAATTCCCCAAGGCATATTCAAATCCAACTTATTATATACAATTACTAAAATGAGAAAAACTATGATTTCCACTAACAGATGATTCCCAGCTTCTCCCCTTAGATTTGTTTATGCCTGCTTTTGCATTCTATTTTCAGACCTTTTCCTTTTGAACTATACAAGGGATTGTATATGAATTAGATTCATAATTTTAGGGATTGTAGGAGAATAGAATTAGAAATTGAATTTTGATTATCTAAAATCCTTTCTTGAAAATCTTCTAAATCGTAAGGAAGAAATTGACAGCGCTTCGCTGTTGTCCCAAATAATTATGAATAAAAGTGAGGGCTAGTCTTTTATTTATAGTGGTTAGGAGACACTAGAACCATCATATTAAAGTCAGTTTAAAATAATAAAATTTGTGTTGTTCGCATCGCACAAAACCGTAGCTGCCAGAACACCCACTGGTCGACTACCCTTCCTTAGGCTGTCGGCCGCTAGCGCTCAACCGACCTAAGGAAGATGGTCGATGGGTAGCTTGTATTTGGGAGGTTTTTATTTCTGTCGTTTAATTTTTGATTAATTTCTTTATTGATTTTAATGTTAACGTTTAATTTAATGTTCTTTAAACCCCAAGTTGCCAACTAACGTTAATTTAAAATTTAAAATTTAAAAATTCAACATTAATTACATTTTTGAATTTGAATTTCACTTAAATTCTTTAAACCCCAAGAGGTTTTCATATCAGCTACCACTAAGATACAAGAAAAATAAACTACAAAAGAGATAATTATCTTACTTTTATTTTGAAAGAGGGCAGTTCTTGGAGAAGACGAGATTGACAATTAGGTTTTTCGAAAGTAGATAAAGCAATGAAAAAGGAGAAGGGGAAAGATATATACTTACTTCGACTAGGATCCCAGCCACACAATTGCAATGATGAAAGAACTCAAAATACATCAACTGATTAACGATAAGGGAGATTGGCTGGAGGATCCATAAAGATTTTCATAAGAGTCAAAAAGAATAAAGCACGAGCTTTTCTAGAAATTAGCCAGTAAGAGAATGACACATGTACTAGGGCATTAAATGTGAAATGACTATAAAGACATTTTATTTTAGAAAAAAGAAAGAGAAAAGATAGGAAGCGACGTGGTATAGAAAAATATGGACATAGTGACAAGTCCATACCAATCTACGATCAATGTAGACTTGAGAGGAAAGCGTTGCACCTGTATTTTCCAAACTATTTCTAAGATAAATGGCTACAAACACTAGGCCTAAAAAACCACCCCACAAAAGAAGCTATACTAGGAAAAGAAAGTAAGAACAAAGCCCATGTAGGACTAGGAAAAGCCTACAGACAGTAGCAGAACATGAAAACCACGCCATTCAACCAAGTATAGAATTAACGCTATAATTCTACGCCGATGACCTAAAATAGGCACAAAAGTGCAAAATCTGATATATTACCCTAACACTCAAGAGGCGGGACTGTGACACAACCTTCAAATTGCATAGCTTCCAAATACTAAATACAAAGGTTGTACCATGGTTCCAAAAGAAAGCCTTCACGGGTCAACAATGCAACACAGTCTTAAAATAATAGCAAAACAAAATGATTGTGCGACGGCCCTAGAAAAAGCAACTTGATGACATAGAACCACAACACCATCCATAAAGCAATTACATGCATTAAGGATGCATCACAATCTTAAACTAATAATTAATGTGGTAGGACTGTGCCGCAATTCTATATCGACATCGAAGTAATAAGGATATGCAGCCATTTTGATGTGATAGAATATTTGTGCAATTCGAAAAACATTACCAACTAACATAAGGACTCGAGGGATGATGTGATAGGGTAAGACTACTTCGCAACCAACAGTTGATCCTTATTACTCAAAGGAAAATCGAGAAATCCCAATTTCATCCTCAAGATCATTAAACTCAACTCAAAGACAAAGGGGTGGCTCAGTCCTCCATTTATGAGAACGGCTAAGAATTGGTTCATGTAAGGCTCTCACTCTTCAAAATAGAAGCATAGTCTCTTCTGCTAAGCCATACAACACAACTTCAACTATCTCTAACACTACACTTTGCCGATGTTTTAGATTGAACAGTGCAGTATGGTTTTGGAAGTGTTTGTGTAGTTCGAATACTATACGATATCGCTACCCCATACATAATGAAGGCACAATTTCCAAAACACTAAAGCGAAATTCTTAACTGCCGAAAATGATGTAGTTCTTTTTGAAAAGAGGGCAGTTTCTTGTCGGCTTCATTGACACACGTGTGAAGTCCGCTAGCCTATTGCTTTACAGAATCTCAAAGTCTTCTCCTATTCAATATTCAGTTTTCTCGCTTCAATTTCAAACTTCCCGCCTAAGTTCAAAATTCACTAATTAAAATTGTAGTTTCCAGCCGAATACCATGTTTGCAATCCTTGTACATTAAATCAACAAGATGGATGATCAACACGTAGCAGGATCCAAAGGTAGAAATCAAAAAAGCCAAAGGCCACTTCCACAGTCTATGCACAATAAACAAGCAAGATGAAGGATTGACACATGGCATAATCTAAGAGTCAGAATCAGGAACATGTGTGATTAATGAAAGCAATTGTCGTAATTCTCTGTACTACAAAAACAGAAGGTACTATAGCAGAAAATGGGAAAATTTTAAACTTTACTCTTTCTAGAAACACAGAAATAAATAACCGTACTCTCTGCCATTATTTGTTTGTACTAAGATTATAAAAAAAGAAAAGACATTCCCCATGGACGTAGGATTCATTACATCCGAACTACGAAATTTTTTATGTCACTTTTGTTGCTTTCAGCACATGATTTTACATTTTGTTGTTTTGATATTATCTTGCTCAATGAATTCAGTAATGAATTGTCATTATATTTTGGATATTTTCCTCATAATTGGTTTAGCACTATTGTGCATAATTACTTCCTCTGAAGGCAATTTGATCATTACTTATTTTACCGATTCCAAATCATGTAAGAATTTAGCAACGTGATTATTCAAAAATACTTGGGTGTGTTTTGAGACAAAAAAAATCATCAACAAATATACTAGTAACAATATAAATAAACTCGAATACTGTTATCCTTTCAAAATATCCCTTTCCTAACAAAAAGGCATACCCCTTTTGCCTAACTTTTCTTCCGATAGCCTTTTTTAAAATACCCTTGGATGTCACTTAAACAATAAGTGGGTTAGGAATGAGGTCAAAGCGTGAGTTCATCCTCAAACATTATCATATGTAATATGATCATATGATATGCTCGAGTGTCTCGTCATACCTTACACGTTGTCGCTTGTGAAACACCCTACACCCCTAATATACCCGAAAGGACAAATTAAAAGGCATGGTGCATTGTAGGTATAATTGAAACTAACAAAGACTAAGATTCACAAGACAAAAATAGGTAAAAACAGCGAAAACTAAAATAATAATTTATTACAAACAAAAACTTCATAAGTGCTTCATAAACCAAATAAGTCAAATACCAAATACAACATACATGTCTCAAAAACTAATATGTCTCATGAAATAAAAACTCACGGTCTCAACAAAAATCAGAGTATAAATATCCCTCATAATAAACCCGTACACAGAAAGAACTAAAGCTAAAATAAAACAAATACATGATATAAAACTCCTCCAAGAAAATCTCCAAGCAACCGCACGTCTACTGTACTGTCCCTTGATTGCGTATGTGGGGAATAGAGGAGTGGGTCAGACTAAAAGTTTGGTGAATGATAGTAATTACTAGAGTCTTTAAGCAAGATAAAATAATAGACTCTACAACAGTTCTAGCATAAATAAGGAAATCATAAGAAATAGGAAAGGAATAAACTAGTAAAAAGTACAGGTAAATATCGCTCAATTTATAAGATATGTTAACTTTGATTGTTCGCACTTGTCCTTGATTGGTGCTTTGATTGGGCTGAATCCCTAATCCTGTAATTAGGCTGTAACCCGAATACTACCCTTTTGATAGGCCTGCTACTTTGTGGTATCTTTCTACGGACTAGATGCTATATAAATCCCTACACAAAATGCTAATGGTAACTATGAAAGATGCACAAAGCACCCACTATGGACTAGATGACATATATAGCTCCCTACACAAAAGGCATTAATTTATATAGCTCCCTACACAGAAGGCATTAATTTATATAGCTCCCTACACATAAGGCATTAATTTACTATGGACAAGATGTTATATAACTCCCTACACAGAATGTTACTGTGGACTAGAGGACATATATAGCTCCCTACATAGATTTCTGCCCTTCATCCAAACAATATTTAATAGCGCCCCTTGTCCAAATTCCCAGTTATTTGAACATCTACTTATTGACCAATTACTACCATTATTAGCATATAAGTGTGCCCCCAGTTTCACTTCAAGGTTATGTGAAACACCGTGTCCATAAAAACATAGGAGAATGCTATTTGATATTGGTTGTAACAAACAAGAATTTTCGACTTTCGAAAAACCAACATCGATACTCACTTTATCGACTGCCGAGAAATCAAAGGCCGAAAACCGAGATGTTATGGGTTTTAAAAAGAAAAGAAAAGAAAAGTAGAAAAGAAGAAGAGAAAAGTAGATAAGAAGATAGAAAATAGAGGGAGAACAGAAATTAAAAAATTAAAAGAGAATTTTAAAACAGAAGATAGAAGAATTTTAAAAATAGAACGGACAGAAATGAAACAACATAACAACAGTAGAATCTCACAATTCGCAGCGGAACAACATATAATAATAAATGAATAATCTTTAAACAAAGAACTATATCAGTTTTTACATTACATCACATTTTATTACATCATATCATCACATCAGAGTGTACAACAACATACAATAACAAACAATACAGCGGAAAAAGAAATACTATATAAACTAGTAATACGCCATGCCATCCAGCTTGCCTCCAGCAACTCCAGAATATCCAGAATATCCTGATAAACCTAACTCTTAACTGCCCGTGTGGAAATTGGTGGGCACCCAGAGTTTAGGAAGGAAAACAATAAACTCCAAGTCAGTCATGTGACTGGTGTGAGGACTCAAAACAGTTTATTTATCTTTAAAATCAAATAGAGGAATATTTTTATTTCAATTCGCAATGCTTTTTAAAAATGAGACTACCATAAGGCCTCCCGCACACACACACAATGCAAACGCAGAATCGGAGGAGATTTCTCCTTATGATAGTCAAAGATGCTTGATACGCATTTAAAATAACATTTGATATTATTACTAGTGCATAGTGTATGACAAATCATTTCGAAAGTAAAGATATAAATCTTAGCCAACATAGACATTTCGAACTATGCCTACTATAGCTACCATCCAAACAGTGGTGACCACCATAAGTGAATGGCAGGTTCTACAACTAATACCGTACAAAGTTTCGTATTGGGAATTGGATTTCCAACAAATGGTCAGGCCAAGGAACTTCCCATTGCCACTGAGAATGCCTCTGGATGGACATCCCCGAGAACCAAACCGGATCTCAACCAACACAAGGCCGGGTTACTCCTAACTGAGCAACAACTGACCGAATATGCCATCCCCCGGTCCTTTGGGACCTTTTTCCGAGAGCGCTCTCTAATCAATTCACACAATCATAACAAAGTGTTTTCAACATGAGTAAGTATCTGGGCTCCATACCATGATACCACCCTTTTCCAGAAGGAAATGGACACATCCTAAAGGGTGCTACCCCTCATAACCTTGCTGCTTCTTTCATGTTTTGACCATTTCCGGGATGTGAGGCTCGACGAATTCACGTCCACAAAAACATACTTTATACAAAAGCCATGCTTTGGGTCAACAAATGATCAACACAATGATCACAAGGATAGACGATCAAATAAATGATCCTATCACAAATAATCAACACAATGATCATTTCAGCATCACTCAGCATGCCACATTACCAAACTGGGAATATATCGCTGATAACTTCAACTATATAACCTTTGAGCTCGTACGTCTCAAAGAAGGGTGTTAAGCAAAGAATAAATTCTCCGCCACCAACAGAAATATATTTGAAAGAAATCGGCTTTATATCTCAACTTGTAATGTCAGGCATACAATCCATACAAGTCTGTTCCGGGCTCGAACAGAACCGAAGGCACTTACAAAGAAGTCCTTGCAATCCGGATATTCACAATCCTGATCGGATTCACCATCACATATGGAGAACTCAATACCGTAGCTACTCGGTGCAGAGTCAATCGATAGTTCATCCTATCGCTTTCGCAAATACCGGTCTTCAACACCGATCTTCAAATGCAATTCACAACGACGTATCACATATTCGGAGTGGGTTATACGACCCCATGGTCCTTTCCCGGTTAACCCGAATAGTGAGCGCTTATTTAAAAATAAGTGTGCATTCAAATTCAATCAATTCACATCCAATACCCATTCAAAGGGAAATACTGATAGTCGGTTATTGAACTATCACTGGATATGCATACATCACCAGATTCCAAATAATTTTCCAAATTATTTATTTTCCAAAATATCTTTACAAGATATATAATTTCAACACTTCAAAAATAAATCAATATTTATTTTCAAACAAATTCCACTTTTCATTTATAAATTCCATAATGGATTTATATTTCAAAATCTCCATGCATATACGATTTCACTTATCCATTTCAAAGATAATTTCTAAATATTCACTTCATATTGGAAAACGTTTCCATACTTATTTACTCATAAGTAATTCACAAATCTCTTTTATTTTCAACACTTAGAAAATATTCAATATACTTAAATCAAATTAAGTATATCTTTCATTCTTTTAAGGAAATCATTCACTTAACATATTTATTTGGGCCAAAACGAATGTTGCGTAAAACATCGTTACGACAACCCAAATTCACTAGTATAGGGATTCGAAATTAAAATAGATATATAAATCCCAACACTATTCAAAACATTTCCTTTCGGAAATCATTTACTATAACAACAGTGTTATAGTCCACCATTTCCTTTTATTTCTCGAAAACGTCTATTTCAACAATAAATGTTGAAATCTATGGTTTCGAATCTCAACACCTTTAAAACATCGTTAGATCGTTTTAATTCTGTTTAAAATATCACATTCTAAAACATTTTCTTTAACATGTTATTCGCTATTCAAAAACGTGAATATACTATGTTAACAAATTTCATCCTTTTTATACTTTTTAACTTAAAGGATTATTCACAGTCTAAAACGTGAATATAACTCCATTTATAAGTTATAACAATTAACTTATCAAAATAAATCGTTTGCGAATTCATAAAACAACGTTTATAAATTCCATTTCTATTTATTTATAAAAACTTCTTTTTTATAAATTCCTTTATTAACATATTTCAGTTTATAACTCAATTATAAACTAAATGTTTATATTATAAGTTAAATACTTATAAAACGATTATTTTATAAAATCGTTCTTTAAACTTCATAATTATAAATCTTATAACTTATAAGATTCATTTATTTAACCAAATCTATTCTTCAATTAACTTCACAAATTTATAAATCTTACTATTTATAAATTTCATTTATAACTTCACAGTTTATGATTCCATAAATTTCATTCATTTATGAAATTCATTTTCACTACATTCAAACACTTATAAAAACTCGTTTTATAATGTCTATATTTCAATTTATAAATATCCATTTATAAATCTCTTAATATAAATCAGTTTATATTATTATTCTAAAACGTCTTTAAATTCCTTTATAATTTCATCATTTCGATTTATAAAATAATCAAATTTTATAAATCCTATATTTAAACTTTTATCATATATTCAAAAATCCAATCTAAATTATTTTATAAAATCATTAGTTCATATTTCTCAAAAATCGACTTTTAATCGTATTTCTAAAAATCAGCTTTTTAACTATATTTCACAAAAACCATAATTTTTATAACTTTAAAAATTATAACGTTTATTTATTTATAATGGATCAATTCCAAAAATATAGTATATTTTCAAAATCACTTTAAAAATCATTTTAAAATCCCAAAATCTGGGTCCAATGATGCTACACACCAAATAGTCAATCACGACTAACAACGATATCATATATCGATATGATAATCCATCAAATATCAAAATATCTGAAATAAAATAAATACTGTTGAGGAATCCAGTTGGATCCCTCCAACCTGTTTCCTGCATCCAAAACGTTAGCACAATACCAATTTCGCTCCAGTACGAAATTATCGCGGTACATGTTCTTATTAAATATTATCCGCTTAATAACGGCGCAATAGGGTCTCATCCGCTAAACAAAAAATGCGGGAAATCAACAACTGCAATATATACATATGCCAATATATATATATTGATATTATATATAATACCAATTTCACTGTTTATGAAATATTCGCGGTATATGTTTATATTAAATAACATCCGCTTACTAACGGCGCATAATGTCTATTTTAACAATCAATAATTTACAGTCATCATTCAAACATGCATTCAAATATTTTAAATCTAACTATTTAAAATAAAATCGAAATCTATTCGATTGAGTGAGAAGTTTTCACCTTGGTTTTAATTTCCGTTTAAGCTTTAATTTCGAATAAAATTAAACGCGCGTTTAATTTTACCCGAAATTCTCACTAACTCCAAACGACTCCAAACCAAATCCATCGCGTAGTGCTCGTCCATACGATTCCAACGCAACTGAGTTTGCATTTTTTCGACCTCGTATGAAAAAGTTATGCATTTTTAAAGTTTGAACACGTTTTATATACATAATTTCAACATAAACTTAACTTTCTTAACCTAAATCAATCATAGCCCTCCATTCCATCCACCTGCAAATCTGGCCGTCCCTACCCTTCTTCCCACTCACGTTCACCTACAGGTTTTGAGGCCGTGCACAAACAACCCATTACAAGAAACTAGGGTTTCAAATTACTCCCCCGATACTCGACGAAATTCGATCACACCTCCGCCACGTCGAAGCTCCTCTCCCCCTCTAGGTTCGGCCCCAACCCCATGATGCTCGGCCTCATGTGCTGCCTAGAATCTCGTGCGAAAACTGATGGGAACGGCCCATTCTTGCTCCCTCTACGCAACTCCAAACTCGATCATCACCGTATGGAATTCAAGATCTCTTCGTGCTCTATCTTTTTCGTGTTGAACACTTCTTCTAATTCCTTGTAGATTGGGAGAGATTGATGAATGAAAATGGAGCATTTCTGGCCATTGACAGTGGGGGTGGCGGCTAGGTCAAAAAATTAGGGTTTTAGTTATTTTTTTTGTAAAATTATGAAGAGGTGAGGTGTATTTATAGAGTTTCGTTCGACACTATTCACCCGGAAATTCCGAACTCCGATTTAGACGCCGTAACCAGCGTACCTAGGGTTTATCCCGCGTTCCGGACACAATGGAACAGGTTTCGGAAGCTAATTCCGAAGTATGTGCGAGTTATGGCTGAAAACGTTCAATTTGAATTAAACCGATTTAAATCGATTTCTAGGCGTTTTAATTTGTACAGGACAAACGGTAAATCCAATTGACTTGAAATTTGAAACCTTACAATAATATCACATTACGGATCCGATGAAACTGGTTTCGTCGAAATCCGAGACTTTTTGAAAAATGGCTATTTTCACTCGCCAAATTTAAATTAAAAATAAATCGATGCGTTTCGAGCTGCCACGATCAAACGATAACTCCGATTGACACGAAATTTGAAATCCGGTAATAACTAACTATTACGGATCCAATGAAACTGGTTTCGTTCAATTCTGAGACTGTTCAAAAATTGGCTATTTTACAGTCGATAATTAAATATTAAAATATTCAATTTTCACAAATTAACTTTTAATTCGATTTTAAAAGTTCTAAAATATTTCTATAACTCCAATATGATTAAATAAAATTTTCCAAATTATTTACAATCATTTTTAACTCAATTTTTCAATTATTTCCATAATTTCACATATTAATTTATTGATTTAATTATCTAATTAAATCTAATAAATCAAATAAAAATTTATTTGACTTATAAATTCACTTATAAATATTTAAAATTAATTAAATATTCAAATTTAAATTATTAAAAATTCTGGGTCGTTACAATCTTTCCCCCTTAAAAGAATTTCGTCCTCGAAATTATAAGTAAGAAAAGTTATAGAATCTATTAATTTTCCAAAATTCATAATTAAACTTCTTACAATACTTTACTAAGTTTTCAAATCATACTTAGTTATCTTTCCAAAAACAAACTATATCATTTAACTTTCAACTTTAAAACAAAGTTTAAAGTTTTCAAAATTTTTCAATTTTTCTCAAATTTTTCTAACGCCTTAAATTTCCGGAAAAATTCGCCATGTCTCCTTTGCGCGGCTCGATCCGAAAAAAAAAATGACAGTATATATATCACAAATATACATCTCATCAAGTAATGAGGCATCCCGAAGGGAAAAAAGTGTAAAAGTACGATATTTAATCCGAGATATGTACCTTATATTTTATTAGCAAGCATATACGGCTAATATAGCGCTAAAGCGAACTCCAAATGCGAAGCAAACGCGATCCGCACCTACTAAACTCAACAAACAACATGAGAACCATGCATATATGTAAATAGTATCAATATACAACATATATCAACACAACAACTATATATGTCACATAGAAATGCAACTAAACAACAAATGAAACCATCAACCAACTATCATCCATATCCAAATAAACATTCATTTATATTCTTATTCTCATTATATGTTCAATGAAATGGTTTTCAATTTAAATCACATTTGATTTATTTACATTGGATTTACTAACATTCATTCTCAATTCAATTAGTTTACATTTACTAATTAAATCCAATTCACATTCAATTCTATTCAAATTTATTTACTTTCCATTTGAATTCAATTTCATAGCTTTAAATTTCACTAATTCAATTTCATTAACTCTTAATGAATTATATACAATCAACTAACAATCATATAACAACCAATTTATATTAATTACAACCAAATTCTTTTCACTTATATTCATTCAATTTGATTTAACACCATCATTTGCAATTGGTTTAATTAAATTGATTTCCATTCAATTTTATTCAACTTCTAATAACATTAGATTTTAATGAATTAATACTTTCATTAATTATTCCTTATCAACTTATTTACATTCAATTTATTCATTATTTCAATTCAATTACAAAGTTGAATTTCATTTACATAACTTAAGTTATATTCCATTTATACATCCTTTATTTACAACTCATATTTTATATAGTTTCTCTTCTTATATATATAAGTTTATTTCACAATTTGTAAATCACTTTAATTATAATTCAATTCTTATAATTCTTTATACTTATACAATTATTCTTTTATTTAGATTATTCAAACAACCTAACAATCAACTTACATACACTTTAATAATTCTGAAAAATTATTTCTTTCATATATAAAATATAATCGAGGTAAAATTATTCCATTCACCCAATTAAAATCAATACTGTGTCGAATTATCTTGTTTAAGAGTTTAGAAACCCCTATCTACGATAGTTAGCTAGACTAGATCGACGGGAATCTATAAACAATCAACCGATAAGTTAACACAATATAAAACAATTTCATATTCACTAACAAATACGCTCTCATAGCTATTATTACACTCAAACTCATTCTAGAGTACTGCTGACTCTATCTCTAACGAGTAATACCCTACAGAACCATGGTTGTCGCTTAACCATCAGAGCTCTGATACCAAATGTAACAAACAAGAATTTTCGACTTTCGAAAAACCAACATCGATACTCACTTTATCGACTGCCGAGAAATCAAAGGCCGAAAACCGAGATGTTATGGGTTTTAAAAAGAAAAGAAAAGAAAAGTAGAAAAGAAGAAGAGAAAAGTAGATAAGAAGATAGAAAATAGAGGGAGAACAGAAATTAAAAAATTAAAAGAGAATTTTAAAACAGAAGATAGAAGAATTTTAAAAATAGAACGGACAGAAATGAAACAACATAACAACAGTAGAATCTCACAATTCGCAGCGGAACAACATATAATAATAAATGAATAATCTTTAAACAAAGAACTATATCAGTTTTTACATTACATCACATTTTATTACATCATATCATCACATCAGAGTGTACAACAACATACAATAACAAACAATACAGCGGAAAAAGAAATACTATATAAACTAGTAATACGCCATGCCATCCAGCTTGCCTCCAGCAACTCCAGAATATCCAGAATATCCTGATAAACCTAACTCTTAACTGCCCGTGTGGAAATTGGTGGGCACCCAGAGTTTAGGAAGGAAAACAATAAACTCCAAGTCAGTCATGTGACTGGTGTGAGGACTCAAAACAGTTTATTTATCTTTAAAATCAAATAGAGGAATATTTTTATTTCAATTCGCAATGCTTTTTAAAAATGAGACTACCATAAGGCCTCCCGCACACACACACAATGCAAACGCAGAATCGGAGGAGATTTCTCCTTATGATAGTCAAAGATGCTTGATACGCATTTAAAATAACATTTGATATTATTACTAGTGCATAGTGTATGACAAATCATTTCGAAAGTAAAGATATAAATCTTAGCCAACATAGACATTTCGAACTATGCCTACTATAGCTACCATCCAAACAGTGGTGACCACCATAAGTGAATGGCAGGTTCTACAACTAATACCGTACAAAGTTTCGTATTGGGAATTGGATTTCCAACAAATGGTCAGGCCAAGGAACTTCCCATTGCCACTGAGAATGCCTCTGGATGGACATCCCCGAGAACCAAACCGGATCTCAACCAACACAAGGCCGGGTTACTCCTAACTGAGCAACAACTGACCGAATATGCCATCCCCCGGTCCTTTGGGACCTTTTTCCGAGAGCGCTCTCTAATCAATTCACACAATCATAACAAAGTGTTTTCAACATGAGTAAGTATCTGGGCTCCATACCATGATACCACCCTTTTCCAGAAGGAAATGGACACATCCTAAAGGGTGCTACCCCTCATAACCTTGCTGCTTCTTTCCTGTTTTGACCATTTCCGGGATGTGAGGCTCGACGAATTCACGTCCACAAAAACATACTTTATACAAAAGCCATGCTTTGGGTCAACAAATGATCAACACAATGATCACAAGGATAGACGATCAAATAAATGATCCTATCACAAATAATCAACACAATGATCATTTCAGCATCACTCAGCATGCCACATTACCAAACTGGGAATATATCGCTGATAACTTCAACTATATAACCTTTGAGCTCGTACGTCTCAAAGAAGGGTGTTAAGCAAAGAATAAATTCTCCGCCACCAACAGAAATATATTTGAAAGAAATCGGCTTTATATCTCAACTTGTAATGTCAGGCATACAATCCATACAAGTCTGTTCCGGGCTCGAACAGAACCGAAGGCACTTACAAAGAAGTCCTTGCAATCCGGATATTCACAATCCTGATCGGATTCACCATCACATATGGAGAACTCAATACCGTAGCTACTCGGTGCAGAGTCAATCGATAGTTCATCCTATCTCTTTCGCAAATACCGGTCTTCAACACCGATCTTCAAATGCAATTCACAACGACGTATCACATATTCGGAGTGGGTTATACGACCCCATGGTCCTTTCCCGGTTAACCCGAATAGTGAGCGCTTATTTAAAAATAAGTGTGCATTCAAATTCAATCAATTCACATCCAATACCCATTCAAAGGGAAATACTGATAGTCGGTTATTGAACTATCACTGGATATGCATACATCACCAGATTCCAAATAATTTTCCAAATTATTTATTTTCCAAAATATCTTTACAAGATATATAATTTCAACACTTCAAAAATAAATCAATATTTATTTTCAAACAAATTCCACTTTTCATTTATAAATTCCATAATGGATTTATATTTCAAAATCTCCATGCATATACGATTTCACTTATCCATTTCAAAGATAATTTCTAAATATTCACTTCATATTGGAAAACGTTTCCATACTTATTTACTCATAAGTAATTCACAAATCTCTTTTATTTTCAACACTTAGAAAATATTCAATATACTTAAATCAAATTAAGTATATCTTTCATTCTTTTAAGGAAATCATTCACTTAACATATTTATTTGGGCCAAAACGAATGTTGCGTAAAACATCGTTACGACAACCCAAATTCACTAGTATAGGGATTCGAAATTAAAATAGATATATAAATCCCAACACTATTCAAAACATTTCCTTTCGGAAATCATTTACTATAACAACAGTGTTATAGTCCACCATTTCCTTTTATTTCTCGAAAACGTCTATTTCAACAATAAATGTTGAAATCTATGGTTTCGAATCTCAACACCTTTAAAACATCGTTAGATCGTTTTAATTCTGTTTAAAATATCACATTCTAAAACATTTTCTTTAACATGTTATTCGCTATTCAAAAACGTGAATATACTATGTTAACAAATTTCATCCTTTTTATACTTTTTAACTTAAAGGATTATTCACAGTCTAAAACGTGAATATAACTCCATTTATAAGTTATAACAATTAACTTATCAAAATAAATCGTTTGCGAATTCATAAAACAACGTTTATAAATTCCATTTCTATTTATTTATAAAAACTTCTTTTTTATAAATTCCTTTATTAACATATTTCAGTTTATAACTCAATTATAAACTAAATGTTTATATTATAAGTTAAATACTTATAAAACGATTATTTTATAAAATCGTTCTTTAAACTTCATAATTATAAATCTTATAACTTATAAGATTCATTTATTTAACCAAATCTATTCTTCAATTAACTTCACAAATTTATAAATCTTACTATTTATAAATTTCATTTATAACTTCACAGTTTATGATTCCATAAATTTCATTCATTTATGAAATTCATTTTCACTACATTCAAACACTTATAAAAACTCGTTTTATAATGTCTATATTTCAATTTATAAATATCCATTTATAAATCTCTTAATATAAATCAGTTTATATTATTATTCTAAAACGTCTTTAAATTCCTTTATAATTTCATCATTTCGATTTATAAAATAATCAAATTTTATAAATCCTATATTTAAACTTTTATCATATATTCAAAAATCCAATCTAAATTATTTTATAAAATCATTAGTTCATATTTCTCAAAAATCGACTTTTAATCGTATTTCTAAAAATCAGCTTTTTAACTATATTTCACAAAAACCATAATTTTTATAACTTTAAAAATTATAACGTTTATTTATTTATAATGGATCAATTCCAAAAATATAGTATATTTTCAAAATCACTTTAAAAATCATTTTAAAATCCCAAAATCTGGGTCCAATGATGCTACACACCAAATAGTCAATCACGACTAACAACGATATCATATATCGATATGATAATCCATCAAATATCAAAATATCTGAAATAAAATAAATACTGTTGAGGAATCCAGTTGGATCCCTCCAACCTGTTTCCTGCATCCAAAACGTTAGCACAATACCAATTTCGCTCCAGTACGAAATTATCGCGGTACATGTTCTTATTAAATATTATCCGCTTAATAACGGCGCAATAGGGTCTCATCCGCTAAACAAAAAATGCGGGAAATCAACAACTGCAATATATACATATGCCAATATATATATATTGATATTATATATAATACCAATTTCACTGTTTATGAAATATTCGCGGTATATGTTTATATTAAATAACATCCGCTTACTAACGGCGCATAATGTCTATTTTAACAATCAATAATTTACAGTCATCATTCAAACATGCATTCAAATATTTTAAATCTAACTATTTAAAATAAAATCGAAATCTATTCGATTGAGTGAGAAGTTCTCACCTTGGTTTTAATTTCCGTTTAAGCTTTAATTTCGAATAAAATTAAACGCGCGTTTAATTTTACCCGAAATTCTCACTAACTCCAAACGACTCCAAACCAAATCCATCGCGTAGTGCTCGTCCATACGATTCCAACGCAACTGAGTTTGCATTTTTTCGACCTCGTATGAAAAAGTTATGCATTTTTAAAGTTTGAACACGTTTTATATACATAATTTCAACATAAACTTAACTTTCTTAACCTAAATCAATCATAGCCCTCCATTCCATCCACCTGCAAATCTGGCCGTCCCTACCCTTCTTCCCACTCACGTTCACCTACAGGTTTTGAGGCCGTGCACAAACAACCCATTACAAGAAACTAGGGTTTCAAATTACTCCCCCGATACTCGACGAAATTCGATCACACCTCCGCCACGTCGAAGCTCCTCTCCCCCTCTAGGTTCGGCCCCAACCCCATGATGCTCGGCCTCATGTGCTGCCTAGAATCTCGTGCGAAAACTGATGGGAACGGCCCATTCTTGCTCCCTCTACGCAACTCCAAACTCGATCATCACCGTATGGAATTCAAGATCTCTTCGTGCTCTATCTTTTTCGTGTTGAACACTTCTTCTAATTCCTTGTAGATTGGGAGAGATTGATGAATGAAAATGGAGCATTTCTGGCCATTGACAGTGGGGGTGGCGGCTAGGTCAAAAAATTAGGGTTTTAGTTATTTTTTTTGTAAAATTATGAAGAGGTGAGGTGTATTTATAGAGTTTCGTTCGACACTATTCACCCGGAAATTCCGAACTCCGATTTAGACGCCGTAACCAGCGTACCTAGGGTTTATCCCGCGTTCCGGACACAATGGAACAGGTTTCGGAAGCTAATTCCGAAGTATGTGCGAGTTATGGCTGAAAACGTTCAATTTGAATTAAACCGATTTAAATCGATTTCTAGGCGTTTTAATTTGTACAGGACAAACGGTAAATCCAATTGACTTGAAATTTGAAACCTTACAATAATATCACATTACGGATCCGATGAAACTGGTTTCGTCGAAATCCGAGACTTTTTGAAAAATGGCTATTTTCACTCGCCAAATTTAAATTAAAAATAAATCGATGCGTTTCGAGCTGCCACGATCAAACGATAACTCCGATTGACACGAAATTTGAAATCCGGTAATAACTAACTATTACGGATCCAATGAAACTGGTTTCGTTCAATTCTGAGACTGTTCAAAAATTGGCTATTTTACAGTCGATAATTAAATATTAAAATATTCAATTTTCACAAATTAACTTTTAATTCGATTTTAAAAGTTCTAAAATATTTCTATAACTCCAATATGATTAAATAAAATTTTCCAAATTATTTACAATCATTTTTAACTCAATTTTTCAATTATTTCCATAATTTCACATATTAATTTATTGATTTAATTATCTAATTAAATCTAATAAATCAAATAAAAATTTATTTGACTTATAAATTCACTTATAAATATTTAAAATTAATTAAATATTCAAATTTAAATTATTAAAAATTCTGGGTCGTTACATTGGTCCTACTTACACTTTTGCTTATTAACTTAGAAAAAATATTTAAATAATCATTTATTATCTTCTCTACTTTCTACGCTTATTAATTTAGCCTAAGTCTTAAAATAAGCCTCATTCTATTCTTTTTCTTATTATAACCTACGTTATAATCATGCTTATTACTTAACCCATGTTCTAAGTGTGAAATAAGCTTATTTTATCTTTTACTCTTTTTAGTTATAGTTCTAAGTTATAACCAAGCTAATTAATCTTTCCAATTCTAATCATAATTAGGTATAATTTCAGTCCAATTTCATTTATATTACAGTCCAAATTTATTTATATTATAGTCCAATTCCATTATTTATTACAGCCTTTATAATTTACATCTTATTTTCTTCATTCAATATTCTTACTAATATAATCCATATCCACTTTTTAATTTATTCTAATTCATACGGGAAGAAAAGGAGGAAGAAGAGAATAGACGCTTGCATAAAATCCAAAACGTAGAAAAAGATATAAATAAAGAAATAAATAAAAGTAAATAAACTTAAATACTTTAAATAAACTTTAAATAAAAAGCTATGCTTAACAGTAGTAAACTATAATTAACCGAAAAAGAATAACTAAAAAAGAATAGACTAGAAAATAGATCTAAAACTGATAAAAAGGCTATTTCAAAAATCGTAGTAAAACTACAACTATTGGAAACTTTATTATTTTAAATTAATTAAAGAAATCTTAAAATAATTACAATAACTCACCTACAGTCCTTGGCTCTTCATTTGGTCTTCCCGGATCCATTTGGAGTTGTAAAATAATTTAATTTATAATGATTTTCTCCTTAGAAAAATAAATCCATTTAGGGTCCTTCGTAGAAAGGTGAACTCAATTGGAGGAAACGTATAATGAGAAAAAGTGTTAGATCTAGGGGTTTATTTATAAGGGTAGAAGTGGATCTCGGACCATTGGATTTAGGGATCGAATAGGATGCAACCACGTCATAGGTTGAATAGGGGCCATCAGATGCTTGAATGGAAGGACCACATCAGTTTAAATGATGCAAAATACGTGTTTAATCGTTGTTGAATCGTTCCAATGAACAAATGTTCGTTCTCTTGCCAAAAGGCAAGGTGTGTCGACCGGGCAGTCGACCGCCCCTTTGCCCAGGTCGACCGGCCAGTCGACCTGTATTATATTTTTTCATTTCTTTGATTATTTCGTTCTTTGCTCATATTGACTCGGATTCAGACATTCTATATATGGAAATTGACTAGAAAGTTACCACGGATACAATGGTGAAACTCCTTTGGCTCAGTTTCGATAATTTCACAAATTTATTTTATTATTCAATTAATTAAAAAATTAATTATTATGGGTTAAACTTTGGGTTATTACATTCTCCCCTCCTTAAGGAATTTCGTTCCTAAAATATTTAAGGATAAAAGAATATACCAAATGTTTTCAAATAATTCTATAACCAATCACTCAATCATCAACCATTCATCCATTGACCTTAGGTTTTTCTAATCCAATTTTTGATACTTATGCAATTAGTATAGTGTAAATGCCCCTAACTAAGCAAAAGATTAGGTGGTCCACTGATTCAGTTGACCACCTTTTATGCAATCATGTCTGTGCCATGTATCCACAAGAATGCGAAAATTTCCTAACGATAATTGATAATTCTATGTGCCTGCTACAAACATCATCCAAATGCAACAATCATGTGATAATCATCCATTTTATAGAAACCATGAAAACTAGAATAAAATGCACACACGTCTATATGCACATGCTCTAATGTCTTAGTTAGGCCGATCCCTAAAGAATAATAGTACCTACTGTACCTATATGCGTCCATTAGCATCTACTAGCAAACACTTGCAACCACTAGCATACATCATTCATAACATGTTCTAATAACATGTTTACATCAAATCCTACCATCCATAGATTGAATCCTAAGTTCTTCCCTCCCAAGGATTAAAAAGGAAAGAACCTATTCAAAATAAAAATGGAAATAGGAAATTATAAAAACTTACTATCGATAAGAGGAGGATAGGAAGTACGAATCTTCTCTTTTGCTTCCCAACTGGCGTCGGCAACATCATCTCCCCATTCCACCTTCACTAGTGAAACCTCCTTATTCCTCAATTGCTTGATGTCTCTTCCAATAATCTTCATGGGGATATGCCGAACATAAGCTTATCTTTCTACCTCCACCTCCTCCAATTGACTAGGCTCTACAACCTTCGCTGAGTCATGTAAGCATTACGCAAGTGCGAAACATGGAAAATGTCATGCATTCCTACGAGCCTATCTGGTAGCCTTACTCGATAATCCATCTTTCCAACTCTCTCCATGATAGGAAATGGTCCAACAAATCTAGGGGATGACTTTCCATTTGATCCGAACCTGACCACCTTCCTAAGTGGGGATACTTTGATAAAAACTAACTCTTGAACCTCAAACTCTAAGTCTCTCCTCTGCTTATCCACATAAGACTTCTTCCTGTTTTGAGTTGTCTTCATCCTCTGTCGAATCAAATCCACCCTCTTAGATGTCTCTACGACCATATCAGACCCAGGTAATAACTTCTCCATAGACTCAACCCAACAAGATGGGGACTTGCAAGGTCTCGTGTAAAAAGCCTCAAACAGTACCATCCCTATGCTTGCTTGATAATTATTATTGTAGGCAAACTCAACCAATGGAGGATTCTCCTCCCAAGTACCTCCAAGTCGAAAATGCACATCCATAGAAAATCCTCAACCACCCTATTGACCCTCTCGGTTTAGCCATCCGTCTAGGGGTGGTACCTAAGCTGCGTCCTTAGCGCCTCGTGTAAGCTTCTCCAAAACTCACTAGTGAAAATGGGATCTCTATCACTAACAATGCTAGAATGAACTCCTTGTAGACGGACTATCTCTTAAATATACAAGGATGCCAAATATGTTGCCTTATGCTTATTTTAACTGGGATGAAGTGGTACTCTTAGTCAATCTATAATTAATCACCCAAATGCTAGAATTCCCCTTCCTAGAATGGGGTAGACCATCAATGAAATCCATAGAAATACTATCCCACTTCCACTTTGGCACTTCTAAGGGTTGAAGTAATCCACTGGGCTTCTACTGCTTCACTTTTACCCTTTGGCATATGAGACATAATTCCGCCACGTCCTTATTCATGCCGCACTAATAAAACAACCTCTTCATATCCCGATACATTTTGCCACCATCTGGATGAATATTCATATGGGAGTGGTGTGCCTCCTCCAAAACTGTTCTCACAAATCACAGGTGCGTAGAACATAAAGCCTCCCATTTCTCCTAAGCCACTCTCTATTATCAGTGGAATAGCATTGGAGATTTCTAGAGCCTCACCTCGTCTAATCCTATCCATGATGTCCATGAGCTCCAAATCCTCCCGCTGCCTCGAGTCAATCTGATCCATAAGGGTAGGCCTCACCTCTAATGTCGCCAACAATCTGGAAGTAATGTTCGAAGAGGGCTTAAAATCAAAGATAGAAATAAACTCCAAGCTTCTCCACTCTACGAACATAGGACTAAGGGTTGCTTTCTTTTTACTCAATGCATCAGCAACCACACTACCCTTGCCAAGGGTATAAGCAATCTCAAAATCATACGAGGAAAAATACTCCATCCACCTCTACTGCCTCAAGTTCAAGTCCTTCTACAAGAATAGGTAGTTTAAGGACTTGTGGTCTGTGAAAAGCTCAAACCTTTCCCTAAGCATATAGTGCCTTCAAGAATTGAGTGAAAAAACTATGGTAGCTAAATCTAAATCATGGATAGGGTAGTTCCTCTCATGAATCCTCAAATTCCTACTACCATAACACACTACCCTTCCTTCATACATCAACACCGCCCCTAGATTCCTTCCTCATGCATTAATGTATACCGTGAAAAGCTTAGCTCCATCTGGAAAAACTAATAGTGGTGCACTAGTAAGGGATTTCTTAAGCTTTGTGAAGGAATCCTCACAATCCACATCCCACATGATAGCTTTATTCTTCTTAGTAAGGCACGTGAGTGGTGTCGAAATCTTGGCAAAGTCCCTAATGAACTTCCTGTAGTAGCCAGCCAATCTTAGGAAGCTCCTAACGTCGGTGACGTTCTTGGGGGCCTTCCAATCTTGCACTACAATAACCTTAGCGGGATCCACAGCCAAACGTTCCCTCGAAACTACATGCCCAAGAAACGTACTTTCTCTCCAAAAATGACACTTCAAGAGCTTAGCTCTCAAATGATGACTACAAAGTGTGTGAAGAACTTCTTCCAAATGAACAACATGTTCTTCCGTATTCTTGAAAAATACCAAGATATCATCCACGAATACCACTATAAAGTTATTTGGGACATCCCTAAAGACACGGCTCATTAAGTCAACAAAGTAGGCTGGAGCATTGGTTAGCTCAAAAGGCATAACCAACCACTCATATAGTACGTTTGGAGTCCTAAGAGCAGTCTTATCTATGCTGTCATTGGCGACCCTAAGCTAATGGAATCCCATGGCTAAATAAAACTGAGAGAAAACCGAAGAGCCAACTAACTGGTCAAAAAGATCATCAATCCTTGGGAGTGGATATCGGTTCTTATTGGTGAGCATATTTAATTCGCTACAATCAACGTAAAGTCGAAGAGAACAATTCGCCTTAGTAGCAAAGAAGACTGGTTCTACCCATTCTGATATGCTCCTTCTTATAAAATCCTTCTTCAAAAGCTCACTGACTTGTTTGCTCAGCTCTTTTCTCTCCTTAGGTGCCATGTGCCTCATAGGTAATGTTACTGGCTTAGCATTCTCGGTTAAATAAATCCTAAAGTCAATCTCTCTCTTAGGGGGTAGTCCCCTAACTACCTCAAAGACGTATGCAAAATCTCTTATGACAGGGACCGAATGCAACTCTGATGAAGATGAATCGAGGGAATAGAGAAAGCTCAACATGACTGACCCTTGCAGGTCACAAGATACCTCGAGAGTCCTACCACTGCAAGTCTCTAATCTACGACTCTCCTCTCACAGTCTAAAATAGCTCCATATGTGAATAGCCCATCCATACCCAACATCATCCCATACCCTGAGAATCCCAAAACATAGGCATCGCAGTCAAATTCTACGCCTAGGATATAAATTTTCAATCCCTTACAAACCATAGAAAAGTGTGCCGATCCACCTATGGGTTTGAAATAAAAATGGGGCTACCACTAAAGAAATGTTTAAGTGTAAACAATCCACAAGAGAACTAGAAATAAAAGTGTGTGATGCTCCAGAATCAAACAAAGTCCGAATGGAAAAATCAAATATAAAAATCAAACCTTCAACTGTGACTTTCCTACATTTATCTGGAACACTGCCCGAAGGAACTGCATCTAATGCCTGAATCTGTGCAACTAGCGCACTCGCTGCCTGACCAACTCTTTGAGGATAGCTCCTACTCATATGACTGGGCTGCCCATAAACATAGAACTTACCCTTCATTTTTTCCCTTTTGCAATCCTTGACGATATGTCCCATAATTCCATAACTATTGCACCTCAATCCTTTCTTATTCTGCTTTTAAGGACCATCTCCTTTTTTCTTCACTTTGTTATTCCTCCGCCATTTCTTTTTTGGACCTTCCTACTTAACAACTTCCATAGACTCTCTTTCCTTGACTTCATCAGACATAAGTGCCAGCTCTACCAAAGACTCATAAGTAGCTCCTATCGGTATGTGAGCCAACAACAATCCTTGAAGGGGCTGATTCAATCCCTTCGCAAACTTCAAAGCTTTCTTGTGCGACGTATTCACCAACTCCACTTCGAACTAAGACAATTCATTAAATTGTTGATGTACTTCTTCACCGACAAACTTCCATGCTTTAAATTAATAAACCGCTCTAACTGAACACTCTCCTCTGCTTAAGAAAAAACTTCCTATCAAACCGCTCCCGAAATCCATTCCAAGTTACCTTCCTACCTTCCAACTCTATGACCTCCCACCAATACGAAGCCTCCTCTTTCAGCTACCAAGATGCTAGCTGAACCCACTGTTGTTCCTCCAATCCTAATAAGCCAAATATCCTCTCGAGTCCTAAAGCCAAGCTCTCGCCACCACAAAAGTCTCCTTGCCATAAAATGTTTTTCCACCCAAACTCGCAAAATACTTGCAAAGCTTAGAGAAATTGATGGCACCAGGTGGGTTGATGGGGTTCCCACCCGCTGGTGCAGGATTGGGTGCTGGCCTATGCACCTCTGGAGTCGTGGCTTGTAAGTACCTACGAAACCAGGCTGGTACTGGAAAGCCCTCCGGAAGGTTCGAGGCATCAACCATTCTACGAAAAAAAGATAGTTTAGGAAAAAATCAAAGGGATACTGAACTGGACTTATGAGAGGATTTTTATAAAAAAAATCTTTTATTCTTATAAACATTTCTACGAGTTCTTTTTTGAAAAGTACTTTTTAAAACAAGTTATTTCACCAAATACTTTTTTTTAAAATAAGTTTCTAGGAATCCTGTAACCTTAGGTTCTAATACCAAGTGAAACACCCTACACCCCTTAATATACCCAAAGGGTCACATTAAAAGGCATGGTGCGTTATCTATATGGAAGGATTCTTATAAGACTGGAGAGCTGGACTGGATAGGTTGCTTAGTCAAGTTGGAAGGATTCTTACAAGACTGGAGAGCTGGACTGATAGATTGCTTAGTCAAGCTGGAAGGGTCACTCTTATAAAATCAGTTGTTTTCTCAATGATAGTCTACTGGTCTAGAACCTTCATACTCCCAAACAAACTAATCATGATGATAGGAAGTGCTCTGAATAAATTCTTTTGGCATGCAACCATTCACATTGGTAAAATTACTCCTTGTTCATTTAGAAAACTAAAGCTGCCAAGATCCAAAGGAGGTTTAGGAATTAAAACCTTGGAACAAGGCTGGCTTTGCTAGACACGTCGATGATTTTATTAACAACAAGAAAAATATTCGGCTTAAATGGTCTAAAGCACATATGCACCAAATAAAAACTTCTAAAGTATGTCTATGCCATAAAACTGCAGTTGGACATGGAGAAGCATGTTGAAATTGAGGCCTTTCATTCTCCCTTTAGTCAAGTATGACATTGCATTTGGTGGTAATCTCCGTTTTTGGGAAGACCCATGGATTAAAAAAGGTGTTATTTTGCATAATTTTTTAAGCCTTGGTCAAATACATCAAACTGGCATTGTCAATCATGCTAAAGCCTTCACGATGGAATTCATATCCCATATACAAGTAACCAGATGGTTAGGCAGCTATGGGTGCATTTTCAAAGTCTTCACTACCCTTTTGTGGCATATGACTGTATTAAATGGACCAACAAAAGCATCTCATTCAATGTTAAAATTGTGTACAACAAGCTTGTCAGGCATGATGAAAAGTTGGAATTCAGTTTGCATAAGGAATATGGTCGCTGCACAATATTTAAAGAGAGAACCTCATTTTTTTGGAAAATTTTCAAAATTGCCCTCCTAACTAAAACAAGGATCCATCATAGAGGCATTAACCTTGATTTTGCTTATGTTTTTTGCCATCTGAAAGCTGAAGACTGCATACTCCTATTTTTTGTTGCTTATATATATTTGATCTTTGGAAAGAAATTATGAACAGACTTGGAAGAATAAATGTGACAAGTTTTGGTGAAGAGGAATGGTATCTGAGTCACAAAGCATCTAGGTGGAGATATAAGGGTTCCTTCACCCTTCTCATCACCTTGAAAGTTTTGGTGAGAGTACCATGGTATGAAAGAAATGAGATAGTTCATCAAGGAAAAAGGAAATCTGGATTGCAGTTGAAGCACCATCTTATGCGTGAGATAAGAAATGGAATGAAATGCTCTATGCTTGCATTTGATCCTGAGATTTTGGCTACTTTTGTGTAGCTTTGTTTCCTTTTGTGTTTCTGTGTATTTTTTCTTTTTTTCCGCTATCCTCTATGTGATTCTTACGCCAGTGGTCTCTATTTTCTTTACCTTTTCGACTTCTTGTTTTTCTTTAAACCGTGGGCTCTCAAAGCATGTTTTGAGCTTGGCTTTTGTTGTATTTGTTCTCTTAGCATTTTAATAAACTAGGAGGGGCCTAGTTAACCCTATTGGCTTTTCCAAAAATATTAACAAGAAATTATATGTCATAGTACAATGAATAATGTACCTTGCATTGTAGCATACCTTGTAATGATGAACTCTCTCCTCTTATAAGCTTTTCGATTCGGCATACTGCTAATTCTAGAACCATTGACCTTTGACTATCAGATAGTATTGGTCTTGAGTTGATTTGAGCTTAATTAGAGCTCCTAGGGATTGAAGTTAGCCAGCAGTAGGAGGTAGGAAAGGAAGAAAAAAAGTCATTTTCAATTAGGTTTAAAGTTGTTTAAATAGTCGATGAAAGAGAAAGAATAGTGGATCTCATCTCATACAGTTTTCTCTCAATCTAAGCCATCCAAAACTCTACAACCCTAACCTATTTGAGCTTCCTCATTTAACCCCTATTTCACTCGAAAATATTTACCTATCATCATGGGACAAGACCCTATTTAAACCCGTAGAATATATTGTTTAATTAAAACTAATTTAATTGCTTATTGATACCGCATATTGATTGATATATTTATAATTATTATAAATATATTTAATAATATTTATTTCTCAAATTATAATTAAAATTTTATAATTAATATTTCATGAATATTAGTTAATTTTAATTAATTTATAACAATTATAAACTAATTAAATCCTTTGGCCAAAAGAGAATTCACCATTTCGATTGTGTGACTCCTTAGTTGTAAATTTGGTCAACGATTAACATTGAACTATTCGAATGTTACCGTTTGCACATCACCTAGCAGGCGGTGTGACATTTTGGCCAAATTTATCGCTTACCTGGTTTCGATAAAATCTAATTTCACTTTGTTAAGCATTACTCGGTTGTGAGTTTTATTTACACCAACTCTCTTCGTCAAAACTATATCACTTTGGACTTATGGAATTTGTAATGGTAAAATTCTAATATCATCCATATTCAACTTTGTAGTCCAAATACAAAGGCTTTGGTTTGATAATAACAAGTATTATTAACAAAAACACTAACCACATATAAATGAGGAGATGAATCCTCTTTCAAATAGTGTTTCACTTCCAATACCTCTAATAGACCTAACTATACTCACTCTCAGTCCAGCAGAACATAAATTCATAATTTTTTTATGATTTTCCTTATATAAAACAAATTTTGCATTAGTTCACAATATATTTATGTTTACAACATAAATTCGTTATTTAACGACTATCAATCCCAAATTTCTTATAGGACGATTCATATAAGATCCCTTACGTACAGCTATTACCTACAGTCTTTTGACTCGCACAACCTATCAACTTCTTAGCTTAGGATATATATGGGTTTCTTATAAACCCTTATCTTATATGGTTTGAAAACTAATCTTTGGACGATATTAATTTTAATCTTGTGTATTACTCTTTTGAACACACCTTAAAGAAAGAATTTTAACTCAACCTCACTTATCATTAATCGTACTTTATCCAACAAAGTTTGATTACATCTTATCGATGCATCATTATATATCATAAAGAGGAGTCAGTTTTGAGATTGAATCTTTATTCATATTACGTACGTTTGAAACTCTTTTCAATACACTCACTCATTTTTATCAAGTACATATGTTCATTTTTAGGGTAACTCATCGGTGAATATGAAAAAAAATATGGAACTGTTTTGGAATTAATAGACTTACGATTATATAAATTTGTATATATCAATCCGAAGAGTTCATTAACTCTTATGACACTCCCACTAAATGAGTGCATAACCCTTAATTGTTTGAGATATAAATAACCAATATCATATTATTCATAATTGCTCGAAACTATAACTTAGTCTATAATTCCAAAATAATTATAAATAATTTTAGATACTTCACTATTATCCAATGCATCAATTTTGTAGTGAAAACGAATACCACGTTATAATTTTATTTTATAAAGAATATTCACATATTCTCATTGAAATATAACTATATCTATTATACAATTGACACCGAAAAAGAGTCATTATTTCATAAATAACGTTTGGCATGTTTTATGAAAATTATTTTTGTAATTTATGCAATCAATAAGTATATATGACATGCTCCCACTATTACCACCATTACTATAATAGCGTACTAAATTCGAAGTTCCATCGTTCACTTAATGTAGACTATTTACTTCATATTCTTCAACTTGTTTGTAGCGGAGAGTTCTTTAATCAAATATCTTGAAATCAAAGAAATAAATCTTATAGAAAATAATTTTCCATATGAAAATAAATTTCCAAATGAAAATCATATTTCTTATTCCAATGTTATGTTTCAATTATTCTCATTGCAATTCTCGTTCCCAATGTTTTTTTACGAAGCAGAAGTTACTATTCACTCTCTTCATCCTAACCATAACTTAAACCACATATACTCTTATACATTCATTTTTCTTTCTAAATGATAGAACCATTCAAAAGAGCACTCTTACTACAACATTGTAATGGACTCTTTAGAAAAGCGCCCTCAATCATCTTTAACATTTAAGGGCATTAAATATGTTACACCTTGCGTAAGCTAATTAATTGATATTTCAACGATTGAGTTCGTAGAATTATATTGTTATTTTGGTCTTGTGTTACATTTAACACGATATGATCTTTATTATAATCAATCAAATTAAATGCTCGATCTCGCAGTATGGTTTATTTGTTTGCTTTGAATAAACTAATTTCATCAATGTATCGTACATTACGAACTATAACCGTTCACCATATATGTGACAATATATGGACCAAATATCCTATCTTGTATTGCTTTTGAGTTCAGAACTCATAGAATGCAATACATACCCTCCACCAAATAAACATGTAAGTGATCAAATTGCGAATGTATTTAGTAGTTTAAAAATCAGGTGCTTGCATGAGCATTTAAACATTAACATGCAAGAAGCACTTATTAGTAAGTATATGTTATATTTCTACCTGTCAATCTTTAATTCATTTCATTTGTATATCTTGATTGATAAACGTTTCATCAATCAAATTAAATGCACAAATTTATCAATGTAGATTATTATAGTATTATATAACATATGTTTTCACAATATTAGAAATGTTAAATGTTATCATTTCATTTTTCTAATAAGGCTCCTTCCAGTCTTTTATGTTTGACCAAACCCTATACGAAACATAGAAGTCTTACGACTTGACTAGTGGGTTTTAGGATTCGTACGCCTTGGGATTCTGACCTTGAAGAAAGCTTAACAATTCATAAGCCCACATACAATGGGTAACTCCTTATCGGTTGTTTCACATACAAACATTGTCTTAATCCCACTTTTACTTTGAGGAAAGTTCAACAAGTAAAGTGACATTATTCATTCGGACCTATCGTATCGCGTCGACCTAAGTATAATGCACATACCTTGAGAAAAGCTCAATAAATACATGCATTTATCTAACCTCATTCAATATATTAATAGTACTACACGTAACATCCCTAGCTTAAGTAAAACTCAATAACTAAAGAGTATGCAAGTGATCGATGATAACTTTATATTAAAGATTCATAATCTTCAGTATATTATATCGAGTGATATCGACTTATGAAACAATGTATTTCTTATGAAATACTCTTGCGATTCAAGTATCGGACACATTAGAAATCATGGTATATGTACTATACATTTGTATTTATTCCTTAAGTCCAATCAGAGTTTCTTAATGTTTCGCCTTTACTTTATACATTTAAATTATATAAGTTTTATTATTATACAGCTTTTATATTTCTTTTTATTTATACAATAGTCTTTTGTATGATATTATATTAATTAAATCTTATTTAATTAACTTTGATTACTTAAATTTTAATTAATTTTATATTATAATAATATAACATTTGTATTTAAATATTTATTATATATAATAACCTTTATAGTATAATACATATATTACGTGTAATTTTATTTAAATTATTAATTAATTAATTTAATTAATAAACCATTTATTTATTTATTTTTTAGTTAAGTTTTTTAATTAATTAATTCATTTAATTAAATAATTTGAATAAATTATATTAATTTTGAAAATCATATTATATACATACATGTATATTCATGATTACTTGAGCATTTTAAAATATCATAACATATATCAAACATATATAATACATGTATATAATTTGTCATTAATTAACTTGTTTAATTAATTTATTTTTATTAATCAAATTAATAAATTAAATTTTTTGAAATTAATATCTAACACTTTCAAACATTTTGCAAATTTTATTATATTATAACTTTTATAATATATGTATATCTTATTTTAAATTTAACTTTTAAATTTAAAATCTTATATTTTAATTTTTAAATAATTTTGTAAACTTGCCCAAGGTCTAATTCAAATTTGGACATTTTCTATTAGGGACAACCATTGGGCTGTGAGCTTAATAGTTAACCATAACATGGCTAATTTAGACGCATATGTTATTGGATTCCAATACCATTGTTGAAACTAGGTCAGCCTATAGTGGAAGTTATGGGTGAATTTTTTTAACCCTATTGGATCTATCTTGGGTCCATGAAGTCTAATTTATTTAGAACATTTCTATATTTTATTTAAATATAATTTTTTATTTTATTTAAAATTTAAAATTTATAGTTTTAATTAATTTATATTTTAATACATAAGATATATACATATTTATCATATACTTTAATGTATGTGTATGCATGTGTAACATGTAAGCCTGTGCTAGGTGTAACATGCCAGTATATAGATGTTGGGATTTACATTACAACATACATGTTAGATCATCCAATATATATGGTATGTTTTCCAAATATATGTATATATATTTAAACTTGTTACTTATGTAAATATTATATATATATATATATATATATGTTAATTTTGTTTAAACAATTTTATGTATAAGAAAGTATTTAATATATATATATATATATATATATATATATATATATATATATATAATTTAGACATCTTTAAAATATTACTAATAAATGTATGCATATAATTATAGTATGTATTAAAATAATACGCACACACATATATGCATACTCTATATTTTCAACAATTAGGACCTGTTACTTTTCTCTGCTTCTAGTTCCCATTTCTGCTTCCTTCTCCTCCTAGATCCTTCTCTGACTCTTTCTTCCATTTCGTCCTCTCCATGCCTAAGATGCAATACAAATTTTCCCCTATCCTTCCTGATTCTGTCCTATTGTGCTCGATAGGATCTGGTCGTGCATTTAGAGTTCCTTTCCAACCTTTCAGATCCTTGTCTCCGCCTAGACCATTGTTAAGCTCGTCGGTTGATTTTCCTTCACCGATTGATGCAATTCGACCCCAGGTTGCCATTTCCAACTCCTTTGGAGCACTTCCTTCTTCTATAGAACTTCCGATGGCTAGGGTTGTATCCTTTGTATTAGAGTCTAGTTTTCTTGGTAGCAAGAATGGCAGCCTTGTTGATCATCCTGTGGATAATCCGTGTTTGTTAGATGACGTATCAGCACCCGCGGATCCTAAGCTGGAAATTTCCAGTTCGTGCACAGACGGTGTTCGATCAAATTTTCTATTAGTAATACCTATTATCCTTTGAAACACAACCTTGACCCAAGTTTATATAAGTATTCCTATATTATCAACGCCTAGTGCTAAAGCTAATCATCCTGCAACAATGTCTGATCCAAAGCCTTGGACATCCTTATTTAGTTCCTTGCCATGAAATGCAGGTATCTACACCCCTGTTGATTTTGAGATTGAGGAGGCAATGGAGTTATGCTACCTCCGCCTATGGTAATGCAAGATAGGTTGATTATGGTTGGTTTTTTCTTGGATCCCATCCATAAGATCCAAGCGCTAGATATCTTTGTCATCGTATATGGAATCTTTGTGGGGATCTCCGAGTAATCTACTTTGACTCAATATACTTTCAAATTTTCTAGCAATGAGGTGCTTCAATGTGTCCTGGAAGCTGACCCTTCCTTTATTGATGGGAAACCTTTCCTTATCACCAATAAGACTCCTTCTGTGGCTAGTGCTAGGGACAAGGTTATGTCTATTTCTATTTGGGCATACTTTTCGCATATTCCGTCTATTTTACAGTCGTCGGTGGGTTTGAATTGGCTAGCATGCACTACTGGTAAATTGAAATGTTTTGATTCTAATACGTGGCACATGACAGATTGGTATATGCTAAGGCTAACTGAAATAACCTCTGATAAGCCACTTCCTTCTTAGATTATAGTTCAGCTTGTTGTTGGCCAAGTAGCGAAAGTTCACGCTAGAAATGGTTGGGCTCCTAACATTTGTACCGCTTATCACTCTTTTGGCAATTTTGCCGAATCTTGCAACTCCCGTCCATGGCTCCTCATTCGCCTGAGGTGCCGCTTCCTAGTCCCTATGTGCGGAGGTGGGGTCCTAAGGTTAGAAACTGCTCTATTGAGGTTGCAAATCGGTCTATTAGCGTTAATTAAGTTCCTTCTACAACATCTCCAGAAGATGCTACTGTTCCTCCCGTATTCGAGTCTCATCCTACCACCACTTCAGCTGTATGTATTGTTTCACTACTGATTTTTCCTTCTGATTCTACTATTGATCCTATGACTTCTATCGCTGCTCAGTCTTATATCGTTGAGTGGAATTCTTTTGAGAATGTGTAGATTTATGAGCCATCTGAGATGAGATATGCGCAAGCTCAGGATGAATCCTTTATGTTTGTTAGCAAAGGTGAAGGTGAATCCAGACGTCTTTTTTACTCTATAGATGGGGAAGGACTTGTTCTTTCAGTATGTGGTGATCTTGGTGCTAGGAATATGGTTGTCCTTAAAGATGATAGTTGGGATCAGAAATTTATTTATAGCAAGGATTACTTTGTTTATGTTTCAAATATTATGTCTCATTTTGTGGGTTTTTTACATGTGATTGTCCCGATCTCTTCGGATGATGGTAGTGGATTCCTCCTCTTCTAAGGAGGGCTAGCTTTAGGTCATTTATGGTAGCTTAGGCCTTTTTGCCAATCTCATGTTATGTATTTTCCTTTTATTAGCAGTTGAGGTATGCTGCCTTGCTCCTGTATTAACTGTTCATTTGTTCATAATAAAAGTGGACCATCCACTATAAAACCCGGTTGGCCTTGCCAAATATATATATATATATATATATATATATATATTATTTTAATAATATTTTTTATAAATTATGAACCAAATATAAATGTATATCTATAACGACAATATATTTTTTATAATACACACACACATAAACATATTTATAATACACACACATATATATTTAAAAAATATTTTTTATAACTCCAGATCATAAGTACAACACTATAAATTTTATTATTTATTTAATTATTTAAAGCTTGCCTCCAACTTCGCTCATCATGGAAGCAGTAACACCTGCCGTTAGGAGGAGAAACTACTAATGGAAATTGTCTCACTGATAGAAAGCCAGCATGTTGTACGTTTTCGTCGGTCAGATATGTGGTAGCGCCACAAGAATGTTATACGATACTCTCTCTTTTGGTCAATAACTCAATCTGATTTCACACCACAATAAACATACGGTGCATCTCACCTTCGTGGACCGGTCCACGGTTATCACGAGCCAATGCTTTCACTCGTAGGAAGTATACAGTTTGCGGAGTCTATCATCAGATAAGTCAAATTGTGAAAGTACTCATAATACCAATATTGCAAAATCTCCCAATATCTAGTAATCAACGTTGATCTAGGTCTAACTACATATTGATGATCCAACGATCGACAAATATGCTAATATAGAAGTTTCCCAATCATATCTATTAGGAGTATCAAACGATAGCTCGCAATAGCAGTAACATGTCCGACAGGTATCATGTTTGATGGATTTGAGAAGAAAATGTTTGCCAACTTGAAAAGAATAAAAAGTCTAGCTAGCCATCTGCAAATTATTTTCTCAATATGTTTAATCAACTACCAACTCACTAATAGCTCATCTAATATAACTACTTCTAATATGGAACCCAAACGACAAACCAGCTTCTAAGCCAAGATGCGGTAGTACTCTAGCTAAATTTTCAAAGCATTGGTATTGCTTATCATATGGTAAGATGTCTCTCCAACCAATGGATATAGCGACAAGCATAGAAAAATCTAACGGGGTAAACCTAACTCTCCGAAACTAAAGTAAAAAGGCGTGAGTGGTCTTCCACCAACATGCGGCTAAAGCACCAAATAATTGATCATGCAAATTTAATAGGTTTCAGATAGCTAACGAAGTAATATTTTGTTATTGTATGTAGTACATAACTATAAATAAATGTAGAGTAAATAAAAACATACTCAAAAATCTCCAAATCTAATTTTTCGTAAGAAATTATCGATAATATTATCGATGTCAATTGCTCGTATAATTTTATAAATGCAGATGATACTAGGTCAAGACCCATGGATGCGATCATGTTGAGCCTAAATTTAAATAATTTACATCTTACATTAGCATCCAGTAACTGCATGTCAAATTTAAAAGTAAACATCTTACAGAATTTTCAACGCGCATGCTGACATGTACTTCGTTTTTTGGAGGAATGCAAAATTTCATCAATTCCCATCTTTAAAATTTTGATTAATATGCGGATCAAGAACTGCATATCATGTATATCTAGCCAAACCTCTTCGTCTAAAAATGGTATTTCCATCCGGTTGTTGAGATTGTCGACTTTCTCTACCAAAAATAGGGACATTGATGTCTTTGTCGTCAGGGATGTTTTATTCATTGCTCGGAGCTGGCTGTCCTCTACCACTAACTCAAATATGATTTAACACTCTTCTCATTTATTTATTTTTTCTTTGCTGGTTGGGATGGGTAAAGAGAAGAGGAAAGAAGTACTGAAGAAGAGAATGGAAGCTCGGGGTGAAAAGGTGAACAAATAACCGGCTTTTAAATAGCCGTTTATTTGGTATATACTTAGCTAGCTTTATTAAAGCCGGCTAGGTGGACGATGTAGACTTGTCTACTTTGTGCATACGGATGCATTCTCGTGCTTAGGGATTGCCATCTGTGTTTTTTTTTTTGTTTAATCGGCTTTAATTATGTCAGTTTAGGGCAACAAAATTTTTGGAATTTGAGATGTGTTTTTACTTGGAGTTGGAAGTTGGTTGGTACGAATTAGAAGTTAAAATGGACCGAATTGATATGCAGGGACTCTTTAGGTTGCTGTTTTTTTGTTTTGTATATAGGATAATAAAGCAAGAAACTATCACATGTGCCAGAGCTGAACACATCAAACACTACAAGTGCCTCGCTAGTAGCAGCACCAAGAGAACTAGAGCTTGAAACTGACAAAGCCATCTGAAAATTAAGGGTCCGTTTGGTTTTATTTTTGTATTTTGTGTTTTTCATTTTTAAAATTTATAATAAAATATGAGTATAACGGAAGAAAATTTTAAAATTTCAGATTATTACGACGACTATGAAAGGACGGTGGAAGGTATGGATGAACGATGGAGGAATGAATTCTTTTCCCTTCTTTTATTATTCCTCGAACCACGAAACACTTTATTGTGTTCCTAATGGATCTCATTATGCTAGCTGTAATAGCCTGGTGTAAGTTGTGTGTGGTGTTCAGTTAGTTACTCTTTTTTACTAGTGAGGTTAACCGAGCATGATTTTATATGGCGGCTTCATATATAGACCAGAGGCAGATAAACGTCTCAGTCATAGGAGACCCACTACATTTATTTGACTACATTATTTATGTCCGAAGCAAAGTCCAGATTAGCAAAACGTATATGCAGCTATGCTCACATGTTAAATAATTGATTACAGCATATGAAGTGACAAAAATAATAATCAGGGCTTGTTCCGCTTGGAGCATATTCATAATTATTTTTAGTAATGGATTTTGTTGTTTGGTCAATTATTGAATCCAAACTTTATATGCATGCGATATATGATGAAAGGTCGATGATGATATCATGGCAGTAATCACGAGAACAGCTTTCTCTTCGCATGCTAACCAGTTTTAATGTCTTAAAGGGTTATAAAGATTACAGCATAGGTCATCAGCCTGTAAATATGATTATGGGACAAAATGTAATAGAAATGAAAGATAGCAATGGCCTTTCGTTGTGGTTTGTTGAATAGCGCGTAGATCGCGAATTTAATTTGTCACGCACAAAAAATGAATGCGAGTTGTCTCATTGATTGAAAATAATATAGGCAGCATGTGATGTGAAGTAGAAGCTCATCAATGTCGTACTCTAATTTGGATGATAGTGAGATCTTTATGAGTAAAGAAGAGCCAAAGTAGTGGGACAATGAGTAGGGATCATGCACTGTCTCCTCTTAACTAACAACGTTACATGTTTTGGATATTAGTGCAAGATTCTTCTGTTTAAAATTATTATTTAACAAGCATTCGAATTATTGACTTGCCTAAGTTCATTTTTCGTTGCCTAATATTGAAAAATTCATCTCCAGTGTTCATTATTTATGTTTGCGATTGCACATTAATCAGCAATGGGGATGTTTCAACTAAAATTTTGTCATGTTTCAACCAACTCAAAGTACTTGTATCTTTTGCTTTTTTCATGACAAAAAACAACTGCAAATATTGGTGTACTGAATCTAAATACTTTGCATTGAACATCCCAACAAATGTACACATTCCGACTAACGTACATACAAGTGCAACCCTACGAAAACCGTAGTAGTACTGAACGTCTTAATGAGAAGATAACTCATCCATTATTTCGAACAGTCGTATTTTCATCTAGTTGTCTTAAATCAAATTTAATTATCATACGCAGTTTTTTCCTTTTCTTTTCCATTTTATCGGAAAGACTCTTGGTGCATTCACAACCGTACTTTCTAGCGGCAAAGGTACATAGAAACATGACTCATGATTAAATACTATACCCTCCTCAGGAGTTTACCGGCCCGCGGGGTTCTCCTGAGTTTTCAAAAAATAAAAATAAATAAATAAATAAAAAATGACTCATGATTAAATTTTCTCCATTTGAATGTATTTTTTTAATTGCAAGGCATTAATTTTTTCATTGTATTTCTTCTCGTTTAAGCAAATATTTGCTGCATAACCTAATATCGTTTGAATTTTATCAACAACATTTTTTTTATACTTGAAACAAATTAAAAATTATAATAAAATATTGTTACACCCATATTGTCCAAACTTTATCTAAGATAAACCGATGCAGGCATCGACTAAAAGAACTGCCCCATAAAAGAAGTTAGACAAAGGAAAAGAAAGCAAGAACAAAGTCCGGATAGGACCACACCAAAGCCTCACGACAGTTGCAAAACATAAATATCGCATAATTCGATCAAGTATAGAATTAACACTATAATACTACGCCTATGGCCTAAGATAGCCACAAAAGTGCAAAATTTGAACTATAACCTTAGCACTCAAAGGGCAGGACTATGGCACAACCTTCAAATTGCGTAGTTCCTAAATACATAATGCAAAGGTTGTACCATGATTCCGAAAGGAAGTCTTCACGGATCAAAGTTGCGGTACAATCTTAAAAGAACAACAAAGCAAAAGGATTATGCTACTGCCCTAGAAAAAGCAACCTTGATGACATAGAAACGTGGCATCGTCCATAAAGCAATCATATGCATTGGGGATGCGCCGCAACCTTAAGCTAACAATAATGTAGTAGGACTGTGCCACAATTCTATATCGACATTGAAGTAATAAGGATGCGTCACCATTTTGATGTGACAGAACATTGCCATATTCCTAAAAAACAATGCCCCAAATATAAGGACTCGAGGGATGAGACGATGGGGTAAGACTGCAATCAAGAGTCGAGCCTTATTCCACAAAGGCAAATCAAGAAATCTCAACTTCATCCCCAAGATCATTAAGCCCAGCTCAAAGATAAGGGTGGAAGCCCAGTCCTCTATTGATGAGAACAGCTTGGAACAGGTTTAGGCAAGACGATCACTTTTCAAAATAGCAGCGTGGTCTCTTATAGTAAGCCATAGGACTCAACTTCATCTACCTCCAAAACTACAGTTTGCTGATGTTTCAGATTAAGCAGTGAAGTACTACTTCAAAAGTATTGATGCAGTTCTAACGCTATAGGGTATTGCTACCTCAGACATAATGAAGGCGCAATTCTCAATAAGCTAATCCAAAGTTCTGAAGTGCTGATAACGATGTAGTTCGTCTTGAAATGGAGGAAAATTTCTCATTGTGGCGTCATCTTCACATGTGTATAGTCCATTAGCCTGTTGCTTTATAGAATCATAAAGTCATGGTCTATTCAAAATTGGGTTTTCCCACTTCAATTTCGAACTTCCCACCTAAGTTCAAAATTTACCAACTCAAATCATAGTTTTCGGCTGAATATCATGTTGGCAATCCTTGTACATTAAACCTACAAGATGAATGTTCGACACGTGGCAAGATCCAAATGTAGGAATCAAAACATTCTAAGGCCACTTCCACAATCTGTGCACAATAAACAAGGAAGATGGACGATTGCCACATGGCGTAATCTAAGGGTAGGAATCAGGAACATGTGTGATTGATGAAAGTAATTCTCGTAATTCTGTATATTATAAAAGTAGAAGGTACTACAGTAGAAAAGTGGGGGAATTTTAGATCTTATCTTTCTAGAACCATCGAAATAAAATTGTACTCTTTGCCAATATTTGCTTGTACTAAGATTATATAGGAAGAAAAGGACATTTCCCCATGGACATAGGATTTGTTAACATTCAAACCAAGTAAATTCGCTATGTCACTTTTATTATTTTTAGTACTTGATTTTACTTTTTGTTGCTTTGATACTATCTTGCTCAACCAATTGGACAATGAATTGTCATTAGATTTTGGATATTTTCCACATAATTGTGTTAGCACTACTGCACATAATTACTTCATCTAAAGATAATTCTAACATTGCTTAATTTTGTCGATTTCTAATCATGTAAATGTTCAGCGACGTGATTACTTCAAAAATACTTGGGTGTTTTTTAAGACGAAAAATCTCATCAACATTTTTAGCATAAAAGGAGGTCGTATTTCCCTCTTCAGCAAACTTTACTTATGTTTCCATTACACACCAATAAAATACCATGAATCCCATAGATTCCTATACCCCTCCTGACTAGAAACAACTTCACCTTACCTTGAAAATACTTAAAAAAGCAACTCCACGCTTCTATAATCCAACCCGAGTTAGGCGTTTCTGCAGAATCCCCTACGGATCCTATTCTTGCTGCTCTCCAAGCTTTAAGAAACCAACTAAATGAACATATGAATGGGATAGAAAGATCCATTGCTCGATAACCAGCTTTGTACTTCCCCTCGACCTTCCGCAACTCTCTACCATCATTCACCGACAGCACCAATTATGTTGTGAGTGAATGATAACGACAATATCAATAATGAGAACGGTGATGTTGGCCCAAAGCTCATAAATACAAAGATCAAAAGCAAATCCAAATCCAAATCAATCCTTAAAACTAATCAAAACCTACAAATATTAATCCATTATTATTGAATAAGCAAATATGGACCTCGCCTAACAATGATAAAGTCAATTCATTTTGTAGAGATGGCCTCGTCTCAAATCGATCCTAAAGAGTACAAGATTTGCAAACTGAAAACTCGTGTAGAATAATTGGCGAGACTTTAGAGATAAAATAATACATAAGAGGTAAGGGAAGAAGGTTCTTCCCCATTTAGTGAGCCTATTATAGAAGCGGACTTCCCAAATAATTTCAAAGCCCCATCGGTCAACAAGTTTGATGGGACCACCAATTCTGATGGCCATATCTGCACCTTTGAATATCATATAGACATTCTAAAGTTTGAGAGGGTGTCTAGGTGCAAACTCTTTCTAGTTTATCTGGCTTAGTTCTGGAGGTACGGACTAGGGGAGGTTCATTCCTGATCTCCGCTAACTTCAGATTTCTTAAGATAGTTCAACTCTGGGAGGGAGGTATTCCCAGATGTGAATACAATGTCCCGAGTGAAGCTGGATGAGAATGAGAGCCTACGTAACTTCATAAAATGCTTCAAATCCAAGGCGCTTCAAATTGGGGTAACTTATGCGAAAGCATTGCTAATGGATGCGCACGTTGGAATTAGAAGAAACTCAACTATGTGGGATAAGAACGGTAGGAAACCGTGCCACGGTTTGAAGGCATTTTATAAAAGGGCCAGCAGCTGCATTAAAATGGAGGAAATTAGCGCTGTAGAATCACGTTCAAGTAGGAGAACTTCCGCTCCCCACAGTGAGAAGAAAAGGGGCCGGAAGGATACCATCCACCGACAAAGTGGCAAAGAGAATTCAACTTTATAGAAAAGACTCCTCTCACCCACAAACCTGTTCATCACCAGAACCGAGCTAGCATACAAAATCCCAAAAAAAGGGAAGAAACCAAAACAAAATAGGGGGAGCCTACAGTCGCTTTCCATAGGGCCAATAGCCACCACATAAACAGTTTTCGACACTTAAAATATAAGATTGAGACTGATTCATAAAGGATACTTAGGCAGCTATCAAAAGGAGAACAATGGGGTTATGACTAGGAACCTCCTTCCGAGTCCAAATGAAAATCTAGCTAGAAACTCCTCAAATACAGTAGCCTTAATTTATGGAGAACTACACCTAGTGGGGAAAAGTAAAAAAAGCAGAGGAGTGGTATATGCAAGAGGCTAAAGTAGATCAGAATACCATATTCCATGTAAAACAAAAGCATGCATAGGACATAATCTTCGCTTTAGCTAACGAAGCTGGAGTTGTCTTTCCATATCAGGATCCACTTATAATTATAAGCAGATCTCAAACTGCACCATGAACATATTCTTCATGGATACTGGGAGTTTTATTAATGTCATTCTAAAATCTGTGTTTGACAAGATGAAGCTTCCAACAGAAATACTGAAGCCAAGCCCTGAACAGATTTATGGCTTCAACAACACTGCGACAGTTTCTATTAGATCAGCATATCTTCTCATCATTGCCGAGATGGCTCCTCATTACAAATCATTCTATGCAAGCTTCTTGATCATCATTCAGCCATCCCCATATAATGCATTTGTAGGAAGGTTCGCGCTGATTGACATAAGGGCAGTAATTTTCCAAAAGGATCTATTTATGAAGTTCTACACCCCCATTGGAATAGGATCGATTAGAGGGGAACAATTGTTGGCAAAGGAGTTATATTATGTGAACCTCGGTTCTAATAATATTTTTTAATATATTATTATGTTGTCTCCTTAAATAATTATAATGATAATGATAAAAAGGAAAGTGAGCAAGTTTTAAGAACTACATCTGCACCGGTACCAAGGCTGATGTTGAAATAGGTCATTCTACGACCACAACATCAGTAAAATGAAAAAAAGAGGAAGTACATGCACAAGGTCGGCAGCACTGAGTATAACTCAATCTACGCACAGTATTTTTCCGAAGAAGCACAGAAAAAGGCTTTTTATACTACGTCACAACCAGACGAAAAAGAAAGCGAAATATATTCAAGGTTAGGGGAAACAAGGAGAGAAATAAAGTCATTAGATGACCTCGGGGATGTACACATAGAGCCAGAAGATCTTTCAGAGGTTCTTAAGATAGGAAAAAACCTTAGCATAGAAATCATAACAGAGCTAATAGGCTTCCTTAAAAGATCAACAGATGTATTAGCTTGGATGCACTTAGATATGGTAGGAATAACCCCAGCTGTCATCTGCCATGCACTCAACATGGATCCCGAGGTCATCTACCATGCACTCAACATGGGTCCAGAGGCTTATCCAGTTAGGTAGAAGCCCATGATGTTATACCAGGAAAGATATAATGCTTTGCATGAAGAAGTTAAGAAACTAAAGGGCAATGAGTTCACACGAGAAGTGTATCACTCAAATTGGCTTGTGAAAGCTGTTCTTGTAAAGAGGTCTAATAGAAAATGAAGAACATGCGTTGACTATACTAAACTTAACAAGGCATGCACGAAGGATAATTTTTCTTTACCCAGAATCGATCAGTTTGGTGGATGTAACTAACGACCAACAACTGCTCACCTTCATGGACGCATCCTTAGGTTATAACTAAATAGCGATGTTTGATCCAGATCAAGAGCATACGAGCTTTGTGATGGATAAAGGTTTATACTATTACGAAGTCATGCCATTCAGACTCAAAAATTCTGGAGCAACCTACCAAAGGTTAATTAATATGATGTTCTCAGATCATATCGGAAAAAAGAAGAAGTGTGCGTGGATGATATGCTTGTTAAGTTAAAAGCAACTCCAAATCATATGCATGACTTGGAGGAGGCCTTTGCAATCCTAAGGCAATATAACATGTAAACGAACATTTGAAGTTCACTTTTATCATCCAGTCGGAAAATTTTCAATGGTACATAGTGAGTGCTCATGGCATTGAAGCAAATCCAAAACAAATTAAGGCCATAAGGAATGTGGGAATCCCAAAGAAGCAGAAAGATGTCATGTGCCTAAACGATAGAGTGGTTGCTCTAAGCAAAGTCATTTCCAAAGCAATAGACAAGTGTACGTAGTTCTTCAACCAGGTGAAAAAGGGATGGAATTTCAAATGCACCGAGGAATGCAAATTTCGTTCCAGAATCCGAATGACCATCTGATCAATATCCCTATCCTATCAAAACCAATAACATGAGAGGACTTGTATATGTATATACCTGTAACTAATAAAGTTGTTAGTGTTGTAGTGGTTCGAGAAAATGAAGGGGCTTAGAAGCCTATCTACTTCATGAGCGAACATCTATCATGAGCAGAGTTCGAAAAATCAATTATTGAAAAGCTAGCTTACAACCTACTTCTCACAATAAGGAAACTACGGTTGTACTTTCTAGAGCATCCCATCAAAGTCCTCATAGACAAACCGCTGAAGCTAATACTAAAGAAGCTAGAGAAATTGGGTCACTTACTAAAATGGGCAATAGAGCTCAGCCAATATGACATCTCCTACTGCCTCAGAAAAGCAATCAAAGGATAGGCGCTAACGGACTTCATTCTGGAATGCATACTGCCTACTGAACCAGAGTAAGAGGCGTCCACTCCACAGTTTTGGCAATTATTCACAGATATAGCATCAAATGAGCAGGGTCAGGAATTGGATATGGACAACTGATCACCCAAGATGAGAAGAAATTGTACGGGGCAGTGCAGTTAGGTTCAAAGCTACATATAACTTTATAGAACATGAACCTCTCCTTGCAGGCTTAAGAATGCTCATGTAATGAAGGTAACAGTATTAAATTCATAGTTATTCCTAATCAATTATGAACCAAGTGTAGGTTAATTACCAAATGAAAGTGCCAAACCTAGCTAATTATGTGGGATTGTTTAGAAAGTCACTAGAATAGTTCGTACAATTTGATACAGGGCAAATTCCGCATGAGAACAATTCTTTTGCAGACTAATTAGCTAAACTTGCTAACACTAAGGTAGCAAATGAAATGAAAGTTGTTCCAATAGGGCATAAGTAGAACTAAGCATTATTGAGGCTAATCAAATACTAGTCCTAGCTAGAGCTCGATGAGCTACCATTAGAGAAGCCCAAGATCAAAACGTAGCATAAAGTTAAGAGCAGTCCCCAACAACATTTATCCCTTAACAAGTGGAGGAAGATTCATGGATGACCCTTACCAATTAATTCTTGATAAATGGAGTTCTACATTCAAACAAGAATGAAGCCTGTAAAATAAGATACCAGGCTTCATGCATTTCCTTCTTTGATGGAATATTGTATAATAAAGGGTACCTTACCCTTTATCTTATATGCATTTCCAAAGAAGGGGTACAAATCATGGGAGAAGTATATGAAGGGCAATGCAGGGATCACTCTAGAGGGGCCAAGTTAGCAAAGAAGGTTCTAAGACACGGGTACTACTGGTCGAGGCCAGTACTTCAAGATGTGTAGGAATACATGAGGAGATGAGATAGATGTTAAACTTTGCTAGTATCCCAAGACAACCATCCCATGTGCTCATCCATTGGTCATCTCATGGCCCTTCGGCACATGGGACATATATCTGATAAGAGCGCTTCCTATGCCAAAAGGGGGGGGGGGAGTATTCTATGGCGGCAATAGATTATTTCATAAAGTAGGTAAAAGAAGAACCTTAGCAACAATACTACAAAGAAGATAGTCACTTTTGTCATGAGAAACATAAATACTAGGTTTGGAATCCCCCATAAAATTATTTTAAATAATGGAATCCAATTTGAAAGTTAGGAGCTTATGGCGCTTTATGAAAGGAATGGAACAATAAATAGTTTCTACTCCATCTCACACCACCAAGAGAATGGACATGTCGAAGTGGAAAACAAGACCATCCAAAAACTACTCAAGAAAAGACTGCAAAAGGCTAAGGGGAAGCGGGTGGAAGAGTTATTTCTATATAGGCTTAAAGAACCTTATCCCGGTCTCCCACTAGCCACACACCTTTCTCCTTAACTTACGGCTACAAAGAAATGCTCCCAGTTGAAACAAAAATTCCATCGCACAGAAGATTATCGTATGTGGAAAAACAAAATAAGGAATGAAAAGTAGCTTCTCTCGATCTTATTCAAGATAGAAGAGGTGAGGCAACAGTTCGATTCACCGCATATCGACAAAGGATGGAAAAAAATTACAATTCTATGCTCAAAGTAAGAAACTTCTACAAGGGAGACCTAGTACTAAAAAAAGTGGTATCTTACACTAAGGATCCAGCAGATGTGGCTTTGGGTCCAAATTGGAAGACCCCTTAGTCGTAGCAGAAGCCTTAGCTAATAGGCTTACCGGCTCTCATGGCCTGATGGAAACCCAGTTCACCTTACTTTGTACAAGCAGCGTTATTTTTATGTCAAAATAACAAATATTGCAATTATTATGGAAAGCAGCAATAAAGTAAACTAGACATAGAGATACTAGATGGCCTGAACTAGTATAAAAATCTCTTTGTGTTAATTTTACCGACATAAAAAAAACAACACTGAGTTGTATCACACACGGCTCAGCTTTTCGTCCAAACAATCACATTTGATGTAAGGATAATAAAAGGCCTAAACCAATACAAATAACCATGCACATGAGCTCAAAAGGTTGTAAATATGCGACCCGACTTCACATTCAAAAGTAGTCCACCCCCAAACAGCTGAGCAGACCGTGCCAAGCACATGAGCAAATATAACAATCTACCCCTAGATAGCGGAGAAGACCATACCAAGTGCATGAATATGAGGCCGATGCAAAGCTAGAAGACAAGAAAATCCAAACAAAATTTAAGGAAAGAATGGAAAAGATCAAGCTCACAAGGTACTTATACTCCTTTTCGTGGAAGTTTAATTTATATGGTACATTTACAAACATTTGCACAACAAAAAGAAAAATGAACGTTTTTTACAACTAATCTCTACAAAAGTGTTCGGAACTAAAAGTACTAAAATACTACTACAACTACAAAGTATCGTGTCTTAGGGATGTTTACCGGAAGACAGTCCATTATGATATAAAAAGTTTTCCTAAGGTAGTAGTTGGCATCCGTCCACGGTTTGTTGGATCCTTTATAGTTACCATGAAGCCTTCTTTATTATAGAGAAAGCTCATGTCAATGCAAGGTAAATATAATTAAAGATGTCTATAGCTCACCGTAAAGATATCAGATCTATCTTACATCTGACATTCTCTTTCATAAGCTTCTCTTCAAGGTTAGTAATTCAACCCTACTCTGATGCAATAACAGGTGCATCGGTGACACTAGGGTAGGTCGAGCTTCTTCTAATTGATCTTCGAGTTCATAAATCTTAAGCTTAGCGGTCTCCCTCGTCTCTTCTAGTGTCTTTATCAATTAAGCCTTTGTCATTTTTGAGTTTCTAGAAACGCAATCATAATATTTGAGAGCATTCGCCTTCCACCCCTTCCTTTGTGTGCAAGGAAGCACCTTCGGCCCCCATTGCTTTATTTGTTGCTTATAGTGGGCTTCTAGCTCTTTGATTTTACCTTGGTAGTGTAAGTCCAATTTCCTCTTCCGCTCACCAACCAACGAGGCATCCATAATTGAAAAATGAGAAGGGGCTGCACACAACCTAAGCCCCTCTACCGCCTCTCCCTCTTCGGCACCCTCCTTCTCTTTATATTGATAAGCAGCCTGATGAGACATGTTTGGTATATTCTTCTTCAATTTATTAATCTCATCTTCATAGACAATCCCATAAAGTGCTTCACTCTCCTTCAATCCCTACTATAATCCGGTCACTTTGGAGTTTGCAACATCCAGCTTAGTGCACAGCCTGATATTATATTGATGCTAGCGCTCAAATGCATCCTTTGCTTCTTTGAGATCAGAAAGGGCATTCCTCAAGTCTCTTTCAATCCCTTCATTGCATTAAATGGAAATCCTCTTCCTCTATGGCAAAGGTAGAAGTCATGGCCACAACCTTGAATTCAGCCACGTCTATTTCACCCAGATCGTAAATGGTAGGAACCGAAGGTTCATTGGATTTAAAGGCTCCAGTTGACTTGGAAGGAGGCCTACGTGGATCGACATAGTTTGTAGTGATTAGAATTTGATTCAAAAGAAGTCACACAAAGCTAAGTGTAGAAAACATATCAAATAAATTGCAATTTTATATATGGAGAACGTAACTTGCATACAAAAGTAATAATAATACACTGTGCCTTACTCCTCATTTAGATCACTAAGCCTAAGCCTTAAACGCTCCATGTAAGGACTATCAAATGGGAAGGTACTTCTCTTTAAGGTGTATCGCCACTAGTGTAGTACAAAATCACTAAGCTCTTCTTTTTCTTTAACTGTTTGATCAATTTTGGAAAGCAACTCTTGAGTTTCCTCTCTAAGTTACACGAATGACTCTTAACTCCTTTTCACACTTTTGAATCACCACTGCACCAGGACTAAGATGATCTATGGTCTGGTTTTATAGTTCTTCCATGCTTTCCTTCAGGAGTTTATTAACTATTACTTCCTTAGAAGACTATAAAGTACAACGGCGTAAAAATAACATGGTCATTCGTAGTGTAATAATGAAACAATAAGTAAATTAAAGATATTGTCAAATAAAATTGAGAAACAAATTTGTTTTATATACATAAGAAATTATGAGGTCATTTACAATAGATCAGGTAATTACATAAGCTTGAGAAGTAATGGCGACCTCAGTCTCCTTAGACCGCGCATCCTCATCATCTTGTTTCAAGGAGATGCCATGGAAAGTAAAAGGGGAAGCAAGCTCCATGACCAGCTCCTTAGCCCATTCAGCCCTGCAATAGGTAAGGGCCTTTTCAATCTTTATGGATTCACCTAAGAAACCGAGGTCAACCTCAGTAGAAGTGTCATCTAAGCGGTTAGCAAAAAATAGAAGCTTGATCAAAACATACATCTTATAAAGCACCCGGTAGGCTATCAGTTCGAGATTGCCTTTAAACTTCTCCACCTCCTTCTCTTTCAACATTTTATCCTTCTCCTCTAATTATTTTTCATTCTCCACCAATTCTTGACCCTTCAACGCTGAGGCCACATCAGTCACCCTCACCACCTCCTCTGCCTTCACCCTTTGAGCCTTAAGCTCTTCCTCTATTCTTGTTTTCCCAGAGGCTGCCACAGCAAGGACTGCCTCAAGCTTGGTTGTATAGGAAAAGGATGCGACCTAATTGTCCTCTGCCCTCTTTTGAAATCAACTGCCCTATTTCCTGCCTGTTACAAAGGAAGGGAAAATAAGATGAGAATTGGTAAAGAAAATTTCATCAAATATAGAAGGAGAAAAAGGTACTTACATAGGCCCAAGACCTTTGGAGTTCAGTAGCAAGCTTGTAGAAGGGAAGCGTAGGAAATGGAAAAGAAATCGGGCAGGATTGCGGAGCGGAGGTAATGTGATATAAGATGTCTAGGGTAATGCATCCTAACCTCTTAGTAATATCAATGATGGTACACTCGGGCAGAAGCAAGAAGCAGACATTTGGGTTGCAGAATGACTAGAGAGGTGAGACGGGCAGTACTTCATAGGAAAGATGAGATGGATGAGGAGATTTATGTGGTTTCTTAGAGGACTGACCAGAGGCTTTAGGACTGTCTTTCTTTCTCTTTTCTTCCTTCCTTTTGTTCGATATCTCTAACTTCTTGGGTAGAGAATCCTCAAGAAATAAATAACAAAGATCATCACCAATTTTTCCGGTGTCAAAAAGAAAAAAGAAAATTGAGATCGGTAATCGCCTTTCAAAAAAGAAAGGAAGTAAAAACTTCATTGTCTACCTTATCGAGTTATACGCCTAGATTCATCTGTAGTTGATGAGAATCTAAAGATAGAGCAAGAAAAGTTATGCCCAGTATGCAAAAATTGGTACTTCGACAATAACAACTCGGTTAAAAATAGTTTTTTCCTCTCGTCTTCACTTAAGTTAAGGATCCTCTTCCTATGAGATTCGTATGAACTGGTAGCTTGATTGGAAAAGTTAGGATGATTGGGATGTGGCTGGAAAGAAAAAGGGAAGTTATCAAGATACAAAATGAAGAAGTATTGACCATTCCATTTTGGGTCTTACAGGCAACAGATATAAGAACGATTTCTTCGCTTAAGCGTAATAGAACCCAAAATCACCCTAGAAAGGATCTTATGGATATCGAATAAAAATTGGAGTTATTCACATGAAGGAGGTGCGATTAGAATGGTATAAGAAATGGAAGCGAGTTAAATAAGGGAAATACCAATAGCAGTTAGCCATTCATGAAGAATTTGGTTAGGAGGGAGGTAATGTCTGCATCTAATATGCTAAGGGGAAATAGAAATGAAGCAATTGGAGGCATATGAATACGTTCATGAGACTTTGAAACCCTACCCACATCACCCTTGAACCCAAAATGATTGAGAATACCCTATATTTTCCATAATTCAGCTACATAGGTGGCAAGGATATGGGAGATGTAACAACCTGCCTTGAAAACGAGTTTAATTTTCAAATCAGAAAGACTCATCGGATGTTAGGCCCATTCCAAAGCTGGCTGTTGGTTGTTATAATTGATACAATAAACAATACACAGAGCTATCTACCAACGCTATCAAAATCTCTCAGTGAAAAGGATAAAAATATAATATCAGAAATAGTACCCATCTTATACAAATACCAATCTCAAAACAAATCATTACATCCTAATATCCATAGTAAATTATCTCAAAATATAATAATATTATGTCTGAAATTAGCACACCAAAATATAAAAACATAATAGACAAATAACTACCTCAAGACTCCATATCTTCCTATATATCCGAAAAAATAAAATAATACCCTAAGCTGTGTTGTAATGAGGCGGAAGTCAGAACAACAATGTCTGGTGAATAAAAATCTCAAGTCTTTCCATAATAGTATGTAGTGGTAGAATTTGGATAAGAGTACGTCTTACATAACTTTACTATATTTCTTATAAATACCTCCAACTGTAAGCCCGAAGACTCTCTAGTCCAATCATATAAATTACACTTTTCTAACCCAACTCTATAACTCACCTTCTGTAGACCAAAGGTCATTCCCGTTCCCATGCATTTACCGTCAATCATGTCCTAACGATGTGAGAAAAAGGGCCCAGGCCACTTAATACCAGGCATTTAATACTTATATCTTAGGTAGGTCCTCGTCATTTAATACCTATATCATGGCGGACCCTTCTCTAGCTGACATTGCACGGAATCTCATTAGGCCACTCAATACTTCTTTATGGAAGAGGCGGATCCTATAGTGGCCACTTAATACCTCAAACTCGAAGCTGACCCTTCTCGAGATTTCCTACTTCAATGCCTAAATGCTAACCCCAACCATTTAATGCTTCCTAATTAGGGAGGAGGAGGACCTTATCACAGCCACTTACTACCCCTGATCCCTGAAGCCGATCCAATGTATTACGATCCGTAATCCAAAATGTGACATCTAACATAGTCCGACTATTCATAGGCACTGGTAGCTAGATTAATTGGGCAGGCTTACCCTATAGAATTTGGAACTAAACTTACGTTCTCTATGGGTACTTATTATAGGCGATGTCGCACTCAGCCCTAAAGTCACACTACTGGTAGCCAGATTAGCTGGACAAACTTTTATGTGCTTTTGACTGACCTTACATCCCTATAACTTAGTCATAATTTCCACTTTCATAACATACTACCATATATACCTCGCCACATTCCGCATTAAGGCCTTGTAAGGAACTCCTTATTTTTCCTTTATTCTAAGTTATTTCCCATAATTATGCCAACTTCTTTCCTGAAGGGATTTTAATGTTAATTACTAACCTATGTACTGTTTACAATGAAATTAATACGCTATTAATTATACATTATTTATATGCTAATATATATATATATATATGTGTGTGTGTGTGTGTGTGTGTGTAACTAAGGATTCCTAAGCGTATGATGATTGTGTCCTATACTAATCGTTTAAATGTCAAAACTTCCGGTTTATACAAGTCTAACTCCATACCATAACATACAAATTAGCTAATATTTTTAGCCCAACAATAGACTTGTATATGAAGATATAACCAATTACCGAATTTATTTTATATGAAAATAGTAGAATCAACATCAATAGAATTTATTATTCAAATCCTTTTACACTCTATTCTACTTCTGTATATAAAATAAAATGGGACTCGCATTCAAACTACGGGAATAGACAATGCAACTACAAACAGAAGAATCCATTCTTTACACACCATTTCCTAACTTATTTTTAAAACGCTTAATCACAAAAGAAGAGGAAAGCGAGAAGTGGAATAGAATGTAAAACATTAAAATTACAATAGCTACGCAAATTCTGCTATTTTAATATAGACTAATTGAGATTTCAAAACATAAATTGCTTGGGGGAATTTCGGAGGTTTTAATTTAGTGTTTTTGTGAATAAAATTCCCCAAGGCAAATATTAAATCCAACATTTACTGTACAATTATTAAAATGTGAAAAACAAAGATTTCCCCTTACAGATTATTCCTAGCTTTTCCTCTTTGACTTTTTTACACCTGCTTTTATATTCTCTTTTGAGACCCCTTTCTTTTGAAATATACATATTTTGATTGTATATAAATTAGGTTCAAAATTTCAAGGATTAGAAATTAGAAATTGAATATTGAATATCTAAATTCCTTTACTTGAAAGTCTTCTGAATCGTAGGGGAAAAAACTAACAAAGCTTCGCTACTGTCCCAAATAATTTGTGAATAAAAGTTAGGGGGCTAGCCTCTTATTCATAGTGGTTAGGAGGCATCAAAACCATCAGATTTAAGTGAATAAAATCTGAGTCATTTGTGTTGCATAAAACCCTAGCCACCATCACCCACCGGCCGATCGACCCAAGAAAAGCGGTCGACCGGTAGCTTCTATTTGGGAGATTTTCATTTCTACCATATATTTTTTGATTAATTCCCTTATTGATTTTAATGTTAATTTTAATTCAATATTCCCTAAACCCCAAGTTACTAAATAATGTTAGTTTTTAAATTTCAAATTTTAGTATTAACTAAAATTTTGAATTCGAATTCCATTTGAATTATTTTGAATTTGAAAATTTCAAACGTTAATAACTTTTCTGTTTGAGCTCCGATTACAATACTTTATATAGGAAAATTGATCAGAAAATCGCTATGAATGCAACAACATAACTTCCTTAATTCTGATATTTACAAAATTTCCATTTTAGCCTTATCATTAATTAATTAATTTCTTATTAATTTTTATTGGTTATTACATCTCCTACCTTAAAAAGGATTTCGTCCCCGAAATCCTGAAGGGACAGATAGTGTAACGCGTATTATGCATCCATGTTATACAACCAAGTTATCTATACAACCATTTACTCAACCAAAAGTGCAAAGTAATTATGTATGTATGCACACTATTATTAAGCTCAGTCCTACTGTCAATGCAAAATCATGACATATAAGTATGTCCACAAGCATCCTAAACAAGCATAAAGTTCTACATAAGTGCAAAAATAACAGTAAAAATTGTGGCAACCATCACCTACCTTCCAATCTTGCAACAATGATGCAATCAAAATCCTAAATTTTAGAGAGAAGTGTTTAGCAGAGAAAATTTTAGGATGTGAAGTCCTCATCTTCTCTTCAATTTCCAAAGTGATTTTCATTGGATTATCTCCCCATTATACTCGAACTAGCCTATTTTTTGTCGTTGCGGTGCTTCCTAGTTCAATGCTCCACTATGCATGTAGTGCTATCAGCTCCATATCTATGTCTACTAACTGATTAGGCTCTACTATGGTGGCGGTTCTATAAAGATACTTCCTTAAGTGCAAAACGTGAAATACATCATGAACTCCTTTCGACTTATCTGCTAGCTCTATTTGGCATGCAAGTCTCCTTATTCTTTCCATAATCAGGAAAGACCCAACAAACCTTGGTACAAACTTTCCCGACTTATCAAATCTCATGATCTTCCTAAGAGGAGAAATTTTAACAAACATCATGGCTCCCACATCGAACTCCGATTCCTTCCTTCGCTTGTCCGCATAGGACTTCTAGCAATAATGTGCGACCTTTATTTGTTACTTTATCAATTCTATCTTCTCCAAGGTCCCATGAATCAAGTCTTGGTTTGAGTAGAATTTTGTCGGTGGTTTCCACTAACAATTTGATGATTTGCATGGTCTTCTGTATAATGCTTCAAAAGGTGTCATGCCAATCGTTGCTTGGCGTACGCGAATTCTACTGAAGGTAAGTGTTGCTCCTTGTGTCCTCTGAAATCCATAATGAAAGCCAACAATTCCTCTAAAATCATATTCACTCATTCAGTCTGACCATCGTTTTGTGGGTGGTAAGCAGTGTTATGGTTCAATGAGGTTTCCAAAGATGACTACAAACCTTTTCAAAATTCGCTAGTGAAAAAAGGGTCTGTATCGCTAACAATGCTAACTAGGATTTTATGAAGTCGAACCACCTCATTATATATATTTTTGCTAAAGAAGCCAAGGTCCTATTAATTCTAATGGGAATAAAATGGGTCCTTTTAGTGAGCCTATCTATTATATACCAAATAGTTTCATTATCTCTTTTACTCCTAGGCAACCCATCTATAAAGTCCAGCGATATATGCTTCAATTTAGAAGTCGGCACCTCCAACCGCAATAACTATCCTTCAGGCTTCCCTTATTCAGCCTTTATCTTTTGGCATGTCAAACAACTAGAGACAAATTCAGCTACCCTCTTTTTTATTACTGGCCAATAGAAAACTTGCTTAGTATCCCTATATATTTTATCTCCTCCATAGTAAATGGCCATCCTAGAATGGTGACATTCTATTATCACTTCTTCAAAAACATCCTCCACTATAGGGACAAAAAGGCATCCATCTCTCCTCAAACATCCTCTTTTGTCAATTACATATCTAATGACATGGACGAAATGCTCTCCTCTACTTTGCTTTCCTAAAATGTCTATAATCGCCACATCCTTCTTCTACTTTAGCCTAATGTGGTCCATCAATGCCAGCCAAACTTTGATTGCTGGAAAATAGCCTAGAGTACGTTCTGTTGAAGGTTGGAAATTTAAATTCAAGAGGAACTCCGACCGCATCCACTCATATATAGAACCTAGAGTAGTATGCCTTCGGTTAAAAGCGTCAGTGACAACATTCCCTTTCCATGGTATGCTGTATCCTAATATCATAAGATGCTATAAACTCCATCCACCTCTTCTATCTAAGATTCAAATATTTTTGAGAAAATAGGTATTTGAATGATTTATGGTCAGTGAACAACTCGAATCTTTCTCCTCAAAGCTAGTGCCCCCACATCTTTAAGGCAAAAATGATAGTCGCTAACTCTAAGTCATGAGTTGGGTATCTCCTCTTATGGTCCTTCAATTTTCTGCTAGCATAAGCTATCACCCTTCCTTCTTGCATAAGAAAACTCCCAATCCTGTGCCATATGCATTGGTGCAAACGATGAAGGCTTCGTCCTATTGGGAATAGTTAATAGTGGAATGCTAGTCAATATCTCCTTCAACTTCTCGAATGCTTCCATGCATTTCTTATCCTATGAAAATAATAGATTCTTATTGGTTAAGAAAGTTAGTGGGAATGCTATGTTCACAAAGTTCTTGATGAACTTCCTATAGTAACTCGCCAACTCCAGAAAATTCCAAACCTCCATAGCATTATTTGGAATCTTCCAATCTAGAATTTCTTCCACCTTCATGGGATCTATGGACAATCCCTTCTTGAAAACAACTATCCAAGAATCTCACTTCCTTCTTCCAAAACTGATATTTTTAAAATTTGGGTTTAAGTTGGTTCCTTCTTAAAGTTCGTTATACCTTCCTGAAGTGATTTTAAAACTCACATTCACTCTTGGAGAATACTAAGATATCATCCACAAACACTATGTAAAATTTATTCAACTGCCTCCTAAAAACCCTACTCATCGTATTTACAAAGTATGTGGGGGCATTTGTTAATCCAAAAGACAACACTTCCTATTCATAAAGTCCATGCGAAATGCAGTCTTCTTCTTGCTATCCTCACTTGATGAAATCCAATGGCTAAGTTCATTTGGGAAAAGATTTTGGGTCCCCCAAGCTGATCGATCAAATCATCTATTCTAGGTAAGGTTTACATATTTTTGCTGGTCAACTTGTTGAGTTCTCTATAATTGACACATAACCTTAGTGAGCCATCTGCCTTGGCGGAAAAGACAACATGTGCTTCCCATTCAGAAGTACTTCGACGAATGAATGCTTTCTGCCATAGCTTTGAAATTTACTTATCCAACTCTCATCTCTCTTTGAAGGCTACGTGCCTTACTGATAGAGCGACAAGTCTAGCGTCTTAGTCTCAGTCAATCCTAAACTTGATCTCCCTTCAGGGTGGAGGACCCAAGACTTCTCCAAAACGTCAAAAAATTCTCGAACTACGGTTACAGATGAGAGCTCATCTTGTGATAAGCTCAACGAGTCTAAATAGCTTAACTCGATTGAGTTTAGGGTGTACAACGAACATCTATTTCTAGCCCCTTACAACTCCTTAATTGCACAATTCCCCTATTGCACTCTAAAACAGCCCCGTAGTAAGATAACCAATCCAACCCTAGGATAAGTCCATATCCCTCAAAACTAAGAACATACATGTTACATTTAAAATCAACATTATATATTCACAACTAGGACTTTGCAAATTCACCTTAGCCCTAGACATGGATCACGACTCAAATCGGTTTTTGAACTCATCCCAATTTGTAACTCTTTTAGCATTCTCCTCAGCCACGATAGTCCACCAATTTAAGGCCTCTCCTTTAAGAAAGCTCTAGACTATGCTCACAATCGTTAATTCGATTCTTTGTCTCAACAAAACCTTTTATTCCTATATACATCCTTCCACCTATATTTTAGAAATTCATACACATTTGGCGAAATTATATGGGGCGGGGTGCTGCTTCAACAGGCGAGGCAGCCGGTACCGCTGGTGCAGCTTATTGAGGAATGCAAACTTGCCCGACATGCCTTAGATATCGCTTGAACCATTCAGGCATCCCACGAATAGTGGGTATCTCTTGGGTAGAAGGGTCCCCAGCCTCAAAGGAACGATTTCCAGCTATAATCAACTACGTGTAGGTTTATACTTTTAGTTATAATTTCCTAGGATAGTATTATTTATTAAATTAAAAGATTTACTTAGTGTTTACGAATGTTCAAAATAGTAGATATATGTTCAAAATAATAAATACATACATACATATGTTATATACATACATACATACATACATACATACATATATATATATATATATATATATATTGTAGGGCTTTTGAAAATTATTTTCGAAAACAAAAATTATTTTCAAAAACAAAAATTATGTGCTCATACGTATACTCATACCCATTGACTGAGCAACCTAAGCACATATACCAAATGTAATAATCCGCCTCGAAACGTGTCTAATTTTCAATCCGAAAGGCCCATTGAACATTAGACCCATTCCAAAGCTTGCTGTTGGTTGGTATAACTGATACAATGAACAATACACAGAGCTATCCACTAATGCTATCAGAATCGGATAAATTATAAAATCATAAACAATACCCATCTTATAGAAATTCAAATCTCGAAACAAAACATAACATCCCAATATCCATAGTATAATATCTTAAAATACAATAACATCAAGTCTGAAATGGAGACATCAAAATATATAAACATTAGTAGATGGCTGCCATACGACTCCATATCTGCCTTCATCTCTAATATCTACATCATCTTTTCTTAACTTGTGTTGTAATGAGGAGAAAGTCAGAACAACAATGTCTGGTGAATATAAATATCGAGTCTTTCCATAGTAGTATTTGGCAGTATAATTTAGATAAGAGTATGTCTTACATGTCCTAACTATATTTCTTATAAATACCTCCAATTGTAAGCCTAAAGGCTCTTCCAGTCCATTCATACAACTTACACTTTTCTAACCCAACTCTATAACCCATCTTCAACTATAGGCCCAAGACCATTCCCAATCCCATGCATTTACCATCAATCAGTCTTGATGATGTGAGAGAAAGTACTTGAGCCACTTAATACCTTTTCAATAGAAATTAGATAGACACTGACCATTTAGTACCTATTTCTTAGGCATTTCCCCATCATTTAGTACCCATCCAAAGTTAGACCCCTCTCTAGTGTTATCTAGTTGATATCGCATGGAATCTCATCAGGCTACCTCATTATTCTATATGGAAGAGGCTGGACCCTATAACAGCCACTTAATACATCGAACCCAAAGCAGACCCTTTTTGGGATTTCCCACCAGCGTGCCTAAATACTAACCCGGCTATTTAATACTTCCTAATTAGGGAGGAGGCGACCCTACAATAACCACTTGCTACCCTTGATCCTTGAAGTAGGTCTAACGTATTATAACCGTAACTCAAATTATGATGTCTCGCATTAGTCCGATTAATCGTAGGCACCGGTAGCCAAATTAATTGGGTATGTTAACCCTACAAAATTTGAGACTAACCTCACGTCCTCCATGGATACTTACTATAGGCGATGTCTCACACTAGCCTCAAGGTCACACTTCTGGCAGCCAGATTAGTTAGATGGACTTCCATGTGCTTTTAACTGACATCGCATCCCTATAAATTGGTCATAATTTCCATTCTCCTAAAATACTACCATATATACCTCAGTACCTTCCGCACTAAGGCCATATAAGGAAATCTCCTTATTCTGCCTTTAATTCTAAATTATTTCCCATAATTATCCAACTTCTTCCCTAAGGGGTTTTTAATGCTAATTACTAACCTATTTACTACGCAGTTAATATGCTACTAATTATACATTATTTAAATGCTAATAAATATAAACACACGTTGTAACAACTCACATATTTATCGATTTTATATTTAAATATTTTATTTAAATATTCTATCGTTAGTCGGATTTTAGTCCGAAAAGCTACTTTTTGCATACGGTCGAATTAGGACTCGGGACCACTCCCATTGAGTTTAAAATGCCGTTTGCGATCTTTTTGAGTATAAGCTTCGATATGTTTGGAGAAAGTTGATTTTTGCTACTTTTCACTTTGGGTTTGGTTTTTGGGCTCAGCCCTATGTTTTAACTTATACTCGAAAACTGAACCACTCTCCCCATTCTCCCTCACTTCTTTCTTTTTTCAGTTTTCTTAGCATTAATGGTGGGAGAGATTGGAAATTAAAAACTCCAAAACCCTAGTTTCTCTTGCAAATCAAATTCCAAGCTCCAAACTCAAGAAGAACCCATTGGTAAGCTTCTCTTCTTCTTCTCCAACTTATTCTCTTACCAATTTCAGAAATTCCTAAACCTAATTTTGGGAATGTTCTTGCTTTTGAGCTTAGATTCAAGCTCAATTGGGTTGTGTTGAAGAGAGGGTGATTCTCCATTTGCTTTCAAGCTTCTTCTTGTTTGATTTTATGAAAAGGTGAGATTTTTAATCTCACATCTAAGTCTATGAATTATCTTCGAATGTTAGGTATGAATTCCTAACACTTATTCGTGTGCATTTGCTTTTGGTTTGGATTGAATTGGTGTATATTCCAATTTTTGGTGTTTTGAGTTCAATTCGTTAAAAATCCTAACTTCTATGTTTGAACGTGTTTTTGGTGATGCATCGAGGAGCATATAGGGCCGGGTAGTCGATTGGCATAAACCCTTAGCGCCGTTGCTCGAGAGAATGAAATTTGGACGAGGTTGGAGCTTATTACTATGGGCTGGGAAGAGGCTGGCAACAGGTCCGGTCGACCGAGCTCCCTGAGTCGGCCGACCGACATGCTGCCGAGTGCATAGGCACTCCTCTGTTTAAGGCTCGGTCGACCGACTCAGGGAGTCCGGTCGACCGACCTGCTGTTAATTGCCAGATTAGCCTATTTTGCTAATCCGTTTGAATATCCAACTTTAATCGATTCGTGTTGTCTCCCTTTTGTTGTTGTCATTTATTATCGACTTAGATGACCTTTTCTTTGGGAATTTTAGATATATCCACTTTGATGGATTTTATATCGATTTCTTTGGATTTTATTCACGTTTTCGAATGTGAATCTTAGTAATTGATTGTTCCTACAATATTCTTTGTGATTTGTCGCTTTAAAAATATAAAGGTTTTCTATACTAGTAGTAAATATCAAAAATCTTTCCTCAAACGATTTCAATACTATTTTAATACCAGATTCGTTTATAAAACCGTTTTCCAATCTATTAGTATATATAAACCTTTACCTCACTCGTATGAGAAATCTAATTAAACGACTTAGTAAAACAAGTGGTATGAAACGCTTGCGTTCAATTTGTTGGTTAATTCTTGGACTTGTTCGATTGAAACCCTTGTGACAATTTTCTAGTGGAAATCTACAGTTTGATCGTAAATATTTAAGTTAAGCAAGTGGTTATGGGACATGAAGCTAAACTCATATATTTACTAGCTTAGTGTAATTGACACTTCTCGTTGATCATGACGATCATCTTTGTGATTTAGACTAGCAATGTGCGATGTCTCTTTGTCTGCGAGGGAGACTAAACCCCGTTTTGTGGAGTTTCGACTCAATTTGTGATGGGGTAGCAACCCATGGTCTTCGGGCCGTTTGTGGAGCTTCGGCTCAATTTGTGATGGTTAGCAACCATGGAATTAGCGTTCCGTTTGTGATACACGTGTTGGTGGGCTTTATGCTCCCGTTTGTGATAGGCCTCCCCCCCTTTGTGATTTCTGGATTTCTTGAGATGATTTCTAGAATTTGTGTTTCACCAATTTTCGTGATTTCCATTGATAAGTTTTATCAATATTTGTGCATTGGTGAATTTGTGCATCATTGACTTTTGTGATTTCTGGATTTCGCGTATTGCATTCTGGAATTTGTGTGTCATTGACTTTTGTGATTGACATTGATATTATTGTCAATATTTGTGCATTGGTGAATTTGTGTGTCATTGACTTTTGTGATTGACATTGATATAATCGTCAATATTTGTGGTTTGGTGAACGAAATAAGGAGTATGATGCTTCTTTGATTCTTGTGTAGATTTTGTGATATTGATTAATCTCTTGTTGATTATCAACTACTTATATATCATAGCTTGGCCTTGTGATTATTATGTGTTTAGTCATAACTCTGATTCTATATCGTTTCATCTGATATTTATAGTTAGACTGATCCATTTATTATTTTCTTATTAAATAATACTCGGGTCAGACCGAGATGTTACAGGTGCTTCTGCTTGACTTCTCATCTGGGATTAACTCCTTGACTTTTGGGTTAACTACTTAGATTAGTAGTTATTTTGTTGTATACATTTGAGATATAGACTCCTTAATGTATACTTATTCTTATGTGTAGTTCGTGTAACTATTCTTTTGTGATATTGTGGATCTTTTTAGACCACTACTCCGATGTACACTTTCTAGTGTAATATTCATATCTTATTCCGCCTTTGTGATATGAATTGTCTATGGCTGATTTGTGTTATGCTTATTTCTATATTTGTTTTCCGAAGGATCTCTATAGCCACCGTGTAGTAGCTTTGAGTTTGTGTCGGTATGTCGGATTTCCTCTTGAAATAGAATACATGTTATATTATCTGACATATCGGTGCTCGCGCAAAGAAATTACACGGATGGTCGCTCCTCAACAGCCTTATTCTCCGTGCTAGTCGACAACATTCACCGTAATGTTCTTGGCTAGCGTGGGTATAGAGGTGGGGCGTCACAGCTTGGTATCAGAGCCAAACTTCGAAACAATATGGAATATTATAACAAGGATCATCGTCCTAGGTCCATCTTAGGAGTCGTGCTTTAGGATTTTATTCGGGTCTTCGTACCGCCCTATCCTATTTCTTTTATGATTCCTTGTTTTATCTATCAAGATTGCTTGATATTTATTTTGAGAATAACTTTTCTCCTTCTTTCTTTTCTAAAGGAAGAGAAATGGTTAGTTCTAGCAGTCCTAGCGCTCGTCAATCCAGTAGCCCTTCTCTGGATGGCGCATTCATGTCTGCCCAACAACTTTTGGATCTTGTAAAGAATCAAGAGTTTATCTGTGCTTTGAGTAAGAACCCCGAGATGGTTCTACCTTTGAAACTTGAAGTTTCTTTCAATCAGCTTGTGGATGTTACTCTTCTTCATGGAGAGGTTGGTAAAGGAAGTGTTTGTGATATTGGGACTTCCAAGAAGAGGCATATTAAGTTCAAGAGCCTTAATCCCAATAAGAGAGTGAAGCAAACTATTTTGGTAGCAGAGACTCCAATCCCTAATCGTGGAGGATGCTACAATTGTAATTCTAAGGACCATTATGCAAAGGAGTGTCCGGAGCCACTCTTTTGTCGCTATTGCAAAAATACAGGTCATCATATTTCTGTCCGCCCCATACTTCAAAGCAAGAAGAGGGTGGAACAAGAAACTTTGGTAGCCAAGACTCCAACCCCAAATCATAAACAATGCTACAATTGTGGTTCCACGAACCATTATGTAATTAAGTGCCCGAAGCCCCTCTATTGCCGCTATTGCAAAGGCTCGGGTCATTACTTATCTACATGTCCCAAACTCCCTAGCAAGAGGGAGAGAAAGTCGAAAGTTGTGCAAGCCCCTTGTGACACTTATCTTGGTCAAGGTATTTTACATTTAATCCTTGATGCTATTGTTTTATTTCGTGATCTTTCTATTTGAATTCCTTTTGATATGGATCCATCTCATTATTTTTATATCAAAAGAACTTGTCGATTCTTTTTCTTTGAATATTTTGGGCTTGATGTCTTCTTTGGGAATTATGAATCCGGATGGTGGATCCGCAACACTCAACTTACTTTCTATTGATGTCGAAATTACTTTATGTGGTTTTTCTTTCCGAGCCGATATTTTTACTTAGGCTTCGGAATTGATTTTTTTGAAAAGATCGGCTTAATCATTGTGAAGCCCATATCCTATTTTTCGAGTGGACTATTCATCTTCGACATTTTCAATATATTAAGCAGATTTCTATTTTTCCTTTATGATTTTGATTCCAACTTGATGGCATCATTTTATTCCTTAAGCCCACTTATAAGGAAAGTGTTATTTCTCTCATTCATGTAGTTAGAGAAATTTTCCAGTATTTTTGAGCTTGTCTTAGGATTATCACCTAAGCAATATCTTGTGTGATGTTAAGGTCTTTTCAGCTCGACCTTGCCACCAATTTTCATTTGGCTACGAGTTGCGTGAGTTAGCATTCCACTTACGCATTCCGCACTCGTTATGATTCTTATGAATGACTTATTATGTCATTCAGTTTGCCCATCTTGTTTCATCCATTTTATAAATCGAGTATTTCATGAATATCTCGATAACTTCATTTTTGAATTTATTGATTTTGGATGAAAATAGCAATTTACAAATTTTTGCAAATCTTTTTCATAAGATTTATTTATAAGTATAAATAGGATTACTGCTTTTAGAACGAAAGATAAGAATTTTCAAAAAGTTTTTAGAAACATGTTTATCCTATAAAATATGATTTTGTGATTGTATTGCCTATTTAGTGTTTTAAGAATTTTGGTCGATGCGCTTGATCAACGTTATCGATAGGAATTTCCTAAACGCTTTGATGAGACAATCAGACACGATATATTGACTTGTAAAATGTAAATTTTTCTAGAAATATTTTTACATTGAGATAATTGTGATTTTGAAAGTTTTAGCTTTTCGGGGAAAGAAAATTATTTAAAAGAAGTTCTTTCTTTTCGATACTCTTATTCTTGTGATTCCCGTGGGGAACCAAGACTTTATCTTTTGTACCAATGCTGATCGTATTGGTTTAGATGCCGCTCTCTTGCAAATGAGAACGTGCTATCACTTGTGCTTCTAAATCGTTATAGCTTATCGAGACTAGCTATGCCGCTCATGATTTAGTGCTTGCGGCTGTTGATTTCACTTTTAGAATCTGGCATCATCATTTTGGATGAGAAATTGTTCTCTACCCCGATCATAAATCTTTTAAATATTTATTTTCTCAAAAGGAACTTAATTTGCGTCAACAACGTTGGCTCGAGTTCCTTGCTCCTTATGATCTTGATATTCTTTATACGCCCGGTAAGGGTAGTCGTGTCGTCGATGCTCTTAGCCGTAAACAACAAGCTGTTGTTTCTATGATGATATCTGAATGGAACGATCTCGAGATTTTATCCACTTGCGAAATTCGAGACCGTGTTTCCGATTTATGCTCATCATTTGTTTTATGTAGCCTTGAGGCTTATCCTTCTCTTTTAGACCGCATTCTTGGAGCTCAAAGGCTAGATCCTGAATTGGCTCTTCTTGGCCAAAATATTAAGGATAAAATTGATATTGAAGGTTTGAAGGACTTTGATATCGATTCTCGTGGCGGCATTCGGAGATTTGGTAGACTTATCGTACCAAATATTAGTGATCTTCGTAAAGATATTTTAGAAGATTCTCATCATTCTAAATTTACCATTCATCCCGGTAGTAGTAAAATGTACGCGGATATGAAGCGACTTTATTATTGGGAGGGAATGAAACTCGATATTGCTAACTTTGTTAAGTGTTGCATGACTTGCCAACTCGTTCAGGCCGAACATCAAAGGCCCGGTGGGTTATTGGAACCTTTAGAAATTCCAATTTGGAAGTGGGACCAAATTTCCATGGATTTTATAGATGGCCTTCCCCGTTCTCGTTCGGGTCGTGATAGCTTATGGGTGATCGTTGATAGACTTACTAAATCCGTCCATTATATTACCGTTCGGTCTAACCGAACCGTTCCTCTTTTGGCCAAACTATTTATCAAAGAGATTGTTAAATTACATGGAGTTCCTACTTCTATAGTTAGTGATCGTGATCCATTGTTTACTAGTGGATTTTGGAAGAGTCTTCAAAAAGCTTTAGGAACGAAGCTTAATTTTAGCACCGCTTATCACCCCCAGTCCGATGGACAAACTGAGCGTGTGAATCAAACTCTTGAAGATCTTCTTCGTTCTTGTGTGCTTGATTTTGGTGGAGGTTGGGAAGATCATATTTCACTTGTTGAATTTTCCTATAATAATAGCTTCCAATCTAGTATTGGTATGGCACCTTTTGAGGCACTCTACGGAAGGCCATGCCGATCTCCTTCTTGTTGGCTTGAGGCCGGTGAGAAGCTGGATTTAGGTCCAGATTTTATTCGTGATTCCACAGAGAAAATTGAACTTATTCGACATAGGATGAAAGAAGCCCAGAGTAGACAAAAATCCTATGCCGATAACCGGAGAAGGAAATTAGAATTTTCTGTGGGAGATCTTGTGTTCATTCGTGTTTCACCTATGAAAGGTGTTGTACGTTTCAGTCGATCGGGAAAACTAGCGCCTCGATATATTGGGCCATTTCCTATCACCGAACGTATTGGTTCCATGGCTTATCGCCTTTTATTACCGGCTCAGTTTTCTGCTATGCATGACGTGTTTCACGTTTCTCAACTTCGGAAATGTCTTCGAGATTCCGATTCTGTTCTTGAGCCCGGTGTTGTGGAAGAGATTGAAGATTCGCCTAATTTAACTTATGAGCAACATCCTATTCGTATCATTGCTTCGGAAGTCAAACGACTTCGAAATAAAGATGTTCCGCTTGTTAAAGTTCAATGGTCTTCAAATCCTAAGGATTGTTCTTGGGAATCTAGAGAGTACATCGAGCGTACACATCCGGACTTACTTTCTCGTGCTCTTTGAGGTGAACTTCTTATTTCAAACTTTTTTTGTGTTGAATATGCTTTTATGGTTGTTACTATATATCTTCTTCTTGTAATATTGCGAGGACACAATTTCTTTAAGGAGGGGAGTCTGTAACAACCCGCATATTTATCGATTTTATATTTAAATATTCTATCGTTAGTCGGATTTTAGTCCGAAAAGCTACTTTTTGCATACGGTCGAATTAGGACTCGGGACCACTCCCATTGAGTTTAAAATGCCGTTTGCGACCTTTTTGAGTATAAGCTTCGATATGTTTGGAGAAAGTTGATTTTTGCTACTTTTCACTTTGGGTTTGGTTTTTGGGCTCAGCCCTATGTTTTAACTTATACTCCAAAACTGAACCACTCTCCCCATTCTCCCTCACTTCTTTCTTTTTTCAGTTTTCTTAGCATTAATGGTGGGAGAGATTGGAAATTAAAAACTCCAAAACCCTAGTTTCTATTGCAAATCAAATTCCATGCTCCAAACTCAAGAAGAACCCATTGGTAAGCTTCTCTTCTTCTTCTCCAACTTATTCTCTTACCAATTTCAGAAATTCCTAAACCTAATTTTGGGAATGTTCTTGTTTTTGAGCTTAGATTCAAGCTCAATTGGGTTGTGTTGAAGAGAGGGTGATTCTCCATTTGCTTTCAAGCTTCTTCTTGTTTGATTTTGTGAAAAGGTGAGATTTTTAATCTCACATCTAAGTCTATGAATTATCTTCGAATATTAGGTATGAATTCCTAACACTTATTCGTGTGCATTTGCTTTTGGTTTGGATTTAATTGGTGTATATTCCAATTTTTGGTGTTTTGAGTTCAATTCGTTAAAAATCCTAACTTCTATGTTTGAACGTGTTTTTGGTGATGCATCGAGGAGCATATAGGGCCGGGTAGTCGATTGGCATAAACCCTTAGCGTCGTTGCTCGAGAGAATGAAATTGGGACGAGGTTGGAGCTCATTACTATGGGCTGGGAAGAGGCTGGCAACAAGTCCGGTCGACCGAGCTCCATGAGTCGGCCGACCGACCTGCTGCCGAGTGCATAGGCACTCCTCTGTTTAAGGCTCGGTCGACCGACTCAGGGAGTCCGGTCGACCGACCTACTGTTAATTGCCAGATTAGCCTATTTTGCTAATCCGTTTGAATATCCAACTTTAATCGATTCGTGTTGTCTCCCTTTTGTTGTTGTCATTTATTATCGACTTAGATGACCTTTTCTTTGGGAATTTTAGATATATCCACTTTGATGGATTTTATATCGATTTCTTTGGATTTTATTCACGTTTTCGAATGTGAATCTTAGTAATTGATTGTTCCTACAATCTTCTTTGTGATTTGTCGCTTTAAAAATATAAAGGTTTTCTATACTAGTAGTAAATATCAAAAATCTTTCCTCAAACGATTTCAATACTATTTTAATACCAGATTCGTTTATAAAACCGTTTTCCAATCTATTAGTATATATAAACCTTTACCTCACTCGTATGAGAAATCTAATTAAACGACTTAGTAAAACAAGTGGTATGAAACGCTTGCGTTCAATTTGTTGGTTAATTCTTGGACTTGTTCGATTGAAACCCTTGTGACAATTTTCTAGTGGAAATCTACAGTTTGATCGTAAATATTTAAGTTAAGCAAGTGGTTATGGGACATGAAGCTAAACTCATATATTTACTAGCTTAGTGTAATTGACACTTCTCGTTGATCATGACGATCATCTTTGTGATTTAGACTAGCAATGTGCGATGTCTCTTTGTCTGCGAGGGAGACTAAACCCCGTTTTGTGGAGTTTCGACTCAATTTGTGATGGGGTAGCAACCCATGGTCTTCGGGCCGTTTGTGGAGCTTCGGCTCAATTTGTGATGGTTAGCAACCATGGAATTAGCGTTCCGTTTGTGATACACGTGTTGGTGGGCTTTATGCTCCCGTTTGTGATAGGCCTCCCCCCCTTTGTGATTTCTGGATTTCTTGAGATGATTTCTAGAATTTGTGTTTCACCAATTTTCGTGATTTCCATTGATAAGTTTTATCAATATTTGTGCATTGGTGAATTTGTGCATCATTGACTTTTGTGATTTCTGGATTTCGCGTATTGCATTCTGGAATTTGTGTGTCATTGACTTTTGTGATTGACATTGATATTATTGTCAATATTTGTGCATTGGTGAATTTGTGTGTCATTGACTTTTGTGATTGACATTGATATAATCGTCAATATTTGTGGTTTGGTGAACGAAATAAGGAGTATGACGCTTCTTTGATTCTTGTGTAGATTTTGTGATATTGATTAATCTCTTGTTGATTATCAACTACTTATATATCACAGCTTGGCCTTGTGATTATTATGTGTTTAGTCATAACTCTGATTCTATATCGTTTCATCTGATATTTATAGTTAGACTGATCCGTTTATTATTTTCTTATTAAATAATACTCGGGTCAGACCGAGATGTTACAGGTGCTTCTGCTTGACTTCTCATCCGGGATTAACTCCTTGACTTTTGGGTTAACTACTTAGATTAGTAGTTATTTTGTTGTATACATTTGAGATATAGACTCCTTAATGTATACTTATTCTTATGTGTAGTTCGTGTAACTATTCTTTTGTGATATTGTGGATCTTTTTAGACCACTACTCCGATGTACACTTTCTAGTGTAATATTCATACTTATTCCACCTTTGTGATATGAATTGTCTGTGGCTGATTTGTGTTATGCTTATTTCTATATTTGTTTTCCGAAGGATCTCTATAGCCACCGTGTAGTAGCTTTGACTTTGTGTCGGTATGTCGGATTTCCTCTTGAAATAGAATACATGTTATATTATCTGACATATCGGTGCTCGCGCAAAGAAATTACACGGATGGTCGCTCCTCAACAGCCTTATTCTCCGTGCTAGTCGACAGAATTCACCGTAATGTTCTTGGCTAGCGTGGGTATAGAGGTGGGGCATCACACACGTGTTACTAACTAGTCCTAAGTGTGCAAAGATTGCATCCTATACTAATCTTTTAAATGTCAAATCTTCCAATTTATACAAGTTTAACTCCATACCATAACATAAAAATTAGATAATATTCTTAACCTAACATAGACTTGTATATGAAAATAAAATCAATTACCAAACTTATTTTATAGTACAATAGTAGATACAACACCAATAAAATTTACAATCAAATCCTTTTACACTCTATTCAACTTCTACATATAAAATTAAAAGTGATTCATAATTAAATAGCAAATATAGGCAATGCAACTACAAATCAGAGAATCCATACTTTACACACCATTTCCTAACTTCTTTCTTTTGAAAACCCTTATTAACATTAGAAGAGAAAAGTAGGAGGTGGAATATAATGTAAAATATTAAAATTACAACTACTACACCAATTTTGCTATTTCAATATAGAATAATTAAGAATCAAACGCATAAGAGTTGACATTTTGTTTTGGGGGAAATTTAGAGGTTTTAGTTTGGTGTTTTCTAGAACAAAATTCCCTAAGGCATATTCAAATCCAACTTATTCTATACAATTACTAAAATGATAAAAAACTACGATTTCCACTTACAGATGATTCCCAGCTTCTTCCCTTGGATTTGTTTATGCCTGCTTTTACATTCTGTTTTCAGACCTTCTCCTTTTGAACTATACAATTACATCATTATATATGAACTAGATTCAGAATTTTAGGGACTGTAGGAGAATAGAACCAGAAATTGAATTTTGAATATCTAAAATCCAGTACGTGAAAATCTTCTAAATCGTAAGGAAGAAACTAACAGCACTTTACTGTTGTCCCAAATAATTTCTTATCAATTTTTATAGGGTGTTGCAGGAGAGGAAGAAGAGGTTTTCATATCATCTACCACTAAGATATAAGAAAAATAAACTACAAAAGAGATAATGATCGTACTTTTATTTTGAAAGACGGCGGTTCTTGGAGAAGATGAGATTTACAATTAGGGTTTTCGAAAGTAGATAAAGCAATGAAAAAGGAGAAGGGGAAAGATACATATACTTACTTCGATTAGGATCCCAGCCACACAATTGCAATGATGAAAGAACTCAAAATACATCAGCTGATTAATGATAAGGGAGATTGGCTGGAGGATCCATATAAATTTTCAGAAGAGTCAAATGAATAAAGCACGAGCTTTTCCAGAAATTAGAGAATGACAATGTACTAGGGCATTAAATGCGAAATGACTGAAAAAACTTTTTCTTTTGAAAAAAAGAAAGAAAAAAGATAGGAAGTGACGTGGTATAGAAAAATATGGAAATAGTGACACGTCCATACCAATCTGCGATCGATGTAAACTTGAGAGGAAAGTGTTGCATCTGTATTTTCCAAACTATTTATAAGATAAACGGATACAAGCACTAGGCTAAAAGAAGTACCCCACAAAAGAAGCTAGACTAGGAAAAGAAAGTAAGAACAAAGCCCATGTAGGACTAGGCAAAAGCCTATAGAGAGTAGCATAATATGAAAACTACGCCATTCATCGGAGTACAGAATTATCGCTATAATTCTACAGCGACGACCTAAAATAGGCACAAAAATGCAAAATCTGATCTATTACCCTAACACTCAAGAGGTGGGACTGCGACATAACCTTCAAATTGCGTAGCTTCCAAATACCAAATACAAAGGTTGTACCGTGGTTCCAAAAGAAAGCCTTCACGGGTCAACAATGCAACACAATCTTAAAATAATAGCAAAGCAAGATGATTGTGCGACGGCCCTAGAAAAAGCAACCTTGATGACATAGAGCTACGACACCATCCATAAAGTAATTACATGCATTAGGGATGTGCATCGCAATCTTAAACTAACAATTAATGTGGTAGGACTGCGCCGCAATTCCATATTGACATCGAAGTATGCTACCACCTTGATGTGATAGAACATTGGCGCAATCCTAAAAACATTACCTACAAACATAAGGACTCGAGGGATGATGTAATATGGTAAGATTACTTCGCAACCAAGAGTCAAGCCTTATTACTCAAAGGAAAATCAAGAAATCCCAATTTCATCCTCAAGATCATTAAACTCGGCTCAAAGACAAATGGGTGGCTCAGTCCTCCATTGATGAGTACGGCTAAGAATAGGTTCGTGTAAGGCTCTCAATCCTCAAAATAGCAGCATAATCTCTTATGCTAAGCCATACAACTCAACTTCAACTATCTCCAACACTACACTTTGCGATGTTTTAGATTGAACAATTTAGTATAGTTTCTAAAGTGTTGCTGTAGTTCGAATATTATACGGTATCGCTACCTCAGACATAATGAAGGCACAATTTCCAACAAACTAAAGCGAAGTTCTTAAGTGCTGGTAATGATGTAGTTCTTTTTGGAAAGAGGGCAGTTTCTTGTCGGCTTCATCTACACACATGTGAAGTCCACTAGCCTATTGCTTTACAAAATTTTAAAGTCATGTCCTATTCAAAATTTAGTTTTCTCACTTCAATTTCAAACTTCCCGCCTAAGTTCAAAATTCACTAATTAAAATTGTAGTTTCCAGCCGAATATCATGTTTGCAATCCTTGTATAATAAATCAACAAGATGGATTATCAACACATGGCAGGATCCAAAGGAAGAAATCAAAAAAGCCGAAGGCAAGTTCCACAGTCTATGCATAGTAAACAAGCAAGATGAATGATTGACACATGGCATAATCTAAGAGTCAGAATTAGGAACACGTGTGATTAACAAAAGCAATTCTCGTAATTCTCTATATTATAAAAGCAGAAGGTATTGTAGCAGAAAATAGGGAAATCTTTAAGCTTCACTCTTTCTAGAAACACTGAAATAAATAACCATACTCTCTGCCATTATTTGTTTGTACTAAGATTACAAAAGGCGAAAGACATTCCCCGTGGACGTAGGATTCATTCACATCCGGATCACTTTTATAGCTTTCAGCACATGATTTTACATTTTGTTGCTTTGATATTATCTTGCTCAATGAATTTGATAATGACTTGTCATTAGATTTTGGATATTTTCCTCATAATTGTGTTAACACTATTGTGCATAATTACTTCCTCTAAAGGCGATTTGAACATTACTTATTTTACTGATTCCAAATCACGTAAGAATTCCATGACGTGATTACTTCAAAAATACTTAGGTGTATTTTGAGATGAAAAAAATCATCAAAAAATATATTAGTAACAATATAAATAAATGTGAATACTGTTATCCTATCAAAGTATCCCTTTCCAAACAAAAAAGCATACCCATTTGCCTAACTTTTCTTCTGATAGCTCATTTTAAGATACCCTTAGTTGTCACTTAGATAATAAGTGGATTAGGAATGAAGTCAAAGCGTAAGTTCATCCTCAAACATTGTCATATGTAATATGATCATATGATATGCTCGAGTGTCTAATCATAACTTACACGTTGTCGCTTGTGAAACACCCCACACCTCTTAATATACCCAAAAGACATATTAAAAGGCTTGATGCGTTGTAGGTATAACTGAAACTAACAGAGACTAAAATTCTCAAGACAAAAATAGGTGAAAATGATGAAAACTGAAATAATAACTTATTCAAAAAAAATTCATAAGTGCTTTATAAACCAAATACCAAATGCAACATACATGTATCAAAAACCAATATGTCTCATGAAATAAAAACTCGCAATCTCAACAAAAATCAAAGTATAAATATCCATCATAATAAACCAATACATAAAAAGAACTAAAGCTGAAATAAAAGAAATACATGATATAAAACTCCTTTAAGAAAATCTTCGAGCAAACGCACGTCCACTGTCCTCTCCCTTGATTTCCTATGGAGGGGAAATAGAGGAGTGGGTCAAACTAAACGTCTGGTGAATGATAGTAATTACTAGAGTCTTTAAGCAAGGTAAAATAATAGACTCTACAACAGTTCTAGCATAAATAAGGAAATCATAGGAAATTCGAAAAGAATAAACTGGAAATAAGTACCAGTAAATATCGCTCAATTCATAAGATAGGTTAACTTTGATTGTTTGCACTCGTGCTTGATTGCTGCTTTGATTGGACTGAATTCCTAATCTTATAATTAGGCTATAACCCAAATTCTACCCTTTTGATCGGCCTGCTACTCTATAGTATCTTTCTGCAGACTAGACGCTATATAAATCCCTACACAAAATGCTAATGGTAACTACGAAAGATACACAAAGCGCCCATTATGGACTAGACGACATATATAGCTCCCTAGATAGAAGGCATTCATTTATATAGCACCCTACAAAGAAGGCATTAATTTACTGTGGATTAGATGCTATATAACTCCCTACACAGAATGTTACTGTGGACTAGACGACATATATAGCTCCCCTATTAACTTAGATAATTTATTTAAATAAGCTTTTATTATCATCTCTACTTGCTACGCTTATTAATTTATCCTAAGTCTTAAATTAAGTCTCCTTCTTTTTTTTTCTTATTATAACCTATATTATAATCATGCTTATTACTTAACCCAAGGTCTAAGTGTGAAATGAGCTTCTTTCATCTTTTACTCTTTTTAATTATAATTCTAAGTTATAACTAAGCTAATTAATTTTTACAATTCTTATCATAATTAGGTATAATTTCTGCCCAATTCCATTAATATTACAGTCGAATTTTATTTATATTACAGTCCAATTCCATTATTTATTTCAGCCTTTATAATTTACATCTTATTTTTTTCATTCAATGTCCTCACTTATATAATCCATATCCGCGTTTTAATTTATTCTAATTCATACGGGAAGAAAAGGAGGAAGAAGAGAGTAGACATTTGCATAAAATCCAAAACGTAGAAAAAGATGTAAACAAAGAAATAAATAATAGTAAATAAACTTAAATACTGCAAATAAACAGTAAATAAAAAGATATGCTTAATAGTAATAAACTATAATTAACTGAAAAAGAATAAATAAAAAAGAATAGACTGTAAAATAGATCTAAAACTAATAAAAAAGCTATTTCAAAAATCGTACTAAAACTACAACTATTAGAAACTCTATTATTTTAAATTACTTAAAGAAATCTTAAAATAATTACAATCACTCACCACCGGTCCTAAGCTCTTCCTTTGATCTTTCCAGATCCACTTGGAGTTGTAAAATAATTTAATTTATAATAATTTTCTCCTTGAAAATTATTCAATTTAGGGTCCTGTTTAGAAAGGTGAACCCAATTGGGGAAAATCTAAAATGAGAAAAAATGTTAGGTCTAGGGGTCTATTTATAGGGGTAGAAGCGGATCTCAGGCCGTTGGAATTGGGGATTGAATAGAGGCCATCATATGCATGAATGGAAGGACCATATCAGTTTAAATGATGAAAAATACATGTTTAATCATTGTTTAATTGTTCCAATGAACAAACATTCGTTCGCTTGCCAAAAGGCATGGCGGGTCGATCGGGCGGTCGACCGCCCCTTGCCCAGGTCGACCGGCTGGTCGACCATTTTTTTTTCATTTCTTTGATTATTTCGTTCTTTGCTCATATTAACTCGAATTCAGATGTTCTATATATGGAAATTGAGCAGAAAATTACCACGAATACAATAGTGCAACCTGTGACTCAGTTTCAATAATTTCACAAAGCTATTTTATTATTTAATTAATTAAATAATTAACTATTACGGGTTAAATTTTGGGTTGTTACATTCACTCCTCCTTAAGGGATTTCGTCCCCAAAATATCCAAGGATAAAAGAATGTACCAAATGTTTTCATTAAATTCTATAACCAACTACTCAATCATCAACCATTCATCCATTGTCCTTAGGTTTTTCTAATGCAATTTATTATACTTATGCAATTAGTGTAGTGTAAATGCTCCTAACTAAGCGAAAGATTAGGCAGTCCACTGATCAAGTTGACCTCCTTTTATGTAGTCATGTCCGTGCCATGTATCCAAATGAATGCGGAAATTTGCTAACGATAACTGATAATTCTATGTGCGTGCTACAAACATCATCCAAATGCAACAATCATGTGATAATCATCCATTTATATCAACCATGAAAACTAGAATAAAATGCACACACGTCCATATGCATATGCTCCATTTTCTTAGTTAGGTCGATCCCTAAAGAATAATAGTGCCTAGTGTATCTATATGCGTCCATTAGCATCCACTAGAAAACACTTGCAACCACTAGCATACATCATTCATAAAAATGTAACGCCCCACCTCTATGCTCGCAATAACAAAGAGTATTAAAAGAAATACTGTCTGGTATCACGAAGAATAAGGCTGTATAGGAGCGGCCATCCGTAGTTAGGCCTTACACTAGTATTGGTTATCTCGATAGAGTGGTATATATTTTTATTTTTCATCTCATATTTATTTACTCCCATCGACATACCCAATTCTAGTATAACACGAACTACGATGGTTCATAATAGTTTAGGAAAATATATATAATAATAACACAGATAATATAAATGAGGAACACAGATAAAACAAAAGTCTCATATATATATAATAACTGATGTCAGTTGATATACATGTGATACAATACATATGATACAACTACAACTGTCGACTCTGGAAGTTACATATACAAGTACATTATCGTTAATAATATACATGAATATACAACATCCTATACTAAGACAACGACTACTCCAAAAACTATAAAAAGACTTCATAGCTCTAGCAGCAACGCAAAGTAAGATATCAACAACCTGTAAATACTCGGTCTGACCCGAGTATTACATTCAAAAGAAAATAATACACGGGTCAGTCTAATTCAAACTCAGTTATTAGTGCACAGAAGCAATAGTAATTAAAAATGAATAGATGACAGTCACAATAAATCTCGTCTATCCGATCCTTTAACAAGCAAATCGGATAACGGTAAATATAACACATAACAGTGTTAAACAACAAATCAACAAATCCAAATTATCAACGAAGATAAATTAAAAAGATTATCAATGAAGATAATTTAGAAAACAACAGAATTGCTTAAACGGCAATTAACGACAAAATCATCAATTTAAATCAAATCAATTCAAATAATTGAAAAGTTACTTAAAAACATCGAAACCGATTGGCTGCAGTACATGCACGTGTGCACTGCCTCGCCACATTTAAAACGTTAAATCTGTGTGGCTACAGTACACGCACGCGTGCACTGCCTCGCCACTAGTATAAAATGCACAAAAGATCAATGCATCAAAGCAAAAGAAATACCAATAAAATCAAGGCGGTGTGGCTGCACTACACACGTACATACATGTGCACTGCCTCGCCAACTCGAGTGCACAAGGTCAAATCAAAATCAGATTCAACACAAGTACAAATGGCCTCGACCAAAATTCAAAATATCACTGCAACAATGAAACTGTACATGTACACAGAAATACAGCATCAATGATCAATACAAAAGCTACAGTGCAGACATCAATCTACCTGGCAACACTGATGAATCAACAAATGCAACATGAAGTGAAGCACAAATCAAAGGGGTTACATGTGAATGCAAACAGGTCAGAGGAACAAGGATTCTTAGCCAAATATATAAGTCCAAGGTTTCAAATGCAACTCTGCGCAAAACAGAACTGTAAAAGCTTGGAACTTAACCACACTAAATGCCTCAACGAAAATTCTGGATATACAATCCAATATAAGGCACGGCCTGTGCTCATGCAATATGGAACAACATACAACAATGCCAGAAACTAAATATATGCAAGAGCAGACTACACCTAAATGAAGACCACATGAGCTTAATGCAACCAGACCCCACAAAGCTACATGTAAGCAAGTGTGCAGCTACAACATGAAACCAAACTGCCCAAACTCAATGATAATTGTATGTATGCACGTATACGAAGACCACAAGACTCAAGGCAGTGCACCCCGTACCAATGTAAATGAAGTGGATAATGCAAACTCAAATGTATAGCCACAACAATGCAGAACTCCTCCAGAGGGAGATGTACGAGATGATAACATGTACATATATATACATACATGAATGCATATATATATACATGCAAGCAATCAAGTATAATATCGAATCACAGTAACACAAAAGTAAATGTATCAGGGCGCGTGAGTATTGACTTAGTGCAATGCAAAATAACAAGGATGCAATTGCAACAAAAGAAGCTGCAACTACCCCTAGTATTCAAAGTGGAAGGCAACTTGCAGTTTTATAACAAGTGCACTAAGGCAGTGGTACAGACATGGTGCAACAGAAAGATGCAGTTCAATCAAACTGCAATATACCTGAATCACAAACCCAATTAGCATACTCAAGCAAGCTCCAGTTAACACAGTAGTTCGAACAAATATAATTTTGAATAAGTAAATACCCCATGAATTCGGCAACAAACAACAAAGGTCAAGCAGCAAGCATTCTTGAAACAAAAATGCTCACTGACTCAACTATCACAAAATACAGCAACAACCACCAATATCAATGCAACGGTGATGGCCGAAGACCTGAAATTGCCCACAAATCAAGTGACCGATGTCAAACATTAACACAAGTCGAAGTCAGGTGATAAACAAATCAAGGCCGTGAACCACAGACCGAAGTTGTAGAACAACAAAGTGGTGCATCTAGTCGAGCTTAATGCCACACACGAAGTATTTTTCACAAAATCAACTTAATCCATTCAAGAGCATATAGCCAATAAACATGTAAATCGAAATAGTGATACTCAAGAATTTACGAACAAGGTTAAAACAAAAAAAATTGAACAGCATCAACATCATAAAATTAAACAACCAAAGTCAAATCAAGTGTTCCACAAACGAGCAGATTGGAAACATCGAAGAAAGCATCAACGTTTAAACGAAATAACATCAATAAAATCAAAGAAATTATGGAGCTCGAATTAAATGCGAGTGAAAGTTTCACTCACATGGTTTCGAATTTAAACAAATAGAAGCGGGCGAAGTATCTCGAGGCGTTCAAGCAGTTGAGTTGAATCGAGCATTACAGTCGCGATTTACAGATTTTCGAAAACATTATTTTGGAAAAGAGGAACGAACAAGAGGAGGCCGCCATTATTTCGTTTTCGTTTGATTTTTTTTTTAGGTTAAGGGTTTCCAATGAAAAACGAAAGGGGGGAACGGGTATGACTCGAGACAACACGATGCAACTTCCATGGGCCAACATTCAAAGCCCGAAAAATTTCTTAAATAAATGTTTACAAGAATTCAACTAGATTCAAAACCCAATTTTACACTTAATAATTTTTTTTTAAAACAAATATCAACTTGATTTTTAAAACGATCAACTGCAATTAACCAATAGATTAATCATCTAACGATAGTAATTAATTACTGCGAAATCTCAGGTTGTTACAGACTCCCCTCCTTATAAAAATTGCGTCCCTGCAATTTTCATAAATAAAGTCGTCTATAACAATTATTTTTCTAACTTAAACTGGTTAAGCTAGAAAAATAAAGGTCGGAAATACAAATGCCAAAGAATCTTTTAATTTCACGAAAGAAATTCATAAATTCTCAACAAAATCTAATTATCCAGTAGATTATCAGAAAACAACGAAACTGAATAAAGGCAATTATTAGCAATATTCTATTATCAATTTGATAATTAGAATACAGAAACCACAAAACAGCAATATCTAATTATCGATATGATAATTAGAAAACAGCAAAATCTAATTTTCAACATGATAATTAGAAAACGAAATTCGCAAATCACAAACTGCCAATATCTAGTTATCCAATAGATAAATAGAAAACACGAACTTCATAATTAGTAAATTCAAACTATCAACAGAGATGGATAGAAAGCAGCAATTCAATATAATCAACATAATCTAGAATCAATTAGAGACCAGAAGATCTTATAATCAGCAAAATTAGCAATTACCTAATTATCAAAACGAAAATCAGAAATCTCAGATCAACAAATATTCAATTATCAAAAACAACAATCAAATCTCAATCAACAAATATTCGATTATCAAAACGATAATCAAATCTCAAATCAACAAATATTCGATTATCAAAACGATAATCAAATCTCAAATCAACAAATATTCGATTATCAAAAACGATAATCAAATCTCAAATCAACAAATATTCGATTATCAAAACGATAATCAAATCTCAAATCAACAAATATTCGATTATCAAAAACGATAATCAAATCTCAAATCAACAAATATTCGATTATCAAAAACGATAATCAAATCTCAAATCAACAAATATTCGATTATCAAAAATGATAATCAAATCTCAAATCAACAAATATTCGATTATCAAAAACGATAATCAAATCTCAAATCAACAAATATTCGATTATCAAAACTATAATCAAATCTCAAATCAACAAATACAAATCAACAAATATCTAATTATCAAAAACGATAATTAGAACTCATATCAACAAATATTTAATTATCACAAGCGATAATCAAATCAACAAATATCTAGTTATCAAAAACGATAATTAGAACTCATATCAACAAATATTTAATTATCATAAGCGATAATCAAATCAACAAATATCTAATTATCAAAAACGATAATCAAATCTCAAATCAACAAATATCCGATTATCAAAACGATAATCAAATCTCAAATCAACAAATATTCGATTATCAAAAACGATAATCAAATCTCAAATCAACAAATATTCGATTATCAAAACGATAATCAAATCTCAAATCAACAAATATTCGATTATCAAAAATGATAATCAAATCTCAAATCAACAAATATTCGATTATCAAAAACGATAATCAAACTCAAATCAACAAATATTCGATTATCAAAACGATAATCAAATCTCAAATCAACAAATACAAATCAACAAATATCTAATTATCAAAAACGATAATTAGAACTCATATCAACAAATATCCAATTACCTGCAGATAATTGGAAACAACAAATATCTAGAAATCAATTAAGATAATCTAGAAAATCAACATAAAAGGTTGGATCGATCCCTTCAGATGGCGAGTTTTTAGCTACGCCGCACGTGCATCAACAAATGGCCGAAGCCTACCAAGTACCCAATATAATTTTGGCGCCCAACAAATGACCCGAAGGTCCAACATATGACCCGAAGGTCCGGTACTGGTATTGACCCGAAGGTCCAACATATGACCCGAAGGTCCAACATAGTGGCTCGAAAGCACACGAAAATCATCATATATTCAATTAACGAGTCCGAAATTAACCGAAATAGCAAACGCACATGTCCCATACTACGTGTTTTACTAAATCGTTTGATTCTCTTCATCGTTTCCTTGAACGTGTAAAATCATCAAACAGCAATTGTTTCGATTAACGAGTCCGGAATTAACCGAAATAGTAAAAGTGTGGTTCCATACTCCGCACTTTTGCTACATCGTTTAAATCTCTTCATCGTTTCCTTGAAAGTGCAAATTGTGTATTCCAAAAATAACATTTCACATTCTCAAACGGACAAGTCCGGAATTAAGTGAATCAGTAAAAGAAAGGGGTCATAATCCTCGATTTTTCTAAAACGTTTAAGTCACGTTCTCATTCTTCTAAAAACGCAAACTGTAAAAATCCTGAATTTTTTTTATTTATTTTATAAAAGTAAATAATCTACATTCTCAAACGAATAAGTCCGGAATTAAGCGAATCAGTAAAGAAAGGGTTCATAGTCCTCGATTTTTCTGAATCGTTTAAATCGCTTCCTCATTCTTTTGAAAGCATAAACTATAAAAATTTTGAAAAACAATTTTATTTTTAAAACGATTTGCAAATCCGTGATAAAAACAGCAACATTAGTGACAATTTCAATAAGAAAATTGTACTTCTCAAAACACCGTAGAAACGGATCTCAAAATCAGCATTGCGGGATAACCACTTGAAAATCCACTTTAAAATTTGACGGTCATTGAAGTCAAAGCGACAGTGATTTTTAAATGTCAAAATCTCATTAAAATAATTCGCATCAAAATATAACACCAATGAATTTTCATTCATTAAAATGTCAACAAAACACCGTACTTCAAAAGGTAGCACTAGTGTGAAAATCCCGTTATAAAAATAACGGCAACAAAATACGTTTCATAACCAAGCATCGGTTCAACGTAAGATTAATGTAGTAACGTGCAACATAGATTTGCACGTATACTGCAAAATGAACAAAGAAATCATTCAATTATATCTTCAATGAAGATATTTCAAAACAATCAAAATCTAATCAACATGTGATTAGCATCAAAGAAAACCAACAAGAATTTCAATAAATCAAACCACTGGTTAAACAGCATAATGAAATTAATTTCATTTTCATATTTCGATTTTTAAATCAAAATAATTATCAACTATACTCAGCGAAGCAGTCTTACTGTTTTCGCTGCGCACTCTGATAACATAACACAATTCTCTTTTATTTTTAAATACATATATTTAAAAATTTCATCAAAATTTCAAAACTTTAGCTTTGACTTAAAACACAAATCAAACATCGAGAGATAGTTGTAACACATGTTCCATCCAAGTTAAGTTTTATATTATGTCCATAAACCCCAAGCTCTGATACCAACTGTAACGCCCCACCTCTATGCTCGCAATAACAAAGAGTATTAAAAGAAATACTGTCTGGTATCACGAAGAATAAGGCTGTATAGGAGCGGCCATCCGTAGTTAGGCCTTACACTAGTATTGGTTATCTCGATAGAGTGGTATATATTTTTATTTTTCATCTCATATTTATTTACTCCCATCGACATACCCAATTCTAGTATAACACGAACTACGATGGTTCATAATAGTTTAGGAAAATATATATAATAATAACACAGATAATATAAATGAGGAACACAGATAAAACAAAAGTCTCATATATATATAATAACTGATGTCAGTTGACATACATGTGATACAATACATATGATACAACTACAACTGTCGACTCTGGAAGTTACATATACAAGTACATTATCGTTAATAATATACATGAATATACAACATCCTATACTAAGACAACGACTACTCCAAAAACTATGAAAAGACTTCATAGCTCTAGCAGCAACCCAAAGTAAGATATCAACAACCTGTAAATACTCGGTCTGACCCGAGTATTACATTCAAAAGAAAATAATACATGGGTCAGTCTAATTCAAACTCAGTTATTAGTGCACAGAAGCAATAGTAATTAAAAATGAATAGATGACAGTCACAATAAATCTCGTCTATCCGATCCTTTAACAAGCAAATCGGATAACGGTAAATATAACACATAACAGTGTTAAACAACAAATTATCAAAAAAGATAAATTAAAAAGATTATCAATGAAGATAATTTAGAAAACAAAAGAATTGCTTAAATGGAAATTAACGACAAAATCATCAATTTAAATCAAATCAATTCAAATAATTGAAAAGTTACTTAAAAACATCGAAACCGATTGGCTGCAATACACACACGCGTGCACTGCCTCGCCACATTTAAAACGTTAAATCTGTGTGGCTGCAGTACACGCACGCGTGCACTGCCTCGCCACTAGTATAAAATGCACAAAAGATCAATGCATCAAAGCAAAAGAAATACCAATAAAATCAAGGCGGTGTGGCTGCAGTACACACGTACATACATGTTCACTGCCTCGCCAACTCGAGTGCACAAGGTCAAATCAAAATCAGATTCAACACAAGTACAAATGGCCTCGACCAAAATTCAAAATATCACTGAAACAATGAAACTGTACATGTACACAGAAATACAGCATCAATGATCAATACAAAAGCTACAGTGCAGACATCAATCTACCTGGAAACACTGATGAATCAACAAATGCAACATGAAGTGAAGCACAAATCAAAGGGGTTACATGTGAATGCAAACGGGTCAGAGGAACAAGGATTCTTAGCCAAATATATAAGTCCAAGGTTTCAAATGCAACTCTACACAAAACAGAACTGTAAAAGCTTGGAACCTAACCACATTAAATGCCTCAACGAAAATTCTGGATATACAATCCAATATAAGGCATGGCCTGTGCTCATGCAATATGGAACTACATACAACAATGCCAGAAACTAAATATATGCAAGAGCAGACTACACCTAAATGAAGACCACATGAGCTTAATGCAACCAGACCCCACAAAGCTACATGTAAGCAAGTGTGCAGCTACTACATGAAACCAAACTGCCCAAACTCAATGATAATTGTATGTATGCACGTATATGAAGACCACAAGACTCAAGGCAGTGCACCCCGTACCAATGTAAATGAAGTGGATAATGCAAACTCAAATGTATAGCCACAACAATGCAGAACTCCCCCAGAGGGAGATGTACGAGAAGATAACATGTACATATATATACATACATGAATGCATATATATGTACATGCAAGCAATCAAGTATAATATCGAATCACAGTAACACAAAAATAAATGTATCAGGGCACGTGAGTATTGACTCAGTGCAATGCAAAATAACAAGGATGCAATTGCAACAAAAGAAGCTGCAACTACCCCTAGTATTCAAAGTGGAAGGCAACTTGCAGTTTTATAACAAGTGCACTAAGGCAGTGGTACAGACATGGTGCAACAGAAAGATGCAGTTCAATCAAACTGCAATATACCTGAATCACAAACCCAATTAGCATACTCAAGCAAGCTCTAGTTAACACAGTAGTTCGAACAAATATAATTTTGAATAAGTAAATACCCCAGAAATTCGGCAACAAACAACAAAGGTCAAGCAGCAAGCACTCTTGAAACAAAAATGCTTACTGACTCAACTATCACAAAATACAGCAACAACCACCAATATCAATGTAACGGTGATGGCCGAAGACCTGAAATTGCCCACAAATCAAGTGACCGAAGTCAAACATTAACACAAGCCGAAGTCAGGTGATAAACAAATCAAGGCCGTGAACCACAGACCGAAGTTGTAGAACAACAAAGTGGTGCATCTAGTCGAGCTTAATGTCACACACGAAGTATTTTTCACAAAATCAACTTAATCCATTCAAGAGCATATAGCCAATAAACATGTAAATCGAAACAGTGATACTCAAGAATTTACGAACAAGGTTAAATCAAAAAAAATCGAACAACATCAACATCATAAAATTAAACAACCAAAGTCAAATCAAGTGTTCCACAAACGAGCAGATTGGAAACATCGAAGAAAGCATCAACATTTAAACGAAATAACACCAATAAAATCAAAGAAATTATGGAGCTTGAATTAAATGTGAGTGAAAGTTTCACTCACCTGGTTTCGAATTTGAACAAATAGAAGCGGCCGAAGTATCTCGAGGCATTCAAGCAATCGAGTTGAATCGAGCACTACAGTCGCGATTTACTGATTTTCGAAAACCCTATTTTGGAAAAGAGGAACGAACAAAGAGGAGGCCGCCATTATTTCGTTTTCGTTTGATTTTTTTTTAGGTTAAGGGTTTCCAATGAAAAACGAAAGGGGGGAACGGGTATGACTCGAGACAACACGATGCAACTTCCATGGGCCAACATTCAAAGCCCGAAAAATTTCTTAAATAAATGTTTTCAAGAATTCAACTAGATTCAAAACCCAAATTTACACTTAACAAATTTTTTTTTAAAACAAATATCAACTTGATTTTTAAAACGACCAACTACAATTAACCAATAGATTAATCGTCTAACGATAGTAATTAATTACTGCGAAATCTCAGGTTGTTACAAAAAAGTTCTAATAACATGTTTACATCAAATCCTACCATCCATAGATTAAATCCTAAGTTCTACCATCCCAAAGGATAATAAAGGAAAGAACCTATTCAAAATAAAAGATGGAAATAGGAAATTCTAAAAACTTACTATCGACAATATGAGGATAGAAAGTACGAATCTTCTCTTATGCTTCCCAAGTGGCATCTGCAACATCATCTCCCTATTGCACCTTTACTAGTGGAACCTCCTTATTCCTCAGTTGCTCGATGTCTCTTCCAACAATCTTCGTGGGGATACATCAAACAGAAGCTTACCTTTCTACCTCCACCTCCTCCAATTTACTAGGCTCTACAACCTTCGTCGAGTCATGCAAGCATTGTGCAAGTGCAAAACATGGAAAACGTGATGCATTCCTGCAAGCCTATCAGGTAGCCTTACTTGATAAGCCATCTTTCCAACTCTCTCTACGATAGGAAATGTTCCAACAATTCTAGTGGCTAACTTTTCATTTGATCTAAACCTGACCACCTTCCTAAGCGGGGATACTTTGATAAAAACTAAGTTTCAAACCTCAAACTCTAGGTCTCTCCTTCGCTTATCTGCATTAGACTTCTGCCTGTCTTGAGCTGTCTTCATCCTCTGCCAAATCAAATCCACCCTCTCAGATGTCTCTCCGACCATATCAGACCCAAGTAATAACTTCTCCGTAAACTCAACCAACATGATGGGGACTTGCAAGGTCTCACATATAAAGCCTCAAACGGTACCATCCCTATGCTTGCTTGATAACTATTATTGTAGGCAAACGCAAGCAATGGATGATTCTCCTCCCAAGTACTTCCAAGTACCTCCAAGTCCAAAATGCACATCCATAGCAAATCCCCAAGCACCATATAGACCCTCTCTATTTGGCCATCTGTCTCGAATTGATAGGCCGTACTCAACCTAAGTTGCGTCCCTAGCGCCTCCTGTAAGCTTCTCCAAAACTCACTAGTGAAAATGTGATCTCTATAACTAACAATGCTAGATGGAACTCCATGTAGACGGACTATTACAAGGATGCCAAATATGAAGCCGTACGCTTACTATTAACTAGGATGAAGTTGGCACTCTTAGCCAGTCTATCAACAGTCACCCAAATGCTAGTATTCCCCTTCCTAGAATCGGGTAGACCATCAACGAAATTCATAGAAATACTATCCCACTTCCTCTCCGGCACATCTAAGGGCTGAAGTAATCCACCGGGCTTCTGCTGCTCTGCTTTTACCCTTTGGCATATGAGACACTTAGCTACAAATTCCGCCACATCCTTCTTCGTGCCACCCCAATAGAACATCCTCTTCATATCCCGATACATTTTGTCACCATCTGGATGAATAGTCATACGGGAGTGGTGTACCTCCTCCAAAACTGCTCTCAACAAGTTACTGGCGCATGGAACATAAAGCCTCCCATTTCTCCTAAGCCACTTTCTATTATCAATGGTGGAGATGTCTAGAGACCTCACCTCGGCTAATCCTATCCATAATGTCCTTGAGCTCTGAATCCTCCCACTACCTCGAGCCAATCTGATCCATAAGAGTAGGCTTGACCTTAATGTGACCAACAATCTAGGGGTAATGTCCGAAGAGGGCTTAAAATCAAAGGTAGAAATAAAATCCAAGCTTCTCCACTCTACGAATATAGGACTAAGGGTTGCTTTCCATCTACTTAATGCATCAGCAACCACATTACCCTTACCAGGGGTATAAGCAATCTCAAAATCATGCGGGGCTAAAAACTCCATCCACCTCAACTACCTCAAGTTCAAGTCTGTCTACAAGAATAGGTATTTTAAGGACCTATGGTCTATGAAAAGCTCAAATCTTTCTCCAAGCAAATAGTGCCTTCAAGAATTGAGTGCAAAAACTATGGAAGCCAACTCCAAATCGTGGGTAGTGTACTTCCTCTCTTACGTCCTCAACTCCCTACTACCATAATAAACTACCCTCCTTTCATGCATCAACACCGCTCCTAGACCCATCCCGCATGCATTAGTGTATACAGTGAAAGGCTTGGCTCCATCGGGTAAAACTAACACTGGTGCACTTATATGGGATTTCTTAAGCTTTGTGAAAGAATCCTCACAATTCATATCCCATACGAAAGCTTTATTCTTCTTAGTAAGGCGTGTAAGTGGTGCTGAAATCTTGGCAAAGTCCCTAATGAACTTTCTGTAGTAGCCAACAAATCTTAAGAAACTCCTAACGCCGGTGACGTTCTTGGAGGCCTTCAAATCTTGCAATGCAATAAACTTGGCGGGATCCACGACCAAACCTTCCCTCGAAACTACGTGCCCCAACAAATGTACTTCCTCTATCCAAAAATAACACTTCGAGAACTTAGCTCTCAAATGATGAGTACGAAGTGTGTGAAGGACTTCTTCGAAATGAACAGCATGCTCCTCCATATTCGTGGAAAATACCAAGATATCATCCACGAATACCACCACAAACTTATTTAGGACATCCCTAAAGACGTGGCTCATCAAGTCAACAAAGTAGGGTGGGGCACCAAAAGGCATAACCAACCACTCATAAAGTCCGTTTGGAGTCCTAAACGTAGTCTTATCTATGTGTCATCGACGACCCTAAGCCGATGGAATCCCGTGGCTAAATCAAGCTGAGAGAAAACCAAAGAGCCAATTAACTGGTCAAAAAGATCATCAATCATATAGAGTGGATATCAGTTCTTCTTTGCGAGCTTATTTGATTCTCTATAATCAACGCAAAGTCGAAAGAACCATTTGCCTTAGTAGCAAAGACGACTGGTTCTCCCCATTCCTATATGCTCCTTCTTATAAAACCCTTCTCCAAAAGCCCACTGACTTGTTTGCTCAACTCTTTTCTCTCCCTAGGTGCCATGTGCCTCACAGGTAACGCTACTGGCCTAGCATTCTCAGTCGAGTAAATCCTGAAGTCAATCTCTCTCTTAGGGGGTAGTCCCTAACCACCTTAAAGACATCTGCAAACTCTATAATGACAAGGACCGAATGCAACTCTGATGAAGATGAATCAAGGGAATAAAGAAAGCTCAACATGACTGACCCTTGTGGGTCGCAAGATACCTCGATAGTCCTACCACTACAAGTCTCCAATATAATGCTCTCCTCTTGCAGTCTAAAATAGCTCCATATGTGGATAGCCAATCCATACCCAAGATCATCCCGTACTCCAAGAATCCCAAAACATAGGCATCGCAGTTAATTTTTACGCATAGGATATAAATTTTCAAACCTTTACAAACCATAGACAAGTGTGCCAATCCACCTATGTGGTTTGAATCAACGATGAGGTTTACCACTAAAGAAATGTCTAAATGGAAACAATCCACAAGAGAACTAGAAATAAAAGAGTGTGATGCTCCCGAATCAAATAATGCCTGAATGGGAAAATAAGATATAGAAATCAAACCTTCAACTGTGACTTTCCTACCTCTATCCGGAACACTGCCTGAAGATACTACGTCTAATGCCTGAATCTACGCAACTGACGCACTCGCTGCCTGACCAGCTCTTTGAGGACCACTCCTACTCATATGACCGGGCTGCCCATAAACATAGCACTTACCCTTCATCTTTTCCCTTTTGCAATCCTTAGCGATATATCCCATAATTCCACAGCTATTGCACCTTAATCCTTTCTTAATCTGCTTTTGAGGGCCATCGCCTTTTTTCTTCTCTTTTTTGTTCCTCCACCATTTCTTCTTTGGACCTTTCGACTTAACAACTTCCATAGACTCTCCTTCCTTGACTCCATCAGACATAAGTGTCATCTCTACCAAAGACTCATAAGTAGCTCCTAACGGTACGTGAGTCAACAACAATCCCTGAAGGGGCTGACTCAATCCCTTCGCAAACTTCATAGCTTTCTTGTGCGGCATATTCACCAACTCCACTCCGAACCGAGACAATTCATTAAATTGATTGATGTACTTCTTCAACGATAAATTTCCTTGCTTCAAATTAATAAACCGCTCTAATTGAACACACTCCTATGCTTGAGAAAAAACTTCCTATTAAACCGCTCTCGGAATCCATTCCAAGTCACCTCCCTACCTTCCAACTCTATGACCTCCTACCAGTACAAAGCCTCTTCTTCCAACTACCAAGATGCTAGCTGAACCCACTGCTATTCCTCCAATCCTAATAAGCCAAATATCCTCTCGGAGTCCCAAATCCAAGCTCTTGTCACCACAGAAGTCTCCTTGCCAGAAAATGTCTTTCTGCCCAAACTTGCAAAATCCATGCAAATCTTAGAGAAATTGATGGCGGCATATGGGTCGATGGGGTTCCCACCCGCTGGTGTAGGATTGGGTGCTAGCCCATGTACCTCTGGAGTCGTGGCTTGTAAGTTCCTACGAAACTAGGCTGGTACTGGAATGCCCTCGGGAAGGTTCGGGGCATCAACCATTCTACGAAAAGAAAAGATAGTTTAGGAAAGAGTCAAAGGGAGACTGAACTAGATTTATGAGAGGATTTTTATAAAAATTCTTTAATTCTTAAAAAAATTTCTAAGAGTTCTTTTTTGAAAAGTACTTTTTAAAACAAGTTATTTCGAAAAATAGTTTATTTTTAAATAAATTTTTAGGAATCCTGAAACCTTAGGTTTTGACACTAAGTGAAACACCCCACACCCTTTAATATACCCAAAAGGACATGTTAAAAGGCGTGGTGTGTTGTAGGTATAACTGGAACTAAAAAAGACTAAAATTCACAAGACAAAATAGGTAAAAACAGCGGAAACTAAAATAATAACTTATTCAAAACAAACCAAATAAGTCAAATAACAAATGCAACATACATGTCTCAAAACCAAATATGTCTCATGAAATAAAAACTCATCTCAACAAAAATAAAAGTATAAATATCCCTCATATTAAACTATACACAAAAAGAAACAAAGCTGAAATAAAAGAAACACACGATAGAAAACTCCTTCAAGAAAATCTCCAAGCAACCGCAAGTCTACTGTCCTTTCCCTTGATTGCCTATGAGGGAAGGAAATAGAGGAGTGGATCAGACTAAAAGTCCGACGAATGATAGTAATTACTAGAGTCTTTAAAGGTAAAATAATAGACTCTACAACAACTCTAGCATAAATAAGGAAAACATAGGAAATAGGAAAGGGATAAACTGGAAATAAGTACGAGTAAATATCGCTCAATTTATAGGATAAGTTAACTTTGATTGTTTGCACTTGTTCTTGATTGCTGCTTTGATCGGGCTGAATCCATAATCCTGTATTTAGGCTATAACCTTAATTATACCCTTTTGATCGGCCTGCTACTCTATAGTACCTTTCTACAGACTAGGCGCTATAAAACTGCCTACATAGAATGCTAATGGTAACTACGAAAGATACACAAAGCACCCACTATGGACTAGACGATATATATGGCTCCCTATACAGAAGGCATTAGTTTACTGTGGACTAGGTTCTATATAACTCCATAAAAAGAATGTTAATGTGGACTACACGACATATATATCTCCTTACACGGAAGGCATTAAGTTACTGTGGACTAGATGCTATATAGCTCCCTACACAGATTATTACTGTGGACTAGAATAAATATATAGCTCTCTACACAGAAGGCATTAATTTACTGTGGACTAGATGCTATATAACTCACTATACAGAATGTTAATATGGCTAGACGACATATATAGCTCCCTACATACAATTCTGCCCTTCATCCAAACAATATTTAATAGCGCCCTTTGTCCTAATCCCCCATGATTTGAACATCTGCTTATTGACCAATTACTACTATTAGCATAAGTGTGCCCTCCCCCCATCTCATTTCAAGGTTATGTGAAACACCGTGCCCATAAAAAAAATATAAGAGAATGCTCTTTGGTGCAGGACCTACCTACACTTTTGCTTATTAACTTAGATAAATCATTTAAATAAGCTTTTATTATCATCTCTACTTTCTACGCTTATTAATTTATCCTAAGTCTTAAAATAGGCCTCGTTCTATTCTTTTTCTTATTATAACCTATGTTATAATCATCTTATTACTTAACCCAAGGTCTAAGTGTGAAATAAGCTTCTTTCAACTTTTACTCTTTTTAGTTATAATTCTAATTTATAACTAAGCTAATTAATTAGTCCAATTCCAGTCACAATTAGGTATAATTTCAGTCCAATTCCATTTATATTACAGTCCAATTCCATTTATATTACAGTCCAATTCCATTATTTATTACAGCCTCTATGATTTACGTCTTATTTTCTTCATTCAATATTCGCAATTATGTAATCCATATCAGCGTTTTAATTTGTTCTAATTCGTATGCGAAGAAAAGGAGGAGGAAGAGAATAGACGCTTGCATAAAATCCAAAACGTAGAAAAAGATGTAAGTAAAGAAATAAATAACAGTAAATAAACATACACACTATAAATAAACTATAAATAAAAAGCTATGCTTAGCAGTAATAAACTATAATTAACTGAAAAGGAATAACCAAAAAGGAATAGACTGGAAAACAGTTCTAAAATTGATAAGAAGGCTATTCCAAAAATCATAGATAAAACTACAACTATTGGAAACTCTATTATTTTAAATTACTTAAATAAATCTTAAAATAATTACAATCACTCACCTTCAGTCCTAAGCTCTTTCTTTGGTCTTCCTGTATCAACTTGGAGTTGTAAAATAATTTAATTTATAATGATTTTCTCTATGGAAAAATTATTCTGTTTAGGGTCCTTCCTAGAAAGGTGAACCAATTGGAGAATAGCTAGAATGAGAAAAGGTGTTAGGCCTAGGAGTCTGTTTATATGGGTAGAAGTGGATCTCAGACCGTTGGATTTGGGGATTGAATAGGATGCAACCATGTCATAGGCTGAATAAGGGACATCGGATGCATGAATGGAAGGACCAAATCAGTTTAAACGATGCAAAATGCACGTTCAATCGTTGCTGAATCGTTTGAATGAATTTTCATTCGCTTGCCAAAAGGAAAGGCGAGTAGACCAGGCAGTTGACCGCCCCCTTGCCCAGGTTGACCGACTGGTCGACCTATATATATATATATATATATATATATATATATATATACTTTGATTATTTCATTCTTTGCTCATATTAACTCGGATTTTAACATTCTATATATGGAAATTGACCACAAAATTACCACGAACACAATGGTGCAACTCCCATGGCTCATTTTCGATAATTTCACAAAGTTATTTTATTACTTAATTAATTAACAAATAAATTATTACTGGTTAATTTTTGGGTTATTACAGCTTGCATCAAAACGATTATGATATAGTAATTACAATAAATAGATAACACAATCAAAAATACTCTACTGTAAAGTTTATCCACCCTTACTTATAGTACTTATAATTTTTATCCTTGATTTATTGACCTTTTACTTACACTTACTCTTACAAAAGAAGCTCCTCCGAGCTCAAGGTTCCTGTTTTTGCCACATCAAGCTGACTCATGGGAGTCAGGATCATGTAAATACCTCATACAGAATCGTTTGCCAAACCATCCTACTTCATTTCTGGAATCTCCACCACGTACACAATTGTTAAAGTGGTGTTCGGTATTGGTAGAGAGTATGACAATATTCGATCTCCATCTCTTTAACAGCCAAATGCTTATTTCACACCGGATGGATCTTTTACATTTCAAACGGTTAATTCACAATTAATATCAAAATATCATATTCTCAAAACCATATCATTTCAAATCATATTCACTTTCAAAAATCACATTCACTTCCAAATCATATTTACTCAAATCTTTCATTTCACAAAAGGTATCAATTCCAAATTCCAACTTAGATTGTATCATCATCAAGGATTATGTATAAATACTTAAACTTTACACAGTTTGAAATTTTAGAAAATAGTTTAGATAGTCATAAATAGTTTTTAATTATTAAAAAGGGGTTTTTAGGCTGAAGGAAAAAGTTAGAGAAAAAAATTAGTTTCAAGGACAAGAAGTTTGTTTTTTAGGCTAAAGGATAATTTTTAGTATAATCATAGAATGATAGTTATAACTATCATTTTCAGTTTACACTAAATAGTGTCCTTCGGACTAAAAAATAAACTTGTTGTCCCTTAGACTAATTTTTTTTGCAACTTCTTCCTTGTGCCTATTTTACCTGTATTAAAAAATGGTCTAAATAAATTTAAAATAGTTTAAATAGTAAAATTAGTTTAAATAGATTTAAATTTGATTTAATTAGATTTAAAGTGATTTTTATAGATTTAAAATAGATTAAATAAATTCAAATTATATTAAATAGCTTTAAAATAGATTTAATAAATCTAAAATAGATTCAATAGATTTAAATTATATTAAGTAGATTTTAAATAGATTAAATAAATTTAAAATAGATTAAATAGATTTAAATTACATTAAATGGATTTAAAATAGATTAAGTAAATTTAATTAGTTTAAAATAGGTAAATTAGATTAAATTAGATTAAATTGGATTAAATAGGTTATAATGGATTAGAATAAATTAAAACAGTTTAAATAGATTAAAATTGTTTAGCTTGTGTAAAATAGTTTAAAATAAATTTCAAAGTTATATCCAAACATTTCCAATAACTCAATTTCGATAAATTAATTTATATTTAACACCTTAACCTTGAAATTCCAATTTAAATCCTTTGAACAATTCGTTAAATCAATTCCAATTATATTTATGCTTGGACTTTCGAAAATAATTAAGTTTATATGAATCAAATTTCGATTTCAAAATACCAGTTAACTGAATTCAAAATTTAAGAATTCAAAAATCACTTAAATTAGCCAATCCAGTGTCCGTATATAATTTTCTGCCCTAGGGTCAGGTGATATGGATATTTATCATTTCATTCCGTAATTTAAAATTTTATGGTTATATATCATTTCATACCGCAACCCGAATTAAATAAAATCCATAAAATAGCCCGAGTCTATCATTTTAACCGATAATGATTTTTCTCTAATCTATTGATCGTTCGAGTATGTATCATTTCAACCCATATGGAACTTGTAGTGTTATAATAATATAAAATACAACATCCAGTCATCAAATATCAATAATCAAACATCCATCAAAATCATCATCCAAATCAATCAGTAAACATCAATAGATAGTTGATAATCAATACAGGTATTATATTGACAATTTGAATTCAATATTAAATTAAACGGTGATTAAATGCAATAAAAGTCAAATTTAAATAGAATGACAATTTAACCATACCAAACATCGATCAATAAATTTCTAATCACATTGTAAATTAAATTTAATTAACATAACATAATCTAGTAGTTATGAGTGGGTCAAAACACTCACCTTTGATTTCAAATCGATTTGAAATCCAAAATAAGGCCCAAAATTCAATAGTCTTAGAATTCGTCCAAACAAACCCCAAAATGTCTGCAATTTCGATATAATCGCATTGGAACAAACCTCGTATGAATCTGACCTCATATGTAAAAGTTATGTATGTTAGAACATTAAAGATTTAAATTATATAAAATTTAAACTAATACGTATACTTCCACGTCAACATACCAGATAACATCACCGAAACCCAAATTCGCTACCCTGAACACCACGACCGAACTCTGCAATATCAGCCGCCACTAACGCGAGCATGATGCGCCTCCCCCCGACCGTGCTACGACCATCCGGCCTTATCATTCCCTTCGCCACCTTCGGCGGACCCCAAGCACCACACGCGGCCACCCACGACCTCCTGTAACCACCTCCGACCACCGCCACTTCCCAGGCCAACTATGGCGAAATTTGATGCCTCCAGCATGAGCGAACAACATCCCGGAACCTGCTCAACACCCTCTTCTCAATGGCACCAGCCGATCGCCGATCGGACGACGATCCACCGTTGGATCGTCCAAAACCTGAATGGACGGCTGCGGTTCATCCACAATTTCTAGACAAAAGGTTAATCCGATTGAAAAGTGAATACACCAGTGGATTATGCTCGTTGAGAACTTCGAATTGATATATAATTTGATATCGTTTGGAGGAGTTTGATTTTTCGATTTGATTTTGGTTTGCAGTTGGCTTTGGAATCGGTTTTGGTTTGTCTGTCATTGAAAAGAGAGAAGCAGATAGAATTGTACTTACAGAAAAATGGAATAAAAAATAGCTAGGGTTTATAATGGGTTATATATTGGTAGCTCAGAAATAGGAATGGATGGACTAGATCGATTTTGAAAGTTGAACGGTAAACGACCTGAAAATCCCGTTTCGTTCCTGAAACGAAAGTGGGTCATCCCATATATCAAAATAGATGTTTTCGATAGTTTTAAACTCAACGGAATAGGTTTCAAGTCCAAATTCTATCGTATGAAGAAATTAGCTTAAAATCAGCTTATTTCAAATTGATTTAATTGAATTTAATTAAATTGATTTCTACGTGTTTCGAGTCCGTACGATCAAACGACAAGTCTATTCGCTATGAAAATTGAAATCTAACAATAATTCACCGTTATGGATCCGCTGAAACTAGTTTCGTCGAAATCTGAGACAGTGGCCAAAATGGTTATTTACACGTTAATTAAATAAATTAATATTAAATTAATTAATCACTTTTTAATTTCAAATTTAATAACTGATAATTTTCATCATTTTTCATTAGTTAGACATTTACAATAATTTAATGCAAATTCTCATATCAATTCAATGTTAATTATTAATTATTTTCCTAAATACAGTGTCTAGTTTCAATTGTAATTAATCTAATAATTTATAATTTAATTTCAATAAATTGACTAAATTTGATTTCAATATTTTTATTCAATCAATTATTATTCTATTAGCATAGTTAACATTTGTATATATCTTATTACAATAATATTTTACGATTTTCATCTTTTACCATATTAGTTATAGTATTTCAATAACATTGAATTTTTGTCAATTTTATTATGATTTAAATCCCAATAAATTAATTTATCTTTGTTTCACTCTTTTTATTAAGTCAATTATTGTCTTGGAATATAATTAACATTTCTATACATTTATTGCATTCACATTTTATAGTTATCATCTTATTCATATTAAAGTAACATTAAATTACATTTAATTGCAATTTATTAAATGAATTGGCAACAAATAACAATTGTCACCATTTCTATATTTAATCACATTTGTGTGTTTGTTATCTACACACAAATATTATAGTTATTTACACAACATTCATTTTCCAATTTACAATTTATTACATACTATTTAATTAATACAACATTTAAATCATCAATTGCTCTTTTAATCTAATATCAATTAATACACACATTATTACCATTAATTATAATCTATAGCTATTTACAACTTTTTAATCATTTTAATTAATTGGAATTAGATTTAAAGCGGTTATAAATTATTTTAAATTATTACTATTGCGTTTTAATTAAATTACATTCTTATTATAAAATCACAAAACCTTATTAAATTTAAAAAATTATGGTTCATTACAGATACCTTCTCCACACATAAGATGAATAGTTACATTTGTAGAAAAGATGTGCAATATCTTCTTCATGCTCGTTATACAGATTACAAACATTGACTATTTCAATTCTACTATGTGTTAACATGCATTTACTAGGCAGGAATCTATCTTTGGTGTATGCACGCGATGTTGTACCCAAGGTACCCAATTTTTTTTTCAAAATTAGTATGTATTGATTTCCAAATATGTTTATACTTGTATTGACCATCATGACCAAAACCAATAGATGTTATCATTGTCATGATGGATTGTTGTATTTTCAATTATAGACCTCAAATAATTTGAAAGACTCACTCTGCCCCGCTTCCACCTTACTTGATATAAGATTTTACCAAACATCATATTTTTAGTTCTTATTATAGTTGATGCTTTTCTTCCTAATTTACTAACCAAGCTACCATCAAGCAGCAAAGGGTCGAATGAAATAGACGTTTTCTTGCCATCCACCATATGTTTTCTCATACATTTGATTGCTTGAAGACGATATTTCAACAAAAACTTCCAAAGCCTAAGCCATCATTTCTAGGCTCTATTTCCTAGAAATTTTTGTTTTTAATGTATTTAGAATACATCCAACTACCCCAAATTTCTATCTTATTCACCACTTACCAAATTAACTTAACACTCGGTGCCAAATTTAATCCCTCAACATCTCTTAGATCCATACACCCTCCAACTTGTATTTCTGAATAAATTTCCATGAAATTTTATTTATTCTATTTTTGAACATGAAATGAAGACACAAATTCTCAACTTTATTAATCATTGCATAAGGTAACTTAAAACATTGCATACAAAACTGCATAATGGGGTAGATTAGGATTTGATAAGATCAATCCTACCTGCCAAGCTCAACAATCTGGTTTCCCATTCATATATCTCGCGTTTAAGTTTTTCAATAAAAGGAACATGGTACCTATCTCCTAAATTCATGCTAAAAAGTACTACCCAAGATAACTCATCTAATGCTTCATTTGATTAACATTTAAGGTGGCTGCTATTTTTGTAGTATTTAATAAGCCTCCTTCAAAAAAATATTAGATTTTTAATACTTTATTACTAATCCTATGATTACATACATTACTATGAAAATCTCCTTTAAACACGTATGCTAATAAATAAAAATGCTAATCCTGATCATTTATAAAGGCATGTCCTTACAAATGCTTATAAATACAAAAATGTAGGGAAAATATGTTTTGGAGGCATCCAGCACGTTTCCTAAAGTTCCGACTAATCTTGAAAAAATACTCAGATCTGACCTGAGTATCAAAAGGAAAAAACATTTGAATTAGTCTGATAAATCAACATGAGAAAATCAAATCTTTTGGATTGTTATATTTGAAACGGCCTTTCAAAAATAAAGGTATCTCGTAAGACCATGCTGCACATAAACACGAATAAGCTTTTATCTTATGATAACCAAACCATTTTAAGTACAAAAACCAATGATATTATAATAGCATCTAGGGTTTGAAATAAATATGGAATCATAGCCGAAATTGTTAAATTAACTAAATTCTAGCGTAATGGGTATACAACTAAGTTCTTAAAGGCATGTATCGGAGAGTGAATTACATATGATGGAAAGGCATCTGGGTACCACCTTCCACGGTACACCTCTAGAAAATGTGCCGAGGGCCTTGCTTAGACCACCTACCAACACAGAACTGAACAACCCCTTACTAGATAGTACCGAATACACTATAGTTGCTTCGAAACCATTTCCACAAGTGCTATAACGTACAACCAAATCCATAAATATATATGTTAGAACGGTGACGACATACCCTAATATTTATAACCCACATAGTCCTGCTGCATCTCCCATTATTTTAGTCATTCCTAATTGTGAAGCTTGAGGGTGTTTTTTGCCTTGGAATGCTAATACTACCCACTTGGAATGCTAACACTACCTACCAAGCAATAATGCAATGCTAGCATTCATCCACACAAGTTGTTCAGGATATGAATAAACCGGAGGTACTACTTCCATTATATTCTATTTGGAACCACCCTCAAGATTAGTAGTATTTGCAACCAAATTGGTCACAAACAACCGAGAATAGGTTTGTGTAGAGAAGTAAATGAAGAAGACTAGATCAAAACAGAGGAATAGTGTAAACTAATAAGTAAATCCAAATAGTAAACAAGAACACCAGGATTTATAGTAGTTCGGCGTCGTATGCCTACATCCACTTTGAATATTCTCTTTATTGATTCATTATTAACTTGATTACAATAGCAAACAGCAAGAAATAAGGAATAAAGTTGATTACAATAAAGAACTATGTAACCAGCAGTGTCTCGCCCCATAGAATGACCCCCTATGCAGTATTTATAGGTGAAGGCGACCACCAACCTCTCAGGAACTTCGACTAAGGACCTTCTTATCCATGTGGGCCCACCATAAAGGTCACTAGGCCCAAATCACAATAAAGATGGATTGGTACCGATCCAGCCATTGGTCGATTTTGGAGCTGCGACCCATATGGCGGCTTCTTCATGTTTTGACATGTTCGTACTACGAATATCATGCTGATTGAGTAGGTAGAAGTCATGCTTTTGATTGATCTTTGATTCGAACCCACTTGTAGAATGCACTCTACCGAACCCTTCTTAATAGACCATGTTGATCCCTCATCCTCTGCCATTCTAACATGCGATCGTGGGGCATGATCCCCAAGGTCCGCATGTTATGCTCCCTAAATTCTATTAACTCTAAACTATGGGATCCCTAGATATTGATTGCTAAAATACTCATGTTTTATAATACATGTCAATCCCTCCTTGGTTTACCCAGATATGCTGATCAGTCCTCTTCTCCAATGCTATGTCGATCCACTTTTCAATATCCCGATGTCGATCCCTCCTCTTCCATATTCCTACCCATCCTCTTCCATTAGGCTATACCGATCCATGTTCCATCATCTATGCTGATCCATCCATATTTCATCCATGTTGACCCTTCATCCAAATGACTATGATCCCTAAGGTACTATCTAGCTAAGTCGAACCCTTTCCTATCCAAGCTATCTTCCTTTTTTCTAGCATCCTACATTGTCTATCTACCGACTACATTCAATCCTGACTTCATATAACCATATGAACTCAGTTCCATGTCCTATAGCCATTGCTCTGTGGTCATCATTCTTGATAACAGTTGAATCTGTCTTGTGCAACCAGTCCACTATAGCGTGGTCAGGATACCAGATAACTCTTGCCCCCTAAAGTATGTCTTGTTGATAACATGACATGCCTTGAATCGAAAAAAATCTAAGTTGTCGGAAAGAAGTCCATCTAGCTTACAGATTGATTGTTATTATTTTGGTGAATCATTTTCCAAGGCATTGAATTATCCATTAATCTATAAGACGATTGGTCGACTTTGAATAATATAAGTCTGATGTCGTATTTCTTCAGTATATACAAATTCGGTCATGCGGGAATTGTAAGCTTTTTATTACCTAATCCAGTCGAACTTGAAAGTTTGAGGTTTGATTGCAATTCGTGTTGATTTCAAGAAGTTAAAATTTTAAGCCATTCCCGTGCATATTCATATACGTGTTTCTGTTGTTGACTCATAGACGTGTTCAAACGTTCATAGGTCATTGCCAATTTTTATAGGGTTTTGTGTGCTCGCGTTCACAGTCAAATCTTCATGAGAACTATCATCGTTCACTTTTCACTCGCCCATCATTTTTATTTTTCTTTTTTCATTTCTTCATCATCATTTTCTTTATTTTTTTATGTGTAGGGATCGACATTCAACATGTCGATTCATTGCCGAGGCCATGCTAATGGGGATCGGAAGGCCACAATGACGATCCCTTCTTAACTTTGACTCGTTCAACTCTTTGGATGATTCCTCTTCCATACCACATATATAAATAAACCTTCCTTCATTTCCTTCTTCACTTTTTTATTCTACTTTCCTTCGCTTAAACCTTCCTTTCCGAGCCCGGGTTCTCTGACCTTCAACTTCAAATCTAACCTCAATCCCAGCTATTCCACTAACATATCTCTCCTTTACCTTCGACTCTACTACCTCCAAACATTTATCCTTGCCCTAGTTCACACCTCCACGTCTTAAAATAGGTACGAATTTATCACAACTCTTTTAAATACATGATTAGGTTTCCGCTTCGAGTTGTCAATGTGAGCGTAAGGTAGTAATGGAGAGCGTTTCTTGAGTCCAGATGGCTTGATGGGTTGTGTTTGGACACAAAGGAGAGATAAAGAAGAAGGAAATGGGTTTGACTAAAGGTTTTGATGGAGAAGGAGTTAGGGATGGAGAAAGATTGGGTTCGGTCTACGGTGAAATGGTAATGGCAGGGGTCGGCATATTAGGGTTCATTTGTTTAGTTATGATGAAGGAAAGTTGTGGAGAGGGATCGAATAGGAAAATTTTGGTGAGGGTTCGGTATAGGATAGGGGTCGGTGTTCTCTAATTGCGGAGAGGGATCGGTGAGAGGGACCGGTATAGGATAGGAATCGGTATCTCCTACTTTGGCATAGGGTTCGGTATTGAGGCATTCAATGGATAGACCAGTATGAAATGTTCTAGAAGAGGGATCACTACGGGGTCTTAGGGAAGGGATCATAAATGAAGTTAAGGGATCGGCATTTACATTATAGACTAATCCAATCCAACTCATTCGTGCATTCAACGCTAATTCGCTTTGCTGACGTTAAATATAAGATGACAATGAACAGCATAACATGTATACTTGAACTGTTAAACTTGAGATCGAATGACCAAACTTCTAGAAATCTCAATATGGACTGAGTAATAAACTTGCTAATGAATTTAGATAACGGATTTTATAATTTAGTATGAAGTTAGTCGATCCCAGAGCTTTCGTTGTCGATCAATCTTCTTGCCAATTGAGACGATCGACGATGATGGTCTCTCTGTAGAAAACTCCAAGTCTCATCATTTTATCTTGCTTTTTTGATATCAAACTATTTATGTCTATTATATATTGCACTGCACTGCACTACACTACATTAGATTCATTTATAATTTCAAAAGATGACCGGGAAGCCCTTCTTACGTCTTCCTTGGGCCTTTGTGAAATTTCAAAGTTTTGATGAGTTCTTGGAGCAAACTCACACTATTTAAGCATGAATGGTTCTATATGCAGTGCCCCCTTGGATTAGCAAGACAACAGTTAGAAGGACGTAAGTATTGCCTTCGTTTTTTCTCTCAAGTTCACTGACCTTAGTCATAACTTTTCCATTGAATCCACTAACATCCGGAGTTCTTTCAAATGTTCGCCCATGCTCTAAAGGTGCTAATTTTTCTAGCACCATCGTTGCCACCCGTGCCACCCTCGGTGAGGATCAAGACATAAATCTCCTCGTAAATGACGAATTGCTATCTTTGTTTGGGCTGTTGGAAGACAGCTGCAGCATTGGACTTCCCAAAAGCATGTCAATATCTAAGAATATTCCAGAATTAAGAAGGGACGAAGTTAACCTCGTCGTGCTTCCTATTGAGGGGATTGAGGAAGATACCGAGGAGGAAGAAATTAAAGATTATGCAGTCGAAAAATTAGGAGATGACGATGCAGGCCTCGAAAAAAGGCCGAGGGTCAAACCATTGCAAGTCAAAAAATCCCATACACCTATAAAGAGAAAAAAGAGATTGGCGTACAGGCTACGTAGAAGAAAGACCGCATCAGACTCAGAGTTTGTTATTCCTCCTCTTGAAGAGGAATCATTGTCTCAGCATTTGGAAAGTTTGTTAAAAGGATTTTATAGTCTTCCACTTCCGAATGACATCATGTCTTATGACTTTCCAAATATTAACATCGAAGGACTTAACTCCCCCACAAGAAGCAGCGAAGGCATCCAACCTTCTAATAAAGGGGAAAACATACCAATGAGCAAATCTACCATCACTGGTCTTTTAGGGGGAACACTAGGACACTCACAATCACCTGCACCCCACCATACACTTGTTATTGATCTCTTGTACGATGATTCTAACCCTCTCTTCTTTGGTCTTTACAGGTGGAATGTCTCAATCGAAAGCCTTTGGTCATCTTCGAAGCTCCTTAGCATATCATCGTCTAAGCTGGAGATTCCGAGTCCGCCCGATGCAGAGAAAAGGATGAAGGATGGGACAAGAATTATCATTTGAGAGAGTCTTCTTCCTCCTCCAAACGCAAATCCTAATCCCACACGTATCAAGAAGGCGAGCAGTTCGATTTTCCTACCCATAGTAGAGAGCAGCCTTCCTATCGTGGTCCTTATATCACCTCATCTCATGAGCCACATTCCAGCTCTTCAATCTCCAAACAATCTCATGAGCGTCATTCTGGCAAACAACCTCTTGCTACCTACGAACCACCTTTGCTGGCCACTGCCCTTGATGCTTCTATAGCAGAGAAGTTGGCCATGCTCAAGGCCAGTTTTCTAAAGGTTTGCTTCGATGGCCTTAAATTCCTCCCTTCTATTTATATTATCCTAGGGCATGACAAGGAAAGCTCTCTAGCATATGTGAACGGCGTATTTGTAAAACATGGATCGTTCATACAGTTGGCATAAAATGTTTTTGAAGTTTCTATTGAGCGTCAACACGAAATAGATCGTCTCAAGTTGGAAGCAATACATGACAAGGATATATTCAAGCACCAGGATGCTGAGTTGCTAGAATTCAAAACCCAACTTGCTGAGGCAGAAAAGAATGCCAAGGAGATGGCAGAGGCGGTAAGCCTTTTGGAAACTTCTCATAAAAAAGAAATCGATGTGGCACTTCATCGTAAAGGACACTCGCTTTAGAAAAGGACTCTTTGCATAAGGAGAAAGATGTTTTAGCTTGCTACATTGAGGAGCTTGAAGAACTTTGAAAAAGGAATGGGAGGAAAAAATTGAAGCCCAGGAGGAATCATAAAAGTATTGCGAAGAAGTCGTTGAGGCTAGGAGCTTGAAGGAAAAACTTGACGAACAATTTGCTAAAATTGAAGCTCTCAAAAAAGAGGCCCGAGAAGAAGGCCAAAATGAAATGATCGAACAAATGAACTCCCGAATGGAAGCTGCCATAGAGTCCGGTAGGAAGGAGATCAAGGACTTATTCGATATGCTGATCATAGAATAGAATGCTAAGTCCTTGTCCACTGCGACTTAAGTTTTCTTGGCAAGGGCAACTTCGAATTGCTTGCTGAAGCTTGGGAGCACATTGTTAAGATGAAGAAAGAAGAGACAGATGAAGCTGAATTTAATAAGGAAGAATTAGTGAGGGAGGTTCTTTGTAGAAACGAGCCTTCAGATTTGCCCGCTTCAATTTTTCAAGGCTTCTACACCTACTACTGGAGTAGAGGATATTGCCGAGTCTTCAGGAATCGATCTTAAGAGTTCCTCTCCGATCCAAGTACCCGAACCATCAACTTCCTTTGAAATGTAGCAGAACCTTGGCTATGATCTGGATAAGCCTGGCTTTGAATCAAATATGTTATCTCCCATCCTTGAAGGAGGCACCTTGGTGACTATAGAGAGTCAACAAGATACCGGTATCGCGCTTTACTTCTTAGTGCATGAGGAGTTTTGTTTTTCGCACATAATAGTTTTAAGCTAATTCCACTACTTTAACAATTTTTGCAGGTCTTCTAGGCTCTAGCCAGACTCCAAAGAGCGTGTGGCTATAGAACAAAAAGAGAAAATGACCGAGGATCCAGCAGGAGCTGATGTTCTGAGGCCTGATGCTTAAGTCATTGAAGCACTCGATGACGATAAAACTAAGAATCCACTCCATGCTAACGACACCAACGACATCATGATCACTGGTGCCATCGAGCAAATAACCAAATTCAGTATGAAATAATAGATTGAAAAGGAGTAGGTGCTAAAGAAAAACGCTAAGTCTGAGCCCATCGAGGTGGATATCGATGACCATGATCTCATCCCATTAAAAATTTCTCCACCAGCTGGGTCGATCCCCAATGAACTTCCTCCTACTTCCTCGAGCTCTCCGGCAAAATGTCTCATTTGAGAAGCATGACCCTAAAAAACTCAAAAGAGAAATAAAATCGAAGGAGTAGTTGTTGCTTCATATCATTGTATATAGTTTGCATAATTATTTCTTTCACTTGTCGTAGTTGTATGGATATGAATCATGATCCTTTGAAATAACTTGTATTGACATTTCGGCATCTATGAATAATAATTTTTATTTTTGGCTATACTTTGTGAATTGTTATTCAAGTAAATGAAGAATTACTTTCCATTCAATGTACTTGTAATTCGTTGCTTATGAATTCTTTTTGCAATCCACTATCTCCATCTCTAGGCCTCTTTGTGGTCGTGGCCTCAAGTCATATCAACCACCAGGTTCTGGCCTTAGTGTTGCGCTATTGGGTTTAACGGTTCTCTTCTCTTTTTTATTATTCTGGTTCTTACCTCGGCACTAATTTAGCGAGGCCAGAAATCGGATGATCAAATTCCATCCTTAGCGAGTTTATATACCTCTTGTCGATTTTAGGTTAGCATTTGTGGAATGGAAAATGGTCGAGATCCACTCTTCAATTCATGAAGTTTGCAGAATAGAGAAAATCCACATCTATTCATGGAGTTTGCAGATTAGAGAATGGTCGAAATCCACTCATCTATTTATGGAATTTGTGGAATAGAGAACGGTCGAAATCCACTCATGTATTCATGGAGTTTGTGGAATAGAGAACGATCGAAATCCACTCATCTACTCATGGTGTTTGTGGAATAGAGAACGGTTGAAATCCACTCATCTATTCATTGTTGTACGCGAGCCTGCTCTTTAGGAACTTGGAGTGATTTTGTGGGCAGTTGGTATCTGCTCGATTTATGTTTATACTTTAGTCCATGCTTTGGGGACTTACAGTTGTTTTATAGGTAGTCAGTATCCACCCGATTTATGTTTATACTCAGGTCCACACTCTGGGGACTTAGAGTTGTTTCGTGGGCGGTTAGGTTGTACTCCTTTTGGTTGGTTTTATTTCATTCCCACAGTTCAGGCAGGAATTTTTTTTAATCTCCAGTTTTCGACCATATTCGTTCCTTATTGTGTGTTCCATTCTCTAGATCATTTACAGGAATTGTTAAATGAGCAAATTGACTAAGCTCGTTTTTCTTGATCCCATCAGGAGTTAGCATCGTCGATCGATTTCAAATTCTGGGAGCCTATTCACATATATCGATATCAATCAATTTCGTTATGTACTTAGCATACAATGCAATTACAATCCTAACTACAAAGAAAGCTTGAAACTTTAAGGAACAAATTAATCTATCTTATTACATATTCGGAAAATCAAATGCTAAAGCAAAACACTGAAAGTAAATAGAATTGAAATGAAAATAATCTAAGTGAAATAGTGTCGTAAATGCTTGCTATTCCACGCTCTCGGAAGTGTAATTTCATCGACAGTCGCTAGCTTGAAAGTTCCTTCTCCAAGCCTCTATTTAATGACATATGGTCCTTCCCAAATCGGATTCATGTGTGACGGGGTAGAAAAAAAACCATTTTAGGACGAGATCACCAATTTCGAAGATTCTTGATTGCAGTTTAATGTTGTAATATTGGACGACTCGATGACGATGTGCAGCTGCTCTAAAATCGGCAACCTCGTGCTTCTCATCTATAAAGTCCAAAGATTCTAAGAGAAGATCTTCGTTTGTTTTGGGATTGTAGTAACTCACTCGATGAGAAGGGACTTCAAGTTCTACTACAATAACGGCTTCAGAACCATAAGCAAGTGCAAATGGAGTATGGCCAGTCGTGGTCTTATGAGTTGTTATGTAGGCCCATAGTGCCATAGGAAGTTCATCCACCCATTTGCCTCTAGCCTTCTCCAAATGCATTTTTAGAATAGACTTGATAATCTTATTTACAACTTCAACCTATTCATTTGCCTATGGGTGAGCAACCGCTGCAAATCTCTTTGCAATGTGGTATCTTCAGTTGAAGTCTTTAAAATTAGTACTATTGAATTGAGTCCTATTATTTTTTATAATGGTCCGTGGAAAACCAAAGTGATATATGACGTTTCAGATGACAAAGCTGGTTATTTCTTGGTCTTGATTGTAGCTAAAGGTTCCGCCGCGGCCCATTTGGTAAAGTAATCGACTGCACAATAGTGTACTTCATGCCACCTTTAAAGATTGGTGATGAACCGATAATATTTATACCTCACATAGCAAACAGCTATGGGCTGGCCGTTTGCGCCATTTCCGTCGGCGGAGCTCTTTGAACTTTTGATATGTTTGGCATTTATAACATCGTCTTACATAATCGACCGCGTCTCAGTTCACGGTTGGCCAATAATACCTTTAACGGAGTATCTTCTTTGCTACAGTTTGCCCCCCCAGTGTGATTTCCACATTATCCTTCATGGTTATCTTTCAAAAAATACTTTATCTCATCATGAGTGATACAGTGGAGTACAGGGACATGATTCCTTCTTGCATAATATATCGTGAAGCTTTTCGAAGGACCTTAGATTTTTATTTCTTTTATCAGGCAAGACCCCGTGTTATGAATAGTCTTTAGTTGGAGTCCTCCACGATTTCCTTATAGATTCTACCTCCAGTGCTTGATCAATTTCCATTATGTTTATACTTGGGGTATTTAATACTTCGACTGATACTAAATTCATCTGCTGTGCATCACAGGTACTAGCGAGCTTTGCCAATGAATCAGTCTCTCAATGTTGATTGCGTGGAATATGTGAAATGTCATAGTATTCAAATTCAGTTAACAACTCTTGAACTCGGGTAAGATAAGAAGCAAGCCATTGTCCCTTAGCCTGGTAGTCTCCTATAACTTGATATACTACTAATTGCGAATCATAAAAGATTTTAAGAGATTTAACTCTAAGTTCTTTGGCCATTTTAAGTACAACAACCAAGGTTTATATTCAGCTTCATTGTCTGTCGTTGGGAAATCAAGCTTTAGAGCATAACAAATCGACCGATTCTCAGGAGTTACAAGCACAATCCCAGCTTTAGAGCAATGATCATTAGATGCTTCATCGGTATATAACTTCCATTGAAAAATAGGGATTTCACTTCCTTCTGGAAGATCATCCTGCCCAGTAAATTCTGTTGAGAATTCCGCAAAGCCTGTCCCTGTATAGCCCTCCAAGGGAGATAAGTAATGTCAAATTGGCTGAGCTTAATGTTCCACTTGAGTGACCTCACAGACGTCTCAGGTGGAAAAATTCCGGGTCGTTACAGTCTTTCCCCCTTAAGAGAATTTCATCCTCGAAATTGTACCATAACCCAACTTCCTTGAAAGACTTAAACTATTCAAACTATTCATCAGTGCGTATGATGTACATAGACATTTCCTATGTGAAATATGATTTGATCATTCACTTGAACAACTAACTTCACTTTCGAACTAGTATCGCTCACCTGACTTCCTAATGCGGCTTTGATCGGGCCTCTTAAGTTGAAATCTTTGTTCTCCTTGCATAGCCATAAATATGATAAACACTTTTCATTCCACGTAAGAATCCTCACCAACGCTCAAAATCGAGTGATAAATCCTTAATTGGAATGGTGTAAAACACTTCCAGTCACATAGTCGAATCTAGTATCGAGATCTATGTGAAAAGGAGAAATGATCTTCATACAACCTACGTACCGATTTAACAATTCTTACTATCTAACTATAATCTACCCTCCTACCATGCTTCACAAGAATCAATTGTTAAATTTATTAACTTATATAATACTCTTCTACCAGCTTATAGCATATACAAACATCTGATTTTCAATTCTATTTAATTTTAACTATTAGATGTAGGCCAAAAATAACTTGGGTCTTGAAATTAAGTCGACCAAATCAACCTCTTTACCCTAATTGGTCTCGTAAGCAGCTAAGAAGAGTAGGATGCTAGTATCCAAACTTCAACCTAGATCTTACTTTTTCTTATACATTACTAAGGTAAAAATGTCTATTAGCGGGCCTAATAACATCAAATTATTTACATCCTTGATGTTAACATTAAAAGACATAGTTTGAATAGAAAAGGTTTATTAAACCTCCTTATTATATTTAACCTGATTAAAATTTCATTTATTAATCCATCTTTTTAATCGAAATATCATTTAATTTGAAAATTCTTCCTTTTAAGGGATCCAACAACACAATATCCAGACTTTATTTCAATAACCTTTTGAAAGCATACATATAGCTCAAGTAACTCTAAAATAATGTCAAGAAACTGTATGCTACCAAATAGTACCATATAACCCTTTACTAAGAAGGGCAATACTCAAGGAAGTGTTTTCCATCCGAACATATCTCTTACCCATTTTTAGTCATTTTCGAGACAATCAAACTAATTAATGAAAAATATATTTCTTTCTTTTTCAAATTTCTTCCCAAAAAAATACTATTTATAGATAAATAGTTTTGAACAAAACCATCCATTTGATTTGGATTCATTCGATTTGAACTCGTCCTGATTTTTACAATGACGAAGAGGATAATTTACTAAGCGCACCATCATATTGGCTTAAGTAAATATTTGATTTGTCACTTAGAAGATTATTCTAATTATTACAAAACAAATCAAAACTTATGGAACCGTCCAAAGAAAATCTTACTCTCAAACTTTATTTTAACATATCTATATCCTAAAATATCCTTAAGAGAGATTACTACTATTTTCTGAAATCAGTTGGAATTCATCAAAGCCACTAGGATTTAACATTCTCAAAACCCTTTTCACTTTTAAAACACATTTAATAGTTCTGATTTGTAAATCCATCACTTTTAATTCATCTTATAAATCTATCTGAAGATTTTCTTTTAATAAACATCTTTATTAAAATTCAATTTTTAACCCTACATATCTTCGAATGCCTTATAGTCAAATTGTGAAACTTAATTCATATGGCGTTCGATTCAATGTTCCTACATATTATGTCTACCTAACCTATGATGGAAAAATAAAATCTACTATTAAATCTGAAGATAGTCGATGCTCAAAACTAGGCAAGCATGACTAGTTAAACCCTACATGCCAATAATTTAGATAGTATCAACTCCTAGCCCACTCTCTCTGTAGATAACTACATAGATTCTGAAAATCATCCTTTTTATATACCGAAAATATATACTAAAATTATTTCATTTACCAAATTTAAAACAATATTATGTCAATTTAACTTGTTCAAGTGTTTATGAAATCCCTATCGATAATGTTGATCAGGCGCATCGATCAAAATTCTTAAGCCATTCAATAGGTCAAACAACACAAAATAAAATACTTTTATTCACTAACAAATATGCACTAATACACACACTCAAACTCATTCTAGGGCATTGTTGTCCCTGTCTATAATGAGTTTACCCCACCAAAGCTTAGATGTTCGCTCAACTTCACTCTAATACTAAATGTAATAGTCTACTTTTATTACTCTAAAAGATGAGCCATTAATGGTAAAAGAAAAGGAAAGATAAGATAGAAGAGAAGAAACTAACAACATAGAATCTCATAATGCAATGGAAAATATATATTACTCAACATAATATACCACAAAGTTATTTCAAAAATGTTAAATCGGAGTCATTCTAATACAAATTCTAGCCTAGGACAGTTATAACAGCCTGTCCTTACCTAACAGATACAATATACATATGACATAGTAGAAACAAGAAAAATAACTAGCTATCGATGAAGCCACCTGCTCCAAGCTCCTTCGAGGTAAATCTGCGGAAAAACCTGAACTACTTGGTTACCCATTCAAATTTGAGCACCCAAGAGTTTAGGGAAAGAAAAAAACTACGGGTCAGACATGGGCTTGGTGTGAGTAAAGCATATATTTTAACTTTATAAAATCCTTTAAATCAAAGGTATCTCGTAAGACCATGCAACACATAAACACGGATGAGTTTTTACCTTATGATAATCAAAACATTTTCTATAGAAAATCCAGTGATATTATAAGAATGCTAAGGATCAAAGTAAAATATGAATATAGCTAAAATGCTTGCATCTCACGTTTCAACATAGTTTGGCACAACTAAATCCATATAGCGCTTATTAGAGAATGGATTCCATACAATGACTGGGCTACTGGTGGATCGCCCGTCGTTATGCATCTCTAGATAAAATAACACTGAGGATCTCGTCGGGATCCCCCACCAACATAGAACTAGCCTACCACTTGACTAGTAGTACCAAGTACGAACACCCCATGGTTAATGGGCCCCAAAGTATAAAAATGAGAGATAATATCAACTCTAAATAGGGATGATCGTACCCTAATGGGAGCGACCCACTTAGCCCTGCTGTGTCTCCCATGTTTAGTCATTCTCGGTTGATAGGGCTTGAGGCTATGTTTTAACTTTTGTATAGCACTTCCCACTTGGAATGCTAACACTGCCCTCAAGGAAAAAATGCAATGCCAGTGTTCATCCATACAAGTTTATTATGGCACTGAATGAAACGATTGAGAGCTCCATCTACAATTTCATCATTTACAAAATGTCTTCACTTTGAAATACTTGAGTCGGACAAAAGTGGTTGCGGATAACATATCCAATCCTGGCCTCTTCGAAAAACCATTCAAAAGTTTTTGGTAAACTCAACCCTGGTTATTTAGGAAATTAACTATTAAAGAAAAGAGCGGTCGTCACTCCTAACCGTTAGTTGATGGATTTTATGATCATTTGTCCTAGGAGAATGAAACGAGATTTGTAAGCGTAGTACAACATCATCGGAAATGATTATGTCATATAACTCACGTGTTTCCCTAGATATTTCCAAAATTACGTTTTGGGTCCAGATTTGATAGTCGGTTATTGATTAGTGAAAAAAATCAACCAAATCCATTTGAGATTTATTTATCCATAGCAACCACTAAGCCTCAAAACAAATCGTTATTTAATAAATCTCTTTCAAAAATGTTTGTCTAAAACATTATACTTATCTCTCTGACATAAGTATATACACAAAATATTTGCGAATAACTTCTTGCTACCAAATCATGTAAATAACGATTAAACAAATGTTGTTTAAATTTGAGGTAAGGACAACCCTAAACAAAATCCCCTTGATATTAAGTGTGGAACAGATATTCCATACCACCCTTTTTTAAAAGGTCAATTTAGAGAAACCCAAATCTCTGATTCTTTTTATACTTCTTTCGATAAATCCATTTTAATTAAATCTATTTCATTCATGAAACCTCTTTTACTTGAAATCAAAATCCATTTCAAAGTTCTTTCAAATTTCCAAACTTATTTACAAAACCTTTTATAAATATTCAAAATTATTTACATAAATTGCATTTATAAATATCCAACTTTTTATGTAAATTTCTTATAAATATCCAAACCTTTTTTTATAAAGTCCCTTTATGAATGTCTAAATCATTTTCTAAAACTTATTTATAAACCTTTCATGTTTAAAAAACTTCTTAAATGACCTTGAATCAAATTAGCTTCCTCTAATAAGCAAAGTCATTTTATAAATCTCCATTATTTATGAAATAATCTTTTCTTAAAAACCCAAAAATATTTACCCAACGCATTTTATAATTTCCAAATTCCTTTATAAAACTATGTATAATTTTTTTTATAATATGGAAAACCATTTCTATTAGTTAAAAACATCTCTAATAAAATCATTTGTCAACTTTCGTTAAATATCTAGCTCAAAATGTAATAACTTTGAAACCATTTCAAAAAGAAAATGAAACATTTATCTTTACAAAATCATAGGATGCACAGCGATTACACTGGTGCTTTTAATTTGGTTTTACTTATCCAGTTTAACATGGTAACATATAACAACAGGTATAAAAAGGATCAATATATAAAAATCAATTAACTTAAGTAATTGTCAAAGCTAATAGTAATAGGAGAATGGTGTTTGTTCTGCTAATAGATGTCATTTAGTTTTTCTAGTCATATGGGGTTACTTAAGGGTAAGCGGTACAAAAATTCATAAATTTGAAAAGAAAACAGTTTTAAAAAAACTGGTTATTTAAACTCAAAGCGATTTTAAAATAAGAATAAATAAAACCCTTATAAATGAGAATCAAATCCCTTTAAACAGTAATTAAACTCTAATTGAAAGTAATTAAGCCTTAGTTAAACCTAATTAAAACATAATTAACTTTAATCGAAGATGAATTAAATAAACCTCCCTTTTAATATAATAATTAATTAATAATTATCTTCAATAAATTAATAATTAATTAATCCTTAACTGATAATTAAATAATAATTAACCTTAACTAAGTAAAAATCGTGATTAACTTAATTGATTAACATTTAATTTAAAGGAACCATCTTAACAAATGATTAAGTACTAATTACCTTTATTAATTGATTAATAAATTAAAAATCATTAAATAAATATTTAAATAATTATCTTCTAATTACTAAATTAAGGTTAGAAAACATTTTCTAAAAAGATATTAAGTTAAAAAAATTTAAATTAGAAAAATAATTAGATTTTCCAAACTACGTGCATAGTGACTATCGCTATATGGACCCGTAATTTCAAAACTTGAAATTTTACCTTTTCTCACTTTTAAAACATGCTCATTTTGTACTCTTAATACTTTTAAAACATAACATAAATGTAAAATTTTGAAAAAAAACAGACTTAACTTTGAAATTTAAACCATTTTAAACTAGTGAATCGCTAACTTTTATGGCATGAACAACATACCCATTTGGATGTCATCTCCAACATCCCAACTATATCATAAGTAACATATAATTATAGCATATACATCAAGATTCCAACTTGCAACAATTATGATATATTAACTGTCATATTTAAATTATATGCTGACTAACTAAGCATAATAACATTCAACCAAAACACATACATTTCCAAGTTCAATCACATATAATCAAACGAATTCAACATTACATATCCAAGCATCATAATCACCAATAATTATACACTTTTACGATCAATATATTTATGATCAAAATAGTTAAGGTTTACTCACTGAAAGTTATGAAACTAAAATAATCTCCCACCCGAACTCTCATACAACCTAACACGTCACCTTGCCTTGAAAATATGAAACTTTTGTGTGCTTTAGGGGGTCAAATGGGTTTTCCTTGGGTCTATAGGGCTCGGCCTAGGTTATTTGGGGATGATGGAGCTTGTTTTAGAGAGTGGTGATATTCGAAGTGAAGTAGGAAGGTTTTAAACTTGATTTTAGAAGTGTACACAAAATTTTAACTTATAAATTATTTTCAGTAGCCATGAACATGTGGATAGTACATAAAAAGTGTTAGGAATTTTAGATATGGAAATAATGAAGTGAGAATGTAAAGTGGAAAATGTGAAGAGAATGTGGTAATTATAAGCATAGAAATGCAAAATTACTAAACTACCTATACTCCACTAAGAAAAATGCCACATGTCCACCCAACCCCATCCATTTCTCATGTTGGTTATGGCCCTCCATATTAAATCAAGGGGCTACCATGATGTGTACTTAAGGTAAGGTATGACATGAGATATGATAAGATTTATATACAATCTTATAAACTAAGGCATAAATGGTCACATCAAGTATTATTTAAACGAAGCATGATTATTTAGCACTAACACATTAATTATCTTATCATGGCATGTGCATATAAATATGTGTGTGTGTGTACATGTGTATTAGTGTGCACAACATTTCACAACAACTTTTCAATACCAAAAAGTCGTAATTTCGAAAAATGTTCTTCGGTCATATTTTCTATTTTTATTTGAACTATCTATATTGGTAAAAAAAAATTGAAACCTATTTTATCTCATTATTAAATAATTAAAATAGATTTAATTGCTAATAAAAATCCTTTTATTGAATATATAAAATTTATTTAAATAGCCCATTTCAAAGTGGCAAAATCCTAGGTCGTTACAAATCTATTTTAGCATCATTTGTTATTATTTAAAAGTATTAAATTTTAATTATAAAACCTCTTGTTTTGATATTTAAAATTTATTAAATATTCGAAAATCAAGGTGGTAAAATTCCGGGTCGTTACACACCCAAACTTAGCTCAACCCACGCTACACCCCACTTGGACTCATGCCACCACCGCCATGTGTTTCCCCATCGACCGCTGCTCCTTTAGTCGAGCCATTGTCGAACTCGATGCCCCCCATCGCTACTTCTCATGAGAATTCGAACCCATCCAACAATGCATGTCGAAACCCTAGATTGAGCTTGGAATGCCACCTTAGGCCTTCGCACTGCCTAAAATCACTTCCTAACCTCTGCCTCAACCTAAGACTGCCACAACCATCGTTACCCCTCCTCTAGACCGCTGCCTCGCCTAAATTTATGAAATGATTGGAAATGGTTCATCTCAACACCATGACCTAACCCTTGCCCATAAAACTGTACGAACAGCTCTAAAAATCTTGATTTTCGAATACGAACATTTTTACTTACTCCATTCATTGATTCGTGCTAGTCCAAAAATTATCGCTACATGACCTCTTATTGCAATCGAGCAAACTCTACTACCCTACTCGATGAATTGATGGATACTATTTTGAAACAAACTATGGACTAAGTCGAATAACTTATAGTTGGTCGCATTTTCTAGTTCCCTACAGTTTATAAGATATTGATTTTTGAATTATGAGATGAAGATGATATTTTAATTTTTAAAAAGAACGGAAGAAATAATAGAGGAAGAAAGATGAATTTGAAACAGTGCTTATACTCATATGTTTGATCAACTTACAACAAGCCATTTTTTCCATTTCAAATCATAAATATGATTTTGAACATGAGAAACATTTAAAAATCACAATCGACCTATAAATTAATTTTCACAACATTCCTTTCATGAAACATTTTAAACAAGAGTAGAGATCTCACCTTCCATAATATTTTTGCAATACCAATCCAAGCTTAAGTTTGAAGGTTTTGATTTTTGAGTAAAGCAACAATTTTTGAGTTAAAAGGGAGTGATTTTTTTCAAGTTAATAAAAAGTAGAGAAGGTAGAAAATGAAGTTGAGAAGATGAAGTGTAAAGTGAAATGTAGAATAGAAGATGTATGTGTGTGTGTGTGTATAAGATGAAATAATAAGTATAAAAATAAAAATAAAATAAAATAAAGGAGGCAAAAGGCCACAATGCCCATAAATATAAACTTTCAACTTTCAGATCATTTCTAAGCATCCATAGTACCAAGCATACGAAAAATATGGTGGATATTAGGATGATCATGTACTTTAATTAACTTTCACACTTAAGTAATCCTTTCATTTCACATCCATCATTTCTTATTCAAATTTATATTAAATTCTTCTTGTTATTAGTTTATTTATATTTTTCAAAGTATAGATGTTTTCCTAAACCATTTAAACATTGTTTTAAAGTATAAACAAAGGTATGCAATGTTTTACAACTTGTTATATAAAAAGTTAAAAATCCGAAAAATGGGTTTCGGTCACATTTTCAGTTTTTCGTTGAACTATCTGTTTATGTAAACAAGGTTCAAAAATAAATTTTATAATATTAGTTATAAATTAAAAGAGATTTATTTAATTGTTAAGACTGTTAGTTGAATATTTAAAATAAATTAAATATTCACAATTAAAATGATAAAATGTCTGGTTGTCACATTCTTCCCCTAAAAGAATTTCGACCCGAAATTTTCTCACTATCAAACCAAGAAAAAAAACAAGCCCATGAAAATGATTAAAATTTTCATAGGTTTGCATGATATATGTAGATCATCTATATGCAATATCTTATTCGATCACTTGCTTGAATACAAAACATCTCTTCCGAACTTGTATCGCTCACTCGGCTTCCCTAATGTGGACTTCGATCAGATTTCATGATTATGAACCTCCATTCTTCTTACATAGCTATACAACATAATGGAAAACATCGGTTGCATATCAAGAACCCTCACCAAGTGTTCACCGTCAAGAGTCGAGTGATAAATTCTTATTCATGTCGGTGTAATCACCACAAAATCATGTACTCAAATCTTGGATTAAGAACCGTGCGATGGAGTGATCTACGTACGACTTGCATACTTACTCTTCTTGATTATTACTTATACCAATTTTTTTTACTTTTAAGATCATTTAATAAAATATTTCATAAAACTCAACTTATGTTCACAAACTTGTATAACACCCCACTACATCCTAAGGGTACATACCACTTATCAGGTTCAAACCCTTTTATTTTTAAATTTATTTCCCTTAAGTAAACTCAAGATCCAAAAAGTTGGTTTTATTTCAAAACCTTTTTGAAATGATACACATTTTTTTAAGCATAGAAAAATATACATATAGCCTGGGTAACCATAAAATGAAACTAAGGAACTGGTTATTGCCAAATATCGTAGATTCCTTTACCAATAAGGGTAATACATAAGAAAAGTGCTTACCATCCAAACACATCTCTTTCTAGTTTTTAGTTATTTTTAGGGCACTCAAACTAGTTAACATAGAATTACTTCTTTTATTTCAAAATTCTCTTTCTAAAACAGTACTGCATATATTTCCGCGTAAATAGTTTTAACAAAATATAAATTTCCAACTTGCTTTGGGTTCGTCCGAATTTGAACTCGTTTCGATCAAACAATAACAAAGGGAATAATTTATTAAGTGCACTACAACATCGCCTAGCCAAACATCATACCATCACTTAAAATTTATTTATATCATCAAAAAATCCTTGAGCCAAACTAAAAATATACTGCTTACTTTAAAATTTTCTTTCTAAAATATCCATACTTGTAGTAACTTTCAAGTAGTATTTTTCTCAAAACCTTCTAAAATAAATTCATAGACCATGGGATCGGAATCCTCAAAAATCATTTATTTACAAAACACATTTTATAAATTAATTTTTCTAATATTTTTATAAATCTTACTCAAATATTTATTTTAAAATATCCTAGCTTTCCTTTAATAAATGTAACAACCCTAACATTTAGCCATTGAATTTGTAATATTTAATTAATTTTAAATATTTAGATAATTGGATTTTGGAATTTAATACCTTGAAAATTCAAATATAGTGATTGTTTAAATATTTGAACTATGAGTTAAATATTAATTAAGTAGATTTGATAATCTTCTTAATTCCTTTTAATTAAGAAGTAATATTGGTGAATTCAATTTATAAATTTATTTGCAACAATGAACAGATTGGGCAAACATCAATAATTGGATCGAAAATATAAAATGATATTTTAATTCATGAAATTAGCATTCTGGGGCACCGATCAGATTTTGACGAAACTAGTGTCATTGAATCCAGAATAATAAATTGTTGTACGTCGATGAGTTTCATGACGATCAGCCGTACCATGGGATCGAGTGAGCTCGAAACGCGTAATGATTAATTTTAGAAAATTAAAATATTATAATTTGATTCAAAAAGATAACTTCTGATTACGATAGGATTAGCTCTCAAAAATAGTTCCATTGAGTTAGAAATAGGGGTAATTAGTAGGGACCCTAATGAGCACATCTCGATTGGAGTTCATCAGTTGTCGGGCATGAATAGTGTTAGCTGAAAATCCTTTATAAGGATCTTAAGCCCATTCTATTTCCAAAACCCAAATTAGAAAACCGTAGCCTCTATTTTATTCTCCTCCATACTACGGCCATGGTTCATCGGAGCCCCTAGAGTCATTTTTAGAAAAGGACGAAAACCGGAGCAAAGTTCGGGGTATTGAGACAAGTATAGTGATCGGTCGAATTGAGGTGGATCTCGACAAGGCACGGTGGATCTAGGTTTGATGGCGATGGAATTTTTAGGTTTTTTTATGGGGCAAGCGACGTTGATGGGTGATCAGTCCTGTAGCATGGTGACAGGCATGGCTAGGGGAGGTCAGTGTTGAAGGGTGGAGGCTGGTCATGGCCTGTGGCGGCGTTGAGGTGAGGAAGAACGAAGATCTAGGTTTGATGAAGATGCAGCTAGGATTTTGAATGATGGAGGATTATGAATTAAGTTAGATGATTAGTGAATTAATTATGTAATTAATAATTAATTATATTATTTAATTCTAAAATTTTATTAAACCCATGTCTTGCTCATACGAAGTCAGGTTCAAGCGCAGTGAGTTGCGTTGTACTCGTGGAAGCAATAGCTTTGCTTTGGAATTGGAATAGTAGGAATTAGAACTTATAGAATTGAAGCTAAGATCCAATGCTATTTGATTTTAGACAGAACCAAAAGGCTTCATCGATAACTGGAATTTTGGTAAGCTAAACTCACATTTTTGTTTAATCCATATATTATATAGTAGATAGCTTGGATGTTAGTTTATATTGCTGTTTGATTGGTTGTTTGGATTGGATTCCCATTTTAGAAATTCGTATAACTATATATTATTTTTTGTTCCCATCTAATAGCGGATGGCATAAATAACCACTTTATTGCAGGGAAAAGAAGAAGAAGTCGAAGTGTTATCATAGCGAACAGGCCGCTATGGAACGCTTCAAAAAATAAACATACATATGTATGATTTACAAGGGATCTTTGCAGAGAGACCCATATAGATTTCTTGCCATTATTTAAATATATTTACCGTTACCTACATCTAATTTATATTATTTTATTACTTAAATTGATGTTTTGTTAAAATAATTATAACATTCTATTTGAATTGTTTAAGTGCCACTATAGCGATTTTTTGCTATATCATCAGTTCTTGAATATCATCTCCCTAAATCCTTGTGTGTTAAACTCGAGCTTGTATTTTCAAAAAATAGATTTTTATAATTCGTTAATTATTTTTTATTAATAATATTTGAGTTTAATCAATCATTTTAATTAATATTGTTTGATTGTAATTAATCATTCTAATTAATGATATTTGAGTTTAATTAATCATTTTAATTAATTATGTCTCAAATTTAGTCAATCATTTTAATTAATGATGAATGAATCTAATTAATCATTTTAATTGATTATATTTTTATTTAATTATTAATTTTAATTAATGATGTTTGAATGTAATTAATCCATTTAGTTAATGATATTTGGATTTAATTAATCATTTTAATTAATGGTGTTTTTAAAAGTTAATTAACCGATTTAATGAAAGTGTGTAAAGTAAATCAACTAATTAAATAAAAGGGTTTAAAGCTACTTAATTGATTTAATAAAAATGTTATAAAGTAATTGATTAATTTGACCAAAGTGTTTAAAGATAATTTATTAATTTATTGAAATAATTATAAAGTTGTATATACATTATCCTTTAGGATAAATTAACATTGTTTAAATTTATAAAGGTATTCAATTTAATTTATTATTCTTTGGGATAATAATTGTTGTTTTAAATTAATAAAGGCTAGTTTATAAATGGAAAGATGTTTTATTAGAATTTTTTTTTAAAATAAATCTAAGTATAAAGTGTTTTGGGTTATATAGTAAGCAATGTTTTAATGACATTTGTTTTCTACCTTTGTTTTAATACATTTAGTGTTATAATTTGCTTTACTAAAAAAAAGAATATTTCAAAGAGAGTGTTCAATGTATTTTACAAATATCTGAAAATTGAAAATCAAGCCGCAGTGTAGATCAAATGTTGTAAAAGATTGATTCACTTATTATTGAAAAGCATATGCGATTTAATTCCCATACACAAATCACTTTGTTATTTCCGTTAATTGATTTATCGGTTACCAATTTTGATTCCGCTATATTATTGGTATTTCATCACTCTAACATGATATGTTTCTTTATTTGAGCTTTGTTATCCTTTATCGAAAATGCCTAAAACCAAAGAGTGGGTAAGGGGTTCCCCATCCTAGTCATTATTGTGCTTCGTCATTCTAAGATAATTTATCGATCATTTTGATCAATTTCATCCAACACCGTGGAAAATTAAAACCAAAGATTGAGTGGTAGCCAAGCCATGTGGGTCGCACCCATGAGGGTATATTCACATTCGTCTAGAGAAGTCGTTAGCATGCATGATTTATGTGGGTATAATCGGATGCTTGTGGATTTAATGGGGCCCAGATTGTAAGTTCTCGACAGTGTTGCGTGTGTGGCGTGGACTTTCAAGTATATTTTAGCTAGAGGTATACGGTGTGAGAGAAGCATCCTCCTAGCTATGTTAGATATATCCATTTTCCTTATTTCTATCTTGAAACTTGGAATTGATCTTTTCTTCTTTTTTATTACATTACCAAAATGATTTGTACTCATTAGAGTGTTGCTATCCTTTGCCAAAAATGACTAAAACCAAAGAGAAGGTAAAGAGGGTGCACCCTCCTGGTCATATGTTGAAAATTTTCCTCTTTCCTTATTTAATTCTAATCTTTGAATTGTTTCCTTAATTGCATGGAGAACTGCCTTGTACTCTTCTCTAAGTTCAACTATTTGTGACCATTCTTTCAAGTCTGGAATTTGATATTGTTTATGCCCACTCATTCAGTATGGGATTTGTTCTTACTAGTACCCACCTTTCCATTTAGATTGTTTCCATTGTTTATTTCCATTCTTTCTTGATTGGATTGTTGTTCTGATTTTTTTTCCATTTCTTCATTTGTGGATTTTATTCTTGTGAGGTAAAAAGCCATTCTGCATTAGTGGCATGGTCTTACAGAATTTTTATATGTTTATCATATTACTTGAGTTTTCTCACGATGGTTTTCCAGACTGTCCGAGTGTTATTTTATTATAATGCTCAGGTTGGACTGAGTTTTTCCTAGGTTAGCTTTGGTGATATGAGTTATTGGAGAAGAGATGGATGTTCACCTATCGTAGTGTTTATTTTTCACTGTATTATATTGTGTACCTATTAGCAATTGTAAAGTCATAATTTTATAACTATCCATCTAGTTATGTTTGTTTTTAACTTTGATGTACACTGTATTTTGGAGTGACATTTTTACCATCTTTGTTATATTATATGTTGTCAATTCTGCTATGAGATTCTGATTTCCCTATTCTCTGTTCTTTTCTTTTTATTTTACCCTAATAATCTGCCTTTTTGGTGATTGGATGTTCAACATTTTAATACCATAGATGTATTCGATGTCAACTTTCGTTCATCGAAAAGGCATGTCGTTACAATTTGGTATTATAGCAGAAGGTTAAGCGAGAACCTTGGCTTTGGTAGAGCATGTCTCACTAGAGATAATGTTATTAATATCCTAAAGTGGGAAACTCATTCGAGATAGGGTAAGTGGCACCCTAGAATGAGTTTGAGAGTATAATATATTACGATATCTTATTTGTTATTGTATAAAAATGTATTAATTGTCTATTGAGTTGGTTATGAATTTGGGTCGAGATGTGGGGCGCCACGATATCGATATGGATTTCTAAACACTAAAACAAGGCAAACGGATACAACATTGACTTTTGAAAATTTGTAAATGAAATATTTCACCCCTATTTTTATATATAAAAGAATAATTTTCAAAAAATTTATATAGTTACAGAGTGTGCTTGTTTGTTTCAAAGTGATAATATTTATTTATTATCACTATTGTTTGGTTGGTCATGCTCAATTAATTTAGGAGTGTCGATTGTCATTTGTTGATTACCGATTAATTGTTGTTTGAATTTGTAAACAAACCCCTGTTGAATTAATTTTCACAATTTGACTATAAGGTGTTTAGTTATAGTGTAGAGTTAAAAGTAGTCTTTTAATAAAGGTTATTTAAAATAATATAAATGGTAAGATATAACAATTAGAGAATAAAATACTAATAGAAATATGGGTGATTTTGAAAGAGATTGGTACTATTAAGAAACCAATCGAACTAAGTACATAAATCATACGTAGATTATTTTATTCAAACGGTTCTTGATTTAGGATTCGAATACATAGCTTCGGGTAATTCGCACCAGTCCGAAAAAGGATTTCTCACTTAATTCTTATCAGCGAACACTTGATTCAGATTCTCGATATGGTACTGAAGTTATCTATCATAGTTTATAACTATGAAAGGAGAAAGGAAGTTTATAATCGAGGAATCTGATCGAACTCCGCCATAGAGAGGTTGAGTGAGAAATACTAATTTAGAAGTAGAAGTCTATGTATCCGAGCAAGTGATTAGATCAAATATAGCATAGGGATGGTTTATGTATATCATATGGACATAAGTACAATTGTATACTTAGCATGGGACTTAAGAAAATTTATGAACTTAAGCTAAATTCTAAATCTGGTTGTTAGTCATTTAACATTTTAAAGATTGTTAAGTGTTAGATTTTTGTCCTTAAGAAAGTTGATTGATTTATAATGTTAGTTTATTCTTATATAGAATTTGATTGACTTGATTTGATTGGTTATGTGAATTATATTCCATAGTTTATAAAGTTTGAATTTACAAATAAAAATTGAGTTGTTGTTTATTAGGACTTAAATCCTGGTGCTTTCGAAAAAAATAGTTTTGAAAGAAATTGTGAAAGAAATAATAAAAATATTATTTTGGAAAAAAAATATATTGATGAAGTGATACTATTTAAGAACGTTTGAAAAGAATATTTTGAATAGATTTTTCAAATGTTTTTGTTATGATTAAAATCAAAGTGTGATTGGGAGTTTCCCCCATTTTGAGACTCGTCGAGTGTATTTACTCTATTGTTGTTTGGAGGTACCAGAATACCGTTGGAGGCTCTATTGTTTTCGTATAGAATTATACCATGCTCGAATGGGGTGCGCCCTCCTAGTCATGTTGGATCTAGTTTTGATATATTTCTTCTTGACGGAGTTTTAAAATATATTTTTGAATATAAAACCTGGGCATTTAGTTTTAAATTTGTGGTTTGAAATATTGGATGCATAGCATTTGTTACAAATACTTTTCGCATTTTGTAGCTTATGGTTGATATGTTGCTTTTGGTTACCTCATTATTATCAGTTGCATCTTATTACCTTGTTGCATAGGATTGTTACAATATTTATGCTATTTACATTTATGATAGAGATAGCTAGTATATTTCTCTTTTTATCAGTATGACTCTCTTTTGGATTATATAACTATAGATAAGCAAGAGATTGCTGTTTGATTCTTGTGCACTGCATTTGCATGGAAATAATAAATTGCTCGCTAAAATATAAATTGAACGTAAAATGGTACGTAATAGATTTAGAAATTTGAAATTAGTTTATGGTTTTATGCCCCAGATATGAAAGCCCACTTGGCTTCTGTTTTCTTTTGATTGGTTTGGGGCCCGTAGTGGTAATTTGTTTTTTCTCGATCGAGCCGTGCAAAGGAGGTGCTACCAAAATTTTCTATAATATTTTGGAATTAATTAAGTAACACATTTATTAACTCATTTTAATTAATTGTTTTAAATTTAAGAGTTTGGAGACATTTTCTTCCCTAGGAATTTCGGGTACAAAATTCTACTAAAGGGGGTAAAATGTAACAAGCCAAAATTTTGGTCATTGAAGTTTTAATATTTAATTAGTTTTAAATATTTAAGTGATTGGATTTTGGAAGTTAATAACTTGAATTCAAATAAAGTGATCATTAAAATATTTGAGTTATGAAATAAATATTAATTAAGTAGATTTAATAATCTTTTTAACTCCTTTTAATTAATAATAATATTGGCGAATTCAACCTGTAAATTTATTTGCAATTGTAAATAGAAAGGGAAAACATCGATAATTGGATCGAAAATATAAAATGATATTTTAATTTATGAAATTAGCATTCTGGAGCATTGACTCAGATTTTGAAGAAACCAGTGTCATTGAATCCAGAATAATCAATTGTTATACGTCGACGAGTTTCATGACGATCGATCGTACTATGGGATCGAGCGAGCTCAAAATGCGTAACGATTAATTTTAGAAAATTAAAATATTATAATTTGATTCAAAAAGCTAACTTTAAAACTGATAGGATTATCTCTCGAAAATATTTCCATTAAGTTTGAAATAGGGGAAATTAGCTAGGAATGCTAGCGAGTGCATCTCGATTGGAGTTCAGCAATTGTCAAGCATGAATATTGTTGGTTGAAATTCCTATATAAGGATATCAAGCCCATTATTTTTGCGAAAACCCTAATTATAAAACCATAGCCCCTATTTTATTCTCCTCTATCCTGCATCCATGGTTCAACGGAGCCTCTAGATTCGTTTTAAGGCAAGGGTGGCAACTGGGGAAAATTTTGAGGTATGAGACGTGCATAGTGATAGGTCGAATTGAGTTGGATCTCGGCGAGGCGCCGTGGATCTAGGTTTGTTGAAGGTAGTGTTTTTGGGTTTTATTTTGGGCTAGTGGCTTTGATGGTTGGTCGGACTCATGGTGTGCTGACAGGCGTGGCTGGGGTGGTCGATGTTGAAGGGTAGAGGTAGGTCATGGCATGTGGCAGCAATGAGGTGAGGAAGAACGAAGACCCGGGTTTGATGAAGATGCAACCGGGATTTTGAATGATGGAGGATTAGGAATTAAGTTAGGTGATTAATGAATTAATTATTAATTATATCATTTAAATCAAAAATCTTATTAAACCCATATCTTGTTCATATGAGGTAGGATTCGAGTGTGGTGAGTTGTGTTGTACTTAGAGAAAATTAGCTTTGCTTTGGAATTAGATTAGTAGGAATCAGAGCTTAAAGACTTTCAAGCTAAAATTGAATGTTGTTTGATTTTGGATGGAACCAAAAAACACTTCGATGATAACTAGAATTTTTATGAGTTCAACTCATATTTTTAATTAATCATTATATTATATAGTAGATAAAAATTATTTATTGCATGCTTTGATGTTAGTTTATATTGTTGTTTGGATTGGATTCCTATTTTAAAAATCCATATAATTATATATTATTGTTTTTTCCCACCTAGTAGAAGATGGCATAAATAACAACTTTGTTGCAGGGGACAAAAAAGAAGTCGGAGTGTTATCGTAGCAATAGGCCGTATGGAACACTTCAAAAAATAAATATACGTATGTATGATTTACAGGCAACCTTTGTAGAGAGACCCAAAGGGGTTTCCTGCCATTATTTATTTACTATTATCTACATCTCATTTATGTTTTTTTATTGATGTTTAGTTAGAATAATTATAACAGTTCATTTGAATTGTTCTATTGTCGTTATAGCGATTTTTCGCTATATCGTCACTTATCGAATATCATCTCCCTAAACCCTTATGTGTTAAACTTTAACTTGTATTTTTAAAAAATAGATTTTTATAATTCGTTAATCATTTTGATTAATGATATTAGAATTTAATTAATCATTTTAATTAATGATGTTTGAATTTAATTAATCCTTTTAATTAATGATATTTGAGTTTAATTAATCATTTTAATTAATGAGGTCTTAAATTTAGTTAATCATTTTAATTAATGATGCTTGAAACTATTAATCATTTTAATTGATGATATTTGGATTTAATTAATAGTTTTAATTAATGATGTTTGAATGTACTTAATCCATTTAGTTAATGATATTTGGATTTAGTTAATAATTTAATTAATGGGGTTTTTAAAAGTTAAATCTCTGATGGGTGCCGGTGCCCTAGGTAGCTGAGTCTGGGTTGGAGGTCTGGTCTGGAGACCCACGAGTACGACTAGCTGCTCTAACACCGGGATTTCCGCTGCATTAGAGAAGGAGCGATCCAAGTAAGTGGAAGAGAGCATACCTCGAGATAGAGGGCAAGAGCAATCCATAATCATCGATAAGGAGGAAGGCTTAGATCATCAGATGCAAGTTCATCTCGATTGGAAACTAGAGCACATAATCAAATTTAGCTATGCTATGTATTTTCAATAGGACTACTACTGTGGGGCATAGCTTCTATCTGAACTGTCAATCGGTATCTTTCCAATCGACCTCTCATTCAAAATTGTGCAATCACTCATTCCAATTGATCCAAATTCGGAACCCTACCTCCTTTATCACTGCAAATTCGAATGGAATTACATGGGGATGAGCATACTGGTAGCTCTTGTTGATACACGAAGATTTTTGATCAATGACAATGTATAAAGGAAGAAATATATGCAAGATAGAGGAAGATCAATGAAATATAAACTTGAGTATGATTTTTATATATATAGGTTTATTTGTTAAAATCTATCCTCAAGAGTTGCACAAACATAAGAACACATTCATTATACTTCAATTTTTCACTGAGCATACTTCAATTCTTCATAATGCATAAATTCATATGTCAGTCGACTGAACTGAATTTACCAGTCGACTGAACTGGCAAACATGTACAAATATGCACAGTTTCAGTCGACTAAATTTTCTGCACAGTCGACTGAAAATTTTCCAGAAAGATTCCTACTATAATTTCAGTCGACTGAAATTCCTGCACAGTCGACTGAATTTGAACCTGAGAATTTTGCATGAAAGGACACCTTCTTCTTCCCAAGAGTTGCGACCATTCCTCAATAGAAATGGAAGCTTCTCTTATCTACAACCCTTGGCAATACATGCATCCTTTTTACAACTATAAATACATGATTCAAACATCATTCAAGACATCGAATTCTCTTACTCTAATCTATCTATTTCTTGATCATATTTTCTAAACATTATCAAAGCAATCACTACTCTCTTTGCTGGAATCACTGTTTATATTTAATATATTTGATTCATAGCAAATTCATAATTCCTTAATCTTCACAAACATATTTCATATTCTTGAGGATAAGATTATAGGAACATTGTACTACATTAGACTCATTCGTGTTATAAAGAACACAACTAGTCAAAACTTGTTTAACATTGAGGTTTGAAGTCCTCTTAGGTAGTTTGAGGCAAAGAAATCCCGTTCGGTTGTTCGGGTAAGTTGTGAACCTATTCCTCCGGGTTAAGAGAGGGTTTTGTAGTTAGTGAATACCTAAGTGAAGCTTAGGGACTGGACGTAGGACAAGTGATCCGAACCAGTATAAAATCTTGGTGCGATTTTTACTTACCATATATATATTAACCATATAGCTATTCCATATTACACGATCCTATCAATTACTCCCGACTTTCAATTGGTATCAGAGCCTGGTCGTCCTATAACCATAACACCGTTATTAGACATATTGATAATATGGAAAATAACGCAAGTACAAGTACAACTTTTGCCTATAACTCTACATTTGCCGAAGGACAATCTACTCAAAGACCCCCTCTTTTCAATGGACTTAACTATAACTATTGGGCTACAAGGATGAGGATTTATATGCAAGCAACTAGCTTCGAAGCATGAAACGCCACTCAAGTAGAGTTCGTTGTACCCACAACCGACTATCCTACATGGACACAAACTCAGAAGAATGAAGCTAGTGCAAATGCCAAAGCAATGAATATGCTATTTTGCGCCTTGGATAGAAATGAATTCAACCGAGTTAGCATATGTACTACTGCACATCAGATATGGGAGACACTTAGAACCATACACGAAGGCACTAACAACGTCAAACAAACAAAGATCTCCATGCTAAAGAATCAATTCCAAAACTTTAGAATGCGACAAAATGAATCCATCAATGACATGTATTCAAGATTTCAAGACATTCATCATGCCTTAATCGGATTGGGAGAAAAATTTACGGATTTCGTTATTGTATCTAAAGTTCTAAATTCACTCACTGATGAATGGGAAAGAAAGGTGCTAGCAATCGAGGAAGCAAACGATCTATCTTCAATGAAACCAGAAGAATTAATTGGAAATATCATGTCATATGAAGTTAATATGCAAGCTAAGAAAGATCAAGCTCAAGAAAGAAAGAATGTTGCTTTTCACGCGGAAAAAGAAGATTCAGAATCGGAAGATGAGGATTTAGAATTCATAGCCAAGAATTTCAAAAAATTCTTAAAATTTAGAAAAGGGAACAAAAACGGATTCAAAAATAATTTCATGAGTAAACCTCCTTCCTCAAATATAGAATGCTTTAATTGTCACAAGAAAGGACACATGCAAAAGGATTGCCAAGAACAAAAGAAGGAAAATCAGAAAAGTTTCAACAACAAAAACAAAAAGGATAAATTCAAAAAGAAGGCATTCTCTGTAACATGGGACGATTCAGATTCATCTTCATCTGAAAGTGATAGTGATAGCGACAATGAACAAGCAAATGTATGCTTCATGGCTCAAGAGTCTGAGGTAAGCAATTTAACTTTCGATGATTTAATTGAAGTAAACACTGAACTTTTAAGGACAATAAAAAGTCTTAAAAAGAAAATTAAGGAAATTCGTGAAAATCAAAACAAAGCTGAGTTTGAAAGAGATATGTTACATGATGAAAAGAAAATTCTTGAAGAAGAACTTGAAAAAGTTCAAGAATCTTATTCAAACTCAGAAACACAATTATCACTTTTAAGTCAAGAAATTGAAACTCAAAAGACTAAGAATGATATAATTACTTCTGAAAATCATGAGTTAAAAACAAAAATTAGAGAAGTTGAGGTAGAAAACAATGGTCTTCAAGCTAGATTAGATAACATTACTAAAAATGTTTCTAACTTTAATAAAGGAAGAGAAAATTTATCTAAAATTTTAGAAAATTCTCAATCCTCTTCAAACAAACATGGATTAGGATATAAAATGGAAGTAAAAATTTCTAAAAATAAAAATTTTAAAAATTCAAAACAACAAATATTACTTCAAGAATCTATTCAAACAAAAGTAGAAACCGAGATAATCAAAATTTGGATTCCAAAGACTAACAATATTTTAATTAGGAATAAATATATTAAAACATTTATAGATAATGTTCACTATAATAAAAACTATATTTATAAAAAGGATACTAAACCAAATTGGGTTTGGTTTCCTAAACTCTAATTTTTCTTTAGGACCCTATTAAAAGGTGGGTACCAATAATTTCATATCTATTTTCAAGTCCCACTCAAAAAGAAAAAATGGATATTAGATAGTGGTTGTTCAAAACACATGACCGGAGACAAAGATATGCTTACAAACATAACATACTTTGATGGTGGCTCGGTTACCTTCGGAGACAATTCAAAAGGCTATATCATTAGCAAAGGAGATGTGAACAATTACGGTACATCAAAATTACCTTTTATAACAAATGTTTCATTAGTTAAAAATTTAAAACATAATCTACTTAGCATAAGTCAACTATGTGACAAAGGCTTTAAAATAATTTTTTCGGATAATAAATGTAGTATTTTTGATCAAAACCAAAATCTTGTTTTTGAAGGAAATAGAGATAGAAATATTTACGTTTTAAATATGAATATTAATCATAATACAAGTATGTGTCTACTTGCCAAAGACAATGATCCTTGGTTATGGCACAAAAGATTTTGTCATATAAATTTTAAAACTATTAGAAAACTTTCTAAAAATGATTTAGTAAGAGGTCTACCCAAGATAAACTTTAAAATAAATAATCTTTGTGATGATTGCCAAAAAGGTAAATTAACAAAATCATCTTTCAAATCTAAGAAAATTATTTCGACTTAACAACCATTAGAATTACTACATATGGATTTATTTGGACCAACACAAGTTCAATCCATTAATCATAATCGATACGTATTTGTAATAGTTGATGATTTCTCAAGATATACATGGACTATTTTTATGAAAAATAAAAGTGATACTTTTGAAAATTTTAAAACATTTGTCAAAAGAATTCAAAATGCTAAAGACTTAAAAATTAAAAATATTCGAAGCGATCATGGAGGAGAATTCGAAAACGAAGATTTTGAAACTTTTTGTAAAAAGAAAGGAATAAATCATAATTTTTCATTTCCTAGAACTCCTCAACAAAATGGAGTTGTAGAAAGAAAGAATAGAACATTACAAGAATGCGTAAGAACATTATTGAATGGATGTTCCTTACCAAAACATTTTTGGACAGAAGCCGTTGCTACTGCATGTTACGTATTAAATAGAATATCAATTAGACCACTAACTAAAAATACTTCTTATGAACTATTTAATAACAAAAAGCCAAATATATCGTATTTTAAAGTATTTGGATCAAAATGTTTCATTGTAAATACAAAAGATCAATTAGGAAAATTCGATCCAAAAGCTAACGAAGGAGTTTTCGTAGGATACTCAGAACGAAGTAAAGCATATCGAGTATTTAATAAACATACAAACATAATTGAAGAAACCTTACATATATCTTTTGATGAAAATTTTAATAGAAATTTAAGTATAAAAGATGATGAAGAATTAATAAATATAGAAGAAACAAATCTTGAAAATAATAATTTAAGATCCTCTCCTAGAATATTACGAGATCATCCAACTCAAAATATTATAGGAGAAATAAATTCTCAAGTTAGAACAAGAAATCAACTAAATCAAATGGGTCATGTAGCGTTCATTTCATCAACAGAACCTAAAAATCCTAAAGAAGCATCAACAGATGATTATTGGATTATTGCTATGCAAGAAGAATTAAATCAATTTGAACGTAACGACGTTTGGAAATTAGTTCCCCGTCCTAATAATCAATCAGTAATAGGAACAAAATGGATTTACAAAAATAAAGTAGATGAATTAGGTAATATAACAAGAAATAAAGCTAGACTAGTAGCACAAGGATATAATCAAGAGGAAGGTATTGATTTTGAAGAAACATTTGCTCCCGTCGCAAGACTTGAAGCAATTCGTATACTTTTAGCTTTTGCATGTTTTCACAATTTCAAACTCTATCAGATGGATGTGAAAAGTGCATTTTTAAATGGTTTTATTAAAGAAAATGTATATGTAGAACAACCTCCTTTATTTATACACGAAAAATATCCAGATCATGTCTATAAATTAAGAAAGCACTATATGGTCTTAAACAAGCAACTCGTGCTTGGTATGAAAGACTTAAAAGTTATTTATTAAATTCGGGATTTAAAATTGGAAAAGTCGATCAAACACTCTTTATTAAAGATACTTCAAAAGACATTTTAATAATTCAAATATATGTAGATGATATTATATTTGGATCAACAAATGAAAATTTATGCAAAGAATTTTCAAATATAATGACTAAAGAGTTTGAGATGTCTCATATGGGAGAATTATCATACTTTCTTGGACTTCAAATAAAACAATTATCAAATGGAATTTTTATAAACCAAGAGAAATATTGTACAAACTTAATTAAACGTTTTGGAATGGAAAACACTTCAGCTAAACCTACTCCTATGAGTACTACTACTCATCTCGATCGAGATGACAATGGCAAAAGTGTAGATCAAAAATTATATAGAAGTATGATAGGCTCCTTACTTTACTTAACCGCAAGTAGACCAGACATAATGATGAGTGTATGCTTATGTGCACGTTTTCAGTCTAATCCTAAAGAATCACATTTAAGAGCAGTTAAACGAATTATACGATATCTTAACTACACTAAAGACTTTGGACTTTTTTATCCAAAAGAGTGTACATTTGAATTAGTATCATTCAGTGATGCTGATTTTGGTGGATCTCGAACAGATAGAAAAAGTACAAGTGGTACATGTCATTTTATTGGAAAATCACTTGTATCATGGTTTAGTAAGAAACAAAATTGCGTCTCTCTTTCCACCTGCGAAGCAGAATATATATCAGCCGCATTAGCTAGTACTCAAGTTATATACATGCAACAAACACTCAAAGATTTTAATATAAATTTAACAAATTCTACAATATATTGTGATAACACTAGTACAATAAACTTATCTAAAAATCAAGTTAATCACTCTCGTACAAAACATATAGATATTCGTCACCATTTTTTACGTGACAATATCGAAAAAGGTATAATTAATCTAGAACATATTTCTACCGAAAATCAAATTGCCGATATATTTACTAAACCCTTATTAGAAAATTCCTTCATAAAACTTCGACGAGAATTAGGGATAATATCCTTTAAAGATATCAATTAAATTTACAATAGATATATACATATTTCAGTCGACTAAAATTTTTTTCCAGTCGACTGAATATAAATCAAGAGTTATTTTCAGCTATATTATAATCCTCACATTTTTTAACTGATTTATTAATAACATCCTTACAATTTTAACAAAGTTTTCCTTAATCATTGAATATTTATGTGGTTACAAATCTTAGCTAAACAATAACCATTAATTGTTTAGTCAAAATCTATTATAAATTCTTAAACAAATTTAGTTTTTAAAACATCTAAATTTTACAATTAAAAACTTAAACAAACTCAAAATGTCGTCTAACAACTCCTACTCTCCAATCAACATCACATCGTCAAGCAAAAACTCTCCAACATCACCAAAATTTCCCACACCAACACCACCACATGAGCCGATGTATAATTGGAAAAATTATCATACTGGTTACACTCCAGAAACCAAGAAGGCTAAGCGCGGAATTTTTATTTCTCCGGACACGAAAAGAAAGATTGAGGAGATTCATCACTTTCAACAACAACAGATTGACCTTCAACGAGAACTATACTTCGAGCAAAAGATTACAGCTAGACGTTTGAACTTCCTAGAGCAAATTGGCTTACGTTTCTGTGGATCAAAGAAGAACGAAGTGGCTGAGCCCCTACCTCGACCCGTCAGTTCATTTGATCCATCTTCATCTTATCGTACACCAAACGATCCCGTCAATCCATGGATGTCTCCTAAGACACCACAATATAGTCCGAATTCATCGGATAGAAATTACATGAAGAATGAAGGAAAGAAGAATCCAAGTCCTTCTCAAAAGAAATAATTCAATTTGAAATATATTATTTGTAACTATTTTTCTTAAAATAAATTGTTTAAATTCAAAAAGAACCTGAAACAAAAAAAGTACATGACTCAGTCGACTGAACTTATAAGCCCAGTCGACTGAATGTACACAGAAAACATTTTTTCCATATTTTCAGTCGACTAAATATTTCTGCACAGTCGACTGAAACTTAACAGAAACTCTCGGGAAAATATTCAGTCGACTAAAATCTCTGTTCAGTCGACTGAATTCAAACCTTCAAACTTTCGGTCTACAATTCAGTCGACTGAACAGACATTTTCAGTCGACTGAACGGCCTTTTCCAAGTAAAATTCCCTTTATTTACATCAGTTTTTCACTTCCAAAATCACTTTTTACATCTTCTTCCCCAAATTTCCCCAAAACCCTAGATCTTAAATACTTCCAATCTCCCTCAAATCAAAAGCAAATGGCACCAAAACGATCTAGAGCTTCATCCTCTTCATCCTCCGAGCCCATTGATGCTCAAATTGCTCAATGGCTATATGATGAAGTCGCGATAACCCGATGGAACAAGATGAAGAACTCAAGAATTTTCGAGCATTCATTTGTAGATTTCCAAAGTCTTCACACCTACAATTTCCAAGAGCTCACTGATCGAGCATGCTTAACTCCTCTTCTTGATTTGAAACGGAATGACATTGCCATAAATCATATTATGGTCAAATTGTTCTACGCAAATCTCAATCTTGGACACCAAACTCCAAGGAATCCAAACGACAGTGTTTGGAGCATGGTCTGCGGAAAGAAGGTTTGGTTTTCTTTGGATCGAATAGCTCACATTTTAGGGTCAACTAATATCGGAAGGAAACTAGAAGAAATAGAATTCAATCCACAAATTCGTGATAACATAAATCACCAATTTATGGATGATAATATAAATTTCCAAGATTTCAAATCTACTTCTCTTCGTCCTCGAGCAAGAATTCTACATAAAACTCTAATGAGAACGATCACTCCTCGCACGGGCTCATATGAAATCGTTTACCCAATTAACTATCGAGCTTTATATGCCATCTTTGGCAATATTAAAGTCAATTGGGTACAACTAATCCTTGATGAGTTTCTCTCGTTTCATAATGGTAAAATGCGCACAATTTACTTTGGAGAATATATCATGCGACTTCTCCTCAATGTTGATACACCATTACCGGATTCAGAAAACACAATGGTCCATCAAATAAACCATCGGACCATAAGCCTTATGCAACTCCCTACTCGACCTCCTCGATTTATATCACTTGCCGAATGGGAAGCTAGGAGTCAAGAGCAACAACAACAACCTCCGCCACCTCAACCCGAAGAACATTTTGAACAAGAAGATGAAATTCGTCTTGTTGACCCGACCTACTCTACCAACCAATCCTTAGGAATATTATCAAGAAATCAACGAATTCTTGATAATCGTCTTAAAAAGGTGGATAAAAAGCTTGACAAAATCAAAGGATTTTTTAATAAGCTTTGGGACGCTATCTCATGCTCAAGCACTACTACCGCTTCAACATCTCGTGGCAAGCGTCCTGCACCAACATTTACATGGACGTCATCCGAGGAGCATACCAGTAGCAGCACAAGCGGAGCTAGTGGTGGACAAGGAGGAAGACCTTATCGACCATCATCAGGAGGACCAGTCATTAGAGAACCAGGAGACAGAGAAGGTTCTTACGATTGGGATAAGGATCAGTAATTTATTTGAGTTATTGTTCTATTATGTTTCTTGCAACTATGACATTTGAACTATTATATTTTATGCATTTTTTTTATGCAATTCTAAGATTCATTCTTGCTTAAACTGATTGTTTTAATTCCATGCAACTGCGGTTATTACTTCCTTTTTGTCGATGACAAAGGGGGAGAAAATCTATGGTACTAACTTTGTTTTTGTAGGAAAGATAGGTGTACACATTCAGGGGGAGAAAGTTTAAATATCTTTAGAAAATCAAGTATTGTCATCAATCAAAAAGGGGGAGAATGTTGATACACGAAGATTTTTGATCAATGACAATGTATAAAGGAAGAAATATATGCAAGATAGAGGAAGATCAATGAAATATAAACTTGAGTATGATTTTTATATATATAGGTTTATTTGTTAAAATCTATCCTCAAGAGTTGCACAAACACAAGAACACATTCATTATACTTCAATTTTTCACTGAGCATACTTCAATTCTTCATAATGCATAAATTCATATGTCAGTCGACTGAACTGAATTTACCAGTCGACTGAACTGGCAAACATGTACAAATATGCACAGTTTCAGTCGACTAAATTTTCTGCACAGTCGACTGAAAATTTTCCAGAAAGATTCCTACTATAATTTCAGTCGACTGAAATTCCTGCACAGTCGACTGAATTTGAACCTGAGAATTTTGCATGAAAGGACACCTTCTTCTTCCCAAGAGTTGCGACCATTCCTCAATAGAAATGGAAGCTTCTCTTATCTACAACCCTTGGCAATACATGCATCTTACAACTATAAATACATGATTCAAACATCATTCAAGACATCGAATTCTCTTACTCTAATCTATCTATTTCTTGATCATATTTTCTAAACATTATCAAAGCAATCACTACTCTCTTTGCTGGAATCACTATTTATATTTAATATATTTGATTCATAGCAAATTCATAATTCCTTAATCTTCACAAACATATTTCATATTCTTGAGGATAAGATTATAGGAACATTGTACTACATTAGACTCATTCGTGTTATAAAGAACACAACTAGTCAAAACTTGTTTAACATTGAGGTTTGAAGTCCTCTTAGGTAGTTTGAGGCAAAGAAATCCCGTTCGGTTGTTCGGGTAAGTTGTGAACCTATTCCTCCGGGTTAAGAGAGGGTTTTGTAGTTAGTGAATACCTAAGTGAAGCTTAGGGACTGGACGTAGGACAAGTGATCCGAACCAGTATAAAATCTTGGTGCGATTTTTACTTACCATATATATATTAACCATATAGCTATTTCATATTACACGATCCTATCAATTACTCCCGACTTTCAGCTCTATGGGATTATAAGTACATCTTGTGGGTTCAACTCTTACTCCCATCTTAAGAGAGAAGGAGTCCTTCCTCTTGTGATGCCATACCCCGTAAAAGGGTTCACTACCCATTAGTTTAAACCGTTGGGTGAGCTTGGGTAGGCTTAAAGGAGAGGTTAACTAATTTAATAAAAGAGTATAAAGTAAATCAACTTATTAAATAAAAGTGTTCAAAGTTACTTAATAGATTTAATAAAAATGTTTTAAAATAATCAATTAATTTGACAAAAGTGTTTAAAGATAATCGACTAATTTATTAAAAAGATTATAAAGATGGTTATAAATTATCCTTTGTGACAAGTTAACTTTGTTTAAATTTATAAAGGTATTCAAATTGATTTATTATCCTTTAGGATAATAAGTGTTATTTTAAATTTATAAAGGCTGGTTATAAATGGAAAAATCTTTTAATTGAAAATGTTTTAAAAAATAAAGCTATGTATAAAGTGTTTTGGATTTATAGTAAGCAATGTTTAATGATATTTGTTTTGACCCTTGTTTTAATACACTTAGTATTATAATTTTCTTTTTTTTTTCTTAAAAATATCTTAAAGAGAGTTTTTAATGTATTTTACAAATATTTCAAAAGTGAAAATCAAGCCCAAGTATAGATCAAAAGTTGTAAAAGTTTGATTCATTTATTATTGGAAAGCGTATGTGATTTAATTTCCATACACAAATCACTTTGTTATTTTTGATAGTTGATTTATCGATTATCGATTTTGATTCCGCTATATTATTGGTATTTCATCACACTTAGAGGATGTGTTGCATTATTTGAGCTTTGTTATCCTTTATCAAAAATGACTAAAATCAAAGAGCGAGTAAGATGGCACGCCCTTCTAATCATTGTTGTACTTCCTCATTCTAAGATGATTTATCACTCATTTTGAGCATTTTCATCCAACGCCATGGAAAACTAAAACCAAAGAGCGAGTGGAAGCCAAGCTATATAGGTTGCACCCATTAGGGTATATTCACATTCATATAGAGAAGTCGATAGCATGCATTTGTTGACGTGCATGTATTCGGATGCCTGTGGATTTAGCAGGGTCGAATGTTGCATGTTTGACATGGACTATCAAGTATGTTTTATCTAAAGTATACTTTCGATGTATTGGGAGCACCCTCCAAGTTATGTTGGATAAATCCACTTTCCTTGTTTCTATCTTGATCCTTGGAATTGATCTTTTCATCTTTTTTGTTACGTCAATCCAAGACGATTTGTACTCATTCGAGTGTTATCTTTTGCCGAAAATGACTAAAACCAAAGAGCGAGTAAAGGGGCGCACCCTTCTGGTCATTTGCCGAAAAATTTCCTCTTTCTATATTATTTAAATCTTTGAATTGTTTGCTCAATTGCATGGAGAACTGTCTTGTGCTCTTCACTATGTTCAATTTTTTATGACCATTCTTTCAAGTCTGGAATTTGATATTGTTTATGCCCATTCTTTCATTATGGGATTCGTTCTTACTAGTATCCACTTTTCCATTTTGATTGTTTCTAATATTTTTTTCCATTCTTTCTTGATTGGATTGTTTCTCTAATTTGTTTTCCATTTCTTCATTTATGGATATTATTCTAGTGAGGTAAAAACTCGTTCCGCGTTAGCGATATGGTCTCACATAATTTTTATATGTTCATCATATTGTTTGAGTTTTCTCATGCTAGTTTTCCAAACTCACCCAGGTACTATTTCATTATAATGCTTGGTCGGACAAAGTTTTTTCTAGGTTGGCTTTGGTGATATGGAGTTATTGAAGAAGAGCTGGATGTTCACTTATCATAGTGTTTAATTTTCGACTATATTATATTGTACACCTATCAAAAATTTATAAGTTCAAAATTTTATAAATGTTAGTTGAAAAGGTTTTTTTTACTTCTGATATACATAGTATTTTGGAGAGCCAATTTTTAACATCTTTGTTATATTATACATTGTCGATTCCGCTGTAAGATTCTGATTTCCCTGTTCTCTATTCTTTTTCTTTTATTTTACTCTAACAATCTGCCTTTTTGATGATGTGATGTTTTACATTTGAATAACGTAGATGTATTCGTTATCGACTTTTGATAGTCAAAAAGGAGGATCGTTACAATAAATGACCTTTATTAAAACCCAATTTTAATCCAACATTATCATTGAATGCCTTATAGTCAAATTATAAAACTTAATTCACAAGGTGTTCGCTTCAGTGTTCCCAAAATTACTATCTACGCAACTATGCATTGAAAAGCTAAAACTGCTCACAAACTAGCTGAGCACAACTAGTCAAACAATAACTGATGATAACTAAAAATTAACATCTCTTAACAGCCAAACACATCTAAAATAATTATATTAATTTCATAAAATTATTCTTTTATATATAAAATTTAAAATCTAGGCAACATTATTTTTTTACCATATTTCAAAACAATATTGTGTCTGTTTGCATTGTTCAAGACTTTAGGAACCCCTATCGATACATTTGTGCCTTTTGTAACGACCAGAATTCATAAAATACTCAACCGGTAAACCAACACAATTTAAAACATTTTTATAGCACTGACAAAAACACACTTGTACATATATAAAGTTAAACTCATTCTAGGATATTACTAACACTATCTCTAATGAATCTACCCACTAAAGCCTAGAAGTTCACTCAACATAAGCTCTAATACCACATGTAATGCTCCACCTTTTTTATCCTTAGAAGTCGATACTAATACACCATGGTATTCACGTGTCGAGCATCCAAGTGCCGGAAAGACAGATTGTTTGCGTGAAAAGAAAAATAAAAAGACTGAACAGAATCTCACATCGTAACGAGTAATATATATATATATAATATCCAAATTATCTTTACAAAGAAAACTTTAATATAAAAAACAACAGAGTCTACTGTATCATTAGCCTACGCAGTCATTACTTATTATCATTACAATTGTTGAAATACAAACAACCAAATTAAAAGAAACGAAAATACGGAAATACGTCATGTAGGCATCTAGCTCGTCTGCTGAAGCTCAAAAGCATCCAAAGCTAACTTTGGAAAAATACGAGGATCTGACTCAAATATTATAGGAAAATAACACCCAGATCAGTCTGGTAAACCAGCATGAGAAACTCAAATAATTTATATTGTTATATTTGAAAAAGCCTTTTAAAAAGTATCTCATAAGACCACACCGCACATAAACACAGACGAATTTTAATTAACAGCAACCAAACCATTTTAAATAGAAAATCCAGTGATATTATAATAGTGTCTAGAGTTTAAAATTAATACGAAATCATAACCGAATTGTTATGTTAAATAAATTCGATCATAATAGATACACAACTAAGTCCATAAAGGCACGTATCGAAGAATGGATTTCATACAACATCAAGGCACTAGGGTACCACCGACCATAGTATACCTCTAGAAAATGTATCGAAGGCCTCGCCCAGCCCCTCTGCCAATATAGAACCGTCCTACTCCTTACTAAATAGTATCGAATATATTGTCATCTCGGTTTGCAACCATTTGCTCGTGAACTCTCATGCAAAACCAAATCCATATATATATATATATATATATATATAAGGGTAATGGCATACCGTAATGAGTGCGAACCACATAGCCCTGCTACATCTACCCTAATTTTAGTCTTTCCAAGTTGTAAGGCTTGGGGCTACTTTTACTTTCTCATCTAGCAATCCCACTTGGAATGCTAATACTACCCTCTAGGCAACAATGCAATGCTAGCATTCATCCATACAATTTGTTCAGGATATGAACAAACTGAAGGTACTACATCCTTTTTGGAATCATCCTTAGGATTAGTAGCAGGTTGCCCTTGCACTTCAAGAGGTCCGTCTTCAATTCCATCATCTTCATGATGCCTTCAATTCGAACACTTGAGGCTGTTTGAAGTGGTTTTCAAATAACTCATACTTATCTGATTTCAGTCTTTTTGAACCAATATTCGACAGTCCCACTAAACTCAACTCTGGTTCTTTTGGAAATATACAAATAATACATAAGAGCGGAGATCACCTCCTAACTATTTAAGTGGACAGGTTTCCTTATTATTTGTCCTAGAAGAACATACAAGTTTATACACATGTTATTACATCATCGAGGATACCTGTACCATATAATTCTCGTGTTTCTTCTAGATATTTCCAAAGTTAAAAATTGATCCAAATTTGATAGTCTGTTATTTAAGTATCCAATAAACAAACAATAAAGCATAGGCTTAATTCCACATGCGATCCACTAAACACCTTTAAAAAACCTTCCATTAATTAAATCTCTTTAGTTATTTACAAAAGTATTCATATTCTTGTCTCATCAGTATAAGAATATTCCCAAAGAATTTAAGTAAGGTTTCCTATTTCAAATCATATTAAATGGATCAAAACAATGTCATTCAAAACATTGTTTACTATATACCAAAACCACTTATCCTTCGGTGTTATGTATGGAAAGATGTTTCCATACCATCATAATTAAGAAGGATAAATTATTAGTTTCACAAATTTGATTTCTGTAAGTGTTCCAATTCATATAACATCAAAGTTTTATAAATCCAAAACTCCTTTTCGATTTTCGAACATATCTTTCAAATATAACTTTAATAACCTTTTATTTAAAAATAATTCTCTCTATAAAACAATTTATTACTTTAAATTTTTTTCTATTAAATAAATTGATTACCTTTAAAACCTGCTTATAGGTAATTTATTAAGTATAAAACATCATTAGCAGATAATTAATTAACTTTTAAACACCATGATGAATAATTAATAAACTTATAGTCACTATTAGATAAATGATTAATCAGATTAAACCATTATTAATAAATAATTAATAAATTTTAAAAACATCATAATTAATAATTACTAGCTTAAATATCATTGATTAAATAATTAATTAAATTTTAAAATAACTTAATTAATTAACTTTGAAACAACTTTATTTATAAATAACTAATTAACTTAAAACATCATTATTAAATAATTAGTTAACTTTAAATTATTATTATTATTCATATAATATTAACTTAACCATTTAAATATAGAAAACAATTTACTTCAAAATATATTAAAATCAAATCAAATCCATTTCTTTTCAATGTGTGGAAAGAGGCTTAACGAACCCAAATGGCACTTAAACAAGCTTCCACACATTTTCAGTTCAACAGTCCAGATCATATCATTGATGTTTACATATATGTAAATAAAATTCATAATTAATAAATAGAAGATAATATATCATCTATCCAAGTCAACTGAAGTATAAATAAAGGTTTAAATTAATAAAATAGCAGAATAAGTGTGACGACTCGGATTTTGCCCGCTCGAAAATTGACATCCATACTTCAAATCGTATTCGAATGCCATAGATTCGACCGTTCAAATCCGATGCGCCGGAGCTTATAACAACATTAAGTAAATAACACAGCGGAATAAAAGAATAATACATTGATATACAGCTTTAATACAATATCTGATACAACAGATGATCCAATAGATATCAATATACATCAGAGATATGATACAATAAAATAGCAGCGGAAAAGAAAATAGATAACATCTAACATACAGAACAATATAACTCTAAAATAGTCTTCAAAAGAGAACTCCGAGAACTGTAACTCCATCTCCAAGAATCAATCCAGCAGAAGCTCGAACCCCCAATAACATATCACCAAGCTCAGCAAGACTGGTGTGGTCCAAAGAATGAACTAACTCTAGATAATCTACTAAACCTGACTATCTGAAAAACCCAACTCTAGACTGCTCGTGTAGAAAATAATGAGCACCCAGAGTTTAGGAAAGAAAACAATAAACTCCGGATCAGTCGTGGGACTGGTGTGAGCAACAAAAACAATTTATCTTTTAAAACATTCAACAAAAGATTTTCAAAGTCAATTCGCAATGCTTTTTAGAAATGAGACTACCATAAGGCCTCCCGCACACACACACAATGCAAACGCAAAATCGGAGGAGATTTCTCCTTATGATAGTCAAAGATGCTTGATACGCATTAAAAGAAACATTTGATATTATTACTAGTGCATAGTGTAGGAAAAAAATTATTTCGAAAGTAGAATATAAATCTTAGCCAGCATAGACATTCCGCACTTATGCCTACTATAGCTACCATGTTCAATAGCAGGTTACCGCCACATTCCATGGCAGGTTATACAACTAAAACCGTACAAGTTTCGTATTGGGAATTGGATTTCCAACAAATGGTCAGGCCAAGGAACTTCCCATTGCCACATGAGAATGCCTCTGGAAAGACATCCCCGAGAACCAAACCGGAACTCTGCCAACACAAGGCCGGGTTACCCCTAACTGGGTAACTACTGACACGAGCACGCCATTCCCCGATCGTAAACGACCTTTCTCACGGGATCCCGATAACCAACAACCACAAAGTAATAAATTCGTAGTAACCACATAGGTTAAATATCTGGGCTCCATACCATGATACCACCTCTATCCAGAAGGAAATGTACATACCCTAAAGGGTGCTACCCCTCATAACCTTGCCGCATCTTTCCTGTTTTGACCATTTCCGGGGTGTGAGGCTCGACGAAGTCACGTCCACAAAAACATACTTTATACAAAAGCCATGCTTTGGGTCAACAAATGATCATAGAAATGATCACTAAGATAGACGATCAAATAAACGATCCTATCACAATGATCAACACAATGATCATTTCAGCAACACTCAGCATGTCACATTACCAAATTGGGAATATATCGCTGATAACTTCAACTATATAACCTCTGAGTTCGTACGTCTCAGAGAAGGGTGTTAAGCTAAAAGAATAAATTCTCCGCCACCACAGAAATATATTTGAAAGAAATCGGCTTTACATCTCAACTTGTAATGTCAGACACACAATCCATACAAGTCTGTTCTGGGTTCGAACAGAACCGAAGGCACTTACAAAGAAGTCCTTGCAACCCGGATATTCACAATCCCGATTGGATTTTCCCATCACTTAGGGAGTTTCTATACCGGCGCGACTCGGTGCAGAAACAATCGATAGGTCATCCTATCGCTTTCACAAATACCCGGTCTTCATCACCGGTCTTCAAATGCTATCCATAACGACGTATCACATATTCGGAATGGGTTATACGACACAAAGGTCCTTTCCCGGTTAAACCGAATAGTGAGCGAAAATATTTTCAAAACATATGGATATGGGATTTCAATTAAGTCACAACTTAATAATTCAAACTTTCTTTCAAATGGTTTAACAAATTACCATTTTCAATCTTTAAACAAAAAGATTCATTTTCACAACCTTTAACGGTTTAAACAATTTTCACACTTAAATCTTTTAAACAAAAGATTCATTCACAGATTTTCCAAATCAATTTTCATTTCAATTCGATTAACTCGTTAAATCTTTAAATCAAAGATTTAACTTATAGCCTTCAAAACAATTCCATTTCAATTTGATTTAAACAAATCATCAATTTAAATCTGTTAAAAATAAACAGATTTAATTCATAGCTTTCAAAAAGAATTCATTCATAACTTAGGAAAATCATTTCTCTATTCAATCTTGAAATTCCCCTAATTAACTGGAATCTCAGTTCTTATCTAAAAGTGTTTATCATTTGAAAACAACAGTTTTCATTTTGGAAATCTGATTCATTTATACGAGTTGAAATCCTTGAGTTAAATTCAAATTCCCAAAAATAATACTTTAAAAAAGGTTTAACTCATAATGACTAGTATAATATCATTAATCCCTAATTTCAAATTACAGAATTCAATTTCAAGTATTGAATTTAAATTTAAATCAACTTATTTAAATTCCAAAACTTAATCAAGTAATTTAAAAATAATAAATTCTATTTTGAAATTCCATTCTGAAATTCCATTCCAAAAGCTTTTCACATTTATTCCGATTCCATTTCCAAAACATTTGAATTTAAAGATTCAAATTTAACTATTTCAAAAATCTGCGACTTAATCGATTTCCTCGTGAAATCCATATTTGTGTGTGTATGGTGTGGTCCAGGGGTTTAACATACTAGTGCAACATCATTCAATCATCACAAATTAAACACAGAAATATAGTTGATAAGCGGTATAAACTATAACGCTTATATTTGATAAGCGATATAACCCATAACGCTTATCCTTTATTCACAGAACACAGATATATATATATCACAGATAATAATTATATTTATCTCAGATAAATAAATTACATCTCACATCATAACACAAATTAGGATATATCACAAAGCATCAATATCAGGGATATCAGACAAATTAATTATTCAGTCAAGTTCAAACATTCACAAGTGAATTTATTAATCAACTTATTAATTTAAATCAGATGTATCAATTATTAATCCGGGTTAATTATCATAATTTAATCACAAATTATTTGAAATAAATCTTTCTTCCAAATCTATTAGTTAACCCTTAATTATTAACTAATCATTCTTAAATCAATGAATCAATTAATCTTTAATTTTTTAAATTAATCTTAATTTAATTGCCATTATTAATTAATCCTTTAATTATTCACAAAAATTTATGTTCTGATTTAAAAATCATCATTTAATTAATTACATTCACAAATTATCTATTAATTACTTCTCTAAGCAATTAACTCTTCAAAACTATCAAATGATTATTCTGAATAAATTAGCTTAAGAAATTTAATTTGAACAATTCGATTAACTCCACAAATTACACCGAATATTTAATTTCACAATTATTGTTATTAAGTAATTATACTTAATAGTTCCACGATTGATTATTATGAAATTAATCAAACTAAATTTATTGTTAAAATTTATCACATAAATTGATGTTTTTCAAATAAAATCTTAGTTAATGGTCTTTATCAATTATTAAATTTCTTAAATTACCATTCCAAAGAAATTTCTTATATTTAATTTTAACCTCTGATTTAAGATTAGTTCCAGGTTCTACTTTTAAATTCAATTTGTTTAAATGTCATTTTCAATTTCAATTATATTTTAAATTCAAATTCTTTAATACACTTAATTGCGTTGAAATTATTAAACCAATTTGAATTTAAAACTTTATTTTATTTATAAACTAGATTTCAATTCAATTTGAATTTTTATTTACATTTTGATTTAAACCTCAGCTTAAAACCTTGTTTTAAAATTTAAATTTTTGTTTTGAATTCCTGGAAGATAGGTTCAGGTAAAACCTGAAACTAAGACCTACCCAAGTCTCACCAGCCCCTGCTTCGTGTTCAACTCACAAAGCCCCGAGTAAAACTTCGGGTCATCCCACACGAGAACAAGCCTGAACCCGAGTGCATTACCTTCTTCCCCAAACTCCTCACTGATACACGCTGATACGTGTGCATATGCACCAGCGTCCGCCACCTCTCCGACCATCACCGTTGCCACTCACAAGTCTTCGCCGACCACCTCAACCCAATCGACCACCCAGAGACCACATCGAACCCCAAAATCAAAAACGAGCATACAACCCAAACCTGGAACACGCGAGACCCATCACTTAGCAAACCTGTCAACATCAATTTCTCGGTGCTCCGACCACTATCACCTCTGAAACACCGGCCATCAACTCACCTACGCTCGCTCTACCTTCTCCCCAAAGTTCGCCAGACTCGATCGACTAGAGAAGGCGCACGATCCAAAACATTTTACATCTCTAAAACTAGGGTTCCAGACAAAAAATGTCAACCACCACCTCCACCGTGCTTCGTTCGACTACCTGACATTTTTGCCAAAGTCTCTGGTCACTCCACTACCTCTAGGAAGAAACACGACATCTCCAACCCTCTAGATCAATCGAGACGACTTGAATTGCTCAAATCAGACAAACTCAAACTACTCTCTTATCTTTGATCTAAAAATCAAGATTTTTACTTTAAAAATCATGTTATAGAATGTGAATTCAAGTTACAAACCTGAACTTGTAAATTAGAAAATTTGAATTTTGACAAATTTATGTTTTACTCAGTATCTTGATTTTCCAGAAACATTAACTAGTTGTTTTATCTTAAATAAAATTTTAAATTAAAGCTTAAGGTAAAACAATCAACTTTTGTTTAAATTATGAGTCCAGATTTTCCTTGGATCAAGAGGAAATAATTTTGAAAGATAACCTGAGTTTGAAATCTTTTGGAACAGAGGTCTTCTTTAGGTCATACAAACATACACTCATTATACTTCAGTAGTTCAACAATATAAATATCCAAATGTACTTCACATTACAAGATGGAACACAGAAATAATATGAACCAAAATTATACTTAAGGGTTTAAAGGTGAAGTTGCTCACGGATTTTTTTTCTTCTTTTTCTTTTTTTTTATTTGCAGCCTGTAAGTTTGAACAGGATATGTTCATTCCTGTCATCGGTTATAAACCCAACCACACACTTATATACACATAAAGCAGGCACAACATTCAAATATATTCACAACATAGCTTCTCATACGAATCCAAACATCCAGATAAAAATCAGAGTTAAGAGGTTTGCTCACTTGTTTTTCCAGGAAAAAAAAAACAGAGTTGATAATGTTGAACAGGCTTGAGTTCTTTGCTTGCTGAAGCTTTTAAGTCTTCAGTTTTTGAATTTCTTTTTTTCTGGCTTGTTTATGTTTTGTTTTTGAATGAATATCAGCTAATATGGATGTATATAAATATATGGAAACAGTTTTGTACAATAGGTATGGGCTGGTTTGAAAGCATTAAATGCTTCATGCTTCAATGTAACAACCATCTTATTTTAATTCTTACAAGTACATTATGCATACACTTATATAGATATGCTGTTTGATTTGTGTTTGCCTTTATCATTGAGTTCATCACATATTGTCTTGTATTTATTCAGGTTTGCTTTTATTTTTGTTTTGTGGATATTTATTTTACTTTATTTTCTTTCACAAGCTTTTGCATATATGTTTGTTTAGTTCACTTTGTATTACAAATAATTTTCTATTTTAATTATGTTTGTATGCATACATTTGTTTGTAATTTATTTCATTTTAAATTCACAAATCCTAGTTTTCTTTAAAAAAAAATACATACATACATACATACATAGATATATATATATAAATCTGAAATAACCATTTCTATCTATAAAAATCCATTTGTAAAAATATTATACTATTAATATTGTTTAAATACAACTCCTTATTTAATTAAAACAATTTATAAAAGAAACTATCTTTATTTTGATAAATAACATATTTTTATTTGCTCTTATTCTTGCATTTTAAATTTACTTCTATTTTTAGTTTAAATAATTATCATAAATTTTACTTTAAAAATTATTGTTTTATATTTCTCTATATATACACATATATTTTATATAACTCAAATTATCATTATTTATACATTTTTAAATCAATTTATTTATTTTTATACTTGTGTCAATGTATATACTTTAATATTTATTTTTCAAACCATTAATATAAGATTTAAATTCAAATCAAAATATATATATATACACACAAGATTTTAAAATTTCAAATTGACTCATATATACCCAAATATACATATATATATATATTCACATATATACATATATACATAATATTTAAAAATTTAAATGATTTATATAGAATATATTTGAACTCGGGGAAACTCACATCACTATTTATAATTAATTTTATAAATTTTTATTCAAAATTTCATTTAATTATTAATTTAAATTAAATAAAAATTCAGAATCGTTACAACAAGGATTTATTCTGCTATACAGGTGTCCAAAAACCTATGTAATTTAAATATAGCAAAACGGTGTTTTATTTTGCTAATGGAATGTTGGTGATAAAATTTAATCACCTAATGACGTAATTATTTTCTATGACTATTAATTTATCAATAATTTACGCTTTAAAAAATCTGTCAAATAATTATATAAAAGTGATCTACTAGTTAATACGAACCAAACGTCGTAGTTCGAGGGTCAAACGGACTTTGTAAGGGTGTATTATAATTTCTTAAAGTATTAAACTTATTAATTACTAACAAAAAACCAATTATAAATTAAACAGCAAACTATATCCTAATTCCCAAGCCTAAAGCCCATCAAACCCAAATCGCCACAAAGCTTCTTCTTCCTAAATAAATTCACAAATTCAAAATTCCCAAACAAAACTCCTAGAGCCGAAATACAGTGCACGCATGCACCATGCACACCGCTACCATCCTCCGACCACCATGCCGACCCCACCCATAAACGCCGCTTTGTCGCCTCGTCCAAATGGAACCTTCACCGACAACTCCAACCACCCTAAGCGAATTCTGTCCACCAACCCCAAAAAATGAATGCCTCCAAGTTTTAGCACGTACACGCAAACTGTGATGAACCACATCATTAACCCTCGAAAATCGACATTAATACATTTTTGATATTCATGTGCCGTAATTCCAAGTGCCGGAGAGGCGGACTATCAGGGGTTTTAAAAGAAATAAATAAAAGACAATAAAAATAGAATGTTACCTCGTATTTAAAACAACTCATAGTTATACATATAGATAGTACATACAATCGCTCTCAAATGAAATATCAGAGTCATAGCAAGTACTAACCTAGCTAGGGACATTTATAACTGCTCATCCCTACTGGTGCTGGTAGATACTTTTATATAATATAATGGAAATGTAAATAGATGACTATCTACAAATTATCCTCCAGCATCATGCTCCATGCTCCTTCCAAAATGGTCCAAGTTACCTAACTACTTGGCTGCTTGGAAAAAAGGGCATCCAGAGTTTAAGGAGAAAAGAAAATAAATTCTATGTCATTCATCGGACTGGTGGAGAAAACTCAAAAGAACGAATATTTTTGAAATCAATGGGTATCTCAAAAGACCATGCTGCACATAAACACGGATTATTTTTTACCATATGATAAACGAAACATTTGCTACGTAATATCAAGGATATTATTCTTAATGACATTCTTTGAAAACTCTTTCAAATAAGTATATATAATCTCATCCAAAATTATTGCATTAATTAAATTCTAGCATATTAAGTTCTACAACTAAAATCATGGAGGCTCGTATTGGAGAATGGATTCCATACAATAACAAGGTAAATGGCTACCTTCTGAAAGAACATCTCTAGAGGAATGCACATGAGGCTCCAACCTCTATCAACATAGAACCGTCTTACCTTTACCATAAATAATACCGAATACATCATGATCCCTGTAGTTGCTGACCTTTACTAGGATTCCAAAGCATACAAAACGTACCCAAAATATATAGGGTAATCTAGAAAGGTGATGACTAGAGGAGCGACCCACTTAGCCGTGCTGCATCTACCCTATTTTTGCTAATTTTGATATGCAAGGCTTGAGGAAACACTTTACCACTCGTAAAAAATCCCACTTTGAATGCCACATTTCCATTTCTAACAATACACTATTGATTTTCATAAAAGTACAGTCTCTAAACTTGTACGTCTTAGAGAAATGTGTTAAATGCAAGAAGGGTTACCTCCCCCACTACCAAACAGATGTACATTTATAAAAAACAATATACATGGTCTTTGAAATGCAATGTCAAACACTCGTCCATACAATTTATCTAGGTACAGGACAAACCAAAGGAACTCTCCTACTATATTCTATTGGGAATCACCCTTAGGATTAATAGCGAGCGACCCTTGCATCGAAGATCAAATGAAGATACCACTACCACGTACATATGATATGGGAAATTTCCCATGAGGGTCAGTGACAAGCAGTCCTACATTCCATATTCTAATTTATCATCATTCCATGTCTTCACTTCAAATGCATATATTGGTTCGCAGTGGTTTTTGGATAGGAATCACCCAAATCCGATCGCGGTTTCTTCCAACCAATCATCGATAAAAGATGTTAAGTTTGAGGGTATTATCATTCCATTTATCAATATCTTTTATCAAATAAAATATCTTTTTTATAGTTATAAATCTCTAAATCATATTCTTTTTCAGTATGTATGGAATCATTAAACCTCTCTTAAAATTTGAAAATACCAAATCAAAATCGTCTCTCATAAATCACATTGCAAAACCCTATTAAGTAGAAATGTTGATAGAAATTATACTAATTCTACTCAATATTAATTTCCGTACTCAACCTTTACAATCCATTAGATAACGGTGGAATCACCTTTTAGATTCATATGCCTAGTACAAATTCCCTTCTCCGGATTTAATAATAAGTATAAGAAGATTATTTCTACACAATGCAAGTTGTACTAAATTTGTAAATTGGAATCTTTTATACTTGCCTCGTTTTCGACATTTCGACCTTATCTATTACTTGCTCAAAAAAGAGTCCAGGTGAGCCAAGGCATTGGTTTCTCCCAAAAATCTCTTTAGTTTAAGCCCCCACATCCGAATCTCATAATTAGAAAAATCCAGTCTGCTTGTCGGTTTTTAGAGCCAAGATTAAACCATTAATTCATAACAACTTTTCTTTTAACCATTTATTTAAACTCTTTTAATATAATTAAAAAGCCTCCAAATCATCATTAAAATACTTAATTATTTATTTTAAAACATTTATAAAATATTTGAGAAATAATTATTATGTTTGAATCTAGGTTTTGAATGTTATTAAAAACTGCTATAAAAAGTGCTGCAAATAGTGCTTTCGAGGCTTATTTGATCAAAATTACTTTTCTATCATTTAAAAATTAATTTTTACAACTCAATCCTATTTTAAACATTTTAATATATTTATAGTATTTATTCTTTATTTTTAAAGAATTGAAAATATCGATTTTAAAGAATTCGTCGCTTTGGTTTTCAAACTGCCAAAGCGCGATTAATTTGAAAACTTGATTTGCTCATATTTCAAAATCTACCGAATGAATTATCGATCTTTCTTTTGTCTGAAACTATGATTACAAGAGTTCAAAAAATTCTTATTCTAAAGAATTCTGACTTCGATTCCATCCTATAGATGGATTTAAACTTTTATGGCGCAAAATCGCGAACTACCGTTACGCGATGCACCTATTTTAACTCAATTTTCATATTCTTTTCCAAACTTTGTTGAAACACTTTAAATGTTTATTAAACATTTCTAAATCATTTTAAACCACTTTAAAGAGGTTTATCAATGCCATATACACCATTTCATTTTGTTAAAGGAAAGTGGTTTCTTTTATGAAATTCAACGTATATTTAACTTAAACCATTTCAACAATCAAACATCCATATTATCATATTCAAACATCAAAAATAACCATCATAAAGAAGCATAGAAAAATGTATTATATTATCCAATATATCATATAGAACTTCTCACCTTTATTGGCTGCCAAACTTATGAAAATGGATTATGGCTTCACTACAATTAAATCGAAGCTAATGGAATCGAGCCTTGGACCTTTGGAAAGGCTCGACCTATGCTTGTAAGTGAAGGTGGGCTCGGCCAAGGGTGGTAAGAGGTGGTGATCATTGGTTTCATGGTGACAAAGGAGTTTTACTTTGATTTTAAGGTGTTTGGATAATATATATTTACTATATAAATTTAGTTACTTTTTGCAATATTTTTCTTTGTGAATTTCCTAAGGTAAGAAGCCATTAATAAGGAGTATAGAGAGATGAATTAGCTTAGGAAAGTGAAGAGGAAAATGTGAATGGTAGTGAAGATGGATGGTGGGTATTTATAGGCAAATGGAAGTGATAAAATATCAGGATATTGCAAACACATCATTATATAATATGTAAAAGGGCTTCATTTGGCTTTTAAAATAACTATTAAATCATTTATACTCAATTTAAGTTCAAAAATTAATTATTTAAAAATAGTGATATCATTAATGTTGCCATAAAGACATTTTATTCTCAAAAATAAAATAAATAATTTTATTACATATTCTTACTCATATAAACAGATGAATGTATGTATACAGCTTCATGCATGATATTATAAGGTCTAAGAGTTCTTTATCGATAAATCAATTTTCGGTCATTTTATTGATATTTTCCAAAGTGTATATTTTTGTAAATATTTATTCCAAATAAGATTATATTATTCATTGTTCAAAAAACCATTATTAATGTTAAAAATATTATATTTGAATATTTTTAAATTCAAACATTATTTTCCAAAATGAAAAATTCACTGGTCGTTGCACAAACTAAGCTCGATCCACCGCTACACCCCGCCTAAACCCTTACCACCAATTCCATGCAATACCCCATCGACTCATGCTCCTCCGATCGAGTCTTTGTCAAACTCGATGCCTCTCATTGCCCCTTCTCATGAGAATTTGAACCCATCTAATAAAACAGGTAGAAAATCAAGATTGAGCTTGAGATTCCATCTCAGGCCATCGCACCACCTGTGATCACTACCTTACCTCTGCCTTAACCTAAGGCTGCTCCAGTTGCCGCCGTGCCTCCTTTAAACCACCGCCTCGCCTAAATTTGCCAATTGACCGAAAATGGTTCATCTCAACCCAACGACCCAACCCCTATCACATAAAATCACATGAACGGCTCTAAAAATCTTGATTTTCAAATGCGAACTTGATTACATACACCATTCGGTGATTCATGCTAGTTGAAAAACTATTGCCACACAACCTCTTACTGTAATCTAGAAAAGTCTACCGCCCTACTTGACGAAATGACGAACTACTATTTTTAAAATAAAATACATACTAAATTGAACAACTTTACAAATGGTCACATTCGCTAATTTCCTACAGTTTGAGAGATATTGGTTTTTGAATTATGAGATGAAGATGATATTTCAATTTTTGAAAAAAAATAGGAGAAAGAACAGTGAAGAAAGGGGAAGAATTGAAACAGTGCTTATACTCCTGTATTTGATCAACTTACATTTTTTCCATTTCAGATCAAAAATATGGTTTTAAGCAATTATTTTAAACATAAGAGACATTTAAAATCACAACCAAGCTAGAAATAAATTTCCACAGCATTCATTTCATAAATATTTTAAACAAAAGTAGAGATCTCGCCTTCCATAATTTATTTGTAATGTCAATTTGAGATTAAGTTTGAAAATTTTAATTCTTAATTAAAGCAACAACTTTTGAGTTGAAAAGGAGTGATATTTTTCCAAATTAAAAAAGCAGAGAAGGCAAAAAATGAATTTAAGAAGATAAAGTATAAAGTGAAATGTAGAATGGAAGATGTGTGTGTAAGATGAAACTATACACACACACACACACACACACATACAAACAAAAAAAAGGAGGCAAAAGTCCAAAATGCTTTTAAATCTAAATTTTCAACTATCATCATTTCCAAGCCTCCATAATAATAAGCATATGAAAAGGATGGTGGATATTGGGATGATCATGAACTTTAATTAACTTTCACACTTAAGGAATCCTTTCATTCACATCCATCATTTCTTATTCAAAATTAAATTAAATTCATATTATTATTAGTTTATTTATATTTTTCAAAATACAAGTGTTTTGCCAAACATTTTAAATATTATTTTAAAGTACAAATGAAGGTATTACAATCTACCACAACTTGTCGTTTGATAAAAAGCTGAAAATCTAAAAAATGGGTTTCAATCACATTTTCAATTTTTCTTCAAACTGCATATTTATGTAAAAAAATTCAAAAAAATGAATTTTGTAATATTAGTTATAAATTAAAAGAGATTTATTTAACTATTAAAACCATTAATTGAATATCTAAAATAAATTAAATATTCGCAATCAAAGCGATAAAAATTTGAGTCATTACAAAATGAGTATACCATCCGCATAAATAAAATGTGACAACCCATTTCCATCTGACTTTATCAAAGATATTTGCTAACTTCGCAGCTTATCATTCATCAAAATGGCAATAATTCAGTAGTGAAAGAGAATAGCAAAGGAGATAATGGATCATCTTTCCTAAGTGTAACATCCCCCACTTGTAGGCCCAAAACTAATGGCTACGGATGTTATAGTCATCCATAATTATTAATCTTTCGACGACCAAATCCGGTAATGTTAGATACATTAGTATAATAGAAACATATGGATATGGAAAAAATTTAAAATCAACAAGTAATTTCCTCATTCCATTACAAAACATTTCAAATTCATTACATAATCCCAATACAAGAACCAAATTCAGAGAATATAAAATTATTACAACATACGCCAGGAGTGACATGTGAAGATGCCCCATTGGATGATCAGAGTATATAATTAGACAATTTAACATCTTTTCCTTTACAAAAAACATAGCGGAATCAAAATAGAAAAGAACTCTAAATAGCTATCAGGACTTCTTCATGTCTCCGGAAGCTTATTCTTTCAAAGAGGTACCTGAAAATCTCAACACTCAAACTACTCAAAATCAATTGAGCATCCGAGAGTTTAAGGGGAAAACATAAACTTTGAGACAGACATAAAGCCTAGTATGAATAATAGTCTACCATCTCAAACCATTTTGACGTCTAGTGAGACCACGCCACTTAGAGGGACGAGATTTCCCCTAACTGGTATCCTAAAAATTATATAATACCATACACTGTGATCCTGCATCCACAATGGTTAAAATGACATTTCAAAATAATATGATGATATAAAAACAAGTAAATCAATTCTGGATTACCCATCCCTTTTCACTTTTGACAATCTTCCTCAAATATAGTTTCTAGGGTCACTATTTACATAATAGTTTTCATGGGCTGACTATCAACCTGTTTGATGTTTATAGACTCCCTGTCGAGTTTCATAGTTTTCATGGGATAACTATTAACCTATTTTTAACTTATGGACTCCCTATCCAGTTTCATAGTTTTGAAAGGATCACTAAGATCCTATTGGACGCCGCCAATAACTTTATTGTTTCATGGTCCTCCCTCGACGCATTGACAACTCTAATAACTTTTCTCTTATCCTAGTTTTCATGGTTGACTAGAAACCTATTGACTTCTGTCAATAACTTAATCCAGATATAGTTTTCATGAGGTTACTACAAACCAGTTTCGCCCACCAACAAATCTTTCTAATGATAGTTTTCATAGGACCACTATGAATCTATTGGTAAATCCAATAGCTTCCTAATCATAGTTTTCGTGGAGTTACTATGAACTTGTCTATTTGACAGCTTCTTTGATCGATGTTTTGGCATCCTATATTCTAATCTTCCTGACCTCCCGGATGCAATTCTACTCATTCAAGAGTTAATTCAATTTATATTTACTACTAGGTCAACCTAGCTGGTTATTCTGCCATTTCTCCCTAAAATGCAGTTATCGGTCCATTATAATGTGAATATATTTATATTTGAAAAATCAAACATAATAACATAATAGTACCAACACCTGTGGGTTTAATATCCTTGAAATCGTTTTCATAAGAAATATAGTTAATCCCTTTAACAAATTATTTTATCAAGGAAAGCTTCTTCAAAATTTCATATTTAAAACCATCTCAAAACTCCTTTATCTAGCTAGAGGTTTTTCCTTTAAAATGAGATGGGTTATTTGTTTGGAAAACTAAGGCTTTTGAAACTTTAAAACTTTGCTTTTGATATCGATGGACAGCTTCGTTCGAAAGCATATAAATCTCTTTTCAAAACACTAGTCTCCTGTCCTTCGAAACACTTTAAAACCTTTCTTTCGAAACCTTTTGAATGTATTAAAGTATTACTTATAAACTCTTAGAAGTGTTGCTTCGAAACCGTTGAAAGTACCCCCATTCGAAACCATTTGGTTTATCTTTAAAACATCTTTTTAGTCAAGGTGAATGTAAACGAAAGTACGCATTTTGAAACCATTAAAAATATCCCTTTCAAAACCATCACTTATCATATAAAAGTATTTAGGGAAAAACTTGATGGCATCAGAACCATCATTTCGAAAGCTTAAATCATTTGGATGAAATACATGAAGGTTAGCTTCGAAACCCTTGAACTCATTCGAAAGAATTTAGGAAGTGGCTTAGTATAAGTTTAAAACAAAGGCTATACTTCGAAAGCATTGATGACTTCAATACCCTTGAAAAGAAAAAGAACACCTGTAGGGTCTCGATTGGGTCATGACCACCCTTTTCGTTAGCATTGTTCTATAAATATAGGAACTCATTCGAAAGCTTATACTTTTAAAATAAAAGATGGCAACCTTCTTAAAAAACCTTTTCAAAAGCATATGTTTTGACTCCATCGAAAGCTTTAGTAAAATAAGGCAGGCGCTTATTATTTGGAAAGTAAACAGAGGTTTCAACTCCATCAAAAGCAATGGTTTCGACACCATGCCTTCCGCCTTTCTCCAATCCACTACATACCAACATTGTGATACCTTGTGTACTGGTTTTGGCTTACTTTGTTTTGGCATGGTTGGTGTCTACTTGGTTGAAGGCGGAAGCTATGAGTCAAAAGATGCTTCTAAAAGAAGCGGAACCTGCTTTTCTGGGTAAAGGCTAATAAATGCCAATTAAAGTAATCTCTTTGTAACTAACCTACCCATTTGTAAACATATTTAGTAGGTTGCCATAGAATTTTCAAATTCTTTACAAAGATAACTGCCACACAATTTCAGATCTAACCAAAGTTTAACTTAACAAATAAGCTCTTCCATTAAGTAAAACAATTAAATCATTATGTCCCTCTTTCAAAATAATTTAATTCCCATAGTAAACCTTTTAGGAAAAATCCTCAAAAATCACAGAAATTCACTTTTAATATTTTATCTAACATACATAAATTTCAGACCCAAATTCTTCATATGATTTTTGAAATAAATTTCTAAACCCAATTAACCATATTTTCCTTTAAAAATTCATAATAAATTCTGCATAGCTTGGAAAATTATAAAAATTAAAAGCCAACTCTAAAATCATCTTTTACATAACATAAAATTTTCCCATGACATATGAAAATAATTATAATCAGTTTTACCCTTAAAACCATATAAAATCATATTTAAAATTTTTTTGTTTAAATCAAACATGTTACAATCCCATCATATCATCATCCTACGTCATTAAAATGGATGTAATCTTAAACCTGAACATAAATGATCATAAAACGAAATAAAAATGATATAGATTATTATTTACCTTGACTAGGATAAGGAATTAGAGATTTGATTGAGATTGATTCCCCTAGCTTGAAACCTTAGCTTTACTTGAATTTTCTTCTTCTTCTTCTCCTTGCAATGGCTGGCTATTTTTGTTCTTTGCTTAAGTTTTTGTTTTTGAAAATAATAAACATGAATGGCATAGTGGACATGAGCATAAGGTAATGAAATATGGGTGCGGTAATTACCCTATTGTCCTTATGTTAATTAATTAACATTTAACCATTTATAAGCCCATTTAAGTTATTCAGCTCAGTCTCTGGTTTTATTTACAAATCTCAATCCTCTTATCACTCTACTATTTACGTTATTCTATTTAATTTATCTTATTATATCTTCTGAATAATGTTATTAAAAATTAAGGGTGTTATAGGCTCCCTCCTTAAAGAATTTTGCGCTTGAAATATAGTAAGGACTAAATAATAAACATAGAAATTATGTATAATGACTACTAATAGCCATACTAGCCTATCTGACTAGCAACTTATCTATATAAAGATAATATAAATATACCCTCAAAGCAGATCAGGATAAGTATCTCGAATCTTGTCTTCTGTCTCCCAAGTATAGTCCTTCTTGTTGTTGCTCCACTTCACCAACTTGACTATCTTGTTCCTTAATCTTTTCTCATCTCTTGCTACAACTCGAACCGGTAGTCTAACAAACATTAAATTAGGTTCTACTATCAAATCTTCCAACCCTGTTGGAGGAATAGAAGTCTTTGGATCATGCACATATCTGCAAAGATGACACACATGAAATACATTATGGACACCTGCCATACTGCTCGGCATCTCTACTTTATATGCGAGCTTTCCAATCCTTTCTAGAACTAGAAATGGACCAACATACCTTGGGGCCAGTTTCCATGACTTTCTAAATTGTACCATACCCTTTATCGGTGATACCTTAATGAAAACTTTATCTCCAATTGAGAATTCTAGGTCTTTAAGCCTCTTATCTGCGTAACTTTTCTATCTGTATTGAGCTTCCTTCATCCATTCTCGGATCAACTCAATCTTCAATGTCGCCTCTCTAACCAAATCTAGATTTAAGAATAATTTGTCTCCAGTCTCCAACTAATATGCTAGTGATTTGCATGGCCTTCCATGTAAAGCTTCAAAAGGCGCCATTACTATACTATTCTGATAACAATTATTATAAGAAAACTCTACTAAATGTAGGTGATCATCCCAAGGTCCACTAAAGTCAAATACACAAGCCCTCAATAAATCCTCGAGTACATTATTGACTCTCTCCGTCTGCCCATCTGTTCATGGGTGATACGCAATACTCAACTTTAAACCCAATACATCCTGCAGACTCTTCTAGAATTCACTAATAAACAAAGCATCTCTGTCATTGACTATACTAGAAATCCCAAGTAGTCTAACTATGTTCGTCATGAACAACTTAGCTAAAACATGTGTCGTCCTAGTTAAATTAACTGGAATGAAATGGGCACTCTTGGTCAACCTGTCCACTATGACCCATATACTTTAATTTCGCCTATTTAACCTTAGCCCTATTAACAAAATCCATGGATATCGAATCCTATTTCCAAATAGGAACTCCAAAGGTTGAAGTAATCCACTCGGCTTCTGAAGTTCGGCTTTCACTTATTGAAAGTTTGAACACTGCCTAACCCAGAAGCCGACATCCCTTGTAACACCCCTAATTTTATTGACATTATTCAGGAGATTTAATTAGAAAAATTAAATTGAATAATGTAGATAAGGAGATTGAGGTTGATTAATAAACTAGAGGGCGGTGCTTATTAAAGCTAATGAACTTAAATAAATGGTTAGGAAATTAAACATAAAGGCATTAGGGTCAATGGCCATACACCCCCACTGTTATACTATTCTCATTAGGTTTTGCACGTTCAATTTATCATAAAACAAAAAGAGAAGCAAGGCTAGCCATTAGAAGGGAAGAAGAAAATTAAAGAAAAGTTTAGGATTCAAGCTAGAGGAAAATCAATCTTAAACAATCTCTAGTCTCCTTATCTCAAGCAAGGTGAATAATAGTTTCTACACCTCTATTTCGATTTTCATATCAAATGATTTTGGATTTAAGGATAAATCTTTTTTAGGATATTTTGAATGATGGTAGCTTCTTTATGATTTATGTGTGTTTAAACAAGGTTGTTTAATAAGGGATATACACGGTTTAAGGGTAAAACAGAGATGAAATTATTTTTAAATGCCATGGGAAAATTTTATGTTATAGAAGACATAATTTTACATGATTTTGGAGATGGATTTCAGTTCTAATAATTTTCTGAGTGTACATAGATTTTATACGAATTTTCTAACGAAGAAAATGATTTATTAGGTTATATATTGTTTACGAAAAAAATATTGGTTATTTGGGTTTAAAATTTTTATATGTTGGAAAACTTATTAAAATAGATTTTCTTGGATTTTTGTAGATTTTTCCTCGGTGTTTTGTTGAATGTATAAAATTATTTAAGGTATGCGACTTAAATGTTTTATATATTTATTTAAGGAGAGGGGGCATTTTATAAACAAAATTATTATTTAAATCTGAAACTAGTGACATCATTTTTCTAAAAAGTAATTGTTAACCAATGAGAATTTGATAAATAGAGGCAGGTTAGTTAAAAATTTACCTTCTTTAAGTTAAAAAAAAAAAATCATTCTTTTAGCATGTTACGGCCATTTTAGGCATAATACCTTCCAACCTAGACCTTTCATCTAAGTCGAAAGGTTAAACCTTTCGACAAGGTTAAACCAGTGCATTTGGTATCAAGTACTTGGTGCGAAATGAATTGGATAGAGTCAAAGTGTTCGTAGTCGAAAGGTTGATGGCCAAAGAGGTTGGAATATGTTTGTTTTATAAACTAAAGTTTTCACCTTCTTTGGTTCGAATTAGAGCTTTCGATTTGGTTGCTTTGAACGAGGTCAAATGTTTAAAGAAGGGTTTTAAACCTTTTGACAAAGTTGAAAGGTTAATGCCACTTACTATTGTTATGTTTTGAACCTTCTGATACAGTCGAAAGTATTAGTTTTCAAAAAGGTGGTTTTAAGAGACCTTCCAACAAGGTCGAAAGGTTTGGTTTTTATAAGCTGTTTTTATATAAGACCTTTTGACATTGTCAAAAGGTTAGGTTTTGATAGGATTTAAGAGACCCTTTGACAAGGTCGACAGGTTTGGTTTCAAAAGGTTGGTTCAAAGAGATTTTAAAAAGAACTACCTCCTTTATTTTGATAAAAACCCTTCAAAGGGGTCTAAAGCAGGAGCTCTCGAATTAGTCGAAAGGTTTACTTGTTTTAGTAACCCAACCACTTATCCTATTGCTTTCGAAAGGTTTCAAGGCTTTTGACTTAAATGATTTACCCTTGATTTATAACTGAAGTACAACTCAAGCTATTTAAGGAGTTGCTTTAAAGGCGGAGGTCTATTGTTTTAAATGAAATGTTTTAAGATTTCGAAGTAGACCTTCTGACAAGGCTGAAAGGTTGCTTCCTTTGTATTCAAAAGGTTTTAAAAGAGGACCTTCTGAATGTTTTAACTTGAACCCGGTAAGTTTTCGAAATGTTTGGTCCACTGGTTTTGAAAGGTTTATGTTATAAGAGTTGAATACTTTTGAAAGGTTTAAACTGCTGAGTGGTTTCAATGGTTTCGTAAGGTTGTTTTGTAGACCTTGCCGAAAGGTTTGGTTATAAAAGGTTCGAAAATCCATACTTTATTTTTAAAGGAAAAACCCACGACTTGTATATGGAGTTTTGTAATGGTTTTAAGTATGAAATTTTGAAGAAGTATGGCCTTGATAAAATATAAGTTAAAGGTATTAACTTTGTTATGATATATTTCAAGGACTTTAAACCCACAAGAGTGGTATTGTTATATTATTGTTTTGCTTCTTCAAATATGAGTATATTCACATGATAACCCATAACTGTATTTTAGGGAAAAGGGGTAGAAGAATTAGCTAGGCTAAACCAATAGTGATTATGCTAACTAGCAGGAGCCTGTAGGTGCTTAGTGATCCCGTGAAAACTATGAATGAGACAAGGTGTCTATTATTTATGACAAGGTTATTAGTAAATATATGAAAACTAAAAAGGTTAATAGTGACCCTAGAAACTATAATCATGACAAGGCGTTAGCTTAAACTGGGAATGGGAATTCCTAATTATTCTCAAGTATGCATATCATCATAATATTTTGAAAATCAATGCTTTAACCATTGTGGATGCAGGAGCACAACACATGGTTTTATAAAGGTTTTTAGGATACTAGTGAGGGGAAAACCCATTCCGCTTAGCAGCGTGGTCTCAATAGATATCCAAAAGGATTGAGATGTTAGATTATTATTCGTAGCATCCTTTATATCTGACTCGAAGTTTTTATTTTCCCCTTAAACTCTCGGGTACTCAATTGATTTTAAGTAATTTGAGATATAAGGCTTCGAGGTTCTCTTCTAAGACGAATAAAGCTTCCGGAGACATGCATGACGTAGATAGTTATTTAGTATTTTCTTTTCCGCTATGTGTTTGTTTGTAAAGGCAGATTTATGAGCCTTACTATATACTCTTATCAACCAAGGGAGCATCTTTATATGTTGCTCTTGGCATATTTGTAATAATTATATTTTGCTAAACATGGTTAACGTAACTTGGGATTATGTAATTAAAATGAAGCGTTTTGATTTGAATATGGAAAAGTGTTTTTGAATTGTTAAAATTTTCCATACTTCTATGTATCAATGTATCTAACACCGCCGTATTTGGTCGCCGAAGATTAATAACTATAGATGACTGCAGCATCTGTAACCGTTAGTTTTGGAACTCTAAGTAAGGGTATGTTACATCCCTCTTCATACCTTCCTAAAAGAAGCTCCTCTTCATACATTAAACATCTTGGGCCTTCCAGGATGAATTATAAACTTGGATCGATAACATTCTCTAAGAACTCTCTCCTTAAGTCATCAACATTTGGAACACACAACCGTCCTTCTTTCTAAACCATCCCCTTTGTTCAAGACTAAAATACTTTAGATCATCAATCTCTGATCCTACCTCAAGCCTTCTAATAATCTCGACCAACACTAGATCCTCTTTCTGCTTAGAAGCAATTCTTTCGATCAACACTGTTCGAAATTCTAAATAAGACAACATGGTAGAGCTCTGACTAGAACAAGGAGTCAATCTTAACTACACACTATAAGTTCTCAAAGCTTCTAAATCTCTTTCCTAAGTGCATCTGCTACTTTGTTTTCTTTTCCAAGAGTATACTCTATACTAAAATCATAAGCCCCTAAAAGCTCCAGCCACTTCTGCTATCTCATATTCAGCTCCTTGTGAGAGAATAAGTAACTTAAAAACTTATGATCTGTGTATAGCTCAAATCTCTCCCCTAAGAGATAATGCCTCCAAATCTTCAATGTGAAGATCACCGCAGCCAACTCCAAATCATGAGTAGGACATCTCACCTCATGTGGTCTAAGCTATCGTAAACCGTAGGCAATCACTATACCATTCTGCATCAACACAGCTCCCAATCCACTTCTGCATGCATCGGTATACACCACCTACCTTGGTTTCCATCTAGAACTACTAACACGGGTGCATTGGTCAATAAATTCTTTTAACTTAAGGAATGCTTCCTCACATTTTTCAGGCTGGACATACTTCACATCTTCCTGGTCAGCTTAGTAAAAGGTGCTATTATCCATGAGAAATCCTTGATGAATCTTCGATAATAGCCAGCTAGTCCTAGAAAACTCCTTATCGCAGTCATCATCTCTGGTCTCTTCTAATCATTAATAGCTTCGAACTTATCTGGATTGACTGACAAGGCTTTCTCTAAAACCATGTGACCAAGAAACTTAACCTCTTTTCTAAAAATGGTACTCGAAAAACTTCACCTTCAGTTGATGCTGCCTCAGCATCTCAAGCACCACTCTAAGTCCTTAAAGTATACTAAAATGTCGTCTATAAATACCAATACGAACCTATCAAGTACTCTCGGAAAACTGGTTCATCAAGTCCACGATGAAAGCAGGTGCATTTGTTAACCCAAATGGCATTACTAACCACTATACGAACCATACCTAGTCTAAAATGATGTCAATGGAATAATGTCCTCTTCCACTCTTAACTTATAGAAATATGTCGCCAAAAATCCAATTGTGAAAACACTCTGCCTTCACTCAGTTGATCAAATAGATCATCTATTCTCGGCAAAGGATACTTATTCTTAATTATCGTATCATTTAAATTACGATGGTTGATATACATTCTTAACAGCCAGTCTGGTTTCTTCACAAACATCGTGGCTGCTCCTCAAGGCGAACTGCTTGGTCTAATAAAATTCATTCCTTCAAGATCCACTAGCTGCACCTTCAATTCCTTCATCTCAGTCGATGTCATCCTACTTGGCGGTCTACTTACAGGTTCAGCTTCTGGCAAAAGATCTGTCTGAAACTCTACAGCTTGTATCGGTGGTAGTCCTGTAACCGGCTCAAAGTCATCTGCAAACTCTCTTGCTACTAAAACCTGACTTAAACCTTCTCTCGTATCCATAGCACTTAACAAAGCACATACACTTAGGTCGGAATTTTCCATTAAGAATATGATTCAGTTATGACTATCAAGGTGTTTTAGTGATATTTTCCTATCCTGGAAAATATCCTAGCCTCATACTTCCCCAACCAATCCATTCCCAAAATGATTCCAAAATCATAAACATACAGACTACATGCAAACTTATGACCAAACAAGTCTAGTTCTAACTGGTCACATCTCATCCCTACATTTGCATACCCTCTTATTGGATTTGCAGCCCTTAAGGAAGTAACAAGGTATGTGGGTTCTAAACATAACTTATCAACCAAATTCTGAGATATAAATGAATGTGATGGATTGGTATCAAATAGTACTCTAACTGGTATACTCTGAATCAAAAGTATAACTTCCATCATAGTCTTTCTTTTTTCAGCTGCAATTGGCCTGGCAGATGAGGTCCAATAGTAAAGACCTTTCCGTTGTCTGCCCTTACTGATTGTAGACACTAATTCTTATAATGCCCAACTTAATCACAGTTGAAGCACTTCACATTCTTCTTTTCTACAACCTTCTTCGTCTTGCCTGACTGGCATTCATGGGCATAATGACCTTTCTTGTCACACTTGAAGCAAACTAAATCAGTTTTTGCCTTCTTGGAAACATTTTCCTTCTGGGCTCCCTTCTTCTCAAAGAACTTTCTCTTCTTCCCTTGAAAACCCTAAATTTCAACCGACTTCTCTCTAGCACATATAGCGAGCATATCCTCATAGCGAATTGCCATCTCCATTACTACATTACTAGGATCACGAAGATGTGGTAGGGTCACCCTAGCAATCTTGGGCCATAGTCCCCTAATGAACCTCTCATTCCTCCTGATGACGATGTTTATAGTATTATATCCATAATGGGACAACTCATCAAACTTAGTGGCATACTCAACAGCCGACATCTTTCCCTGCTTCAGATCCAAAAACTTTCTCAGCAGAGCTGATTTAGCAACCTCAGAAATAGAACTTTGTTCAAATCTCCTTCCAAAATTGGGTCAAGTCAATTCCTCATCCGGAACTCCGACGGTAACACCGTTCCACCAATGAAGTGCTGGACATTGCATTTGCCTAGAGGCCGACCTTCTCTTCTGCTCATCATTTAAACCCAGATCAGCAAATATTCTCTTACAATGCAACAGCCGATTCTCTACCTCTATGGCATTCTCTGTCCCCATAAATGGCTTCCCACCAAAACTAGTGTAATCTCTACTACGCTTAGCATAATTATTCCCAACTTGAGCCACAGGATTAGCTTCTCTTACATTACCAGCAACTCCTGCTTGCATTATATTGATGAAGAGCTGATACATCATCTCCATATCTACTGGTGGATTTTCAGCATCCAAATTAGCGTCAGCATTTTGGTTATTAGCATTAGCCGGTCGACCCAAGTTCCTCCTGGTGGGTCAAACATTTCCATTGGTTGTAATGCTTCCTCCACTGAATTTTCCTCCTTTGGTTCCTGCTTCCATATCTTCTTTCTCGTAAATCTGCATATGAACCTCGGTATGATACAAAAGAATGCTCAAAGTGAGAGTGGAATACATACTTATATATATATATATATATATATATATATATATATATATATATATATATATTTGTATATCAAATACAAGTACATTACTATAGCGTTATCCAAAACCCTAATCTTTTTTTCTGATTCATTGGATTATGTTTGAAAATTCTTTTATGTATTAAATTTCTTTTAAGTTTCATAAACCAATGCTCTAATACCAACTTATAACATCCTCCACTTGGAGACCCAAAACTAATGGTTACAGATACTACAGTCATCCATAGTTATTAATCTTCGACGACCAAATACAAAAATGTTAGATACATTGATATAACAGAAACATATGGATACGGAAAAAATTTAAAATCAACAAGCAATTTCCTCTTTCCATTTCAAACCATTTCAAATTCATTACATAATCCCAATATGAGAACCACATTCAGAGAAAATATAATTATTACAAATGCGCCAAGAGCGATATGTAAAGATGTCCCCTTGGATGATTAGATTATATAACTAGGCAATTAAACATCTTTTCCTTTACAACAAACACAGCGAAATCAAAATAGAAAAGAATATTAAATACCTATCATGCCTCCTACACGTCTCTAAAAGCATATTTATCTATAGAGATACCTGAAAACCTCAACTTTCAAACTACTCAAAATCAACTGAGCGTTGAAGAGTTTAAGGGAAAAACATAAACTTCGAGTCAGACATAAATCCTGATATGAAAAATAATCTACCATCTCAAACTATTTAGATATCTGGTAAGACCACGCCGCTTGGCGGAATAGGTTTTATCCTCACTAGTATCCTAAAAATTTATAATACGATACACTATGCTCCTTCATCCTTAACAGTTAAAATATGACATTTCAAAATAATATGATGATATGCATACAAGTGAATTAATTCTGGATTACCTATCCCCATTCATTTTTGACTATCTTCCTCAAATATAGTTTCTAGGGTCACTATTAACCTAATATTTTTCATGGGCTGACTATTAACCTGTTTAATGTTTATAGACTCTCTATCCAGTTTCTAAAGTTTTCATGAGCTAACTATTAACTTTTTATATACGTATTATATTAAACACTGATTTGTATAAGTCAAATAGAAAAATTAACTAATATTTTATAATTCATAAATATTAATTAGTTTATAACAATTATAATATAATTAAATTATATGGTATTTTAGAGCATTCAACATTGCACTTGTGCAACTCAGTGGTGTTAATTCGGTCAGCGAACAATATTGAAGAATTCGAATATTAACGTTTGTACCTCATCTTTGTCAATGGTGTGGTAGTTTGGTCGAATTTATTTATTACACAATTTTGGTAAAATCCATTTTTACTATTCTAGGTGGTACCCATGGTGGTAATTATTTACACCAATTCCCTTCATCAAAACTATATCGCATTAGGATTGTGGAATTTGATGGCCAAAATTCTAATATCATCCACAACTTGTATAATCCAAATATGGTCTTTTGTTTGATAATAACTATTATTATTAACCGAACTGCTCTTTACTTTGATTTTGATTTGACTATAGTTGAACGTGATACTAACCTTATATATCTATGGAGTTCTCTATTGAATGGTGTTTCACTTTCAGTGCTTCAGTATGGACCCAACTATAGTCGTTAGATGGATGCTGTGTCAAGATTTACCTATAATCAAAGTGGAGTGCCCATGTTGAAGTTCAATAGTATCCTCTCAATTCAAGGGTCCTATGTAATATTATCATTTCGATATCCCCTATTTGACATTAGTTATATAAACCAACATAAAACTATCGAGCGAGTCACCATAGCTATCCAATAATATCAGTACATAACCTTTTAGTGCTCTTAGCGGTCATGTGTAATATAACACTTAACATATGGAGAGGGTTGCGTACCCTAGTCTCAATGGATGTGTTGGTATCCAGCCTCGATTCATCTTAACTACGAATATTTAAAACAATGTGTTTATTTTCATTGTTATAAATTTTTCATGATTACAACCCAACATAATTACTATCATAAAACATAAAATTTATAGAGTTTCTAGTAAATATACTTGAATTAAATAAACAAATAATATAGCACATTATAAAGTATATAATAGAAAGAAAAACTCATTTTAGTTTGAACAAGATTTTACTATAAAATTAATAATTTACAATAAAGTACATGATTACTTCTAGGCATACCCGTAACTCTATTTGTTACATTTAACTCTTATAGTTTATCCAACATACTTTGAGTAGTGCCTGTAGATTAACTACGTATTTTTCGTTGATGCATACTCATCTATTCATTGCCTTATGCGGAGTTTGATGTATGCTTTTCTTAAACAATTAAGGTTCCAGTGTAACACATTAGTCAACATGCATGCGGCACACTTGTCAAGTTTATTTGCTCTTTATTTCCCTGAGTACTTGGTAATGTATCAAGATATTTTAGAGTTCAAATAACTCCGACATTAAGCATCTAGAGCTAGTACTTTTATAACATCATATATAACAACTAGAACGTGATATTAATAGCATAAAAACTATCTAATATTCAACACATTCGGTTTTAGCACCTTTCGATTTTACTATTTGGTTACTTCTTATTAAATATAAGGTTAGAGCATCAAGGTATCCTTTCGATGTCTTAGCTATTGAGTAATATGCTTTTCTCAACTTTGTCACATAGTCTATTGAGATACCTTATATTATAAACATTTGTATACTGAAGGGATAAAAGGAAGTACCACGTCAAATGTGGTATAAAGGTTACTATTCTTATAGTAGTGGAATGATTAATTACGGTGCTATTAAAAGTTGCTAAGACTAAAGATCAACTATGGTGATATTGAATGAACATGATGAAAATTTCAATGCCTTCTTCAAATAGCATCATTAATAAGCCGAGAGAATGAAGAATGAAATGCTAGCTATAGATGAGAATTATAAGAGATGGAAATGAAAATAAAGTGAGATTCATTCGATCTTCTGTTGATGGGCACCAATTTAAAGAAGTTGAATTAAGATGAATTTTTAAGTTCTGTCTTAGGCAACCGTGTCCATACAAGAAAGTTAAGGGTGAAATAACTTCTGATTCAGATTAGTAGTAATAAATGTACTTTATGTCAAACTTAGCCAAATTGTTGTCATAAATTTGTTACTTTATTTGTTAGTTTAGATTACTTTGGATATAGAATTGAATCTAAAGTTAGACATTATTTTAATATTAAATTTGAAAATTAAACCAAAACGTATAGACAACAAAAGACACAGTTAAGATCGCATACCAACTTTCTACCATAAATGATGCACTACTTGCTATTGCAAATGGAAATGAGCATCGCGATCCTAGACCAGGCCGATCGTTTTACTTCCACAAGGTGTTAACATCTTTAGGAATGACCCTCAAATTCTTTAACCTACTAGGAATATATTTTAGATGATCTTTTTAGCCTCTCCATTCATTTTTTTCTCACTTTCAAGACATGTTGTGTAATGTTCATCTCTGTTGGATATTAGATCTTTGATTGTTTGAATAAGTGCTCTCCATTTCAAATATATATCATCGTTAAGGTAATACCCAATTTAATGCCCATCAAACTCATACTTATAGGGCATTGCATTGTCATTTGCTAGATCAGAGAACATATATGATTAATCTAACAAATTAATATCATTTATTGAACCTAGTAAGCTAAAAAATGAATGATAGAAAAATAAACCATATGATCTCATTACCTTCAATGTTATGACTAGTTATATCAATAATTGATATACTATCCTTGCCAAGCATAAGCACCATTTAAGGCAAGACAAGATCATCCATTTTAATGTAAAAGGGAAAATGCATTTAAGTTGAAATAAAAAATTTCCACTTCGAGTACATATAGCCAAAACAACCAACATTTTTCCTATAAGATAGAATTTTTGTAAATTTGTTTAATAAGGCCATCTAATATACTATTCTTTGATGACATTGACATATGTTCTGCAAAACTATTCCAATTTTCAGTTGCAATAGACTCACCAGTTCAAATATAGTTGTCATGTAAATCTATAGTAATATCATAACATAACATTTGGAGATCTTTTGTAAAAATGAAAGTCCAGGCTGGAGATAAGCACTCGATTGTTGCAATTAACATAACATTTGAAGCTCTAGTGTTATAGTTTTTTTTTTAATATTTTCTTTGACACTCTAAAGTAATAAAAATTATGGATTATAGGTGTTATGGTTGTCTCGCATGTGGAAATTAGAATGGCGGTTTGGACTTGAAATAGTCCCACATCGCTAAAATTTGATGGAAAATGTGGTGTATAAAAATGGGTTAGTAGGCACATAACGTGGGGGGTTCCATTTTCAATAATAAGTATGTACCAACTCATAATAGCAATTTAGGACTATTCCAATTTCAGACCATTATTCCTATTTCCCTATGCGAGATAACCATAAAAATCTTCCCTTGACTTACATCCCCTTGGAGTGCTTTGAGACATTATTTTGTCTATATTGGCCTGGTTTGCAACCTTCGGCTCCAATACCACTATTATGTAACAGCAGTAGGATCAAGCTCCCCCATATCTAACACATGGCATATGCATATGGTGTGGTGTATAAATATGGATGGGTAATATAACTTTGAAAAATGCTATGATTTTGGTAAAGGATATATTTGAAAAAGAAATGATATCGTGTTTGATTTGAAATGGAAAAGGATATCGTGTTTATATGGTTTTTGAAATGGCAATGATATTTTGGTTTTGAAGTATAAACTATTTTGAAATGATCGCGGTGTTATAAAAACGTTTGGTTGTTAAAGAGACCGGGATCGAAAGTTGTCATACTCTCTGCCAACTCCGAAAACCACTTTAACAACCGTGTACGCGATGGAGATTCCAGAATGAAGTAGGACGGTGGCGACGTTCTATTGAGGTATATACATGGACCTGAATCCCGTGAGTTGGCATAAGGTGGCTAAAACAAGAGCGATTGACGGGCTAATGAGGTAGCTCCTCTGATCGGACACACTCCTTCGATACCATTCTATTACTTTGTGATTGATTGGGTGCAACTTTGATTTTGGGAGTGTGGCTCGAGGAGGGCAGTAGTGGCTGCTACGCCTTACCACCGGTCCGGAAGTGTAATTGGTATATCTATCCTGGCATTGCCTAGTTGTGCCGTGTCACCTACCCTAGAGCGCCTTCTACGATTTTGATTTGTGTCATACCTATGGAGTATCCTCTGGTGGTCTCCCGATCAGGAGGTATTACGATACTGTATAGACTACTGGCACTATATATGTGTTAAGGTGGAAAATTTAAAGCCTTAACGCTGTTTTTTGAGTAAGTTTATTTTACTATTAGACATTATTATAATAGTGTATATTACTACATAGTAAATACTTTACGGATCCTTAGAGGATGGTTATCCCAAACATCCTTTGAGTTACTTGTATTTCAGTTGTTATTTCATTTGAGTTGGATTTATTGATATAAGAATGTTAACTCTGACTCGAGTATTTTGTGTTTTGCTTTACGCTCGGGTCAGACTGAGACTCACCTTTAGTGTTGGAGCTTCGCTTGAAGATCTAGCTATCTATCCAGATTTTAGATATTCTGTTGATTCTAGTGATGTATTCTGATATTGTATTTGACTCCTATATTTGAGACTTCTGTTGTATCTTATTTAACTCTGATGTATATATAGTAGCTTCATGAACTAATATTCTTTTGTTTCTGTTGCATTATTGTTATATTACTCCGTGTCTGTGATTATGTGATCATTTTATTTACTGTATATGCTAAGTTTTGCTGACTATATATTTTACAACTTGATATTTTGAGCAATTCAATCCAGGCATGTGTGGATGCGAATGGTTGAAAATTTCAGGTCGTCACAGTTCGTGCTTGTTTTGGCTTGTTCCTAAGCCCAAATGATGGAGTTGAAATAGAACAAACCTGTAGTTTCAAGTGTACATTGAGTTCGATGGAGAAATGCATTGAATCAATAAACCAACTTTGGAAATAGGCCTTTTGCACCGAAATAAGCATGTAGGCAGAAGATGGGGGTCCATCCATGGTATATTTGGGAGTCGGTATTGATCCCTAGTGTGAGTCAGTACCGATCTCTAACTCGAGGGATCCTGCTATCTTGTTGTCTTTTATGTTTTTGGCTTTGACTTCATGGCTCCGCTTGGGTTTGGTTTCTAGACTCTTGGGCTATATCTTTATGCTTTCCATCTTGATATCTCCAAGTTCTATCTTTCTAGTTTTTTCGGATTCTGCCTGGTCAAAAGGCTAATAATTCCCCCCTCCAAAATACATCTTGTTTCCAACACAATGTGCCTTGAATCGAGACAAGTTCGGATCTTTGTAAAGGTTTCCACTCTTTGCTTTGAATGATCGTTTTCCTTTTGCGAATCGATTTTGTGAATTGTCGTATCCAAAATGATAAGTCGCAGTGTTCTTCCAACATCCGGGATTATAAATCTGGAATGTGATTCTATGGTTTGCTATTCCAAGTCTGATGATTTTAGACTAATTCCATCCATGAGTTCCTCGGGTATAAGTCTAACTTTCCCTCAACTTTAGTCGGCAAGTATTGGGTATATACACACATGGATCATCAACGTTCATATGCGTTCACATATATATGCACAAACGATATGTATGCTTATACATATATGTTTTTTTAAACATTTGGGACTCAGTACCAGTCTCCTAATTTGGGGGTCGGTACCGACTCGTCACATGGAGAAATTTCTCTAAGTTTTTCTCGCTTTTATAATTTGGGCAAGAGGAGTTATATGAGTCACTTCTTTCCTTTTTTTCCATTTATTCATATTCCTGCCTTCAAATTGAATCCTGATGCTCGTCATTAAAACCTCCAATTCTAGTACAAGCTCCCATCTTTTCCTAAACCAAAGGTTGATGCCACTTACCTCTGCTATTTCCTGATGTTGCCCACATCATCGTTCGTCATTTCGGCCAAATTCACCTTTACCGATCCGAACCCCATCAATAGGAAACGTGTCCAATTGAATCGATTCTCCTTTGAATTTTGAACTTGCAGTTAAAGGTAACCGCATAATGACCTTGACGATGGAGAAGAATGGAATTGATGATGGTCGTGGATGAGTGGGGATGCCGATGGCTGTAGTTTTGGAATCGGTAGGGATGAAGGAGGAAGGTGGAACTTTCCTTGGTTGTGGGGTCGGTAAGGCTCCCATACTTAGGAAATTTTTTGCCTACTCCAATCCTTGCAAATAAATCTTGGCTTAGGGGTTCAAGTCAAAAACCTCTTTCATCTCTAACCTTTTTGAAGCGAGGCTAACAACATTAAGCTAGCCGAGATGATCAACCGCGACGGTCATGTCAAATTACATCAAGATTTCAAAACGAACTACTAAGATTAGTAGTTAAGCAATAACCGAAAGTCAGTACACCACACTACACCACACTACACTAGACTCCACTTTAGCATGGGGGTATAGTTTGTAATTCACCTTCTAATATTGATTATCTGTCGAGTTTTCATAAAAATTGATCAAAGACGTTCCAAACATTTGGCTGCTAAGACTATAGGTGCTTCATTTTCAAAATATATCGAATCCGATGTAAAGTCAAGCTCAGCCATAACTTCAATGGTGCTGCAAACTCCTATTCTATAATAGCAGCAACCAAAAATTCCACATATTGATCTGCAAAACCTAGAGAATCCCGAAGTAGAGCAACATATCCCTAGAAATCCGGATGAACTGGTAAATGGGCCTCAAATAGATCCATTAGCTAATACTTGTGGATGCTGTAATACTGAATAACCCGGCTTATTCCGTTCCTTTCAAAATCGATGAAGGATCTCTTCAAAGGATATGCAATAAGCATGGAATTCCATTTAACGACATTCTGGCAACGTCTTATGATTAAAGAGCTCACGATCCTCCAGAAGGATATATAGCTTGCAACAGTCAATGTGCCTGGCAGGTTGCATCCCATCATTTAATCAATTCATCCGTCGAGTCCTAAACTTGATGAGACTAGTTTCCACACGACTACATCTAAACAACTACACTTTTCTTCTTAGCACTTATCTAGCTTTCTATGAGCATTTGAATAGAGTGCCAAACGATGATGAAATCCTATAGATCTATAGCTTCAAGATCTGCAAAGGAAATCTATCTCTAATTTACTTGGAGGTGATGAGGGATTGCAAAATAGTTACCACGGCTTGGAAAAAGCTAGGTTATTTTAAGGCTGAATTGTTTTATGTACGCTGTTTATCAGGTTCGTGGATATCTGGAGTAAGTTTTATTTCAATTGCCATTCGTGCATTTGCCTCATAGCCTGCATATTTAATTTATCTTTCACTGTTGTACAAATGTTCCAGCGAGACCCAGTGGTGGATCACTTTCAAATACCATTAATACTCTTATGGCAGCCCAACCGAGGATATATAAGAACTTATTGGCAGACAAGAATCTTCTCGCCCATGGTTTATTAGAGGAAGGCCATAGCACCCACATAGTTCTAGTTGTCGACATGGAGTATGATGATGATAATGATGATAACAATCCTCCTACAGGATACAAAGTCGATCCTAAATTACCACCAACCCCAAGTCCTGGAGCCGGAGCTATAGAAATTATAGAGCTAGAACACAAAAGCACCAAGGAAGGTTAAATTATTGGAGAGGGCGGTGAGGCCGGTCAAAGGAACATCAAAGTGGGCCATGGATCTCAGACCGAACAACCCATAGACGACCCACTGCCTACTCCATAAAAGAGATTAATTGTGAAAATTTTAAAGATGCGGACTTCCACTCAATCTCCACCGGTAACAAGTGCAGAGAAGACTTTGTATATTCCCTCAACGAGCACATTCACTGGTTTAGGGTCTATCCCTATAAAGTTCGAATCTTTCGATATTGGCAACATCAGCAACGGTGACATTAATTCTCCTATCAACTTTGAGAAGTATACCATTCCAACCAGTGGGGGCGGGTTAGTCCTATGAATAAATCTCCAGTACATGGTCCGTTAGGGGGACATTAAGACACACACACACACGCGAATGGACTACACAAAACTTGCACTTGACTCGTGTCCTTCTGCATTTGATCTAACTTATTCCTATTTTCATTACAGGTTTGATAGATAAGAGAAAGAATTCATTATGATCCCTAGAAGAGAAGGCGTATCATGTCCAATCCTCCAGATCGAGCTCGTACCAAGAAGGGAGTGGTCGAGACTATGATTCAAGTTATCACTCCAGTTGTGATAGAGATGACTAGGACATGTGTAGTTATGATAGGGACCATTCTTCTCATGATTTCACTTCTAAGCATCGATCTAAGTCCACATCACTTCCTTCTGGAGTCCCAGATATGCAATCTGACCATCACGATTATATTCCAACTGCCGACTCTTATCGATCTTCCCCATCTGCCTCTGTCCCTTTACAACCTACGGCGTTATCTCACTCCAATCAGCCTTTTAAGCGCAAACATCATAAGAGTGGCTATGATACTTTTCATCAGAGGCTAGGTAAAGGAAGTGCTGTTGCTTTGGCCATTAAAGAGGAGCAGTAGGTAGACACTATGGGGAAGATGGTCATGCTTAAGAACGAATTCTGAAATGTTTGCTTTGATATATTGTTGCCAAACTTTAAGAGAATTCATGTAGAATTCTAACAGAGGACCATCGACTATACGATCGATGTCCATAATCAATATAACAAATGGGTGAAGCTGGTTCTATGGATTTCAAAAGTTTCAATAGTTAAGCTACAGGAGATAGAGAACCAGAAACTCAATGAAGCTGAAAATAACAAAATCATAGCTGCTCTCGACATTGAGATTGAGAACTCAAGAAAAACCCAAGCCGAAGCTGACAAGAAAGCTGAGGATGCCATTAAAGCACACAAAGCAGAGAGATCCAAGCATTTGAATCAAATTGGGCAAGCACATCATCGAAACCATGAGCTTGTGATGAAAAGGGATGTTGCAAAGAGGAACGCAACTACATTGAAAACCAAGCTCAAGCGTGAGACCTAGAAAAAAGATGAAGCGTAGAAAAATTGCTCAAGATGCATGCGATGAGCTGGTCGATGTAAAGATAGAGAGGGACAATGCACTCAAAAAGGTCAAGGACATTGATGCTCTAGTCCAAAGAGAAGTTGAAGCTGCAGTAAAATTGATGCTTTCATCCAAAGAGATTTTGAAGGGACAATAGCCTAAAATCCACTATGACAACTAGCATTGTATTCATCCAAAACTTAATGCAGCTGCTCAAAAAGAATTAGGCGAAGGTTCCGGCTCTGCGCATCATGAGGTTACAATTGGTCAAACTCTTGGGACTCAAGCTGCTCCTAATTCCACCGTTGATTCCTCTATAGATGCTAGTTATAATATAGAGAAGCTGCAGCTTCAAAAATCCAGCGTTCTCTCCCTATTCCAGAGGGAACTCCTGGCAGTATTCCAGCTTATGCGGAAGTTCAAACTGAAGAATGTATCTCATTGACTTCTCCTATTTTTCAAAGAGTTGACATGTCATCGATCAGTGTCACTAATCTCCTTCTTTGTATTTCTTTAGCCACAGGTCAACCTACAATTGCTTCACTTCCTCCAAAGGATTCTCAAATAAGGCCACAAATATCGAGGACGGAGTCAATAATCGAGATAACTTCAAAAACAATTTCCATCATCTCGGTTGAAGAGTTCCCGAGCCTTGACAAGCGCATGATAGATTCTTTGTTGGAAGTAGGAAACGACAAGAATCAGGGTACATAAGTTGATGAGGATGTCATTATTATTAGGGTCTCCCAATCCCTTTCAGATCCCTTCATGCATGAGCTTAGGCAAAAACTTGAGACAGATATCCTACTTGCTAGTGAAATTAAGCAGAAGCAAATAGAAGTTTCCCCTCCTCCGTTGTCGATCGCTTTGCCCGAGCAAACCATTTTCACTCCATTTTACATTCCTCTGCATGGGGGCGCAAAGTACATTAACGATATTCTCATAAAGCATACTGACCTCCATTTCTCTACTCGAAGCAGTTAGAGTGCGCCTACTGGATCTTTGCAAAGTACTCCCTCCAAAGTCCAAGAGGGTAGCGGAATAGGTGGAAAGAGGCAAGGAGAAATCTCGAGTGAAGTCTTCCCTGGTTCTAAGAAAAAGAATTCAAAAAAAATAGTTGTTAGTTTGTTTTTTCGTATATAGAATCCTTTTCTTTATTGGCCAGCTTTGTACGAGTTTCGCCCCTATTACTGCTTTTTTGCTTTTGTGTGAACCACTTGTGCTTAGCTTACATACTTTAATGTTAATAACATAGACTTATTTTTTGTAAAATTTTATTCAAATTTGTCCAAGTACTTAAGAAATACGTTTTCCATTCAATGTACTTGCGACTCATTTCTTTTTGCGATCATTTTCAAAACAAGTCCTTAGTCCATTTTATAATTTGTCGACCTCACACCACTCCAGTGAATATAAAGCAATCCATAGGGTAAAACACTTAAAATAGTGGCTTAAGAAATTTTTTTCCAAGATAATAAGTCCTAACAGCACCAAACTTTGGGCGTGAGTTTAAGTTAACTACTTAGAATCATAGTCCATACATCCTATCCAGGATGTTAAAATTCGATCACACATAACTCCGAGCATTGACCAAAGCCTTAATAATTGGATCCTACTTTACTCCGAGCGTGGACCTTCCATTCTTCCTATTTCGAGAAAGATGTTAAGGATCAGACAGACCTGTCAGGCCTATTTCTGTTTATACTACTACCCCAAGTGTAACACCCTAAATTTTTGATAACATTATTTAGGAGATTTAACTAGATAAACTAAATAAAATAATGTGTTGACAAAGGTATTGGGATTTGATTTAATTAAGGTAGTTGTGCCTTTTCAACTAATAAATTAAATAAAGGGTTTAAAAATGAATTAGAGGAGGGGTATTATGGAAAAGAGACCATTTCTATATTGTCTTCCTTAGGCCGTATATTCCAAACACATGTTCATTATCATTTTCAAAAATTTAGAAGCTTGGCCGGCCACCATTAACAAAGGAAAAAGAAGAGGAAACAAAAGAAAAGCTTAAGGAAAGCAAATTCAAACCAAACTCATTCAAATCTCAAGCTTCTTAACCATTAAAGCAAAGGTGAATAACATTTACATCTCTAAATTCTAAAAGTTTCGGTTTGAAGTTAATTCCTAATGATTTTGCAAATGTTTGCCTTGTTTTCGAATGATAAAAGATTATATATACATGTTGATGATTTATATGGTCATATATGTTTTATGACATGTTTTAAGCTGAAAACCCTATTAAATGACTTTCGTTAGCCTTGCAAATTTTTGATCTAAAAAGTTATTTAGAGATGGATTTCAAAATTCAGAATTTTCAGAATTTCGTGGATTTCTTATAATTTTCTAAAGAAGAAAATGTTAATTTGGATTATAAAGAAAAATTTTACAGGTAAAATAATTATTGTTTGGATCCGAAATTTTTATATGTTGAAGAGAATATATTAATTTACTTTTTGGAATTTTTTTAGAATTTTTCAAGTTGTTTTGATGGTTATATAAAATTATTTTTGGGACTTAACTGTAAAATATAATTATAAACGAGAAAGGGACTTTTTTAAAATTGGTTAAATTTCCAAATATGGAAGATCGGCGGTAATTTTCGAATATAAAATTCTGGCAACCAATCAGATTTAGGCAAACAAGGCAGGTGGGGTACAAAAGAAATATTTCAAACAGTATTTTTACTGTTTCAACTCTTTTGACAAGAGCTTATGCCTTTATTCCAGACCTTCCGACAAGATCGAAGGATATCTTCCGATTAGATCAAATACCAATGCACATGGTATCAGGAAGCTGGTAAGTAGTGAATTGGAGGAAGTCAAAAAGTTGGGGACGAAGGGTTATAGCTTTCAGAAGAGTTGAAGTTTTGCTTTGGTTTTAAAGAAAAATACATCTGCTTTCTAAAGATTTTGTAAAGATTTCAATGTAGTTGCTTTTGGCTCCAATGTTTTTTTTGATCCCATTTGCTGCTTCGCATAATCCAAATGTTTTAAGTCAAAACGTTTTAAAGGGTTCAAAGTAGTTAACTTTGAATGGTTTCGAAAAGTTTCCACTATTTTTAAATTGAACCCAATATCTTTGAAAGGTTTTTAGTTTCATTACTTTCGAAAGTTTTATTATACCTTAGGCTTTCGACAAAGTAGAAAGGTGAAACCTTTCGACTAGTTGAAAAGAAACCTTCTGATAAGGCCGAAAGGTAGGACCTTTTGGCAAGGTCGTAAGGTATTATTTTGTAATGTTTTCAAAAGGCTAAGGTTTAAGGGATATAAAAGGCGGATGTCATATGTTTTGAAACTTGTAAAAAGAAGGCTTTATAAATGGTTTTAAAGGAGTTGCCTTCAATGATTTCGAAAGGATAATTGAAGGATATAAAGGGGCTACCTTCAATACTTTCGAAGGGTTTTATAAATGGTTTTGAAGAAGTTGCCTTCAATGTTTTAGAAATATAGTTTAAAGGATTTAAACAAAGGTTTCAAATGAAAGGATTAGGTAGATTGCCGAAGTGTTTTAAGTTATAATGTACTTTAACTTATCTTTAAAAGGATGGATAATCCTTATTGAACATCGTCAACATTATTTGAGTAAAGTGTATGTGTGTATCATGGCAAAAGTAGCTTAAAGTAAAGCTAAAGATATGTTTTCCTTGTATATATATGATTTGACGGACTAAATCATTTTGAAAGGTTTCAAGGAAAATTTAAAGAGCAGTTAGCTCAGATATAGTGTAGAGCAGTTAGCTCACATATTTTAAAAGGTAGTTAACCCAAAATAAAATTTGGGTAGTCATCTCATTTAAAATTCAAACAGTTAGTCCATTTTTAGGGCAGTCAGCCCAGAGGGCAATTAGTCTAGAAAGAGCAGTCGGCTCTGATAGGAATAGATAGTTCATTTATTAGCATAAAAGATCTTTCTAAATTTTTAAAGATAATTAATCCACCCCTTTAACCTATTTTGGGGAGATAGCCCATTATTTGGCATAAAAGATATTGTTGTAATCAATTTTAGGACAGATGGTCCAAAAAAGAGCAGATAGCTCGGAATTTGGAATAGATAGTTCAGATTTTAAACAGATAATCTATTTCATTTCTTGTTTTAGCATAATGGATGTTGCTATATTATTATTATAATCTGTTGATTAACTAGTTTGGTTGCAGGAAAGAATTTGCAAAATATATGTTTTGAAAAGAGAATTAATGAGGGGGAACCTGTTCCACTAAGTGGCATGGTCTCACTAATTATCAGTAAACTAAGATGTAACAGATATTATTCATACCAGGTTTTATGTCTGACTCAAAGTTTTTATTTCCCCTTAAACTCTCGGGTGCTCAAAACATGATTTGAGTAGGCTGAGGGTTTAGGTTTTTAGGTTTAGCAAATTTTTGTGAATAAAGCATCTGAAGACGAGCAGGTGGTTGACGGATAGTTAATTAAGGGATTCTATTTTAAAATTATTTCCGCTATGTATTATGATGGTTATGTCAATATTGCTTTGATCATCCTAGGGGGCATCTTTATATGTCGCTCCTGGCGTATTATTGTAAATTATATTTTATCAATGCTTGTGATTGGGATTTTTGTAACTTGGATATGATTTATTTGAAATATAATCACTGAAATTATTATTTTTGGAAATCTGTGATTTCATTCATATTCAAGTGCTTCTGATATTAAGGATACCATTAACACTACTGTATTTCGTCACTAGAAGTTAATACTGTGGATGACAGCAGCACCATAGCGCTTAGCTTTTGGCTTCAGATATGGGATGTTACAGCTTGGTATCAGAGCATAGGTTTATGAAAAAGATTTAATTAAAAATTGGTTTTGAAAACAAAAATCCGAAGAAATTAGAGTATGATTTAAGGTTGGGTTAATGCAAAAGTAACGTACTTGTATTTGCTATATATAAGTATATGCTTTATTTCCATTCATCTATCTTTGATTAGGTTATCTTTCTATATCTCATGAGATTTGAATATAGATATGGATGGTAGAATAAGAAGGATTAACCAAGGAGGGGGAAGCATCGAAAGGAACACCGGACCTAATGCAGGGAGATGTCAAGGTCAGACAGATAATGTTGGTGCTGAAGTCATGTAGGTCAGAATGGAAGCCATTTATCAGTTTTTTAGAAATATGGTGCGGGTAGGAGTTGTAGCAAGAGTGGTAGGAGGAAATGCCATAGAAGCATGGGTTCCAGAGGTTCCTGTAGTTAATCATTTCGCTAGGATGAGCGGTGATTATGTGAAGCTAGGAGGAAAGTCGTTTATGGAAACGGAGGATGTCATTGAAGTGGAGAACTGGTTGTTGCACTGCAAAGTATCTTTGCGGATTTAGGGCTTAATGATGAGCAGAAGAGGAGGTTGGCGTCCAAGAAGCTTCAGAGGACCACGTTATTCTGGTGGAACAGTGTAACAGTGACAGTTGATGAGGAGAGGGTAACCTGGGAGGATTTTAAGAGGAGATTCTAGGAGAGGTTTATGTCAGTAATGGCACGATCAACTTTGATTAGGCAATTTGCTAAGCTGGTGCAAGGAGAGATGTCTGTCGCTGAGTATGCCAAGGAATTCGAAGAGTTGGCCTGGTATGGGTATGTTTCGGTGGATACCGTGTTGAAACATAATGAGAAGTTTATCAAAGCATTGAAGCCAGAATTGGCTGGTGCTACTTTGTCTCATCTTAGAGATCCTTCTGATATTGTTATAGGGATGACTTCGAAGTAGGAAGAAGTCCTTGAATCTCTAGAGAAGAGCAAGGCAAACGTTGTCTGGGTTGGGCAGAGCCAGAAGAGGAAGTTCTTTCCCAAGAAGGGTGCTCAGAAGGGTAGAGCAACCAAGAAAGCGAAGTTTGAAGCTGTCTGTTATAAATGCAACAAGAAAGTGCACTTTGCTAATGAGTGTCGCTCGGGGAAAGTGAAGGATGTGTCTAAGGGAAAGGATGTCAGGTGCTTTAAATATGACCAGATAGGCCATTATAAGAACCAGTGCAAGGAGCCCATTAAAGATGGTAAGGGCAAGGTGTATGCACTGGAGCCTGCCGCTTCCAAGCCAACAGCCCAAGAGAAGGGAAAGGCAGTTCTTTGAGGAACGCTTCAGATTCATGGTATTTCTGTTGGCATTTTATTTCATACTGGTGCATCACTTTCTATTATATCTAAATATTTGATAAATAATCTTAACCTTGAACCCACATATTTAGTTACTTCCTTAAGAGTTACGAATTCAATAGGGGTATGCAAACTAGGGTTGAGGTGTGACCAGTTTAAGTTTGACCTGTTAGGTCATACTTTTGAGTGCGGTTTGCATGTGTTTTATTTTGTGGAGTTTGGGATCATCCTAGGTATGGATTGGTTAAGTGAGTACAATGCTAAGATATTTTGGCAGGGTAGGAAGATATCTCTTAGTCGCCCGGATAGTAGCGATTGGATTGTTTTCACCGTAGAAGGTCCTAGTGGTGCAGTGTTTTCTTTGTTGGGTGCTTTGGATTAAGATCATGATTTAAATTGACTTTTCATGGTTAGAGAATTCGTAGACGTGTTTGAACCTGTAGTTGGAATGCCTCTGAAAAAAGTCATTGAGTTTCGGATCAACTTGGTTCCTGGAGCAGAACCGGTGAGTAGACCACCAAGCAGGATGAACCCTTTAGAGATGAGGGAGTTGAAGGTGCAGTTGGTGGATTTAGAGGGTAAGAGTTTTTTTCAGCCCGAGCAGTTCACTGTGGGGTGCAATGGTAGTGTTTTATAAGAAGCTGGACAGATTGTTGAGGCTATATATCGATTATCGTATGTTGAATGAGAGGACAATGAAGAATCAATATCCATTACCCAGAATTGACGATTTTTTCAACCAGCTAAGTGGAGAAAAGGTATTTTCTCGGTTGGATTTGGCAACGGGTTTCCATCAGCTCAGAGTAGTAGAGGATAGTATACCTTTGATAGCACTTGTGGCCAAATATGGATCATACGAATGGTTAGTTATGTCGTTCGGACTGACGAATGCTCCAGCTTTCTTTATGGATTTGATGAACCGGCTTTTTCGAGAGCACTTGGATAGGATTGTGCTAGTTTTCATAAATGATATCTTGATTTACTCTGAGGATGAAAGAGAGCATGAGGTTCATCTTAGACTAGTGCTTGAGACGCTAAGGCAACATCAGTTAAAAGCGAAGTTTTCGAAATGTCACTTCTGGAAAAAGGAGGTGAAGTTTCTTGGTCATGTCATCTAAGAGAAAGGGTTATCAGTAGATCTGACTAAGATTGAAGAAGTGAATAGTTGGAAGAGACCCAAGACAGTAACTGTGATTAAGAATTTCTTTGGGTTGGCCGGTTATTATCGGAGATTCATTAAGGATTTCTTGCGGATAGCAGCACCGATGACCAGGCTGACGAGGAAGGATGTGAAGTTTGTATGGACCGATAAGTGTAAGGAAGCATTCTAGAGTTTGAAACACTTATTAACCCATGCATCTGTGTTGGTAGTTCCAGAGGGGGAATCGGGATTTGGTAGTCTATACGGACGCGTGTGGAACAAGATCAGGAGTTGTGTTGATGCAGAGAAGTAAAGTGATTGCCTATGCTTCTAGACAGCTTAGACCGTATGAGGTCGGATATCCAACACATGACTTAGAGTCGGCTGTAGTGATTTTTGCTTTAAAGGTGTGGAGGCATTACCTTTTGGAAAAATGGTTTGAGCTATTTATAGATCATAAGTAGCTGAAGTATTTTGTTCTCTCAAAAGGAGCTGAACATGAGGCAATGGAGGTGGTTAGAGTTCATAGCCACTTATGATTTTTGGATTAATAACACACCAGGAAATGGCAACAGGATTGCAGAGCACTTAGCAGGAAACATCAGAATTTAGTGTTAGCAATGATGGCTGAGTGGAAAGATTTAGAAGCATTAGCAGATTGCAGAGTGCAGTGGAGATCCAAGGCTGGGTCTAGTGGTGATACAGTTGTATTGTCTAGTTTGGAAGTTCGATCGGTTTTGATCGAACGGATTGCTTCTAATAAGATAGAGGATCCAGTTAGCTACAACGATCAGTAAGCTAAAGGAAGGAACCAAGAGCGATGACTTGAAAGATTTTAGTCTTGGCTAGAATGGGTGGTTGAAAAAGAAAGGAATATTATGTGTTCCGAGTGTAGGAAACATAAGAAATAAAGTCTTGGATGAATGTCATTGTTTGAAGTTCACTATACATTCCAGAGGTACCATGATATGAAGAGAAGTTTCTTCTGAGAAGGAATGAAGCAGGATATTGGTTTGTGTGTAAGACAATGCATGAATTACCAGCAGGCAAAGGCCGAACACCAAAAACCGAGTGGTTTGCTTCAGCCATTAGATATTCCAGTGTTGAAGTGGGATTCTATTTCTAAGGACTTCATGGACGGGTTGTTAAGGTCGAACATGGGAAATGAAAGTATATGGGTTATGGTGGAAAGATTGACCAAAAGTGCCCATTTCATTCAAATTAAGTCAACTAGGACGGCACCTGATTTACCAGGGTTGTTCACGAAGAACGTGGGTAGACCACATGCGGTTCCAAGCAGCATAGTTAGTGATAGGGATTCCTTGTTCACTAGTGAGTTTTAGAAAAGTCTGCATGAAGTTTTGGGAACCAAGTTTATGATGAGTACAGCTTACCATTCGTAGACAGTTGGACAAATGGAAAGAGCTAACAAGATCTTGGAAGATTTGTTGAGAGCTTGTGTTCTGGACTTTAGGGGATCATGAAGGACCATCTGAATCTAGTCAAGTTTTCGTAGAATAACAGTTATCAGACTAGTATTAGGATGACACCATTTTAAGCTTTGTATGGAAGGCCGTGCAAATCTCATGTTGGTTGGTTTGAGATCGGGGATAGGTTGATTCTTGATCCAGATTTGCTCAGAGAAGCTGTAGAAAAGATTGAGGTCATTCGAGATAGGATGTAGGAGGCTCAGTCTAGGCAGAAATGTTATGTGGATAAGAGATGGAAAGATTTGAAGTTCTCGGTTGGGGACCAAGTTTTCATCAAAGTATCACCGATGAAGGGTCTGCTTAGATTTGGGAAGTCGGGGAAATTATCTCCTAGGTTCATAGGACCTTTTCCTATTCTTGAGCGGATCGGGAAGCTCGCATTAAGACTTAAGTTACCGAGCAGTTTGGAAGGTGTCCATGATATTTTTCATATTTCTCATCTCAAAAAGTGTGTTAGAGACCCGGAGAATGCTACTGCACCGACGGTGCTAGATGATTTAGTGATAGTACCGGACTTGACCATAGTGTGGAAGCCAGTTCGCATTGTTGCGAGACATGAGAAGAGGCTTAGAACCAAGACGGTCAGATTAGTCAAAGTTCAATGGAGTGACGATGACAGAGACTGTATTTAGGAGGTTGAAAGCAGGATTGGAGATACTTATCCTAACTTGTTTTAATGGTATGTTTGCCTTCTTGAATGTTTTAAGCCTTATTGTAATTTCGATGACGAAATTCTTTTAGGAAGGGAGTCTTTAACATGCCAAATTTTGATAACATTATTTAGAAGATTTATTTAGATAAACTAAATAAAATAATATATTGATAAGGGTATTGAGATTTGATTTAATTAAGGTAGCCATGCCGTTTTAATTAATAAATTAAATGAAGGGTTTAAAAATAAATTAAAGGAGGGGTACTATGGGAAAGAGGCCATTCCTATATTGTCTTCCTTACGCCATATATTCCAAACACATGTTCTTTATCATTTTCAAAAATTTAAAAGCATGGTCGTCCACCATTAATAAAGGAAGAAGAAGAGGGAACAAAAGAAAAGCTTAAGGAAAGCAAATTCAAACCAAACTCATTCAAATATCAAGCTCCCTAATCATTAAAGAAAAGATGAATAAGTTTGCATCTCTAAATTTTTATGGTTTCATTTTAAGGTTAATTCCCAATGATTTTGCAAATGTTTTTCATGTTTTCGAATGATAAAAGACTATATATACATGCTGATGATTTATGTATGTTCATATAGGTTTTATGACATGTTTTAAAATGAAAATCCTATTAAATGACATCGGTTAGCCTCGCAAATTTTTATGATGATCAAAAAAATTATTTTAGAGATGGTTTAAAAATTTAGAATTTTCTGAATTTTCGTGGATTTCTAATAATTTTCTAAAGAAGAAAAGGTTAATTTGGATTTGAAAGAAAATTATTTACGGGTAAATTAATTATTATTTGGATCTAAAATTTTTATATGTTGAAGAGAACATATTAGTTTACTTTCTGGAATTTTTCAAGAATTTTTAAGCTGTTTTGAAGGTTATATAAAATTATTTAAGGTACGAGACTTAATGTTTTACATAATTATAAAGAAGAAAAGGGCTTTTTTAAAATTGTTCAAATTTCCAAGTATGGAAGATCAGCAACAATTTTCGAAGATAAAATTCTGGCAACCAATCAGATTTATTCCAAACACACGTTCATTATCATTTTCAAAATTTTAAAAGCTTAATCGGCCACTATTAACAAAGGAAGAAGAAGCGGAAACAAAAGAAATGCTTGAGGAAAGCAAATTCAAACCAAACCCATTCAAATCTCAAGCTCCTTAATCATTAAAGCAAAGGTGCATAACGTTTACATCTCTAAATTTTAGTGGTTTCGGTTTTAAGGTTAATTCCCAATGATTTTGCAATTGTTTGCCATGTTTTCGAATGATAAAAGACTATATATACATGTTGATGATTTATTTATGTTCATATAGGTTTTATGACATGTTTTAAGATGAAAACCGTATTAAATGACATCCATTAGCTTTGTAAATTTTTATGATGATCTAAAATGTTATTTTAGAGATGGGTTTCAAAATTCAGAATTTTTTGAGTATTCGTGGATTTGTTATGAAGAAAAGGTTAATTTGAATTATAAAAAATTTATTTATGGGTAAAATAATTATTGTTTGGACGCAAATTTTTTATAAGTTGAAGAGAACATATTAATTTACTTTCTGGAATTTTTTCAGAATTTTTCAAGGTGTTTTGATGGTTATATAAAATTATTTAAGGAATATGACTTAAATGTTTTATATAATTATAAAGAGAAAGGGGCTTTTTTTAATTATTCAAATTTCCAAATATGGAAGATTGACAGTAATTTTCGAATATAAAATTCTGGTAACCAATCAGATTTAGACAAACAATGCAGGGGGGTTACAAAAGAACTATTTCAAATAGTATTTTTGTTGTTTCAACTCTTTCGGCAAGAGCTTCCATCCTTATTGCAGACCTTCCAACAAGGTCGAAAGGTATCAAACCTTCCATTTAGATCAAATGCCAATGCACATGGTATTAGGAAACTGGTACGTAGTGAATTGGAGGAAGTCGAAAAGTTAGGGACGAAGGGTTATAGCTTACGGAAGAGATGAAGTTTTGTTTTGATTTTAAAGAAAAATACATCTGCTAGCTTTCGACAAAGAGCTTTTGAAATTGGCAAAAGATTTAAAAGAAAAAGGTTTTAATTGGTTTGCTTTTTTGATTTAATTGAAACCTTTTGGTAAAGTCAAAAGGTATAACTTTTGGCAAGGTCGGAAGCATATTTGCTGCTTTCTAACCTTTCAACATAGATAGAGTGAAAGGTTATCTTTGGTTTTCTCAATCATGCTGCCTCTCTCCATTGATTTCGAAGGGTTGGTTCCAACACCAATACTTCATTGTTTTCGAATGCTTTCGAAAGGTTTTGTAAAGGTTTCAAAGCAGTTGCTTTTGACTCCAATTTTTTTCTGATCCCTTTTGCATAATCCAAATGTTTTAAGTCGAAATGTTTTAAAGGGTTCAAAGTATTTAACTTTAAATGGTTTCAAAAGGTTTCCACTGTTTTTAAATTGAACCCAATGTCTTCGAAAGGTTTTGAGTTTCATTGCTTTCGAAAGGTTTATTATATAGAGGAGGTACCCCAAGTTGAAAGATGAAACCTTTCGAATATGTTGAAAAGAAACCTTCCAACAAGGTCGAAAGGTAGGATCTTTCGGCAAGGTCGTAAGGTATTGTTTTGTAATGTTTTCAAAAGGATAAGGTTTAAAGGGTTTAAAAGGAGGATGTCATATGTTTTGAATCTTGTAAAAGGAAGGCTTTATAAATGGTTATGAAGGAGTTACCTTCAATGATTGCGAAAGATTTATTAAAGGATACGCAGGAGTTACCTTCATTACTTTCGAAGGGTTTTATAAATGGTTTTGAAGGAGTTACCTTCAATGTTTTCGAAAGGTAGTTTAAAGGATTGAAATAAAGGTTTCGAATGAAAGGACTAGGCAGATAGCCTAAGTGCTTTAAGTTATAACGTACTTAACTTATCTTTAAAAGGATAGATAACACTTATTGAACATCATCAACATTGTATTGAGTAAAATGTATGTATGTATGTATGTATGTATGTATGTATGTATGTATGTATGTATGTATGTATGTATGTATGTATGTATGTATGTATGTACCATGGCAAAAATAGCTTAGAGTAAAGCTAAAGCTATGATTTCCTTATATACATGATTTTCCAAACTAAATCATTTTGAAAAGGTTTCAAGGAAAATTTAAAGAGTAGTTAGCTCAGATATTGTATAGAGCAATTAGCTCAGATATTTTGAAGTGTAGTTAATCTGAAAGAAAATTTAGGCAGCCAACTCGTTTAAAATTCGGACAGTTAGTCCATTTTGAGGGCAGTTAGCCCAGAGGACAATTAGTTCAGGATAGTAAGTCCAAAAAGAGCAGTCAGCTCTGATATGAACAGATAGTTCATTTATTAGCATAACGGATCTTGCTAAATTTTTAAGGATAGTTAGTCCACCCTTTTTACCTGTTTTGGTAAGATAGCCCATTATTTAGCATAAAAGATATTGCTATAATTAATTTTAGGACAAGCAGTCCAGAAAAGAGCAGATAGCTCAGAATTTAGAGTAAATAGTTCAGATTTTAGACAAATAGTCTATTTCATATTCTGTTTTAGCATAATGGATATTGCTATATTATTATTATAATCAGTTGATTAACCAGTTTGGTTGCAGGAAAGAATTTGCAAAATATATGTTTTGAAAAGAGATATTAGTGAAGGGAAACCCGTTTTGTTAAGCGGCGTGGTCTCACTAGTTATCAGCAAACTGAGATGTAATAGATATAATTCATATCAGGCTTTAAGTCTGACTCAAAGTTTTTGTTTCCCCTTAAACTCTCGGGTGCCCAAAATTTGATTTGAGTAGGCTCAGGATTTAGGTTTTTAGGTTTTAGCAGATTTTGGTGAATAAAGCATCCGAAGACGAGCATGTGGCTGACAGATAGGTAATTTAATGATTCTTTTTTAAAATTATTTCCGCTGTGTGGATAGATAGTTATGTCTATATTGCTTTGATCATCCAATGGGCATCTTCATACGTCACTCTTAGCATATTATTGTAAATTATATTTGATCAATGCCCGGGATTACGTTTGGAATTTTTGTAACTTGGATATGATTTATTTGAAATATAATCACTGAAACTATTGTTTTTGGAAATCTGTGATTTCGTCCATATTCAAGTGCTTCTGATATTAAGGAACCATTAACACTGCCATATTTCATTACCAGAAGTTAATACTGTGGACGGCTATAGCTTCCATAGCGCTTAGCTTTTGGCCTCCAAATACAGGATGTTACACCTAGTCCGGGGATAAGAGTTGAACGAGGGGCGGTGTACCTCACTCATTTTTATTTATATTTCTACAGTCCATACAAGGGTAAGAGTTGGTAAACGGATGGTTGTGACACGTCTGGTTTATAGTTTGTGCTCTTGCCCCCAACCCAAAGGAAAGAGCCAGTTTGCAGATGATCGTGTTTCATTCAGCTTAGGTTTATACTCCGTCTCCTACTCCGGGGATGAGAGTTTGGCTACAAACGATCATATCGCATCTTGTTTTCGTTTAAACTCATGCACTTAATCTGAAGGCAAAAGTTAGGATGTGGACAGTCATATCATATCCAGCTTATGTTTATACTCTTGCTCCTATTCCGAGAGTGAGAGTTGGGGTGCAGATGATCGTGTCATGTTCGGCTTATGTTTGTAGTCCTGTCCCGAATCCGAAGGCAAGAGTTGGCTGATATCAATATTAGGACATCAAGAGGGACTTTATAGGCCCGACCATGTATGTAGAAGTTGACCAGCACCTATCTCCACGTACCTGCACACATGTATTAATCATATGTAGATTCATTCAAGTTGATCAAGTTACAACTCTTAAGAAATGGGAAAACAAAAGTTTGGTCTAAAAAGGACGTTCATTTCATAAAAGACGAAAAATGAAAGAATCTGTCTTACTGCATGGTTCTAACCCATTATTTACATGTTTATTTTAAATGAAGTAGCGTCGTAGGTGCTTGCTATTCCAGGCCCTTGGAAGTGAGATCTCATCTATAGTTGTCAGGTTAAAAGTATCATCTCATTGCATATGGACCCTCCCAAGCATGGCCCAATTTCTTAGGTCTAGGGAAAATTCGTTTGAGGACCAAGTCGTCGACTTCAATGGTTCGACTTCTGACTTTGGTGTTATAATATCAAGCGACTTGGTGTCTATGCCCAGCTGCTCTCAACTCAGCTTCGATCCGCTTCTCATCGATCATATCAAGAGACTCCAGAAGGAGCTTCTCGTGTATCCATTGATCATAGTGGGTAACTCAATGAGAAGGTATTTCCAATTCGATTGGAATCATAGCCTCTGATCCGTATGCCAAGGCGAGAGGAGAATGGCCAGTCGTTGATTTGTGGGTGGTTTGATAAGCCTAAAGCATTAATAGAAGTTCGCCAACCCACTTTTCTTTGGCCTTCTTTGTTCGCTTCTTGAGAATGGACTTGATAATTTTTGTTTACTGCTTCAATCTATCCATTCACCTTAGGGTGTGTTGTAGCTACAGATCTCTTCTCTTTGCAGTGTCGGCTGCAGAAATCTTTAAACTCCATATTATCGAATTCGGTCTCGTTATCGACAAAGATCACTTGTGGAACTCCAAAATGATAGATGATATTCCAAATAATAAAGTTGATTGCTTTATTCATGGTAATCATGGCCAAAGGCTCTACCTTAGCCTATTTAGTAAAGTAATCAACCGCCACGATGGCATACTTCGCACCACCTTAAATATCAACAATACACCGATAATATCAATACCCTAAACAGAAAACGGCCAAGGACTGACCATTTGAGTAATTTTTATCGGCGGGGCCGTTGGAATTTTAGAAAATCTTTTGCACTTGTCACACCTTCGGGTGTAGTCAGTTGCGTCTCAATTGACAATCAGCCAGAAATATCCATAACGAAGGATCTTATTCGCCAAGATCTAGTCCAAATATGGTCGCCATAGGCCCCTTCATGAACTTCTCTCAAAACTCGTTTGACCTCGTCATGAGCGACATACCATAGCATAGGTTAAAACAAACCCTTCCTATACATTATTCCTTCATGCATGATACATCTCGAAGCTTGTTAAAGGATTTTTTTATCATTCATTCCTTCTTGCTGAAAGGATCCCTCTTTGCAAATAATCCTGAATCAGAGTCATCCATGACTCCCATTCAGGCTCAATCTCCAAGATCTAATCGACATCCATCTGTTGATGCTCGAAAATAAAAGCACTTCTAGTAGAATTAGGTCCATGAGCTGTGCATCTCGAGTACTAGCTAACTTAGCAAGCGAGTCGGCTTTCTTATTTTCCTCACTGGGAATATGAGTGATCGTGTAATTTTAAAGTCATCAAGCGACACAAGAACCCGCTTTAGATGGGGAGCTAGCCTTGCTCCTTTCGCCTGATATTCTTTCTGAACTTGGCATACCACTAGCTGAGAGTCACAGAAAATGTGTAAAGACTTTATTCCAATTCCTTGGCAATCATGGGTTCTGCAATCAAGGCTTTACATTCAGCTTCATTGTTCGTTGCAGGAAAATCGAGTTTCAAAGCATAATAGATCGGATGTTCTTCAAGAGTGACAAGCACAACTCTAGCACCAGAACACCGATCATCGGATGCACCATCAGCGTACATCTTCCATCCAACTTCCTTTCCTCCACTACTCTCCAAAGAATCATCTCATGTAGTGAATTCAACTATGAAATCTGCTAAAGCCTGACCTTGGTTTTAATCCCCTAGGTAATAAGCGATATTATATTGACTTAATTCAATATTCCATTTTAGCAGCCTTCTAGAAGTCTTAGGTCATTGTAAAACTTGTCGTAAAGGCTGGTCAGTAAGGACATCAATCGGATGAACGTGTAAGTAGGGGTGAAGCTTTCTTGAAGCGATTAATAGACCGTATGCGAGCTTTTCCAATCTCGAATAGTTTCTTTCTCTCTTGTCAATCGCTTGCTAATGTAGTAGACCGATCGTTGGATGCGAGACTCCTCACGTACAAGTGAGCACTCAGAGCAAGCATCGACACTGCTAAGTATATAAATAAGTTCTCATCATCCACCAGCTTCAAAAGGATGGGAGGTCTTACCAAGCGATTCACCAAAGCTTGGAATGTGTCTTTGCACTCCTGGTTCCACTTATAGTTCCTCTTTTCCTTCTTGATCACTACGAAGAAAGTGATTCATTTGTCAATGGCTCTGGAAATGAATCGGCTCAGGACGGCAACATTCCCATTTAAGCTTTGGATCCTTTGGTAAGCCCTGGAAACAAACCTTTGGTAAGTCTCTCCTATGTTCTTTAATCTAAAGCGAATGGCTTGATAGCAATAGAGTTTGAGGTCGGTGATGAAATTGATTTGCTTCTGATCTAGGACATGCAATTGAATTTGATTATACAGGAAATTTTCCTCAAGGACACGTTTTAGGCCTATTTTGGATGTAGGACGGCCCGCTAATATTTTTCTCCAAAAGATAAATTATTGTTTTTCCCTTCCAGCCCAATTTCGCGCGCTTATTCTTATTATTTCTTTCAATCAAATTTCTCCGTCACGATCAAATATCTTTCTCGCAATTAAAATATCGATCAACTTCGTTCGTTTATTTCAATTTCGTCCTTCTGAAAATTGTACTTCATTGATCATTTTCTTTCTTACGTGGGTTTGTTGATCTCGTTCTTTTCATATTTAACCGTGATCTCGTTTTTCTTAGGTATGCTTATATTATTCTGTTTTTTATTTTTCCATTCGAGTTAAAAAAATTGTCCATGATTTCTAATTGTGTTCATTTTTGCGACTGATATGTAGTGTTGTTGTTCTCATTGTTCGTTCGTTCATCGATGGAAAATTATGGAAGTTGCAGCAGGTTTTTTATTGTTATATTTGTTTCTTTATGCAGTGTTGTATTCTAATTAGCTTTTCATTTAATTTATCTTACATTTTATTGCATTAATGTTGGGATGATTGAAAAAGTATCGTTGCTTGGGTTGTATTTAAAGTTGTGATAGAGTGGAAAACTATCGTATTTTAGGTTCAGTTTCTGGGTATCATTTTTATTTTTTCTTAGTATCATTTTTTTATTATCAGTACCTAGGTATCAGTTTTGTCTATGATAGGTATCAGTTTTGTTAAATTGAATAATTATTGTTCTAAATTGAACATATTTTTACTAATGTTTATTTTTTTTTGGCAGTGGGAATAACAGCCTTCTTTGTTTGTTTGTGTTGAATAATAACACTTTTATCACTCGATTGTCTATCGATTGCTCTTTGTATGATTTAAAGAATGAGATATGTCGATATTGGTCTCAATTAATTCCTTCTTCTATTCAGATTTCTTATCTACTTGAGGACAAAGTTATTATGGTTGACACTGATTCTAATATTCAGAGCATAATGTGTTTTCAGTTATACAAGAAAAGTTCTTTCTTTGGTTTTACAGTTAAGGTTAAGGTTTCTGAATTGGAAGTTGTTTATGGTGCTTCTATTTCAAGTTCATTCTATGTTCGTGCTTCTTTATCTTCTACTGTATCTGTCTGTTCAAATGTTGTTGTTAATGGTAAAAGTTATTTAAAAGATATGTTGAGGAGAGGGTCGACATTAAGCATTTCCGATTTTGTTGGTTTTTGTTTTGGAGGAGCCGAACATTTTAGAGAGTTTTTGATGGTATATCAAATTTAAAAGGGGTATGAATTAGTATTTTTAAAGAATTGTGCTACAAGGGTTACTATGATTTGCTCTTCATATAAAGATGGTTGTCTTTTCAAAGTCCATGGTTCCTGTGATTCTGGAGAATTGAGAAGGTTCTTTATGAGAAATTTGGTTCCTGATCATTCTTGTGGGGATGATCATAGACATGTGAATAATCCACATATATCTAGTTCGTTTGTTAATCGAATGATTATTGACGAGATCCGCGATTGTCCAAGTAAAAAGCCTAAGGATATTATACTTGATTTTAAAAGAGAATACAATTTTCAGTTGTCTTATGGTTATGCTTATCATGGGAAACAACTTGCATTGATGGAGTTGCATGGTAATGATGCTTTGTCTTATAATGATTTGAGTTAGTATTTGGAAGCAGTGAAGAAATCTAATCCAGATAGTTATGTTGATATGGATGTTGATCTTTATAGTAATGAATTTGAAAGGGTGGTTATTGCTTTTGGCGCTTGTTTACTTGGTTTCAAGTATTGTCATCCTAGGATATTCTTAGATGCTACTCACTTGAAGGGACGTCCTGGTGTGTTGATGGGTGCTACTGCAAAAAATGGTGATCAAGGTATGTCTTTGTTTTCAGATTTGAGTTATTTGTATTGAGATCATAATACTTGGCATAATCATTAATACACATTTTTTATCATAATTTGTATTATGTTGGTATTAGTTTTAAGAATTATAGTTTATAAGTAGCAAGTTTCTAGTATCAGAATTTTCATTGTATTGAATTGTAAGTTTGTATTTGGTATAATAATTTCATACTGCAAAACAGGAGATTAGTATCAGTTTGTGTATATTGTTAGTATTAGTTTCAAGTAAGTATGTTCATATATGGTATCACTTATAGTTATGTAGTATTGAAATTTCCTTTGTATCATAATATATGTCAATTTTTGTTTATTTGTTGTTTTAGAATGAAGATTAATGTGCATAATGTTGTGGTTTTCAATATTTTTATAATGGTCATTTCAGGTTTTAGGTATCAGTTTTGTTACTGTCAGTATCATTTTTATGAATTGTTTTATATTTATGGTCGTAATTAATTTTAGTTTTTTAATAATTATTTTTCATTTGCAGGTTTCTTTCCTTTAGCTATGAGTGTAGTTTCTGTAGAAAATGTGGATAACTGGACATGGATTTTGAACCATTTGAAACAAATGCTTCAAGAAGAGCGTACTTTAGGTTTTTGGTCAGATCGGCACCAAGGTTTGCTTTCAGGTGTTTGTGATGTTTTTCCTTCAGATTATCACAGTTATTGTTATTTGCATATGGAGCAAAATCTTCTTCCAACAGTGAAAGCCAAAAATGCAAATGTGTCTATTGTTGGTCTATTCAAAATGTGTTCTAGAGCTTCTAATCTATATGAATTTGAAGGAGCATATTCTAAGTTTTGTCAAATTAGTGTCGTTGCTGGTGTGAATTTTTTAAAGGATAAGCCATTTGATAAGTGGGTTGATTTATTTTTTCCAGGGAAACGTTATTGTGAATATAGTTCCAATGTTGCAGAAAGTTTTAACAATTGGATTTTAAATGAAGGAGAATTTCCTATTACTTAGTGTTTAGATGGTATTCGTGTTAAGATTATGGAATAAATGGCTAGAAGAAGAGAAGAATGTCGTTTGTGGAGAACAAGTCTTTGTCCTTTTATGGAGTTACATTTAGATGAATTGATTGAAGAAGGATTTGGATGGGATGTATATAAATCTTCTGATTTTGCTTTTGAAGTGAAATCTTTAAACTCTCATTATGTTGATTTGAAGGAGCGGGTTTGTAGTTGCAACCAATGGAAAATTACGGGATTTCCTTGTGCTCATGTTATAAATTGTATGAACAAGTCTACGTTGTCTGTATATGATTTTGTCGAGAATTATTTCACTGTTGATGCTTATCGATATTCTTATGCCAATGCTATAAATCCTATTCCAAATTATGATAGGCCTATTGTTGATGGTAGCATTCAAGATGTTATCAAGCCACCAAAGGAGAAACGTGGCGCTGGCAGACCATCAGTGAAGCGCAAAGGAGGATTTTCATATTTTCACAACAAGCAAAACATATGTGGAGAGTGCAAGCAATTTGGTCATAATAAACGGAATTGTCAAGCTTCAAAGACGATATGATTTGATTTAACATTTTTAATTTGTTCAGAGTAATAAGTGTATGTGAGACTTGTTTTAGTGGTCTATAGTAATTGAACCTTTTGTTATTAATTTGTATTTAGTATAGCATATTATGAAATTGATTTTAATTTCAGCAATTTTAGTATAGATGATAGTATCTGTTATTTCTTTTTGTAGTATGAGTTCTGTTGTTTGTTTTTACAAGTTTTGGTACCAGTATCATTTTTACAGTATCATTTTTTACAGTAGCAGTTTTTATAAGTTTTTACACGTATCGGTTTTTTTAAGTTTTGGTATCATTTTTTACAGTTTCGGTATCAGTTAACTTTGTTGGAGATAATGTTTGGTTGATTGGATATAAACGGCTTTATTATCAGTTTTGGTTTGTTGTTAGTATCAGTTTCGTGTATTATAATACGTGCTAGAATTGAAATCAGTACTACTAAATAATTAGAATGATATCTGGTTTTTGCAAAACGTGAGACCTGCACTAATTGTTGTTTCATAAAGTATGTTGAGTGTATGTTTTAACAAAACTGATACTATCAGTCATAAGAACTGATGTCCAGTTATTGTTTTGTTTTGAAATATTATACTAAATTTGATAATATCATTATACAACTGATAGTTGCATCATAAACCTGATAATATTAAGTGGGATCCATAGTTGGATGATAGAACATACATTAGTTAATTTTGTTATAATATAAACAACAGGAAAAGAAAAGAACATCAACCACAGCATATCATTCCAGGAGATCGGTATTGTTTTTACAAATAAAACCAGCATTGTTTTAATAACAGAACAACATTACTTCATAAGTATGAATTTCAACAGAACATCATTACTTCACAAGTACACATTTCAACAGAACATCATTACTTCACTAGTACACATTTCAATAGAACAATATTACTTTACAGGTACCAAATTTAATTGTGAAATAACGCAATGTGAATTCAGTTTTTTTTTCTTTGTTCTTCTAGGCTTGACATGTATTTAGACAGACTCCAGCAGTGTTCATCATCTGTTAATATTGCATGTACAATCCTTGTACTTGTTGATAATACTTCTTTCTTTTCAATTTTTATTAGTATCCTGCTTTTGTTCAGCGAAATGATGAATATCATTACAAATATCCCACAGTCAAGCCTGTTGACATCAAAATGTAATATCAATATCAATTTGCATCTGTTGTGTTAACAGGTTTATAAATAATATTAAAATTTGAATTTAAGAGATAATGGTACAAGCATATAGTATGCTTTGAATTAAAATATTTAGCAGTTTTACTAGCACACTAAGTATTATTTTCCGCAGGTATCGGTTTGTTTTTTGTAGGTGTCAGTTTTATTTCTGTAGATATCAGTTTCTTTTATGTAGGTATCGGTTTTTTAACTGTAGTAACTGTTTATTTCTGAATTAAAAGTTTATTGAATTGAGAGATAATAATTTTCAATATTTTTATTAAGAATCAAATTCAATTAAATATAAAAGGTATACAATGATGTATAGAAGTATGTATGGAAAATTATAATGCAAAAACATAGATAGTTTGAATAATGAGGAACTGTCAATTGATTATGACTAGTAGTTTCAATTGTATTGTTTATTTTATTCTCAGTAGATAATATTTTTATGAAAAAAAACTTATGTGTCTTCTGCTTGCTGTGCACACTTTATTTGATGCATATCATCTTGTTCCACCACCATGTCTATTATGTTATTTCTTTTCCAGATTTCTTGGAGCATGTTCTCTATTCATGTCTCTAAAACATGTAATATATTAAAAATTTAGGTCATATTCACCATGATAAGTATTTTTTTAAAAGAAAGAGAAATCTCATACCAATTTTGTAGCTGCTTTTAAACTAGAATTTTTTCTTTCGTTTGATCTTTTAGGGCGGTTAGAATCAACATGGCACCATTGCATTATTGGGAATGTTAAAGTCACTAATTTCTAGTGGTTCTCACAATGCAAAGGAAAATATATACTTTCAGCAATACATCTTGTACAATAGATTCTAGCATAGGGAGTACAAGACTTTTTTCACACCCTTTATATCACACACAATTGCTTTCTGTTTAATATGAAAATAAGTTATGATTTAATAAATGAAGCAATTATTATGTACTTGAATATTAAAGTTTTATTTACCGTCATTGTAGTTGTGAAAGCATAGTTGTGTTCTTCCAGTCCACATTTTGAAATATACCAATCTATAATCTGTATTAAAATCAGTAAAGTATAAGTTTTTTTTATTGGTGAAGCAATATTAAATTGTTAATAGTATTAGTAATGTTAATAGTGGCTGTGTAAGTTGATAAGTATAAAAATAATAAAGCATCAAGTGAATTTAAGTATGTTGTGGATTTGGGTATCATTTTTGTTTTTATTTTGGTATTAATGTTGATGTAAAGGAAAAAAAATATTATGCACCTGCCCGTCTATGTCGTTTCCTTCTAGTAGATGTTTTAGTACATTCTTTGTTATGACACAACCTCCTCTAATTGTGCCATTGGCTTCCCATGCCACTACATTATTTTGATAAAAACAATTTGTATATGTTAGATAAACTTAATTTCATATTTAAAATTAATATACATATTTGTACACTTACTTTTCAGATGATATCGTTAATGAAAAGAAAGTTTTGATCACTACTTGTCGTTCAACGTTGAGATAGATTAAACATTTGCAATGTCCAAGCCCTATCTCTGAAAGTGTTGGCTCTATTATTGCAAGTGGCTTTGGACTATTGTCTTGTTCAATTTTGTTTTCAACATCTTCTTTTTTTCGAGTTTTGGTTTATTTGCAACTTTTTTTTTGTTTCATCCCATATTCAAAGCTATCACGTTGTTTTCTCACTCTTGTTCTTGGCTTCAATCTTTGAATATAAGAAGTTGTCCTTTTTTGTGTTGCTTTGATTTTTTTTGTCACTTAATTTTGTGACTGTTTCTTTCTCTTTTCTAATAGCTGGTTGCACAGGTTCTTCTACATCTTTATTTTCGGTTTTTTCACTTTCAAAATCTTGTGTGTCGTAAAGTTTGAAAGATGGAGGGGTAAAGTCAAGCACTGAAATGACGTATGGTGCATTTTGATTTTTTACATCTATATCCTCTTGAAGATGTTGAGTATCTTCTGTTTTGTCTCTCTGCACTTGACTTTCTTTTTCCAACTCTTCTTTTAGATGCACTTCAGTTGGAGTCTATTTTTTTTCTTCATGTTCACATTGTATTTCTTCATTGTTTGTTTTTTTACCCAATTCACTTTCTATTTCGATGGGGATATGTTTCTCCATTTCTTCTGTTTTATCTGCCCTTTTTTGTACACACTTTTCAGCTTTTGTTTCTTTATTTTCTTCATTTCTTCCTATTTCCATTTCTACAAAAGTATCTACATTTAGTTCAGTTTTTAAAATGTCGCTTTGTACATTGAAACTTTCTTTTTTATTTTCGTCTTTTTTTTCAGTGTCATTCAAATCATCTTCAAATTTATTGGTGTTGTCTTCAGCCTGTGATCTTTTCTCTTCATTATCTTTCAGCTTCAACTTAATTTCTTTCAACTCTTCTTTCAACCTAAAAACTTCTTGCCCTGCTTTAATTCTTTTCTTTTTTTCTACTTCCAATTCTTTTTTTGTTTTCTTTGTTTCTTCTTCCAAATCTTTTATATGCATTTGGAAGATCCTGATGCTTATGTCTTCCTCAAATGAATGTGCACTTTCTTTGGTTTCTTCAAACTTTCTTTTCTTTCCATGCTTTTCTTTTTGAATTTTGGGGAAATTGTGTTCAACGGTCTCTGTTTGAAGTAGACATCTTCATATGGGCTGAGATTTGTAATTTCTTTCACCTAGAAAATTGGTGTTGGAAAATTTGTTTCAGGTTTAAGCAATGATTTCAATTTACAATGATAATTGAATTTTTACTGTTATGAAAAAAGAAAATAGTATACAATAAAACTAATATCTATTTTTTTAATTTCTGATACTATTAGTATCAAGTTCAATCATATAAAACTGTGGTATCATTTTTTGAATTCTAGTATCAGTTTCTACTAATATTAGAATTAGTTTCTTATAATATTAGTATTAGTTTCAAGGATGCACAACTATGGTATTAGTTATTGGATTGTAGTATCAGTGCAAATTGTGAAATTGTAAGGTATCAGTTTTTGGATTCTAGTATCAGTTTTGAATACTTCCACGATTAGTTTCAAGCAAGTAAACATATGGTATCAGTTTTTTGCATTCTATTTTTGTTTTTGATACTATTTACTACGTAATGATATGGTATCAGTTTTTTATCACTGCAGTATCAGTTTTATGTTATAGAAGAAAGGATAGACAATTAAACTTTATTCTACACAGAGTTAAAGCATATTGATTAACAAAAATTAAATGGAATTTTTACTTACATCACCCTCTTTCACGTTATCAAAAACTGCTTTGATTGCTTTGCCTTTGAGTTTCCTTAAATCCCATTTTGCAAATCTTGGTAAAGCTGGAGTATAATATTATCTTTGTTGAATGAGACTCAGTTTCTCACAAATGCAATACTGTTAACATAAAAAGAATTGATTAGATATGTTTGTCAAAAAAATTAAGTAATAAATTTTTGATTAACTTATCTTACCAATGGAAGCACAGAGCATCCTGACATATTTCTTGGATTATGGACGAACTTCTTAACAAATTTATTGAAATTCTTTTCAATCGTCAGTGGCCAAGAAACCAATTGCATTGTCTCTACATTGATTAAGTATGGTAGAAGTCCCCATCTTAACTTTTACTGGTTGTTTGGAAAGAAGAATGTTAACAGTATTTCAATTACTATTAAGATTGGCAAGTCTTCTTCATACTCTTTTTTCTTCTTTGCAACTTCTTGCTTTGTTCTTTTTTCCACAACATTTCTTGTTATATAAGTGCAATTGCCGAAGTTTCTCTTTGCAAATTCCCTACACTGCATTGGAATTGTTCTGTTTATCAGTTTCTGAGTTGGCTTAATGTTAATTCCTTTTAGTGGTAGGCCAAAAATCAAACATATATCCGTTGCTGTAACTTTCATCCTTTCTTTGGAAAATAAGAATGCATCTTCCACAACTGAGTAGCATTTGTATAAAGCATCCAAATTGTGTTGATACTTTTTGCATTCTTTCATCAAAAATTTCTCTTCATAGAAAACTCTAAAGAAGTTGTAGAAAGGAGTGCTCTTCATTTTGTCTATCTACTTCTTGGATAAAGCATTTTTTTATCAGTTTTACCGTTTTAAATACTGCCTGCAATCCACATCTGTAAGCAGTTTCATGCTTTTTATCTTCAGATTGTTGTTTTGTTTGTGATCTTTCTTTTATGCATTTTGGATGTGGATCAACAAAATCATCATCATCCTATTATTTCAAAATAAAGATCATAAGTTATTTGTGAAACAAATTATATTTAAATATGTAACAGTTTAAAGTTTGTAACAATTTGAAGTTTGTAGTAACTAGGTATAGTTTGCAGTAACTAGGTATCAGTTGGCATTAAGTAAGTATCAGTTTTCTGTAACCAGGTATCATTTTTTCAAGTAGGTATCAGTTCTTTTGTAAATAGGTATCAGTTTTTTGTTTGTATCATATTTTAACTAAATGATACTGACTATTATTTTATCAAACAATTTACGCATAATGATAATGACTATTATTACTTGTAATTAGGTATCAGTTTATTGTACTTATCAACCTTTTCTTTTACCAAATGATTTACATGTAATATTTTTGAAATATTTATCATGGTATAAAGTTATGATGTTTTTTATTTTACCGAATTGAGTTGTTTTTCTTCTAATTCTTCATCCGCAGCTTTTTGCCCTTCTTTTTTCGGAGGTTTTTCCTGTTTAACATTTTTCATAACATTAGAATACATTTAACAGTATGAAATTATTAGTATTACTTTTATAATTTTGCAGTTTCAGTTACCTCTATTTCTTTTTGTATTTTGTTCTGAATCATTTTTTCATTTCTTCTTTTTATTCTTTGTTCTCTTTTTTGCATATTATCTTCAACTTTTTCTCTGCAGGTATTTATTGTTGCATGTTCTCTTCTTCGTTCTATGCAAAAAAATTCAGTGTTACTATAACAAAACTATACTAACTTTGTTATGTTTGATTTTATATTATCAATTACCTTTTTTGGTATACTTTCGCTTATTTTTGGTCTGCTTCCACTTGTTGTAATTTTTTAATGTCTTTTCTTTGTTCTTTTTTCTCTATCTTGCTTTTCCTATTCTGTTGATGTAGGTTTTCTAAGCTTTAACTTGTTGCCTTTTCCCTTTACTGTCGTCGCTATCGTTTGCGCCAGAGGTAGGTTTTCCTCTTCTATCAGTTCATTTTCTTTTTGAACATCTGCTACTGGAAGTGATTCGACATTTCGATTTTCATTTTGTTGATTCACTTCCGACTTAGTTGGGTTTTCATCGACTCTCGATTGTTGTGCTCGTTGTTCATTTACTGTCGATTTTTGAGGTTGTGTTGGAGATGTAGATTTGTTTCTGGTTTGCGGTGCCATTTTTTCTTTCGAGTAAATTTCGTCAAATTCTGAGTGTAAGGAAGGAGGAGGAAGACAAACAGAATAATTTGTTTTGTTTGAAATTGTATTTGTCCTTATGGTAAAAAAATTATACGCATGTCCTTCTGACTAAATATTTTCTTTAAATTGTCCTTTAAAAAAAATTTCCCCTCTAGATAACAATAGAGTTTGAGGTCGGTGATGAAATTGATTTGCTTCTAATCTAGGACATGCATCGTGATTTGATTATATCTAGAGTACGCGTCCATGAATGAAAGTAACTCATGTCCAGCAGTTGAGTCCACTAACTGATCTATTCTTGGAAGAGGGAAGCTATCTTTAACGCATGCTTTATTCAAGTTTGAATAGTCAATGCATGTCCTCCACTTCCTTCTTGAGTGCAGCAGATCTCTTCAGACTTAGGCTGTGGCATTTCTTTTTCACTAAAAGGCATTTGTGATTGATGTTCAATGCATGGATTGCTAACCCAAGTGAGATCCCACACATATCCGAGTACGTTCAGGAAAAATCATCCAGGTTTTCCAGGAGAAAACCAACCAACTCCCATATCACATTGGTATCGAGCTAAGATCCAACCTTCAGGACTTTACTTGGGTCATCCCTGCTGACTGGAACAAGATTGTCAACTCGGCGGGAGCTGCTCGTCCGGCCTCTGGCTCTTTCCGTCTGTCCATGTCATCGTAGAGCCGAATAGTTTTCCCAAACTAAGGCTCAAGCGATAGTTTCTATGCGTCCAAAGCCTTTATGAGGAGGACCCCTCTACACTCTTTCCTGTCTCCTTCCTTCGGTTCAGTGGAATAGCACTCATGGTCAGCCACTAAATCTCCATGCCTGATTACTACTCCATTGTCTGTAGCGAATTTCATAGTTAAAAGCCATGTGGCGAGGGCTTCTCTGAATTCAATTAGGGCCAATCGGCCCAAGAATGCATTATAAGCATAATAAATATCCAAGGCTAAAAATGGCATGACCCCCACTTGCCTGCAGTCGCCCTCACTAAGTTCCAGCGGTAATTCGACAAATCCTATGGCTTTAGTAGCCATCCCATTGAAACCTTATATACGCAATCTATAACGCTTCAAATTTCTCTCTACCAACATCATTTGGTTATAAGCTAGATTGAACAAAATATTGACCGAACTCCCACAGTCAATAAGCACATTTCATATAATAGTAGGACCAATCGTAGCTGAGATCATCAGTGGGACAATTATCGGAGCCTTCACTCTGTCAACATCCATGTTCTAGAAAATAATATCGTCTGTCATAGTTCGAGATTGTTTTGCCAGAGCTCCATCCTCAACAACATAATAACCTTGATTCTAAGCATGCTTCAAGGCTCTAATATATCCATCAATTGTCGCAAAGCTCTTATCGACAAGATGATGCCCACCGATGATTAAGGTTATCGCTAATCATTTTTCAGGACACTTGAATGCATCAGCACTAGGCTAAGCTTGCCCTACTGGGAAAACGACCCAAGGGTACTAGAATTTCCTTGCCCGCCATCCTACGGGGATTTCACATATTGCGGCAGTTTCATTTTCCTTATTAATTCTTCAATCATGTCACGCAAGTACCTGAGTATTATGATCGTGAATCCCATGGAATCTACAAAACTTGCTCGACTTGTTCTCCTTCTTAGTTGACTCCCTAGGAGCAGGCTCCCTATACGGATCGGTATTCTGAGTAGCCAGATACATGTTTTCTATCGAGTTGTTCAATTCAATGTAATTATCATACTTGGGACCTCTAAAATGACTCCTGTTATCTGGCTTTCCGTTCTTTGCCCCATCATTGTTTGGTTTTCCTCCTTTGTCTGATTACCAACTTTCACATCAACATTCTCATAGCTTCCTCTAGATTTCTTTATAGCAATATTACTCTGAGATAGCTCATTCGAACTTCAAGCACCAGTCCTCCATAGACGCTTACATGCATCCTCCTAATGCAATACTCATTAGCTTTCCTATAGAAAGTTTTTATTATCGACGGTTGCTTCCTTTCTGTCCAATCTCAAAAGTACGAGTCATGATGAACTCCATTATAAAGCGTCATAAACAACATATCTTTCTTTGGATCCGATATTTCTGTTACAGCTGTGTAAAACTGATTTAAATAGTCCCTAGCAACTCTCCTTCAGCCTGATATACATTAGACAATAACATCATGTGTTTCGAATGTGAGTTGTGCACATAGAATTGCCCCATGAATTTCCATGACAATTCAGCAAAAGATGATATGGACCTCGACGAAAGCCAAGTAGACCACATCGTAGGTACTTCTTCTAAGAAAATTAGGAAACATCAATATTTCACAGCAACTAAAGCCATGACTAAATACATGTGCTATTCTTGTCTTAATAAACGTTGCCTAGGATCCATCGTTCCTCCGTACAATGGCATCTTTGGCATGTTGAATCTTCGAGGTATCTCGCATGAAGGATGTCCATTGTATACGGGGTCTAACTAGAATAAGTTCCCCAATCATGATTAATTTTTGATCTTTTTTTCACTAACCAATCTCCTAACCATATCCTCCAAATAATATGAATCAACAGGTTCGACAGAATGGCGGTGATCGGGTCATGCTCCAAGTGTTCGGCTCGGCGAACGCACTTAGAAAGTTGCTCAATACCTAGACTCCCCAAACTCGGAGGACCCATTCATCCATCATTCCCCCCTATTTGATTTCCATGAAAAGCATCATCAGCAAGTGATTTTTTAGATTCAGACCTTTAATGGCATATCCATGGATGAAATCCATGCCGCATTCCAAAGGATGGACTCTGGTCCCACCATTTTGGTAGGCGGTACCGAGTCGTAAGTGGGGATCGATACCGATCCCCGAATTTAAGCCTAGGGCTTATCATCTTCCTTGTGCAAAAATTACAGTGTCGTATTAAGTTTTCTTCTGCCTTCGTTCCCTCCGTCTTCGCTTAGATGAAGATGAACTAATTGATTCTGTATTGGAATCCATTTTACTCCATCTACGGCTGTTTTGAGTCGGTTCATTCAGTAGTCTCAAGCTCTATTGCATTGTGTTTTCATCTCTTATTGGCTAGCCTAGAATCTGTCTTCCATCTACTTGATCATCATATCCATCTTCATTCTGGTCACGATGTCAGTTGGAGTTTGGATCTCGAGTTGAGTTGGTTGGACACCTCCATCTCCTTGCCGAGGATTATGATTCTCAACTTTAGTAGTAACTTTGGAATTGGTAGAATGATCCCTTCTTGATGAGCTATGGTAGAAAGCTTTTAGTATATTGATCGAAATCTGTGTTGTAGAATTAAAAGATAGAGAACTTAGGTCTATCTCTTGGATATAGGAAATCCAATGGTAGAAGATATATCCAAATGGCCTGAGAATATCCTTCCCAGTGAAAGCACCAAACTATTAAAACCAAAAATGAAACAAACACTCAAAAGTTTATGTAGTGGAGATTAAATAGAAAAAAGTAAATGAAAAATGAGGAAATAAACAAGACACGATCATTTATAGTGGTTCGGCAAAGCATGGCATGCGTCCACTTTGAAGGTTTATTGTTTATTTTTGATTTGGAGGTAGAAGTTCTTGTGGCCGGTACAACTCCAACACTTTGAATTTCAGAGTTATAAGAGTATGAGAAATAATGAAACTCCAACAAAAAGATCCTCAAGATGATCCCTACCTAACTATTTATGGAGGTAGGGGGCCTAAAATCTCATCTAAATTATCTCCAAACCATTGTGCCTGAATTTAACCAATTCTCTGAAAATAAAAGGCGCATCGTCAACAATATCTGGGAGTCGATACCGATCTCTAAGTGGGAGTTGATACCGATCCCCAAGATGTCCATATTTGGCATCAATCCCTTACCCTAATTCTTCTTATAGTTTGCTTCTCAATTCCACATTTTTTATTTCTGTTTTAGCTTCTTTCTAAGCACAAATAATGGAGTTAAAGAAGAATAAAGTTGTAGCTTCAAGTGTTCATGGAGTTCGATGGTGAAATGCATTGATTCAATAAACTAACTTTGGAAATAGGCCTTTCGCACCATGATAAGCTTGTAGGCAAGAGAAAGGTCCACCCAAGGTTTATTTGGGAGTTGATATCGATCCTTGATAGGAGTTGACATAGACCTCAACTTGGGGGATCCCACTAGGGATCGATACCAATTCCCAAATACACCTTAGGTGGACCCCATCTTCTACCTACATGCTTATCTTGGTGCAAAAGGACTATTTCCAAAATTTATTTGTTGATTCAATGCATTTCTTCATTAAAGTCCACAAACACTTGAAAATACAACTTTATTCTCCTTCAACTCTATCATTTGGGCTCAGGAACAAGATAAAATAAGTACAAACAACTATGGAATCGAGAAGAAACTACATGGAGATTCGAGATGAGGGATTGAGACACCAAATATGGACATCTTGGAGATCCGTATCGACTCCCAGATATTGCTGAGGAGGAATCTATTATTTTGGGAGAATTGGTCAAATTCATGCACAAAGATTTGAAGATATTTCAGACGAGATTTTGGGCCCCTTACCTCTAGGTAGGAAGGTATGGCTCATTTTTTAGGATCTTTTTACTAGAGTTCCATTATTTCTAATATTCTTGTAACTCTAAAATTCTAATTATTGAGGTTGTACTGACCTTCAAAAACTTCTGCTTCCAAATTAGAAATAACCACTAAGACTTCAAAGTGGACTTAGGCCTTGCTTTGCCAAACCACTATAAACGATTGTGTCTTGTTTATTTCCTCATTTTTCATTTACTTTTCTTCATTTAATCTCCACTACATAAACCTCTGGGTGTTTTTACCATTTTTGATTCAAAAAGACAACATACCAGATCCACTCAGTAAAGATCTAAGTCGGTTGGTTCTCGAGAAGCTTCATGGGGATGTGATTGAGATTTCGTAATTGGCCCTAAGTGAAAGTGCATGATTGATAGAGTTAAGGTATGCGTTAAGGAAAATTCTGTAATTTATGTAAACTATTAACTCTGTAATGAATTCCCATTCATTATAAAAGTTGTTTTCTTTATGTTATATATACTTGTTATAGCATGTTATAAATAATAAAAGTATATTTAATAGAAAATCCACAAATGCTGTTTTTGTGATAGTAATTAAAAATAGTTGTAATCATAAGTACTGTATCACAATGAGTGAAATACATCATTTTAAATATTCCTAGTCAAGACGTATCAAGACTGGATGTCGATGCATCTATTAAGACTAGAGTACATAACGATTTCCAAATGTTGAACAGTGTATTACTCAAGACTATTGGAGAGCATCAAATGGTTACGTATGGATACTTATTGGATAATTATGGAATGACTCGCTCGGTAGTTTTCTATTAGTTAATGTTGGTAAAGTTAGAGGTATGCCCTATGGGCAATTATGTAGTTATACACACACACACACACACACACGATAATCAATCTTGTTTGAATTAAAAGGTGTTTTCTTTCTATTATATACTTGATATAATGTGTCATGTTGATTTAATTAAAAGTATATTTAATAAAAAAATCACAAATGATATGTTTTTATGATTGTAGTTACAATGTGTTGTAACCATGAGTGATTTATCATAATAAAATAAACATACCATTTTAAATATTCCAAGTCAAGATGTATCAAGATTGGATATTGATACATACGTTGAGACAAGAATACATAACCTCTCCAATTATTGGACGGTGCGTTACTGGTGACTGTCGGGGAGCACCAGGGCTTACGTACCGATGGTTATTGGATAACTATAGAATGACTCGCTTGTTTTTTGTTGGTTAATATGACTAAAGTCAAATAAAAAATACCGATGTGATAATATTATTTAATTCTCTCAACTTGATAATATTATCAAGCTTCAATATGGAAACTCCGCTTTAATTATAGTTAAATCATGGCACGTCGTCCATTGAACGACTATAGTTGGGTCAAGTGGAAGCATTGGAAGTGAGACAATATTCAAGAGAGAATTAGTCTCCCTAGTTATATAAGGTTAGTGTCACGGTCAACTGAAGTCAACTCAAAACCAAAGTGTCCGACCAAAGCAACTTGGTCAATAATAATTTTTATTATTGAACTAAGGACTTTTTATGTGGATTATAGAGTTGAATATAGACGATGGTGAAATTTTGACCATCACCAAATTTTGTAAGTCCAAAGTGATATAGTTCTGACAAGGAGAATTGATGTGAATAATTGTCACTACCGGGTAATGCTTAAATAAAGTAATGGATTTTACCGAAGCCAACTAAGTGATAAATTTGATCATATTGTTATAGGTATCTAACTCTATAATCAATCTTATTTGGATTAAAAGGTGTTTTCTTTCTATTATACACTTGACATAATGTGTTATATTAATTAGTTAATTTAATTAAAAGTATATTTAATAGTAGAATCGACAATGATATGTTTTTATGAAGTAGTTATGAGTGATTTATCATAATAAAATAAACATACCATTTTAAATATTCCTAGGCAAGATGTATCAAGATGGATATGGATACATACGTTGAGACAAGAGTACATACCGCTCTCCAAATGTTGGATGGTGCATTACCCGTGACTATTATGGAGGACCAAACGGTTACGTACTGATGGATATTTGATAACGATGGAATGATTCATATTTTCTATAGTTTAATATAACTAAAGTCAAACAGAAAATATCCATATGATAGTATTACACAATTCTCACGACTTGAGAATACTATCGAGGTTTAATATAGAAACTCCGCTTTGATTATAGTTAAATCATGGCACATCATCCATTGGATGACTATATTTGCGTCGAGTGGAAGCATTGGAAGTGAGACAATATTCAAGAGGGAATTTGTCTTCTTTGTTATATAAGGTTAGTATCACAGTCAAATGAAGTCAACTCAAAGTCAAAGTCTCTAACCAGAGCAATTTATTAATAATAATTTCTATCATTAACTAAGGACGTTGTATTTGGATTATAGAGCCGAATATAGACGATGTCAGAATTTTAACCATTACCAAATTTCGTAAGTCCAAAGTGATATAGTTCTGATGAGGAGAATTGGTGTAAATAATTGTCACTTCTGGCTAATGCTTAAATAAAGTAAAATTGGATGATCATAATGTCAAACCAACTGCTAAGTGATATATGAACTTTAATATTTGAATTTTTTGATATTAATCGCTACCTGAGAGTCACATAACCAAAACATTGGATCCTCTTATTACCACCCGATTTAATTAAATTATGTTATTATAAATAAATTAAATCAATCAGTATTTTTGAAATATTTAATATTAAAATTTATTTGATATATTTTGATCCATATTAGAAGTATGTATATAATAGTTATAAATACACCAACTGATATACGATATCGACATGCGTTTAAAATGGATTTAAATGTGTTATTTATTGATCGAACTTGAAGTGATTTTGAGGCCCGTAATGGGATCTATTGAGTGCGACTATAATGGCATAGAGAGGCCAGCTATATGATGGCTAAGGAGGGATTGAATTTTGAATTCAAAGAGATGAAAAGATAATTGAGAAAAGTGGATATATATCCTCCTTTTCTCCTTAGATTTCCATTATATATTCATCTCCAACCCCTCATTTTATTTTTATTCTCTTCCTCCATTTTCTACAGCCATAGTCGACCAATCCCTCTCCCTTTTCCTTAAAAATTTCAAGCCTAAAACAATTAAATCAAATACGATTCAAACACCTGTGGTAGCTGCATTTAGTCTACTAGTGTTTGCTGGATTCTATAATCATTTCAAAGAGTTCTAAATTTACATTTCAAGATGTACTATCTAGGCATTATTTGAAAGGTAAAATTCTCCTTTTACAATGATATAATAATGTGTATAATGTTCATTAAATGTTACTTGTTTATATAACAGTCAAATATATCACGAATCAGTATAACATTGTGATCTCCTTATTAGATGGATTGTTTATATGTATAAATAAAAAAAAATTGTTTACATATGTATAATCATACATATTGCTCATAGCTATAAAAAATTATTTTTAAATATAATAATAATAAATGATTTGAAGAAAAATGATTTAATATAAACAATGTTAAGTAAAATATGTTTTACAGTAATATGTATACATTTATAATTTCAAAAAAACAATTTATTTATATATAATATTTTCTATTCGAATACAATATAGGATAAATTTTAATTAAATGTTATATCTAAATATTTTTATTCATGTTATAAGTTATATAAAATATGTTTATATAAATATTTAACATAACACATACATACATTTTTTGAAAACAAAATTATTTTTTTTTATAGACTTCCATACAGAAACTAAATAAATAAATATAAAAAAATCATTTTTGATAAAAAAGTAAAGAAAAAGGAGGTTTTTTCTTTTAGTGAAAAATATGTATATTTATACCTATATTAATTTGCACAATATATATTTATAAGTATACATTATACATATGCATAATACTTCTAAATATTATTTAATATACATATGTATAAAACATATATATTTAAATAAATGAATTTTGAATTATATATAGGCGTATATACATACACACATATATGTATATGTGTATTTACGCAAAATTAATGTATTGGTTTGAATTTGAAAATACTAGATATTTCATTTTGTAGATCTAGATCTAAATTTGAATTTTGAATCCAATAATTGACTATATTAGATTTATAATTGATGTATAATTGATTTATAAACTACAAACAAACACACACACACGCACGCATGCACGCACACACACACACTCACATATATAAATATATATTGATAGCCTGCATGTATACAGACGAGCTAACATGGCTGTTGCGGTGTAAATTCCAACACCTATATATGGGCATGTCAAACTATATACACCTTTCGTGTTGCACATGCACGTACAATATGATAAACATATTATATAATACAAATTTAAAATAAATAAAACATTATTTATAAATAAAATAAAATAGTAACTTTATTTGAAATAAATTTAGACTTCATAGGCCCAATCAGATCCAAAATGAAATAAATTTTGAAATAATCGACTTACTCCACTATATGTTGGCCCAGTTCAATGATGGTATCATAGCCAAATAAAATACGCGGTCTAAATTAATCATGTTAGAGTTAACAAATTAAGCTTACAGCCTAATTAGAAGGGTGACTAAGAAAGGTGGTATATAGGCGGGAGTGTTGGGTAATCAAGTATCCTATCTTACCTGGCTACCGACCTGATCCGAATAGTTATGTGAGCGCAATGGTTGCCCCTAATTTAAAAGTCAGCCTTGGGATGATTTCAAAATTATTTTGAAATTAAACTAAAAGTTTTAAATTTAAAAGTTAAATTTAAATAAGAAAAAAATTATAAATGTTATAACATAGATTTTCGAATTGTTTTGAAAATTTAAATAAATTTAAAGTAAAATACATATTATAAAGGTTATAATATAGTTTTTGAAAATGTTATAAAATTAATTTTGAAAATATTATTTATAAATTAGATAAATAAAATAAATGAATTAGTTAAATAAATAAAATAAATAAATAAATATACACATGCATAATATATATAATGATATATGTTATGTTGTCTTGGATTTTTTAAGACAATATGAGTATGCATGTGTGTATAAAAGAATTATTGAAATTAATAAAATTTAATTAACATTGTTAATTAAATAAATTAATTAAAATTTAATTAATAAATTAAAATACATACATATAAGATATATGTGTATTACTAAAGGTTATAGTATGTATATATTCAATAATATGTTATAATTGAATAATACAAACATTAACAAAAGTGTTAATTGACTAAATAAATTAAATAAGATTTAATTAATATTATGAAATATCATATAAGTTAAATAATGTATAGAAGTTATATAATAATAAAAATTATGTAATATAAATGTATAAACTACATGTGAAACAATAAGAAACCTAATTAGACTAAAGAAATAAATACATACGAGTAGTATGTATACCGTCATTTCTGATGTCTTTAACACTTAAATCATGCGAATATTTCATAAGAAATATATTATTCCATAAGTCGATATCACTCAATTTACATGTATTGAAGATTATGAAACTTTAATATAAGTGTTGTTCTCTACCATTTATATATTAATAAATCACTTGCATAATCTCTGGTTGTTGAGCAAACTGAAGTTAGCGAGTTACGTGTAGTAATATTAATATATTGACTAGACAAGGTAAGATAACCGTATGTATTTGTTGAGCAAACTCAAGGTATATATACTAAAGCCATCTTGAAACGAGCGAATAATTTCTTTGATTTGTTAAGAAAAATTAAGATCAAAAAAAGATTAGGACAATGAACCATGGGTTAGGAGTTGTATATGATACAATCGATAAGTGGTTATCCATCGTTTATGGGCTATAAATTGTTAAGCGGACTCAAGGCCAGAATCCTATGACAGATGAGTCCTAACGCCCACTAGCGAAGTCGAAAGACATCTATATTTCATCCTAGGGTTTAGAGAAACATAAAAACTAGTGAGAGCCTTATTAGAAAAAAAATTAATGGTAGCATGCAATCTTTCTAATATTGTAAGAACATATGTTATATAAAGCTATAATAATGAACATATGTTATATAAAGCTATAATAATCTATATTTATGAATTCTTGCAATTAATATAATTGATAGAATATTTATCACCTAAAATATACAAATGAACTGAATTAGTATTGACAAATAGAAATATAAAATAAATTTTCGCCCTTTGATCTATGCAAGTTCTTAAGTAGACAACCATTAAATACACTCATAACTTGGTCACTTATGAGTTTCTTGGCCAAGACAGTGTATCGTCTTCAATGAGTCTTGAACTTTAAAAGCAATGCAAGAGTATGGATATTTGATTTATATATGATCATATATAAAAGTTATATGGTGAACGGTTATAATTCATATTGTACGAAACCTCGATGAAATTTATTCATTGAAATAAGCAAGTAAACTATAGTGTATAATCGTGTATCCAATATGATTGATTACAATAATGATCTTGTTGTGTTAAATATAACAGTGGACCAAAGGTTATAAGATAGATCTAAAACTCGATCTTTGAAATGTCAGTTTGATCAGTTTACGCAAAATGCAACATATTTGACGTTCTCAAAAGTTAAGAATGATCAAGTGCACTTTTGTAAACAGTTTGTTATGATGTTGTAGTAAGGATTTCATTTGAAGTTTGACTATTTAGAAATGAAATCAAATGTATAAATGTGAATGTAACCTAAGGCATAGTTGGGATGAAGAGAGTGAACGGTCACTTTCGCTTTATAAAAAAAATTCAAAAACGAGAACTGTAAAATAATAATAGATATTTAATATTAGAGCGAGAGCTATGATTTCTATTCTGAAATATATCTTCACAAAGAAATTTGTTTTCTATGAGATTTATTTCTTTAAATTTCAAATATTTGACTGAAATTGTCGACTACAAACTAGTTACAGGAAATGAAATAAATAACCTATATTAATTGGTTGAATGGAGCTTCGTATTTTATATGCTATTGTAGTAATAGTGGAAATAGTAGAAGAATGTCATATTACACTTATTGGTCATATCAAGTTATGAAAATTGTTTTCGTAAAACATATCAAACATTATTTATTAGATAATAATTATTTTCAGTGTTGACTAAAAGTGGATAGGTTTTATTTCAATATGAATATTATGAAAATTCATTATAAAATAAAACTATAGTACTGATATTTGTGATGCATTGGAAATTCAAAAGTATCTAAATTTATCTGCAATTATTTTGGAATTATGGACTAAGACATTGATTTAAGAAATAAATTTTTATCACATGATTATGAATCATATGGTACTAGTAAATTATACCTTAGACAATTAAGGGCAAAGCACCCATTCAGTGGAAGAAACATGTAATACCCCATATTTTTTGTAACATTATTTAGGATATTTCATTAGTTAAACAAAATAAAATAATGTGTTGATTAGGAGATTGAGATTTGATTTTATTAAGGGGTAGTCGTGCCATTTAACTAATGAATTAGAAGAAGGGTTAAAATGAAATAGAGGAGGGGTAAAATAGGAAAGAGTCATTCCCATATTCCTAAAACTTGGCTGTGTATCTATACACATTCATTTTCATTTCTTCAAAATCTTATTTGAGGTCGGCCACCATTAACAAAAAAAAGAGGAAGAAGATTAAGAAAAGTTAAGGAAGAAGCTAATTCAAATCAAATTCATTCACATTTCTATCTCTTTAATCTCTAAAACTAAGGTGAATAATGACCCCGTCTCAAATTTATTATTGTTTATGGTTTTAAGTTGAATCTGAACTTATTTGCAATAATTTGTTGTGTTTTTGAAGGATGGAATTATTATATACATGCTTGTTGATGATTTATGGTTGTTCATATAGATTTTATGACATATTTTGGTATGAAAACCCTATTAAATGACATCCTAGTACCTTACCAATTTTAATATAGATAAGAAATAATATTTTAGAGACGGGTTTCAATTTTCAGAATTTTCTAAATTAATGTGGATTTTATACAAATTTTCTAGTAAATAAAATGATATTTTGGATTAAAAATTATTTACGGTTAAATAATGTTTTGGGTCTAAAAATTAAATATGTTATAAAAAGTATTACAAGTGATTTTGCGAAGTAGGATTTTCCAAAGTGTTTTGATGAATATATATGAAACTATTGAAGGTGTGGGACTTAAATGTTTTATATGGTTATAAGAAGAGAAGGGGCTTTTTACTAATAATTGAAATAGTTATTTTTGAAAATTGTAGCACTTTTAGTGGTAAAGAAAATAGGCAACCAATCAAAATTTGACACTTAAAGCGGGTTAGGCGAAAAGAACTATTTGCTACATGTTTTTTACTGCTTTGTTGCTTTCGACACCCTGCTTTCACCTTGGTTGGATTTCGACCATGTCACTCTGCCTTCAACACCATCCAAACCAATGTGCCTGGTATCAACATATTTGTATGTAGCGAATTGGATGGAAGGTGAAAGGCATGAGTTCGAAAACATGGATTCCGAATGGGTCGAAGCACCACTTTGCTTTTAAATAAAAAATGCACTTGCTTGCTTTCGACTAAATGGCTTTTGACTCAATTAGCATTTGACTGGGTCTAATGGATTTAAATAAATGGTTTCGATTGGGTTGCGCTTTTGTTTTATTTGACTACTTTTGACTAAGTCGAAACCTTTATGATGCCGCTTTCTTCCTTTTGACCCAGATGGTTTCGAAGGGGTTGCATTATTTTCTAAGATTTGGCCACTTTCTCCAGTACTTTCAAAGTGATGGTTTCAACACCATCACTTCTTTGCTTAGGAATGATTTCTAAAGGTTCTCACGTGTTTTGAATTGAACCCAAAGGCTTTCGAAAGGTTTGTGGTTTTGATGCTTTCAAATGGGTTTTAAATGCAGGTTTCGAATGGGAAGTTCCCCAATGATTTGAAAGGTCTAAAAGGAAAGTCCAATGTTTTTGGAAGGCATGGTTTAAAGGTTTTTAAAGAAGGATGTATAATGTTTTAAAGCTTTTGCAGGGAAGGTTTCCTGATGGTTTCGAAAAGAAGGTTTTGAATGTTTTCAAAAGGAAGGATTTGGCCTTTTGGCCTAGGTTAAGTACAGGGTTTTACTAGGTTTCGAAAGGGTTATTTTCAAGAGTTTTGAAAGGGTTGTTTAAAGGCTTTAAACAAAGATTTCGAATATATTACTAAGCAGCATAACCTAAGTGTGTTTAAGTTAAAAGGGGTTTTAACCTATTGAGGGCATAGATAATGCTCACTAAAATTCATCAACATTATTTTAAGTAAAGTATATATAACATGGAAAAATAGCTTAGAGTAAAGCTAGGAATATATTTTCCTTTTATAAATATGATTTAAAAGGTTAAATCATTTTGAAATGGTTTTCAAGGAAAAAGATGAAGGGTAGTTAACCCTAAGAAAATGATTCGGACAGATAGTCTATTTTGTTGCGGACAATTAGTCCAGTTTGTGGGCAGTTAGCCTAGTTTTCGGATAGATAGTCCATTTATTACTTGTAAGTAGGTAGTCCATAAGTTACCTGATTATAGCATAACAGACATTGCTATTATTATTATCATTATTATTATAATTAGTTTGATTAACCGGTTTGGTTGTAGGAAAAGATTTGGAAAACATATGTTTTGAAGAGGATATTAGTGAAGGGAAACCCATTCTGCTAAACGACATGGTCTCACTTAATACCAGTAAACCGAGATGTAACAGTATTATTTATACCAGGCTTTATGTCTGACTCAAAGATTTGGTTTCCCCTTAAAACACTTGGGTGCTCAAAATTGATTTGAGTAGGCTAAGGGTTGATGTTTTCAGGTTTTTGTAAGTTTGGCAAATAAAACTTTTGGAGATCAGGAGGTGGCTATCAGATAGCTAATTAGGAATTGTAGTTTATTTTGTTTATTTTTGTTGTGCGCAATATGAATAAATTGACTCTGGTCAACCAAGGGGGCATCATCATATGTCGCTCTTAGCGTATTTTGTAATTGATATATTTCAACATTGCCTGGGAAGCGTTATGGGATTATGTAACTTGATATGAATTTGTTTTGAAATGTAATCAGTGAAATGTTGTTTTTGAAATCAGTGATTTTGTTCATATTTGTTATCCCGCCTTTTGGCAAGCCTATGACACCAAGGACTTGATTAGAAACTAAAAGTAATCTGCCCCGGAGATCAGTTAGCTATAGGTCCGCATGGACATAAGCAAACTTAGTCTGAGTCTAGATCGAGCTACATTTAGCATGGTACCATAAAAAAAAACCTATGAAAGGTAACATTTCAAATTTTAGGTCAATCGGAGTTCGTATGCTCAAGTTATGGATCAATTAAGGTTTACGTGAAACATGTTTACTTCGTATCCATCAGCTTCGTACCCATCTAATTCGTATCCACCCATTTCGTATCCATCTACTTCATCCATCCATCAATTGTATGTTTTGTATAGATCACTCATTTAATCTATATGAAGACCGAGGCCAAGCAACGATACAAAGGCAAGGGCATAACATCGGTACGAAGGGTAATGTGTGGGATGGATACGAAGGGCGCAGTCAAACCAAAGGAAACAATCCTTAGGCATGAAACAAGGATCTAATTCTCACTCCACGTCACCGATATGAAATTGATCGACATGCACATATCGATATGAATCCATCAGCCTACTTGCAAACTCAATTTTGAATCGATCATAACTCACAAACTACAAGTCCAAATGCCAAGAAATTTTCATAGAAGCTTGCTTATTCACTGAAGAATCAGCATGATAGATCGCAGCTCCACTGGGCCATTCCTTGATCTATATGAAGTGCACATGGATCGATCAGGGATCGTTCCCAAACAACCCTTGATCAATCTAAAGGGCCCAACCACGTATGAGAAAGGATATTTCGAGCTTAGGGGCAGATATTTCCAGATATACTACTATAAATAACACCCATGCGCCTACTGAAAAAGGACTTTTGAAGCTTCTACGTCGTTACTCTACTGCAACTCCATTGTAACCTGAGTATTAGTGATTTGTACTGATGTAACATAGTTGAGAATCATTAATAAACAGCAAACTCTTCAAAGTAGACGTAGGCTGCAACGCCGAACCGCTATAAATTCTTGTCTCTTTCTATTTCTGCTTTCTTTTATTAGTGTGCTTGTTAGATTAGCCTCGTTTCCCATTTAATTTCTTCATTCTAATCTCTTCAATTACATCCGAAGAGTGTTATGCCTAATTTATGTACAAACACTTTGGTGCTTTCACTGACGAAACTTCGTTTTTCTCTGAGTCCGTGGATCCTATGCCATTGTTGGATTGCTAAAATCTAAGGAGGAGATCCAGACCTGTCTTACAGTAGTTCCTTCCATTCTATTCAGATTACTCCAAATCTTGGAAAGAGCTACATTCATCATGGTGCACACTACCAGAACCGCTTCAAATGCTGCAAATCAAGAGGGAAAGGATAGGCAAAATCCCATGTAGCTGACCACAACAGGCCAAACGTCTTCTGGAGCTCCAGATCCATAAGGTCCTGTGAATAGAGAGGAGTTCCAGACACTCATGCAAGAGCTTACTCAGAGCCTTCAAGAGCTCACTCAGTAGATCCATACCAACACGGACCACGCAAACCAACTAAACAAAGAAAGGCGAAGGATATCTTGAAGGGATCATGTCTCCCATTCCTCGACCCAAATTTCAGGTTCATCTGACTTCAATCACAGATCTACACGACGTCGGCTCAATGGAAACTATACAGAAGCCTCTAGGCATCAGCATGCTGTGAATCTCGGACAAGCTGGGGTTGGTCCTTCTATAGGGCATCGAGTTGGACCCTCCTTCCGAGGAGGGACACTTCCTTATCACACCATTCATGACTATACAGTTGTTGCCGCTATAAATCTGGAAGCCGAGATCCAGAACCAAGCAGATCTAGCTCATCGCCAACACATTCATGCTTAGGATCCTCACTTCCTAGAAGATCGAGAGCCCTAGAGGCAAGAAATGGATCGTAGACAACGACCGGACTGTCCCCACAACATGAAACCTGACCATGCCTTGGCCCCAAATGTGACGCCCCACCTCTATACTCACGCTAGCCAAGGACACTACGGGGTAATGCCGTCAACTAGCACGGAGAATAAGGCTGTTGAGGAGCGACCATCCGTGTAATTGCTTTGAGCGAGCACCGATCTGCCAGATAGTACAAGGAAGTCCGACATGCCGATACAAACTCAAGGCTACTACACAGTGGCTATATATATATATATATTCTTCAGAAACCTAACATAGAAATAAACATAACATAAATCATTCATAGATAATTCATATCACTAAGGCGGAAACAGATATGAATATAACAAATGAAAGTGTAAATCAGAGTAGTGGTCAAATAAGATCCACAATATCACAAAAGAATAGATACAAGTGCTGGACAAAAGAATATGTATACGTCAAGGAGACTATATCTCAAATGTATACAACAAAAACTACTAGACTAAAGTAGTTAAGCAAAAGACAGAAGATAGTTCTAGATAAAAAGTCATGAGGAAGCACCTACAATATCTCAGTCTGACCCGAGTATTATTTAAGAAGAAAATAATAAACGGATCAGTCTAGCTATACTTATTAGATAAAATGAGATATAAGAAGAGATGTAATAAAAACGTATGATAACCAAAAATGTCATACTGCGACAAGTATACATAGGAAATCAACTAAATCATACAAATATCTCAAGAATCTCATAGCATCAAAAAAATATCATATTCTTTATTTACTTCACCAAGCCACAATAAATGACATACATATCAATGCCAATCGTAAAAGTTGGTGAAACATAAATTCCAGAAATCATCAATTAGAAATCCAGAAATCACAAGAAAAAGAGGATGGCCAATCCCAAACGGAACGCTATTCCATAGACTGAACATCGACGCACCTAAATAGAGACGCCCCATGCACAGTCAAACATCGACGCACTTAGAAAGGCACGACCCATGCAAAGACAAACATCGACGCACCTAAATAGATACACCCCATGTAATGTCTAGCATCGATGCACCTAGAAAGATACACCCCATGCATAAATAAGCATCGACGTACCTAGAAAGATACGCCCCATGAATAAATCATCGACGTATCTAGAAAGATACGCCCCATGTAATGTCTAACATCGATGCACCTAGAAAGATACACCCCATGCAAAGTCGAACATCGACGCACCTAGAAAGATACGTCCCATGCATAGACGAACATCGACGCACCTATAAAGATACGCCTCATGCACCGACTTATTGAGCCGATTGCTCCACGAAGTAAACAAACATCGACGCACCTAAATAGATACGACCCATGTGTAAATAAACATCAACGCACCTAAATAGGTACGACCCATGCGAGAAATGAGATGAAGCTCAATAAAATGAAGTACAGTCCTCCACATGGACAAAGAGACAACGCACGTTGCTAGTCTAAACCATAAAATGATCATCATCGATCATCAAGAAGTGTCAATTACAGTAAGCTATTAAATATATGAGCTTAGCTTCATGTCCCATAACCACTAGCTTAACTTAAATATTTACGAACAAATTGTAGATCTCCACTAGAAAATTGTCACAAGAGATTCAATCGAACAAGTCTAAGAATTAACCAACGAAGTAAACGCAAGCGTTTCATACCACTTGTTTTACTAAGTCGTTTAATTAGATTTCTCATACGAGTGAGGTAAAGGTTTGTATATACTAGTAGATTGGAAAACGGATTAAGAAACGAGCTTTGTAATAAAATAGTGTTGAAATCATTTTGATGAAAGAGTTTTGATATTTACTACTATCATTGAAAACCTTTATATTTTTTAAAGTGACAAACCATAAAAATGATTATAGAAACAATCAATCATTAAAATCCACATACGAAGACGTGAATCAAATCCAAAGAAACCGATAAAGAATCCATCGAAATGGATATTCAAAAATCCCTAAAAAGGAGTCATCAAAGTCGTAATAAATGATAACAACAAATAGGATCATCACGAATCGATTCAAATTGGAAATTCAATCCCAAAAGGCAAAGTGGGATGAAACAGCAAATTCAGTTGACTAAACAGAGAATTCAGTTGACTAAACAGCAAATTCAGTTGACTGAACATAGATTTTCAGTTGACTAAATTCTGCCTAGAAACATTCTGTTTTCAGGTTCAGTCGACTGAACAAAGAATTCAGTTGACTGAATCATGCCTGGAAACATTCTGTTTCCAGGTTCAGTCAACTAAACAGAAAATTCAGTCGACTAAACCATGTCTGGACTGTTTTTCAGCCTATTCAAATGAAGAGCAAACTCTTCCAAAATGCAACCGGGCGAGCATTGGCTCTAAGGGTTTATGCCAAACGGCAACCCGGCCCTATATGCTCCTCGATGCATCACCAAAACATGATCAAAACATCAAAGTTAGGATTTTAAAGATTTGAACCCAAAACACTAAAAATTGGAATATTCACCAATTCAACCCAAACCAAAAGCAAATACACATGAATAAGTGTTAGGAATTCATACCCAACAACCAAAGATAATTATAGTCATAGATGTGAGATAAAAATCTCACATTTGAACCCAAAAACAATGAATGAGAAGCTTGAAGACAAGGGAATATCAACCATACTTCAATCTCAACACAAGAAGCTTGAATATAAGCTTAAAAGAGAAACATTTCCCGAATTAGGTTTAGGAATTTTCTGAAATCAAAGAGAGAATGAGTTGGAGAAGAAGGAGATGATACTTACCAATGCTTCTCTTTGAATTTGGAGCTAGAACTTGATTTGCAAATGGAAACTAGGGCTTAGGATTTTAATTCTTTTTCTTTTCCCCCATTATTCTCTTTAGAACTGAAAAGATAAGGAAGAGGGAATGAATGAAGAGAAGTGGTTCAGTTTAGGGTATTAAGTTGGCTAGTGGGCTGGACCTAAACCCAAAGTGAAAAAGGTCAAATTTTTAGCTAGCTCCAAACATATCAATATTTATACTCAAAAATGTTGCAAATGGCATTTTGAACTCAATGGAAGGGGTCTCAAGTCCCAATTCGACTGTTTGCTAAAAGTAGGTTTTCGGACTAAAATCCGACGAACGATGAAATATTTAAATAAAATATTTAAATATACAATCGATAAATATGCGGGTTGTTACAGACTCCCCTCCTTAAAGAAATTGCGTCCTCGCAATACTTAAGAAGAAAATAAAGGGTAACAACCATAAAAGCATATCAACACAAAAGAAATTTGAAATAGGAAGTTCACCATAAAGAGCATGAAAGAGTAAGCCTGAACGGGATCGCTCGATGAATTCCCAGGATTCCCAAGAGCAGTCCTTAGGATCTGAGAACCATTGAACTTTCACAAGAAGAACATCTTTTTTTCCCGAAGACGCTCAACTTCTGAAGCAATGATGCGAATGGAATGTTGCTCATAAGTCAAATATGGTGAAACTTCAATTTCCTCAATAACACCGGGGTCAAGAATAAAAATCGGAATCCCTAAGGCATTTCCGTTGTAGAAAGACGTGAGAAAACGTCATGAATAACAGAAAATTGAGCCGGTGCAACGACGTAAAATAATAACAGTACGCCCGAGAAACTAGAAACTCGAACAATTTGGAACAACGGCGTAGTACAATGACGGTACGCCAGATGAACCAAAGCTCAAATAATTCGGAGCATCGACGCAGTACAAAAAGGTACGTCTAATGAACCGAAGCTCAAATAATTTGGAACACCGATGAAGTACAAAAACGGTGCGTCCAATGAACCGAACACCATAAAAGACCATCGGACGCAAGCCCATAAAAGAAATGAGACGAAGCTCAATAAAACAAGGTACATCGAAACGTCCGATGAACTTGGTAAAAGATCATTCCATTCGGACATCATCAAAAAGACAACCACTTGTTGCTTACGACTAAGGGCATTGGCAACATGATTTCCCTTCCGGGAGTATACAAAGAATATTAAGATCATAAGATGCAAGGAACTCTAGCCAACATTAAGTTCCTTATGAGAAAATAAATATTCCAAAGATTTATGATCGGGGTAGAGAACAAATTTCTCATCTAAAAATGATGATGCCAAATTCTAAAAGTGAAATCAATAGCCGCGAGCACTAGATCATAAATGGCATATCTAGTCTCGATAGGCTTTAATGATTTAGAAACATAAATGATAGCACGTTCTCTTTTGCAAGAGAACACCATTCAAACCAATACGATAAGCATCGGTACAAAAGATAAAGTCTTGATTCCCTTCGGGATCACAAGAATAAGAGTATCGAAAAAGAGTTCTTTTAAATAATCTTCTTTCCCAAAAAGCTAAAACTTTCAAAATTACAATTATCTCAATGTAAAAATCTTTCTAGAAAAATTTACATTTTACAAGTCAATATATCGTGTCTGATTGTCTCATCAAAGCGTTTAGGAAATTCCTATCGATAACATTGATCAAGCGCATCGACCAGAATTCTTAAAGCACTCAACGGGCAATACAATCACAAAATCATCTTCTATATGATGAAAATATCTCTTAAAAGTTTTGAGAATATTCTTTGCTCGTTTAAGATCAAAATCCAATTGTACTTATAAATAAATCTTATGAAAAAGATTTGCAAAATTATAAATTTCTATTTTCATCCAAAATCAATAAATACAAGAATGAAATTATCGACATATTCATAGAATACTCGATTTATAAAATGGATGAAATAAGATGGGCAAACTGAATGACATAATAAGTCATTCATAAGAATCATAACGAGTGTGGAATGTGGTAAGTGGAATGCTAACTGCCGCAACTCGTAGCAAATGAAAACCGGTGGTAAGGTCGAGCTGAAAAGACCTACACCACACAAGATATTGCTTAGGTGATGATCCTAAGACAAACTCCAAAAATACCAAAAAATTCTCAAACTACATGAATGAGAGAAATAACACTTTTCTCATGATGAGGGCTTAAAGAATAAAATGATGCCATCAAATTGGAATCAAAATCACAAAGAAAAATAGAAAGCTGCTTAACATTAAAAATGTCGAAGATGAATAGTCCACACGGGACAAAGGATATGGCTTCATAATAATTAAGCCAATCCTTTCCAAAAATCAATTCCGAAGCCTAAGTAAAAATCAGCTCGGAAAGAAAAATCACATAAAATAATTTCGACATCAATAAAAAGCAAATTTAGTGTTGCGGATCTACCATCCGGATTCGCAATTCTCAAAGAAGTCATCAAGCCCAAAAATGTTTAAAGAAAAAGAATCAACAAGTTCGTCTGATATAAAATAATGAGATGAACTCATATCAAAAAGAACTCAAATAGAAAGATCACGAAATAAAACAATAGCATCAAGGATTGAATGTAAAATACCTTGACCAATAGAAGAGTTGCTAGGAGCTTGCACTACATTGAGCTTTCCCTCCTTCCTACTTTGAAGTATGGGACATGCAGTTATATGGTGACCCGAATTTTTGCAATAGCGACAATTAAAAGGTTTCGGACACTCTCTTGCATGGTGGTCCGTGGAACCACAATTGTAGCATTGTCCATGAATAGAGGTAGGGGCTTTTGCTACCGGGGTTTCTTTCCTCCCTTTCTTGTTGGGAATGGGGCCTTTGAATTTAATAGGCCTCTTCATGTTGTCGTTGAAGTTCTGTTTGGCAACCACAACTTCAACATTACTCTCTCTATCGACCTCTTCAAGACGAAGAGCGACATTAATAAGCTGATCAAATGAAACCTCAAGTTTCAGGAGTAATGGCTTCTTAAGATTCTTATTCAAGCCATAGAAAAATCTCTGATTTTTCTTCAATGGGGTATTAATGTATTCAACCCCGTATTTGGAAAGATATTCGAAAGATGCGACATAGTCTGTCACAGAAGATTCACCTTGAACAAGGTCAATAAAACGCCGTGCTAAAGTTACCTTTTCGGCCTCTGGCACAAACTTTAATTCGAATCGTTCCCGGAATTTCTCCCAAGTAAGATCCGCTTCATTTATTTCAGAAATTAGAAGCTCATACCAATCTAATGCTCTTTCTTGGAGCATAATAGAGGCCACCTGAACTCGGTGAAGATCAATAAGGTTCATGCGAGAAAAGATTCGATTGCATGTTTTGAGCCAAGCTTGAATTTCTATAACACTCTCGGATCCCTTGAATAGCTTTCCACCCAAATCGGTATGGTCTCTGCACAAGCGTGCAAAACCAGATCTAGGATGAGTAGGCTCTGGAATGGGTCCGACTGCTTGAGCATTCTTTACTAGAACAAGAAGCTGCTGGGCAGACATAAATACTCCATCCTGGGGAGTAGCACTAGACTGTCCGGCACTGGGACGGTTTGATCTAACCATTTCTCTTCTTTAAGAAATAAAGAAGGAGAAAAGTTATTCTCAAAATAAATATCAAGCAATCTTGATAGATAAAACAAGGAATCATAAATAAAAATAGGATGAATCGGTACGAAGACTCGAATAAAACCCTAAAGCACGACTCCTAAGAAAAACTTAGGACATGATCCTTGCTAGATTATTCTATATTGTTTTGAAGTTTGGCTTTGATACCAAGCTGTGACGCCCCACCTCTATACCCACGCTAGCCAAGGATACTAGGGGGTAATGCCGTCAACTAGCACGGAGAATAAGGCTGTTGAGGAGCGACCATCCGTGTAATTGCTTTGAGCGACCACCGATCTGCCAGATAGTACAAGGAAGTCCGACATGCCGATACAAACTCAAGGCTACTACACAGTGGCTATATATATATTCTTCATAAACAATAGAAATAAACATAACATAAATCAGTCATAGATAATTCATATCACTAAGGCGGAAACATATATGAATATAACACATGAAAGTGTAAATCAGAGTAGTGGTCAAATAAGATCCACAATATCACAAAAGAATAGATACAAGTGCTAGACAAAAGAATATGTATACATCAAGGAGTCTATATCTCAAATGTATACAACAAAAACTACTAGACTAAAGTAGTTAAGCAAAAGTCAGAAGATGGTTCCAGATAAGAAGTCATGAGGAAGCACCTACAATATCTCAGTCCGACCCGAGTATTATTAAGAAGAAAATAATAAACGGATCAGTCTAGCTATACTTATCAGATAAAATGAGATATAAGAAGAGATGTAATAAAAACGAATGATAACCAAAAATGTCATACTGCGACAAGTATACATAGAAAATCAACTAAATCATACAAATATCTTAAGAATCTCATAGCATCAAAAAGAATATCATATTCTTTATTTACTTCACCAAGCCACAATAAATGACATACATATCAATGCCAATCGTAAAAGTTGGTGAAACATAAATTCCAGAAATCATCAATTAGAAATCCAAAAATCATAAGAAAAAGAGGATGGCCAATCCCAAACAGAACGCTATTCCATAGACCGAACATCGACGCACCTAAATAGAGACGCCCCATGCACAGTCAAACATCGACGCACCTAGAAAGGCATGACCCATGCAAAGACAAACATCGACGCACCTAAATAGATACGCCCCATGTAATGTCTAGCATCGATGCACTTAGAAAGATGCACCCCATGCATAAATAAGCATCGACGTACCTAGAAAGATACGCCCCATGCATAAATCATCGACGTATCTAGAAAGATACGCCCCATGTAATGTCTAACATCAATGCATCTAGAAAGATACACCCCATGCAAAGTCGAACATCGACGCACCTAGAAAGATACGTCCCATGCATAGACGAACATCGACGCACCTAGAAAGATACGCCCCATGCCCGACTTATTGAGCCGATTGCTCCACGAAGTAAACAAACATCGACGCACCTAAATAGATACGACCCATGTGTAAATAAACATCAACGCACCTAAATAGGTACGACCCATGCGAGAAATGAGACGAAGCTTAATAAAATGAAGTACAGTCCCCCACATGGACAAAAGGACATCGCACGTTGCTAGTCTAAACCATAAAATGATCACATCGTTCACCAAGAAGTGTCAATTACAGTAAGCTAGTAAATATATGAGCTTAGCTTCATGTCCCATAACCACTAGCTTAACTTAAATATTTACGAACAAATTGTAGATCTCCACTAGAAAATTGTCACAAGAGATTCAATCGAACAAGTCTAAGAATTAACCGACGAAGTAAACGCAAGCGTTTCATACCACTTGTTTTACTAAGTCGTTTAATTAGATTTCCCATACGAGTGAGGTAAAGGTTTGTATATACTAGTAGATTGGAAAACGGTTTAAGAAACGAGCTTTGTAATAAAATAGTGTTGAAATCATTTTGATGAAAGAGTTTTGATATTTACTACTAGCATTGAAAACCTTTATATTTTTTAAAGTGACAAACCATAAAAATGATTATAGAAACAATCAATCATTAAAATCCACATACGAAGACGTGAATCAAATCCAAAGAAATCGATAAAGAATCCATCGAAATGGATATTCAAAAATCCCTAAAAAGGAGTCATCAAAGTCATAATAAATGATAACAACAAATAGGATCATCACGAATCAATTCAAATTAGAAATTCAATCCCAAAAGGCAAAGTGGGCTGAAACAGCAAATTCAGTTGACTAAACAAAGAATTCAGTTAACTAAACAATAAATTCAGTTGACTGAACAGAGATTTTAAGTTGACTGAATTCTGCCTGGAAACATTCTGTTTCCAAGTTCAGTCGACTGAACAGAGAATTCAGTCGACTGAATCATGCCTGGAAACATTCTGTTTCCAGGTTCAGTCGACTAAACAGAGAATTCTGTCGACTAAACCATGCCTGGGCTGTTTTTCAGCCTATTCAAACGAAGAGCAAACTCTTCCAAAATGCAACAGGACGAGCATTGGCTCTAAAGGTTTATGCCAATCGGCAACCCGACCCTATATGCTCCTCGATGCATCACCAAAACATGATCAAAACATCAAAGTTAGGATTTTAAAGATTTGAACCCAAAACACTAAAAATTGGAATATTCACTAATTCAACCCAAACCAAAAGCAAATGCACATGAATAAGTGTTAGGAATTCATACCCAACAACCAAAGATAATTATAGTCATGGATGTGAGATAAAAATCTTACCTTTGAACCCAAAAACAATGAATGAGAAGCTTGAAGACAAGGGAAGATCAACCACACTTCAATCTCAACACAAGAAGCTTGAATATAAGCTTAAAAGAGAAACATTTCCCAAATTAGGTTTAGGAATTTTCTGAAATCAAAGAGAGAATGAGTTGGAGAAGAAGGAGATGATACTTACCAATGCTTCTCTTTGAATTTGGAGCTAGAACTTGATTTGCAAATGGAAACTAGGGCTTAGGATTTTAATTCTTTTTCTTTTCCCCCATTATTCTCTTTAGAACTGAAAAGATAAGGAAGAGGGAATGAATGAAGAGAAGTGGTTCAGTTTGGGGTATTAAGTTGGCTAGTGGGCTGAATCCAAACCCAAACCCAAAGTGAAAAATGTCAAATTTTTAGCTAGCTCCAAACATATCAATATTTATACTCAAAAAGGTTGCAAACGGCATTTTGAACTCAATGGAAGGGGTCTCAAGTCCCAATTCGACTGTTTTCTAAAAGTAGGTTTTCAGACTAAAATCCGACGAACGATGAAATATTTAAATATACAATCGATAAATATGCGGGTTGTTACACCAAATATCCAAATGCTTGACATTCCAACCATAATACGCCAGATGATTAGAGAAAGTCAAGGTCTTATGAACGATGATTGGAGAATCTCCCCAAGTCACACTCTATTCACCAATGACATTCTTTATGTAGAGCTACCCCGTCGATTCAGGATGCCGACTCTGTCGGTGTACAAACGAATTTCGGATCCTAACTAGCATATCTTGAAATATGAATGGCTCATGAATGTCATTCGAACTGACGATGCGGTCAAGTGTAGGAGCTTTCCTATCTTCTTGGGAGGCATTGCAACTATGTGGTTCACTCGCTTACCATCCAGATCCATCTCATGTTTTGGTCGATTGGCTACTAAGTTTGTCGAGTAGTACTGTATGCATGCCACAAGGTAAAAGGATGTCAAGAACTTGTCCAGTGTTACTCAAGCTTCAGGGGAGACCGTTAGACGTTATCTCGAAAGGTTCCATGCTGCTTGTGCTAACGTCAGCAACCCCAGCGATAATTCTAATTCTAATTGCATTGACTAAAAGAAGCGATCCTGATTATGAGTTTGGTGATTGGTTGGCTTGGAAACCCCTTGCTTTGTTGGATCGTTTCTACGCTAAGGTAGCCCAGTTTCTGAGGGAAGAAGATGCTAGACGATCTAGGAAGTAGGATGTAGCGGGGCTTAGTGGTGAAGGCATTCCGAGTAATGTTGCTATGAAACAGACAGGTGAGAATTTCGATAAAATATAATTGAACACAATGAACAAGCAAGGTCAACATAAGGGCAATCAAAGCCGGGGAAAGAAGAGAGACCCACATCGCAGACTGAGACCCAGAGCTCCCATGTTCGACAGATATACTCCCCTAAACACATCGTTGTAAAATGTTTACCTTTAGATTGATAATACCGGATAGTATAAGAAGCTAGCTCTGAAACCATCATCTAAGAAACAAATTCAGACCGGAAAGTTCTGTAGATTACATGATTGTTACGGCCATGACACTAGTGAGTGCCGTCATTTGCAAGATATCATCGAGAGATTGAATAGAGAAAGAAGGTTAGAGAAGTTTGTTTAGGCTTTGCAGGATGGAGGCGTAGGCCCATCTAATCCAAATCAAGGTCAAGGCCAAGCTAGACTTGAAGAACCCACGCGTAATGGTGGGAGGTTGGTAGTAAATACTGTGAGTGGTGGTCCTCATCCGATTGATCGGAGCTGGAAGGAAATTGAGTCATATGCCAGTTCGATTAGGCATGTGGACTTTGAATGTTGTACTAATGTTGATGACGGGGCCCCGGAAAAACAACAGTGGATGATGACAGACAACATCATTTTTCAGGAACCGTGATGCTGACAAAGTCGAGGGGTCCATTATTGATCTATTGGTCATCTCAGCCCAAATAGGTCCTGCTTGGACGAAGAGGATCTTGGTTGACAACGAAAGCTCCATGAACATTCTTTTCAGGTGCGCTTACGACCAAATGAGGATAGAGGCAAAAGATCTAAAACCGTGTCGTCCACGTATTCATAGTTTTAACGGAAGCGTAACCATTCCAGCTGGGATGGTAGAGTTACCTTTTGAGTTGGGTATTGGAGATCGTCGAAGAGTCCCGATGTTACAGTTTGTTGTATTGGACATACATTCTCCTTGTAATGCTTTTTTGGGTTGACCGACCCTTGTAGAATTCAGGGCAACGATTGACCCTTGGTGCTTAACTCTGAAGTTCCCTACTGATAATAGGGTCAGAGTGGTGCATAGTGATCAGGTAGCTGGCGCACCTGTTATGCTGCAGAGCTACGGGATGCACAGCGGAAGGAGAAAAAAAAGGGTGTAGAGGAATGCAGAGCTACGGGATGCACAGCGGAAGGAGAAAGAAAAGGGTGTAGAGGAATCTCTCTGCGTTCATTTTTTAGAAAATTGATAACTAACGCCTAGGCCTAGGCTTAGGTGCTACAACTATCTCCTTAAGGACCTCAATCCTAGAGAAAATAATGATGAGGAGGAAACCAAAGACTTCCAGGCTTCCCCGGTAGAGTTGGCGATCGATGTTCCAATCCATGACGACGACGATTCCAAAATGGTAAAGGTCGGATCTCCACTCAGCCCCAAGATGAGATAGGAAATGGTTGATTTTCTCCAGACAAACCTTGATGTGCTTACCTGGACTCATTCAGACATGTGTGGGATCTCGCTGGACATCGCGAGCCATGCATTAAATGTTGACCCGTGGCATGTCCCGATTAAACAAAAAAGGCGAGGTATGGATTCAGAGAGATCTGCCGCCCTGAAGGAAGAAGTAGATAAACTCAAGTCAAAAGGGTTTATTCGTGATGCTCTATACCTGACGTGGGTATTGAATCCAGTGCTTGTCAGAGAGCCGAATGAAAAATGATGGACATGTGTGGACTACTCGGAGTTGAACAAAGCCTGCTCCAAAGACAGTTTCTCACTACCCAGAATCGGCCAACTTGTGGATTCAACAGTCGAACATAAGCTCTTATCTTTCATGGACGCGTACTCTGGCTACAATCAAATCCCGATGCATCTTCCCAACCAGGAACATACTAGATTTTTCACCGATCTGAGACTTTATTGCTACAAGGGGATGTCGTTCGGACTCAAGAACACTGGTGCAACTTATCAGAGGCTCGTGATCCAAATGTTCGCCAACCAGATCGGAAAAACCATGGAGGTGTATGTGGACGATATGATCATGAAGTCGCGACTATCCACCAACCATGTTGGTAATTTGGAAACAATATTTAACAAACTCCAACAGTATAGAATGAAGCCTAACCCATTGAGGTGTCATTTCGGAGTAGCATCAGGAAAATTCCTTGGATTCACCTTCAACGCCAGAGAGATTGAAGCTAATCCTGAAAAAATATGAATGATTCGGAATCTCAAAACTCCCAGAACCATAAAGCAAGTGCAAAGCCTCAATGGGAAGGTGGCAGCCTTAAGCAAATTCATTTCCAGATCTACGGACAAGGGCATTCCCTTTGTTGATCTGATCAGAAAAGGAAAAAAAAACTCCGAGTGGATAGAGGAGTGCGAAGGTGCATCCCAAGCACTAATTCAACATCTGGCAACACCTCCCATTTTGTCGAAGCCGGTTGATCATGAGAGATTGTATGTCTATCTGGCAGTTTCGGCTTCGCAATCAGTGCTACTTTGATTCCAGAAGAGGATCGGGTCTAAAGAAAAGTCTATTATATCAGCAAAAGTTTAACTGGGGTGGAAAGAAACTACCGAAGGTGGAAAAGATGGCTTATTGTCTCGTCATAGCCTTGAGAAGCTCCGTCCATATTTCCTTGCTCATCCGATCACTATTTACACCGACCAGCCATTATGACAGATCTAGGCATGACTTGAGACGTCTGGTAGATTGTTTAAATGGAATATCGAGCTATGCCAATTTGATATCACTTATACACCAAGGCGAGCTATTCAAGGACAGGTTCTAGCGGACTTTATAGCTGAATTCACCATACCGGAGGACTTGCCCGAAGCCAGTGAATCTTCCAAGTGTACATGGAAGTTATACACTGATGGTGCATCAAATGACCGTTGCTTAGGTGCTAGAGTGGTAATGGAAACCCCAAAAGGTTGATCTGTATGTTATGCTTTGAAGTTTGACTTTCGAGCAACTAGCAGCGAAGCCGAGTACGAAGTTTTACTTGCTGGACTTGCGCTTGCCAAAGACTTGGGGTTTATTACCTTGGAGATTTACCATGATTCGCAATTGGTCGTATGCCAGGTTCGAGGGGAGTAACAAGCCAGAGACCGAAGATTAGCCACTTACCTTGCTCGGGTTCAAGAAGTGTTGAATAAGTTCAACTATTATGTTGTTCATTGTATACCCCCAAGAGCACAATTAGAAAGCCAATTCTTTAGCAAAACTGGCCAGCACTAGCGCAGCATAACAGATGGGACTCGTCCTCGTCGAGACACGTACCACTTCGAGGATCGATTAAATAAAGACAGACTAGGTGTACGAGGCAACGTCAGAGAAGGAGCCGTGGATGACTCCATTCAGAAACTATCTTGATCACAGAGCATTATCCGTGCGTAGAAGTAAAAAAAGACAGGTTCTCCGAAAAGCTTCACGATTTATTATCCAGAATGGAATCCTATGTAGGAGGGGATATTCTGTTCCTTTACTCCGATGTATGACAAGATCAAACGAGTGCTGCATGATGTGCATGAAGGAGAGTGTGGTGATCACACTAGGAGGCAAGCCCTTGCAAAGAAAATACTCAGATATGGATATTACTAGCCAACCGTGAATCGAGACGCATCAGATTACGCTAAGAAATGCGATAAGTGCCAGAAGCATGTCAGGATTCCACGAGCCCCGCCTACCAAAATCACTCAGATGGTCAATCCATGGCCGTTTTCCACAAGGGGCATTGATATAATAGGGTCTCTACCTTGAATCCAAGGGTGGTGCGAAGTATGCCATCGTTGTAGTTGACTACTTTACTGAATGGGCGAAAGCTGAGCCACTTTCCACTATCACGACGAAGAAAGTAATCAACTTTTTGTGCGCAACATCATCTGTCACTTTGGTCTCCAATACACCATTGTAACTGATAATGGGACCCAATTCGATAGTGTCGAGTTCAAAGATTTCTATCAAAGCTACTGCATCCAGAAGAAGTTCTCAGCAGTTGCTCACTCTAAAGCGAATGGGCAAGTCGAAGCTGTCAACAAAGTTATCAAGTCCATTCTAAAGAAATGATAGGAAAAAGCTAAAGGTAAGTGGGTTGATGAGCTTCCTGTGGCCCTATGAGCAAATCGAACTACTCACAAGTCTGCGGCCGGCCATACGCCGTTTGCACTTTCCTACCCGAAGTTGTTATTCCATTTGAACTAGAAGTACATTCTCATCATGTGACCTATTATAATCCAAAGATGAATGCCATCCTACTTGCAGAATCTCTTGATTTACTGGATGAGAAGCGCGAAGAGGCTGATTTGAGGGCAGCCGCACATCATAGTCAAGTCATCCAATTATACAACGCAAAGATCCGACCCAGAACCTTCAAAGTTGGCGATCTCATACTTAAGCGAATTTGTCCGGTCCCTTCACACATGAAACCGACATGGAAAGGATCGTATGTCATCGAGTGGAGACTTGGAGATGACACATTCAAACTATCAACTATTGACGGTCTCACTTTACCGAAAGCAAGGAACAGCGAGAGTCTCCGTCACTAGTTCACATAACTGGCTTTTATTCATTTAGTCTGCTTTTTGTAACATGTCCAATTTCTCGACGCCCGAAAGTCGACATCGATACGTCCACTGTATCAAATGCCGCACAGTCGAGTGCCCAAAAACCGAACCATTAGGGTTAAAGAAGAAAGAGGTTGAAGAAGAAATAGAAACAATAACAGAATCTCACATATAGCAGCGGAACAAATATAATAGATAAATAATATTTAAAACAAAAGGTCTGTATATGTTATTACAATACAACATCAGAGTACAACAACAACACACAACACTGGCAGTTATAAATGACTTACCTACATAGAAATTTGTCTCACACAAACCCGAACGCAACAGATACTACGTAGTATAGATAATATGTCTCGCCATCCAACTTGCCTTCAAATCTCCACGGCAACTTCTTGACTTTGCTCCCGAATAATGATAACCTGACTCTAAGATGCCCGTGTGGAAAATTATGGGCACCCAGAGTTTAGAAAGGGGACAATAAACTCCAGGTCAGTCGTGGGACTGGTGTGAGATCTTAAAAACTGTTATTTTCACAAAGAAAATAAAAAGAAATCCGCTATGCTTTTGGAACATGAAACTACCATAAGGCCTCCCGGCACACACACAATGCAATCGCACACTTGAGGGAGATTTCTCCTTATGATAGTCAAATATGCTTGATACGCAAAATCCTTTTTAATATTATTATTAGTGCATAGTGGAATACATTTTGAAAGTATAATATTAATCTTAGCCAGCATAGGTACCATTATATAATGCCTGCTATAGCTACCTCCTGAGGAGGCAGGTTCTACAATTGCAATCGTAAGGGGCTCGTATTATTTCTTTGGATTTCCAACAAATGGTCAAGCTAAGGAACTTCCTATGCCACATGGGTATGCCTCTGGAGGGACGTCCCGAGAACTTAACCAGGTCTCTGCCAACACAAGGCCGCGTTACCTCAGTAACTAGGTAACTACTACACGAGTATGCCATCCCCCGGTCCTTTGGGACCTTTATCCGAGGATCCTCTACACCAACAACCATAAAGAAAAGTATTTACAGTAACCACAAAGGTTAAATATCAGGGCTCCATACCTAACACCACCCTTTTCCAGAAGGAAATGACATACCCTAAAGGGCGCGACCCTCATAACCTTGCCGTATCTTTCCTGTTTCGACCATTTCCGGGGTGTGAGGTCCGATGAGGTCACGTCCACAAAGCAATACTTTTCACAAAGTCATGCTTTGATCAACAAATGATCGGCAGCACTTCGTATGCCACATTACCAAATTGGGAATGTATCACTAGCAACAATCAACTACATAACCTCTGAGCTCATATGCCTCAGAGAAGGGTGTTAAGCTAAGAGAATAAATTCTCTGCCACCAACAGAAATGTATTTGATAGAAATCAGCTATACATCTCAAAGTGTAATGTCAGACACACATCCATACAAGTCCGTCCCAGGATCGAACGGAACCAAAGTCACTTCAAAGAAGCCCTTACAAATCCGGATATTCACAAATAACGTCTGGAATCCCCATCACAAAGGTGATAAAATCTCTATACCGGAGCAACCCGGTGCAGCGATAGGTAATCCTTTCGTTTTCGAAAATACCAGGTCTTCAACACCATCTTCAAATGCAATCCCATTTCGTCGTATCGTTATTCGGAATGGGTTTTATGACACAAGGTCCTCTCCCGGCTAATTCGAATAGTGAGCGCTTATTTTAAAAAAAATAAGTGTTCATTCAGATTTCAAACAAATCACAACAAATTTCACTTTGATCCTTTTAAACAAAAGATCCATCACAATCACAAAGGTTCGATGTGGTTTTTGGATATCCACTTGGAATCCGACCCCCGGTCGTATCGAAATTCAAATGACATTTAAAAAAGGCCAATATCGATAGTTGGTTATTTAACTATCAATAAATATTCACAACAAACACCAAGATTTAAATAATTTTCCCCAATTATTTATTTTCAAAATATCTTCACAATATATATATATATATATATATATTTAACACTTCAACTATTTGAAAACAAATTTCAAATCACTTTTCACTTGCGAAATAAGATTCCCGATATTATTTATTTCCACTGAAAGTCTACCGAGTTCAAATACTTTAAAATACTTCAATTCACTTATCCAAAGTATACTTGGAAAATTTAAAATAAATATTATCTTAAATACTTACTTAAATATTGGTTATGGAAACATTACACAAATTATCAAATATAAGATTTTAAGTCCTAACTAATTTTAAAATAAAATTAGTAGATAGGGTATAAATATTGAGATAACCAATTTCTAAATCAAATTTTTATTAAATCTTTAAAATAATCATTTCTATAATCAACTAAAAAAATATTTACTTTAAAGATTTAAACACTTCCCAAATAATTTCTCTAACAATATTTTTTTCAAAACAATTTCTAAAACTTTTATTTATACTTTAAAAGTTACTTTGAAAATATATTCGGCTTTTCAAGGAAGAATTCTCTTTCCATTTATATAAATTAATAAATCTCGATCTATTTTAATTTACATTCCAAATCCTTAAATTTCTTTTCACGCCTTTAAAAATAAAACAATATTTATTTTTAAAATGAATTTTCCTTTCCTTTATAAATTCACATTGTGAATTTGAAACTTCTAAATATCAATTGATATACGATTTTCAAATCGATTTCCAAATTTATTTTCAAATACCAAATTGATTTCCAAAATTGATTTTTTTACTTTATTTCAACACCAAATTTATTATCTTTTGGAACAAATTCCATCTTTTAAATTTATTCAATTTTCTAAAATTACGTTACTATATATTTTCTACTAATTTCAAAAATCCAATTTTATTTATTCTTGATGTCCTACGATATCAGAAATATATTCGGCTAAATTATAGCCTTCAAGGGTTTCAATTACAAATAATCACACATATATTATAAATAATCAACACACAAAATATGAAACAAATTCAATATTTGAGGAATCCAGTTGGATCCCTCCAACCTGTTTTCCCTGTATCCACGGACGTTAACACAACAATTAAATACCAATTCCACTTCGAGGTGGAATATCGCGGTATATGGGATTTATAAAATATCATCCGCTATTATGCGGCGCAATAGGGTCTCATCCGCTATATAATGCGGGAAATCAATCACCCAATATATACTATATACTACTATATATATGTAATATCATTCAGTGAATAATTATTATAAATCAATTATCCAAGCACACAGTCAATAAATTTTAAATCTAACTATTCGAAATTTAAATCAGGATAATATTGATTGAGTGAGAAGATCTCACCTTTTATTTGCAATCTGATTCCATCTTGACTTGATTTCACCATTTTAGACCTTGTATAAGTAATTCAAGATTTATTACTATTTAAATTGATCGAACAATTAATTACTGTTTAATAACTTAATTAACTAATAGTTTTACTTAAACCAATTTTTTCTTTAATAATTTATTTAACTAAAATTTAACTGTCAAAACTAGATTTAATAAAATAACCTTTGGTAAAAATAATTAAATAAGTTTTATTAAATAAAACTACCTTTATAATATATCTATTTTCTATTTTATTTTCGCAAAATCATATATATGTATATTTACTGTTTTAGTAAAAGTAGAAACTAGGTTTAAATTTCTGTTTAAAACATATTATAATTTTATTAAATCTAGATCCATACATATATATAAACTGCATTTAAATCCTTCACTGTAATTATTATTTTTCTTTTTCTGCTTGCATATAAAACTGAAAATTGCATAATTGAATTAATTAAATAAAGATAAAAATTGCTATACCTTACTGACAATAGCCACAACGTGGCCGACCTTCACCCCATCAACGGCCACCTCGCCGAACCCTAAATCGTCGACTCCCTCAACGCGACCATCGAAATTGCCATCACCACTACGCCTATGCGTGCGCCACGCCGACGCGTTCCAGGCCATGGCCAATTGCCCACCTTCTCCTTCCACCGCGACTCAGCTTCATCACCGCAGCTCGAGTTCGAACTCAGAAACCCTAAAATCCCACACGCGAAAACCCAAGTTGCTCGCTGCCCGCTCCTCCTTTGCTCGATCGAACACCACGATCCTGAGCAACATCCTCGCCATTGAAATCGCCTGCTCACTCGCGAATCGACTTCGATCGCGCCTCTTTCTCCCTGCTTGAATCGAACGAAGCCCCCTTACTTTTTTTTCGATTTCGAGTGAAAAAACGCGATAGCCATTTGGTTTTCGAAGTTGATTTTTGAACGAGAAAGGGGCGGCCATATTTTTTTCTCTGAATAAATTTTGTTTTGTTTCGAATGGGAACGAGACATCCTTTTGTTATTCTGTTCGTTGTTTTCTTTTTTGTCCGTTCATTTTGGCTTCTGAGGGAAGACAAGGACGAGATGTTGGCGTGTGGAGGAAGACAGGGCATGATTTTTATAAATTTTTTTTTATATTCAAAATATCTCGTATTACCAAAATCGACATCCTGAACTCTTATCGAGACGTGCCTCCAGGCGTTTATAAGGTTTTATCCGCATTCCGAACACAATGGAACGTGTTTCGGAGGCTAATTCGATCATATGCGCAAGTTACGGAAGTAAACGATCAATTTTAAATTACATCGATAAAAACAGTTTCTATGCGTTTTGAGCTGTCAGGGTAAAACGACTAACTCCGATTGCTGCGGAAATTGAAATCTGATAATAAAACAATATTATGAATCCAATGGAACTAGTTTCGTCAAATTCCGAGACTGTGCCTTGGAAGGCTATTTTTAGATATCGATTTAAACGATATAAATTCAAAACTAAACAAAACATTTCCAAATTAAATTATGAAGCTTCCACTAACCTCAGTATTATCAATATAAATTTTCTAAGCCATTGAAATATTTTTAATCAGTTTAAAAATCTAGATTCAACATTTTACCTAAATTCAATAAATTCAATAATTAAATTGCCCAATTCATATTTATGTTTGAAATTCAAGTTAAACTAACCTCCAGATATTTAAAATCAATTAAATATTTCATTTTCAAATGTTATAAATTTCCGGGTCATCACATCCTTCCCTCCTTAAAAGAATTTCGTCCCGAAATTACTAGTTAAGAAGAATGATCCTCAACCCGTTTAATATTTTTCAACCCAAATAATTTCATCAATTTATCAACCCAAATCTTTTTATTAAAGATTCATTTCAACTAACTTTCCACGATCTTCCATAATTTCCAAACCACATTATTTATTCCACAATTTAAATTCAAATTTAAATTTAAATTTTAAACTTTCAAAATTTTCTCAAAATTTTTCTAACTCCCTAAATTTTCGAAAAATTTCGCCAGCGTCTCCTTCGCGCGGCTAGCTCGGTACGACTACAAAATGGCACCATAGGCCCTCAGATTCAAAAAGAAAACAAAAACCAAGTGGCTAGGCAAGAAAATCACCAAATTTCATACTGAAATTGAAATGCATACCTTTTTGTCGAGCAATTCAAATTTATCTTCAGAAATCAAAACCAACTTTCCTTTCTCTTTACAATACCTGTATATCCTACTTAACAATAATATCCATTCATAGCCTTTAAAATCATATTACACATTTTCTTACAGAAATTTTCATATCTACTTCTACTCAATTAGTTTTCCCATTACCATATGAATTCAATTTATCTTCAATCCTGAATATTGAATTTTATCTTTCAATTATAATTGATTCATATCATTATTTTAAATTAGTTTCATTCACTAATTTACTTCAATTTTCAATTTGAAATCGTTTGTCGCTAAAAAAAATTCCAATTTTTTCCATCTCCCAAAATTTTCGGAAAATTTTGGCAGTGTCTCCTTTGTATGGAGAAGCTTTTGCAATTTGACAAAAGATATAAATATATATACATCGACCCACCCGGTCGGAAAAACAAAAACAGTTCATATTTCCTATTTTTATTACGTAGGCGTACCTTATTTAGCATTTTTAAACAAGCGGCTTATTTAATTAGCGTTTTGCGCAATCAAATCCAGCCCAAAGACTTCCCTGAACCTGTACTTACTCAATTTAAACACATAAGTGACATATATAGGAAATTCATTTATATTTCACTCATTTTCAATAGTAAACACATAGTTTTCACTAGCAAAATATTCAAAATTATTTCCATTAGCAATTTATATGGTTTCGATACAATTTTAGTTACTTAGAACTAAATCACACATCATTTCCATTCAATTTCAATGGTTTACAACACACTTTCTTCATTCAATTCATTTTTAACTGAAACGAACTCATATCCATGTCAATTGATTCGAAAATCAATTTTATTGGCTTTCCTTAACTCATAGAATTTTATATAATCACGTTTGCGTCAAACGACAACCATTTCTATGCAAATTCGACGATATTCACTTAATAGAATATCCAATCTAGTTTATAACTAACTTAAATTGATACAAACTCAATTTACTCTTTATTCTATTTCATTTCCAATTGATTTCGTTCAATTCATTTTGCATTCCATATTCACTCATTTTGATGCATTGATATACAAAAATCTTTGTTTAGCATCATTTCGTAAACCTCATTTATGTATATTCAACAACCCAAGTATGCATTCACTATGAAATTATAGCTTACAAAACAACTATACTTGGCATCAATTTTTCAAAACCAAGTTTTTTTTTTCCTTTTTTTTCATTGACATTCAAATTCACATCATATTAATTCAATAGTTCATTGTCAATATTTATACTTGCATTTTTAGTTCTAATCCATTTATTTGCATTTCATTAATCAAAAAAGTTTCATTCAAAACCATTCCATCAAAATTGACAACAACCACTTCATAATTTTACTTAAGTCGAGCTTTTATCCAATATTTACTTAAGTTATTTCAATTCAAAACTCAAATTTATTTTTCCTTGTAACACTTCCAAACTTAAATCCTTGATTTGATTTTCATTTATCAAATCCATTTCATCGGCTAATTTAATTAAATTAGTTGTACTCACTTATCCATTTTAAATTTCAACTTTCCATTATCAATTCATCTCGAATTTATTTTATCGATAACAAGGAAATTTTCAATTTATTTCTACTTGAATTTATCTGCAAATTCAAACCATTTTTATTTAACTCACAATTCAAGTTTTAATTTAACTAATTCAACTTTCCTATTTCATGAATTAATTAATTATCATATTCGTTTACTTGGATTCAATCCATTTTATTTTTTCCCAGGTTTGGATTTTTATTCAACTTGATCCAAATCAAATCTCATCCATTTTTCAATCCAATTCATTTGTCTTAACCCCAAATTTATTTTCAACTTAATAAATTTTATTAAAGAATTCATTATACTTAGTCTCCTTAGACATTTCTTTAAATTCACTTCATTTAATTGATTCACGTATACTTATTTTAATTTAACTCCATCCTTTAGGTTAAATTCATTCTATCAATGTCAAATTGTATAAGTTATCAACTCATTTACTAATCCCATAAATATTTAAAATAGGATTCCAGAGTCTTTCCAACTTTTCAGAACCAATTTTGAAAACAATTCAAATTATCCTTTGAATTTCAAAACCAAATCCAAATTTTCCAAACAACTTCTATTTAAAACAATTTGGCAGCAATTCCTTTCCTGGAAACTCGAAAATGAACACCGATGATGTCGCGATCATTATCGAAATTATTTTCCAGCGACCGAAAAGAGTTTAGAGCTTTTATCCCTCCAAAAACATTTTTCCAAACCCTTGAAAACCCTTTCCAAACTCGAAAGGAACGTAATCTTTTCCAAATTTCAAACCCTTTCAATTTTTTCTCAAATATTACTCTGGAATCCCATTTTAAATTATAACTCACATTTACAATTTTATATTCACAAATGCCATTTGTATATGGATTTTATTTCTTAACTCTTTGTTTATCATTTCAATTTCTTATTCAATAATAATGATAATAATTTAATATTATCACTTCCCAACATCCAAGCAACCATATACTATAATAATTTACAAAAATTATTTCCTTTTACATACAACATAGTTTTGGGTAAAATTATTTCATTCACCCTATTTTAAAACGAAATCGTGTCAACTGTACGAGTGTTTAGAGATCCCTATCGATAGAGTTGTATAGATTATACCGACCAGAATCCATATACCACTCAACAAACCAATCATCACAATATAAAACAATTTTTATATTCACTAACAAATACGCCCTCATATCTATTATTACACTCACACTCATTCTAGAGTATTGCTGACTCTATCTCTAATGAGTAACACCCAACAGAGTCAAGGTTGTCACTTAACCAAAAGCTCTAATACCACATGTAACATGTCCAATTTCTCGATGCCCGAAAGTCGACATCGATATGTCCACTATATCAAATTTCGCACAGTCGAGTGCCCAAAAACCGAACTGTTAGGGTTAAAGAAGAAAGATGTAGAAGAAGAAACAGAAACAATAACAGAATCTCACATATGGCAGCAGAACAAATATAATAGATAAATAATCTTTAAAACAAAAGGGTTGTATACGTTATTACAATACAATATCATAGTACAACAACAACACACAACACTGGCAGCTATAAATGACTTGCCCACATAGAAATTTGTCTCACACAAACCCGAACGCGGCAGATACTACATAGTATAGATAATACGTCTCGCCATCCAACTTTCCTTCAGATCTCCACAGCAACTTCTTGACTTTGCTCCCGAATAATGATAACCTGATTCTAGGCTACCCGTGTGGAAAATTGTGGGCACCCAGAGTTTAGAAAGGGGACAAACTCTAGGTCAGTCGTGGGATTGGTGTGAGACTTAAAAACAGTTATTTTCACAAAGAAAATAAAAGGAAATCCGCGATGCTTTTGGAAAATGAAACTACCATAAGGCCTCCCGGCACACACACAATGCAATCGCACACTTGGGGGAAATTTCTCCTTATGATAGTCAAATATGCTTGATACGCAAAATCCTTTTTAATATTATCATTAGTGCATAGTGGAAAATATTTCGAAAGTATAATTTTAATCTTAGCCAGCATAGGTACCATTATATTATGCCTGCTATAGCTACCTCCTGAAGAGGCAGGTTCTACAATTGCAATCATAAGGGGCTCGTATTGTTTCTTTGGATTTCCAACAAATGGTCGGGCTAAGGAACTTCCTATGCCACATGGGTACGCCTCTGGAGGGACGTCCCGAGAACTTAACCCGCTCTCTGCCAACACAAAGCCGGGTTACCTCTGTAACTAAGTAACTACTACACGAGTATGCCATCCCCCGGTCCTTTGGGACCTTTATCCGAGGATCCTCTACACCAACAACCACAAAGAAAAGTATTTGCAGTAACCACAAAGGTTAAATATCTAGGCTCCAGACCTGACACCACCCTTTTCCAGAAGGAAATGACATACCCTAAAGGGCGCAACCCTCATAACCTTGCCGCATCTTTCTTATTTCGACCATTTTCGAGGTGTGAGGTCCGATGAGGTCTCGTCCATAAAGCTACACTTTTCACAAAGTCATGCTTTGATCAACAAATGATCAGCAGCACTTCGTATGCCACATTACCAAATTGGGAATGTATCACTAGTAACCATCAGCTACAGAACCTCTGAGCTCGTACGTCTCAGAGAAGGGTGTTAAGCTAAGAGAATAAATTCTCCACCACCCACAGAAATGTATTTGATAGAAACCAGCTTTACATCTCAAAGTGTAATGTCAGACACACATCCATATAAGTCCGTCAACGGAACCGAAGGCACTTCAAAGAAGCCCTTGCAAATTCGGATATTCACAAATCACGTCCGGAATCCCCATCACAAAGGTGATAAAATCTCTATACCGAAGCAACCTGGTGCAGAGACATTCGACAGGTAATCCTTTCGTTTTCGAAAATACCCGGTCTTCAACACCATCTTCAAATGCAATCCCATTTCGTCGTATCGTTATTCGGAATGGGTTTTATGACACAAAGTCCTCTCCCGGCTAATCTGAATAATGAGCGCTTATTTTTTTTAAAAATAAGTGTTCATTCATATTTCAAAAAAATCACAACAAATTTCACTTTGATCCTTTTAAACAAAAGATCCATCACAATCACAAAGGTTCGACGTGGTTTTCGGATATCAAATTGGAATCCGACCCCCGGTCGCATCGAAATTCAAATGCCATTTAAAAAAGGCCAATATTGATAGTTGGTTATTTAACTATCAATAAATATTCACAACAAACACCAAGATTTAAATAATTTTCCCCAATTATTTATTTTCAAAATATCTTCACAAGATATATATTTTTAACACTTCAACTATTTGAAAACAAATTTCAAATCACTTTTCACTTGCGGAATAAGATTCTCGATATTATTTATTTTCACTGAAAGTCTGCCGAGTTCAAATACTTTAAACACTTCAATTCACTTATCCAAAATATACTTGGAACATTTAAAATAAATATTATCTTAAATACTTACTTAAATATTGGTTATGGAAACATTACACAAATTATCACATATAAGATTTTAAGTCCTAACTAATTTTAAAATAAAATTAGTAGATAGGGTATAAATATTTAGATAACCATATTCTAAATCAAATTTTTATTAAATATTTAAAATAATCATTTCTATAATCAACTACTAAAAATCTTTACTTTAAAGATTTAAACATTTCCCAAATAATTTCTCTAACAATATTTTTTTCAAAACAATTCTAAAACTTTTAATTTATACTTTAAAAGTTACTTTGAAAATATATTCGGCTTTTCAAGGAAGAATTCTCTTTCCATTTATATAAATTAATAAATCTTCTCGATCTATTTTAATTTACATTCCAAATCCATAAATTTCTTTTCACACCTTTAAAAATAAAACAATATTTATTTTTAAAACGAATTTCCCTTTCCTTTATAAATTCACATTGTGAATTTGAAACTTCTAAATATCCATTGATATACGATTTTCAAATCGATTACCAAATTTAATTTCAAATACCAAATTAATTTCCAAAATTGATTTCTAACTTTATTTCAACACCAAATTTATTATCTTTTGGAACAAATTCCATCTTTTAAATTTATTCAATTTTCTAAAATTAAGTTACTATAAATTTTCTACTAATTTCAAAAATCCAATTTTATTTATTCCTGATATCCTACGATATCAGAAATATATTCAGCTAAATTATAGCCTTCAAGGGTTTCAATTAAAAATAATCACACATAGATTATAAATAATCAACACACAAAATATGAAACAAATTCAATATTTGAGGAATCCAGTTGGATCCCTCCAACCTGTTTTCCCTGCATCCACGGACGTTAACACAACAATTAAATACCAATTCCACTTCGAGGTGGAATATCGCGGTATATGGAATTTATAAAATATCATCCGCTATTATGCGGCGCAATAGGGTCTCATCCGCTATATAATGCAGGAAATCAATCACCTAATATATACTATATACTACTATATATATGTAATATCATCCCGTGAATAATTATTATAAATCAATCATCCAAGCACACAGTCAATAAATTTTAAATCTAACTATTCGAAATTTAAATCAGGATAATATTGATTGAGTGAGAAGATCTCACCTTTTATTTGCAATCCGAAACCATCTTGACTTGATTTCACCATTTTAGACCTTGTATAAGTAATTCAAGATTTATTACTATTTAAATTGATCGAACAATTAATTACTGTTTAATAACTTAATTAACTGATAGTTTTACTTAAACCAATTTTTTATTTAATAATTTATTTAACTAAAATTTAACTTTCGAAACTAAATTTAACAAATTAACCTTTGGTAAAAATAATTAAATAAGTTTTATTAAATAAAACTACCTTTATAATATATCTATTTTCTATTTTATTTTCGCAAAATCATATATATGTATATTTACTGTTTTAGTAAAAATAGAAACTGGGTTCAAATTTCTGTTTAAAACATATTATAATTTTATCAAATCTAGATCCATACATATATATAAACTGCATTTAAATCCTTTACTGTAATTATTATTTTTCTATTTCTGCTTGCATATAAAACTGAAAACTGCATAATTTAATTAATTAAATAATGATAAAAATTGCTATACCTTACTGACAACAACCACAACGTGGCCGACCTTCACCCTATCAACGGCCACCTCGCCAAACCCTAAATCGTCGACTCCCTCAACGCGACCATCGAAATTTCCATCACCACTACGCGTATGCGTGCGCCACGCCGACGCGTTCCAGGCCGTGGTCAATTGCCCACCATCTCCTTCCACCGCGACTCAGCCTCATCACCGCAGCTCGAGCTCGAGCTCAGAAACCCTAAAATCCCACATGCGAAAACCCAAGTTGCTCGCTGCCCGCTCCTCCTTTGCTCGATCGAACACCACGACCCCGAGGAACACCCTCGCCGTTGAAATCGCCTGCTCACTTGCGAATCGATTTCGATCGCACCCCTTTCTCCCTGCTTGAATCGAACGAAGCCCCCCTTACTTTTTTTCGATTTCGAGTGAAAAAACATGATAGCCATTTGGTTTTCGAAGTTGATTTTTGAACGAGAAAGGGGCGGCCATATTTTTTTTCTCTGAATAAATTTTGTTTTGTTTCGAATGGGAACGAGACATCCTTTTGTAATTTTGTTCGTTGTTTTCTTTTTTTCGTTTATTTTGGCTTCTGAGGGAAGACAAGGACGAGATGTTGGCATGTGGAGGAAGACAGGGCTTGATTTTTATAAAAAAAACTATATTCAAAATATCTCGTATTACCAAACTCGACATCCCGAACTCTTATCGAGGCGTGCCGCAAGGCATTTATAAGGTTTTATCCGCATTCCGAACACAATGGAACGTGTTTCGGAGGCTAATTCGATCATATGCGCAAGTTATGAAAGTAAACGATCAATTTTAAATTAAATCGATAAAAACAGTTTCTATGCGTTTTGAGCTGCCAGGGTAAAACGACAACTCTGATTGCTGCGAAAATTGAAATCCGATAATAAAACAATATTATGGATCCAATGGAAGTAGTTTAGTCGAATTCCGAGACTGTGCCTAGGAAGGCTATTCTTAGATATCGATTTAAACGATGTAAATTCAAAACTAAACAAAACATTTCCAAATTAAATTCTGAAGCTTCCATTAACCTCAGTATTATCAATATAAATTTTCTAAGCCATTGAAATATTTTTATTCAGTTTAAAAATCAAGATTCAACATTTTACCCAAATTCAATAAATCAAATTCAATAATTAAATTGCTCGATTCATATTTATATTTGAAATTCAAGTTAAACTAACCTCCAGATGTTTAAAATCAATTAAATATTTCATTTTCAAATGTTAAAAATTTCAGGTCGTCACACTTTTCCTCTAAAATTTGTTTATGCATTTTCTGAATTTGAACTTGTAATAAGGAAACTGACTTTGTTGTACTTTTTTATTTCTGCAATAAAATACAGACTCGTCAAGGTAGAGTGGCAATTCTTGAAATGCGCCATGCGACCATCATGATGTACGAAGAGCTAAGTCCCATCCTAGGGTGGGACTCATTCAAATAGGGAGCGATCGTGATCCAATTTGTCACTCCCTAAGTGAAAACCCGAGCTTGGGGGAAAGTAATGATAAAGAAAAGAGAGACCGAAACACGTTGATCCTCTAACGAACTCCAGCTCTCAAAGTGCGAGCTGAAGTACAAACTCCAAAATCTGGGCTCGAGGAGGGTGGATCCATCCATCCATGACCTTGCCTCCACTTTTCTAAGCTTGAAGAGGATGGATCCATCCGTCTATGACTTTGCTTGCCAAATCAAGGTGGGTGTGCTCTGACCATCCACAACTTTGATCAATTCCTTATTCCCGGAGTGCGAACAAGATCCTAATACCTAAACAGATATGATTCACTATCTGTTAACCAACTCTAGTGCCGAGAGTGTGGACTGTAGTATAAACACCAAATGGGTGTTACCAACCACCCATCAATCATCTCTGGTCTCGAGAGCATGGATTGGAGTATAACACCAAATAGGTGTAACTGACCACCCACCAATCATCTCTGGTCCCGAGAGCATGGACTGGAGTATAAACTCCAAATGGGTGTGACTGACAACCCATCAATCAACTCTGGTCCCGAGATCGCAGACTGGAGTATAAACACCAAACGAGTGTGATCGACTGGTCGTAAACTAACTTATGTCCCAGAAGTGTGGATATAATTCTAAGCATTAAACGGGTGTGACTGACCACCTGTAAATTAACTTATGTCCTCGAAGTGTGGATATAATTCCGTGCATTAAGCAGGTGTGATTGATCGTGGACATATAAGTTCAATCCCCAAGTGCAGATGCAAATACTAGCAGATGAGCGAGTCCGATCCAACCACTCAAACTCACTTTACTTTAACTTTGTTCCAACTAAGTCAAAATTAAAGTTAGTAAAGGCAGAGAATGGTTGATGAATGACTACTTCATTTCTCCCTATGATTGGGGGCATAACTCAAGTACTAACCGCTAACCAAGACACTGTAACATCGGGACTCGACTCGACATTTGATTATGACCCGAAGCTATGACTTCAGGACCTAATAACCGAACTCAAGTTCGAATTAAAAACTAAAGCCTCATAAGTACATTAAATGGAAATACGAGTGTTAAAATACTTAAACAAACGAACATATAGTTGTGCTAAGCAAAAAGAAATTTTATTTCCACCATTCTTTGAAAAAGTAAGTACAAAATCTATTCGAAGAATTCCATTAAGCAGGGGCCAACTCGCATCTATACATGGCTTACAGAAAACGAAAGAAAAGCCTATTCTAATTGTCTACCAAAAAGAGAGGAAGAAAAAGTGAAAGTCTACGCCTTTGGTTTTCTGTCTTTCTTTCTTTTCTTCGGCGCAGACCCATTACAGTTACCGCTCAGAACCCTCTCCTTTTTTGAACCTTTACCTTCGTAGCCTGCTCCAACTGGTTTGTCTCCGATTAGGGGAATTGAAGCAATCTCCTCTTAAGAACTCAAAGGGACCTAAATATCCTCTACATGCAGAACTGGAGGAATGGTGGCACTCTCTAGGTTAAAGGGAGGAGGCACGCTAATCTCAACAATAGTGCCACCTAGAGAAACGACAAGCATGGGGACAGGGTCGGGACCTGTCATGCCTCCACTAGCTCTACAAACCTGCTCAGCTTGCTCGATTTTGGCTTTTATTTCCTCCATCATCTACGCTGCCTGGTCTACACGTATACCCATTGGAACGCTGCTGGTCGGGCTCGAGGAGCCCGTTATGACTATGTCTTCATCATCATTGAACAACACTTCAATACTTGGATCACTTTGATGGCTGGAGAGTGCTTCCATCAATTTTTCACCAAGCAAGCAGTTGCTATCATGCATCTCTCCAACAGATGTGGTGGCCGTCATGGTTGTAGCCTTTGTCATTAGCACTTCCTTCTCATGATGTACTTCTTGAACTGCAGGAGGATCAGTCGGCGCAGAATCCAAGACCGAACGAAGATAAGAGAATATATTAGTAATATCATTTGGTAGTGCTCCTGCATTTTGGGGAAGAGGAAAATTCTCCAAAATACCTTACTCGGGTTGGCTCCTGTAACGCTCCACCCTGAGACCCACATAACAAAGAGTATTATTGGGTAATACTGCCTGCTAATGTAGGGAATAGGGCTGGATAGGAGCGACCATCTATAGCCTTGTCTTAAATATCTATTGAATACATCATGCCATATTTTTTTTATCTCAAATGGATCGACATATCCAAAAAATATTTAATACAAAGCCATATGGCTATAGGATCTATCAGAACAAAATACAATAACTTAAATGCAAAACACATCACAGAACAGTAGATCATCACATATATATACATATATAGATACCTCATAGAGTATACAAAATGATACATTTCAAGTGGTATAGCAACCATAATATACAAGCGAGTCAAAAGAATATACATATCAGAGTAGCAACAAAAGGACTACACAAAAAGCTATAACAAAATAAGCTAGCGGAATAGTCCATGCGGAAGCAGAAAGGCTAAGTCCAAATATACCTAACCTGAAATACCTCAGTCTGACCCGAGTATAAAATAAACAGGTCAATCTAGCTAAACAAATTAGTTGACAAGGATAAACGATAATATGAGCATAAGGATAATGTGATAATATTCCCGAATGGGAATTAACAATCTAAAGTGTATGATTACATCAAGTGATAATATGGTATCACTACATAAACGTATAATCTCAAAGGAGATAAAATACCCATAAAGTGCTAAAAGTAGCAAGCCTCATATCATCGGCATTCATAAAACATCAAATATGTTTAGGGAAAAACCTAAACCCACCATCTTGGCAAACCCAAAACATGCATAAAGAGATCTCATCTCAGACACGCAGCAAATATATCTCCAAAGCGGAGAATAAAATCTCAAGTAAACGCCAAAAGGCAAATCTCATATAATGCCAGTGTAGGAAACTCAAATCTCAAAAATAGAGCTCCCAAGAGTTCAAATTCTCGAAAGGTAATCGCCACAGATATATATCGAATGGCTCAAAGGACCAATTCTGGAAAAGGGCGATACACTAGGAAAATCACAAGCATCAATGAAATCATCTTGAAGATATAGCACGTGCTTATGGCCAAAGCCCGCCAAGTACTGCTCTCTCAAAATATGGCCCCACGTCTCTTAGACAAAAATCCCAAAGGACAATAAATACGTCTCTTAGACAAACATCCCGAAGGACAAATACATCGCAATGGACAAATACGTCTCTTAGACAAACGTCCTGAATGACAAATGACCCGAAGGTCCAGTGCTGGCAAATACATCTCTTAGAAAAATGTGTCACAAACTTTCGAATAGGAACTCGAACAGTGTTAATGTGTATCTCATACCACACGTTCACACTAAATGGTTTACTAACTTCTAGTAAATTTCACATTCAAAGTAGTAAAAAGTTTATCTCATCTCATCGGTAAACTCGACCCGCTAGTCAAAACGATCAAATGGACAAGTCGGGAATTAACCGACAAGATAAATGCACGTGTCGCATACCACGTGTTTTACCAAACCTTTTAATCCTCATTCGCTCGAATAGTGCAAATACATGTATTTTATATATAAAATAATTTACTTGAGAAAACAAGCTTTTAATACCAATTTTGAAAGCCATATTTGAAAATTCCCTTATTATCGAGAATAAATAGATTCTATATTTGAAAATACTTCAAAAATGACATATAATTATAATTTAAAACGCCCATTTATTTTAAATTTTATTTCAAAAGGTTTTGGAAAAATCCATGCTCGAAAATGAATAAAAACCCAAGAAATCACTCAAATCGATATTCGAATTCAATTCAATTTAAATTCAAATTTAATCCAAAATTTGAATTTAAAATCTCCAACATTTCGCTAGTCTACCATTAGACATCATGGCCTCAAAACATTTCAGAAATATCATAAAACATGAAGTAAAAGTTAAAGTCAGACGAAAAACGAACATAAATGCATAGGCAAAATAATATCCATGTTTGAAATCTTCTCCGGGTTTAACTTTAGGACATGAAACAGATGGCTAAATTATGTTTGATTGAAGTAAAAATTGGTGTGCATATAGTAGAAACTTCATATTTAAAAAAAAAGAATTAATTAATTCTGATAGAAAATGAAAAAGTTACGCTTTCTCAAACATGGACCCTGACCATGTTTTTAACAGTTCAACAAGAATGTGCCCAGGCCTGAATATCTATTCTGCGTTCAACTTTCAGGCATAAAATAGAGGATCAAACGACCTCGGATTGAGCTGAAAATTGGATTGCATATAGTAGAAAACTTTATCTTTTAAACAAAAAACAATCTTGCAATTTGAAAAAAGTATGAGACAGTTATGATGTCTCAAAGTTGAACCCAGACAGTGTTTTCACTGTAAAAATTTGGACAAAAACATAGTCCGAATCAAAGTGCGGCAGCATATTTCTACAAGCTATATAGGTCAAAATGACTTGAAATTCGGTATGCTTAAACTACAATCTGCAATCCAAAAAAAAACCGGTAACATTTCTTTGCCGGAATAGAGAGATATGACTGCACAAATGTGCTACTCAAAACAGTTTACGTAGAAAATCAAAACAATTCAAAAAGGATTTATTGTAAGAAAATTTTCACTTCAGCTTGTGATTCTTTTTTGCATTGGATAAGTTATCTATTGTGAGATTGATACTCACCATTCAAATAACTAAGCTACAAGATCAAATTTGATGCAAAGAGACGAGCTTTGGCTTTGGAATGGCATCAAGGAGCTTCAACAACCTAGATAAAAAGCTTTAACAAACATGCAAAACCAAAATAAAGCTACAAACAATCAAATAATCTTCAAAACTAAAATTTGATGAAGGAATTAGGTTTAAAAGTCGACTACCTATCTAAATTGACTTAATTTGATAAATTACCACAAAGATTTTGATAAAAATAGGAGATTTTGCAGTTTATTTGAGAAAGGAGAAGTGGGTTTCTAGTTTTCTCAAAGTTTCTGGAAGAAGAAGCTTTTACAGTACATACAACAAAAAGGAGAAAGAGATGTTTCTCTATTTTCTGGTTAAGTTTCCAAATGGGCCAAGATCCAAATCCAATTAACTTGGCCTTTAATTGAAATTAACACACAAATTCACCTTTACACTAATATGCACAAAGTTATACTATATACATACAATGTTTTAACTTTATAAATCATACAACATATTCTTATGCACCAAAAATTTATTTTACATCAAAATAAAAGATTGTTTAACTTTAAAATTTTATTTTCACTAATTAAAACTCTTATTAATTAAAATGCACAAATTAAACAAGTATGACTCAAAACTTCATTTGCTTTAAAAATTACATAAATTTTATTTTCTTGTGTTATTAATATAACAAATCGCATTTTCAACATTTTTACAACCAAAATTTATTTTTAAAACAAATTTCTCATTTTTATTTATAGTAAACCAAATTTTAAATCAAATGCTTCTTTTTAAAAATACATAAAAGAAACATTTGGCAATAATTACCAAAATTATTGCATTTATTAAACTTAAAACCATATTTTGCTCATTTTAATCCAAGCCATCAAAATAAAGTTCCAAAACTTTATTTTTCACATTTTTAAAACCTACTGTTTATTTAAAATAAACAATTTTAAATCTCCAATTAATTTTTATTTCACAATATTAAATTATAATCACTGTTATAATTTAATGTTACATGTAATCATCTAAACCAGGGTTGTTACAGACTCCTCCCCTTATAAAAATTGTGTCCTCGCAATTTATAGAGGAGTTGTATTCAAAAATAAATTACTTCATCAAGCAAAAGAAATTAAATAAGCTTGAGTTGAGAAATTCTCACCAGTGATAAGAAAAGATAGGAATCCAGGATAAGACTGCCCGATAGATTTTTTGGTTTCCCAAGTACAGTCGTTGGGAATAGTAGACCATTGAATCTTCACGAGCGGGATATCCTTATTTCGAAGGCATCTCACCTTCGAAGCAAGAACACGAATAGGATGCTGCTTGATAGATAAGTCTGGTAAGATCTTAAGCTCTTGCAGATCATATGAATCAATAACAGAATCAGAATCTCGAAGGCACTTCTAAAGCAGTGAGACGTGAAACACGTCATGAATGCCAGATAAATGTGTCGGAAGTGAAACTCCATATGCAACAGGGCCAATATGTTCAGTAATGGTAATTGGTCCTATAAAGCGAGGAGCCAATTTTCCAGTCTTACTAAAATGCATAAGACCCTGCAGTGAGATACACGGATATAGACAAGATCAATAATTGAGAATTCAAGAGGCTTCCTACGGTTGTCCACGTAGGATTTCTGATGACTCTATGCCTCTTTCATTCTCTGATGGATAAGAATAATCTTCTCTGATGCTTCATGAATTGAATCGGCGACCAAAATCAATCTCCCCTAGATTCTAACCAACAAGAAGGTGATCGACATGGCCTTCCATATAAGGCTTCGAAAGGAGCCATACCGATACTGAACTGAAAGTTATTATTGTAGGAGAAATCGATCGGTGGTAGGTGGTCCTCCCAACTGCCACCTAAATCCAGATACATGCACAGAGAAGATTCTTTAGAATACGATTCACCCGTTCAGTCTGTTCATCAGACTATGGGTGATAAGCTGTACTGAAATTAAGCTTTATTCCCAAAGCTTGCTGAAGACTCTACCAAAATACTCGTGAATAGGGGGTCATGGTTATAAACAATCGAACTAGGGACACCATGAGGTCTCACGATTTCCTTAGAATATAACTTGGCCAAATGGGAGGCACTCCTATTAGACTTAATAGGAATAAAAAGAGCTGATTTTGTGAGGCAATCAACAATAACCCAAATGATAGAATGGCCCGATCTCGAACGAGGCAGGTCATCAATAAAATCCATCGAAATCTGGTCCTATTTCCACAGTGGAATCTCTAGAGGCTGAAGAAGAACAGAAGGGCGTTGATGCTCGACTTTGATAAGTTGAAAAGTCATGCAATTACTCACATAACTCACTAATCGCGCTTCATGCCTTCCCAGTAATAAAGGCGATGCATATCGGCATACATCTTACTGATGCCAGGATGAATGGTATACTTAGAATGATGACAGTCATCAAGAATATCACGCCCAAGTGCAGAATCAGAAGGCACAATAAGACGGTTCTTCTATTGAAGACTCCCATGAGAATCAATACGGAAATCCTACATGAGACTGCCCGACTTTCTCACCACAGAAAATCGCATCATCTTGCAGAAAGAAAGGGATAGAAAAGAGAAAAGAAAGAAGAGAAAGAAGAAACAACACAGAATCTAAACAGCGGAACGAATAAATTATATTAATAACATAAATATTACATAGTTTACAACCATCATCAGAGTTACACAGATTACACATTACATACTAGACATTTATAAACACCTGTCTAGTTATACACTCAATACGGTACAAGGAAAACTACTCAGAGAAATCAACATAGCGGAAAACTATATATCTACACGCAGAAGCCTCTTGCTCCATTGCTCCTCCACAATTCGTCAAAGCCAACCTGAATCCCTTGGCTACTCGTAAAAATTTGAGTACCCAAGAGTTTAAGAAAACGGAAGATAAACTCCGGGTCAGACATGGTCTGGTGTGAGTAACAGGTTAAAGTTGCTTAACTTTTAAAAACCATTTGAAAAGAAAGGTATCACGTAAGACTTCCCACACATAAACATGGAAAAGTTTTTACCTTACGCTAACCAAAACATTTGATAGGAAATCCGGTGATATTATAATAGTGTCTAGGGTTTTCAAGTAAAATACAGAAATAGCTGGAATGCTTACATCTCACGTTCCAACATAGTTGGGCACAACTAATACGTACGACACTTATTGGATTTTGGATTCCATTAATGGCAGGGATACCAGGGTACCGCCCGTTATAGTATGTGGCCTAGATCAACGTACCGAGGATCACTCCCAATCCCCTGCAACACAAAGGCCGGAACCATTCCTTACATAACAGTCCCGAACAAGACAACCCCGCAGTTGTAGCTAGCAACTGCCCACACAGCCGAAATAAAAGGGACCTCTAGACAGAGGAAAATCTCGTCATACTTGGGCATGACCCACTTAACCTTGATGTACCTCCTCTGTTTTAGCCATTCCCGGTTGATGAGGCTTGAGGTTACGATTACCTTTAGTGAACACATCACTTAGAATGCTCATCGCCCACCTGACGATGTTCTGACAGCATTCAATCCATACAAGTTCGTTTCGGATTCGAACGAAACCGAAGGCATTATCTCGTTACACTCATTTTGGAATCACCCTCAGAGTTAACGACAATAACCCTTGCACTATGAATCTTCATCTTCATTTGAGATTCACGACCTGTCATTAATTTGGATCGATGTGGTTTTCGGATATCCAAATATGGAAACCCGATCCTGGTCTCATCGAAATCCAAATCGCCATCTTTTAGGTCCAAGTTGTTTTAAAGTTTAAAACAATTCAATTATCTATATACACACAGATAGATAACTCACAAATCACAATTGATAATCCACATTATCATAATAAACAGATGATCCATATCAAAATAGGTAATCCATATCATCATCACAATAGATAATCTATATTATCATCACAATGCAACCAAAGCATTCATACCACACAACATTACTTATCTCATTTCTGAGATCACAACCATTCAAGGCAATCAATGTCATCCATTCATACATAAGCAATGATTTACTTAATCACAATATAATTAATTTAAAATGAATTAAATTAACTACCTCCATCTCTAATTAATTTAAAGTGAATTAAATTAATTACTTCATCTTTATAAATCTTGCTTACTTAACCATTTAATTGATTACAATCAATTAATCAATCATTCAAAATTAATCACCTTAATTAATCACCCTTGATTAACTATCCTTAATTACATTCATGTAATTATTCTTAATTAATTTCACAATTTAATTATCCTTGACCAAAAACAGTAATTAACTTTTAATTACTTCAATTAATTAATTGTAATTAATTACATGAATTCTTAATTAATGTAATTAATTAATTACCTTTAATCACTTGTCATTTATTAATTAATCATAATAAATCAACTTTAATTACATCATTAATTATAATAATTAATGATCCTTAATTATATTTAATTAATTACCCTCTTAAATTAATTACCTTAAGTAATTAACCACAATTATTAATCCCTCTTGATTAACCATATTCAGTAATTAACTAACTTAATTACCTTCTTAAAACAAATTAATTATTCCTTAATTAATCCCTTGATTAATTACTAAGTAATTTAATTCAAATTACTTACATTATTAAACATCTTCCATTAATTACAACTTGTAATTATCAATCAATTACTTTACCAAGTAATTTCCAATCCATTAATTACATTAAGTAATTATCATTAAAACATCAAGTGTTTAAAATTAATTAAACTTAATTAATCAAATTAAACAATCACATTTAACTCAATTAATTACCTTAAGTAATTAATTTCTTAATTACTTCATTAAGTAATTACACTTAACAATTCACAAAAGATTATTATTAAATTAATTAATCTAATTAATTATAAAAATTAACCACATTAATTAATTATTAAATAATCCTGGTTAATGACCTTTATTAACCATTCTCTAATTATTTTCATCAAGTAATTAACTTAGATTAATCACAAATTAAATTATCTTAATTATCCATTAATTAAAGTCTAATTATTTAATTAATTAACCTTGATTATAAATTAATTGCTTAATTAAGAAATCTTTAATCATTAGCTAATAATCTAATTAATGATCTTCAATTGCAAATTGAATAACTCTTAATCAATATTTATTAAACCTTAATCAATTAATTAAATAAATAAATTAATTATTCCTTAATTACCTTATTAATTAAATTCAAAACATTAAATCTTAACTTAATTTTAAGTTAAAACATTTCTTAATTATGTTTAAAAAAACAATACTCGCCGGTCAACATCAACCTTGAATTCAATGGTGAAGCCATGGTACCCCCTGAAGATGTACTAGCAGCAGGTAAGGCAATATGGCAAGACTACATTGTTGGATTCTTTCTTGATAAACACTGTCATTCACTACTGTTGTCGAATTTCTCAAAAAATCATGGAAACTGAAAGGATCTGTCAAAGTTAAATATGATGGTGCTCTCTTCCTCTTTCATCTCACGTGTGAAGAGGATAAAATCAAGATTCTGAGAAGTGATCCAATTTTTATAAGAAACAAGATCTTCATTATCCAACAATGGACCCCTGAGCTTGGCAATGTTAGAGGCAAAATAAAAGCTGTTCCAGTGTGGCTACAACTATCCAACATCCCAATCTATGCATGGTCACATCTTGGAATAAACTGGTTGGCGAGTCGAATCGGTAAATTGATTTGTCTTGATGAATCCACTGAAAAGTTAGAAAGAATTAATTATGCTAGGTGTTTAGTTGAGGTTACACCAGAAAATGAATTGGTTGAGAAATTCCCAGTTATGCTTTTGGATGGAAGTGAGCAATTCGTGCATGTAAACTATCTGCGGAAACCTGAGATTTGTGTACACTGCAAGATATTTGGTCACTTATCTGTAGTGTGTGATAATAAAGTGATGCAAGAGCTTGTGGATCAACCCAACCAAGAGCAGGAAAACATAATGCAAGGAAAAAAATTCAGAAAAAAGAGATAAGTGCAGGGAAATATCTTTGGAAGAAGATTGCAAAAGAAAGCAAACGTACAACAATAATGAAATTCTTAGTAAAAATGTGATGACTGGAACTCACAACAGTAATATGAAAGATTGCAGTGGTTGTGACCACCCAGAAAAAACAACGGAGAACTATGCAAATGACCCGAGTAAAAACATGGAAAACACAACAATTCCCCGAAGCAAACCTGATGATCAGTTGACTAATTGCCATGCAGATATAGTTACCTCATTCAAACAAAATTCTGATACTACCAACAATTCCAACGTTGTTGTTGAAACTGTTTTGGGTGGTTTCTCAGGGAAAAACAGTTTCTCGGTCTTAACTGCATTGGAAGAGATTGATGCTGATGAGGAAGAAACAAATATAGAAACCACAGCGAAAAATTGTGATACCAACTTTTCATGCACAGCTGATACGTGCATGGATTTGACACATGCACTCATAATCACTCAGCAACCAAGCAAGTTAACCACAACCATACCCATTCCCAATACACATCCTAAGTAGTCATCCACCACCCCTATCCACATTAGCAACGATGATATTGTCCTCAATGTTTTATCCTCCTCCCCTGATCCTTATTCCAATATTATCGCTTCTCATGGTTTCAATGACATAATAACCCCATCCAACAAAGCATCATCCCTGACCACAAAGCCACATCATCACAAAAACAAATCCAAATTTAAATTAAGAGAGGTAACAATCACCATACCTTTATACCCAACATCGACCTCAATAATCCCAATATAACCACAACAACCAGAATTCTCCCCGACACAAGTGATAGCCCATCTTCTGCAACCAGAAGTAAGACTAACCAAATTACCACCTTAAACAAATTGCATCAATGACACAAACCTTTGCTGTATGGAATATTAGAGGAGCGCACCTTGAAACCAAATTAATCCAAGTTAAAAGCATCATATCCAAGTTTAACCTCAGTCTTATTGCCATTCTTGAAACCAAACTAAACCATGACCTTAGCCTTAAAGCTGTGCAATTCATCAACCCGATGTGGAAATCATGTCACAACCTAATTGAAGCCCCTTATGGCAGAATATTGATTTTATATGACCCAAACATGTACAATCTAACCCCGATCCTATCTCACAAGCAATTCATCCATTCTCACCTCACTCACAAGCCCACATCCAAATCCTTATATCTCACTATTGTGTATGCCAAAAATTGTGCCAGCAGCAGGAGTTCCCTCCATAACTACCTACCACACTTAGCCCAGAACACCCACCCCTGGATTGTTACAGGGGACTTTAACTGCCTCTGGTCCTTCAATGATCGCATAGGTAGGAATGTTGTCTCATTGAATGACATTTCTCCCCTCAACTCTTCTATAAATGCTGCTGATCTCATACATGTTCCCTACGCTGGTGCCAGATTTACTTGGGACAACAGAAGTAGATCTGGTAGGAGAATCTACTCCAAAATTGATCATACTTTTTGCAACATTGAGTCGCTTACCTCATGGCCAAATATATCCATATTCCTCCCTCCTCCACTACTCTCTGACCACTCCCCCAAAATCATCCAGATGGAAAATGGTTGCCCATTAAGAAAGTCATCTTTTAAATTTTTTAACATCTGGACAAACGAGCCTGATTTCTTAAGTATTGTTAAAAACGCCTGGTGTACTAACTATTTTGGCACTCCCATGTTTGTTTTGCAGCAAAAAATGAAGAATGCGAAAAGAGCTCTTGGGAAATGGGCTAGAAACAGATTTGGCACTGGTGATCTTCTATCTACCACAATAGCAATCTCTTTAGCTGATGCCAGAAACCAATCTGTGCAAACTCCGAACAATGTTGAATTAGCCAACGCTGAATACAATTTACAACAACAATACAGTAAAGCTCTTGAAGCGGAGAACGATATGAGAAAACAGAAACTCAGATTCAAATGGACAAATTCTGGTGATAGGAACACAAAATACTTTCATGAAAGCCTTAAAGTGAAGCACTCCAAATCCAACATTCATTGTATCATTGATCGTTCGGGTAAGACCTGTACCACTCCTCTCGATGTTGACAATGCCTTCCTTGACTACTTTTCCAACCTTCTTGGAAATGATGTTGATTTCCAACCTGACCTTTCAATTATTGATGATCTGAAACTTCCATGCCTTAGCCCAGATCAAGTTGCCTTCCTATCTACCTTAGTGACTGAAAATGAAATTAAGCAAAGCATTTTTGAAATGAATAAGGAATCGTGTGGAGGTCCTGATGGTTTTAATGCCAATTTCTTCACTAGCTATTGGGACATCATTAAATTTGATTTTGTCAAGGCTGTGAACAGTTTTTTCAAACATAATAAAATGCTAACTGGAATAAATGCAACCAATATCGCCTTAATTCCCAAGACTGAGCATCCTATCAGTGTCACAGATTTCAGACCAATCTCATGTTGCAACACCACTTACAAGTGCCTTTCCAAAATAATTGCCTCTAGGCTGAAAGTTGTTCTTAACCATCTTATCTTCCCCAACCAAGCAGCTTTCATTCAAGGGAGAAGTATTCTTGACAATGTGTTGTTATCAAATGAACTACTAAAAGATTACAACAAATCCACAACAAGTCCGAGAGCCATGTTGAAACTTGACATAAAGAAAGCTTATGATACTCTTCAATGGACCACTATCTCCAGAACCCTTGCCAAAATGAAGTCCCCCCCCCCACTTTGCCTCATGGATCTACACATGCATCTCTTCAGCCCACTTTTCACTGAATCTCAATGGCAATACCGTTGGCTACTTCAAGAGTAAGCAAGGAATCAGACAGGGTTGCCCTATGTCCTCTTACATTTTCATTCTGGTCATGGAGGTGCTCACTGCTATGATCAATCATGAAATATCATGCAAAAGAATTCTTACCCACCCTAAGTGCAAAGATCCCCTAATTTCCTCCCTGATGTTTACCGATGACCTTATTGTTTTCACCAAGCCTACTATTCAATCTATTAGCAACTTAATGAAAAGTCTCTATGCTTTTCACAAATTCAGTGGGCTTGCTAATAATCTTGACAAGTCCTTAATAAAAATTGCTGGAATCGATGATGCTGCAGTCCTGTCCCTTACTAATGTATGTCACCTTCCCCTTGCACCTGACAATATCTCATACCTGGGGATCCCTATGAGCTCCACCAAAGTCACTACATCTCAGTGCATGAAACTCTATGACAAGATTACACGTACCATGAAAGCTTGGGCTAATAGGTTTTTAACACAGGCAGGAAGACTCACCATTATAAAATCTGTCATATTCTCTTTCACTACGTATTGGTCCAGAACTTTCATTCTACCCAAAAAGCTCATCCACATGATTAGGAAGGCCATGTGTAACTTTCTCTGGTTTGGTAGCATTCATTCTAATAATCTCAAACCACTAAACTTCTGTAAAGTTGAAACCAAGAAAAGCATGGGTGGCCTAGGGATCATTAACATACGAAAATGGAATTCTGCTGCATTTAGTATGCATTTCGATAATCTGCTTAATTCTAAAAACAATATCTGGGTGTCATGGACGCAAAAGCATCGTCTCAAAAGCAAACATTTTTGGTGTATGGACATCGCGCAAGGCAGCACTTGGACTTCGAGATCCATCCTTAATCTACGGTCTATGTTGCTACCACATATACAGCAAATTGCTTCTCCTGGTGGCACTGTGAGCTTCTGGAATGATCCCTGGGCAAGGCATGGTCTCATTCTTAGCAAAACTATGACATACAACCAAATACTTCAAACTGGAATACCAATGGATGCCAAGGCCAAGAACTTTATATGTAATGGTGTCATCTCATTGCCGTTCTCCAGCAACCAATTCACACGTCAACTGTGGCAGGAGATCAGCAGGCAACAGTACCCTAGTATCTCATGTGACAGAGTGCTGTGGTCTCCTGATCTTGTCGAACACTCCATCTCCAAGATATATGACTGTGTTTCCCACGCTACGACCACACCTTGGTTTGCTTGGGAAAAAAGAGTATGGGATCGTCACTGTAAAGAAAATGACAACTTTCTTCTCTGGAAGGTCCTCAGGAATGCCATGAACTTCAAAGACAAACTCCTTCGCATTGGCATGGTTCCTGATGCAACCTGATGTTTCTGTGATGAAGAAACCGAGACTAATGTTCATCTTTTCTTCAGTTGCAAGGTTATTCATACGTTATGGAACAGGGTATCTACTTTACTAGGTCATGGAAACAGATCTAGGGATAGCAATAGTGAGTGGTGCTTTCTCTTCAGTGCCACTAGATGAAAGAATGATTCTGGAACAATATTGCTTCTTGTCCTCAAAAAATTCATTCGAGTTATTTGTAGGGAAAGAAATGATAGAGTTTTCAATGGCAAGAGCAAAACCGAAATTGAATTGTGGAATCGGTTGATGGGCTCCATCAAAGTTGGTGTAAGAAATTGCACGTTTGAGTTTGCCAGCAGTATCAATAGCTTTTGGGAATAACTATGGTCATGTTGACACAGTGTTGTTTTGCTTATTTGTAATCTTTTCTTTTTTCCTTCCTGTTGCACCATAGATTTGTTTTGGTGCAACCTATCTTTATTGTGATCGCAATAAACTGGTTAGGGCCAGTCAAACCCGCTTTGCTTTGCTAAAAAAACAAATTTATTTGAAACAAATTACTTTTGAAATTACTTTGAAATTTCATTTCAAATATGAAATTTAAAATGAATATAATTTAAACAAAATTTGAACAATTTAAACCTTTTAAAATTATAAGACAAACAAGTGCTTGTCTTAATAAAGAAATTCATAAGAGTTTGAAACTAAATCCATTTCAAAATTTCAATAATTTAAATTTACGTTTTGTTTAAATCTTTCAAATTTAAATCTTCTTTTAATTTCAAAAACTGAAGTTCATATTTAATTTTTGATTTCCAGATTTAAATTTAATTTTAATCTTTCTCATATTTTAAAAACTTCATTTTCTTAAAAGTTCAAACTACTTTACCAAAATAAAGTTGTTAAATAAGTTCAAGTTTTAAAACTTTATTTTTATTTTAAAACTGAGATTTTAAATTTAAACTTGAATTCCAAAATTTTAAGCTTTGAATTTAAAACTAGGTTTAAAATTTCTTAACATTAAAAAGCTTCAGGGTTTAAAAATTTTAAAACAGAAATTATAGGTTTTTGTAAGACCTGAAAATACAGAAACAACCCGAGAACACCCAAATCCACTTCGAGTTTTCAACTCAACTCCCCCGAGTCAACTACCATATTACTTCAAGTCTAATGCCTATCTTCCCCTGTTACCAAACTTACCTGAACATCATCAGTAAAATCCCATCACCATGCATATGCACGGCGACTCCGGCCACCATTAGTCATCGCTGATGAGCGCTACACTCCAAAAACCTACCCAGCAACCACCCATGACCATCAAATCGAACTACCATCCTCGAAAACAAAATCGAACACTAATTCCCAAACCTGGAAACAACTATCAGGTTTCCCCTTCAAACCTGTCAACTCCAAATCCTCTCCGCTCCGACCACCTAAAGGTCAGCCCCTCCGGCCTCAACTTCAACCACGCACCAATTACCAATTACCAAAAGATCACAACACTTGATCAATTGTAGAAGACGAAATTAATCGATCAAACTAACCCAGTTTAACTAGGGTTCCAAATGAATTTTCACTGCCGCAACCTCTCTGATAAATTTTATCACCAACAAAGATTTTTCCTAGCTTCTCCTATCCCTTCTCCATCACCCAGAAGAAACCCAAGCTTCCACAATTCATAGATCAACAGAAAATGCTTAAAATTCATTTTCATTTCAATAACAATCTGCACCCTTAACTAAATTCTAAAAATCCTAATTCTTGATTTAAAAATCAAGCTTTAGTTAATGCTTTTAATTTATGATACTGAATTGCAAAATTAATATGTTTGGATTTTGGTAAAAATCAACATGCACTAAGATTTCTTTGTGTTTCAAGAGACAACAACTCATGTTTTAACTTACTTAAAGTTTTAAATATTAACTTAAATAATCAAACAACTTTATTTTATAAATTTCATTTTATCAGAAACTTAATTAAAAGATAAGGATTTTAATAAAATTTTGTACCTGGAAAATCAAAACAGAACAAGCAAATAAAAAAACAGCATGCACACAAATACATTTCACATCAGACTTTTATCAATACACAAATAATACTTATTTATATCAAATCATACTACTCACTGTTTTAAAAGGAAGCAGAGCCTCTGATTGAAGGGTTTTTTGAATTTGCAGAAGACAAATTATTTTGCCTTTTTGATTTTAAAAGCTGTTTGCATGCCTCCCAAATAAAAATGCCTTTGAATTTGCAGATAACATCAAAGATTCCAGATTCAACTTGATTGAATTTAAAGCTTCTTTTAATTTCAAGTTGGAAGAATGAATGCAGATGCTTTTTGCTTCTAGATTGCATGTAGAGCCCATTTTTTTCCAGATTGTAGAAAAAATAATGCAGACTTTAGATTTTGAAAATGGCAAGTGAACATGATTTCTGGGTTTGTATTGCTTAGTTTTCAAGTGGCATGCAGAACAAATTTCCAGATTGCAGAAAAATATGATAATGCAGATTTTAAAACTGTTTGCAGGCCACAAAATTTGAAGAGGAGTTTGTGAATGGCATGTGCAGGGTTTTGAAGAGGAATTTACTGATTTTGGAAAAAGAAATGAGGAGTTTTGAAGTTCTCTTTTGATTAGGAAATGAGAAAAAAAAACAAGTAGGAATGAAAATGCATGTTTATATAGATGTATTTTCAGATTTTATTAAATAAAAGAAAATTGATTTTAAAAGAGGCCACTTGTACAACTTTTTAACATTTGTCAAGTGAAATGATTTATCTTATAACATTTGTTAAATGTGGCTTAAGAATACAACATATGTCTTTATAAGGTAATCTGTATTTAAATTTAAATGTTAATATATATATTAAGCCTAATTGATTAGTTAATTAGAATTTAAATATGTATAGAAATTTTTTTAAAAGAAATAAAACAAATTATGCTTATAAATAAAACTTATGCATATAAAAATTAAAACAATTAAAAATATATACTTTGGAATTTAAATTCAAATCAATTTCAAAATCTAATATTTAGAAATCAAGTTATGAATACAAATTAAATTTTGAAATAAAAATTGCCATTTTTATTCAAAATCTATTTATAAAGACAATACACTATTAATATTATTTTTAGAAATGATTCATTATTAAATTAAAATAATTATAAAAGAAATTTTGTCTTTATTAATGAATTACTTATTTTATTTAAGCTATATTTTAAAAAGAAACAAAACAAACCTTTATGTTAATTCATTTTAAATTTAAAACTCAAGCCAAAATTATTTTAAACATTTAAATATTTTTCTTAACAATTAAAATCATATACTCATTTATTAAATAGTTTTGAAAAACTTAATATTAAATTAAATCAGAATTTCCAATTTATTAATGAATATATTAGAATTTTAAATGAAGATTTATTTACTAAATTTAAACCAAGATCATTTATTTAATAACTTTGGAAAGCTTTATATTAAATAAAAACAAATTTTCAAATTACTATAAATATTAGAATTAGAAAATATGCTTTACTTATTAAAATTAAAACAATGCTAATCTATTTAAAATATGAACTATATATTTATATTATAAATAGAAACCAATTTATTATTTTTAAAAGATAAAATAACCAATTAAATATTTATTGAAGAAGAATTATTAAATCAATTTGAATTATTATCAACAAAATTATCAATATCAATTTAATTTTTAATACAGATTATTAAATTGATATTGTCAAAAATTCCGGGATTACAATCCTCCCCCCTTAAAAGAATTTCATCCCCGAAATTTAAAACAAAGGTAATTTAATAATCTCATTAAAGATTTAATTTTAAAACACAAGCATATATCAAACATTTGCTAACTACCAAAACAACCAATTCATCCAATTAAACAAATCTCACTATCCAGACAAAATTCTGGATAGAATTTCCTCGAGTTACCCCAAGTATATATACTGGGATACTCGCTCTAGAGAACCCAAACAATCAATACTACTAAACTATAGAGCTCCTATTCATCTATATCTACAACACTTGACAAGATATCAGACTACAGACGAGTCTGACTCAACAACCAAAACTCCAGAACTGCTGGCTTCACAACCAGAGATAGATAAAACACGTACTCCCTCAGAGATAAGTGAAACTCATCGAATCACAGTTATCCAAACCAGCAATCCAATCCTGTAGATCAATCACTTATTCTCACAAGAACACTAGAAAAGATCCAAAACACTTCAGAGCTAGCTTCCCAGCCTTACCCAATCTTATAGCTCCTTTTCGATCGGAGAAAACTTATCCAAAATTAAATCTTCGACTCCGGAATCCAAATTCCTCCGTCTCTTATCCTCAAAAATCTCCAGACGATCCTGGGCTGCCTGCACCCTTTCTGATCAGCTCATCCCTTGTTGATGCCTCTAGAAACAAACAAAACCAATCAACTCAACAAAATGATCTCCTCAAGATCAAACCCTACTCCTCAAACATCAGAAGACAACAACTTCTCCTAACCGGAAAAGAAAAGCAGATACACTTCCAAACTGCTTCCGCTGCACAACTCTGATCTGAAGTAGAAGAGAATGCTGATGAAGAACACGAGCACAAACTGGACAACACGTCCCAGAAATATGGTCCAACAAATCCATAAGAAAAACTCAAAAATTTCTCCAAAACCCTGAGCTGCTACACCAACTCAATCTCCAGATGCGGACAAAATCTCTGACTCTCCTGAAGATATCCAAAAAAAATCTGATAACCTAAGGGAACACTCAAACAATCTTAAGTCACTCTTGCGATCTATCCAAACCAAATCCAAGGAAAATTGTTCTCCCTTTACCAAATAGAACAGCTTACTCTTAACTAGCCAATCCATCGAAGAAACGGGTCTACTCAGCTGTTTCTGAACTCCACTTCCAGAAACTACTAAGCCAGAAGACTCCCTGCCGATACACAGAACACTCCGAGCTGCACTGTTGACACAGATGCCAAAGAATTCCTTTTCCAAAGCTCTTCGAGAAATACGGACCTCAAATCAAACAGAAACACCAGCTGAACACAGCCACAACATCGAAGCAGACATACTTCCTTAAACTTGTTCCAAAGAAAACTTCTTCAGAAACATCCATAGTCACTGCATCTCATCACGCAGCTACTACTTCCTGAGGTATCAAAGTACCATCGCTCGCTTCTGCCCAACCGACAGATCCAAACTCTACCCATCTAACTTCAAAGATAGACTCCGAACCTTAACAGGTTTCCTTCATAGATCGATGAAATCCTTCATCAATCCAAAACTCAATCAAGACGGTATTGGGTCTACAGTCTCGACAAATACACTTCCAACCTCAAACACTCAAACTCCAACCAATGGTAGTTGCCTTACACACACCACTACTCTATCTACCTTTATAACTCATATTGGAAAATCCGAACAGGTAACCCAACAGATAGGTAGAAATATATATATGTATCTATATATATAATTACAAACACACTCTCTCAAGATAGACACCACTCCATAGCCTAGGTATTCACTCAACCTAACGCTCTGATACCAACTGAGACGACCCGACTTCCTCACCATAGAAAATCACATCATCTTGAAGAAAGAAAGGGATAGAAAAGAGAAAAGAAAGGAGAGAAACAAGAAACAACACAGAATCTAAATAGCGGAACGAATAAATTATATTAATAACATAAATATTACATAGTTTACAACCATCATCAGAGTTACACAGATTACACATTACATACTAGACAGTTATAAACACCTGTCTAGTTATACACTCAATACAGTACAAGGAAAACTACTCGGAGAAATCAACACAGCGGAAAACTATATATCTACACGCAGAAGCCTCCTGCTCCATTGCTCCTCCATAATTCGTCAAAGCCAACCTGAATCCCTTGGCTACTCGTAAAAATTTGAGTACCCAAGAGTTTAAGAAAACAGAAGATAAACTCCGGGTGAGACGTGGGTCTGGTGTGAGTAACAGGTTAAAGTTTCTTAACTTTTCAAAACCATTTGAAAAGAAAGGTATCACGTAAGACTTCCCACACATAAACATGGAAAAGTTTTTACCTTACACTAACCAAAACATTTGATAGGAAATCCGGTGATATTATAATAGTCTCTAGGGTTTTCAAGTAAAATACAGAAATAGCTGGAATACTTACATCTCACGTTCCAACATAGTTGGGCACAACTAATACGTACGACACTTATTGGATTTTGGATTCCATCAATGGCAGGGCTACCGGGGTACCACCCGTCACAGTACGTGGCCTAGTCAACGTACCGAGGATCACTCCCAATCCCCTGCAACACAAGGCCGGAACCATTCCTTACTAAACAGTCCCGAACAAGACAACCCCATATTTGTAGCTAGAAACTGCCCACACAGCCGAAATAAAAGGGACCTCTAGACAGAGGAAAATCTCGTCCTAATTGGGCATGGCCCACTTAACCTTGCTGCACCTTCCCTGTTTTAGCCATTCCCGGTTGATGAGGCTTGAGGTTACGATTACCTTTAGTGAACACATCATTTAGAATGCTCATCACCCACCTGACGATGTTCTGAAAGCATTCAATCCATACAAGTTCGTTCCGGGTTCGAACAAACTGAAGGCATTGTCTCGTTATACTCATTTTGGAATCACCCTCAGAGTTAACGACAATAACCCTTGCACTATTAGTCTTCATCTTCACTTGAGATTCACGACCTATCGTTAATTTGGATCGATGTGGTTTTCCGATATCCAAATATGGAAACCTGATCCCGGTCTCATCGAAATCCAAATCGCCATCTTTTAGGTCCAAGTTGTTTTAAAGTTTAAAACAATTCAACTATCTATATACACACAGATAGATAACTCACAAATCACAATTGGTAATCCACATTATCATAATAAATAGATGGTCCATATCAAAATAGGTAATCCATATCATCATCACAATAGATAATCTATATTATCATCACAATGCAACCAAAGCATTCATACCACACAACATTACTTATCTCATTTCTGAGATCACAACCATTCAAGGCAATCAATGTCATCCATTCATACATAAGCAATGATTTACTTAATCACAATATAATTAATTTAAAATGAATTAAATTAACTACCTCCATCTCTAATTAATTTAAAGTGAATTAAATTAATTACTTCATCTTTATAAATCTTGCTTACTTAACCATTTAATTGATTACAATCAATTAATCAATCATTCAAAATTAATCACCTTAATTAATCACCCTTGATTAACTATCCTTAATTACATTCATGTAATTATTCTTAATTAATTTCACAATTTAATTATCCTTGACCAAAAACAGTAATTAACTTTTAATTACTTCAATTAATTAATTGTAATTAATTACATTAATTCTTAATTAATGTAGTTAATTAATTACCTTTAATCACTTGTCATTTATTAATTAATCATAATAAATCAACTTTAATTACATAATGATCCTTAATTATATTTAATTAATTACCCTCTTAAATTAATTACCGTAAGTAATTAACCACAATTATTAATCCCTCTTGATTAACCATATTCAGTAATTAACTAACTTAATTACCTTCTTAAAACAAATTAATTATTCCTTAATTAATCCCTTGATTAATTACTAAGTAATTTAATTCAAATTACTTACATTATTAAACATCTTCCATTAATTACAACCTGTAATTATCAATCAATTACTTTACCAAGTAATTTCCAATCCATTAATTACATTAAGTAATTATCATTAAAACATCAAGTGTTTAAAATTAATTAAACTTAATAAATCAAATTAAATAATCACATTTAACTCAATTAATTACCTTAAGTAATTAATTTCCTAATTACTTCATTAAGTAATTACACTTAACAATTCACAAATGATTATTATTAAATTAATTAATCTAATTAATTATAAAAATTAACCACATTAATTAATTATTAAATAATCCTGGTTAATGGCCTTTATTAACCATTCTCTAATTATTTTCATTAAGTAATTAACTTAGATTAATCATAAATTAAATTATCTTTAATTATCCATTAATTAAAGTCTAATTATTTAATTAATTAACCTTGATTATAAATTAATTGCTTAATTAAGAAATCTTTAACATTAGTTAATAATCTAATTAATGATCTTCAATTTCAAATTGATTAACCCTTAATCAATGTTTATTAAACCCTAATCAAATTAAATAAATAAATAAATTATTCCTTAATTACCTTATTAATTAAATTCAAAACATTAAATCTTAACTTAATTTTAAGTTAAAACATTTCTTAATTTTGTTTGAAAAAAACAAATTTATTTGAAACAAATTACTTTTGAAATTACTTTGAAATTTCGTTTCAAATATGAAATTTAAAATGAATATAATTTAAACAAAATTTGAATAATTTAAACCTTTTAAAATTATAAGACAAACAAGTGCTTGTCTTAATAAAGAAATTCACAACAGTTTGAAACTAAATCCATTTCAAAATTTCAATAATTTAAATTTACATTTTTTTAAATCTTTCAAATTTAAATCTTCTTTTAATTTCAAAAACTAAAGTTTATATTTAATTTTTGATTTCCAGATTTAAATTTAATTTTAATCTTGCTCATATTTTAAAAAATTCGTTTTCTTAAAAGTTCAAACTACTTTACCAAAATAAAGTTGTTAAATAAGTTCAAGTTTTAAAACTTTATTTTTATTTTAAAACTAAGATTTTAAATTTAAATTTGAATTCCAAAATCTTAAACTTTGAATTTAAAACTAGGTTTAAAATTTCTTAACATTAAAAAGCTTCAGGGTTTAAAAATTTTAAAACAAAAATTACAGGTTTCTGTAAAATCTGAAAATACAGAAACAACCCGAGAATACCCAAATCCACTTCGAGTTTTCAACTCAACTCCCCCGAGTCAACTACCATATTACTTCGAGTCTAATGCCTATCTTCCCCTGCTACCAAACTTACCCAAACATCATCAGTAAAATCCCATCACCGTGCATATGCACGGCGACTCCGGCCACCATTGGTCATCGCTGATGAGCGCTACACTCCAAAAACCTACCCAGCAACCACCCATGACCATCAAATCGAACTACCATCCTCGAAAACAAAATCGAACACTGATTCCCAAACCTGGAAACAACCATCAGGTTTCCCTTTCAAACCTGTCAACTCCAAATCCTCGCCGCTTCGACCACCTAAAGGTCAGCCCCTCCGGCCTCAACTTTAACCACGCACCAACTATAATTCCCAAAAGATCATAACACTCGATCAATTGTAGAAGACGAAATTGATCGATCAAACTAACCCAGTTTAACTAGGGTTCCAAATGAATTTTCACTGCCGCAACCTCTCTGATAAATTTTATCACCATCAAAGATTTTTCCTAGCTTCTCCTATCCCTTCTCCATCACCCAGAAGAAACCCAAGCCTCCACAATTCATAGATCACCAGAAAATGCTTAAAATTCATTTTCAGTTCAATAACAATCTGCACCCTTAACTAAATTATAAAAATCCTAATTCTTGATTTAAAAATCAAGCTTTAGTTAATGCTTTTGATTTATGATACTGAATTGCAAAATTAATATGTTTGGATTTTGGTAAAAATCAACATGCACTGAGATTTCTTTGTGTTTCCAGAGACAACAACTCATGTTTTAACTTACTTAAAGTTTTAAATATTAACTTAAGATAATCAAACAACTTTATTTTATAAATTTCATTTTACCAGAAACATAGTTAAAAGATAAGGATTTTAATAAAATTTTGTACCTGGAAAATCAAAACAGAACAGGCAAATAAAAAAACAGCATGCACACAAATACATTTCACATCAGACTTTTATCAATACACAAACAATACTTATTTATATCAAAACATACTAGCATGCAACCTAATTAATAATTTAAGATTTAAAAGTTACTCACTTTTTTAAAAGGAAGCAGAGCCTCTGATTGAAGGGTTTTTTGAATTTGCAGAAGACTAGTTATTTTGCATCTTTGATTTTAAAAGCTGTTTGCATGCCTCCCAAATAAAAATGCCTTTGAATTTGTAGATAACATCAAAGATTCCTGATTCAACTTGATTGAATTTAAAGCTTCTTTTAATTTCAAGTTGGAAGAATGAATGCAGATGCTTTTTGCTTCCAGATTGCATGTAGAGCCCATTTTTTTCCAAATTGTAGAAAAAATAATGCAGACTTTAGATTTTGAAAATGGCAAGTGAACATGATTTCTGGGTTTGTATTGCTTAGTTTTCAAGTAGCATGCAGAACAAATTTCCAGATTGCAGAAAAATATGATAATGCAGATTTTAAAACTGTTTGCAGGCCACAGAATTTGAAAGGAGTTTGTGAATGGCATGTGCAGGGTTTCGAAGAGGAATTTACTGATTTTGGAAAAAGAAATGAGGAGTTTTGAAGTTCTCTTTTGATTAGGAAATGAGAAAAAAAACAAGTAAGAATGAAAATGCATGTTTATATAGATGTATTTTCAGATTTTATTAAATAAAAGAAAATTGATTTTAAAAGAGGCCACTTGTACAAATTTTTAACATTTGTCAAGTCAAATGTTTTATCTTATAACATTTGTTAAATGAGGCTTAAGAATACAACATATGTCTTTGTAAGGTAATTTGTATTTAAATTTAAATGTTAATGTATATATTAAGCCTAATTGATTAGTTAATTAGAATTTAAATATGCATAGAAATTTTTAAAAGAAATAAAACAAATTATGCTTATAAATAAAACTTATGCATATAAAAATTAAAACAATTAAAAATATATACTTTGGAATTTAAATTCAAATCAATTTCAAAATCTAATGTTTAGAAATCAAGTTATGAATACAAATTAAATTTTGAAATAACAATTGCCATTTTTATTCAAAATCTATTTATAAAGACAATACACTATTAATATTATTTTTAGAAATGACTCATTATTAAATTAAAATAATTATAGAAGAAATTTTGTCTTTATTAATGAATTACTTATTTTATTTAAGCTATATTTTAAAAAGAAACAAAACAAACCTTTATGTTAATTCATTTTAAATTTAAAACTCAAGCCAAAATTATTTTAAACATTTAAATATTTTTCTTAACAATTAAAATCATATACTTATTTATTAAATAGTTTTGAAAAACTTGATATTAAATTAAATCAGAATTTCCAATTTATTAATGTATATATTAGAATTTCAAATCAAGATTCATTTACTAAATTTAAACCAAGATCATTTATTTAATAACTTTGAAAAGCTTTATATTAAATAAAAACAAATTTTCAAATTACTAAAAATATTAGAATTAGAAAATATGCTTTACTTATTAAAATTAAAACAATGCTAATCTATTTAAAATATGAACTATATATTTATATTATAAATAGAAACCAATTTATTATTTTTAAAAGATAAAATAACCAATTAAATATTTATTAAAGAAGAATTTTTAAATCAATTTGAATTATTATCAACAAAATTATCAATATCAATTTAATTTTTAATACAGATTATTAAATTGATATTGTCAAAAATTCCAGGATGTTACACTACAACTCCTCATCATGGGACTCGACTCACAAATCTGAATAAGGTGCACAAAATCGGGATCACGCCACTGAGCATCGGCAATACGATCTAATAAACTGGATCGAGCTTCCAAACTGAATAATAAAATAGAAGAATCAGAAGGTGGAGCTCGATCATGAATATCACAAAAGGATAAGGTCTCTAGAACATCCCACTCGCCTAGCATCATAGAAACAACTGTCGAATATTTGCGACTAAGCGCGTCAGCAACTCGATTTTCCTTACCAGGGGTATACTGGATATCGAAGTTATAGGAGGCAAGGAACTCGAGCCAACGCTGTTTCCTTATATTGAGTTCCTTTTGAGTGAACAGATATTTCAAGGTCTTGTGATCGATGTATAGAATGAAGTGCTCGCCTAATGGATAATGGAGCCAAATCTTCAAGGCGAAGACAATGGTGGCTAACTTAAGGTCATGAGTGGCATAGAGTACTTCATTTGTTCATAGTTTCCTAGAAGCATAAGCAACTACCCAATCCTTCTGCATAAGCACGACACCGAGGCCACAATAACTAGCATCAGTATAGACAACAAGATCATGATTCGCTTTAGAAACCACTAGAATAGGAGCATTAGTGAGAAGCTCCTTTAACTGTTGAAAAGAAGCTTCACACTTGTCGGACCAAATAAATCAGATGCCTTTCCGAGTAAGGCTAGTGAGAGGAAGCACAATACGAGAGAAATTCTTAATGAACCGGCGGTAATAGCCCGCCAATCCATGGAAGCTACGAATCTGTACATTCTCAGGCCTCTTCCAATTCTGAATGGATTCGATCTTCGAAGGATCGATCGAAATGACTTTGGAAGAAACAGCGTGTCCTAAGAACTTAACCTTATTCTTCCAGAAATGGCACTTAGAGAATTTGGCTTTAAGCTGATGGTAACGAAGAGTACTCAAGACAATTCTCAAGTGATTAGCATGCTCGGCTTCAAACTTTGAATGAACAAGGATTTCGTTGATGAACACAAGGATGAAATTATCGAGATATTGTCGGAATACTCGATTCATAAGATCAACAAAGAAAGCAAGAGCATTCGTCTAATCGAATAGCATAACGAGCCACTCGTAAGATCTATATCGAGTGCAGAAAGCTGTAAGAGGTATGTTATCTTCCATGACTCGGAGCTGATGAAAACCAGTGGCAAGGTTGAGTTGAGAGAAGACCTTAGTGCCACTTAATTGACCGAACATATCGTCGATCCTAGGTAACGGGTACCTATTCTTGATGGTCAACTCGTTAAGCATGCGATAGTCGATGCAAGCCTAAGAGTTCCATTGGACTTCTTCACGAAGACGATAGGGCACCCCACGGTGAAAAACTGGACTGAATCAACTACTTAGACTCAAGCTCTAAAAGCTGCTTCTTGAGTTCCTCATTTTCCTTTGTAGACATCCTTATAGGAGGACGACCAACTGGCTGTGCGCTTGGAATGAGATCAATGCGAAACTCGATCACCCGCTTGGGTAGCAAACCCGAAACAAGCTCAAATACATCAGAGAAATCACAAACAATAGGAATACGAGATATATCATCATCATCTCATGAGTCGAATGAAAATAAAGATGCTTTAGAATTATCCACATTCCGAAGAACAAGTGATAGATGAGTAGACGAATCTGGATGTCGAAGATATAAAATTCTCTCAGAATAAATAATCCTGGCATCATATCACACTAGCCATTCCATACCTAAAATCATATCAAATCTCAAATAGGAAATAACATGCAGATTCGCACGAAAAGAAAAGCCACATAAAACAATCTCAACATCATCATAAAGCATGCTAAGGGTTGCGGATCCCTCGATAGGATTTGCAATACTCAATGAAGTAACCATACAAGAAACATCCAAAAACAAATCGTCGACGAGCTTATTCAATACGAATGAATGCGATGAACCAGTGTCGAAGAGGACTCGAATAAAACAATCATGGAATAACAATGAACCTTCAAGAATAGAAGGAGAAGTACCTCTACGCTAAGAAAACCCTCCAGAAGCATCCGCTACATTCAGCTTGCCGGATTGGGAATTCGCAGCAATATGACAAGTGGCAACTCGATGGCCCTCCTTCTTGCAATAGCGGTAAATAATAGGCTTAAAGCAGTCGTGGATCATATGGTCAGAAGAACCACAATTGAAACACCCCTTCCGAATAGGGGGTGCTCCACTAGGATTGGAACTAGGACTAGATCTAACGGGCTTCTTCTTGGAAGGGAAAAACTTTGGCTTATGGAATGGGAACTTCTTCGTATTGGGGTTTTTGCGAACCTCAACCTCATCACCACTCGCGCACTCCTTCTTGACGGCTTCGGGATGAAGCGCCGAGTCAACTAACTCCTCAAAAGAAAGCTTCAAATGGAGAATCAAAGACTTCTTGAGATACTTCTTAAGACCAGAGACAAACTTCAGATTCTTCTTATAAGAAGTGCTAATGTATTCAAGACCATACTTAGATAAGGCCTCGAATGATGAAACATAATCAGAGACAGAGGAATTCCCTTTCTTCAAATCAAGGAAGCAATGGGCTAATAAATCTTTATCAAATTCAGGAACGAATTTGAGCTCGAATCATTCCTGAAACCGAGTCCAAGATAGAGTAGACTCATCGAGCTCGGGTATAAGAAGCATGTACCAATTAATGGCATGCTTTTGTGATAGGCTGGATGCTACAAGAACTCTGCCGTGGTCAGAAAGATCCATGCGAGAGAAGATGTGCTCGCATGTATGAATCCATGCTTGGACCTCTAGAACGGACTTGGAGCCTTTGAATAGCTTTCCTCCAAGATGAGAGAAATCACTACACAAGTGTGCAAAGACAAACTTGAATGGAGGAGATGCTTGAGTAGGAGATGGAGGCCAGTGCTCCTAAATAATTCTATAATAATGATCGGCAGACATATATACGCCATCCAGATGTGAGCCGCTGGATTGCCCAGCATCCGAGCGTCATCCTCTGCCTCTTCCAGCCATTAGCTAAAAGTTAAGATAAGATAAAGATTATTCACAGAGTAGATATCATTAATACAATAAGGAATACTATGGAATTAAAATGCATTCCTAAACGTATTCCTAAACTTCTATCTACCCATACAGACAAGAAAAGTACAAGGCACAATGATTCAGGGATTCGTAACACTAGTAGTACTCTTAGATGTACCATAATTTGTGCTTCTGTCCTGTGTTTATCATATTTTATTATGAACTCAGCTCTAATACCAAGATGTGATGCCCCTTCTATCTTGTGTTTATCATATTTTATTCTGAACTCAGCTCTGACACCAAGCTATGACGCCCCACCCCAAGACCCACATTAATAAAGTGTATTGCTGGGTAATACTGTCTGCTAATGTAGGGAATAGGGCTGGATAGGAGCGATATCTATAGCCTTGTCTTAAATATCTATTGAATACGTCGACAATGCCATATTTTTTTATCTCAAGTGGATTGACATATCTAATAAATACTTAATACAAAGCCGTAGGTGGCTATAGGATCTATCAGAACAAAATATAATAACTCGAATGCAAAACACATCACAGAATAATAGACCATCACATATATATACAGATACATCACAAAGAATACAAAATGATACATGTCAAGTGGTATAGCAACCACAATGTACAAGCGATCCAAAAGAATGTATATCAGAGTAGCAACAAAAGGACTACAAAAAAGCTATAACAAAAAGAGCTAGCAGAATAGTCCATGCGAAAGCAGAATAGGCTAAGTCCAAATGTACCTAACCTAAAACACTTCGGTCTAACCCGAATATAAAATACACTAGTCAGTCTATCTAAACAAATTAGTTTACAAGGATAAGCGATAGTATGAGCATAAGGATAATGTGATAATATTCCCGAAGGGAAGGAACAATCTAAAGTTTATGGTTACATCAAGTGACAATATGGTATCACTACACAAACATATAATCTCAAAGGAGATAAAATACTCATAAAGTGCTAAAAGTAGCGAGCCTCATATCATCGGCATTCATAAAACATCAAATATGGTTTAGAAAAAAACCTAAACCCGCCAGCTTGGCAAACCCAAAACATGCATAAAGAGACCCCAGCTCAAACATACAACAAATATATCTCCAAAGAGGAGAATAAAATCTCAAGTAAACGCCAACAGACAAATCTCATATAATGCCAGTGTGGGAAACTCAAATCTCAAAAATAGAACTCCCAAGAGTTCAAATTCTTGAAAGGCAATCGCCGCAAATATATATCGAATGGTTCAAAGGACCAATTTCGAAAAAGGGCGATGTACTAGGGAAATCACAAACATCGATAAAATCATCTCAAAGATATAGCACGTGCTTATGGTCGAAACCAGCCAAATACTGCTCTCTTAAAATAAGGCGCCATGTCTCTTAGAAAAACGTCCCAAAGATAATAAATACATCTCTTAGACAAACATCCCCAAGGACAAATACGTCACTTGGACAAATGTCCCAAAGGACAAATGACCCGAAGGTCCAATACTGGCAAATATGTCTCTTAGACAAATGCGTCACAAACATTCAGATAGGAACTCGAACAGTGTTAATGTGTGTCTCACACCACACGTTCGCACTAACGGTTTACTAATCGCTAGTAAATTTCACACTCAAAGCAGTAAAAAGTTTACCTTATCTCATCGGTAAACTCGACTCGTATGTCAAAACGATCAAACGGAGAAGTAGGGAATTAACTGAAAAGATAAACGCACGTCTCTCGTACCATATGTTTTACCAAACCGTTTAATTCTCCCTCTCATTAGCTCAAATAGTGCAAAAACATGTATTTTATATACAAAATAATTTACTTGAGAAACAAGCTTTTAATACCAATTTTGAAAGCCATATTTGAAAATTCTCTTATTATCGAGAATAAATAGATTCTATATTTGAAAACACTTCAAAATGTCGTATAATAATTTAAAATGCCCATTTATTTTAAAAAGTTTTGGAAAATTCCGTGTTCGAAAATGAATGAAAACCCAAGAAATCACTTAAATTGATATTCGAATTTAATTCAAATTAAATTCAAAATCAATCCAAAATTTGAATTTACAATCTCCAACATTTGGCTAGTCTACCGGTAAATATAACAAAACATAAAGTAAAAGTCAAAAGTTGGACAAAAAAAGAACATAAAATTGCATTGGCAAAATAATACCCAGGTCTGAAATCTTCTCTAGGTTCAACATTAGGACATGAAATAGGTGGCCAAACAATGTCTGATTGAACTAAAAATAGGTGTGCACATAGTAGAAAACTTCATCTTTCAAAAAAAATGAATTTAGATAGAAAATAAAAAAGTTACGCTATCTCAAACATGGACTCATACCATGCTTGTAATAGTTCAACAAGAATGTGCCCTGGTCTGAAAATCAATTCTGGGTTCAACTTTCAAGCATAAAACAGAGGACCAAATGGCCTTAGATTGAGCTGAAAATTTGTTTGCGTATAATAGAAAACTTTATATTTCAAAAAAAAGAATCATGCAATTTGAACAAAGTATGAGAAAGTTATGATGTCTCAAAGTTGAACCCAGACAGTGTTTTCACTATAAAAATCTGGGTAAAAACATGCCCCGAATCAAAGTTCGGCAGCATATATCTTTAAGCTATATAAGTCGAAATGATCTGAAATTCGGTATGCTTAAACTAAAAAACTTGTTTTACAATCCAAAAAAAATTCGATGGCATTTCGTTGCCAGAATAGAGAGATATGATTGCACAAATATGCTACACAAAACCGTTTACACAGAAAATCAAAACAATTCAAAAATGGTTTATTGTAAGCAAATTTTCACTTCAGCTTGTGATTTTTTTTTTGCATTGCATAAGCTAGCTATTATGAGATTGATACTCACCTTTCAAATAACTAAGCTGCAAGATCAAATTTGATGCAAAGAGGCGAGCTTTAGCTTTGGAATGGCTCTAAGAGGCTTCTACAACCTAGATAAAAAGCTTTAACAAACATGCAAAACCAAAATAAAGTTACAAACAATCAAAAAATCTTCAAAAATGAAGGAATCAGATTTAGAAGTTGATTACCTGTCTAAATTGACTTAGTTTGATAAATTACTGCAAAGATTTTGATAAAAATTGGAGATTTTGCAATTTATTTGAGAAAGGGGAAGTGGTTTTTAGTTTTCTCAAAGTTTATGGAAGAAGAAGCTTTTACAGTATGTACAACAAAAAGGAGAAGGAGATGTTTTTTCTATTTTCTGGTTAAGTTTCTAAATGGGCCAAGACCCAAAATTAATTAACTTAGCATTTAATTGAAATTAACAAACAAATTCACTTTTACACTAATATACACAAAGTTATACTATATACATACAATGTTTTCACTTTATAAAATCACACAACATATACTTATGTACCAAAAATTTATTTTACATCAAAATAAAAGATTGTTTAACTTTCAAAATTTACTTTCACTAATTAAAATTCTTACTTTAATTCAAATGCATAAATTACACAATTATTACTTAAAATTTCATTTTTAACTTCAAAATTACATAAATTTTATTTCCTTGTGTTATTAAATATAACAAATCATATTTTCAACATTTTTACAACAAAAACTTATTTTCAAATCAAATTTCTCATTTTTATTTATAGTAAACCAAATTTTAAATCAAATGCTTCTTTTTAAAATACATAAAAGAAACATTTAGCAATAAATACCAAAATTATTTCATTTATCAAACTTAAAACCATATTTTGCGCAGTTTAATCCAAATCATCAAAATAAAGTTCCAAAACTTTATTTTCACATTTTAAAACCTATTGTTTATTTTAAATCTTCAATTAATTTTTATTTCACGATATTAAATTATAATCACCGTTATAATTTAATATTAAAAGTAATCATCTAAACCAGGGTTGTTATAGCTTTCGTGCTGAGATGATGTACCTTCCGAGCTGCACTCGATTATTGGAGAAAGATTCGGTCTACTGGGGTCATATTCCAGAACAACTGGAGGATCAATAGAAGAAGTAGTCTCAGATTAGGACATTAGAGGCACTTTGGAGCTTTCTTCGTGATGTTTGATCCCAGATCCTTCTCTAGCTCCCAGATACGTAGCGGCCAATTTTTCTTTCTCAAGAGAAATGACTGTATCGTGGAGGACTTTAGGCTCATCTTCGACTAGCACTTCAAGTTCGAACTCATCGATAGTTGCAGCATTGCGGGTCACCTTTCGTACTCTAACAAGCGACCCCAGGCCTTGTATAGTTGAAAAAGATAATCTTGTCGAGCCAGTTTAAGTTGCGATTTCTTAAGACATTGGCGTTGTACATGACTAGGAGATCTTCAAATTCACTCTCTATCATGCCCTCAACCGCTTTAATTTCCCTATCAATCTTGGCATCGGCTTCCTCGGCCTTCAGATTCACTGCATCCCTCTCCTCCTTAAGTCTCACCGCCTGTTCACATGCCTCCTGAGTGGTTTTAATAGCCTCGTCTTTTTCCTTGATGGCCTCGACTAGCTTCGCCCTTTGCTCCTTAACCTCTTTCTGTGTAGAGTCCCTTTCCTATATAACGACGGTGTTATGGTGACCCATCTCCTGCACCAGGTCCATGTGCTTCTTCCTCATATTTACCATGGATCACCTAGCTTCTTTGCTCTTTGAGTAGCCTCCTTCTCCATTTTCCTCGAAGACTCAAGCTCGTTGGTGAGCGTCATTATTATCCTGCCTTTTTGAGAAAGGTCACTCTTCAATTTCTCCATCATTTTCGCCTGCTTGACAGATACTGCCGAAACCCTTTTAGCTGTCTTAACCCACTCCCGGTACTGGCTGTACACATCATGCACGTAATCTTGTACCAATTTTTCTAAGTCGTTAGGGATTATTTTCAAGTTTGGAGGGAAGTGGAAGCCAACGAAACAAATATTTGGAAAGTCTTTCTTTAGCTTCATGATTCAGATGGCTCCCTCCTCTATAGGCTCAATAGCAGTTTGTTCGATGATGATGGGAGCTTCCATTTTAGTTCTACGACATTGATCGTCGGATTTCAAAGTGTGAGGTGGCACTATTAGGTGTGCAATTTCAGAAGATTGCCTGCCAGAGCCAGATGGTTTATAGGGTCATTTAGATGGTGGAGATCGCGACGGGGAGCGGTACTTGCTTTGATATGACCTTTCCTTCTCCCTATCATATCGTTCGTGCTCTTGGCTAGTGTAATAGCCACGACCGTAGTCTCTCTCACTTTTGTGAACTGGAGGAATGGCATGAAGAGTGAAGATTGTCGAGCATCGACCTTTGTTTCACCATTGTGTTTGTAAAATTAAAAGAGAAGAAGAATTAGTTATCACCAAAAATTAAGAATCATGTGAGTAGAAGTCATATGGTTCCATGAAGTGTGTGTCTGCATGTGAAAACCCCCAACCAATCGATTGTGGTAGCCTTGATTATGGGAATTGGCTCCCCAATGTCTAAAGAAGTTAGGCCTACGCTAGTTCGTGGTGAGGAGTGGAGCCCCTCTAGTCTAAGATCCTGAAACGCAGATATGTCACCCAGAATAGTAACATCTAACGATCCTCTCCATGAACCTTCTGTTTGTGGAGAAAATGTCTCCAGACCTGTAGAAGTTGTCATGGGATGAGTTGTTACAACGGTCTTATGCCTCTTGGCTTTGTGGGCGAGAATTTTTCCCTTTCCTTTTGATTCTGATAATCGAAGGCCCTAGGGAGGCGCAACTGTGAGCTCATTACTTGCTGCCACACTCTCATCATCACCTATTTCGATAATTGTAATTCTAGGTGCACTTTGAGCTCCCCCGATTGGGGGCACGATAGAAGCACTTCTTCATCCTTGCCTTAGCGGAGCTACCCAAGGAACTCCTGTTAGCCCAATGCTTTGACCTCTCTCTATGAGCCCCACGATGATCAAGTTTCCGTCAGTAAGGACTTCATTTGTTTCCCTAAGCTTAACGGGCACCGCCTAAAGCATTTTACTATCTCCTTGAATTATGCTCCTTCGATCTATGGAAGTGAAGTTGTAAAAAAAATGCAGTAATTAATTCAGCATCAACTTATATTACCCAGTTAATTGACGAAGAAGTTAAAGCACTTACGTCTAACTAACCACCGTCTAGCAAATCCTAGTGAACACCTAACAAAGAACCATTCTGTCTTGAACTAGCTTAACTTACTCCAAGCACCTTCCACAACTTGGCAGTTCCTCGCCACTTCTAGGAAAGTAAACGAAAGGTTATTCCACGACTCTTGATGTTGAATAAGTATCCGATTTCATCGACGGTTGGGGTCGGAGAAGATGCTCCATTAAGATGATATATAAGCTATTGAGAAGTGCTTATCCGTTCGGATGCAGTTGAGAAGGCGCAATCCTCAAAAAGAACAGCACCTCCCGAATAAATTGGTTAAACGGGGGCAATGTTCCAGCTACGCACACAAATCTTTTACAAGTAGTAAACCCTTCCGGAAGATTGTGCGCTCCGTCTGTCGATCCCGGTAATAGAACGTCTTCTAGAGATAGTCCATGCCTAAGACATATTCTGCTAAGCATATCTTTAGAAATCTTGGAACAAACTGAGTCCTTCGGATTTAGAACCAACATTGCACCCAACAGTTCATCCAGGTAGGACTTACTACTTCAACTGCGATGTTTTGCATTTCTATTCTAGGAAGTGGAGGACTCTGCACTTCCTACGGCTCAGAACTTCCAGGATCCATAGCTATTGAACTTAGCAAAAAAGATGGCAAGAAACCCGTGTTTCCCCTAGTGTAAAGTGAGTGATCATGTTGTCCAGTGAAGTGCAACATAATACTGAATTCCTACAAGTTCGAAAGATGGTAAAATGATAAGACTTCGAGATTTGGCTGGAGTGACCACCATCGTTGACCGTCCCAACAGTGCCATTTGAACTTCGAACAATGATCCATATTAAAATTTGTTATGTTTGTCAAATTATAGTTCCATCGACGAGCTTTGAAGGATAGTCATATATGCAGCTCTATAGTCAAGTCCAAGTATACAAGGCAAAGGCTCGTTGGAGTTAAGCGTTCGAGTATGCAAAAGGCTATGTTTCATATCCATCATGGTTTAACTTAGATCGTTCCTCTAAAGTCTATGTTCGTATCGATCAGAGGAGTTAGGTTTCATATCGATCAATCCATGCATCACTGCACTTCATATCCTTTCAAAGACCTTGGCTTCATATCGATCACTCAAAGCATCGACACTTTGCATATTGAATCAAAGACCCTGGCTTCGGATCGATCACTGCGCCTCTTCCATCGATACGAGTTACTTTATCCTTAATCGATCAACACACTACTCCATCTACAAACTACTTCATAGTATTTTGATCGATCCACGTCTTGTATCAATACGAGTTCGAGGGAAAGATTTGGAGTAAATGACTCAATTGATCACTCTCCTTTTTCCCTAAGCCTCCAAGATGCCATTAAAGCACTTACTCGACCTCACTCCGGCCATACCCCAGCACTAAGGACGCTGGAGTTGGCCATAGACCTGGACGAAATGGCATGAAGGCTCGAATCTCATCACTTTAGGGATAGTTTTAACCAATCATTTACCTAGATTAAAGGAATTGGATTAAGAGTTAATGGGTTTGTTGATTGAAGAAGAAAGCTTCTACAGTTTTTTCGTGTTTTCGGTCAATATGAAATGAAAATAAAAATGGAAGCAAGTGAAAATTTTGTCTAAGTACAAAAACTATTTATATGGGTTCATATCCAAAAGAAAACGCTACGTATCATAGTCACTAAACCGAGAGAAGCAGTCAACATCCATCGGTACGAAGGTTGGATTTCGTATCCATTAGCGCAAGGCAGTCCAAAGCTTAACTTTCGTATCCATCAGCGTTTCGTATCCATTGATATAAATTGATCTGAAGACCACTAGCACACATACATCGATACAAAAATCACAACCTGGTTATGTCTTTACTGTTCAACTCCATCAACGAAACGTTAATTTCACATCTATCTATTCAAGACCCAAAACTTCATGTCCATCGATACGAAGCACTCCTAGAGACCATCTATCTTGTATTGATAGCCGTCTGTAAAGAGCCAACATTCATACATCCCAGATCGATCCAGGGGAGGATCGATGTGAAGGAGTAAATCAAAATGACTATCAATCATTGTTATAACTCAAATTTCACATCGATCCAAGAGAGGATCGATACGAAACTCGATCTAAACAAGAAGAAAGGAATTTAACAACGACTTGTGAACGTGAAAACATGAACGGGAGTCAGGTTAACACATGTGCATTTATGCCAAACTAACATTTGATTTTCAAAGTTAGCAGGAATTGAATGCTTACCTAGTGACAACCAGAACAATGAATGACAAATTGCTAACACTCGGCCTTCAGTTACAACATAAAACTGCATGATCATTGGCAATCTACAATTCAATATTTATATTACTGGAAATTAATCAAAGGTTACATCTCTTGATGAAAAGACAATAGCTGTTCAACAAATCGGATAGAACTTTTTCAGAATAAAGATTATAGCTTTTCAAAGAACGTCATCTTTGCATAGGATGTACTTTGGGAGGAAAATGTTATCCTGTCTTTTGGCAAGGCCGTGACACCAAGGACTTGACTAGATACCAAAGTAATCTACCTCGGAGATCAGTTATCTATAGGTCCACGATGGATACAGGCAAACTTGGTCTGAGTCCGGACCAAGCTACAATTAGCATGGTATGACAAACAAAGCTATGAAAGGCAATATTCCAAATTTCAAGTCTATCGGAGTTCGTATGCTCAAGTTATGGATCGATTAAGTTTCATGTGAAACATGTGCACTTCATATCCATTGGCTTCGTACCCATCTAATTTGTATCCACCCGGTTTGTATCCATCTACTTCATCCATCGATCAATTGTATGTTTCATATTAATCGCTCATTTAATCGATATGAAGACTAAGGCCAAGCATCAATACGAAGGCAAGGGCATAACATCGATACGATGGACAATGTATGGGATGGATATGAAGGGCGCAGTCAAACCAAAGGAAACAGTCTTTAGGCATGAAACGTGGATCTACATAGAATTCTTGCTCCACATTATCGATACGAAATCGATCGACATGCATGTATCGATATTAATCCATCGGCCTACTTGCAAACTCAATTTGGATCGATCATAACTCAATAACTACAAGTCCAAAGGCCATGATATTTTCACAGAAGCTTGCTTATTCACTGAAGAACCACCACGATCGATCGCAGCTACATTGGGCCATTCCTTGATCGATATGAAATGCATATGGATCAATCAACGATTGATCCCAAATAACCCCTGATCGATCTGATGGGGCCAGCCACGCATGAGAAGGGGTATTCTGAGTTTAAGGGTAGATATTTTCAGTTCTACTCCTATAAATAGAATCTCTGCACCTACTAAAGAAGGATTTTTGAAGCTTCTACACCATTACTCAGCTGCAACTCCATTGTAGCCTGAGTATTAGTGATTTGTACTATTGTAACTCAGTTAAGAATCATCAATAAATAGTAAACTCTTCAAAGTGGACGCAGGCAACAACGCTGAACCACTATAAATTCTTGTCTCTTTCTATTTTTGCTTGCTTTTATTGGTGTGATTGTTAAATTAGCCTCGTTTTCCATTTAATTACTTTATTTTAATCTCTTCAATTACATCCAAAGAGTGTTGTGCCTAATTTTGGTACAAACAATATACAAGCTCTTCTGATATTATAGATACCATTAGCATTTCCTTATTTTGTCACTTGAAGTTAATACTATAGATTACTGTAGCATCTATAGCACTTAGATTTTGGCCTCCAAGTGTCACAACTTGGTATCAGAGCATAGGTTTATGAAATATTTTAATTAAAAATGATTTTTAAAACATAATCCCAAGGAATTAGAGTAAGATTGGGGTATGGGATAATGTTATAATAACGTGCTTGTATTTTCTATATATAAGTATACGCTTTATCTCTAGTATCCTACCTTTGTTAGGTTATTCTTTTATATCTTATGAGGTTTAAATACAGATATGGGGGATAGAAGAGGAAGAGTTAACCTAGGAGGGGAGGGCACCGATGGGAATGCTAGACCTAATACGAGGAGAATCCAAGGTCAGGCACAAGTAGAAAATGAGGGTGCTGGAGTCCCGCAAGTGGACATGGGAGCTATGTATCAGTTTTTTGTGAATATGATGCAAGCTGGAATTGCAGCTGAAGTGGTAAGAGGAGATGCTGCAGGAGAAAGAGTTCCTAAGATTCCGGTAGTTAACCATTATGCTAAGCTGAGCGGAGATTACGCTAAGCTTGGAGGAAGCCATTTCTGGGAATAGAGGATGCTATAGTGGTGGATAATTGGTTGCTGCACTATGTGAGAATCTTTGTAGACTTGGGGCTCAATAATGAGCAAAAGAGAACGCTTGCTTCGAGACAGCTTCAAGGAGTAGTTTTTTTTGGTGGAACAGTGTGATGGCTTTTATGGATGAGGAAAACATGACCTGGGTAGATTTCAAGAGGAGTTTCCAGGAGCGGTTCATATCTGCGATGGCACAGTCAGCTCTAATCAGGAATTTTTCTAAGTTAGAGCAGGGAGAGATGTCTGTTTTGGAGTATGCTAGAAGGCTTGAGGATCTGGCCAGATATGGGTATGCTTTAGTGGATACAGTGATGAAAAGGAATGAGAAATTATTAAGGGGTTGAAGCCTGAGTTAACTAGGGTAACATTACCCCATATTAGGGATCCTTTTGATTTTATAGTGGAGATGGCTTTAAGGCATGAGGAGATATTTGATTCTCTAGAGAAAGGTAAACCTAAGGAGGTCCAGGTTGGGCAAAATCAGAAGAGGAAGTTCTTTCCTAAGAAAGGTGCTTAGAAGGGTGGAACGACTAAGAAAGGGAGGTCTGAGGTTGTTTGTTTTAAGTGCGACAAGAAGGGGCATTTTTCTAATGAGTGTCGTGTTGGGAAGGCAAAGGAGGTGGGAGGGAAGGAGAAAGTCAGGTGCTTCGATTGCAACTAGATTGGCCACTATAAGAACCAATGCAAGGAGCCCGCTAAGGATGGGAAGGGCAAGGTATATGCATTGGAGCTTGTTACTTTGAAACCAATAGCTCAGGAAAAAGGAAAGAAAGTTTTGGGAGGTACGCTTTAGATTCATGGTATGTTTGTTAGCATTCTATTTGATACTGGTACATCACATTCTTTTATATCAAGATGTTTGATAGATAAGCTTAACCTAGAACCCACATATTTAGTTACTTCCTTACAAGTAGTGAATCCAATAGGAGGATATGCAACTCTAGGGTTGAGATGTGACCAGTTAGAGTTTGACTCATTAGGTCATGCATTTGTTTGCAGTTTTCATATGTTTGATTTTATGGGTTTTAGGATTATTCTTGGTATGGATTGGTTATGTGAGTATGATGCTAGGATATTTTTCCATGATAGAAAAATATCGCTTAGGCACCCTGACAATAGCAACATGATTGTTTATACCGAAGAAGGTTCTAGCGGCGAGGTGAATGCCTTGTTGGGTGTTATGGAATTAGGAGATGAGCTGAATTGAGTTTTCTTGTTAGAGAATTTGCGGATGTTTTTAAGCCTGTGGTTGGATTGCTACTGAAAAAAGCCATTGAGTTTCGTATAGATTTGGGTTCGAGAGCAGAACTAGTGAGTAGGTCACCAGGCAGGATGATCCCTAGATGAGGGAGTTAAAGGTGCAGTTGGTGGATTTGGAAGGCAAGAGTTTTATCAGACCGAGTAGTTCACCTTGGAAAGCAGCCTTAGTGTTTGCTAAGAAATCGGACGGATTGTTGAGGTTATGCATCGATGGTCGGAAGTTGAACGAGAGAACGATAAAGAATCGATATCCATTCTCGAGTATTGATGATTTTTCGATCAATTAAGTGGAGCTAAGCTATTTTCCTAGTTGGATTTGGCAATAGATTTCCATCAACTCAGAGTAGCAGAGGATAGTATACCTTTGATGACATTTAGGACCAGATATGAATCGTACAAATGGTTAGTTATGCCTTTCGGACTGACTAATGCACTGACATTCTTTGTGGATTTGATAAACCCTATTTTCCGAGAGCACTTGGATAAGTTTATATGGTTTTCATGGATGATTTCTTGATATACTCTAAGAATGAGAAGGAGCATCTTAGAGTGGTGCTTGAGACGCTGAGGCAGCATCAGCTAAAGGCAAAGTTTTTGAAGTGTCATTTCTGGAATAATGAAGTAAAGTTTGGGTCATGTAGTCCCAGAGAAAGGGTTGTCAGTAGATTCGACTATGATTGAAGCGGTGAATAATTGGAAGAGACCCGAGATAGTGATTGAGATAAAGCAGTTCATTGGGTTAGCTGGTTATTATCGGAGATTCATTAAAGATTTTTCATGGATAGCAGCACCGATGACCAAGCTAATGAGAAAGGATGTGAAGTTTGTGTGGATCAATAAGTGTGAGGAAGCATTCCAGAGTTTACAATACTTATTGACCCATGCACCTGTGTTGATTGTTCCAGAAGGGAATTGGGATTTGGTGGTCTATACATATGCATGTGGATCAGGATTAGGAGTATGCTGATGTAGAGAGGCAAAGTGATTGCCTATGCTTCTAGACAGCATAGATCACGTGAGGTCAGATATCCGACGCATGATTTGTAATTGGCTACAGCGATTTTTGCATTGAAGATGTGGAGGCATTACCTTTTGGAAGAGATGTTTGAGTTATATACAGATCATAAGTCGTTGAAGTACTTGTTCTCTCAAAAGGAGTTGAACATGAGACGGAAGATGTGGTTAGAGTTTATTGCCGCTTATGATTTTGGGATTAAGTACACACCACGAAAAGGAAATAAGGTGGCAGATGCACTTAGTAGAAAGCATCAGAATGCAGTGATAGCAATGATTGTTGAGTGGAAGGATTTAGAGGCCTTGACAGATTGCAGAGTGCAATGGAGATCTAAAGGTGGGTCTGGCAGAGAAACCATAGTGTTATCTTGTTTGGAAGTTCGACCAGTGATGATCAAAAGGATTGGTTGTGAATAGGAGGAGGTTCCAGTGTTAGCTGAACGGATCAAGAAGTTAAGAGATGGAACCGAGAGCGATGACTTAAAGGATTTCAATCTTGACCAGAACGGGTGGTTGAGAAAGAAATGGAGATTATGCATTCCAAGTGTAGGAAACATAAGGAAAGAAGTCTTGGAGGAATGCCATCATTTGAAGTTCGCCATCCATCTAGGAGGAACTAAGATGTATTAGGATATGAAGAGAAGTTTCTTCTGGGAAGGTATGAAACGAGATGTGTGCTATGGGTAAAGCAGTGTGTGAACTACCAACAGGTAAAAGCTGAACACCAGAAGCCAAGTGGATTGCTTCAGCCATCAGATATTCCAGTTTGGAAATTGGATTCTATTTCTATGGATTTTATTAACGGGTTGATAAGTTCAAACAGTGGAAATAAAAGTATATGGGTTATAGTGGATAGATTGACCAAGAGTGCCCATTTCATTCTAGTTAATTCAACCAGAATGGCACATGTATTAGTAAAGTTGTTTATGAAGAATATGGTTAGGCAGCATGGAATTCCTAGTAGCATAGTTAGTGATAGAGATTTCTTGTTCCTTAGCGAGTCCTAGAAGAGTCTACAGGAAGTTTTTAGGACCAAGCTCATGATGAGTACTATTTACCATCGACAGACAGATGGGTAAACGGAAAGAGTTAACAAAATCTTGGAAGATTTGTTAAGATCTTGTGTATTAGATTTCGCGGGATCATGGGAAGACCATCCGCACTTAGTTGAGTTTTCATATAACAACAGTTATCAAACTAGTATTGGGATGGCACCGTTTGAAGCTTTGTATAGAAGGCTATGCAAATCTTTCGTTTGTTGGTTAGAGACCGAGGATAGGTTGGTTCTTGGTCCAGATTTAGTTAAAGAAGCTACAGAAAAGATCGAGGCCATTCGAGCTAGGATGAAGGAAGCTCGGTCTAGGCGGAAGAGTTATGCATATAAAAGACAAAAAGATTTAGAGTTCTCAGTTGGAGATCAGGTTTTTGTTAAGGTGTCGCCAATGAAGGGGTGTGGTCAGATTCAAAAGATCAGGAAAGTCGACACCGAGATTTGTTGGACCTTTCCATATTGTTGAGAAGATCGAGAAACTTGCATGTAGAGTTGAGTTACCGAGCAGTTTGGCAGGAGTCCACGATGTTTTCCATGTTTCTCATCTTAGAAAGTATGTTAAAGACCCGAAGACTGCTATTGCACCGACTGTGCTAGATAACTTAGCAATAGAACCGAATTTGACTGAGAAAGCCTATTCGCATTGTTGCGAGAGATGAGAAGAGGCTTAGACCAAGAAGGTCAAATTAGTTAAAGTCTAGTGGAGCGACGATGACAGGGACTGTACTTGGGAGGTTGAAAGCAGGATTAGAGATACTTTTGGCAACATTATTTAGGATATTTAATTAGTTAAATGAAATAAAATAATTTGTTGATTGGGAGATTGAGATTTGATTTTATGAAGAGGTTGCCATGCCATTTAACCAATGAATTAAAAGATGGGTTTAAATGAAATAGAGAAGCGCTAAAATAGGAAAGAGACCATTCCTATATCCCTAAAACTTGGTCGTATATCCCATACACGTTCATTTTCATTAGTTGAAAATTTTATTTGAGGTCGCCGCCATTAATAAGAAAAAGGGAAAGAAGATTAAGAAAAGCTAAAGAAGAAGCTAATTCAAATCAAATCCATTCACATCTCAATCTCTTTAATCTCTAAAGCTAACGTGAATAATGACCACATCTCAAATTTCTTATTGTTTTTTATTTTAAGTTGAATCCAAACTTATTTGCAAAAATTTACCATGTTTTTGAAGGATGGAATGATTATATATATACATATATACTTGCTAATGATTTATGGTTGTTCATATAGATTTTACGACATGTTTTGGTATGAAAACCCTATCAAATGACATCGTAATGCCTTACGAAAACCAGAAATAATATTTTAGATATGGGTTTCAATTTTTAGAATTTATGCAGATTTTAATGAATTTTCTATTGAAGAAAATGTTATTTTGGATTAAAAATTATTTATGGTTAAATAATTAATGTCTTAGGTTTGAAATTAATATATGTTAGAAACATATCAAAAGTGATTTTTTGGAATTTCTGTAGAATTTTCCAAACTGTTATGATGAATACATTAAATTATTTAAGGTATGTGACTTAAATGTTTTATATGGTTATAAGAGGAGAAGGTACGAATAATTCGAATAGTTACTTCTGAAATTTGCATCACTTTTAGTAAAGAAAATAAGCATCCAACAAAAATTTGACACTTAAAGCAAGTTAGGCAAAAAGAACTATTTGCTACATGCTTTTTACTGCTTTGTTGCATTCGGAATCCTGCTTCCGCCTTGGTTGACTTTCGACCAAGTCCCTCTACCTTCAACACCATCAAAACTAATGTGCCTGTTATCAACATACTGGTATGTAGCGAATTGGATGGAAGGTGAAAGGCATGAGGTTAAAACCATGGGTTCCGAAGGGGTCGAAGCACCACTTTGCTTTTAAATTAAAAATGCGCCTGCCTGCTTTTGACTAAATGGCTTTCGACTCAATTACCATTCGACTGGGTCTAATGGATTTAAAGAAATGGTTTCGACTAGGTTGCGCTTTTATTTTATTTGACTACTTTCGACTAAGTCGAAACCTTTTTTATGCCAATTTCTTCCTTTTGACCCAGATGGTTTCGAAGGGGTTACTTTGTTTTCTAAAATTTGGCCACTTCCCCAATGCTTTTGTAATGACCCAGAATTTCTGTCATTTGAAATTCAGATATTTAATTGATTTTTAAATATCAACAAGTAAAATTTATGAGTCGAATAAATTATATTTCGAATATTTAGATTTAATTGGATAAATAAATCGACAATTTAATATTTGAAATTGTGTGAAATAATTGGAAATTTGGTTTAATGTGATTAAAAATGATTTATAAAGTTATATTAAATCATATTGGAGTTAGAACAATGTTTGAGAACTTTTAATATTGAATTAAAAGTTAATTTGTGAAAATTGAATATTTTAATATTTAATTGACGAGTTAAAATAGCCATTTTTCAAACAGTCTCGAATTTCGACGAAACTATTTTCATCGGATCCCTAATGTTATATTATTGTATGGTTTCAAATTTCGTGTCAATTGGGTTTACGGTTTGTCCGGGGCGAGCTAAAACGCATAGAAATTTGGTTTAATCGATTTAAAATTAAATTTGATCGTTTATTTCCGTAACTCGCACAAATGATCGAATTAGCTTCCGAAACACGTTGCATTGTGTCCGGAACGCGGGGTAAACCCTAGAAACGCCAGTCACCGCGCGAGATTTGGAGTTCGGAAAATTTCGGATGAATAGTAATTTGGAAATTTTCTATAAAAGGACTTGTTTTTATTCCATTTGCAAACAAAAGGCAAAACCCTAGGGTTTGAAGAGCCGACCGCCACTAACACTATCAATGGCCGAAATTCATTTTCATTCTTCCTCTAATTTCTTCAAATCCACAACTCGATTCAGAAAACGTTCAACTACAAAAACAAAGATCATATCGAGATTTATAACTTCAACGGTTAAGATCGATTTTAGAAGCATGGATTGTCGGCAGTTGAAGCTGGAAGGTTCCGCGTTTATGCACGTTTTTCACGATCTAGGGGTGACCGAGTTGGACCAAGTTGCGGTCGAAGGTGTGTCACATGATGGCCTTCGCAGTGGCATCGCCTGATCGTTTTCAAACTGCTCGTGGTTGTCGCGTTAATTAGGGTTTTAAGGCGGGTTTGGGTTTGTGATGCACGGCATTCACCTGGGAAGCTTTTTCGCATTTTGGACGGGAGGGAAGAAATAAGCACGTGCAGCCCAGATTTTGCATAAGGAAATGAACGGCCTAGATCAAGTTAGGTTTAAAATTTAAAAAGAAAATTGTAATTTAGTTTTATTATAATTCGTGTAACTTTAAAAATCGATATCTCTTTCATACGAGGTCGAAAACGCGCAAAACAAGTTGCGTTGGCTTCGTTTTGTCGAGCACTACGCATGGAGCTAGTTTAGAGTCGTTTGGAGCTAGTGAAAATTCGGGTAAAATTAAACGCACGTTTAATTTTATTCGAAATAAAACGCTACAACTGTTATCGGAAACTCAAGGTGAGAACTTCTCACTCAATCGAATCGTTTCGATTTAAATTTTAAATAGTTAAATTTAAAATTGCTTGATTGTGTTGATTGTGTGATTGGATGATAATTATTATCTGTTGTATTGAAATAGACCATATACGCCGTATATTAAGCGGAGGTTATTTATTAAAAACATATACCGCGATAATTCCAACTTGTATGGAATCGGTATTATATATGTACTTGGAGTTGATTTTCCTCATTATATAGCGGATTAGACCCTATTGCACCGCATAATAGCGGATAGTATTTTATAAATCCCATATACCGCGATATTCCATCTTGAAGCGGAATTGGTATTGTGCTAACATCTTTGGATGCAGGGAAACAGGTTGGAGGGATCCAACTGGATTCCTCAAATGACTGAATTGGTTTCAATGTTGTGTGTTGATCTATTTATAATCTGCGTGATTATCTTTGTGATTGAAATCGTTAAAGGCTAAATTTTAACCGAATATATTTTGGTATCGTTAGATGCCGAAAATAAATAAAATTTTATTTTTTGAAAATTTAAGTTGAGAATTTATAAAAAAAAATATTTTTGGAATTGATTCATTTTAAATAAATAAACGTTGAAATTTTTATGTTATAAAATTATGATTTTTGTGAAATATAACCGAAATGTGATAAGTAGTTGATTAATTTATAAAATGGTTTAAATTGGGATTTTTGAATTATTATAAATGATTTATATAAAAGATTTATAAAATTGATATTTATAAATTAAAATATTGGAATTATAAAATGAGTTTTATAAGTATTAAAATGAAATATAAATGGATTCATAAGTGAATGAAATCTATAGATTTATAAATTGTGAAGTTATAAAATGAATAGATTTTGTAAATCAAAGATTTATAAGTAATTAACTTATAAATTGGATTTTGGCGTGTAAATGGGACATGGATAGAAATTTGTTAATAAAGTGATCTTATGAGTTAAAGTTATTATAAAATATAAATGGAATTTATAAACGTTGTTTTATAAATCCGAAATTGACTTATTTTGATAAGTTTAATTATTATAGCTTATTAAAGGAAATATATCCACGATTTTGGACAGTGAATAGTATAGTAAAGAAATATTTTGGGAAAGTGATACTTGAAATAGAATTTAAAATGATTCAAAAATGTTTTAAAATGTATTAAGTATCGAAACTATAGATTTCAACATTCATTGTTGAAATAGATGTTTCGGAGAAATAGAAGGAAATGGTGGACTATAACACTGTTGTTATAGTAAATGATTTCCGAAAGGAAAAGTTTTGTATAGTATTGGGGTTTATATATCTATCTTAATTTTGAATCCCCATACTAGTGATTTTGGGTTGTCGTAACAATGTTTTACGCAACATTCGTTTTGACCCAAATAAATGTGTTTAAGGGAAGTTTTCCTTAAAGAATAAAATATATATTTAATTTGGATTTGAGTATATTGAATATTTTCCAAATGTTGAAAATAAATAGATTGGTGAATTACTTATTATTAAATAAGTATGTAAATGTTTTCCAATATGAAGTGAATGTTTTGAGATTATATCTTTTAAAGATAAATTGAAAGTGAATAATTGAAATCGATTTGAAAAATCGTATAAAAGTGAATATTTGGGAATGTAAATTCACAATGGAAATTTATAAGGGAAATTTGTGTTAAAAAATAAACATTGATTTATTTTTAAAAGTGTGGAAATAAATTTACGGATTTGGAACGTAAATTTAATAAATCGGTAATGATTTATTTGATTGGTTTGAATGAACCATTTTGAAATGAAAGTTGTAAGGGTGTAAATTGATTTGAAATTGGTTTTCAAATGGTTGAAGTGTGGAAATTATATCTTGTAGAGATATTTTTGAAAATAAATAATTTGGGAAATTATTTGAAATCGGGTTATGTTGTGAATATTGATTGATAGTTAAATAACCGACTATCAATATTGACCCTTAAATGACTATTTGTTGTGAATTGGTTGAAAATGAATGCTATACTTATTTTTAAATTATTGCCCTCATTATTCGGACTCCCATTCCGAATAGTGATACGACATAATGGATAGCATTGAAGACCGGTGGTGAAGACCGGGTATTTGTGAAAACAATAGGATGACCTATCGATTGTCTCTGCACCGTTAGCTACGGTATAGAGATTTCCTTTGTGATGGGAAATTCGATCGGGATTGTGAATACCCGGATTGCAAGGGCTTCTTTTGAAGTGCCTTCAGTTCTGTTCGAACCCGGAACAGACTTGTATGGTTACGTGTCTGACATTACATTTTGAGATATAAAGCAGATTTCTTTCAAATACATTTCTGTTGGTGGCGGAGAATTTATTCTCTTAGCTTAACACCCTTCTCTGAGATGTACGAGCTCAGAGGTTTTGTAGTTGAAGGTTATCAGCGATATATTCCCAATTTGGTAATGTGGCATGCTGTGTGATGATTATTTATTGATCATTTGTCGATCAAAGCGTGGCTTTGTGAAAAAGCGTAGCTTTGTGGACGAGACTTCGTCAGACCTCACACCCCGGAAATGGTCAAAACAGGAATATGCGGCAAGGTTATGAGGGTCGCGCCCTTTAGGGTATGTCATTTCCTTCTGGAAAGGGTGGTGTCAGGTATGTAGCCCTGATGCTTAACCTATGTGGTTGCTCCAATCTCATTTTTCTATGTGGTTGTTGCTTGGTGATAGAGGGCCCTCGGATAAAGGTCCCAAAGGACCGGGGAGTGGCATACTCGAGTAGTAGTTACCTAGTTACAGAGGTAACCCGGCCTTGTGTTGGCAGAGATCCGGTTAGGTTCTCAGGATGCGCCGCCAGAGCCGATCCCATGTGGCAGTAGGAAGTTCCTTAGCCTGACTATTTGTTGGAAATCCAAAGAAACAATACGAGCCTTGTACGGTTTTAGTTGTAGAACCTGCTATTCACTTATGGTGGCGCCCCACTGTTTGGATGGTAGCTATAGTAGGCATAGTTCGGAATGTCTATGCTGGCTAAGATTTATATTCTATTTTCGAAATGCTTTCATCACTATGCACTAATAATAATATCAAAAATGATTTGTTTCACGTAGTAAGCATCTTTGACTATCATAAGGAGAAATCTCCTCCAATTCTGCGTTTGCATTGTGTGTGTGCGGGGAGGCCTTATGGTAATTTCATTTTCCAAAAGCATTGCGGATATTTTTCCATTTCCCTTGTTGTTGTTGTTTTTAAAGATAAATAACTATTTTAAGTTCTTGCACCAGTCCCATGACTGACCTGGAGTTTATTGTTCTCTTCCTAAACTCTGGGTGCCCAAAAATTTTCCACACGGGCAGTCTAGAGCTAGGTTATCAGGTCATTCTGGATCCAAGAGTGCTATGGAGCTCAAGTGGTGAGCTGGATGGCGAGACGTATTACTTGTATATGATATTATCTTTCCGCTGTAAATTCACTTGTAGGGACATGTTTGTATAATTGTCCATTGTTTTGTTGTGTTGTATATTGTTGCTGGACACTTTGATGATGATGTAATGTAATGTAATAACTGAGATAGTTCTTTGTTTTAAAGATTATTCATTTATCTATTATATGTTGTTCCGCTGCGACTGTGAGATTCTGATATTGTTTCTGTTCTGTTTCCTTATTTCTTCTATCTTTTTCTTCTACCTCTTCTTCTTAACCATAACAATTCGGTTTTCCGGCATTCGATTATGCGGCATTTGATACAGTGGACGTAAGAATGCCGACCTTCGGATCCCGACAAAAATCGTTTCGTTACGGCTTTCAAAAGGATGGTTTTGACATCATCACTTCTTTACTTAGGAATGATTTCGAAAGGTTTCCACATGTTTTGAATTGAACCCAAAGGCTATCGAAAGGTTTATGGTTTTAATGCTTTCGAAGGGGTTTTCAATGTAGGTTTCGAAGGGCAAGTTCCCTAATGATTTGAAAGGTCTAAGAGGAAAGGTTATTCCAATGTTTTTGAAAGGCATGGTTTAAAGGTTTTTAAAGAAGGATGTCTAATGTTTTAAAGCTTTCGAAGGGAAGGTTTCTCAGTGGTTTTGAAAAGAAGGTATCAGTGACGGAAAACCCATTCTGCTAAGCGGCGTGGTCTCACTTAATACCAGTAAACCAAGGCGTAACAGTATTATTCATATCAGACTTTATGTTTGAATCAAAGTTTTTGTTTCCCCTTAAACTCTCGGGTGCTCAATTGATTTGATTAAGCTGAGGTTGAGGTTTTCAAATTTTTATAAGTTTGGTGAATAAATCTTACAGAGACTAGCATGTGGCTATCGGATAGCTAATTAGGAGTTGCAGTTTATTCTGTTTATTTCCGATGTGTGTATTAAGTCAAATATGACTATATAGACTCTGGTCAACCAAGTGGGCATCGTCAAATGTCGCTCTGGCGTATTTTATAATTAATATATTTGAGCATTGTTTCGGAAGTGTTATGGGATTATGTAACTTGATATGAATTTGTTCTGAAATGTATTCAGTAAAATGTTATTTTTGAAATTCGTGATTTTGTTCATATTAAAGTGCTTCTGATATTATAGATACCATCAGAATTACCATATTTTATCATCAGAAGTCAATACTATAGATGACAGCAGTGTCTATAGCGCTTAGCTTTTGCCCTCTGGATACGGGGTGTTACAATACATAAGAGTTAATGAACTCTACGGAATGATACATATAGATGTCTGTAATCGAAAGTCTATTAATTCCAAACGGTTCCACGTACTTTATTTTATTCATTGATAAATTATCTCAAACATAAACTTGTGTATATGATATACATGAGGTATTTTAATAATGAGTTCATATAATATAAAACATAAGCAAATAAAATAATATGCAATAGGAAATAAAATTAGTCGATTTAATTGAATAGTTGAGTATATTAGAAAGAGTTCTAAATGTACCTAAAAAGGAATAAAGATTCAGCCTCAAAAGTCACTCGTCCCTATGGTACATAATGATATATTGATAAGGAGTAATCAAACTTTGTTGAATGAAGTATGATTAATTGTGAGTGAAGTTGAGTAACTTCTTTTTGTAAGGTCGCGAACTTAAGAGTAGTACACAAGGTTAAAATTAATTTCATCTAAAGAATGGTTTGCAAAATCTCATAAGATAGAGGTTTGTAAGAAACCCTAACATATCTTAGGCCAAGGAGTTAGTAGGCTGTACAAATTGAAAGAATAATTGTTCGTTAGGAATCTTGTATGAATTGCCCCAAAAGGAGTTCTAGAATGATTGTTATTGAATGGAATATTTATGTTTTGAACATAAGTTTTGTAAACTAAAACCAAACCTGTTTTATATGTAAGGTAATTCATACAGTGTTTATGAATACTTATTCCGTTGCACTGAGAACAATTGTTGTTTCAACAAATACAAAAAGAAATTGTACAAAATGAAATTATTGGTACTAAAATGGATTTTGATATCACCCAATAATAAAACTGACTACGTGGGAAGAAATGAAATTAACCAAATCTAAATTAACACAATGCATTAGAATGTCTAATAAGTATTCACACATATTGAAAAAACTATGAATTTCTTATCAATGTCGAGAAAGATAATCCTCATTTGTCAATTAAGCTATTAAGAGTATTGACCTACGATATGGTATGGTGCACAAATCAAAAAAGGATTCCAATTATCAAAATACAATTTTGGTAGTTGTACCTGAAGAGATATGAACCCTTGCGAACGAATCTTCAAGAGCAAGATTAATACGGTTGGAGTATAATGAGCAATGTTAATAAGAATAACATCGTAAAATTCAATTATTGAAATAGGCGTAACAGATTCGTTATTGAACAGGCTCAAGTTAATTCAGATTTACTCACAAAATTACCACTAGGTTTGGCTTTGAGTTTTGTAAATTTGTGTTGAAATGGAAAATTCTAAATAATGATTTAGAATGGACTGCTTGCATATGACAACCGAAATGTCTCGAAGTCAGTGAGAGTGATATTAAGTTTGTGGAATTTTGGATATGATCCAAGAAATGATACGGAAGTACCATTTTATAAGCATCAAAATTGAATAAGTATTTTGATAGAAATATCGAATAGTTTGATTTTTAATCAAAATGGACAGGAAGCATATGTGCATAAGAAAGAACCACTAAAAGATACATAGATATTTTATAGACTATATATGAACAACATGCTGTTGATTGTTAACGATGTACTATGTTAATCAGTTCTAGTTTGGTTGTTTAATACTTGATATTGGATTTGTAAACTATACTTTTATAATAAGTATAAAGGATGTTGGAAATGTCTTAAATGATATGTAAAGACACCTTATTAGAATGTTTAGTATGGAACTTGTAAGATAGATTCCGTATGTGTTAATAATAAGAATTGTCATAAATGTTGTATTGTCTACAATGTCATATTTTTCTTAAGTATTTGATGCATGAAGCAATATCAAATCCAAATTAAGATCACTAAATGGTAATTTAGCATGTTCTCGAGTATTTATGAGATATTAGAGAATTGTTTACAAAAACAATGAACTCCTTATGAAGGAGTGTTCAGACTCGAACTTCGTTAGTGACATCGAGTATAATATGTCAATATTAAATTCTTATTCACACCGTTAATAAGAAGCTTTTGTTTGGAAATGTTTAAAATGAAAGGTTATGATTGATTCAACAAAAGGCTAAGTAAATCGCCTTAAATAGTGCCGCAATAAAAGAAATGTATAATATAAATGCACAAATTTATAATCGAGCTAAGGATGATTCCAAATGTTAAGAATACTATATTATTGTTACATGATAACATATAATAATAATAGCTCACTAGAAGTCAAGAAATTTACTTCGAATAGTTCCACATGATAAAGGTAAATTATTGGCAATAGGGAGAGTTGATTAATAAAGTAGACGATTAAAACAACATAGCAGATCCATTCACGAAGGGTCCAATTCGATCAGTTCTCTCATCAAACTAGTTGAAGGAATGTGATAGAGATTCCATAATTATCCCAAAGTGCTAGTGGAAGATTGACAGATTTAAGGGTATGCTTTATGCAAATTATGTAATTGTTACATATATAAAACTCGATAATCAAACTTGATCGAATAAAAAGGTGTTTTCATTCAATTATATACTAAATATAATGTGTTAGATTACTTAATTAATTTAATTAAAAGTATGTTTAATAGAAAATCCATAAATGATATGTTTTTATCATAGTAGTTACACTGTGTTGTAACCATGAGTGATTTATCACAATAAATAAACATACCATTCTAAATATTCCTATCCAAGATATATCAAGACTAGATATCGATATAGCCGTTGAGACTAGAGTACGTAACACTCTCAAAATGTTGGATAATGCAATACTCATGACTATTAGAGGCACCAAAGGGTTACATATCGATTGTTATTGGATAACTATAGAATGACTCACTGGATAGGCTTTCGATTGGTTAATATAACTATGGTCTACAGAAAATATCGATGTGATAATATTACACAATTCTCTTAACTCTAGAATACTGTTGAGCTTCAATATGGATATTCCACTTTGATTATAGTTAAATCATGGCACGATGTCTATCGAATGACTATAGTTGGGTCGAGTGGAAGCATTGGAAGTGAGATATTATTCAAGAGAGAATTCATCTCCTTGGTTATATTAGGTTAGTACCACGATAAAATGAAGTCAACTTAAAGCAAAGTCTCTGGCCATAGGAATTTGGTTAGTAATAATTCTTATTATTGAACAAAAGATTTTGTGTTTGGACTGTAGAGTTGAATATAGGCGATGCTGGAATTTTGACCATTGCCAAATTTCATATGTCCAAAGTGATATAGTTTTGAAAAAAAAATTAATGTAAGCAACCATCACTAATGGGTAACGCTTAAATAAAGTAAAATTGGATTTTACCAAAGCCAAGAGATAGATTCACATGCTAAGCGATGTGTGAACGTTAATATTTGAATTGTTCGATATTAATCATTGGCTAAATTTATACCTAAGAGTCACACAACCGAAACGTTGAATACTCCTGTTATCACCCGATTTAATTAAATTATAATTGTTATAAATTAATTAAATTAATCAATATTTATGAAATATTGACTATAAAATTTTATTTCATATTTTTTGATCAATATTTGAAGTATGTGTACAATAGTTATGAATACACAAATCGATATATGATATTGGTACATGTATAAATTAGATTAAAATATGTTGTTATTTATTGATCAGGCTTGAAGTGATTTTGAGGCCAATGATGGGACCTATTTAGTGCGGCTATGGTGGCATAGGGAGGTCGGCCATATGCTGGCTAAGGAGGGTTTGAATTTTGAATTCAAAGAGATGGATATGTAAGAGAGAAAATTGGATCTAGATCCTCCTTTTTCTCCTTAGATTTCCACTATATATTCATCTCTAACCCTTCATTTTGTTTTCACTCTCTTCCTCCCTTTGCTACAGCCATGGACGGCTACTTCCCCATCCTTCTCCTTAAAATTTTCAAGCCTTAAACATTAAATCAAATAAGATGCAAACAACGGTGGTAGCTGCTTTGAATGTAGTATCATTTTCTGGATCTAAAATCATGATTCTACGTTTCAAGATGTGCTATCTGGACAATAGGTGAAAGGTAAAGCTCTCTTTTTTATGATGATATATTAATGTAAATCATTTTCATTATATGAATATGTGTTTAGATGACAGTTGAACATATCATGAATCTGTATAACATTGGGTTGTCTTCACTAGATAGACTGTATATATGCGTGTATAAAAAAGTTTACATATGTATAATCATACATGTCATTCATGGCTATAATTTTTTTTTGAAAATAACAACAACAAACATTTGAATAAAAATGATTTAAAATATACACTATTAAGTAAAACATGTTTTACACTAATATATAAATTTATGGTTTTATCAAAAAACAATATATGTGTGTGTGTGTGTGTGTGTGTGTGTACGTGTGTATTATTTTATATTTGAATACAATAAAGTATTTTATTTAAATTAAATATTATATCCAAATACACACACACATTTCATAAATTATATAAAATATGTTTATATTAATATTTAACATAATACATACATGCATTTTCGAAAAAAAATTATTATAGATTTCTGTATGGAAATAAAAAAATCATCTTTGATAAACTAAAGTAAAGGGAAAAAAAAGAGGTTTTTTCTTTTTGGTCGAAAAATAAGTATATTTATACATATATTAATTAACACAAAATATATATGTATAAGTATACATTATATATATAATATTTCTAAATATTATTTAATACATATATATAGTACATATATATTTATTTAAAAAAATTGATTTATACACACACATACGCATTTACATAAAACTAATATATTAGTTTGAATTCGAAAATACTAGATATTTCAGTTTTTGGATCTATATCTAAATTTTAAATCTAATATTTTGAATTCATAAATTTATAATTACTTTATAAACTATATATATTGACAGCATACATGTATATAGAAGGACTAATATATCTGTTGCGGTGTAAATCCCATTAAGCATGTCAAACCATGTACACCTTTCATATTGCATATGCACATATAAAGCTATGTATATATGTTGCACATATTATATTATATTATATTATACAAAATAAAAATAAATAAAATTTTATTTGAAACATATTTAGATAAGATCTAAAATAGAATAAATCTTTTGAAATTTACCCATTTACCCTGCTGCATGTTGGTCGAGTTCCAACAAATAAAACTAAGGTCAAACAGAAAATATCGATGTGACTAATTTACACAATTTATCTTGACTTGAGAATATTGTTGATTTTTAATATGGAAGCTCCGCTTTGAGTTTAGTTAAATCATTGCATTACGGCTATCGAATGACTATAGTTGGATCAAATGGAAGTACTGGAAGTGAAACACTATTCAAGAGAGGATTCGTCTTCTCGGCTGTATGAGGTTAGTACCATGGTCAACTGAAGTTATATCAACGCCAAAATCTCTGGCCAGAGTAGTTCGATTAATTGTTATTATTAAACCATATACTTTGTATTTGGACTATACAGTTGAATATGGACCGTATTGAAATTCTGAGCATCGCCAAATTCCATAAGTCCTAAGTAATATGATTTTGAAGAAAAGAATTAGTGTAAATAATTATCACTATCGAGAAATGCTTAATAAAGTAAAATTGGATTTTAACGATACCAAGTAAGAGAGGCCATAACGTCACACCACCCGCTAAGTGAAATGTGAACGTTAATGTTCGTATTGCTCGATATTAATTACTGACCAAATTTGCAGCTAAGTGCCACACAATCGAGACATCGAATACTCCTGTTACCACCTAATTTAACTAAATTATAATTTCTATAAATTAATTAAATTAATTAATATATATATGAGATATTAATTATAACATTTTGTTTGATGTGTATTAAAAAATATTAAATATTGTTCATATAACAGTTATATAAACATTAATCAATATACGATATCGATACGGGTTTAAATTGTATTTAAATGCAACAAATATTGTTCAAGCTTGAAATGCTTTTAATGCCATCAAAGGCTTGTTTAAGTTGGCTATAGAAGAGCGATAGAGGGTCGGCCATGAGAAGGTTAGGAGGGAGGAAATTTGAATTCAAAAGGAAAGAACTAATAAGAAAAAAACAAGGATCTTGACCTTTATTTCACTTTGTTATCTCTCCTTTATTAATTTCCTCTAACGCTCATTTTGGATCTGATCTTTTTGCTCTCTCCTCTTGCTCCACTAGGCTAGCTACCCACCTTCCGTAGCTTCAAAAATTTCAAGCCAAAATACATTAAATTAATTCAAATTCGAATGATGGTGGTAGATGTGTTCGAAAAGCTAGCAACTTCTAGATACAAGATTCAATTCAGGGAGTTAGGTTTTTCGTTCAAGGTGGACATTCTAGGTTTTAGTGAAGGTACAATTCCTTATTTATTATCATATATGAATGTTTAATATGTTTCTTATGTCATATATTAGTTTAGCTAGCTATCGATGTAATGAATATATATATGTATGTATGTATGTATGTATGTATATGTTGTCACATTGGACAGTTGTATATGTGTATGTATATAAAAATAAAATTATGTTATACTTGTATTCATCTTATATGCGCATGACCTTATTTTTTTAATAAAAAAATTCGAAAATAAAATATATTAAAAAAAGATTTTCCTTTTAATTAAAACCAAAATCAAAAAAATAAAACTACATAATGTATGATTTATATTTTACAAATATATATATATATATATATGTTTCGATTTTTTTGATTATATGTGTGTATATATAATTCGTATATAATAAATCATGTATGATTTTATTTAATTTAAAACTAATTATACAAATAATAAATACTTTCATGTATTTATAGACAATGTAAAATACTATTATAAAATTTTTTATACAAAATATACAACAATATTTTTTTTGGAAATTATAAAAAAAATTATTGAATATATTTCCGTATGTAAATGTAAATAAAAAAACGTTAAACAAATTTCAATCCAAAATTTTTTTTTGGCCTAGAGCATTTTACAGTGTATACATAAGTTTTATTATTATTATTATGTTACATTATAATATATATTCATAAGTATATATATATATATATATTATATAGATTATATATGTTATCTTTAAATCTCATTTTTTTTTTGAATTATATGTTTTTATATTTATTCAAAATTACCTTGTAAATTATTATTCAAAATAATATTTCAAACTAACAATATTTATATTATATTATATATATTATAAACATATATTAAGTGTATTATATAAATAATATTTATAAGTAATATTTCATATATATATATATATTAAATTCTATATATTTACTTATATTATATCATTTATATGTACATATATATACATTTAGACAACACACACGTATACAAGAGGGGATAACATGTCCATTGCGGTGTAAATCTCAACATCTACATATGGACATGTCAAACCTTGTATATCTTACTACATTGCACATGCACATACACATATGTGTATATGATACACATATGTTTATTATATAGTACAAACTGTACAAAATAAAACATTATTTATGAATTTTATTAATTTTATTTAAAAGAAAATTTAAAATAGTTCCAAATAAATTTAGACTACATGGGTCTAATAAAGATCCAAAATGTAATTTTTTTGGAAATTTACCCAACCATCCCGTAGTGGGCTGACCCAGTTCCAATAAGTTGGTGTTGTAAATTTAATAAGACAAATAATAGAAAAAATTAGAAGCAAACCAAAAGATCTATATATGGTTTAGGTGAATTTAAAGAAAACATTTGATAGTATCAAAAAAGATATAATTTGGTGGGTGTAAATTAAAAAATTAAATCTCATCACGCATAATGGAACTTACTACAAAATTCTAAAATTATGATTTTTCCAGATAATTTTTTACTGTCATATTTTTGAGTCGTTCCTGCTATTTCTGCTTTATTCGGTAATGTTAAACTGAATAAAAAACATTCAAATAAATTTCACATAACTTTACGAATGTTTTACATGAACATAAAATAAAATCTATTCATCTCAAAACCCATCTTTTTTCAAATACAGATTTACCTATTGCCTAAACAGTCAAAAAAGTAGATCGATTTCCACACAACAAAATAAATTACGCGGAAGGAAATTACATACTACCAATTTGAGCAGCTTCTTTAGTAGCAATCTGGTTCTCTTCCATCTTCACAATGGCCACAACGTCGAATTGGGTAGTCGACTTCAAATTGAGAATGAGATGCCGAATAGGGGACAGCCGAGGTTTTCGGGGAGCTGACCTAGGAAATTACGATCGATTACTACTTCAAATTGAAAATGAGACATCAAAAAGTGAAGAGTGGGTGTGATTTCGTTTTGGATTTTGAAAGTGTAGGGTTTTCGATTTCGTTTTTTTAGAAGTGTAGAGGCATGAAACGCACGGAAAAGAAAATTAATTTTTTTTTATGGGTGTGAACGGTGTTTGTATGGATGGATGAATAAGTGGGTGGGACATATTATTTTGATTTGTGTAGATAGTAATGTCCTTAATTATTCCTTCAACCAAAAACTTTTGGTCCATGGAATTTGTTAAAAATACCCTAAACAATTTCCTCTTGATCACTTTTCCGAATATATATAAATAAACTTATTTATGTTAGAGTGAGTGATTTTGTTTCCTAATAAGGATTTAATTAGACATAAGTAAATATTTAATGTGATAATTGTTAGTTGATATAAAATTAGTAAGGTCATGAAACCTAAATAAAATTTGTAAATGAGAAATGTTAACATCTGCCCTAAGGGAACATGTTAACCTTGTTAAATTACATAAATAACTCTCTAAATTTCATTTATCTTTTATGATGTAGGGATAAAATAGATATTTAATTTTTATCTTTTTTGTTTCCTTATCATCATATAATAATCATTCTTAAAACGTCCAATTAGAGTGTACATTTGTAACAAACTTTGTAAATTTATTTTGTGTATAGATTGCCTAATGGGATATAGTATTTCTTGATATGTGTAAGAGCATCTCCAACTTATGAACTTTTTTGATGTAATGTCAACTACACATCATCAACATATAATTTATTTCAAATTTTCATCTTTAATGTTAATGTTAATGACAACGTTATGACAACTTAGAAATTTTTTTATTAAACATTGTTTACTGCAGTGTCGAGCTTAAAATACTGGACTTCAAAATATGAACCGATAAATATACATAATGATTTATTATCCACTATTTTTATTTATTTAAATTTTGATTCGAACAAATAGTCATTTTTTTCTATAAATACTTTGCAGTAGAATAGTTTTTCACATTTTAATGTGATATTAACACTGAGTTAACATATGATTTATACCTTGACACATGATTTACATCCTATTTTCATTGGAGATGATATAAAAGATAGCCATCTCAGTATTTTTTGTGTCGCGATAAGTAAATTTATGGGGTTACTTTGAACAGTAAGTGGTCAATGGGGCGTACATGTTACGAACAGGTCGATAAATGGGTGTAATTTAAACACAACTGAGGATTTCATATAAGGAATTACAGTCAAAAGGAGAGTGATATGTGATTTCATGATTTGATAATAAATACTCCAAAATTAGGAGAAAAGAAAATGGGAATCACGGCAAATTTGGTAAGTATAGTTTGATTTCACCGTGCTAATTTAAAGTCTAATTAAGGAGATTTAACGATCTTTTCACCTTTCCTTCTTTTATGTATCATTTGTTGATTTAATGGACATTCATGGAAAACAAAATCTCACCGCAAGATCTCACCTTTTTCATTTTTATTCATTTTTAACTAATTTGATAACGATTTAAGTGCCCATATTTCTGTATTTGTAATTTGTTATTTGCTTGAAAATCCAGTATTTGGATCTAGTAACATTGAGCTGCTCGTTGTGAATAAGGTTAGTTGATTGTTGCTAGTTTTGAGTTGATAGTGATTTGTTTTTAACTTAATCAAGAAACAAGAAAGTTTATATTAATTCGAAAGTCGACCGACTTCACACAAGTTTATTAGTTTTTGCCATTTAAAGTTGCCAAGATTGAGAACCAGATGAGGAAACATTTTGAATTTGTTTTCAATTCTTTAATTGCTACAGAGTATATATAATGGGTCGGAAAAGGCATGCTTAAAAATAATTAAGCTTGAGGTACATTGTGTTAATTTTCAAATCAATATTTATTTGCTTATTATATTGTGTTTTATATTTCTCACGTCTTCATGCATATGCCTTCTAGTTTGAGTTATCAAGGATCATTACTCCAGTTTTCTTTATTGTTACTCAGGTGGTATATCATCTCTATTTTATAAGTATGTTCCAGAAATTTCTCATTCTATTTAGCTTTCGACTTTTTTTCATGAAAATTGGTGATAGTTGTATGTTTCAAAGATTTGAATATAATATAAATTTGACATGCAAGTATATCCACAACATAACATCTAGTTTTTCGGTTTAATGTTGATTGTGTTTGAATTTTACTCTCAATAGTTTGATGCTGAAAAGGTGGGTGGTTAAACTGATACAATTAATGGTTTTAATATGAGAATCAAATCTTAAATCATAAAATTTGAAATTTGAATCGAAACGGGATTTGAATGGTGAATCGTAAATCCGAGTGGGATTCAAATTGTAACTTTAAAAAAAGAGTGTACTTATTTGTGAAATTCTGCACTCTTTTTTAATGAAATAGAATTTTTAAAAATCAAGTGTACTTATTTGTAACATCCCTTATTTTGAGGCTAAAAGTTAAGTGCTACAGATGTTGTAGTCATCCGTAGTATTAACTTCTGCTGACAAAATACGGTAATGCTAGATACATTGATATAATAGAAACATATGGATATGGAAAAAATTTAGACAATTTAAAACAAACATCTCAATCCATTAACAAATCACATTTCAAATTCATTACATAATCCCAAATACGTGAAGCACGTTCAGAGAAATATAATTATTACAATATACGTCAAGAGCAACATATGAAGATGCCACCTTGGATGATCAGAGTGTATAACTAGGCAAGTAAATATCTTTGTCTTTACAACCAAACACAGCGGAACCAAAATAGAAAAAACTCTATATAGCTATCATGCCTCATGCACATCTCCAGAATCTTATTCGTCTAAAGAGGTACTGAAAACCTCAACTCTCAATCTACTCAAAATCAGTTAAGTACTAGAGAGTTTAAGGAGAAAACATAAACTTCGAGTCGGAGATAAAGCCTAGTATGATAATAATCTACCATCTCAAACCATTTAGATATCTAGTGAGATCATGCTGCTTAGCGGAATGGATTTTCCCCTCACCAGTGTCTTATTCAAAACTTATAAAACCATATACCTTGCTTCTGCATCCATAATGGTTAAAACATAGCAAATTAAAAAATTATGATGATATGCAAACAAGTAAATCAATCCTAGATTACACATCCCCATTCATTTTGACTATCTATCATTTTTATAGTTTCTAGGTTCACTATTAACCTATTAGTTTTCATGGGATGACTAATAACTCGTGTAACATTTATGGACTCCATGTTCAGTTTCATAGTTTTCATGAGCTAGCTATTAACCCATTTAAATTTATGGACTCCCTGTCATATTTCATAGTTTTCATGGGATCATTAAAAACCTATTGGCCCCTGCCACTAACTTCATTATTTCATGGGTTCTCCCTGAACCTATTGGTATCTCCAATAACTTCTCTCTTATCCTTGTTTTCATGGGTTGACTAAGAACTTATTGACATCTATCAATAACTCAATCCAAATATAGTTTTCATGGGATCACTACAAATCTGTTAGCCCATGCCAATAACTCAATCTAATCAATGTTTTCATGGGTTTACTACAAACCCATTGACACCTGCCAATAACTTTTTCTAAACATAGTTTTCATGGGTTTACTATGAACCTTTATATCCTACATTCTGGTCTATCCGACCTCCTGAATGCAATTCTACTCATTTAGAAATTAGTTCAATTTATATTCGTTACTGGGTCAATTAGCTGGTTATTCTGCCATTTTCTCCCGAAACTACAATTATGGATCCATTATAATGTAAATACATATATTAGAAGAAGCAAACATAATATAATAATACCAAAGACATATGGTTTAATATCCTTGAAATCACTTCCATATACAGCATGGTTAATCCTTTTAACCTATTATTTTATCAAGAAAAACAAAGACAGTATCTGAGAGGGTTCGAGAAATCACCCTCCTATATTCAGTGATCCTTTCTCACTGAGCAATCTTTTGATTTCTGCAAACATTTCCTTCACATGCTTCTTATATTGCTCGATTTCCTCTTTGTAAAAAATGTCATATAGCTTTTCACCCTCTTCTAAGGCCTTCTCTATTCCTTCCAACTTTGATGTAGCATCCCCCGACCAACATGGTCGGAGTAAGGATATGCGAATGAGGGGAAAGTTGAACTGGAGCAACATCTAGGGTGAAAACCATTGACGAATAGTCGGATGCATAGAAAGATACAAACCACACTGGAAATGTTTAAGAGTAACGGAGACATATCCCTACAACGGTGTATTAATGCGTTCATGAGATTTGGGAACCTTAACCGCATAGCCAGAAAATACAAATTGTCAAAGAATGCCAACAGCCTCTTCTAGTCGAGTGATCCCAGAAGGAAGAAGCGTAGAGGAAGAAAAATAGGAATCTATATCAAAATTCTAAAGATCAATTCTAAAAAGGATCGAACAAGAATCGAAACAATTTCTCTTACTGACAATCTACCGAAGAAACTCCTAAATTTGGTATTTAACCTAATATCGATTCTTTTCAAACAAAAGGATAAAAGGGAATGTGGGAGAAATGAAGAAAGAATATATGTATCTCAATTTGAATAATGGTAGCACAACTGAAGCGATCAAAGATTTTTATAAAACGTAGATTTTGCGGCTAAAATAATGAGTGCAAAGATTTACAAAAATTCACATAGAGAAATGAAAAGCCAGATTGAATAGTAGTTTAAAGATAATCCAGAAAGGGAATGACATGTGCGCAAGTGCATTAAATAAAAGTGCGGCCAAAAAGACATTTTTCTAGCACCGAAAAGGCAGACTAGAAAGAACTGACTAGACACACATACCATGTGTTTAAGACAACAAGTCTACCTTAACCTACGGTCATCGCAGACTTGGAGACAAGTGTTATACTTGTTCTTATGACGAACTACGGTGAAGGGTAATGGGCAGTCCTTAAAGTCAGAAAAGCTACCATCATGTCAAGCAGACTAGAGAAAAAGAAGTGAATTGATTAAATTCGTATTGAACAGGGAACTAGCTGGAAGTCACAACACTAACCCAACCTAAGCCCTGCAACCAATGGAATTGTGGCAAGAGACAAATACTGCATGTATCAAGAAACTTGGGCAGGTCACGGTGGCTATATCAAAAATCAAAGGCAAAAAGTGAAATACTCCACCGAGGCATAGGAAGCAATACATGATATACTAAGCTCACCATACCTCTAAGGCTCATATTGTATCAATACCTATAGGAGCAGGTCTACGCCGGCATACATCAGGGGAAACCTAGACAGCGTTGTACATGGTCAAAAGCACTCCAAAGGGCTATATACATGGCCTCTATAGATATGCTTCAATGTAGAATCATACTTACAGGTAAATGAAAAATGTGAAGCTCTCTCTCATTGGCAGTCAAAGCATATTTGCAAAGAGGGAAACTCAAGCTGCACCCAACTCAAATCCTAAATAGGCTCAAGCACATTCCATGCATATGCCAAGTCAACTCTCGAATTAGAATGGGAAATGTTGCTCCATTCAGACCCGACATGATGTCAGGTCAAGCAAAGACAGCAAAGGTATTGGCTGTACAACCTTTACGCAAAGCACTATTCACCACTACAGCAATTCGTATGCATCAACAACACATTCAAAGCATCAGGGCGGTCCTCTACCATTCTTTTTAAGACATTTTCCATTCTGAGAGAAAGGAGACCAACCCATACAGATTTGGGCTTCCCGTTTAATTTTTCAGACATCTAGCTTCAAATTTCCAAGGTCCCACTAATGTCATGGTTTCTTGCCAAAAAATCGTCACCAATCCAGGTACAACGAACAGGCTTGTAGATGAATGACAAGTGTCAAATCTAAGGGCGGAGATTAAAGAAAAAGGATCAAAGGCAACCGCAATAACTAGCAATGCATTTTTCATACTATAAAAGGAAATATTAGAGGACGAAAAAGGGATCCTTTTCTTCTTAGAAAGGAAAATACGAGATTTGAATATTATATGCTTCTGGATGATTGTGATCATCTGTACGAAAAAATAGAAAATAAATAGTGGATTATTCTATGGATGTAAGATTAACAATAATTTGAACCATGTAAAAATTTTCTCTATCCTTTACTTTTATTGTTCTGTCATCTAATTTGGGATTGCCATTCATTTATAAAACCACCTTGATATTTCAACAAATAGTTGGAGCGCATCTACTAGGCTATGTAAGCGTTTAGTAGTACAGTCACTTCTCAAAGGTAGATTTAACACAGATTAAATTTGCTGATTCCAATTAATGGAAGCAATTAATGACTAGGTTGCTTCACGATCTAGTTGAGTATGGTGAAGCCAAAAAACTTCACTAACAAGTACTATCGACAAGCATGGTTTCTGAAATGCAGTGATGATGCATTAAATCTAATCAAATAATTCTACAAAAGCTCATTCTCTCTCTGCTTTATACTTGAAAGTGTGAACACATTCCTTGGTCAAACTATATGAACTATGAATTGGCTCATAAACTTTTCCACTAAATCGGTACATATATTGATGATGGACTAATTATTTAGTTGGCAAAACCACATGACAGCAAAATCAGTCAAGTACAATAGGAGCATCGTCCCATTACCTCCTCCAAAGTTACTAACACTCTCGTATGTTGGATGTATATCATTAAGTGAACAGTTGGATACGTCCTTTTATTATATGGCTCTAAAGTAGGTAACTTGAAATCAGGTGGATTCCTTACATATCGGGTGTTTGGGGGTGAAATGGTTTCTATTCACATCCTTCAAACTTTGATCCGTAGCTTCACCTCTAAGTACATGGCTTACCATCTCAGTTAATTGATCATTTGGATTCAGTCAAAATCTTTACGGACGCCTTTGATTCAAATGTTATTCATGCTTCCATTCTTGTGGGGAACTTTTGGTTCTAATCCTTGCAGTTTCAAGTTTGCATTTTGATTTTGATTTCGATTTCAAGGCTTGACATCATTCATTTGACGTGCCTTTCCATGCTCGACCATACCCCCATGTCCAAACATGTCACCATCGACTAGTTCGGACCTCTAGTTACCCTATTGGCATGCTGAGGGGTGGTTCCAAATTATTTCGCTTAATTTCCTTGTCCATCTGTTCTGCCTTCTAGCATTCGATTCTGATTTTTAACAACACCAGCTGCACTTTATTATTCTATCTTTTGGAAGAATCCATTCATCATTTTTCTTATCGAGATATCAATCTCGCTTGTAAACTTGTCATCGTCCTTTCAATTTCCTCTCTAGTCACAGAGATAAAATATGGATTTGATCTAGTAAGCACCTCCTGCCTGCCTCATGATCTGGTAGGCTCAGTCCAACAATGACTCTTATATTATGCCTCTTCATCTTCTCTAATATAAGATCTAAGTTCATCTCAGTGGAAGTAATAAAAATATTGTCCAAAAGATTGGTACAAGGCCCTAAATTCACTAGAAAGTGAATCAAGCAACTATTAAAACAAAGAAATTAAAAAAGAACGAAGAAGAGACATAAGATTTTTACATTGGTCTGGTAAAATCTTCGGTCTACGTCCAGTCAATCGATTTTCTTTATGAGTTCTTCCAAAAATACAATTAAATCCGAGAATATACCTCCGTTTTCTCAAAATAGTTTGGCAAAGATGAAGACCAAGATCGCGATGTCGAACCCGAGATAATACCGACTCAATCTTAATAATTTCTGTTAAGAGGCTTTGCATTTCAAGTCCATATTTCTGATGTTAACAAGAAAAATCCATGTATTATTGAATATGCAAATTAGATCTCTATTTTTTAAAAAACAAAATGCAAACTAGTTGAAAAACACAAGTTAAATTGGACTTTTTAAAAAATTTATCAATTTTCTTTATTGACAAATAATAATTGCTATTTAAGTACAATTTTAGTAGATAATTGCAGTTTTTTTATTATCGAATTTTATAAAAAAATAAAAAAAATTATATCAAAAAATACAAGCTTGTTATAAACTAAAAGGAGATAAGAAGCCATTAGAAAAGAGGAGAAAATGTTATTCACATTGATATCAGTTACATAGAGATTGATTGATACAATTATATTACATAGGCTCCTTTATATATAGCCTTGGAGCATGATATTAAACATACCACATGATGTGGGACTAAATAGAAAAACACAAAAGCACGTTCACTTTTATATTTACATATATTATAACACTCCCCTTGAATATACATCTACAAAAACTTGGATGCTCATATGATTGCTAGAAATTGTTCCTTTTGATACGTTCATGATAATTGCTCCCCCTCATTATTATCTGGCTATCATACATCCATTCAGTCGTTATGAATATTATCTTTTGCCTCATTAAAAACCTCTATTAGGAAAATTTAATGGAAATACATTAAACGAGGAAAAGAGTGCAACTTGAAATCATAGATATCGTACAATGATATTCATTTTAAAGAGTTTGATACTTCGGGATTAAGATTATGCCTCATTAAAACCTTACTAAGAAAAACCCTATAGGAAAAATCTTAGTCAAGGATAAAAATACAATTTAACTTAAATAACATATTTGAGATGTTATTTCTTGAAAAGATGTTTGACTCTTCTAGATCAAGATAATACCTCGTTAAAACCTTAGTAAAGAAAACCTAGTGGAAAAAAAATCTTAAATAAGGAAAAAGAGTACATTATAACTTATTTCAAATGTTACTGGGAGTTGATACTTCTAGATCAATATAACGCCTCATTAAAACCATACTAATAAAAACTCAGTGGAAAAAAATCTTAGTTAAGGAAAAAAAGTGCATTGTAAAATACTTATGGATGCTTCCCCTGATTTAAAATTTCTCACTGAATTCATGTTCATCTTTCGAGAACTCAAATTGGTTATAAATACTTCTGGATTCATAAATACGAATCTCATTAATAATGCAACTTATTAATTGTTTCCTTCGATACAATCAAATTTTCTAATATTGTTTCTTCCAAATATGATTTGCATTTTATGCATTTTGTATGCTACATTTATGGAAAACAGTTCATGTGTTTTCATTTTTTTTATTGTTCGAATCAGTTTTGCGTATTGCAACTATACATCTTTCATGAATATTAAAAAATTCATTACAACATTACTAAAAAGCAAGAAGTAATCTACTCATCCTGAAGTATATCAAGATTTTCATTACAACAATACATAGAAGAAGTTTGTAATCTACACTTCATGTCTTTTGCATTCTTTATAACTACAAAAATTATATATATTCTTCAGCAATTTATATACTTTAATAAGTATTTGCATATCGCAACTACCACTTCAATTGGATATTAAAAGTTTCATTACAACAATACGTAAAAATAGCAAGTGATCTACTCATCATGAATTATATCAAGATTTTCATTACAACTGTACTTAAAAGAAGTTGTAATCTATGCTCCTTGTTCTTTACCTTCTTTATAACCATTTATATTTATTCAGGAATTTGTGTACTTTCATTGTTTATAATGATTTAAACAATATTTATACCTTTGGGGTACTTTAAGTATTTCAAACACTTTCACTCTTCAGTCAATTCAATTATCTCTAAAAATAGCATGCCCATGGCACTTAACATGTTGTTGACACTATATATGTTTTAATAATTTTAGTGTGCTTTTGTCACTTTATATACATGTTTCTAATTTTATTTTGTGGACTACAGGTCCACATTTCTTATTTAGGAGAATTTCATAATGGCCAATCATGTTTTTCTCTAATCTAGGATCTTTAATCCATTAATAAACATAAGCGTTTTATTATTTATAAATTTATAATCGATGATTATTTATTATCAGTTCTAGACATGATATTGAGATCCCATTAATTATCATGTTTTAGGTACCTAAATCACTTCTAGGGTTATTTGCCATTCATGTCATTAGTCTGTTTAAGAGCACTCTTGAGTGTTTCTTCAAGAACACTCATCTCTTTTATTTGACATCTTTATTACTTACTCTAAAAGTATTTCAAACTAACTTTTGTACCATATTTCAGATGTGGTTTACATATTTTGATCCTTCAGGGATTGAAATCTATATTGGAGAAAGTCTACTAGGGATATTATTGATAATTTATTCAAGTTACTTAATATTTTGCATCATTGTTTTGACAAATATTTAACACTGATGATCAAAATGAGCTTGTATCCCTTTATCCTCCCCATTAATGTTGACAAACATTGTCATATTAAATAATAACCATCTTTGGACTCTCATTTTGATCCATTATAATATTGCTACTAGTAAATACACCATACATATTAATAATAAGAGAATAATTCTTTTATCAATTTTGGTAAAATGCATTCAATTGATATATCTTATTAGAGTTTGTTCTCATTCATCGATCTAGCCAATTAGAGGAATTTACCTATTGTGTAGATCGTTTGAATACATACATGACTTCAGGTCATTCAACATTTATGTTAATTGAATTTTAAATCACTAAATAATATCTATGCATAATCTATAAGATAAGCTTATAACAAACTTCATATCTAAATATTTACATATTTACATATATGGATGTATACGTGCATCCATGTATTACACATATATTATAAATTTTCATATTCTTTCTCATTTGAATTAGTGATATTTTAGAACAAACTATTACAAGGATCCAAGCTATTAATTTATATTTATAAATCAATGTCAATATGAATCCGTCAAAACCGCATGAAAATGTTCAAAACATTTGGATTGGAACCATATTGAACTTCTGGTTCGAAAAGAATATACACACAACTTCAAGTTGTTAAGTTTTATTCCTCGATTATATATCAAATATCAGTTTTGAACATTAATTACGATCACTTATCAAAGAATAATTTATAATTTCATATAGACATTTCTACACATCTCTTTTAAGAGTTCTATAAAAAAATTACAATAAAAATAATAATAAGAATATCTTCTGGATACTTGGAATGTTGCAGATACAGATCTCCTCAAGACCATATATATAGCTTACATGAAAATTATGATATGTAATATAGACCACCAAGAGAATATTTAAAGATATATCTTCAAGAATTGATTATACATGTAATATTTCTTATGAAATAATAACTATGAACGTGACCTTTATGATGTGATTAGACATATAAACATAGAACAATATATTCTAGAGATAATTTAATTTCATACCTATTTAGGAGGTTTGATATAATTATAATGAAATATATGATACACGTTGCATAGCTCTCAAACTTTTAGGGTCTAATCTAAACTAAATTAGGATCCTTCATAATCAAATTGCTATGCATTTATTTGGTTTAATAAAATTATCAAATATATAAACAAATCTCTTCTAGAGATATGTTATCATTTCCTAATCTATTAGTCTCTTTTAGGGTTATTTTATTAGCACTACTTCTGGAGTGAATTTATCTCTTTTAGAGATATATATACACTATTGGAATGTCATATCAATTTACAATATTTATTTTGTAGAAATTACATAATTACTGCATTTACAATAACATAAAACATCCCTACTAGAGATTTTTGTTGCAACTATCCTTGAAATGACATATCAAACTTTAAAGACAGTAACAAAATTAGATGCACCAAATGAAAGTATGATGCGAAGATAAAACCACTACTTTCGAAGTGTAATATTGATATACAATTCCCTTTTTTTAAGGGATAAATTATTATCATTACCTTGAAACTTTTATATGATATTCCTTTAGGGAATATAGTGTTTTCTTTTAAGGAATTGCAATGTAACAAAAATAAAATTGCTATAACATCTCTTTTGGGATATTGGATTTTGCAATATAAATATAAATAAATCTCTAAAACATCCCTTCAAGAGATTATTATACACACACATCCGATGATGTTTGAAATATCATATAACATAATATCTTCAGGATATTTGTTTAACATAATGTAAATGTGAAGATATAAGGTAAGGTATAACTCATTTGGGGATTTTTGTAATCTCTTGAATGCAGCATCATTATCTCATAGTTTTATTGCCTATTAAAGCAAGGATACTTGCTTAGCTATGTGAAATACAAAGAAATTAAATATTATAAAATAAGAAATGAAGAGCAGAGACTAAATTGGAAACAAGGGTGCTTGATTGGAATATACAATATGTGACCACCTTTTTCATGCAATAGTACAAGTAAAAGAAATGAACAAGGTCAAGGCAATAAATAATGTAAAGCAAGCAAACAAGCTGTCAAGGCCCGTTTTTCCATACCCTTTGAATCGATAATAAACCACACATGTCCAACTCAAATTGCACGAAAATATGGAACATGAAGGGTAATAAAGAAAATAAGACAGAACAGAATCTCACACGAATGAAATAACATATAATATTGAATAAATATCTTTATAGCGGAAAACTTTTAAATACATATATCGGAGTCTAACCTAAATTCAACTTAGACAGTTATAAACATCTATCCTTACAATTGCTGACAAATATCAACTAAAACAACTAAGTACAATGGATAATAGAATATGTCCTTACGTAGATGAATATCTCCAGCCCTCCTCTGGAAAACTCCAACTGTCTTCGACTAAACATGAAACTACTCGGATCTGACCCGAGTATTGAAAATACCCGAATCAGGCTTAATAAACCAGCATGAGAAAAACTTAGGAATAAATGATAGTGTCATATATCATCAGCCTTTGAATAAAATCCTTTTGAAAAGAAGGAGTATCTCATAAGACCATGCCCACACATAAACGCGGACGGGTTTTACCTTATGATAACTAAAACACTTTTATACCAAAACCTTTGATATTACTTCTAATGACTTCTCTTTGAAAACATTTGCAAATAAACTTAATAATCTTAGCCGAAATTGTTGCCATTATTAAATTTCAACATACTAGGTTCTACAAAAAAAACCGTAACCTCTTATTAGAGAATGACTTTCCATACAAATGACCAGGTGAAGGATTTATCTTTCGAAATGCGTACACCTCTAGATGGATGTCCTGAGGAACCATCACACAGCTCCTCTACCAACACAAGACCGACCCTACCTCTATAACTAGATAGTACCGAATATCTCATCCCCCGGTCGTTACGGACCTTTAACTGAGCGCTCGTTTCCATACACCACATTAATTTACATCCCGAACGTCATAGCGGGAAGAAATATATCTAGAAGGGGATGATCATACCCTAATTGGGAATTGCCCACTTAGCCTTGCCGCATCTAATCCCGTTACTGTCATTTCCGGTTTGAAGAGGCTTGAGGCAATGATTACCTTCTTCACATAGCACATATCATATCTTGAATGCCACATTGCCATTCTCGTTAACTACTAATTACCTTCCACAAAAATATAACCCTTGAGCTCGTACGTCTCAAGGAGGGTGTTAAACTAAGAGAAGTTGCATTCTCTGCCACCACTGATATACGTTTGTAAAAACCAATGTACGTAATCTTTTAAAAATGCAATGTCAGACAAACGTCCATACAAGTTGTCAAGGAATAGAACTAACCGAAGGCACTCTCCTACTACCACTAGTAGCGAGTAGTCCTTGCAATTCGAAAAATCTCCACAATGAGGAGACCATTGCTATATATAACTCTACAATGGGTGCGACCCCAAGCAAATCAACAAGCAGTCCTCATGCTACGAAGATCCACGGTCTTCAATAATCATCATCTTCAACATGTCTTCACATTCGAACGTATACATTGGCTCGAAGTGGTTTTCGCATAGTAATTACCCAAATCCGACCCCGATTCCATCGAAATCCAATTATCAATAAAATGTAAATATATAGGATTTATTAAGTCTCTTTTCAGTTTAATTCTTTTCGGCTAATTTAGAAATCTCTTTATTTTGGCTTAGGATAATTGTAAGTAATTCATTCTTTTGCTTTGGTAAATATCTCGAATTTTCACACTTAACTCTCGATCCAAATTCCTTAACTTTTAGGCGGGTCAAAAAACAATGTCATTTAAGACATCGTTTACGATACCCTAAAATTTTAGTAAACACTTTTGCGTAAATAGAATCATAGAAATCATTCGTTTTGGAGATTGCTTAAATTTTGGATAATACTAATCTTCTTTTATTTTGGAAACTCAATACGATCTTTTTATTTAAGAGCATCCGGGCTTTTCTTTCGATTTGTTCCACCCCTCGCCCAAGAAAAGAAAACATAGGCCAGGTAAGTTCAAGACACTGGTTGCTCCATCCCTAATCTTTGTTAAACACTTTATTTTATCTTCCCTGATCTCACAGACGGGAAAAATGTACTAGTCGTTTCTGCATATGCAGTAAACCAAACTTTATTGCCTTGACAGCATGTAATTTTCGTCTCACAGGCGGGACAAATGAACCGAGACTATTTTGTTAAGCTATATGTTGAAGTAAACCAAACTTTAGAATTAAATTTTTACTTCTTTAAATAAATTAAAACATGTCTCTTTATATTTAAAATCATATTTAATTAATATCAAAATCTTTAATTTTACAGTGTATGTAAAACTGACAAAATGCGACAAATTTTGGTTATTTTTGTAAAACTATTATTAACATACTTTTAATATATTAATATACTTTTATTATCTTTATTAGATGTTTTAAATATGATTTATCATTTTAAATAAATACCTAAATCCATTTATTTAAGCCTTTATTTATTTTGAACAAAACTTAACTTTTGTCGATTTGTTCTAAAATCCAAATTTGTACTTTTTAATTTATTAACTATAAGAATAGATAATTTATTCATTATACATAACATATTTATTTAAGTTTTAAATTCCTTTTAAATTTAAAAATAAACCAAAACTCTCATTTTCGAAGTAGCGAAATTACGGGTCGTTACATAAGCACTGGCACAAAAAGAAAGAAAAGTATCCAAGTCAAGCTAAAATATTGTAGCAAGCAATGTACAACATCATATTTCGAAATTCATGTGTTCCTTTACAAAGCTTGGCTACTAATCTAACATGCACAAGCAATGTTTTTATATATCTGAAAGTTAGAAAGTACAAGCAAGTAACCATATATATAATTTTACAAAGTGATGCCATATCAAAACAAAACTGCTTTGTTTATCAAAAGTAAAGCTATGTGCTATGTTACCCTTACATGTAGAGGCAAGTAAACTTGTATATATAATTATAAAGTGATGTTAATTCAAAGTGAGAGGTATGTACAATAGCAGTTTAAGTTTCAAAGCAACTGGGCAGTAGCATGGCAATAATGAAAATATTCAGGGCAATAGTTCTTGCATTCTTATTTTAAATCCATGTGTGCCCATGATCAACTAGCAGGGATGTACATAGCATCTAAGCAAGATAAAAAAAAGAGACAAGGTGAAAAATCAAACAGGAATCTATTCTCCATTTAAACAATGCTTACTCATATTTTAATGCCATGGTACAAGTTGAAAAGCATGTTGTAAAGTCAAGGCAGCTACAATTATACAAGGCAAAGATGAAAATCAACAAGAATAGAATAGCATGTACTTTTCTTTAAAGGGATAAGTCATGGTCACTGAGAGGGATGAAATAAATATCTAAGCAAAATGCTTTGGTGACATGTCCTAGATTACGTGCTCATGACAGGGACGAAATAATTCATGACATTACAATTGATAAAATAGCAAGGGAGGTACACAACATCATTTCAACAATTCAATTCATACTATAACTAAGTTTCTCATTAACCACTTGTTAAAAAAAATGAATGAGGAAGTGGTCAGGGAAGAAAGTATTGTGTGTATTGAAACAAAGTCCCACATAGTGGAATATCTGTTTCAATACTACCATATATACTACAACCCAATATACTAAATCAAAAGAAAAGAAGAAGGAGACATGAAGACTTGAGATGTGGGCTTTGAGACTTCATATTAATATTAAAATGTCAAAGATTTGGCCTTGAGCCTTGGAGCTCTTGGGGAACTTGGGGTCTCGTATTAGATGGGCCTCCGTCTGTCACTTGGGCCTGCTGCGCTGAAACGGCTAATTTTGAACTTCAAAATTAGAAGTCGCACCTGTGCGCTCGCGTCTGTCGGTTAAAGGGTCGCAACCTTTCCAACAGTCACGACTGCTCCGAATAGGCACCTCCTCCATTCTATATATAGGGGCCTGCAGAACGAGATTACTTACTCAAAATTACTTCTTCTTAATTCTGTTCTCGGTTCTATAATTCATTCCATTCGTCGTCGCTCCGTCTGCACGCACAGCATATCGGGGCCGATCCGTTTCATCGTGAGAGACAAATTGCTCGTATCCTCCTGTGCATATAAAGGGAGGCAATATTGTTTCAAGGAAATAGATATTTTCTGGACTTGGACGAATAGTTTAGTAACATTATTGAAGTTACTACAAGATTCGTGACACTTTTGTGTAGTTACGAATAACATTCTTGAAACAATATTGATTGTTGTAGACGACGATGTCTCAAAATAGCAACAACAATAATGCTGCACCAAAGCAGACAGTGACAAACACTCAGCCGCGCCTCTGCTTCCGACAATGGCACTGTCTCATGGAGAAAGGCCAGAAATGTTCAACGGGATGGACTTCAAGCGTTGGCAACAGAAGATGTTGTTTTATCTAAAAATATTATACCTCGCCAAGTTTCTAACCGAAGATGCTCCTGAAGTTTGCAAACTCGAACCCGATGCAATCAAAGTGGAGGCCGCAAATGTCTGGAAAAATTCAAAATTTATGTGTAAAAACTATATTCTGAATGGTCTCGATAATAGCCTCTACAATGTCTATTGTACTGTTGCAATATCCAAGGAACTCTGAACGGCCATGGATAGAAAGTATAAAACTGAAGATGTAGGCATGAAAAAATTCATCGCTGGTAAATTTCTCGACTTCAAAATGGTAGATCAAAGACTGTGATCAACCAGACTCAAGAACTACAACTCATCATCCATTAACTATAAGATGAAGGGATTACGCTTAGCAAATCTTTCCAGGTTGTCGCAACCATTGAGAAAGTTCTTCCATCATGGAAGAACTTCAAAATTTACCTTAAGCATAAGCATAAGGAAATGACAACGGAGGAACTCATAGTTCCTCTACGAATTGAGGAAGATAATAGAAATTCTGAGAAAAAGATCTCTCAGAATATTGTTGCCGAAGCAAATGTTGTTGAGTCAAACAAACCTAGCAAGAGAAAATGTGAGAATGCGCCTCAGAAGTCAAAGAAGAAATTTTTAGGGTTCTTGCCATAACCGTGGAAAGAAGGGACATAAAGCAGCCGAATGTCGCACTCCCAAAAAGAAGAAATCAGAAGCAAATACGGTTGGAGTTACAGATGGCATTTTTGATATGGATTTATGTGCAGTAATATCAGAATGCAACCTTGTTTGTAATTCAAATGAATGGTTTGTAGACACAGGTGCCACTCGACACATATGTGCAAATAAGTAGATGTTTACAGCTTATAAAACTGCAACTGATGATGAACAACTTTTCATGGGCAATTCATCTGCATCAAAGGTCAAAGGCAAGGGAAAAGTTGTGCTGAAACTAACTTTTGGAAAAGAGCATACTCTAAGTGATGTTCTTCACGTTCCAAAAATCCCCAAGAATTTGATATCAGGGTCCTTGCTTAGCAAGCATGGTTTCAAATTAAACTTTGTAGCTGATAAGTTTGTATCATCAAAGAATGGAGTGTATGTAGGAAGAGGATATATATGTGATGGTTTATTCAAAGCAAATGTAACAACTGTTGCACCAACATTGATATGAATAAAAGTGAATCTTCTGCTTATATTGTTGACTCTTCTAACATATGACATTCTAGATTATGGCATGTGAATTTCAATACACTACGAAAAATGATTAATCTAGAATGTATACCAAAATGTAACATAGACTCCAACTATAAATGTCAAATTTGTGCAGAAGCAAAATTGACAAGAACCTCGTTTCATCATGTTGAACGAGAGACTGAACCTCTAGACCTTAACACACTGATGTATGTGATTTGAAAATGTATCAAACTAGAGGTGGAAAAAGGTATTTCATTACGTTTATTGATGATTGTACTAGGTACTGCTATGTGTATCTCCTTAGAAGCAAGGATGAAGCATTCAACATGTTTAAACAGTACAAAGCAGAAGTTGAGAATCAACTCAATAGGAAAATTAAATCTTAAGAAGTGATAGAGGAGGAGATTATGAATTTCCTTTTGAGGAATTCTACGCTGAGCATGGCATTATACACCAAACTACAACACCATATTCACCTCAATCCAACGGTATAGCCGAACGGAAAAATAGAACTCTTAAAGAAATGATGAATGCATTATTAATCAGTTCTGGCTTGCCAGATAACTTTTAGGGAGAAACTATTCTTTCGCCAAACCATATTTAAATAAAATACCACGAAAGAAAACATCCAAGTCTCCTCACGAACTTTGGAAAAATAAACCGGCATCCTACAAATACTTAAAAGTGTGGGGGTGTCTTGCCAAAGCAGATATACCTAAACCAAAGAAGGTCAAAATTGGAACAAAAACAATCGATTGTGTATTCATTGGATATGCATAAAACAGTGCCGCTTATCGATTTCTAGTATACAAATCTGAAATTGACGATATTCATGACAATACCATCATCGAATCGAGAAATGCAAGATTTTTCGAACATACATTCCCTTTAAAACGGGGTACTGACAATGATACTCAAAAGAGACCAAGAGAAGATGAATTTGCCGATCCTCTTGAGAATACTGAACAAAATAAACTTCAGCAAACTAGTGCTGATCAACAAGCGGAGGAACCAAGAAGGAGCAAAAGGTCAAGGACCTCTAGGACCTTTGGACCAGACTTCTACACTTTTATGTTGAAAGATGATCCATTGACATACAAACGAGCTATGTCCTCTAGCGATGCCCCTTACTGGAAAGAGGCTATTAACAATGAGATTGAATCCATTATGGCTAACCATACCTGAGAATTAGTTGATTTACCTCAAGAATGCAAAACCTTAGGTAATAAATGGATATTTAAAAAGAAATTGAAAACCGATGGTTCAATAGACAAGTACAAAGCTCGTCTTGTAGTCCAAGGATTCATACAAAAGAAAGACCTGGACTATTTTGATACATATTCACCAGTGACGGGGATAACATCAATTAGGATGCTTATTGCAATCGCATCCATACTTGAGTTAGAAATACATCAAATGGATGTAAAAATTGCCTTTTTGAATGGTGAACTAGAGGAAGAAATATATATGAAGCAACCCGAAGGATTTCTTAGCTCTGGAATGAGAATAAAGGATGCAGATTAGTAAAGTCGCTTTATGGCCTTAAACAAGCTCCAAAACAAATGGCATGAGAAATTTGATGAAACAATGTTATCAAATGGATTCAAAATAAATGAATCAGATAAATGTGTCTACATAAAATGCACACATGTTGGATATGTCATTGTTTGTCTTTATGTTGATGATTTACTATCCAATAACAATGCCATAATAACATCTACAAAGAATATGTTATCCTCTAGATTCGATATGAAAGACCTAAGACTGGCTGATGTGATATTGGGTGTCAAAATTTTGAGAACACCACAGGGATATGCATTATCCCAATCACATTACATTAGTAAGATACTCGAAAAACTCAAGCAATATAATATAACTATTGCAAAATCACCAGTAGATATGAACCAAAATTGGGTAAAGAACACTGGTGATGGTATCTACCAGCTTGAATACTCTCGTATACTAGGAAGTATCATGTATGTTATGAACTGCACTAGGCCAAATATCGCATACGCTGTAAGAAAGCTGAGTAGATTTACCAGCAATCTTGGTAAACATCATTGGAAAGCATTAATCAGAGATCTAGGATACCTAAAGTATACGCAGAACTATAGTCTACACTATGCAAACTATCCTTCAACAGTGGAAGGATACAGTGATGCCAATTGGATAACTGGATCGCAATATACATAGTCTACAAGCGGATATGTGTTCACATTAGGAAATGGAGCAATATCATGAAAATCATATAAACAGACTTGTATAGTTAGATCGACGATGGAATTGGAGTTTATTGCACTAGATAAGACCGTAGAAGAAGCAGACTGGCTTCGAAGTTTCTTTGAAGATATTCCAAATTGGAGCAAACCTGTGCCTCCAATATGTATACATTGTGATAGTCAATCAGCAATTGGAAGAGCTAATAGTACACTATACAATGGTAAATCTAGGCATATTCGTCGTAGACATATAACAATAAGACAACTTCTCTCTGATGGAGTTATCTATAGAATACATAAGGTCTAAAGATAATATAGTGGATCCACTAACAAAAGGCTTGCCAAGAGAGAAAGTTCAAACCTTATCGATGGGAATGAGGTTATAAGGCCCATAGAATAAAAGTATTTTTTAATCGAAACCCCACCTAGTTGACTAGAGATCCCAAGATCTAGATTCAAAGGGACAACTAAGTTTAAGGGAAACTTGACGGCACTATTACACACAAACCATTCCTATGATAAAGTCAGTGCATTATTTGATGGAAAATAGGATAAGTATTGATACTTTTAATGATATCTGTACTTGAGGGATTACGAATACCCCTTACAGAATCACCTAAGTAAGTGCGAAGGCGCCGCTTCAAAGAGAATTATAAAGCCAAATTCTCTAAGCACTTATGAGACCAGGCAGGTGTTCAATGCAGAAATGAACACAAATAGAGAACGAAGGATTATAAGAAACATTTATCATGTGATATCTATTTTAGAATTACACAAAATGCTTACAGTTCAAGGACATTCTAAGTCTACCGATTCGTCCGTAATTCAAACAGGTAATCATTAGGAAAGTTTAAGGCGCATGTGCTACTTTAAACTGATCCGATAAATGTCTCGTGAAACTATGAACAACTACTCATTCATGTGAGGGATTGTTAAAAAAAATGAATGAGGAAGTGGTTAGGGAAGAAATTATTGTGTGTATTGAAAGAAAGTCCCACATAGTGTAATATTTGTTTCAATACTACCATATATACTACAGCCCAATATACTAAATCAAAAGAAAAGAACAAGGAGACACGAAGACTTGAGATATAGGCTTTGGTCTTTCATATTAATATTAAAATGTTAAAGATTAGGCCTTGAGTCTTGGGGCTCTTGGGGTCTCGTGATTAGATGGGCCTCTGTCTGCCACTTAGGCCTACTATGCTGAAACGGCTAATTTTGAACTTCAAAATTAGAATGTTGCGCCCATGCGCGTGCGTTTGTCGGTTAAAGGGTCTCAACTTTTCCAACAATCACGACCGCTCAGAATAAGCACCTCCTTCGGTCTATATATAAGGGCCTGCAGAACGAGATTACTTACTCGGAAATACTTTTTCTTCATTCTGTTCCTCTTCCCAGAACTATGTTCTCGGTTCTATAATTCCTTCTGTTCGTCGTCGCTCCGTCTGCACGCACAACACATCGGTGCCGGTCCGTTTCATCCCGAGAGATAAATTGCTCGTATCATCCTGTGCATATAAAGGGGGGCAATATTGTTTCAAGGAAACAGATATTTTCTGAACTCGGACGACTAGTTTAGTAACATTATTGAAGTTACTACAAGATTCGTGACACTTTTATGTAGTTACGAATGACACCAACCTGCATTTGCATTAAACTATGTATAAAAAGAAGATTCATGTAGTTTGGGACAAATGGGTGCTCTAGAATATTAACAGTAAGATGCGCATGCATAATCCATGCATTAAAGCATGTTAGAAATATATTGTTTAAGGCATCTTCTTATATCAAATAGTATAGCTACAACTGAACAGAGCCCAAAACCAAAACAACAAAAAAAAAAAAAAACCAAAATATCAACACAAAAAATGGAAACTAGAGATCTTCGGATGTGAATATACGCAAACACAAATCAAAATAGCAGATCTTAACAAATATATTATTGCACAAAAAGATACTTAAATCTAGATCTAAAGTAATCGCAAAACAAATCTACAAAAGCAGATCCAGAAAATTTCAAATCTGATTTCATTGGTTGAATAAGAGGAAGAGACGAATCCGATTTCAGTAACTGTCTTATAGATTGGAATATCCAATACAGTTGAGGCAGAATTGTTATCCACACTGATATCAGTTACATAGATTGATTGATACAATTACATTACATAGATTTTTAGACTTTGAAGTATGACATTGAACATATCCCATAACGGGGACTAAATAGAAAAACAAGCTTATTCACTTTTATATTTTATTTACATATATATTATAACAAAGCTGCATTTTTTTTTTAAAAATTTTTAGCCTGATTTTTCGTTATCGTAGCCGCTTTATTTGTAGCAGCGTCAAAACAGAGTCAGAGACCATAACTTTTCGAGTATTCCGTCAGTCATCTTCCTCCCTGAAGCTTAGGGTTTCTGAAAAATCAGGTTTCCTGCTGCTTCTTCTTCCTCTTCCTCTTTTTTTGAATCGAGATCGTGATGCCGGACTATATCTCTTTTGATTTTGTTTCGGTTCGATGTTTAAATTAAAATCGCGTTTCAGTATTGGACTCCAATATTTTCGTTCTGAAATACAATCGCACATTTTACACGGGTTGCGATCCAATTTAACTTTTGGATCGGGAAGGCTGCGATTCCTTCCAAATCGGGCCGTTGGAACGTACGACCTCGCGATTTTTGCAATCACTGGATACAATAGCTAAGAACGACACTTTCTTTACTTGGCTTTATTCAGTGGAAGTTTTATACAGTAGAAAATTCTGTGTGATTAACTTCTTTGTCAAATAAGTTGTTTATCTAGAGTTATTAAGATCAAACGACCCAATTTAAAGTCTTTATCTTGTGTTACAGCTGTTAGATAATCAATTGTTTCCTTTCAACATGAAGCAAAATGTTAAGCATTGATTGCTTTTCAAGTTCTCAATGCATTTGATTTGTCACCTTGGATCATATTTGCAAGTGTAATATGAAAAAAATGGTGGAAACATGCGTTGCACCAAGTGAGCTTCACTTGAAAAAGGAACTCAACTCTCTCCAAAAGGCACGATTTTTACGAGACCCACAAACTTGTTCATCATATCGGTCAACTTTAAGTTCCAAATCATTTCTACCTTCCAATAATTTAAATTCTAGAAACTCGTTCCCAGGAGAAAATGTCACAAGCAAAGTTCTTGGGGTATCATCAAGCGACGATTTGAGAAAGAAGGTGTACCTTTACAATTGGAGACAACATTCTGGCAAATCTATTAGATTAGATGAAGGAGAAGATAGCCATGCTTCAATGGATGACAACTCTCTTGACACCTATACAAATGTTGAAAAGACTATTGGGAGAAACTCACAACCTAAAGTTAGAAGAAAAGTTAAGAAGTCGAGAACATCTGTTTCGAAAAGGAAATCAACCAATCATTCTGCAATCACGAAACTTCTTGATCTCCCACAAACTTTTGTACAATCTAGTGATACTGATTATAGCAACTCTGATGATTTAGTCCAGCTGACACATGTGCTTACAAACAAAGCAGCTAACCAATCTCCTTCGGTATCACCTTTATTTTCGGGATCGGGATGCGGAAGTTGGTCATATTCGTCAAAGATTTTAAGAAATTATAAGAAGGATGGTTCCTCTAATTCATGCACGCCTGCTTCAACTAACTCTTACTACAAACATGGAGGTAAGAACAAGAGCATGGTTGAGTCATGGAATGGAACTGCGACTTCTGTAGATGGTGATGAAGTCAATCAAATTGATTTAGCAAGAAATCAGCGATGTGGGATTCCTTGGCCAAAGAATAATAGAGGAAAGAGTCGAGCAGATTCTTATTCTCCTTCATTTTCGGATACTTTAAGGAGAAAAGGAAGTAGTTTATTATGTGGTTCCCAGCCAATTTACAACAAGAAAAGATCATCGCAAGGAATGCCACTATTGAGAAAAAGTTGCGATGAAGGTTCTTCTTCTTCAGATATAGCTAGTGACGAAATATTGACAAATTGTGAAGAACTTGAATTAGAAGCATCGAGTCGTTTGGATGGAAGGCAATGGTCAACTTGTAAAAGTCAAGATGGATTACAATCTCTTCTATCTACAGAAGCAGATTGTGATACTTCAGATCACAAAACTTTGAGTCAGAAGCATAGTCCGAAATCATTTGATGACATAATTGGCCAAGATATTGTTGTTCATTCACTAAAAAATGCTGTAAAGAGAGGAAGAATTGCACCTGCTTATTTATTTCAAGGAGCTAGAGGAACAGGAAAAACATCAACTGCAAGAATATTTGCTGCAGCTTTAAATTGTTTGTCCAATGAAGACAATAAGCCATGTAGAGTTTGTCGAGAATGCACTTCTATTTTTAATGGAAACGGGTCAAATGTTAAAGAAGTTGATGCTATAAACCATAAGGGTATCAATAAAGCAAGTTATCTTTTAAAAAATATTTCTTTGGCAAAGGCAGTTTCTCGATACAAAATTCTAATAATTGATGAATGCCATATGTTATCTTCTAGAATGTGGGAGGCATTTACAAACTTTCTTCAAGAACCTCCTCCACATCTTGTTCTTATATTTGTAACCATCGATCCCGATAGCTTGCCTCGTGTTATCATGTCACATTGCCAAAAGTTTCTCTTCTCTAAAGTTAAAGATATTGATATTGTTTGTCGATTGAGGAAATTGTCTTATGAAGATAATTTAGAAATTGAATCGGATGCTTTAAATATGATTGCTTTGAATTCGGATGGTTCACTTAGGGATGCAGAAACAATGTTAGAGCAGTTAAGTTTGTTGGGGAAAAGAATCACGACTTCTCTTGTAAACGAACTTGTGAGTTTCTGTCACTTCATCATAAACAAGTACACATGTGTATATGTATATCCTCAGTATCTCATTTCTTAACTTCGTATTATAATATTTCAGATTGGAGTAGTTTCAGATGATAAATTGCTTGATCTACTGGAAATAGCCATGTCATCAGACACAGCAGAAACTGTGAAAAGGTCGAGAGAGTTGATGGACTCTGGTGTGGATCCCATTGCACTGATGACTCAATTAGCTGCTCTCATTACAGATATTATTTCTGGAACTAATCAAATGGCCACCTCACAATGTAGTGGTTCAGAACAGTGTGAAACAAGTCGTAAGCTTTATATTGTATTTTGTTTTATATATCCATGTGCCCAAGTATGTTTTGACTTAAGAAGTTAAAATTGTTTTGCTCTTGCGTTTTATATTTTTGCAGTATCCAATGGAGAATTGAAGAAATTACAACAAGCTTTGAAGATTCTATCCGATGCCGACAAGCAACTTCAGCATTCAAGCGAGAGATCAACATGGTTTATTGCTGCTCTATTACAGCTTGGCTCAACCCATGATTCAGAAGTTACTAGAACAAGCAGTAGCAGCAAACAGAGCATTGAGATTAATAATTCCAGGCATGAGAAAGCTAAAGATTCATCTTTTTCGATTTCTAAAACTACCAGCGGATGTTCTAGTCACCATAGCTGTTCTTCATCATATAGAGTACCTAACAGCAACAAATTAAGTTCTGATAATTTGGCCATAATATGGAGAAGGTGCATCCAGAAATGTCACTCAGAGACATTGAGAGAATTCCTCAACTCTTGCGGAAAACTTGCATCAATTGCTGAAATTGAAAGTAAGTAGCAAATTATTATTATTATTCTTACACTAGTAAACGGGTATGCATTATGTTTCTATATGACTGCATGCATGGACACCATTTCTTGTATGCCACTTGTATTATATCTGCTCAATTCATATTAGAATATATTAAATATATATGAAAAACACTAACAAAATATATATACTGATTCATGTAATTTCAATCATTATTTAAATAATTAATTTTCATATGTTGCATAAAATTAAGGACTTGTTTAAAAGAATGATGATAATTAAATTTGTGAATGGAAATGAACTATTTAACCTAATGTACTAAGAGAATATAAATAAATTAATAATGAGGGACGTGCAAATCATTTATTGGAATGATGAAATTATAGCACTGACTGTAATGGTAAAAAGAAATGCTAAACTTACTGGAGATTGTTTTGTAAAATCTTACAAAGTGATGTGGTTTGATGTTAGCCATCTCATCTTTCAATCAATTCTTCGGGTCGTGACTAATAAGTAAGCACTTTAAAAAAATTGTTTTTATAACTGTATAATTTTATCATTTCCAAAGACACTGTTGTATCATCATATGAAATTAGTTTCCTTTATAGATGGTAAATAGTTGTATACTAGTCCGAGTACCTCTTTGAATGACTTTTCAAAGGGAGATAAGTATGAAAAAGATTTACAGCTTTTGTGCTTCACTCCCCAAATTTTGCCATTGATATCTTTTATTGTCTTCCATTTTGGGTGAAAATCGTACGTGTAAAACTGATTTGATTTAGTTTTTCAAGTTGAAGTCAAATAGAAAAGAACTATAAAATAACTTGAAGTCAAACTGAAAAGAACTATAAAATAGCAAAACGATTAATCAAGAGATGACACAAAGATACTAACACAGTCTTAATCGACTTGGTTTAGTGCTGCCACTCAACAAGTTTTTTGTTATTTTGATCCATAGAGGAGTGACTGCTAGAGAAACACTGGTGGCAAGATCAAGAACAATTTTCTGCACGAGAATTTTTAGGTTTTATAAAACCTTGAGGTAGATGATAAATTTTCTAAAATCAGTATCTAACCTTAGTCGTATCATACGTCTGTTACAGAACGTGTGGATCTATCCGACCGGATGCCAAAAAATCTTTCAATTCCCAACCCTACAACCTACACTTGTATCTGTTTTGTAAATAGAATCCATGGTTTCTACCAACAGAAAACGTACATTGCAGAATTCCATAGTTTATTGTTTGATTGATACATCCTTGTATCTTATTGACTAAATGTCTATTGATGTCTTTGTCATAGATTTTTAGTTCCATTGATGAAATTCAATGTTCTGTCTATTGTCTTTGACAGCTCTATGTTTTCTTCATGCTTTTTGTTAAAATGTCTAAAGTGAATATCGTACCTTATACTCTTGTATTCGTGCCATTAAGTTTTTATCCTCTCCGTTGATACCATGAACACCAAAGTAATCATGACAAATGAGAATTGAAATTTCTCCAAGCTATACATGCAACCACATGTTTTCATGAGATTAGAGCACTTTCACTAGTAAACGTTGATAAGATTATCACGCCCGAACGTCTAAATTCATTTGAAAGTGAATAATGAATCAATATGGGCCTCCTCATAGAACAATGCTCAAGTTAGTGAGGTTGCATCTCATGGCACTTTAGCAGTTTGCCAAATATAGTATGTGAAAGTGTGTTGTGGATCGTGTAATATGGATATAAGATAATACAGAGTGTAACGATTATAGCTATACAGTAAATAGTGCAGAATATAAAAGCAGTATAATAAAAATGACATCAGAGATTTTTATACTGGTTCGGAGTTCTATTCTACGTCCAGTCCCAGACTTCTTTTAAAATTTCACTAAAACAACCCTCACTTAATCCGGAGGAATATGTCTATACAACCCATGAGCAGCCGAACATGGACTTGAGCAGCAGGACAAGATTCGCCTCAGTAGCCGAAGATGACTTCACACGCCTAAGCAGCAGAACATGACTTCAACAAATATAAAATATTGTTTGACTTTTTGTGTTCTGATAACATGGATAAGTCTGTTTATAGTGCACCATTCCTATGATCTTCTCCTCGAGTATAAATGTATATTTGAAGTTTATGAAGATTAGAAATGAATAGTATTGTTTAGAATACGATGAATATTTGAGAGTATAGTTGCAAGAATATTCAAGAAAGTTAGATAAAAGAGATAAGCAAATTCGGTGATTTGAAATTAAGTTAGGATATGTATTTATAATTGTCAAATAGCAGCGACCATTGACGAAGAGTTCTGATTGAAGCGTTGCGTCCAAATCTCTTCGTAGAGATTCGTAACTTTTCACAAATGATCGTGTCTTTTTAAAAAATATAGCTGTTATAGAAATTCAGTCAACTGAGGCTCTGGGTCAGTCGATTAAATATTCAAACGAATTTTTAAATATATATTTGTATATTTGTGCATCTGTGCATGTTGCACAGAAACTAGCAGGTTAGTATCAGTCTCAGGTCAGTCGACTGACCTGGTAATTTCTGTGTAATTTGCACAGTTTTCACAAGTTTTTATATGTATATATATTATATATTATATATGATATATATATATATATTATATGATTCGAACAAAATTTTGACAATATATATATTTTATATGCTTATACATGTATAAATTATTTGAAAATAAGAAGATTATATGTATAAACTAATATATATGTAAACGAGAAGAGATCTTAACAAAATTGATTAAGACTCAAAACAAGATAATATAAAAATTGATGCACCGGTTTTGATGTCTTGTCTTCATGTAGTATATATTCTTCTTTTGTTGTAACAGTCGTCAAATCTGTATGTTGCAGTGATAGCTTCGTGTCATGAATCAAAACCAAGTCTCAACATTCTTTTCCTTTTTGATTAATGACAATCTATAAATAGATATAGATTTTGACTGTATATAATATAAATACCTACTCCTCCTGAATCATTGACGATCTATATCCTGCATTCTTAATGTTAGTGATAATTTTTCTCCCCTTTTATCATCGACAAAAAGGAATAAAGAGCATGAATAATAGTATGATGTATTCATAGATATTAAAAAAGAAACGAACATTCATACATTACAATACCACAAACAAGAGTTTTGAAAACATTGGCTATTTAGTATAAGCCATGATGCTGTGAAATAAAAGACTAATGTTTTTAGAACATAAGAGAAGTAACAACTTACTATATTATACGTTTACCCTTATCACCATAAGAACTTTGACCACCATTATCGCCTCCATTTCCACCGTTGTCGCTACTACTTGCTTGATCATCGAAAGAGGAAGACCAAGTGAAGACGGGTTGTTTGCCCGGATCACCTAGTGTAGTCGTGGAAGAGCCGGATGAACACGAGATTGCTTGCCATAACTTTGTGAAAAATCCTCTAACTTTATCAAGTTTTTTGTCAACCCTAGTTATATGTGATTGAAGAATTTGTTGGTTACGGAATATAATGGAAATTGACTCATGTGGAGGGAGGCATCATAATTTTGTCTTGTTGACGAATAGTTGATCTTTTGGATTGTTGGAGGGTGAGATGATGCTTCGCCTTGTTGTTGTGCTGGTTGATCTTGAGGTAATTGGCGTTGAATCCATTATTCAGAAGAAATGATAGGAGGAGGTCGAATAACTAGTAATTTCGTCAATGCTAGAGTACGGGAGTTTAAGTAGCCGACGGTAGAAACCGGTGAGTTGGGTTTCGAAATCTCACATTCTTTTAGTAAGCGCATAATGTGCTCACCGTAATTTACTGTAATATATGACATTCATGCGACCATTGTTGAAACTCAAGGATTCATCAAGAATTAACCGAAGCGAATTAACTTTGATATTTCCGAAGATGGCTTATAAGGCTTTGAAATTGTGTTCATAAACAAGTTCATAACTTCCGGTTCTCGGAGTTACGGTTTTCATTAATGCACGGTGCATAATTCTATCTTTAGGCCTTAAGAACATAGATTTGAGTTGGTGCATATCATCTTTCAAAAATAAATGACTTATACGATCACGAACGACAATATCACAATCAACATTACTTAATTTAATTTTATCATTTCCAGATTTTAAAATGTGAGCCATTCAATCTAAAGAGAAAAATACCGATTTTCCACAAACCAAACTCCATACACAATCATCTTGGTTTTGAATGTTTTGAATGTTTTGATGACCTAAATTAAAATTGGCATAAAATAGTTTGACCATAATTTGATTTATTTTATGCTTGTTTTCATCAATATTGAACAAGGACTCCAAATTGCTATGACGAGCCAATTCTTGTATATGATAAGGAGAGAAATCGGCAAATTTTACAAACGAACCTTCAAAAATATGAGAATCTTGCATTCTTCTCCATCATCTAACCGCTGTATCGTCGAAAAGCCATTGTGGGTTTGGTTATTGGAAGGAGGTTGGGAAGATGAAGATGCTTGTCCTTTTCTTTTTGGAGCCATTGAAATTGAGTGTTTGGAGGTAAAAATTAGGTTTTTTGAAGATATAGGGTTTTAGTAGAGTTGAAAAATCTGAAATGAGAGTGAAGAGTAAAGGGGAAATTGAAGGTTAAAATGTGAGAATGTGTGCGTAGGAGCAGTAAATTAGCTCAGATCTACGGTTCAGTCGACTGATTCAGGTATTCAGTCGACTGAACCTGAATTTCAATATTTTTGAACTTCTGGTTCAGTCAACTAAAGGTCGAATTCAGTTGACTGAATTTTGATCATTAAAAATTTATCTTCTGGTCCAGTCGACTGACCCACTGGTTCTAACGCATTCTTGTAGAGTTCGATTTTTTCGTTCTACAACTCCATTTTGTTGCGGAGTTCTAGGAAACGAAAAGCTATGAAATATAACTTTCGTTTTACCATAGTTATCAAAAAATTCGTTTTCAAATTCACTTCCGTGATCATTTCTAATATTTTTAATTTTAGTACCTTTTAAATTTTGAATTTGTTTAACAAATGTTGTGAAATTCTCAAAAGTATCACTTTTATTTTTCATAAAGATAGTTCACGTATATCTAGAAAAATCAACTATTACAAATACGTATTTATTGTGATTTATGGATTGTACTTGGGTCGGTCCAAATAAATCCATATGAAGTAATTCAAGTGGTTGTAATGTCGAAAGGATTTTCTTAGATTTAAACGAAGATTTAGTTAATTTACCTAATTGACATGCGTCATATATATTATTAACTTTAAAACTCATCTTTGGTAATTCTTTTACGAGATTATTTATAGAAATTTTATTTATAGTTTTGTAATTGATACGACGGAATCGTTTGTGCCATAGCCAGAGATCATTTTCTTTGGCTATAAAACACATGTCTGAGTTATGATTAACTTTCGTATTCAAGCATAAATGTTTTTATCTCTATCTCCTTCGAAAATAAGACTCTGATTTTGATCAAAGATACTACAATTATTTTCAGAGAAAGATATTATAAATTCTTTGTCGCATAATTGACCTATACTTAATAGATTATGTTTTAGATTCGTAGCTAATAAAACGTTTGTAATAAGAGGTAAATTAGATGTACCGTAATTGCTCACATCGCCTTTGCCGATGATATATCCCTTGAAATTATCTCCAAAAGTGACAGAACCTACGTCTGAGTATGTAATGTTTGTCAGCATATCTTTGTCTCCTGTCATGTGTTTTGAGCAACCACTGTCGAGTATCCAATTTTCTATCCTCTTGAGTGGGACCTCACCTTTTTAATAGGGTCCTAAGAGTTAGATTTTAGAAAACCAAACCCAAGTGAGTTTAGTATCCCTTTTATAGATATAATTCTTATTATTATGAACGTTTTCTATAAATGATCTAATATACTTATTCCTTATTAACTTGTTATTTGTTTTAGGAACCCATATATTGATAGTTTTAGAAACTAATCTTTTTGAAGATACGAGTGTTTTATTAGACTTCATATTGTTTAAATTACTAGATTGTGAATTTTTGACTTTCTTCTTATAACCTAATCCGTTTTTATTGTTAGCAGGTTGTGAATTTTCAATAATTCTAGATAAATTTTCTCTGCATTTATTAAAATTTGAAACATTTTTAGTGATTTCTTCTAGTTTGGTCTTTAGACTTGAATTTTCTAGTTCTACCATTTTAATATTAGTTTTCAAATCATGATTTTCAGAAACAAGAACATCATTCTTTCCTTTTTTAGTCTCAATTTCTTGACTCAATAATATCAGTTGAGAATTAACATTTGAAAGCGATTCTTGAGTTTTCTCAAGTTCTTTCAATATCTTCTTCTCGTCTTTAAGCATATCTCTTTCGAATTCTGCCTTGTTCTAATTTTAACAGCCTCTTTATATTTTCTTTTGAGACTTTTTCAAGTATCTAACAATTCTGAGTTTATCTTTATCATATCATTAAAAGTTAAATCACTAACCTCATTATCTTTGGTCATAAAGCATTCGTTGGCTTGTTCATTATCGCTGTCACTCTCGCTTTCTGAAGAGGAAGAGGAGTCTGAATCATCCCATGTAACCGAGAAAGCTTTCCTTCTAAATTTGTCCTTTTTATCGCGATGTTCTTTCTTTTGATCCGGACATTCCTTCTGGATATGCCCCTTTTTGTGACAATTAAAGCACTCCATAACTGATGAAGACGGTGGTTTATTGCTGTTTGTGCTTTTCTTGCTATTATTTCTGTTTCCTTTTTTATAATTTAAGAATTTCTTGAAGTTTTTGGCAATAAAGGCTAGATTGTCTTTGTCTGAATTTGATTCTTTTTGTTCCGCATGTAATGCAATATTCTTTTTCTCTTGAGCTTGAACTCGTTTAGCCTGCAAATTCACTTCATATGACATTAGATTTCCTATTAACTATTCCAGAGTTATTTTGAAAATATAGTTCGCTTCTTCAATAGCGAGAACTTTTCTTTCCCATTCTTACGTTAAAGAGTTAAGGATTTTGGATACAATATCAAAATCTGAATATTTTTCTCTACTCCTACTAATGAATGGTAGATATCCTGAAATCTTGAATACATATCATTTATAGATTCATTGTCTTTCATCCTAAAGTTTTGAAACCGACTTTTGAGCATGAATATTTTGCTTTGTTTGACCTTGTTAATTTCTTCGTGTGTAACTTAGTGTACGCCATATTTCATATGCAGTGTTGCACATGCTAACACGGTTAAACTCATTTTTATCTGAGGCACAAAACAACATATTCATGGCTTTTGCATTTGTTGTGGCATCTAGTTTCTGTGTATTTGTCCAAGCAGAATACTCTTCAGTAGGAATAATATATTCTGAGTTATATTCCATGAATCAAAACCATTTGCTTGCATATATATTCTCATTCGTATGACCCAATAGTTTTAGTTCATGCCATTAAATAGTGGTGGACGTGCAGTGCATTGTCCTTCAATGAAGGTAGTGTTAATGATAGTGCTAGTGTTAGTTTTCATATTATTAGATTATCAGATAACTGTGTTACGGTTATATGATGACCATGCTTTGATACCAAATGAAAATGTGCTATGGATCGTATAACATGGATATACGATAATACAGAGTGTAGTGATGATAACTATACAGTAAATAGTGTGGAACATAAAAGCAGTATAATAAAAATAACACTAGAAATTTTTATACTGGTTTGGAGTCTGTCCTACGTCCAGTCACAGTCTTCTTTTGGAATTTCACTAAAACAATAACCCACTTAACTCGGAGAAACAAGTCTATACAACTCCTGAGCAGCAGCCGAATAGGGACTTGAGCAGCAAAACATGATTTCGTCTCAGTAGCCGAAGAGGACTTCACACGCCTGAGCAGCAGAACAGGACTTCAACAAATACAAAATATAGTTTGACCTTTTGTGTTCTGATAACACAGATAAGTCTGTTTATAGCACACTCTTTCTATGATCTTCTCCTCAAGTATAAATATGTATATTTAAAGTTTATGAAGATTAGAAAGGAATAGTATTGTTTAGAATACGATATATCGCTGAATATTTGGGAGTATAGTTGCAAGAATATTCAAGAAAGTTAGATAAGAGAGATAAACAAATTCGGCGATTTGAAATCAAGTTAGGATATGTATTTTTAGTTGTTAAATAGCAACGACCATCGACGAAGAGTTCTGTTTGAAGCGTTGTGTTCAAATCTCTTCGTAGAGATTCGTAACTCTTCACAAATGATCATATCTTTTCAGAAAATATAGCTGTTATAGAAATTCAGTCAACTGAGCCTATGAGTCACTCGACTAAATATTCAAACGAATTTTTAAATATGTATTTATATACTTGTGCACAGTTTTCACAGGTTTATATATATGTATATATATATATTATAATGTATAAATTATTTGAAAATCAGAAGATTATATATAAGCTAATATTTACGTAAACGAGGAGAGTTCTTAACAAAAATGACTTGACTCAAAATAAGATAACATAAAAATTGATGCATCGATTTTGATGTCTTGTCTCCATGTAGTATATATTCTATTTTTGTCGTAACAGTCATCAAATCTGTATGTTGCAGTGATAGCTTTATGTCATGAATCAAAACCAAGTCTCAACAGTATGTTTGTGCAGTGTTTAAACACCTTTAGCACTAACTTCGTTTGCTTGCTTATCTATTGGATTTTCTTTCGCGTGCATCTTCCCAAAATTTATCATGTCGAGTTTCTTTAAGCATCTTAAGAAACTTTCTAATCAACGTGTTAGGGTTTAATACCATTTGGATTTGATTAACATGAAACCCTATAATTTTAATGTGTAATCCATATTCATTTAAATGAGAAGCAATTAGAGGGAAATAAATAATATTGCAGAAACCATACCTGAATCCATTGACGACAATTGAAAGAGATGAATTAGTTTGATTTTTCATATTTGCACAAATCCTAGGTCTGAAATTATCTTCAAAAAGAGAGGTTTATATAATAATTAGAGCTTATGCAATCTCTGCAATCTGGAGATGATAACTGCTTATTTATAATAACATTTTCTAATTTTGTTCATCAACAAATTAGAATGCCAACTCCGTATCTATACATCAATATGACATTTATGTCCTTGAACCTTTTCACTTGAACTCATAAATTAATTGTGTTAATTAGGCTTATATACATAAATAACGTAGCACATTTTGTTTTACGTTTGTGTGCACCACATGTTGAATGTTCCGACAATCTCCTTTGGACCACACGTATCCTTATGAATGTGTTTTGACTTATGGGTTAACATTTGCTATTTATTAAGGTATATATGTAACAATCTCATCCACTGGCTGTATTGACAAAGGATCAAAGTAGCTCTCGTTGCCAATATTATGACCAAACCCTTCAATTATTATCTATACCAATGCAACCAAATGACATATGTTATGTATCCGTTGCATGAAAAATACATGCAATGTGATCAGTAAATGTCTGTTTTCAACTAGTCATACTTTACTCTAATGAGATGAAAGTTCAACAGTTAAAACTATTGAAGTGCAAAGAAAACAATATCGCTTTATTTCTGATGAGAAAAATAACATATCAAAATATGTCTGTAACCAAAATATAGAGTAATACCATATGACAATACTAAATATAAACTCGCGTAGAATCGGGATATCCTTACATGAAAAGTACACTCATTTAAGCAACATGCCAATGAAAGACCTTGGGTGACAATATTTATGTAAGCGCATCCGCTAATATGAAGTTTTTTTCAATTTTCTTTTTGCACTCTTTCCTTCACAGCTAGGAACTATATGTCAATATAAGTTGACTTGGTTAAAATTCTATCATCGTTGGAAATTAATACTGCTATTTATTGTTATATAACTTTAATAATAGTCTTTCATTTTTCCCAACATACCGCATCTGTGATAAAGTTTTGTAATCATTTTCTATATTTTGACGTCTCATAACATACTGAAAATGTTATCTACATAATGGAGTAAGTTATAAGTGTCTGCATAACATCTCTTTTCCAAATATAGTCACACCAGCTCATAAGAAAATGCAGCCTAAAGTGGACTTTTGCTCCGTTGGCATCCAACAAATTTGAATCATGATGCTTTATGATCTCCAACTGATCCAGTCGTTATACTTGAGCATATATTACTTTGTTCCTTAACGATGTTTCATAACTATCTTGGCTGCTTTCTAGTGATCCACTCATAGGATCACTAAGACATCTTCCCTAGACACCAATATGCCTGGATGCATACACACTTAAGCATGTTTTAAACTCCCCACAGTATATGTGCAAGGAATTTTATGTATTTCTTTAGTTCCAATGATGTTCTTAAGAGATACCATTTGAGGCAAAATTGGCCCTTTTTATTGAAAGGCGCATCACTTTATTTTTAGTTTTGCATATCAAATCTTTGCAGCACTTTTCTTTATAGCTCTTTTGTGTTAACCCAAAAAACTCTCCGTAAATAATAACGATGTATTTGGATTCTTAAAACAAAAGAAACATCACTAAGATTCAAAATCATTAGAAAGTAAGAACTTGGTCTTCTGCAATATAACTAAATCATTGTTGGCAAGTAAAACATATCAACGTACGACACTAGAAACAAAATTTACTCCAATTGAAAAAGTGATATACACAATTATCAATAATTTTTTGCTTACAAAACACCAAAAGACGAGGTTACAATTTTAAGTTTTATGGTACCAATGACGAGAAACATATTTGAGCCGGTAGATGAATTTCTTAAGTTTGTTCATCGATGTCTCCACTGAGAAGCATAGCTTTAACGTCCGTTTGATATAGCTCAAAAAAAGCGACGAGCTCAAAATGAATTTAAAAGTCTTTCACTATGTCCAATTAGAAAGTTCATTTAACAAACCAATATCTGAAATTATCTTCATAGAAGTGGGTAGAGAATAATTAAAGCTTATGTAATTTTTTGACGACCGTAACCCTTTATTTTTAATTTTGACATTTTTTAATTTGATTCTTCAACAAATTAGAATGTCATTCTAGTATCTACAAATCAATACCATAACCATTATATTCTTAAACCTGTTAACTTTATAATTCATAATTTAATCAACACCTTAATTAGGTTTGTACACAATGATAACAAAATATATTTTATTTTACATGTGTGGTCTCCCTGTTGAAGTTTTCCAACTAAACAGCTCTTTGCTCTTGTAATGTATATTTTCCAACTAAGTGAATTGTTGACTATCCGAGAATACTTTAGCACCATTTATGTGGTAATAAGTACTAGAATCAAGAGACAGTAAATATATCATTGTTTTCTTCACCATCATGTCGTTGAACAATTGATAGTCCCCTTCCACACTGTAATAGATATTGATATTTGCTTCTACTTTTCTCCTGGTGGACATTAATTTAATTTCAGCATTCATCCTCGTTGCAAATAAAAATATGTCCTTCGTGGGACCTAAATTTTAGCTTTAACCGTCATCTAGCTCTCTCATGCACTTTGTTATCATTCTACATGTTCCATATAACTCTTCCACACAACTATTTGCTCCATTATCTGGCATATTCACTTTTACAATTCCATTGTGTAAACCTATTTTCATATCTTTTAACTTAATAAAGCTACGACTATACATATCGTAAATTTTTTATAACTACTTAATTGACAATGCTCTCAAGTGAATCATTGCCTATTGTTTTGCCTTTATTTTTACATCCGTTGGCTTGAGATTCATAATAAACTAAATGCTACGGTGTATCTAAATGACCAGAAAGTGGTTTATAAGATCTCATCTTCAAGGTAAAGTGTTGCATTTGGTAAAATCAGCCAATTCATAAGTGATTTATTCATAATACGCACACGCACACACATTCACTTATTATCTCCAATGTAAATTGTTTTACCCTTAAAGTTTATTTGGATCAGAAATTAATTTGAAACTGCACTTATTGTTAGGCTGATGTACATCTTTAGTTTCCAATCCGTACACAATTTTTTTTTGGGTTCATCTAATTTTATGATTTTACTGCCATTTTACTTGAACTTGTCATTGAAAACAATATGTAAAAACCCTGGAATTGCTCTAAAGTGGTGAAAATCATATGCCGAAAATCTTAAAACAACCTAGTTTTTCGAATAAAAATCAAACAACAAGTCGTGGACCGCTAACTTAGCGGCAAGACTCCGTTTATCAAGAGAACCTAGGATCGAATGTACTTTACAAATAAATAATCTACTACTTTCTCAACAACAACAGCAAAAAAAAAAAAAAAAAAAAAAAAAGAAGAAAAGAAAAGAAAAAATAAGTTGCTAAATAAGTTAGTCAAGACACCAGATTTCTTTCTAGCTGTGACCAATCTGATTGACAACTGCAACTCAACATTTGATTTATTTCTTAATCGATAAAGAACAGATTAGAAGAGTAATGTTGATTACAAGATATAGAACAATTAACTGTGTAGAATAGCTTAGATCTGATAAACTTTCCAGAAAGTTGATATTTTTGAACTGTTTTCAATAAAAATAAATGTTTGGTTACACTTATACTGAAATTTAATCTAACCTCAGTCCAGGTTTATTACAAGACGTGTAGACTCCTTTAGAAATGTATCTAGTTGCTCTAACGCCTTTTAATACTCAACCATGAGACATGCCCCTGTACATTATCTGGGTTCTGTTGCAAAATCTCTAACATGTAGAATTCTAAAATGCAAGCGTGTGGTATAACTACGACAATTCTATGATTACCACACTACGACAATTTCTATGATATACATAGCTTACTATCTACAACTGCCATTATTGACAAGAAGTATGTCCTATATGCCAAGTTTCTTTTTGGGAAACAATTTTCCCTTTAAAGCATTCTTAACACGTTACTATTTTCAGGTGGACTCATTGCTACCATAGTCTTCCAAGATGATAATGGCAAGTTCAAAGCTGAGAAATACTTGAGCATAATTATTAACTCACTTCAGCAAGTATTGGAAAGCAAAGTGGAAGTTAAAATAAGCATCCTCTCAGACAATAACAAGCGAAAAGGAATAAATGCATTTGCACATGCACATACAGTGGCTATCGACGAGCATAAATTAGAGAATGCCTGGCTTCAGATTACCGATAAGAACTCACCTGAGTTAAGAAGCCAATCAAATACAAATAGAAGTCAACTTTTATCTCAAAATGGTGTCAATTATGAAAATCATATCATGTCATCAAAAATTGATGCGAATCATCTGATAGTTGGTGAAAAATATGGCAATGGCAAGAAGCAAATTGGTGGGCCTATTGACCTCAGTACTATTTCACCAAGTTTGTTACATCGTAACAACTCAACGGAGAATTTTGACAAAGAGAGCATGTTTGTTTTTAATCCTCTTAATTCAAATGTTTAGGTAAGTATGTAATTAGTTGAATATGCCACTGATATATATATTTTTCATGTTGTTTCCAGGGAACATGAATCGGAACCAATTTGTAGCGCATTCTTTTGTTGGAAACAGCGCAAAAAGGCCTATAATGTGAAGGTAAGTTTATAATTTTACAACTTTTTTGGCAAGGTTAAACAAAATATATGAAATGATGCATGGTTATTTATCTGTTCAACTATACAAAAACATCAGGGGAAGAAAGGATTCCATGCACAGTCACCAAAGGCACAACGGGTTTGTTGCTTGGGGAATATACGAGGTAGGTGGCTTCAGAAAACAAAGTGAGGCAATTATTTAAAACAATAATCTACTATTTTCGTACAAATTCATCGAGCCGTTCATTCTTTAGTCTATAAAAGGCTAAGCATTGTTATTATCCTGCACGTGCACTGTTGATTTTTTGATTCTTCCAGTATTCATGGAGTTGGATATTTAATCATTGCTGCAATTGTAATTCAGTTCATATGAAATGCTTTCTGAATAATCTGATCTGCTAAATAAAAGTACTTTTGTATTTATATATGATGTGTTATCTGATATATTATCTGGTAAATGGTCTGTATGTTTTGATGTAAATATGATATGCTCCATCCCCTTGATCAAAAATGATTTGTAGAAAGCACGAGAACCTGAAATTAGTTTTGTTCACAGCTACTGTTTGATTGAGTATTCTTCCAAACATCCTTTGAACATGCTTAAAAGTGCTTTGGCTGCAATTATGTTAATTGTGTTAATGTATGTAATCGTTTTGCTTGTGATGTTTTCTCGGTTGTTTGACTTGGAAGTGTATTTAACTTGGAAGTGTATTCGATCTTCCTGTTGCTGCTATTGATATGTTATATAACTTCATTTAGAGCTGCTGATGTTCTAATCTGTCAAAAATGCTATATGTTTACTTGTAAGCAAGCTCGTACGCTTCTCTTATGTGGTCACCAAGTGGCTTTTTGATTTTGTATTTTATAGCCCTTAATGATCTGTGCATTCAAGTTACTGAGTAGATACATAAATTTTAGTGGAAATTAGTATCCGTTATTTTTTTCAAACTTAATGCCTAAAAAACTTAAAAAAAAAAACACGTTAGTTGAAATACTCCTATTAGAACTGAAGTTTTAACTGTACATTTTTGTAAAATAAAATCCTAAAGTGGATTGCAAGTATTCAAAATATAGAATGTACATTCTTGCGTTGTGGACCGTAAATTTTTTGTTTTATAAAAATATACAGTTAGAACTGTAAATATTTACAGCGCAGCATGTAAATATTTGCAGTTCTAACCGTAAATATATGCGGGTTAAACCGTTGAAGGGCGGAGATGAATTTTGAGTTTGAAAAAATGTACCCAACTTTTAAGCATCAGCACACCGCATCAACAATGTTTCTTTAGTAAACTACTATAATCCAAGTCTTTTTCTGCGAGGGGCATATTTTGTTCTGCGCCATACGTAGTGCTACAGTCATGCTAATCAAAGCTCATTTTCCGTTAAACTTCTGTGCCTGAATATTCAGGTGTTTGTTCAGATGCCATACTAGAAAATGAACGTAACCAATCTTTCTTCTTGGGTTACCCAACAGCAATTGTTTGGTCTTCCATTTTTTTGTCCAAACTTAAACTTTCTGCAGCAACATGATTTTGGCCCATTTCAAAAAATATTTACATTTTTTTTTCTTCTACAGAACATGAACAGTTATAGCTCTACTATTATCTGGTTAACCAGAAAAAGGGGCAGGAAGGAAAAGAAGGAAGATGGGGGAGACATAGTTTCTACATTGATGATGGATGTCAGATATCTATATTCACCGACGGATGTCAGGTATCATATACTTTGATATGATCGATAAAACAAAAAACATATATAAATATTTTTGTTTAACATATAAAATATTCAATCACATTAATTATAAAAATACAAAAAATCAACAAATATGATATAATAAATAGTTTTGAACAATTAATATACATTAAATGCATATATTTATATATATATATATATATATATATATATATATATATATATATATACACGCACACACACACATACATATATAAACTATTACCTAATAAAATGATAAAATGACATATTTTGAAACATCCTTCAAAAGTTACAAAATTCGCTTTTGTACCTGTTAAAAACAAATTTCATGAAAAACACGTAAATGTTTCCAAAGAAAATATGCGTTTTAAACCGTACATATTTGCATTTTAAAATGCAAATATATACTGTTTAAAATGCACATTTTCGCTGAAAATATCGACAAAGGTGTTTCATGAAACTTGTTTTTAAAAATAGTTTTTTAGATATTAAGTTTGAAAATAAGAGACGGATCATAATTTCTATATTAATAAATACATATATTTTATTGTGCTAAAATACATAATATAAACTACAATCTTGACAAAAACCGAACGAATAATTTTAAATGCAGATGTTTTTATATCTGCATGCGTGTTCGTACTTTCGAATATCAAATATTTATCCGTGTTTTGAATACGGACGTGAGTGGATTTTAGATTTTTCAGTTATCTCGGCTTAATGTCAGGCTACACATAGGATCTAATTCTATAACAATGAAATGATCAATTGTATTTCTAATTTTGTTATAACCTTTGTTTTCCAATAAATATTCACAAACCATACATGAACTTCCACCGAACTTATCCTTAAATTTAAACAAGTAAATAAGTAAAATGGAAGACACTAACAACAAGTGGAAAATAATGTTGGGGATGCGGATTAAGGATCTTAAGGCAGAAATAACACTAGAGGGGGCTGAATAGTGTTTTAAAGAATATATGAACTACATGACTAAATTAAAACTTTCAACACAAATCTAAACAGAATTCTAACACAGAATGATCACAGAACATATAACAAATGCAAATAGTAAAGTAAAGCAAGTAAAAGGAAATAACACACCGGATTTTATACTGGTTCGGAATCCTCCTATATTCAGTCCTGCACCAAGGCAATATCCTTGTACAGATTTTTATAAGCCAATATCCAAATTACAACCCTCAATTTCTAAGGCCTTGAGGAACCCTCCTATCTCCGAGTCTGGGGTAAACTCTCTTGATTTACGGGACACAAGATCACCCTAATACTTCTTAATAACAATCCTTTTGAATGGATAGACTCTATGGACTTTTTGAATACAAATTAATCCTATAACTCTGAATAGCACTTTAATCTTTAGTAGAATGATGGAGAATTAAATAGAGAGAGTATCTAAATGATTTCCTATTGAGAATTTGGTAGAATGATGGCACGATCTTGAAAATATGAAGTTTTATGGATATGGAATAGTGGAGAAGAAAGAGTAAAGAAAATAAGAAAGTAGTTGTTCAAAAAAAATTCGTTTTGGAAGCCTTTATATAGATGCACAACAGTCATAACCATTGGCGAAAGGTTTTTGAACGAATGGACACTTCTTTTGAAAATTGAATTTTGAATCCAACTGTCACCATGTCGACATGGGGTATCCCCATATGTCGACATCCCTCAGTTCAAAATTATAGAAATGTTGTTTTGTAAAGACAATTGAATTTAAAACAAGTTGAAACTTCTCTTAAGCAAAGTAAAGTGTTTAAACAATATTTTGAGATAGAGAATGAATATAAAACATTATTTTAAATATATATATATAATTGATATAGACCGTCAATTATATAAGTAATATTTAAAATCAGAATAAGTTTTGTAAAAATAGAAGTTTTTAAAATCAGAATAGAGGAATATTTCAAGGCTAAAACAAAGTTTGAAAATATTTTTGAAAACATGATTTTGAAAGCTAAAACATTTCGAAAACAGATTTAAAAATATTTTGAAAAATCTATTCAAACTGAAATTGCAAGAACCTTCCTACAGAGCTCCTCCATAGGACTCGAGAACTTGTACAAAGTAGTTTAAATGATTTTGATTTTCGTGGGTTTGTAAGCCACTTGTCGTAGGTTTGTAAGCTACTTGTCGTGGGTTTGTAAGCCACTGGTTTCGATAGAAATTGGGTTCCATCCCAAAAGAAAATTGGAAGAAAGATGAGAGTGCTATTATGAAGTTTTAACAAAATACTAGACACTTATCTTGAGATCTTGAAATCTTGATTCTCTAGAGTCTTGAATCTTGAATCTCTAATCTTCATCTTGATGCTTGAGTCTTTATACCGATCAGTATTCGATGATACCTGCATATACTTCCTATATACATACATACATACATACATACATATATATATATATATGGAAATGTTAGTATATATTTTATAAAGTAAAGTATAATAACTATATAAGGTTGTTGTCATCAAAACGTCATCAACTCAGTTCCTAACAATCTCCCCCCTTTTGATGATAACAACCTTTATTTATAAAATATTCTTACCATACCATAAATCTCCATAATCCCCCCTTACTCCGTGACTTTGAAACTACAACTCCCCTTTATTTCATGACTCCCCCTTACACCAAGCAAATATATTTTTATAACTTTCTCCCCCTTTGTCATCAGCAAAAAAGAATAAAAGATTCACCTGTTCTAAGATAATCAAGTATATATAGAATAAAAGTGTAAAGTGAACATGTAAGTGATCAAGTGTGTGAGCATATATATAAGCGTAACTTGACAATCAAATCAATATCATACATAGCAAACCAATCATGTATAGTATATGAAGTTACATACAAACCAAATCCAAATCAAACTTAAGTAAACAATTCAATCAAATCCTAATCAAATCTAAATCAAACAAACAAACATACATAATGATCAGACATTCCTTGGGACTTCCACCCATCCATCTTCTTCAAAGATAGGATCAGTTTTGATAACATCCCAATTATCTTTGTCGAGAGTGACTGGTGGATTTGCTTCGGGTTCGTCTTTGCTAAGGCTTGAGATCATCCAACGAAGTGCGTCGAAGTGTTTCTCTTGCTCTTTGATCATCTGCATTTGGCTTAATTCTAAGTGCCTTTGATTTCTAAGTATAAAAGAGAGAATATTCTTGAAAGAAGTAAGAGTTTCTTCAAGATTTTCACTTAAATTCTTAATTGGAGAAGCCATAATTTAAGAAATAAGTTGAAGTATGAGAGGAGATGAATAGAAATGGAGGTAGAGAAGTTTTTCTGGAAGAAATAAGTATTTATAGGAGTTATTGGCCGTTCAAAATGAATTGTCACTTGGTAGTTACAAGAATTTGAAGTTAGAAATTGTAACTACTTTTTGACTGTTATATGTCGACATGGGGGGATGGGGCATGTCGACATGGTCTAGACAGAATGACCAAGTTAAGTTATTTTTGATTTCTAAGTTTATTTTTATACTAGTGGACCTATATAAACTTAAAATAAATAACTATCAGAGATATATAAAGATGGAAAACAGAGAATAAGATAGCATTACTTATATTAGTTAACATTACATAATATTAACCAAAAAAAATAGAAAATACAAAGATAGATAATAGCTAGAGAGATAATGGCTAGGATTAGTTTGATGAAGATGATGATGAGGACAAGCCAAGTTTCCTGCCTATCTTCCCAAAGAACTTGTCGATCTTGGTAGAGATTTTATCCATTTTCTTGCTAAAAGATCTCTTAAGAACCTTTTGGTTTTGAGCAAGTATCTTTTGGTTCTTGAATATGGTTTTGTTGGACGGATTGGCGGGTGTATGTGGATACTCTATACTTTCCAAAGAGGTTTCTTCATCTTCCTCTTCTTCTTCAATTTCTATTCCTTCCCCTTCTTCTTCCTCTTCTTCTCCCTCTTCTTCCATCTCTTCATGAGCAAGTCTCTCTTCCTTTTCGGTAAGTGTTTCATACGGTTGAAACATAAGTGGGATTTTCATAAGGGAAATGTTCCCATGATTGAATACTTTCCTACTTACAAACTCTTTCTTTTTAACATCCACACCAAAATAATTGAAAATCCGAGTAAGATAGATTCCATGATAAAGAGTGTTTTCTCCCATAGTAAAATTTTTGGGTCTTAACTCATCCAAAATAGTTTGTGCCCAATTAATATCATATTTTCCAAATATAGAAAAAAAAGCTTTACACACTTTTGAGGTGGGATTATTGTAGTTTCCCGACCTAGGAATAATGGTGTGTTGAATAAGAAGGTTGACAATTCTTGCTTTTGGGTGGAAAAAGCGATTCTTAAAATCCATGTGGTCATCGCTTTCAAAAATGTGATGAAAAGTCTCTCGATCGGTTTCATTGATTTGAAATTGCGAGAGATTCATACCGGTAGATTTGCAACCCAAAATAGTACCTAAAATATCGAAATCCAAAACAATAAGTGTTCCTTTAACACTACTCCAAATTGATCTTCATTTCCATTATAAAATTCACGGTTTAGGTTTGCATAAAACATTTTGACAAGGTTTGGATAACAAACGAAATCATTTTGCTTGTTATCAATCAAGCTAAGAATGGAGTTTTCTTCAAAAAGTTGATCGATTTCATAAGAAGGAAAATCATCAAAAAATAGCAAAATTTCCCGTATTGACTTTACCATAGTTTACATAACTTATGCAAGCTTTGATAGCCTCCGGGTCATTAAAAAGATCATTTTTGATGGATTTGGTCAGCCTCATAGTTGATGGGGTACTTGAGGAAGCCATTGATAAGTGTTTGAGATGAGTAGAAGATAATGAAGAAAGTTTGAATTATGAGAATAAAGTGAAAAGAGATGATAAGAGAAGTGTATTAAATAGATTCTCTAAAGTCATGTTCTCTGGTCAAGAGGTATCTTTTCAGAATTTTGAAGTAAGTGAAAATGTGGAGGGAAATTCAAAAGTTTGAATTCAAATTTTGAAATCAAATTTCTGAGAGACATGTCGACATGGGGTATCCTGGCATGTCGACATGTGCCTGTTGAATTTGAAAAGGGGTGTCTATTTCTAAAATCTAAGAAATTCCTAAAATCTTAAGAAAACTAATCTATATTCTATATCTATATATAATTCCAGTAATAATATTAAATATAATAATATTAAAATATTTTAATATTTAAAATATTATTAAAATAATATTATTTTGAATTTAAAAATTCAAATTTCAAAGGGTGATTTTGAATTTTAAAAATTCAAGGAATTGCAAATAAAATCAAAACAAACAAGCATCCAATAAAATTAAAATAAATGTGTACCTATTTTTAGATCCAAACTCTGATCGTCTTCCGATTCGAGAATAGCAGTGAAGCACAGATTTGAATTATCAGTTTTCTTCTCATCATCACTGGATGAATCTGAATCGTCAAGAGTTGCTGCATATGCCTTCTTTCTTTTCCTTAGTTGCTCATTGTTTGGTTGAAATGTCTGTTTGTCTGGATATGGAAAATCTATCTTGTAGTACCCTGTTTTGTTGCAGTTGTAGCATCTATCACCATTGTTGTTGTTGTTGTTGTAATTGTTGTTGTTCTCCGAAGTATTTCTGGAATTTCTTTGATCATTTCTTTTAAAGTTATTCATCTTTCTATACTTCAGAAACTTTCTGAAATTTCTAGTCATGAAAGCAATTTCTTCATCACTATCTTGTTTTGAATCTCCAGTTCTTGCTTTGAATGCGATCGATTTCTTTTCCGTTGCCTTAGATTCTTTTCTCCCTTGTAGTTGAACTTCATAAGACATTAGATTACCGATTAACTCTTGGATCTTCATTTGACTAACATCATTTGCCTCTTCAATAGTAAGTGTCTTTTGATCCCATTTTGGAGTGAGTGAATTGAGTATTTTTCTGACTTGATCTTCTTCTGAGAAACCCTTTCCTAAAGCAATCAATGAATGTACAATATCTTGAAATTGACAATACATGTCGGAAATGGACTCATTTTCATGCATTTTAAACAATTGAAATTGGTTAGTTAATATGGAAATTTTAGTCTGTTTAACTTTGCTTGTTCCTTCACGAGTTACTTGCAAAGTTTTCCAGATTTCAAATGCAGACTTACAAACAGAGACTCTATTAAACTCATTCCTATCTAGTGAACAAAATAGTATATTCATAGCCTTAGAATTGTTTTGTGCAATCGTCTTTTGCTCAGTAGTCCACTGGGCAAAATTAGTAGTTGGTTCAACATATTCAATTTGTGTCATATTCCAAGTATCTAAACTTTTGGATTGTAAATAAATTTTCATCCTACATGCCCAATATGCATAATTACTGCCATTGAAAAGTGGTAGTCTGACAGTAGACTGACCTTCTACAAATGAACTAGTGTTAGTGCTTGTGTTGACAGAAGTAGTGGTGACAGGAGTGACATTATTAGTGTGTTGTGCCATTAAAACTTTTCAAAATTTCAGATTACGAAAATAATGAAAACCAATGCTCTGATACCAATTGTTCGGGATGCGGATTAAGGATCTTAAGGCAGAAATAACACTAGAGGGGGAGTGAATAGTGTTTTAAAGAATATATGAACTATATGACTAAATTTAAACTTTCAACACAAATCTAAACATAATTCTAACACAGAATGATCATATAACATATAACAAATGCAAATAGTAAAGTAAAGCAAGTAAAAGGAAAGAACACACCGGATTTTATACTGGTCCGGAATCCTCCTACATCCAGTCCTGCACCAAGGCAATATCCTTGTATAGATTTTTATAAGCCAATATCCAAATTACAACCCTCAATTTCTAAGGCCTTGAGGAACTCTCCTATCTCCGAGTCTGGGGTAAACTCTCTTGATTTACGGGACACATGATCATCCTAATACTTCTTAATAATAATCCTTTTGAATGGATAGACTCTATGAACTTTTTGAATACAAATTGATCTTATAACTCTGAATAACACTTTGATCTTTAGTAGAATGATGGAGAATCAAATAGAGAGAGTATCTAAATGATTTCCTATTGAGAATTTGGCAGAATGATGGCACGATCTTGAAAATATGAAGTTTTATGGATATGGAATGGTGGAGAAGAAAGAGTGAAGAAAATAAGAAAGTAGTTGTTCAAAAAAATTTATTTTGGAAGCCTTTATATAGATGCACAACAGTCATAACCATTGGCGAAAGGTTTTTGAACGAATGAACGCTTCTTTTGAAAATTGAATTTTGAATCCAACTGTCACCATGTCGACATGGGGTATCCCCATATGTCGACATCCCTCAGTTCAAAATTATACAAATGTTGTTTTGTAAAGACAATTGAATTTAAAACAAGTTGAAACTTCTCTGAAACAAAGTAAAGTGTTTAAACAATATTTTGAGATAGAGAATGAATATAAAACATTATTTTAAATATATGTATATATAATTGATATAGACCGTCAATTATATAAGTAATATTTAAAATCAGAATAAGTTTTGATGTTTTTAAAAATAGAAGTTTTTAAAATCAGAATAGAGGAATATTTCAAGGCTAAAACAAAGTTTGAAAATATTTTTGAAAACATGATTTTGAAAGCTAAAACATTTTGAAAACAGATTTAAAAATATTTTGAAAAATCTATTCAAAATGAAATTGCAAGAACCTTCCTACAGAGCTCCTCCATAGGACTCGAGAACTTGTACAAAGTAGTTTAAATGATTTTGATTTTCGTGGGTTTGTAAGCCACTTGTCGTAGGTTTGTAAGCTACTTGTCGTGGGTTTGTAAGCCACTGGTTTCGATAGAAATTGAGTTCCATCCCAAAAGAAAATTGAAAGAAAGATGAGAGTGCTATTATGAAGTTTTAACAAAATACTAGACACTTATCTTGAGATCTTGAAATCTTGATTCTCTAGAGTCTTGAATCTTGAATCTCTAATCTTCATCTTGATGCTTGAGTCTTTATACTGATCAGTCTTCGATGATACCTGCATATACTTCCTATATATATATATATATATATATATATATATATATATATGGAAATGTTAGTATATATTTTATAAAGTAAAGTATAATAACTATATAAGGTTGTTGTCATCAAAACATCATCAACTCAGTTCCTAACAAATAAGACTACATTTGTATCTAGAATTACTCATTAAACTCATTTGTACCATCAGATAATTTGATGACTTTTGAATTCAAATAAAGAATTATAATTCAAACGAGTGTATATGCACGTCCAAGTGGACCTGCATCTAATCATAATGTGCATGCATTAATTCAACAATGTGAATTTATAATATGTTTCAAAGCATGTATTTTTTTTTGTAGATATAGTATACGGTTATTTTTGTCATAGTACCTATAAATTTCTAAGTGAGATTCACTATATGAATGGATGCAGTTTTTGTTAAAAAGAGATATATGAAGTTCTTGGTAAATATAGATGGTTCTTGTCACAATAAGAGATTTATGAAACCTCCTTGGTATTTTTCATCATCTATCAACCTATAATTTACGAGAGGCACATATTTAGGCAGTAAAATAAAAAGATATAACCACGCTATGAAAATACATAGGAATCAACCGGAATCAAAATACATACATGGTTATATGATCCATATTGAAGCTTATTTACTTCATAATGTTCTTTATTTGTAAAAGTTATTGACTTGGAGTAGTAAGTTAAGCATTTTTTTTCAGTGGTTCTCACATATAGTAAGTTAGCAACACTTTCCAAAAAAGAGAATAAAGAAATAAATTAGGCAGCATGATCATTTTGAGCAAGTCATCTTTGAAATAAACATTGTATATATGCTGTTAAATAGATTACATCTGCAACTACTGAAACTAGTTAATATTGTTGTTATGTCTATATGGTTTAAAATAAGTGAAACCATGCTTATATTAAATCAAAAACATGACAAACTGAAGATTAGAATATTGGAAGGAAAAAAAACACCAATGACAACCAATGACATAGATCTTTGGCCCATGCTTTTGACTAAAATGTCATAAATATTCCTTTTATTAAATAGTTTATGGACATATGACTCATTGAACATTGAAGCATCTCGTATCTAAGAAAAAAATAATATAGTAATCAAATAATCATTATTAATTATGATTATAGTCTGCTTTGAAGCTTTCAAAGATTCTTCCTTCCACGTCCTTGAGTAGTTAAATTGGTCCTCAATACAACAAACAGTCTCTCTTCAACTTCACTAAATCTTGAACTGTATGCCTATTTTCCGTTTCATTTTTTATTTTTTATTTTGCTGTATAACAAACTTGGTCCTAGAAGAATGGAACTTCAATCCATATTCACTCAAAAGAAAGAGAATGTTTTACCGCCAAAAGGAGGTAAGTTATACCCCGTATTGTTGGAAGCTTAACTACTATACCAGATCAAATAAACCGCATACATGATGATTCAAGCATGGGATATATCAGTGATGAAAAGAACTGTTTAATAATACAAAAATACAGATATGTGCTTAAGCATTACAAATGCCAATGATTTGAAATTAATGCCATACGTTAGTATTGCAGATGTTAAATTTAGTTGAAATGATCTTTATAATAGAAACCCACTTCAAATTTGCAAGACTATCATTCTTGAAACAATAGCACTATTTCAGTCAGAATGAAACAAAAAAGTTCCAAAAATATGTATCAATAAAAAAAGAAAATATATATTGATGTTGTCAACTAACATGGAGTTTGATGTGTTAACTTAAGTCTTTAGAAGATGCAAGCGAAAACTAATCTAAATAGTATGTGCAAATATCCTACCTACACCCAAACTGAAGGACATCCCTATATGTAAATACTACTTGTACTCGAACGACACTACTCCTTAGTATAATAGTATGTAAACAAATGTAGCGAGATAAACATATAAAAATGGTGCAGTCATAAGTCATAACCAAAAAGGACAAAGAGGCATTCAAGAGTGGACTATTTTCGAAGAAAAATGCATCAGATTATAAAAAAATGAAATATTAATGCAAATAGTTATTGAGATAGTTGAGAACAATCAAAGAAGATCATGTCATGTAAATACAAAACTTAGCTTCCAACTTTTTGTTGTCGCCATAAATTTAGTTTAAAGTTTATTTCTGCCATTATTATTTTTTGGCTTTTACTTTAAACACATACAACTCAGCTTAACTGCTCTATTAAATGCAAAAGCAAGACTATTTACTCTTGCCTTTAAAGCAACATTAATACATAAAACTCTTACCTATTAAGCAGTTAATACTAAATGTTAACCATGATAAAATGACGCCAAGCGCATGGTATGATGTGTTGAAAAGCTCAATTTCAAGGGGAAAAATATCTCATTATTGCCGTGCTCAACTAAAAACAAAGCCGACAGTAAACAAGAACATATTTATATATTGTGGTTTTCTATATGCATGCCAAGTGACTTAAAAAATCAACTGTGAATACCATGGTCGATTCACATCTCAAATAGAAAGTGAGTACAACATGAATAAAAATGTTAAATATCATATTGGGTTCAGGTTGGAAAACATGCAATATAAGGTGTTAATAATTTCATTTTCATGTATTATTTTCAATCATATGAACTGGGTAACAATGTACAATATAAGACAATATAACGTTTTGAAAAAATCCCTTACTCTTGCATTACAATTTACCTAATTGCACCAAACACCAAAGTGACATAATCTTGCATTACAGTATATATGCAATTTTTTTCTTTTGAATCACTTAACAAAATAAAGGGAAAAAAGGAGCATTATAATTTATAAGTCAAAACATAATTTTCATCTGTTCTTTTTTTTACAGATCATGTGAGAAAGGTATTATATGGCTGAGCAATCAAGACTGTTAATAGTATAACATGTACACTTGTTGTAAGTATGAATCTGAATAATGTACACCATACCTACTTTATGCAGTGCACGGTACAAACAATGGAAGGTCATTATTAATCAAGCTATTAATGAATCAAATTTTATACTTTTTGTAGTTTTCCAGGTACCAATACTTCTATGTATGATGTATTCCCTTTGAACAACTTATTTATATTTAACATTCAATTTGGTTGCCAGTATATATGTTCATTACTAAACCCACCATTGTTATTCATAACTAATTTTACCTTTTGTAACCTTTAACACCATAAACCAAAACAAAACATAAAGTGAATAATCCAAAACTGGGCACCAACATTGAAACCAATGAACTGTTGCATGCTAATATAAACAGAACTCTTTCAAGGAGACTTTCTTCTATCTTGATGCCATGTGCAAGAAACATGATACTTAGTTCATATCACATTATGGATTCTGCATTGATTTAATATATTTTTTCAAGTAGCTTGTGAAAGATGAATTCAAATCAAAAATATCATATTGAAGCAGAAGTTTGAACAATACAGATATGAGCATATGAAATATATTCAACTTTATTTCAGAATCAATAAATCAAGTAAATTAAAAAAAAAATCAGTATTACATTTGCTACATAGATAGATCTGTTGAAATTTGAAAAAATGTTACATAGATCGATAAATGGGTCATATTCAATAAAATATATTTCAATTTATTATTTCTATTGGAATATGAAAAAACATCTAGTAGCAAAGATTTTGACCAAGTAGTATTCACCTAATTATGCAGACAAAAGAAAATATATGGGAATAGCCGAGTAAATTAATGTGGCAACAAACAATTGAAAAAGGGAAAAGAAAAGGAAATTACCCAAGCGTTTTGAACAGTAAAGCAACAACGTTTCCTAATTTAAGACAAAAAGAAAATAGGCCAACAGGGAACCAAGAATAATGCCAAATAAATGAATGTCAAAGGAATAAAAAAAATTGCCCATGTAGAGCAGCAAGAATCCATCCTCAAACTTAATAATATTCCTGTGGATAGCATATCCCAAATTTGAATATGAAATGTTGTTTTCCATTAGCTACCAATTAAAGGTTAAACAAATCAACCCTTCTACTTGTTTTATGTATATAATAGAACATACAAGCATCCTAACTTGTAAATAAAACAAATTTCTACCACTACAAAATACACACTGTTTAGCGACGGCTAAAAGCCGTTGGCGGCCGTCGCTAATTGCCGTTGCAAATTACCTCGTTGCAACTAAAGAAAGCGACGGCCTTAGCGACGGCTCCGTTGCTCATTTTGCAACGGCTCGTAACGACTAATTGTCCACATGGAAGCAACCGTTGGGTTGTTGGTTTTTCGGGTTGTCGCTGCAAACCGTTGCAATTCGTTGCAATTTAGCCATCGCTAGCCGTCGCTTATTTTGACCAAATGGCCATCGCTAGCCGTTGCAAACCTGGAAAATTTTCCAGCCAAATTGCAGCACCTACAACCCTCAATCTCAATCAATCCAAATAATATATAATTCCATCATTTCACACATATAATACCATTCCATCGTACCATATAATCAATATCAACACAACTAAATCATCAAATTTTGCATATTCTAACATATATTTACAAAATCATATAAGAAAATCAATATAACCAAATACGAAAATCCACCAAACCAAACCACATTGTTCAAATATCAATCACAACAACCAAATATCAAACCCACCAAAACACTAAGTATCAATCACAACATCCGTATATATACACATCATAATATGTACACAAATATATATAAAGATAACGCATGTCCAAATCAAACCAGCTAAGCATCATCATCACCTGCACCTCCTTCCTCGGGCATTGACCCATGCTCCTGATAGAACGCAACAATACGCTCATCTATCTGCGTCGTCAACTGACTCTTCCGCCAATCATTGAGCTCATCCAATTGAGTTTGCATCCGAGCAATCTCTTCCTCATCTATGGATCTCTTATATGACCTTTGGAAATTAAGAGCCTGTGAAATAATTCAAGTGAATAAGAAGTTCATGACATACAATAACAATACGATAACTCAAGTTATTGGTAATAAACTCAAGTGAATAAGAAGTTCATGGCATATAGGTTTCTACTGTGTAAATGTTGAGTACATACCATATTGCCGAAACTGTAACGCCTGTTTCGACTTGCCGGTTCAATGATTGAATCGCATATCCGATTACACTCATCAACCGTAAGCGACTCCCGTCCACTCGCTTGTATCGCTCGTGCATACTCTGCGTTATATCTCTCCTACAATTACGAACATATATTTGACACAATTGCTATACAATTTACTTATTTACTGTGAAATAAATGAATATGAAATATTTTCATTACAGAAATAAACATATTTACATTACAGAAGCAACCTTGTCGTCTGACCAATCATATGAAACATTCCCATCCTCATCCGTATGCTCCACTGCATGTGTGACTCTGAAAACCTCAGCCGGTGTGGGCTCCCCACCATACTTTGCCCATTAAATATATACAAGAATAGGTTATATTGATAATTTGCATGAGTGCATACAAGAATACATTATATACAAGAATAGAATATATGGTAAAGAGAAACTAGTAAATATATACATGCATAACATAAATATTGGTTAATTTATTTACCAATTCCCTCCTATGTTGTCGGAAGGATTTCGAGCCACTACGATGTAAAGCGGGATTTTTGTTCCGATTAGCCTTGTTTCTTTCCGACAATTCCTATTAATTTATACACACTATTAAGTAAAGTAATTCAACACATTTAAATGTAAAAATATAGTGACAATATAACTTACTCTGAATGCTTCAGATTCCCAATATTGTTGGAATCCAGCCCAAACATCATCCCCCATCCAACTTGGCTTTTTCCCTGAACTCTTGGCCCGCGACAGAGTTTCTCTGTAATTTTTCCGCATCTTTTTATTTCAATGATTTACAAAAACATCCATATCATGCGGATCCACACGTACAGCTGCCTGCATATTGAATTATCATACGTGTTATGTAAAAGAGATTGTATAATTAAAAAACAATCAGCAAAACAGAATACGTAAAACTGATATCATAAGACATGATGACATATTGTTTTTGGTTTCATATAAGGCATAATTATATATTACAAAATTGTATTTACCATAACATCAGCCCATATTGCGTTTTTTATATGTGTAGGAATGTTATCCCATTGAGGCCAACACCCGGATATCTTACTCTTATATGCCTCCTTCGATACTTGCAAAATGAAATCGGACGGCTCCACCTCGAACCCTCTGTAGAAATGCTGATGTATATATTCAATATATTTCATATAATATAATTCAAATAAGTTTGATACATACCCAGCACTTTTCGGAACTATCTCCGCAATTCGATGGAGATCTGGCTCAGAGGTACTGGGACCTGCTCCAAGTGAAGGTGACCGAGATGTACTACGTCGATCACGTCGTCTATCAGACATAACTGACAAACATATATACAATATCACATAATCGTTAATCAATATCATCAACCAATATCATAAGCATAACATAATCATCAATAATCATCACATAATCATCAATCAATATCACATAACATAAGCATCACATAATCATCAATCAATATCACATAATCGTTAAGCATCGTATAATCATCACTTAATTATTAATCAAGTGATAATCATCACATAAACATACTCTACACATAATCATCGACAAAAGCGTACATGAAAAGAATATAGTCATCATTATTATTACATAGCTTAAAATATTACATAACATAGTCATTATTGTTAATACATAGCTCACATTTAACAACAAGCGATGCCATCTATGATCAGTCTTCGTCATATTCTGATTTAGACTCGGTCTCGTACTCTATATCATTTTCTTCAGTACTTACAAATGCATCTATTAAAACATTTGATTCATCAGTCAACGACACTACATCAATGTCATCGGTTATCACTATTTCAGTATTTGGCTCGAGATCCGCTTGATATGCTGCTTCATCTGGAATATTATTTCCATCAAACGTATATCTTGCCTTCGTTTTAAAAACAGCCCACCAGTCTGCTTTATCTTTTTTTAAGGACGGATATGGAGCAAAATAAACCTGTAAAGCTTGCTTAGCTAATACAAAAGGATCATACTTATAGTAATGCGACGTATGCCTTATTTCAATTAGCTTATAATCTTTGTGCACGTTAATTCCAGAGCCAGGAACATTGCTAAACCAGTTGCATTTGAATAAAAAAACTTTCTCTGCAGGTTGTATATAATATGTCAACTCTAAAACTTGTGTTAAGACGCCGTAAAAATCTTTTATATGCTCCTCTGGATCATCACTTCCTTTGACATATACACCACTGTTATATGTTAATTTTTCAGCCCCGTAATCTTTGGTATTGAATTTAAATCCATTGACGAAGAATATTGGATAAGTCTTGACATTTCGTTATAGTCCGATAGCAAGATGTCGTAATCCTTCGTCAACAACATAGTTTTCTATATCATGAACGTAGTTTGAAAACCATCCAGCAAATTGTTTACTAAGATTGCCAGATGGATGTTGTGATTCGTATATGTTGCAAATATGTATTATATTCCTTTATAATTAATATATAAATGTATAATTGAATTATATATGAATTCATAATTACCTGACAAATGGTGCAACTTCAGCACAATTTAAAAGAACATATGTGTGTGTCACATGGTAATCTCTATCATCTAACCATATTTCCACACATTTTCCAGCAGTTCTTCCATGTTGTCTAAAAACAGATAACATTGTTTGAGAAGAATCTTGCTGAATAGTGTCTTCATTACGGGGAACACTTACAAACGATAAGTTCACATCGTTACTGAAGTAATGTGAGAAAAAAAATGAAGCTTCTTCTTCAAAGTACGATTTGCAAATCGAACCTTCTACTCGTGCTTTTTGTCTAATTTTTTTCTTCAAATGATTCAGGTAGCTAAAACAAAATTAATTAAATTCTTATCGTGGTACAAAAACCGAAATTAATTAAATTACCTCTCAAATGGATACATCCATCCATATTGCACAGGACCACGAAGGAGTGCTTCAGATGGAAGATGAACAGGTAAATGCTCCACTACATTAAAAAAACCAGGCGGAAATATTTTCTCCAGTTTGCATAGAAGTACAGGGATTTCCGCTTGAAGTTTATATATACGATCTACCTTTAACGTCGTAGAACAAAACTGTTTATAAAACATACTCAATTCTGTTATAACACTCCATATTTTTGTAGGCAGCAGTTCTTTGGAAATCACGGAAAAAAAATACTCCATCATAATGTGGCAATCGTGACTTTTCATCCCACTCAATTTGTTGTTTTTAAAGTCAACACATCTACGGAGGTTAGAAGAAATCCCATCAGGACATCTACGTCCTTCCACCCACTTTAGAACGAGTTTTACTTGCTTATTGTCTAGCTCATAGCATGCTTTGGGTTTCTTATTATCATCGTATAATTGAAGTTCGGGCCGCTTACAAAAGTGTAATATATCACGTCTTGAATTCGCATCGTCCTTGGTTTTCCCCTTCACATTCAAAATTGTATTAAACACGTTGTCAAACACGTTTTTTTTGTTGTGCATGACGTCAATGTTATGTCAGAGTAGGAGATTTTTCCAGTATGGTAACTCCCAGAATATACTTTGCTTGCACCAGTTATGAATGTCCGATTTACCTGGAATCTCAACCTGTACCCCAGTTTCATGTATCTTTGGGTAGTCTTTTACAATTTCATATACCTCTTCACTTGTTCAAACCTTAGGTAGTAGCATACTCTCTACTCTGTTAGCTTTAAAGTTCTTTTTATCCGTTCTAAATTTATGATTGATATGCAGAAAACACCGATGACAGTCAAACCAAGAAATTTTCTTTCCATGCTTTAATGAAAATGCTCATGTCTCATCCATACAATAAGGACAAGCTAGACGTCCAGATGTGCTCCAACCTGAAAGCATGTCATACGCTGGAAAATCACTAATAGTCCATAATAAAGAAGCAAACATATGAAAATTCCTTTTTCTCGAAATGTCGTACGTTTCAACTCCTTCATGCCACAGTGTTTTCAACTCGTCGATTAGTGGTTCTAGATAAACATCAATTCCTTGAGTCGGATCATCGAGACCGGGAACGACAATCGTTAGAAACATATATGGAGTTTTCATACACATCCATGGAGGTAAATTATAAGGAGTAATAATAACAGGCCATGATGAATATTTACTACCAAACTGAGAAAATGGTGAAAATCCATCCATACATAAGCCTAGCCTAACATTACGGCTCTCTGCCGCAAATTCAGTATAAGTCTTATCGAAATGTTTCCATGCTTCTCCATCAGATGGATGTATCAAAGTTCCTTCTGGTGTTCTCACAGCATGCCATCGCATATGACATGCTATAGCAGAAGATGCATATAACCGTTGAAGTCTGGGAGTGATGGGTAAATAATGCATCCTCTTATATGGAACCCCTTTTCCTTTCTTTTTTCTTGGTTTGTATCTTTCCTCGTTACATATTCTGCATTTAGTAAGATGAGCATCTTCTTTCCAATATAACATGCGACCTTTTACACATGTATCCATCTTCTGGTACGACAATCCAAAAGCTGACATAAGTTTTTTTTACTTTATAATGACTATCACACATCAAATTATTAGGTGGCATGTGTCATTTTGCAGTTTGTACAATTGCTGTAAATGCAGCTTCTGTAAGATTAAATTTCGATTTCATAGCGATGTATTCGGCGGTTACAGATAATTCAGTTCCGCTTGTACATCCATCCCACAATGGCCTCTTAGCAGAATCCAATAAATCATAAATTTTTTCAGCTTCCGCGGTCGGCTCTTTGTCAACATTTTCGTTCCCATCATCACCTTGGTCAAAGGTAGGAAACATTGATCTTGCAGCATCTTGCACCATGCTTTCTATAGGATTGGTCTAGTATTATCGTCCTCTAACACTACATGATTATGTGTAGGTTGAACAAGTTCTCCATGACGATCCCATAAGTAATAATTCAGCACAAAACCAAATTTGTACAAATGTACTTCTACTACATCTGGTTTCCAATGCTTCAGGTGTTTGCACTTACTACACGGACAATGAATGTCTACGTTATTTCGATTATTAGATTGAGCAAATCTAATAAATACGTGTACACCGTTACAGAAACGTTCTTTTATTGATCCTTTCATACCTTTTCGAGGTTCATACATCCAACTACGATCGACAAAATAATCGAACATATTTCCTGATTTGAAAAATGTAGGTTAGAAGATTGAATAAAACACTTCATATTAAAGTCTTGTAAAAATTCATATATAACCCTTTACTATTTTAACAAATTCAAATAAATACTGCATTAAAAATTTTCAATTCTTAAGTTTATTGTTTTTTTACTTTGACGGTCGGTTATCTTACTTTCCATTACAAACACAATAACGTAATCATATTTTATAAATCATTTCAGGTTAAACGATTCTACAAAATTTCGGCAGCACTTTCCTTTTTTCCTTGTATCGTACACAAATGCGTGTACACAGGGAAAAAAGAAAGTGCCATCGAAATTTTCTGAACCGTTTGAACTGAAATGATTTATAAAATATGTTACTTTATTGTGTTTGTAACTTGTCCAAATATTAGGAAAAATCCAACAAATGTTGTAACAGATGAATATAGACGTCCGTTCTATGGAAAAACGAATATCCATATAACGATCATATACAACACTTGTCAGACGGGGCCAAAAATTCTCTAAGGGGTTCATATAAATAAAGAAAAATTAAAAAATATTAATATTGAAGTGTTAGTGGTCTGTAGTGAAATAATGATCTTAATTTTTTTTAATAATGTGGTCAAATAGATTTCGTTTAATTATGAATCAAAATCCATGAGAACTATCACTAATTCGGAAAATATGCCTTATCTCACAAATGGGAACTATGAGTTACGATTTTAACAACTACAAAAACTATTTTATAAAATCGATTTAATGTTATTTTATAAACTACAAAAACTACAACTACAAAAAGTACAAAAACTATTATATAAACTATTTAATGTTATTATATTCATTTCTTCATTTTTTACAAAATCGGTTTTACAAGAATATTTATTGTTGTTATTTTCATTTCTTAATTTTCTACAAAAGTTGATTTTAATATAATATTTGTTGTTGTTATGCTCATTTCAAAATTATATAATTCATTTAACCATTTAAATATTTTATTTAATACATTTGAAATTTCAAAACGTATTTTAAAATTCAGCTAACAATTTAACTTTTTTTATCGATTTTGTAAACGAAAATTAGATGTTAACACTTGTAATAAACTATAGTAATTTAATTTTATACTAACAACTAATACTTAGAATGCACACACGCTAATTAAATAAAAAATATTACTTCTGTTTAATTGTACCAATCTAGCAGCATATTAATCAACAATTGTACACTAATGTTTGCGCAAACTATAATAAACATTATTCTAATTAACTATAACAAATATTCGCGTAAACTTAATTATATATCCACATCAATCGGTAATCTACACTAATTTTTGGATTACAAATAAACCCTAATTTTTAATTACGAACTAAACAATCAAACCACTAATTAATGTCACCAATTCAACAAATACAATATTATCATTAACTACTACATAATAACAAACCCATAATTAACTAATTTGCCGAATTAGGGTTCTTAACATATCCCTAAATCAATCAATACGCTACTACGAACAATTATTAACGTGAACTCATCAATTTCTATCACATATAATCAACCAATTTTCAAAATTAGGGTTTTGATTAAACCTAGATTAAGCTGAAATTAGTAGCAATAGCATACCTTAGAGTTTTGGAGCGTTGTGGCTTTTGCGACGGGAAGATCGGCAGCTCGCGTCGGGGGGCGGCGGCTGGGGCGCCGGCAGTGGAGGAGGGGAGCTGAAGTGGTTTGGGGGAAGATGAATTGTGTTTTGGTTCTCTGGTTGCCTATATATACGCGTAAAGCGACGGCTAGCGATGGTTAGCGACGACCGCCTTTTTTAGCCGTCGCTAGTACCGGTCGCTAAACGAAGCCTGTTTTGTAGTGTACGTTTCCACAAATGATAAAGGATTATCCCATGAAAGAAATTTTTTAAATATTTGTAAACCAAATTTTAAAACCTTTCAGAAAATTTAAATAACTTCCCGTAATAAATATGAGAACCCTTCCACAGAAGGCAGACAAAATTTCCATATTAAATTTTAACTTTTTACAATAGGTAAGTAACAATTGCATAATAAATTTTGTTTTCAAATTTAACTCCAAATTTTGCATGGATCGCTTCAAAAATTAGAAATCCACGGTAGAAATTTACCTTCTAAGAATAAAGCACACTATATTATTTGAATAATTAATCGGATAATAACTGCAGTAACAATATTAAAATGTAACACCCATAGTCATTTTATTGCAAAAAGATCAGCACAATTCCAGGAAAAAACCATTAAATGAACATTAAACCATGGTAGTTAAACCATGATCTTATTATTCAATTATTGATTTAACATAAATGTAGTATTTTAAAAAAATTAAATTAGAATAAGAAAACTTCCATTTTCAAAATCACCTTCATGGACTTGCATAGTTCCATGATCATCAAGGGTAGCTATAAGCTCCTCTACACGACCATGTTGAATACAGTTAACACTACAAGAGTGACCGGCTATTCCAACGGCTCCCAGCCGTTTGTGGCCGTTGGAAGTCGTTGGAAAAGTCGTTGGAATAGCGTTCACGCTTTCCACCGGCTTCCAACGGAAGCTACGGGGCTATTCCAACGGCACATAGCCGATGGAAGCCGTTGCAATAAATGACCAAATAGCCGTTTGTAGCCATTGGTAGCCGTTGCTAATCTGGATGAATTTTTTTTTATAACAGCAAGCCATTCACCTTCTAGCCACACATAATCAATATATATCTATTTCCATTCCATTTCCACTCCATTTCACATATATATCACGTATCCAGCACTTTATACCACAAACAATATAAACAACCAAAAATCAACATCAAACATTACATTTTCAAACGAAACTCCAAGTCAATATGTACATAAACAACGAAACCCTCATCAACACCAACTCCAATCCATATTCAAATCAAAATATACAATGCAAACACTTAAACCTCACCACCTCAAAGTCAATATATACACAATAACCATCAAACACAATCCTCACCACCTCAAAGTCAATATATACAATAACCAACCACAAAGACAATAATCATCATACTTCTCAAGCATCATCCTCACCTTCGGAAGCACCAGACGACGAAGGGAAGGAACCATGCCTATGCGCGTACTCCGCTAAACGTTGATTCAGCTGCTCCATTTGTATAGCGCGAAGACGGTCCTGCTCTTGCAGCTGCTTAACCATGCTTCTAAGCTCTTTATTTCTGCTTTGTCACACGCCTTTTGAGCTGCCTGAACCTACAAATAGAATGTGAGATGTTAACATTTGTATTATAATCATTTTCTTAAGCAATGGTATTTTAAAATATAGAAACGTAAATGACGTGATCTTAAGCAATGCATATACCACAAGGAAATGCATATTTTATTAAATGATAATGGTGCAGGATGATAAATCTCGTATATGTTAGAATTAACTCAGGTAGAAATCATCATATGTATAGTGTATCTATAGGTTAATTTATTAAATATAATATTGCAATGTTTATAATATTACCGCTTGGTTTCCATAACCATAGCGTCTATTCCGCTGCATCGGATCCATAATAACGTCAAAAATATTATCTTGCTCCTCTACCATCAACTCATCGCGATTCGATTCTGAAAGCAGCTCTGCCCGTGCTTCTTGAAACTTTGCCTAAAATAAAAAACAATTACAGGTTAAAATTAGTAGAATAGGATTTAAACTTATCGATATTAATAAAATAAGATTTAAAATATGCATACATATGCAGCCGTTCTCATCATACTTCCCTAGAGTTTACAAGCGAAGCTTGGTTCTCTAGGTAATTCAAAAAAAAAAAAGAGCAGCCGTCGCCTTATCATCATCATCCCACTGATATGTAATATTGCCAGCATTGTCTGCTTGTCTTGATGCGTAGGTATGGGTAAATACCTCCATCATAGACACGGAACGTCCAAGCGATCTTTCCTGCAATAAGTAATTTATATATTTTAATTTTTCATAGCTAATTACTGAACTGGTTAATATACAAAATGTAATAATGGTTTAGATTCGTAATTGATAAATTTACCAAGTCCTCACGGTGATGCTGAAAAGACTTGGATCCGCCACGATGCGTTACAGGATTCCTACTTCTATTGGCAGAGTTCCTCTCCGACTCCACCTGCAATTTAAATTGAATATTATATTTACTAGTTGCGAAATAATTAACTATATATTTGGTAGATTTAACTTGAACTCGTCGGTCTCTCACCAACTTATCCAAGAATCTCATACGGAAGCGCCCATCCAGTTCGGTTTCTTCTTCGATTTTTTAAGAGCTGACATTACCTTCCTGTAATTTTTGACGACCATTGAATTCCAGTGGCGCTGAACCATATTTCTTACAGGTTTGGTGGGTGTTGAAGTGGTGTTTGTTGAAGTAGGGGGATGGCGGGGGATGATAGCAGCAGTTAGAATGTAGGTTGAGCTAACTTATGTTGTATTTTTCTCTATACATTTTGGGTTTCTCCTATTGGCTGCTATTTTTGTTGCCTAGCCATTTCTGTTTATTCAAGATCAGTGCCTTTTTCCTTTGGTCGCCAGGTTGAATGTACAAATTTATCACAATTTTGTGTATTATGGCCAAATACGTTGCAATGTGTACACAGTTTGGGTTGATATTTGTAAGATACTTCAATTTCAATACTATTACCTTCACAATCGTTTCCGTAGGAAAAATCAAAATCTACTTCCACTATAATTCTAGCGAAGTTTAATCTAGTCTCATTAGCTGCATTAGAAAATGACGTAATATCATTAGCAAATTTTATTATAATTTTATATTGTCCAAAGTTTCAATTTTAATTATCCAGCCAATTGAGATATGAATAATTGATAAATAAATATTTTATTAGGGACGTAAAAGACTTGCCTGGATGGTATTTTTGATTTCTGAAACAAGTAAATTAGTTCGATTAGTGAAATTTGAAGCAAGTGCACCGTAGAGGTCATTCTGACCAATATAGTTGAAGTAGGTGTTTTATGAAATTGAGAGTCGGTTTTACTGGCTATGAGTCTTTTGTTGCCTTTTTTTTTGTTTTTATTTGTAGAGCTATCGGTAAGGCTTATTGATGTTATTTAGTTAGTTTAGTTCATATTTATTTACCCTATATTTCAAAGCGTTAAAACCACTAGAGTATGTCAAATATGATGAATACTGTAATATAAATCTTGTTCCATACTTACCTTTTGAATCTCAGTATTTTTATATAACCTTGTTCCATGGATTTTTGCTTACAGTCACACCACGAGAGTAACAATATGCGGGTTCAAGATTAGCTTACCGTGGATGGTTTGGTGGAAAAAAGTGCAAGCTATTGGGTTGGAAGAAGAACGTAATTGCAGAGGGGACGATAGCAAGCACTGATCCTGATGCTTTAGTACATTTTGTAAAGCTTGGAGCAAATGCTTGGAAAGTATGGGTTAATGTAGCGGTGGAACCAGAAGCCTTTTTATTTAGGCCAAATTCAGAGATGTAGACTATCAAAGAGGCCGTTGGATCAACCGTCGCGTGGCATAAAGACTTCATCTCTGTGGTATTGTATGATTGTACTTAGAACATGATATTTGTAGCGGACTGTTATGTGTTAATGCTTTATGTATTTGGCATGCAAACTTATCTAACTTTTTGGAGTGTTAGAATTCTATGACTCTAGCTTTTAGTTCTTTTCGTATGTGATTTTAATTATTTTACGACAATATTTAGTATTAGTATGGATGTATTGCATGGATGTTGCTGTAATTTTTTTAAAAATTTGCATTTATTTTGCAACGGGCAATGTGCGTTGTTATATGAGCTTCTTATAACGGTCACTGCACGTTATATAAGATTTTTACAACAGTCAACACACGTTGTTAAATAGGTATTTTACAACGGTCAATACATGTTGTGAAATAGGCTATGCAATTAGTATGCTTAGTCTATTGCAATGGGTTATGGCCGTTGTATTGTAGTATATTGCAACGGGCAACACAAGTTGTTAAATATGCTTTTTACAACGGTCAACGCATGTTGTGAAACAGGCTATGCAACTAGTATGGTTAGTCTATTGCAACGGGTTATGCCGTTGTATTATAGTCTATTACAACGGTCATAACCCGTTGTAAAAAGGTATACTGCAACGGTTTTTACAACGTGCTTTGCCAGTTATAAAATGTGATGGATCTATTACAACGAAGCCTACTACAACGGACACATGTCCGTTGCGAAAACCATATTACAACGGGCATTGCCCATTGTAAAAAGACTGTTTTGTTGTAGTGGGAGAAAAGAGAAATATGCTAAAATTAATGAGAACCTTTACAAAAATTTCACTTTGCCATAATTTAATGGACAAATCTAATAGATATAATGAAAAGTGATTTGTGACTCTTTGCTTCCAATTTCCTCATTTTCCCTTTTCTCTCATAATGTTATATGTCGTCCACTTTATAGGCTTATATTTTCATGTATTATTGTTTTTTTATCGTTTTGTATATATAAGGACATTGTCCTTTTATGTGCGTTTGTAATGGTTCACCTTTATACCCATATTACCTAAGAATATTAGAAGTAATATTGTCGAGTGATACGAAGAATAAGGATGTCCATCTGTAGTATTACTTTATGTGAGTATTGAGTACATTGAATTTATAAGTTTATTATTTTTGGTAAGGAGGAATTCAACGTATACGATCCAAACACAAACAATAATACCATGGCTTATTATGATTTAGAACAATATAAAACATAACAGTCACAGAATCACATAGTGCATCAATAAATATAATACATGGCATATCATATTACATAAAGACTAAGATACGTCACCAAGTACAAAATGAGTCTATATTACCAATAATATATAACTATACATAAGTCAACACATCAAAATGGACTAAGGACTATATATACACAATTAGCGTAACTTCTACCCAAGCCAGCCCGAGTCCAAAGCCAAAAATTTCTGCTGCTTGTCAAGTCTCAGTCTAACCCGAGCATTAAAATAACACCCGGGTCGGATTATCTCTAAATATCAGAAAGGTTAGTCCATAGTAATTATAAACTGCATAAACATCAAGGATAAATATCATAGAATGTACTTCACCAATCTTATGAACTTCATGATTTAAGGTTAAGCTATACTAAATCGAAACACAACATCAAAGTGATAGCAACCATTATTAAGAGCATAGTTATACACAATCATGAATGCAAGCAAAGGACAAGCGCTTCGCAAGTCAACAGTTGTAACGACCCGTAAGTTTTGAGTCTTCAAATTTGAATGTTCAATTTATATATATATTTGGATTTGAATTTAAAAATAATAAAATATATGTTTTAAATAAATGTTTCTCTTTTGGTAATGTAATTTTTCATTTGTTGGATTTTTCCACAAATTTTAATTTGGAAAATAAGTAAATTTTTCTTTAACGTATCTTATGGTAAACGTTAGCATTTTTGACACTTCACATAATAAGATAATCTATTTATTTTGTTGATGTTTTGTGATCGTGTCATATTATTATGTGCGATCATATTTATCATTTACGGCTTGTACGTAAATGAGATATTTTGACATCGTACTGTTGAACCTTTTATAAAACTTTTATATACAAAATCTTTAAGCATATCTTTTCGTGTGCACACAAAATCCGTCCTTTACATGACTTACCATCAAAGGCTTGTCCTTGGTCGTTGACTTTTGGGATCGCTTTGTTTTGAAGTAAAATTCATTTATATATTGGTACACAGCAAGGCAAGAAAGAAAAGAGGACACATTTTTCTTCTTCCCTGTTTTTCAAAAATGAACATAGTAACCAATATTTCCACTTTTCCTTTTCATTTAATAATTCAAATATCTTCCACTACATAAATAATTAGCCTAAGTTGTTAACACGGAAGTTGTAGAGAATGATATGAGCTACAATTTTTCATTTACGTTGCACTCAAGATAGTCTAGCCGAGAGGGGGTAAAGTGAAGTATTTTGCTGTGTTTATGTGGGAGTGGGGGCTATTTGTGTGTATATGGGTGGTGAGTGTTCGTGTGTGCATGGAGTGGTTCAGTGAGCTTTGAGGTTTGGGGATGTGAATGAAGAGGATGGGTGTGTACGGAAATGTGATGAAGGGGGGGACACATGTCTGTAGGTAGTGGTGGTTTACGGTGATGTGGCGAGTAGAAAAGAGGAGGAGGGGAGATGGCCATATTCTTGCGTGGTTCCTTGAATGCATGAAATGAGTTGTATGGGTGCATGGAAGTTGCTGCTTGGCCGTTAAAGATGGAGGGAGGAGTACTAGTGTGTGCAGCCAAGAAAATGGTGTGGGGAAGAGGCTGATGTTTGTTAGCAGTATGTTTGATGTAGGAAGCTACTGTTCATTGCATAGTATTTTTCACTTAGATCCTCAAAAATATGTTCAATTGTATGATTATGGAGGGGTCGTTCTTGTTGTAGGCAAGAGCATGTTGGATATTCGTTGAGCATTAGGCCTTATTTTTGGGTGAGGAATTTAATTGAGATTGGTTATATATAAATCCATATAGTTGTCTGTTAGTTTAAATATGTGATATCTCATCCATATTAAGTCCGATTGACCCATGGATTTTTGCGATGGTTTCGTATTGATAAGCACAACACATTGATATAACTTGTGGTCAGTTTTGATGTAGTATAACTTAATGATAAATAAATATAGATTAGTAATAATTATGTTAATTTGGATATTAACATAGTTTAATTAATTATACTATATGGGCATTATATATTTTTCCAAATAAACATCATTTTGTTAAAGTAAATTGAATAGGAAAATTGAACACTTGTTTAGCGGAATAAAACACCATTCTGCTAATTAAATTTATTAGACACGTGTTTAGCAGAATAAATCACTGTTTTGCGATAATTAACTGAACAGATTAGATTGGACATCTATTGGACAGAAATAAACCCCGTCATACTATTTCAGTAATGCATACACTTATTTATGCTCTAGTTGATTAATATTGGATATGTGTTGTGTTAACCTTTGAATGTTAATTATGGATTAAATTTACATATATGCGTGCTTATGTAAATACTGGTAATAAATTTGGAAAGTTAAATCGAATGAAATGGTAGTTTGTTTAAGTATCATTGTGATTACTAAGCCTCTTTTCGAATTTAAAAAGTTAGGGATTTAAATCAACTTCAATTTTAAACAATTACAAATGTTTATATAATAACAAAAGGTTTATATAATAATTATTTTATCATTAATGTTTTAAAGTTAACTATTTATATATTAAACATTATTTAAAGTATTTTAAATCATGATTTAAAGTTATTTTATACTTTAATAATATTTAAAATTATTTTATAATAATTTGCCTTTAAAGTTAATTATTGTTTAAATTTAATTATTGTCTAAAGTTAACTACTTTATATTTTAAGTTAATTATTTTATTTGAGGATACTTATTATATATTCAATATTTTAAAGTTATTACTTATTATTATAATATTTTTTAAAAGTTAATTTGTTATTATAATAATAATGTTTGAAATTTAATCTATTATTATAATAATACTATTCTAAATCTGATTTACTAGAATATCAATAATGTTTTAAGGTGAATTATTATTAAGTTTGAATTATTATATTAATAATAGTGTTTAATGTTTTATTTTAAATTTTTTAAATTTTTGTTATCATAAGTATCAATAAGGTTTAAAGTGTTTATTTATCATTATATTATTTTAAATTATTTTTAAAGATTTTTATTAAATTATTATAATCTGTTTTAAAGTTTATTATTTTATTAATGATTATTAAAGTAGTATTTTACTAATGTTGTTCAAGATAACTAATTGATTTATTAAAGGTCAATACAAGAAAAATCGTTTTTTATAGCAGTTGAAATTATTGAAATATAGCATTTGCACCTTGAATGCTATTTAAAATAACCGTGTAAAAAGAAATCAACGTACAAACGCTATGCAATATTATATAGATAGGCAGGCTAGTTGGTTATCGCTAAAATAAAGGCGAGATAATAAATCTCATTTTTTTATATTCCCTACCTCTCTCTTTCGTGACTCCGCCTCTTCGTTTTTCTCCTAAAGCTTCAAAAAGCAAATGATGAATTTATCTCGAAAATTAAATTCCATATTAAAGCATTTTTCGGCGAAGTACGAATTGAATCACAAATCTATCATGAATTTATGTCATCTTTTACAACCTGTGGCCTCTATGCATCCTTTCTCTTTCTCAATCGATGTTTGCAAAAGCAAGGCAAAAATTTATCTCGCCCTTTTCTCCTTGGTTGTAGACTTGCATGTACTAACAAATTACCTTTTTTTTTTACTTAGCATATTTGGTACGGTTTCAATCTAGCATGTTCTTTGCTATCATAATATCTTTACTCCTTGGTACTATCGATTTTTTTTTGAAAATTGGTAATTGTGTTGAGCCCAATAAGTAACATAGAAAGAATTAAAATCGGGTAGCAGACCAAATACCCAAAACAAAATCACTTAAACATTACTGCCTCATAACCAAACCCTAAAAGAGTTAGGGCAAAACAGCGCCTCCTCTAACAAAGAAAAAATCGAGCAGAATAATGGTTCCAAGAGATCTAGCAGCGAGATTCAAAAATAACTCGCTTAATCAATTGAAGTGCTTAAGGGGGCTTCCAACACTTCTTCTCAGATTCATTCAACCCGCGTAACTTTGAAATGGAGAGAAAATCATTCATTTGGATGGTTTTCTCTTCAGCTTCAATTCGCGAGTGTATACTTTTACTTGAAGCTTTATTATGCCTTAAATTCGGAGTAAGCTTGGCTAACTTGATGGATTATAGAAATCTTTGTATGCTTTGGCGGTACAAGTTTCGAACTTGTTGCTGTTATGGTCCAAATTTGTTGAATAAGCTGGCTTAGATATCCAGCTACTTTCACCCCCCTCCCAATTAGGTAAGTGAAAATTTTGCTTGTTGATGTTACTCCTGTAATGATTGTAGCCTAATCTTTGATCATTCACTGCCCAGTGAAGCTTATTATCATGCTCTCGAAGACTACAATTCATAAAATAACCTCCAAAACTATCAGGTAAAAATAAAGTATGCTTAAAATTTGAAATATTTAGATTAATGTCCTTATTATTGAAATGAGCTTTGATACTTCCCTTGTAGTTATCAGTTGACATGTTATTGTTCTAGAGGAAACTACTTGAGCAGTTGCTTGTTCGATCTCTGTAACCCTCTTCAGATTAGTGTCTGTTGATAAACATATAGTTATCTCCTGAGCGTGGAGCACCAAAATCATAGTTGATATTAACTGTTGGTTGACAATTTTTATCCATGCTCAGATAATTGCCCATTTGATCCTGAATACCGTGTGCGCGGTAGGTTCCGCCCCCATCAGGTATTAAAGAACATTTATTAGAGCTCCAATAATGCTTATTATTAGATAGTAAATTATTTTTAATCATTCTTCCCTTTATATTACAGGAGCCATTCCTATTGTGACGGTAGAAGTGGCCGCCACCAGTATTAACTGATTTGGGAGTGGGATTGTCATTATTCAAAGGCTTTTCCATCCAGTGATTGTCGTTATGATGAAGATTCCCTACTTTGGGAGAATCAGAAGTGATTTTCCCACTCAGTAAGAAAGATTCTAGACCTCTTCATATTTATTCATGTGCCAGTTGTTATGATTTGAACTGACCAAATATTTGCTTTGATTCCTATGTTTACTGAGAAGAATTTGGCAATCTAATTCAATTTTCTTACAAAGTTGAATACTTTCTATTTCTGATTGAGAGTGCAGTCTTTGATTTCTTTCTTTCCAATTATGAAAGATTGTTGCAGTAAGCATAATATTAGCTTTTTTGAAATCTTTAAATTTTTCTTTGAAGTTTTGTTGGATATAGTTGATACTTTTTCTGATGTTCTGAATTGGTTGATTCTGGTTAATTTTGAGCTTTGTTTTGGTAATAAACCATATATGTTTTGAGTAAGCACAGTCAAAAAATAAGTGATTGATACACTCAGTTTCATTTCGGCAAAGCAGACATAAAGTATCCCCTTTTTTATTCCATTTTAAGCATCTATCCCTAGTAAGAAGCTGGTTAATAATTGCAAAATAGACACAATGGGTCATTTTTGGACAATTTGATTTATTCCATATAACATTGTGCCAATGCACTTCACTTTCATGAGCTTTTACAAATTCCAGAGTTTTTTTTGAAGGAGAAAAATCCTTTTTTAGATGGTTTCCATTCCCACTTATCTTTTGGAAGATTAGGGTCAATTGCAATTTGATTAATGGATGTATTGGAAAAATAAGTAGTTGGATGACAAAATGTATTCCCCCTGCTATTTTGAATGATGCTACTGACTTTTCCATTAACTTCACGAAACAAATATAAGTTGTTCCATCCCACAAGACTAACTAATGTTTTACCATGTATCCAAGGATCAAATCACAAACTAGTCTGATTTCCATTTTTAAATTTCCTTTTCTAAAGTTTAATGCCAGAGTCTCTGCTATTGAGAATATTTTTCAAACAAAAGAGTGATGATTTTTAACACCAGTGGTTCAAAAATTCTTATTTTTGAGATGCTTTGCTTTCATCCACTTTTCCCATAATGAATTGCCAATTACAAATTTCCAGAATAATTTGAGTTTACACACTTCTCTCAATTCATTGATGTCTCTCAGACCCAGACCACCAGCTTTCTTTGATAAACAGATTTTTTTCCCCAAGTAAGTTTGTGTTGTTTTCCTTTCCAAATGAAATTTGGACAAATATTTTCTATTTTGTGAATTGCTTTTACTGGGATATTATGAGCTCGTATCCAATACATGATGAATGCAATGATGATAGTTTGAGTTAACTCAATTCTACCAACTAAAGATAGAAAATTGCGAGCCTACCCTTCAAATCTATTTTGAATGATGTCTAATAACCTTGCACAGTCTCTGTCGTTGATTTGGTTAACACTAAGAGGAAGGCCCCAGTACTTAACAGGCAGATTACCCTCCTTGAATTTTAAGATATTTAAAATGTCCATTTTACTGAAGCAGCCTTTACTAAAATAATTTTTTGTTTTGAAATCATTGAATTTTAACCCTGCATGCTCTTCTAGCTTGTCAAAAATATTTACAATGGATTTTGCACTTTGTGTGTCTACATTCAAAAAGATAAGAAAATCATCAGCATATAACAAATGAGCAATATATGGTTTGATTCTATTAATTGATTTGATATTTCCTTTTATAAGCTCAATTTCCATAAGTATTAAGAAGTATTCCATAGTAATAATAAATAATAAGGAGAAAGTGGATCTCCTTGTCTGATTCTCCTATTGCATTGTATAAGCTCATTAGGAGAACCATTTATCAAAATAGTATAAGAAACATTGTTAATACATTCAAGGATAAGATCACAAAATTTATTGCAAAAGCCCATTTGTTTCATCATAAAAATAATGAAATGTCTATTTATTTTGTCAAATGCTTTATGTAAATCAATTTTGACACACACGAGATTTTTGTTATTATTATTAAAGTTCCTTATTAATTCATGTGCAAGAAAAGTGTTTTCAACAATTAATCAGCCAGGAATAAAAGCAGATTGATTTTCAGAAATAAGATATTTTAAGAATATTTTTATTCTGTTACATAAAATATTAGAAATAATTTTGTAAATGAAGTTACAGCAGGCAATTGGCCTATAGTCTTCTAAACTGTTGGGAATTTGAACCTTTGGGACCAAAGTTATGAAAGCATGATTTAATTTTTTTTAATAATTTACCAGTCCTAAAAAATTCAAAGATAGAATCAAATAAAAATAATTTAATTTCTTCCCAATGAGTTTTATAATGGCACCTAAGCCATCTGGACCTGGGCTTTTATCATTACTGGAATTAAAAAAAATATGTTTAATCTCCTCAAGTCTGATAGGAGCTAAAAGAATATCATGACCATTTTCGTTAACTTTGAATTTAGGCTCAATATTGGGGAAGGAACTAGAATAAAGATTGGTATTATATAGATTAGTAACATAATTGATGGCTTCCTTCCCAATACAAGGCAAGTCATTAATTACATTACCCTTAACATCAATAGTTTTCCCAATATCATTCATGCATTTCCTATTGGATATTTTAGCACGAAAAAATTTGCTAGCTTCATCACCATGCATTAACCAGTCTATTTTTGCTTTCTGCCTTAAATTGGTAGACTGCACATGAAGAGACTTGACTAGTTTATTTTGGGCTAGAAAAAAATTGTTGACCTTATTGATGTCTGAGCAATCCTTGTTTAATTCATTCTGTCTAAGCTCATATTCATCCCCGATGTTTTTAATTTCATTATTAATTCTGTTTTTATTCCAAATTTTTAGATTTTCCTTAGTAATATGAAGAAGTTTATTGAATTTGAATTGGGCAGTGCCTAGAACTTTTATGGTTAAGCAATTTTTGATTAAGCTTTTATAATCATCCTCATACACCCAGCCATTGACAAACCTAAAAGGAATGTTATTCCTAATATTATTAATTTGAGTTAGATTTGGATTGGAGTATAATCACTGGGTAGCCTTGGGAAGGGTAAAACATTTGAAATCTTTTAAATAATTTGTAAAAACATGATTTATAAGAATTATGTCCAATTTACAATGTATGTTTCTAAATTTTCCGAACTTCCAAGTAGTATTTCCGAAGATAGTTGGTTCACATAAATCAGTTTTAAGAAGAAAATTATGTAACATTCAAGTTTTTTAAAGGAAATAGGATTCCCACCTCTTTTCTCAAAATCATGCATGACAGTATTAAAGGCACCAATGACAATCCAAGGAAGCCTCATATTAGAGTTAATTTGTTCAAGACTATTCCAAAGAGAAATTCTTTCAGTTTGACTATTGGAATCCATGTGTGATTCTGAGACCCGTCGGGATATTGAAATCCATGTGTGATTTCGAGACCCGTCGGGGTATTGGAATCCATATGAGATTCCATGATCTATTTTGATAGCGGTGCATAAGCTGGAATGTCGGACGTAGCCTCATTAACAGTTATGGCTAAAACTAGAGATAGGAGGCATGGCCAGTAGGGTTGGCAAACCCATATGGTGTAGCCGGTTCCACCTACATGTTATTACAGTTGTTTCGAATGCATGAGGCAATGCACTAAGTATTAACGAGACCAACTATGTTTTTTATATGGTATATCACTAGGGATGTATGCTGCTTCGGAATGAAATCTATGATACTTGTGTAGGAGGATCGTTTCTCGAAGTACTAAGGGCACCTCCACGGAATCCTAAACAATTAGCAAACGCGCCTTATCGGTTTTTGATTATATACATGGTATTATTGTGATGTACAATCACAAGCATCATAGCTACTTGATTATTATTATTTTCACCCTTAGACATTGTTATAATATCACTAAATTTTCTAATATAAATGTTTTGGTTATCGTAAGGTAAAAACCCGTCCATGTTTATGTGTGCCATGGTCTTATGAGAAACTTTTGATTTTAAAGGATTTTACAGGTTATAATAAATAAAATTCCTTATATTTGATTTTCTCACGCTGGTTTTACCAGACTGATCCGAGCGTTGTTTTCTATAATGCTCAGGTCAGACCAAGCATATTTTCCAGTTTTTGTTGGATTCTTAGAGCTTTTAGAAGACGGGCTGGATTCTTCAAAACATATTCAAGTACCTTATATTCTTCCACTATTTAGTATTCTTGGTGTCTGTTGTTGTATTTATAAAATTGTAAGGATAGGTTGTTATAATCGTCCAAGGCTACTCTGATTTGTGTATCTCCATATAAAATAGAGATGAATTCTTTTTTAAAGATCTTGTATATATTATATTGTTCTCGACATGTCATGAGATTTTGAGTTTTTTTTTGTTCTTTTTATCTTCTTTCCTCTTTCTTTTCCCTAACCATCTATCTTTCCGGCACTTGGTTGTTCAGCACGTGAATACCGTGGATGTATTAGTGTTGTTTTCTATGGGTCGAAAAGGAGGATCGTTACAATAGTCATCGTCGTGCACTTCATACCTAATAAATAAGCACTTCGCTAATTTATTATCATCGACGTGCATGTCACACGTAAAATAAGCATTTCGCTAATCGACTTTAAACAAGAACATCTCAAGTCAACATCAAATACGAGTGCATCTCTCGTCGTCATCAATAGCTAGACTATAAGACAAGTGGATCACATGTCCATACAGTTATAAGCACATCGTAAGTAACAACTTATTAGTAAATGAGTGACACCAGATGGGTCTTGACAACTCAAACAGTCCCCATAAAGTGGCCTACCCATGGTCTAGTCTAAAACTCGACGAAATAAGTGTTATATACTTTCTATAAGTAATAATTCAAATAATGACCGCATGTTCCATAACCACTCTGGTTTTTTCAAATGTTTACTTTAAGTTGGTAAACTCCACTCAATAAGTGTGATATACTTCGAATTAGTAATTAGATAAGTATTGTTTAATGTCCCAAAACCACTTAGCGTTACTTAATTATTTAGTAAGTGATTAAAAAATCCCACTCGTGCAAAATAAATGTTCATTGGGACAAGTCTGAGAATTAAACGGTAAAATAAATGCGAGTGTTTCATAGTACTTATTTTTGTTAAACTGCTTAAATCGATTCCTCATCCGATCAATGTTATGCAACTCTTTTAAAATGATTTACTTTGAAATCCTACTTGAAACTACCATTTTATACAAGAGAGTGTGTGTGTGTGTGTGTGTGTGCGCATTAGAAGGCCTTATAAAATTATGTAGCTGTATTTATAAATTTACTTCTTTAAAATCATTCTTCCAAACCAATTTGAAACCATTAATAAATATAAATACATACATACATATATATATATATATGTGTGTGTGTGTGTGTGTATTATAAAATATCACTTAATATAAATATTGCATATATCCTTTTAAAAATATTCATAGTTAAAATAGTTTGTAAAGCATTTGGATTCAAATTACTTCTTTTGGAAAACATATCTTAGAAATGCATAATAAAATGTAATTGTTTCTTCAGGTATTTACAGTTATCTTCTTATGGCAATATCCACAAATTGTATGCTCCATTCAATCAATTTAAAATATAATATATGCAACCAATCCATTTCAAACTAAGCATCAAAACCAAGTATAAGTCAACAAGAATACATCGACCAAGCGAGTGATTAAAGCGGTAATCCGAGTGGCATTAAAGCAATCACCTGGGCTCAACCCAGATGCACAATCGGTGAAACGGTTCAAGTGAACCGGTCTACCAGTCGAGACACCTGAGCTGAGCCCAGGCGATGTTTTCGTGCTTCTCAGTGATCATCAACGGAGGTTTTCTGGCTGAGATTGCTTCTGAATCCTCGGGCATCGCTATGGATGATATGCAAGTCTATGTTCATAAATATAATCATGGTACTAAAGATTAAATAGCAAGGGTTTCATCAAAATGGAAAATATATAGCCTAGCTTAAAACATGATACCACTTAAGAATTTGCAATCAATTCATCAACAATTCAATCAAACAACTAATTCAGTTAATAACTTCGTAGTTAGATATATATATGTAAGTATACACGCATATATATGTGAGTACACACTCACCTTTCTTATTGAGTTTAATAGCAATTAAGCAGCAGTACTCTAATTCAAACACAACCGTAGAATTATTTCACCAAAATAGCAAATGCAACTAAAAATTACTAACCGAAACTAAAATTGAAGATTGCTAATTGAATGAGGATAGGGTTTAAATTTTCTTACCTAAAATAAATTGCTTTCAAAGATTACTAATTGATTACAAAAGATTTCAATACAGAAACTAGGTATGAAAGAGGGCAAAATTTCTTCGTTTTGATTAAAAGTTTTGGTTTACTGTAAATACTAACATGCAGTATTTACAAAAAAGAAATCCTTCTCAAAACAAAGTAGGCTAATAGGTTTTGGCCCAAAACTAATTTATTTACAGCCCATACTTGAATTAAAATGATTTATTCTTCTTATTCTAACACTAGAATGCTTCATGAATCAAATACTAAGTATTTAAACCATAATCTAAAGCAATTAGAAACATGCATCTTGCACAACGTTAAATTATAAAGTTTTATTTATTTTATAAAATGGATCTTATAAATTTTAAATTTTAAGTCATCTTTCATTAAAAATAAAAGATACAAAAATCATTTTTCTAGTTTTCTTATAACATTGATTTCTTTATTACATTCCAAAAATATACAATTTATATAATAATTCACCAATATAATAAAACTTTAGAATGTGCATTCAAAAGAATTTTTTATTATTTAAAAAAATCAAACTTCTTATTTAAATTTACAATTTAAATCATTATTTTATTTTTAAATTAAGCAAAAAAAATTCAGGGCTGTTATAGACTTTCTCCCTTAAGGAAATTATGTCCCCATAATTTTCATATTTAAGAAGTCTATAATTCATAGAGTTTAGTAATGCTTCTTTACTAAAATTTTAAGATCAATCATTATATATCATACAAAAATCATCCAAGTACATAAACAACCATGCTATTTTTTCTAAACATAATGCGCTACATCATCAAAATTTACTATTACTAATCCAAAATAAAGTGGGGAAAACATTGTTTAATCTCTTTTCCATTATTATTAGAGGAAAATAAAATACATGCTCGATTATTATTTGCAAAAATTCAATATTTTTCAACTGAAAACCCTCATATTCCTAAGTCCTTTAAACAAATCAATATTTAACAAATAATAAAAACGTGACAAAACCTATAAAATAACAAAAATTCCATACAGTTATAGTTTTTTAGAAAGCATAAGTTTACTGAAATCGGATTAACAGTTCAAAAATTATGATTAAAACAAGTTCAGGTTATAGCTTAGGAAATTATGATGGGGCAGTTTATAGCTCTACTTAAAACATGAATTTGACCCAGAAAATTTTAAAATTTGGAAAAATGGTCAAAACAAAAGTTCTTACTTATGGAACTTCATGTCCATCCCAAAAAGATTCATCAAAAATGGATTTACCAATCAAAAGATATAACATTTACACTTTAGAACTTTTCAAACACACTTTCAACACTAATTTACTTGAAATCTCTAATTTATCCCAAATTTAAAGTTTTAAACTACAGGTCTTCTTAATTATAATTCTTAAACTAATTTTCTTTATAAAATAACATATATATATTACTAGATATAAAATAAATCTAAACATTTACCCATGTCTCAAAGTCTTGTTTAAGCATCTAGGATCGATCCGTGTGCACCTGCATCAACCAAGATTCTTAACCACCCAACGGATAATTCGACATTAAAAATAAATTCTTAATCTTTTAAATTATTTTAAAAAATGATTTCCTAAAATTAAATTTCTTCTTAAACTATAGATTTTCCTCACATGATTTTTTTTTGAAATCCTACATATAGTTTAACTCGTCTATTTTTAGCAACCAAAATACTTCATTCAATTGTTGGTATGCAGTAACTTACTTAGTTATATGTATTTCATTTTCTAATCTCGCTTAAATTATATTATATACATACTTCAATCATCATCCAAATAAAACCAACAATGTAAAATATGCATTCATCACAACAAGTAACCAATCACTTATAGTGGAAGATTATCTACTTATTTTCCACCATGTAATGATATTTACTACTAAATCCTAAGGAATGAAACTAACATCCAACATCCAAAGAGATAACATTAACGGCTCGATCGACATGGGTGAATAAAAAGCACCCACGTTGATCGAATTCAAAGATAGGATCCTAAATTAAAGAAAGATCCTAAGAATAGAAGAGAAGAGAGAGAAGCTACCTAATGCTGACTAGGACCTCCAACCGCTTTCTTAGGAGCAACGGGACAAGCGAAAACTATATGGACTTTTTCCCTATAGTAGTGACATATCTTGGGCCTCGAACAATTCCCGACGAAGCGATCCTTGGCTCCGCAGTTGAAACACTCCCCTAATGCATTCCTTTGGTTACTGTAGTTGGAATCATGCTTCTTCGCCTCCTTATTTGGAACTCCAGACTTCTGCTGTCTTATGGTGCCTTCCTCTCATGGTTGAACTCCTTCTTTGGCCCAAGGTCTTCATCGCAACTCTCCTTCTCCATCACCTCAAGTCTAAGTGCAGAATCCACAAGCTTCTCGAATGAAACTTCAAGATAAGTCAAAAGTGCCCTCCTCAAAGGCATCCTCAATACATAGACAAGCTTCTGATTCTTGCGGTGTGCGGATAAGCTCTAATCCATATTTGGATAAGGACTCAAATGTAGCTACATACTCTGAAACCGAGGAGCTTCCTTTTTCAAGTCTTTAAATCTTAGGGCTATGGTTGCCTTTTCTGCCTTTGGAATGAATTTCAACTCAAATCAGGTTCGGAACTCCTTCCAAGTCAACTCTTCTCATCTATCTCTACCACCTATAGCAGCCCGAAAATCCATACCCCTTTGAGCCGACAATATTCTCCATTAGATAAACTCAAAATGCACAGAAATACAAACCGTTGGGGTTAAAGAAGAAAGAGGTAGAAGAAGAAAATAGAAACAACACCAGAATCTCACAATCCCAGCGGAACAATATATATATATATATATATATATATATATATATATATATATATAACAACAGATTTTTATATAAAAGAATTAGTAAATGTATAATACTTACAATCATCAGAGTACAACACAATCCATAGCACACAACTGGGGAGTTATAATGCTTGTCCTCACAAAAGCTGATTATACAGCTTACACTGCACAGCGGAATATACGTCAATTACGTGTGATACGTCTCGCCATCCAACTCGTCTCCTGAGCTCCACAGCATCCTATCATGTATCTATAATACTTGGTCTGACCCGAGCATTATAATAAAATAACACACGAGTCAGTTTGGAAAGCCAGCGTGAAAAAACAAACTCAATTGGATTATTAAAATTTTCAAAATCCTTTGAAATCAAAGGTATCTCGTAAGACCACACCACAAATAAACATGCCGGGGTTTTACCTTACGATAACCAAAATATTTTTATCAAATTCCTATGATATTATAGTAGTGTCTATGGAAAGTAAAATAGAATCTAGCTGAAATGCTTGCATCTCACGTTCCAGCATAGTTGTGCACAATCAAAACCGTACAGGTGCTTATTGGAGATTGGATTCCATACAATGGCACGACTACTGGGATACCGCCCATCACAGTATCTGGCCTAGATCGGCATACTGAGGACCACTCCCGATCCTCTGCAACACAAGAACGGAGCTACCCCTTACTGGATAGTCCGAATAAGATCACCCCGCGGTTGGGATCAGCAACCGTCCACTAAACCGAGGTCAAAAAGGGACATCTAGACAGGGATGACCTTACCCTACTTAGGTGCTACCCACTTAGCCTTGCTGCACCTCTTCAGTTTTAGCCATTCCTAGTTGATGAGGCTTGAGGCAAAGCGTTACCTTTTTTGAACACATTCACTTAGAACGATCATTGTCCTTCAGACGATGATATGATAGCATTCATCCATACAAGTTTCCCTGGGTCTGGACAAACCGAATCATTGTCTTCATCATCTTTACGGTCTTCATTGCAAACGTTCAAACCAGATTGAAATGGTTTTCGGATAATTGAACCCGATCTCAGTCTCTTCGAAACGATCGGCGCATTGGGAAATATTGATAGTCTGTTATTTAACTATTAATTCATCGATCATTCAACCAGTTATTATCTTTCCCCTAAAAAGCACCAAGTTAAAATAACTAATAATGCAAGTTATTACTTAGGATCGACTAATATGGAATATAACTAAATCTAAATGCGAAAACAGATGATAATAGAAAAGTAAATAAAAATAAAACAAGCACACCAGGAATTTTTATACTGGTTCAAACTTCCCGTTCTACATCCAATCCCAGACTCCTTCTGGAATTTCAATTACAACAACCCTCACTTAACCCGGAGGAACAGGTTTACACTGCCTGAGCAACCAAGCAGGACTTCACCCGCCTAAGCAACCGAATAGGACTTCAATTCAAATAATAAAGGTATCCGACTGTAGTGTGTTCTTAAATAACACTGATAAGTCAATTGAGTACAATTTTCCGATAATCTTCTCCTTTATGATATATAGTGTGATGTGCTTTGAGGATTGTGGAAGATAAAATGATCAAAGTATGTAAGTAATTTGAGTGCAGTTTGAAAGCTTGAGAATAAATGAGAATTCAAGAAAGTTAAAAGTAAATTCGGTGATTTGTTTGTTGAATTCTGTAATCTATTTATAGTATATAAAGAGTTGCATCTTTAAATGAAAAGTTATATTGAAAAGAACGGATGCAACTGTTGATTTAAAAGAATGTTTCTCTTGGTGAAGAGAAGTGACTTTTCAAGAAAATAGCTGTTGGGGATATTCAGACGTCTGAATAAAAAATTCGGACTTCTGAATTAGATTGAAATGCAAACAGCAAAGAAATAGTTCATTTTTGGCCTCATTCAGACGTCTGAATATTTTAATTCAGACGTCTGAATATTGTGAAAACAATATTCTTATTTCAGCACTCAGACGTCTGAATTAATGGTTTCAGATGTTTGAGTTTTCCATTTTGTGCATGAATGAGCATGTGTGTGCATGTGTGTATATATATATATATCATTTAAGGAGTGATTTTAACAAATTTTCTAAGTAATATACAGACTCTAGACACATAATATACAGCTTTAAACATCTGTAGATGAATTTGCAATAAATCTCCTGCAAAGATGGTTTAATATGCACATAACATTTTATATAGGTTTTTATAATCAAAATCGAGATTCTAACATTCTCCCCCTTTTTGAAGATGACAACTATATAAAATTAACAGATGAGATACTCCCCTTGTCAATATACACAATTTAAATTTCTCCCCCTTTGTCATCGACAAAAAGAAAGAACATGAATGATAATAGATAATACATTTCATTAAGGAAAACAGAGGAAATAGTACATAAATAAATAATGTTTTAGACATTTCTTATACAACTAACCAATAAAAGCGACAAGTAAACATAAAAAAATAAACCAAGATAATTGAAAATTGACTTGAAAGAGATGGATCATTGTGATTAGAGCTTGAGCTTGAGGAAGACCATTCAAATGGAGATGGATTGTAAGCTTGAGTAGATGTAGAGCCGGAACAAGAAATTCGATCCCATATCTTATTGAGAAAGCCTTTGATAGAATTGAATTTTCTTTCCGTCTTCTTCTCAAGTGCTTTTATGTCCCGATGAATCTTTGATTGATTTCGGGAAAGAATGATGATGGCTTGTCTTGAAGAAGTATCCGGGCAAATTTCTTGGATGGTGTCATTGTCCTCCTCTTCTTCTTCATGTTGAGTATGAGAGGAAGGAGCAATACTAGTGTCTTGAGATTGAGAAACACCTTGTTGAATATGTTGTGACCATTGTTGGAAGGAAATGATTTGTTGAGAAGGAGGCCGTATAGGAAGACCCATCAACCCTAAAGTTTTAGCGCCTAACTCAATAATACTTGTAAAATCAGAGTCAAGCATTGGTACACCGATATTTAGGAGAATGCGTATAATATAGCCACCATAATGAATTGTTCTATACTTCCTTCGGATTGCAATATCTTAGAATTCATCCAAAATAATTTTCCCCCAATTTACTTGTTGATTAGAGTAAATAGAATAAAGTGCTTGGAAGTTTTCTTTATACACTTTTTCATAGCTACCCTTTCTTGGTTGGAGATAGCGAATAAAAGCGTGGTGAGTTAGCCTAGCTTGTGGCCTTAAGAAGGTAGATTTTAAATTGCCCATATTTATAAGTTGATCGGATAAAAATTGATGTGAAACTTCATCACGATGTTCCATATCAACGTCAATTTCATTAATATCAATTCCTTGATAAGGGCAATTTAAAATATGACCTAGTCGTTGTAAAGGTAAGACGATTCTTACGCCACAAACTAACGACCAAACACAATCTTGACGGTTTTGAGGATTTTGATGATCCAAATTTAAGTTTATAAGAAAAAGTTTAATCATAAGATGATTAATCTTAACATTGTAGGAGTATACCCAATCAAGCTGTCGAAGTGAAATTGCTCTGCTAATTCTCTAATACGATATGCTGCGAAATCCAGGAATTTCATAAATGCTCCTTCGAAGATGTTGGAATTCTTCATGGAATTGAACCGAGAAACAGCAACATCGTTCCATACATTGCCAGATTTGGTCTTCGGATGGTCCGAAAGTTGATTCTCTTGTTCTCTTTGATCTTGGTGCCATTGGAGAGTTAGAGAAAGGTTAAAAGCTTTGAGGGAGATGAAAATGGGAGCTAGGGTTCTAAAGTAAGAAGTAAAGAAGTGAAAAAGTCATTATAAAGAGGATGAAAAGGCAGGGGTAAAAAAGGTAATAATAAAAAATAAGGAAGGTGTAAAAAATTGCTCAAAAGAGATTCAGACGTCTGAATAATTCAATTCAGACGTCTGATTGGGTTGAATTGCAACCCGCAAAAATAGGATAATTCAGACGTCTGTTATTTTTGATTCAGACGTCTGAATCTGGGGCAAAAGGTTTTCTGCTACGAATATTCAGACGTCTGTTTATACTAATTCAGATGTCTGAGTTGTGTACAGAAGCATATATTGGCAATGGTGAGAATAAAAAACAAAATATATTATTGAATAATTTTCAATATTACAAAATTAGAATAAGTAGAATGAAATGACAAAATAAAAAATTATATTAACAACAAGAAATGACTAAATAGATTTTTAAGAAGATGATGGAGTATGATAAGATTATTCTTCAACTTTGGTGTTCTCCACATATGTCGAAGCGGAGACCATCTGTTACCACGTTCCCAAGAATTTGGAGTTGTTTTATTGGATATCATGGGGAACCTTAAGATCATGGTATTCACTGATACTCACTTAAGTAAACCCCACGATGTGTGTCTACCCCGCTTTTATTTAGTCGTCGCACACGGATGCTTAACGTTGAAACTCCCACTGATGGTTAGGCGCTGGGATTCGAACCTTCCCGGACACAGTCCTTTAGTCCCCATCTCCCTGCTCCCTAACCAACCGAGCTACGAACGGCGGGTAGAATTTGGAGTTGTTGGTGGACGTTGTGGTGATGGTTCCCAAGGATTGCGACGACTTAGAGAATGAGCTGTAGACGGTTGATGAACAGTATCTTTCGATGAAGAACCATAGAACTTTAACGTTACTTGTTCCAAAAAGTTAAGCCGTTTGGCATTAACTTTTTGCTCATATTATAATTCACGTTGTAAGTCTAATGTTTCTTTTTGATAATTATGAATATCATCGATTTTCTCTTTTGTGGATGGTGATCCAAAAAAGAGAGACCGTCTTGTTTTTTTAGCTGGTGAAGTATATCCAGTATGAGTAGAGGGTGGAATGATCAGAACCGGTTCATATATAGGAGTGGGATTTGGTAGATTCTCCAATCCCGACGAAGGAGAGGTGTAAGATAGCTCAGATGACTCGGAGTTATATTGAGATGACATGATTGAACGGAATTTTTGAAAAGTTTTTAAAAGAGAATCAAATGAATTATTGGTGAAAAGAATTGTAAAAATGCAGACCATGTATAGGAAGAAGCTTGTTAAAAATAGAGAGGACAATGTATGGCTAGAGAAATAAAATCCATAGGAAAAGAAGGAGAGAACGGAAGGTACATATGAATTTAATGACAACCTCATATTTCAGAAAACAATAGAGAGTGAAGTGATAGTGTAGAGGACTACCGAGTATGAGGTCTTAAGTTCGAGTGCTAGACGACACTTTTTATTTTCTTTTTGAAAGAAACTATGAATTCTTTTAGAAAAATTAAAAAAAAATTGAACTTAAATATCTTTAAGAGGGACAATTCCAAGTTCTCGTCTTAAATTGATGAAAGTATTTTCATTTAATGGTTTTGTAAAGATATCTGCCAATTGTTTGTCAAAAGACACAGATTTTTCAATATTATCACGAAGAAAATGGTGACAAATGTCAATATGTTTTGTTCGTGAATGATTTACAGGATTTTTAGATAAATTTATAGCACTAGAATTATCACAATAAATAGTTGATTTACATAAATTAAAACCAAAATCTTGTAATGTTTGTTACATATAGATAACTTGAGCACATGCCAAAGCTGCAGAAATATATTCCGCCTCACATGTTGATAATGAAACACAATTTTGTTTCTTACTAAACCAAGATACTAGAGATCGTCCAATGAAGTGACAAGTCTCACTTGTACTTTTTCTATCTGTCCGGCTTCCTTCAAAATCAGGATCACTATATGATACTAATTCAAAAGGACATTCCTTCGGATAGAATAGTCCAAAGTCCTTGGTTTTATTAAGATACCGTAGTATGCGTTTCACTGCTCGTAAGTGTGATTCTTTGGGATCTGCTTGAAATCGTGTACACAAGAAAACACTCATCATTATGTCAGGTCTACTAGCTGTTAAATATAGTAACGATCCAATCATACTTTGATATAATTTTTGGTCAATACTTTTACCATTTTCATCTTTATCAAGATTTACGGTTGTACTCATAGGAGTTGGTTTGGTAGAAGTATTTTCCATACCAAAGCGTTTAATTAGATTGTTACAATACTTTTCTTGATTAATAAAAATACCATTTTCTAGTTTTTTTATTTGTAAGCCAAGAAAATAGTTTAACTCACCCATATGTTACATTTCAAATTCTCTAGTCATTATTTTAGAAAGATCTTGACATAGTCTTTCATTTGTAGATCCAAAAATAATATCATCAACATATATTTGAACGATTAAAATATCCTTTTTATTTCTTTTAATAAAAAGAGTTTGATCAACCTTTCCAGTTTCAAAACCAGAATCTATTAAATATCTTTTAAGACGATCGTACCAAGCACGGGGTGCTTGTTACAAACCGTATAAAGCCTTTTTAAACTTATAGACATGGTTAGGAAATTTTTCGTGTATGAATAACAGAGGTTGTTCAACATAAACATTTTCTTTTATGAAACCATTTAAAAAATCACTTTTTACATCCATTTGATATAATTTAAGTTATGAAAACATGCAAATGCTAGTAAGATTCGTATTGCTTCTAGTCTAGCGACTGGAGCAAACGTTTCTTCATAGTCAATTCCTTCTTCTTGATTTTATCCTTAAGCAACTAATCTGGCTTTATTTAGTAATATTTCCTTGTTCATCTGCTTTATTTTTGAAAACCCATTTTGTACCAATAACTGATTGATCACTAGGCCGTGGAACTAAATCCCAAACGTTATTTCTTTCGAATTGGTTTAGATCTTCTTGCATAGCGATTAACCAATTTTCATCAGTAGATGCTTCTTTAATATTTTTAGGTTCAACATGAGAAAGAAAAGCTACATGACCCATTTGATTTAATTGACTTCTTGTTCTAACAGATGAATTGAGTTCTCCAATAACATTAACAGAAGGATGATCTCTTAATATTCTAGATGGAGATCTTAATTCATTGTTATTGTGAACAATGTTTTCATTATTTTCAATATTTGAAATTTCTGTGTTTGTGATATTATCAGGGAATTCTTCATCATCTCTTATACTTGGGATTTGTTTAAAATTTTCATCAAAAGATACATGAAGTGTTTCTTCGATGATATTTGTTTTTTATTATAAATTCGATAAGCTTTGCTTCGATCCGAATATCCTAAAAAGATTCCTTCATCGGATTTTGGATCGAATTTACCAAGCTGATCTTTTGGGTTAACAAAAAATTTTGAACCAAAAACTTTCAAATAAGAAATATTTGGTTTTCGTCCATTAAGAAGTTCATAAGGAATATTCTTAGTTAATGGTCGAATAGAGACACGATTCAAAACTAACAAGTTATTGCAACTGCTTCAGCCCACAAATGTTTTGGTAACATGCTTCCATTTAACAAAGTCCTTGCACATTCTTATAAGGTTCTATTTTTACGTTCTACAACTCCATTCTGTTGTGGAGTTCTCGGAAATGAAAAATTATGGAATATTCCTTTTTGCTTACAAAATTGTTCAAAGGCTTCATTTTTGAATTCACCTCCATGATCACTTCTTATTTTTTTAATTTTCAAACCTTTGAAATTTTGAATTCTTTTGACAAAAGTTTTGAAATTATCAAAGGTATCACTTTTATTTTTTATAAAAATAGTCCAAGTATATCTAGAAAAATCATCAACAATTACAAACACATATCTACTGTGATTAATGGATTGTACTTGTGTTGGTCCAAGTAAATCCATATGTAGTAATTCAAGTGGTTGTAAAGTTGAAATAACCTTTTTAGATTTAAAAGATGACTTAGTTAATTTTTCTAGCTGACATGCATCACAAATATGATCTATTTTAAAATTCATTTTTGGTAGACCTTTTACTAAATCATTTTTAGAAAGCTTTTTTATAGTTTTGAATTTAATATGACAGAATCGTTTGTGCCATAGCCAAGGATCATTTCCTTTGACTATTAAACACATATCTGAATTATGTTTTATTTTCATATTCATAACATAGATATTTCTGTCTCTATTTCCTTCAAAGATAAGATTTTGATTTTGATCAAAAATACTACATTTGTTTTCAGAAAAAGTGATTTTGAATCCTTTGTCACATAATTGGCTGATACTAAGTAAATTATTTTTTAAATTTTTGACTAGTAAAACATTTGAAATAAGAGGTAAATTTGAAATACTGTTGTTGCTCACATTGCCTTTGCCGATGATATAGCCTTTGGAGTTGTCTCCAAATGTGACGGAGCCTCCATCTGAGTAAGTAATGTTTGATAGCATATCTTTGTCTCCTGTCATATGTTTTGAGCAACCATTGTCGAGTATCCATTTTCCTTTTTTCTTGAGTGGGACCTACAAAAAATATAAGATAATATTGGTACCCACTTTTTCAATAGGGTCCTTAGAGTTAAATCTTAGGAAACCAAACCCAAGAGGGCTTAGTATCCCATCTAAAAATGTAATCTTTATTTTTATGAACAGTTTCAAAAAATGTGTTTATATATTTCTTCCTAATCAGACTATTGTTTGTTATAGGAACCCAGACTTTTATGCTTTTTGGGTAAGAATTCCTTTTTGTCTTTACAATAGTAGGATTAATATTACTTCTAATTTTCTTTCTAGGTGAAATTGTTGTTTTCTTAACATATCCTAATCCTTTTCTACTTGAAACAGATTGAGAGCTATCAATAATTTTAGATAAAGTTTCTCTTCCTTTATTAAAGTTTGAAAAAAATTTGGTGATGCTTTCTAAATTAGTTTTGAGACTAGTATTATCCAACTCTATCAATTTTACCTTAGTTTTTAGTTCATGATTTTCAGAAACAAGAGCATCATTCTTTTCTTTTTGAGTTTCAATTTCTTGACTTAAAAGAGTGAGTTGAGAATTAATATTAGAAAATGATTCTTATAATTTTTCAAGTTCTTCCGCTATTATTTTCTTCTCGTCTTTGAGCATATCTCTTTCGAATTCTGCTTTGTTTTGAAGTTCACGAGTCTCTTTATGTTTTCTTTTTAGTTTTTTTAGTGTGTCAACTAGCTCTGAGTTTATCTCTATCATATCATCAAAAGTAAAATCACTAACCTCATTTTCATTAGCCATAAAGCAAACATTTGCTTGCTCGTTTTCACTACCACTGCTGCTATCTGATGAAGAGGCATCTGAATCATCCCATGTAACAGAGAATGCTTTCTTTTTCTTATCTTTTCTGCCCTTATTGTAGTAATTTTCATTTAATTCTGGACATTCTTTCTTCATATGACCTTTCTTATGACAATTAAAGCATTCTAGAACTAAAGATGATGGTTTGTTTTGAAAGTTTCATTTTCCGTTGTTTCTGTTGTTTTTCTGGAATTTCAAGAACTTTTTGAAATTTTTGGCAATAAATGCTAGATCTTCTTCATCTGAATCTTCATCTTTTTCTTCTTCAGCATGGAAAGCTATGTTCTTTTTGTCTTGTGCTTGTACTCGTTTTGCCTGCAAATTCACTTCATAGGACATTAGATTTCCTATTAACTCTTCAGGTTTTATGGTAGAAAGGTCATTAGCTTCTTCAATTTCTGAAACTTTTCTTTCCCATTCATCCGTTAAAGAGTTTAGGATTTTCGATACAATATCAAAGTTAGTGTACTTTTCTCCTAATCCTAATAGTGAACGATAGATATCTTGAAATCTAGAGCACATATCATTGATGGATTCATCTTGTTTCATTCTAATGTTTTGAAACTGATTTTTGAGCATGGAGATTTTGCTTTGTTTGACTTTGTTAGTTCCTTCATGAGTGATTTTAAGTGTTCTCCATATTTCATAAGCAGTTTGATACATGCTAACATGATTAAATTCATTTCTATCTAGTGCATAAAATAACATGTTCATAGCTTTAGCATTGGCAGTAGCATCTAATTTTTGTTTGTTTGACCAAGTGGAATATTTTCCAGTAGGAAGAGTGTATTCATTCTGTGTGATATTCTATGATTCAAAACTATTTGATTGCATATAGATTCTCATACGGGTAGACTAATAATTATAGTTCAAACCATTAAAAAATGGAGGTCGAGCAGTGGATTGACCGTCAATAAAACTAGTGTTAGTGGTAATGTTGGTGTTGTTTTCCATATTAGCATGATATCAGATAACTGTGTAACGGTTATAAGATGCCTCGCTTTGATACCAATTGAAAATAACTAATAATGCAGGTTATTACTTAGGATCGACTAATATGGAATATAACTAAATCTAAATGCAGAAACAGATGATAATAGCAAAGTAAATAAAAATAAAACAAGCACACCAAGAATTTTTATACTGGTTCGAACTTTTCATTCTACATCCAGTCCCAGACTCCTTCTGGAATTTCAACTACAACAACCCTCACTTAACCCGGAGGAACAGGTTTACACCTCCTAAGCAACTGAACATGACTTCACCCGCCTAAGCTATCGAATAGGACTTCAATACAAATAATAAAGGTATCTGACTGTTGTGTTTTCTTAAATAACACTGATAAGTCAATTGAGTACAATCTTCCTATAATTTTCTCATTTATGATATATAATGTGATGTGCTTTGAGGATTGTGGAAGATAAAATGATCAATGATCAAAGTATGTAAGTAATTTGAGTGCAGTTTGAAAGCTTGAGAATAAATGAGAGTTCAAGAATGCTAAAAGTAAATTCGGTGATTTGTTTGTTGAATTATGTAATCTATTTATAATATATAAAGAGTTGCATCTTTAAATGAAAAGTTATATTGAAAAGAACGGATGCAACTGTTGATTTAAAAGAATGTTTCTCTTGGTGAAGAGAAGTGAATTTTCAAGAAAATAGCAGTTGGGGATATTCAGACGTCTGAATAAAAAAATTCAGACTTTTGAATTAGATTGAAACGCAAACAGCAAAGAAATAGTTCATTTTCAGCCTCATTCAGACGTCTGAATATTTTAATTCAGACGTCTGAATATTGTGAAAACAATATTCTTATTTCAGCACTAAGATGTTTGAATTAACGGTTTCAGACGTCTGAGTTTGCTATTTTGTGCATGAATGAGCATGTGTGTGCATGTGTGTGTGTGTGTATATCATTTAATGAAAGATTTTAACAAATTTTCTAAGTAATATACAGACTCTAGACACATAATATACAGCTTTAAACATCTGTAGATGAATCTGCAGTAAATCTCCTGTAAAGATGGTTTAATATACACATAACATTTTAAATATGTGATTATAACACTAAGTCCTTTTTAACTTTAGCTTTTAAATAATTTAAGTCGCTTTATCCAAAAATATACACTTAAAATTTAAAATAAAACTTCTTTAATCACTTCATTCAAAATAATAGTTATGAAATTTTAAAATAAATTTTCCAAGTAAACCGTTAGTCAAAACTACTTTTAAAATAAAACCATCATATAAGGTATAAATATTTAATAACTACCCTTTACGTCAAAATACTAATTTAACCTTAAAAATAATTGCTACTATAATTAACTTAAACAAATATTTATTTTAACAATTTTAAAACAACTAAATAATAATTTTTCTAAAACATTCTTCTAAAACCACTTTTAAAACTTCTAATTTATACTTAAAATCTCCTTTGAAATTATACTTGGCTTTTTAGGAAATTACACTTTCCATTCTAACATAGCCATCTAATCATTTATAAATCCTTCTCGATTTATCTAAATTTAATTTACGTCTCAATCCCGTAAATTTTCTTTCCCATACCCTTTTTAAAAATAAAACTACTCTTTTATTTTTAAAATGATTTACCCGTTCCTTTACAAATTCCCACCGGGAATTTAGAATCTCAAATATCCACTGATATTTATTTCACTTTATTTATAAACCCAGTTTATAAATCCATGGCCTCATTCTCTTTTAATCACAGTTCCAAACACTTAATTGATTTCAAATCGATTCTCTGAATTAATTTCCAATTAAAAATTCATTTTGATTTTCCCAAATTTATTCCAAAATCCATTAATTCCATTTTCACTCTTTTATTTTGATTTAAAACTGAATATCAATTTCATACTTATTTCAAAATTTTCCTTTTATTTTTTTCCCAATCGTTTAAAACTTAAATTTAAAAATAATTTCTTTGTACTTAAATCAATATTGCTTAAGTCCCTACTTTTTAAAATACTTCAATTCACATTTATCCAAAAAAAACTTTGTTCTTTTAAAATCAATTATTCATCCTTTTTCCAAATTCACCATTTTAAATTTATCCATCTTTACTATAAATTTCCTTCTTTAAATTTCCCTTTTTTATTCCCCTTTTAAAAATTCAATATTTATATTTTTAAAATGCCACGATATATCTAGAAATACATTAACATCTAATAAATCGTTTTCTCCAAAATAACCCGTTACAGAATTATTCAACATTTTATATAATTGAATATGAAAATAAATTCAACATTTTGAGGAATCTAGTTGGATCCCTCCAACCTGTTTTCCTGCATCCAGGATGTTAGTCAACAAATAAAATACCAATCCCACTTCGAGGGGTATATCGCGATATATAGGTTCATCCACTGTTATGCGGGGAGCATAGGGTCTCATCCGCTATATTATGCGGGAATATCAATCACTCCAATATATATAAACATACACACACTATATATAATATCATATCCAGACTGATAATAATTTATCAATTCAAGCAATCAATAATTTAAATTTTAACTATTTAAATTAGCTAGTAATCCAATTTTAGTAGCTCACATTTGACTTTATTTGCAACCCAATCCAAACCGGCTATTTCCTTCATAATTTTGGACCTTATACAAACATTATACATTTTGTTGACATTTGAAATAATCGAACAGTCTATTACCATCTATTAATTTAATTTAAACTAATAATTTAATCAAATAAATTTCCTTTTAAACACATATGTGTCTTTAATTTCCTTTTGAATTACAATATACTTATATAAATCTATATAGATTTAAAAATCTAATTTTATATAAACCCATCAACGTTTAAAACTCCTATATACTTTTCCCAAAATCTTCTATACATATATATGTGTGTGTGTGTGTGTGTTGTTAGTTTTTAATGCAAAATTAAATAATTGCTTATACAAATTCCAAACATCTAAATTCAGCTATAAATATTTTTCCCCAACCAGAAAAAGTTTATGTTTTACCTTGTATTAATTTTTTTTAAAATTCTATATGTATATATATTTAAAATATAAACTGCATATCTCAAAAGAACACTTCCAAGCATCGGCAACGCCGTCACTCTCCTCTGCACCCCCCCATAGTCCATCGCGACTATCACCTGAACGTGTTCGAGCTTCCCACGTTCGACATCCAGAGCTTGACCAACTAGAAAATCATGACTTTCCCCCAAACTTCGTTACAGTCCTCTATAATTCTCAACCTTTCTACCTTCGAGAGCGTGCCCTGCTTCTCGCGATGGCCCTCTTCTAAGTACAAATGTGAACAAGATAGTGGCCACGTCGGCATGACACAACACACGAGCTGCTATGTCTCTTCTCCTCGCCGCACTGAACTTATCCATCCTCCTCACGTGGAATCGCGGTTCGTCGATCCTACCATCTTTCCTTTCTTTGCTGATCGATTTTTGAATTAGCCTCATCGTTATTATTATTTTTGATTCCGTAGGAGGAGAAAATGAATTTTGGGAAGGGGCAGCTTCGAACCACGAGGAGAGGGAATCAAATTTTTGAAGAAGGCTGAAAAATGATTTCCGCGGCCATTTTTTTTAAAACGAGGCATGACTCGATTTCGAATGTGAATTTAATTTAAAGGAGGGAGACGAGAAGGAATTGTAGTACATTTTTATTTCGGCCATTATTTGACTTGAATTGAAAAGAAGAGGCGGTCATTTTAATTTTTCTGAATGATGAAGAAATCCTTTTAAACAGCTCGCGTGATTTTAAAAAGATGGAGGGAACAAGATGGGATGCTGGACAGAAGGTGGCGTGCAAAAGAAGGCGACAGTGTTCTAAAAAGCAAAAGCCGCTGAGAAAGAATAAAGGTTTGATGGTGAAAGAATTACAGCTGAAATGTTGGGTTGAATGTAAAGGATGTCAGCCGGTGAAGGTAGCTTGTATGAGAATATAAATATATATTTTTAATTAAATTTGAATTGTCTCGATAAATGCAACTTAAAATCTTGACCTCCTATCGAGGCGTGCCGCCAGACGTTCATAATGTTATACCCCTATTTTGAACGCAATGGAAAAGGTTTCGAGTCGTAATTGGATCATATGGAAAAGATAGCTCTTTGGACTCAATTATTATATTGAATTTCTGATACAAATTTCAACGCGTTTACAAACCATATGATCACAAGACAACTCCGAATAGTACGAAATTCGAAATCCGATAGTAAAACACTATTACGAATCCACTGGAACGGGTTCATCGAAATCCGAGACTGTGCCTCGGAAGGCTATTTTAAAAGTCGATCTAAACGATATATTTTTAAAACTAGACAAATCGCTTTTCAATTCAATTTCAACACTTTTACTACCTTCAGTATTATCAATATAAATTTCACAAGCCTTCAAATTATTTTTAACAAGCATAAAACTTAATATATCATATTTTACCCAATTGCCAATTGCTTAATTCAATAATTAAATCACCCAATAAATAGTGATATTTGAAATTCAAGTCAAAATTAACCTTTTATATATTTAAAATCAATTAAATATTCCAATTTTAAATATCCATAATTCCAGGTCATTACATTCCTCTCCCCTAAAAAAATTTCGTCCCCGAAATTGCTAGTTAAGAAAAATAGTCCAATACCTATTTACTATTTTCAAACCAAACAATTTTTAACAACTTCCCAAACAATCTTTTTATTAAAGACACACTATCACCCTTACTCACTTCCCAAACTCATCCATTTGTTCCAAATAATATTATTTACTTAATAATTCAAGTTATAATTTAAAACCAAATTTTAAATTGTCAAAATTTTCTCAAAATCTTTTTCTAACTCCCTAAATTTTCGAAAAATTTCACCAGCGTCTTCTTTGTGTGGCTAGCTCGGAACAATTACGAACTGCCTCTACGATCCCTAAATTTTCAAAACAAAAAAAAATCCAAGTGGCAAGATCAGAAAATCATCAAATCTCATATGAAAATTTAAATACATACCTTTTTGTTGGGCAATTCATTTTTATCTTCTAATATCAAAAACACCAATTTCCTTTTGCTTTTAAAACACCGTATATCCTACTTTGCAATAATATCCAATCACATAATTCAAAATCATTTTATTCACTTTCTTTTCAAAATTTTCAATATTTTTTTTACTTAAGCCCGTACGATGTACATATATCATCCGTACGAAATACCAAATCTGATCGCTCACTCAATCACACAATTTCACTTCCGAACTAGTATCGTCCACCCGACTCAGATCTGATTCCTTGATCAGAAATCGTCATCCTCCTTGCATAGCCATACACTATGATAGAGATTTTCCAGAATCAATCAAAAATCCATATCCAGGGTTCACCATCGAAAATCGAGTGAAAAATCTAAATCGGACCGATATAACTACCTCGAAATTCTGTGTTCGAATCTGGATCAAATAGTTATGCGAATAAAATAATATATGTACATCCTACATATTTATTTCAATTGATAATTAGCTATATTAATTTTTTTTTATTCGCATTTACTTTGATTTCCATTCCCTATTCTCAATTATCATTCCACACACCCTTATTAACCCTTCATTCACATATTTACTTGGTATATTTCTCAATTTCAAGTTTCACCATTTACTTTCTTAAGTTTATTATAAATATTCTATACTCTTTAACATTTATTTTCACTTCACCACTTAGGCTTATATCTATTTTCATCGAACTTAAATTTTCAATTCCATTTTCAATTCAATTTACCTTCACTTCTTAATTTATTTCCAAATCAAATTTAATATTGAATTCTATTCACCTTATTTCAAACCATATTTAATTAACTATTTCTTTAATTAGTTCCACTTACTAATTTATTTTAAATCTCAATGGATTTTATTTCCAAACTCTTATTATTTTTAGTCCACTTCGAACTAATTTTTCAACTTCACTTTACTTACACAATTTAAATTAAATATCATTCCAATATTCAATTTCCATTCATTTGCTTACCATTTAAATCAATTATTTTACTTTTTAATTTCAATACTTTGTTTTATTTAGTCCAACTTGACTAATTTCCCATTTCACACAATTCAAACTAAATTCCAATATTCAGTTTCGATCCCATTTACTTACAAATGTAAATTCATTTGATCACTCACAAATTTTATTTCCAACTTATAAATTTTTATTTAAGTAACCATTTCACATAGTCTACTTAGACTTTTCCTGAAATTCACTTTTGTTTAACTTAATATGGTTACATTTCAATTTAAATCAAAATTTTAAACTTCCATAATTTTTCAACTTATTTAAATTCCATTCACTAATCTCTTTATTTTACTTCATTCAATTGGCTTACTTTCTAACTTATTTCATTTTCACATTTGCTTTTATTTAACTCTTTACACATTAATTCCATTCCAGGTAAATTCCCAAACTTTATAAATTTCCAAACTTATTTATATTTCATCGCATTTTCACTTCAATTCAAATCTTATAAGTCTTCAAACTTATTAATATTCTATAAACATTTTAAACCAACTCGAGAGTCTTTAAACAATCACTTAAGTATTTCAAAATCATTTTTTTGAAATCAATTGTATCCCAAAAAAATTTAGTGTATCCAATTACACCTTTGAATTTCAAAACCAAACCCAGTTTTGCAAACAACTCTAAATTAAAACACTCAAGTAGCAATTCCTCTCTTGGAAACTCAAAAATGAACACCGATGATGTCGCGATCATCATGGGAATTATTTTTCAGTGACCGAAGTGAGTTCAGTGCTTTTATTCGTTAAAAAACATTTTCAAATATTTTCAATTCCAAATCTTCCCAGATTTCATATCCAATTCAAAAATATTTCTGAATAATATCAACATTATTCCTCCAAAACCTTTGAAAACCATTTTCAAACCCAAAGGAAATTAGATTTCCCAAATTTTCGAATTTCAAATCCTTTCAACCTATATTCAAATATTACTCTAGAATTTTATCCCATTTATAATTCATATTTACAGATTCCATTCTGTTATATGAATTAATTTCCTTAGCATTTTTGGTTGTAATTTCAATTCCTTATTCAATTTCTCACCCTACCATGATAATAATTTAGTATTATCATTCTCTAATAACCAAGCAACCATATATACTTATAATAATTAATGAAAAATTATTTCTTTCATATATAAAAATAATTAGGGTAAAATTATTTCATTTACCCCATTTAAAAAAACAATACCGTGTCAGATTGTTCTATACAAGTATTTAGAGATCCCTATCAATAACATTAAATACTCGTATTGACCAGAATCCATAAGCCACTTAACACACCAATCAACACAATATAAAACAATTTTATATTCACTAACAAATATGTGCTCATATATATTAATACGCTCAAACTCATTCTAGAGTACTACTGACTCTATCTCTAATGAGTAATCTCCACTAGAGCCAAGGTTCTCTCTTAACCTTCTGCTCTGATACCACTGTAGCAGCCCGCAATTCCATACCCCTTTGAGCCGACAATATTCTCCATCAGTTCAACTCAAGGTGGACAGAAATACGAACCGTTAGGGTTAAAGAAGAAAGAGGTAGAAGAAGAAAATAGAAACAACATCAGAATCTCACAATCGCAGCGGAACAAAATATAATATATAACAACAGATTTTTAACCAAAAATTTGTAACTGTATAATACTTAAAATCATCAGAGTACAACAAATCCATATCATACAACTGGAAAGTTATAATACTTGTCCTTACAAAAGCCGTCTATACAGCTTACACTGCATAGTGGAATATACATCAAGTACGTGTGATACGTCTCGCTATCCAGTTCGTCTCCTGAGCTCCACAACATCCTATCCTGTATCTGTAATACTCGGGTTGACTCGAGCATTATAATAAAATAACACCCACGTCAGTCTGGAAAACCAACGTGAGAAAACACACTCAATTGGATTATTAAAATTTTCAAAATCCTTTGAAAACAAAGGTATCTCGTAAGACCACACCATAAATAAACATGTCGGATTTTTACCTTACGATAACCAAATATTTTTATCAAATTCGTCTGATATTATAATAGTGTCCATAGAAAGTAAAATAGAATCTATCTGAAATGCTTGCATCTCACGTTCTAGCATAGTTGGGCACAATCAAAAGCGTACAGGCGCTTATTGGAGATTGGATTCCATACAATGGCAGGGCTACTAGGATATCGTCCATCACAATATCTGGCCTAGATCGGCGTACCGAGGACCACTCCTGATCCTCTGCAACATAAAACTGGAGCTACTCCTTACTGGATAGTCCGAATAAGGTCACCCCGCGGTTGGGTTCAGCAACTGCCCACTAAGTCGAGGTCAAAAAGAGACCTCTAGACAGGGATGACCTTACCCTACTTGGGTTCTACCCACTTAGCCTTGCTGCACCTCCCCAGTTTTAGCCATTCGCAGTTGATGAGGCTTGAAGCAAAGTGTTACCTTTTTAGAACACATTCACTTAGAACGCTCATCGTCCTCCAAACGATGGTCTGATAGCATTCAAGTATTCCTCGGTCTGGACAAACCGAATCACCATCTTCATCTTCTTCAAGGTCTTCATTCGCAAACATTCAAACCGGATCGAAGTGGTTTTCGGATAATTAAACCCGATCCCGGTCTATTCGAATCAATCGACGCATTGACAAATATTGATAATCGGTTATTTAACTATCAAATTTATCAATCATTCAACAAATTATTATCTTTCCCCTGAAAAGCACCAAGTCCTTTTTAACTTTAGCTTTTAAATAATTTAAATCACTTTATCAAAAAATATACACTTAACATTTAAAATGAAACTTCTTAAATCGCTTTATTCAAAATAATATTTATGAAATTTTAAAATAATTTTTACAAGTAAGACTTCAGCCAAAACTACTTTTGAAATAAAACCATCATATAAGGTATAAATATTTAATAACTACCCCTTTACATCAAAATACTAATTTAATCTTAAAAATAATTACTACTATAATTAACTTAAACAAATATTTACTTTAACAGATTTAAAACAACTAAATGATAATTTTTCTAAAACTTTCTTCCAAAACCACTTTTAAAACTTCTAATTTACACTTAAAATCTCCTTTGAAATTATATTTGGCTTTTTAGGAAATTAAACTTTCCATTCCAACATAACCATCTAATCATTTATAAATCCTTCTCGATTTATCCCAATTCAATTTACGTCTCAATCTCGTAATTTTTCTTTCCCATACCCTTTTTAAAAATAAAACTACTCTTTTATTTTTAAAACGATTTACCCATTCCTTTATAAATTCCTGCCGTGAATTTAAAACCTCAAATATCCACTGATATTTATTTCACTTTATTTATAAACCCAGTTTATAATTCCATAGCCTCATTCTCTTTTAATCACAGTTCCAAACACTTAATCGATTCTTTGAAATAACTTCCAATTAAAAATTCATTTTGATTTTCACAAATTTATTCCAAATTCCACTAATTCCATTTTTACTTTTTTATTTTGATTTAAAACCTTATTTAAATCTGAATATCAATTTCATACTTAATTCAAAATTCTCCCTTTATTTTTTTCCCAACTCATTTAAAACATAAATTTAAAAATAATTTCTTTGTACTTAAATCAATATTGCTTAAGCCCCTACTTTTTAAAATCCTTCAATTCGCATTTATCCAAAAACTATATTCTTTTAAAATCAATTATTCACCCTTTTTCCAAAATCACCCTTTTAAATTTATCCATCTTTACTACAAATTTCCTTCTTTAAATTACCCTTTTTTGTTCCCCTTTTAAAAATTCAATATTTATATTTTTTAAATGCCACGATATGTCCCGCAATATATTAACATTAAATAAATTAATTAATCTAATATAACCTGTCATAGAATTATTCAACATTTCATATAACTAAATATGAAAATAAATTCAACATTTTGAGGAATCCAGTTGGATCCCTCTAACCTGTTTCCCTGCATCCATAGATGTTAGTCAACAAATAAAATGCCAATCCCACTTCGAAGGGGATATCGCGGTATATAGGGTAATCCGCTATTATGCGGGGAGCATAGGGTCTCATCCGCTATATAATGCGGGAATATCAATCAGTCCAATATATATATACACACTATATATAATATCACATCCAAACTGATAATAAATTATCGATTCAGGCAACCAATCAATAATTTAAATTTTAACTATTTAAATTAGCTAGTAATCCCATTTGAGTGAGATTAACTCACCTTTGACTTTATTTGCAACCCAATCCAAACCGGCTATTTCCTTCATGATTTTGGACCTTGCACAAACATTACACGTTTTATTAACATTTGAAATAATCGAACAGTCTATTACCATCTATTAATTTAATTTGAACTGATAATTTAATTGAAAAAATTTCCTTTTAAACACATATGTATCTTTAATTTCTTTTTGAACTACATATATTCTTATATAAATCTATATAGATTTAAAAATCTAATTTTATATAAACCTTTCAACGTTTAAAACTCCTATATACTTTTCCCAAAATCTTCTATACATATATACATATGTGTGCTGTTAGTTCTTGCTTATTTATATGCAAAAATAAATAATTGCTTATACAAATTCCAAACATCTAAATTCAACTATATATATATATATATATATATATATATATATATATATATATATATTTCCCTAACCCAAAAAAGTTTCTGTTTTATCTTGTATAAATATTTTTTTTAAATTCTATATGTATATATTTAAAATATAAACTGCATATCTCAAAAGAAAACTTCTAGGCATCGGCAATGCCCTCACTCTCCTCCGCACCCCCATTGCCCATCGTGACTATCAGCTGAACGAATTTGAGCTTCCCACTTCGGCATCCAGAGCTTGACCACCCAAAAAATCATGTTTCTCTCAAACTTCGTCACAATCCCCTACAGTTCTTGACCTTCCTACCTTCAAGCGCGCGCCCTACTTCTCGCGATGGCCCTCTTCTAAGTATGAATGTGAACAAGACAGTGGCCACATCAGCACGCCATAGCACGCGAGCTGCTACGCCTCTTCTCCTCGCCGCGTCGAAGTCAACCATCCTCCTCATGCGGAATCGTGTTTCGTCGAGACGACCATCTTTCCTTTCTTCGCCAACCGATTTTCGAATCGACCTCATCGTCATTATTTTTTTCGATTCCATATGAGGAGGAAATGAATTTTGGGAAGCGGCAGCTTCGAAATGTGAGGAGAGGGAATCAAATTTTGGAAGAAGGCTGAAAAAATGGTTTTCATAGGCCATTTTTTTAAACGAGGCTTGACTCGATATCGAATGTGAATGTAATTTAAAGGAGGGAGACGAGAAGGCATTGTAGTATATTTTTTGTTTAGCCATTATTTGACTTGAATTAAAAGAAGAGGTGGCCATTTTTATTTTTTTAAACGATGAAGAAATCCTTTTGAACAGCTCGTGTGATTTTAAAAAGACGGAGGGAACAAGATGGGATGCTGAACAAAAGATGGCGTGCGAAAGAAGGCTAAGTGTTCTGAAAAGTAAAAGATGCTGAGAAAGAAAAAAGGTTTGATGTTGAAAGAATTACAGCTGAAATGATAGGTTGAATGTGAAGGAACGTCAGTTGGTGAAGGTAGCTTGTATGAGAATATAAATATATATTTTTTACTAAATTTGAATTGTCTCGATAAATGCAACTTAAAATCTTGACCACCTATCGACGCATGCCGTTAGGCGTTTATAATGTTATACCCCTATTATTGAGCTTCATCTTCTTTGTTTTCGGAAGAAAAAGGTGAGTTTTGAACTCACATCTACTTCTCTTGATTTCATTGATGTTGGGTATGAATTCCTAGCACTTGTTCATATGCTCTTGCTTTTGGTTTGGATTGAATTGGAGAATATCCAAATTTTTAGTGTTTGGGTTCAATTCTTAATGATCCTAACTTTGATGTTTGAATATATTTTTGATAGCGAATCGGAGAGCTAATGGAGCTGGGGTATCTATTGGCTAAGGCTCCTTAGGTCCATTGCTCGAACGGTCGCGGTTTGGAAGAATTTACATTTCATTGAAATAGGGCAGGAAGTGCAAAATCATCAGGTTCGGCCGACCGAGCCCTGTAGCCGGTCGACCGACCTGCTACCCCCGAGCCATGTTATGTTTTTTGCATCTGGTCAGCCGACCGAGCCCTGCAACCGGTCGACCGACCTGCTCATGTTTTGCCTGTTTTGCTTATTTTTGCATATTTTGATTGGTTTTCCAAATTTTATCGATTCAAGTTGCTTTTTAGTAGTTGTTATTGAATCTTTGACTTTGATAACTTATTCTTGACTTCATCCATGGGTTTTTATAAAATAATCTCTCGAATCACATTTAAAAGCTCGTTTCCCCAACTTATAAATTCTATTTAAAACACACACAATTTCGCACTTCGAGCGAAGTGGAAGGGTGATTAAATGGTTGGGAAAAACACAGACCATGAATCTGTGCGTTTATCCTTCCGATTAATCCCCGACCTATTCAATTGATCGTTTTGACCTTCGGGTTTGGTTTATCGATGATATGAGGTAAACTTTGTACTGCTTTGAGTGTGAAAGTGACTGACGGATAGTAAATCGTTTAGTGCGAAAGAGTGGTTATGGGACGCACGTTAACACTTTTCGGATTCGTTTTCGAGAGTTGTGACACATTCCGCCAGTTAGTGGTGTCCAGTACTGGGTCTTCGACCTTCACCACTACGGCTTGTCGCCATATAATATCGCTTTCTATGTTGGTCTTTATGAGCCGCATGGGTGATATTGGGTTTGTGCCTTCGGGTTTGTCGCCCTATAGTATCGCTTTCTATGTTGGTCGTTATGAGCCGCATGGGTGATATTGGGTTTGGAGTCTTCGGGCTCATGGATCCTTGTTTATATAGTACTGAGCTCGAGCAATCATATGTTTCATTGATATTATATTCCCTTGGTATCGCCCATCGGTGTTGGTCTTTTTGAGCCGCATGATGTATAACGATTACCTTGTGGAACTTGTATACCTTATTGGTATTTGTTATTTGCCTTTTTGGTTTGATTTGGGATATTTGTGTCCTTTGTTTCTGTATGTTGTCGATGATATGAGGCTTGTTATCATATGATTCATCTTTTGCTAGATGATTGTGTTATCTCCTTTAGAGATATTTGTTATGCTTTGAAACCTTGCAGGTTTATTGTTGTTCAGTTTATCTAACTGATTTGTTTAGCTAGACTGACCCGTGTATTTTATACTCGGGTCAGACCGAGATGTTTCAGTTTAAGTGCTTTTGGGCTTAGCCTATTTTGCTTCTGCATGGACTACTCCGCTAGCTTCTTTTTGTTATAGCTTTTTGTGTAGTCCTTATCTGCTGTAACTCTGATATGTACTCTTCTAGAATCGTTTGTATATTGTGGTTTGCTATACCACTTGACATGTATTATTGTGTATACTCTGCTTTGTATAAGTTTATGTGTATATGATGATCTACCGTTCTGTGATGTATATTGCATTTGAGTTGTTATATTCTGTTCTGATAGATCCTCCAGCCACCTATGGTTTTAAATTAAGTATTTATTGGATATGTCAATTCGCTTGATATGGTAATTGTCGATGTATCCAATAGATAGTTAAGGAAAAACTATAGATGGTCGCTCCTATCCAGCCTTATTCTCCGTATTAGCAGACGGTATTATCTAATAATACTCTTTGCTAATGTGGGTATAGAGGTGGGGAGTCACAGCTTGGTATCAGAGCCAGGTTCAGAACAAAGTATGATAAACACAGAATAGAGCACATATTACGATACATCAGAGTGTGATAAGTGATACAGATCCTTGAATCATCGTGTCTCTCTATTCCTTCTACCATCAAAGGTTAGATAGAATTTGGGAATACGTCTAGGAATGGATTTTATTCCGTAGTATTCCATATTGAATTATCTACCTTGGGAATAACCTTTACCTTATCTTAACTTTCATCTTATGGCTGGAAGAGACGAGGGACGACGCTCGGATGTTGGGCAATCCAGTGGCTCACATCCGGACGGCGTTTATATGTCTGCCGATCAGTTTTTAGAGTGGCTTAGGAGCACACAGCCTCCAGCTCCTACTCGAACATCTCCTCCATGCAAGTCCACCTTCGCACGTTTGTGCAGTGATTTTTCTCATCTTGGAGGGAAGCCATTTAAAGGCTCCGAGATTGTTCTTGAGGTCCAAGCTTGGGTTCGCATGTACGAGCATGTTCTCTCCCGTATGGATCCTTCTGACCATGATAGAGTTCTTGTAACTTCTAGCTTATTGCAAAAGCGTGCCCTTGATTGGTACGAGCTTCTTTTAGCTGAATTTGATGAGTCTGCTCTTTCTTGGACTCAATTTCGGGAGCGATTCGAACTCAAGTTCGTTCCTGAATCTAAGAAAGTTTTATTGACCCGTCGCTTCCTTGAGTTGAAGCAAGGGGAGTCTTCCGTTTGTGAATATATTGCATCTTTCGAGGCCTTATCTAAGTATGGTCTTGAATTCATTAAAACATCCTATAGGAAGAATTTGAAGTTTGTTTCTGGTCTTAAGAAATATCTTAAGAAATCTTTGATGCTCCAGCTTAAGCTTTCCTTTGAGGAGTTGGTTGATTCGGCACTTCATCTCGAAGCCTTCGGGAAGGAGTGTGATTGTGGGAATGATGTTGAGGTTCGCAAGAACGCCAACAAGAGGCAGTTTCCATTCGATAAGCGAAAATTTTTCCCTTCCAAGAAGAAAAAGCAGGTTGGAACCGAGTCTCAGTCTGCTGGAACACCTTCCATTAGGAAGTGTTTCAATTGTGGTTCATCTGATCATATGATTCGAGCTTGTCCTAAGCCTCTCTTCTGCCGCTACTGCAAGAAGGAAGGCCATCTCAGTTCCACTTGTCCTATTGCTCCGAGTAATCTTCTATCAGGAAAACTAAATATAGCGGATGCTTCTGGAGGTTCTTCTCAGAGAAAAGGTACATCTCCATCTGTTTAGGAAGGTTCTATTGTATTTCATGACTATTGTATTCGAGTTCTCTTCGATACAGGTGCTTCACATTCTTTCGTATCGAGGAAGCTCTTCGATGATTTATCTTTGGATGTTTCTTGTATGGTTACTTCTTTGAGAATTGCGAATCTGAATTGGTGGATCTGCAATGCTCAATTTGCTTGTATTGATATCAAGATTAATTTATGTTATTTTCTTTCCAAGCCGATTTGCATGTTATGCATTACTTAGGCTTCAGAATTGATATTTTTGAAAGAATTGGTTTAATTATTATGAAGTCATATCCTATATCCCGAGTGGACTATTCATCCTCAACATTTCAATCTGTTAAACAGATTTCTATTTTCTTTGTGATTTCGATTTCAATTTGATCTCATCATTTTATTCTTTAAGCCCTCATGATGAGGAAAGTGTTGTTTCTCTCATTCTTGTAGTTTGAGAATTTTCTGGTATTTCTGGTCTTGTCTTAGGATTATCACCCAAGCAATCTTTTGTTGTAGTGTTAAGGTGTTTTTAGCTCGACCTTACCACCGGTTTTCATTTGACTACGAGTTGCAGAAGTTAGCATTCCACTTACAGCTCTCCGCACTCGTTGTAATTATTATGAATGATTTGTTGTGTCATTCAGTTTGTCCAGCTCATTTCACCCATTTTATGAATCGAGTATTCTACGAATATCTCGATGATTCCATTTTTGTATTTGTTGATTTTGGATGGAATTAGCAATCTAAAATTTTTGCAAATCTTTTTCATAAGAGTTATTTATAAGTATAAATGGGATTTTTGTTTTTAAAACGAACAAAGAGAATTTTCAAAAGTTTTTAGAAACATGTTTATCATATAGAAGATGGTTTTGTGATTGTATTTCCCATTGAGTGCTTTAAGAATTCTGGTCGATGCGCTTGATCAACGTTTTCGATAGGAATCTCCTAAACACTTTGATGAGACAATTTGACACAATAAATTGATTTGAAATAAGAAAATTTTTTCTAGAAAAATAGTTACATAAAGATAATTGTGATTTTGAAAGTTTTAGTTATCGGGGAAGAATATTATTTGAAAGAACTCTTTTTCGATACTCTTATTCTTGGGATTCCCGATGGGAACCAAGACTTTATCTTTTGTTCCAAAGCTAATCGTATTGGTTTGGATGTCGTTCCCTTGCAAAAGAGAACGCGCTATCACCTATGTTTCTAAAACCATTAGAGCTTACTGAGACTAGATATGCCACCTATGATCTAGTGCTCGCGGCTATTGTTTTCGCTTTTTGTATTTGGCATCATTACTTTTGGGTGAAGGATTTTGCTCTCCTTACCAATCATAATCTTGAAATGTTTATTTTCTCATGGGGAACTTAATGTTGGTTCGAGTTCCTAGCATCTTATCATCTTGATATTTGAATTCCCGAAAAGGGGATCGTGTTGCCAATGCATTTAGTTGTAAGCGGCAAGTGATTGTTTCTTTGTTGATGTCCGAATGGAATGGTCTTTTTACCAAGTTCATCGGACGTTTTGTTGTACTTCATTTTGTTGAGCTTTGGTTCATTTGACGTATTGTTTGTACCACGTCGGTGTTCCAAATTATTTTTAGGAATCCATAGAATTCTCTGGGCAAGCAAGTTCGGACTTATCCTTTCGTGCACCTTATGGTGAACTTCTTATTCTGTTATTCTTTTGTGTTGATATGTTTGTGGTAGTTGGGAGAATCACCTACCTCTTGTAGAGTTCTCCTACAATAATAGTTTTCAGTCTAGTATTGGTATGGCTCCTTTCGAAGCCTTATACGGAAGGCCGTGTCGATCACCTTCTTATTGGTTGGAATCTGGGGAGAAGCTTTTTCTTGGTCCAGATTTTGTTCGTGATTCTTCCGAGAAGATTGATCTTATTCGATTGAGAATGAAAGAGGCACAGAGTCGCCAGAAATCCTATGCGGATAGCCGTAGGAAGCCTCTCGAGTTCTCGATTGGCGATCTTGTTTTTATTCGTGTTTCTCCTTTGAATGGGGTTATGCGCTTCAGTATGACTGGGAAATTGGCTCCTCGTTATATAGGATCATTTTCTATTACTAAACGTATTGGCCCTCCGGCTTATAGAGTTTCACTTCCAGCTCATTTATCTGGTATTCATGACGTGTTTCACGTCTCTCATCTTCGGAAGTGTCTTCGGAAGTCGGATTCTGTTATTTCTTCTCCTGATTTGCAAGAGCTTGAGGTCTCAGCGGACTTATCTATTGTACAGCAGCCTATTCGCGTACTTGATATGGAGGTGCGACACCTTCGAAACAAGGACGTACCGCTCGTTAGGGTTCAATGGTCCGCTTATCCCAATGACTGTACTTGGGAAACCAGAGAGTTTATCGAGCAATCCTATCTGAGTTTTCTATCTTTGCTTTGAAACGGTGAGAATGTCTTTTCATCTCAAGCTTATTTCCTTTTCTTTTGAATGTTGTATGTATGTGGTTGTTACAAATACCGTCTCTAGGAATTGCGGGGACGCAATTTTGTAAGGAGGGGAGATCTGTAACAACCCGCATATTTAACGATTTTATATTTAAATGATTTATTTAAGTATAGCGTCCTTAGTCGGATTTTGGGTCCGAAATGTTACTTTTTGCAAACGGTCGAATTGGGTATCAAGACCACTTCCATTGAGTTCAAAACGTCGTTTGCGATCTTTTTGAGTATAAGCTTCGATATGTTTGGAGTAAGTTGAATTTTGACTCTTTTTTCTACTTGGGCTTGAGTTTGGGTTCAGCCCCAATCTCCACTTAACCCCCCTAGCTCATTAACTCTTCATCCATTCACCCTCATTTCATTTCTTTTACTTAAGAAAACTGAAAATGGTGGAAGGGAAGAGGAAATAGAAATTGCAAGCCCTAGTTTCTTCTTGCAAGCTTGAATCTTGCTCTAAAATCATAGAGAAGCCATTGGTAAGCTCATCTTCATCTTCTCTATCTCCTTCTCTCTTCAATCTCAGAAATTTCCTAAACCTAAATTGGGAAACATGTGTTTTATTCTTAGATTGAAGCTTGTTGAGTTGAAGTAGAGATTAGTTGGTCTTCTCCTTGTTATTGAGCTTCATCTTCTTTGTTTTCGGAAGAAAAAGGTGAGTTTTGAACTCACATCTACTTCTCTTGATTTCATTGATGTTGGGTATGAATTCCTAGCACTTGTTCATATGCTCTTGCTTTTGGTTTGGATTGAATTGGAGAATATCCAAATTTTTAGTGTTTGGGTTCAATTCTTAATGATCCTAACTTTGATGTTTGAATATGTTTTTGATAGCGAATCGGAGAGCTAATGGAGCTGGGGTATCTATTGGCTAAGGCTCCTTAGGTCCATTGCTCGAACGGTCGCGGTTTGGAAGAATTTACATTTCATTGAAATAGGGCAGGAAGTGCAAAATCATCAGGTTCGGCCGACCGAGCCCTGTAGCCGGTCGACCGACCTGCTACCCCGAGCCATGTTATGTTTTCTGCATCTGGTCAGCCGACCGAGCCCTGCAACCGGTCGACCGACCTGCTCATGTTTTGCCTGTTTTGCTTATTTTTGCATATTTTGATTGGTTTTTCAAATTTTATCGATTCAAGTTGCTTTTTAGTAGTTGTTATTGCATCTTTGACTTTGATAACTTATTCTTGACTTCATCCACGGGTTTTTATAAAATAATCTCTCGAATCACATTTAAAAGCTCATTTCCCCAACTTATAAATTTTATTTAAAACACACACAATTTCGCACTTCGAGCGAAGTGGAAGGGTGATTAAATGGTTGGGCAAAACACAGACCATGAATATGCGAGTTTATCCTTCCGATTAATCCCCGACCTATTCAATTGATCGTTTTGACCTTCGGGTTTGGTTTATCGATGATATGAGGTAAACTTTGTACTACTTTGAGTGTGAAAGTGCCTGACGGATAGTAAATCATTTAGGACGAACGAGTGGTTATGGGACACACGTTAACACTTTTCGGATTCGTTTTCGAGAGTTGTGACACATTCCGCCAGTTAGTGGTGTCCAGTACTGGGTCTTCGACCTTCACCACTACGGCTTGTCGCCCTATAATATCGCTTTCTATGTTGGTCGTTATGAGCCGCATGGGTGATATTGGGTTTGTGCCTTCGGGTTTGTCGCCCTATAGTATCGCTTTCTATGTTGGTCGTTATGAGCCGCATGGGTGATATTGGGTTTGGAGTCTTCGGGCTCATGGATCCTTGTTTATACAGTACTGAGCTCGAGCAATCATATGTTTCATTGATATTATATTCCCTTGGTATCGCCCATCGGTGTTGGTCTTTTCGAGTCGCATGATGTATAACGATTACCTTGTGGAACTTGTATACCTTATTGGTATTTGTTATTTGCCTTTTTGGTTTGATTTGGGATATTTGTGTCCTTTGTTTCTATATGTTGCCGATGATATGAGGCTTGTTATCATATGATTCATCTTTTGCAAGATGATTGTGTTATCTCCTTTAGAGATATTTGTTATTCTTTGAAACCTTACAGGTTTATTGTTGTTCAGTTTATCTAACTGATTTGTTTAGCTAGACTGACCCGTGTATTTTATACTCGGGTCAGACCGAGATGTTTCAGGTTAGGTGCTTTTGGACTTAGCCTATTTTGCTTCTGCATGGACTACTCCGCTAGCTTCTTTTTGTTATAGCTTTTTGTGTAGTCCTTATCTGTTGTAACTCTGATATGTACTCTTCTAGAATCGTTTGTATATTGTGGTTTGCTATACCACTTGACATGTATTATTGTGTATACTCTGCTTTGTATCAGTTTATGTGTATATGATGATCTATCGTTCTGTGATGTATATTGCATTTGAGTTGTTATATTCTGTTCTGATAGATCCTCCAGCCACCTATGGTTTTAAATTAAGTATTTATTGGATATGTCGATTCGCTTGATATGGTAATTGTCGATGTATTCAATAGATAGTTAAGGAAAAATTATAGATGGTCGCTCCTATCCAGCCTTATTCTCCGTATTAGCAGACGGTATTATCTAATAATACTCTTTGCTAATGTAGGTATAGAGGTGGGGTGTCACATCCATACAATTACAAGCACATCGCAAGTAATAATTCCTGAGTAAATGAGTAACACTGGATAGGTATTGATAACGCACACAATCTGCATAAAGCGGGCTATCTACAAACGAGTCTAAAACTCAACTAAATAAGTGTTATATACTTTCTATAAGTAATCATTCACATAACAACTTCATGTCCTCTAGCCACTTGGGTTTACTTAAATGTTTACTTTAAGTTAGTAAACTCCACTCCATAAGTGTAATATGCTACCAATTAGTAATTAAATAAGTATCGCTCAATGTTCGATAACCACCTAGCGTTACTTAATTATTTACTAAGTTATTATAAAATCCCACTCATGCAAAATAAATGTTCATTCGAACAAGTCCAAGAATTAATATGTAAAACAAACACGAGTATTTCATACCACTTGTTTTATAAAACCATTTAATTGATTCCTTATCTGATCAACGTTCTGAAATTCTATGAAAACGTTGACTTTGAAATCCTTCTTGAAACTATCATTTTATACTAGAGAATACATACCTACATATGTGTGTGTGTGTATTAGAAGGCCTTTATAAAATCATAAGATGATATTTATAAATTCTCTTATTTAAAATCATTGTTCTAAACCAATTTAAAACCATTAACACACACACACACATCACTTATATATATATATATATATATATTGCAAATATCATTTTTTAGAAAATATTTACACTCAAAATAGTCTGTAAAGCGTTTAGTATCAAATTACTTCTTTTGGAAAAGACTGTTTTAGAAATGTGTAACAAAATGTGACTGTTTGTTTATGTGTTCATAGTTATCTTCCAGCAGCAATATCCTGAAATTGAATGCATCCACTCAAACAATTTAAATCATATGCAGCAAATTCATTGCAACCCAAGCATCAAAACCAGATATAAGTCAACAAGAATACATCAGTCAAGCAGGCGTCAAAGCGATAACCTAAGAGGCATCGAAGACATCACGTGAACCGATCCACCGGCCAAGACATCAAAGCTACCATGCTCACCACAAGTGCATAATCAGTGCAGGAGTTCATGTGAACCGGTCCACCAATTGAGATGCCTGGGCTGAGCCAAAGCGATCTTTTTGTGCTTCCCACTGATCATCGAAGGGCGTTTTCTATCAGAGATTGTTTCTAACTCTCAGGGCATCACTATAGATGACGTATATGTCTAAATTCATCAATATAATCATGGTACTGAAGATCAAATAGCAAGATTTCATCAAAACAGAAAATATCCTAGCTAAAACATGACATTACTTAAGAATTTGCAATCAATTCATCGAAAATTCAATCAAACAACCAATTCAGTTAATAACTTCATAGTTAGAAATAGTTGTGAGTATACACTCACTTTTCTTCGTGAGTTTGATAGTAATTAAATAACAGCACTCTACTTCAACCAAAACCCTAGAATTATTTCACCAAAATTATAACAACCCACTTTTCCACATCGTTTAAGCTGACAATAAACCACATATGTCTAACTCAAATTGAATTGAAAGATGGATAATTAGGGAAAAAGAAAGAAGATAAGAAGGAAACTAAACAACACAGAATCTCACAGTGGAACGGATAATTTATAATATACAACAAATCTTTACATAAAACAAACTGTAATATGTATATATATAAAGACATTAATAAAAGTACACTAACCTATTTCGGTCCGGACAGTTATAACAACCTCTTCTCATAATTGCTGATAAATACAACAATGAATGTAATGAAAAAATAACCATGTACGTGAATATGTCTCTAGGCCTCCAACTCGCCCCTTGAAGCTCCAAGCATTCAATCTAAATCTGTTATGCTCGATCCGATCCGAGCATTATAATAAAATAATAGCAAAGTCAGTCTGGACAACCAGCATGAGAAATACACCTAATTGGATTTTACAGTTATAGAAATCTTTGAAATCAAAAGTATCTCATAATACCACATCGCACATAAACACAGACGGGTTTTTAACTCATGAAAACCAAAACATTTTATGGAAAACCCTCTGATATTATAATAAGGTCTAAGGGTGAAAATAATAATAATCAAGTAGTGTGATGCTCATGAGTGTACATCATGCAATACTAGGTATATAATCAAAAACCGATAAGGCATGTTTGCTAATTATGTAGGATTCCTTGGAGGTGCCCTTAATACTTCAAGAACGGGCCTCCTACACAAGGATCAGAGATATCCTCCTGAAGTAGCAAACATCCCTAGTGATATAATATAGGAAAAAAATAACTGGTCTCGTTAAGACCAAGTGCATCGCCCCATGTATGCATAATAATTGTAAGTAATGACTAGGTGGAGCTGACTACACCCTATGGGTTTGCCAACCCTACTGGTCATGCCTTCTATCTTTGGTTTTAGTCATTACCGCTGGTGAGGCTACCACGGCGTTCCATCTCACGCACTGCTATCAAAAAGATCATGGAATCCCACATGGATTCTAATACATCAACGGGTCCCAGAATCACACCAAGATTCCCATATCTCAAATAGATCTTGAAATCACACATAGGTTTCCATACCCAGCGGGTCTCGGAACCAGACATGGATTCCAACATCTCAATATATCATGAAACTCCTCCATAGAACTGTATATGGTTTCAGAGTGGTTACTATTTTTCGAGTCATCTCTTATGAGTACACTCTTCCACTTCCCTGGCGCTCTAAAAACCAATCGTCGATTTTCCAGAATGCTCAATACCAGTTCTTTAGGAAACAATCCGATAATACACAAGAACGAGGATCACACTCTAACCATTTAGTGAATGGATCTCCTCGTTGTTTTCCCTATAAGAACAAAATGAGTTATACGTACAATATAGCACCACCGACGATAGTTATACCATATAGTTTCCATATTTCTCCTAGATATTTATAAAGTTAAAATCTTTCGGTGTTAAGTAGGGGATATTTCTGTACCACCAAAATTAAAAAGGATTACATATTTAGGCGAGATTTGATAGTCGGTTATATAACTATAAACAAACACACATCCAAATTAGGGTTTATTCCATGTAGGAAAACCAACATTAGTTAAGCACATAAGAAACCACTAGCCTCCTTTAATAAATCTTTCATTCATTAAAATCACTTTATAAATTACTTGTATAAAAATACTTTTGCAAAAATGTATCCACTAACTCTTATATTTCAATAGCTAGAAAATATCCATATACTTATCTCAACGGTATAAGTATATTCATACACATTACAAATTGCAATTTAGAAAATGTACTCATATACTTATCTCAATGGTATAAGTATACTTATAAAATTGAGAAAGATTTTCTTTTAATTTGATTCTAGAATCATTTATGAAACTCTTTATAATTTTCCAAAACCACTTAGGTACCATTTTATAAATCTCTAAAAATCATTTATAATCTTTTTAAATAAAAATTCAATCAAATTCTTTTGCACATTTATAAAATCATTCATAAATCCTTTATAAAGCCATAAAATCGTTTATGAACTCATTTTATAAATCTATAAACCCATTTCTTAAACTCGTTTATAAATACCTAACCATATAAAACACTTTCACCTTGTAAGTAATATTCCCTTAAGTCTTCAAACCATTTTATAAACTCCCTCTTAGAAACCCCATCTCTGCCAATAGAACTCTATTTATAAATCTCGGGACATTTATAAATAAATTATGGTCATTCGCTTTAAAACCATTATAATATGATAATATCAAGGAATAATATCATTTTAAGTAAATAATTATTACTTCAAAACATCTTAAAAATAATAATTAATGATTTAAAAACATTATAAATAAACCATAGTAATTAATCTCTCCCTTATTACAATAATAATTTATTTCCAAAACATGAATAATGAATCCTTATTATTAATTCTAAGCTATATATATTTTTAAAATAATTAACTTTCGAACAATATTAAATAAATAAAAAATTAAAGCAATATTAAATATAAATATACAATTTTTAAAACAATATTAAATGTAAATAAATTTCTTTAAAACAATATTTTTCTGAAACTAAATTTTGATTCAAAATAATTTCCTATCCCAAAATCAATCCCAAATGGTAATTTATAGTATTTAGAAATACTAATTTGAGGCCAATAGCCACCAAATGCTTGACCATTATCGATATTGATTTTTCCATCACTATTGGGTTTTTGTTTTCAAACATATAACAATGTCATAACCATCGTATCCACAAATAGGTTCATTATTCAATAAGAAATATTATTGTAACAATTCAACAATAGCGTGGAATCCCATTGGATCCTCCCAACCTATCACCCTGCATCACATCTCACATATATCAACACATACACACACACACACACACACACACACACATATATATATATATATGTAAATCAAATCAACGGTGGTGAGGAATCCTATTGGATCCTTCCAACCTGTCCTTTTATATCACATACAGTACATAATCAAATAATATAAATCAACTGCTTCGAGGCGGGATCATATACAAATGGTTATTTACTCTTACACGGGAATGTAATAGGATCTCATCTATAGGGGCAGGAATACATCCAAACCAATAATATAAAATAGAAATCATAAAAAATACTTAATCTACAATTCATTATCATTATATGTTATTACTGGTTAACCAAAAAGGTGAGTTTAACTCATCGAAATTTCTATTGTCATCGGTGCGTTTCAGTTTGGAATTAAAATCAAACAACGTCCGATTTTAGCTCATATTTTAACTGTCTCCAAATCTTTCCAAACTAGTTCCACTTCTAAACTTTCGTCATTACAGTCGCAACACAAAAAATCCATGCCTCGATTGGACCTCATATGAGAGAGTTATTGAAAATTTAAGTTATCGATATTTAAATTAATAATAAATAACTAATTACGTTTTTAGTCAAAACAAAACCCACCACTATCTCTTTCTTCCCCAATTCAAAATTATTTTCCCCCTTCTATGCATATTGCATGCACTATTAGCATACATTCTTCCTCCCTTAGCTCCTCTTTCTCGACGATTTTCTAATTCGTTCATTACATTGAAATCTGCGACCAAATCTCCATCACATCTTCACCATCTCATCACTCCCGCAACCCCAGCCTAAAACGCGACATTCCCATGTTCCCGCATCGATTGTATAGGTCACGATCCCTTCCAAAGCGTCGCACGCTTCCATAAAATGCTAACCAATGCCCCTTCCTTCAATAAGCATGAATACACCCTCAAATTGAACAAATACCCCACCAATCCCAAGTATTTGCTAACCTTAGTATATCCCTAAGCCATGACTCCATTGTGCACCACACCAAACATGACCGAACACGGCTCCAAGCTCGGGAGGGGTAGCTCTCACCATAATAAACTCAATAAAATTTATTTTTCAATTTCAAATATAGTACAACATGAGATATTTATTTTAGAAATTTGAATTTAACAGAAATTTTTTGCTTACGACTACCGTATTTATAATGAAAAGGGAATAGGCTATGACGTGGATGGGTATGGGCAAATAGACATGGGGTATGGGTTGGTTTGAAAGGTATGGGCTGATATATTATGTTATATATATGTATATTAAATTTAAATTATCAAGCTATAAAACGTCCGAAAATCTTGAACTCCAAACAATATGTGCCGCCTATCGTTCTATATGTAATACCCCTATTTTGAACACAATAGACCTTGTTTTGAGACCTAATTCGATAATATACAGAAGATAGCTTTTCAAACCCGTTTATTATATAAATTTTTAAATTAATTTCTATGCAGTTCGGTCTCACATGATCAAGCGATTTGTTCGATCATCATGAAAATCGTCAGCATACAATAATTTACTAGTACAGATCCAATGACACTGATTTCATCGAAATCCTAGACAGTGCCTTCGAAAGGCTATTCTTATACGTTAATTAAAAGGAATTATTATAAAAACCAATTAAAAAACTTTTAAATCTAAATTAGAAGTTTATTATTACCATTCTTATTCAACGGAATTTAAATAAGCTTTGAAATCAATTTTATCCAAATTAAAACCCAAGATTCAATTATTTAAACAATTTCAATTGTTAAATTTAACCATTTAATTATCAACTAAATCGCTATATTTGTAACTCAAGTTATTTAACTTATAAAATTAACTTTTCAGCATTTGAAATCCATTAAATATTCCAAGTTCATAATAACAAGAATTTTGGGTCATTATGTTCTTCCCTCCTTAGAAGAATTTTGTCCATCAAATTACCAAGGGGAGAAAAATGCCCCAAACCACTAACTTTTCAAAATTAATTAGTTGGAATAGATTTTTAAATCCTTTTAAACCTTTGACTTCCCAAAATCAATTCATTTAAACCTTGCTATCACCTTTTCTAGGTCCTTAAATTCATTCATCGATACCAATTAATTTCCATCCATTCAGTCACTTCCGGTTATAATGAAAAATTAAATTTTAGTTATCAAAAATTTCTTTGAAATTTTTCAAAAACTTTTTAACTCTTAAATTTATGAAATTTTTTGCCAGAGTCTCTTTTGCGCGGTTAGATCGGGAAATTACAACTTGCCACCATGGGCCCAATTCAAAAAAAGAAAAAAAAGCCAAGTAGCTCATCATAAAAAAAACAAATTCAAACAACGATATAAATATGTTCCAATTTGTTAGGCAACCAAATTCTACTCATGAAACCAAAGGCATCAAACTAGCCTTTTCTTCTATATACCTACATCTTAGTTACCACTGATATCCAATCATATAATTCGTAATCATATTATTTTTTATTTTCAATTGTCAACATTAAATTTACTAAAGCTTGTATGATATACATATATCATCCGTACGCAATATCAAATTTTATCGCTCACTTGATCACATAGTTTTACTTCCGAACTAGCATCATCCACATGACCACTCTAGTGCAAATTCAGATGCGGTCCCTTGATTAGAAATCGCCATTCTCCTTGAATAACCATATACTATGAAAGAGAATTCTAAAATCCATCAAAAATCCACATCCAGTATTTGCTGTCGAGAATTGAGTGAAAAATTCTAACTCGTACCGATGTAGTCTCGAAATCGTGTATCCGAATCCGGATCAAACAGCTATATGAAAAAAATAACTTATGTACAACTCATATACTTATTTCTATTGGTTTCTCATTATTCAGTTTCTTTTATTTAAATTCATTTATTTATAAATCATTATTCACATTGCATTATTACTCATTTATTATTTAGTATATTCTTCAAATACTAACATCACTTAAGAACCATTCCATTAGATTTTATGTTTAAAAACATTCCACTCCATACTAAATTCATTTATGAATCATTTCATTAAATTTTACTTAAGTTTATAAACATTTTATACAACTGTTCTTATGTTTATTTTCACTTCACAACTTAAGTCCATATCCATTTTAAATCAAATTCAATTTCATTTAGTTTAATCCATTATTCATTTTCAATATCCAATTCTATCAACCAACATTTCAAAAACCATATTCGACTCAATAATTTATTTAACTAGTTCATTTCAATCAAAATCAATTTCATTTCAAAAATTATTTTCTTTAACCTAACTTAGGTTAAATTTCTTTAAAGATTTCTTTAACTTAATTTAAGTTAATTATTTCAAATTTGCTTTTCTTAAAAATTTATATTCAGCAAATCCAAAAATTCGCTTTAACTTACTAATTCCCAAAATTTATAAGTTATAAAACTTATTTTCTTATATTTCCATTAAACACTTAAATGAAAAGTTTCGGAGTTTAAACACCCCGTTCTTATTTCAGTTATTTTGAAAAAATAATTCCTTTGTATTCAAAATCATGCTTTTGAATTTTAAAATCAAACCATTTTTACCAAAACAAAACTCTGATGGTGCAATTCCTCTCTTGGAAACCCAAAAATGGACGTAGATGATGCTGTAGTCATCATCGAAATTATTTTTCAACGATCAAAGTGAATTTAATGCTTTCTACTTCCTTAAATTCTTTTAAAAATATTTCTAATCAAAATATTTTCAAAATAATGCTATAGTTATTCTTCTAAAACCTTTGAAAACCATTTTCAAAATAATCGAGTTTTAAGTTCTCAAATTCTCAGCTTTTAAATCCTTTTTACCAATTAATTTTCCTTATATATAATTTCGCTTTGGTTATATGAAACCATTTCTTAATTGTTTTGTCCTTGTTTTTATTACAATCGTACTTACTTTTTATTAGAACACTAATAACAAATGATAATAATCAAAATATTATCATCTTCTACCAACCAAACATACCATATATAACTATAATATTTTCGAAAAAAATTCCTTTATATATAAAATATAATCAAGGTAAAATATTTCATTTACCCAAATTCAAAACAATACTAGGTCGAATTGCTTTGTTCAAGTGTTTAGAGATCCCTATCAATGACATTAATTACTCGTATTGATTGAAATCCATAAGCCACTCAAAAAATCAACCAACATGATATAAAACATTTTTATATCACTAACAAATACGCGCTCATATATATACGCTGAGAGTCAATCTAGGGTGCTATTGAACCTATCTCTAATAAGTTACCCCACCAAAGAAAAGGTTCTCGTTTAACCTTGCGTTCTGATACCACATTATAACAACCCACTTTTCCATACTATTTAAGCCAACAATAAACCATACATGTGCAACCCAAATTAAGCGGAAAGGCAAATTGAACGGAAAGGCAGATAGTTAGGAAAAAAGAAAGAATAAAGAAGAAAGGAAGGAAACAAAACAACATAGAATCTCACAGCAGAACGAATAATTTATAATATACAACAAATCTTTACATAAAACAAACTGTAATGTAGGTATACGCAGACATCAATCAGAGTATACTAACCTATTTCAGCCCAAACAGTTATAACAATCAGTCCTCACAATTACTGATAAATACAACAACGAATGCAGTGAAAAAATAACCATGTATGTGAATGTGTCTCTAGGCTTCCAACTTGTCTCCTGAAGCTCCAAGCATCCAGTCTAAATCTGTAATATGCTTAGTCTGACCCGAGCATTATAATAAAATAATACCCGACTTAGTCTGGAAAACCAGCGTGGGAAACACACCCAATTGGATTTTAAAGTTATAGAAATCTTTGAAATAAAAACTATCTCATAAGACTACGTCATACATAAACACGGACGGGTTTTTACCTTACAATAAGCAAAACATTTTATAGAAAACCCTCTGATATAATAATAATCAAGTAATTGTTATACTCGTGACTGTACATCACACAATACTAGGTATGTAATCAAAAAAGATAAGGCGCGTTCACTAATTGTGTAGGATTCCATGAAGCTGCCTTTAGTACTTCGAGACGACGAGAATAGTCTTCCTACACAAGGATCGAAGATATCCTCCCGAAGCAGCATACGTCCCTAGTGATGTACCATAGGAAAAACAAAACTGGTCTCGCCAAGACCGAGTGCATCACCCTATGCATGCATAATAATTGTAAGTAATGTCTAGGTGGAGCCAACGACACCCTATGGGTTTACTAACCCTACTAGCCATGCCTCATATCTAACCACTGGTGGGGCTTCATTCCAGCTCATGCACCGCCCTCAAACAAATCATGGAATCAAATATGGTTCCAATACCCCAACGGGTCTCGGAATCATACCTAGATTCCCATATCTCAAATAAATCTTGGAATCGCACATAGATTCTCATACCTAATGGCTCTCAAAACTCCACATGGATTCCAACATCTCAATATATAACAAAACTCCTCCATAGAACCGTATATGGTTTCAGAGTGGTTACAGTTTTTCAAGTCATGTCTTACGAGTACACTCTTTGTCTTCCCTGGAACTCCAAAAACCAACCGTCGATTCTTTGAAATGCTCAATACTTATTCTTTAGAAAATAAAAAGAAAATAAACAAGAGAGGGGATCACTCCCTAAGCGTTTAAGTGGACGGATCTCCTCATCATTTATTTGAGGAGAGCAAAACAAGTTTATACATACAATATAACATCGCCGACGGTATCTGTACCATATAATTTCCGTGTTTCTCCTAGATATTTCTAGAGTTAAAATCCTACGATGTTAAGTAAGGAATATTTCATACTATCAAAATTAAAACGGATTACATATTTAGGAAAGTTTTGATAGTTGGTTATTTAACTATGAACAGACACACATCCAAATCAGAGATTTATTCCATAGAGGAAAACCAACATTGGTTAAGCACATAAGCGTCCGCTAGCCTCCTTTAATAAATCTTTCATTCATTAAAATCACTTTGTAAATTACTTGCATAAAAATACTTTTACAAAGATATATCCACCAATCCCTATATTTCAATACCTAGAAAATATCCTTATACTTATCTCAACATTATAAGTATATTCACACACATTACACCTCGCAATTTAGAAAATGAACTCATATACTTATCTAAATGGTATAAGTACATTTATAAAATTAAGAAATAATTTCTTTTTGTTCGATTCTAAATTCATTTATGAAACTCCTTATAATTCTCCAAAACCATTTATGAACCATTCTATAAATCTCTGAAAATCATTTATAATTTTTTTTTAAAAAAAATTCATTCACTTATAAATTCTTTTGTACATTTCTAAAATCATTTATAAATCCATAAAACCATTAATAAAACTCCTTTTATAAATCTATAAACCTATTTCTTAAACTCAATTATAAATACCTAGCCATTTATAAAACTCTTACATCTTGTAAATAATCTTCCCATAAGTCTTCAAACCATTTTATGACCTTCCTCTTAGAAACTCCAAATATGTCAATATAACTCTATTTATAAATCTAGGGACATTTATAAATAGATAATGATTACTCACTTCAAAACCATTGTTGTGTGATAATATCCAGGAATAATAACATTTTAAATAAGTAATTATTACTTTAAAACATCTTAAAAATAATAATTAATGATTTCAAAACTATATAAATACACCATAATATTTAATCCCTTCCTTATAATAATAATAATTTATTTCCAAAACATGAATAATAAATCCTTATTATTAATTTTGAGCCATATTTATTTTTAAAATAATTAACTTTTCAAACATATAAAATATCGACAAATAACTTCTAAACAACATTAAATATAAATAAATAACTTAAAAATGATATTAAATATAAATAAATAATTTAAAAAAATATTAAATATAAACAAATAAATTTAAAATAGTATTTTTTCGAAACCCAATTTCGGATTCAAAATCATTTCCTATCTCAAATTCAATCCCAAATGGTAATTTATAGTGTTTAAAAATACTAGTCTGAGGCCAATAGCCACCAAAAGCTTAACCAATATCGATGTTGATTTTTCTACCATTATTGGGTTTTAGTTTCCAAACATATAACAATGTCATAACAATAGTGTTCACAATCAGGTTCATTATTCAATAATTCATATAAAAGGAATATTCATGAAACAATTCAACAATAGCGAGGAATTCCATTGGATCCCTCCAACTTGTCACCTTGTATCACATCTCATATATATCAACCCACACACACATACACACATATATATACATATGTAAATAAAATCAATATTGATGAGAAATCCTGTTGGATCTCTCCAACCTATCCTTTTGTGTCACATATAATATATAATCTAATAATACAATTCAACCGCTTCGAGGTGGGATCATATGTAAAGGGTCATCCGCTCTTACACGGGAACATAACAAGGTCTCATCCCCTCCAAGGGTGGGAATATCCAAACCAACAATATAAAATAGTAAATCATCTAAACACTCAATCAACCATTCATTATCATTATTTTAGATTATTGGTTAACCAAAAAGTTGAGTTTAACTCACCGAAATTCCTGTTGTCACCGGGGCATTCCTATTTGGAACTAATATCGAACGACGTCCGAATTTAGCCCGAATTTCAACTGTCTCCAAATCCATCCAAACCAGTTCCATTTTGAAGCTTTCGTCGTTACAATCGCAAAACAAAAATCCATACCTCGATTGGATCTCGTATGAGAGAGTTAGTAAAAATTTAAGTTATCGATATTTGAATTAATAATAAATAACTAATTAAATTTTTAATTAAAACAAAACCCACCACTATCTCCTTCTTCCCCAATTCAAAATTATTTCCCTCTTCTATGCACGCTGCACCATTGCCATGCGTTCTTCCTCCCTTAACTCCTCCATTTCTCAACAATTTTCAAATTCGATTATTGCATTGAACTTCGCGATCAAATCTCCTTCACATTTGCACCATCTCATTACGCCAGCAACCCCAGCCTAAAATGCAACATTCCTATTTCCCCACATCGACTGTACAGGTCGTGATCCCCAATAATGTGTTGCATGCTTCCATAAGATGCCAATCGATGCTTCTTCCTTCAATGAGTTAGAATACACCCTCAAATTGAACCAATATCCCCATCAATCCCAAGTATTTACTAACCCTAGTTCATCCCTAAGCCATGACTCCACTGCGCACCACTCCAAACAAGACCGAACACAGCTCCAAGCTCAGGGAGGGTAGCTCTCACCATAACAAACTCAATGAAATTTATTTTTCAATTTTAAGTCTAATATAACATGAGATATTTATTTTAGAAATTTTAATTTAAAAGGAAATTCTTGCTTACGGCAACTGTATTTATAATGAAAAGGGAATAGGCTAAGATATGGATGGGTATGGGCGAACAGACATGGATATGGGATGGTTTGAAGGTATAGGCCGATATTATATATATAGACATACATACATACATATATATATACACACACACATATAAATGTGTGTGTGTGTATTATTTAAATTATTAAGCTATAAAATGTTCGAAAATCTCGAACTCTAAATGAGATGTGTCACCTGACATTCTATATATAATACCCTTATTTCGAACACAATGGAACTTGTTTTGAGACCTAATTTGATCATATATAGAAAATAGCTGCAAAGGCCTAAATTTCCATACTCTTTGAGTCAATAATAAATCACACATGTCCAACTCAAATTGAACGAAAAGATGGATCTTTAAAGGTAAGATAGAAATATAGACAGAACATAATCTTACTTGAATGGAGTAACATATATTATTGAACCATCATCTTTACAGCGGAAAATTTTAAAATCAATATATCAGAGTCTAACCTAAATTCAGCTTGGACAGTTATAATACGTGTCTATGCAAATGCCAAAAACAACAAGCACGGTGCAGCGAAAATAGAATACGTTCATACGTTGATGAAGATCTTCAGCTCTCCTATGGAAACTCCAAGCATATTCTACTAATCCTAAAACTACACGGATCTAACTCGAGTATAAAATACCCGGATCAGGCTAGCAAACCAGTGGGAGAAACTCAATTCATACATGACAGTGTCATAAATAAGAGATTGGTGAAAAAACCTTTTGAAATGAAAGAGTATGTTATAAGACCAGGCCGCGCATAAACCTGGACGGGTTTTTACCTTTTGATAACCAAAAAATTTTTGTCAAAATATTTGATATTACTTTTAATGACATTCTTTGAAAATATTTAAAGTGAAGGTATTAATCTTTGCCGAAATTGTTGCATTGATTAAATTATAGTATACTAGCCACAAAGTTGGTTCTACAAACAAAATGACAGACACTTATTGGAGAATGGATTTCCATACAAATGACTAGGTGAAGGGATTACTTTCCAATGATATATCTCTAGAAGAATGGACCGAGGCTACAGAACATCTGTATCTCTATAAACACAAGATCGGCCTACCTCTACGCTTAAGTAGTACCAAATATGTCCTCACCCCGGTCGTTATCGACCTATCTGAACGCTCGTTTACCATACATTATGTTAATTTAAACCCGAACGTCATAGCGGGTAGAAATATATCTAGAAGGGGATGATCATACTCTATGATTGCGAACCACATAACCTTGCCGCATTTATCCCGTTTTGGTCATTTTCAGATCTGGGGTTTAAGGTAACGATTACCTTTTCACATGGCACATCATCTTTCCTCTTTGAATGCCACATTGCCATTCCATTATCACACAACTGATTTCTATAAACATATAACTCCTGAGCTCGTACGTCTAAGGAAAGGGTATTAAGCCAAGAGAAGTTGCATTCTCTGCCACCAAGCAGATGATACGTTTATAGAGATCAATTAATATGATTTTAAAATGCAACGTCGGACATTCATCCATACAAGTTCATTCTAAGACTGAATGAAACCGAAGGCACTCCTCCTACAACATACTGTTTTGGGAATCACCCCTAGGATCAATAGGGATTAGTCCTTGCAAATCGAAGATTTTCATAACAAAGCACTACTGCCAATATATATATATATATATATATATATATATATATATATATATATATGATAAATTTCCCCGAGGGTCTAGTGGCAAGTAGCCCTACATCATGAACATCCTCATCTTCAATGACCTTATCTTCAACATGTTTTAGTTCAAAATGTAAATTGGTTTGAACTGGTTTTCGGATAGGAATTACCTAGATCCGACCTCAGTCTCTTCAAAATCCAATAATCAATAAAAATGTGAATATGTGTTTTCATGATTTATTAAGCCTCTTCCATTTTAACTTCTTACCGATAAATCGAAATCCTTTAACTTTGGAAATCTTCATGTCATTTACTTTCAAATCAAATAAAATTCCATCAACTGGGTCAAAAACAATGTTATATAAGATGTCGTTTAATGTAAACCCATAACCAGTTATATTTGAGTAAAAGATTAGACTAATTTTACCCAAATTAATTTTTGTATTCAACTTCTATTATATGTGGAATAATGGTGGAAAATCACCTCTTAAATTTACGCGGATAATACAAACTTCCCTCATAACTTAATACAGAGTTTGACTGGAGCATTTTTTATATTACTGAAAAACATTATTCAATCTTTCTATTTTGAAAAAACTTAAATATGATCTTTTCATTTAGAGCATCCGGGATTTTCCTTCGATCTGTTCCAACCCTCGCCTAGAAAGAGAAAATAGAGGCCATGTAAGTTCAAGGCACTGGTTGCTCCATTCTTAAGCTTAGTTACACACCTTATTTTATCTTTCTGGATTTCACACGTGGGACAATATACTAGTCGTTTTCGCATACTTATTATATTTGATATATTTCATACTTTTAAGGAAACGTCTCAATTATTGTTTATGCATTATAAACAATTTCTCTTAAGCCTTTATTTAAACTATTATAAAAAATTTCAAATCATCATTTAACACTTAATTATTTATTTAAATGCATTTATAAATGATTTAGGAAAGAATCGCTAAGTTTAAATCTTCATTTCTAAAGTTTAGTAAAACTGTTATAGAAAAGTGCTGCGAAAAATGCTTTTAAGAGCTTATTTGATTGAAACAACTTTTTTACCATTCGGAAATTCATATTTATACCCCAAATCTCTTTTAAAAAAATTTAACATATTTATTAAATTTATTTCATTTTTTAAATATTTAAAAATATTCGTATCAAAGATTTTATATTTTGGTCGCTTCACTACAAAAGTACGTTTTTTTCTGAAAACTTTATTTGGACATAACTTAAAATCAACAAGATAAAATCTTGTTTTTTCACATTTGAAAACCATGGTTATAAAGATCGGAAAATTCTTACTTCAAATATTTTCGACTCTGTTTCTAGCTTGCACATTCATTTATTTTTCCGATGTGAAACCGCGAACTAACGTTACGTAACGCACCTAATTTTGACTTTTTTTCAATGTTTGCCACAACTTCTTCATATTGGATTTTATTATTTATAAAATATTTACAAACTATTTTAAATCAATACTTTACTAATTTATTCATTTAAAACTCATTTTCACTTTTATTTTCGAATATTTCATATTTCATCAATATTCAACATTTTATCTTTTAAATCATAAGCTATTTTTTTCCACATTCTAAATCATTAGAATCCATTAACTTTAAAATCTTAAAACACTAACTTCCATTTTCAAAATAATTTTAAAACTTTATCTTTAACTTCTCATTTTCAAATCAAATTTCTATCTTTTTCAAAACGAATTCTTTTACTATAGTATCTATGAAAAGAGACTTAACTATGTCCAGTATACCACATATGAATTTTTTCAAACGAGTGTAGTCTCAAATCAAATGTGACTAACTATGACTAATAAAATCATCATAACCAACTTTTTTTACTACGATGTTGATAAAAGCGACATTACCAACCATACATTCATCCATACAACCAAATTCATTCAAACATCCATATTTCAACTAAATGATGTCCATTTATCATAAGGATATAAACATTATCACTATAGCATAGCAATAAATACAATTTTAATAGAGATAAAAGTTTGCTCACCATTAACCAAATCGTTTTACTTTCTACCAACATTCATTATAACAACACTTCACTAATATCCTGAATTTCAATCAAACTTCACAAAACATTTCCCCTTGCACTTAGCTTTAAGCCAATACCTCCTTCTCCTCTTTCATGCTCATGACCAAGAGCCATTTCCCCCTCTACTCCATCATTTTTCTACTTTATAGATGCTAAAGCTTGTTTTAATGGTATTTAAACTGTAATAAAGTTTGGAGGAGTTTGAAATTTTTGATATGTTTCAAAGAAAGTTAGCAAGGGAAGAGAATAGAAGAAGCTATTAAAATTCTAAGGAAGAGAAAAAAGAAGAATAAAGCTTTAGAAAAGCGAGAAGAGAAGGTATGAAGAAATAAGAGAATGAAAAGTGGTATTTATAGAAAAAGTTTTAGAATAAAATATTATAACTTGAAACAACAAAAATGCCCTTACTTAACCCCTAAGTAAACTTACATTTTCAACACCTACCATCATGCATCACTTCATTACTTTATTCATTTTTACTTAATACTTAAAGAATGTATTTGGATGAAAAATTGGATTAGTTTGAAGATTTGTTTTGATTTGATGTTTGCTTTTTGACTTTTTTTATTACCTTACTTTTACCAATAACATTCTAGAATTTCCTAATGATACTTAGTAAAAGTAAACTTGATTGCTTATTAAAATGTGTAATATATATGTTAAAATATGTTAAAAAGGGTACAACAACGTTGTAACAACTTATATTAAATAAAGCATTGATTTTCGACAAAATGCTTTACAGTCATATTTTAATGTTTCCGTTAAACTATTTATTTATGTAAACAAAACTTGAAAATAAGTTTCTTATCATTTTTAAATAACTGAAACAATTTTATTTAAGTAATAAAACCATGTTAAATAATATTAAAATCTAATTGTAAAAATACGACGTTGATTTGTCAACGTGCGAAATTTTTTGTCAATTTTCATAAACAAGCACTTATATTTATAAAATCATTATAAATAAAATTTATATTATTATCATATCATTATATAACCATTAAAAAGAGTATTTTTTACCATTTACAATAATTATTTGAATGTATATTAAATTTTATCGAAAACCGACTTTTGTCACTTTTCAACGAAAATCCAAACTTCTTGATTTTATAATCAAATTCTAAAAATAAGTTTATCATTCTTATTTATCACATAAAACATAATGATTAAATTTAAAAATTCTATATTTGAATATTTAAAATAAATTAAATATCTCATATTCAAAGTGGTAAAATTATGGGTCGTTACAGTAGCTTTTCAAATCCGTTTATTATATAATTTTCTGAAATTAATTTCTGCTCGTTTCGATCTCGCACGATTAAGCGGTTCATCTGATCACCATGAAAATCGTCGACGTATAATAACTTACTATTACGGATCCAATGACATTGGTTTCGTGGAAATCCAAGACTATGCCCCAAAAGGCTATTTTTATACGTTAATTAAAATGAATTTTTATAAAAACCAAATTAACCATTTTTAAATCTAAATTAAAAGCTTATTATTACCATTCTTATTCAACTGAATTGAAATAAGCTTTGAAATTATTATTATTATACAAATTAAAACTCAAGTTTCAATTATTTAAACAATTTCAATTATTAAATTCAACAATTTAATTATCAAATAAATCCATATATTTGAAACTCAAGTTATTAAACTTATAAAAATATATTTTCAATATTTTAAATCCATTCAATATTCCAATTTTTAAATAACAAAAATTCTGGGGTGTTAGTAAAACAGCAAATGAAACCAAAAATTACTAACTGAAACTAAAATCGAAGATTACTAATTGAAAGAGGATGGGGATTTAATCTTCTTACCTGAAATCAATCGTTTTCAAAGATTACTAATTGATTACAAAAGAGTTTGAGACACAGAAACTAGGTTTGAAAGAGGGCAAAAGTTCCTTTCGGTTCTAAGTTTTGGTTTGCTGTAAAAACTAACGTACAGTATTTACAAAAGAGAATTCCTTCTCAACAGAAAGTAGGCTAATGGGTTTTGGCTCAAAACAAATTTGTTTACAACCCATACTTGAATTAAAATGATGTATTCTTCATTCTTCTTATTCTAACAATAAAATGCTTCATGAATCAAATACTAATTATTTAGTCCATAATCTAAAGCAATTAGAAACATGTATCTTGCATAGTGTTTAAATTATAAACTTTTTATTTATTTTTTAAAATGGAGCTTATAAATTTTTAAATCATCTTTTATTAAAAATAAAAGATAAAAAAAATCATTTCCTTAATTTTCTTATAACATTGATTCCTTTATTAAATTCCAAATGTATACACTTCATGTAATAATTCACTAATATAATACGTTTTAGAATTCGCATTCTAAAGAATTTATTTATTATTTAACAAAATAAACTTCTTATTTGAATTTACAATTTAAATCATTATTTTATTTTTAAATTAAACATCAAATTTTCAGGGCTATTGCAACATATCTCTACTTATTTAACCCTCTAATAGAACCCAATCAACTCAAATTAAATTCAAATTTCTCTACTAGGAAAGAACTGTTCTATTACATAAAATGTCCAACTTCTAGAGTATAAATCTATTTTTAGTCTTACATAAAGAATACCAACATTAAATTAGAAATTAACGCTATATGCATCTCTTCCCTATAACATAAAATCTCAAAATCCACTTTACGTAGTTAAAAAATGAAACTTAATCCAAATTATCATTTATTTATGTTTTTGTTTCTTACTAAAATCACTTAGCCTAATATCATATATCTAGTTTTAATTTGAGTTTGTGTTTTACACTCTAAATAATGTAAATATGTTGAGTCTTCCATTCTAAATTGATAATAATAAAACGTGACTCATAGCTTTATGATTAATTCTTTTATAGGACTGACCTTTTCATTTCTAAAATTGTTATAGGTTTGAGATTAGAATAATGAAACCAATGAGTCGAAGAATTGAAAGATTAAATTTAAGACAATTTTCATTTTTGTGGAAACTTATCTTTATTTTTCCACTTCAAGATTTTTTATTACAAGATTAGCTCTATTTTTTGCTAATCACATTCAGTTTACTTAGTTCTAATTCTGATTTTAACTTTACATTCTAAATAATATAAGTACATCGAGTATCTCATTTTTTATTCAAAAATGACATTTTTATTAGTAGTGAATTAATTGTAAGTTTTAGATTGAATTAGCACGATAAATTTTTAATTTCTATCAAAATATAGAATATTTTTATGTCTTACTCAGCTTGAATACTTCATTATCCTTAATCCAGTAAACGACTTTACTTTTAGCTGCTTATAAAATCTTATTCTTCCATACAAATAACAACATTAACGTAACAATTATTGATACATATATACATATCTTGCTTGTAACTCAATTAATTAGGTTGCGACATTAGTTTATAGGACATCATATTAATTAATTAAGTTTGCAGGGCATAAACCTAGTTTTGATATTAGTTAAGTCCGTCGATGTATACGTTAATTAGTTTTAAGGCCAAATTCTATTATTTTCTTAAGACTAAATTACCCTTTCTTTGTTTCGTTCATCGACAATAACACCTAACATCTCCCCCAAAAGACAAAACAACGAATAATTCAAATTAAATTCGATTATCATCTTCGTCTTTGCAATCGCCGCCGCCATCGTCGTCGTCTTTTGACTAAGCTTGGTGTTAGCACCAAAATTAGTCACTAACACCCAAATACAGACGAAAGCACCAAGTACCAGTCACAACTCACAGATAGATTGTATGTAGAGAGTATAAATGTGAAAAATTATAAAAATTAAAATGAAAGTAGTAAAGAACGGCAGATTTTACAGTGGTTCGGCTAACTCCGGCCTACGTCCAATCCAGAAATTTTCTTTTTTATTGCTGTAATAATCGATTAAAGTTACAATCCAAAGTTTGACAATGGCTAAGTGCCCTAGCCTTAGAGAAGAGAAAGTCCGAGAGCCGAAAGAAGATCTCTTTTCTGAACCTCCACATTCTGTGTTTATATGCAAATCCTGAGTTGTTGGGCTTTCTGAACGGTATAGGCTCATCAAGACCTTCCATCGAACCACATACCTCCAAGGCCGAACGACCTTCCATCGAGCCACATTCGTCCCATGCCGAACGACCTTCCACCGAGCCACATTCGTCTCACGCCGAATGACCCTGACCTCACCAATGCCAAGCGGTATAGCCTCACCACAAATGCCGAGCGGCGTAACCTCGATGCCAAGCGGCATAACCTCAACTCGATGCCGAGCGGCATAACCCACATCTATGTCGAGCGGCATATCCAAGTGAATTCCATCCTTCTAAACCGAATTCATCATATTTCAACTGAAGTCGACTTAGTTAAATCCGTCTGCCCGTGGCCTTGCCGAAATGCGGGTTAACACTTGGCATGTATGATCATGATTTCAATCCATGTTGGATCTTAAGTAAAATGGCAATTCTTCACTGAAAAAAACATGGTAAGCTCGGTAGTCGGTATGAACTGTAGCAAAAAGCCAGGGTGCCCTGTTTGACTGTCTTTACGGCTAGAGCATGTTGCCACTTCCATCGATTAGGTTAATATTGACTTCAATTTTGGTAAGTTTTATGGATTGTACAAATCATCCTTTGTCTTTATTGATATATAGTTGTGTGCTTATTCGAATCCGACTTATGTACCTAAAGTTTTCTAGCACACACACTTAACTTACATTTTGCTCTTTTTTTCTTACTGCGGCTGTGAACACCATTGACGTGGATGGAGTGCTTGTTGAAATTTCTGAATGATAGAGAATGCTTGCACATTTTATTTAATTTTAGTTTCCACTGGTAGGAACTCATATCATATTCATACAAGATGCTTATATGATGGCATGAAACGAACCTTGCGAACATTATTTCATCTTCTCACTCTTATCTTATTACAAGATGTGAAAAAATAAAATAAAATCTATGAAAAAAGATGTATGAATTTATCTTTATGGAAAAAGATAAATGGATTACCTTTATGTAAAAAAGATAAAAGAACTTATCATCATGGGAAAAATATTAAGGAAAATATACTATTGTATTTTATTTCACTTCGATGTTAATTAATTTGAATATTTTACCATTTTTATATAATGTTCAAGATTATATAAATTTTCTACATCTTTTTGTTTCTAGAAACTAATTTATTTTAATCTTTCCGACTAAAAGTTAAATTTAGTTAATTAAATAGTTTTGATTATCTTTTGTTTTAATCTTAATTTATTCATCTTTTCGTTTAAAACTAATATGCATACAAAAAGATCAAACATACATGGTTTCATAAATACCAAATAGTAAATGCAACTGAAATCCATTTACTTTATTTAAGTAAATTACTATTTTATTTTTAGGATTCTATTTTGTGTTCTTTAGTTAGGTTTGGTCCCAGTAGTCGTGTTGTTCAACTATCATACTGATTTGCATGATAATATATATTTGCAGACTACAATTGTTTCTTGATTTCATTTGATATTCATAGTGAAAGATGTTAGAATGTATGACCAGGATAAGTGAATTGCTTGCCATATTATCAAAGTGAGAGCCGCAACATCAAAAACATAGATTCTTATGAAGGAGAAATGGCTCAACAGGTGCACTAAATATTGCAAGAGTCACTGCCATCCAAGGTAGTTTGAGAATGCAGCTAAGATGCTAAGTAATAAATACAATTGTTATGACATGCGCGTCGCGCGTAATGATGGCATTTGCTTCGAGCGTAAATTTTCTTCTATAATTTATATTTATATATGATTAACACATTCAAAAGAAAATAATTTGCAAAAATATTTAGTCATGTTTTTACATTGAAATCGAGTGTAGTTAAATTAAAACTTTACTTGTAAGTTGCAACATTTCATTTTTTTTGTTGGTTTGAATATTATTTGTATTATTAATTAATAAACAACGAAATTGTAAACGACGATTACTTGTTTAATGATGTTTATTTGTTAGATCTTATTTTTAAGCGTAGAGCGACATTCTGAATTTGTAAAGAAAGTTATTTGTTATATGCTATTTTTAAGGGATTGTAAGATTTGTTAATATCTGCAGAGAGAGACATTTTTAGTAGTTCACGCTGACACCAGAAAAGTATAAGCCTAAAATACTACAACTATCATTAAAGATGTATTGAATTATCTAGAAGTCTCTTTTATTATCTGTTGCAATAGTAGTATTTGATCTACTATTATTTCAAAAAACCCTCAAGCCTAGAAATATATTCATTGAAATATTCATGTTTTAACTTAGTTTGAATAGCTCCAGTCTAACCTAGAAATAATAGGCTAAAAATAATAAGAATAACATCTGCATTTGATCAGGATTTTACTAGATACTTGTATGTGGAATAATAGATAATAATTAAATTATATATAAGTAAAATGTATTTTGGAAAGTTCATGGTCGAACCAAAAGATTGCGTTTTATTTCAACTATTAATAAAGATGTGGAGATTAGGATGGTAATCTTTTTATATTTTGCATTTTAAACTTACTTTTTGATTCTTTGAGTTTCTCGGTTTATTTGGCTTCCTGAGGTCAAATGTATCTATTACTGTTGTGCCACACTTACTGTTTAACAAAGCACAACATATGCTAAATTGTTACAACTTTTAGCATAATTCGGTGATCTTTGTTAAGCTCTGTTATACAAATGCAAAATAGGGATAAATATTAAGGTTGAATAATTTATTTTTAGACAATAAAACTTGTTGGGAACTATTTTTTGTAAGGGTATTCCAGTTGATCACAGAAAATATTTCTTTCATGGTACATCTGTTCTATTGATGAATAATCTCCCTCATCGATAGTTGCAAGAGGACCTATTATAGTTTAAAATTATTTGTTAATTCAAAAGTTTAAGTAGATTCATGTTATTGGCACAATTGTTATGCTAAGTTGTTAACATAGAAACCTGACTTAATATATATAGAGAACACTCCACAATTCAGTTCGTAGCATAGACTATACCTCTCTTAGCTACCTGAACCATCGTTTTAGGAAATTTAAGCTTTTTAAAAATTTATTTAGACAATAATATGGATAATTCATCAATCTTGTTGCAGAGTGTATCAATAGTTTTTTTCTTTTTTCAGTCGGTTTTTTATAGATTTTTTTCTCTGTAAGTTTGGTTTTCTCAACAGAAGCATCTCTTCTGTTGATACAATATAGGTTCTATAGAAAAAGGACTCCGTGTTATCAACAAAACCATTATTTCACAAATTTTTTGGGTTTTGCATCCTGTGAAGTTTATTTTATTGACATAAGTATCTTTTGTAGAAAACCAATGAAATCATTGATTGAAGACTGATCTATGATAGTATACTTTGGAAAATTTTAAGGTTGATTATTTTTAGAATGGATTTGAGTATTATGCATCTTCATAATCTAAACAGATGTAATAAAAGTTTTATAGTTGAGACTAAATTCTATTTAAGTCATACACACACTCACTCTCAAATCCAATTAAATAGGCAACTAAGTATTGAGATATAAGACTAGCATTTGTTTATATTTCTTCTAAGCATGTAACATGAATATCTCCTATAAGCTCTCTATTGATTAAAATACAGTCAAAAATGGTTGATTGTTGGCATGCTGATTATTCTGATCAAATATTGAATTGCTTTTGGCGATAAGCAACCAAGTTAAGATGTTTCCCTCATGGTAAAGAATGATGATTAAAGTGCCAAAGAAGGCTTATTGAATGCGCGCACACACATGTACACGCGCGCATGCACGCACGCACGCACGCAGACACAAAAACACACATTAAGTATTGAACACTTGCATCTTGAAATCCAATTATCTTGTATAGAGAATGAGGCAGCAGACTCCTAAAACTGTTAGTTCAACTGCGGTTCCTATTATAGTGACAGCGAGGCAATTGGAAGCTATCATATGGCTAAGCGGGTCTCCTGCAAAAATTAGACTGATTTTTTGCTGCAACAATTGAGCCTGTTGAAGAGGCATTTAGAATTTCAGATCGTTCATTGTCTTTAGTTTAGATGCTGCTTCATCTGGACTCAATGAGCATATGAATCTGACCCTTAAGATTTCAAATGAAATCAAGCAATTGGAGGCACACATAAAGAGAAGAATGGGCATTGGAAGTCATATATCAGCCAGAATGGGCCTTAATGAGTCCATTGTAAGGAGAGCTTTGCTGATTATGCATCAAAGAGATGGAAGTTGAATAAAAGGGAGAAAGGCCTGTTATTGTTCGCAAACTACAGCATGTTTTGTAGTATTACTGGTGTACAAAATGCTAATTTGTCGTATTCTTAAATGCTTGGAATGCATTAACTTAGCTTATATTGTAAACTCTATATTTATAGATTTCTTCTTCTGCTCAAAAGTTGTTACACTGATACCTTTCAATATCTTATTTTGGTGACCGTAAAGAAGTTTACGTAATTATTTGTCAAAGTTAATTGAATTCTACTGATGAAATTTGTCTAGTTTTATTTTTTAGCTATGTGAATATTAATATCGTATTAAATGCATGGACGTAAACAGGATTTTATTTTGCGGTGGGCGAATAATAGAAGAAAATTAAATAATAAAAAAACTAAATTGTTTTAATATAATTAATTCCATTGCATTCATGATAATCAAAATAATTAAGTTTGATTGATTCCATCAACATAGAGAACTTTGATAAAAATCCTTAAACAAAAAAAACATAAATTACTAAATATCATACTTAAGTCATGCTCTACGAACTTCACGAAAATCAAATTCATCTACAATTGTCTCAACATCAATTTAATGCATCAACAAATAGTAAAACTCATTCACCAAAATTTACTGTCAGTATCTTTATTATTTGATTCACTAAAATTTAGTGTCAGTACATGGTCGCACAATTTACTGTCATTATCAACAAAATAGGCTACTGTGCTACAAATACTTGCTGCTACTACCAACAAAATAGTCTACCATGCTACAATTTACTGCATAATTTGCACAATTTACTGCCAATTTATCTGTCAAGTGCTTCATTGCTACAAATACAATGCTACTGCCACTGCCAGTACCTATTCACTGGTACTTGTTTGCAAGTTGCAACTTCATTGCTACCACCTTACTGCAATAGTGGCTAACTAGGATTTATGTTTATATCTAAAATTCAAATTTAGAATTTTGAATCTAAAATGGAAACATCATTTACGATTCACAATGCAAACTAAGGTTTATGAAATCCAAATTTAAAATTGAAAACTTATTAGGTTTTCCTAGTGACTGGAAAAGGAGGACTGAAGGCTTAAACTGAAGCCGGAGTCTGCTGGTTGCCGCTGGAGAAGGCCAGAAGAAGGAGCGGCTGCGAGCGATTGTCGAATCTAGAAAAGCCTACGCTATGGAAGGAGAACAGAAGATGCGTCCCTGTTTATTTCTTTTCTTTTCTTACGTCCTTATTTTCTTTTTCTTTTTCTTTTTCTTTTTTCTTTTGGGTAGATCCGTCCCTGATTAAATGGTAATTTCAGCTATCATTTATACTTTAATGATTATCTTTTGATAGTGAAAGCAAAAGATTTTTTTTTTTTTTTTTGAATTTATTTATGCATGTAGATAAATGTCAATAAGTCGTTGCTAATCAATCATATAAAGATGAGTAATATTTGAAAGAAAGAGCTATCATCAAAATTAAATGAGCACTCATAATACAACTATACAAAAATGACCAAAAGCTTTTATAAAGGACTATCCACGACTGCTCTGAAGTTACAGGCAGGTCAAAGATAATAAAACAGCTGCCAGCCATAAGTAATTACAAAATGGAACAAGATAAACTCAACAAGATTAAATATGTGATGGACTACTACGAATTTCACCCTAATGCTAGACGTTGTTGCTTGAATTTGATTAGTTTATACTTGGGTGTCAATCCCCGATATGGACAGGTTTAGAGAAATAGGAGGTGACCACTTGAATCTGAATGTTATTGTTGTTATGGAATACCATTTTGCCGATCATTTGAATGTTTCCAGAAGTTTTCTGGCCAATAATTTTAACCAACCATACCTTCAACATAGTCTGGAAGAATATAGTTTTTCAGTTGAAGAGGGTAATAAACATGTACTTGAATTTTTCAAATCATGATATTTTATATCAAAATGAAATGAACACCGAGAACGAAACAAACCAAGACAAATGGGAACACTTGCTCTATTAGAACTCAAAATGGTGAATCAAAGTTCAGCACGTATGTTGCCTTAAAAAAACTAATGTAAACAATAAGGTGCGTTGTATCATTAGTTAGATTTCTAGTCTAGGATTAACAGTAGACGGCGATGGTTATCCAAGCATACTACTTGTATATGAACGTTGATGCGGCTATGGCCAAAACAAAACTTTTGATTACAAGCCTTGGTGCATGCGATGGTAGCAATAGCTGTCCAACACTATATATGTAATGACCACTCTACACCTACGGTGCAAAATCGTATTTAAAGGGAAGAAAAAGAAATAAGACGAAAGAAATAGAAGAGAGAAGAATGGAAAAGAAGAAAAATGAAGTATCAAATAACCAAATTACATGTCATATACCTTGCATCGCATCAGAGTAAATATAATAATCAACACAGCTATAAAACGGTAGAGACGGTAATAATGTGATATAATAATCTAAATAAAGATTCACAAAGTTGTACAACACCATAACTGAGTTTATGCAACAGAAATGTAATTCAACTGGTAAACTATCTCATAATAGCAAATCAACATTGTCAAGGCTCCACGATGTCACACAGCGGAAATATAATAACAAATGCACAGATAAATATAGATAACTGTCACCTCCAGTCGGTCAACCTGTAGAACTCTATAATCATCCACCTCCTCTCAATTTACTCATTTAAGATTACCCGAAATAATAGGAAACAAAGCATAAAACTTCACGTAAGAACAATAGTCTGATGTGAGCAATATCAAATCTCAAAATACTATAAAAGTCGATAATAAACGGAATAGAGGGTATATAAACCATACCTAACATGTTCCCGCAACCACACAGCCAGCACATAAACATAAGTGATATGCTACTCTATAACTTCGTAAAAAGGGTATACCATACTCAGTATCTATCAAGGTACCTAAGTATCTCCACCTACAGTCCCTACTCCATACTAAGTAAACTTCGGGTATCTAGGTATCTCCCTCCATATCTACTCTACAATAAGTCAAGTAAGGGTATCTAAGTATACCTACCACAATACCAACTTAGTGTGACATCCTTAGGGCGGCAGGTGACTAGTGTACAAACATAATAGACATAGCATCCGTCAAACAATACTAACTGTCACCCAATGTGCCAGATATATGATGACCCACATAACCAACTATCAAGGACTAGCGGAAATCCCCATTTTGGATTGTGTTCTACCATACTTTCAGGTCTGAAACCTCGCATGGTTGTCCCTCTGATACCTCTATACCACCTGACCTAGACCCTCTCGAAGCGGTCTAGGGTACATGACCACACTACCAGCCCTCGGGTATCACCCGCGTATAGTACCCCTGCTCTGAACACAACTAGAACACTGTGAGTCATCAGCGATCCCTATGCACAAACACATCCGTCGAGCCCTACTCACTCGATGCGGATTTGAACCCTACTGGTTCGCTATAGTTTCTGGACACGAGCCCTATCACTCAACCCAGTACACTGTCCATAGCGTTGCTCCAATCTGAGCCGCCATCCTCGATCCTACTCTCTGCCTGAGTTCCCGATCGAAGAACCCAACTATCATGCCAACCAAATCCCGAGATCTAGCATGATCCATTCAGTCTTGATACTATCATCCCGAAGCCTACTCCATACATCATCGAGTCACTATCCGCGGTATTAGACTACTCTGTCGAAGCAACACATCATTGCCCCACCATCAATATCACTCATCGTATAGTAATAACATCATATCTCTAAAATGGTCGCACGAACAAACCATCACGTCATGCACCACGATATCTCATCAACGCCAAAGCCACATCTCGGCTAAATCACCAATCGACAACAATGATGGACATTGACCACTCCACTATGGTTAATACCATCCACCTTGGTCTTGTACTTGACCGAACGGTTAAGTACAGACCAAACAGAAATCTCCGGCATCCACGCTGAAATCCAGATCCGTCGGCACGTATCTGAAACCCTCTTTTACAGCTCATCTTGTTCATTAGATTCCACGTGTGTAGAACTCCAATGTACAAGATGCTACCAAAAATCAAATCACCGTTAATCGGCGTTTTCAATCAAAATAGCCAAATAACAAACGCGCTAAGCAGTTAAACATGCATCCATACGTCCGTACATCCAAACAACCACTAAAACGCCATACATACAGCATATCAATCCATCCATATCGATTAATGTGGAAAATAATATCGATAATAGTTCTAATCTAATAATTCCCTAACTATGGTATGACGACGAAAAATATGTGATATTCTTTCTAAATCGTTAAAAAATAATTATATATTCTTTTACAAAATATAGCTGTTGTGTGTGTGTGTGTGTGTAATATCATGTTTAAAAGCCAAAAATCATTCTCGAACTTCAATATAACAACAACCATACTAAAGTGAGAGACAATATCACTCACTTTAGGCAAATCTATCCAAATCAGTGCCAAAATGTAGATCCCGCCATCATGAGCGTAACACAAGAACGACGTCTAAAACGGACCTTGTATTCAAAAGATATGGATCAAATATGATTCAAAATTAATTAAACAATTAAAAAACCAATTAAATAATTAATTACCTGTCTATTCCTTCTATTCCTTAATCTTTCTTCTTCCTTCCTCAATTTCTTGTAAGCGGGCACAAAGAAGATCGTGCATATCTGATCTCCTTCCCACTTTGATTTCTAACTCGATAATGATTCTTCGTTCCGTCTTGGCCAAACAATCCAGCATTAAACCGTCTTCAATCTGCACCCCGCCATAAGTCGATCGTATGCTCTTTGTAAATCGCCACCCGGAAACTCGAGATTGCCATGGAAAATGTCACGATCTGCCTCAGTGACAAACGCCACTAGATTGAAGCCATACCCTCTCCTTCACGCAAGAATCAATGCAAATCTCCGATTCGCCATTCGTTGCTCTAAGATCCGTCAAAGTATAACCCTAGATCAATGGCTATAACATCGACCTCAGCCAACAACGCTAAATCAAAATCCACCACGATCATCATGTAGCTCTCAACGATATGATCTCAATGAGTCAAACGACATGATTTTTAATTTAACAGATTTGGAGAAATTAATTTTAGAATGTGGATTAATGGGTTTGGCTATGGAAATTTGCTCAGGCATGGCGGAAAAGAGGATTTGGATATTTATAATATTATTGTATTCCATTTATTTAATTTCTCAAATAAACGGCCATGCATTTTGAGTCCATACGATCACACGACGAGTACGGTCGCCACGAAACTCGTCTGCGTGCATCACCTTATTTTGCCGGGGGTGTAGGGCGGTTATCACAACAAGGGCCCGAGAAGGAAGAAGAATGACTACCAATGTCAACAACTCCTCTTAAAAGAATTAGAGGTGCTCCAAAGTGCTATTCACTTAAGGGTTCTAAATTAAAATCGTATATTCCCCTCTAAGTATCATAAGAAGTAGTGTACCTCTCTACAAAAAATAGTCAGGAATATTGTCATTTAAAAAAGAAACCATAGGAATAGAAGAAAAATAAAAGAGGAGGGAATACTGAAAATAATACATATTAAACAAATATAAGGTAAACTACTAAAGAACATTATCGGGAATGGTTAAAAACCAAATAAGGCAAAAAGAATTATAAATGCTCGTCAAACAAAATCAACAAGGAAAATTCTTAAATTAGAATCCTGGAGAAGACTAATAAAGGAAAGGTTTTGTTTCAAGAAAAATCGGGATTTTCAAGCAAAGGTAAAATGTTCTTATGGTTCCGATTTCAAAGAAATTTTTAAAATTTTAAATCCATCTAAAATGGCTTTTAAACTTTTCAAAATCTTTACTGAATTAACAGTTGAGAACTAACATAAGGAGAGATCACTTGAAAACCAGTTTTCATTAAAACCTTCCTTAATATTCTATTGAGCGTTGTAAAGGAATTTTTTTTCCTCGAAAAGTCTACTTATTCTCTCAGTGAGTATAAATAGTAAGGTGACGCTAAGTTCAAGATAAAATCCACACATTGAGTATCACTTCCACTGACTTCGAGACATTTTGGTTGTTATGTGGTTGTAATGTGCAAACAGATTATCCTATATCATTGTTTAATTTTTTTGTTTCAATATATATGTACCAAAACTCGAAGTCACATCTAGCAATGATTTTGTGAGTAAAATCAAAATTAACTTAAGCACGTTGATTAATGAATATATTATGTTAATTCTAGGAATTGAAATTTACGTTGTTATTCTTATCAACGTAGCTAGCTATATTCCACTTTATTGGTCTTGTTCTCAAAAAACACTTTCATGGCCAATGGATTATATCCTTTTTCAGGAACCACTATCAAAATGTATTTTCATAATGTACCTAGGATCCATTTTGGATTTACGCATTAATCCATATTGTCGAGTCAATATTGTTAATGGCTTATTTGACAATTAGGAAATTCTTTTCTCGACATTGATACGAAACTCATAGTTTCTCTTTAATGTGTGCGAATTTTTATTAGACATTCTAATGAGTCGTGTGTCAATTTTGGCTTGGTTAATTTCATTTCATCTTTTATAATTAGTTTTATCTTTGGATCATATCCAAACTCAATTTACTACTAAAAATCTCTAAAAGAAATTCCTTCGTCGCAAAGTTGGTGATTATTGAAACGATCGTCGTTTCTCTATATAATGGAACATGCATTTATAAACATTTCATGAACCGCCTTTGTATATGTATAAAAATGATTTAGTTCATAGTTAATCAAAACTACGTTGATAACATAAGTTGCTAAATCAATACAAGCATGTCCCAAACTGCTTTGGGGTGATCCACACAAGATCCCTTACGAAAAAATGTTACGTGCAGCCTCTTGACATACACAACCTATCAACTTCTAGACCTCAGATATGTAGGGGTTTCTTATAAAATTTTATCTTGTATATCTCATAAACTATGCTTTAGATGAAACTAATTTTAACGTATATACTTACAATTAAGTACACATTATAATAGAAAGAAATTAACTCAAATTCACTTATTATAAATTTGTCTAATAAAGTATGATTACTCCTTAGCGATAGATCATTTTATATAATAGGAGGGGTGACTTTTAAGATAGAGTCATTTCATTTTAGGTATATTTGGAAATCCTTTCCAGTACAGTCACATATTTTATCAAATCGGATTCCTTTTCTTTCTTTTACATGAAATATTTTCTAATTACATTTTGGTATCATTGACTTTGAACTCCATACATCTATATGTATCAATCCAAAGAGTTCTTTAACTCTTATTCCTCCACTGAATGGCTGTTTTGCCTTTAATCTTCTGAGATACAATTCATTAGTACAATGTGATTCATAATCATATGATTATTGAATTATTCTTCAAAGACATAGCCTAGTCCACAGTTCCAAAATAATTATAATAATTTCAAATGCTTTTTGTATTTTCTAATGCATCACTTTTGTTGTAAATACCAATATTGTAGATTTATTTCATAATGAATAATCATATCAAAATAGAAATATATTCATTTCCAATCAATACTGAAAATTGTTATTATTCCATAAATAATATTTTGGTACATATGCGAAAATAAGTCTTTGTAACTTGATGCATCTGTTAGAAGTGTCATATTGTATGCTCAAACTAAATCGGTCATTAATGTATTACCATACAAAATACGAAGCTCCATTCAACCACTTATTATATAATTTTAGTTTTTGCCCTATTACTAGTTTATAGACGAGTGTTTTGATCAAATATCTTAAATTCTAAGGAATAATTTTCAGAATAATAATCTTTTATATGGAAATGCATTTGGAATAGAAATTCACATTTCCCATTCTATACTAAGTATCTTTTAGTATTTTATACAATTATCATTTTCAATGTCTCTTCATGAAGTAGAGGTGACCACTCTTTTCATTCCAACTATGCCCAAATTACGTCCACTCTCATTCATTTGCTTTCCTTGCCAATTGGACAAACCATTCAAAATGTAGCCCTTACCACAATATCATAACAAATTCTTTACAAAAAAGCATTGGTCATTCTTAACATTTATGGATATTGAATAAGCTGTACTTTACATGAACTGATTAAACCGACATTACGGTGATTGAATTTCTAGGTACATCTTGTAGCTATTGGTCTAGTGTTACATCCAACACAATAAGAACCTTATCGTAATCAAATACACAATCTCGCATTATGGTTTACTTGTTTATTTCAAATGAACTAATTTCATCAAAGTTTCATACATTATGAATTGTGAGTATTCATTAGTGACATTTATATATGATCAAACATGGATCAACTATCCATATTGTTGAACTATTTTAGAGCTCGAAACTAACAAAGACAGTACATAGTCTTAGGTACACCTAAGCGACCGAGGTGCAAATGTTTTAGTGGCCATATAAATTGGCTTTTGCATGGGTTTTGAAGTGACAACGTTCCAAAAGTTCTATTAGTGTATATATATATATACACATATACATATACATATACATATATATATATATATATATTTAGGGCATTTCACTAGAAGGACAAACTTTATAGTCCAATTAGCTTCTAGGACACACATCCGCAGAAATTAATTTCAAGACCAAAGTCAACAGAATAATTACTTTTAAGGACAAAATCAGCAGTCCAATTACTTTCAAGGACATAATTTCTTAGGTTTTTGACCTTAGAAACTAATTATTTTGCATTTTGTTCTTAAAAGTAATTATTTCAGTTGTGTGTCTTAGAAACTAATTGCACATACCAAAGAGGCCCTTATGACTAATTTCCACTATATATATTATATTTCTATTTCAATCTTAATTTAGTGCATAAGTATATTTTACAGGAAGATAGGCACAAGGACAAACTTAGAAAAAAAATTAGATTGAAGGACAACAAATTTATTTTTTAGACTAAAGGATAATGCTAGTTATAACTAGCATTTTGTATAGTGTAAAACTGAATATAATGCTATATACAACTAGCATTTTGTATAGTATAAAAGTTGAAGATAATGCTAATTATAACTAGCATTTGTCTTTCAACCTAATAATAAAACTTCATGTCCTTCGACCCAATTTTTTTTAACTTTGTCCTTTTCACTAATTCTCTCGATATTTTAACTGATAAACATTTTATCCACTATAATGGTTGCAAAAATTTATTTAAGTAGTTTATTTTAACATTATTTAACATATATTCTTATAATATTAGAAAGATTAAATGTATTCGGCTCCCACTAGATTTTTATATTTCTCAAAAACTCTAAGAAAAACAAGAAAATCTTTCGATTTTTCTATCTTTGAGGAACATCAACAAATCATGGGCCCATAATAGATGGATAACATTCATCAGTTGCATCACATACAAATCCTAACCCTCGGCCATTGTCCTAATATCATCTCAACTTTGAGGAATACTGGAACAATCCACTTTTCCGTACAGTTTAAGCGGGCATGAACCATACATGACCTACTCAAATTAAACGGAAAGGCGAACAGTTAGGGGAAAGAAAGAAGAAAGAAGAGAAGAAGAAAACTAACAACATAGAATCTCTCGATGGAATGATTAGTATATAATACGAAACAAATCTTTACATAAAAAACAACTGTAATATATGTATATACAAACATCAATTAGAGTATACTAACCTATTTCATCCCAAACGGTTATAATAACTTCCCTTACAATTGTTGATAAATATATCAATAAATGCAATGGAAAATAACCATATACACGAATACTTCTCTGGGCTTCCAGTTTGTCTCCTGAAGCTCCAAAACATTTAAACCAATCTATAATATGCTCGGTTTGACCCAAGCATTTTAGAAAAACAATACTTGGATAAGTCTGGTAAAACTAGTTTGAGAAACTCAAACCATAAGGAATTTTATTTATAATAACTTGTAAAATTCTTTAAATTCAAAGGTATCACGTAATACTATGCCGCACATAACACATACAGGATTTTACCTTACGATAACCAAAACATTTATGTTAGAAAATCCAGTAATATATTAATAATAATGTCTAGTGGTGAACATAAAATATTAAAATAGATGCATCTCACGTTCTAGCATAGTTCGTCACATCTAAAACCATAAGGCTCATAATGGAAAATGGATTCCAAACTATAATAAGATAAGGAACTATCTTCCGATGGTACATATCTAGATAAAATGCACTGGGGTCTGATAAGAACACCTTGTACCCCTACCACATAGGACTGGCCTACCACTTAACTAGTAGTATCGAATGTGATCACCCCACTTCGGGCCCCGAAGAATACATGAGTAGATAGTAATCGATCTAGATTTGGAAGGACCATACTCTGATGGGAGCGACCCACTTGGCCCTACTACATGTCTGATTTTTGTCATTTCCCGGTTGGTGAGGCTTGAGGCTACGTTTCCTTTATTTAGCACTTCCCACTTGGAATGCTACACTACCCTCCTAGCATTAATGCAATGCAATCCAAGCATTCATCCATGCAAGTTCTTTCTAGGAATGAACGAAACTGAAGGCACTACCTCTACTACACCGATTTTGGAATCACCCTTAGTAGCAAGTAGCCCTTACATTTCAAAACTCCATCTTAGATTCCATACTCTTCAAGATGTCTTCAGTTCGAAATGCTTGAGGTGGATTAAAGTGATTTTTGGATAATGTATTCGATCCCGATCTCTTCGAAACAACTTTTGATAATTAACGGGAAACTCAACCCTTATTCTTTAGGAAATAAATAAACAAAGCATAAGAACGGAGATCACTTCCTAACCGTTAGTGAATGGATTTCATTATCATTTATCCTAGAAGAACAAAACGATTTTATATGTAAACATAGCACCACCGACGATAACTGTATCATATAATTCCCGTGTTACTCCTAGATATTTCCAAACTTACGTTTTGGTCTAGATTTTGATAGTCGGCTATTTAACTATCAAATAAACAAACACTCAAACAAAGATTACATTTCCAATGGCAACTTCTAAGCCTCATAAATAAATATTTTATTAGTAAAACCACTTTACAAATCCTTGGAAACACTTCCATATATTTATCTTGATAGGATAAGCATATTCACAATACCCTATATTTTTTGATACTTAGAAAATATAACCATATACTTATCTCAACGGAATAAGTATATTACAAACCCATTTCACTTTCAAAAAAACCTGGAAAACTACATTTACATACTTATAAAATGGTATAAATTTATTCACCCACAATTAAGGACATTTCCTATTAAAAATCATATTAAAATGGAGATATAAATGATCCACAACACATCTCTTTGCATAAATCTCTTTTATTTTATAAATATCTCATTTATAGATTTCCAAATCTATTTATAAAAATCTTTACAAATCACCAAGTTAATTTCCCAATCTCTTTAACATATACCAAACCATTTATAATCTTTTAATAAATATCCATATCATTTTCAAACTCTTTTCCATTTCCAAGATCTCTTTTGATTTAAAAAACCCTTTTTATAAACTTCCCTTATTTTAGATTTTCTCCTTACATGAATATCCATCAATAAAGTTCCTTTGATAATAATCGAATATTTTAAACACCTTTAACATCCAAGTTATTATCTAACATTCCTCATTTAATTATCTTTAAATCTGTTTCATATAATAACTTTAGAATACACATAATAATAAATTTGATGTAAGAACACGTATTTTCAACCATTTAAAAGTATTAAATTAAATAAGATTTTTGAATAAAATTGCTAGGAAAAAAATTAAGATTTTATTGATAAGTTATGAGCTTAACCAAAATTTCTATTTATGACATATGTTTGCAATAATATAAGGATGATAACAAATGTTAGTGTTTATTTTAATAACATTGGTTTGAACGATATTAATAATTGTCTGAATAAATTTCCAATTGATTAGAATAATAAATTTTCTTTATTAAAAAAGAAATCAAATGTTTATTTATTTGAAATATTTGATAGCTGAAAGATTGATTGCAGAGATGAGAAACATTATATGGCAAGAAATGTATAATTCATGTTTGTATCCAATAGTGCATAAATATATTTGAATCATTATTTGATAGGAAATAATTATTCTATTTCTCATTACATTTATTTTTTCCATTTTGAAATTCACCTTTGTAAACAATTGAAATTAATATAATTGAATAATTTCAAATAATGATAGAGAGGACTCCAAATTGTAAACTAATAGGTGTAATTAAATGTAGCTTATGTTTTGTGAAAATATAAGGAAAGTTGGTTTAATGAAAAGAACATTTACATCAAATAAAATGAATGTTTCATTTGTGAATGTATGTTTAATTTTATTAAAATAAAGAATAGAATGATTGATCTAAAGGAAGAAATATACGTATATTTGAACTGTGTTTTAGCATATATATGGATTACAAGAGTAGAAAAATAATTTATTTAAGTAAGTTATTTATTGCTCTGCTGTATAAACAACTAATTTATAAACGTGTTTAAATGACTAAAGGAAATAATTATTCTATTTTTCATCCATTTTAGTTATTTGTTTTGAAATATAACTTTGTAAGTAATTGTAATTAATGTAATTGAAATATTTCAATTAGAAGGGAAGAAACGTTAATGCAATTAGTAGATTTAATAAATGAAACGCACCTTTTGTGTTAAACAGAAAGGATGCTTTAATGGAAATAAAAAATCATTTTGGAAAAACCAAATTGAAAGTTTTCATTTTTATGGTAAGTAATTGTATTTATTATGCAGAGATAAAAAACCCAAATGCGTACAAATTTGAATGTTATTTGAGTTAATGAAGTTAATTTGGTTATGTTTCACAAATTGAATTTCATAAAGGTTATGCGATGTACATAGTCCCTTTATTTATTTTGTTATTAGTTGTTGCATGTACGTTTTAAAATAGTTATCTCATTATTAATACTTGATCCGTTCATTTCTCCTTCTATTATACCCGAGCCTAGACTTTTAGGTTGTATTTAATTCTTGCCATCTCATTTTCGTGTATATTTAATTTCACTTTCCTTTAATTTGCAAACTTTTCCATTTCTACATACATTTCTTTATGAATTATTAATGCATGAAGCTTTCAAAATAAAACATGACATTTTTTCTCTTTACCTTAATTTTCTAATTATTAAATAACCTGCAGCTTATTTCTTCCATTTGCAGTGTATATTTGTGTTCTATTTTTTTTGGCTAAGTCTTATTGGGTTTGTTTTAGACTAATGGGCTCCTTTGTAAACCAAAAGCCCTAGAAACCCTAAGAAACTTTGGATCATTCCTTTTCTCACACATTGACTTTCTATTTTCCTATCTGACTAAAACCAAGTACATATAAAAATTCCTCATTTGAGAGCTTTCTACGTACTCTTCTTCTTCTTCTTCCTCAAATCTACAAAAAACTCCAAACCCCAAAACTCCTAAATCTCCAAATCAAATTTCATCATTCCTCCTTCAAAACCCTTGCCTACCTTTCTCCTTTTACCGCCGCTCACCTCCATCACCACCCACAACCCACGGCAGTAATCCATGGCCAAAGCCTCACCCTTCCTCTTCTCTTTTTTCTCCTTTTTCCCTTTTTCCCTTCCCTTTTCCCTCTTCCTTACCTTTATTTCCATGGCTTCTATATTCCACTAAACTACTTTAAATCAGATTTTTTTTGAGACTACTTATAACTTCAATGGCAACAACTTTGCTGTTGAACTCTTCTTCCCATTTCGAATATTTCTTATCAAAAACTCCATTTTTCAAGTCCTTTCTCGGGTCCATTTTTGGATGAAAATACCCCATATTGTATCAATCATATCTCCTTCAGATATGAACTAAATTATGTGATTCCTTTTTTCAAACCATTTATTTTCCAATGGCTCAACTTTCTTTTGGATCAGTTCTTTAATTTCCTTAATTTTCTATGCCAAAAACTCAAATCTTTTCGAAGTATATTTGAATTTAGATTTGCAACTTAGAAAACACCTTTGTTTGTTTTAACCAAAACTTCCTCAAGGTAGATGCTTTTTAAGTGATTCTTTTTTGAAAGTGGACAGAAAATAATTTTCAACAGCTTTCGAGTTAGTCACTTATATAGATTCAGTAATATGCTGGTCCATATATTTTCTTAAAGATGACCTAGTTTCTGGTTTGTCCGCTGTTCAAATTTGGGCATTTAATTGGATTTTTAATCGTCGACAAATCAAAGGTGACTGTTTTAATCCACTTACAACTACTATATTATCTCATGTTGGTTAATTAAATTTATGATGTGATTAGAAGTTTATTAATTGTTGTTTGGTGTTTTAATTTGTCATTTAGATTTAATTATAATTGATATTGAATTTCATAGCCATGTAATTAATATTGAATATAATTTCTAGTTAAACACCTAATAATGATAACCAATTAATTATTTGCTAATTTGGATGTTGATTGTGATGGATGTCATTGGTTGGAATTTTGGATGATTGGATATTTATTTATGCCTATATCTCTTTATCTCTATGGGTTGAAATGATACATACCCGAATGATCTTATAGATTAGGGAAATCGTTTTGGGTTGAAATGATAAACCCGAGCGGTTTTCATTTTTTTAATTTTAGAAAATAGTTGAAATGATATATACATCCATACAATTTCTTGAATTTGGATTATGTACTGGAACTGAATTATTTAAAAGGTTCGAGTTAAACTTTGAATATTTTTAATTAAAGTGGTTAAAATTTGTACCTCGTATTATTTGAAACCTTTCTATAATTATATTCACGTTTACACTTGATAGGAGATGGAAAATCCTGTAACATCTCTAAAGCCATTGCACTCACATTTTATTTTAGATTAATTTAACTTAAATAAGATCTTTTAGTTCCAACTCGAGTGTTTTGTTTTCATTACGCTCGGATCAGTTTGAGTTTTTCTATGTATTGAAGACCATTTTATGGAGGATGAAGATGAAGATTCAGTATATTATTACTATTTATTATATTTATTCCACTACATCATGTATTCCGCTGCATTATTTGTTTATTCCTACTATATTTATAACTCTGATTTGAATTGTAAAAGTGTAATCACATGCTACTTGTAAAACAACTTCATGAACTGTTTATTTGATTATTATATTTTGTCATTCCACTGCAAGATTCTGTGTTTTATTTTTCCTTCTTTTCTTTTATTTTCTTGTTTACTCCATTAATATCCTCCCTTTTGAATAGTTTGAATTAGAAATGTGTGTCTGCTTATGCACTTGACGGGTGCAGCATGATAGGGGTTCTCGCATTTGGGTTTGGTAGCGAGCGGATGACTCTTACTCCTACATGTCCTACGGGGTTAGCCAGTCAAGAGGCTGGCCGTAAAAGCAGAACACGGGTGCCATTGTATGCTACGGTGGGCGTTACCCCACTTGCGTTGTCCCGTTACAGTTGGTATCAGAGTTGTTTTAGACATACCTTAGCCTATTTGGGTTAACACATTAGAGATAAGGTAGCAATACCCTAGAATGAGTTGTCTGAGTGTATATACGAGAGCGCATATTTGTTAGTGTTGTAAAAATATTTTATATAAGTTTTGAAATGAAATTATTTTTCCTAATATTATATGATATATATAAAGGAATAAATTTTTATAACTAATATAGTTATTTGTAATTTGTTTGATATGAAATGGTAATATTTAGTTATTATCATTTATTGTTGATTGGTTGAGTTTTTGTCAGTTTATAAGCATTGGCTAATTATTTTTAATTTAATTTATGGACTAAAAACTAGTTTAATAATGGTGTATTAAAGATAATAAAATAAATGATTAGGATATTTGGTTATGAAATTGAAATATTTGGTTGTGAATATTGTTGTTTGTTGATTGGTGGTTTCAACTATTGAAATAAAATGGAATATCTGGATATTTTGGATAGTCGAAACTTTTGAACTAATACATGAATTAAAATGTCGATTTTTTTTTGAATTATGCAGCTAAATTTGATAACCTTAAATTGAAAGCATGTGAAATAGGGTTAAATTGGTTATGAAACAAGGTTAAATTTATTATATCTATGTTAGTAATTGAATAGAATTATTATATACATGATTGGCATGCAATGTAATAATATACAAGTGTGAACTTTAAGCCTTGGCATGTTTAAATCGAAATTGTGATTAAGGAAAAGCTGTAAATGCGAAAAAAGTGTTATGAACTTAATTAAATTTATGAAATGTGTCATAAATAAATTGAAAGGTAAAGGTGAAACTAAATGAGATAAGCAAATATGAACTAAAACTGAAATGATTATAAATAAAGCCATGATTTGTAAATTGTTATGAAATAAATGGATGTTGCAATAAATGGTTATAAATAAAGTTGTGATAACTTTAAACAAGAAGAATGTCTTATAAAAAGGAATTAGGCTTTTATAAATTGGTTATGAACTTAAGAAAATTCCTTATGAATGATTTGCAAATAAATGTAGTATTAAATGAGAAATATTACATGTGAAATGAATGTAATTTAAATTGAAGAGAAATATAAGCAACATTATGAAAATGAATATATTAATGATTTATATTAAATGGAGAAATTCTTTGAAACAAATATTAAAGTATGAAGTGATATTTGTGTTAATCAATGAGATTAAAAATGAATTTAATTGAAAAGTAATTGTGATAAAACAAATTGGAATAATTATGAAAGTAGTATGTATATTATTTTATTCGTAAAAATTAATTTTATCCAGATTTGAGTACACAAGTTCTATGTGAATTACATCACTTTGTGTTAGGATATTTCATTCTATTCATGACGGTGAATATTTGATATGGATTTTTTTTTGATTATAGAATTCCCTATCATAGTATATGGTTATGCAAGGAGAATAGAGCTGCCAAAATGGATTGCAATCCGTTTACCCAGCCCAATTACCCATAAATAAATGGGTTGGTCAAACCCATTAAAATAAATTAGTTTATTAGGCTAAACCATTTAACCCTGTTAATTAAATGGATTAGGTGGGTCTGACCCGTTTATACACTAATTATCTATTTACCCAAAGAAAATTGACGTTCTCACTTCTCACGTAAAAAACTAGGGTTCCTCACTTTCTCAAATTCACTCGTCTTCTCCCTGATAGGGCATGATTCGACGTCTTCCACCTTTTCATCAATTTCTGGGTTGCAGCAATTGAGCTATAATCAGCCTTCCATCTAATCAAGCTGGTGCGTTATTTTTTGCTATAGTCCTTTACCGTTATTTCTAGGGTTAAGTTCTAAAATTGATTATGTTATTAAGAATCACTAGATTTGGGCAAAGCTTCATCGGTTCATTTTTACCGCATTTACCTTCTGCTTCACGATTGCGATTTGTGAATCATTTCTGGGTTAAAAATCCAATATTCTTTTCAATTGTTGAGGTTAGAATGGAGCATATAATTCACCGAGATATATAACATATGTACCTCTGGCTCATAGATATCAGCAATGATGACTTTGTATCATTTGTAGTTTATCTATCTGCTGCATCTAGGAATTAGATATATCTAATAAGCCATGTGTGGATGTTCCATTGATAACCTGCATGTTTAATATTTCACAACTGTTTACTATTTTTGTGTCAAAATGTTCCTAACGTGGCCCCTGCCTCTATGTTAGATTTGCTCATAGTTTGCATCATCATTTATTTATTTATACCTAGTTATCACGTGTACCTGTAGATTGCAAGGTTTGTATTGGTGGTTATAGTTATAACAAATATGACTTTACAATTTACATGTTTTTAAACTTCTTCTGTGTTGATGTCAATATTTGGCAATATTGCTTGAGCCTAATTGGAGTTCTTTGTAAAGCAGGTTAATTTTGGCGCAAGTTTGAGTGTTATGATGTAACAATTCATATGCCTTTGTTTGTAGTACGGTAGTGTAGGGCTGGCGTAATAGGAGTCAAATGAAATAGATGATGGTAAAATTGGGTATTGCTACAGTAATGGACTAGTAGTTTACTTCATCAACATCCTTCCTATCATTGTTTTGCGGTAAGTTGTTAAGTCCCCAAACTAGTTTCTTCGTTGATCTCTTTACATAGCTTTTCTTCTATTTTGCTTTTTTTAAATCTAATGTTCCAATAATTAATACAAGCATGGTAGAATCATTCAGCTGGAATGATGGATCAAAACTCAATATAGATATGTTTCTTAGCTTTTCATGCAATATTAGAATAAATCTAACACGACGCATACAGATTACACAAACAAAAATATTTGTGTGCGTGTAAGAGTAAATATCACAAGATTCTGAGAAGCTGTATGTTTTGGATGGCGAAAAACAAATAATCATTTAAATACCAGGATATCAAATATACATTACCTTTCTGCTATGTACAGAATCGGTTCTAGTAGGAGGACAACATTTTATTGCTTTACCCCTCTTTTACTTCTAGATAATTAAATTGTGTTGTATGGTATGTTCTTATCATCTATCATGACATCTGCAAGAGGGAACTAACATAGTATCGAACTCTCTCTGTATTCAAGTACTCGTTGTTTGTATTTATTTATTTTAATTTTTAATTATTTTATAGTTTATTATTATTATTTTGAACGAAAATTTCATTTGGCATATTACTGACAAGAACAACTTACACATACATTTATTGTAAATGGAAAGAATTGGAATTTAGGATTCTAATGCGCCTTTGCAACAGTCGAAAGTGTGCTACTCATTGTTCTACACAGATGATATTAGAATGCTCTCTGGACCTAACTATCCTTGTAACAGTCAAAACAAGTGATATTCATCAACTTGAATATCAAAGCTATTTTGGTCAATTGCTTTCAATATTTCCTTATGTGGACCTTGTTTCCAATACCTTTTAATTTATTTTTGACTTTGATAGTCTTTCCATTCATTGAAGATGTCTTTATTAGACTGTTTTATTAATAAATTGTACCCACCTTGAGTTAGCATGTAATATAATATTTTCAACCATCCTAGTATCCAAATCGATTAACATTATAATTGTTAATTATTGCAGGAATTACTTCTTTTGGAAGATGACGTGAAAGCTTTATAAGAGACGTATCCTTAAGGAGAACAGGTGATATACCGGCATTATTTTCTTTTACTGTGTTGATATGGATCGCAAACGCACACTATATGTCAATTCTCTCATTGATTATGCAAGCATACACATCATATGCAATCTGCAGCTACTCCAAACAGGACTGTTTTTCCTGTTATGCGCTTATATATATATATAATTTGTTTGAACTATCTACATGCTAATTCTTATGAATATTTGATATTGTAGAACATGGATTCAACTGAACATATAAACATTGAAACAGAAGATTTGATTGTATTGGAAGATTCATTGAGTAGTTTGGCTACGAAAAAATGTTGTAGAATCACACATTCAAAAGTTTGGAACTATCTTCAGAAAAATGAAACTATTTTAGGAAAAACACCAACGTGCTTTTGCAAGGGATGTAAGAAAACATACTTTTGGGGAGAAAAGCATGGAACATCTAATATGCTGAAACATATTCCAAAATGTCAACACTTTACCAAAAAAATGGGTGGACTTGATGAGATAAGTAAGTCTGATCAAAGAAAATATAGAGAACTGGTGACTAAGGCCGTCATTAGGCATAACTTGCCCTTTATGTTTGTCCAATATGAAGAAGTTCGAGAACTACATTTTTATTTGAATAACGAAGTGCAACGTATATCAAGAAATACAATACGTTCGGATGTCATGAAACTTTACAAGAAAGAAAAAATTAAGCTTAAACTATTTTAAAATTATGTTCGAGAAAAGTAAGCTTAACGTCCGATCTATGGGCATCAATTAATACAGATGGTTTTATATTATTGACTGAACACATCATAGATAACAACTGAGTTTTACAAAAAAATTGATTAGTTTTTCATTGATGCCACCTCCTCCACTGGAGCTGCAATATTTCGAAAGGTATCTAATCTGTTAGTTAAGTGGAATATCGAAGATAAACTGTTTGCATTTATGCTTGACAATGCATCTTCAAATGATAAATTTATTGAATTGTTGGAATCTCACCTCACATATAAGAAAGCATTGGTTGCAGATGGTGAGTTTTTGCATATACGTTGCACTACACACATATTGAATTTAATCATACAAGATGGTCTAAAATGCATTGGTTCCTTTTTAACGAATATTAGAGAAAGTATAAAGTACATTAAGGGCTTCCAATCAAGAAAAAAGTTGTTTATAGAATGCATAGCAGATCTTTCTATGAATGAAAGTATAAAAAAATTGCACCAAGATGTTCCAACGAGATGGAACTCGACATTTTTTATGCTTAAGAGCGTTATTTACTTCTACCAAGCACTATGCCATTTGGAAATAGTTGATCGGAGTTATACTTATTGTCCAACCCCGGATGAATGGATAGATGCAAAGAAAATTGCGGATTTTTCGGAAGTTTTTTACAAAGTTACTTGTCTATTTTCGGATTCTAATTATCCAATAGCGAACTTACTTTTTACGAAGCTCGTGGTGGTTCTTTTTACATTGCAAAAGCGCATGAAAGACAATGATTTTATGTCAACCATGTCAAATGAAATGTATAAAAAAATTGACAAATATTGAAGAAAATTTAGTGTGATACTTTCCATTGCTTGCATCTTTGATCCACGGCATAAAGTTGAGTTCGTTAAATACTGTTATGAACAAACTTATGGAGTCGATTGTTGTGAATTTGATAAGGTGGAGAGTAAATTTGAAAATCTTTTCAATGAATATGCAAAACAATGAAAAGGAAGGTGAAGCAAGTGGATCAAAAGATGTGGAATCCGTTGATGTAGATATTGGTCCGTATTCACAGTAATGTGAGGATATGTTAGAAGGATTTTACAGTCATCGTAAGGTATGTTTACTTGATAGTTCTCATAAATCCGAACTTAAGTCATATCATGAAGAGGAACTATTAGATCCTAAAACACCGTTCGACATTATTTCATTTTGGAAATCTCACTAATATAAATATCCAATTCTTTCACGAATGGAAAAAGATATTTTGACGGTTCCGGTTACTCTTGTAGCATCGGAAAGCGCATTCAGTATCGAAGGCAGGGTTCTTGATGATCACCGAAGTTCTTTGAAGGCAGATGCCATTAAAGCATTGTTATGTTCACGTGACTGGCTATATGGGAACGGGACATCGTCAGTTATAGAGGAGCCTGACGTGGATATTTCTTTGACCCATACGGATGTGGAGTTGACAATTTCTACCTAAATCTTAGGTACATGCTTAACTTCCAAATTTATTTGTTCACATTGTTTAAAGTATGCTTAAATGCTAAATTTTGCTAGTTCACGTTGTTCAAAGGTAAACAAGTAACGTAAAGCTCAATTTAGTTTCAAGATGTAAGGCATGGTCTATTTTTGATATCTTTCAAGAAGAAAGTGTGTGCAGTACATAGGAATGGTTGATTTGCTTTTATTACTGTCACAATAGAATTTTTAACTCTGAATTATATACCTCATTCTGCATGTTACCAATTGAATTTGCAACACTAATTAATGTCATACAACAGCCTTAGATGTTGTGTCACTTGATATGAATAGTACTTAACCTATTATCAACCTAATTCTTATTGAAACAATTCAAAAAATACATGCAAGTTGGACATTACATGTAGTTGCAGGTTGGAAAATAGAGATGCAAAGGAAGGGCAAAATAGATTTAGTGCTTTCATTGAACTACTTCATGTTTCACGCAATTTTATGCTATGTATTTTTGAATTATATGTTGATTAATATTGCATTAAATTATACAAAATGATGCAGTATGGGATACTTTGCTTGCTACAGATCTTTGTACTAATTTAAATCTGGAATGGTCTTGTACTAATTTTGAATGTTTTTATATTGATCTTCAATTATACATACTGAATTGGTGAGAATGATTGTACATGTTTTTATGTAATTTTATTCATGTTGGTTAAACGGGTTGGGTTCGGTTGACTCATTAAATTAGTGGGTTTGGGTTGGGTTTACCCATTTAATAAATGAGCCTAATGGGTTGGGTCTATTTTTTTAAATGGGTTGGGTTATTTTTAAACCAACCCATTTATACCCAACCCATTTGACACCCCTAAAGGAGAATGTGGTTCCAAGTCAAGAAACCATATCGAAGTTCGTATTTGGGAAGTTGAATGTACAATATTAGTTTGAAAGCGAACTTGTGTGATCGAGCGAGCGATCGAATGTGATTTTGCGAAATGATGACATTTATACATCTTATATTCTAATATTATTGATATGCTTTGGCGTTGAAATTGAAAGTTGTTGGGTTGGATATCTTTGTAATTAAATTGGAATTTTTCTTTTATGCAAAACCACTATTAAATTAATATAATTTTACAAAAGAAAAAACTATTTTCTTTTATTTTTCTTATACGAAACTATTTTATTCTATTTTATATACAAAATTATTTTACAAACTATTTTATTTACAAAATATCTTACAAGCTATTTTACAGTTTATTTTATCTACTAACTATTTTACAAAACTATTTCACAAAATGTTTTATATACAAAACTATTCTAAATTCAAAACCTTTTGTAAAGCAAAGATGTTCAATCCCATATGGCTCTTCATGCAGCGAAATTAATTTGGAAAATTGTTGATTCTTGTATGAGACGGACTTTATATATAAGTATAAGGTGATTTTGAAAACTGTTGATTTTGGAAGGTTTTTGATTTGATAAGATAAATCTTATATATAACGGAATTTATATACGAATGATTTGATATATTTGAGACTATTGATTTTGAAAAATACTCTATCTACAAATGAAATCTTATATATAATGGAATTTATATAAGTGCAATATTTGAAGCTATGGTTCTGAAAGGCTACTATATATGGTATGATATATTTTAAAATAAATGATATGGGAAGTACCTTCCATTAGACCCCTTTGGTGGGTCATTTGTATCCCTTTGGTGGGTCATTTATCGGATCCTTTTGGTGGGTTACTTATTGTATTCATTTGATATTGTTGGATAGCGTAAATCGACAGGCGGGATGCCTAGAGCTACAAGTGATTCCGTTGGGATAACGGCCTAACCATTATGTAGCAGCGATCAATCAACCATGGCGTAAGTCGAGTGGCGAGATGCCTATAGTTAAAAATGATTCTGCTGGGATAGCGGCGTAGCTATTAGGTAACAATCCCGGCTTTGAGTTAAATTTAAATTAGTAATTAATTTAATTTTTGAAATTGAATAGTGAATTAAATTTGTATTTTCCAAATCTAATAGATATTTGTTTGTTTATTAATATAAATATACATATATGGATTTTTAATTTAAATAGAATTTCTAATTTGAAATTTAGAAAAAAATATTTTGAATAATATATTAATTATAAATTTGATTGTGGATTAATTTTGAATAAACATATTTATGAATATATATAGACTGAAAGTTAAATTGTAAATATTGATTTTGGAAAATTTAAAATGCAAATAGTTATAAATAAATTGGATTTATTATAGAAATTAAGTTTTAAAAACATTTTCCTTAAAAAGTTATATAAGCTTAAATAATAGAAAATGTATAAATATAAAACTTCAATCATTTAAAAAGAATAATAACTTGAATTTAAAATGAGCGTTAATAAAAAAATTAATGTATACATATCTTTTGGATATTTATAAGAAAACATATATATGAATAAAATTTGTCTCTAAATATATAAGTAAGATTTATTAAAAATTTAAAATACATTTTCTTTAAAAATAAATAAATATAGTTTGTATATTTGTGAATTTAAAATGTAAAAAATTTACATATATTAAGATATAAAAATATAAATAATTAAGGGCTTAAAAGCCTTTAAAAATATAAGGACTATATATATGTAAACATTTAAAATAAAAGAAACAAAGTCAATTGACAAATTTTAAAATGATAAGGGTTTAAACATAATTTGTAAACAAATTAAAGAAAGGGTCTTTTCATAAATTTATTTGAATTTAACAAATGTAAATTTAAGAAAATACAAACCTATAAGTGTAAGTTAAAAAGAGTAAACATGATAAGTGTTAATCATGAAAACAAGAAAATACAAGTGTCATTTATCATCATTTATTTTAGTTATTAATAAAAAGAAAAATAAGTTACATATATACAACTACTATCCTATTTCTTCATTGTCGTTTCAGATCTTTCAAAACATAAACAGATAAAAAGAAAACAAAATTCAAAACCGAGATCAAAAATAAAAAATCATAACAAGAACTTCAGTTCCAAATCTTCATCTGTTCAATCTGAATCAAACTTAAGTTTTCAAACTGGAAATCGAACTCAGACTAAAATCAAAACCTAAAAAGCTTTCAACCTTAAATCTTCAACCTGGAAGCAACAACTCAAGCAGCAGATTTAATTCAAGCTGAATCAAATATAATACATTCAAGTTCAAACTGGAAAACAGAAACATCTCAACCTGGAAACAAACCTGTAATTAAGAAAAGATCAAGCATGTGTTCAAATTTCAAGGATAATGCAAAGATCAGAATCAAGTTCAAGCAACAAACAAAATACAAAGTTCCAGATTTTATAAAACCTATCCTCTGTTCAAAGCAAAGTGAGCAAACTACCCTTATAAACCCTTAAACTTGTTATATCTGAATAGCATGTGACATTCTATGAAGCTGTGATGTGAAATCTGTTGTGTGATTGAGTAAATGTGCCTGCATGTTTGTGAAAATATAGGTATATGCCTGTATATAAGAAACCATGTTTCTTTTTTAGTTACAAGGTTAGGAATTCATTCAAAAATTCAAATCTACTCCTCCAATCTCTTTTAGGCCTTGATATCTAAATGAGAAATAAATGTAAGACTGTAACCTCTTATTTAAAAATGATTTTAAGTATTTAAGTTGGATATTTATTTCAAAATTAAATATAACAGTGAAAACTCAATCACATCCCAAAATTTGAATATCAAGTTTTCTCGATTTGATTGTATAATCTAAATTTGAATTTGAATCTTGGTCAAATTCTGTCGATCGTGGAGACGTTGGACGGCGTGCTTTGGTCAGGGGGTAGAGTGAATAAGGGGGATTAAGGGAAAAACGGTTAGAACACTTCTTGGCCACCGTGGTGGTCTGGCATCGACGAAGTAGGTTTTAAGAACCCATTTTGGTCGACGATAGATTCGTGGCTGGTTCATCAACGTCGAAGCATCGGACAGGATCGGTACAGGTTGAATCAAAGTATCGTTGTGTGGCGAAGCATTTGACTAGTTGGCGTGAGTTTAGATCCTCGGAGGTGAAGAGGCGAGCCAATTTTATTGATCAAGTTGATTTCCAGGTGGTGATCGGGGACCTCATTTTTGATTTTCAGTCGAACTCGATGATCTGAGTGGTCGTAGCTTTTGTATATGTCGTCGACGAGCTGTTGAAGGTGGCAGGAATGGCCAGAACGCCGGCGATCGGTGGTGCACGTGCATGCATGTAGGCTTGTGTCTGAAAGAAGAAAGTACGTCCTCGGGTTAGTGCTCGAGTTATTGCGTGGGTGACTCGAAGAAAAGGTGGGAAAAGGATGATACTCGAAGACAAGCTCAGGAACTTAGATGTTGGGCTCTGGAAAATTTCAAATTGGCTCGGGTTTTGTTTAAGCTAAATAAACCAGATTTTTAAAATGAAAGGGAATTAAAATATTATTAAGTTTTAGAGTTAAATGCTTTAAATTTGTTTTGTTATGTATTGGATACTTTTGTAATTAACTTCTAAGTGTTTTCAAAGATTTAAAAATGTTTTAAAATTTGCTTTAAAAGTAATTACATATTAGTTTAATTATGTAATTAAATTCATAAGGTTTTAAAAACAAAATAAAATGTAGTTTGAATTAAGAAGTGATTAAAGGGTTAATTACTTAATTTATTTATGGATAATTAATTTATGTGATTAATTAATCAAGGAAATTAATTTGAGGATAATTAATTAAAGCGATTAATCAAGGGATAGTTAACCAAAGTGATTTATTAATTAATGTGATTAACTGAAGATTGATTAATTAATTAATGTTATTAATTAAAGATAATTAATTTATGATTAAGTGTTGACTAATCAAGTGATTAAAGGATAATTACTCAATTTGTGATTTATTGATTAAAGTGGTTAGGGATAATCATTTCATTGTAATTAATTAAGGATAATTAATTAAATAATAATTAATTAAAGGCTAATTAATTAATGTAATTAATTGGAGAATAATTAAATAATTAAAGGTTAATTATTTAATGATTAGGGTTAATTGATTTATTAATTAAGGTTGATTAATTAATAATTAAGGGTAAATTAATTTATTATTAAAGGTTAATTAATAAATGATTAAAGGTTAATTAATTAAAATGGTTGGTAGTTATTAATGTTAATTAATCAGGATTAGTAATTTATTAGTCCGGTTTAAGTTAAGTTAAAATCAGGATTGAGTAATTAATTCATAAGTAATTAATTTAATTGAAAATTTAATTGAATTAACTAAGGATTAAATAATTAATTAATCCTACCTATAAATGGTTATTGAATGCTTGAATTGCTTGTGAATGTTTGTATTGTATGAGATGCCTTGTATTGATTGTCCTAGCTAATCTATGATATTTTGTTCCATGAATTGTGCTGTGTATAGTATATTTATTTATCTGTGATACATTTGTATATTATCTGTGAATCTATGAATGAACGATAAGCATTATAGATCATACCGCTTATCGATATTGTTGTGTTTGGATTGTGATGATTGATAATTTTGCACTATTGTGTAAAACCCCCTGGACTACACCTTACATACACAAATATAGATTGCATGAGGAAATTGGTTAAGTCACAGATTTTTGAAATAATTTTAAAGTTGAATTTTGAATTTAAATGGTTTTGGAAATGGAATTGGGTTAAATATGAAAAGCTTTTGAAAAGGAGTTTAAAAATTAATTTATTTTGAATAACTTGATAAAGTTTTGAAATTTAAATAGTTTGATTTGAATTTAAATTCAAGATTTGAAATTGAATTCTATGTTTGGAAATTATGGTTTAAAAAGGTTATACAAGTTATAAATGTGTTTATATGGGTTTTAAATCCATTTTAAAAGTATTGTTTTGGGAATTTGAATTTAACCCAAGTTTTATACTTGAAGGGGTTTAACTTGTGCAAATATAATCGGATTTTTCCGAAACAAAAAGGATTGTTTTCCAGATAATAACGGCTTTCATATAAAAGAAAGAATTCCCGGTTTTGTCGAAAGGAAATAGTTTTGAAAGTTGTCTTTATAACGATTTGGTAAACCTTATTGTTGAACTAAAATGGATCTTTTACTTAAAAGATTTGAATCGTAAATAGTTTGGAAAGCTGTGAACTAATCTTTGTGAAAGATTGTTGAACTTTGTTTTGAAATTGAAGAGAATCTAAAAGATGTATCTTTTGTGTAAAAGATTTGAAATGGAAATTGTTTTTGAAAGCTATGAATTGAATCTTTGATTTAAAGATTGGATGAGTTAATCTAATTTGAAATGGAAATAGTTTTGAGAACTATAAATGAATCTTTGTGGAAGATTTGTGAACTTTGTGAAGTAAATCTTTTCTTTTAAAGATTTGAAAATGGTAATTTGTTCAAACCATTTAAAAGAAAGGTTTTGGGTAATAAGTTGCGACTTAAATGAGATCCCATTATCCATATCGTTTTTAAATATTGCGCTCATTATTCGGTTTAGCCAGGAGATGACTTTGTGCCACATAACCCATTCCGAATAATGATACGACGTAAATGGATAGCATTTGAAAACCGGTGGTGAAGATCGAGTATTTTCGAGAACGAAAGGATAACCCGTCAAATGTCTCTGCACTGAGTCGCGCCGATATAGAGATCTCCATATGTAATGGAAGTCCGATCGGGATTGTATGAGCTCAGAGGTTATATAGTTGATGGTTACTATTGATACATTCCCAATTTGGTAGTGTGGCATGCTGATTGCTGCTAAGTGTTGCCAATGATTTATTGATCAAAGCAAGACTCTGTGAAAAGCGTAGCTTTATGGACGAGACCTCATCGGACCTCACAACGGAAAATGGTCGAAACAGGAAAGATGCGGCAAGGTTATTAGGGGTCGCGCCCCTAGGGTATGTCCATTTCTTCTGGAAAGGGTGGTATCATGGTATGGAGCCCAGATATTTAACTCATGTGGTCACTACAAATTTATTACTTTGTGGTTGTTGCTTTGTGGTTGAGGATCCTCGGGTAAAGGTCGCAAACGACCGGGATGGCATACTTGTAGGTGTTACTTTCGGGCAGGGGGTAACCCGGCCTTGTGTTGGTAGAGATCTGGGTAAATTTTCGTGGCGCCCCTCTAGAAACGTACCCATGTGGCAATAGGAAGTTCCTTAGCCCGACCATTTGTTGGAAATCCAAAAAAACAATACGAGCCCTTTACAATTACAATTGTATAACCTGCCACCTCAGGTGGTAGCTATAGTTGGCATAATGTAACAACCCACAGATTTAACCAGTTTTAGTAACGTTATTAACTGAATTTTTTTTGAAATTTTAAACAGAAAAATTTTGAAATAAAAAATTTGATATTTGAAATGCGTCCAGTTAAACATAGCAACCGGTAAATGTTCGTCCGAAAATATGAAAGTTTATTTCGTGCGTAAATTTAGTTCAATTTAATCAGTTAAAAAGCGATGAAAATAAAATGTTTTCGAAACCTAAATATTTTTACATAGAAAAATTCTATAACATCTTCTGAGCAAGCCGTCAGTTTGTTGTTTTTCCAAATTGGGACATCTTTAGCTCCGTCGATCTTATTTTTCTACGATTTTCATGCATTTTCCGCTAGTATAAAAATTCGAATTTTTATATTCGGTCATACCACCGATATCTGTATACTGTTGTGATCGTCTCATCGTACTGATTGCCGCGGTATATTCACTCCTTTGTTTCGATGCCGGGTACGCAGCGGAACCCGTGAAACGTATATCCGTATCGGTGCATGTTTGAGTCGTTTCGATTGCCTAACCTTTATTTATAATTTTTGCACCGAACAAACAAATGGCTGTGAACGTTTACATTTTCAAGACCTTGTGCTTGACCATTTCTATTCCATTTTTCAAATTTCAATTACGTTCTTATTCTTTTGCATTTATTATTTCACTTTGTCTGTTCCATTTCTTTTAAATTTTTCTCTTTGTGAAACGTCACCTGGAATTAAGCCTACTCTCCTCTTTCTTTTCATCTCCTCTTCCCTGTAACCTCATTCTCTTCTCCACCTTTTTCTTTTTTCTTCCTCATCCAGTGCACGAAACCATCAGCCGACCCCCATCCAAAATCTCCGCCCTCTCCGCCTCGAACTCATCCATCTAACACTAAGGCATGCCGTGCCGGCCTCACTTCTTCGCAACCATGAAGCCATCTCACCGACCATCACCGAGCATGTAACCACCTCCTAGCTTCCTCTAGAATCTGCCCCTTCCTCAGCGCTCCGCCGTGCTATCAGCAACCCCGTCCGCCTCCTCCCACCACGAAGCCGCTGTCGCGCCCTCAGTCTCACATTTTCCCTCTGGCCTCGCTTCGACCGCCGCCATAACCCCAGATCCTTGAACAGCCAAGCATGCGCCTCCGACCACCCTTCCTTGTTCCCTCTCCGTTCTCCGCTTTGTGCTCCTCTGGTAAATATAAATTGTATAACTTCTACATGTATATATAGTTTCGTATACATAGGTTTCCTTGCCTTCTGCTGTTTATTTTTGATAAGTGGATTTGTGCATAAGTGTTCATTTAAAATTTATATTAGATTTTATTATATCACATTATATTTTTATATTTTTTTTATGCTTTACCTGCTTCGGATGTATATAGTTATATATAATACGTATAGGTTGACATATATTTTATATATTTATGATATTGTTATCAACTCTTCTAGCCATTTTATCTTAGAATATGCTTTGAACAATTGGAATTTTATCTATGTACAGTAAGGCGATATGTAGTGTTGATGGACTTTAATAACTTACATTCTAATATAAGCTTGTCTGCATAATAGATTTTAAATGAAGAGTTGCATGTACATATATCTAGTTATATGAGTTTTGTTTAATCCGTTGTTTAATTTCGTATATATGTTATTAATTTTATTGTAAATATATTAGTATCTATGAGCGGTATTGCATGTGTGTTATGTACAGTATTATATTTATATTTATATTTCGTTAGTGATAATATTTGTATTAGGGTTAGTTATGGTCTACCTTACAGTGCACATTTATATAATCCAACTGTTAATATATATGTGTGCATGGGAATAAAACAATGATGAACCTTCAAAATCGTGTGGTCTGGTTGAGGTATACCTATGTGAAGGAACTTTAATAGATGTATAATGTTGAAGCCGAAACCATGAAATGATTGTTTGTAAAGAACGATAGGCACATCCCCAGCCCTGTCCGTTAAATTTATGTTAATTGAATAATGCATAAGTGCATAAAAAGTTGTTTTTGCTACATTTCCTGAATGCCCAACTGAATCCACTCATGATATATAGTAGGCAATTTGATAAACATCTTTTACCATTAAATCAGGACTACAAAAGAAAATCCATTAGCTTTATGTCAGTTTAGGCTAAGTCATTTATGAAATGAAAAAAAAATACATTGTATAGATTTTTGTTTACATAAGTTGCCTTTAACAGTGTTTTAGTTGTTTATACATCGGTATGGGTATAGTCTATTAAGTTATAACAGTAGTACATATACATAGTTATATAAGTATATAAGTATTATATTGCACTGTTTAAAGGATTATAGTATAATATTTGAACAGGTACATATATATAAATATGTTAAAATTCGAGCTTTATATTCAAAATGTATGTGTATTCTTAAAACTTAATATTGGGTTTAAGGAAATAATAATATAATATCATCTCGTTTGTTTATTTTTATTTATTTTTATTTTTATTTTTCAAGCTAATTTGATTTTTCCCATCAAATGCCGTTATCAGATCTGTTCTTCGAATTCGTGCCAATCAGCTTGATCGTTGAATTCGTGTCGACTTTGCTTCGCTTGGATTCATTTTTCAATTTCAGTGTCCGTATCAGTGTGCGTATCTATGTCATCTTCTGAATTTCTTTAGCCTCGAAAGGTGAGCAATCACCCACGATTAATATTCTTTTATTTATTAAATTTGATTTCAATTGAAACGACAATTGAAATATGTTGCTGTTATTTATTGCACTGTTATTTATGTATCAGTTCACCTTTGACATCTGACACCATTATCTGTTATTTACGCGATGATAATCCAGTTAGATTGATAATTGATTGATTGATTGTTGTTTATATTGGATGTTAAATTGTAATGTACAAAGTGATAAATATTATGCAATTGAGTTTGACGTAGAATAGTTAAAATTTGAATCGACATATGTGCTGAACTTGATTAGTTAAATTTGTAAAATATGACCCCTTAAATGTTTAATTATTTGACACGTAGAAAATGGTTAATTACCCTTGGACCATTTGAATTTAGGTTGTATTAATTGATGAAGTATGAAATTTAATAATGAATGTCAAGTATAGAATTGCACCGAATAATAAGTGTAAAAATCTTTAATCTACATGAAATAATAGTGTAGATTCTATTAATAATTATATTAATTCGTACAAACAACAATGTGAATTAATACGACTATTTCAGGATTCTTTAATTGAATTAATTATTGGATTGTTATGGATGTTTGCTATTGCATGTTTATTTACTTCGACACCATCCCAGTTAACACACTGCAAGTTCCCTTTGCTATGCTTTGAATTGTGAATTGGAAATAGAATCGGGTTGAAATGATAAATACCCAAATGAACTTGACTTAGGATAGAGAATTAAATAAAAATCCGATTGGTCAATAATTTGATTTAAAAATAAAATAATGATTTTATTCGAATAAAGAATAAGTTTTGAAATGAAGTTGGAATTTGAATTTTATGAAAGGAAAATGTAAATATTGAAATCTGAAACAAATATTAACGTAGTAATTGATGAAAGAACGTTGTTTGAAATTTAATTATTTAATAATTAAATTTGGAATTATTAAAAAATTAATTGGAATTAGTAATAATTAAGTTTTGAAATTATTAAGTTTGAAATCATTTAATAATTAAATTTGAAATTATAATTAAGTATGAAATTATAATTAAGTTTGAAATCGTTAAGTTGAATTTATTTAATAATTAAGTTGAAATTATTTAATAATTGAATAAGATTGAATTAATTAATAATTAAATAAAATTTTGAATTCTTGGATAAGAGAAATTGAGCTTTTGAATAAGTGAATTTGAACTTCGTTAATAAATGAAATTGGGTTCCTTTATTAATTAAGCTTTATAAACTTAAGTGAGTTAATAAGTGAAATTTGACTTCTTGAATATGTGAAATTTAGTTTCTTTATTAATTGAATTTTGAAACTTGTAACTAAGTAAAGAAATAAGTGAAATTGAATTTCTTTAACAATAAATAAAATGCGTTTTATTAAAACAAATGTAGGGCTTGTAATTCAAAGAATTTGACTCGACGAAATTGACTTAATTAAACTGTAAGCTTTGCAATAATTAAGTTGAACGTAAGTAATTTTTTTAATGAATTGGAGCATGAATGGAAATTGTTTTGAAAGAAAAATTTATTGAAACGAATATTGAACGAAATCGATAAATGGATTTAAATTGATTTGAATGTTAAATTAAGCTAATTTAAATAATTCCGGAAGGAAACTTATATACGAACTTGAATCCATATTTGAATTGTTTTAAATAAAATTTGAAATAGAATTATAAGATTTTGAAATGGTAATTTGGAAGTTTAAAGCGTAAATTATGGAAATGACTTTCGAAAGACAAATGAAATGTTGATTTATGAACTCTAATTGAAATTGAATTTGATTTGGTTTTGAAATGTGCTAAACGACCAATCGAAGTAATAATTACGACAGTTATTAAAGAGACCGGAATCGGTTATGGACATACTCTCTGTCTAAACCGAAAACAACTTTAATAACTATACGCGGAGTGTGATCCAGAATGAAGTGGTTAGAATGATGTACATGATGAATGAAGAAAGAGAACGATAATGGATAGCCTTGACACTTGTGTCAAATTGGAAATGACTAAAACTGGAGCCGTGCTAGGCCAAATGGGGTTAGCCACCTCGAGCGAACACACTTCTTCGAAAACTACTCGTTACTTGTTATTGATTGGTGCACCCTCGGAATTTCAGGAGTGTTGTTTCACGGTGTTTCGATCGTTGCGGCGATGCGTTTTCACCAGTCCGGATCAGGCAAACGGTAGTTTCACTAACTTGGGTATTGCCTCATGTGCCTTGTCATACTTGTATCCCTATATACGCGACCACTACGAATTTGTTTTGTGTTATACCTATGGAGTACTTCCTGATATCCCACTAATTTACGGTGGAGTTTACAGTACTGTATAGACTATGACATTTATATAAAATGTGTTAAGGGGAATAATGATAACGCCTTAACACTATTTTGATATTTATATTATTGATAGACATTATCTGTTTAGCGTATATTACTATATAGTAGATAGTTTAACGGATCCTTAGAGGACGGTTATTCTAACATCTTTTGAGTTGCTTGTATTTCAGTTGTTATTTCACTTGAGTTGGATTTATTGATATAAGAATGTTAATCCTTACTCGAGTCTTTTGTGTTTTGCTTTACGCTCAGGTCAGACTGAGTGGTTCAGCTTTTGAGACTCACCTTTGGAGTTGGAGCTTCGCTTGGAGATCCGGCTATCTATCCAGCTTTCAGATGTTCAGTTGATCCTAGTGATATATTTTGATTCTTATATTTGGCTATTGTATTCGAGACTTCTGTTGTAACTTATTAAGCACTGTTATATATATAGTAGCTTCATGAACTACTATCTTTTGCTTCCGCTGCATATTATTACTCTGTGTCTGTGATCTGTGATTATTTATTTACTGTATATCTGAGTTTTGCCAAATTTAAATTAACAATTCGGTATTTTGAATTATTCAAGTCCGACATGTGCGGATGCGAATGGTCCAAAATAGCGGGTCGTTACAGTTGGTATCAGAGCTTTGGTAGCTCTAGGCAAAACTTAGCATATAGGGTAAATGTATTTACAGAATCACTCTCATTCGAGTTTCAATCCCTTCCTTTTGACTCAATTCCTTTGAATTTTGGAATGTTCCCTGCGGTTTCAAAAATCCATTCGTGTCCCTCACTATTCGTCTTCTTTCAATTCTGGAGCATCCCATAACTCCACTTCGAATGATCTTTACAATGAATCGGCGGTCTCGCCAAACTTAAAATGATTTATAAAGAGGTGAAACTCCTTTACAATAGACATCGACTTACAGGAGATTTCTGTATCCTCGGTTTACGATGCGATCTATCTCCTACTATACCTGAATTCTATCTCTTGAGATCGAATGTTGATTTACCTCGGAATTCAGCATCGATCTTATTCTTGAAGTTACGGTCGACCCGGTTAAAGTTGCCCGTGAATTAAATAAGCTTATCCATCTCTTGATTCCGTTAATTGAATTATCTCATCTTCTATTCAAACTTATTATCGAATCAAAATTCTCTTTGATTTGATTTCCATCAAATTTGAATCTCTATACTTATTTTGAAATCCATCCTTGTATCGTCGAGCGAGAAGTGTATTTGTAAATTAATGTTAAAATGTTTTATATATATTGTGTTGTTTGAGTTGTTGATGTTGATTTGGATTTTCGATCGATTCGTCTGATCAACGCTATTGATAGGATTTTCAAAATGCTTGAGCAGAGCAAACTGACACAATAATATTTTCAAATTTGGTGAATAAAATGGTTTTGTATAATTATATTATATATAAGCATAAATTTTTGTGAAATTAAAAGGTTAATGAATCTGTTGTCCGAAATGTTAAAATTTAATTCTCATTTATTGTTTTATAAATCATTGACTATTGCATAATATTAATAAATGAATTTATAAAACCTGGTTTGTAAATTTATTTGAAAATTTAAATGAATATAAATCAGGAATTTGAGAATTTGATTTCCGGTGATTTCAAACTTTGATTTTAAAGTTTTAAAGTGTATAGTTTTAAAAATATTTTCAAATAGAAATCATTTCAAAGAAATTATAAAAGTTATAAAATTAGTGCTCTCTTGTTTTGTCGCTGGAAAATAATTTCGGTGATGACTGACGCATCATCGATATTCATTTTCGGGTTTCGAAGTGGAGAGACAATTCTATAGCCCTGCTACACCTTTGTTTGAAAATTTGATTTGAATTTCTAAACATGACTTGATTTATAATATATATTGAAGATTTTAAATTTGATTTGATATTATGTATATATATTTATTTTAGTTATAAAATGGTTAAATTTAATCAGAAATTAATTCCTAAATTTTTCATTTTTAAGATGATTTTCAATGAAGCCAAAAAATTTGACTAAATACTTGATTTGAAATAAGTGAATTGAAAATTTTATTTGGATAGTGCTCAATTGCATTATATATAACTTACCTAAATGTTCAAAAGTTGATTATGTAATTGAATATTATACAATATAAATGATATCAAGGGAATTTATAAACAAATTTGAGTAGTTATAATAAATGTAAATATACTTAATATGTATGTGATAGGATATATTAAGTAGAATAAATTTGATAATAATTTGGAATAAAGAAGAATTAAATTTGTCAAATAAAATATGATTATAATAATGGACTATTCAATTTGTGATTTTAGAAATTGTTAATTTAAGAAAATTGAATATATCATATAAATTGTCTTTATAAATAAAATGTGAGTGCGTATAATAAATGTTATTCACTTAAATTTTAATTATAAATGTTTATGGAGATAAATAGTATAATAAGTTAACTAATAGGCGATATTAATAGAAGAAAATTTGTTTTGAAAGTTAATAAATTGAATTAAATCAACTTTAGGGTGTATCTTGAATTAATTGAATTTAAATTGAATTTCATTTGAAGGAAACCTTTTGTACCTAACATTAATAAATGTGAAATCAAATCAATTTAATGAAAGTCTTGAATTTAAAAACAAATTGTTGAATATAAATTTATTTAAATTAAAATTTATATGGTTTAAATTAATTGTTTATAATGTAATTCAAGTCTATTTTCTTTTGATTGTTTCTACTCTCATACCTCCTTCCTTTTCGGGGACAAAAAGTTTTAAGTGGGGGAGAGTGTAACAACCCGTAGATTTAACCGGTTTTAGTAACGTTATTAACTGAAATTTTTTTGAAATTTTAAACAGAAAAATTTTGAAATAAAAAATTTGATATTTGGAATGCATTCAGTTAAACATAGCAATCGGCAAATTTTCGTCCGAAAATATGAAAGTTTATTTCGTGCGTAAATTTACTTCAATTTAATCAGTTAAAAAGCGATGAAAATAAAATGTTTTCGAAACCTAAATATTTTTACGTAGAAAAATTCTAAACCATCTTCTGAGCAAGCCGTCAGTTTGTCGTTTTTTCAAATTAGGACATCTTTAGCTCCGTCAATCTTATTTTTCTACGATTTTCATCCATTTTCCGCTAGTATAAAAATTCGAATTTTTTTAATTCGATCATACCACCGATATCTATATACCGTTGTGATCGTCTCATCGTGCTGATTGCCGTGGTATATTCACTCCTTTGTTTCGATACCCGGTACGCAGCGGAACCCGTGAAACGTATATCTGTATCGGTGTATGTTTGAGTCGTTTCGATTGCCTAACCTTTATTTATTTTTTTTGCACCGAACAAACAAATGGATGTGAACGTTTACATTTCCAAGACCTTGTGCTTGACCATTTCTATTCCATTTTTTAAATTTTCATTTACGTTCTCATTCTTTTGCATTTATTATTTCACTTTGTCTGTTCCGTTTCTTTAAAAAAATTCACTTTGTGAAACGTCACCTAGAATTAAGCCTACTCTCCTCTTTCTTTTCATCTCCTCTTCCCTGTAACCTCATTCTCTTCTCCTCCTTTTTCTTTTTTCTTCCCCCGCCAGTGCACGAAACCAGCAGCCGACCACCATCCAAAACCTCCGCCCTCTCCGCCTCGAACTCATCCATCTAACACTCAGGCAGGTCGTGCCGGCCTCACTTCTTCGCAACCATGAAGCCATCTCACCGACCATCACCGAGCATGTAACCACCTCCTAGCTTCCTCCAGAATTCGCCCCTTCCTCAGCGCTCCGCCGTGCTATTAGCAACCCCATCCGCCTCCTCCCACCACGAAGCCGTTGCCGCGCCCTCAGTCTCACATTTCCCCTCTGGCCTTGCTTCGACCGCCGCCATAACCCCAGATCCTTGAACAGCCGAGCCTGCGCCTCCGACCACCCTTCCTTGTTCCCTCTCCGTTCTACGCTTTGTGCTCCTCTGGTAAATATAATTTGTATAACTTCTACATGTATGTATAGTTTCGTATACATAGGTTTCCTTGCCTTCTGCTGTTTATTTTTAATAAGTGGATTTGTGCATAAGTGTTCATTTAAATTTTATATTAGATTTTATTATATCATATTATATTTTTGTATTTTTTTATGCTTTACCTGCTTCGGATGTATATAGTTATATATAATACGTATAGGTTGACATATATTTTATATATTTATGATATTGTTATCAACTCTTCTAGCCATTTTATCTTAGAATATGCTTTGAACAATTGGAATTTTATCTGTGTACAGTAAGGCGATATGTAGTGTTGATGGACTTTAATAACTTACATTCTAATATAAGCTTGTCTGCATAATAGATTTTAAATGAAGCGTTGCATGTACATATATCTAGTTATATGAGTTTTGTTTAATCCGTTGTTTAATTTCGTATATAAGTTATTAATTTTATTGTAAATATATTAGTTTCTATGAGCGGTATTGCATGTGTGTTATGTACAGTATTATATTTATATTTTTTTTTTTTTTTTTTTTAAATAAAGAAAATATATATAACATCCACCAAAAGCTGTCAACAAGCCTGACAGGTAACCTGAGAACAAAGCAAAAACAGAATCTATACAATGACAAAACCAACAAGCCCTGAAAAACAGCAACAACCAAATAAAGATAAAACCACCACAAACAACCCAACAACAGACAGGTCGGATACCGGAAAGAGAAACAAAACTCTGAAAACAAAGACCAAACAAAGATCGGGCGAAGAACCACTCCCTCCCCATAGAAATCCCTAACAATAAGCAAAGCCAGAACCCAGGAACCAGCCAGAGAACTATTCCGAAAAACTCCCAGAAACAACCCCATAACCAACATCGTCATCGAGCTCCGGCAAGGCCACCGCCCGACTACAATGAAGTAGGAACAGTACCCATAGATCAAGCCAATCACCGCTTCTACTACCATATCCGGAGGAAAGACAAATGGAAGAAGGCCAGCGGACTCACAGCAGAAACAATAGTTTCCAGAACCCAGCAAACCACAACCCGAATCCGAGCGAAAAGAAGGAGCATAAGATCCCAAACCAGTACCCCATGGAAAAGATAGGAGAACTCGATAAACCCAAACACCGAAACCAAAACAATCACCAAGAGCCTGAAGACAGCTGCGCTAGGAAGAATGACAAGACGACCCGAACACCACCGGTAACCGAACCTGAAAAGAAAAGCCACACAGCAAAAAAAACGAACAAAAACACAAATAAAAATGGGGAGGAAGATGGGAGAGGAGAGAAGGATCCGGATGGGCCAGGGAAGAAAAGGAAGGAGAGGCACCCGACAAGCAAAGAGAGTCAACCAATTCCCGCTCTGACAGAAGAGCGAGAACATGAAACAGATAAGAGGTTCACAAGATGAGCAGACCGCAAAGATACCATACCACGAAAAGGACGGCCGCGAAAAGCTAAGAACACATCCTCTCTGACTCTTCGAATAACTGATAGAGGATCCATCGGAGATTCATCAAAAATTGCCTTGTTCCGCGCACACCACAGATGCCAGCATAAAATACAAGGAATCAGACGGAAGATGATTGATCGAAGAGATCGACCAGAACACCCAGCCCACCAATAGAGCACCAAATCTTGGGAAGTGGACAATGTACCACTGACACCAAGAAGAGATCGGAAGTAGTTCCAACAGACGTTGGCACACCAGCCACCGAAGAAAAGATGGTCCACGGTCTCCATATCACCGTTACCGCAACACCTGCATCGGGAAACAAAAGGAATGCCGATCTGCTGGAGATTCGCATCCACCGCTATTCCCTTGTGGAACAACCTCCACATCAGGACAGAAACTTTTGGGGGGATACGAACGTCCCAAATGAACTCAAAAAAAGGAAGGATAGGAGACTGGATACGAACAGAATTCCAGGCCTTCTGAATGGAAAAGGAACCACCATCCCATCCGAGAAGGCCATTGTGAGAATCAACCAGAAGTTTGACAGCTTGCATATGCTTCCAAGTCTCACTGGCGAAAGAAGGAGAACCGGTGTAACCCGAAGGAGCAAGACTTCGGTATTTAGCATGGAGAAAATTCGCCCATAAGGAGTCGTTGGTCCCAAACCTGAACCACAACTTACAAGCGAAAGCCGAACAGATGTCCTTCGGATTGCGCAATCCTAGCCCGCCCTCATTCTTCGGACGACAAATAACTTTCCACGACACCCAGTGATGACGCCGGTTATCGCCCTTTGAACCCCAAAAGAAGGAAGAAGCCAAGGATTGAAAGGAGCGGAAGAAAGAGGAAGTAGGGGTCATAGCAGCGAAAATATGAGTACCCATAGAGCATAAAACAGATTGAATCAGAACCAGTCTGCCAGCTTGGGACAGAAAAGACGAATTCCACCGAATAATTTTACCCCTCACTTTATCCGTCAGAGGGTCGAAAATAGCATTCAATTTCCTACCTCTGTAAAGAACAATACCAAGGTAAGGGAGAGGAAGAGAAGACGCCCTGAAACCAGTAAAGGACTCAACCCACGAAACACGCGAATGGATCATATCCCGAGCAGGAATGAAGCAGCTCTTCGAAGAGCTGACCCGTTGACCTGAACACCTCTCGTAAAGCTGGATAAACCTAACAAGACGTCGAACGGAAGAACGGTTGCCATTGGAGAATATGACAATGTCATCTGCGAAAGATAGAGAGGAAATAAGCGGACACCCACTGGGAATCCCAAAACGCTGAATCTGACTATAAACGGTCAACGTGTGGATTCCACGAATGAATGCCTCAGCCGCGATAACGAAAAGAGTAGGAGATAAAGGATCTCCTTGGCGAATGCCTCTACCAGCCTTGAAAAAGCCATTGGCCGTTCCGTTGATAATAACAGAAAACCAACAGTTGGAAATGAGCCTCCAAACCAAATCGATCAGAGTTTCCGGGAAACCAAAGGCACGAAGCACCTTTATGATGAAATACCAAGACATACGATCATAGGCTTTCTCCATATCAAGTTTGAAGACCACGTTGGAACCCCTGACCTTACGGTTAATCTGAGAGATAAGTTCCTGGGCAAGAAGAACGTTATCAGTGATCAAACGGCCTTTAACAAAACCCGCCTGAGAAGAAGAAATAATGCGGTCGAGAAGCGGAGCTATTCTCGATGCCAAAATCTTAGAAATAACCTTATTGGCGAAATTACAAAGACTAATCGGACGAAACTCCGAACAGTACCTCGGGTTATCACACTTAGGAATGAGGATCAAATTTGTGGAAGACCAGCTAATCGGGAGGCTGGCTCCTGAAAAGAAATGCTGAACAGCCAGACAGAAATCAGCTTGGATAATATGCCATGCACTACGGAAGAAAGATCCGTTAAAGCCGTCCGGACCACTGGCACTATCCTTACTAAGAGCAAAGACACAAGCTCGAATCTCATCTGTCGTAGGCGGGCATGCTAAAGCATCACCCTCATCCGCCACAACAAAACGAGGAATAAACGAAAGGATATCCGACACCTCACCAGAAGCAGAAGGTGAGCCAAGATAAGACTGGAAGTGAGATACAATAACATCAATAACCCCTGACTGGGAAGAGACCATAGACTGATCCTCACGCAAAATCTCGCGGATGAAGAGCAGATTGGCTTTCTTGCGAATAGATGAATGAAAGAACCTGGAGTTCATATCACCATCAACAACCCATTTGAGCCTGGCCTTTTGGCGAAGGTAAGAATTTTCAATACGGAGTTCCGAGGAGAAAGCCTGTTGAGCCAGCGCCCATTTCTCCTTGTTTTCAGCAGAGGGAATCTCGTCGAACAGAGATTCAGCAAGAATCAGAGATTCTTCAGCCGCTCGCACCCGGTCGAAAATGTTCTTGAAGACAAGGGAGTTCCACGCCTTAAGGGCCACCTTAAGGCGTTTCAGTTTACGAGAAAAGGAGACCATGGGAGCAGCCACTAAGGGAGTGGACCACGACTCCTCCACCATCTGAAAAAAATTATGGTGGGAACTCCACATGTTGAGATATCTGAATGAGGAGGGACCCGTAGCAGAACGCGAAGCACAATGCAAGATCATTGGCGCATGGTCAGAACAGGCTCGATGGAGATGGGAAATAGAGAAGGATAGAGGTAGGTCGAACCAGCTGCCCGAACCAAAAACCCTATCCAATCTAGAGAGAATCCGATCCGGACCCTCCTGGTTGTTAGACCAGGTAAAAGCAGAGCCAACGAAAGGAAATTCAGATAATCCAGATCGCACAATGAAAGAGTTGAAATCTGAAACCGATAGCCGATTGACCGCCAATCCGCCAAGTTTCTCAGCCTGACTAGCGACCACATTGAAATCCCCGCCCACAACAGAATAAGGGAAGCCCGCTTCACCAAGAGACAGAATGTCTTCCCAGAGAGATAACCTTTCAAACCTATCGCATCTGGCGTATACTCCTGAGAAAATGAACGGATGCGGGAATAATGGAGTTCGGCACAAAACAGAAAAAAGCTGAGACGAGTCAAAAAAGGGAGAATATTATATTTATATTTATATTTCGTTAGTGATAATATTTGTACAAGGGTTAGTTATGGTCTACCTTAGAGTGCACATTTCTATAATCCAACTATTAATATATATGTGTGCATGGGCAAAAACAATGACGAACCTTCAAAATGGTGTAGTCTGGTTGAGGTATACCTGTGTGAAGGAACTTTAATAGATGTATAATGTTGAAGCTGGAACCATGAAATGATTGTTTGTAAAGAACGATAGGCACATCCCCAGCCCTGTCCGTTAAATTTATGTTAATTGAATAATGCATAAGTCCATAAAAAGTTGTTTTTGCTACATTTCCTGAATGCCCAACTGAATCCACTCATGATATACAGGAGGCAGTTTGATAAACATCTTTTACCATTAAATTAGGACTACAAAAGACAATCCATTAGCTTTATGTCAGTTTAGGCTAAGTCATTTATGAAATGAAAAAATAAATACATTGTATAGATTTTTGTTTACATAAGTTGCCTTTAACAGTGTTTTAGTTGTTTATACATCGGTATGGGTATAGTCTATTAAGTTATAACAGTAGTACATATACATAGTTATATAAGTATATAAGTATTATATTGCACTGTTTAATGGATTATAGTATAATACTTGAACAGGTACATATATATAAATATGTTAAAATTCGAGCTTTATATTCAAAATGTATGTGTATTCTTAAAACTTAATATTGGGTTTAAGGAAATAATAATATAATATCATCTCGTTTGTTTATTTTTATTTATTTTTATTTTTATTTTTCAAGCTAATTTGATTTTTCCCATCAAATGCCGTTATCAGATCTATTCGTCGAATTCGTGCCAATCAGCTTGATCGTTGAATTCGTATCGACTTTGCTTCGCTTGGATTCATTTTTCAATTTCAGTGTGCGTATCTATGTCATCTTCTGAATTTCTCTAGCCTCGAAAGGTGAGCAATCACTCACGATTAATATTCTTTTATTTATTAAATTTGATTTCAATTGAAACGACAATTGAAATATGTTGCTGTTATTTATTGCACTGTTATTTATGTATCAGTTCACCTTTGACATCTGACACCATTATCTGTTATTTACGCGATGATAATCCAGTTAGATTGATAATTGATTGATTGATTGTTGTTTATATTGGATGTTAAATTGTAATGTACAAAGTGATAAATATTATGCAATTGAGTTTGACGTAGAATAGTTAAAATTTGAATCGACATATGTGCTGAACTTGATTAGTTAAATTTGTAAAATATGACCCCTTAAATGTTTAATTATTTGACACGTAGAAAATGGTTAATTACCCTTGGACCATTTGAATTTAGGTTGTATTAATTGATGAAGTATGAAATTTAATAATGAATGTCAAGTATAGAATTGCACCGAATAATAAGTGTAAAAATCTTTAATCTACATGAAATAATAGTGTGGATTCTAGAAATAATTATATTAATTCGTCCAAACAACAATGTGAATTAATATGACTATTTTGGGATTATTTAATTGAATTAATTATTGGATTGTTATGGATGTTTGCTATTGCATGTTTATTTACTTTGACACCATCCCAGTTATCACACTGCAAGTTCCCTTTGCTATGCTTTGAATTGTGAATTGGAAATAGAATCGGGTTGAAATGATAAATACCCAAATGAACTTGACTTAGATAGAGAATTAAATAAAAATCTGATTGGTCAATAATTTGATTTAAAAATAAAATAATGATTTTATTCGAATAAAGAATAAGTTTTGAAATGAAGTTGGAATTTGAATTTTATGAAAGGAAAATGTAAATATTGAAATCTGAAACAAATATTAACGTAGTAATTGATGAAAGAACGTTGTTTGAAATTTAATTATTTAATAATTAAATTTGGAATTATTAATAAATAAATTGGAATTAGTAATAATTAAGTTTTGAAATTATTAAGTTTGAAATCATTTAATAATTAAATTTGAAATTATAATTAAGTATGAAATTATAATTAAGTTTGAAATTATTAAGTTGAATTTATTTAATAATTAAGTTGAAATTATTTAATAATTGAATAAGATTGAATTAATTAATAATTAAATAAAAATCTTAATACTTGGATAAGAGAAATTGAGCTTTTGAATAAGTGAATTTGAACTTCGTTAATAAATGAAATTGGGTTCCTTTATTAATTAAGCTTTAGAAAACTTAAGTGAGTTAATAAGTGAAATTTGACTTCTTGAATATGTGAAATTTAGTTTCTTTATTAATTGAGTTTTGAAACTTGTAACTAAGTAAAGAAATAAGTGAAATTGAATTTCTTTAACAATAAATAAAATGTGTTTTATTAAAACAAATGTAGGACTTGTAATTCAAAGAATTTGACTCGACGAAATTGACTTAATTAAATTGTAAGCTTTGCAATAATTAAGTTGAACGTAAGTAATTTTTTTAATGAATTGGAGGACGAATGGAAATTGTTTTGAAAGAAAAATTTATTGAAACGAATATTGAACGAAACCGATAAATGGATTTAAATTGATTTGAATGTTAAATTAAGCTAATTTAAATGATTCCAGAAGGAAAGTTATATACGAACTTTAATCCATATTTGAATTGTTTTAAATAAAATTTGAAATAGAATTATAAGATTTTGAAATGGTAATTTGGAAGTTTAAAGCGTAAATTATGGAAATGACTTTCGAAAGACAAATGAAATGTTGATTTATGAACTCTAATTGAAATTGAATTTGATTTGGTTTTGAAATGTATTAAACGACCAATCGGAGTAATAATTATGACAGTTATTAAAGAGACCGGAATCGGTTATGGACATACTCTCTGTCTAAACCGAAAACCACTTTAATAACTATATGCGGAGTGTGATCCAGAATGAAGTGGTTAGAATGATGTACGTGATGACTGAAGAAAGAGAACGATAATGGATAGCCTTGACACTTGTGTCAAATTGGAAATGACTAAAACAGGAGCCGTGCCGGGCCAAATGGGGTCAGCCACCTTGAGCGAACACACTTCTTCGAAAACTACTCATTACTTGTTATTGATTGGTGCACCCTCGGAATTTCAGGAGTGTTGTTTCGTGGTGTTGCGATCGCTGCGGCGATGCGTTTTCACCAGTCCGGATCAGGCAAACGGTAGTTTCACTACCTTGGGAATTGCCTCATGTGCCTTGTCATACTTGTATCCCTATATACGCGACCACTATGAATTTGTTTTGCGTTATACCTGTGGAGTATTCCCTGATATCCCACTAGTTTACGGTGGAGTTTACAGTGCTGTATAGACTATGACATTTATATAAAATGTGTTAAGGGGAATAATGGTAACGCCTTAACACTATTTTGATATTTATATTACTGATAGACATTATCTATTTAGCATATATTACTACATAGTAGATAGTTTAACGGATCCTTAGAGGACGGTTATTCCAACGTCCTTTGAGTTACTTGTATTTCAGTTGTTATTTCACTTGAGTTGGATTTGTTGATATAAGAATGTTAATACCGACTCGAGTGTTTTGTGTTTTGCTTTACACTCGGGTCAGACTGAGTGGTTCATCTTTTGAGACTCAACTTTAGAGTTGGAGCTTCTCTTGGAGATCCGGCTAATGTATTTTGATTCTTGTATTTGGCTATTGTATTCGAGACTTCTGTTGTAACTTACTTAACTCTGTTATATATATTAGCTTCATGAACTACTATCTTTTGCTTCCGCTGCATATTATTACCCTGTGTCTGTGATCTGTGATTATTTATTTACTGTATATCTGAGTTTTGCCAAATTTAAATTAACAATTCGGTATTTTGAATTATTCAAGTCCGACATGTGCGGATGCGAATGGTCTAAAATAGCGGGTCGTTACACATAATATAATGGTAATAAGATTTGTATTATACTTTCGAAATTGTTTTCTGCACTATGCATTAATAATAATATTATCAAATGATTTTCACGTATCAAGCATGTTTGACTATCATAAGGAGAAATATCTCCTAAGTGTGCGATTGCATGGTGTGTGTACCAGGACGCCTTATGGTAGTTTCATTTTTCAACAAGCAATGCAGTTTTCAATCTTAAATTCTTTTGTTGTTTGTTTTTTTTAAAACTGTTTTCGTTGGCTCACACCAGTTCCATGACTGACCTGGGGTTTATTGTTTCCATCCTAACTCTGGATGCCCACAATTTTTCCCACGGGCAGTCTAGAGTTGGGATTTTCAGATAATCAAATAGTAGGTGTAGATTTGATAGCCTTCAGTCTTTGGAAATTTTCTTCAGTCTTTGGATGACTGACCTTGCTTAAGTCCAACTTGACGGTGGTTCGAGCTTATCAAATTGAAGTCTTCGAAGCTTTGGGATGAGCTATTTGGTTTTGGAGCATTAGGGATGGAGTTGCAGTATAGGAGTTGGATCTCTTTGAAGCCTTTTTTATTGGTGTTATTTTTTCCACTGTGTATATTGTCTCTGATAGTGTTGATATTCATTTGTATTAGTTGTTGTATCTGTTGTATATCAATCATATTATCTTTTTTTCTTCCGCTATGTTGTTGTACTTAATATGTTATAAGCTCCATCTGAACTGGAGTTCGACGTTTGAATCTGCGGCATTCGAATACAGGTGAAGTATGGATGTCGATTTTCAAGCGTCGGATTTCTGTTCGTAACAAGTGGTATCAGAGCCGATGGTTAAACTTTAGCTCAGGAGTATAACACATTTGGTAACTCATTAGAGATAGGGTTGTAATTGCCCTAGAATGAGTATATTCCTAAGATATCCGTTCGTATGCCTCAGTAAATTCTCTTACTATCCACTGATAATAAGTATGAGTGAAAGAAGAGGACAAGGTAGGGGACATGGGAGTACCACTACACACGGTCAATGCCCTGCAACAACGGAAACAATTTTTCTCATCAATCTCCTTTGATCCAATTTCGATTCTTTGATTGCTTCGTGACAGCTCCGGAAGGAAGTTTTGGTGTGATGGTGGCGTTACGAATCATCGTAGATAGGTTCCTATTTCATCAGTTTTCTATCGGCTTTTCGTTTTAATTTTAATAAATTTGGAAGCCGATTTGAAATAAATTGGTTAACAAAATATGAAGACTTGTATCGATAAAATGATTTCGGTTAAAACCAAATTTGAAATTCAATTGTAATTTCTTGTGTGAATCGAAGTCCGAAGAGGGACAAGCTATTGAATACTTTGGGATATTCCAACCTAAATTGAGTATCCATCATTTGTTCTTTTAGGTCCAGATATGTTCTACAAATGGTTAGTTGCCCTTCGGACTAACCAATACCCCTGTATATTTAGTAGACTGGATAACCTGAGTATTTTGTGAGATATTGAATAGATTCGTTCTCGTATCTACTGCTGATATTCTGATTTGGTAAGCCAAATACAGAATAGATAATCTGCTTGATTGATTAGTTGACTCTCTATCTTTATGTATCCATCTTTTATTATCTCCCTGTCTAGCAAATTTCGAGGACGAAATTTCTTCTGGGGGGAATCTGTAACGACCCCAGTTTTGAGTTAAATTTAAATTGGTAATTAGTTTAATTTTTGAAATCAAATAGTGAATTAAATTGGTATTTTCCAAACCTAATAGATATTTGTTTGTTTATTAATATAATGTATATATATGGATTTTTAATCTAAATAGAATTTCTAATTGGAAATTTAGAAAAAATATTTTGAATAATATATTAATTATAAATTTTATTGTGGATTAATTTTGAATAAACATATTTATGAATATATAGATTGAAAGATAAATTGTAAATAAAATTTTGGTTTTGGAAAATTCAAAATGTAAATATTTATAAATATTGGATTTATTATAGAAATTAAGTTTTAAAAGCATTTTCCTTAAAAAAAAAATTATAAGATTAAATAATAGAAAATGTATAAATATAAAACTTCATTCATTTTAAAAAGAATAATAACTTGAATTTAAAATGAGATTAGTAAAAAATTTAAAGTATACATATTTTTTGGATATTTAGAAGAAAACATATATATGAATAAAATTTGTCTATAAATATATAAGTAAAATTTAATAAAAATTTAAAATACATTTTCTTTAAAAATGAATAAATATAGTTTGTATATTTGTGAATTTAAAATGTAAAACATTTATATATGTTAAGATATAAAAATATAAATAATTAAGGGCTTAAAAGCATTTAAAAATATAAGGACTATATATATGTAAACATTTAAAACATAAGAAACAAAGTTAATTCACATATTTTAAAATGATAAGGGTTTAAACATAATTTGTAAACAAATTAAAGAAAGGGTCTTTACATAAATTTGTTTGAATTTAACAAATGTAAATTTATGAAAAATACAAGCTTACAAGTGTAAGTTAAAAAGAGTAAACATTGACAAGTGTTAATCATGAAAACAAGAAAAATACAAGTGTCATTTATCATCATTTATTTTAGTTATTAATAAAAAGAAAAATAAGTTACATATATACAACTACTATCCTATTTCTTCATTGTTGTTTCAGATCTTTCAAAACACAAGCAGATAAAAAGAAAACAAAACTCAAAACTGAGATCAAAAATAAAAAATCAAAACAAGAACTTCAATTTCAAATCTTCATTTGTTCAATCCAAATCAAACTTAAGTTTTCAAACTGGAAATCAAACTCAGATTAAAATCAAAACTTGAAAAGCTTTCAACCTTAAATTTTCAACCTGGAAGCAACAACAACTCAAGTAGCAGATTTAATTCAGGCTGAATCAAATATAATACATTCAAGTTCAAACTAGAAAACAAAAACATCTTAACCTGGAAACAAACTTGTAATCAAGCAAAGGTCAAGCATTTGTTCAAGTTTCAAGGATAATGCAAAGATCAGAATCAAGATCAAGCAACAAACAAAATACAAAGTTCCAGATTTTATAAAACCTGTCCTCTATTCAAAGCAAGGTGAGCAAACTACCCTTATAAACCCTTAAACTTGTTATATCTGAATAGCATGTGATAATCTATGAAGCCGTGGTGTGAAATTTGTTGTGTGATTGAGTAAATGTGCCTACATGTTTGTGAAAATATATGTATATGCCTGTACATAAGAAACCATGTTTTTTTTAGTTACAGGGTTAGGAATTCATTCGAAAATTCAAATCTACTCCTCCAATCTCATTTAGGCCTTGATATCTAAATGAGAAATAATTGTAAGACTGTAACCTCTTATTAAAAATGATTTTAACTATTTAAGTTGGATATTTATTTCAAAATTAATATATAACAGTGCAAACTCAATCACATCCCAAAATTTGAATATCAAGTTTTCTCGATTTGATTATATAATCTGAATCATCTTCAAAAATGATGAATTTTAGTAATCGAATCATGATTTTTAAACAAGTACATGTTGATCGAAATTTGAATTTTGGTCAAATTTTGTCGAACGTGGAGACTTTGGGCGGCGTGCTTTGGTTTGGGGTAGAGTGAATAAGGGGGATTAAGGGAAAAATGGTTAGAACACTTCTTGGCCACCGTGGTGGTCTGGCATAGACGAAGTAGGGTTTAAGAACCCATTTTGGTCGATGAGAGATTGGTGACTGGTTCATCAACGTCGGAGCATCGGACAGAACCGGTACAGGTTGAATCGAAGTATTGTTGTGTGGCGAAGCTTTGGACTAAGTGGTATGAGTTCAAATCATCGCAGGTGAAGAGGCGAGCCAATTTTATTGATGAAGTTGATTTCCAGGTAGTGATCGGGGACCTCATTTTTTATTCTCAGTCGAACTCGATGATCTGAGTGGACGTAGCTTTTGTATATGTCGTCGACGAGCTATTGAAGGTTGCAGGAATGGCCATAACACAGGCGATCGACGATGCACGTGCACGCGTGTAGGCTTGTGTCTGAAAGAAGAAAGTACGTCCTCGGGTTAGTGCTCGAGTTATTGCGTGGGTGACTCGAAGAAAAGGTGGGAAGGGTGATACTCAAAGACAAGCTCAGGAATTTAGATGTTGGGCGTGGGAAAATTTCAAATTGGCTCAAGTTTTGTTTAAGCTAAATAAACCATACTTTTAAAATGAAAGGGAATTAAAATATTATTAAGTTTTAGAGTTAAATGCTTTAAATTTGTTTTGTTATGTATTGGATACTTTTGTAATTAACTTCTAAGTGTTTTCAAAGATTTAATAATGTTTTAAAATTTGTTTTAAAGGTAATTACACATTAGTTTAATTATGTAATTAAATTCATAAGGTTTTAAAAACAAAATAAGATGTAGTTTGAATTAAGAAGTTATTAAAGGGTTAATTACTTAATTTATTTAAGGATAATTAATTTATGTGATTAATTAATTAAGGAAATTAATTTGAGGATAATTAATTAATTAAAGTGATTAATCAAGGGATAATCAACCAAAGTGATTTATTAATTAATGTGATTAACTAAAGGTTGATTAATTAATTAATAATGTTATTAATTAAAGATAATTAATTTATGATCAAGGGTTGACTAATCAAGTGATTAAAGGATAATTACTCAATTTGTGATTTATTGATCAAAGTGATTAGGGATAATCATTTTATTGTAATTAATTAAGGATAATTGATTAAATAATAATTAATTAAGGGTTAATTAATTAAAGAAAATTAATTAAAGAATAGTTAAATAATTAAAGGTTAATTATTTAATGATTAAGGGTTAATTGATTTATTAATTAAGGTTGATTAATTAATAATTAAGGGTTAATTAATTTATTATTAAAGGTTAATTAATAAATGATTAAAGGTTAATTAATTAAAATGGTTGGTAATTAATTAATGTTAATTAACCAGGATTAGTAATTTATTAATCTGGTTTAAGTTAAGTTAAAACCAGGATTGAGTAATTAATTCATAAGTAACTAATTTAATTGAATTAACTAAGGATTAAACAATTAATTAATCCTACCTATAAATGATTATTGAATACTTGAATTGCTTATGAATGTTTGTATTGTATGAGATGCCTTGAATTGATTGTCCTAGCTAATCTATGATATTTTGTTCCGTGAATTGAGCTGTGTATAATATATTTATTTATCTGTGATACATTTGTATATTATCTGTGAATCTATGAATGAACGATAAGCGTTATAGATCATACCGCTTATCGATATTGCTGTATTTGGATTGTGATGATTGATAATGTTGCGCTATTGTGTAAAACCCCCTGGACTAAACCTTACACACATAAATATGAATTGCACGAGGAAATTGGTTAAGTCATGGATTTTTGAAATTATTTTAAAGTTGAATTTTGAATTCAAATAGTTTTGGAAATGGAATTGGGTTAAATATGAAAAGCTTTTGAAAAGGAGTTTTAAAAATAAACGTTATTTTGAATAACTTGATAAAGTTTTGAATTTAAATAGTTTGATTTGAATTTAAATTCAAGATTTGAAATTGAATTCTATTTGGAAATTATGGTTTAAAAAGGTTATACAAGTTATAAATGTGTTCATATGGTTTTAAAACCATTTTAAAAGTATTGTTTTAGGAATTTGAATTTAACCCTAGTTTTATACTTGAAGGAGTTTAACTTGTGCAAATGTAATCGGATCTTTCCGAAACGAAAAGGATTGTTTTCCAAATAATAATGGCTTTCATATAAAAGAACGAATTCCTGTTTTTGTCGAAAGGAAATAGTTTTGAACGCTATCTTTGTTAAAGATTTGGTAACCTTGTTGTTGAACTAAAATGGATCTTTTACTTAAAGATTTGAATCTTAAACAGTTTGGAAAGCGGTGAATTAATCTTTGTGTAAGATTGTTGAACTTTGTTTTAAAATTGAAGAGAATCTAAAAGGCGTATCTTTTGTATAAAAGATTTGAAATGAAAATTGTTTTTGAAAGCTATGAATTGAATCTTTAATTTAAAGATTGGATGAGTTAATTCAATTTGAAATGGAAATAGTTTTGAAAACTATAAATGAACCTTTGTGGAAGATTTGTGGACTTTGTAAAGTAAATCTTTTCGTTTAAAGATTTGAAAATGGTAATTTGTTCAAACCATTTAAAAGAAAGGTTTTGGGTAATAAGTTGCGAATTAAATGAGATCCCATTATCCATATGGTTTTTAAATATTGCGCTCATTATTTGGTTTAGCCGGGAGAGGACTTTGTGTCATATAACCCATTCTGAGTAAGGATACGACGTAAATGGATAGCATTTGAAGACCGATGGTAAAGACCGAGTATTTTCAAGAACGAAAGGATAACCCGTCGAATGTCACTGCACTGAGTCGCGCCGGTATAGAGATCTCCATATGTGATGGGAAGTCCGATCGGGACTGTGAATACCCGGATTGCAAGGGCTTCTTTGTGAAGTGCCTTCGGTTCTGTTCGAACCCGGAGCTGACTTGTATGGATGTGTGTCTGGCATTATACTTTGAGATGTAAAGCTGGTTTCTATCAAATACATTTCTGTTTGGTGGCGGAGAATTTATTCTCTTAGCTTAACACCCTTCTTTGAGACATACGAGCTCAAAAGTTATGTAGTTGATGGTTACTAGTGATACATTTCCAATTTGGTAGTGTGGCATGCTGAGTGCTACTGAGTGTTGCTGATCATTTGTTAATCAAAGCATGGCTTTGTGAAAAGCGTAGCTTTGTGGACGAGACCTCGTCGGAGCTCATAACCCGAAAATGGTCGAAACGGGAAAGATGCGGCAAGGTTATTAGAGGTCGCGCCCCTAGGGTATGTCCATTTCTTCTGGAAAAGGATGGTATCATGGTATGGAGCCTAGATACTTAACTCATGTGGTCACTGCAAATTTATTACTTTGTGGTTGTTGCTTTGTGGTTGAGGATCCTCGGATAAAGGTCGCAAACGACTGGGGATGGCATACTTGTAGGTGTTACTTCTAGGTAGTGGTAACCTGGCCTTGTGCTAGAAGAGACCCGGGTAGGTTCTCGGGACGTCCCTCCAGAGGCGTACCTATGTGGAAATAGGAAGTTCCTTAGCCTAACCATTTGTTGGAAATCCAAAAAAACAATACGAGCCCTTTATGATCGCAGTTGTATAACCTGCCACCTCAGGTGGTAGCTATAGCTGGCATAATATAATGGTACCTATGCTGGTTAGGATTTATATTATACTTTCAAAATTATTTTCTATACTATGCACTAATAATAATATTGTCAAAATGGTTTTCATGTATCAAGCATGTTTGACTAACATAAGGAGAAATCTCCCCTAAGTGTGCGATTGCATGGTGTGTGTTCCGGGAGGCCTTATGGTAGTTTCATTTTCCAGAAAGCATTCCGGTTTTCAATCTTAAATTCTTTGTTGTTTATTTTTGTTTAAAACTGTTTTCATTTGCTCACACCAGTCCCATGACTGACCCGGAGTTTATTGTTTCCTTCCTAAACTCTGGGCGCCCACAATTTTCCACACGGACAGTCTAGAGTTGGGATTTTCAGATAATCAAATAGTAGGTGTAGATTCGGTAACCTTCAGTCTTTGGAAATCTTCTTCAGTCTTTGGATGACTGACCTTGCTTAAGTCCAACTTGATGGTGGTTCGAGCTCATTGAATTGAAGTCTTCGATGCTTTGGGATGAGCTATTTGGTTTTGGAGCATTAGAGTTGGAGTTTCAGTATAGGAGTTGGATCTCTTTGAAGCCTTTGTTATTGGTGTTATCTTTTCCGCTGTGTATATTGTCTCTCATAGTGTTGATATTCATTTGTATCAGATGTTGTATGTGTTGTATATCAATGATATTATCTTTTTTTCTTCCGTTGTGTTGTACTTAATGTCTTATAAGCTCCATACAAACTGGAGTTTGATGTTTGAATCTACGGCATTCGAATACGGGTGAAGTATGGATGCAGATTTTCAGGCGCTGGATTTTGGGTCATGAAATATTGCGTAACTGCGAATGTACTTTCCATATCTATTTTAATGTTTTAAGTATTTTCACTAGGTGTTGAAACAAGTCTACTAAGTACTTGGAGAAGTCTAGCCTTGCGTCTGATCAACTCATAGCTAGAGTCTGCAAGAATGAGGATAAACTTGTTAAAACATCAAGTTATAAAAGTATTTTGATAAATATAAAGGATATTTGGTCATTTTTTCTCTTTTTCTTTTCTAAATACTTTTAATAGTTTAAAATATTATTTATTTATGTACAACTTGGTTTAATAGTTAATTATCAATGTTGTAAATATTATGAGACGTTAGTAATTCAATAAAACATATTTAAGTTAATGATTACTGATTTATAAATGATGTTTGAAAAGTATTTCAGATTTAAAACTAATAAAATTTGTAAATAATGAATTTAAGGCTTTAAATAAACCATTTTAAATAAAAGTAATGATGTAAATAATTATTTTCATATAGTTTACATACATTTATAAAGATGTTATTTAAGATTTTTAAAAATGGTATTTATAAGTGAAGCAAGGAATTTTACGGATGGAACTTTTGGAAAGTGTTAAAGTATTAAAGATGATTGATTTGCAAATGAAGTTTTCAAATGAACATTTCAAGTAAAATTTATGTAAGTTTCTTTGAATGTATAATTTTAAAGTTATTAAATGCTTTGGGAAATTATTTTAGTAATATGCTTGAAAATAAATTGGAATTGCTGTTTGGAAGTATGTCTTGGAAAATTTACTTGATTTCGAAGCACTAATAGTTGTATGTTTTATATTTGTTTGATCAAAGTGAAATTTTACAAATAATTTATTTAAAATAAGATTTATAAATAAAATGAATTTAATTGGAAATTTGAGAACTTAAGTTTCGGTGTTGAAATTTGTTTTCAACCGATTATTAGAATATAATACTAGTATTACTTGGAAGTATTTTGGACGAATGTTATCAAATGTGATTCGGGAAAAAATGTATTAAAATAATTTTTAAAAGGAAATAAGTTCTGTAATTCCCTCTTTTTTCGTTGGAAAGTAATTTCGGTAATGCGTGCACGCGTCATCGGCGTTCATTTTCGAGTTTCGAAGTCAGAAGGCCATTGTAGTAGTTTACTACACCTTTGTTTTGATAAATAAATCTTAATTTTAATTTAAAATTTGATTGGATATATAAAGCTATGAGTGTGTGTGTATGTATATTATTTCATATTATTTAAAATAAACTCGGCATTTAGTTCTTAAGTTTCTGTAAATTATAGAATTCAATTATGGTAATGAATGAAATCTTGACTATATTAATAATTGGAAACTTCTAAAATGAGAAATAAGAAAATTAGATGCTAAGCGATTAATGAAATATATAAGAAATTGAAAATTTGTAACTTTAAATCGGAAGAAATGAGATGTTGAACATTTTGTTAACTAAAATTAATAAGATAAACTTGTATAACATTCAATTACATTATATAAACATATGTATAACTTACCTGAAATGTTTAAAAGTTGTAATGTTAAATAGGAACATGTAATGGAATATTATACGAGTAAAGCTTAAGTAATGGAGGTGTTCAATGGAATTATTTCTATAAATAAGAATTTTGATGTACAAGAAATGTTATGAACATAAGTTGATATTGTGAAATAATTCATATAAGCACATGAAAGAAAGAAAAAGACAATGTATGAATGAATGAAAATAAATAAAAGATAAATAATGATGTGAAAAGAAATCAGTTGAATAAATGTAAATAATATTTGAAATTCTTGATTGTTTTGGCTTATGGGATGTTTGGGAATAGATACTTCTAATTGTTTAAGGTTGTAAGAATAATCTATTATGTAATTATCTAAGACTGTTGAACGTAGGGTACACTTGATAGTTTATTTATCACCTTGCACGATTAAAAGTTTCTAAACTAAACAAACCATTGGTTTTGGTTGCTGTGGATGTATGATTGATTACTTTGGTTGCACATGATGATTGTATGGTTTTGTTTGCAAATATCTATTGTTATGTTGTGTTGGTTTGTTTTGCTATCGATTGCAACAACTTAAATATTTCTCTTGCACATAATTCTCACTATTTTGGATTATATAAGTGAAGTACAGGTTTGCGAAAGCAATAGCTATTGCTTTTGATTTCATAAATTAAATGTTGTTTGCTCGACAAATAGGTACATTCTCGGATTATGGTTTTATAGCGATATTATATTGTTTTCCCTGGTTTGGAATGTTTTATTATTGAAATATGATATATATATATATATATATATTGTAATTATTGATATCACTATTATACGAACGTACTCGCGCAAAGGTGACTCTAATGAAATTTTTTGAAAATATAAGACGTAGAATTTTTTGTAGAATTTGAGTTACTTTCAAATTTTATTAAACTTAAATATGTAGGTTTAATTGTTTATAAATTGACTGTTTAAATAAAATATAAGAGATTTTTAGATTTCTTCTTGTTTCTTTTTGGGGACGAAAAGTTTGAGTGGGGGAGATTGTAACGACCCGTATTTTTAATCATTTAAAAGTATTAAATTAAATAGGATTTTTGAATAAAATTATTAGGGAAAAAAATTAAGATTTTATTGATATAAAATAAATTATAATACAAGTTATGAGCTTAATTAAAATTTATATTAATGACATATGTTTGCAATAATATAAGGATGATAAAAACTGTTAGTGTGTATTTTAATAACATTGGTTTGAATGATATTAAGAATTGTCTGAATGTAAATTTCCAATTGATTGGAATAATAAATGTTTCTTTATTAAAAAGAAATCATATGTTTATTCATTTGAAATATTTGGTAGCTGAAAGATTGATTGCAGAGATGAGAAACTATTATTTGGTAAGAAATGTATAATTCATGTTTGTATCCAATAGTGCATAAATATGTTTAAATCACTATTTGATAGGAAATAATTGTTCTATTTCTCTTACATTTATTTTATCCATTTTGAAATTCACCTTTGTAAACAATTGAAATTAATGTAATAGAATAATTTCAATTAATGATAGAGAAGACACAAAATTGTAAATTAATACGTGTAATTAAACGTAGCTTGCGTTTTGTGAAAATATAAGGAAAGTTGGTTTAATGAAAAGAAAATTTATATCAAATAAAATGAATGTTTCATTTATGAATGTAGGTTTAATTTCATTAAAATAAAAAATAGAATGATTGATTTAAAGGAATAAATATATGTATATTTGAACTGTGTTTTAGCATATAGATGGATTACAAGAGTAGAAAAATAATTTATTTAACTAAGTTATTTATTGCTCTGCTGTATAAACAACAAATTTGTAAACGTGTTTAAATGACTAAAGGAAACAATTATTCTATTTTTCATCCATTTTAGTTGTCTGTTTTGAAATTTGACTTTGTAAGTAATTGTAATTAATGTAATTGAAACATTTCAATTGGAAGGGAAGAAAACGTTGATGCACTTAGTAGATTTAATAAATGAAACGCACCTTTTGTGTTAGACAGAAATGATGTTTTAATGAAAATAAAAGATCATTTTGGGAAAACCAAATTGATTGTTTTCATCTTTATGGTAAGTAATTTTATTTACTATGCATAGATAAGAAAACTAATGCGTACAAATGTGAATATCATTTGAGTTAATGAATTTAATTTGGTTACGTTTCACAAATTGAATTTGAAAAAGGTTGTGCGATGTACATAGTTCCTTCATTTATTTTGTTATTAATTGTTGCATGTACGTTTTAAAATAGTTATTTCATTATTAATACTTGATCCGTTCATTTCTCCTTCTGTTTAATACCCGAGCCAAGACTTTTAGGTTGTATTTAATTCTTGTCACCCAATTTTCGCGTATATAAAATTTCACTTTCCTTTGGTTTGCAAACTTTTCCATTTCTACGTACATTTCTTTATGCATTATTAATGCCTGAAGCTTTCAAAATAAAATGTGACATTTTTTCTCTCTACCTTAATTTCATAATTCTTAAATAACCTACGGCTTATTTCTTTCATTTGCAGTGCATATTTGTGTTCTAATTTTGTGGCTAAGTCTTATTAGGTTTATTTTAGACTAATGGCCTCCTTAGTAAACCAAGAGACCCTAGGAAACCTAAGAGAATTTGGACCATTCCTTTTCTCACGCATTAACCTTCTATTTTCCTATCTAAATAAAATCAAGTACGTACAAAAATTCTTCATTTGAGAAACTTTCTACGTACTCTTCTTCTTCCTCCTCAAATTTACAGAAAACTCAAAACCCCAAAACTTCTAAATCTCTAAATCAAATTCCATCCTTCCTCCTTTAAAACCCTAGCCTACCTCTCTCCTCTTACCGCCACCTACCTCCATCACCACCCACAACCCATGGCAGTAACCCATGGCCAAAGCTCCCCCTTTCCTCTTCTCTTCTTTCTCCTTTTTCCCTTTTTCCCCTTCCCTTTTCCCTCTTCCTTCTCCTTATTTTCATGGCTTCTATATTCCACTAAACTACTCCAAAATAAATTTTTTTTGAAACTGCTTATAATTTCAATGGCAACAACTTTGTTGTTGAACCCTTCTTTCCATTTCGAATATTTCTGTGTCAAAAACTCCATTTTTCAAGTCCTTTCTCGGGTCCAGTTTTGGACGAAAATACCCCATTTGTATCAATCATATCTCCTTCAGGAATGAACCAAATTATGCGATTCCTTTTTTCAAACCATTTATTTTCCAATGGCTTCGACTTTCGTTTAGATCAGTTCTTCAATTTCCTTAATTTTCTGTGCCAAAAACTCAAATCTTTCCGAGGTATATTTGAACTCAGATTTTCGACCCAGAAAACACCTCTGTTTGTTTTGACCATAACTTCCTCAAGATAGATGATTTTTAAGTGATTCTTTTCTGAAAGTGGAGAGAAAAGAATTTGCAACAACTTTCTAGTTAGTCACTTTTATAGATTCAGTAATATGCTGGTCCATATATTTTCTTAAAGATAACCAGTTTTCGGTTTGTCTGCGCATTTAATTGGATTTTGAATGGTCGACAAATCAAAAGTGAGTGTTTTAACCCATCACAACCACTATATTATATTATGTTGGTTAATTAGATTTATGATGTGATTAGAAGTTTATTAATTGTTGTTTGGTGTTTTAATTTGTCATTTAGATTTAACTTGAATTGCTATTGAATTGCATTGCCATGTAATTTATATTGAATATAATTTCTAGTTAAACACCTAATAATGATAACTAATTAATTGTTGGGATTTATTTGCTAATTTGGATGTTGATTGTGATGGATGTTATTGGTTGAAATTTTGGATGATTGGATATTTATTTATGCCTGTCTCTGTTATCACTATGGGTTTAAATGATACATACCCGAATGATCTTATAGATTAGGAAAATCGTTTTGTGTTGAAACGATAAACCCGAGCGGTTATCATTGATTTGAAAATTTTTAATTTTAGATACTGGTTGAAATGATATATACATCCATACAATTTCTTGAATTTGGATTATGTATTGGAATTGAATTATTTAAAATTTCAAGTTAAACTTCCATTTTTTTAGTTAAAGTGGTTAAAATTGATACCTCAGATTATTTGAAATCTTTTAATAATTATATTCATGTTTACACTTGATAGGAGATGGAAAATCCCGTAACATCTCTGAAGCCACTGCACTAACATTTTATTTTAGATTAATTTGACTTACATAAAATATTTTAGTTCCGACTTGAGTATTTTGTTTTCATTACGCTCGGGGCAGTCTGAGTTTTTCTGTGTACTGAAGACTCTTTTCTGGAGGACAAAGACGAGGTATATTATTACTATTTATTATTATTATTATTCCACTACATCATGTATTTCGCTGCATTATTTGTTTATTCCTTCTGTATGCATAACTCTAATTTGATTTGTAAAAGTGTAATCACATGTTATTTGTAAAACAGCTTCATGAACTGTTTATTTGACTATTACATTTTGTCATTCCGCTGCGAGATTCTGTATTTTATTTTTTCCTTCTTTTATTTTATTTTCTCATTTACCAATTAACAATCGTCCCTTTTGAATTGTTTGAACTATACATGTGTGGTTTATCGTCGATTTAAACCGTCCAAAAAGGTAGGTCGTTACATTAGATTAACTTTAAATATGTTTATTATACTAATAATTTAGCTATAAATCAATATTAAACAAATAATTAATTAATTAACTTCAAACATTTTTGATATAATTATTAATTAATTTCAGTCATTATTAACATAATAATTAATTTACTTTAAATATAATTAAATAACTTAAACTTATATAGTTAGATAACTTTAATTTAGTATATAATTAAAAACTTTTTAAATAAATAATTAAAAAACTTTAAAACAATAATTAAATATTCTTAAATGATCTTAAAAAAATCATATTAATAAAACGATTAACTTTAAATCATTATTTAAACAATGGTTACTTATCTTTATAAAAAACATTGCTAATAAATATCTTTTAAATCTTATCTTATTAATAAGTAATAATTATTCCTACACCAACATTGATTCAAAAATAAGCTTTCAAATTTAGAAAGAGGTTTAGGAACTCAATGGTAGTTAATCAAGTCACCCTTTTTCGATTAGCTATACAAGTTATAATCCAAGTATTTATATAACATCGGATATGTAAATTAAATCCATAATTTACAAGCAATTGCTAATATAAGGCTTAACCAATATTAATCAACTGGAAGGCATAAAAGTCTCTATACTAATGTAATAGCAGAAGGGGATTTATTTTTGCTAAATAAGTGTCCAAATTTAAATTATCCAATTAATAATATCAGAATGGTGATTTATTTTGCTAAACATATGTCCAATTACTTTAATTAGCGAAACGGTGTTTTATCCCGCTAAACAAATGTCTAATTACCATATTTCATACAATCTAACTCAATAGTATCTTATTTGACCCAATAACCATCAGTACTTAAGATATATAAATTTAAACGACGTTATTAACTAAAATAACGTAATTTAAATCATGTATGTTTTCATATGTCATAAATTTATACTTGTTCAAAACTATAAATAAGTTACACCACAATGTTGTACTCATCAATACGAGTCCAATGCAAAAACACAAAGGTTAATCGGATTTCAAACTAGCAAGTTATCACAATTCAAAGTTCAAGAACATTTATAAATATTTAAATAATCAAATTAAATAAATGTTTCCCACCATCAAAACGGGCCGAGCCCACTACAACAACCCGAAACCCACGACAAATAGTATCTTCTTCCTTCTCCTCCCTTTCTTCTTCTTCCAGTGAACCAAATTCATGCATGCACGCACGCGACTCCGTCCACCAAACATCGAATCCAAACCCATCAACGTGCCTCTCCTCGTGTGCTCGACTCAGTGGCACTGTCGCCATACCCTTTGGTCTTCTCCTGCTCCGACCGACAATTTTGGACGCCCAAGTCCAAGATAAGCATGCAACAATTTTCAATCCACCTCTATTACACCAGTCATTCCATCAACTGCTTCAACCAACTCAACATCCATCAAAACAGCAACATTCCTCTTCCATTGACCAAAGCAGTACCAGACTTCACTGCCTTGCCATCATCTACCAGCCCCCTTCTCCTTGAACAAACATAACCACTCAAACATAACTTCCTTCCCACCACACCATACTTCCTCTTACATGACAGTTCTGTGCACATCAAACTAGTGACATACTCCACTACCCAGAGGAATACAACTGTCTCCACCATTTACTTCCCGCTGCTTATTGCCATCCAGTTCCCCCCTTCACAACTGCTGCACACAGTACAAACAAACCCTGCCTACCACCAGATCATTCAACTTGCTTTCACACAACAACTACTTTTCTGCCATACCTCTGTCTACCCACTACCAAGCAACAGTCACTACACACGGCAACAACTCATCGACTCCTCTACATATCCATCGCTTCAAGCTACTCCCTACACACTGCTTGCTACCACTGCTGTATCACAAACACATACCTGTCCACCCGAAAACCATACTCCCCCACTGTAATACACTTACAATCCCACCATATCACTACCACCAGCAACTCATAGCCACCGAACGAGACCCAGATCATACTTCTGCAACCTACTTCAACTCCTCAAGCCACTGTTACCCCCTTAAACCCTGCAGATCTCTCAACAAACAACCCATAGTTTTCACCTCTAGATTACTTACACCGCTATGCCTTCACCTTACTTCACAAAAACGCAGCTCCACATAATACTTCTGACACCACTGCAATTCGCATATTCCACGAAGAGACCAATTCGCGAAATCACCTGAATCTCCACCTCGATATGGCAACCACCTCCGCAAATTCACGAATCTAATCATCGCCTCGAAACCAATACCATGACATAAATTCTTCGCATGTGAATTTTGATTCGCGACATTAATTCGAAAATTTCAATTCGAGGAATTTCGAATTCTGCGTATGAATTGGATTTGGGTTTATAATTTTAAAAGTCGCATGTTTGTTCAGTGAGTTTCCTTTTTTTGGTGAACTATAAATCTTGTTTGATCCGGGTGTATATCATATCGCGGTGGGTTTGGTTTAATTGCAAATTTTTGTTTTGTTCCAATTACACTTTTTTTTCCAATCTTCTCCTTAAAAAAAAGAAGAGAGAATACCATCTGAATTTCTTTTGTTAAAACTTTTGGTTAAGTTTTCCTTTTAATTTTTATTTTATTTTTAAAAAACTTTCTTTTGCCTTTTGTGTTTACCAAAATAAGGTTGTTTCGTTTTAAATTTGTTATGGTTTTTCCCCAAAAAAAAACCTTTGCAATTTGTTAAAAAATAGAGGGTTGTTTTGAATTTGTTTTGATTTAGTTTGTTCTAGTTTTTCATTTGTTTTAATTTTTCTCTAATATATATAAATTTGTATATATCGTGTTTTTATTTTCCAGGTTGCAGATGGCGAAAGTGCTTGCCAAAAATAATCGCCTTGCTTGCTTGCTCAAAAAAATTTGCCGCTTAAACAATTTTTTTTTTTTTTTGCTAATAATATGCACGCTCTGCTATCATGCCTTCATCTCCAGTTTTGTTTAAGTGCATTATTGGTTGCTTGCATTTGCATTTATATATAAAAAATTCAAAACCAAAAACAAAAACAAAAATCCATTCATAGTTGCATTCTTAATACATGTTTTATTTCTGTTTTGCATTTCATCTTAGAATTTTGATTAATAATAACGGTTAGACATCGACAACACTTAATTGTATATTGAAAAGTTGTCCTCTTTCGACAATTTAATTTCTTGGTGTCTAGGCTACGGTAGAGTAGTAACCATTTACAAAATTATAATAAAGTGGAATAAGTTATTATTCTGTCATTAATGTCTTCTTGAACTGAACAAAAAAAAGGGCTATCAGAGATTTCCTTTCTGTGTTTCTTCGTCTCAAATCCCTTTCTTTTTCGTTTTCGATTTTGTTATTATGATGGAATCGGGATCCAATTTTGTATGTGTGGGGAATTTTGTTCGATCCAAACCTCCTCTTAGTTCCATTTTCTCTGCAATTGCTTTTAACTTCCACTGGCCGTTTTCGATTAAATCGACCTCCGAATCTACAGTGGATATCTACGTCACTACTGTCGATGCTTTTTGTGATCTAGCTCGGTTGCGTTTCGTTATTATCGAAGAGGTCTTTATGGAAGTTAACCCTAATTTTAATGGAGCGTTTGGATCGCCCCCCTTTCAGTCTTTGTTGTACCCTTGCTCTGCTGCGTGGTTGGGTTCCTCTGCTCCTTGTCCGATTTTAAAAAGGAAGACCAAAGGAGATTTGACCACTCCTTTCGTCCCTTCATTAAAGTTTTTCAAGGGTGGCTCTGCTGGTTCTAGTTATCCCCTTTTGGGGTTTGTGGTGGGTGATTTGTGGTGTAATATCGACCGGGAAGACGGTTCCATTGATGAGCAACTGTCTTGCTCTTATGGGGAAGTGATGACTCCATCTTTTATCAAGCATCAGCTCGTCAGTGGCAACTGCTCTTATTCGGCTACTGGTTCTATGGCTTCTTTTCATGATTCTTTGGGTCCCTCGGTGCAGTTCAGGCAATGCGATATTATCCTCCGCAAGAAAAAGAGAAATAAGAGAAAGAAGAAGCGCAAACCTAAACGCTTACAGAAGGGATCCAATGCTTTGCAAGTTCCTTGTGATGCTAGGATGGATGTTGATTGTCCCACTGTAAGTACATCCCCCATATTTGTTAGCGTGGATCCTTCTGATTTTCAGGAATCAGGTATGATTGATTTTGTTTCGTTATTGGCTTTGTCTTGGTTGCCTTGTATCAATTTGTGCCATATCTTGGGCAACCTTGATCTCCCCTCTATTGATTATTCATTCTTGAATGAACGAATAGTAGATCCTTTGGTGGGTATTGATACTGCTTGTGCTATCAGCTCATCTTTTGTTTGTAGTATTGATCCCTATGTTTGTTCAGTCTCTGGTTATTTAAATTGCCTTGGCAGGGGTGTTTCATTCCTGCCCTATTTCTCCTGCCCTATGTTTGTGATTCTTGTTGGTTATGGATACGTGGTTTGCTTGGTAGCCTCTGGTTGTATTGTTTTTGTGTCCTTTGGCCTTGTGACTGTTGGCTGCGTTTCAGCTTGCTTCAATGAGTATTCCCATTGGGTTTTATTTGTTTCGGTAGCATTCAGCTGCCGGTTCCCTGTTATCAGCAGTTTTTCCTACCTCTTGGATTGGAATTGGCCCCTCTTTGGTGCCATCTCTGATTGGTCGTTGCTTTCTGATAGGCTGGTTTGGCTAATTGGTTGTAGTTCTTATCGTCGGTTTATCGTTGTTGGACTTATCGAATTCGGAAGGATTTGTGATTACATCACCTTAATTAATAAGTTGCATGTAATCAATCATGGTCTTCTTTTTCCTTTGGTTGTGCGATTGGGTAGTTCGGCTTTGGTTTTTGGATCGTCTGTGGTTTTGAGGTTGGTGGATAGGGTTGGGACTCAGTGTATAGATAGCTCTGTATCATCTATCTATACACGGTCTTCTTGGCCCACTGGCAGGGAAGCCGTTGTCCTTTCTTGTCGTGATTTCATGTCTTGTTTTTTCTCCCTTTCGTCCCTTCGATTTAGATATTCCTCCATTATATTGCACTGTCAACTCCATGACTATGCGATCGTGAGTAATATCATACAGCATATCGTGTCTCTGGCTCTTAGAGACACAACATCTTTATCCATCCCTTGTTGTATTTCTAGTCTGCTTTCTTCCCCTTCTGTTGCGCCAGCACATTCGTTTTCCATTCCTTTTCTTAGTAGTGATGAGATAGCGATCACTAACGATCGTTTAGCTCGTCTTACTAAGAACTCGAGGCCTTGTTCGACTTTTTCCTCCTCTCCAACCGTCGCTGATGATTCAGAGGTTGTATTTTCTCGATCTTATACTAAGAGGAGATTCCGTCGCTCTCCTTCCCGTCTATCCTCCCTGTCTCGCACTCCTAGGACTATCCGTACTCGCTCTATAGCAGCGGCTGAGCAGATCATCCGATCCACTCGGCATACCCTTTACCTCGTCTGAGGGTCTCTGCGGTGTTCCCTTTTTCTGTCGTCTCTGATTTGGTTATGGCGAATTTCCTCTTCTGGAACATTCGTGGTGTCGGCAACGTCGAGTCTAGAGCTCGCCTTAAGCGGTTAGTTAGGAAGCATTCCCTTTGCTTGATTGCACTTTTAGAACCTATGATTGAGGCCACTGAAGTTTCTGATTTGGTCCTCTTTCTCGGATTTGAAGGTTCCATATCTAACCTTTCTGGTAAAATTTGGATTTTGTGGAAGTTGGATGCTATTATTTGTCCTATTTTTGACTCTGACCAACTCTTATCTGTCTCTTGCACCTTACCTTCTTTTCCCTCTTTGTTTCTCTTCTCAGCTGTTTATGCTAAGTGTGATAGGATCGCTAGACTAACCCTTTGGTCAGATATTATTGCGTTAGGTAACCTTAATATCTCCGCCTCTGTTATTGGTGGCGATTTCAATGTGGTTGCTTCTCATGCTGAGAAAAGAGGCGGCAATTCTGTCAATCGGTTAGCGATCGCTGATTTTAATTCCTTCATTCTTTCCTCCAGCTTGTCTGAGGTTTCTTTTGTTGGCTCTGCCTTTACTTGGTGTAATAACCAAGAAGGTCCCAACCGTATACTCTCTAGACTAGACAGAGTCTTTGGCTCGATTGATTGGTTTAGTCTTCCTTTCACCTTCTCTGTGACTCATCTTCACCGTACCTTTTCTGACCATTCCCCTTTGATTCTCTCCTGTACCCCCTTAGCTTTATCTGGCCCTTCTTCGTTCCGCTTTCTAAATATGTGGGTTTCTCATCATTCATTTCTTTCTGTGGTTGCGGACTCATGGAACCTTCCCTGTCCTGGTTCGCCTTGTGGGGTGTTTTCTCGAAAATTAAAACGTCTCAAGGTTTGCCTTAAGGCTTGGAACACTCTTGTTTTCAAGAATGTGTTTGACCGTGTTAGGGCTGCCGAAGAATCTCTTGTTTTAGCGGAAGCGACCTACGATGAGGTTCCTTCTACTGATAACAAGGAATCCTGGGCGCTAGTTCATCTAGCGTTTTCCTCTGAACTTCGTGTTGAGCACGATTATCTGCATCAAAAGGCTAGGATTAAATGGATAGTGGAAGGCGATACGAATTCCAAGTTTTTTCACTCCTCTATCCGTAAGAATAACGCGCGTCTTACCATTACCAGTATTCAGCGCGATGATCTTTCTTTGGCCACTTCTCCGGTGGACGTCCAAGATACCATCATTTCCTATTTCCAATCTTTCCTTGGCTCGCCTTCTGTTAACTTTTCTGATCCTAACTTGCTTTCATTCATTCCTCAACTTCTTCTCCCTGAAGATGTTTCTGAATTAGCTGCTCCTCCCTCTGTGGAAGTCATTAGATCGTGTGTCTTTGCCCTTAGTAAGGAAAGCGCCAGTGGTCCTGATGGATTCAATGGAGCTTTCTTTCGTTGTGCCTGGCCGATTATCCAATCTGACTTCTGTCTTGCTATCCAGTACTTCTTCTCTGGAGGTGAACTTCCTACGGGTTGGACATCTACCAATCTTATTCTCATCCCGAAATGTGAGAATCCCAAGTCTTGTGCAGATTTTCGGCCTATTAGTCTGTGCAACTTTTCCAATAAGGTGATTTCTAAGATTATGACCACTAGGTTAGCTCCCTTCCTGGAGCGTATCATTTCTTCTTCTCAGGCTGGCTTCGTTAAAGGACGTCTTATCACTGACAACGTCCTGTTAGCGCAGGAGCTTATTTCTCAACTAGATAGAAAAATTAGAGGTTCTAATGTGGTCCTTAAATTAGATATGGCGAAAGCATACGACCGTATGTCTTGGTTCTTTATCATCAAGGTCCTAAGAGCCTTTGGTTTCCCTGAACCTTTTATTGATATCATCTGGCGATTGATCTCCAATGTTTGGTTTTCGGTCCTCATCAATGGCTCTTCCCGTGGTTTCTTTAGGGCTGGAAGGGGTCTTCGTTAGGGAGATCCTCTCTCACCTTCTCTTTTTGTCATTGCGGCCGAAGTTCTTGTCAGAGGTCTTCACTCACTGATGATTGCGGGCCAAATTCAGAGATTTGGCATTCCCCGGGGTTGCCTCCTGATTTCGTCCCTGTCCTTTGCAGACGATATCATTATTTTCTCCAACGGCTGTCGGAGATCCATCCGTGCCCTCCTTGATTTTGTGAGTCTTTATGAGAATTCCTCTGGGCAGCTGGTTAACTCCTCTAAGAGTTGCTTTGTTCCAGCTAAGGATCTTGCTCCTGCCCGATCGCTTTGGATTGAATCGGTTTCGGGATTCAGGAGAGCTTCCCTTCCCTTACCTTACCTTGGCATTCTTCTCTACCGTGGGAGGAAAGTTAATTCGATTTTTGATCCCATTTTAGATAGGGCGAAAAGCATGATCAATCGCTGGAATGCTTCCCTTCTTTCTCAGGCTGGCAGACTTGTTCTCATTAACTCTGTTCTGCATTCTTTAGGTTCGCACATTTTTGCGGCCATGACTCCTACATCTGCTTTTTTCCGCTCCTTTCGATCTTTGATCTCTTCCTTCTTCTGGGGAAACAAAGATTCTCCTCGCCATCACTGGATTTCTTGGAAAATCATCTGCCGTCCTAAGTGTGAGGGTGGCCTTGGCATTCGTAACCCTAAAGACGTCTGTTCTGCTTTTGCGTGTAAGCTTTGGGCCAGGTTTGGGGCTAACAACTCCCTGTGGGCCTCATTCCTTCATGCCAAATACCGTCGTCTTGAAGCTGCAAACTTCTCGGGGTCCCCTTCTTATGCTAGTGAAACATGGAAACGGATGCAATCTGTTAAAGTGTTATGGGACAGCAATGGTAGTGGCTCTTATTGGCACGGGCAACCCTTCTCTTTGTCTGCAGCTTGGTATTCTATCAGAAGTCCTGCCCCTTCGCTTCCTTTTTTTTCCTGTATTTGGGATACCAGAATTGCTCCTAAGGTCTCTGTTTTTATGTGGAAAATCCTTCACGGAGGAATTTCGGTAGATGAGAACCTTAGGAAAATTGGTATTCCTATCACTTCTCGGTGTAGATGTTGCCAAGCTGGTAGCTTCGAAACTCTCTTTCACCTTTTTTTCCAAGGCATTTGTGCCAATGCCGTTTGGTCTTTCTTCGGTAACCTTGTTGGCTGCAATGGTCCTGTCAACTCCATATCTGAGCTCTTGCAACTCTGGTGGACTGGTATTGTTGGAAAGACTGTTCGTTCGATTATTTTTCGTCTTATCCCTTCTCTTATTTGTTGGCACACTTGGTGCGCCCGTAACAAGATGATTTTCGAAGAGGTGCCTATGGATTCTTCTGCTATCATCCAGAGAGTGCGCAATGACATCTATCTTGCTTTTAGAGGTCGTCCTTTCCGGAAGTCCATTGGTTCCAGATCAGCTTTTCTAGCTAGGTATTTCGACATTGCGTTCGAGAGTGCTGCTCCTAGGTCAGGTATTGGCTGAGGTTTAGCTTGTTTTCATAGTTCTGAGGGTTGTGGCTTTTCTTTGTGCTTGTGTCTTTCTTTTTTATTTTTTTTCTTTGTTTTGCATACATATGTTCTTACCTCCATCTGGAGGTTGCGACTATTTTTGATTATTCTTCCAGTTATGCAGGTGATATAGTAGATTTACAGGGTATTGCTGTTTCAACCTGTCATCCTACACCGGTTCTCTCTACTTTTGGTAGCGGTTTTATGGGCTTCTGTTCTGATTGTTTGGCTTTCTTTCCTGGGTCTTTATACCCCTTCTGGGCGGTGGCCTTGCCGGAGCTCAGTTTGGGCGTATGAAGGGTGGTGGCCTTGCCGGAGCTCTTCTAGATCTCAGATGTTCCCTTTGATTCGGTCAGACCGAACACATCTTCAGTTTCGGTTTGTATACTTGGAGCATTAGGTGATGAGCTGGATGCCTCCAAGTCGTTTTCACTCATTTTTTACCTTTGCATTGGTTATTTATATTTATCAGTAATTTTGGGGATAGGTTGTTATAACTGTCCAGGCTGTTGATTGATTAGTTGACTCTGATTGTAAAAAAAAAAGAATAATAAAATTTATCGAAAAAAAAAAGAATATATGCTGCACATTTTTTATAAAAAAAAAAAAAAAGTAGTAACCATTTATAAATATTACGGTGATTCCTAAATATTATAGTGGTTGTTCCTCCGAAGGTACTTAAACCTTCGACTGCATAGCTACGGTGATTTGTGGTGCACCAATAAATCATGTCTGTTACTTGGGTAAGAACTATCTTGTTGATTTAAGACAGAGTGTGATTATACAATTTTGGGTTAACTCAGGATAAATCATTTGCAATTAACCCTTGCATTCATTTAGTTGCATTAGTTCATGCATATTTAAAAAAAATTCAAAATTCAAAACTAAACAAACTGTAAATATTCTGTTTCCTTTCCTTTGAAAATTTTCAAAATCAAAAATCCAAAAGGTCCAAAAAAAAATTACTTGGTTTTCTAGAAAATAAAAAAAATGTAAAATCTTTTCAAAAACAAAATAAAATTTTGAAAAAAAAACAAAAATCAATTTTCCATTTTGAAAAATAAATTTTATCTGTAAATATTTTTCCTTTATACAAAACATCCTTGAAAATGTCCAAGTTCCCCCACTTACGTGAATTTTACAATAATTTTGAGAATCAATATAATCCATATGATTTCACTCCAAATTCGTATGGATATTTTAATGAAAATCATTGTATAAATAATTCGAATTTTGAACAACAAAGTTTTCAAAACAATGACCAACATTCGACTCTCGAAAATAACATCGAAATGATTTCATCTTTACTCGAACTCTCTACACAACAAAATCAAAAGATAAATGATTTGTGCAATTCATATTTGTGCAATGATTCAAGGCCTAGTTTTCAAAGTGATCAAAACTTGAATTCAATTCTAAATTCAAACGATATCGAGTGTAACTCATGCCAATACAACTTCGAACTCCAAAACAAATTTCAAAATGGAAATTTTCAAATAATTTTGGCAACGGGAATAATCTTGACTACGATGCGAGTGCAAAAATTTCTTCTCAACACGTACAAATCAAAAATTCTCAAGTTAGTAATTATAAATTGGATTTTGTTGAACAAATGAATGAAATTTACGATGATCACACAGATTTGTTGATTGAAACATACAAAAAATTACATGAACAACAAAACCAAATCCTAACATGTGACGAGTCAAACAATAATCCATCTTTTACTCAAACCGACGATTTTCAAATAACAACTTTTGAAATTGAAAATAACAATCTTAACGAAGTTGTTGAAAACTCGATAATTGAGTTGGATTTCAATTCTTTTGAGGATGTGAAACTCGATTTAAAACTCGATCTTCCTTTTTCTGATCATAAAAATTTAAACACAACAATTTTCGATTTTTAACTTGACACATATAGTGAAGTTGTTGATAATTCAATAAAGGAAGACGAATTTAATGAACACGAATTTTTTGGAATTTTCGAAAATGAGTTGTCTAATTCTGAAGGAGAAGATTTAAATCACCATTTTGATTTTGAAATCAATATTCAGAAGAAGTTTTCAATGATAGGCTTGAATTTCAAATTGGTGAAAATAAACTTGAACTTCAATCAATTGTTTTATTAACCCAGAAAATCATTGAAAATAAAACAACTCATACGGTTTTCAATAAAATGACATTTATTTTTCCAAATCAACATTCGATTCCAAAATCTTTTTTGGTTTTCTACGCATAAGTCGTGTCTCGCATACTTGGCGGGACAAATGAATCAGTTTTTGGAAGACCGTTTCTTTTACTCTTTGACGATTTACTTTCTGATATCGTGTAAACAACCTTTTCATTTTCTTGTAAATATAGGCCATATTTTTATTTTTATTTTATTTCTTTCCTTCCACTTGGGTTGACTGTGGGGACATAGTCAATATCAAGTGTCGGGGAGAGTCTCATCTTTATTTTTTTTCTTATTTTTTTTACGTTTTCATTTCCAAAAAAAATCTCAAAAAAAATTTAATCATTTTAATTTATTTTTAAAGAAACATTATAGAATAAATATATGTTTAGGTTAACTAAATTAAATTTTTGAATTTTTTTGTCGT